>CM068825.1:53439103-56119103 GCA_028554795.2 Sinohyriopsis cumingii
CGCTTGCTATTTGAGAGATACCTTGTTTAAGCGATTTAGTGTTGTAGATTTTTAAGCGTTTTAAAAAGAACGTTGATTAATTATATGTATCTATACCAGCCGTAAGGGGAGAATTGCGGCATATACGGTAGCTAATGACCGTGAAATTATTTCAACAATATTTCGGTAATAAAAATAAAAGTTATTCTCTAACTTAAAAGGATAACGTCTTCTATTATCTTTTTACCTTTCCCTACCTCTTGGTTAGTTGCTCGAGCTGTCTAGTAATCTTACGGTACCTAAACACCAGTTATCCTCGGGAAAAATGTCTGACATACCGATCAATCAAAACAGTATGTATTCAAGAGGTTAAATTTGATCAGCCGGCAGAGAGAGAGAGAGAGAGAGAGAGAGAGAGAGAGAGATGCCATTATATATTTACCATTATATATTTAATAGGTTCGGTTTAAACCTATCTACACCTAAAGCATATACATGTGTGTGCCTTCTATACAAGAAATACATTGTATGGAACATGTCTAGCTTGGCTTGTGTAGGTAACATTGCGTACGTCTAATTCAAATCCTAAACATCCTTTTTTATTAATTACATGTTTCTTCCTTTTTGTCTCTCTAACACAGATTCTTCGGCTTTATACACTTCACTTTAATTGAAGCAAAATAAATAATATGAAAAAGCTAAAGGGATTTCGAATCTATGGTATGACATGTTTTAAGATGAAAAATCTGAACCTTTTTATCGTATTTATTCTCATTTTGCTAAAGACTAATAGCTGTAAAATCACGCATGGTTTGGAGAGCACACTGTAAACTAGCTCATTGGTTTTTATCATAACACGTTCAAAACAATGCATTTGTATATAAACAAACATTCGAAATATACTACGAGATTTGATATTCATGCTCTGTTTGTCTTTATTAAAATATATATGTATATTCTTGTTATCTGACATGTTTCACTTTGTATGAGGTCAACTGAATAATTTGAATTCTTCTTCCGCAGACAGCACGAGGCAAGCAACATAGAAATAACGAAATAGCGAAAGAAAGGAAAACAACCTGACATGCAAGTTACTTACGAATTTCCACTGTAGTTGTTATTAGCCATTGTTGTTTTCTGACTGCTTGTGTAGTATCTCGCAGTTGTCAGCTGTAATGAAAATTAATCAGTTTGCATCCTTATAAATAGATGCCATGATACTAAAATTCCCGAGATGTGCTTAGTCCGTGACTTCATCTTCTCAATCTGTTATTTATGTAATAAGGACCTACTAATGACATTTGTATTGAACGCCGAGTGTATCAGACACAAATCTCCGTTGCGCGCACAAGAATGATTTATATCTAGTTACAGCCTGATAAACGGTAAATAGTTTCAGTTAAGTTTGGTGATACAATCACAAGTGCAGGTGTAATAAAATCCAGTATGTTTGAACGTTTCATTAGGGGTCTTCAATTGTAAAGCCAGATAATATGTTATATCCTCAGCAGAGTGTAAAGGTTCTATAAAGTCCTATAAATAGTGGATTCACATAGTTTTCGTTTAGTTTATAAGGCACACACACACACACACACACACACACACACACACACACACACACGTGTGTGTGTGTGTGTGTAACGTTATGAATTGTGGAATATGGATATTGCGCCACAACTGAGGGGAATCATATTGCGGTCAAGGTGACACGAAACACTCAAATTTGATGTATGTGATGGACCTTGAAAGGATGACATGCACTGGTTTGGGGCGTGATTGATTTTTTATTAGGACACCCTGGGATAACGGTTAGAGATATACTAGAGGTAATGTTAACTAGCGGTTAAGTAGCAGAAAAGGCCGACAAAGTTAAAATTATCCTGAGACAAATTTCGTGACATTTGAAATAAGTGCCATAAAATGAGTTTTTCCCAAATAGTTATTAATAAAGGCGGAGCAGAAAAATTATTCTAACTATGATTGGCATGTTAAAATAAACGTTGTCTTGACTGGCTAAGCTAAATAAAGGAGTTTGCTTCCCAGACGAAATTCGATGTTTAAGTATTCTTCTCAGAAAGTTTCGGCATCTCCTGTGGAAGTGGGGACCTTCACATCGGGAAATAGCAAGTATTGCTCGTTATAAATTGTCCAAGAGACGACTGTCTGGAAGTTGATATGAATTTGTTCTAATTTCCTCGCTGAGAAGTAATAGGCATCATGTATTGATGGAATTTAATGCATTACTTCTGACACAAAATGAAGGAATTAATTTATCTGTCTTAAATGATATGAATCATGTATGCTAGGAATTGATATTACTATATCTATAAATGTTATGTCAAGGAATTGCTACTTAGCATGAATGAAGTTAAGACGTGAATTCCATTAATTCACTTGTGTAATTAAGTTGTTAATTCGTTTAATTGAGAAATCAGCGCATGCCGACCGACGTCGTTCATTTAGTGATTTATTGCCCACATATGAACAGTTCTATTTACTAAGATGTATAGTAATATTGTGCTCCAGTCAGGAATTCAGTCAGCATGGGGGAAAGTGATTTATTTTACGATATATGGTTATGTGTGTATCAGATTGAGAACTGACCCACATTAGCCGTAGTTCTGTTGAGAAGCGATAAGATTATATCTGACGTAAGAAGAGTTGTGGAACATTGCTCGGTCCCAGTTGTAAGAAATGCCTGACAACTATTTAGGTGGCGTATTTATATATTTAAATGGGGAACATAGCTCCATCTCTACACTATTCTGTTGGAAAAGAGAGCGGACAAACAGGTTACGGTTGATGACTCGAAGAGGCTGGACAGATATCAGAAGAGGAAAAGGAAGCAACCAGGTTATGCCGGCATGCTGATCCATTAGTTCGATCTCGAGATAGATAACATTTCTTATACATTTTGTAAATCTATTTATAAGATGAAGTTTATCATTCAAATGTCATGTTCAATTTGATTCTTAATGTAATTGATTAAATTGTTATATTTTACATACAGGGGCTCGTCTTTTTCTATTCTTAATCTCTGCTCATATCGCTGTTATTCCATTAAGTAATTTCATATTTTATTTTATCGTTTACTTGATCGGGGCAAAACTACCGTGGTCGACCATGTCCTAGATAAAGATAACCAAACCAAGCGCCACATAACAACAACAATCTCTCTTTCCCTCTCAAAATCTTGTTTTATTTGCTAAATAGTTTTCTCGAACAGTGTTTCGATATAAACTTCCGTTACTCATTACGCAAGTGAAATGTGAGCTCTGTACCTCATGTCGTGCCTAAAAACATCTAAAGATATCTTACCTAGATACATTTAATCGCCTTTAAAGCTACTTCTACTTTTCGTGCATTAGAAAAGTCACGCAAATCAGTAAGACAATATTTGTGTTAGGAAACGTTTTCAACTTACCTTGCTTATTGAGGGAAAAAAAGACTAACATCATCTTGCACATTTACTGATACGCAAAATCCAAGTATAGTTAATGGGGATCAAATGCCTATCTACTGTAAAGACTTATTATGACTGCTTTTCACTCTTTACACTAGTTTGGCCCGTGTACATAACAAGGCATATAGTATTTGCATATGAAATCGGCAGTATTTGGAAATCATTTAACATTTTGTTAAAACTTTGTACTTTATTTCAATTTATCAATAAATGCTACGCTGATTGACAGACAAAATAACTTCTTTAAAATGAGATGCTGCTGCACCAGCGCCATATACATGCAGATATATGCGTGCGAGGTAACATTAGTTAATAAGAGTGACATAAAAATGTCGGGGAAAGAGAAACCAGTCTGCAACTGAATAAAGAGCAGAATCTGGGCGCTCTCCCACGGAAATAAAGGGGCCAATACTCTGGCATATCCTACACTTTCGTGTACTTTGATCATTTTAAAGATGGTCGCTAATCCATTTAAGATGGCCAACTTTATGGAAGTCCGTTGTATACAGTTGGAGGCAGGAAGTGGCTGCTTTGATGATACAATTGATGAAGATGCCAAAATACACAGCGCAAGATAACTTTAATTTCACGGGCATTAATTCATTAGCTATTTTTAATATATTGAAAACTCATTAGGGGTCTGAAGGGTTTGTGCAAGATGGGTATCACATTTATTGATGGCTGGCAAAAGCATACACCGGTTGGAGTCACCAAAAGCTAAAAAGAGTGACCAGAGACGTTTACGTCAAATTCTCACATGTGATGAAACATGGATTTCCCTTAATAAACTCGCCTCCGGAGAATATAATAAAGTTTTGATTGGAGATAACCAGCGTTGATAGTTTTGTGCCTCCAACGTGTTGCCAAAAGTTGTGGAACACTACAGAACCACCTGTCCATTCACTGTTAACAAGAGATAAACGGCCCCTACACCGACCTTTGCAATAAACTCATAACAAACTTCCTGAAGGAATACAGCACCCAACTTTATCACTGCCTTCATACAGCCATGACTCAGCTCCGAGAGATTTCGTGCTGAATTCTGTTTGTAGTCACCTGTAAGAGACATTAAAGTTTAAGACTGAACTGAATAGAACTTGACATTAACTATCAAAATTAAAGAGTTTTAAAAATATGTTTTTGTTTTATCATATAAACCCTCAGGGCCCAGCAATTATTCATTGGTGATCATTTTAGATGGACATATATGTCTTTAAAAGGTGTAACACTAAGAGATTAGTAGTCATCATAAATATTATTGTTTAATAGAAACTGGTTTTCAGTGAATCCAAAATGTTTAAATTTTTATATAAATGAAATCACATAATGGAAGATCTGTTTCCATCTCTGTAAAAGTTGATACTGAAGACGAATGCAAGCAGCCTACAACTCAGAAGGTTTTATTGAAGCATTCATTCACACAAAGTGTAACCCACTTTCAAGAAAATGACAAAAACAAAATGCCAAAAAGTAAATCGAGCTCGCAATATATTTGTTTGTTTCGCTTTAGTCTTGTAATATGGAAAAAGTTCATAACATAAACCTAGTTATCATCAGCAACCGACATGGAAACATTTCTGTCTGTACATTTGGAGTAAAATCATTACGCAGCAAAGCATAATGATTTACATGCGCTTGTATTTGGGTCGTCTTCGTTTGAAGCTATGCAGCCGGTAATTACGTGTAGAAATGGTAGAAATCTCAATCCGAATACGATTTCTAACCAAAGTTGAGTAAATCCTCATGTTATATCATTTTAAACATTAGGTTCGTACGATAGGGCACATTTGACAATACAAAGGACTTCTTACTTTATACCTCTCCCACAAATAAAAAAGGTTTAATTTGAAGAAAATATATATTTTTTAAAGCGAGATGATTGTGTATATAACTTTTTCAAGTATACAACGTCATAAAGTGTCATACATTGGTCACATATTATATAACAAAACAACTAATACAAATGTGGATATAGTTACGACTCTATGGCTTTTAACCAAGTACATACAAATGCAAAACCATGCGAAAGTGATGTAAAATCTAATAATACATTGTTTCGTTGCAAAATGGAAATTAAAGGAACTTGCATTATTGTGAATTAAATCCTAGATAATCCTAAACGTTCTATCACAAGATCAACGGTATAGCGTTCCGAATAAATTACATTACTCAATGTGCTGATGTGTAAGTAGCTGTGAATGTCCGAATACGTTTATAGTCTTGCTTTATCACAGTGATGTTATCCACAATGTCTGTGAGTGAATTAGAAATAATCCCAAGATAGTCATTTACTCCAAAAGTCAGAAGCACTTTGTAGTTTCAATAAATAAAAAGTTAAATAAATAAGTGTTCTCAAATTGTAAATTAAAACAACTAAAACAATGTTCCTCAAGACAGATGCTAAAAGAGGAATGAATAATACTGATGTAAGCAATCTTTATATAAGACTGAATAAGAGGACCAGGATGAGGGTGAAAAGGTCATTTCCAGAACATTCATAGTTGGAAACAAATTCATGTATTTATTTAAATTTTATTAAAGCATATGACAAACATCAGGTATGCCATGCATTTTCAAGCGGACATCCAATATCCTGAACTCAAACATGTTTGCAAATAAAATCTTAACGTTTTGTCTACAATGATGGACAAAAGGCATCTAGGTAATATATTGCTTACAAAATTACCCTTGCACTCGGTCGCCATGGACAAAAAATTAAACACACAACATAGATATACATAACAATGCCATCTTTGTATTCTCTTAATTCTATCTACTATGCGAAACAAAATGTCATCTAAGTGAATGTAACTGTACGTTTAATTGATGTACAGGTAGAGCAAATATTAATTGTGATTAACATTGTAATCAACGACCGCTAGTGACCGGTAACGACCATATTAAGTTTTGAATTATACATGTAAAAGGTTATTGAAGCACATTATTACTTAGTTTATTGGGAATATAATCAGTATTATGAAAAAGGGACTCCTGTTACATTTTAAGACTATACACGTTTTTCTATTCTACATTCATTTTATTCTATACATGCATTTTCTATTCTTCATTTCTAATTCTTTGTATATTGCACATGGTCTTATTGATATACCAAACCATTCATCTTTGTATACTCTCTAGATTTGGGTTTGAGACATGCATATATGCGTCATTGGGTATGTATATATATGGGTACCAAGCAACACTGTTTCTTGCCTTTCTGGGTCTCAGCATAATGCATATCTTTTGACTTCTATTCCACTTTATTCATGCTAATTAAGGGTTCATGTACATATCTATGGGTTTTACGTTATCACAGAGTGGCAGTTGCTCTATGGTCATGAGGAGACCGGAGAAGAGCGGGGGGATAATGTAAGGTGCTGTATTAAGAAACCAACTTATATATATATATATATATATATATATATATATATATATATATATATATATATATATATATATATATATATATAGAGAGAGAGAGAGAGAGAGAGAGAGAGAGAGAGAGAGATGATTGCTGTTTATGACCGTGTAAATATATTGTTACGTGTTTAAGCTCTAATAAGCAGTAACAAAAAGAAAAAACGTGAAGACAACAAGATTTGTAAAATGCAACAAAAAATTTATTTCCCTGGAAAAACAATGTAAAAATGAGATCAAGAACTTACCGTTTTAAGAATCAAATCCAAAAATAACCCAAGAATAATCCAAAGAATTATTTGATTAGATGTCCTAATAATAAAATGTTCTAATAAAATTTGAGTTCGAGTCCCGACGAAATTCCAAAATGGAACGCAATTACGTGTGCTATAGCTAGTATAGTACTGTTGTGCCTACAGTTATTTGTTATTCCACATACAAAAGTATTCGTGTGTTTGAATTCCGAATAAAATATTTCCAGGATAACCAATTAATCTTTTATAATCCAAATAAAAATTAAAATGTAACTTCAAACTGGTCACAACAAAACGAACACCTTGACATCAAATGTTTTTATGCCTAAGCTGAGTAAATTCTGTATAAACATCGGCATTAAACATGACTACTACGTATTCCGGTAAAACCAGAATTTTGAAATAGAGGCCGTTTACGTCTAAAGTCATGTATTCCCAGTATGATCTTGACAAAAACCAATAATTTTACTCTAAGAATAAGATAAAAAAAGTTGTTTACTTAACTCACTGGTCTCTGAATCAAGGTCGAGAACTAGGTCAGCTTTAGGTGTTTACGACAAAACATTCAGGTCAAACTAATTTCTGAAAAATGTCAAGTTCTAGTAAACAAAATTACATTACTCTAACATGCAATGAAATAAAAAAAAAATAATTAAAAACTGACACAAAGACAACTAAATGAAATCAAATATAAATGAAAGCAAATATAAATGAAAGCAAATATACATAACACTTCCCTATAAAGATAAAGAAAGATTTATATGATAATGCTTTATTTTTACCATATATTAATTATGCATGAGGTAAAAAATACAAAAGAAGAACTCTTCTGAATTATCCACAGTGTACATGAAATAGTACATTTCGGTACAGGATAAAGCGCATCTGCTATTAAATTATATTTCCCTTGATGTTCCTGATGTCAATATCATATTCCTGTGACAACAAGCTCCAGCTTAGTAGTCTATGATTTTTATTTTTCATCTTGCTGATGAAAGTAAGGGGGATGTGGTCACTTAACACAATAATCGAAGAAGGAGCTGAACAAAGGAAAACTTAAATTTTTTTGTAATGCCAATATCAAAGCCAAACATTCCTTCTCGATCGTTGAATAATTTCTTTGGTGCCTATTTAATTTCTTAGAAAAATAGCACACTGGATGATTAACACCATTTTCATCTTTTTCAATCAAAACTGCTCCAACTCCAACATCAATTGCATCAACAAGCAGTTTAAATGATCGGCTGAAATTTGGAGCTGTAACAACTGGCATACTTTTAAGTATGGCTTTTAACTTGTCCAAAGCCTCCTGAGATTCTTCAGTCCAAACGAACTTGGTTTTCTTTCTCAATAAATTTGTCAGGAGTTATATGTTCTAGAAAAGTTACACTAGCACGGCAGAACTGACTTTTGGATAAATTAATTGTCAAACTTGCATCTGTGCGTCTGTCAAATGTTCTTTCCAGGTGTCGTTGTAGATGATGACATCATCGATTTAAGTATCACAATTATCTAGACCAGAGATAATCAAATTCGTGAGACGTTGAACATTATTTGGCTATCCTTTCATCCGAAAGGCATCACTTTATATTGATAAAGTCCATCTGGAGTCATGAATGCCGAAATTTCCTTTACTCTTTCCGTTTGTGGAACTTGTCAAAATCCTTTCAAAAGGTCAAATTTGGTGACATACTTGGCATCTCCGATCTTATCAATACAGTTATAGATTCTTGGTAATGGAAATGAATCTGTTTTATTACACTGTTGACCTTCCTATCATCAGTACACATACGGAAAGTGTTATCTGGCTTTGGAACAAGTATACATGGTAAACTCCAGTCACTTTTACTTAGCTCTATAAAATAATTGTCCAGCAAATACTGAATGTCTTTTTTCAATTATTCCTTTTTGTAAGGGCTCATCCTGTATAGGTGACGTTTCACAGGGTAGGAATTTACAATTTCAAAGTCATGGGAACATTTTGTTTGTTCGTGTAGGAACATTTGAAAAGAATTGCTATAATTCAAATAATTACTATTTAAGTTCATTTCTTTGTTTCTGTTGCAAACGTGACAGTTTCTAGTCCAGATCTTTCATAATTCATGTTTTCCGATGATTTTTCTCTTCAATATCAGTAGAATCTAATGATATTCCTTCACTTAAAGCTTCACTGAGCTGTGCAGGTAAAACTAAAATAATTGTAATTTTCACATTTTTGTATTTTGAAGAATGAGCAAGAAAGACAGAACTATATTACCAGACTCAGATGTTCTCTCTATTGTATTTCTGTCAAACCATAAGTTTACTTTTGACTTGAATTGCTGAATGTAATATTTAAGCATAATAGGCTGGTATGTTCCAGACCTAAAATTTGACCCATGACCCATTAGACAGATTTGGGAAGGCAAATATGAGTGAAACAGCTTTATTAAACTTTTAATATTCCTCCTAGGAATTGCTTCTGGAAACCTTGTTGACGCACACATAATGGTCAACAAGTATTGGTTGCCTGACTTTGTCTTAGGTAAGGGACCAAAACAGTCTACCGTAATTCTACTAAATGGTTCGTCAAATGCAAGAATCGGTTGTAGATGAGCCTTAGGTATCTTTTGATTTGGTTTTCCTACCATTTGCAAAGTATGATAAGATCTAAAGTATTTACAAACATCAACTTTGATTTTTGGCCAATAGAAGTGAGTCAAAATCCTGTGATAAGTCATTTTAATCCCTAAATGACCAGACGGAGAAGTTTCATGGGCCAGACTAAGTATTTCCTGTCTGTAAGATTTTGGAACAACAATGTGATAGTTCACTGAACACTCGTCACCAGCAGATACCTTGGGATGCCTCACTTTTCTCATAAGAATTCCAATTTTAATGAAATAACAGACGTGTAATTCAGTGGCTTCAGTTTCACTAATGACCTTTTGAAACACACAGAAGATCTCAGGATATCTTTCCTGTTTGACGACAAGTGATTGTCGTTTGTCACTCTGATTACAATAAAGAGAATTAGTAGTTAAAAGATGATCAATGTGATCAATACCTTTTGATTGAACCAAACAAGGAGTGAAAGTGACCTCATCATAAACCTGACCAATACATGTGTTAGGTAAAATAATACTTTCCTTATCAACATCATTCTCAAGAGCTTTCTTTGACATAGCTCTGGTAACCGCACAAAATGGAAATAAATCAGGGAATACTTTTTCAATGGGATCGACTTTCTGATCCAAGCAAAGCTATTTAGTTACATGCTGACTAACCACAGCCTTGTCTCCAACTAGGTCGTTGCCTAGTAATAAATGAATGCCCTCAACGGGTAAAGCATGCACTGTTCCGACTGTCACTGGTCCTGAGACTTCGTCTGATGACATATTTACACAATGGGGAGGAACATTAACAAAGCCGCACTCTACTTCCTGAATATGAACACTCTCATTAGAAAAAGACTTCTCAGAAAACGGCAATGTACCTGACAATAAAAGACTATGAGAATTTCCTGTGACCCTTAAAATGTAACTGGGGAGAGGATTGGCCGAATCACCCAACAGTGATATAGAACCCTTCGATATGAATAGTTCATAATTTTCCATAATAAAATTAGACTGGGGTTTATTACACCGAACAATTGTATTGCTTTCAATACAAGACCGTGACCTTAACCTCTTAGAAATAAGAGCATATGGAATAGGTCCATCTTGATTCTGATGCATACTTCTCAATTTGTAGCAATCAGAAATAACGTGTCCTTTCTTCTTGCAATATGTACAAGTAGGAAGTGACAACGATCTTTGATCAAGCTTATCTGAAGCTTGTTTTGTAGAAGTTTTGCCAGTTTGAGATTTAGAAGGGTTTGTATTAGATTGAAATACTTTTCTACCAGAAGACTGCTGAGTGGAAATCTCGTTTACAAAATAAACTTTATGAACTTAAACATACTCGTCAGCGGCACGAGCAGCATTTTCCAAGGTTTCGATCTTATGCTCGTCAAGAATATCACTATGAACACAGTTCGTGAACTCTTCTTTTTTATAATTTCTGAATTTTTGCCGATAAGCCTCAGGGACTAACTCATAACCAATCAAGATATAGTCCTTAACTACATCATAGCCAGCACTAGGTTCTAGTGACCGTGAATTGTAAATATCACTATCTTTACCAGTGAGTATACATTATAATAATAGAGTCCAGTACTCTCTTGGCCACATAAAACTCTAAGCAATTCTTTAAAAACGAAGAAAAATATTAGTCTATTTCTTTTTCCAGAAGAGGCCGTACTAACTTGATATTTCTTAAAACATAAAAAAGTAGGGGAGTGATTTCAATTTGCCAGCTCTAATTCTTTTAACTTAATCTGAAATTCCCTTTCATAAATATCTCTTTGCATCTGTCTCTCTCTAGCTCTCTTTCTTCCTTTTGTATCTGCATTTGTCTTTCTCTCTCCGCAGTCTCTTTTTGCAACTCCATTCGTCTTGCTTACATCTATTTCTGACACTGCATTTTTTTTCATCTCTTTCTTTTTGAAACTGAGTTCGTCTTACTTCCATCTCTCTTTCCATTTGTATATTTTCTATCTGAAACTGAACCTGTCTTATCTCTAATTCCAACCTTTCTAGTAGTACTTCAGTTTTTTTAAATTTCCAACCACTTCTGGGTAATCTTTTTAATAAATATTCGCTACTTTTGATGATATTGTAGAAAAAATAGCCGATTTTACTAAAGATTTCAAAATTGTAAAGAACACTTGGGATTTTTAAAAAATTAAAAAAACTAAGGGAATTCAAATTTCAAAAACAAAGTTTTCTGAAATATTTTTGCCAAAATTCAAACATCCAAGGACGAGCGCCCAATTTCTTTGTTGCGTGTTTACACTCTAATAAACAGTAACAAAGAAAAAAGCGAATACAACATATATATATATCGTTAATGGAGCAAAACAATTTTCCAATGTTTTAAGCTAAACACACTCTTGTTCAAGGCAATTGACTTGAGACATCCTCAAAGAATTTGTTATACTATGTATCTGAATGATAGGCGAAAACATACAAGCAAATCATATAAATAGGAGAGACAAATAAGGAAGAAACGACGAACGATCTTAAAACGGATAAACCACTTGTCTAATTTGTCTCAGCTGTTAGCCTAACGTATATATATATATATATATATATATATATATATATATATATATATATATATATATATATTCCTACATGAAGAGCATCTATGATGATGATGCGAAAGCGCTTGAAGGAATAAAGTACTTTGTTAACTGATTTCGTATTGAATCTACTAACGTATTTCTATGTATGAACCGGCATATGGATATATGTGCTTTACATATATCCTGTTCTCTTTTTCAGTTGTATTTCTTTGTTACATTGCACATAAATATTGCATATTATCAGTTTCAACGTAATCCAAACGTAAAATAATGCAACTGATTAGTTTGAAGGATAAGTTAGAAATTGATAAGTGTGACTTCTTTTTCCTACGCCAACGAGATCGTTAAGGATTGATTTTCGTAAAGGAGTACTTCAGTGCCTTTTGAGTTGATGTAAAGTGCCTAACAACTAAGTTTCCATTACAACTTGTATGATTACTTTTCGATAAGGATAAGCCAAGATGGCTATATCATAACGTGTAAGTATTGGTTTATTTGTTAGTCTTTTGTATCTTTTAAACAATTGCATGGCGCCAAACAGGTAAATGCAAGGGTTATGTTCGTAATTATATTTGATGGACAAGGACCAGAAATTTTTGTCATACCAGGAAGTCCTACGATTACTACATATTGTAAGACTGGTGAAATAACGGACTGCACATTTTACCAAACTGACGCACTTATCAACAGAGCTGAATAAAGTAAGGTCAACTAATATGTGTAAGTTCATAAATCCCTCTTGACTCCATGTCTCTGATATGCAATAGTAATATGACGAGGTTTAATTCTTTAGATGAATTGTTAAAATTTACACTTGTTTCCTGCTGTATTACTGTTTATTTTACGCGTCTTCTTTCATTCGTGCAACATCTTGAACTTTTATAATTCAGTGGCACTTTTACTCCGTCTAATCGTTATATTATTTTCAATTAACCAGTAGGGTATATTACAGTTAGCGATAGCAAAGATGGAGTGGACGTTAGAACGACTTGGAATCATTTTTAAACCATTGAACGTAGAGTAAAGAGGTCATGTTTTCATAAACCCGGACAGCCTTACAACTTGGAAAACTGCACTTTTTTATGACTTGCAGAATCTGTGCTACTTCAGAGATACTTCAGAGATACATATTTATCATAACACATGAGTTAATGGTGACTTACCAAAATACATCCGTATTATACCATTGTTTTGCTTCAAGATCATTATGATATATTCACGACTATCGGAACCTCAGCACATTCGTCATTATTGTCATAAATTTGGAATAGTCAATACGTTTGGTTGTACGATAGAAGATTTAGGACTATTTGTGATCTAAGTCAAACTACCATATGCTTCCTATAAAACCTCACTTCGTAATATAAGAAAATAAAACATTTGTCGATTTTACTATACTTATTGCTTTTGCTTCTTTCCCTACTTAGTACAGGACAATATAGTCATAACATAGGTCATTTGGCATTTGCTTAGTGCTACGATCATTCATTATCTTTAAATTACATCAAGCAAAATTCGATATCATTCCCTCGATTGAAAGGCTAATGGACTTTTGTTGAATCATGTTATTTGGAGAAAAGCTTTTGATGTGCTGTCACAAAGGTCTTATGGTAAAGAAAACGACCTGACATGAGCATAATAGCGCATGACGTGACACCATCAATAACTATTCTAGGGGATAAAACAATGCCAGATCATGAAAATAATATTAGGGCTCTTGTAAATTAGGAATGGTACTTGGTCGAAGTCATAGAGGTGTAACACAACATTGCGGCACAATTAAAGTATAACGCACTGATATGTTCGAGCTATTAGGTAACATCTTCCTCTCTCTCTTCCTCCTCTCAATCTCTCTTTCTCTATCTATCTATCTATAGCAGTTTTTACCTGAAGGGGAGATACAAACAAGCAAAGTACAAGCACATACAAACCTCGAGTGTTTGAAGCAAAGTGACACTTTGGTAAATTGTACATAGTGCCGCAACAAAAATACAAGAAAATCTTTTGAACATAGATTTGTTTAACAATAGGAATTATAATGTTGTATGTTCACTCGTGTAGTCCCCATATTATAAATGGCTATGACAAAGTTAATGCAAGTGTGGTTCTTTTGAACATGTAATGCCTGCACATTTCCACCAGCATATTAAATCACAAATGCACATCTTCTTGCAACAAATACAGGAAACAGAAGTAGAGCCAAGATGTGTTGCAGAATAAGATCGGCCTAATTTCAGCAAAAGATGAATATAATGATGTCTTGCTTTTAATCTAACGAAAATATGGCTTCTACACTGACTAACGAATACACAAAAAAGATACCCGAAGGTAAACAGATCATGGATATTGTTTATACAAGACACAGATCTTCAGTAATGACAACATAACAAAACATATGCATTCATATTAAAGGCATGCGAAATTATAGGTTTTGAAGATTAATGATTCTACAGAAAATGACTGATGTTGAATGAAGATACATATCATTGTAAGCAATAAAGGTACATACAATGACATTTTAGAAATACACACATATTAAACATTAATCGTTGATCTTCTATTTACATGATAATTTTATCCGCATAGGTGAGTTTTTAACCGGTGTACTTTATAATTACTCTGATAAATGTTGATGAACGAAATTGGTGAAATAGTCATTGACGAGGACGTATGTGTCAGTTTTCTATTCAGAAAAGGAAATAAATATGAACGATTTTTCTGTAATACTTGTTGAGTGTTTCGGTGGCAAATAATTTACCTCTGTTGTTGCGAAGTCATTTTTTTGTGATTGATAAGAGACATAACTTCTATAAGAATTTGAACGCACGCACAAATAGTGTCTACATTTTAAATTATTTTCATATTCATCTTTGTACATATGTTTAGAGCTAATTTATCATCACGTTATAATTTTATATGTAGAATGTAATGAATATATGGTTGCATTAAACGTTTTTTGTATTATAAGCTTACACGACTATAAGAATATAACGCTGATTTGACTAGAAAAGGTATATAAATATTGGGGTAAAATTCGTATATCATATATAGTGCACTATTTCTAATAGGTCAAATCGGTCGATATTTTGAGGTCAAAATGCAAACACGAGTATCATGTTTACGAATCCTGACCTGGAAAAAGTCTGACAAATATCTGAATTAATCTCACGCTAAAGGTTATTATATTACTAAACCATTGAATAGAGACCGTGTCCCATTTGTTTGACAATACAATTTTCAATAAAATTCCTTCAAGTGTAATATAAAGGGTATGCATTACTCAGTGTATTTATCTTGATAAAATCAGCACTGAGCCACCCGATGAGTTCATTGACGTCGTACGATAAAGAATCTTCCATCGATTTCCTAATTACGAAAAGTCAAGCATTTACAATCAATAGCTCTTAATATAATGGAATTAAATTCCTTTTGATTTGTGACCTATACTGCACTGACTATGATTGTTGGCACTGTATAAAAACTATAGGTTGATAATGTTCTCTGTTTTAAAGTACGAGTTTTTCCATGAAACTATACGAGGTATAACGGTATTTTTAGTTCGTATATAAGGACTGGAAACGTCCTCGTGTGTGTCATTAAAACGTCGCTTCACAAATTCAACATATGCCTCGACATAAATGATTTCATACTAAGATTTAGTACAGAACATGTAATTTTATCTCAACTTTTTGGAGAATGACTAAGGACAATTAAGTTTGGCCACGTTTATGAGGTAGACTAAACGTGAGTCAAATCATTTTACAACTGTAATGTATCAATGAGAGAATTTATGTTCTGAGTACTAGATAACAAGATCAGGATATTTTTAACTTATTTTTGCATTAAAGTTAAATTTTTATACTTTAACAGTAGAATTAATATATAATTATCACATATGGTTAATTTTGAACAAGAGATGAAACTTCACTACTACAGAAGAAACGTGGTATGCATACAAAAGCCGGCATGGGACAATTTTGAAACAAATTTTGAACATTACAAGAAAATTTTGTAAAAAAAGAAAATTGAATATGTCATGTTTTTGTTAAGCATTCTTTTCGTAGAAAGAACGTTGTTGGTACACTTCCAAAAAAATTACTGTTTCAAATTGATGCGTACAAACCGTAGTTAACACGCAAATTGGTTGTCTGTTTTAAGGTGCTATGTGAATGAATTTTGCTAATTTCTTTTGAACAAAGTCTGAATAATAGCGTGTTAATTCTGCCGTGTATTAAGACTACCTTTTTGTGTTATGCCGGTTTTACAACGATATAATACAGTCCGGTTCTTTGCGGTACTTTTCCAAGTATTGGTTTTATGAAGCAGAAACACATTATTAGGTCTCACTGGACAGTTTATCTGGTGAATTTTCATCCAACAATGACCAATTACAGAAAAATGAGAATAATTTTACACTGAAGATACAAATAAAAACTAACTAATGATTTTGTAGAAATCATACATGTGAAATTTTGACTGCAGTAATCAGGTTAATTCCTGATGCAACTGGTGGTTTTTATACTGAACCAACACTGCCACCAACCCCTAAAATTTACATTCAGTTTTGACAAGAAATAGCTATTTTGAATATTTTCCTTGACAAGGCAGTTAAAAGAATCAGTATGTGCCTTATGCATGAATAAAGTTCACTAATACTATAACAAATTAGCATACTTTTCATCACCCCTCAACCATCTAGATTTTTAGATATTTACCTCTGTAGCAGACACACATAAATACGTAAGCCAAGTCGGCAGCTCATTTGCAGCCCAAGTTACGCATTTGATCTCCAGTGCTCATCTAACTGTGACAGGCAGTCACCAACAAGCCAAGCTTATGTGTGAATTTATAAATGCTAGGCTTGTGATAATTATGTTCATGTCTTCTACCTTAGACATTAGGGGGGTGTCAAAATACGAAACTATCAAGTGAGACCTTAACTAAAGGATATTGGCCAAAGTCCGAGCTGACCTGTTTTCCCTGAACTGTCCACACAGCTCGTGCCATCAGCGTACACAGTCGAGGGATGCGAATATCTATTTGGCAGCCTGAACAACCAGAAGTGACTTTCTAGAGGCATACAGTTGTAGCTGGGAACTCTGGATCAATAGTCACAGATAATACATTTTGTCATGTATTCCTTTTCAAATTGTCTGTGTTTGTTATAACTTACTTTTATAAGAGAACAATATCGTAATTACCCGAACATATCAGCATACGTTCCGACATAATTTGCAAAGCTACATTTCCCATTTAGAAAGAGTGGTGTCATGACTCTAACGTAATACTTCCTTCTTTGAAATGTCCGCAGCAGGTATTTATCAACAGTGGTCATACTTGGCGTTATTCTCGAATAAAATGCTCATTTGAAACGAAAACGGAACCTTAGATAGCAACTATAATGCTCTTTAAAAGTTGTTTAAATTTTTTAGTAGGACCGGCCAATCTTATAATGTCATTAGTAATATGAGGAATGTTTCACATAGGGTATTAAAAATGTATCGATAATCTAACATTTTAAACAAGTATCGACCTACAATCAGTTTAAAGGTTTATATGGGGTGGATACACGAAAAGCTCGTGTTCATATGGCTCATAGACTGGTGGGCAATATGGCTTGTAAAGGTGTGAGGAAACTAATAGCAAATATTCTGTATAATCACTCACAGAAATTACTATACACAAATAGCTCGTATTCTATACTTTCCAAACCTGCCCACAAGGGCTGTACCTTTAATTTCTTGATTCTATACTATTGCTGATCTCTTAATTGATACAAGCAATTTAGAGCATAATGTATCCTTAATTTTCTTCTTCCAAGAAGAAATAGAAACAAAAAACATTTCACAGAGCAAGTATAATATAAAATTAGCGGGACTCTCACAAAGAACGAAACTTTTCGTTTGCTGATGATTATACTTTGTAGCCTCTTTCTGAAACTGAAATGATATTTTGTGTAGAACGAAGGAGAATGATATCATACCGGAAGCAATGTGACTGCAATGAACCTCGTCATCTGTTTTGTACGGATTAAAAACCCGACTGCAAAATACGTTGTTTCGTATTATCAAATATTATTATATACCAATCTTAATTGTAATATCTCGAATAATGACAGTTAATATGATGCAATTGCATGTTAGACAAGTATACACAATGTTTGACGAAATGATTGTCGCACGTATAATGTGGTTTTCCGTGACTCTGGTAGATGCATGTAGCTTCATTCTTAAACGTCTGTATCTGTGTTTGAACCGCAAATCTGTGTATCATAATTGAGGCCATTAAGATCTCGTATATTTTAAGGACCCATTGTTAACTAGACTGATGAGCAAACGCTGTGCTACGAATTTATCCAAATTGAACACTTAGAACGTTTACTTTCTACATGTTTTCTTGTTATGTTTATATTTATAATTTCGTTTACATTACTTTACTGAGTTTTACTGAGGCAATGTAAAGTAGGTTACAGTCTCAAATTATTGATGGTCGTTTACATTATAAAAATCTCTACAATGCTGTCTGTTCTTAACGTGTCTATAATGTAAATTTACAATACATTTTTATTTATATTTTGTAGGTCACTGACCTGCAATGTCTTCCATGGGTGATATTTCGTAGAAATGCTTTCATGACAGAATAGGTTCTCATGGCGTCGTTAACCAAGATAAAATAAATCCAGAAAGTTTCAAGGTACTTTCAAAACCTTTTTTTCATTTGTATACATTTATGAAATACAGTAACTGAAACATAAGTTGCTTGGGGAACAGCGTATGTATCTCCTTTATCTCCGTTATGTTCAAATGCAGATTGTATACAACTGAATGCCGATATGGATTGATAATATCTTATGATTACTACTTCTACAGCCTTACTTCCAACGGTATTAGTCGAAAGTAACTTGCATTCCTTGGTTTTCTTTAATGCTCGCATTGTACGAATTATTATATTTAAATATGTGTTATGTATACAGGAGAGCTGTTGTTGTTGCTGTAGAGGTTAACGCCATTTTTCAGCACGAGATAGGCCATAAATGGTGGAGGAAAAACCTGGAAAGAACCATCAACCCAAGGGAAGCTACTGGTAAGCTTTCTCACAAAACCACATTGGCCGAGCCCGAGACTATAACCCACGCAGACAGATGTGAGATGGCAGTGATCCGTAACGGTAAGCACTTTAGACCATTCGGCCACTTGTGGCCCCAGCAGAGATGTAACCAGATGGCACCATATTTATTCTTTCAAAGATCACCTCCTAAGAAGTGTATCAAGTACATAATGAATCAAGCATATAATTTATATATTAATGTATTTATGTGTGCGCATATCTATGTGTTTTGTGTGTTGTATCTTTGGGTATATGTCAACAATATTCCAAATTAATGAATGTGTTTTCATACAACTGCATGATGTGTACATTTACAACATGACGTGGTAAGGTCGAGTCACCCTTATGAACTTGAAGGGTATTAATCTTTACATTTATTTATAGATTTAGGAAACTTGTGTAACCCATTTCAAGTTGTCAAAAGGACGACGAAGAATAAAATTCGTTCCTTTCATTTCAAGCGAATATCATTATTCGGCACGTGTACACTTAACACTCATACTGCATTGGAGGTCAGTAATAGTAGATATCAAATATCTTTTTAAAGAAAAAAATAAACAGCAATAGATGTCTTGTGAGATTGTTTACTTGGAAAATGCTTTAAAAATCTAGTAAGTTCGTTTGCTTCATAAATGGTTCAAAAATATAAGTGATAGTGTATTTAATTTGCTGAAATTCGTTTGGAATGGTTTCGCCCACGCACAATTAATGTAAATACAAAATAATTCAACCACCCTCTGTTTACCTAGTACGTGCTCAACCTACTGTATATATTTTCTGAATTAATACACCATGTAGGGTTACAACAAATATTGGACCTATAGGACACACGGTACTAATTATACAGAAGAACTGTGAACCAGTCTAGAAATGGGCGGAGAAATAATAAAGTATTTACAGGTTTGGTGGTCCATAATTGGTTAATAATGAAAATTAAAATTTATAGGAAAAATATCTTGTGAGAGCTTATCCTATATGTAATGTAAAAAAAAATATTGACAAATTTCTACTGATGCAATTTTAGCATTTTTGCAGGCTTGACTCAGGAGTACTCAATACTGAAAGTAGCACCTGATTCATTTGGTGTAGAATCAATAACACGTGTTTCATGCACATGTATGTAAACAAAGTGCCGCGGGTCATATGGTGTTCTTCACACATAGGCTTGCACCAAGGTTAGACGTGCATGAAGAATTATAGGTGTCATTATCAGCACCCATACATTTTAAGTTATTGAATTTTGAATATGATAGCGTTTCCATATGTTTACCATTGGAGTGGAATTAGTACCGTGAGTCCTAAAGTGCAACAAGAACACATGGGGGCCACTTGTAAAGATTAACAATTTTTAATCGTATTTGGAGAATAAGTTATATGCACACACTGCAAAATCATCTGCTCAGGGATGTACACACAACATAAATTATCAAGCCCAACAGATCATAGAGATATATAGACGTGTGCCAGGTCACGGAACTCGAATATAAACGAATGAATGGTTCCACAGTAATACATTTTGACGTGAGAACATATCACTTCCAAAATGAAACAGATCTGGGTACACTAGTAATTTTTTGAACAGTTTCGTTTTAATAGGCCTCACAAACGTGAAAAATGAAATATCTTATTAGAAATGAATTATATCACTCTCCTGTACACACACACACACACACACACACACTATATCATACACATCCATTTTGCCGTTTTGCTAAAATAAATGGAGGTTTTACAGTACAGAAACCTTTACCATAGAACAAGATCTTTCGAACATAGTGAACGGATGTGAAATGGATTATGTTACTGCACATTGATTTACACATTCCAGGAATGAAAAATCTTTCCTTCAATGTACTGAGTCAACTCCATAACAATCCCCGGTGCATCATTATCACACACACACACACATATTAACAGCGTTTTCAAATACGAATAAATACAATTATCATAGAGTCAAGAGAATTTTGAATTTGTACTTTAAGTATATCATATGTAGCATACGACGTGATGAGGCGAAACATAAAAACGTTATAGTATTACTATGTCCCTTTTAATATAATTTAAGGTTGAGATATGTGTGGTATGAGTTTACAGGTTACATCAAAGACGAGAAAACAAGCACATCTGTTATGACATTTATCTTTGAATGAGGGACGTGACTTCCGCGCATTTTCTAGCCATGGTAAATCTCAGGGCAAAGTATCATCCAATCGCTCCATTTCTGAGTGCCATCTGATCGTAGATTGATGTGTTATGTCAATATTGTATGACTGTGAAGAATATTTATGATGAATGGACTTGGTCTCAGAAGATTTTACTATACAATATACATGCATTTTTTTCCAGGTATACTTAAGTGTTATTTTTTTTATTCATGACAGCCTTTCTCCTTTCGCCTTCATAGGCAACCATGATCATGAAAATGCCAACTGTTACAATTTTGCCTTGACCTAAATTATTTAGCATAGGAACTGACTGCTGTTTACCTAAAGTTAAACGGGTCGTCCTATATTTCATCAGTTGAGGGAAAGTATTTTTGTTTGAAAGGAGAGTGTTACAATGGAATCAATAACAGACAAACTCAGAATTTGGCCTGCATAAATCCTAAGTACACTTTCACATATTTTGCAATATGGTTTTTGGTTTTTACCATCTATCTCACTGGCAATAATTATTTTGTTATTTACAAAATAAGCCAATATTAAAACAGCTTGATTATTTGTTTTAGTTTTGGAATTCTGTTTAACTATTTATATATTGTTCGTGCTACATTGCACAATCGGCATGAAAACGAAACTGTTAATCTAGAGCAATGCTGTTTATAGTACGACTTATGAAATTTGACATAGGAGCCCTTGAGTCAAGAATTGACCACCCAAAAAATAATCTGGCTGTTTTGACAATGAAAATATTTGCAATTCAACTTTATTGCCTGTGAATAGGTACAAATGGAAAACAATATACCAAAAGTTTTAAAACTCTACTTGGGCCTCTTGCGTCCGACATTGTACCAAATTCAATTCTTGACTCAACGGCTCCTATGTCAAATTTCTTTCATATCAATTTTGCCGGTGATACTAACACGTGTCTCCGTGTACCACTGATGAGAAAAAAGAGCTGGCAATTTGTAAGAGAAATAATTCTTAGGTGTTTGAGAAAAGAATACCCGATAATTTGACCATAGTATGCCACGTATGAGTCAATAGAGCCAACTGATTTTAAGGAATGCAACAGAATGGCCCTAACGGTTATTACTGTGATCTTTGATAGTGGTGGGTGGCATGAGTTTGCTTATACAAGTAATTTGTGAAAGATAATACAGGTTTATGCGTATTCAATGATGATAAGTTGTTTCAAAAAATGATATTTTGTCATCTTTACAGTAAATAAATGCTCTGGTTATAAATACCACTAAAAGCTTGTAGCAACCCCAAAAATCATTTCTACCAGGATTGCCAGCTCTTTTTTCTCATCAGTGGTACACGGAAACACGTGTTAATATTACCGGCAAAATTGATATGAAAGATGTAATTGCCGATTATACTGGAAATTATTTAGTGGGAGACCATATATATTGACATTACACAGGTGATCTTCCTTCCACGACAGTGCAGTAATGAACAAGTACCAAAGCTTCAAAAGTTGCGTGTAGGAAGTATGTTTACTAAGGATAAAAATGTTGGCCTAAATACCATATCCAGTCTTGTAAAAGAGTAAAGGAAAGAAACGAAAACATGAAAACAGCAACTTAATTCTGGCCGGCGTTTTTTTATGGATGGTGCTCTCAGTGTTTCACAAATAAATAAATATATATATATATATATATATATATATATATATATATATATATATATATATATATATATATATATATATATATATATATATATATATATATATATAACTGTAGACAATCTACCCGCACACTTCCTAATCCAGCTCCTACAGCTTGTCTTAAAACTTAATAACTTTGAATTTAATGAAGAAAACTACCTCCAAAATGAATGGAACCGCAATTGGTACAAAAATGATCTCTTCGTATGCTAATAATTAATTGCATAGGAAAACTGGAGGGTCAACTTTTAACATCGGTTGAACTTACACCATTCAAGTGGGTACGCTTTCTCGATGATGTAGAAATGAAGTGGCAACATGGAAGAGAAAGTCTGGATGCTTTTCAAATAATTTTGACAATACAGGTAGAATTAATATTGGTCTGTAATTCCCTGGGTCCTCCTTTTCTCCTTTATTAAAGATAGGTGTGACCTTTGCACATTTCAGTGTTTCTGGAAAATTACTACTCATTGTACTTAAGTTTATGATATGCGTTAATGACTTTGTTTTTATTAGTGCAGGAATTTTTAGAATTCGTGGACCAATCCCATCCAATCCAGAGGATTTATTAATATTCACCTTAATTAGCATATCAAAAACATCAGCTTCGCTAACATTAGCTACTGAAAAATAATTATAATTATCATAGGGAATTTTAGCTCTTATAAATAACAGAAGAGCATCAAGTTCAATTGGGCTGTTAGTCTGGTTCTGAATACTGTTACTTGAGATGCTTATGAAGAAATTGTTGAACATTTCCACCATGTCTTGTACAGATGTTGCTATATCATCATTTTGCTTAAGTCTAGGGGGAAGACAACTGTTCTTGGGTGGGTTCAGCTCTTCCACAATGTCTTGGTACTTTCATCAATAGCCTGTTTATAGTAGTTCACTTCTGCCTTATCTATCAGGTGCTTAGTTTTATTCCTCCACTTCCTGTAGCTTTTTATGTCTTTCTTCTTGTGGAAATTATCTCTTAGGTGCCTAGCCTCATTGATCTCAGGGGTAATCCACTTGGATGTAATTTGGTGTTTAACCCTTTTTGTTCTAATTGGGGCATGCTTGTCTAAGGCTGCATGGAGCACCTGATACCATTTGTCTAAGGCAGTGTTGACATCAGCTATATTGCAGACTGATTAGAAGCGTTTGCAAACTAAATCATTTAAGAACATTTCCCCATCAAATTGTTTAAAGTCCCTGCCTGTATTTCAATGTGTTAACAATTTTTAGATGATTTCCGAACATATCTAGTGATATACACTGGGTAGTGGTCACTCAGTGCATACACTAACACATTAATTTCACTTATGTTTTCAGATTTATTAGTATAGATATGATCAATGATAGTAGCACTTTAATCTGTTACTCTAGTTGGAGTGTTTATTTACTGAGTAAAGTTGTAAGTTTCAAAGTTACTTATCCATGTTAATGGTGGAGTTTTCGTGTAGTCAATGCTAAAATCACCTAATAAGATAGTTTCCAAATCTTCCTTTAGTAATGCTTTTTGCATCTGCACCTCAAATCTATCAATCCAATCAGCTGTGAAACTAGGTGGCCTGTAAACGGAACATAAGAGTATTGGCTTTGATTGGGCAAGGGTTACTTCGATCCAGATACTCACTACCCCATTAGTCTCTAGATCAACACGTCTGTTATAACTACTAATAGACCTGTCTATGGAGAATACCCCACCCCCATGGATTTCCTATCTTTTCTTTCAAAGTTGAACCCCTGTATTTGGAGAGCCAAATCACCATTAACATCAGAAAGAAAGGTTACACATAGACCTAGAATATAGACTGATCTAGTTTGCTGTAATATTAACTTTATCTCATTCAGTTTACGGAATATTGAATTGAATATTTAGGTTGATTACTTGCAGACCTCTTTTGAGGAGGCCAAATACATGACAATCTGGTGCAGAGGATTGATTTTCAGACAAGGTAGTATGCAATGTATTGTTTTGAGACTTGACAGATTTCTTTTCATCGCCTTGATTATTTACATCACCATGTGAAGAAGATAACATACAAGATCCGTCTGTTGTACCATGGCCACATGAAGTGCATACAAGAGAATGTTCAATATGAGATTGATTTACATACATACAAGAATACATTGATATATTAGACACTTGAGGAGCCTCAGAGGGAGACGTAACTTGAACAGTATCACATAGTTGTTGAAATGTTAACAAGTTGCACTTTGCACACAAATCACATAATGCCTGAAATCTGTTTATGTAATTATAATTATTACACATATTCTGACGCATTTTGTTGCTGGATATGTGTTGCATAGGCCTGCACATCGTCGCCTTCTACCTATTGGTATGTGCACAACTTTTGCGTATGCCCTAGTTCGTTACAACGATGGCAACGAATCTGTTTTCCATGCAGACATCGCTGTTACATGACCGTGCTCTCCACACTACAAGCAGTTTTCCGACTCATATCTAACCCCTTTTATATGTCTCATGTACTGGTCTATATTCCTAAGGAGTATGGCAGTACCTCTGTTGGACAAGTGGATTCGGTCTCGCTGGTATAACTTTTGATTCAATAGATTGTCTTTGAAGAAGGTCCTATATTGCGGAACAAAGAGTATTTGGAAATTTTCACACAACGTATTTAGGGTGTCATATAGTAAAGTCATAAGTATATCCTGTCTTGGCGGTGGACCTGAAATGATTATTTTACATTCTGTGTTTTTGGACCTGATATCATACAACAAGCTTTCATAATCATCCTCAATGCCCTTTAAAGATTGGCCCTTAATGTAATTATTGCCACCAATGAGAAGAATTACAGTATGATATGGTGACATATCCATTTCCAATATTTATTCTGCAATTGTATTAACAGATGCACCTCTATGGGTTTTAACTTCAGTTTTTTTTATAATCCTCTTGTTCTTACTCCTATGATTATTGATGATCCTATGAGAAGAGATCTGTCTTTAACTATGTTGCTGATTTGGACAAGTGGGGGATTCAGATGCATTGCTTGGACTTCTTAATTTCCATGACTGGACTGACTATATAATCTACGGCATTTATATATATGACAAAATTTATTGCTTGGATCAGTACATTAAATGATTTCACAAAGTGGCGTAACCCCGAGTTACATTCGCTCTTCTCTAATCTGCACTACCTGCTTCTTTTCTAAGCATAAACGCCATAACCCAAAACGTAGATGTTACCTTAATTTGCAGAATCTGACTCTGTACGCTATGGTACCTACGCATCTTTTAGTAGATGTAAGTGATCACTTCAGATTCTGACAGTTGCTTCTCAAAGTGACAAACATTATAGTACGATCATTGTTTAACAAGGAACTTAAGCAAACAAATATTTGTAAATATCCACGTTGTCACCATTTTAAGTTATGCAAATATTTGGCGCTTTTTCGTTAAAACCCGGTAGATGAAGACTAAGCGAAGACTTGATATGATCAACATTGCCCATACACGTACACTATATATAATTAAGACCATGCCAGTAAAGGAAAACTTCACTTGTAGTGACGGCACAAATGAGATTCACTGAAGGTTACGAGCCATATTATAAATTCAAAAAAGCTTCTGTATTATCAGCCACCGTATTGCGATTACCGATTTTTATGCAAAGAAATAATGTATACGCCGTATCCATAGTGATAATGATGATATTCACTTTAAGGCTTTGCAGTTCTTACCACCTTACGGATCTAAACAGTTATAAGCGCCATGCAGTTAAATATTCTTATAAGAACATTGAATTATACTTGCTACGTTAGATGTTGTGTTGATACCAGTCTGAATGAAAAATGTATCTCCAATGACGATGCTATTATCCGATACATCGATTAATGTCCCGATTGAAGGTGAATGGATAATCGTTTGACAATAATGGGATAGCTGGTATGCTTGAATTGTGTTCCTTGTGAATAAAACGATATTTGGTTGGTGGCTGGGATTTGGTTTCATTCCGTGTATAGCACTACCAAGATAAGAAATGTTGAAACGAGTAGGTTAAATAAAGTACATAAAAATTACGTTGATGCGAATAAAAAATTGCGATGACCAGCAGCCTGTACGTCTAACCTGTCATAATCTGGAAATCAATTGAAATTCAATCGTTGACTTTTCGCTTGTCTCAGCTTAGCCCTAGTAACTTAAATGAAATAGATAAGCCACTTTCTTTTCTACAAGTAGATAAGTATATTGCTGCTTGAACTTGATAACTATATCCATCTAAGGGTTTTGTCACAACGCCATTTGTACATAGTTAAAGCAAGGGAAGAAACCATGCCAATCAATATTGTCTAATTGAGATTGCACCACTTAAAATTGACAATGAAGCTCCTAAATAAATTTTGTTTGCTAAAACTTCTTAAATATATGTAGATGTTTATGATTTACTGATTTCATACATTATTATGTTTTGTCTCTGATATTCATATCATTTTCTAAATAAGAAATCTTTGAATTAATATTTGTAAACTTGCTATCAGAATTATCATGATTATTTTGTTTTCAGGTACAAGTTATTGCATATCCCACCCATTGTTGACTGATATTAGGGTCATATTGTTTTAATCAGGTACAATTAAGAAATATTGGTTGAAATGGCTATATTATCGTAAACATCACAAGAATAATCAAAATTATTATAGTATTATTTTTTTGTAATAGAATCAAAGCATAAAAAGGAAATAGCTTATATGATACATAATCATGTAACAAAGTTATGAAAATATCAGCTCTTGAAAACGTTTGAAGGTGTTCTTATAAAATCTGATTGTTAGGAACTGATGGACTAAGGATCATCTATGTTTGGATAATAATCTAAAAATAATTATGCAGAAGAACACATTTTCCTTAAGATTTCTATGCGGGGACATTTGAATATTCAAAGCATCAACCATGTTTTGTAAGAAATCTATGTCATGTGAGTTTAATTTTATATTGAAATAATAATATTGTACAGTTTTGTTATAAAATAATATTGTCCTTTCTCTTTTCTTTAGGCTCAAAAAGTCCGGTATTCGGCAGTAATTAGTTCTCATTGGTACAAAATGACACTGCTCCATTACTTGAAACAATATGTTAAATTTAGGTCTTAAAAAAGCTCATTAGTGTTAAACAAATAAATCCTAGTTCAACTGACAGAATGGTGATAGTCCATTTAAGTGTGAATACATTTTGTATGCCATTGCAGCACATGTCGCATAGGAATATAAAACAAGTTTCTGCAAATATTGGAGAGACATGCACGTCACATATAGTTTGCTTAAACAGTTTTAATTGACTGCCAATGTTTCAATCAAAATGCATTGTATATTTTCACTTTGAAGGACAGCTATCAATAGGTGATGCAATCCGTTGGTCGTAGTGGTGGGTAATGAATAACATGTTATAGAGGCTTCTCTTTTTTAAAGTAATAAAAGCTGGACAGAAAATGTTATGATATTTGATTTAGTATTGGTAGTGCTTGATTGGTATATGAATCAACAGTACGACAAATAATATTAATAATAACAATAACAACAGCAATAATAATAACAGCAACAGTAAAACTTGTTAGATGCAGTAGCAATTGTTTTGTTTTTGTTTTTGTTTTCTGAAGTTACGAAAGCTCTCTGTGCGTACAATTTCTTATATTTACACAAAATTTAATTACAGAGGGCAAAACTCGTCGCTCATGTACGTCTCGAGCAAAACATGAATTAACGATATTTAATCATATACATTGTACATAAATTAAAAGCAAAGAGTTACAATTTTTCCGTTATATTAATTTGAGCACTTTCATAAAAAAATTAATGACAATTATAAATAAATGGTATGTAGGGCGTTGACATGTACAATTGTCGAGCTGCACGCAACTAAGGTACCTCATTGCAATACCCTTTATTGTATGTAATGTAAACATTATGTTCACAACTAACAACAATGGTCAACACACAATGTTAATTAAATATACATAACACAGGTCAGACTGATCACGCTTGCCCAACATCACCGGTATTTGCACGATAATGCAACCTTATTACTACATTGTCAAGCCAATGAGAAGACGCAATGAGAGATTTATATATGTGTTTAATTGCTTTTTTGTAAGAAAAACTAGGTAACTTGCGTTTAGAAGAAGGTTTACATGCGTCTCAATTTCCACTAAGATTGTAATAAATTATCAATTTTAGTAAATCTTCTTTTCATGGTTGTTAATCAATGTACCATAAAGGGGAAGACTGCTGATTGGCCAGAAGAAGTGCAACATTTCTGGATCATGACACCAATTAAATATGCGCTGTATAAATAGACTACAGTGGCATGCCTTTTGTCAACGTTGGTGGGACTGGGCTATGAAACGTAAAATACCAATTCTCTAGGTAAACTAGCAACATTTCTCGGGTGAAAAGTAATTGCATACTTATAGAACTATCTGCAGGCATCTTTTATTTTGGCGTGGTAATGACTTATTGAAACTTCATTCTTGAACATACTGGTAACCTGGGGCATGTGAAACATCTTCTGACCAGACGAAAGACGCACATATATGTCTATTAATGTTTCAGAGGTTTGACTCATAAAAACCATTTGATATTTCCTTTGAAAGGGCAACATTCCCCACATCCCAGTAATGCCCACATAACTGAAAAGCGTCACTGTAAATATCATTGCGAAATATTGGGCTAGGTGTGAAAAATTACAACATAATATGTTAATGATCATTTACCCATTTTAGTATCAAGCTAATATCAGGTAAATAACGAAGCCACCTTCCTTTGCGTGATGTTATAGACTGGTAACAAGCAAGTAAATTAAATAAAATGTTATTTATAACTGGCCCGTGCTAAATATTAAGTGATATTAAATTTTTGGAGCATATTAAGAATAGAAAACGAACTTGGATTTACTCTTTTATGCAAACGCGGAAATAGGCCTCTACGCGGTTCGATTACGTAGTAATGTTTTACTTGGATGAGCCTATTAGTCATTGAGCATTGCCTATATTTCTGGTAAACATAAGCAGCAATGCTAACATTATTTCTTTTTCTCATACAGAGGACCTCATATATTTTACTAAAGCTTTTCATTAAATTACCACGTGATGAAAAAAGACCTTGTGCGATTGGACATTAAATATACACTAAACAGATCACAATAAACTTCATGTAGCACTACTTTAGAATGACACTTAGAAAAAACAAACACTTTCTTTACAATTAACAAGCAAAAGTCATTTTAATATACAACACCTTGGCGAGCTATTCCTGGTGATGTAACTTGGGTATTCCTCAAGGAAACGTGTGTTGTATTCCTCAGTGAGTATGGGTTTATTTACTGGTACAGTTTTGGAATAAGGAATGACCAGCTGATGTATTTGCAGAAGCCGTGCATGATGTGTTACTGAGAATGAAAGACATTTGCTTGTGTTGCATAGTATTCACAAGCGCATTGTATTTGCAGATGCCGTGCTTCATCGCCAAATATGCATGATTTCATTTGATTTGGACGGATGCACTATTCCTTCAATTTGTCTTTTAATTAAATGATTCCTTGTGATGCGGTCTCAGGATTTTATGTCCGTAAAGAGGATTTTACTGTTTTGATGATGCATTGTTATATTTATAAATTTTCAGTTTGTTTATTCCTGCTCTTCTTGTTATACAGGAACACTAAAAAGTATAGGATTGATCGAAAATTAAGATACAGTTATGCTCATAAACTGTTTTAGAGAAATGTCCATATTATGTGCGCGACAGATTTGATTTGTTACAAGTCATGGTCATCACCATTTTTTCAATAGAAATGGTAAATATAATTATGTTACAACATGTGTTATTGTAGATTCAACAACTTGTTTTTTTTAGCATCATAATGGGTAGGAAATTAATGACCCTGTTTCATGAGGAATGTTTCACATACAGGTTATTTTGAACTGGCCGTAAAGCAGATGAACAGAACATGGTTTAATTTATATTTCACTACTTTGAATTGGTTTTGTAATAATTTTTATTCTGAATTCAAATTGAAGGTTGTAATACTTAACATGTGATTCATATTTTTAGTATATTGCAGATTTCATCTGTCCAGTATATATCTTGACCTCTCAGACACGCATGGATACAAATTTTTTGATACTTTAATGGGTTAGTTTTGGTGATCTACATATTTCGTTTGATTTTAATGAAATTCCAATTTTTATGAATTGAACGCGTTTTCTGCAATTTGATTGAACGTAAATGGTCACTTGATACTAATCTGGATTTTTTTAACACATCGATGAATTCTTCGGACTACGTTTGGTTCCCTGTTTCCCTGTCATTTGATGTGAAGTTTTATCTATATCAACGTCTTACACCCTAATAATAATAACATCAACAAAAACAACTCACCCACTCCTGTGATTTCCAATCACAATTTACAAATCCCAGATTAAAATTGAACATTTTAAGTTTAAACGATGTAATTGCAGACCTTCCTGTACTCCACCAGTCACCCTTGATGTTGAAGAAGGCTTGTGGTAGGCTTTTCAAGCCAATATTCGGAAATTCTTGCATTTCACCTCGACAACATGTTACACCAGCGATTATTAAAGGTCAAGGTCATATGTCATCCAAGGGATCTCACTAAAAATGGACACGATTTTGCTTTTGAAAGATCGAAATGCGTAGAAAGTAACAACAACGATGCTATAGCAAAACGTGCCATACGCAAACGTAAGTTTCGAAAAGAAAGAAATATTCCTGATTTAACCACGACAACCATTTTTGTATATTGAAATAATGATCATAACAATACTGGCATGACCCGCTATGACGTTCTACCCCGTATTACTGTATCAACGTCTTACACCCTAATAATAATAATAACAACAACAACAACCAACAAATCGACAAAACTTGCCTAGCGAAGATCGGGCTATTTATTCTATCGCAGTTAAGAGGTTAATGAAATAAAACTTCGATGTACACAAAAGTGAAAGTTGTGTTGATTAAATGTGCTGATCTGATGATGGAAAGGAAGTACATTGGAATTATAAGGATGCAGTGATCATCGTTGGGTATTTATCGATGTGTACATTTTACCTAATCACTCACAAAGTTAACATAAAGTCCTTGTGACGTTTTTCCTTGTGAGTGATTAGGTAAAATTTACACATGGATAAATACACTGTACCCAATCATGATCATTTCATCCTATAATGAATTATTTTAACCTGGAAACATATCATAGTGAGTAAACTAGTCACGCTTGGTGTTATAGTGTTATATTGGTTATGTAGATGTTATAGCGTTTATGTAATATACTTTTTTAGTTTCGCAGTTTCTTTTATGTCTGTATGTATCATAGCTGTTTTATGTACGTGTTGTGTGTCAATGTGTCCTAGTTAGATGTGTTACATATATTACTATTTCTGGTTTATGTTGATAGTAGTATTATATCTAATAGGCTGGAAATTTCACCAAATCGCTCAGGTGGTAGTCCATATAATGTATACAGTGTGCTAGTAACACTATAAAAAAGAGTATCTGCGTTACAATAGTCTGCCGGGTATTCTCTTCATAGACTCGGTATATACATGTTGGACAACGTGCTCGGCTTTCGCAAATTATCACACATGTTTGGTTTAATACTACAAGCTATGCGCGTGTTAACATCTTTTCTATTTTCAGTCTGATGTTCTGAAAAGGCTAAGTAAAGCAGCAATTCGTTTCAAACCTCAACACCTCAACTCGTCTCCATGCTCTTATGACTTTGAGAATCCCAAACGCACATTGTCAAAAAGCGCATAGTCTATTAAGTAGTCATTCTGGCGTAGAATCTCCCAGCTAGCCTGTTATCATCATTTTTAGGCAAGTTCCCCATGTATCCAAGATGCAAACTGACAAGATACTTACTCATGTCGTACAAGTTGCTTTCAATAGCAGATCAAGAAATACTGGGGGGACACGTTGGTAAGAGGGTCTGTGGGATGGAATTCCTAGTGGGACACTATATATAGAAATTCCGTGACATAGGTCTCCAACATGACGAACCACCAGAGGGACGATTGCCACCATAATGATCACGTTAAAGCCGTTTACATGCTGTTCTTGTAAATAATCAATAAATCAGCTCATATTTTTATTTGGTGCAGCAATCATGGTTATGTAAGCGATCTCTAAAAAAGTTTATTCAGCTTTAAACGTACTTAATGATTTGAACCTTCATGTGTACCGAGCTAACACAATATACTTTTATAATAGCTGTGTTGTTGTTGTTTTTTTTTTGTTTTTTTTTTTTTACAGAGTATTGATATATCTACACACAAAAAATAAACAATCTAGTCGCAAACAATGTTATAAGTAATCAATATGTTATGCTATCTCTTAGCTGCACTGAAAAATAAATGTATTTAGCTAGTCTAGAAATCTCATGTTTTAATTGCAAAAAACAAAACAAAAAAATAAAAAATAAAAAAATAAAAATAAAGAGGGAATCCAATGCATGTAATCTAGGACAGAAGCAAACATGCCCGGGCGAATATATTTTTCGAGGTTCACGATACACACGACACAAAAGGAAAACATGATAATCTGTCCCAAGCATGTTTGGGTCACACAATATACAAAATGTCTCTTCTCTGGCGATGCCTCTATCACGAACTAAATCTACAGCAAGATTATGTGAGACTATTCCAAGACAGAACCAAGTCTAATATCTTTAACTTATAGTTGTACTAATGATATAGCAACAGCCCACAATGTGTTCAGTTATAATATGTATCGTATAAAGGAAGGTATGTGTCTATTTTAATAAATTTCCTCATACGGAAACCTAGGATAGCAAACGATTTTGTAAGTAGTCGTGACCATCTCGCCTTTGTTGTCTTTCTTACTTCCTGTGAATGTAGCACTACAGACAAAGTCTGACGCATCAGACTCTTCCCTCTCCTCTCCCTGCTGATATATGCCTATTTACAGGTCTCTTGATATATCCCTGGAGACAAGGTGTGGGTAGTTCAAAGAGTGAAATAAATACGGTCCGATCTCCGTTTAGTATAAGATAACGGTGCGTTTCTGACATTAATGAATTTCTTATAAAGAGGTCATTAAAAACACCAACGTCATCTGATACGACCTGTCTCACAGGCTTGCCCGACTCAGTAGTTGCTACGTATCCATCCATCGAGGTCATTCTCTAAAGACTACTTTTCTAAACAAGAAAGAAAAAATATATATACTTTCATATCTTTTCGATTTTTATGCACCGGTAGTTAGAAAATGGGGAAGTAGTTTAATAATTACTGGATTTTGCTTCCCTTAATGCATCGTTTTACTGAGCTGCGTCAGCCAATACCATATTTCATAGTTTAAAATTCAAAGTAATGTACTCGACAAAAGGCTATAACTGTTTATCATCACATTATTCCCAGATATTCGCTTTACCATAGCTGATACAGCATCACGTGATTTGCAGTCATTCATGATATTGGGATTACTTGACATCATCAAGCATGTTTCGCAACATGTTTTCACTACTGTTGCACAGAACAGCTTTAGATGTTTATTTTCTGCGAATATGATATTTTGCCAGTCAGTAAAACTACTAAACTTCAATTCGTGTCGGTCAATATTACGTTGACTTGTTCACAAACTTGATATTGACGTTAAAAATGGTCAATATTATTTCAATATAATGTATATTAACTTCGTAATTTGTTTACTTCGATACAATTTTATATGTAATATTTCTGTTATAAACTTTCAAATACAATTATATATATATACTTTTACGATAAGAGACGAGTCGTTATATTATCAAATATATCAAGCAAGGAACAGACAGATACACATCACTTCACTGATTTGAAGAAGTCGAATCTGAAAACGAAAGATACGAACGAAAAACATACAAGAACATTTATCTAAACATATTGTATTAGCTGATAAAATGATTACAAGTCATATATATCAGAAACAAATCATCGTATTGGTACTTATGCATGATGTAAGTATACACGTAACAGAGAGAGAGAGAGAGAGAGAGAGAGAGAGAGAGAGAGAGAGAATATTTATTATAATACGTCCTCATAAATTCTGACAGCAAGAATCACAGTCATGATTAATTTGTAACGTTACAAAATATCAGTGACTTAGGTTGAGTAATTACGTTTTGTGAAATGTAAGTTTTTATGACGGCGTAAATACTGGTACTCCGGCACTTCCTACACATAAATTATCTACATTTTTATGGATAATCACACATTCCCGTTATTTGAATATATTTGTTTGCTTGAAAGTAGAGGTTAAATTACATGCTCAACTCTTAACTGTGAAAATATAGGTCCACATCCTTCCATTGAACTATTGCCTATATTTCATGGAATATAGGTATTTGTTGGTAGGGTGCCAGCAGCAGAAAGAATGTACAGACCAGGTTCGAAACCAAATTTAAAACTTCCTACAGAAATAATTTCGTAGGAAACCTTTATTTTCATTTTTAAAAGCTGCTACGAGGGGTTATTTTCGTCATAAACAGACCCAGGTAACTACGTTACCATGCAAAAAACATCAGCGCCGGGACAAATTTATTTGCTAAAATATTTGGTCAAGACAAAATATTAATTTTTTTTGTTATCTATTAAAATCATTTGTACATAAATAATAATGAGCGTCGGAGAGCCACATTCTGCTAGATTAGCGCGATAACGATTAGCTGCAATAAAAAAATATCTTCCTGTGAGAGAATCTGTCAAGAGAAAAATAAGAGCAATTGAGGATGCAAAACTTGGATTTAGTGAATCATCTACGGAGATATTTAAACCAGTAACTGAAATCACCGAGAAAGTCTTGCTTGGAGATATAAAAGATCCTGATGCGAGAAAACGTGGAATTCTTCCTGTGTTAAAAAAAAAAATTGAAGAACAAACCGCTCTACCTGCGCCTGCGCCTATAGTCCAGGTTTTAACTCAGCAAGCAACTAAATCTAAATCTGCAACTAAATCTAAATCTAAAGAAGTTAAGTACAAACCTGTATCTGGTACATCTCAAGTTGATGATGATGATGAATTTGAATACGTGGAGGAAGAACAAGCCGTTGGTGGAGTTCGTGCGATTGAAAAATTTACCGATGATGCTATCAGTGAAATAAGATCATTAAAACTTAATCAAATAGCTAAATTTACCGTCGATAATTTTCACCAGCGAAAAAAATATTTTAAACCTGAATACGCTGATAAACCAGTTACTTATGATACATGGGAACGATCGATGTTATATATATATATATATATATATATATATATATATATATATATATATATATATATATATATATATATATATATATACCATGATATTGATCGTATTCAAAAAAATGATCCAAGATATGTTGAATTTATTAAGTTGATAGATTTTTACAGTAAATCACAAAACATTCCCTTTGTGCCACTGTCACCTGTACAAACACAACCTAAACCTGCACAAACACAATCTGAAACACTTGACGAGTTATTTACCGATGATGCTCTCGAATTATTTAAAGATGAGGAAGAATTAGCTAAAATTGCCGCGTTTGGTTTTGAAATAAAAGAAAAATATATAAAACCAGAATACATTAATCTTCAAGCTAAGGAACATATGTGGAGGCCTTCAGTGTTTTTTGCTTCTTTAAGATCTAAAATTAATTATAAAGATCCAAGATATATAGAATTTTCAGAAAAAGTAAAAAAATTAAGAGCTTTAGAATCTGAAAAAGCAAAATTTCTTGAGAAACAACAATCTCAACAAACTCAAGCACAAGCTCAAGAAGAAGAATTTAATATTCCACCAGAACAATCAACAATAAGCGGCTCAACTAGAGATATGTTTCTGAAAAAAACTCTTGATAATTTAATTGATCAAAAGTCTGCAAACAAATTAGCTATATTCGAATATGATAATGGAGAAAAGCATCTAAGAAAAAAATATACAAACATCTCTCGACATAATTGGATTTCTGCGGTATATTTTGCCTATACAGGTAATCAAGTTGATCTTGAAGATCCAAATTATAAGGATTTTAGAAAATATGTTTTCCAAGAACAAGCTAAGGTCGCAAAAAAAGAAGAGTTTTTCTCACCTGGCGCTACCGGCAGCGGTTATAATACTGTTTGTCCTGATAGCGTTATCAACGATGTATCTCGGCTAGAAGTACTTATGGGAGGAAAACGAGCTGGAAATAACTCACCTGAAATAATCAACGAGGCGTCGGACATTTGTCAACGATTATTTCGTGGTGGTATCATAGATGTTCATATTTATAGAAATCTCATCGATGAACTCGTTGACGAACACAGCGATTAGTTATTAGATAAATAAATAATGATCGTTCACAAATATCATCGTAGACCAACGCAAGTTCGCGTGGTAAATTCTCGATTGCCTGTATACAAATACACTCATGGAAACGGACTTGGCGATACTGTTACAAGTCTTGTTACAAGAATAGCTCCTAAAGTTGGACCCGCTGTTCAACAATTGGCAATGAAAGCCATAGGAGTAATTGGTGAAAAAGTTCTTTCTGGTGTTGGTAATTTAGCCAGTAAGGGTTTTGAAGCTGTCAAAGGTAAAGTCTTAAATTTAGTAGGCCGAGGAAAGAAAAAACCACCACCTGAGCCAGTTAAATTACCTAGCACTGATGTGACGCCTAGCGATATTAGTAAAATAATAAACGGCGCTGCAAATCAGAAATTGGCAGAATTAGTAAATCAAGAAGTTTGTAAAGAAATTAATAAATTAACAAATCAAGAAATTAACAAAATAGCGCGTCAAGAACAATTAACAAATCAAGAAGTCAATAAAATTGCAAATCAAGAAATTCATAAAATAGCGCGCCAAGAACCAATAAACACAAGTTTTATATCAGGTAGTGGTCTTCGTTTTAGAAGATAATCTTTATAATAATGTTTGCACGGACATCTAACGAGGCATTTGACATGGACGAACCCGTAGGCAGGGATACATCGGTGCGTGATTATCAATATTATTCGTATAATACAATAACGCCAAACGCCACTGGTCGTGTTGAAATTCAGGTTCATGACACAACAAGATATTTTCTACCATCTGAGGCGTTTATTGAATTTACTGGTGAAATTTTAAGAGTTACACCGCTTCCTGGTCCTCCGGTTGATGATACATAACCTAGTACGTACAAAATCGGATTTGTCAACAACGGTATTATGGCGTTATTTAACGGCGTCAAGTATATGATCGACGGAAAAGAAATTGAGTCAATTACAGATAATGTTGATGTTGCTTCGACAATTATAGGCCTAGCTAGGTACTCAGACGATTTTACCAGATCAGCTGGTCCTAGTATGATGTTTGCCAAGGATAATAATGATCACGCTGATCATGTGCAGTATATTAAAATACGAACATCACAAGATACTGCAGCTGATCCACAACCAGTTGATGTTGAACATAGACCTAGATCAGGTGCTGCTTTTGATATCGCAAGTATTAATTCTAATTACAACTTGGGATTTGCTACGCGAAAAGCCATGTTAACACTGGATCGTAGACGATTTTCCTGGGCAATTCCGTTATCGCATATATTTGGATTTTGCAGAAATTTTAGAAAAGTAATTTTTGGAGCTAAACATACAATTGTGTTTACCAGAAAAGATAACAGCAATGACGCTATCTGGCGAGAAGGTATTCCTGATGACGACGCTGATGCTACCGCTAGCAACGCTAAAGTGGAAATTAACTAAATTTACCTTGTGGATGCCAGCAATAACTCCATCGATAATTGAAGATCAAACATTACTATCATTTATGGATCAAGGTGGTAAATCAATTATGTCGTGGCTAACAACACCTACCGATTCTGGTAATACCAATATCAATGGTGATTTTACTTGGCGTATTGCATCACAACAAGGTGTTTCTGCACCTAGACATGTCTTTATTGCTTTTCAAAACGCTGCAAGAACAAGATCACCAAATCAAAAACGTAATCACATGATATTTGATAACATTGCTGCAACAAATGTATCATTAAGGATAAATGGACAACAATAACCATCTGAAGAAATATCGATAAATTTTGCCGATTTATCGACAGCTCGTGCATATCATCGCTTGTTAAGTTATATGGGGCGAGATCAAAATATTGACACTGGTTTGCAAATATCACAATTAGATTTCAATACTAATTACCCTATCTATTATTTTTCATTGGAACATCTTGATTTGCTAAAACAATCTGTCGTCGACATACATTTCAAAGCTAACATTAACACAGGTGGAGTTAATCACAAGGTGATCGCGGTGATACTTAGCGACAGAACTATGATTTTAGAAGGCATTAGTGGCCGAATGAGAGTTATTGACGCACCCGTGGAGAAAATGTAATCTAAATTTAGATCAAACTAATTATAATAATACCATACGATCATGTTAGTGTGATTCTGACTCCAGGTCAGGTAAAAAAACTCCAGTCGGCGACGACAAAAACCTGTGGGGTGAAATTAACGTTAAAAAAACGCTCAAATTCAAGGTGGGCCGAATAAATTATCATTAACTAAAACTCAACATGGACGTTTCACCAAGGCTAAATTAGCAAATGCAGGCGTTCACGTTGAACTTAGTCCAGGTGCCATCAAGTATATGATTAAAATCGGTGGATTTTTCCCACTATTAACCGCTATTCCAGGATTGTTGGCTGCTGCTGCTCCGATGATAGCAAAAGGCGTTGCTAAATTCGCAGGTAGCAAATTAGCAGAAAAAATAATTGGAGGGCAATATGGTAAAAAAAAGGCCGGGGCGTTTATCTAGGACGACCGAAATACGGACGCGGCCCCTATCTACGGCCATACGGACGCGGCCTAAAATTAATATAACGCCGTTGTCAAATTTAGATTTATCCAATGAGGCAAAATAAAACAAAAAAATAAAATTCTTCAGAGGTGTATTTATGTGAGATCAGCTTCCTGACAAACCGAACCATAACGAGACTGGAATAATAAATCTTGATTCAAGTATTAGTCCGGGAACACATTGGGTTGCCTACGCGATAAATCCACGTGAAGCTATTTATTTTGACTCATATGGGTTGGCGCCACCGAAAGAATTTCTCAATTACGTGTCACAATTAAATGTTCCAATTTGGTATTCAACGCTGCCAACGCAGACATTAACTGATCCACCAATATGCGGTCCTGAATCAATTAATGTTTTTGATGCAATTTCACGTGCAGTTAGTCCTTATCGCAAAACCTTACTTAAATATACATCTAATAAATATGGTTGACATTTATGGAAGATCTGTGTTAAAAAAACTCCAACCGATATTGATTTATCTAAATATGCAACAAAGGACGATCTTAATAATCTCCTATCAATAGCAGGAATAGATCCTGATGATGTTGTTATTTTTCAAGATCAACACGGAAAATTATGAACCAGTAATGTTAAAATAACCGATATAATTAAACGAGTTGAGTATAACACTCACATAGATGATTTTGATCGCCTGAAAGAACTTGCTAGAAAAGCCGGTAACGAGATCAACGAATTCACTGCGAAGTTGCTTCTAAAGGCCGATAAAACATCCACTGACGAGGATGCTAAAAAAATTAACGAATATATTACAAGAATCAACGAGCACATCGCAAGAATCAACGAGAATGTTAGAAAAACCGACGAGGATATTACAAACATTAACGAGGATATTGAAAAAAACAGCGATGATATTAAAAAATTTCGGAGAAACCTCAAGAAAGAAATTGATGATCTTATCGCTACGGTGGCCTTTAAAGTTGACACAGAAAAATACAACGAGGATATCGCTAAAATCAACCTTAGCGTTGAAACTACAACTAATTTACCTGAGGGTATTGGAAGGAAAATTCCTAAAACTGAATTTATCAAATTTCTATCAGTGATAACGCCACAACAAGTCATTGGTGTGCCATTCACAATCGCGTCAGGATCAGCAACGTGGGCACCAGAAGATAACAATTTCACGTATACGGCACCAATCACGGGCGCATATCGAATACACGTTTTTTCCAAGATAACATTCAGAATTATTGCTAAAGAATATAAATGGCGACACGTCAGTGATAGATATCTTGGATTTTTAAATATTTTGCTAAACAAGGACGTCGAAGAAACATTTGAGTTAGAACCACTCGAACGAACAATAACATCACCGACAAGTTTTTGGTGGATTATGGAATTTATCGCTGAGTCACCCCAATTATTTAGATAGTTACTAATAATGACCGCGTCCACGTACAGATATAATCAGGCGCGCTCATGGCAGGATTCGTTAAAAATATCCGTAGATACGTACACGGCAAAAGTAAAAAAATATCAGCGCAGATTAGTCGCCATCGACGTGGCTGTTTACTCGGCAAGTGCGGTTATTGCCGGCGCGGGAATAATATTATCCGCGGTAACAATGATGGTGCCCGTCGTTGTAACAATCGCTGTTTTTGCGTCAACGAGGATCGCGGGCGTTCTTAATATTATTGCAAAAAAAATATATTCGTGTACCAGTGAAAAATTGGCCTCGTATGTGAATAAATTAAATATAGTTACCAACGCGTATTCAAAATTATCATCGTTTCTCTCTGAGAGTCTCAATGACGGAATTATATCCGATTACGAATTCTCACTAATGTTAAAGATTGTCGATATTAATAATGTCGGAGCTAGCGCAGATTGTAACAAACACAACACCGTCAGTGACAACAATGTTATCGGTAAGCTCGACTAAGCCAGAATTTGGCATTAATTTTCCAAGACCAATTCCGGTCAATGAAATTGCACTATCACAGTTACGCGTCTACTACAGTTGGCCCAATATCAGATCAAAATCATTTGGTGGTTTATCATCGAATAATTCGCTTGTTTTCGCTAATAAAAATCGCGCCGATGGAACACCCGACTGGACCGTCGTTGGATTGCCGTCTGGTAGTTACGAGATTGACCAAATTAATAACGAATTTATTTATAGAATAACAAATATAACTGGAGATAAAGAACCGGGCATAAAAATATCCGTACATGAACCAACGTTAACGTCAACGATTGAGTTAAAGTCACCATATATCGTTGATATTTATAAATCCACGATTAGATCTGTATTAGGTTGGCCTGAAATTGTGCCACCAACTCCAGATTTACCACCAGAACCTAAAAAAACTGATTACGTCACTGATAAGAAAAATTATCACGCTTTTAGATCTGATTATAGACATTTAGTATCAGCGATAGAAGAATCAACAAATACAAAATACTCTGTTGCTGGGAGAGGTGCGGTTTTATTTGAGTTTGGAAGCGTCCTTTACGAAATAAGTGAAATTCGTGATTCGTTTTTTTAAATTGAACAAGAATATAAGTCGGAATTAAGAGATTTGCGATGATATTTTCAAGAGTGTATCTTTGATATATCGAGTTATTTATGTGATGAAATTATCAAACGTGTGGAATCAATAAATCAACTCGCATATGACATGGAATATATCCATGGAAAATTAATTCAAGCAATTATTAATGATAAATCAAGCGAAAAACAAAAATTTTTAACCGCGCATGGGTTGACCGAGGCGACGTTGCCAAATTTTAAATTTCCCGGCTATATCGTACCTGAAATGAGAAAATCTGTCACTGATACCATTGATGAGTTATTTCCAAAATTACACGACGCGTGGGAAAAAAAATTACCACCAGCGTCAATACTTAGGCATAATAACGACCCAGCGGGACAAGGACGGCATATTTCGCCAAATATCGTAAATATAACTGATGTTATCGCGGTTAATCTTCACGCGGATGTCATCGATGGCAGTTACAGCGTAGACGCGTCTGTGTCAGTACGAGCTCAGCAGGGATTTGTTTTATATTCGTTTTCCACGGATGTTTCACCGGGATATTTACTTATAAAAGAACCAGTCAATCCGTTTTATTTGCGATGTCATAATCGATTATTATCAAGAATTAATTTTAGATTAACAAGTCAACAAGGACATTTACTTGACACACGTGGTGAAACGTTAAGTATTAATCTACTAGTAAGATCCTAACTTGTCCACCGTAAAAAAAAACCACAAAAAAATAAGTGAAAAATTTGTGAAATTTATTGATTTTTCTTGTTTTTGAGGGGGTAATTCGTAGTCAAAATTAAGAAATTTGTACAATTTCAGTAAAAAAACAAATATTTTCAGTAAAACAAATTAATTTCAGTAAAATGAATTAATTTAGTAAAATAAAGTAAAATTAAGAAATTGTACAAACTTGTAAATTTGAGGGGGTAGTTGGTAGTCAAAATTAAGAAATTTGTACAATTTTGTTGAATTTCAGTAAATAATTAGGAAATTATTGATTTTGAGGGGGTAAATGGTGGTCAAAATTAAGAAATTTGTACAATTTTAGTAAAAAACAAATATTTTCAGTAAAACAAATTAATTTCAGTAAAATAAATTAATTCAGTAAATAAATAAATAATTTGTAAAATAAAGTAAAATTAAGAAATTTGTACAAATTATTGTTTTTTAGGGGGTAAATGGTACTCAAAATTAAGAAATTTGCATAATTTTGTAGTATTTTGTGAATATTTGTGCAATTTGTTAATTTTGAGGGGGTAAATGGTAGTCAAAATTAAGAAATTTGTACAAATTAATTTTCACTCACCAATTTTTTTAATTGTCTAGCACGAGTATTAATCATTTTTCTTGATTCGTATTCGTCAGATAATTCTGATCTTATGTTTTGCACAGCCGTAGACAGAGCAACAAATTCCTTAATTTGTGCCACGTTGACAGATGCCAGCGACTGATACATCGCTGACTGAATTTTCTTTATAAATTTATATTCAGATGGCAGAGCATATCTGTGTTCAAGTTTGTTCTGAGCAAGTACCTCAAATTCAGAAACAATTTTATCAGTATTTAAGTCTGAAGATAGATTTATATTTTTATTTTTTAATTCCTCAATGGCGTCAATTATATTGCTGATATTTTTCTCGTCCATTATACAATATTTTGTACCTTCAATAAATAAAATTTAATCAAGTATCAGAGGAATATACAAAAATTTAATCCACTCATCAAACCCATACGAATATGCCAAATTAGTTATTTTATTTGCAGCTCTATATACTGTTGCTGGATTAATGCTAAAATATTTTGCAGCAGCACTTGTTGATTGAAAATATATTTCTTCGCCAGTCTTTATATTTACTGACTTGACTGCTATGGCGTGTTTGTTTATGTTATGAATGGAATTACTTCGAATAGTATTTTCACTGGAAGTAATCGCTTGAAGATTAGATAATTTATTATTGAGTTTATTTCCGTCAACATGGTCAATTACAAGACCGTTTTTGATTGGTCCGTGAAAACACTCATATACAAATCTGTGGTTATAATAACATGTTTTTCTTGGATTTCTGATACCAAATATCAGATAACCAGAATTACCAATTTTGCTAACTGTTTTTTTTTGTTTTACAATTTCTGACGATACCGTCGCACGATGCCTCGTATCCGTTAATTGTTGGATGAGTTTTGAATATTGGATTCATATACAATTATTTGTTTGTTTAAATCATAATTTGCTTGAAATCTATTAAGATAATCTTCTTCGCAATTTATGACGTCATTAGGGGATTTTTTGTTATAATGTCGCTTCAACTCTCGATAGCGTTTTCCACCACAGCGTAAACACAATCGGGTCTTTCCTCGAACGCCAACTTGACAAATTATACATTTTTGTGGTCCTAAACTTCCTCCACGAACCGCTTGCATATGTGCACCACAATAATCGTTTTTACATGATTTATCACAGTAATTTGTTGAACCAACTAACAGCCATTTGCAATGATTCATTATTATTTAAATATTTGTTTAAAATATAACAATGAAATTATTTGATCTTGACGAGGCTGAATATGATATATCGGACGCTAATAAAGCCAAGAAAGAATTTTTCGACGATGGAGCGGTTCATACGTGGTCAACTTGGAAAACAAATTCCATTGACAACACAATGACGTCGAGCGGGCTAAGAAAATAATTGATTACATAAAGAAAAATCACCCTAATGAGAAATTTATTTTTGGAATAAAATTTATTGCACAAATGCCTGACGGGGTTTGGATTATTCGTGATAAGCGAGATCCTATAATTGGGGGTAAAAAAAAATGTTATTCTTGATGCTAATACAAAGCCGGGTTTGTTATTGGGTATAGATAAAACGTATTACGTTAGGGCCTACCCGGTCAGCGCGGTCGTTTGCGGAATTTATCGAATAAATAACAGACCTGACGTTAGAAACCTGCAATTGATGAAAAAATCTTCAGTGATAAATTGCGTAGCTGAGCTTGTAATGGAACATTTAAAAAATGCAAAACGCGGATTAGGTTTGACCAAGTTAAGGTTAGAAAAAATAAATAATTGGGCTGGAACAGTTGCTGATGGTGCGTCAATAACTGACGTGGCAGCGTTGTCACGACAATTAAAATTTCCCATCACGGTAAAAACATTATCGGGAGAAATTTTGTATGATTCCGCGTATAAATCTCGGGGAACGCCAATTGAAATTGTTGATCATAATTCTCACGCTTGGTCACATGCGGTAACAATATTTCCACGAGAACGTGTTGTTAAATTCTATCCGGAAGATAATATGTTTAAATTTATTAAAATATTGAGTAAATTAGATCCAGTATCAGTTTGGTTATTCTCCAGCGAAGATAAATATGATCAGTTTGTATTGCCGCGGGGTGACATTTATAGAAATAAATCCTTACACGACTCAATTAGCGAATTAGCAGTAAGATATTCGGCAAATCCCGAACAGTTATTAACTAATTGTTTTACTGTTCCATCTGTCGCCGCTCACGCTGCCAGAGAGAAAAACTCATGGAAGCCAACGCGATGTGAGTTTCTCAAAGATGTCCAGATGAGTTGTCTCGAATACGGCCATGGCGGATTATGGAATACTAAATATGATTATGAAAATATGATATCCATCGACATGTCCGCGTGTTATCCTGGAAGTTTTCTAGGATACGGTGATTGTGCTAAATATTTTGCTAAATACGGGCATCCTTGTAGTGAAATGACGCGAGTTGCAATTAACGGACCGTTACCGAATTTTTCCCTTAACGGGATTTGCCCACGTTGTATCATTCGAATTTGCCGAAAATTTACATAAAATCTGCTACATTTGGTTTGGCAGACATTTTTCACAACGACGTTGGGTTGATACAGCGCGGTTGCAATATATGTTAGATTCATCTATGTTAACGTTGTTGACGGTCAGTGAGCAATTATTTCGTATAAAAAAACAAACTGACGTGTGGTTACCAACAGATTGTGATAACGCTAAAGACATAGGTAGAAAAATAATCGGTAAATTTACTCAAGGTGGCGCTGTTGATCATAAGCGACGCCATGCTAGGTTATTTATGGACGATGCTGAATTAGATTTTATAATTGCCGATACCACCTCGAGAGGTATATTTTGTAACAGAGAAATTATTAACGTTGACGGAACAAAATTAGGTACCGTAGTTAGTTATCTTGACGGAGAATCTCCTCAATATACTCATTTAAGATCGTCAATGCTTGCGTATGTAAGTATTAATTTACTTTCGATGATAAATAAATTTTCTGATATCGCGGTAAGAGTAGCGACTGATTCGTTTTACATTAACGATAAATACCTGCCACGGTTGGAAAATCTTATCGGAGATGGTTCTTGTGGCACTTGGAGGATAAAAAACGAGGATATTCTTGGTTATTGTGAAGACGCCGACGTTGAAGATTGTGATGAATTTCACCGCCGTAATATAGTTGAAATCCATCAGCGGTATCTGTATATGATCCGATTTCACGACATAAATTTGTGTATCTGAATGGGCCTGGCAGCAGTGGAAAAACTTCTAGAGTGATAAATTTATTTGCAAATTCAGACATGATTGTGTTAACGCCAACACACAGATTAGCACGAGAAATGAAACAACGCGGCGTTAATTCTTGTACTTATCACAGGTATTTCAAATACAGCGGTGGTACATGGGATTCCTTACGGATGGGCGACAAATATGTCAATAAAGTTATAATTTTTGATGAAATTTGTACAGTAAATTTATTTACGTTAAAATTATTCCTGGCGTGGTTATCACAAAAAAATACCACCGTGATTATGTGCGGCGATCATGGACAACCAAATCCGATTGAGGGTGAATCTCCACATAACTGGCTTAAGAATTTTGTTGATTATTACGAGGAAATTGATGCCGATTACAGATCCACAGATAAATTATTGACAGAATTTAAGAAATTAATTCGACTACAATTAGATAAAATTCAATGTGACGTTATGAGAAAAGTAATTAGCGAAACGTCAATGAATGATTTTCTAAATTTATGGCGCCTGATCATCTAATCGTTGCTAGTAGGAAAATAGTCCGTGATGATCTTCAGGTAAAATTATTTAAGTTACATCGTGAGAAATTTCCAACGTTGCCAGTGCCGCTATGTTATAGGCCGGCAGATACTCGACGACAAAATATTGACGTAATTGTTCCAGGAGGAGAAAAAAAGAAATTTAGTGTTAAATGATATTATTACCGTTGATATTGATCTTGTTGATGACGCGCTAAATGCAGAAAAATCTCCATGGAAATTAGGTTATGCAACAACGATACATTCATCACAAGGATTAACTATAGACGGTCAAGTTTGGATTGTCGATGATAGAATTATGTGGTCAAATTTAGTTTATTTAGCCGTATCTAGGGTTAGAAAACTATCTCAGTTGATGCGGATTTATTTGAGTGATCTTGGCGGTAATTGAGTATCAGCAGGAATTACCTGTAATTCTTCGCGAGTAAATCCCCGTTGAGGAGCTAACGAATCTAATATGTACATTGCAGGCCTTCCAGACGACCTTGTTACGGCGGATATTTTATGTGAAGTTACACTCCAAATTGGGTCGGTTGCTCTTTTTCTCCCACCTTCAGCCTCGCCAGGTTTGTATAAATATCTAACGATGATACTACCTAGCACGGGCTGTGTTGAGAAATCTCGCCTAATTATTGGTATAATTTTTTTGTGATAGCAATTGCCGGTCTCATTTTTATTGTTCGTGTTATCTCGTTATTTATTCCGTTAATTACCTGAGGTAATCTTGATACCCACTCTTGAGATCGCTCGTCACTGATAAATTCTCTCGCATATTGATATCCAAATAATCGCTCAGCAAGTGTTTTATTGAATCTTTCAACGATTGCCTGATCTCGATGAATTCCTGCATGACCGCGTCGAATATTAACATTATTTTTTTTCATCAGCGACGAGACCGCGCCGAGAAATACTCTACCTGGGTCAACCTGAAGTAACTTTGGCCAAGTTAATAATGATCGCTGATAAAGTTTGTTAAATGCGTTTGCAACTTTGGTAGCCGATTTAGTTATCAACGGCGCTGCTTCTTTCTATCTGCTAGCAATGTCAACGACAGTTAGGATGTATTTGTATGTAATACCATTAACGGTATCATGGGGCAGAAACATAATATCGGCTTGGTGAACCTCATTAGGTACACTAACGTCGAAATGTGCGTGAGGAATTTTCTTAGGCGGAGGAAGATAAATTTGCCAAACGGCTTGTTTTGATAACCAAGATGCTGCTACGGGGATTTTTACTTTGGCGGCCTTCGCAAGTTTGCTATTTGCTGATTTTCCTCGCCAGAATCCTCGTGGAGAATAATATATTTCCTCCATTATTTATTACCTGCGCCGAATACTAATTTGCCTTTCATTGAACCTTTGATTAACCACGTTGCTAATTTTTCCTTGAAATATTTATCAGGAATAGCGTCTAGCGCGTGAATCAAATTTACATCAGCGAGATGTCTTTGTTGTAAATCCCCGCTACGATAAGCAAGATCATGAACGTAACATGCGTCATCGATGGTGTTTATTGGATCTTCACCAGGATTTGGTTGATTATTATTATCAAGTCTAATATCAAGTCTTGTTCCTGGCCCACAATAATTATATCCAGGTAGGTGTTTTCCTCCAGGATATTTAGCCCAAGGAAGACCTGGTAATTTACCTAAGCTGGCTGCGATGTCACCTCCGTGTCGTTTTTTTTAATAATAAATCTAAACTTGTGTGTGCCACATTTCTCACATTTACCTGTAATTGCACTTTTGTTATTGCGCGTAGTAACCTCAGTTAGGTTTGACGTTGCAGTGCGCGTGCGGCATTTTACACAATATAAATCCATGAATATTATTATATCATGAATGTAATTGATTTTTCAGCCACAAGAAAACGCGAACAGGTAAAACATCACGCGGCATTACCACATTCGATTAGAATGATTATAATTGGCCCATCTGGATCAGGAAAAACACAGTTGCTGCTAAATTTGATAATGAGGTGGTTAAAGTGGGACAAATTATATTTAGTTGCACCATCGGTTGACGATCAGCGTTGTTATCAAGTTTTAAAAGATTTTAACGATAATGCGACCAAAATAAGTGAAAACGTCATTGAATTTATCACGGATATCAATGAGGCGCCATCCGTAGAAGATATTGACGGAGAAATTAATAATTTAGTTGTATACGACGACGTAATGTTGGACAAACAAGCGAATCCAGCCAGGATATTTTCTCGCGGCAGACATAAAAATACCGACGTTATTTACGTAACTCAGCGGTATACACAAATTCCTAAAGTTATCAGAGATAATTGTAATATTTTAGCGGTATTTAACGGTGTTGACACACACACGCTGAGAAATATTCATCAAACTTGGTGCAACGGCGACATGGACATAAACAAGTTTAAAAATCTATTTAGCCGCGCTCAGTTAACTCCACATGGATTCATCACGATAAATTTGCATGATCCACGTAGTCGATATCGAGTTGGTCTTGACCAAATATTTTAGCAAATAAATTTGTCCCGGCACTGATGTTTTTTGCATGGTAACGTAGTTACCTGGGTCTGTTTATGACGAAAATAACCCCTCGTAGCAGCTTTTAAAAATGAAAATAAAGGTTCCCTACGAAATTATTTCTGTAGGAAGTTTTAAATTTGGTTTCGAACCTGGTCTGTACATTCTTTCTGCTGCTGGTTGCCTCTGTGTGTGTGTGTGTGTGTGTGTTTGTGTGTGTGTGTGCAGCTAGGGACTTATGATTTTACTTCACCGAGTCATTGTCAGAGTTGCTGCAATCCCGCCCCTTCGCCCAAAACAAAGCCTTAAAACAGCGCCGTTAAAGATCTTTACACCTTTAACTAATGGCAAAATGTAAATAGAATAAAAAAAATAAAACTTTATCAAAGCTAGCGACACGCCAGCAGAATCAGCCGTTATATATGTTTAGGTAAATGTGACTTGTATGCAATGCATTGCGTAATCTACAACCGTTTGAACTTATTTGATAATCATTGCAATACTAATAATAAAGTTTTCATTTTGTTTTGATTTCACTTTTCTTTCATTTCTTTTTGCATTGTAAATCCAAAATCTGAAGAAAAATAATGTACAATTTATTTGTGGTTAAACCCGCTGTACCAGGTTTTAGGTTCGTCGAGCCTTTGGGCTAAATTTTGTATTCAGCAGAATATGATGTAGATCAATTTCCTTACATCGGGGATCGTCTCAAAACTCTCTCTCTCAGGAACACCCCGCCCACACTTCATGAAAACCAAAATTAATTTAAGTATGTCTGTTTAGAAAAGATTTAGAAATTAAAAAAATAAACAAGAAAAACAATGTTAGCAAGATTATGCTCTTATGAAAGTCGAATAGTCATATTTCTATTCGTATGTAAATGACCTGATTAGATGTTCTGTTAAATGATTGAATTTATTTACTTGTTTACTTTTTTAAATTTTTTGCATATTTTTGTATTTTGCGGACTTGCACTATTTTATTTTTAAAAAACAAACTTTTGTGAACGATTGTTTATATTTATTCAGAGTTAATTAACAAAGTGAAGTATATCATAATGCAGATAAATGTTTATATGTTATTATTTTACGGAGAACGTGTTTATATTTAAATATAGATTTGTTTGAGAAAGATAAGTTAAAAGATATGTATTCACATTGCAGGGGTCATCTCAAAATAACCCGCTTTCTGAATCTCGGTCTCCATATAAGGCTTACGAAAATACTTGTGACTTACGCTTGCCTGGGATTTGCCGTCATGTCACGTAAAAAATGTAAGGTACTCCAATGAAAAAAGAAACCTTTGCACAATTCTCGTTAGTGAAACAAGCATAATCATGAAAGTACTACGTAACAAATTTAGGAAATCTTTTGTGTACTTTATTTCCTGAAACAGTGCCAAGATGCGCACCTGATACAGATTCGTCTTTGCTAGGATGACGTCATCTAACAATGGTCTCGTGAAAGAGCAGAATATTGGAATCAAAGTAAAAAATACCAAACCCAACATGACAAAAAGAATACAAAAAAGAAAACCGAAACAAAACGTTACAACATAAAAGATAGACACACCCCCAATAACAACAAATTGTCTTTTTTATTATGAAATATTTGTTATGGGGATGTATAAGACATCATCTCTAACATAACTTGGGATTTCTCGAGATCTGATGCCACGCTTCTATCAAACTGCTCGACACAAGCACCCAGATCCGGTTAATGTACTGATATCCGGTATGTTCTAACTATACTACGGTGTTGTGTAATAATGGTATGGGTTAAAAAGTAAGAAACATATTGTCATGCAAATGACATATCTTTGCTAAATATTATCTTAAAACATTAACGAATATACAGAAAGAGCGAGAATACAAGAAAGAATGTCAAATCTGGTTCAGTGTGTTTACCTACAAGGGAATAGTTTGTAAATAATTTTATTAATTTTGACATGCAGAAAAAATATGGTCTGTTACAAATTTGTTATTAGCAGAGTGTACTACAATTAAGTCATAAATGTGACAATACTTACTTAAGACTTTGAAAGTTTATTTTCTTAAACTTCAAGACAGTGACTTAATTTTACTACCTTTTGCGACCGAGATGAACATGACACCATGATTATTATCAATGTTCTGGCCAGCAATTAATACAACGTTTCGATTAGAAAACTTGGACTTTTTCTTGAAACTCTTTCAACTGAAATCATCGTTATTTTCAAACAAGAGATTTCTAAATCTGCATGAGCATCTTTTGGGGGATCGGGAGTGGACAGAGCGTTTGAGTGAATCGCAGTTTGAAAGGATTATAAAATTCATGTACCATATTATTTGAACTTGAACATCATTATGACTGATTTATATATATATTCATGTACAATACCAGTTTTAAATAATTATTCTTTCTTTCCATATAATGTCCATATGTCATTATTTTTTTTTATCTTGAAGATTTATTGATTAAGGCGCATGAGGTGTTAGTTTAATACCTTAATAGAACAGGTGAGTGTTTTTAAACCTTGATATTTATCTTGTGGGGGATTGGGAGTGGACAGGGCGTTTAAGTGAATCTCAGCCTGAAAGGATTATAAATTCATAGCCTGGTTGATGTTGTCCATCTCTGTGGTTTCTAGTGGTGCCGTAAGATCCCCATCAATAGTGTAAGATTGCAATATGATGCTATTTGAAGATTTATCTTTATATCTGATACCTAACGTGTAAAATAGTACACATTGTTTCCTTGCCTAACAAATTCACCTATTGATTTTGTCAGATATGCCGAGCCGATATAAAATTAAGTTGCGTATGAACATCGTCAAGATGAAACCATACGAATTACACACTCTGCTAAAAGTACGTTTAGATAGATAGACACCTTTGTAAATTAATTTGAACGATTTTGTCGTTCGTGCAAGGTTTATCAGAAGACGGTCTCAAATGATTTTGACTCTGTTATTGACATGGAAAGTATGTCCAATTTGCAGAAACATTACGAAGAAAGACCAAGTCAAACAACTGGTAAAGGGGGTCTTGAATGTAGTATGTGTAGCGGTGATAGAGGATAGGTCGTGTGACGAATCGAAATTCTTTTCCAATACCAAAATGCCCCTTGAATACCCCATTGACGTAATGAAAGAAAGTATAGACCAGATCATTGTATACCCGGATTTATCCGAGGGTCAAAATACGCAGATCTTGGTTATTATGTCCCAAAGCCCGGACTTGTTTATGTACAAATCAGGCCCTATTAGATTGATTCAACACGATATCAATTTTAATACTTCAGAATCCAATCAGGATTAATTGATATCCAGTACCCTTTAATGCGCGGGAGACAGAAAACCAAGAAGTGGGGAAAATGTTAGCACAGGAAGTGATTGAACCTTTCAGTTCCCACTAATCGTCCCCCGTTGGGTTAGTCAGAAAGAAAGACGTGCTGAACCGTGTTTGCATTGACTTTCGGCAACTGAACAAAATCACAGTGTTCGACGCAGAACCAATTCCAGACATATAAAGTTTATTTTCAAAGTTGGCAGCTCACAAATATATTTCCAAATTAGACCTTACCAAGGAATATTGGCAGATACCAATCGTTGATAATTTCAGCGAGTTAACGGCATTTGCGACTCCCAAAGGCCTTTTCAATTTAAAGTAATGTCATTCGGTTTAGTCAACGTCGGTGCGTCGTGCGTGCGTCTCATGCGCAAACTGTTAAACGGTATGGAACACGTCGACAGTTTTGTACATGATATTTTTGTTTATACATATACCTGGATGAACATGTTAAGGTATTAAAGGATCTATTCGATAAACGTCACACTGCCAATCTTACAGCTAGGCCCACCAAATTTAGTGTAGGGTATTTTAACTTAGAATGTTTGGGACATCTTGTAACTAGGCCAGTTGAAACCTCACTGAGACAAAATAGGATCAATCAGAGATGCAGCTAGGCCAGAAACTAAGAAACAAGTAAGATCTTTCCTAGGATGGATTGGGTTTTACAGGAAATGTGTCCCCAATTTTGTGGCTATTGCCAGCCCTTTAACAGATTTGACTAGGAAAGGCAACTGAATAAAGTTTCCTTGGCGTGTGCCAGGAAGATGCGTTGAACGCTTTTAAACATAAACTGGTAAGTGAATTAATCTTAAGGTTTGTAGAATTGAACAAAACTTTTGTTTTGAGGACTGATGCGTCCGACACGGGTCTTGATCTTGGTCTGTTCTACTACATGAGCAATAAGGGATAAATTGCCCATTGCTTATGCAAGAAGGATGTTGCTCTCTAGAGAGCAAAACTACTTCGTGATTGAGGAGTGCCTAACTTTAGTATAGGGTATAGGAAAATTCGATACATACTTTTTCGGGAGGGAGTTTACCTTACAAACAGACCATCAGCCGCTCTTATACTTGAACAAGGAAAAGGTCACCAACGGAAGATTGGTGCGTTGGGCGTTGCCTTTGCAACCGTATAGTTTTCGAATCGAGGCGATTCGAGGGTCAGAAAATGTGGGTGCTGATTTTTGAAGTAGGATGTAATTAGCAGATCATTTTCGTTCATTATTCAAAATTAAATGTTTAATTAATTGTTTATGTTTACATTGCGTGATTTTTCTAAAAGTGTTACCACGTTTTTAAGTGGGTGTATTGTCACTGAATTGTATCAATACTTTTATTTATTAAATACATGTGTTAGGGCTTCGATTTTTGGGTACAATGATTCCCGATGGTGATTTATGTACATTGTAAAAAGATTTCGAAATAGTGAGTTCGGTTCATCTTGTGCAAGTGCTTTCGATGGGAAGAACCGAATACGTCCAGCGCACAGACGATGTATTGCCGCATAATCTGTGTATAAATATATCACCCTAGGTCAAAATCTTTACATTACGGAACGTCTTGTCAGTGAGCGGTCTACTTTAAGGACTTGCCAATCTTCAGCTGTAGAGGTAGGTTAGTTATTAATTTATTATTTATAAATTATGACTATTATACTACCACGTTTATTTTTATATATTTTCTATGTAGCTTCGGTTTACGTAGTATCATGCAAATATTTTCTATTCTTGTTTGTGACTCAGCAAGAGATTTATATTAACAATATATAAAGTTGCATTTTCAAGAAACGTTTAGTACCGTATGATTCTTGTCGGGCACTGTTAGATTCATTTCTGAACTTGTGTATTATTTTGTAATTATTGTGCCGATAATGTAATCTTAGTAACTTACCATATATACCGTCATTACATTTTATCGTGTATGCCCGTGTCATGCATAGTACACTGTGTTAGATGCATTTTCAGCTGACCAGAGTGATTGAAGTCGCAGCTGTATAGCTGACCAGAGTGATCAGAGTTATTGGAGTGATCGTAGTCAACGTGGTACCAGCTGCAGAGCTAACCATATAAGTTGACCATAGCAGCTGTGAAGCTGAACCATTGCAGCCGTAGAACTGAGTAAACAGTGTTGCTGGTCGAGTAGCAGGTGATATGGTATTGCTGACCGAGATTAGTAGGCACAAATTGCTTGATTGACCAATCTGAACACTGACTGCTTGGTTGACCAGTGTTACTGGTAGCCACGTGTGCTGGTGACGAGTGTTCAACTCCATATATGTAATCTTTTAGCCGTGGGCTTATCTTTGAGGTTTGTAATATCTAGTGTGTTGTTGGGACTGTAAAGATATTTTGTACATCTGTCCCTTTGTTGCCATCATTTTCACTATTTGAGTGAATACATTTTTCTATATCAGTAAAATACCACAGTTTTACTATTAGAGTAAAACACACCATTCTTCGTTGTGAAATCACCGAGTCATTCACCCCTTGTCCTTGTAGTGCTTCAGGTCATTTATTTGTACTTTCATTATTTAGTTCGTGCGAATTATGTTAATTGATCCAATATTTGAATATTATATGCACGTATTAAACATAATTCTTTTCTCATTCAAGTCATTCGACATTAAACATTGTATATGTATCACCATCGAAAGTGTTCTGTTGTAAATCCGAAATCCCACCAGGTTATCTTGTTACAACCAACCTACCCAATAATCTCTCAATCATCGATTCATCAACAAAATGATGCTACAAAGTAGATGGTGAAGGTATTTGTGCGCATCAGATAATTCGCATATCGACCCAGTTATTCATTCTCATTTAACAGCCATTATCTCGTACATTGATTAATTTTTCGTATTTAAAAATTATGTTAATGTTTTGAAGCTGTCTTCCCTCGGATCCAGGATATCACTTTCTGTTCTGCTTGTTGTATAATTATAATTCTCTATAAAAGTCTCTATAAATCTAGATTTCACTCTTATTAATCTGGAGTGGATGTGTATTTGGATCATAGTTATTTATTGGGGCGATATCGGTGTGTGTTCTATGAATCAATGCTTACACCAGCGACTTTGTAGTTCATATATATCTTCAATATTATTCATGAAGATGTGACAGCGACCGCTTATCGGTCATGTTCTGGCAATCTATAGTATTACCATAATGGCTGATAAAATTAGATAAATTCTTATACCTTCGTATTTGGAGACAGAGTAGTGTTGATGCAAAGCATGAATGTGTATGAGTTGATTCACTTTCAGATTTTTGAAAGCTGCATTTCCATAGGCTAATTAATAGGTCACCAGAACATTACCTCAAAGCGGGCGTCGTCAGATCTTTACTTGGGACAGCCGATATCTGATTTTAGTCAGATGATATATAGATATGGGTGGATATATCTTCTTTCACGTTTCTTTATAGAAATACCTTCTTATTCTGTTCAAAAATATATCTCATCTCAACAAATTGACATTTGATATGTACTAGTACTTTATTCTTGTATAGTATAAACGATACGTGTACAAAGATCACGTTTTAATATATATAAAAAGTACATTGCAAGTTGTAGTTACATAAACTTATGTTCCAATCGCTTGCATAACCTACTTGGATGCCGTTGATCAAATCTTTTTTTATTAAAGTTTCAAGCGCTTCAGTACTGTATCTTATATATAAACACCCACATTTGTCATTATTTATATATGTAATGCTTGCCAAGCAAGAGTTTGAAACTCGCGGTGGCTGAATATTTTGTTACATTTCGGGTATTTTTTGTCTTCAAGCTGTCCTTTAATCTCGCTCACCACAATTGTATATATGTTTCAGTACCTTTTGTATTCCCGTCCTATTATGACCACTTAATCTAGCTTAATGACGAAACAATATATCTCTTTCTTTGTTTAAGTTTTAGCTACTTCGACAAGTTAATATTGAACGTTTCTAACACATGACATTCTATAGTTCATAAAAAGCATGAATTAATCTCGCAAGAGACTCCTCTTTTAACGACAAAGAGTATGTCCGTGGTAAGTTTGAATTTATGTTTAGAAGTTTGTTAAACAATTAGCTAACATGACAAGATATCATTTAACATATCGATATTATTTACGTCAAAGTAGAGGTAGTTTCACGAATCATTAATGGTTATTTCACTGACAAAGTGCATCCATGTTTGTCTAAGCGTTTTAAAAGACCACTCTCTTCGCACAAACAAATTCCTCTGTGGCGTGAAAGATCAAATTCATCCCGAATAACCTATATCCGAGGTTTAAAATCTTGTAAATTTAATGTAAAGAAATATCTTTTAGTTTAGTTTATATTCTAACGCTAAATGGAAAGATCCATGGATTACAAGTAAAACTAATATAATCATACCGTGGAGTAAAGGAAGTTATTAGACACCACATAAATTTGAATCAGCTGGATGAATTGTGGAACTTAAAGTGAAATATATAAATATCAAGTTATCACAGTTTTTTACAGTATGATTACATTGAGGACGTTGTAGCAGTTTGCTATTTTAGTTATGTATCTTTATTTTAGCTTGTTTGTGAAATGTATACATCCCTACCTACACCAGTAGCATAACATAATGTGCACAATCAGGTACAGAGTAATTGTATAGTTTATACGAGAGGTATTCGAAGAGTTTTGAATATTTTGTTACAACGTCCTTGTTTGAACCTGTCAAAAAAGTTTTCTGCTGCTTCTAAAGAACATTCTTTATGTTCTCTTTTTTCTTAATATACTCTGAAGACAAATGTACTTTTTCAACATTGATAACATGCATTGTTACTTTAGTATCTCTTTTTCTCACGTGTTGGATGTTCCTTTTCGTTGACGTTGTGGACATTCCGAAGCCCCTTTTTGTTTTGACAGAAATAGTATGTATCAACTTTTATCTAGAGTGGTCTTGTTGGAAGTGTACGTTCAAATAACTGATTGTATTTCTTTGAGACGTTCGATCTGTTGCGAATCTGCCATTTACACGACTGAAAACTGAATGAGTGTATTCTCTAAAGGGGAGAGCGTCTTGTGTGTGTGTGTGTGTTTACTTGCTGTCCAGAATTTCAGATTGTATTGATCATTTCTAAACAACATATTATATAGCTAATATGGCCTTAGCAGGTTTCATAAATGAACTTATTTACTGTTTGGGGCAATTGTCCGTTGAGATGATTGGGTTATATTGCGAGATAGAATAGGTAGGGATGTATTGCGAGATAGAATAGGTAGGGATGTATTGCGAGATAGAATAGGTAGGGATGTATTGCGACATAGAATAGGTAGGGATGTATTGCGACATAGGGTTGCTGACATATATAAGGATCAAGGAGTAAACAGTTATTTGTTCATCTTTATTTCTTAACATTAGACTTTTAGTTGTGTTCAGTTAGACTTTGATAGGATTTATTAATTTAAATTATTTATTGTATTATAAAGTACGTATTTACCTTTGGACTAAAATATGACTTTCGGAACTATTATGAATTCATTCAAAAAATTCTGGATTACTTAATTTTGAAACAGAAAGGCTATTGGCGCATTAGCACATTTAATATGTGTAATTCATTCGGAACACTGTTCTTTTAGACTTGTGATCTCAGATCATTTGGGATTTTATTCACAATAGTGATTATCACATTTTCATTTTATAACTTAGAGAAAAATTGAATTATATTTACCTTGTTGATTTTGATCTTCCTGTTACTTATTTTAAGACCTTAGAGTTGTAACACTATATATAAAGAAAGAATGTGTACCCTTGTGAAATCAGATTTTGAATCAAGAACAAAGATCACATCATTCCAGCGAGAAACCAGAAGAAGCCAAAAGATGAGGACGATTTTCGGTGTCACGTCATACGCTAAGTGAAGTATTAGCACAAGTTCATTTTAGTGATTTGGTAGAGGACACGAGAGGGCATGAGCGAACAACATCTACATCCACTACATAGTAAGAAAGTAGTTCTGTACCTCCTGAAGATTGTTTTTGATATTCGAGAGACCAAAAAACTGACTTGCATAGAATATCGAACGACGGCTTACACATGCACAGTAAAGATTGCAACTCTCATGTTCCACCAGAGAAAGCAGCTAGTGTCATTACATATTTATGTGAATCATTGTTAGCGACGTTTAAACGATAATGCCAAGCTAAGGATGACGCCCATCTGAGACTATCTATCAATCATGACAGTAGGAAGTCTCATTTGTGGATCGAGTCAGTAGAACTAACACCTTCCATTGTTGTTATTATCGACAAAATTCAACACGTCCCGCAATCGAAAGGATGATTTTGACTTCCCAATTTATAAACCACTCTTTACATGATCAACGTTTCAATTCCAAGACGCATTTCACGAAGCAAAGTTTATAAGTGAATAAGCTTCGGAGTTCCATATGACGTATCGTTCAGCTTAACAATCATGAGGATGAAGTGCGCTTCTTCCGTGCCATCGTAGTGGCTCGAACTTAGCCGAGAAGAACGATACAACAGAATGGAAAATATCAGGGAATAGGCTTAAACGATCCGAGAGACCGGACAATTTAAACTTACTTTAGTGCTGCCTATGCTAGTAGTCCTTTTGAACTTTATGTACTTGAGTGATGCTAATGAAATTTGAAAATTGTACAGTTGGATTGGTAGGACTTATTTGTTGTTAAGTTGAACAGTTTGAGCCATTGAAAACTTGTTGGTGGGGGAGGAGATGATTCCTAAATTCTTTTAATTTTGTCATTTAACGCGGATTAATATCCTTCATTAAAGTTTGCAGTGCAAATTCTCTAACCCACGAAAACAGGGGTGATATGGCAGCGGTCAGTAAATACTAGCGATTGAGATGAGTCGGCCACCTTAGGTTCCATGGCAATCTAAGTAATTGGGAGGACAAGCATGTGCGAAAAGACAAACAGATCGACAGCGTCATAACACCAAAACTGAAGATTGTCGTATAAAAATACGATTGAAGTTACTTATTTGCAAACCTCTCTCATAGCCGAACGATTTACCTTTTGCAGCTAGTTAGTACACAACCTCTGCGTGGTTTTGAAACAAACGAAATCTTTCTATGTTAATTTTAAACAGATCTCGAGAGTTAAAGTTACTAAAACCCATACATATTGTCAATGCCCCCAAACAATTACCTTTTACAATCTTAAAATGCTAATTTTCTGATGTATAGATGTATTGTTTTGCAGAACTATGAGTTTTACAGTAAGTAGAACACTGCGCTCGAGGATAATGGTTACGACATAAATTTCAAGAATATTTGAACTATTCTAACCATTATAGGGATTATTATTATGAAAGTAGTAATATGTGACGTGTAATACGACGCCAATATTTATCGGATAATTTTGAATCGTTCCCTTTTCCTTAGCTAATCGATTTAACTTGAATAGCATAATATCATACAGATACTTTGAGTCCGAAAGAAAGACAAAGAAATATACATGTTTTTTATATATACACCGATGAAAATAATAGAACCCCGGGTTGAAAGCTTTAATGGGTTACTCGACGGTGCTTTTGTTCGCCTTTGTACACTAACTGACCTAGCAGAATTAACATTTAGGACAGTGCTCACCATCTTTGTAACTAAAAAACATGCGAGGACCCAGCATGCTAATAGGTGTATTTTAAGGTTAAGTACGGGTCAAATGTCTCAAACAATACAGGATATTTTTGTTGATAATATTTGTATTGTTCCCATTGCACATGTTTGTTAGAAGTTTGCTTTAAATTTATATCACTTCATACTTATATTTTGAACAAACGGAAACCTGGTCTATACTTGGATCCCGATGACAAATTGTAAATTGGATTTCAACTAACTTTATGTCATGACATTTACACACTTAAAGTCTGTTGCAGCACAACCTTATATCCTGCTAAGGCATCGCCTAGTAATAAATTAATACCCTCAATGGGTAAAGACGACACTCTTTCGACTGTCATGCGACATGAGACTAAGCCCGATGACAAAATTACACAATGGATTGGAACATTAACAAAGCCGTACTCTACTCCATGAATAAGATCAGTCTCACACTACGTGTAATACGATACAATTGAAAACATCACTTGCCTATTGTATATTTTTTAAAAAAACACATTTTCTTTTGATACATTATATTTATGTGCACAAGTTCATTAACTTGTAATCAGAGTCAATGACTGCCGAAAACCTCTGAAATATGTTACATCCCCAAAACAGACGGATTATGGATTCATGAAGCTTCCAACAAAAAAGCACAAATTGCTATCAATTATATAAATTTCAAATACAAATGTTTTTGCAGCAATAAATCTGTGTGGAATCTTTATCTGAAACCACCCTATCTGCGGAGAAAGTTTAATTTGGTTGTAAGAGAAAAAAGTTGTTGCCAATCATCTTCTGTCTACTTACCTCTTGAGGTAGGAATTTCCCCATTTTAGATCGGTTTCTTGTAAATACTTTTGCAATCTATTCTGTCTGCTACAACGTGAAGTAGTTTAGAGATGATACACGAATCTGCGAGCTATTTTGCTCGTTTAGTTTCAAACGTTTCTTTGATATTCAGTTATTGGTCTTATTAAGCATTGATATTTTATTTGTTTGAACTGGAAAAGCTGAAACTAATGCACGCTTCTGATTCTTCTAATTCCATGTTCAACCCAATTGTTATAAGAACAGATTAAGGATCTACTCTAATAGTGTGCATCTGCCATATAGGGCTGTCTAACAAAATCAGCATGCATATCAACTGAAACAGCAGTTTCAACATATCTCCAAAAGGCATTAAGTAACCCAATAGTTTCCTTATGTAGTCTATCCCAAAGAAGCGGAAAGTTTGGCAAGATGCATCGAAAATGTATCTTCCTAAATACTTTTTCTCTTATTTGATAAACTGAGTAATTTGACATAAATGTAATAAATGTATAGTTAATTTCGATTAGAATTTTTCTGGATGGTGATGGTAAGGATAAAAGTAGATGGCTTATTTTAAATAATGATAAACTTTTAATAACTGTGATTCTGCAAAATTGTGTGAGGCTGTTTCTGACCACTGGTTTAACATGATTGTTTTTTTCTTTAATTTTATTTTCATAATTTATTTATGCCATTTTTTCAAACATAGTTGAAAATGTTAAATAGGGTAATGTAAAATCACTGATTCCAGATTTACTTGATAGTTCTGACATAATTGAGCCTCGCTTCTAAACCAGATAAGATTAGTTTTTATCAGTATTGACACTAGGTGCAGAACATTTAGAATAATAAAATACGATATGAGGGTCAGACTTCAGTGATTTACTATTCCATCCAGAGCAAAAATGTATCATCTGCAATTTAAGATATAAAATATTCTCTATTATTTATTTGTATTCTTTAAATATTTGTACTCCATCTTACCATGTGTGCCATTATATCTGCATACAGAATAAACATATATGGAAATAAAGGATCTCCTTGAGTACATCCCTCTTGTATACAAAACGAAGAAGAAATGTAGCCTTTTACCGTATAACGAGATCTGATATTATTATAAAACCTTGATATCCAGTTTATAAAAAAATTACTAAAGTTGAAGAAGAAAAAAACGTACTTAACGTAAGACCCAGCAATCGAAACAACGGCCTTTTCATATTCAGTTAATATTAATAAACCTGGACGTTTGTGGTTTTAGTGTAAAACATTAAATCCTTGAAGGTTCTGATGTTTTCTATAATATATCTGCCTTTAATAAAATCAGTTCGATCCTCATTTATATGGTGATGTAAGATGCCAATATCTTCACACCAAAAGCTTTACAAACACATCGTAATGTTATTGGTCTCCAGTTATATATATATACAGCTTCGGCTTGTCACCTATTGTATACAGGTAATTATTCAATCTTTTGTGGTGATGAAAGTTCGCTAATACTGTAACCATAGTTCACAGATTATCTTTATATTGAATTCAATTTTAGAAGCTAGTGTTAAGACCATATGTATAAAGTTATCAAGATCTGAATTCGAAAATTCAGAGATCTAATAGGGTCTTCCACAGTTGTGTATAAACTTGTGTCTTCAGCAGTTAAACGTATATTTAACTGAACTTTATCAACAACAACGCGTATGCAGGCTATTCATGGATGCGTGGGGTGGTGGGTACTATTCATCATTGATGCAAAATTGCCTTTATTTATGTCCAGTCAGGCTGTCAACTACAAATGCTCAGTGTTATTGTTTTCGAATTTAAGGATTATTTTTAATCTACGCCAAAAAAAAAATGGAAGCTACAATCCTACGAAGTTTGTGAAGACGTCCAAGAAACCACAATATATCGACGCAAAACTGATGTCGCAAAATATAACATTAGCCTCTTTGTCCTCTTCCAATACCTTACAAATGATTTATTATTATTATGTTGTTGTTGTTGTTGTTGTGGGGTTTAACGCCATTTTTCAGCACATGGTAGGCTATACATGGCGGCCAGTATTAATGGTGGAGGAAGAACCCGGGAAAACCCCAGAAAGAACCACCGACCCACGAGAAGCTACTGGCAAGCTTTCTCACATACCCACATTGGCTGAATCCGAGACTCGAACCGCCGCAGACAGGTGAGATGGCAGTGATCCGTAACGAAGAGCGCTTTAGACCACTTGGCCACTTGGGGCCCCTATTATTATGTAAGAATCGAGTCATCAAGTAGAAACCCAGAGTGAAAGGGGACAATACTATGATAAGATAAAAATAATCCAAGAAGGTGTTTGTGCCTATTAGATGACTACTCCACATTGCATATACAATTCATTTACGTAGACCCACCTACTCCAAAGAAATATGATTCCAATATTGCACGTTTAGCGTGCCAGTGTGTGAATAAAAAGTATTTTTGTTTAGTATCTTGTTTCCAAACTTCTATTTTCATATTACACTCTTCGCTTACCTCAAAATGTTGAAAATAAATATATTTTAAACTGTACCTAGGAACGTATATCCTAATAATAATTCAATTTATCTTACTTTTCATTTTCAACTCTTAACATAAACTGTAAAAGTGGTACAATAACATTAGAAGTTACATTTCTTTTTCTTCAGATTATGGTGCGATCTGAGTCATAATTAAACATCAATTGTAACATTGTCATTATGGTGCATTTATGACACAAAGTATAACATTGTTTCCTGTTACTGTAATTGTACCTTATTGAATTTCTGTACGTGTGACAGTATTTCCCAGCATTGTCGTGCTGGAGATATACCGTCAACTATTCTGCTTAGCTGTAGCAGACGCTCACTTATACAATTCAAAACACTTCCACGTGCTCTCTTCGTGCGGAACCATTGCACCATTTTCCACAGACAGTATTGTAAATGTGTTATATGATCAAATTTGTTAGTAATCATTTGATTGTTGACAGTGACTAAATGTCGTGTCATATTTTTTCATTTCTTCTTATTTTTTCATTAACTGTTTGCATTTGAAATGACCTGCTGTTTGCATTTGAAATGACCTGTTTCAAAGTTGACCGTAACCTATAACAACTAGAGACCCATGTTTGTTTAGTGGACACAACAAACTTGTTCACTTGCTTCTTTAAGTTTATAGCATAATTATGGCAAAACTCATTACAGGTCTACTTAGAGCATCCAGGTAGGTTTGCTGTTTTCTGTAGCAAGTATTTAAACGTTATCGTACATTTAGTACTTCCAGCTAACACGAAGATCAAATCCTTGTTTGTGTTTGTGTGCTTATGGTTTTGTTTCTTCATTCAGTTAACTTATAAAACAAAATTTCGCCCGTGAATGCTCAAATATCAATCTTATTTCGATCTTCTGTGAAAATACGGACAAATTATAAGATGTGCATACCAAGATTTATCTCACTGTTAAAGCAGATAAGCAGTAAAGATAATTATGCAAAAAGCAATTACCTCAATGTGTCAAATGTATCACATGTTCACGACAACTGCGGATAACATCCAGAATTATAAGATAATACAATGGGAATTTAAAACGAAGGGTGGTTAGCATATATACTTTGGATGAAAGGTAAACAGGAAGCTTTCTTGGCACTTGGAACATATTTATGAAGTTTTATTAAATATTATGATCATCGAAAATGACTTAGAAACAATCGGTTCACATTGTTATCATGAAAAGCTTTGTAAATTACCTACTAAAAATAAATAAATAAATAAATAATTGAAACTTTATTTTTAAACGCCCGTCTTAAGTCAGTCGTATGATGTTATGATATTGTCTGCCTGTCATTTACGTTGCTCATCCGGCTAATAAATAAGGATCTTATTCAGAAAATATGTCCCTTGTTCCCTGGGGTCAATAAACACCTGTGCGGATAATACTAGTTCATTTCCTGCAAATCAGGGGCACGAGCAGAATTATTGGGGGGGGGGGGGGCATGTAGTAGTCAGCTATGAAGTTTTACGAATGTAAGCCAAAAACATAAAAACATGTTAAGATGTGACATCGCTGGGGATAGTGTCACTACTCCCTTGTCCCTATGCCCGTGCCGAAAATGTGTGGTATTGGATGCGAATTTAAAATCTTTCAAAGAAATTGAGAATTGGCCAAATTCACTGCGGGTGGGGAAATAAATAGAGGGCTAATACTAGGCGTGCATGAGATTTTAAGGGTCATTGTTGTTTGGGTGGTGTTTGTGTGTGTGGGGGGTGGGGGTGGGGTGGGGGGCAGATATTGTTTACGGACAAAATTCATAATGTCACGCTCTGCGAGTATGTTTGGATATATTCAGTCTATAGGAGTTTGATCCAAATCCGAAAATACTGACAGAATCTACATTCATACAACTGTCAATGTTGGCAGAATCTACATTGAGACAACTATCATTAACCCAATTTTAAAATTCTTGGCCTTGACGGTGTTGAATAATTTATATTTTATGCCCTTTTGTAAAATTAATAACACGCAATATGAACATTTTAATGCCACACTGCTCCTACAACAATGTTATACAAATTTCTGTATATATACGCTAGCAAGCGATGCCTCGCACGAAGGAATACGTTGGGTACATCGTGTCAGATGGTTCATCTGATAGAGGAACTGTCAATAAGTGCCCTTAAAGTGTTCGAAAGAAAAATTTCTTAAACACATTTAAAACTATTTGCACAGGCATTTTCACTGAAAGCGTCTTAACTACTAATCTTCAGACATTTAAGACTAAGCTTATCTTTGATGTGTATTACTTACCAACCCGGAATTAAAATATATACCTGATTTTGAATTATTTAATATTACTCAGGTTGCACAGGGCACATAAAAACATTAAAATTCACTAAGTTTTGCAAAATAATTTCAGCAAAATCGTCCTTGCTTAAATCCGCCCACATTTTGAATATAGATTTGAAGTATGGCAACTATGTTGTACTGCTGATTCAAAAAAACTTGCAAACATACAGCTTAAAACAGATGCATACATTTCCGTGTCTACTTAAATGTGTAGGTTGAGAAAGCTTTAGTTTGAAACAGATTGGCCTACTCTTGTGGACAGAAGAAATGCCAAACAAATCCGTATGTTTTATAAAATTGTTGGCAAACACTGTCCCCATGCATTACGTTTGTACTTCCACCTGATGTACTAGATATCATATCGTAGAATCAAACAAACTCTAACAAACACTTTCAGTTACGATGTCGTATGTAATTCTTCTAAAATTTCTTTCCTTACATCTTCGGTGAAAATGTGAAACAAGTTACTTCTACCAATAAGAAACTGCCCTACTATCAAATCGTCTAAAATAGTACAACAAACTGTTTTAGCACTCAGCATACCTAGCATGTGAAGATAATAAAGCTTATATTTTACTGGCAAGATTGAGATATAAATGCAGTAGTATTAACTATGATCGGCTTGAGACAATTATAATACCTGATTTCTCCTGTCTATGTGTGTACCCAATATAACATAAATGTTTGTGCCCGTGTTGTTGAACTGCTTGATATTATAACAGCTCTTACTGCATTTTATAGGTGTCTGTGTCAACAAAGATGTTTTGTATTACACAGACCAGGTCTTATTCGCGTTTCCGTTGTAGATTATCACGACAATCGGAAAACCAAGTTACTCGTAACTGAGAGTTCTTGACGTTCACAAGAGCGGGATCAAACACTCACGAGAAATTGTTACAAGTCTGGAATTTTGCAATCACCTGTCTCTATTGGGAGTATTTGTATTTGAGAGATAAGTGTTTGTTGGATATGTTAAGTGTGAGGTATCATTTATTGTGCAATTATTTTTCTTTGCAGTTCGCGAAACCATGTATCACCAAAAGCCATTGGCAATATATTCCTCCAACTTGATGGTTTCGCTCTCTAAATCTTACTTTGAAGAGTACACAAGCGTAAGGTAAGTAACATGAGAAATCACCTTTAGATCTCTCCCTTATACAACATATTTTGAATATGAAATATAAATTTCCGAAACGAGATTTGAATCGTGCACGATTGTGATTGAGTGATTAATATCATACTAATTAGGGTGTTGTGAGTCTTGAATGAGATATTAGTAGGCCCATAATTCTACATAGTATTCTATAAACAATGTTAATGTTTGAGAAATTAAAAGTATTTTGCCAATTAGATGGTGAAGTACTCCTTGTTTAAAGTAAGCACAAGCTTCGTGGACAATTAAAATTACGTGCTTCACGGCATTTTCTCCAGATAAATTTTTATTATACGTGTACCGATAAAAACAAACTACAACAATCATCAGTTTCATACAGGTAGGTACAAGCTAATTTTAGTAAACTCCAACTCATATACGTGCACAGTCAGAATCTATATAGAATTTAGTCATAAACGATTAAATTAAAGAAGAAAAGCAGCCAATGACAAGATTTCTAAGCATATTTTTAATATTTTCATTGATATATGAATATTAGGGATTAAACTGTAAAAACCTAAAGTCAGCAAAACGTTTTCGTACAGCTATAAATCTGTCATCGGTGGAGATTCGATTTGTGGACAGTATGGTTGGTATTCTTGTAGTTCCTCTCTCAATGACACTTTTGGATATGTTAGGATTATATTGGAAATATTGTCATAGAAAATTTACGTATAGTTTTTTCGAAGAGAGTTTACGCCGATTTTTAGATAATTATTTTTATGCAGATATATTAATACTTACCTATCGGAAAATACAGTTATTGTAAAGATATATTGTGTTAACTCTGATAACGCTTCACGTAAAATGATCAGGAAACAAAGAACCAAACGTAGTGTGCTGAATTTACCGACAATTAGAAAATTCAAGATATCATCATCACGCGATCCAATCATTTATATTCACTCACATTGTAAGAAACTAGATCAATTCATAACATTTGAATTTTTATATCATATCAATACATATCTAATACATTAAAAGTTTGTTCACAGAGCTAGAATTTGGACAGCTGCTTGTATATATGAAGAAAGCTTATATATGAACTTACGAAGAAGGAACATAATATTAATATTATATATTCTTAATAAATAAAACTGATGAAAGTCGCTTTATCAGAATATGTCAAGTGCGAATTATGCAAACAGAATGTTCAGATTTATTCTCCATCTGCATTATATAAACATATGTGAAGGTATAGTTCCTACCTATTGTAAATCACATCTTCTATCGTACTCCATTACAAGTATACGGTATGTTTAACACTTGATTGCGAATTCCCATATACGGTATGTTTAACATTTGATTGCAAATTCCCATTGTCAAAATAGTTTCGACACTTCTAGATTATCAAGTCACAATTTTCGACCGGGAGAGGGGAGAAATCTGGCCATTCAAGTAGAAGTTCATTCTGAATTAATTCAACTGTATGGCGATTACTTAGTGTCGCATGTAGACAGCGTTTGAAATTTAGCCTTCAATCATCGACTCATAATCCTACTGCTATTGTCCCAGATTTGATACATACGTGTCTGACATAATAGGATGCATTATATGCTCTTTAGCTGGGGCTATGATTAGCCCATCATTAGTCTGATTAACTGACTAGCTGGCTAAGTTTGAATTTTTAATGTATCTTTTAATGATCAACATTATTGAAGCAGTCTTCTGATAAAATGTTTTCAGAACATACAAATCTCATTAGGGCTTGGGAAACTATCAACAAGAGCAAGTATGACGTTCTCTGTACTTCCCCGACCAAGAGATGACCATTTGCACCTATGGAAAATATAAATAATAAATAGGTATTCAAGGGAGTGTCTACATCCTGACTCAGGATTCGAAATAATGTCTCCTTACAAACCTTTCTATAGACAGATGAAGATGGAACGGTTCAAAAACGTAGATAAGATCCTTATTTGAATATAGAATGTACAGCTCATCTTCGATTCTCTCCGTTCGTGTTATAGTTCATTTATGATTATGAGACTCTATAATGATATTTAGTAATTATGGTATTGGTAAGTTCGATGCTTAATGAGTTCTGTCCTTTCCAGTTCATGCGTCTACAGTGCGAGATTTTTTCGTTGGCCCTCTGGACCAGTTTTATATGTGATTTGAATGGTGAATTTGCATATTGTTAAGTAGAGGAATAACATATATACGGAAACCTTTGAGAACTCTCCCCATTCTAAAAATGATTTATTGTAAGGACAGTTAAATTATTTCTATTCGGTGGCTCCTCGGATTCTCATTGCCATGACAAATTTTGTTGAGCAATTGTTTTAATGTTTTGTTATTGTGTACATTTGTCATAAATATCATAATCAAATAGCAGATCTCATATTCTCCCGAAATAAAATCCAGCTCAACATTCTGAAATAAATTTAATCTTATTCATTCATAATATAACAATCTCTCAATTGTATTGATATTTGCAAAGTCTAGTCTTCTTTTTGCATGCTTTCCCTCTTCTGGAGGAGGTTAATTGGCATATTGTTATCATCAATATCACGTCATGTCTTTTTTTATCTGTCTCAATGACTCCAACCGGTTTAATGTACGCTCACACACACACAAACACCACGCTTTCGCTTGTTTTCTGTCTAAATTTGGTGTGGAAAATGTTGCTAAATGTGCAGTAATATAATTAATTTCTCATATGTTCGCCATTTTCAATGGTTCAGCTTTCTGTATTTTAAGACCTACATTATTTTTAGTATACAAAGGATGTGTATAAATATAGTGTGTACTAGAGAATGCTGTAATTAATTTCTAAATGTGGCATTTCATTTATAGTGTGCGTAAAACCTATTAAAAATAATTTGTCGGGTCGAAAATTACAATTGCGCCAGGATCTATTGCATTTTTGGAAGAGCTACGTTCTGTAACTTTCCGGACAGCAAATGTTTTACTGTCTAGCCACTCCTTCGTTCTCTGTTGGAGTTCTCTTGACCTGACAGACGTCCATACATCGCAATGGTCGGTTGGGTCAGATATTGTATACAGTGTCCTACTCAGTAGATAACTGTTCAGTTTGATTATATAATTTATTCTGGAAATACGATCGAAACATTTAAACTTTACAAGCTTTTCGGGTTGTTGCACCTTAGATGCAAACTTTGTTGTAACGCAACATGTCATGATATTAAATCAGAGTATTCAAAAGTGCTCGCACTGTCAGTACATATATATATATATATATATATATATATATATATATATATATATATATATATATATATATATATATATATATATATATGGTCGGTTGAACAAATAGTCGGTATAAATATAGATAATGCGGTAATTTGAATCTATTAGTTGATCATTTTGTATTTGTAATTATTGTTCAAAGACGAAACCAATGCAAAAACGATATTTCTATATTATAATTTACAAGTATTCTCGAACTGTCTCCTGTTTTATGTATTCAACAATTTAGAAACGAAGTCAGAAATGATATTTACAGCATATGTCAAAACAAAACATCTCACGAGGTTTTTAATACTGTTTAATTTATCATGCACTTTGTTTCAAAACCAAATTGGGCTTGTAAATATGATTCTTACTTTGTTACAGTAGATAATATTCACACCAGTAAGGAAATTCATCACCATGGTCACCAGCTTGTACATTTAACACACTCTTTCATTTTGTTTGTTTAGTACACCATCGTCTTAATTCAATTAGATACTTGACATATCTCTTATAGTCTGGCAGTTCAGTCGAATTAAAGCATTTTACTATTTTCAATTGGTTCCTTAAAGCGAAAGCTACCAAAGCAGAAACTTCTGTCACAGTTGTTTCAATTTTGCCTTTCGTTTCTTCCTACCACCTCATGAGTATAACATGGCAGTCAGAATCCATCCTTCTACTGTCGTTTCCCTTATTTCCTTAGGCCAACAACAAAGATCAGTAAGTATCCCTGATGATGAGGACTTGGAGTGAGCTTGGGTTACTTAGTTTTTCACGTTAAGGTGTACTTTTGTAAAGCTGTATAATGTTGAGAATGTTTGAATGTATATATTTGTGGTCCTAAAGTTTGCATTTATATTTATTATCCTCAATTTAGTTGTGTAACAATAGAAGTACCGTGCATTTGAAATAAAATATTTGCCTATGGTAAGTGAAGCGTGTGTGGATCAGATAAGACGGTTTACCTGTGGAGTTACTTCAGAAGTATTTGCAGTATTTGAAAGAGTATTTTGAACGGCTTGTCATCTATGACAGTCGAACAACTAGCACTTCTTTTTGAAGATTTATATTATACAGATAATGCGTATCTGGTGCTAATTTAAAAATATTTAAAACATTACATAGTGTCAATTATTGCGGGTTTACAAAACATGTCGTTTCATTATTCAATTTTAAAGAGAGTTAGCCTATTGTAGGTAACTTAGTGTAAATCGTATTCATGGAATTATCATCCGGCTTTTTTTGTTGCAGACTATATATTTCTTTTATACTTCACCGTAATCACAACAGGATAAATAATAAGAAAAAGCAGAAGTCATTTCGAAAATATAGTATTACATGTGTGAAAGTGAAGACGAGAAGTATTTTGTTCTCGTTTTGATGAAGTCTGATAGCAACGATTCAATGTTGTGGCATTGGTATTTATAGTGTAAAATCTAATATTTCCTGAATACAGACGGTCATTCATCAAATAAATAGTGTTCTCATATATTCAAACATCACACTTCCTACATCATAACCATATATTTCATTTATCACATATATTCACAGTTCATACATCAAACACAATGCATTCTTGCTTTCATACAATAATACATAATCGACAAGATTTTAAAATAAACTATTACGGTCTTTATTCGTGACCTCATCCTTTCATTATGCCTCTTTCATGGACTCTAAGTCGTTGCCCCGATGTTGTCCAGTTGTAAGGAAATATAATCGACCAGCGTGCTTATAAATCTAACGCTAATATTTTCCCATTTCCTATTACATTTACCATCTTAGTCGTAAGCACATGGGTTCAACTTGTCACTCAAGTAAAGTAGCACGTCATTATATCATTTATATGGAAAGCGTCGGTACCAGATAGGAATCAATTGCTCGGATAGAGATAGAATTATCACATCAAATGATAAAAGGTAAACAATTTCATTGATTTTACTAATACAATCACAAGTGTGTTCCATGAAATCTTTTAGGAACACAAATCTTTGAGGCATTGAATATTATATTTAGCGAATTTTCAAATATAATTGCATTGCCTCTAGCAAATTTGCAAACACGGCTCTAAGCTAAAGTCTGTACAAAACAGCACACATATTCCTTCTCCAGATGATGTAAGTGTTGCAATTGTATACTCAGATGGCATTAGGCTTTCGCTGTTATGAAGCTTACTTATACAATTTGATAATATTGGGTTGATGATAGTATGTTACCCCCGTCCCCCCACCAATGTATCAGATCTTATCAAGCAAGGAACACCAACAGGATTCTTGCTATAGAGTCAACAATAAAAAAGATAGTTTGAAAATATGTTTAGAGCTTACCCAGTGAAAAATATAATGTCCAAAATATGTTTCCTGACCTTTAACTTTGACCAGACGACATCAAAATCAAAAGTAATTTACACTTTCAAAGAGATGATCTAGATACTATATCAGATGTTAGTCATTCAACCTTACACGAAGTGAATATAATTATTAATAACTTATAATGTGACCTGAAATATTGCCCTTTAAAACTCATAAATTAGCAATCTATCTCCCAATCAACTACTCGTCGCTTGGCCTTACAAACTTAGTTTGCATTTGATTCATGAATCAATTAAGAGTTAAAGGGGACAAATGCGCATGCACAACTGAAATTAGAGCCAACATCATATATATAATCTGCTATATGTATAATGTTTATTTTGTGAACATTTTTTACCCTGCATTCTCACTCTTTAGAAATTTATGAAAAACCGATCGATCTTCTCCACATCAGTCTCGAACGGAAAAACGCACTTCCCTCCCCCTGAACAAATAGCGGATGTCACGTCATTTGAGACAATGAATACACACATTCATTCTCAATAGTCATGTCTAGCGCAGTAAGAGTTGGCCATACTTAAATGTTTAAATTTTGGAACTGTCACACAAGGAAACGATGACGATGACATTTCCGAAGTAGCATATTCCATTAGCATTGAACCCTACATTCGTGTGACAATGATGAATACGGCTAATCAGATTATGATAAACCGATGATCTGGAGTATTGCAGGCCTGGTTTAGAAAAAGTACAGTTATTTGCATTTTCAAACAACCGTGCTTCTTCAAAACCGGGCTGACAACATTCCAGATCATCGTCAATGTCACGATATTGACCAGTAATCTTAGCTTGAACAATTTACAAATATCATTTATAAAATGTATGTTTTTAATTTTAAATACTAAACTGACTAAAAGTACAAACTCTAAAAGACTAATCGGGGTTGGGGCTGAAAGTTTCATCCAACCAGGATTTTTAAACATTTTCTATTAAGTCAGGACAATGGGGTGGGGTTTGGGGGAGGGGATATTTGCTTAATAAAGGTATAAATCAGAGCATAAGGTTTGTTGTTAGCCTTTTTTTCTATAGCTAGAATTGGTCTACCAATTATCGATTAGGTCTTGTATACCTAATACACAAGCATGTTCTTCAAAAACAACAAACATGCAACAGTTTTCCCCCCAAAATTTTGACTTTATTCTCACACAGGTGTGTGCGTGTAATAAATTTCTGTCAACGACTATCCAAGAAGAGAATATTTTTTGCCAATCTCAGTCTATCTTGGACGAGAACATTAAAGAATGTTTCACTACATACATCACACACCATGAAGGATTCGCTGCAAACTGTTTGAAACTTCATTTTATGACTATGCTACTTTGAGGGAGAACGACCAGATCCATAGGCGGGGTTAATCTTTTAACAGCAACCCCCCCCCCCAATAAAAACAAGGTTGAAAAATGTAAGCCCATATAAAAATCTGTTTTTTTTTATATTTTAAAATCAATATTTGTATAATCGCACATTTTAGCAAGTGGAAGTTTAAATTAAAAGGTAGACTGAAAATGAAAATAACAAATTTAGAATTAATTTGGATGAAATTCGTGCATGTTTGTGAGAGATAGAAAGAGTGAGTACAAAAGAGATGCAATAATAGGGTAATATTGATGGCTGGATGTTGAAACCATAAAGGTTGTTTGTTACAAGGTTTCTTTATTTTTAATCAGATTTGTATTCAACATGTTACACACACACACACACACACACACAAACTTTAAAGCGTCATAAACCAAGATATGTTTCAAAACAAATTATCATGTATGCAATGTTTGGATCTGTCTGGAAAGGTGTGAAACGCGTCTAATAACTATTATATTCAGTAAGCTTTATTTTTGCTTTCAGATTCCACAGACGTAGCTTCTATACGAATTCTAAACAGAGAAATGATCCAAATACTCTTGAAAGTTGTAATTTTTCTTGCTCTTTTGCTTATTAGGAGTGTAGATTGCGTAGGGTCTAAAAACATTCGTTGAGGAAGGTGTTTATGATTATTATTAATAATATTATTAATGAATCCTCTTGACAACTGGGGTAATTTTTTCATTCGTTGGTGGAGTCAGATAGGATAGAAGAGTTAAGATATTTTCCATTGGATGGGATAGGTCAGGTGGGTTCTTTTACGATGTTGGATATTTGCAAAGTGTCACATACTTTAAACTCCAAAAACTTTAAAAATAGAATTTTATACCCGTGAACAAAAAATATATATCTAATATCTTGAATATAGATGATCATTACAATTTACAGTCATGAACAAAAATTACATATAGAATAAATACAGTCCTGTACCAAGAGTTTAAAAATATAGATATACATAAAAATAGCAAGAAGAATTTTATGAATATTTTCAAGACTAGGTATAGATATGAATACACAAATGTGGTACGCAAAGGAGATAGGATGCAAAGATTGAATACCCACATTTATTGTATCTGAACCTGCTGTTCTCATCTCATATTTAATTACTTCCTTAATATGACCTATAATACTGAAATAAAGTAATCTTCTTGTATTTGGGAATCAACAGATTCGATATAAATCCAAGGCTTGGCATATCTTACAGCTAAATAAAACTGGCGATGAGTACCATTGTATGATGATTGATTAATTATGATTATTGGAAGTGACCATCGATGCTTAAATGCACTGAAATATTTAAAACGTGACCACACATAAACTTTGCTGAATTGAGGAAAGTAAATTTGCTTGTGTGTGTTTGTATCATTTAATCTAGGAGAATCCATGGTTGTTTTATACATTAACGGTAGTAAATATAAGTCAATTTATTCTATTTGTTTTTCTTCATATATAAGTTTGAACAGTTAAAAGGGTGTGAATATAGATATATTTAACACAATATATAATTTGTTCCCCATTAGCATACTATCTTGCGATTTTTTTCTCGACTATGAATTGGTGAAATTTCCAGGGTTAGGACCATTAAGTGTTTAGTATTTCAGGGGTTGGTAGAGTGATATGCAGAGTGGATCTTGTTTCATATATGATTATATTATGAGAGAGAGAGAGAGAGAGAGAGAGAGAGAGAGAGAGAGAGAGAGAACATGATTCATCTCAACATTCAAAGTCCATTGAGCGTAAAAAGAAAAGTTATGTTCAACGTGATTTCTGTTAAAATCTAATTTCATTAAAACAAACCCAATTCTTTGATATATTTTACCTGATATATTATAGGGATGCGAACGGTTTCAATTTGAAATCATCATATATTGCTAATCCAGAGCTATATTCAGTTTCTAATTCACATTCACTCATATTTTTTAAAGCATATATGCTTAACTCTTGTACTATTATTTCTTTGTATTTGTCATTAAATGTTGATATTTCGTTCTATTTATTGATCAAATTTAGTCTAGCTTTACTAACTTATGAATACCCAAAGAGATAATTGCTAACGCCAAACGTGGTTCTGACATTTAGTTCATTTTTACCTTCTATCACAGTGACCATTTTCATGCCTTGACGTCATGAATTTCAAGGCAGGTAGGTATATTTATTTAGGACTTTTTATTAAATATTCTTCTTATTGGATGTCTGTTTTATCAATTTTTAAAATTTGGCCTTTCGCAATTTTTCCTAACCAGATAAGTAGTCGTCTTTCTACTGATCTAACAGGACGGATTTAATGTCATTCCTTATAGCACTAATATAATCACTTCTTTTATTTAAGCGTAATTAATTTCCTCCAACGTTTCTAAGAATTTCCTGTGAGTTAATAATTAATATTTTTAAATGGTCATAATCAACATATAAACGCTTCGTGCTATATTATCTTAATTGTTTTCTTTTCCTTTACATTGATGAGTAATAGCCAAAAGTGAATCATATGTATATTTAGAGCAATATGTAGTGGATGTCGGCCGTATTCCATGCATAACATATGGACTGTGGTACTTCGTAAATTTGTTACTTTGCATTTAGTTCCAGATGTTCATATTCATAGATTCCACTCCAATAGTTAGATATTGATATTTAAATCATGTATTTAGATTCTTTCCAAATACTTGTATTTTCATCCACCATTCCAAATACTTGTATTTTTCATCCACCATTCCGAATATTCGTATTTTTCATCCACCATTCCAAATACTGGTATTTTTCATCCACCATTCCGAATATTCGTATTTTTCATCCACCATTCCAAATACAACATTCTCTTACCATTAGCGTGAAGTATGCGAATAGGACACTAATCAGAAACACTAGCAACCATGCACTGACAAAATATTAACCCCTCAACACAACGGTAGACTTTAAAGCTTGTTGTTAATCTAGATAGAAATCGAGCAAAAGAGAAAATTGCTTATATTTCTCATATAAAATTATGACGCTTATATTGTACTGCTTAACCGAGCGTACAAATAACACATATCCATGCCTGAAATAATCATAAACATTTCCTTGCTCGTTTTACTGACAAAGTTTAGGTGTAACTTTGCAGAGTATGGTTTGCAAAATTATTTCTGATGAGAGAATGTATTAACAGCTGTTCTAGTTCTAGTGTGCTGTTACCGGAGTATATGAACATGATCTTTCTTAATAAGATATCTATCAAATAATCTCATTAATGTTTCAGTGATGCTTTGAAATTTCGTAAACATTATTTCGACGAATGCAACAGAAATTTGTGCAGTTTTTGTGAGAGTGATGTGAGTGTGTATTTTCTGTTGACTGTTTTTGGTTGGAGAATAGGATATAATCGTATAGAAATGTTTTTGGTATGGGTTAAAATGCTTTGGTCGGTTATGCATCCTCTATACCCCAATACTGTGTAATTTAGGTAATACGAGGACAACTAAATTTCATGGATCCTTGTCTAAGAAAACATAATTGATATATTGTATGTTAAAAAAATATGTACCCAGAATATTACAGATACATGTATATATCTTAGAGAAAACCACGTACATGCGATGATTTCAAAGCCTGGAAATATATTGGCTATCGATTCTCGTGTAGTTACTATAAATAGTCTAGAACGTTTGCTAAAGCTTATCCAAATATCTATATATTTTTATTAATATCATATTTACACAATTAGATACTTCTGAAAAGTACTGAAGATTATCCTCAGTCAATTAGTCGATCAAGTATTAAGAACATATGTAACGTACTTTAAGTGCCTTGTTGGATTGCAACATCTTTAAGATAATTCCAAAATGTCTAGTAAGTGAGAACACAAATGCTAGTTAAGAAATATTGGAGGAAAGATTTGATTACGTCCTAGAATTCAAATCATTGAAAACGCGATGTTCAGCACATCTAATGCCAAAATATGCCACCAGTTTGTGACCCTGGAGTGAGTGTTAGCTGTTAAGGTCGGGCCGCTATTCACATATTGGATTTCTTCACCCTTTTATAAGTAGGAAATCCACGAAAGAGATTTCTTAAACTGCAACGGCAATGCAAATCTTTGGTTACTATTAAATTTATTTATTATATTATGCTCGAAAATATTCAGTCCAATGGAAATCTATAACAGTATGAAATTTATTTAAATCTTTAAATATAAGAAAAAAAATATTTAAAAAAATTTGTTATGAAATAGTATGTAAAACAATCTTCCAAAATGTCACCATATCATCAAATATGATAAATGTATCGAAAACCTTTAAAATTGAAAGTATAAAATCCATTATATGTTTAGAAAGTATTTTTGTCATCATTAATGAGAAATGTTTAATGCAGGCAATATATATATATATATATATATATATATATATATATATATATATATATATATATATATATATATATATATATATATATATATATATATATATATATATATATATATATATATATTACAGATGTAATTATTAACAATACATGGATACCATACACAAGATATTTAAATGCTTTGTCCTGCTCGTCAGATTCAAGTATTACGTTATTTTAGTAGCACAAACCTTGGACGAACTTCCGGACTAAACAAATGTTGACACGCTCGGATCAACAGTAGAATTTAGAGACTTTATAAACATGTTTGAACGACAAAATAAGTTAATTAGGTATAGATGAACAGTAATATTATATTGTAACCGTTAAAATTTACGTTGAGGTCACGAACCATGGCAGGTTGTAGATATAATTTTTAGTAGCACAAACCTTGGACGAACTTCCATCCTAAACAAATGTTGACACGCTCCCATCAACAGTAGAATTTAGAGACTTTATAAACATGTTTGAACGACAAAATAAGCTAATTAGGTATAGATGAACAGTAATATTATAATGTAACCGTTAAAATTTACGTTGAGGTCACGAACCATGGCAGGTTGTAGATATAATTTTTAGTAGCACAAACCTTGGACGAACTTCCAGACTAAACAAATGTTGACACACTCCCATCAACAGTAGAATTTAGAGACTTTATAAACATGTTTGAACGACAAAATAAGTTAATTAGGTATAGATGAACAGTAATATTATAATGTAACCGTTAAAATTTACGTTGAGGTCACGAACCATGGCAGGTTGTAGATATAATTTTTAAGCTAAATTACCACTGTGAGAACCCTAGTATTAACTTTGATACTTAAAGGTTATTTTATCTATGCAGTGTCACGGACTTTTATATAACTCTGGACGGGCAATAAGGAAGTGTACTGATTCTTATGCACATTTCTGATATCGGCACCTCTCTTTCCACTACAGGTAATGACGGGTGTATTATGATACGATATTTGGGTAAAGAAAAATATATATGTTTTAAACAATCATTTTGTAGGAGTTCAGAGAAGTTAATATTGGGTTGGTTTTTCGAGTCAATCGTATTCAGAGAAACGTCTATCAATGAAAAAAAGGCTTGGCTTGAAAGAAAGTTAAGCTGGCGAAAACAAATGATATGAAAAAGAGAAATAAAGTGAAATACCTCACATTTCCCGTCCTCTCAAATTATTCTTTTTGAAACTATAACGAATATATATTGTCATGACGATTCAGTTTCCTTTCAGTTTTGTTTATTAACATGAGCTTCACAGTTGGTAAAGTTGAAAACTAATAAAAGAAAAGAATGAATTGAACATTATTAACTATAAAAGAAATTAGTATGCACATTTTTGTTTAATTGGTGTACAAGCACCAGAGATAGAGAGAGAGAGAGAGATATTCAAACTTTTCATCAATGTGATTTTCATAGGTTGAGTAAATTTTGAAAACAATATATTTAATTTCCTCTGTTACGAATGTATCAATTGATATTAAGAACTGAATATGGATAGTTTCACTAATACTAAATTAAATTTGGTTTTCAACACCATCCGAGACACGAAACGCATGTCATTAAGTGACACATTGCTGTATTACACAGACAGAATAGAAGCTAACTAAAATGCCAGGGAAGAAAGATGCTCTCGCAACTAAGAATGTTTGATCTTCTCCTTTTGAAATTAAATAATATAACATAAGGAAAGAATAACATATATATAATATCTTATTGAATCATTCAAATGTATATATCTAGTAACTTTAAATTGTTAATTTTCAGTCTCCTTCTAACATCCACGTCCCGCCCGCTATAACGTCTTCCACTTGGCATCCTTAGGTGTGATCGCGACATTATAGAATAGTCCTAGAATAAAAAGCCTAGTTGTCTCAGCTGAAAGTCATAAATTACTGATTGAACGCAAATAAGTAATTTGCTTGCGAAAGATATCATACATGACATTGTAAATAAGAAGCAAAGCAGAATATAAGAACATTGAACACAATCAGTCCGTGGTTATTATCTAAGTAGAACATTAAAAAGAAATAGAAGAGACTTAGTCTGTAGAATCTTGTTGATTGTTTTTCGGTTGGTTGGTTGCTTGGTTTGTTTGGTTGGTTTTTTCTTATTCTTTTTAACAATGAATCAAATATCGTAACCGGCTTATGGCATAGGCTGGAAAACACTTGTACATTATATAAACGTTAAAACAAACTGTTACGAGTTGCATAAATTGCAAAAGGTTACTTAGAGCATGATAATATTATATTTGAGAACCTGGGAATGTAAATCGTGGATTCACTGTCACAAATGTACGTTCCATCGGCGACGGGACCGAATAGCCTCTACCAGTGATTTTGCGACAAAATACATTTCCTACGGTGTGTCTATGGCGGCTGCTAACCACACATGTGCAAGTCTATTATTTAATTAGTAACGGGAAATCATCTTGTTTGCATTCTGGAAATGTAAGCAACTGTAGTGAATTACAATATGATTGATATGCCAGCCATGTGAGAGATAACCTCTTGTGAGCTTATTGGCCATACATCTTCTGATCAAGTTTTACGAACAATAATGTATATTGTGGTAAATATATTAAATTTCATGAGTACTAAAAACCGTATGCTGCATTTTTGTCTGTCGCTAGTATGCTGTAGCGTTCCTTAGTAGCGTGAGATGAAGTTTGCAACCACTGTGTACTCGTACAAATACATAGGACTACATTGAATGGCACATGTGTGAAGTTGCAATGACCAATCCATGGAACTATCGCCACCAGTACGTCGTTCCTGGAGGATACCACTACCTATTGAAAAAGGTATATCAAAACCTACTATTTATCGCCATGAATGTTGTTTTTGTATTTGAAATCACTGTATGTCTGGTGTAGTTTCGTAACGCTCCAAGTTTTAACACACTTAAGCATTTATGAATCTTATTTCAAAGCACTCTAAAGAGTTTAAAGTGTAATAACCCTGATTTGAACAATCTTATATACCTAGTTTAAAAAACACTCACCCCTCGTTAAAAGATACTAAACTAAAACCTGGTGCGTCTTAATCAATAAAACCTCAAAACAAAAAGTAATGAATGATACAGGCAAATATACGACAGACGGAAGGAAAGAATAATTATTTAGAACCTGATATTGTGCATGAATATTCCTCAGCAATAATTACCACCAAGAGAGAGAGAGGGAGAGTCAATCATGTATTATGCATAATGGTCATGCGATGAGTATGCTTTTGTGAGGTATACCTGTATGATGACCGTGCTTGACAGACACGTAGAAATGAAATGATTACTGAAAATCTCCCTAAGCACGTCACTTTTGATATGCATTTTATAAATTACACAGAAATGAGTCTTTTGTAGAAACTTGTCTCCAAGAAGGGATGCGGTATTATGTGATAGGTATTGTCATTGTCCTATAGCAGAGATTACCAACTCGTCATGTAAATGTGCTATGTGTATCACGTGATACACAAAAGTGAAAATGTAGGACAAAAACAATGACAGCCGCTGAGAAGATGTATTTGATAACGCTAGAACAAAATGGCGTCCCAGGAGCTAAATTTCTTTGTTCTGAAATAGCAGAACATTCAGTTTGTGAGTTGATGCGCTCGCGTGAATGTCATGGATTGGAAGTTGCCGGAAAAAAGAAGAAGCAGGAATTAGTCAAAATGTAAGCTGATTCTTCCTTACCGTTATAATTACTGTAAGTTGTAACGTTACTACGAGTTTGTTATTGTAACATTCTTTTCAGGCAAATAACAAACTGCAATCTTTAAACAATCATATTCACTGTACGAACAGCAAACTAAAGCTCTTAAGTCCATGTAGACTTCTGTATGTAGCATATTTTGCCATTTACCATTTTGTCATGGTTGTGGGGGAAGCGTGCAAGGATAAGTGTCGCAGTGCATGTAATTAATTACCGTACTAATATTATGGGGTTACTCAATTAGATATTTGTAATTTTCATAAAATATTTTATCACAGTATTGTTCATAAATATACAAATACACAGAAATATGTACAAGTAAGTAAACAAAAACCAAGGACATCAATAATTACAAGGATGTACACAATTATCCATCCTGTTACACACATAGATGATATTACACTAATTATTAACAGGTTCTAATATTCCTGGGGTCACATATTGTTTTGAAATGTTCACGGATAGTTTTGTTGTTGTAACAGCTGAATGTTTTGTTTGTCAAAATAAATGAATGTCTAACATTTTAAGATCCTTTAAAATTCTAAATGCAGGTAACAACTCATTTGCAAAATTCTTGTTACTGTACACATTTGTTATTGTTCTTGTTTTAAATTTATATTGTGCATTAATACTTAAAAACAATTTTATTTTTATTTTAGGTGTTTCGAGTGTATATAATCAAACAACACATAGTTATTCATGTTGATGGAGGAAAATGATGTGAACAAAAAGTGAGTGAGGTGTTATCTTCTGTCAGGACCTGTAAGTCTACAGAAACTGTACATTTTTTCCTACAAGCAGTTAGAATAGTTTCCTTTCTCTTAATATTCCAAAAGGATTTTGTTGTGGGGGACTTATTAACACATTACATCAACTGCAAAGGTGTAAACATTTAACTCTGCCTCTGATAGTGAAAGTGAGGACAACTTGACTGACTTCAACACATCAAAACCTACGTTGAAAGGTCGACAATATTTTATAAGTGGTCATGTGAAAAACTTGCACGATGATTATAACGCTGAGCATTTTTTTAAAATCACATGTAATGGCATCATACACACAGCAAGCTGTATATCATGTATAAGTGACTCTAGCAACACTCTCAGGAAAAGTAAGGGATGCATCATGGGACTGTAAAGCTTCCTCCTTGGGCAAATGCACCCATATTTCTTCTTTTTACCTTGGAAGATGATACTCCTCAGAATGGATATAATCCAGGTGCATCTCCCATCAAACTTTGTACATGGAATGTTGGGTAGAAGTCTAAATGACAGCCGTAACCTTGCCATTCAGCATCATACATCAATAAATTAAAAACAGATACATTTAGAAACTTTGATCCATTATGTGACATTACAATTAATGAAACAAAGTTTGTTAGCAACTTCAATGCTACATTACACAGTTCAGGTTCAGACAGCATGTTCAGTCAAATATTAGAGACAGACTACCCTGATTAGGAAGTTGACATGGAGGTATTAAAGGATAGAACTAAGTCTGCCTTATAGTTAATGCAGTTTGACAAAAACACAGTCCCCTTTGAAGTACCAAAATACACAAGATAAGACAGAGCCAGAAATGTGGCACAGTAGCTGTTTCTGTAGAATAACTGCTTCGGTAGCAAAAGATTTAGCAGTTGTCCACAGTAAATGAGGGAAATATAATCTTCTGTGCAGAATTATATGAGACAAAACCATTTTAAAATATGGAAGACAAAATGAAGAGAAAACTTTTCGAGACATGGCAGAAAATACTGGAAATGATGTTAAGTCACAAAAAAGTAGATTTTGGATCAATCCTCTGTATCCAGAACTTGGATGTAGTTCTGATGGCCTTGTCTACATTCAAAACAACAAACTAATAGATGTAGTAGAGATAAAATGTCCATTTGTTTTAGAATGAAAAACCCATTATGTGTAGATGAACATAATGTAAATAAAAGAAACAATCTTTGTTATAATGTTATGAATGCTAGGTCATTTTTTTACGAAATCACATAAATATTACTGCCAGGTACAGATGCAGATTACACATTGTTAAGTAGACTTTTGTGACTTTGTCATTTGGTCCGCAAAAGGAATGATTGTAGAAAGGGTATTGCCCGAATTTGAATGTTGGAAAGATTTATGTTCAAAATTGATAAACTTTCATCATAATAATATTGAAATTAGAATCCCCAGGTGACTTATGCCAGTTGACATTCAGATTTAGGATTTAAAACATTGTCTGTGGTTATACTGGTGCTCCATATTTTCAATTTAACTTGCATTAATTAAGAAAGTGGGACAAAAAAAAAACATAATTATACAAGTACTGAATGAACAATTTTACAATAACTTGTTTTGTTTATAAAGGATCCATGCATTACAATGACCTGTTTTATGTATAGTGGGTCCATGTATTACAGTTTGCTGTCAGTAGTTCATCGTTATTAACATTCATAATAAACTTAGGTTCTTGATAATATAGCATGTGTAAGGAAATACAAAACAATGGTATGGAACTCCATTTTTATTGCTCTTTTTATCTTACAGACTTCGACAATGGAACATATATATATATATATATATATATATATATATATATATATATATATATATATATATATATATATATATATATACATATATATATATATATATATATATATATATATATATATATATATATATATATATATATATCTGACAGAAAAAACTATATAAGTAAATGAAGTAATTGACATGATTCATGTTTTGATTTAGTCTATATTAAAGACAGCTTAATTCGTGGTTTTAGAACATTTTGAAGAGTTAATCTACATGTATCATTTCAAAATAAGAAAGTTGTATATTCTTTTAGTGATAATACACTTGTACACACAAGAAGTTGTAAAACTGATGACAATGTAGAAATGTTTATTGTTTATAAAATAACATGCTATCCTGAAATATTCATGAATCATTTTACTTTTAGATAGAATATCAAAATAAAATCTTTTGGCGATGCAACCTTTGTCTTTTTTTAAGGAAGTTTCCACCGCTTTGGAATCATTGTTTCCTTTATGTTTTTATTGGCAACCACATCACTGCCATATTAGGTAAGGCAGTTTGTGTCCCAGCATCACAAACAGTGTTTGCTCTTTACACGATGGCCTCTTCTGGTATCTACAAAATGAATCCGAAGACATAAGTAAATATGTTACATATCACAGTTGAATTTTGAATGTGTGAGATTTATAAGTTTGTTTACTCGTGTTTTTATTTTTTACCCTTAAAAGGAAATATCTGAATAAAATTTCCTACATATTAAAAAAGCTGCCATTTGAACATTAACATTGTCTTACAATGTGATAGATAAACTGCAAATTTTGGTAATACATAAATTATGCCCCATACGTCCTACTACTAGTTTAATATTTGTATATGAACATCCTTGTGCAGTTTTGCATATCAAGCCTATAGTAATCTACATTATTTAGACACTTGCGCGGACAACATTTGAAAATTTATTGTAAATATATTTTTTTCTTCTGATATCTGAGTTGATGGCGGGACCCTAAGTACGCCCGCTCCTTGCACTGAGCAGATCTGTATATAATTCTGAAGTATACAAATGAGTCAGGAGGCAGGACTCCATATATATATATATATATATATATATATATATATATATATATATATATATATATATAACAGTTTTTTGAGTTTTTACGTACGATTTTCGTACGTGTTTATGGGTTTTCACCAATGCGAATTACGTACATTTTCTGCGTAATACTTATTCATATTTCTACGTAACTTTGCGGCAAGTCCCAGGTAAACGTGTCAAGTTTTTTTGGTAAGTCTGTTTATGGAAACCGAGGTCAGAGAGAGAGTTATTTTGAGATGCTCTCTGAAATTCGAATGCATACCGTTTAGCGGAACTTTCTCCAACAAGTCTATTGTTGAGTATTTTTTGAATACAAATTCTTCGTGAAAGAATAACATGTATTCATTTATTTGCGTCATAATATATTCAACGTCGTTAATTAACCTGAAAATATAAACAAGTGAGATATTAAACCACCATTTTTAATTAAATTACGTCAAACATCACGCCAGAAAAAAATGTCAATTTACTTATCTTATGTCAGGGTTATGAGTGATGATATTCAGATTGACATATCATCTAATGTAATAGAAAATATTTTGATGTTCTTAAAGAGATAAATTAATGCAGTAGATTGAATCCTTTTCGATAGCTACTATTCACTGCGTCAAATTGATTAGACCATATTTCGTTCTCATTTAGTCATTTTGATACTTCATGATCATTTAGTTATTTTTATAACTTTCATTTGAAAAATGCATACCTCTGTTACTAGCACAAATTGGGTTCCTAACGTTTAATTTCTATAGTGAATAGATCTGACTCTGCAGAACAGAGTGGATACAATAAATAGCAATATAAAACGGCTCATTGTTTAAATGGGTCTGAACCTAATATATAGAGACCCGAACCTATTAGTTTATCGACATTTATTTCCATTAAGGCATTAAGTAAATAAAAACTAATTGTTTTATTTCGTTAAAAATATCACTGAATTAATTTAATTCTATTGTTGAGAGAAGGTATGAAGTGTGTGTGTGTGTGTGTGTTTTTGTGTGTGTGTGCCAGCTAGAGAGAGAGAGAGATCGAGAGATCGATCATTTTGAGACAATCCCTCATCTCATCACTTCGCAACATAACTAACTTATTCCAAGGCTTGACATGGAGAGGGTGTTAAAACACAAATGAATGGTGCCATTTGTTTCTGATTTTGGTCGTACAATGCAAACAATTAAAGCAAAGACAAAATTAAAACACAATTAAAAACTGTTTTCGTTGTATTACATTTACCGTCAAATATATTCCAAGGTGGTAGACTTCGCAAATGTTTGCTTAAACGTCACATTTCCTAACCATATATAATGGCGGAGTTTGCTAGTTTTCCGTTGACTTTGTTAATTTTTTTTATTATTTATTTGTAAAATAAAGATCTCAAGTTAAATTTTGCTATTTATTAAGGGCGTACAGATTTTCTAGGGCTCTGATTTGAAGGCTTTGTTTTGGGCGAAGGGGTGGACTGGGACTGCTTAGGGTTGGTAACATCATATATCCATCATTGCACACTCACCCACCCTCTCCCATAAAGGCACCCGACCATCTTTATTCAGAAATAATACCTATAATTCATTCAATATTGCCAAGAGTTAAAGGTATGTTTTGATACTGAGACATTAATGGAAGGTTAGTCGAAATTGCGATATTTTAGGATTTAGAGGATTTTCCCATGTGATTCATATGTCTGAGGAACGTGTTGATAGACCGAGTGAGCGTCTACATTCGGACTCAGCTGACAAAATATAAAGATGGCAAAGTACGGCAGAAAAACCAGTGCTGACTTAAACATTACTATATTCGATGGCAGAGCATGGACATATATTTTGTACAGAGTTGAGTAGATACCAAAGCCAAGTGATCCTCTACTTGCAAGCAAACGAATATGTTCAAATAATTAATGTATAACACTGTAAGTATAAAAATCTAGATGATTTATCTGTAAGAAGGAAAGGAGTACCTGTATTTCAGCCGCCATAAAAAACTTTACGGGTCATACAACACAAAATACGTCACTGACATTTTGTGACTTCAAAATGAAGTAAGCATGAATGTGATTTATTTATTGGGAATTTATGAGGACGGCTCATTTAAATATGTTGTTTATGTCTGTTTTATTTATAGTATATAATGAAAGCGTTATCACATTTTTAGTGAAAAGTATCCGGGAGAACTCACTGTTTTGCGGGCGGACTCTCAACCTCACAGGCTGGAACCAGAATATTTAATGCATACAAATATTTTTCAGTAAAATTTCAATAACTTATACTTATTATAAATCAAACCAGAGACTACAACTTTAAAGAGTACGTACAATATCAACCAAAACTTTGTGATGTGTCAGTTACAAACGTCATCACGTCGGGACATGGGTTGTACAAAACTAATTGTGGTCAAAACAGCTGACTTTTGAGAATAAACCAGCAACAAAACATGGCCAACACAAAACTCGCTAACAATTTCGACTCAGCCGGACACTTCACGCAATCCCTTAAAAATGCTTTTCTTTGAGTCCACGAAAGATGAACTGTCAGTCAACCTGGCCATAAAAGAAGTATTGGATACTGCAGACCCAAACACATAGAGAATTTGGCTTACACTAAATACTCTAGCCTAAACGTGTTCAGTTTAACTCACTTATGTCAGTTTCTTTCCGTTCACATTTTTCTGCCTCCCTCTTCTCTAGTGACATAATGTTATTCTTCTTATTATTACGTTATAATTGTTATTGTTATCATTCCAACTACTTTTTCTTTTTAATATAAATACATTCATATCTGCGTTTCTCGGATTGGAAATTTTATATGGATGTAAAGCTTGAAGCAACAAATAATGCTCTGCTGCAGATGATCTGATAACTCGGTCAGCTCGAGCGGCATACGTTACAAGGCTGTTTGCTTGGCTCCAATTTGTCGACATTTTCTGCTTATATGGTCATTTTTCTGTTATTTTGTTTGCTTTGTTTTGGTTTGTTTCTTTGCCTTTTGCATTTAATTCTATAGTAGTTTACATCGCTTCATTTTTCTGGATAGTTTTGCTTCTCTGTTTTATATATATATATATATATATATATATATATATATATATATATATATATATATATATATATATATATATATATTGTGTTTGTAAGTGTGTGTGTGTGTGTGTGTTATCAGAACACTTAAACAGTTTAAACACAGTAAAGGGATCCTTTGACTAAATACGTATGTCCTCATATAGCAATCGTGTATTATTTATGGGAATTTTACGGCACCAACAAACGCATAGAAGCCACAGTGATCTACATTATCAACCAGGCTTTGACTTCACCCCTGTCCACCTAACCCTCCAAATATAGTCATGTAAATTTAGAAATCGACTGCTTGAAGGTAACTATGATTCAGCTGAATGAGTTTCCAATAGCAACCTGTGTCACGTAATCTAAACGTTGTATGAATTACAGACCAGATGATTAATATCAATCAAATCGTCCTGTTCATCTCCGTTACAGACGTGGTGAAATTAGGTCAAACTGTTGCAATTATAAAAATTAATTTCCACAGTTTATGTAATTATTTTCACGTTTACGACTTGATCGTGGTACAGGCTGCTAATGACAAGTTGAAACAGTTGCTATTTTTCCAGCTGGTGAAAGGTTAATAAAGTATGGATTAACTATTCCATTGTAGGTTAATATCTTGAACCAGATTTGACATTCTTTTTTGTTTGCTCGCTTTTTCTTTCAATTCTGTAACGTTTTCAGGAAGATAACTAGTTAGCATAAATGTCTTCATCACATTACTTTTTTTCTATCTGACTCATGTCATTATTATACAACACTGCATTATAGTTAGAACCTACGGGATATCAGTACATTAACTTGATTGGCTGCTTGCAATGTCCGAGTGTGATAGCAGAAGGATATCAGGTCTTGCGAAACCCTAAGGGTCGAGTGTGATCAGACTACCTTCTACTATGAAAAGATATCAAAAGTTGTATCAAATGCTCATCTGGGCCCCGTTGCACAAAATAACATAAGCACAACAGTTATCTTGAGTTTTTACTTTGACTTTCGTACTTATTTACGGGTTTTTTACCAATGCGAATTACGTACGTTTTTTTTGCGTAATAGTTATTCTTATTTCTACGTAACTTTGTGGCAAGTCCTAGGCAGCCTTGTCAAGTGTTTATGTACGTTTGTTTATAGAAACCGAGTCAGAGAGCGAATTATTTTGAGATGCTCTCTGAAATTCAAATGCATACCGTTGAGCGGAACTTTCTGAAACATATCTATTTTTAACCATAATTTTACACGTTCTTTGTGAAAGAACGACATGTATGTAACTAATTGAAATAATAATTTAAAATGTTTCATTAAATTATGTCAAAAACATAACGGCAGACTAATGGCGATTTACTTACCTTGTCCGGTTAGAAGCGATGATATCTAGATTGACATTCCATCTAATGTGATATGAAATATGTTGATGTTAGATAAATTATTCCAATTGATTCAGTCCTTTTCCATAGCTACTATATATTGAGCTAAATATTTTATTCTGCGTGTTCACATATGACGTTGTCAACATTTCCACTTTTTGTTGTAATAACAGTAACCTTTAATAAATCAAACGAAACAAGATCAAAATAGTTCGTACCGTAAACGATCATCAACATCATTATCGTCATTATCAAGTAGTTGTATCCTATAGAAACTGGAATTAAAAAATGTTTTAATGACCACGAATAATAAGAATTAATTCATGCAAACTCTAAAGAAACTGATGAGGTAAAACAAATATTTAACATTAAAGGGATATGAGTTGTTGAAGTATATAAAACTAGAAAGTTAAAAATATAATATTGATTGATATTATCCACAACGTCTGTACAATATTTAGTTGGATATTGCACAAAATTTCATTTCGAAATACTGATTCGATAAAGAGACTAATATTATTCGCACTGGCTTATTATGATTCCATGTGGTTCCCAAGTTCGATTGAAATAATTTGAACGAATCGTAAAAATAACAGTGTCCAAAATTTATGCAGATTCCTATTAACTGGACTAAACATATTATGTTAATACTCATTATCAACAGCTGGTCAATCACTCTAAAAGTGGCGGAAGGTAACAGCGAATGGAACAGATAAGATGTAACATTTTCTTAACAACTTCCTTAGTGATATTTAAAGTTTAAATGCTGTCTTTCAGACCTCTATTTTGAGTTTTATCTGTAGAAGAATATGTTCTTCCCTTTTCCTCAATAAGTATCGTGTGCTTATCATATTTAGTTGACAGATTTTGACGATAGTACAAGTTTATATATTGTCTTTTTATCATTACATTGTATATTTTTCAAGCAGAACATTCAGTCATCTCGAAACATTGGTGTTTGACTTTTTTTCAATTAAGAGAGCCTTTCTATGACACTTGATCGTAATATGTAGTTTTTAGGCACGTGCGATGGTTTGCAGAGAAAATTTTAACAAAAGCAAAAACAATGTCGCTAGCACAAAAAAAAATTGAAATCTCAAAAAATCGACTGGACAGCGAAATATAAAGAAATACGGATCTATTTTGTAAAATCTAGATTAAATTGTTTTCCAAAATCAGCTGATTCCCTTATTGCAAGCAAAAAAAAACATTCCACAAAAAAAAGAAAGAAAAAAAGGAGAATAATTTATAAACATGTTGATGAATTATTTGAAGAAGGGAAAGAATGCTTGTATTTTAGTGGCAATGGAAACTTTACCGGCCATACAACGTAACCATTCAGCGTACAATACGTTTTTAAAAATTAAATTATATAATAAATAACTATAATGTCTCTGTAGCGAAAAATATCTGCGAGAACACATTGCTCCGCGGGCAGACGCGCCAGCTTACTCCAATATCACTGCAGAAAACATTACACGAATAATTTTTAGTAAAACTTACACTATATGTATGCAAGCTAAATAACACTCATGACATTTATCATTCTCTCCTTGTATGTTCCCTATCACTGAATGAGGTATCATTCAGTTTTCAATCGAGATCTAAAGGGATTGAAAATTGTCGAGATATGATGTTTAATTTCAACGTTAGCTTGTTATCCACAACATTTCAAGATCGTCATCAGAAATCGCTTCTGCTAATCTAGGCAAATGTCATTTCCATTATAGTTTTATTTCTTTGTATTTCACTTTGCTATATCTATTACAAAACTCAAACTGATAAGATAATCATGTCTTATAAGTTTCTTACAGTTGCGGATTCAAAAATACCGGGGAGGAACACGTTGGTAACGGCGTCTGTTGGATGAAATCAAAAAGTGGGGCCCCTGGGGGCGAAGGACTCGGAAGCTTCTGCATTTTAAGTGTTTTCAATGCACATTTTTAATAATTTAACTGTCACGCAAACTCACTCTAGGAAGAGTTCCGGTTGTTACAGTCATTTGCAGGTGGAGGGAGCCTCACTGGGTCGGGGAGAGGGGATGGGATATGGTCGCTCCCAAAGCTAATGAACGATCCATATCCTACTTGTTTACTCATCGCCAGCCCACAAGTACCCCCTAAACGATATTTCTGGAACGGTCACCGCTCCTCTACCCAAATCCATCCCTGTCCGTTTGAAGGAAACCCGTAATATCTAACTAGATTCGCAATTCAATCCATCACTCCTGCACAGTTCATTTGGTGTTTCTCTCTATTGTCAGCAATCTCTGATTGTTTTAACAAGGATTTTAGGAATCTTAGGTTATAGTAAGTTTTATCAGAAAATGTATGTGAGCCTGCTTTAATATTATGTCACCAATACATTGCCTTCAAACTTTCAACAGGTTCTAACATTTTCTTTTTCCTGCCTCTGGATCTGGGTGGTGTTGTTGTCTGAAGCGATACCCACAGCTCAGGTGTAGTTGGAGAACAAAACATGTACTGAGTTCAGGTGCAAGCATTGCTCTCTGTTGTTAATTTTGTCGTGTATATTTAATTTGTATATGTTAGTTTCTTTCGCCATGTTTATATGTTATGTATATTGTATTTTGGACTTGACCTTGTCCAAACTAAAGTTAATTGTGCACCTGACCAGTAACTCTTATTTTGTAAACAAATAAAATAGTCAATATTTCTCTATGAATGTGGGTTAAGCATTATGATCAATATTAATGGAGGTAAATATATTTATTTGGATCTAGCACTATGACTTTGGAATTGTCCCACGAAGAACCTGTAGTACTTAAAGGTTACTGCATTTTATGGGGACATATGAACAAATATTTGGGATGGTAATACTACACGACCTTGGGAGTGAAGTATATCCATCAGAAAAAATGAGCTTATATTTTCCCATACAAATGCAGTAAACTTTTTATTATATGCTCATTTTCTAATTCTACCTAAGGCTTAATTATATAAACAAAAATACATTACAAGAAACAAAGTAACTGAATGTATGCCATATTCCAAACTAGATACACAAACGCAGATTCATCATTACACAACATTATTAATGAGCCCATAACTCCGCCCAGATACATTTGAACTTAGTCCCCCGCTAGACATAACTTTCAAAAGAAAATGGCGTTTCGGTCTCCTTAAAATTGATATTCGGAGTCATATTGTGAATGAATGCGCATTGCAACAACTTTTTCATTTGATCTGGAATGAATAGATTATGTTATTATTGTCCATTCTACGAACTTTCGTGATTATCTGTGCCAATTTCACATGAAGTACATCGGATTTTAGCAGCATGTGAGCAGCATGTTGACATCTGCAAGTGTGTTTCTGTTCTGTCATTGAATGTTTGAAATCATCATGTGGGAAAAATATGAAGTCTTTCAGTTGCAATTATCAAAAGGACGCTATGGAATATAATGTTTATTTCATTGTCAATGCTCTACGGAGGATGTAATTATACTTGGAAAATAGTCGCAATTACAGTACAGTTTCGAAATGTGTGATCAAGGTGAGAATCCATGACATTGCTCATGTAATTCAGATTTGCAGAACTAAGAAAGTACATTTTGAGGAAATTCAGGATGTTAAACTGTAAGCATATTTTTTGCCATTCTTATTGCCAGCTAAAGAAGACAGTTTATTCCATGTTACTTGCCTGTTATTTGTAGGGACCCAGCATGTTTATGAAATCTGGTTTCTATCGCTAGCCTAAATCCGAAACATTATATCAAGAAAGTTAACGCTGAATGTGGCAAAACAGCTGGTATGTGCCAGTCCCCGAAACATCTACTTTAGTTCATTCAGAAACAAACTTTATCAAAGCACCTACTACGTGAATGTACATGATTTGCTTACAAAGTAGTTCCTACTACACTATTGGGCACACGTGAGTGCAATATGAAGTGAACATGAGTGCAATATCGTAAGATACTGGACGATTCTGAGAATGTAAAGTTAACGGAGAAAAAAATGAGAATATAATAATTGATATTTGCTATGTTCTGTATTTTAATTTTGATAATAGACCTTATCTTGTTCGCAACTTAGAATATTCTAGAAAGGAAAATTCCATTAAATGCCAGAATATTTTCAGACAATGGTAGTTGCGACCTAGGTCAACAAGAGGGGTTTATAATCTTGTATTTTTGAAAAATTACTCATTTCTGCATTTAACATTTTAGGCAGAATCAGTCATATTGTTGTGTTCAGTATTTCATTTGGGTAGAATTTTTGTTTCAAATTATAATTCACTGGAAATACAAAGTGCTCATCTTTAATATTCTTGGACTGGAACATTAATATGGAACTATAGCGAATTCAGACGAGAACATATTTGGATTGTATGATTGTAATACATTAAAAAATATTAGCCTATATTCACAATTGAGGTCATTGGTACATTACCACGTTCGAGACTAGAGTCACATCGACACGTTCAATATTGTAACTTATTTGGAACACCACTGGAATTCAGTTAGAGCTTTAAATATCCACTTATGATAAAACTTGTATGCTAGTTGGGATTTAATGTGCAATACTGTAAATTATGTTTCAATTGTCACTTTGTATTCTAGAGAAAAAAGTATTTGTTGAATTTTACAAAACTTGTTGACTCTCACTCTTTTCTGCTACATACTTTAAGACCATAGCGTTTTAAATATATATGCTTCCAATCTATGCTCGGCTGCCTGGAAAGACGTCTGCCATATTGATTATATTAAATAATAGTAAAATAATTTAACCTGAGTAATCCGAACAATGAATATTCCCACGGTTGCGGCCCATCAGTGATAAGAAGATAGCTTATACACTTCACTGGCGTAGATGGACTAGTTTAGTTGATATAAACTGATATTCGCCGAGCTATATATATATATATATATATATATATATATATATATATATATATATATATATATATATATATATATATATATATAGAGAGAGAGAGAGAGAGAGAGAGAGAGAGAGAGAGAGAGAGATGCAAACGTACAAAAATGTAGTAAATATCTATAAAGCTCTTTCGAAAATTAGATTTCATTGTGTTTTGGATAGAAATAGGTTCAACTGTATAATCATGCAAAAAGTCAGCAAACTATATAATTTAGAAATATCATGAATAAATGTGTTATTGGCCAGTTCAATAAGATCATATACAATTATCTAGGAGTATGTTCTTCTTCTATTGACTTCTGGAAAATTCTCAAAGTTTTGAGAAATGTAGTTGTCGTTTATTAACTATACGTTCCAAACTTAGGATAAATGCCGATATTACGGACCGTGTTCAATATGAGCAGTTACCACATCAATGTCTAAATGAGTATAAAACGACTGAAGGAACAAAAGCGTAATTTCAGGCAGACACATTTATTTTTAAAAAGATGCGTAAGAATATAAAACATTTGAATCTATAATATCATAACTGCACTCTGATCCTCGTCTTTTAAAATAAGACACATTTGATTCTAAAGAATGCTGAATAGCCTGAATAGGAGATATATAATTCAAAATACTTCTGTATTATCACTGAATGTCCGAATAGATGAAGGTTTTCCGTTCAGAAACAGTTGATGTTACACATTCTAGTTCTGTCCAACCTTATTGCTGGATGTGGCGTTGCAACCACCCAAGCCACCCCCCGTAAAGGCAGTAAAGTTATACTATTCCAAGACACTTTAACAATTTTACCTTGTAATTGCACCAATAGCATAGGAACTTCTTAAGCAACCGAACCCACCTCCATCCCCCCAGCTTCTGTTATTGCTTATATGGTATAAAGGAAAGTATGTATAATTTAACAAAAGTATTTCACAGATAAAAGTAAGACTGCAAATATTTGTCCTAATCGTGGCCATCTCGCCGTCGTTGTCTTCCTACCATTCTTTGATGGTAACATGGAAGACAAAGCCTGAGATACCAGAATCTTCCTTCTCCTCTCCCTCCAGTTGCTGTCATCTGCCTATTTACAGTACTTTCAATATATCCCTGGAGACAAGGTGTAGGTAGTTGCAAGAGGGAGACAAACACGTTCCGATAACCGATCAATATAAGATAACGGTGAGCTTCTGTCATTATGGAATTTCTTGAAACGAAGCCATCAAAAACACCAACGTCATCGGATACAACCTGTCTTACAGGCATGCCTGAGTCAGTAGTTGACCCGTTTACATTCAAGGTCATTCTCTACAGATCACTTTTCTATAATAAAAAAAGATATATGTACCTACAAACTTTCATATCTCTTAATCATTATGTACCAGTAGTTAGATAATGAGGAAGTAATATAATAATTACTGGATTTTCAGTGCATTGTTTTAGTGAGCAGCGTAGGTCAATATCATATTTAAGTTTTACAAAAGCAAGTACTTAACTCAAGAAGAGGCCATGACTGCTTATTATTACCTGATTCCTTTAAGGAACGCTGTTACATTAGCTGACACAGATACACGTGATTTGCATTATGTATCATATCGGTTTACTTGACGTCATCACGCATGTTTAGCGTCATGGATTTGAAATGTCATTTTGACTCTACTGAAACAAATTAAATTTCACAGAATTATGTAACAAAACAATTAAAGACCTTTACTTAAGGTGAATATGAAAGTGTATGAACATGTAAATCGTAACTATTGAAGTCCGCTTGGCTTCGGTCATTAGGAGGTTTACTAGTTCAAAAACTGCATATTCAGATCGGCATAGCTTTATTATGTCATGTATATAAACGTACTGATTTATGTTGACTTCAGTACAATTTTATACGCTAATTTTCTCTGACAGAATTTCAAATACAATCCTAACATAATTACTATACATTTTTAGCAAAAGGACAACACGAGTAGCGAACGCACTGTGTTCGAGTCAAATCTCCGACCGATGATGCATTTATTGCTGCACCATACAAAATGGATGTCTATATATTTATTAAAAACTGAAATCCAAAGAGTTCACGTTTCGATTTGTAAAACGTTCGAAACCACAGAGATTGTCAACTAAACTGAGAAACGTAACGGAGTCAAAATATTCAGAATTATTTAAAGAATGAGACAACTGATTATTACCAGTGTGTGTGTGTGTGTGTGTGTGTGTGTGTGTGTGTCGGGGGGGGGGGCTGTTGGAAACCACTCTTATAACTTGGGGATTAGACCATTGGCTGCAATATTAGCGTGGAGTCTTTTCCTAATACAGCTTTCTGAGACCTTTACCCGTGCATTAAATTTTTACATATAGACGAGATACAAAAACACTTTTTTTAGTACCATTAATGTCCCTTATTAAATCTCATATTGGTCTTTTGCATTGCGTGTACAAAATATGTTTTGAGCTGAAAGATCAGAGGTGATTTGTTATGTTACCTGCGTATGCTTGAGTAGTCTTCGATGGAAGAAAGAGAGAGCGAAAGTCACAAGTCGATGAAATAAATTACCGATGGCGTTTGGTAATAAATGCTTCTTCAACTGCAAAGGGAAGTTTTATTTACAACATTTAGATATATATTAAATTTTGAGCCAACTGTGCAAAAAGTGTCAATTAGTTTTTACAGTGTCATGATAATCTAGGTAAGATAACAACAGCGATAAGAAACATGATAGCTTTGTTGTTGTAGGGTTTAACGCCATTTTTCAGCACACGATAGGCTATACATGGCGGCCAGTATCAATGGTGGAGGAAGAACCCGACAAAAACCCAGAAAGAACCACCGACCCACGAGAAGCTACTGGCAAGCTTTCTCATATATCCACATTGGCTGAATCCGAGACTCGAACCCATGCAGACAGAGGTGAGATGGCAGTGATCCGTAACGGAGAGCGCTTTAGACCACTCGGCCACTCGGGGCCCCTAAACATGATAGCATTATGCATATAGAGAACACCACAAACTGACGCGTATCGTGTGACTTTTTCGAACTAGACAAAATAAAAACTTAAAGCATAACAAAAGAAAACAAAATTAAAAGCCATTTAATAATAATAATACATTGCCTGATAAAATTTACGTCAGATACAATATTTGTGTTGCAAATCCTCAGCGGTTAATGAAAATGCCAACTATCGCTAGCCAAGAATAAACTGTCACACAGAATCAAAATATTAATGGGATATAATCCTTATTGGCTACTCATAAAATGCTAAATCTAATTGGAACTCTTCTCAGGGCAATGATGGTCCATGTTGACCCCTAGAATATGCTGAGACGAAAGTCTTGGAGAAATTCGTAGAGATTAATCGGGTAAATAGGAAGGTATTTACAGATGCACGATACGCAAACAGGGTGCATAGTGAACCAGTTATATTAGGTAATTTGCATCAATTGAGCTGCTACGTAGATGTTTTTGATTTCAACCACTCTTTGATAGTTCAATGCTTGGGATCTACTCCACTAGTATAATAAGTTTAGAAATGTTCGTCTAGCTGATTTCGAGAAATAAGGGGATAAATACATGGAAGAAATAACAAATATTAATGTCCACGATTGGACCAAAACATCTCAAAAGATTCAACATGGATCCTTTTGTGGGTACAAAAAATACCTGGAGATAAAATCTCATGGAAGGGTCGCATGCATCTTCGTGTTTAATAAATGAACAGTATTTCGTACAAAATTAACAAAACAGGGATTTGATCTTCACATAAGCTGTAAGTAATGAAATACAGATATATGTCGCAATACAGAGCAAACTTACTTTATTACTACTTTTTGGCAGGCCCGGTATGACTTTCTCCTAGCTTTCCTGTCCCCGGAAAGAAAACTTTGACCGTAGAAATTTACACAGCCGCAGTAAAACTGAGCGTGAACGTACTGTGTACAACCAAAGTAATGTTCTATGTTACAGCCCACTATAAGGTAAGAAATATCCAATACAATCAGTTATCGTTTTAGGTTACATCCTTCTTTGGCGTAAGTACAAGGTCAATGCAGTCAGTTCTAAACAAACAAGCCACATTAGAGTTTTAGTCAATATAGATAGTGTCCTATTATAATGAAACTGTGAAAGGCGTTGAGATCAATTGTAATGAGAGGCGTATTCCACTTTACCTGTAACACTTTATATGATATTGAGGAGCACATTCCACAAAAGAATGTCATTCAAGGTTTGTAATTTTAATATATATATTTTGGCAAATATAACGTAGTAGAGAATAGAGACGGATGCATTGATTACACAACTTGGAGCTGAAATATCAATGAAAAGCTTAATAAATAGCTCTAAGTAATGTCATTAAAAATGGAGTCGAATTGCATTTCGGTTTGAACTGCCAAGTTGAGCATGTGCTGCAGATGAACAACATTGTAGACGGGACAACATCTGAAGCACAACAATTCTTTACGGCGTGTAATAGATATAAAGTAATGAAAATATTAAAATTAAGGTGTAAACATGGCTTCGTCGGCACCAGAGGAAACGAAATGGATAGATGGACTGAAGAAATGAAGTTTCCAATTTTTATTACTACACTTCATATAAATATCATGGCAAAATAACAAAAAGAAGAAGGAAAACTGACGCGTAGATAACTAGTTACTGTATGTAATGAATAGAGCTAGGTACCATGAACAAATTTGTACCACGGTATAAAGCTGTATTTTTCAACAAATCGCGATACGAACAACGATTATACTGCAATTCTATTAGGGACCAACACTCTAACGTTTTGGTGCAGGGAACTGACACTTTTTTTTAGGAAATCACATTCCGCCTATAGCTGATAAAATATCGTGCTCTGATGTATACCAAAATGACACCTTATTATACTCAGTGCATTATTTTAAGAAAATGTTTGTCTTGAGATAAATAAAGCATCCCAGCTCAAAAGAAAATCGTAGACGACCCCTCCCCCAAAATTACCAAAAAATAGTTGAATTTGCTATGTGCATGTTAATAGTTGCATCATTATAATCTAAAAACTATAGCCAAGCCGAGATGATTAAGCTTATAATTTCGCTGACATCCCGTGAAAAGCATTGTATTGACATTAGATAGCTTCTTGATAAAAAGTGGAAGTGATGATACTGAATCCTGCAATTTACTAGCTACGCTGTTGATATCATAGACACGGAAACCTTCAGCGGGATGGCATCGTCCGGGCAATATATTTATAAAGGAGAGCAAGTAAACAAGCCAATAAACATAAAACACGCTTACTCCATAAACGAGGAAATATTTAGTGGAATTCAGTGATTGCACAGTATTCATGATGAAAACAGGTGTTGTCCTTAAAATCACTGCATAATTCACAATCTTACAAAGGAATACGTGCACTTCACACATCAACATAAGATAGTAAGTAACTAAAAATTACTTCTTTTTTCTGAATCCGAAAGTTTTAAACGTTGCGTGAACTCAGCCCGAATATATTTCACAACATTCCATTGACCAACTCGTTTCCATACGTAACACTCCTAAAACAAATTTGATTAAAAGAGTATAAACATATCATATTTATAATATTTAAGGTTAATTTGTGGCAAATACGTCTATTTTGTCAAACATAAATAAGTTCGTGAATTGTTTTGTTATGAAAAATGAAAACATGCTGCTAATATCAACAAAGAAAATTAGTAAGAAGGTTAATCGGGAGTTTCCGTACATTCCTTACTGACGGAAACTACTGACGTTTTGGTATAGTGAAAAGCACCGTGCGCACCTCTAGCAATTAAGACAATTTACTATTATGTATAGTTTAAACCATATTTATTTTGATCATTTCAAAGAATTCAACAAACATCATATAAAAATAATATTTACGAAGTATTATATAAGCACAAAGAAAACATTCAGAGAGAGAGAGAGAGAGAGAGAGAGAGAGGATACTCAATTTTAAGATGACAAGCAGTTCAGGCTATGGGGTTATGGTATAGTGTCCATACAGTCTTCAGTTTTATATACTTCAAACAGGTGCTCCGGGTTGGCGAGTGGTCTAAAGGGTTCGCCTTTAAAGATCACTCTCTTCTCACCTATGTCTTTATGGGTTCGAGTCTTGGCTCCTCCAATATGGTTAAATGAGAAAGCTTGCCAGTAGGTTCCCGTGGGTTAGTGATACTTCCCATGGGCTTCTCGGGTTCTTACTCTACCAAATATACTGGCTGTTATGTACAGCCTAACATATGCTGAGAATGGTGTTAAACTCATAAAGCTACAAACTAAACCAATACAGAATTCTTTATGGGAAGTGATGAGGGAACAGTCAGGCATGTTGTGATAATAAATTTGAGAATCTCTATGTTCTTACTCTGTATGATGACAATACGTCACTTATTCTTAACGGTTCGGAGACATTATTAATTCCTGCTTTACGCTTTTAATATATCAACATTAAAAAAAATCTGGTCTTATCATAAATATTGAAAGTAAGCAAAGGTAGTTTGGATAGCAAATAGCAGAATAAGTAGCCAAAGAAATACTGTTTAGAATAGAAACTTAATTGCGCTTGTACTAAGTTTGTTGTCATGGGTAGAATTTATCAATTGACTAGGAAAAATTTCCAACTCTTAATTATCCATAAAAAATTCGCAAAATTAAGAAACTGTTAGTACAGCTGAATAAAAGAAAATTCAACTCCATTCGGAAGGATAACTGTGATGAAAAGTTTAGCTATCTCTACAACTAATCTTAATGTATTATCATTACCAAATTCATCCAAATATGATTTTAGTGAAAGTAAAATGCTCTTTTAGAAGATTGCATGCCATGGGTCAAAGGAAAACTGTAAAAGAAATATTGCCAAGGAGGATTATGGGGGGGGGGAATAAATATGAAGGACTATCATGTGAGGGGATTAAATATCTCCGATATATGTAAAGTTGTAATTGCGTTGAAAATTACATGGCTTAGAAGAATAATGTCTGATGAATTTAAATAGAAAATGATTCTTTTCTTTTTACAAAATATCAAATATTCATTTGAAATACATTTTCTTAATTTGTTGAAAATGGATCTTAATCGTTTTTGGCTAGTCATACATCATAAATCATATTTAGAGCAAACCGGATCAATTAAATGTTCACAGCTGGACATTGTTTTAGAAGCACAAATATGGATGTATATTTGTATTAAAATAAATGGAAAAAGTGTGTATTATGAAGCATGGTTTCAGAATGTTGCCAGGTTTATGAATAATTTCGTTAACGTGGGTGGTTCCCGGATTTTGATAGTTCTAAAAATAGTTTTTCCATTAACATTAATTTCATAGATTTTCAAGGCAGTCTTGCAGTGCAGTGTCGCATAAAAAATAAATGTAATATCTATTACAATTCAAATATGCCATTATAAGAAATAATAATGGTCGTACAGGTATCTGCGGAAAGTATAATGGAAACAACGAAATACCAACTTTCGAAAGAAAATAGAATTTTTAATTAGGCAACTTAAACGATGGAGACTGGCAGACAATTTTATTGTGATCATATAAGAATGTGTATGGAACAAAAATTGGCACGGTAAATATCCAGTTTTTCAGCTGGCTGGCGACTTTTATACTTAATTTATTGTGAAATATTCACTTTACACCTCGATTTCTTGCTATATTCAATACATTCTCCAGTTCCCAGTGCGATTAAAAAATTCTTAACTATGTAATGCAAAGGTTTATAATGTCTTTCTTTATATAGTGTCTTCTATTACATTTAACATTGTACGTGGATACTAAATTTTGACTGAGTTTCTTTAGCGCCTTAGACAGGAATGTCTGCAAATTTCTACATATATGTATCATGGTTTAGTGTGAAAATAAATTTTGTATCTACTCGATATCTGTAATGTTAGTATTCAACTGATACAAAAGGGCAAACATTATATCTTAATAGTCTGATAACTTTCAGATATCAGCACATTAACCCGTAAAACATTTTATAGTTCTAATAACTGTCTATTTAATGAAGCTATGTTTTATAGTACAAAACAATCTGTCATTTATGTTGTATGAACTCATCCAGGTAAATGCATGTGTTGTGAATGAAAAATAATATGGACAACACTCTTTCGGTAATGAATATATGACATTTGCTTGAATGTCGGGAATGGATTGTTTACCTTTAGGTAAAGGATATCAAAATGTATATATGTATCTACGGTATGGTCAGGCTACTTCTGCTACCTTAAGTAACAGTAGGCGGTATTACCTGTAGAATAAACAGCTACACCTGTCTCCTTCTGGAATGTCCCTTCTGGTGGATGGGGCAGCCGAGCAGAGGTGCTGTGAATGCAGTTGGCCATACCTGTTCGGACAGCGCAAGGTATCAGCTCAGATTCAGACATGCCTGGAGGAGTGAGAGATGTTGAATCGGCGCTACGTTCCTTAACTTAAATCCAACTAACGTGCAAGTCTTGACAATATTCCCCTTCCCTAAATCAGGCATTTTCAAGTCCACTTGCGATGGGCGAGCGGCAAAGCAGCAGATGTGAGGTGTGCATACACAAGGAGCTGTAGCTGCAGACCGGTAAGCAGGCATCTCATGAAAGGGTCCCTTTTCACTGAACCGAAGCAGCTGTCATATTCGGCAGTTCCCCTGGGAGACTGAGCAGCCCTTTTTAGGGTCACACTGGTCATCGCCATAGCACGAGGAAAGTTCTAAAAAAGGTGTCCTAAACATTGCCATTTTTAATTCAACCCTGGTCAGCAATGCAGTTGACGAGGTCTCGTCGAAAGCTAACAAGAAGACAAAATTCACCTTCGGTGCCTGTAACGTAGTCACACTAATTGACAGTACAACAGAAGATATACTAGAGAGAAGAACAGCCCTAGGTGGTAGAGAACTAACCAGATTCAAAATTTAGATCGACACCTAACTGAAACTCGCCTAGGTGAGGGAGGACAACTCACTAAAACAGGAGCTCAATACATCTTCTTCTGGAGTGGCCGAAATAAAGAAGAGAGCACTGAAGCTGATTTGGGGTTTGTCATCAAATCATTGCTAGTTATCAAGCTCAAAAATCCCAAATGGGCGCGAATGACATACTAATGCACACTCTACTGATAAAATCACAGGTGAGATGAGCTGACCAAGTCACTAAAATGTCAGAAGAGCGTATCCCAAAGATGATCTTCTACAGTCAACTGAAGCAGGGAAAGCAACCTCGGGCAAATCAGAAGAAACACTTCAAATAGTCCCTCAAGTCATCTTGGAACACTATAACATTGACTCTGAGTCTTGGAAGGATCTCACACAGCGGAGTTTTATCCATCCTACAAAATTTGAACTGTGAACTGCAGAGGTATCGTAAGTGTGAGCAGTGTACATATAAGATTAATAGCACATCCTCTGTTCATGAAACAAACACAAGCGGTATGTCATGCCAACCACAGGCAGTTCAGGGTAGAAAGTGGTCTGATCAGCCATTCATGTACTCACAGAAACCAAACAAGCCATTGATTGCATGGTCATTTATGAACTCGAAGGAAGAATAATAACAACAGAAGAACAACGTCTCGGAACTGAACGTTGCCCGTTGTTGTGACCAGAAAACTATTATTGTAACATTGTGTTGTAAAAATCGTTTCCTCCAGCTATTAGTGAACCCGGTATTGACACAACTGTCAGTGATAATTATTGAGTATTAACATTTAGCCACTTCGTGTTTTCTTCTTAATTAACCAGAGGAGATAACCACTCCAAATTTGTTTCGACAAGATGCTGCCATAAATTGTGAACGTAAATTTGACTGTGATGTATATATTACACAACAAGCAATTTATAGATATGATTAAAGGTTAAAGAAAGTTTCATCACCATGAAAAATCAATTACATAAAATGTCACACCCGGTTCAAACAATATGAAAACCTATGTATATGTATACGATATTATACTAGAGCCAGTGTTCATTTTATCAAAGAAGTCAAATTGGAACATCTCTTTGAGTTATTTGCCGCATGATGAAGGTTCCGTACATTCACATATATTTTGCCCTCATTTTCGGTTACCTTAATATGCATGTACATAGAAAAGTCATTTCTTACTCTGCAATATCTCCTTTGGACAGGAAAGATTCTTGTCGTCTGACTCTATGACACCAGTAAACGACTTAATTTGAAATTGATCCAAGCGCCTAGTTTCTCAAATAGTTTTATATTTACTTCGTACGTATTCTGATACATTGATCACTTAAGCCTTCAGACATATTTACCAACAGACAAATTTACGCGCAAAAGTATTATTGGATAGTATCTTTAAGTACACTTTATAAATCAAGTACTTATAATATCCCAGTGACAAATACCGCTAGATAATATACGTAGATTCAACGTATTATTTGAACTGATTAATTTTTAAACTTGTACAGAAGAGTTCATCTGAAGATCATTGTAGTTAACAAAAAGCAGAGATACGAACTCTTTCTTTGCAAAACCGAAAACATGATTGCAGCCTTTTCAAACCTGACTGACTATGCTAAGGATTTACGAAGGGTATTTGAGAGGCGTGTACTTCACTTGTTGTGTTAGAATATGGCAATTGTATTATCAACTTTTTTTCTGGACAGTGATAGTCTTATGCTAATGGGAAATATTGTCACTATTTTATTAATTATCATCATTGTAGTTGCGTAACTTCTCAAGGGTTTGTAAATCGATGTATCTTTCTTTATTTTGACATGTTGGAGTGAAATTTTGATGACAGTATCATCGTTTGATCTATCACCACATCAGATGGAAAGTTACAATGATAATTATAGGCATTATGTACTTAAATCGCTGATCAGTCATAATGTAAGGCCAATAATGCTTTGTCGTTCATGATTAATAGTTTTGTTGTGTAATACCAATATGTGTTTAATTTAAGACATCACGTTTTGAGTGACTGGGAAACATGCAATTGCCTGATCAAGAATATTCATTTTGATAGATTCATATCGTAAAGGTACGTATATCATTTGCGAGATGATAATTTTTATGAGAGAAAGCAACAATTGTGACCGCTCCGGTGACCTAGTGGTCAGAACGTCCGCCTCGGTTGCGAGAGGTCGCGGGTTCGAACCCCGACCGAGTCATATCAAAGACTTACAAAAATGGTACTAACAGTTGCCTAGCTTGGCGCTCCGCAATATGAGGTTAGTGTAAGGACTGGTAGACCTGGTGTCAGAATAATGTGACTGGGTGGGGGACATGATTCTACTCGTCTGTGGCATGGTGCCCCATTGCTAGACATCACTATAAACTGTCACACTGCAGATATCGTAACGATATGACTAAAATATTGTTAATGCTACGCTAAATTGCCAAATAAAATGTAAGGTAAAGGAATGATTTAATTGATTCCTTTTGTTAATGTTTAGGCTCGAATGAACAGTAACACAGAAAGAGTGAAAACATCAAGCTTTTTAAAATTTAACAAATAATTTATTTCCCTGGAAAAATTCTGTAAAAATGAAAAAATAAGAACTTTCGGTTTCAAGAATCAAATCCAAAAATAATCCAAGAATAATCCACGAATTAAATTGCAAAAGTCCTAATTATAAAATGTTCTACTGAATTCAAGTTCGAATCGTGAAGGAAAATCCAAGATGGATGACGATGACGTATGATGTGGTCAGTACTGTGCTTATCTACATTTCCTTGTAGAAATACAAATAATGGCACTCCGGTGTTGGAAATCCAAATTAAATCTGTATTTCAAAAATTTCTCAGTAAGTACTCCTCAAAATATTTCCAGAGAAAAAAGAATTAATCCTTTTGAACTCCTACTGATCTGAAGAAAATTATAGCTCAAAATCTGGCTACAACAAATTAACTTGACATCAGCGTTAAAAGCCCAAAACTGAGAGATCTCTCTCAAACAAAGGTTATATTGTATTATAAGACGCAGTTTCGAAATTCCCCAAGTTGCGAAACCAGAAGGGGGTCACGTGATCATGTTTATATCACGGACACAGAATATGGCCTTGATTAGACCAATGATTTTATTCCCAGAATAATAAAAAAGGGTTTACTTCTTAACCCACGTAGTCCCATCATGACCTCGACAACAACTAATCATCTTAAAATAAAATAGAACTTTGTTTACTAATTTTGAACAAGGTCAGCATCCAGGACAACACCTGATGTTGATGAAAAGAATGATTCAGGTCAATCAATTTTCTGAAAAATATCATCTCCAGTGAATAAATTTACATTACAATAGCATGTAATAAAAATAATTAAAAAATTAAAAATGACCAAAAAAATTAAATTAAAATAAATACATATTTAATCAGATATGCGTAATACTTTTCTCATCATTTCAATAAAAAGTCAATAAAGAGTCATCGCCAAACGTGCTGCCTGTTTATCATATGACAAACGTGCGGTTAAGTATATGGTATATTGTTTATATTGTTGGATATTGCGGTCTTAACCGAACTACAACGTGGCGAGCTTGCGAGCCCTGTGTACTTCGAGCTAGAGCATTAGAACAGACACTCTAATTTATTTCTATATAACCCATTTATTAAATAATGCATTACATTTAAGTTGCCTTTCAAAAAAATTAAAATAAACACAAAATCGTTGAGCACAAGTCTTGTTTTAGTTATTTCTACGACAAAATCGTTCTTACATACACAGTATAACTGTTGAAGAAACTGGTACTTCAATTTTAATTTTCTCTCACGTTTAAAAGCTACATCTTTAACATTAAAGTTAAAATATCGATTCTTATTGTGATCTTCTATGTCTCTTTGGCTAACAAAAGCCTTTCTAGAAAAAGCATAAGGTTTGAACCCAATGTGTGTTTCTTATGACGTTCCATGTTAAACCTCCCAAACGGCCAAAAGACCCACTCCGTTTTCCTTCATGTTGACCTTAGTGTATTTGCACTGAGCTAGCATACTTCAAATATTTCCATCATAATATGCGCAGCACATGAGAACATCTGTCAGAGTTATTGTAGTAGCTTAATATGTAAAACATTTGCACTGAAATGTATCATTTTTGTCCCCCAAAAAAGTACGGGCTTTGTGCATGTCACACAATAGGCGAATATAATTCCAACGCCCATTGATCGCATCAAAAGCGAAGAGTAGACAGCTGAAATAGTATACAGTAATACCTCGAACATTCGCGAGGTTAGGTTCCAGAACCAGTCGCGGATCAGGAGGAATCGCGAATGTTTGGTACGAGTCAGTAAAATTACTAATAAATGCTTATTTCTAGGGTTTAAACCCTAAATATGACCCAAATCATGCTCCCAAATCACTTTAATTTCATTTAAAAGTTAGCTTAATACATTACCTTTAAAAAGAGAAATAAATGGTTGAGGTAAAAACAGAGTACAGTATCGCCTAATGGGTATTTGCCACACTAGCACATTTACAGTACGGTACATGTATACATGTACTAATATTACCCCTATACTAATTCATTGGCTGCCGTTTTCTTTTGCACTCACAGTAAGGTAACACCAAGTAACGAATGGGACTGTAATCTTAATGACTAACGTTTTCTTTGTCATTGTCAGGAAGGTAAACTAGGTAAACTTCATATGTCACAGAAGTCATATAACGAAGGTACAATTCAATAAAATAAAGAAAACATATACGTTGAGGGTACCAATGAAAATTTCTCGAATCTGTGAACTCGCGAATCCAGAAACGCGAATGCACGCGGTATTACTGTATACTATCATTTTACAAACTGCAGGCAGAGTGTGTATTATCAAGAACAAAAGAGTAGTGTAAGCATTATCACTGTCAGTGTAGAAGATACGCATTAATTTGAAGTTACACACCCTTTCTACGAGTTTATTAAGGAGCAATGTTGGGGCTATCTTGCTGAAATTGTCGCGTGTCGGAAGACAGTATTTGGCAATGCAACTAATACATCCAGATTCGTGCAATTCTCCATAAACATTACGTACTGTCCCATTCCAGTTGCGTGGAAAGTAATGAAATCAAAGGCATAAACTTAACTTCAAATGAACCAGAAGGCTGATACCCGGTTATGAAGCAATATACCCAACACCCCCACCCTACCCACACAACCCCCTCCCAACCCCCAACCCCACCTATCCACACACACACACACACACACATGCATATATATCATTGACTTAGGTATTATCATAATTGGTGCCAGATATATAAATTAAAGCACATCATTTCATTCCATGTAATCTCTTGTTGAGGGAGCCTAGATGTTGATGCAAAACTTGTAGATGATGGATACGACCTTGCTTGTAAGGCAACAATATTTTGCGAAAAAATGAACCAATGCATGCGGATTTTTCTTTAAAATGTTTACTGACAAATCCATATCACAACAAAAGAAAATCAGTACAGCTAAGGAGAGAATGAAAATTATGTTTGGCTGCAAATGCTGATAAATGAGATGCGCTACTTCCTCACAGCAGAGCAGAAACGAAACAGGCATAAACAACAGAGCTCAATAGCATCAAGTTGGTATGTGCCTGAAACTCACAAAGACAATAGATTGACAGGTGCTAGCAACGGTCTTTTGTGTGGATTCTTTTGGACGCAAAACGGAAAGTCTGTAAATGGTTATTTGGTGCATTTAGGTATCCATATTTCTGTTTTAACCTGAACGTATTCTGTTGTTTATATGTTGAGCTCTGTGTTACGTTTATAGAAACAAGCTTAGTACCAATAATAAAGGAAAACATACATATTATTCTTTGAAGCATGTTTATTCCGCACACAAATGATTATTTTCAAGTATACCTCTATTCCCCGCCCCCCCCACCCCCCCGTTTTATTTTTTCCTTTTTCCTACTGGTAGGAATGTAGGCGAGAAATCAAGGGTATACTAACCAATCAGAGAGAAATATAGGAATGAAAAAATCTTATTATCACAGATAAAATTCATAATGGTATTCTACAGAAAATGACTAACGAACTCCAGTTCACGTATTACACACATAATTATGTCGGCATTCTTTCCACGTGACTATACTATGCCTATGACCAACTATTGGTTCTCACTCGGCAATGAAAAGGGAAATACATTTCCAATTATAGTAAATAGAGCTGTGCGCTTAGATGCTGACCTTGACATTTTTCTCTGTATAAATGGATAAAACATATAAAGCAATTTATTAAAAACTATGAAGATTTGTTTAACATTTGATTAATAGAAATGATGACGTTAGTGCCATAAGGACTGATATTAAAATTAATATCATATATCAATACAAAACACGGTTTGTTATTTGTTTTAAAACTTCTTCAAAAGGATATCATTTTCAACTATTCACTTAGAAGGATATTTAATCCAATTCATAAACAAAATATTATTGTACTTATTGTCTCGAAATTCATGACGTCTAGCCAAAATTACCGGTTCTTGTCGACTGGATCAAATTCCATACGAGATGTATCAAATGTCACAATAATGTTTCAGGTGATAAATTATGTTATCTGTTGTGGGTGAATTACTTATATTATCCCTTTGTGTGTGAATTATTTATAGTATGTCATTGTGAAAATGTGCTAAGAAGTGTAGATTTGAATCTATGACATGTTATTACACACGTCTGAATATTTTTAAATATCACCATTGATGAAAAATACAAATAAAATAACGGTAATAAACGTAAGCATGTGTGTTAGCTAAAACCGTAATGAAGGGATCGATAGCTTTATGAGCTGATCTCACGTATCAACCGATCGCAACGCTTCGACATATTAAGTGAAAAACATGAGACGACTTTTTATTTAATTTATTGATATTTGTTTTGTAGAGATATCACATTGATTATTTGGAATGTAAAGTTCGCATTTCTTCATTATTATTTAAATACGCCATGCTCTCTCTCGTTGTTCCTATCTCTCTCTCTTCCTCGCTCTCATTCTGATATTTCTGTTTATTTTTTCTCTTATGTGGCCTAAATTAATAGAGCTTACGCCTCGATGCGGAGGTTCGCGGGCTCGAAGCCAGGCCTAGTCATATCGAATACTTATAAAAATGGTACCAGCTGTACACACACACACACACACACACACACACACACACAACTCGCACGTTTATTATTGTTTCTCATCTTTCATATATGTATATATCTTATAAATTCCCACTAGTGAATCTAACATGTAAGACACCAGAATGTTTCTTAGACACGTGTTTAGTATTTGGTTTGTGGACAAAAGTTGTTAATTCCTCAGACGAAGAGCTTATTTATCTCTATACGTTAGGAAACCTTTATGAATTTGCGCCGCCATTGTCAGCTTTTGAGTATATCATGAAGACTTTTTATATAAAAGAACTTGCTATATGTAACATTCATATGCCATAAATGTGTGGCAAGAGTATGCTTTGTTCACTCATATTTCGTTTTTTTCCAGTTCTGTTCTGGAATCTATACCTAGTAATAGACTGTATATTTATGGGTATTAAAACATGATCAAAGGGTTAAATCATGGTTTTATGATATATCACACTACGTGTACAGTTATTACATTTTATTCATTTATGACAAGTGATCGTTATTACAGACTAGTTTTCGAAAGTAATTCAAAATTAGTAATTCATGCATTCCATTGGATATACGTTTTAAAAGGAATCGACGAAATGCATATGAACGCGTTTTCGGGTTGATATATTTCCATTTCAGAAGGATAGCAAGCGAATTATATATTGTTCTAACATTAGCATCTACATGACAAGAAAACTAAATTGAAAATATATCTTTTTTCATAATCTCCAAATGTGAGTTCGTGATTTATGTTCTTATGTATGGTCTTTATTGACACATACTAATGAAATAAATCACATGGAATGAAATCTCATTTCCTATAACTGTGTACTTTTAAATCCCTAAATTTGTGTGAGAAACGTATTTATTGAACAAATCGAAGTTTGGCAGGCCTACTGCAAGAGTCAGAGCCATGTATGTTAATTTTGCAAATACATTAGACTTGACTATAATAAAGATCATTTAAATTGCATTATGCAGGTGTATTTAATTGTGAAAAAAAATAAATTAAAAAAAATAGAGTGACAGAAAGGAAATCAAGTACTCTGGATTACAGTAATATCTAACCAAACAATATATGCAAGCAAGTAAACAGTATTTTATGTTAGCCACGTGCATGACATTCGGCATTCAAATATTTTTGCCATACAGGCGTATGACAACTAGAATAATGGAAGTAGCATCGTGTGTCGCTCTTGTGACAAAAATATGGCATTCTGGCTGCATTGGGAATTACACAATGCCTCCACTTCCAAAAGTGATACTAAGGTGATACGGTGAGACATTTTATATTGTATAGGTTTGTAAAATATTTTTACATTTTGAAGATATTTTTACATTTTGAAAAATTATCTTTAATATTGTAAAATCATAGTTTTAACATGTTTAACATTTTTTTAAAGATTTTATTTAACATTTCAAAGTTAGAGTGTCAGTCTTAACTAAATTCTGTATAATTTGTTTCGGTTTGAGATTTTTAGTTATAGATTTTTAATGCTTTATTTTGAAAATTGTTTAATCGAATTTTATAAATAAGTAAACATTTATTTTGCAATTACATTTTCTGTACACTTACTTTTGGTCTCCACAAAATTTATTATTAGTTTTGGATTTCAGCGTGCTTTAATTTCCGTAATTACTTTAAATTTATTCCAACCTTTCATAGTCTTCGCAAATTTTTTGATCTTTTCCAGTCTTTACTAATGGTCGTTCTGTTTAAAAATTGTGTTTCTTTTTTGTTTTAGCCATTTCCGAGATTTGCATTCTCTGCTAAAAATTCCGCGATACTTGCGTAATTAAAGCATTAATTTCTAGTCACGACCGTATTAGAGGTATATTTAGTTGGCTCTCTGGATTACATCTATTCATATTATCATTACAGTATATGTAGATATTTTAGCTGGTAAGTAGATGGGGTGGGTGAGGTGCAATTCCGTAATCCTATATTAGCAAGCATGGAGTTTTGTTAGCAGATATGATTGATGGTCCGTAAGTCTGTGTGTTATTCAGTAGGTGTTCGTGCTGGTGAGTACATCTGGGTGTTCTACAGTAACTGTATTAGTTAGAAAGCCTGTCTCAGTAAGGTTTTATATCGGTTAATAGATGCTGGAAAGTAAGACTGTATATGGGCTAGTAAGAGTGTGCTTTGGTTGGTCGACCTCAGGAGTAGTGAGTAAGCCTGTGTTGGTTAGTAGATGTCAATGATGGTCAGTAGGTGTATGTACTGACCAGCATATATAGGTGCTGGTCTGCAACAATTTATTATTTAGTAGGCGTTAGTAGTGAAAGGGGTGAGATTAGCGTCAATGGGAATTAGCATTACAAACACCCCCTGGGCGAGATTAGCGTTAATGGAAATTTAACATTAACCACCCTGGGCGAGATTAGCGTCAATGGAAATTTAACATGGGCAAAAAACCCTGGGTAAGATTAGCGTCAATGGAATTTAACATTGGAGAAAGGAAAAAAAAAGGAAATATTGAGATTAGCGTCAAAGGCATTCGAACAATGGAAAAAAAAATATCGATTCTAGGGACAAAGGCAATTGAACATGGGGAATAGAGTTTGGGTCTGTCTAGGGACAAGGGGAATTGAACATGGGAATAAAGTGTGGGTTTGTCTAGGGACAAAGGGGAATTGAACATGTTAGAAAAAAAAACTACTTTAGGGACAAGGGGAATTGAACATGGGATTTTTTTTTTAAAAAAATTTTTTATAAAGGGGTAGGCAATTGAAAAGTCATTCTCTTTTCGAGAAATATGGCTGGCCCTGAAAAGAGCCTTTGTTTTCTTCTTCTTCTTCTGCTTCTAATTTCTTCTTTTTCTCCACCAACTTCTTATTTTCTCACCTACACTCTTTTTCTTCTTTTTTTTCTCCTCCTCTTCTTTCTTCTCTTCCTCCTCTTCTTCTTTCTTCCTCTTCTCATTTTCTTCTTCTTTTTCAATTTTTTCATTCCATTTTCGTATTCTTATCCTTTCCTCTTCATCCTCCTTCTCCTCCTTTATTTCCTTCATCACACCACTTATCATGTCCTTTGCTTTTCTTAAGTTGTTAATCTCCATTTTTACTCTATGCGGACTATAAGAATAGTTGTCTTCATTGAGTCGTACTAGCATTTGTTCTATCATGCCCAAATTGTCAAGGACGTCTTGCAATGTTTGAAATTTATCGAGGTGGTTCGAAGCCATCTTCTCTGTAGAATGGTTTGAACGACGAATACTGTGGGTTCTTATACGAAAAGCGTGGACGTGAAGGAAAACATCCCCCTAAAACATAAAATTGATATTACCTAGATCATGACCTAACATCGTGCGGACGTGAAAGAAAACATCCCCTACTTTTCTCATTTCATATATAATATACTATCCACATAAGTGAAGCAACAATAAACAAACCCCAAATCTACTATTTACACACGCAAATCATTAAAACAAAATCCATAATCTACTATCCACACAATCGTACGTGAGCGGTAACAAAGCCCAAACTATACTCTCCACATACGCTAAGAAACAATAAACAAAATCCATAATCTACTATCCACACAATCGTACGTGAGCGGTTACAAAACCTAAACTATACTCTCCACATACGCTAAGAAACAATAAACAAAATCCATAATCTACTATCCACACAATCGTAGTTGAGCGGTTACAAAACCCAAACTATACTCTCCACATACGCTAAGAAACAATAAACAAAATCCATAATCTACTATCCACACAATCGTACGTGAGCGGTTACAAAACCCAAACTATACTCTCCACATACGCTAAGAAACAATAAACAAAATCCATAATCTACTGTCCACACAATCGTACGTGAGCGGTTACAAAACCCAAACTATACTCTTCACATACGCTAAGAAACAATAAAGAAACCCATAGTCTACCATTCACACAAACTTACGTGAGCAGTTACAAACACAAACACACAAACACATACCCTCGCACTATGAAAAAAGAGTTAGTGTTTATATTCACACTACTCTACCTACACACGCGCGCGCGCGCGCACACACACACACACACACACACACATTGGCAAATCGATGGTTATTTCTTTTCTAGAGTATTGGGTAGCCCTGAAAAGGGCTGTTTTTTTTTGGAACTTCATGGACACCTGGTTAATGGTGGCACCTTCCAGGCCTGGTGCCACATACACATCTTGTTCCCCAGTTGCTTTTTACTTTTTTGGGGGAGAGAGCAGAGGCAGGATATGTGGCTTCAGAATCCCAATTTTCGGTTTCTGGGATTCTGAAATTTCTTCTTCTTTTCTCCTTTTCCTCCTCCTCTGCTTTGTATCTTCTCTCCTCCTCTTCTTTGTATCTTCTCTCCTCTTCTTTGTATCTTCTCTCCTCCTCTTCTTTATTTCTTCTTTCCTCCTCCTCTCTCATCCTTCCTTCTTCCACAATGGCCTCCGCGGCCAGTTCGTTCAACAGGCGCCTGGCATATTCCAGATGCACATGAAGTTCCAACAGTTTCGCCAGTCTCGTGTTCATTCTGGTGTTGATCAATCAACAAGGGTAGCTGGACTGTCGAACGAGTTTCAATTTATACTAAAACTGCGGACGTGAAGGAAAACATCCCCCTAAAAATCATAAAATTGATCTTACCTAGATCATGACCAAAAAACAACGCGCGGACCTAAAAGAAACACTCACTCACTTTTTTATACTACCCATTCCTATTCTAAAAAACTTTTTCATTAATCACTCCAATATACTATTCACATACGCAAAGCAATTCAATCAAACCCCCCAAATCTACTCTCCCCACACCTCAAACAGCCAAAAAAACATGATCTTAATCTACTATCCACACCAACGTACGTGAGATGTTACAAACACAAACACACAAACACATACCCTCACACTATAAAAAAGAGTTAGTGTTTATATTCACACTACTCTACTTACACACATTGGCAAATTGATTGTTATTTCTTTTCTAGAGTATTGGAGTAGCCCTGAAAAGGGCTGTTTGTTTTTTTCTTGTTTGCTATGGCAATCTTTGAGTTTCTAAGAATGCGATGTCCTCTGATTATAGACTTTCTGGCGATAGGTCTGCTTCTTCGGAAAGAGAAGAAGAACTCTTTGGTGTCGATACGACAATCGACAAAGCCTCTCTCAGGTTCAGGTTCCTGCTGCTGTTGCTGCTGCTGTTGTTGTTGTTGCTGCTGTCTCTGAAGTCTGTACTTCTCTGTCCATTCTTCTTTCTCCCTGTTCACTTCTTCTCTGAAGAGTTCTTCTATCAAGTCTTCAGTGACTTTTAGCATTCTCACATTCTCTATCTCTTCTGGCTTCGGTATCAGACTGTGTCTGACCCTATGCAAATTCACGTAGGCTTCGTTTAGCTTAGCTAGTTTGGAGCACATCTTCGTAGGAGGATGAGTCAACAATGGATGGTTAGACTGGAAACAACCCGGTTCTTAAAGTCAAAGCGCGGACGTGAAGGAAAACATCCCTCCACGGTTTTCGAGCCGCAATGTTCAATGAGTGTCATGAGAGGGATAGTAAGAAGTCAAAGAGCATGAATCAAACATTCTTATAGCCAAACAAATCAAAAAGGCATTTTTTTCAAAACACATCATTTTTTATTCAAAAATCACTTAACACTAACCAACAACTCTAACATTTTTTAACAATAATCCAACAATATAACATCAAACATTTTTTTCAATTTACACTCTACTTTAAACAGGGTTGGCAAAGTTGTGAATGAAATTGTGATTTCCACTGTTGCAAGTCATTGAGTCATGGATGGACACTACGTTTCCTAGCTTAAGACAACAAAATAAGCAAACTAGTTAAAAAATCAACGATTTACTTTCTCATCGTTTCTAGAAAAATCACGATCAAAATAAGTCACTAAATGTTCTTTTGCTGATAATAAGTGATCAATTTCGATCTCGACTTTCTCTTTGAATTTGTCAAAGAGGGTTTTGATGTAATGGATGTCTCGAGTCGTTAATGGAGGACAGAAATGTTCACGCAAGTCTTTATGCCACCAACGTAACACGTCTTTTTTAAACAGACTCCAAGCTTCGTCCAGATATTCGTTGAATTTTTCTTCTTGACTGATGTTTTGACATCCATAGTAATCATGCTTCATCCATGTCGTAATTGTGTCTGCCAGGTATGTAGCACAGTAGGAGACCAATTGCTGTTCTTGTTCTGGCCATCTCGACTTGATCACGATGTCCTTTTCGTCTTTGTGTTGGGATTCTCCTTCCACGGTCTCCTCACATTCCATCTTCAAAGCTTCTCCACTAGGTAAAGAGGGATAACAGTCTTCCATGGCTTCTAGTAATCTAGAATGACTTCTCTCAAACTGTTGATTTCTATGGTATTATCGAATTCTGCATACAGGATGACGTTCAACGTTACATCATCATCACCGATTCTGTTTCCGAACTGAATTTCCACGCGAATCTGGCCAGATTTTATAGGGTGGAAATGTCCCTCGTCGCTGCCTTGGTCTGGAGTGAAATCAAAAGCCCACAAAGCATAGCCTCCGTCATAATCGTCGTACGTAATGCCGTGACTGGTGTTGGTTCCTAACTGTCCCGTGGCTTCGTACAATGACAAGTACAATCTCAAGTAATTCTTCTTCTCAAAGTCAGGTTCGAAAGGTCGGGTACACAAGGTCTTGCCATCGCGACTGACTTCAATCTTGGACACGTTGAAGTGATGAAAGTTGAAAGGATTTTTAGTGATAGCTCCGTTGAAGGCTTCATTCGAGACCATACCAAGGATCAAAAGATTGGGTAGCTGTCCTTGGAACAGATGATCTTCGATCATGGATCGCTGTCCCCTAGGAATGGTGAAAGTTTTCACTTCTACGCGTCGGATCGGATACTTGGCGGTCGTTCTGCTCAACGTCTGACTGATGTCGTTACCTACTTTAGGTAACACTTCTACACGACGTACGTAGAGTCTGGCTTCTTGGATTTTGGTTTTGTACTCACCAGCATCAGCCAATAAATGGAAAGCGGTACTGTTCCGATTCAGTCTCAGGCGGACATCCACCCCGTTCAGCAAATATTTTTCTTGCAACCACATGTCCAAATGCAAACGATCCATCAGTTCTAAACTTTGGTTGGGTCCTATGATTCTCTTTCTTCGTTCTACAAATCCCTCATTGGTGGTTGTTTTTGATTTGGGGTCAGCTTCAAGACCTGTTTTATCAAATTCGCCCGCTTAGTCAGGTTCCCATAGCACGCAGGCATTGAGATGAGTGTTCTTGGCGTCTATTCTGTACGTCAAGAGATTTTCCAGGTAGGAACGGTAAGGGTAAGTATCCATGCTGCTGCTAACCAGTTTGTTGTTCAAGTACAAGTCCACTGAGCTGAACAAGGAATGCATGAAATTGTTGACGGGAGCTAATGGCTCAGTGTCTATAGCATTTCCATCCTTATCTAGAACTTTGACTTTCAGGTACAAGTAACTGCTATTCAGATCGATGTAATCTTCGGGCTGTCCTTTGATTTCAAACTCGATGGGAGCGGAATCGGTCAATGAGGAGACGGGATGAAATTCCACCCATTGGGATTCTTGCATGGTCATCATGGTGGGGGGCATGGCAAACAGATCCAGTTCTGTCTTGGAACAGGCGCAAGACTCTCGGTGCATCATTTTTTTGTTGCAGTGTCTCAGTAATCGAAAACGTCTAAGTCTCGAACGGTTCTTCTTTTCTTGGCCTTTCTAGCTTGAAGTCTGGTGAAAGGGTGTTTTCTTCGTCGTCTCTTTCTGCCTTGTCCTTGCTGAATGCTTGACTCGGTAGCGTGCAGGGCATTTATAGGTGTGTCTTGTCGGCCCAAAAGGTCTTTACCCGTTTGCAGCAAGACATTTTTGCCTGCCCTCATGAAGGCTTCTTTAGGGTTTTGATTGTCGATGATGACAATTTGGAGAAATTCTTTGTCTTGTGTCAGTGCCGCATCTTTCAAGGCGTGCAATCCGCGTGTCACCATCGGTTTCAACACCGGGGCCACCGAACGAAAGGCCGATTTTAACATATCTCCTAAACCGTGTCCTCGCTGTCGTGCAACCCCTCGATACACTGGATACATGACTTACGAGTCGTGAGAGAACCGTTTTCGAAAATGGAGTTTCACCGTGACTTTTCCTTTGGTGAATGGAATATTTTGTCCCAAATCTCCTTTTATAGCAATGTTGACCGTGTCCAAATACGACTTGCTGACAGGCAAATAATGAGGATGCACAAATTCCCGGTGGACGTGATAGGTGTTTCCACCTTCCTGGTCACTGTTCGTGGTACTATCCACTTTGAAAGGAATGACACGCAGTAACGGTACAGAGGTGTGTCCCACCACCTTATACTCCACCACATCGGAGTACACGAACATCAAATTCAGTCCTTGGTTCAGTTCTACAGGGAATCGAAAAAACTTGTAAAATTCCGTATTGCTGTTGATCTTCGGTTTAAAATTTGGAGCCATTTTTGTGTCTCCACCTAAAATATCAAACAAGTCACGATTAAAACTGATGGACAACGTTTGGGTATCCTGAAATTTCATCATGAAGCGACGAGCCACTTTATGGTACTCCAGGGTGACACGTTTTTTGACTCTGTTCAGGGCTTTGCCAAAGGCGAACTCGAACCTGGAAGTAATGGTGTCCACCAAATGTTGGCCACTAAAATAAAACCCTGCCGGAATTTTCAAGGTGTAGATATTGAAGGGTGAATTGTTGGATGGTCTTGTGTCCCCTGAAAACCCGATGTCATTCATGGCTTCTTGTAATTGTTGGTTCATGATTTCGACCTCAAAAGTGTTTTGCTTTCGGTGATGTTTTGGATTTGTGTAGGGTGAATCATTTCTACTAAAGCCACTTCCCAATGGGCTTCGTGATCTAACTGGATGGCTTGAGGTAATTTAGCCGTGTAACAGCACAACGTGTTGTGGGGAAACACCTCCATGGAACTGTCACTGGGTAAGGTTAAGTAAAATTGGTTTTCGTGACTCATAATTCCAGAGTTCTGTGGCTGTCCGAGGGGTTAGTGGATGTCAGAGGCGTGTCTCCGCCCAAAATGGGGTTCTGGTTGTGGTTGTTGTTGGAGTGGTGACTGGCACTGGCACTGGACACAAGGTTCCCGTGGTTCCCGTTCGAGGAGAATTTCAGGGAGGGATTGGGAAGCAGGTAACCGATGCAACTGCTCAATAAAATGGTCCACAATTGTTTGTCTCCTTGTTGCAAACTCAAATTGGCAATGGCTGCCCCGATGACACAATACACCACGAAGATTTGGCAGAAAAAGACGATTTGCGTTTTAGGCACACGTTCTCCACACCACACCCAGAAGGGTTGTTTTTGTAAATCTTGCACAGAAGAACTAGGTGAAGGAGGAGTGGTCGACGTAGCTGCGTCTGTGTGAAAGGGCATGATGGTCACTTCTTTTTATAGTCGATGACTTGCGAAGCGTCGATCCAAGAATCAAAACTGGGCGGATATCCTTTCCAACGTACTTTGACTTCTTTGACACGTCGTTTGCCCACTTTACGGGTTCTGCGTTCGAGAATGCTTTCGATGTCGTACACGTCGTCTTCTTGTTTGGTGACACGTTGTAACTCGGGCAAATAAAACGTTCCTTTGAGCACTTCTCCGTTCATGTCTTCCAATTTATAGACGGCAGGATGACGGCCATGCACTCGTCCAGTGACGCGAAACAATTCGGTCGTCCAGTTAGGTAAGTAACCTTTGTCGAAAGTGCGTTTGGTTTTGCCAATGCGCACCCAATCTCCTACGGTCAACTCTCCACTTTTCTTGGGGACAGCCCTCGTCGGGGACGTACCGAACAGACGCTCAAACACCAACACTTCGTTGTCGGGAGTCACGTCTTGCGGGGCAAGTCCGATGCTTCGATGGTAAGATTGGTTGTACGCTTGCACCAGGTGCGGTAAGATGTCGATGTACTTCAGAGTGTGGTGATGCGTAAAATATTTCCACATGCGTTCTTTCAAAGTGCGTTGAAAACGTTCCACGATGCTGGCTTTGGTTTCGGGATTCTCGGTGGTAAAAAAATGAATGTCACGTTTCTTTAATTCTTTGTGGAAAGCTTGGTTCAGAAATTCGGTGCCTTTGTCCATTTGCCATCGAAGAGGGTGAGGACCGCTTTGTTTCAACACCCGTTGCAGGGCTCGCACTAACTCGCTGCTCGATTTGGAAGTCAAGGGCACGACCCAGGCAAATTTGGAAAAGACGTCGATGACACAGAACAAATATTTGTAGCCATGATTGTAGCTGGCCAAATGAGAGACATCGGCTAAATCGGCTTGCCATTGATGATCGATGCCTTCCACTCGGGTGCGACTTCTGGCAAACTTGCGTCGAATGGGTTTGTGTAAAGTGTAGGTAGCTTGTTCTTGTAACCATCGTTGTACTTGAGGTAAACGGAGACTTTTCATTCGAGTTTTGGCAGCACGATACAATTTTTGAACTCCTGCGTAACCTGCAGGATGCGAGGGATCGTAGTAAATGCTAGCTAAGACTTTTTCCATTTTTTTGTGTTTGTGTGTTAATAAGGCACCCACTCTTGGAAGATGCTACTCTTTTTCTCTTGGGGTACTTTCTTGGATTGCAATGCTTTGCGTGTGCGACCGGCAATAGGTGTTGAAGAGGAGGAGGAGGATGTCTGAGCGGGGGATATCGGTTCTTGTTTCACTTCTGTCTTCACTTTCTTTTTCTCTTGTGATGAAGAAGGGGTGGCCATCATCTTTTTAATCCATCCAATTCTGGAGGTAGGTGGTGTTGTTAACTTGCGTACTTTTTCTGGTGGAGTTTGAAACCCTTCTTCTTCTTCTTCTCCTTTTTCTGTCTTGGTCACTGGTAGTGGTGGTACTGGTACTGGTACTGGTGATGGTGCTGGACTTTTCATCAAGGTCTTAAAATCTTTCAGAGTGGGTAGAGCTGTTTCGTCTAAAGCTTTCTGGTGAAAGAGTTGCAGTCGTTGCAAGAGTTGACCGTACTTTTGCGATTTTCCTGTTTCGGACAAATCTTGGCGATCCATTAAGGACTGCAATTCGTGTTGTAACTGGGACATCTCGCTCAAATGGGGATTGGGAGGTAAATGCGGGGTGCGTTGTTCTTGCCACCGATGATATTCATCCATCGTTTGTAAGGCACTAAAGCTAGTTTTCGTCCTTCCATGGGGTTGTCAGGGGTCAATTCTGAGATCTTGGGACTTCCGAGGGCCTTTTTATCTTGCTCCCACCAGTCCTCCCAACATGGTTCCCAAGACTCCTTTCAGTATGGGGCCTAACAAGAAAGGCAAAATGCCTCCACGTTGGACCATCTTCTTCTTTTGACGAATGGGAATTTTCTTCCGAACCATTTGGCGAAGAACGTGACGATGTTTGCTTAAGGATTGTTTCTGGTGTTTGGACAAAGGGATCGTGCCTTTCAAAACGTTCAAACAACATTCGCACACGGTATCGATGACCTCTTTGGAGGCCGATTGAATGATTTTTTTTTCGTAGAGGTGAAGAAGCTTTGGACAGGACAGATAACATGTCCCCATGTTTGACTAAACGTGGTGGTAGTCCTTTTCTTTTCTTTCCTTGGGGTTTTCTGGAGGGTGACATCTTTGAGTCTTCAGGAGCACCAAAAAAACACTGATACCCCCGACTTGGTCACAGGTCTTTTTTATACTGCAACGCGTCTCCACTGATTGTCTTTACGGCGTATGAGTTTGAGGATAGGCATGACACGTCGTGGAGGGGTACGCAACGGACTAAATCGAGCCAGTTCTTGCTTGGACAAATCCAGTAAACTTTGTAACATACCCGATCTTTCATGGACTTTGATTTTGAGAGAAGGTACTTTGTGAGCAGCAGCCACTGCCACTAAATTGGAAGGTCCTGCCACTGGGGAAGTTCTTTTTGGGGTCATCAACGGAGAAGTTCTTGGTGTGATCAACGTCTCCAAGTACTCTTCAGTTCTTGGTGTCATCAACGGAGAAGTGGATGAACGTGAGGCTGCCGGAGATGCGGTCACCGCCGTGGCAGGTCGTGGTTTGCGGGTGTAAGTTTGCGTCCTGGCCTAAGTGCCTCTCTTGCGACTAGTTTTCTTCTGTGGACTTTTCTTTTTCTGGGGGCTTCTTTTCTTTTCCCGGGGTGGTGTCTGGTAAAAGGAGGGTCCCGCCACTGGAGAAGTTCTTCTTGGGGACCTGGTCTTTTTCTTTTTCTTCTTGGGGCTTCGTTGGACTTTTTTCTTGGGGATAACTTTGGGGGCATTAGGATCCCATCTTAAGAGTGAACGAATGATGACCCCTCCTAGAGTACCACTCCCTCCAGGTTTCAAAATGATTTGTTTTTGGGTTTGAGTGTCGATGCGGGGATCGGCCAGTTGGACCAAAGCGACTTTGTTTCGATCGAAAAAGCGCTTGGTTTGATGAGGAATCTGAATGATTCCTTGGAGTGTTTGACGTGCCGTCAACGTGAACCATCGTAAGACTTCTTTGAGACTAGCTTCTAAGACACGAGCTCGTATTTGTGGATTTTTTCTCGACTGATGCCATACAAGGCACGAATCAATTTGACGGGAAGATGCGAATGAAGGGACGTCATGTTCGCACTGTGAGTGAGACAGACGAAAAATAGTCTGAGGTTTTTATAGATTTTTTTATGTGGAGTGAAATGAAGTCGAGGACGGAGACGTGTACAGGACAGGCCCTCCGTCTTGGCACCAGTGGTGAAACAAGTGGGTACGAAATCGCAAATCCTCGGGGGTCGTAGGTTTCAAATCGACGAGTAAATAGGCGTGTGGAGTTTGAGTGGCATCGTCGTACGCCTGAGTCAGCCAAGGCGTTCCTAACTGTTTGGCTAAGACTTGCACTTGCGATTTATCTCGAGGGCTTTTAAACAAGACCACGTAATGCGCATTGAGACTGATGGTGCGATGGGCTTTACTTTGTTGAAACAAATTTTGGGTGATGTAAACGACACTGGCATTACGGTGATGCCCTTTGCGCGTGAACCACAGTTTAATTTCTTCTTCGTCTTCTCCTAACATGTCGTCGAAAATGACCAAATGGGTTTGACGGGAGTCAGAGACGATGCCGTGGTCTTCTTTAGGAATGCCTTCCACAAACACGATGGAATCGCCTTGACTTTCTCGCAAGAGGCTGTACGCCGATTGCCACTCTTTGTAACACCACACGATTCGTTGAGGGGGTCGATCGATCAAATGATGTTTATGTTCGATCAAACGTTTGACGAATTCGGTTTTGCCTGAACCGCTAGGTCCAGCAATGAGCATGTTAAAGGGATGGCGAAGATACAAAGCCTCCCAACTGGCACGATCTAAGTGTTCGTCGATGACTTTGACAGTGGAGGAAGAGGGAGCAGAGACAGCAGAGGTAGCCATAGTGTGAGAAATGTCACTTGTGACACGAAAACAAACAAGACAAGAGTTTATATACTTTTTTCAGAACACGTTTATTGAATGTTTCAAACATGAATACAAAAGACAAAAATACATAAAAGTCAAAGGCTTAAGTATAAGGATAAAAGGCACATGATAACAATCAACGTGGAATAAACACAAGTGTCTGTACAACATGTTTTGGGTAATGTTCGAAGTAGTTCTATAGTAGAGGGTAAGGTCACACAAGTGTCCTCCCGAAAGGGTCTTTCAGGCCTGTCCACGACAGTCCCGTCCTGGGTGACGGGTTCTTCTGGCACCGTCACTAACACAGGTTGAAAAGTCGCAGGGCTCACAATCGCATTCCACTTCAGAAGCCCCACACTTGAATTGTGCCTGTCTAAACTTGTTTTGTGTCTCTCTGAAAGTATTCATCTTGTTCGCTCGGTCTTGGTAGTCACAATGAACTATCGATCTTTCCTAGGGTTCCTTTTTATATACAGACCAATTCCGACGTGTCCATACGGTAAGGTGAAATGATTGGGAAGTCGCACTCGCTTCTGGCACACGATTTGATAGACTTTTTCCAAGGGTCGACTGACGATGTGGTGAGTGGGTAAACGTACAATTTTGATCGGTTGATAGGTGGTCACTTTAAAGTTTGCATCCTCTCCCGATTGCAAGGCTTCTTTCAATACCCCAAAGTTCACCACACGACTGGTACGATAATTCAGAGTCAATCCTTTCACTTTACACGTCGTGTGCACTTCTCCTTGTTTGTCCCGGTATTCGTAGCCGTAATTTTTGGGACCACCACTGACGAAACTTAGAATCTTGTCGTCGGGATGTTCGTCTGTCCAGGCTCCTAAACGGTCTCCTTCGATGTCAGGGTGCTGTTGACTCGGGTGATGGATGTAAATGCAACTGTCCGTGTCAAAGTACAGGACACGTTCCCCTAACAGTTCTAAAGCTTCGTACAATTTTAAGCGAGCATGAGCTGTCACGTAAGCCGCAATGATGACATTTCCAAAGGGGTCGTCTTGTACAAAGTCCAGATCTTCTTCGTAATTGACCAAGATCAAATCCTCTCGAACGACGTCCACGTGTTTCATGTATTTGGTTTTGTCGTGAATCATCTGAAAGTAGCGGGAAGGTTCTGTAAAATATTCCGTCTTGGGTAAACACGGTCGTTGTGCCATTTTACCCCACAAGCAATTTAACATCACTTTGGCAAACGACCGCCTGCCTTCGTTTTTCTCGATGTGGTCTAAAGAGATGCCTTCTTGTTCATAATATTTCTCTTTGAATGTCTTTTCGTCTTCGGAAGTGTGACACCAGGAAGGATAGCCGCTGGCTTCTTGCTTCAGTTTCATAAAGGCATCCACGTAGTCAGCGAAAATGCCTTTCTGACTGTGGTCACCCTTGTGGTATTGTTGTGTCTTGGGAAAGTGGCAAATTTCGTACACTTCTAACAGTTGGTATCCCATGTCCAGAGCTTTGAACAATTCTGCGCTGACCCAGGTTCCCGTCAAGGCCCGTTCTTCCTGGGTGTACTGACAAGGTTGGTCTTGGTTGCACGTTTCGGCACAAGTACGACACAATGGAAACATCAGTTTGCCTTGACAATGGTGAGGTAAGACGGGATGGTATAGGTTCGTGGGAGGCAAAACTTTACACTTGATCAAGCCTTCGTATTGTCGAATGTTTTTCAGGTCGATGTGTTCCGTGAACAATTGTGGGTGCCCTGCAGGAAAGGGACAATATTTGCACACGTAAGGATACAACGAACACATGTCCAAGTATTTGATTTCTTCTCCTTTCTCTTCGTCGGCTTGGTACAGCAAACAGGTGGCATTGGTCCTTCCTCCGTACAAACTATCCCTCGGGTTTAGGGGGTCCATCAGCTTGTAACTTTCCACGGCACGTTTAAACTCGGGATCGGTTTTCATACGGTGATCATACTCGTGTTCCCACATTTCCACCACTTGGTATCCTTGCTGTTCTAACTTTAGGCGTCGCTGACAAGTGTCCTGGTACAAGTCTTCCATGGTTCGTTGTAAAAACTGATTTTTAGTGCTACGATCAGGGTAACAGACGGGACATCCGTGAAATAAGCAACCGTTAAACTCGTACACGATCTTGGGGTTTTCTAAGTCCCAGCCATCGACCGAATACGTTCCGATGGTCTTTTCGCCTCCTCCGTTGCGGGCATGCTGAATCCATTTGTCTTCCTTGTCGCACAAGTAATGTAACCAACGTAGGGCTTTGACCGAGTATTGACGTTTGACATAGTGGGTCGTTTGAGGACTGATGACAGCCACGGTGTTTTCAGGCATGAATCGTTGTCGATACACTAAGGAACACGCTTTGGCAATGGTACAAGCTTCTTTCAAAGGATCGACCCCTCCGTGTTCCATGAACAGTTCTCGAAATTTTCCACAGCAACGCCGTAAAATGTCCACGTCGGAACGACAATACTTTAGCATTTCTTCCTGAAAGTCGAAAGGGTCGGAGGCGTGAGTCTGGTACCAAGCGTAGAAAGCTTCTCGTTGTTCGGTACGCATGTTGTCGGGGTCGTAATAGTGAGCCTCAGGCAAATGGGGTAGAACGGCGTGTTGATTGGCTTCCGTATTGAAAAAGTGTGGAAAGTACCCTTTAGCCATTTCTGTCATTCCAAACGTTTTAGGCATTCGACTCAAAGGCATGGCCAAATAGCTCATCGAATCTTTAAACTGCACTTGTCCCACTTGCATGAAAATGATTTTGGCTCCGTTCAAAGTGACTTTAGGACGTTCGGTGCCTTGTTCCGTATAGTATCTGAGAAGAAACTGTCCATCGTATCCGGAGAAATTGTGAGCCATCACTGTGGCATGACGATGACAATCTCCGTAACTTTCGATGTCCTCTTGGCTCCACGTCTTGTCGATGGGATCTAAGACCCATTGGGCAAAATCGGCTAACGTGTTCGGTCCTCGAAAGATTTTTTCACGCCCTCCGGGAATCTTGCTGCAGTGAGGGCAATGACTGAAGATAGGTTCTTGAATGCACTTCTCGCACGCTCGATGAGCCACGCAGAAATTAGGAATGTGAATGCCAGTCTCTTGCATGCATTCGAAATCGAAAAAGATGAAATTGCCTTTCTTCTTGTGACCGTCCTCTTTCTCTGGTGGGGGTTGGTATTTTTGCACGTAGCATTCGTGTTTCAAGTCCACGATGTGGTGACAAATGTGACATTTTTTCTTTCCTGAACATACGTGTGCCTTGGCATTATTGGTACGTAGGCCTTGTCGACACGTAGGGCACAGTCTCGGCAGTTGACAAGCACATTTCTGCTGTGAACCTTGCGTCTTCAGATGTTGTTGGTAACAGGCAGGGCTGACAAACGTGCGCAGACAAGCAGGACAATGTACTCTTTCTTGTCCTTCGCTCAGACAGGGTGGAGAGGCCAAACATCCTGGGCATTTCCATCCGCAATGTTTGTGTTGCTCTCGATTGTTATAGCCATAGTCACATTTCTCACAGTAATAACTGTATCCCAGGAATCCAGTGATAGTGGTTATGGTATCGAAATGGTCATCGTGATAATAGACATGAATGTATTTTCCGTCCTTAAAGTCTTTCCCTCGAAACAACAGAGGCCCACGCACTTCTTGAGGGTGCACTTTCAAGGTGTAGCGTGGAGCTAGGACATCTTGCAATTTTTGCATTTCAGGAATGCCACAGGGTGTGTCTTTGGACAGGCCAGCTTGTTTCAACAGGAGTTCTGCTTCGTTTCGTTGTTTGGCTCGGTCCGATTGTTGAATAGTTTTCCAGGTTCTTTTCCATTCTGATTTGTCGTTCTTGTTGGCATAGGTTCTTCCCACCACGATGGCTCGGGCTAAGCACATCTGGTCTTGAGGGTTGTTAATTTGGACGAGACTCTTTTTGGTGCTGCGAAGGTCGTTCACCAATAACACCTTATTGCGTTGTCCGGTCCCTTGAGGAGGAGAGACGTGGGCCATTTTCAGTGTAGCTTTACCATCGGTGATGTCAAAAACTGGTCATTAGATTGTTGTACGTGTTGAATGGTGTTCATGACTTTGGAAGGGGTTAGTTCTGCGGGTCTGCTAAACTCGATCCAAACAGGGGATTTCAAACCGTCGTGATCTATTGATAGTGTCAAGCGATCGTCTTCTTTGGGTTGACATAGTCGCTTGAGTGCGGTGAGCAAAGAATCCCACATCTCGGTGATAAACCCTTCTGCTTTCTCCAATGGTACGTCGGACTTGAAATCTTTAAACTTCACTGTGTAGGTGTAAGCCGTGGTTCTATATTTTCTAGAGGAGCGCTTTTCCGTCTCTCGAATGGAATAGTACCTTTCAGGGTTAACTAAGGGTGGTGAACTTTGTTTAGAGGGTTCGGATTCTGGTTCACTCATGTCCTCTTCAAAATCACTGGCATGAATTTGTGCCAAGACTTCAGCTCTGGTACGAGGCGATAGATCACGTTTCTGCCTCTTACTTTCTTCTTCTTCTTTCTTCTCGAATGAATAGGATCGTTTCATCTTGAGTGCAAAACGTCAAATGACTCAAGTTTAAACACCATAGACTAATTTATAGTCATGACAAACCAGCGTAGATAAAAAGGGTGTGTGTCTTGTCCTTTCACTATTCATTTCACTCTCAAACCGAGCACAACGATGGAAGAGACTACCCAGATGGAACGTTTCATCAGAGCTTTGCGAGGGGTCATTAGAAAATTCTCTTCAGACCAGCCGACGGACTACTCTCCTTCCTTTCGAGATAAAAGTCAAGATACTTGCTATATCTGTCAGAAGAAAGGGCATTGGTCTTCAGAGTGTCCAGACCGTCAAAAAAGAAAAAAAGGGGCTAGAAAAGACAAAAGTCAAGATACCTGTTATTATTGTCAAGAAAAAGGACATTGGTCTCAAGATTGCCCAAAAAAGAAACAAGAGGAGTCGGAAGAAAAGAGGGATTCTTCAGAAGAAGAGAGAGATTCTTCAGAGGAAGAAAGCAGCCAGGTGAAGAAAAAGAAACAGGAGAAGAAAAGATTAAGGAATGAAAGTGAGGAGGAAGAGGAGGAAAAGACTGTGACGGTGAAGAAATTAAAAAAAAAAGAGAGAGTAAAAAAGAAAGAAACAGAAGAAGTGAATGCAATTATAAAGTGTTCTGTTGTGAATTGTGAATTGGATTGTAACTATGGAGAAAAGAATACATCAATTATATAAGGTAAGTGTCTTTGAGTTTTGATTTTAAAATAAGAAGCTACACTCACGCACTCATACACAGACATGTACTATAAGGGTAAAATGGTTTTTTTTGTTGTTGTTAATTTTTGAGTTATTGGCAAATTGAAAGGCTATCTCTTTTCGAGAGAAGTGGGTGGCCCTGAAAAGGGCCTTTTTATTTTGGTGTAGGGGGTGAGTTTAAGCAATCAACTTTAACTGCCTTAAGCCTTTGCCACGGCCGAGGCCTACTTCTGATGATTGGGTTGAAATCACTAAGGGTGGTACGATAGGCTTAGTCACAGGGTTGGCATGTTTAGCTCGGGAAGGTCGTATTCTCTTCGGTCGTGATAAAGTAGTCTGATACATTTGTTTCAGACTTCTTAACTCCGCTAAAATGTCCAACAGTACCGTAGCCGTTTGATTTTCACCCTCTTGTTTCTTTGCTGTTACTTCTTCTTGTTGTTGTTTTTTTCTTACCTCTTCTTGTTGCTGTTGCTGTTGCTGTAGGAGAAAAGCTTGTTCCGCTTCCTTTTGTCGTTGCATAAATTTCTCCAATTCTTCTTTCTGTCTCTGTCTAAAATTCTCCACTTGCGGTAATGAAGAATGAGATGAAGGTTCCGGAACAAATTCTTGCGAGGTAAGAAAATCCACAAAATCCCAATGTACCTCTTCTGAAAGTAAGTCCGGGTTCCCTTGGGTGGTCTCCACTGCTGGTGCACCCCAATGGATCGTTTTCTGAGTTTCCGTCATGTTGAATCACTGTCGCATAGATTGACAGCACACAGGCGCTAGCGAATCTATATAGACCACATGACGTCACAGACTGCTTTCTTCGGATTGGATGCGGACTGACTGAAGTTTGTAACGCGTGTTCGGATTGGTGAATGGACTCAATCCGTTTCAATCCTTCCTCTACCTATAAATAAGCGCAGTTCACTGCATTGATTCACCTGTTCTCGTCGCCTCACGATGTGGACCACAGTTGAATCATCCACGCTTGTGTCTTCCATGATGTTTAGGACGGACATGCTCATGTATGTCCGGTCCAAGTGGACTGTTGTTGATAGGACAGATACTAGTCTATGGATGAGAAGAGTTTACATAGAAAGACAAGGATGCCTCAAGAGGGTACTTGTGTATGGACCTGCAGTTAGAAGGAGTTTAAGAAGAAGAAGAAGATGTGACAGATGCCGTCTATGTTAATATTAATATTAACATAAACCCAAAGGCCCTTTTCAGGACCACCCACATTTCTCGAAAAGAGATAGCCTTTCGATTGCCTACCCCTTTATAAAATTTTTTTAAAAAAACAACAAATCCCATGTTCAATTCCCCTTGTCCCTAAAGTAGTTTTTTTTTCTAACATGTTCAATTCCCCTTTGTCCCTAGACAAACCCACACTTTATTCCCATGTTCAATTCCCCTTGTCCCTAGACAGACCCAAACTCTATTCCCCATGTTCAATTGCCTTTGTCCCTAGAATCGATATTTTTTTTTTCCATTGTTCGAATGCCTTTGACGCTAATCTCAATATTTCCTTTTTTTTCCTTTCTCCAATGTTAAATTCCATTGACGCTAATCTTACCCAGGGTTTTTTGCCCATGTTAAATTTCCATTGACGCTAATCTCGCCCAGGGTGGTTAATGTTAAATTTCCATTGACGCTAATCTCGCCCAGGGGTGTTTGTAATGCTAATTCCCATTGACGCTAATCTCACCCCTTTCACTACTAGCGTTGATGCTGGTCAGGAAGACTGTTTTGGTTAGTTTATGCGGGTGTTTATTGATAATACGACGGTATTTTGGTCAGTGTGTCTTGGTGCTGGTCAGTAAGAAGGCGTATTTCCCAGTTTATGTGAGTTCTAGTCAGTCACACTGGGTCTTGGTCAGTATATGTGGGTTTTGGTTAGTAGGTGTATGGCTGTCTTATGGACATTTTTAACATTACTAGTGCCATACTAATCATAATCGTACAGACGTTTTAAAAATTACGTTTTTCCTTATCGCCAGAGTGCTTTACTAATGCTAAACCTATGGACTAAAGTTAAATTCCCTTTGTCGCCAGAGTGTCATTTTCCACAATGGAGGCCAAAGTGCCAGGTTTGTTGTCAGAGTGCTACTCTATACCACGGAAGGACACAAATAAATATGAACAGTAATCTACATATTCTCAAAATACATATAAATATAATGTTTATAGCAAATGGCGTGACAATCAATTGCCATAATGTTCGCAATATATTGAATAGAAATGAATAATGAAACTCATCAGCAAATTCACAAGGTTGCATGTTTAACATACTGTTTTATATCTTTATACCACCTCCCTAATTCGATTAAAAGATAATCGCCCGTAGTCGCATGCAAGTGGAGTTTTTGTTACTTACGACACATAACTCCTGTATAGAAACTGAATTGCACAATTAATCAGTTCAAAATATGACTTCTACTGTAGCTGGTAAGTATTAAGAAAAGTACTTTCTCGTTCGGAATTCTCCTTCATCCTAGAAAGCGTATGTATTTGTCCTAGAGGTTGCCGATTCGCCTGCTCTGTCTTTGTATCATCATATGACTGTAAAATGGGAGAAAAGTATTTGGCAGCCAAAATCTTCCATCTCCTCTCCCTTGTTTTGATACCATCTGCCTATTTACGGGCATCGGGGTGTGTACCGAAAGATAAGGTGCGGGTATTTATAATAGGGGCACAAAGACAGTATAATATATCAATATGCTTTTTACATTATGGAGTTGTTAGGAGCGAAGCAATCATAGACGTCAACGTCGTTGGAAACAACCTGTTGAACAGTCATGTCTGAATCTGTATTATCTTTTATTAGAGAACATGTGACGGACACATTTCTATCCATTGAGCACACAGACTGCTGGTCCTTGTAGCCAAAGGAAATTGTTAAATAAATAGTTATAATAAAATTTTGCAAATAATGATATATGACGATACGTATTCTTCATATAGTGACACTAGCTTATATTTACATTTTGCAAAAATTTCCATATTCAAGCAATAATTAAGTTCTCTGTCCTCCCTAATATATTACTTCTTCCTTAATGTTGCACATTGGGATCATTTACGTTTGTTGTACGTTTTCACTGAGTACTTACCAGACCAAAAGCGATGACACTTATAAAGTACCTGTTTTTAAGGGACAATAAACATTTTCTTGATTTGGAACTCTTTACTTTCTCTTATGAAAAATTCAAATGACTAATAATATGATGTAAAAATGATTATGATTTTTAAAAGGGATTTAAATCCTGGACATTGGCTATATAATTTTGTTTCATCGTTCATCAAACAAACAAAAAATAGAACATCGCCACATGTGTTTATAGCTTATTCAGTATAGATGCTATAACAAGCAGACGTGAGGCAAAAAATTTTATATTTGCTCTATAAACAATATTTAAAGCCCCCCTCCAACCCCTACCACGAAACATACATCAGACAAAAAGGATTAACTACCGGACTTACTCTAAATACGACTGAGCTCTCACGTTAGTTAAATGGATATATATGGAGGATATCTAAGTCTTTTTAGTAGATATACGGAATTATTCCGCGCGTGAAACGGAAACATTGTATTGTCTTGAGTGGCGAAGCTGTTTGTGACAACACAAAATGTGTCTAATTCACGATTGAAATATTTCCGTATTTTTCCTTAAAAACCCCGCATATTTTCGTTTTATTATATATCTTTTAAAAGCAAACCCCTTCTAATTGCCTAGATTTCTACCATTCTTCGCCAGTGCGAGTAGCGCTACTGTACTACATTGTTAAAACGTTGTTTTAAATTGTACAATAGTTTTGGGACAACGATGTTGTACAAATTTAACGTTGGCATATCATGCATCAAATTGTATATTTTGTATAACTAATGGCTGTATTCCTATGCAAATGAAGAATTTTTTTTTTCTTTTTTTTAAAAGCATATCATGTGCGGATTGATACTTAACGTCCAATATAGGCGTCGTTTTCAAACACGAGTATCATGCTAATTGAACCCGGTACATAAACGGTTATCTTTTTCTTCTTCTCACAAATGTGTAATTTTAGTCGTGGAGTATTATAGGTATGCAACACAGTTTATTTTATTCATATAGAAAGATAATTACAAACTAGGCTATACTTGATATATATCAGTTGCTGTTTGGAGTTCGTGTTAAGACATTTCTTCATGGCACCCCACTGACTGCATTAAGTGTACACTAGAGGTCTACAGTTGACCCATTCTAAAATTTGTAGAGAGAGAGAGAGAGAGAGAGAGAGAATAAACCTGAATTTGGAAATTCAGGTTTGAATAACATAGATGGGGGCAGATATATTTCCTAAGTGCTGTAAAAGTAGTTATAAATGTGATATCACCATTGTGGCAATAAAAGTTGTACTACTGCTGTGGCGAAATCATTTTCCTCCAACATATATTTCAATATCTCACTAAGAAATATATAATCAAAGCGAATATCTTATGAAATTATTTGGAATTCCATTAAACGTACTGTTTATCATACTTCTATTGTATCAACACCTTAATCTCAGACAAAATAAACGAATTGTTTTACATTGTGTGAAGTTGCATCCCTGATTGTGGATATATTGTGAAACTTGTTGATGAGGGTTCTTTGTTATACATATTTAGATTTGTTACTTCTGTTTGGGTTTGAGCAGTTGCACGATATTAATACAGACTGCCGATATTTTCAATAATCGATCCGGCTGAATCACATAAATATACACATTGTAGCAAATAGCGAGAAATATGCATTGCATTTTCTGCTGTTGAGGAAGATATGTATATATGGGGGAGAGGTACTTTGCAATGTTCAGGTTTTTGCTTTTTTCGATTAAAAAGTAAACTACATTTATGCTTGTGAAGAGATTGCATGTTCGAATGCGCGTGGATGTTGTTATACATTCATGACACACATGCCTACGTACGTTAATCATTGACCACCACCTACGTTGTCAAAGCAAGAAATTGAAACTTGTGTTAGTGATAGTTCAATGGATGCAGAATATTACAACCGTTACACATTTAGATTGAACTTCTGTGGATGGACATATTGACATCGAAGAGCATATCTTGAAAACTATTGTCGTCCCTACACTATAACTATATACAGCTGTGGGGTCACAAGCATGAATTTATGTACACGAACAATATCTGAATCACCACCATCCCGATACCCAAAGAGACAGACAAAGACATATGTATAACAAGCACCATTACCTCACGGGTCATTCCCCACCCTCATTAATTTGGCCCATTGTGACTGTCCTTGAGACTGTTAAGATGCCCATCCGATATCTTTCAGGAGTTAGCAAATTACCTCATATGTATAACAAATGTTTTCCTCCAAAGCGTTTCCTGACCCCATGAACCACGAGGAATCGAACTCATTGTTATAACTGGGCAACTATGAAGATCCCCACAATCTTGCGCGTCACGGTGTAATTAACGGATCTACCAACACATCCTTACAATTCATTAGGATTATAACCTGCTGATGATGAAACCTTAATATACCATTACGCCCTGTACCACTACCTTACTACGTGCAGGTAGTCATCAATCAAAATTACGATGTTAAAATCAAAGGTATGGATGTCTCAGTAAAGACAACAACATGCCGTGGTAGATTTCTGCCACAGAATATGTTGGCGAGATGATATAACATGTTTGAACAATTACAAAAACCATTTCGAAACAAGATCCATACAAAATGATAATCTTTATTGCCCCATGAAATTCCACCCATTCAGTGTCAACACTGTTTCCTCGATAAAATGGTTACAGGGAACAAATGATTCATTTATGAAATGTAGGTATCCAGTATCAATTACTAAGACAATAATAGTAAATAACTAATGTTCCAATGATATGTAGAGGATGAACATGAGGAAAATTTGTATTTTTTATAGCGTTAATTTATGGAACAATTATAATGTGTTAGCTTATATGCTTGTAAGTTGTATGTTCACTTTTTAATACTGCAATAAATTTAAACATTGATGATTGCTTCCATTCATGTATGTGTTCTTTTTAATTATTATACAGTGGGCGGCAAATCAAAATGTCTTCATTTGTATGCTGTTGTTATATACACTCAGAATTGTTTCATATGCAGCAACCGTCTTTATTCGCATATAAGTCGAGCCCAACTATAAACAATATAGATCCTGATCTGCCTTTGCATAATGTTCCTGCAGATCTGGGGATATGTTCTTTATTCTACTGATTATTCTTAACAAACTCCACCGACCCAGATCTGCCGGCGCATTATACAACAGTAGATCTGGGTCTGTTCATTTTGCAGTGGGACCCGACTTATAAGCAAATATATACGGTACACAATTCAAAACACTCCAATTAATTCGAACTTCTCAGTTTTTAAGCTCCATGAATTAATAAAAAAATATATTCTTGCTAAGTAATGCGTCGGATGATCCAATGCAAAAGGTGGACAGACAGCGAAGTCATAACGTCATACGTTTGACTTAATTCGGACGTGTAAAAATGCAATTTCAAGTACTTATATACAATTCTATCATCCTGTGTGTTTTCATACTATGTAATGCCGAAGCTCTGCATCGTTATAAAATGCACGAGATCTTTCTTAGAAGTGTTTAAAACACTATCTTGAGTAAAACGTGACTAAATTCCATGAATATATTCAAATGCCGAGCAGACTTATCTTTTTTAATCTCACAGAAACCTGTTATTTATGCGTTATTGTGCTTCATTATAAATGTCCATGGCTTGGAGAAAAATGCCACGCTCGGTTTAGAAAACAAATCAAACTATTTTGATATTGCTTTGTAACACACACTTTACTTCCCAGTAAGCAAAACCAGCAAATAATCGGGTGACTTCATTCCGTGTCCTTTAGCAGACGATATATTTGTGGCATTCTACGTGGGGAGCTACCGACTGCATCATTAATACGACATTAGATATCGCTGATGAAACTGGACCTTAATCTCACTATTTGCATTCATAGTTACTGACAGTTTCCATTAGTCATATAGAAAACTAATTATAAAAGAACCAGTAATTGTACTCCACGTTTTTCTGTTTAGAGTTCGTTTTATGCACATCTTGACGGCATAACACTGATTACATAAGTTTGCATTAGAGACTCGAGACTCGACAGTTGACTCATTTTGAGATCTTTGGACCTGATGTCGAGGGAGAGAGAGTTAACTGAGACAGGGGGGAACGAGCAGAAGAAGAAAAAAAATCAAATAGACGTAACGATGGAAAATACAGGTTTGAATAGCATAAATAAGTGCCACACATAAATCTATGATAAACCGCTATCCCGTATATATATATATATATATATATATATATATATATATATATATATATATATATATATATCGGGAAAATGTAGCTCCAAATGTGATATCGTCACGGTGGTGATAAAATTGGTATAGCGACTGTGGCGAACTAATTTATCTCCAAATATCTCACAATGAAATATATAATAGAAACGATAATCTTATCACTTAATTAAGAAATGTATTAACCATTATGTGTTACCATATTACGATTATATGACTTATCTCAACCAAAAGAAAAGAATTGTTTCATATGTGGCTTCTTTGTTCATGTACCTCAGGTTGATTCCTTTCCTCTTCTTAGAATGGCTGTATTGTGAAACCTGTTGATACGGATTCTTTGATGTACATGTTTTGTTTGTTACTTTTTTTTTTTGAACAACCGCCAAATATTAGAACAGCTATCCGAAGTTTCCAATTATCGATCCAGCTGCATTTAGATGAATAGGGAGAAATTTTTGCATTTTTGGATGTGGCGGGAGATCGGGGGGGGGGGGGGGGCCTTTACAATATGAAGAGCTTGTGGTTTTGAAAAAAAATAAAAACGTATAGACCACATTCGCTTATGTGGGAGATGACGTTCGAAAGCGCGTGGATGTTGTTGTACATTCAGGACATAGTGCATACGTATGTAATTCACTGACCACCTCAATCGTCAAAAGAAGAAACTGGAAACTTTGGCAAGTGACAGACCAATGGATGTTGAATGCTCCAACGTTTCCGCATTTAGATTAGAACGGTTCAATATAAAAATTTATATTTTCCCTTTCCATGATTTTGTATAACTGATCTGTAACAGCAGTCTCCATTTTCTGTTTAGAAAAGTCATTATGATATGCACTCTATATTCTGAAGGATCTGCACTCGTGCATAAAATATTGCTTTTCTTGATATTTGTATAGAAACTTTTGCATTTTCTTCAAATCAGTGATTATGGTATTTATTGTATGATATATGCTTCGTATGCTTTTCGGTTCTGTGGTGAACTTATTATTACTGATCCATCATTTTCTTAATAAAACTCAGATTATACATATCTAATAATTTGTATTGACTTTTTTAATATAACAATTTCCCTTGTACCCAGAATGCCACACTAATGTTTAACCGATTGAATGTTAAATTTATATTGTCGCCAAAGCGTACTGTTGTATTTCTATTGTCGCCAAAGCGTACTATTAAATTTCTATTGTTGCCAAAGCGTGCTATTAAATTTCTATTGTCGTCAATGTGTACTGTTAAATTTATATTGTCGCCAGAGCGCTACTATGAATAGACATAAATACAATTTTACAGTGATTTATATCTTCTCGAAATACATGTTACAAAAGTACAGCTTATAACAGAATATATACCATGATTAACATTTTTCGCAATTTGCACAATAAATTGCTTACAAACGAATAACGACATTCATCACCACGTCTACAAGATTGCACATTTAACATACTCCATTATGTCTTTGTACCACCTACCTTATTCAATTACTAATTAATCTTCCTTTGTCTGGTTTAATTATAGCTACATAGGACACATAACTCCAAAATAAAAATGTACGTTCTGTTAAATAAAATATGGCCTTGATGTAGCTCGTGAGCTTTAAGAAAAAGCATTTTTTTTTTTTTGGGGATTGTCCTTCAACGCAAAGCGTCCAGAGCATATGAATTTGTCTTAGCTGTTTCCATTTCGTCTACGAGGTCTTCCTGTCATCCCTTGACCTAATATGGGAGAAAAGGATTGTGTAATCGAAATCTCCCATATATTCTCCTATCATCTGTTCCCATCTGCCTATTTATGGGCATGGGATGTGTACCGGTAGACAAGGTGTGGGTAGGTAGAGCAGGGACACGAAGACATTCCGATATCCGGTCAGTATAAAGTGGCTGTGTTTCAAACATTATGCAGTTGTTAGAAGCGGAGCAATCAAAAACGCAAACGTCGTCGAAAACCTCTCAAACAGGCATCTGTGAATTTGTTTTATTCTCGACTAGAGAAACTGTGGCGAACACGATTCCATCTATTGAACACCCAGACTGCTGGTATTTGTATCTAAAGGAAATAAATAAATATATATAACAGTATATACAATTACTGCTCAATGGTGATATGTATGCTTCGCATAGTGACGTTAGCTTGTATTTACACGTAGCAAAAGTTTCCATTCTCAGCAATGATTTAGTTCGTTATCCTTACTAATATATTTCTTCTTCCTTAATTTAGCAAATAGGGGTTCGTTTAATTTGTTGTATATATTCACTGAGAACTTACCAGACAAAACCGATAGCACATATAATATATATATATCTCCTTTTAACAGAAAAAGACATTTTCTTAACTTTTGATTCCTATCTGTCTCTTTTGTAGAATTTAAATATCCGACCAACTATATATTATGCAAAACAAAATTATAATTTTTAAAGGGTTTTAAATCCTAGACATTGGCCATATAATTTGTTTCATCTTTCATCAACATTAACAAATATATAAATAGTTCAAGAACGTCATAGATACATTTCCTGCGTACTCAGTATAGATGTGATAATTTTTATTTCCAGACGCGAGGCAAAATTGTTTATATGTGCACTATAGACGATATTTAAAGAGCCCCTCTCCGTCCTTCTTCCACAAACACACATCAGACAAAACAAATTCCCTAACCCACTTCATCTCAATACGACCGAGGAGGATAACTACGACTTTTGAGGAGATATACGGAAATATCTCGGGAATGAAGACAAGGCATTGTAATGCCACTCGTCGATTTTCTTGTTATTATATTTTTAAAAATAAAAACGTCGATTTGCCTAGATTTCGTACATTGCGCGCCAAAGCGTTTAACAACTGCATTACCACATCGATAAAAAGAAATTCCAAATTTTTCATTAATTTTGGAACAGACTCGTTTTACAAATTTAGCTTTTACATATCAAGCACTAAACTGTGTATTTTATCAAGATAATGACTGTATTCGTACGAAAATGAAAGATATTTTATTATTTTTGTTGCCAAATTTCATGCGCGGATTGATTTTGCTGGGGCGCGGCGGGGTAGGCCTAATGTAGAAACATCACAGAGTGGTTTTATCTGACTAACTTCAGAGCGTAACATCTTTAAACAGCAGATGTTACTGATTTTGAGTTTACTTGTAAAGATGTTCGTTTATTATATTGCTTATTATTAATTAGACGTGAATTTTCTGTGGTCTTATCAAGCTGGTAGTTTGGTTCCTTAGTATGCTCTGTATCCAAGTTTCGATCATCACCTGATTTAGGTTTTCTAAAACATTAATCAATGACCGATTTGTCCATCGTTTTCAAACACGATTTGATACGAGTTAACATTGCTACTTAAAAAGGTATATTGCTATATTTAATCACGAGTTTATTTTCTCTCAAAAATGTATACCTTTTGTCGTAGTGTGTTGCAGGTATATACTACTGTGTGCTTTATACTTACCAACAGGTCATGTAAATTTAGTTACTGAAAGTTTCTATGATTCGTGTAGAAAACTATTTATAAAACAGGTAATAATTATATTCCACGCTTTTTCTGTTTGGAGTTAGTTTTAGGTCCATCTTGATGTCATATCACTGTTTACATAAGTTTACATTATATGCTCTACAGTTGACACTTGTTAAGATCTATTCCTGATGTCGATCGATCGATCGATCGATCGAGAGAGAGAGAGAGAGTTAATTAAGACAGGGCGAAGGAGCAGAAGCAGAAAAATTAAATAGTCCTAAACATGGAAATAGAGGTTTGAATAGCACACATAAGGGCCGATATATTTCCTATCTGGGAAAAACAAAAATTAGTTCGAAATGTGTTATTCCCTCTGTACTGATAAAAGTTGTATAGCGACTGTGGAGAAATAATTTATATCCTAATATCTCACTGGGAAATATGTAATAAAAGGGAATATCTTATCACTTAATTAAGAAACGTATTAAACATGTGTATCATATTCGACTATTTCACTTATCGCAGCCAGGAAAAGAATTGTTTTATCTTTTGTTTCTTTGTTTAGCTTTCGAATCATCAATATTCCTGTACCTAAAGTTGTTTCCGTTTTTCTGCTAACGATTGATGTATTATGAAACGTGTTGATACGGGTTCTTTGTTGTACATGTTTTGTTTGGTACTTATTTTCTTTTGAACAACCGCCAGATGTTAGAACATATATCCGAAGTTTACAATTATCTATCCAGCTGTAAGGCATACAGACATATTCTTAGATGAATAACGAGAAATTGTTACATTTTCGGATGTGGAAGGAGATGCGTGGTGGGTGTGGGGGCTGTGCAATGTTCAGATCTTGTGTTTTTGAAAGATGCAAAACATGTAGACCACACTTGAGCGTGTGTGGGGCATCATGTTCGAAAGCGAGTGGATGTTGTTACACACTCAGGACATAGTGTGAACGTATGTAATTCATTGACCACCTCCTAAATCGTCAAAACAAGAAACTTGTAACTTGAGGAAGTGGTAGGTCAATGGATGTAACATGCTCAAACATTTTCGCATTTAGATTCAACTTCTGGGCATGGACCTAGGGAATGGTGTTAACCTTAAACGGCATATCATAGAAACTATTGACATTCCCACCCGATAACCGTATGCAACTGTTGGACATGAATAGATAAATCTATGTCCGTGAACATTATGTGAATCACCGCCACTTCCGACCTCCGAAGGTACAGAAAAAAGCATATACATACTCAACATCAGTGCCTCAAATGATGTTTTCTCACCCTTATTAATTTGTTGCATAGATATTGTCATTAAGACTGTTAAGATCTCCAGCCGGTATCTTCGAAGACTGAGAACCCCAAAGAGTCTAACCCAGTGTCATAACTAAGTAACTATTGAGATCCCCATCATCATGCGCGTCAACACATACATGACGGAAATACTAACACATCCTTGCAGTTGATTAAGATTTAACAGCTGTTGATGAACCATTTATATACCTATATGACCTATTTATATACCTATATGATCTATTTATATACCTATATGACCTGTATTACTACATGACTACTTACAGGTATTCATCAACCAAAGGTACAACGCTAATCAAAGGTGTGGATGTCTCACTAAGGACATCAATATGTCGTGGAAGATTTGTGTTACACAACATGTTGGCAAAACGATTGAACAATTACAAAAGCCCATCAGAAACAAGATCCACACAATATGTCACTATATACTGTCTCTTTAAATTCCACCTGTTCCTTGTCAGCACTTCTGTTCACACGATACAATTCTCAGAGAGAACAAAAAAAAAACAAACAAATAATAATAAAAGGTAGGTAATCCAGTATCAATTACTAACACAATGTAAATAAATATATATAATGTCAAAATGGTATATGGAGGAGTGTGGGGCTGGAGGTATTGGTGTGGTTGATTAGCAGATTGTAATGTGATGTAATGTGATGTGATTTGGCTTTTTAACGTAGGGTTACAAAAATTAAGTCATATCGTTACGATGTCTGCAATGTGGCAGTTTATAAGTGATGTCTAGCACTGGGGCATCATGCCGCATACATGAAGCATGATGTCCCACCCAGTCACACATCATCCTGACACCAGGCCGACCAGGCAGATTATACCTTTTTACAAGGTGTCCGCTTTATTTGGTTATCGCTATCTAGAGGATGATCGCCCTCGGTGTTTTTGCCCGGGTCGAGTAAATATTAATATAAAGTGCGAAACTTTTAGATGGAATAAATAGAGATATGAGCAGATATGTAGAACAGAATGACACGAGCCCCCATACATAAAATACAACAACTTAATCAATTACATAAACATTCACCGAAATTCAAACACAAATATACTTATATAAATATCTGTCACGGAATTAAATTCTTTTGTTTACTGAATACATGTACTCGGGTTTCGTTTTTTGTGTACAACGATACCCGAGGTTGATTTATGTATATTGGGTCGTATTTCGAAAGAGTGAGTTCGGTTCATCACATGCCGCACGTATGAACCAACGCTATCAGCCGCGATAGATATAAGCTCTCCCGATGACGCCGTTGATATCTATCAGTCGTCGATCAGATCCGTGCTATGATGGCCTGAAGTTGCTCCACCAGTGCCAGCACTAATACCTGAACCTACACGGGCTGATTTTACATCGACAAATTATTCATATCATTATATTGGAAGTGAGGACAGCTTACACAGAGTAATAATAAAAACCCCGTCTGGTGGCAAAATAATATTCAACAATAATGGAATGACGTGGGAATTTGAATATCTGGAACCTTATGGCGTTCAAAGAACCAGAACTATTAACGAAGAAGGTGTAGGTGTTTTTAATTAAATTGGTCACGAGCATAAACAACAACGAGAAAACTTGCGTCAGCGTTTTACCGAGTAACTTCTTGATTTCTCGTCTCCGCGAGATGACATTATCAAGCAAATAGAAATATTAAATCAAACTGTATTTGATTTTGATTTTATATATCGAAATATGATACAAGCGGTAATTCAGTCAGAAAACAGATTTAAGCAATTATTTCTTAATAAATATTCAATAACAGAAGCAGATCTTCCTACATTTCAATTTTTTAAATATAAGGCATCCGAGTTAAGAAAATCCATCGACGATATCATCGATGAGTTTTTTCCTAAAATACTTGCTGAGTAGAAACAGTAACGCCTCAACAAGATAATATTCTCCGATACAACAATGGACTACACGGTGAGGGCCGTCATATCTCACCGGGAATTGTGAATATAACCTCAACGATCGCGGTCAATCTTGTATGTGATGTAATTGATGGAAGTTATCAGACAAATAATGACAAATTCACTAAAATCAGTATAAAAAATGATGAATAAATAAAATTTGACACAATTTCACTTTCATTTTCACGAATTACCCTAACTGTCATTTTCATTTTCTGACATAATCCTTCTATTTTGCTTCGCATTCACGGGACAGTTCTAATCTAATTTGTTCCTATTGCGAGAGAGAGAGAGAGAGAGAGAGGATTTCCTCCACTTCATCTTTTTTTTACTTTAGCCAACGATTGGAACATGGCTCCCTAAATTCGCTTTACAAATTTGTATTCTGATGATAATATGTATCCCCTTTCAAATTTACGTTCTTGTAATGTTTCGAAATCAGAAATAATTTTGTCAGGATTTAGTTCATCATGTATATTTATGCCGCATGTTTTAATTTTTTTAAAAACAGAAATGATATTATTGATATTTTCGTAATTCATTATATACTAAATATATATTTAAAAAATATTTACTCTTTAATGTGAACTTCTAGATTGCCATTTGACATTCTGGCAGGTCCAGGAGGGTGTGTTTAGTAGAGAACAACACAATACCCTTGTGATCTTTTCAGATTGCCATATAACAATCTAACAAGTCCAGGAGGATATATTTACAGTATATACAATCTTAATTTTAAGAGCAGCACAATCCCCATGTGAATCCTATATTACCATATGACATTCTAGCATGTCCAGTCACGGAGGATATGTTTATAGTATATACAATCTTAATACCTTACATTTCTAAGGAGGACGGCACAGGAATATATTATTTACATTATATACAATTTTAAGGACGGAACAGTACATATAGTATTTGCAGTAAATACAATCCACATCATACTCGTGAGCCATTCTCTACGTTCAACATATTTTAGCACACACCTCCCCGATAAAATCAACTCCGGGAGAGTGCCAAAGGAGCACCCACCAAGTCGTGACATGGTGAGAGGGTGTGTTTGTCTAATGAATATCGAGCATTATAGGGAGGACGCCCAATGATAGAAAGGGTCGTATAGTATATAAGATAACCAATACTTTTCTCACCAAAAATAGCTCACTCGATGAGAGTGGTTTATTTGTTGTTCGTATTTTTATTCTTTCTCAATTATAATCGCTGAATAAATGCAGATGAACCAGACGGATTCAGTAAAACGAGAATATTGTTTCTGAAAAAAGCACTGTTTATCTTATAGAAACGATTACACCTACCTTCGCTGACAGTCCTTGACTTTACCCTTGATTTTATCAAGGGGGAAATAAGATCATAACATCCTTGACACGAGGAGACAATTGTCAGGAACGGGATCATAAAAACCGAAAGTAAATACTTTTGTCTGTCTTCCTTGAAATATAGCGCCTTTCCTGTAACACAGGCTAGATTGTTATTTTACAATCTGCGATAGGCCGTAATTGAAAACGGAAGTAAATATCTACGGTGTTAAGAGAGCGGCTTATCGAGTTAACATTACAGTAATAGGTGTTGCACCGAATCCTTCGTTTTTTTTTTAAACCGTTAGATTCTTTGACTTTAAGGAATACATGACAAGATCTACACTACGGAGAGGAACTCTTGGAGAGAGAATTAACCACAAAAAATATTTATTTACAAGTCAATATTATTGTGAAATTTATCTCCTTGACTCTGTCAAGGACAACGATAACTCTATTAACCGCGTTACATTTCCGCGAACATAGTAAAATAAATCCATTTTTCATGCTTGTGCGAAAACGCCGATTTGTATATATTATCTGCAACATATTGTATCCTGCGCGGGTTAATATAGAAATACTTGCCAGCTGCATTTATTGATTGAAGTATTATTTCTTCACCTGTTTCTGTATTTGCAGCTTTAACTGCCCTCCTTGCAATAGTTTTACATCTCTCAGTATTCCCACGTGCAGAATTCTCGCTCTGTGGGATAGCTTGTAAGTTATCCTAAGAGATAATTTTGCGATCTGAGTCAATATGATCGATCACAAGACCGTCTTTGATCACCCCGTGGAAAGTCTCGTATGCAAACCGATGAGAGTAATACTTTTCTCCCCTTCGATTGTGAACACTATATAACCAAAATTGCTGACAGTACCGACTGGTTTTACCCGCTGACAGTTTCTGACTACACCATCACGAGATGCTTCATAATTCTTGATGATAGGATTCTCGCAAATTCTTTTTCCATTTTGTATATAATATAATTTTTTCCGAATAATAATTTGTCTAAAATGTTATTTTACAAATATTGCGATATAGTCGTCGGAGTTTCTTATAACCTTATCCTTGACAGCGTCAATGCTAGTTTTTAAATCATAATATCGCTTCAGTTTTCTATATTTTTTCTACCGCAACATTGTACACCCAACTGCGTTTTCCCTCTAACTCCATCACCACACCGTTAGCATGGTTTTGGATCTGGACTTCTACGACGCACGCTTTGCGAATTTTGCCCGCAGAATTCATGTACAAAATATTTGTTACAAGCAGTTGCAGACCCTATCATCAGCCACTTGCATTGGTTCTTCGGTAGGATCATTGTAAATATAATATTATTAGTTTAAATACTTGTCTAAAATATTATATGGATAAGTTGGAGAGATTATCTACAATCGAGCCTTGGGGAACAATGTTTCCTAAATCAAGATTCGATCTTGTCAGAAAAACTCCTGACTTCCGGAGGCGAGCTCTGGCTGATCCGAGGAGTAATCTGATTAATAGTATTTGAGACGCTAAAAAAGAATTTTGCGACGATGATGCATCTCACGTGTGGTCGACATTCAAAATCATATTGATGATAAAGTCATTGATGCTACAGTGAACGAAGAGCTGGCGAAAACCATTATTAACTATCGACGATCAAATATATTTTTTTCAGAATAAAGTTTATTGTATTATCATAAACAGACAATCTCAGCAATTCCACTTGGTGACAATGGAAAATGGAAAAACCGCTGTGTTAAGCTAAACCTCTGAGCCTGGAATGTTGACTCGTATTGATAAACCATATTACAAACGAGCGTATCATATAACAGCGGTTATTTATGGAATTTATTCGCTGAATGATAAACCCAACATTATTGATCTTGCGCCAATGAAATATGCGATACGTGGATATGTGTTTAAGGATCTACGACGTAAAAACAATAAACAAAACAGGCTGAATAGGTCAAAGATACCGGAGCTACAATAAATGATGTCGCCTAGTTAGGTAATAAACATTTTTCCCAATAAAAGTAAAAAAAAAAATAACCGTAGAGATTTTATACGAATCAAACAATATGTTTAGGGGAGCTCCAATTGAAATTATTGATCATAACGCACACGCGTGCACTAGCGCTGTAACAATATTTCCACGAAATCGAACCATGAGATTTTACCCCCCAGAGAAAGACTCTGGCGGAAATATGTTTGATTTTATTCACGAAATAAGTAAAAACGATCATGTATCAGTATAGCTATTTCAGAGTTCCGATAATGAAAGATATGATCAATTTGTACGACATAACGGCGAAATATATCGTAAAGAATCTATCCACGAAGAAACAAAAATCTTGCGCAGAAATTTTGATCGCAAAATACTGAACATTTACTTAATAACTGTTTTACCGTTCCGTCAGTTGCTGATAACTTTGAAAGAGAAAAAATTCGTGGAAGCCAACACGATTTGAATTTCTTGAAGACGTGCAGCTAAGCTGCTGTGAATACGGACAAGGTGGATTGTGGAATACTAAGTATGACCACAACGACGTTATCTCGTTAACATAGTCGCGTGTTATTCCGGATGATTTCTTGGTATGAAAGAGTGTTCTGGATATTTTAAAAGATTTGGACACCCCACACAAGAAATGGCCAGAGAGGCAATAAATGGACCCCTTCCTGATTTTGATCGAATTGGACTCGCTCGTATCGAGTTATTCCAGTTTGCTAAAGGTCTTCGTCCTATTAATTATGCTTGGTTTCGTAGGCACTATTCAGAAAAAATGTGGGCACCAATGGTTTTATTACGATATATTCTCGATGCAAAAATACTGATATGGTTGATTGTAAGTGAAGCAATTATATCATACCGTCCTCAGAAAGAAGTTTGGTTACCACCACAGAATACGTATTATGTTGAGGAAAATAAAGCCGCAAAAGATCTTGGTAGAAGAATAATCGGTTAATTTACTCAAGGCGGAGCATATGAACATAAATAACATTATCCACGATTAATTATCGACGATGTTGAACTCGATTTTATAATTACTGATGCAACGAAGAGTAATATATTTGTAAGTCGAGAAAACGCTTACTTGTCTAACGGAACACGATTAGGTACAATTGCTGGTTATATTGATAGCGAGTCGCCTCAGATTACTCATTTAAGATCCTCAATCCTCGTCTATGTTTCGATATATTTATTATCGAAAGTGAACGGGTTTCCTAACACCGCGGTCATAGATGCTACAGTTCATAGTTGGTGATTCACAAACAAGAAATGTTATATAATTATTCTGAATCCGCTGATATTGAAACTTAAAAATATTTATTACAAAAATAATCAAATATCAAAATTACCATCTGCACCGTACGTGTATGATCTGGTATTCCGACACAAGACTGGTTATTTAAACGGACCAGAAAGTTCTGGTAAAACAACTAGACTTATGGTTGCTTTAACACCTACACACAGACTCGCAAGAAAAATGAGAGGACGAGGAGCAAAATCATGTACTTGCCATAGCTTCTTCCGATGGAAGGGAGACACATGGACTCCTGATCGAATAGGCGAGAAATATGTTCCAAGGAGCATCATTCGGGATGAAATACGCACAGTATCTAAAGATAAATTAAAAATGTTTCTCTATTGGCTGTTATTGAAAAATACAGCTGTGGTCGTGTGCGGCGATTATGGTCAACTACAGTCGCAGTAGTTTGTTGGGTTATCTTCGAAAGAATGGTTAAAGAATTTTGTAGATTATTATGAAGAAGTAACTGATGATCATATATCTATTGATCCAGAAGTAAGGGTGTTTTTGAAATTAATCAAGACTTCAACCGAATAAAATTCATTGTGAAATAATGCGTGAAATAATTTCAGAAACTTCTATGAACGATTTTCTGCTAGCGTGGAGACCAACTGATTTAATAGTGGCAAGTAAAAGATAGTTCGTGATACACTTCAACAGCGGTTATTTCAGTTGCATAAAGAAAACTTTTCAAATCTACGTGTACCATTGTGTTATAGACCAGCTGATACACGACGACATAATATCGATATTGATATACCAGGAAGGACCTAGAAACAGAATCTAGTATTAAATGATGTATTCGTCGTTGATGTCAGTGTTGTTGAGGATGCGCTGAGCGCGGACAAGACTCCACAGACACTGTGTTATGCAATGACAATTCATTCATCTCAGGGGTTAACTATTTCTGATACGCGAGTTTGGATTGTCGATAATCGTATCGAATGGTCAAACTTAGTTTATGTCGCAGTGACTCGCGTCAGAAGAATATCTCAGCTGCTGAGAATTGTCACAGACCCTACAGAAACTACTAGCACCAAAAAAGATGTTGTTAGCGATGATATAGTAAGAAAAAAAATAGTAGGTTATAAACAATGTGACAACAAAAAAACAACAAACAAACGCGACTTTGATCTCGATGTTGAATTTATCATGACATTAAAACAACAGCAAAATAATTATTGTGCAATGTTGTGGCGATATTCAAATAATGATCCAAGATAATTTACCGTGGATAGAAAAGATAGTAGTCTTGGTCATACACGCAAAACTGTGATGCTGGCCTGTCTTAAATGTAACCGACGTCGAGGTGCTAATTTACAAAAGAGAATGCGGTGGTAACTGTGTCTTCAGGAATTACTTGTAATTGTTCACGTGTAAATCCACGTTGAGGAGCAGTTGAATCTAATCTGTAGATTGCGGGTCTACCCGTAGATCTTACCATGCTGAAACTTGTATGCGTTGCAATAATCCAAATAGGATCAGTCGCTTTTTTCTTTTACCACCTTCAAGTTCACCGGGTTCATATAAATATCTGACAGTCACATTCCCTAATAATGTTTTTTTTGAAAAATCATTGAGTTTCATGGCAGTTGTACGAGTAATTTCATTAATTAATGCAGCTATCATACTTGGTAATCTTGCAACCCATTCGCGGGATTCGTATCTTGAATTATTTCTTTTGTGTATTGATATCCAAACAAACGCTCAACAAGTGTTCTATTAAATCTTTCAACAATTGCCTGATCATGATGTATTGCAGTATGTCCTCGTCGTATTTTGACGTTATGTTTTTTCATCAACGGCAATAATGCACACTGAAATTCTTTGCCAGGATCAAGTTGTAGCAGCTGTGGCCATCGTAGACCACCACGTTGATAAACTAGTTCAAACGCAGAAGCTACTTCAATTGCTCTTTTAGTTAATAGCGGCTCTGCTTCCTTGAATCTACTTGCAACGTCAAAGACGATTAACGTGTATTTGTATGTTAATTGACGTCTTCATATTTTAACAGTATCATGTGGTAGAAATAATATATCCGCCAGATGAACTTCATTTGGCACGACGACTTCAAAATGTGCAAAGTGAATTTATTTAGGCGGTGGTAGGAAATTGCCATATTGCCTGTCGTGCTAATCATTTTTCAGCAGCAATACTTGTAAAGTTTGCTGCGTTGGAGAGTTTACTAATCGCTGCTTTAGCCCGCCAGTATCCTCTTGGGCTATAATAAATCGATTCCATTATTTTTTTAATAATCGGATGATTAATTACCAGCTCTCAATGCTAGTTTACCCTTCATAGCAGAACTTACCAACCAAATAACTAATGATTCTTTGAAAGATTTATTTGTTGTGAAATTTAACACATGAATCAACTTTACATCTGCGATATGTCGCTGCTGAAGGTCCTTACTTTTATAAGCTACATCATGAGCGTGACACGCTTTATCAATAACGTTTATTGGATACTCACCAGGGTTTGGGTGATCTTGGTTATCGAGTCCGATATCAAGTCGGATACCAGGACCACAGTAATTATATCCTGGAAGGTGTTTTGTTTCGTCTCCTGGGTACTTAGCCCAAAGTGTTCCAGGCCCCTTTGTTAACTGCGCGGCAATATCACCTTTTTAAACACTGTTTGGATTAGGAACAAACTTAAATTTTTTGTACCACATCGTTCACACTTGCCCGTAAGTGCTTGTCGTTTATTTTTCGAAATTGTAGTTGTTATTCCACTTGTGGGGGCACGCGCCCTGCATTTCACACAATATAAACCCATATTATTTTTTTATATTACTACAACATGGATGTAATTGATTATTCGGCCAGCATTACCAAATGCTGTCCGAATGATTATCATAGATCCATCTGGAAGTGGTAAAAGACAACTGTTACTTAATAATGAGGTGGTTAAAATGGGATAAGTTGTATTTAGTTGCTCCGTCAGTTGATGATCAATGATGTTACGAAATACTTAAAGATTTTAATGAAAGTGCAAGTTTGTTAAACGAAGACTTTATTGAGTTTATTACCGATGATGTGATGCTGGAAAAAAATCAAATGCCGCCAGAATATTCTCGCGGGAAGACATAAAAACACATATGTGATTTATGTTACTCAGCGGTATACATAAATACCTAAAGTGATCGGAGACAACTGTGATATTTTAGCTGTATTTAACGGAACTGATATGCATAGGCTACGAAATATTCATCAGACTTGGTGTAACGGTGAAATGGATTATAATCGTTTCAAAAATTTCTCTTCATGGGCACAGTCAACCCCGTATGGTTTTATAACGATAACCTTACATGATCCTCGGTCACGATATCGAATCGGCGTAGGTAGGATATTTTAAAAAGAGCAGCATAGAGGGTGCTGTGTCATACTAAGTACACAGTTACTTTCGCAAATTTATTTCAATTTATTTTGCGATTTTCGGGAGGTGATTTAGAAGGCTTATGTTGCGAATTGGCGGGGTAGTCAACTAGATCTGTTCACGCTGCTGCATCTACTGTAATAGAAAATTGACTTTAATCAAACAACTCAATGTTCAAATTCAGTGTTCATTGGTGTTGCGCCAGTGTGGTGTGTATTTCTGATTTATCAGCTTAACACTTTCTCAAGGTTTAATGATGGGTTTCATTGCAAGACACTACCATACAATAAATAAAATCGCCCATTGTTGCCCATACATAAACTGTGGACCTGGTTGTGACATATACAATAAAATCGCCCATTGTTGCCCATACATAACCCGTGGACCCGCTATGACACATACATGTTCATAGTAGCAGGTGCTTGATACATGTACATGCATGAGGGCCCTTAATTATGTCCAACATATCTTTTTGCTCTAGATATGACTTCTGGAAACTACCCCTCCAACCACCTCCTTCATTAAAAAAAAAAACTATGGGAGAATTATCTGAATAAAGGAGAGATTTAAGAAAGGCATAGCTTAAATATATTAGTGATTTTTGCACATATTCTTTTGTGTTCAATGATTTATTTTTTGAATTTTTTGTGTATCCTGCATTCAAACAAGTATGATCAAGACTAAACCTTGCAAAATAGATAAAACATATAGAGATGAAGAGAACAAAATACCATCCATTTCAGGGTTCTCATTAAGTTATTTTTTTAGCTTGTACTCTACATAGGTTGTCGTTGTTCTTATATGGTTTAAAACCATTTTTTCAGCACAAGGACCAGTGAAAGCTCCGGTAAAGAACCACCAACCCAAAAGAAGCTACTGGCAAGCTTTCTCACATACCCACACTGGCAAAACCGAGACAAACCCATGCAGACAGAGGTGAAATGGCCCCATCAACACAGGTAAATTGATAAATCAATGTTGCGTATGCGAATGAATTCACCGATTTCATGTACAGACATTGTTCAATTTGTTTAAAAAAGTACGCAGATGAAAAGTGATTCAAACAAATTAAAGTACTATACTCTAGTGAAATCATTCATTATCAATTTTTTTTATAATATGTGATATTTCTGCTTCCACGTAGCTCTTTACTGATTATATATCATCAGCTTAGACAGTGGGCCTTGTCAACATGAAAATATATCTACTATTGACCACTGCCACTTCCCACCTGTCTTGCTTTAGAATCTACCTTGGGATGTGGTACATCATAGCCAGTGGAGTCTGCTGGTGCATTATTACCTTAGCTAATTTGTTAGCTTGGTACACAAGTGTAAATCAAATGTCGATCCATAGACTCAAATGCCTCATCATTACAAGGTTCTGCAGTAGGTGACGGTAGGGTATGTATAAGACCTGGTCAAGAAATGCAATCAATGATTTTCCATTTTCTAATCTCATTGATCATAAATTAATAATACTTCTACAATTCCAATACTGTCCAAGTGTTCTTCAAAAGCTAAATCCCCATTCAAAGAAGTAAACTGAACAATTTTCCATGTTCACACATGCTACGGTAAGACAATACTCTTGTTTGTAAACTGAGTTTTTCTCACCTGCAAAAGTAGGTTTGCTTTGATGGGGTTTGATGCCCATTTTCGGCACAATTGACTGTACATGGTGGCCATTATATCTGGCAGACAATGAACCCCAAGAAGAAACGCTTAAGCTACAGGCAGGCATTCTAACATACCCATGTTGGTAGAGCCTAGAATTCAAACAAATCTGTATCATGACACTCCTCAAACTCTAAACTGGGCCTCTCTTTAGCTACGATGTCGTAGCCTGATCTTGATTTGTTGTGGTTCCACGAGGTAGGAGTAGGGGTCTTAATATTAATACTACCGTTAAGTTTCTCTCATATTCATAGTAGTATGTCCAAAAAATGTTCTCGAATTTGCCTGAAAGAAACATTATGCCTAACCATCATCTTTATTTCCTTCCATAGAAGATAGCATGATATAACAGTAAGTCATCTGAATACAATCAATAAATAAGTACCAACAAAATTGAATATTAGAATACAAACTCTTACAGTATATTAATCAATAAAGTGTTCCTCAATTGCATATGTTGCAAGTTTCAGTACCTTATTTGCAGAAGATAGCTGAACACTGCGTAACAAAGTATGCTGTATACAGGGCGAATAGCTTGTAGCTTTCATTGTCGATTACACCTGATGGTAACCTTTGACCTAGAAGATATTGGAGTTGCAGCTCATCTTCAGCGTTAAATAACGTAATGTGCATGCTCAGTGAAAATTTATCACTAAGTTGATCATAGAAAGAGGTTCTGAAATTCGACATGTAAGGACAAGCAACACAACAATGAAGTATCAAGTCTATATAAACATTCCACATCTAATACACACATCGAGCTCTGTTTGAGGAACAGAAGCCCATAGTTTAGTTACCTTAGTGTGCTGTCTGGTTTTAGCCGACTGCCACACTGAGGCAGGTCGTAAGTATTCGTGTATCGAAGAGAATCTATGAAAATCTGTGTGATTAGACATTCTATTTTCAAGACCAGCAATTTTTGACCTTACAATTTCTTTCAAAGTTTGTTTATCTGGAATTTCGGAATGCTGCAAATAATCAGTTAGATACTCGATCACGTCAAACTTCTTTAAAGTATAATATAAATTTGAAATTAACCTGTAGCTTGACATGCATCCGTTCAAAATGAAGTGAAATAACGCAACGTTAAACACACGTTTAGTATGTACGTTTTCAGGCATCAAACACAATGTGTGTAAAAACATCAATTTTCTTCTATCAATGTCGAAATGCGTTGATGTCCATTCTAGCTTTCCCATGGCGATATTTGTATGTGTTGCGAAGCCTTGTAAATATTTGGCAAAATACCTTAGAGTTTTATCCAATGAAGAGTGGTCACTTTCTTTAAATGTTACACAATAATTAACTTCCATACAACATAGAAGGAAAAATTAACTTTTGATTACATTTGCTGCAACCAAACTATTTAAGCCATTCGGTTTAATGACAATACCAAACAGACCGTGAAAAAAAGATTTTTTCCCTTTCTTGCATGCATCGAATATTGCGTCATGCGATGTCAGCTCTGAGTTAATCCGGTGTCCCAGGTGTGTTGCCGAATCATTAACCGGGAAACACGACGGCCCACGATACCATTTCGTATTGACATAATTCTTGTATTGGGGACCGAAAATGTTAGTGTATGACTTTGTGACAATAATCTCGAATCGCCATTTATTGGTGTAGGCGTATGCTATGTCTAACAATTTTTGTAGATTGCTAGGATATATAGCCAAACGTGAAATGTCATCATCTGGGATTGGATTTCCTACAGCTAAATATCAAATCTTTGCCCCAAATGCACTATTTTCTAACTGTAGCAGCAAGTCATTTATAAATAGTCTGTACATCAAGGTCGACACAACACCCCCTTGTCTCACTCCTTGGCCAATTGAGAACCAGTCCGAAAATTGCCCATTAACAAGAACTTTGCTCTGTAAATTTGTATACATGTTAACAAATATCAAGAGGTATTTACCCGTAATTCTCAACATGAATAATTTAAAAAGTAATCCTTTGTGCCACACGGTATCAAATGCCATTTTTTTTTGTATCAAGAAAAGCAGCAATAACCCGTGAATCCATGTTTACATTATATTGTACTGATTGCAACAGCAAAAATCTCGCTGCTGTGCAGCCTAAACCATTCTGGTAACCATGCTATTGTGAACTGGGTATATTTAGAACTAGTATCTTTGAGCCAAATTACCAAACGTTCATGAATAATTTTCTCAAAAGTTTCGTAGATAACAGGCAGTAAAGTAACAGGCCTGTAACTTCTGAGGGAGTTCTTTGCCCGTAGTTATTTACTTCCGCTTTCAGTTTCGACCTATCTCAGGTTGTTAAAAAACAGTCTAGTCTGTATTACAGGAAAGGCTTTATATTTCAAGGCAAACAAAAAAATAGTATCTACTTTCGGGTTTTATGATTTCGTTGCTGACAATTGTCTCCCCTTGTCAAGGATTTTATGATATTATTTCCCCCTTGATGAAACCAAGGAATGTCAGCGATGGTATGTGTAATCATTTATTTAAGGCAAACAGTGCTTTTTTCAGAAACAATATTCTGGTTTTACTGAATCCGTCCGGTTTCTTGGCTCATCTGTATTTTTCCAGCGTTCATTATTAAGAAAAAATAAAAATGCTAACAGCAAATAAACCACGCCCATCGCGTGAGCTATTTTTGGTGAGAAAGGTATTGGTTATCATATATACTACACGACCCATTCTATCATTGGGGTCCTTCCTATAATGCTTGATCTTTAATAGTCAAACACACCCTCCCACCTTGTCACCACGTGGTGGGTGCACCTTTTGCATTCTCCCGGGGTTGATTTTGGGGAGATGTGTGCTAAAATATGATGAACGCAGAGAATGGCTCCCGTGTATGTTGTGAATTGTATATTCTGTAAATACTGTCTATACTGTTCCGTCTTTAAAATTGTATACACTGTAAATAATATACCTATTGTGCCGTCCTCCTTAGAAATCTAAGGAATTAAGATTGTATATACTGTAAATATATCCTCCTGGACTTGCTAGAATGTCATATGGAAATCTAGGAATTCACATAGGTATTGTGCTCTCCTCTACTATACACACCCTCCTGGACTTGCTAGAAAGTCAAATGGCAATCAAGGAGTTCACATGACGGTTTAAATATTTTTCTTTTAAATACATATTTAGTATCTAATGATTTATACCAATGATATCATTTCTGCTATTACAAAATTAGAACATGACGGCGTAAATATATCTGATGAACTAAATCCTGAAAAAAATTATTTCTGATTTTGAAACACTACAAGAACGTAAATTTGAAGGGGGATACACACTACCATCAGAATACAAATTTGTGAAGCGATCGATGGCTATAGTAAAAGAAACTGAAGTGGGGGGATTCCCCCCTCTCTCTCTCTCTTGCAATATCAAAAAATTGGATTAGAACTGTCTTGTGAATACGAAGCAAAAAAGACTATCAATGCTCGCATAAGACAATTAAGAAAGATCATGTCAAAAAATGAAAATGAAAGTTTGGGACATTCATGAAAATGAAAGTGAAAGTGTCAGAATTTAGTCAGGATTCATCTTTTTTATACTGATTTTAGTCGATTTGTCAGTAACAAATTGTCCCCATTTGATATAACCAAGAACCTTGTCAAGGATGAAATCAAGAAGGGGGATTATTGTGCATTTTTTCTATTGTTTTCAAGTATATCTTGTTCTTGACAGTCTACGACTAAAAATCATTAAGATCTCACATATAAATTTGAACTCAAAACTTTTCACGAAGGTCAAGCAGGTGGTCGGTATGGTCAGTTAGCTTGAAATTTATTCTTGTTAATAGCGGATTATGACATCGTAAGTAAACCGGGTTAGTAGGCTCATGCACAATCAAATATCCGGGTGGTACTTGCGGTGTAAAAGTATAAAGAATATACACTTGCTGCGCCTGATTTGATTTTTCATTATTGTCTGATAACTTCCCTCAATTACATCACATAAAAGATTGACCGCGATCGTTGAGGTTACATTCACAATTACCGGTGAGATATGACGGCCCTCACCGTGCTGTCCATTGTTGTATCGGAGAATATTATCTTGTTGAGGCGTTAATTTTTCTACTCAGCAAGTATTTTAGGAAAAAACTCATCGATGATATCGTCGATGGATTTTCTTAACTCGGATGCCTTATATTTAGGAAATTGAAATGTCGGAAGATCTGCTTCTGTTATTGAATATTTATTAAGAAATAATTGCTTAAATCTGTTTTCTGACTGAGTTACCACTTGTATCATATTTCAATATATACATTCAAAGTCAAATACAGTTTGATTTAATATTTCTATTTGATTGATAATATCATCTCGTGGGAGACGAGAAATCAAGAAGATACTCGGTAAAACGCTGACGCAAGTTTTCTAGTTGTTGTTTATGTTCGTGACCAATATTATTAAAAACATATACTAAAGCTTCTTCGTTAATAGTTCTGGTTCTTTGAACACCATAAGGTTCGAGATATTCAAATACCTACGTCATTCCATTATTATTGAATAATATTTAGTCACCAGACGTGTTTTTTATTATTACTCTGTGTAAGCTGTCATAATTTCCAATATAATGATATGAATAATTTGTCGATGTAAAATCAGCCCGTGTAGGTTCAGGTATTAGTGCTGGCACTGGTGGAGCAACTTTAGGCAATCCTAGACGGATCTGATAGACGACTGATAGATATCAACGGTGAGTTTATTTCTATCGCGGCTGATAGCCTTGGTTCATGAACTGTTATAGCTATCTTGAATTCCCGGCCCGTTACGAATTTTATCCTACGCTGAAATTCATCATTGATCTGTTCGATTTGATAACTGCCGATAGGTAAACCAACAACCTGCCAATCGGGTGTTCCAAATGGTTTATTTTTATTTGCAAATACCAACGAATTATTCGATTGTAGACCGCCAAACGATCTTGACCGGATATTGGGCCAACTGTAGTATACTCACAACTGCGCAAGAGCTTTTTCTTTTACTGGAATCGCGGTTGGAAAAATAATATTTAATTCACGGTTTGTCGAGCTTACTGATATCATCGTGGTTTTCAGAGGACTTGTATTTCCGACTATCTGCTGAAGTAGTTCTGTCATTATTCAAACTCCCTTGATTTAAATCATGGTTTTCTAAATGATTTACTTCATTGCATGTCTTAAGCATTGTGTCAAATTCAGAATCTGATATCGTTTCATCCTTAAGGCTTGATGATATCAACGACGACAATTTAGAATATGCGTGTGTTGCTGTGTGTAATTTTACAGAAAAATTGTGCAATTTTGTACTCGTGCACGTGGATATCTTTTTCGCGGTAATATTAAAAATCTCAGCAATCGTTGCTGATGATGAAACACATATTGTCACTGCTACTGCTACCGTTAATGGTGTTAGCACTGATAATACTCCGCCAGTGTTAGCAGGGATAGCAGATCCCGAGTATACAACAACATCAATGTAAACCGCACGTCATCGATATGTTTTTACTTTCGTTGTATACTTGTCAACGATGTTTATAAGCGTTGTTTGCCATTCACGTACTTGATGATATCAACATTTTTGAAGTGCTTAGGCCGTTCTTTTATTTTTTACAGTAACCAATTGAGACATTTCAGTAACATGTTCCAGACACCACCTGTAAGATGCTGCAGTTAATTTCTTATCAGCTGAACACAGACAACCTGTACACACCAGTGGCTTCCGCGGTATGTTTGATAGTATTATTTTGCTGTGATAATGTTGAGAATCCCTATGACACTGTTTGTGGGGAATTTTAATCAGATTAATTTTTTTATCGATATCAGGAATTCCACTTATGACATCTTCGATGTTGTTTTTAATCGTATTCGTCTTGATATCAGAGAGTTTCACGTCAGCAGTCAACGGGGTGCCAAAGAAATCGTCAGCGATTTTAGTGAGCTTTTGAAAATTTCTACCGGTGTTCATAAACATATTTACGTGAATTTCATACTCGGCCCGCAGCGTGGATAGTTTAGTGTCTATGGTATTGCAGTTCACATCCACGTATTCTTTTATTGCTGTATCTTCGTTTGATGTTGGATCTCTTAAAACAACTGTTTTAATTTCGTTCATGCTGAGTTCACCTGTCGTTGTGTCGCCGGTATTCTTCAAACGATTGGCAACGCTTCTTGCAATTTTATTTCTGATAGTTGCGACTGATATCCTTGAGTCTCTGATCTTACCGTTGCTGGTAAATACTGGCATGTTATCCGTGGTAGCACCAAGAACTCTACGAACCATGTCATTCCACCTGATGTTACTCGTTTTTCAAACGCCGTGTCTATCCTGAAAAACGAAAACTTCATCTCGGTCAACTCCAGAGAGGTTCATAATATCAGCGAGTTCATCCTTTGTCGCGTAATTTGACAAATCTATTTCGTGGATTTTTTTACTGTTAGTAATATCGCCACGGGATCTTCCGTAAATATCTACCATTATTCGTTATAACGTCCACTTGTATAATTGTGCACGACTTTGTGAGGTGGCAACGCTGATTTTGACACAGCGTCGAGTACAGGAGTTTCTTCACGGCCGCATATTGGTGGATCGTTAGTGCTTGTGTTGGTTATGATGAATACCAAACCGGGATTTTGTGAGATGTGACATAGTTGATAAATTCCTGCAGTGGAGCCAACCCATACGACTCGAAATAAATAATTCCAAGGGGATTAATCGCGTATGCTACCCAATGAGTTCATGTACCTGTACTATTATTGAGATTAATAATACCTGTCTCAGTGATGTTTGGTCATTGCGGTAACTGATCGCGCATAAAATCATCTCTAAAATGTTTGATATTTAGTTGCTTAGCAGCATCAAGTAAATCAAAATTTCACATAGGTGAAAAACTCAACGAAGTGTTCCTGGAAGTCTCAGATTTTTTCCCTTTGTTCCTGAAAGTCTTAGATCCTTACTGTTGCTTTTTTAAAATGCCATTTCAGCAGCTGTTCCAACAGCACCTAACGTGGCTGCTTTTGCAACGGCTAGAGCTTCTGCAGTCTATCAATGCCGGTATTGCCGCGAGTAGTGGAAATATACCACCGGTTTTAATAGTATCTTTGATAGCACCGGCGGAGAATTCCAGTCGTATTCCAGTCTTGGATTGTTTGGCTTTATTAAGGTGTTTAAGTTGACGTGTTGTCAACGATAATTTATTTTGACCACCTGTAATATGACGATTTTAGCGTTATTGTGGTTACGGATTTTTTTTACTGATGCGGATTGTAGTTTTATAGTCTGACCAGGAGTCAGACTGACAGTAACATGGTGATATGATGACATTTATGATAATACTCGTATTTTTAAATCACCGCGCGATCACATGTTTTCCACTGGTGCGTCAACACTTTTCATTCGACCACCAGCACCTTCAAGCAACATTGCTTTGTCGCTGAGTATGACCGCTGGGTTCAAGTTAGCTCTTAAGTGTATATCAACGACAGACTGCCTAAATAAATCTAAATGGTTCAGTGAAAAGTAATAGATCTGATACAATGTTGTAAAATCCAACTGCGAGATTTGTAAACCGGTATCTACATTTTAATCACGTCCCATATACGACAACAATCAATGATACGCGCGAGCAACACGATTGTGTTCAAAATTTAAAGTTATATCCTGAGATGGTTCTTGGTCTCCGTTTATTCGTAGAGAAACTTCACTGATTGCAAGGCTGTCAAATATCATGTGTCTTTTTTCTTGACTATTTAACCGATCAACAGTTTGCAGCGCAACGAATATATGTCTCAGTGCAGAAACGCCCTGATGGGACGCTATTTGCAATGTAAATAACCCGGCAACATGACTTTGAATACTATCTCTAGACATTGTAGACCATGACAATGGCGACTACCACCTGTTTTCATAAAAGAAAGTAATCGTTGTTCTTCAGTAATCGATAGAGTCATTACTGGCATCCATAGTGAAAGTTTAAACAGTATTACTTTATCAGCAGCAGCTGCGGCTGATCGCCAAATAGCATTATCATCACTACCCTTTCTCTCAAGCACAATAGTGTTTCGGTCCAAAGATAGCTTTTCTAACTTTTCTACAGAATCCTAAGATATGTGACAGTGGAATCGCACATGAAAATCTTTTACATTCACCTTTTAACATTAATTTACGTGTAGCAAATCCTTGATTGTAATTGCCGTTGGTGTTCTGTAACATCAAAAAAGCATCACTTGGTCTGGGTATTGCTCCAGCCGGTTGTGGGTGAGTCGCAGTATCTCGTGTTAATTGTACTTGAAGAAATTGCCTATTATCAAGATGATTAGTGTTATCTTTGGTAAACATTATCGACGGGCCGATTGATCTAGTATAATCGTCGAAATATCTTGCTAACCCTACTATTGTTGTGGCAACGTCAACGTCTTTTTCAATTGTCTGGATGTTTTTTCCATCAATCATGTATGTGGCGCTGCTCTTTCGGTTCCGCTTCTTCCCTTTGTTTTAATTTAGGCACAAGTTTTCTTTTTATTTCACTGATGCCTTCAAGTATTTCTTCACCTCTGACAGGGTCAGGAGGAGGTTGAGCTGCAGCTATATCAGCTGAAAGATTTTTAATAATTCTTTTTGTTTTTTCAGTTCTTTCTGCTGTCATTGTAGTTTGTTCAGCGGTTTGTTTTAATGCTGGATAAAAGCCCTCCTCAGTAACCGTTGCGATTCTTTCAGTAACTGTTGTTACAGGTTTAAGTAACTGTTCTGCACTTTCTACAAATTCAACTTGCAATTCTTGACGAGCTTGTAGTTTTTCTTTAACATAATCATGGACTGGAATATATTTTTGAATTGCTTCTAGTCGTTCTCGAGCTAATCTAGCTGTATGAGACTCCAACGCTGCTGCCATTATTTGATATAACAATGATTTAATTATAGCAGCAGAGAGGGTGCTGTCTCATACTCGGTACCCAGTCACTTTCGCAATTATTTTGTGAATTTGTTTGCGATTTTTGGGAGGAGATTCAGAAGGCTTATGTTGCCATTTGCTCATTTTAGATACATGTTCTTTATAAATCTGTACATCTTCTCATTTCACAAACAGCTGTATGCAGTCAATGTAATACAGTATTCACACGCTAGTTTAAAAATAGACGCAAAAGGTCCGGAGAGTACAATGCCTGTAGTCTGTTTCTTTTCTGTATTCTCCAATGTTATTGCTTCCAAAACATATTTCACATTTTTCAGAAGCTCATTAAAAGTGCTGAACCAATAGTGTTTTCTTTCTTATTAATGTCCATATTATATCTTTACTGATGAATATATAGTTTATAAATAGATTATAGTTTGACTATAGGCTACCTATAAGAGTGTGGAAGACAATTTATTTATATTTTGTTTTCTTCTAAAGATTTAAACACAGAAGTGTGTGTTATATAGCAATGAAAATATAAGGAGAAAAGTACATACATACATAAATTTCCAGTGAAGGTAACAAACCCATATACTTGGCGCAAAAGCTAACTTACTGGCCCCTGTTAACGCCTCCTGTACAATCATATAATTCAATAATATCAAACAGTCATTTTAATAATTCAATAATATTAAACATCATTCAATAATTTTAACAATATTTTATTGAGGAACAGTTTTATATTTGATGATTAAGTACCTTTTTTTGAATGTATTTTACACACAGTTTTCAGTTGACGTACAAGTTTGGTATTCTATATTTGTCTACAATGGACCTTTTTGGAATAGTTTTAGAAACTAAAATTTATTTATTAAGCTTTATAGCCCTTAAAATAATACAAATGCATATTGCAAATTTGAAACTAAGTGAATTGCTCATGATAAAGCAGTATATACGAAAAGTAAATGGAAAAGATGAATACTTTTCATGTCTTTATGAATACTTTTCATGTCTTTTTTATAGTGTTTCGACACCCAGTAACCATTGCAACGGACACGTGAACACAAAACTGATGTAAGAAATAAATGTTAACCATCTAATATGTATAGGATACATCATATAAGGACAGTTGGACAGGGGGCAGAGAATGGCCATTATTCAATATAGTCCTTTGGTAAATATTTGAACAAAGCAATAAGATTGGCTAAATTAAAGGTTTATGGCAATAATAAAAAAATTGTTTTTAAAAAACTTTTAAATTTGATATTTAAAGCCATGTAGAATTTAGAAACGAAATAGTATAGTTTCAGGAATGAAAGATCTGACAACTTGCATCAAATGCCATTGAACATGTGGTCAATCAAACAGAGTTAAAAAATCATGATTATCCTCCTTATGTAGCGATGCATTATAAGAACATTCGTACGTTATAGGAAATGTCAAAACATTCTAAGAAACATGATAATTATATGAAACGTGAATATATTATCAGAAACATGATAATTATAAGAACAATGAACACATTATAAGAAACACGATACGTTTAAGTAAACATGAATCCATTATAAGAAAAATGAATTCAAATAAACATCAATGTGAAAGAATAAACTTAATGGAGTTTTCATGTTAAAAGTTAAAATTTATGAGTTTGCCCTCAGTATTATCGGAGCCTAGAAACTCTGCAAGATGCCTTATTCGAGAATGACATATATTACTTCAAAATATTCCAAAAATTTTAATGTTAGAAAATTATTTATCTTATATATATATATATATATATATATATATATATATATATATATATATATATATATATATATATATATATATATATAAAGATATTTTGAAAGACGAAAGGTTTGAAAGGTAGTCATTCCACGTAAAGATATTTTACGAAATGTATGTTTATCAGAGTGCAAATGTGAAATTTGCTTACCTTATATTCAAGAGTGCATAGTAAGGCAAAATGTGTTCTTTATAATATTTAGATGTCCATGAAAGAAACTGTATACGTCAGATTACTGCGTACCTCCGCCTCCCACCGTCAGCAATAATTGCTCGGTCTACTTCATTTTAATTGACTGCTTACGTTTCCTGAATAGAGACGTTTAAATACGGTGATCAGATTTTAGAATACATATTTCAACGATGAAAATGCAATCTGTCAACGTTGATTTCTTTTGATTCTTATATCAAGACTTGGATTCAAAATGAGAACTCTTAGGGACCCCGTTAAGGCATCACGTTTGTACTGTGGAAGGGTCAACAGCTGAGATTGCACAATTTGAAAAAAAATATTTAGACAAAGTTTGCCTTCCTCTTTGCAAAATTACAATAATCTCATTTGAATTATGTTGCATTATCAGACCACTGAAAAGGGAATAACCATCTTGACTAGTCTCCTTGCATTTGACTTGTTATTTTATTTATGGAGGAAAAGCGTTTTTGGAATGCTATCGCATGAATGGTATAATAATTTCCAACTTCTTTTGAAATAAACAAACATGACTAGGTATGCACTATTTGTCCATGACATGTACTAATTCACCATTTACAGAAAGATACTTAATGCAAGACTAAGGTTGATATAATCTGCACAATTCCAATTGCAAACACGAGGAAATACGTTCGATATTGCTACCACAGGCATGCCTGTTAGACGTGTTGTTTTGGACGATGCTGGTGTTTTTGTTTGCAGAAATCCATAGTGGCAGATACGCATCGCTACCCTTATATTGACCGGATATCGGAATGTTATATGTCCAACTACCCATAGGTTTTCTACGGGTATTAATCCAGAAGCCCATAAATTGTCCGTTACAAGCAAGTGGAGGGAGTGGAAAAGAGAGAGTGTGTCAACCAAGCTGTGTTTCCATATCACAGTCAAGAGATGGCAGGACAACAACGAAGGCGAGAGGGAAATAGCAAGGACATTATTCTTTAACTTTAGCTTTAGACCTGTGCAACAATTGTCTCGTACTTTTCCTATACTTTAAAAGTTAAAATTGCATCTGTATTTTCAAAAGGGTTTAGCGCCAATTAAACTTTAATATCGTGTGAAGTATTGCATTTTGTTATGAGTGTTTTGGAGCCATAAAAAAAAGACAAAGGTACAATAAAAAAGGCAGGCATGAACGAGTTTAGATACCACGTGTAAAATATATGCAATGTGTAAATCTTAGTGCCTTCTAATTGTAATGAATATTTTTTCAATTGACGTCATTTGTTTAAGGAGTGTGATCAACAATTGTTATATCGCATTAATCTGTCTACGGTATTCTTATATTACGTGTTTAGGCTCGAACAAACAGTAACACAAGAAAGAGTGAAAACAACAAGCTTTGAAAAAATATAATAAATTATTTCCCTGGAAAAATACTTTAAAAATGAAAAAATATGAACTTACGGTTTTAAAAATCAAATCCAAAATAAAATCCAAGAATAATCCACAAATAAAATTTTAGAAGTTCTAATAACAAAGGGTTTAACCAGATTTCAAGTTCGATTCCCGACGAAGAATCCAAGATGGTAGACGATGAGGTATACAGTAACCTGTAGTGTTGAGGTCTACAGTTCCTTGTAGAAACAAGAAATATCACTTCGGTTTTGGAAATCTGAATAATTTTTTATGAAAGCTGTCTTTGTTCAAGAGTTTCATATGAACATACATGTTTTCCAGGAAAAAAATAATTAATCCTTTTGAATCCACGTAATTGGAAATAGCTCAAAACGACACAACAACTTCCAGTGTAAAGATAAAGCCCAAAACGGAAAATATCTCTCCAAAACAAGGGTTATATCGTATTATAAATGCAAAAGGGGGGTCACGTGACCATGTCCCAGAATATCGTCGAAATCTTTTACTTGTTAAAAATCATGTACACCCAGTGTGGCCCAAAACCAATCATTTTACTCTAAGAAATATAAAAAAATTGTTTACATCTTAAACTACGTAGTCCCATCATGACCTCGACAACAACCAATCATTTTAAAATAAAAATAGAACTTACTTACGTGGTTGCTACCAATTTTGAATCAAGGTCAGGATCTAGGTCAACACCTGGTGTTTACTAAAACGAACAGTCAAGGTCAAACTATTTGCTGGAAAAGTATCATCTCCAGTGAATAAGTTTACATTACATTAGCATGTAATGAAAAATAATAAATAATAATGCTGACAAACAATTAAATTTATATATATATATATATATATATATATATATATATATATATATATATATATATATATATATATATATATATATATATATATATATATATTAAATCAGATATAATCAAATCAAATGTACATAACAGGTATCAAAATGTGCTTTTCAGCGAAGCGGACTAAACCAATTTCCATGGAGCTGTTATATTATGTAATCGGCAAATACTTTGCACAGTTATTTAGTTTTGGCTACATTATTTATTGTTGAGCTCACTTTATACCATGAAAATAGCGAAATTTATTTTGTCTTCGTAATCATGTCATACCTACATATTTGGAAATAATTAACTAATTTTCTGACGGAAGTATTTCTGTTTATATATTTGTCACTTTTTTGTCGACAACCACAATTTATGTTTTACTTGACCTGCTTATATCTGGAAATTTGGATTCCAGTGTAACCAATAATACATAAAAGTACATCACCATGAACATTTCCAATAGTCTTCATATTAATATATTACCTTCTAAAGCACTTCCTAGAACATATATACAAAGAAGGTTCAAAGCTGATAATGACAGTTGTCTCTGCACCTAATAGCTGATGGTATTTTATATGAACGGACGTTACATGTGAAATGACACGACAAACACCAAAGATGTACAATTCTTGCTTTAGCTGAATCTCTATCTTTAACACTTGACAAGTTGTAGACACCATGGAACGTAACTGTTTTGAACAAGTTGCAAAAAGGTTTGCTGTCATACTGGAACATTAGAACATGTTAGATTAACATTGCGAAAACGATGGAACGGATGAAAACCTACGGACCTAATTGACCCTGAGGACTAAATAGTACGTAACAGTTATCCTACATTCTCTCTGTGACACATCTGATGTAAATAATCTCCACTTTTATGTTTGTCTGGACAGATCTACCCTTTTCATCTTCATTTGACTTCACCGTTTTTTCAGGCTCATAGGTATACATGTTGGGGCATAAGTGTGCTCTTAGGGTCCCCTGATTATATTATATCTTATCTTCCCTTGTTCAATTACTGTGATCACCAGATAGTGCAATTATTTGCGTGCAACAGAAACTCTTTCCTCAAGATGATAGAAAAATTGCAAATAAGATATTGCTATCTGTTGGCTTGTTTCCAATATACTGTACATTTGATACAAACATCTTTTCTCAGGAGAGTATATATATATCAAAGATATAATTGTCACCTCCTCTTCGTCCTTTCTGGAAAGTGAATGTACGAATCAATGGTGTGCAGGTGGCACAAGAAATCCTATACCTCATACGCATTAATGTTGGGTTCACGATCTTTTAGATTAGGACTTGATCACATATAAATTTTCATGGCACGCTTGATAATACTTAAATATATACTTCTCACTATTTGGTTCTCTCATAGCGGTGCACTCCATTCTTTATTGCTACGTAAAATTAAAGCATAGCAATCAAATTTTCCTTTTCATTTTTGCAATATACTATATCAGTGATAATAGTTTCTTAAATATTTAAATCTATTCTGATGCCAAGCAAACTAACACTATGGTTAAATATTAAATCGGCTTGAATCAGCTGTTCCGTTTTTTTGTGTCGATTTCATGATATTTGTGCTTGTTGCCTGTCTTCATATACGTTATTGTGTTCATTATCTATTGGCTGTTCAATTCGTATGTGTTTCTTCATCTCCTTCTTCTTCTTCAAACCGCCATCACGTGATACTCGCCAGTCAACCCGTTTTTGCTATCATGGACCCTCGTTAATTTCTTTAAATGATCACTCCTTGGCTCTCCACACTACATTATGCTCTAGACTAAACGAAGTGGGACTACATTCATCATAACCTAAATGTAAACACAAGCGAAATAAGAAACGTTGTTTCAAAGCTGGCAGGCGTTGAACAGGAAGAATTCCAGTTATCTCTCTTATTTCGGCTCAACAATTTAATAAAAAATTTCGACCGTTAATTTAGATAACCTTATTCAAATCCCTATTAATTCGTCAACCTTTGTGTCAACTATCCAAGAGATACCTCTGCGTATTGCATTATTCAATACCCAGTCAGTAGGACGACCGGAAAAGCGCACAGAAATAGTTGCATCAACGATCAGAATATTGACGTCTTTTTCCTGACAGAAACATGGCTTAAAACATCAGGCGACGAGCCCAACTGTGCGGATCTAACACCCACTGGTTACTCCATCAAGTAGTTCCGCCGTAATTCTTGCGGAGGTGGAATTGCTGTCATCACAAATAACTCCATGATCAAACGTCTTAACCACACCACAACATTCATTTTCGACCACACAACTAGTCCAAACCACACTCACACTGGAACAAAGGTCAGTCCATTTTTTCTGCCTATATCGCCCTCCTCCTTGTAAAAAAACAAACTGGCTGACTATCCCTTTTTGGAGCAGTTTCCGAATCTCATGAACTATGAAATTGGATTGGTGGCATCCTGATTATTCTTGGAAATTTCAACTTTCACTTTGACTGTCCCGGAAACCCAAATACAAAAAACTCATCGATTCCATTAATGTTTTCAACCTCAACCAGTCTGTTAACCAGTCCACCCATAAACAGGGTCACATGTTTGGCTGGATTCTTCATAGACCTGATGATAACATTATACAGTCCTCCCTGGTATCCCATGACCTTGCATCAGATCACCTCCCCATTATATGCCACTAGACCATAACGATTTAAAGAACTACCGCAAAGGTTCTAATCTCCCATTCATATAAAAAATCTTTGTAAAGGTTGTTCTATCCCATCTTGTATAGTAAAGGTTATTCTATCCCATCTTGTATCTCATCTGAATTCAGACAGTCTTTTTAGAAATGTACAATCTGCATATCGCCCATGCCACAGTACTGAATCTTCTTTTTTAAAAGTAGCTAATGACATTCTCTGCTTTGGATAGCGGAACTATTACAGTCCTCGCCATCCTTGATTTGTCTGCAGCATTTGATACAATATACCATGATATGTTACTTTACCGTCTCCAGCATGTATTTGGCATTCATGATACAGCCTTACTGTGGTTCAAGTCCTACACTCAGTCCCTCTCAAGTGTCATAGATCATCATCCAGCGTCTCACCAATTGTAAGATGATGACATCCAAATATTAAAATCTAGCCACCCAACTGAAGTTGATGCTACCATCCAAGGTGTAGAGAGGCGCTTTTCTGATGTGAAATCATGGATTACATGTAACAAGCTGCATATGAATGATGATAAAACTGAGGCCATCCTGATCACAGCACAAAGACTTTCTCATTCACATCCTTTACCTCAAACAATAAATATCAGCAACATCAACATTAAATTCTGGACAGTACTCTCATATTGCCCCAACATTTCATGAACATAAGCAATGCTGCATATCTTGAGCTGAAACGCATCAGCTCCATTCGCAAATATCGTTCAGTTGATGCCACTAAAACACTTATGTATTCATTAGTACTTTCAAAACTGGACCATTGTAACTCAGTTCTGTATGGTTCATCTCAATATCTGCTCCAGAAACTTCAAAAAGTTCAAAACACAGCTGCTCGGATCATGCTTAGAATACTACGATCAGAGCACACCTCCCCGCTGCTGTGTACCCTACACTGGCTATCCATTCGATACAGAATCAAACACAAAATTTGTTCTCTGTGCTACATTTCACTGTCGGACTCTATTCCAACATACCTATCCGACCTCACCCATGTGTACACACCAGCAAGATACTTACGCTACGCTTCTGACAATCGTATACTTATTATATCTACTATGAAAACAAAGTCATATGGACAGCATTCTTTTTCATACCAGGGCCCAGCAGCGTGAAATGAATTGCCCACTGAACTTAGACACAAAACACAGTGATCTCATTCAAAACTCACTTGTTTCACTGCAAGAACAAACTTATAGACCTAATAATGTTTCCTACCTTAAATATTCTCAACATGTTTTTTTAAAAATGTTTTCTAATTTTATTGTGTTTGTTTTTGTAATCATATCATCATATCATTATATGTTTTTTACCTTATAGATCTTTTCTAATGTTGTAAAGCGGTTAAAGCTTCGAAAGATTAGGCGCTATACAAAGTCCTCATTGTTATTATCCTCATTATTATTATATATATGCTTCTTAATACACCACTTTTAATTTTATATATAGATGTTTTGTATATTTAATGTGTATTATTTGTTGGCTTTTCTTGATGATCTTTATATTATATAAATCTATATTGTGTACTTGACTGTGTCCCAAATCAAGTTATTAATGTATCTGATCAGTAACATTTATTTTTATATACAACATAATATATTATATTATAGAGCTAATATTTCTCTAAGAGTATAAAATAACTATTCAGATCATTATCAATGGATGTAAATGTGTTTTTCTGAATCTGCGTCTAGGACGTTTTTCACTTGGAAATGCCTAAACTTGTTAAGAGCTTTGAATGTTTTAGAGATGAGACTGACCTGCATCTTTGATCTATTATTGTGTCTTATCTTGTTGTTCACTTGAGAAATTATCCATTCTTGCCTTAGCATCCGAAACATATTCATTCTTATTTTTGTGTTCAGGTTTTCATTTTGGGTGGATTTTTTTAATCAAATTATTATTAACTGGGAATACAAAGTGCCCATCAATATTAATCTTGGACTGGAACAATACTTTGGAATTATAATGAATTCAGACAAAAACATTCTGGATTATATTATTGTGATTCATCAAAAGACAGTTAGCATTCCAGACCATTGACATATCAATACGTTCGAGACCACAGGTACATCAACTCATTCAATATTGGAACTTTTTTTGGGTACCACTGAAATTCAGTTTTAACTTGATACGTTCGAACTTCTGAAAAATATATTTTAGGACTATTTGGGATTTAATTCATAATACTGTAACTTTGTTTTTAAATTTTCACTTTTTATTCAAGGGAAATAAATTATTTGTTAAAAAAAAACTTGTTGGTTTTCGCTCATTTCTGTTACTTAGTTTAAGACTATAGAGTCTTAACTAGGAAATGGCAATCGACTGCCACTGCGCTTAAAAAGAAAATAAACTATTTCCGATTACTGAGTTGGTAAAATATTGATTGAGATATGTATTACAGTGCCGTCCGCTATTGAATCAGTCATCACTCGACATTCCTTTTTGTTTTGTTTTTCATCTGCAATCAAAGAGACAAACCAGTTGGTATATTTGTACAATTGGAAGCCAGACGGTATCGACTACCCACAAAGCTACCAAAACTAAATTATGTGAGACATAATCTGGATTTAATTTGTTTTCTGTTTACTCATGATCATACGTATGTCTTCCTCCTATTTTGTTATCCGAAACCCGATCCTTGAAGATACACGAAATATATACCTGGCCATTTTTGTTCATCGAGCCAGGGAAAAAACCCATTTAAAATGACCTAGGAGTCTTCACAATATTAGGTTACACTTTATTAAATAAATAAATGTAATTATCACTTACCTTTGCTGAATATTCTGCATCGTAAATACGCGTATAAAGTAGCAGTTTTGTTCACTCTATGTTCAATTTATGACCTTTTTAAGTTTATTTAAAACGATTGATAAACATTATAGTACTAACACTGTTTACACATGGACTAGGAATTGAATTCGTGACAACTTGAACATTTGGATCTAAGACGATTTGCACGATTGTGTTGGACATTCTACGATAAGAAATATTGTTGGAAGCTGCGCCTGCCTTGCCGTGTCTCACCAGACACCTTTAATATCATTACACCCTTGCTGAGTGGCAGGAGTGCATTTCAAACTCCCCGTACCGACCTGAGAAAATAGCGTTTTTAATCAGTTTATAGGGGTAGGAAGTGTACAAGTCAATCCTTTAAAGACTCTACCCTGGTAACGAGAGTGCCTTGGAGTGAGCACATAGTTTTAAATTACAATATTCAATCCCCACCCCGTGTCACCAACCAGCCCGCTGACAAGTCTTCTATCTAGTATTTCAATTTGGAATACTTTGATGTGATCGTAGGGTGATAGAATAATGCTAGAATAGAAAAAAAAAACTTTGTCCCATTTAAAGTCATAAGTACTGATTCAAAGTAAATACAGATCAGTCTGCGAATGATTTCACACAAAAACTTTACATTGTAAATGAGGAAAGAAGTAGAAGAACATAACGTTAAATAACAACAGGCCGTGTTTATTATCCAAGTACAATGTAAAAAGGACAACGGAAGAGGTCCATGTTGTATGCATTTGTTTTTTTGGTTGGTTGATTGATTGATTGATTACGCATTGATTTCCTCCTTTCTACTAATTCTACTAAACAAAAGATAGTAACCGACCTATAACACAAACCTGAAAGCACTTGTATGTTTTATAGCCGTTGAAAAAGTACTTTCATGAATTGCATCAATACTGAGCAGTCGTGTGCTGTTGTGCATGAACATCTTCCATCTAATTTTAAACCAATCGCTAGATCTCTTCAGATTATTGTGGTTAGTCATATTACCCATGTTTATGACGATAATATTCGATAATAAAAGATACCGTAACAACCACGAGTATAGTCAAATTCATTAAAAGAGCGATTAATCAATTTTAAAATACATTTATAATTTTTAAATAGGAAAATAAAATACCTTGTAAATATATGCGAGTGGCAGAAAAAAACTAAATCAATTCCAGTAACGTAAATATCAATCCAAATTACTGTAACTTTGTGGTCAGAACGGCAACCCAATCTTGCATCTTATGAAAGATTTTACCAAGAGGGAACTTATAAAACTATGGAAATAACATTCTGCGCGCTTTTTTTTTACAACAATTGTCTTGTAAGTTCCCACTATAAAAATCGAGCCCAGGGAGATCTCCCTGTTTACATCCAGTAAAACCTTTGCGGCCACCGCGTACTAAAAAAAAATGCTTGTATGATCAAGCCTACTATTACATAAAATTTACCCATGCAAATACTTCTCGTGAAAAATTAAATTCATTTTTTTCCGGTTATTATTTTCAGCCAATAAGCGACCTTCATCCTTTCAAATACGATATTTAAGTCACCACTACAGACCGTAGCTCATGAAATAATTAATTGTCTGTGACCCAAATTAAATGTTTACTTTCATTTTAATTATTCACGGTCAACATGACCTCTCATTGAACATCCCGTCAAAACCATTGTTGTGACATGTCTCTCCATTTCAATTGACCATTTCCAAGATATCAAAGAATTTAATTCAATTTGGGAGCCTGATGAAATAGTACATTGCTAACATTTACGACAAAATTATGTTTGTATCCGAGGCAGGGAGAGATTAACCACTAATAAAATCAGCAAGATATTTGAGAAGCTGGATGACATTCGTTGAAAAGCAGATGAACATTATTAAATTTCTTGCAAGTTACAGATGCAAAATACAACCCTAGCTGATAATAATCATGTAATTTCATTTAGTGGTCGTTTTTTGTCTGGACTGATGTACCCGATTTAACTAAATAGCAAAAAATGCAACATTTGCATCTAAACTTTTGTATAAAAACTGTATAGTTTTCATCACTGGATTTTGATAACAGCAATCATATAATTCCCCGTTTGAAAGTCAGGAGTTCTTTATGAAACATTCATGCATTTGAATTTAAGACAAACCGGTTTTTGCGGACATTATAATCAATGGACTACACACCATTTTATTAAATAATCCCTTTATATGTTTTTAAAATACATTGTAAAATAAAAGAATTAGTTGCCTATTTCCTGAACTTAAGGCATACATAAAATGCCCAGTGATACCATTTCCCAGTATCATACATATATTAAGATTTCTGCAGACAGGTCTAATATATCTTGTATTATCTAATAACATATGCGAGTTTCAGGTCTCGCAAAGACTCATTTATAAATTCAAAGCAACTATGAAGTAATATTCTTAGTACTTATGAAACCACGGTCGACTCAGAGTCTATGACGAAAGTCCAACGCTATGTTAATAAGCCCACTATTCATCTTTTCAGGTACTCTTGCATGTATTTTGACTGAGTTTAAGCACTTATCAGGGGAAAGAGTAGATTGTCGCTTTCTGCCCTATCTTACAATATTTGTCGCCAGACATTCGTTAGTACTTGTCTCGTTAAGATGAGGTGTAGCGAGAAATTGCATGGACTATTTGTATACGCAAATGTGTCTATTTGTTAACCTGCACAACAGAAATGATCAAATTATAAGATTGCAAATATGATAGGTAGATAAAGATGTGAGCAATTGGACAATTACTTTAAGCTACATTTTTACGAGTGACATTGTCCAAATGCGAATATTCCATTTGCGTCATATGAATACTTGATTTCTATTTAAATGCCTATTAAGGTGAAATGGAAAGAGGAATTTATAAATATTGATAAAAATAGAAATTTTACCCAGCATGAGATCACAAAATATAGATATCAGAGTTTAGTTCAGATAAACAGCATAATTGTTTCCTACTGATGAAATATAATTTGATACTTACGGTTATAAACATTACATTACAATGTCTGCAGTTTCCACCAAAATAAAAAAGCAGCCATAATTTCCCTAGATAAAATACGGAGAGTCTATCCAAATCCAAAACCCAGGATGAAGAAAGTCTAAAGTGCACAAATCTTCTATCTAGTCCTTCAGCTTGGAATACTAAGGCTTGCTCGTAGGATAATAGAGTGAAACTAGAATAGAGAGCCCGGTTGTGTCAGCTAAAAGTCATAACTACTAGCTGAAAGTAACTTAAATATTGTTTGCTAATGATATCACACAGAAACATGACATTGTAGTGAGGAAACAAGACGAATGCCGTAACATTAGACAAAATCTGCCTTTGTGTATTATTCAAAAAGAATGTTACAAGGAAGATAGATGAGACCTAATCTGTTCTATGGTGTTGTTTGTTTGATTGGTTGGGTTTTTATAGAGTTTCTTTTTTTATCCTCTTTTCTATCAAATAAAGAACAAATAGTAAACTGCCTATGACACAGACTGGGAAACACTTGTATATTATATCAACATTAAAATGTATTTTCATAAATTGAAGAAATTGTGATAAATCAATTTGAGAATGCTTTTATTATTCTTGAGAATCTGAAGCCGTTAATGGTGGATTTACTATCGCAAATTAAATTTCTACAGCGACAGGTCCGAGTAGCTGCAAAATCGGATATATGCGACAATAAACGTTTCCTACTGTGTGTCTTAGGCGTGTGCTAACCATACATGAGCCTGTCTATTACTTAATTGTTGACAGAAAATAATCTGTTTTGCATTCTGGAAATGGAAACAATTGTATATTTGATATACTATGTTAAAGATAGCCTACTGTGTGCTTATTGGCCTGCTGATACAGATTTATGAACGATAATGTGTCTTGTGGTAAATACTACAATTTTAAATTTCATGATTACTAAAATCCGTACCGTATGCTGTATTCCTGAGCGTCTCCCTTATTTGGAATAGTTCCTTTGTTAAGTGAGATTAAGGTTCACAACCAGTGTGTACTTGTAAAATACGTCCGAATATATTGTATGGTATGTGTGCGAAGTTACAATGACAGATCATTGAATTATCGCTATCGCTACGTTGTTTATGCAGAATACCAACAGTTGTTGCCAAAAGTATATTGCAACCTTCTAAGTATCTCCGTAAAATGTTTTGCTTTTGAAATCAAAATATGGCTCGTGTAATTTCATTACGCTCCAACCTCTAAGACACTGAGAGATTTATGAATCAAAATTTCAAAACAGTCTAAACTGTTTACAGTGGTATAACCCTAGATTCGAAGAATCGTAAGCAACGCGGTTCAAAATAACTCACCAATCATTATAGGATACTAAACTAACACCTCGTGCTAATTAATCAATAAAACCTCAACTATATATATATATATATATATATATATATATATATATATATATATATATATATATATATATATATATATATATATATATATATAATGAAATGAAATGAAAGAGTAATTATTTATGAAGTGGTATTCTGCATGACTACACCTCACCCGTTATGGTTATCAATATATTTATTATATGCTCATTTTTGTCTCCGTTAAACATTACATTGTCGGAATTGTGCAGTATTTTACGATACTGAACACATTGATACTGCACACCCGTGTAGGAGACGTGTGCCTAATAATATAGTGTATTCGGAACTACTTTGTAAACAAACAATGTGCACTCATGTAGTAGGCGCTATAGGTTTTGGTTGGTTACATTTGTGGATGTAAGTACAGATGATAAAGTTCACGGTGTGGACGAGTTCACTGAGTCAGAAATGAAACTTTCAAACAAGCACATCAATGAACGTGATATTAGCAATGTCAACAACAAACGTTCTGATCATTGAAACAGTTGCTTAGGAGAATATTAGTATCTTTTCTCTAATAGAATAGTTCAGACTATGACCAGTGCTCTCTCTGGTCTATCAAAATATAGCAGAGAAAAGCACATTGAAAACAAGGGCTATCGCATATCTCTCATAGGCGTACAATTTTACAAGTCTGTCAAAATACTAGATTCAAGAAAAAGTGCGACTGAATATTTTGGTAGAAGCTAAGAGCCTCATAGACAGTAAGCCAAAACGACGAAAAAGTATTATTTCCGCTGGCTGAATGGTCTGTCACATAACAGCTGTTTTTCACTTTTGCCCGTGTAACTATTTTGATACATTGTTAGGCTAGCGATAGAAGACACACAATGTATGATACAGGTCATAGCTAGAGTCCCTCCAATGGCGAGTATGTAAGTGATGAGAAGAGACCAGTGTATCCCCCAGGGGTGTAAAATTGAGGGTAAAGAAAACCACTTGGTGTCAGAAATGGGGTCAAATAAAAAATGTGGGGGTCAAAAATGTACCGACAAATTTTCATATGACATACTTTTTCAGCTTGAAATAAGATATTGCAACTTGCGCAACATACTCTCTCTCTCTCTCTCTCTCTCTAAATATACAAATAAACCAACATGCACAATTAACAAACAAATGCATTTTCCATTCAAAGAATAATTTTATTAGTTCATTTTTCTTTTAAGGTCGTACTTTTAACAGTGTCCAATTTGAAGCAATATTATAGCCCAACACATTACATACAAACCAATACAAAAAGCCAAATAAATCTTTTTAACCAAATGGCAGTTAATTTACTGCCTTTCATAAAATGTGGTTTCATTGTACTTCGTCCTGGAAGATATTAATCCAAAAATCAAGGAGGAGGATTCAACTTCTGTCTAATAAATTACACTTGAACTTTAAGATCTTTCTTTTATTGCAGATCTTTCTTTTATTGCAGTAAAGTTAAAAACCAACAAAATTTGAAATGACCCGCTGACTTTGTAATCCAAATAATGCATTTGTCTTTGCAAGTTTACTGATTTCTTTGTTGTGAAAGAATGTCTTGGGTTATAATGCGTTCTCCAGATATCTTGTGGCGAACGAGGGCAGATTTTTTAAAATTCTAAAGCCCTGTCACGAAAGGATTTGTCACTTTTGCAGTCTTCGCAATCACCCTATCAGAAGTCACACTGGTATTCCTAATGTATGTGCCGTATTCATGTCAAGGGACTTATTTTCTCCATTTTTCATTAAAGTTAGATCCACGGTTACTTTTTTGTGTTCTGCTTCTTTCACTTTCTTCGCTAATGATTTTTAGTGCATGACGTTTTAATCTGGAGATCACTTTTTGTGCAACGAGGATTGAGGTTAAATATCTAGATGACAGCTTGCTGAGCTTGATGGAAATCGCATGAGAGCTCGCGAGATTACGGGAAGCTACTCCGTCATAACATTGCCTATGCTAGTCTAGTTCACTGTCTCGTATGTTTCCTACGATGCACTCTGCTATACGAATAGAGGAGCGCAATGCAGGGAGCAAACCAAGCGGGGAACCAGTCAATGCCTATACTCGAAATATATACCATGTCATCCATCGTCCAATGCATTGGGTATTAAATAAATCCTGATCACATTATGAAAATCATTTGCGGCAAAAAAAAAAACGCACGGCAGCAAAATGTGCGCGTCAATTTTCTCCAGCGTGCGTCCCTGACGCACAAATGTGCGTAAAGAGAAACACTGACTTGAAGAGACATATATTTTCTTTAGCTGGTACTAAGAATGGTAATAAATATACTTATATTTATGCATCTTGAATGCCCTCAAAATGACGCCCGTAACAAGGGAACATAGAGCAGAGGGAGGTTTATGGCTACCCATCCCTTGTCTACCATTTTACAGTCAGGGGATAACAGGGAGGCAGCGAAGGAGAAATGGAAACATCTGAAAGGAATGATCCATTTCTTTGACGCTAATTGGACAAGCCAGAATTTATTACACCACAAACCTCAACATCTTTCTACAAATATGATATAAATCTTGAATGTTCAATATTCGATCACGTTTAACGGGAATTATACACCCTTGAAAGCTGTATTTGCCTGTAAGACTATTTGATCATGTGCAGGAACCTTCATCTTCAAGTAATAACTATGTATAGTAGAATCTTGTATATATTGGAACTTTCATGACTCGTATTGAATGTATATGATGATAAATCCATTGCCATGACATTATTTGGATCAATTACTACAATTTCCTCGCAGATTCTCTACATATTCGTTATGCAGATAATCGTTTTCAATAAGAATATTGATTTCATAGGAAAGTCTTTATCAATGACAATAGAACTAGTGGACATTTGAGATACTTGTATATCGGTGTGGTCCGGAAATCGAAAACATATTTATACAGATTTAAGTGAAGCTTGCGTGTAAGAGCAGACAACAGAGCAACACCCGACATGATTCTATTCTTCCCTTTTTGCATGTTGCGTTCTACATACTGCAGGGTCCATCACCATTGCGCTGTGTGTGATTTGTGTTGATACATGTTACGCTGGTAAGCAGAGCGAAACGCAAGCATTGGGATTTATGTCAGCCCTGGAACTTGAATATGAAGGATACAACCAGCATTTTGCTCTTTCTGTTGTTGTTCAAAACATTCATGGCCAATGTTGGAGCTTCTATCTGCTGTAGTAATCCGACAATTCTGTATCCCCTATTTCAATTTATCTCGGCTAGTCAGTGTACATGGATTAAACAGAATACTATTCAAAAGTAAGCGAATAATAGACTATTCTCCATTAAAAATGTATTTTTCTACCTTGAAGCTTCTATGATCTGATACTATATTTATTTGCCCAACTATAAAATGTTTTCAAATTAATATCTTTAAAGCTTGCGGATTCACATGCAGATTAAAAATGCTAAAGGAGAACCAGGCCAATTGTCCGGTTATTTTAGTTTACCTTAATGGATGGCTTTGATATCCGATTTTGATTTCCTTCGACTGTTTCTGTTTTTGCTTGTGTGACGATGACAACTGATACAGTCAAATTTTGCTTCTGTTCTATGTGATGATCTGCTAAACAGTTTTGCACATATCCGTTTCTCACTTTTCATAACTGCCTTTTCTTACTACGAGGACTATACAGTAAGACTTTAAAACTAATTTTACTAACAATGGATTTACAATATCAAATTATATCAAGTTACGTTAGCACCGAATGAACTTAATCCACTACCCTTTTACACCTTATAGATTTATTTTAGATCATCGGTAGCTTTCTCCTTCTATGGCTTTCGTTTCGCTCATTGCTGACTTCTTTCTTTTCTCTATTTTCCTTACCTCTTTATTGAACGTCTCCTCATCATCGCTGTTTACCTCAACCTCTGGATTCAGACCATAGTCCACATCACATGATTTACTCTCTTCTGCTTTCACTATTCACCCAGAACCACACTTAACCGACCTGTACTTTAAGAAAATGGTCATAAGTAAACACATGTTTACATAGCTATCTTTTGTCCATTATTGTAAGTTGTAAATTAGATGTTGACAAAGTCATTTGAGTTTAGGGTACTTTAGAAACAAACTTGTTTACTCATATCCAAACTAGGTGAGGGTGTGCATAAACTGAGACTTGGTAACAAATAATTTATTCCTGTTTTGGTCAGTCTTTGAGGATCCATGATCGGTGTTTGCAGTTGTGCTCAAATATAGTTCTAGACGAATCATGTATTTAAATTATTCAGTGGAATTACTAATTGCTTATTGAATTGGATTGCCATATTATATTTAATTATTTTGAACTCATTCAAAGACATTCTATGTTGTCTCATTGTGGTTCATGAGGACATTCAAGACTAATTGTAATTCATTAATAACATTATTTTCTTTAAGATTTGTTATAAGACATTGAGGAATAATTGGTAATTAATTCAGAATAATGTTTTTTTCTTTTAATGTTCACTTTGTAGAGAAATAAAGTCTTTTTGATTTTACACAAATTGGTTTTACTTCTTTCTAATTTAAGATATAAAATAGTAACACACACACTTACGTACATACATACATACACACACACACACACACATACATACATACATACATACATACATACATACATGCATACATACATAACTTCAGTGGTCCACGGACAGGTTGTCCAAAACATAGTTGAAATTGACTAAAAACGTAACTGATTCCCCAAAGCAAACAACAGTAAATGAAAACCCTCACCCATATCGTTTCCGGTATCAAAGCAATATGATCTAACCATATGCTACAAAGTACAATGAAAAACAAACTGGAGGCTCGTTCGTGATAGGAATTTCTAACATAGAAATTAAAATTATTTTTTGTTTCAATTCATGTTGTTTCGGAATTTGCTCAGTCTCTGGTGTTTTAACTTACGTAGTCATTCAAACTGAAGAACTTATATTTTAATTGAATGAAGAAAGAAGAAACAATGAAAGTTGAGTGCATTGAGGAATTCAAGTCGTATCGCATTTAAGCCAGAAAGTCTTTGTGAAGGGTAACTTCGACCTTTCTTAGTTCATCTCTCCCCATGTCAGTGTAAACTTCAAAGGAACAGCATTCCGACCCAGTGAAGTAGAACGGGATATCTTAACACGGTCCTTAGAAAGTAAACATTTGAGCTACCAACCATAACCGCTTGGTAGGAGCCTATGTCCACTTATCATATTTTCAAAGGAAAATTGTCACGCATTGTCGTACACAGATTCTGAGCTGTCCAAATCTGATTAAATGAATTATTTCTTTGGGAAAGATTAGGGACCACCGCATACGATTGGCTAGAATAAGTTAGGGCGTACACTTTAGAACAATCTGATTTTAAAGTGACGACCCTACTCAAAATTCTTTTGTCTGAACATTTCCTAGAAGAGGAAACTTAGTCGACTCCCGTGAAAGCATAAAGGTGGTTTGTGCTTTCCTCGTGAAACAAGGAAGGGACCAGGTGGTCGTCGTGTAAAAAGAAAGGCACGTTTAGTGCTAGGACACACAAGTCCTGAAAGAAACAGCTACAATGAACAGCTTTCTGAGAGAAAGACGAGACAGTCCGAAGACATGAGTACGGGGAAAAGAACGAAAGAAGGACAAAGTATCAGGAAGTCCATGAAAGGGCAGAACCTAGAGTTTAGGAAGGATGAACAGGAGAACGTGATATACGGCCAAAGTGAATGAAGGTGATGCAATCGATCGCGGACATTGCGCTCTTTTCACCTCTCTTGGACACACCAGTTAAATTCTACTTAGATAATCTAACTTGAGGTGGAATTGCCGTTTTAATTTGTTCTGATTAAAGTTGTTATTTTCTTGTCAAAACGAGGCTCATATTGTTTATTTCGTCCCAGTATTCTCGATCAGTTCTCTGTTGAAATTTCATTCTACTTTCACTCCCGCCGGGATATTATATCGAGGGAGGTCATCCAATTAACCACCCCTCTTACTAATAGTGCGACGTTACAGGTCATGACGTGATCATGTGTACATGTAAAAGTCGAAAAGCTCCTGTATGACCTTGATAAGAGCCAAACATTCTACTCCGAGAAAAGTTGTTTACTTGACTCTAAATCAAGGCCAGGAACTAAGTCAAAAATAGAAACAATTCTTTCTATTATTAGGTATTTAAAGAAAGATTCAGGTCAAACGGAACTTTCTGGAAAATATCACATTCTTTAGTAAACAAAATTACCTTATATTGACATGTAAAGAACATAAAAAGATTTAAAAGCCCACAAACATTCAAATCAAATCAAACACAAATTAAATCAAATATAAATTAAATTCAATGCATGTAACATATGTCACCCAATAATAGTAAGTAATATAAAACCTGTTTGTATAAGCTGAAAGTTTACAAATTTCAGATACAATGCTGATAAAACTCTGGGTGTTTTATGAACCGTATACACATTGAAGATAAAAACGAGATATCAAAACGGGTATTATTCAATTCATCGACCCATAAAAATGACAAAATTATCAAATTTAACATTTCAAGCAGAGTTACTTTCCATTAAAAGTGTTTTTTTTTCCAACTGCATGACGAATTGTCAATATATCTGTATTTTATATAGCTGATCATCCGCCAACTGACAGTCCGTTGAAAAAGCATTAATCTAGTGCAGGCGTGTCGAACCCTCTGCCCCCGGACCCTTTGCGGTTCAGTCCATTACATTGTGCAGCCCTGCGCTTTGTAATTAATCCGTTTGAAAATATGCATTTTTATTAACAGGCATAATTAGTGATAAGCAATTGATTTGGCTCATGCGGCCCTCATCGTTTTATCTGTGTTGGATCGCAGTCACACAAAAAAAGGCTGGACGCCTCTGATGTAGTGTTCTAACCCACAATCATTAGTCAGGTTTGCAGGATGGTAGAATAGTGAATGGATAGTCATATTGTGTCAGTTTAAATCTAATTTTACAAATACCAAGAAGGTAAATATTTGTTTCAAACAAAAGGCGTGATTTTGGGAAATGTGAGATAAAATGTAGACATGCACGTGCAAGACTATTATAAATTAAGCTAAATATTTATTATCCACTTATGCCATTAAATAAAAATAGAAAACACTACATAAAGAAGGGCATTTTAAATCTTCACAAAGAGGTTGTAAAAACTATGCATACTAAATAAAACACACGAAGTATAAAATGAATATTTAACTTTATATGGTATCGCAATTTTCTCAAATATGCAGAAATGCAGGATATTTACCTTTCCAATTTTGTATCCATATTTATTATGCCACTTAATAATGAACCGAAAAGTCATACAAGGAAAGCAGGGTCTAAAAGATATATAAAAATACAAAATGAGGTAGCCATAATCGTTAGTGTGGCAACTGATTAACATCAATTAAAGTATTACATTAAGTTAGATGATTTACATTTTTATATTAAATGGCAAGCCCTCCCTATTTCACATATCTGATTCCGCTAGTTCTTAGTGCTATTACTCGCTATAACGTAAGTAATGTCAAATAAGCTTTCGGTCAGGGGAAGGTCGAGTAGGTCTTGCTTACAAAAAAATTGTTTGTCTTCTCGAAGATACAAAATATGGAATACGTTAACAACCCAGACTTGTCAATACGAATAATTAACAACATCGAATGCACATTAAATAATGACGATATTCAGGTTCCCAGATATTTTGGGGTGGGGGATAAAAGGATATTTAAACGTCGTCATTACGAATTAGTACAAATTGCAATTCACTTATTCAACATTTATCGAAACTAATATAACTGATGCACATCTTCTTAGATGTAGACTTGTAGAAAGTACACAACACAACGTTCCCTCTTGCATTCGTTACCAAGCTATCAGAAACTCGTGGAAACCTTTAAATGGTAATTTATCTCATATACTTTCTTGTGTAGTGATACATCTCTGCCGTTCATACTATGTTGTAAACGTCACAAAATTTACTCAAGTGTACCTACAATTAAAACGTACGCACCACTGCAAGTCATGTACTCTTGCAAATAGCAATTCCCTTTTGTTTTCAAATGAACAGCCATCGCTTTTGCAACGAACCCTTCCCAAGAGAGTACAATTCCTTTTAATATTCTTATTTTCTTTGTTTCTTTTTCCCCCTTACTTTCGTCCTTATTTTCTAAATGTTATGCACAATGCCCTACATATTTAATTTAATAATTTCCTTCTTTTCAGTACAATCCGTCATTAAAATGTGTGTATCATTAAAGAAAAAGAACAATATAAACCATTTCGTTTTAATCTCGTACCTTTTCTCGTGTACATCTTGTAATATCAATCTACAGATTTATGAAATAAAAAAATTGCAAGTGATCACGTAACGTATTTGATGCGTTTATCAGATACAAATATTTAATAATAATAATAAAAATGAAGACTTTGCATAGCGCCTAATCTTTAGAAGCTCTAAGCGCTTTACAACATTAGACATCTATAAGATAAAAAAAACCATATATAATGATATGATTACAAAAACAACCACCATGAAATAAGAAAAGATAAAAAAAAAACATGCTGAAAATGTTTAAGGTACGAAACATTATTAGGTTTTAAGTTTGTTCTTGCAGTCAAAATAAGTGAGTTTTAAGAGCACTCTTGAATGGGAACACTGTGTCTTTGTGTCTAAGTTCAATGAGCAATTCATTCCACGTTGCTGGGCCCTGGTATGCAAAAGAACGCTGTCCATATGACTTTGTTTTCATAGTGGGCATAATGAGTATACGATTGTCGGAAGAGGAGCGTAAGTATCTTGCTGGTGTGCACACGTGGGTGAGGTCAGATAGGTAAACTGGAGTCCATCAGTGAAACGTAGCACAGAGAACAAATTTTATGTTTGATTCTGGATCGAATGGATAGCCAGTGTAGGGTTCAACGTAGCGGGGAGGTGTGCTCTGATCGTAGTACTCTAAGTGTGATCCGAACAGCTGTGTTTTGAACTTTTTGAAGTTTCTGGAGTAGATATTGAGATGAAACAGAAAGAACTGAGTTACAATAGTCCAGTTTTGAAAGTACTAATGAACACACAATTGTTTTAGTTGCATCATCTGAAAGATATCTGCAAATGGAGGTGATGCGTATCAGCTCAAGATATGCAGCCTTGCATGTGTTCATGACATGTTGGTGCAATGTGAGAGTACTGTCCAGAGTAACACCTAGGCTTCGTACTGATTGTGTGAATTTAATTTTGGCGTTGCTGATATTTATTGTTTGAAGTAAAGGATGTGAATGAGAAGGTCATTGTGTTGTGATCAGAATGGCCTCATTTTTTCATCATTTATCTACAGCTTGTTACATGTCATCCATGATTTCACATCAGAAATGCATCTCTCTTCACCTTGGATGGTAGCATCAACTTCAGTTGGGTGGCTAGATTTGTATAATTGGTGTCATCAGCGTACAATTGGTGAGACACTGGATGATAATAGATGATACTTGAGAGCGACAGAGTGTATAGAATGAAGAGAACAGGTCCAGGAACAGACCCCTGTGGAACACCATAACATAGAACAACTGGGCTGGAGTGTATTCCATTTGCAAGCACACTTTGTGTCCTATTGATCAAGTAGGACTTGAACCACAGTAAGGCTGTATCATGAATGCCAACTACATGCTGGAGACGGTGAAATAATATAGCATGGTATATTGTATCACATGCTGCAGACAAATCAAGGAGGGTGAAGACTGTAATCTTTCCGCTATCCATAGCAGAGAGAATGTCATTAACTACTTTTAGAAGAGTAGTTTCAGTACTGTGGCAAGGGCGATATGCAGATTGTACATTGCTAAAAAGACTGTTTTAATTCAGATAAGATACAAGCTGGGATAGAACAACCTTTTCTAAGATTTTTTATATGAATGGTAGATTAGAAACTGGGTGTTAGTTCTTTAAATCGTTATGGTCTAGTGTTGGTATCTTCAGCAGAGGCTTTACAAAAACAATTTTTACGAATGATGGGAATTCCCCTGATGAGAGAGAGGTATTAATAACATCAGTTAGTGAAGGCAATATTGGACCTAAGTACTCAAGCAGCAGTGATGTTGGAATTAGATCAAGTTCACATGACTTTGGTGCATTCTTCATCACGATTGTACGTACGAAATCCATACAGACAGGTTCAAATGCTGGTAATGGTAGCTGCTGAAATTCTGTATCCCAACTGTATGGTGACGACGAGTCAACTAAAATTGTGGTGTCAAGCTAATCTCTAATTGTTTGTAGTTTGTCACGGACGAAATTTGCAAACATGTCCAGAAGATCGACTGGAGAGAAGGTAGTTGGAAGTGTTGTAGATTTGTTAATGAGACATATATGTTTGATGTGACCGAAACTTTACAGACGTTTTAGAAAAAATCACTATCTTAGCAAAAAAAGCATCATTCTTCAAACTTTGATCCATAGGTGGTATTAATGGGCTAGGAATTTTCTCACTGTAGATTCATTTGCATGCAGATATGATAATTGTTATATCCGATATGGTAAAAGAAATAAATTAAATTCTTGCTGAAAACTTGAAATGCCACAATATCAAAGTACACCTACCATAATAAAATTGCCAGCTTAGACAATAATATATCCTAAGCTACCTTATAAAGGCACATTTTGCAATCAAAGAATAGTAGCAAATTTATTCCTCCACATTTTGCTGATATAAATCGCACAAAAGCATGTATCTTAACAGCCCATTTGGAAACAGTGTACGATGATTGATGCCTAGCAAGTAAGTATATCATACACTTAAATATATGTTCAATCCTCAATAGGAAAATGTGTTTGATAATGGTGAAGAAAACAAGACATCTGTTAAATAAGGCGATTAAAAGTTAAATATTTTGAGGCTTAAATTTTTATTCTGTTTTGTTCGGTTTTTATTTCGACAAACGACGGTTTCCAATGTTTAGATGCATGAAACTTCATCTGTCTATACCATAACAGAATTTCTTCTCTAAATATAAGTGTTCAAATCAAATCTGCGATTGAAATGCACCTTTCATTATTAAACTAAAATTAAATTTAAAGGCAAACATATAACCACCTAGAGATGGACATTCACTCGTATTGTTTTACCCGCTATTAGTAACTTCATCGAATTCATGGACATAATTTGTTTTTATTTTTCCTGGTTTGTCGAATGCATCATTGTGATAAATACCGTACCTAAAATTGAAGCCGCTTTTAATAACAACTATCAAATTCTAGTGTTTAAAAATCCTGATAACCTTCAGTGTCTAGTCTGAGCATTATAATGGTTTGTCAGGGAAATTATTTTAATATTGTGTCACGCCAGGAGTCATAAAGCATCTCACCGAAGAGGGGATCAAACAACACATGCATGAATCTGACTTGAGGTCGATGTTTCCCATATTTCCATGGACCTCAAGACAAAAGTCATTGTCATGTGAAGGGTTCCTAACTGAATTTATACCACAAATCGTTTTCATGTAATTAACTAAACGTCACAGGTTCAAGAAACTCTAGTTCAACACCTTCAGGTTTTATTTCCTTGCTTCACATTCGTAAGACTTATCAATACGTTTTCCCGAGACACAGTCTGGTATTTAATGCCACGCACTAAGAAACATGACGCAAACACATAATATGCAGAATTATTCCTATATCAAATGATCTAACACTTATACGTGAGAATATCCCTAGAATTCTTTATGCTAAAAAATTAAAGTAGAACCATTTTACAAACGAATCAATGTTACCAAGAAGTCTCATGCATACTGCACAATATGTCGTCTGCTATTAGTAATTCGCTAATTACTCGGTTTGAGAAATATCTTCACAAAACTAACTTCCCATAGTCGAGCAAATTATTACTAAAATCTAACAAAAGCTGTAAACGGAGTCGTAAATACAAATATTATGCACCCTATTTTTTAAAAATTTTTTATATATATTTTTTGTACAGTATATATCACTGAATACTATGCCTATTGTCCAATCGTTTTATGTCACATGTTTCTTAAGTAACTTGACAGTGACCACATGCATGGAAAGTTTCCAATACACCATCAAATCCCTCACAGAAAATAAAATAAAAATTATTATAACTCTCAAAAGATAAGCCGAACGAGGTATACTAACAAATCCAAGATGAAGTTCGCGCTAGAGAGTAATTTAAGTTCCAAATCATAGTATACCATTTATGTTATTCGGGAGATCATGTGTACCAATGACACGATAGTAACTTTTGTCAAAGTTTCATTTATCCTTAGACGAAAGTATCCGATATGTATAGTTGTGTTCGCATATAATAAAAGTACGAAATGTGCTGCAAGTCTGTTTCAATTATGAACAAAATATCATTTGACAACATAATTTACAACGTCTTAGTTCACGAAAATAATGTAAACATTTTTCACACGGCAAATAACAATGTTCTGCACCCACGAAAAAGGAACAAAGATGATAATCACCATTTTTATCCACTAATTATGGCTAATTTAGTAATGAAATAGTTCGCCATAGATTAGTATTATACTGGCAAAGGAAGTTTACATTATTACTTATTTTCAGTTAACTTAGCATACATAATAAAAATAAATTGTGAGAGTGTATTGTTAAATATAAGGTGTAAAAGAAGTCAAACACCACGGGGAATAATAATAATAATACTCTTTATTCTTATAACATAGACCACCGGCCAAAATTATTTACAAACATAAAGGTATGGTACATTCCTATTAAACAATCATAATTAGTGTATTGAAGTTAACTTTCCATTGTGTTTTGAAAAAAAATATATTTGCAGTATTGCATAAATATAATGAAAAAGGTGTTCTCATCACCCACACCTTAATTAACATAACCTTCTCCCAGTCCGTATGAAACAGTTGAATCGTGACTTTATTCACCCAACAATGACATTCCTTATGCAATATCAATTGTAGATTGTAATTTTGTTCTCGAGATTTAAAGTCAGTCATCCTTAGTAGTCTGAACCAGTACTCAATCTGATGTATCTTACTACATTTCATTTGCATTCGGAATTCATTGTAGATAAAAACATTTGGTGTGTGTTTTGTAATAGCAACACAATAACCTATTTATGAAATGCTGTATATTAAATATGTACGGCATCTAATTTATTTGCTTTGTGAAACTCTAAATTTCCGACCTATAATTCAAACTTGGCGATATGTTTGGAAATATTTGGAATAGAGTTTTTACAGACAATATCAAAACGACTGAGTCTCGTCTTCAGACCATAGAAGACGTTCCCTGATGGAGACACTTAATTTTTTTACAAGTATACCATGTTCGATTTATGACCTTTTTAAATTTATTTAAAATGATTTATAAACAGTATAGTACTAACCCTGTTTAAACATGGAAGAGGAATTGAAAACAGGAGATATCTTGAATATTTGGATCTAACACAATTTGCACAATTGTGTTGTAACAAATTATGATTCACCTATATCATGTGACACTTTGCTTATCCTCATTAGAAATTATGTATGACTCGAGGAGATTTATGGTTTATCTTGCCATTATAAAATGCACGAAATAAATCCTTTGTATCATCTTCTTTAATGACTATATGTGTGTGTGTCTGTTTACCGGTGAAAGTTTGAGTCAAATGATTGGTCGTTCTTTTCTCTGACCCTTAGAAGTAGGTTAGTGACAGCAGGGACCCAACGGACACCACGGCCGCATCTGAGACCACCCGTTGAAGCCTTGAGAATGAAAATAGGATCGGGTTCACATATATAAAAAAGTGACGGCGAGTCCGATCGTATTTTGTGTCAGTAGAATGTAAATTTGATTTTGGAATTTCAAATAAGATTGTTTGTAGCTTTAGTGTGACTGTAACGTAACTTACTAACTTGTAGTTACTAATTATCGGTACTGAAGGAAAGGCAAATTGGGAGCAAGTTATGTCAGGTTTGAGGGAATATGACTGGAAGATTGTTAAAGGTATGTTAAAAATCCAAATCACACTCAGACACACACACACACACACACACACACACACACACACACACACACACTTGAGCGACAAGAATTTCAAAATTCGCCACTGTGGCAGCCATATTAGATATAAGATCTGCACCATTTTCATTTTGGACACACTAAACACAATTAGAAGGCTCTCGGAGAAAATCCGATGTTGATATGAACTTCTATTCGGTGAATTAGTGAACATTATTTTTAATATTTTCATTGTGCAGTCACAGTTGAAACCATATCAGTAATGTTGTCATCCAGCTAAATATTATAACTGGTCTTTTGGTGAAAAACCACCTGTCGATAGGACTCTCCACTTAGGAGGAGTAGCAATAGAAAGAGTGCTAAAATTATGTTCATCATTGCCATAGTGGGTGTCAGACAGAAATTAATTGCATTTAGTACCACCTAGACATCAAACGAAGTCTTTTTAGTGAAAACCTAATGTTGACATGGTATATTGTTCCTGGCAGTTTTTGACCTCGTTGGATATGACACTACACATCGATTACAGGCTAAATAACAATGCCAGTTTCCATGCTGATCTGATTGCTCACTTTTTTGTGTCTAGTCTTTCTGTAGAAAATGCGAAGATAGCAATCAGGTGGACCTTACAAGGAAATTACAAGTTTCAATAGCAATTTGCTTCACAGTTTGTACTTTAAATCACAACATAACGAGTTTATGTGTGTTTGAACACCAGCATACTGAGATCGTTTACAGCTACACTCAGAAAAGACGAGTCAACTCTTACCAAATTAAAGTTAAATTTTATTGCTATGGATGGAATGAATAATCTTTCACTACCTTTATCATGTTTCAAGTATGAAGACGACAAAATATGTTCATTTCACTGCGACGTAATACTTGAGTATCACATAGGCAGAACACGTGGGATTTTTATTTTCTTCTAAATTCCGGCTGTCAAATATCTGGACCAAATATCTTGCCTGATGTATAGTAAAATGACACCATGTTATATCCATGATATTATTTAAGAAAAAGCTTATTTTAAGTAAAAATTATATCTGGTCTCAAAGAAAAACGCTTTCCCTCCAAGTAAATGTAAAGAACCTTAAAGAAGATCAATTTTTGTTACCTGCATATTACCTGCTGTATAAGTTGTCATATATACATCGAACCACTTTTACTGAAATGGGATGATTAAACATACACTGTATCTGACACCGTGTTAGATATATTGGTCTGGTATTGGAGAGCACGATGATTACCATATGAAGCTTTGATACTGAACCTATACTTGACTAGCTACTCTGTTGATATATTAGGCAGGGAAGCTTTGACGTCAATACTCATTTAATATATTTACCATGGAGGGCCAGTAAACATAAAACACACTGATTCAGAAATTTCAAAATTTTAATGAACTAGATAAATTAATTACAATTCAAATAGAAACAACATCTCCTGCAAATCCTTGGATAATTATCGGTTCTTCAAAGGTATGAAAGTACATAACACATTGACATTCGCTAGTAATTAACGAAAACAAACTTCATGTTTCTTTTTAATCCGAAAGATGGATTTTGCCAAGATATCCTTCATAACATTCCATTCAGCTCATGACATACGTGACACGTGAAAAAACGCGTGATTATAGGTTCATTCCTATATAGTTATATTTGTAACATTCGAGATTAATTTGTGCAACCTACAACTATTTTGTACATTAATAATACCTTTACGTTTTGGAATTATTTTAATATGAGAAATGGACACACATTGTAAACATCAATAAATTAGTAACAAGATTTTACTGATGGATTCAAAAGTTAAACACATGATTTGATCTGATTACAAAGCATATCTCTTCTAAACAGATTGAAATGATAGAACTGAGAGACACTGCAATAAAACAGATTGAAGCAGTATTGAAGTTACCAGTAAGATAACTATGCAATGTCATTATATATCATCCGATTAATAAACAAAATATAACACGAATAAAAATAATTAAAGACAAACTGTATTTTCTTAATTCAGATAGTTGTTATCGTCTTCGTTTAAAATAGGTTATACGTATTTTTTCCATAGAGAGGCTTCTAAGAAGACTTGGAATCTTATATTAGGATATACATAATCTTTTAAATATTTATTTTTTAATTATATTTCCGTTCGATGGTCATGATCATATTTTAGCCAATAAAAAGAGAGAACTCGACTTGTGTTCTTGTTTAGAGCTTCCCTGGAATTGCAATGAGATTTGCATATTCTGAATGCAGTACACTTCACTAATCTTTCAATATGTTAGTTGTTCTATATGATAGATTACAAAGCCAACCTTTGAACAGTCAGGATAATGTAGGTCAAGTTACTAATCGTAGCCCAGGAAACGACTGAGCAATGCACTCTATTATTTCAGACACATATCTGCCTAGTTATCGAATCTGACATAACTGTATCAGACTTTTGTGCTGAAATTTAAATAAAAAAATACATTATATCCTATTTATATATTTACCCAAAATGTATGATCTAATCAACACAATTTATCAGTTAGACTAAATCTCTGGTTTTAAACTAAGTAAAAATATACAAAATCAACAAGTTTGTGAACTTAAGAAATAACTTAGTTCTCCAACTTAACGTATGCAAATTTTAGACGGACTTACAGTATTGTGAACTAAATCCAAACTTATTTTAAACATTCTATCACAAGTTTCAAGTCTTCCGAATGAAATTCCAGATCATAAATATGCTGATGTACCAACTGTCTTTAGGTATCACAATGGCGTTGTGCAAAACTCCTTTGAATAATAAGTCCTGTAATCTGAGCACTCTGTAATTCTAATAACAATCTACATAAATGTTTACTCTCAAATTATGTATAAACACAACTTAAAATACGTCGGCATAATAATATTGAAACAAAAAATTGTAAATATGGTTCCGATTTAGGAAAAAATATTAGGAAAAAATATAGTTGCACATTTCTGTATATATATATATATATATATATATATATATATATATATATATATATATATATATATATATATATTCTCACGTCTTCTGCCACGTGACTTACATCACATACTCAACTACATGACTTAATCATCCAATCAGACGTTTCTTACAACTCATAAACAGGTTTATTATTAATACTGATATCGAGGATTGAAAACATCTCTTTATAGCTGATTGCAATCTGCAGCCAAATATAACCGTAATCTCGGACTGGAAAGCATAGCTTTGACTAGAACAATGGTATCTGGAAGAAAAACCTCAAACATATCAACTAAAAGAATGCGGAAAGGCACAACATATTGGCGGAAATAAGAGTGGTGTTGAGTGAAAATAGAAAACAATAACTGTGATTTCAGTTTCATGTCTAGAGTTTTTGTTCCTTCTACCTAAGATGACTTAGACGATTTCTTCATACCCAAATATATATATATATATATATATATATATATATATATATATATATATATATATATATATATATATATATATATATATATATATATATATATATATATATATGTGTGTGTGTGTGTGTGTGTGTGTGTGTGTGTGTGATATTCTTGACAAAGAATATATTTAAAAACAAAAACAAATCCACCGTGTGGCCTCATATTATGTACAGATTTATCTACATCTGACAAAGGTATGTATGCACAAAAGAAAATGATAAACAAAACAAGCAAAATACTGATAATAAGCTGCATTAATATATGGACAAAATAAACATAAAATTTCATAATGCATGCGGCAACTAGGTACATTGTTTATATACAGTACATTTAATATTTTATTTCATTTTTTCCCTAAATTTTGATTGAAAAATAAGTTTTCTCCAGTCGAATTCCAGGAGAGGCATTACGGCATAGGACAATTAGCACCAATATGATATTCGAATTGTTGAATCACTGAGTTCAAAAGATGTCGTCTATTGTAGCTGTAAAGGGTAAGGAAAGAATTTCACTATTATGCATTGTCATTTGTAGCAAATGCCACCCAAACAGACTCTTCTGACCTAATTTCCGTTTCGTCTGTTTAGTGTTCCTGTCCTCACTTGATTGTAACATGGTAGACAAGGAATGGGTAGCCAAAACCCCTCCTCTCCATTCCTTTCATTTGCTGATATATGCCGAGTGGCTGGCATCGGAATGTATCCAGGAAGACATGGTTGAGGCAGATGGAGCAGGGACACGAATATGTTCCGATCACGTGACGTGGAATCGCTTGACGCTAAGCAATAAAAAACTCCGACGTCGTCGGACACAACCTGTCTAACAGGCATGCCTGACTCTGTTTTACAATCGACTGAAGCAACAGTAATAGACATGTTTCCATCATTTGAACACATCGCTTGCTGATCCCAATATCTATGGAAATTAATAAATTACCCAATAAATACGTGTACATAATACACAAGAAAAGTTTATGAAGATAAATAGGTATCACATGATGTTATAATTCTTCTTTATATCTGCATGTTGCCAAGATTTACATAATAATGTAAGACGTGTGACTGAATCTCTTGTTTAAAAAGTCATGCCTTAAGGTTGAACACTTTTCTACACGATTGAATGCAAATGTGTCATTCAAGTACACCTTGTACTTAGTTTCATGCATACATTTCATCGTTAAAATTTATCTTAAAGAATGTAACAAAAAGGGGAGAAGATTACAAAGAATGTTAAATCTGTTTCAAGATCTTAAATTATAAGGGAAAAGCTAATCCATATTTTATTATTTTGAGCTATGCGTATATAAACAGCAAAGACACTAACGTCATCTTACACATATCACAAATAATCTTACGAGGAAAGATGTTTATCGAAGACGAAAATTGCTAACTGAATTATATTGTCTTTCAAAAGATGAATAGCACTGCGAAGCGAAATAATACTATTCGTAAATTTCCTACCGCCTGTGAACAAAAGCAACATTTCAGGGTTGATAATTCAAAACCAAACAGCACGATAACAACTCAGATTAGTCACCAGTGACTTTTGGTGTCATATACCTGTAATTGATATTGGCCTAGTGCCTCCCAATGCAACCAGCTCAATGAACAATAGTAGTACATGGAACCACTTGGCTTCCCATGAAAACTGAATCGACACCATTAAATTTTATGATCGTTTTTTTTTTTTTTAATACACCTTAACATATTTATAAAGACAGTTTGAAGCACCGTCTCTATTCCCAGTGATCTGTTCAAATTAACTTATTACCGTTTGCCACTCAAGCGCTAACGCTTGCCGATACACATGATCGATCAATGTTATCGGGATTGCAAAAACAAGCAATTGCAGCCTATACGATTACTGCCAGGTCGAATACAGCAGCCAGGAAGAAGCTGTTATTCAGTGAAAAAAATATTCATTGGCCACATTCTTTAAATGATTGTGCATTTTCCATGAGATTGTACTTTATAAGCATTACCTATCCTGTGCACTTAATTTGCATGTTTATGATTGTGTTGTACGTGTTTTCATCAAGATATAACCCAATGCTTTCAATAGGTGAATTGTATTTCTTACAATATTAACAAAGCACAGGATTTGATATTCATATAAGCTGGAATTACTTGATATACGATATCATAATGAAATGAATATATATATATATATATATATATATATATATATATATATATATATATATATATATATATATATATATATATATATATATATATATATATATATATATATATATATATATATATTGCAATACATAGCAAACTCACCTTATTAATCTTGAGCAGACCTGGTATGACTGTCTTTATCTATTCCTTATCAGCGAATAAATATTACGCGCAGATATGCAAAACAGCGGGACCAAACCTGGGCGTAATAGATCTTACAACAACCCAAGCAAACTACTGTATTAGCCAATCAGTTAGACATTCCTTTTATGTTACCGCCCACTCGGAGATACTACAATCAAATACAAACATTTAATTCCCCCTAACACAAAGATATAACTTTTTATCAGATAGGCTATTGAAAAAAGCTTCCTGGGAAATCCAAGTGTCACCAAAATACGAATTTGTATCTGTGTCAGACCTAGGAATGTGGAGTAATGACTTTAATGAGATCTCCGTTTTATTATGAAGCATTCAGAAGTATACTTTCCTATTATAACGACACTGTGAAAGTGTTACGATAGTTCCCCGTATGTACCGTATTATACGTAACATGCATACAGTTTAACTTCGGTGAAATATATTTATATGACTTTGATTTTCTCTAATATAATGATTTATTTAGGACAATGGCAATACCTATTCCACAATATAGCAACCTGTCATGTAGACAAGTTGCTGATAAAAGATTGATTTTCTAGGTAAATTGTTTGTCTTGTTTATGTTTTGTATTTGCTTTTGAAAAAGACTCATTAAGAGTCGAAAGCACTCATGCTACTTAGATACTAGTTTTTCACTGGTCATTGTCAGTTTATTGCATTTATCTTAATCAATCCCGGACACACGTGATCACTTGTTGGATCCAGTGTACTTGAAAGGGCTGTTATTCGCCATATGATATGTATTCTTTATATATATATATATATATATATATATATATATATATATATATATATTCTTGGTCATGATTATCGTTGAGGTACAGTCATGGACAAAGCCAATTTCAAATGATAATTCTTTCTTATTCTTTCTTTCCATCTGCTGTGTATTGTACCTATATCATTGATTATTTGTTTTCCGTTGAGGTTTGTTTTATTAAGGGACAGGAGCTGTTTATTTAGTATCTTAGAAAGATGGGTGAGTGTTTTTGAACCTAGGTCTTTAACAAAATTCAAATCTTGAGTTATAACACTTTAAAGACTTTAGAGTGCTTTAGAATTAGTCATAAATCCTTCAGTGTTGTAAAATTACACAAGGCATACCGGATTTCAAATGGAAAGAAGTTGATAGTTATAATTAGAGAGTTGTTATATATTATTGTCAGTAGTGGTTTCTAAAGGATGACATATGATACGATGCAGCCTTATGTATTTTTATCACTTTACAAAAGGAACAATACAAAATGCTAGCTGCACACGTGACTGCAGCATATTAGTAGGCAGCCTTGAAATTTAATATATTTACATCAATGCACATAATCTTTCCTAGGGCTTTATCAGAAGGTTTTTGGGTCAATAAGCACACGATAGGTTATCTCCTATATGGCTGATATATAAATCATAATGTAAATTCACTACAGTTGTTTCCATTTCCAGAATTAAAACTAGATGATTTCACGTCACTAATTAAGTTATAGGCAGGAACATATATGGTTTACGGCCGCCAGAGACACACCGTAGGAAATATTTATTGTCCCAAATATCCGTTGTACATGCTATTCTGACCCGTCGCTGGCAAACTTAAATTTGCAATTAAAGTCCTGAGATTCTCAAGCATAATCTTATGTCACGTGTTTAGGCTGGACTAAACAGTAAAACAAGAAAGAATGATAACAAGCTTTGAAAAATACAATAATTTATTTCCCTGGAAAAACTCTGAAACAATGAAAAAAAAATGAACTTAACGGTTTTATAGAATCCAAAATAATCCAAGAATAATCCAAGAATAACATTTTTGTAGTCCTAATAACAAAAGGTTAACTGATTTCACGTTCGAATCCCGACGAAGAATCCAAGATGGAAGACGAAGACGTATGCTGCAATATGTTGTGTTGAAGTCTACAGTTCCTTGTAGAAACAAGAATTATCACTCCGGTTTCTGTTAGCTGAATACATTTTTATAAAAAAAAACGGTCCTTGTTATACAATTGTACATAAGCACACGTATTTTCCAGAAAAATTATAGAATTAATGCTTTTGAATCCAAGTAGTTTTAAATAACTCAAAACAGCACAATATACACCTTCCAATTGAACACCCCAGCTTCTACTGAGAATAATTTTACAAAATAGAGGTTATATGGTCTTCAAAAACGTAAACAAGGGGTCATGTGATCAGCTTTTCGAAGGTTATAGAAACTATGTACTAATGTAACCATGACAAAAACAAACATTTTACTTTAAGAAAAACAACTTGTTTACATCTTAAAGACGAAGTCCCATCATGACCTCGACAGCAACCAATCATTTCAAAATAAAATAGAACTTGTTTACAATGGTTACAAATTTTGAAACAAGGTCAGCATTTAGATCAACATCTGGTGTTTATATCAGTCAAGGTCAAACTATTTTCTGAAAAAGTATCATCTCTAGTGAATAAATTTAAATTACAATATCATGTAATAAAAAAATACAATTTAAAAAAAAGACAGACAATTAAATTGAAATAAATATATATTAAATCAGATATAATTAAATCAAATATACATAACAGTAATATTACCTTGCTTTAAGTGACATATCACAATTTATGCAACTCATGAAATATTTTTAACGTCTACATAATATACAAGTGTTTTACCAGTCTGGCATAGGCCGTTTACTATTTGATTTTTATTTACTAGAAAAAAAGGATTAAAAAACAGTCAGTAAAATACATCAACAAAGAATAGAGAAATAACACCATACAACAGATTAAATTATTTTTAATATTTGCCTTTGAATTTTGCACTTGGATAATAAACATAGTCTTTTTGTGTATAACGTTATATCATTCTGCTTGTTTCCTCATTTACAATGTCATATTTTTGTATGATATCATTCGCAAGCAAAATTGTATTTACTTTCAGGTAGTAATTATGATTTTCAACTGAGACAATCAGGTTTTCTGTTCTAGCTCTGTTCTGTTATCCTACGATACACCTTACACCATAGTATTCCAAGTTAAAGGACTTGATAGGCGACATCAGCGGGAGGGTAGATATGATCAATAACACACACACACACACACACACAAAATATGTTCATCACAACCCACCCTCTCCCAGTCAAAGATCTCCTTTTTACCGTTCAGACAAGAGCATGTAGAAATAAAAACGCTCTTCATTGAACTACACGTCGTCTCTTATATTCTTGCTAGTCACTGTTTTGTAAGCGCGTGCAGATTCTTCAACGTCTCGGCCAGCTTAATCATCCAACTCTTCGTCCTATCTTATTTCGTTGTGGTAATCGAGGCTTAATTTTGAGTTCTTAAGTGGCTTTCTCTTCTCGAATGCATTTCCTTGTCGGTCATTCGTTTCCCTATTTGAGAGAAGAAGATTTAAGCCAGAAAAGTGCAAGAGAGTTAACACTTCTGCTACCATCAGAGCAGTAGAGACCTTTAGGGAGCCTTGATGTTTTTGCCATGAATGATGCCTCGTTTATTTAACATGTTATGCAAAGGCTCAGAGTTTCGAAAGCAACTGCCTTTGTACCCTCAACAAGAAGTAGGTGGCCTCTGTCGGCTGGTTTGAATCTTAACAAGTATTTGACAATCATAGTTTACTCAACCTCAGGGCCGCCAAGCATTGCTGCATGGTAAAGGGCGGTTCTAAGGCATTTGGAGTAAGGTGATGTAGAAACCTTGCACGCTACTATTCCATGTGGAAAGGGTCGGGCGTGCGTCTAATAGTGGCTGTGTTTGTCTTTTCTGTGTCGCTAGAAGCGGTGAGTCGCGGAATAAGACTTACAAAAGGCCAGCCGTCACATCCTAGGCCTACTCAGGGAACATAAGACGGAATCGCGCTATCGGACATTCATGCGCCCATCGTTGCCTATACTAGTGGCCTTTCTCTCAGCTCGGCTTCAATCCATTGTTTCAGCAACGCTTTAAACAGAAGTAACTCTGCCTAGGCTTTTAACCTTAGTGACTTGTATGACTTTCAGCGATGGCACCACTGGATGATCAGACTTCAGTACCACTGCTATATTTTGCTCTTTTCTTTACATGTCTGTATGTTATTATACTAGCTCGAAGATGTCTGTGGGTAAAACGTGCCGCACATTCGCCGTGTTTAAACCAAGCAGTGGCGATCCAACAAAGCAGTTATGGTAGACCCCAGTTTAGCCTCGTATATATCATAAGGTTTTTATCTGACTGAGTTGAAACATTCTAATCATGCCACAACCATGTGCATATTTTGTGCTTAATGTGTGGTGTGATTCTCATCGTTAACGGGGCAAACATTGATAGACCGAAACCGTGATTATATTAACGACAAAATCACCAAAGAGCAGAATAACTGTCACTTATAAAGTCCGCCATTTAAAAATTAATAACTACCAGGGTCTTATTGCAGAAAAGGACGAAGAAAAGGAAAACTTCCGGTTTAATTCTGTTTTGTAAGAAAGAACGGATGGCATGGGATATATCGTGCAAAATGTCAATAGGGATGGGGTGGCCACGAAAATCAAGTTTCGCTATTACTCTTGCTTTAATAATCATATAAAGCTTACAATGCAAAAATTCAGAAATTAATTTAGCCTCTGAAACAAAAGAGAATTATTTTTGCTTGTTTTAATTAAAAACGAAAATCTCTAGTGAATACCAGCAGTTTTAAGTACTTCGTTTAGATAAAACCTTAGCAATTAAAATTTGGCTGTATATACCTTCACGTCTTATGTGCACATGTTAATGTTCCCAGCCTGGAAAATGTAAACTCGTTACTATTCTGCGTGCACAGCATAGAAACGTTCCAAGGTTTGTATCAGGACACATCGGGTTATTCCTTTTTCGCATGACACCGGCTCACAACTGCAATGCTGCTGCGGATTCGCAACAAACATGTGCATATATGTGAACAGTTCGAGAATAATACCAGTCTTCTCCAGGAGGGCGTCCCAAGACATTTCAGGAGAGCTGTATCAATGTGACGGTCGAAGCAATGGTTTTCAAGCGAAGTGTTCCGAAATACCTCAGATACGTTAACCCGTATAAGCACGCATGCCATCAGATAGATTTTGTGGTAGTTTTTAAGGTTCCGACAATTAAACACGCCTTCCACCGACTATTTGCTTGCTTGCAGTCTTTTAAAAAAAATGCGAGAGGCCACCATCTGAGGAAGATACGTTTCTTAGAAACAATCGCAGCAATTCGTGTATTCGTACATGAAGACGCTCTAGCAAAGCAGAGGGTCAATGTTGTGCTCCGTGAACTATGCCTTGATAGGAAACGTTTTCTTAGGCGTGTTGGTCGCCAGCTCATTGAGGCTATTATTATTATTATTATGAAGGGTTGATATATTACACCTTAGAACTAGATTATATTACTCCTTAAAACTATATTACATTACACCTTATGAATATATTACATTACACATTAGAACTATATTACATTACACATTATAACTATATTACATTAACCTTAGGACTATATTACATTACACGTTAGAACTATATTACATTACAGATTAGGACTATATTACATTACACCTTAGGACAGATTTTACTTTTCATCTTGAGACATATATTACTTTTTACCTTCGGACAAATCACACTTTTAATACTGCCTGAAGCATTTTACCTAAAAACTAATGAAGTGAAGAACATAATTCTCCAATGTCTTTGTCTAATTTGATGATTTAATATAGTTAAATGTATATAGCTACCGGAAATAAAGGTAGAAAAGAAAATAAATGATGAAAGTAGAAACCTCCAAAAAATGACATAGCTAGTAAACATTGCTGTTTAAAAAATCTAAAAGCTGTATGTAACTGTCCACGAAACTTCCTCTTATTTCAACGAATATAAAATTCTACACTTTAAAGAAGACATTTCTAGCATGTAATCATCCTGGTTTCTATTAATGACATGCAATCACTTTCTTGGTCATAAAAGAACAATCCATCTTAAACACAAACCACAGATGTATTAATAATAACAAACAATATTATATCATAATTTTTTCATACAAATTAACCAACATATTGCATAGAGTGGAAAGGATTATAGGAAAAATCATTTGTAATTTGTCTCCCTTTCAGAAGAATCTTTGTTCATATGCATGTAACAGTAATTTATTACATAGAACATCTGAAAGTTTAAAGAAAATACCACCCCAAAATAGATAACGTTATATTGTGTATCAATATACATTTATTGGCCTTGTTAAGTGAATATATGAAGATTTGTTCCCCCAAGGTAGGTCATGTACCACGAGGATAAAGCCTGAGTTGAACATGATGTTGTTGTGTGTGGTTTGTAAATGTTCATATCTTTCCCAAGCAAGGGCAATACATTATTTATTATATCAAAGCAAGCAAGAAAGGGGAAGAAAATCATATGGTTGAGACATGATCCTGTAAGGCACAACACAATCTCAGGAGGGAGACAATGTTTTTTTCCGTGACATGTAACATTCAGGATGCCAATCAATCACATTGTTACTTTTTAAAGGTATACTTATAGACATTAACATTACTTAGCTCAGTGTGGGATAAATTCATGTGCACCATGCATGTGATAAGTGGCGGAAATACAGTAAAGTATGTACACCGTGATAAAATCATGTGTACCATGTATGTGCCTAATGCAGAAATACAATGAAGTAACTAGCATGGGATACATTCATGGATAATAGTCATGTGTTGATGGCAGCAACACAGCAAACAAAGTAGTCTGGGATAAAATCATGTCTACCTTTCTGGCAGAAACACAGTAAAGTAGCTGATGTGAGGTACATTCATATGTTAAACGCTTGTGTGGGACAAATCATATGTACCATTCTGGCAGAAACACAGGAAAAAGCTTGTGTTGGTTAAATTTATATATAATATTCAATCAGAAACACAATATAATAGTTGTGGGATACAATCGTGAACATGATTCATGTGCCAAGTGACAGAAACACAACAAAGTAGCTAATTACTCCCAGGCAATACATATGTTATGTATTTGTACACCTCCAGACCACTAGCTTTGAGAAACTAGCAATCCTATGATATGTCCCCTCCACTTCCAGCCCCTTTACCTTGAAAGGTAAAAGGCTTTTGTATGTTTATATCCACCAACAATTTGTATTGTAGATATTTCTCTTTGAGAACAAAATACAAATAAAATATTGAGCAAAAAAACTTAAAGTACTTTTGAATGGTATTCCGCTTTTCATTATGAAGGGGGTGAACCTGTTGAGGTTCACACTGCCAGGTGTTACGAAATGCCCGATATGACTCATTTAGTCTTCCATACTTTTCATTTAATCAGGTTGTCTTGTTTCACGCGCCATAATATTTCTGTAAATGTAATTTTTCGTCGTATCGCGTGACGCTTTTATTGCTCGCGCGGCACGTGCGAAATAATATATTATTGCGCACTGCTATATATATCGGGTAGAGATATTGAAGGGCACAGCCAATATAGAGGGAAGCTCTAAACATATTCAGCTGTCGGGCAGGTGCCATTGTAATTTAGTTAGAGCCAAACAGTTGGGTGAGTCGAATGTTTTTTAGTCAACTCTTTTTATTATTTACAATAATTATTCAGTTTCGTAAAAGCACGTTCATTGTTGTATTATGTGGTCACATCGTTTATCGTATTTGCAATTCAGTTTATTAAGATATAACCTAGGCAATGTGGTAGCGAGTTAATTTCATCTAGTCACTTTCACGACTAATTTCGAAAGCATATTATGTATGTATTAATGTCATAGCATTACGTATATTTATTTTTTTTGCATAGCATTCCTATGTCATACTTCGTACCTATCGTATATTCTTAAAGTAGTTGCAACAAAACCCATTCCAATTAAATTAGACTATTGGAAAGGTGTTTATTTTCCATATTCAGCTCGCCGGTTATGAGCAGCCGGATGGGCTTGTGGATACCATGACGTCTGGTGTACCATTACTAGTATAACCCACCAATTCAGTGCCAACGTACGGGTACAAGTGCGGAGGGGAAAGTGACCGTGCCAGAGAGAAGGCCGTGTCAACCTGTATTTTCCAATCAAGTAGTGTTTTGACTACAAGTAAAGCACAATAACAAGTAGTGTATTGACTACAAGTAAAGCACAATAACAAGTAGTGTACTGACTACAAGTAAAAGCATAATAACAAGTAGTGGTTTGACTACATGTGAATTATGACAGTAGTGTCTGACTACATAAATGTTTGCAACCAGTAGTTGATTATATAGGTTTGCAACAAGCATTTGTTTATATGAAAGTTTGCTAGTGATATTTATATACATGAAGTTTATATGGAGCTGCTAGAACTTTTTGACTACATGAATGTGACATAGTAGTCAAATTTCATGTGTTTTATATTCATTTTATATGCTTTTGTGTTATTTTCATATCATTAGTACCAGTGTTTAATATAATGTCATTTGTCATCCACGAACGTGTTTATTGTTTCTTTAAAACCCTGCCCGGTCTCAAAGGGTCAGCTCGACTACGTAACACCAGGTCTCAATTTGTTCTGTCCTTGTTTAAATTGTATCTCAGAAAAGCCTTGGACTTCCTCCTCAGAACAGTGAAGCATGTGGATTTGCAGTAGACTTAATCATAAACATAATTGGACAGTCAGGTCTGTTGATTTATATTAAACTTAAACATATATATAATGGAACAGTCGAGTCTCTTGATTTGCAGAAAACTTAAACATGAAAATCATGGAATTGATTGGTCTGTTGATTTGTAGCAGACTTCAGCATATAATATTGGACGGTCCAGTTGCTGATTTGCAATAAACGTAAACACAGAAATAATGGGTCATTCCAGTCTGTTGACTTGCAATAGACCTTAACCCCACTCATAAGCTTGATAAGAAGCTCAAGTTAGATGTTTTTAAAAAAGTGATTATAAATTCTATGGTTTCACATAATCCTTATCTTTCAGCTTAGATATGGTAACTTCTACATTTCTCAAGTCTTTTGATTCGACTTTAACTTGGAAACATAACACCTCTGATTAAATGTTAAAGTCAAACAATATATATCAACCATGCCTGATTTCTGCTGAATAGCACAAAAATGGTCTGCCCTGGAGACTTATAAATGACGAGAAATTTGTGTACAATACATCAGATCTTTTTGTTTACTTTTAAGGATTTATGAGTTATCAAAAACTATATATACTACGACAATGCCCTGTAGAAAATATTGGAACACGGCCAACCATTATCTGGAATCTAAAATTAAAACCTCAAATGCCATATCCACACACCATAATATCAATCCTTTTCTTCATAGCCATATATACCTAATTGTTAGTTGACCATTTTGCACTGAATGTATTGTACATGTTTCTATTGTAAGTCATACTATGCTTTTCAACAGTTCTAAATAGTCACAAAAACTGATAACAAGTCGATAAAAGTGTAAAATATTTAATAATTCACAACTATTTAAATTTCTTCTTATACGAGTATTTCCTTTGAAACATTCATTTCAAATAAATACAGCGTAATTAAAATGATTGTTTAAAATGAAATATCTGTCTCATTATGCACTGTATAATTCTTGATTACATTGATCACAATGATCTATTACCCTTCGCAGAATAAAGTTAATTATTCAATGCAGACAGAAACTGAGTTTACATAATGCAAAGAACAATCTTTATTTTCAGTTCCAGTATGTGAAAACTCTCATAAAATGATTTGACTCATTCATAGGTTTCTTTTGCAGGTAGGTGCAAAGATTGATGTTATTGTTCTCTTTAAAAATAGATTACTGAATTTCAATATTTGGTCATGAAAAACATGATACAACGTGTGGATGTTATGATAGTTGATATATACATGCATTTAACACCATGCATGCATATTAAATATTACTTCACTTCAAGAGAATAGTGAACCGAGAATAGCCAGATATTCACAATCAGAAAATGTTTTGCTGATCTAAGAAATTTAAAAATTATGAAGATATGAACAAATGCTGGCGGGGGGGGGGGGGGGCTAAAACTATTTAATCCTCGTTCAACTTGTAACTACACCAAACTTCAAAAATGTTCAGTTTCCCACCTTATGACTGAGTAAACATATATTACTATATATTATTTGTTAGTACCCCCTATCGATTTTAAAAATGAAAAGAATCCAGGATATAAAATAATGCACAAATCTCAGCCATTTCATTGATTTATAATTTCTAACCTGACTGTTGCCAAGGTGCTACTAATAATGTTCACTTACTGGCGTTTCAAATCGGATGGAAACTACAGACTATTCACTGTATTTTTCTTGTTTCCAGAACAATCCATTATATTAAAATCTGTGTCATCTGTATCAAATATTTGCAATACCTAGTTTTAATATTTCTAAAACAACTGAACAATAAAAAGGAACTCTCTTATGCACGTGTAGAAAGAAATGTAACTCCAAAATTTAAGAAATTATTGAGATTATTAAAAATGGTGATCTTTATCACATATATTGCTTGAAAATATACTCGCCCATGCAAACATGGTAACTGTGCTCCAAAAGAAACTCTCATCTGATTCGAAAGGCCCAGACGTTAATAATGTCTGGGACCTCCTGATGATAATCAGGTTAAAACTTACAAACTAATAAATGCAATGACCAAGGTTTATGGATTTTGTATATCCTTGACACTTTGTCTTTAAAATTGGTAAGGGGTACAAACAGGTGGGATCTTGTGTGAATACTCTAGTAACCTCTACTGATGTGTTGTACCAAGAAGAAAAGAACTTCCAAAGTCTTACTAAAATCTTGTACTTGTGAATTTTGAGATAATCCTATAACACAAAGGATTTAAAGTAAGCTAAAGATTAAAACAAAAATCCATATATATTAAATGCAGGGCTGCTTCTTCTTATCATTTATATTAGGGGGGGCCGAGTGGTCTAAAGCGCTCTCCGTTACGGATCACTGCCATCTCACCTCTGTCTGCGTAGGTTCGAGTCTTGGATTCGGCTAATGTGGGTATTTGAGAAAGCTTGCCAGTAGCTTTTCGAGGGTCGGTGGTTCTTTCCGGGGATTTCCCGGGTTCTTCCTCCACCATTAATACTGGCCGCCATGTATAGCCTATCGTGTGCTGAAAAATAGCGTTAAACCCTACAACAACAACATCATTTATATGAGGCATTTCATTCCATACAAACAGGTGCCACAGGTGGTAGCAATGATAACATGCCCTTTCATGTTGCTCTTTTTCAAACAAATTTTTTCTTACATAAATGGATCTCCCGAGCCTCCCCCTCTCTAGTGTTTTTGAAAACTGAATACTCTGATACATATATCACGGAAGGTGTCAATTTTTGTTGAACCATGTTCCCTAAGGATGAGGTACTGGCAGCATTGCTTGACCCAATCTTGATGCTTAGTACAAGCAGTTGTAATGCATATTATTAACACCTGCGTATATTATTGCTAGATTTTGCATTTACTACTGGCATGAGATTTATTTCGGGCACATGCATTATTAATACATTATTAGTTATACTTGCTTGATGACACCTACATACGTTAGAACTTGTAAGCGTTGTTGTAACTGCTTTAGCAAACATTTTGATTGGTTTACAATTGCATGTATTACAGCTGCAGTTCATTTGAGTACCAAGTGCTAACAGCACACAAATTAAGCATCGTCATCATGTCATTTCATGTACTGGCTGATAGAAATGGGCAGTAGAAAAAATGGTGTACTGCAGTATTTGTCAAGATACCACCATACATACCAATAGTACATGTCAATAACTGGAAAAAACTCAGGCACTGATTTACAGCAAAATAACTTCATATTATATTTTTGGAAAAAATACTTAGTTTGAGATATGTGTGTGATTTTGTTTGTGATTTAGATTGACAACGTAGCTTTAACTATTTGAGTCATACTGCTATGATGTCTGCAGTGTGGCAGTTATATTGATGTCTAGTACTGCCACCTCCAGCATCTGAGGCGGACGCTCTATTTACTTACCCCACCGGAGCAGTATATCTTGAGATATAAAAAAATTCTCAGTTCAAAAGAAAACCAAAGCCCCCTCCCCCTCCAGTAGAATATTAAATGAGAAGTGCCTTATAGAGGGACAACTCCGGTAGCCTAGTGGCTAGACGGTTAGTGGGTTCAAACACCTGCCGAGTCATACCAAAGGCTAATAAAAATGGTACTAACATCTGCCTCGTTTGGCGCTCAGCATCAAGAGGTTAGTGTTAGGACTGGTCAGCCTGGTGTCGGGATAACGTGAATGGCTGGGACATAATGTACATGCCTGTGGCATGATGCCCCGGTGCTAGACATAGCTATAAACTGCCACACTGCAGACACCGTAGCGTTATGACTGAAAAATTGTTAAAGCTACGTTAAAAATTCTAATAAAAGACTGGCACAGTACCTTTCAGATAAATTAGCCATGTGTATGTTAATTGTGTTATAAGGTGTAATCATAAAAGTATAAATGGAGTGAGTTAAGTTGACATAAGAGATCTTGTTGTTGGAAATGCAGAGTGCTGACACAGAAGCCTACAATTTACAAGGTATAGTATTGATATAATAGGCAGGAAAACGTCGAGTGGGATGCAAACACCCAAGCAAAATATTTATCGGACAGGGCAAGTAAAACTAAAATACACAAAATATGAAAATATTTAGTGGATTTGAGAAAGTATGCGATTCAAACAGGAAACAACTGCTCTTCTAAAATATTATCATGATTTGCAGTCTGACAAATGAATACATGTCCTTATTATGTTAACTTTTGTAAGAAAATAACTAAACAATGGCATTTGTTCTTTTTTCTTTATAAAAAAACGTGTCCCTGAATTTGAATCTGAACTGAATATCGTTTAAAACATCCCATTAGACCATTACGTTATATGCACTATTCAAAATTAATGTGACAAATACAACTTTTTAAAAAAAAATATTGAATTATTTTGTCATGTAAAATGAAAACAACCTGTAAACAGCATTTGATTTGTAACAAGATTACTTGAAAATTTCTGTAGCATACTAATGAGGAATGGACGGGGAGGTTACCCTGGGTACCAAAGCAGGAAAATGGTTGGTGGCCACATTGGGGAAATTCATAGCACTATTCCAAACCCCCTAGCTGGCGGAAGGGGACATTAGCCCCCCTCCCGAGAACCATCCCCTGGATCCAGCCCTTTGGACCTCGTAGTCTGTCTTTTTGACTTATCATCATTACCTCAGGTGCCATTTAACCTTAGTATGTCACTGCAAAGGTTTAATACATTCTTGTAGAGTGAAAAAGTAATGTTGTATGTAGCCCCAGAATACCATGGTAAACCACTATATCAGTAATACCAAACACATATACAGTTGATTTTAATTAGTTATTATTTCTGTTTGAATTTTAACATTCTCAGCTAATACTGCTTAAAATAGACGGACTAATAGAATGTCTGCTGAACTCGGCTGATGGTGGTTTCATCAATGTAGCTGCGCTTTGACCTCATTGCAGAGATCATAGGTGTTATGTATATTCGATTTAATTTATATCTGATTTAATTGTTTGTAAGTTTTAAAATCTTTTTACATATCAATTTCAATTTAGGTCAAAATAATGTAGTTCTGTTTACTAGGAACTCGATAGTTTTTCCAGAAAATAGTTTGACCTTGACTGTTCATTTTTTAAAACACATAAGGTTGATCTGGTTCCCGACCTTAATTCAAAATTAGTAAGTTTGTGTGTGTGTGTTTGTGTGTGTGAGTGTATGATTAGGTTTTTTAACGTAGCTTTAACAATGTTTTAGTTATATCGCTACGATGTCTGCAGTTTGACGGTTTATAGTAATGTCTAGCACTGGGATATCATGCCGCAGACATGTAGCATGATGTCACATCCAGTCACATTATCCTGACACCAGGCCGACCAGTCCTAACACAAACCGCTTAATGCTGAACGACAAGCGAGGCAGCTGTTAGTACCATTTTTTAAAGTCTTTGGTATGACTCGGCCGGGGTTCGAACCCATGAACCCTCGACCTCTCGCATCCGAAGCGGACTCTCAAACCACTAGGCCACGAATTAGTAACAATTGCGTGAACAAGTACTTTTTAATTTGATTTAATTGTGAAAATAATAAGAGTGAGATCGAGGCTGTATTGAATACGTGACCCTATGCTTGTAAATAGTTTTATTGAAGTAAACAACTTATTTTATTTTATTCTTTGAGTAATATAATTGGTTCTTGTCAGGGCCATGCTGAGAATACGTGATGTAAAGAGGATCACTGGACCCTTATCCGGGCATCTGTTGTGCGCAATATTCAAGTTTTAAACCATTGCTTAGAGAAAGATCTCTCAGTCGGTCTTTAAACACTGGGATGTAAAGGTATTTCTTTTTTTTATTGTGTCATTTTGGAAATTACATTGTAATGTTTATTCGAATTATTCAGATTCTAAAGGATTAATTCTCTTTTCTCTGGAAATATTTTGAGTGCTCATTACAAATTGTTGGACAATGAAATTTAATTAATTCAAACACCGAAACATCTCGAGCGATCCAGGAAAAAGTTTGCTACTTCAATATGTTTATACAGGACATATTGCTAGACAACACATGTTTATACAGGACATATTGCTAGACAATACATATGTTTATACAGGACATATTGCTAGACAATACATATGAGCATAAAAGAAGAAAACTTGCTTGCTGCGAGATAAAAACCGATATAGTTTAAGAATGCGTGAAAAACGTAAGTATTTTCACCTACTCGATGAAAACATTTCCGTTATTCACTTGTTTCAAACAAATATCCTCTATATAATAATTATGAACCATCTTTGAAAATCAAATTTCTTCCTAAAGATTTATCAAGAAATAGCTTTAGGAATTGCTAAATTGTAATATCACTTGTGTTTGATGTTGTTGTAATAACTATATAAAACAACCTTTATATTAATTTTGTAACTGCCCGAAAGCAAAATTAATCGTTAATATTTATTTTTCTAAATGAATCAACATTTAACATGATGTTAAACGGAATTCATATATATTTCACACAGTGTACATGAAATAATGCATTGTTATACACGGGAAAGTGCGTCTGCTATTAAATTATATTTTCCCTTGATGCGCCCGATGTCAAGATTATATTCATGTAACAACAAACTCCAGCTTAGTAGTCTTTGATTTTTATTTTTCATCTTGCTGATGAAAGTAAGGGGGTTGTGGTAACTAAACATAATAATCGAAGACGGAGCTGAACTAAGGTTAACTTAAAAATTTTGTAACGCCAGTATCAAAGCCAAACATTAATTCCCGATTGTTGAATAATTTCTTTGATGCTTATTTAATTTCTTAGAAAACTAGTACAATAAATGATAAATGCTATTTTCATCTTCTAGAATCATAAGACAGTTTAAATGATTGTCTGAAATTTGGAGCTCTAAGAACTGGCGTGCTTTTAAGTATGGCGTTTTACTTGTCAAAAGCTTATTGACATTTTTCAGTCCACAGAGAACTTGTTTTTCGTACTCAGTTTGTCAGAGGTTCAGCAATTACAGAAAAATTGAAGAAAAAAATTTGATAGTATCCGGCCATACCTAAAAATCGCATCAGTTGCTTTTTATTAACAGGCACATTAAATTCAGAGATAGCCTTGATCTTAGCTTCTAAAGGTTTGACATGTCCAAGTCCCACGATATATCATAGAAAAGTTAAATTAGCACGGCAGAACTCACTTTTAAATAAATTAATTTTCAAACTTGCACCTGTGAGTCTGTCAAAGAATTTCAGAATTGTTGCTAAATGTTCTTTCCAGGTGTCGTTGTAGATGATGACATCAACGATATAAGCATGACAATTGTCTAGACCAGAAGTAATCATATTCATGAGACGTTGAAATGTACTTGGCGACCCTTTCATCCCAAACAGCATTACTTTATATTGGTAATGTCCAAATGGAGCAACGAATGCCGAATTTTCTTTTGCTCTTTCCGTTAGTGGAATTTGCCGAAATTCTTTCAGAAGGTCACATTTGGTGACATACTTGGCATTCCCGATCTTATCAATACAATCATTGATTCTTGGTAATGTGAAGTAATCTGTTTTTGTCACATTATTGACCTTCCTATATTCAGTACATACAAGGAGAGATTTATCTGGTTTTGGAACATATATGCATACTGAACTCCAGTCGCTTTTACTGGGCTCTATAAAATCATTCTCCAGCAAGTAATGAATTTCTTTCTGAAGTATTCTGTTTGAGAGGGTTCTTCCTGTACGGGTGTTGTTTACAATTTGAACGTTTTGGAAAATTTTGTTTGTTCTTGTAGGAACATCTGGAAGTGCTCATATTCAAATAAGAACTGTTTAAGTTCATTGCTTTATTGCTCGTGTAAATGTAAAATGTTCTGGTACGGATGTTTCATAATTTCTACATTCCATAGATGTGACACTTCAATATCCGTAGAATCCGATGATATTCGTTCACTTAAATATTCAATGAGTTCATGTTTAACCTGGATATCTCTTTCAATATACTCTTGTACCATGTTTAACCTGGATATCTCTTTCAACATACTCTTGTACCATGTTTATGTGGCATAGTTGTCTTTGTTTTCGCCTCCCATGAGTGTTTATGATGTAATTTAAATCCTTTGTTTTGTTTTTTTTTTGTCAACTGTGTAGGGACCTTAATACTTGGCCTGAATAGGATTTTGTGGTATTGGCATGAGATCCAGGACTCTGTCACCAGGCTTAAAGCTCCTTTCCTTCTAGTTTTTATCATAACGTGACTTCATTTTGGATCAAGTAGGTGCATATTTGCTCTTACGACCTTGCAAGCCTCTGACAACTTGTACATCAAATTGAAAACATAATTAAGAAGATTAATTTCAGGATCTTCATTAGAATTACATTTCTCTTTCAATAACTTCGATGGTCCACGCACTGGTGTCCAAAAACCAGTTCAAAGGGACTGAAGCCTAAAGATTATTGAACCGATTCCCTAACAGCAAACAATAGTAAATTAATACCTTCATCCCAATTTTTCCCGTATCAAAACAAAATGATCGAATCATATTTTTCAAAGGCTGATAACATCATTCTCATGCCCCTTGGTTCTCAACGGTGATAGGCAGAATATTTGAATTGTTTTGTGACTAAAGCGTCCATAACTTGCTGGAAAATTCCAGACATGATATTTGAGCCTTGATCATACTGAACAGAATAGGGAAGGCCAAATTTAGTAAAACACTTTATCAAAGCTTTTACTATTGTTTTAGATTTTGTATTCCTCAAGGGAAATGGCTCTGGCGACCTTGTTGACGAACCCATAATGGTCAACAGGTATTGGTTACCTGATTTGGTCTTAGGTAAGGGGCAAAAACAATCTGCCATAATTCTACTAAATGGTTCGTCAAAGGCAGGAATAGGTTGTAGATGAGCCGTAGTTATTTTCTGATTGGGTTTTCCTACCATTTAAAAGGTATGACAAGATCTACAGTATTTACTAACATCACTTTTGATTTTTGGCCAACAGAAGTGAGTCAAGATCATGTGATAAGTTTTATCGATCTCTAAATGACCAGTCAATGGATTTTCATGGGCCAGACTAAGTATTTCCTGTCTGTAAGGTTTTGGAACTACACTTCGATAATTCACCGACCATTCATCATCATCTGGTACCTTGGGAGGTCTCCATTTTCTCACAAGAATTACATTTGTAATTAAATAACAGACATGAACTTCAGTAGCTTCAGTTTCACTAACGGTTCTTTGAAACAAACAGGGGATTTTAAGGATATTTTTAAGGATCTTTTTCCAGTTCGATTACAAGTGATTGTCCTTTATCATCCTCATTAGAATAAATAGAATGAGGCATTAAAAGATGACGACTGTGATCAATGCCTTCTGACTGATTCAAACACTGAGTGAAAGTGACCTCATCAAAAGCCTGACCAATACATGTGTCAGCTGAAGGAATAATTTCCTTATCAACATCATTCTCAAGAGCTTTCTTTGCCATAGCTCTGGTATCTGCACCAGTTAGGGATAAATCAGGGAATTCTTTTTAAATTGGATCTATATTCTGATCCAAGCCAGGCTTGTCAGTTACAAGTGGATTAACCACAACCCTGCCTCCAGCTAGGTCGTCGCCTAGTAAAAAGTGAATGACATCAACGGGGAAAACAGACACTATGCCGACTGTCACGGGTCCTGATACTAAGTCTGATGACAAAATTACACAATGGAGAGGAACATTAACAAAGTCGCACTCTACTTCCTGAATAAGAACACTCTCGTTAGAAGAAGACTTCTCAGAAAAAGTCAAAGTACAAGACAATAAAAGACTCTAAGAAGCTCATGTGCCCCTTAAAAATTTTAATAGGGATAGGATTGGCCGAAACACCTAAGAGTGATACATAACCTTTCGATATGGATGGCTCTTAATTTCCCATAATAAAGTCAGACTGGGGTTTATTAGACCCAACAAATGTATTGCTTTCAATACATGACCGTGACCCTGACCTCTTAGAAATAGGAGCATTTGGAAAAGGTCTGTCTTGATTCTGATGCTTAGTTTTCAGTTTGTAGCAATCATAAATAACGTGTCATTTTTTCTTGCAATAGGTACACGTAGAAAGAGACAAGGAGCTTGAGTCAAGCTTATCAGAAGCTTGATTTTTATATGTAATGCAAATTTGAGTTTTGAAGGGCTTTTATTCGCCTGGAATTCATTTCTGCCAGAAGAATGTTCAGTAGAAGTCTTATCTACAAAAGGAATTTTGTGAGCTAAAGAATACTCATCAGCAGCACCATCAGCATTTTGCAAGGTTTCTGGTGGTCGTCAAGATAAGACTTAATGTCACTATGGACACTGTTATTGAACTCTTCAAGTAACATGAGTTGCTTGATACTTTCATAAAATTATTCGACTTTCTTGCCTAAGCATCATTTATCAAATAACTGCTCTTTTCTCTATCAAATTCGACATGAGTGTGTCCAGCTTCTATTCTCTAGTTTCTTAATTTTCGCCTGTAAGCTTCAGGGACTAACACAAAACCCTTAAGATGCATTACTTAACCGTAAGTAGTGAAAGGGGTCACTCTAGCGACAATGGGAATTAGCATTACAGACCCCCCCCCCCCGGTCACTCTAGCGGCAAGGGAAATTTAACATGGGGAAAAACCATGGGTCACTCTAGCGACAAGGGAAATTAACATGGGAATAAATCGTGGGTCTGTCTAGCGACAAGGGAAATTAACATGGGAAAAATTGTTGGGTCACTCTAGCGACAAGGGGAATTTAACATGGAACTATAGTGTGGGTCTGTCTAGCGACAAGGGAAATTAACATGAGGAATAGAGTTTGGGTCTGTCTAGGGACAAGGGGAATTGAACATGGGGAATAGAGTTTGGGCTTGTCTAGGGACAAGGGGAATTTAACATGGGATTTTTAAAAAAAAAAAAATTTTAAAAAAAAAAGGGTAGGCAATCGAAAGTCAATCTCTTTTCGAGACCTATGAGTGGCCCTGAAAAGGGCCTTTGGGTTTCTTCTTCTTCTTCTAATTTCTTCTATTTCTCTACCAACTTCTTATTTTCTGTCCTACACTCTTTCTCTTCTTTTCTTTCTTTTCTTCCTTTTTTCTCTTCTTTCTTCTTCTCCTCCTCTTCTTTCTTCCTCTTCTCATTTTCTTCTTCTTTTTCAATTTTTTCATTCCATGCTCTTATCCTTATCCTTTCCTCTTCATCCTCCTTCTCCTCCTTTATTTCTTTCATCACATCACTTATCATGTCCTTTACTTTTCGTAAATTGTTAATCTCCATCTTCACTCGATGGGGACTATAAGAATAGTGATCTTCATTTAACCTCACTAGCATTTGTTCCATCATGCCCAAATTGTCCAGGACGTCTTGCAATGTTTGCATTTTATCGAGGTGGTTTGAAGCCATCTTTTCTGTAGAATGGTTTGAACGACGAATACTGTGGGTTCTTATAGTGAAAGCGCGGACGTGATGGAAAACATCCCCTAAGACATAAAATTGATATTACCTAGATCATGACCAAACAACGCGCGGACGTGATGGAAAACATCCCCCCTGCTTTTCTCATTTCATATGATCTACTATCCACATACGTGAACCAGCAATGAACAAACCCCAAATCTACTATTTACACACGCAAATCATTAAAACAAAATCCATAATCTACTATCCACACAATCCTACGTGAGCGGTTACAAAACCCTAACTATACTCTCCACATACGCTAAGAAACAATAAACAAACCCATAATCTACTATTCACACAAACGTACGTGAGCGCTTACAAACACAAATACAAACACATACCCTCACACTAGAAATAAAAGAGTCAGTGTTTATATTCACACTACTCTACCTACACACATTGGCAAATCGATTGTTATTTCTTTTCTAGAGTATTGAGTAGCCCTGAAAAGGGCTGTTTGTTTTTTAACTCCAGATGCACCTATCTAATGATGGCACCTTCCAGGCCTGGCACCACACACACATCTTCTTACCCAGTCTCCTTTTACCTTTCTTTTTGGGAGTGCAGAGGCGGGATAAGTGGCTTCAGAATCCCAATTGTCTGTCTCTGGGATTCTGAAATTTCCTCTCTTCTTTTCCTCCTCTTCTTTTTTTCTTCTTTCCTCCTCTTTCATCCTTGCCTCTTCGACAATGGCCTCCGCGGCCAGTTCATTTAGTATGCGCCTGGCATATTCCAGGTGCATCTGGAGTTCTAGCAGTTTCACAATTCTGGTATTCATTGTCTTGTCAACGAATGAACAGGGTAGCTAAACTGCCCAGCGAGTTTCAATTTATACTGAAAGCGCGGACGTGATGGAAAACATCCCCCTAAAACAAAATTGATCTTACCTAGATCATGACCAAACAACGCTCGGACCTAAAAGAAACACTCACTCACTTTTTTATACTACCCATTACTATTCTAAAAATTTTCATTAATCACTTCAATATACTATCCACATACGCAAAGCAATCAAACCCCAAATCTACTCTTCCCACACGTCAAACATCATAAAAACATGATTTTAATCTACTATCCACACAAACGTACGTGACCACTTACAAACACACAATCCTATACACAAACACATCACAAAAGAGTCGGTGTTTATATTCACACTACTCTACATACACACACTGGCAAATCGATTGTTATTTCTTTTCTAGAGTATTGGGTAGCCCTGAAAAGGGCTGTTTTCTTTGTTTGCTATGGCAATCTTTTAGTTTCTAAGAATGCGTCGTCCTCGGAGGATAGACTTTCTGACGATAGGTCTGCTTCTTCGGAAAGAGAAGAAGAACTCTTTGGTGTCGATACGACAATCGACAAAGCCTCTGTCAGGTTCAGGTTCCTGCTGCTGCTGTTGTTGTTGTTGTTGTTGTTGCTGTTGCTGCTGTCTCTGAAGTCTGTACTTCTCTGTCCATTCTTCTTTCTCCCTGTTCACTTCTTCTCTGAAGAGCTCTTCTATAAGGTCCTCAGTGACTTTTAGCATTCTCACATTCTCTATCTCTTCTGGCTTCGGTATCAGACTGTGTCTGACCCTACGCAAATTCACGTAGGCTTCGTTTAGCTTAGCTAGTTTGGAGCACATCTTCGTAGGAGGATGAGTCGACAATGGATGGTTAGACTGGAAACTCCCCCGGTTCTTAAAGTCAAAGCGGGGACGTGAAGGAAAACATCCCTCCACGGTTTTCGAGCAGGAACGTTCAATGAGTGTCATGAGAGGGATAGTAAGAAGTCAAAGAGCATGAATCAACATTCTTATAGCCAAACAAAAGACAAAGGCATTTTTTTTTCAAAACACAACATTTTTTATTCAAAATAACTTAACACTAACCAACAACTCTAACATTTTTAACAATAATCCAACAATATAACATCAAACATTGTTTTCAAATCACAAACATTTTTTTTTCAATTTACACATTATTTTGGACAGGGTTGGCAACGTTGTGAATGAAATTGTGATTTCCATTGTTCGAAGTCATTAGGCCATTGATGGACACTACGTTTCCTAGCTTGAGACAAAAGATAAGCATAATGGTCACAAAACCATCGATCTACTTTCACATCGTTTCTAGAAGAAGAAGGAGGATCAAAATGAGTCACTAAATGTTCTAAGGAATAGCCCAGGCTGCGATGATGCAGAAAATACACACAATATTGTCCACACACCAAGGAATCTGTGCCTTGTAATTTCACATTATTGAATCGGGTGGTTTGAGCATTTCTTCTCATAAAGTCAATGATATTGTCTTCCAAAGGGGACAATCCGTACGAATCGAAATATTCCACACATCCTTCTTGAGGAAAGTAAACGGCTTCCCAGTGGGTTCCTGGGAGATGACTGTCGTCCGTGTTGATCACGTAAGCTAGATGGTCTTGAGGTTTGTGATGAGGGTGTTCATCTTTAGCACAGACGACAGGATTCCAAGAAGACGTATACGAACTGTGGTTCAAAAGGTAATAAAGTTCCCAGGTATCCATGTTTTGTTTTTTTTTTCTTCTTCACAGGTAATAATAAGTCATCAATTCGATCCTGACTTTTTGCTTGAAAATGTCTGACAAATAACCGTTTCTTCGTTTCGTCTCCTCACTCTGATTCAGGAGAGCTTCGATGCGATCGATCTCTTGAGTGGTTAATGGTGGACAAGAATGTTCACGCAAGTCTTTATACCACTGGTGCAACACGTCTTCGTCCGAGATGAGACTCCAAGCATCGTCCAGATACTCGTCCAATTTTTCTTCTTGACTCAGCATCAGGCATTTATCGTGTTGAATTTGACTGGGATGATCGTTTTGACATCCATAGCAATCTTTCTTGATCAATTCCGTCATTTTTTCGACCAAGTGTTTGGTAAAGCAGGAGACTAAATGGGCTTCTTATTCTGGCCATCTTGACTTCATCATGATAACTTCTTCTTTTTCCATGGTCTCCTCACATTCCATCTCCAAAGTTTCTCCACTAGGTAAAGAGGGATAACAGTCTTCCATGGCTTCTAATAGTCTAGAATGACTTCTCTCAAACTGTTGATTTCTATGGTATTATCGAATTCTGCATACAGGATGACGTTCACCGTGTGGGATAGAGCACTAGCAAACTGAATTTCCACACGAATCTGGCCGGATTTTATAGGGTGGAAATGTCCCTCGTCGCTGCCTTGGTCTGGAGTGAAATCATAAGCCCACAAAGCATAACCTCCTGCATAATCCTCGTACGTAATACCGTGACTGGTGTTAGTTCCTAACTGTCCCGTGTCTTCGTACAGGGACAAGTACGACCTCAAGTAATTCTTCGCGGCACCAAAGTTAGGCTCGAAAGGTCGGGTACACAAGGTCTTGCCATCGCGACTGACTTCGATCTTGGACACGCCAAAGTGTTGAAAGTGGAAAGGATTTTTAGCCAAAGCTCCGTTGAAGGCTTCATTCTCGACCATACCAATGATCAAACGTTTGGGTAACTGTCCTTGGAACAGATGATCTTCGATCATGGATCGTTGTCCCTTGGGAATGGTGAAGGTTTTCACTTCCACGCGTCGTATCGGATACTTGGCGGTCGTTCTGCTCAACGTCTGACTGATGTCGTTTCCCACTTTAGGTAACACTTCTACGCGTCGTACGTAGAGCCTGGCTTCCTCGATGACAGTTTTGCACGCGGCAGTACCTATCAAATGGAAAGTGGTACTGCTACGATTTAGTCTCAGGCGGACATTCACTCCGTTGAGCAAATACTTTTCTTGCAACCACATGTCCAAATGCAAACGATCCATCAGTTCTAAACTACGACTTTCAGCAATTTTTTTTCTTCGTTCTGTAAATCCCTCATTGTATGGTTTATTTTTATCAGTTGTAATAATTTCTAATGTTTCAAACTCGTCAGCTTCGTCAGCTTCCCATACCACACAGGCATTGAGATGAGTGTTCTTGGCGTCTATTCCGTACGTCAAGAGATTTTCCAGGTAGGCACGATAAGGGTAAGTATCCATGCTGCTACTGACTAGTTTGTTATTCAAGTACAAGTCAACTCCATTGAACAAGGAATGCATGAAATTGTTGACGGGAGCTATTACCTCATCACCATCTAGGGACGTATTATCCTCATCGACAACTTTGACTTTCAGGTACAAGTAACTACTATTCAGATCGATGTAATCTTCGGGCTGTCCCTTGATTTCAAACTCAATGGGAGCTGAGACTGTCAAAGAGGAGACGGGGTGAAATTCCACCCACTGGGATTCTTGCATGGTCATCATGGTGGGGGGGCATGGCAAACAGATCCAGTTCCGACTTGGAACAAGCGCAAGATTCTCGGTGCATCATTTTGTTCTTTCTCAATAATCGAAAACGTCTAAGTCTCGAACGGTTCTTCTTTTCTTTGTCTTTCTCGCTTTAGACGTGTGAAGTCTGGTGAAAGGGTGTTTTCTTCGTCGTCTCTTTCTGCCTTGTCCTTGCTGAATGCCTGACTCGGTAGCGTGCAGGGCATTTATAGGTGTGTCTCGTCGGCCCAAAAGGTCTTTGCCCGTTTGCAGCAAGACATTTTTGCCTGCCCTCATGAAGGCTTCTTTAGGGTTTTGTTTGTCGATGATGACATTTTGGAGAAATTCTTTGCCTTGTGTCAGTGTCGCATCTTTCAAGGCGTGCAATCCGCGTGTCACCATCGGTTTCAACACCGGGGCCACCGAACGAAAAGCCGATTTTAACATATCTCCTAAACCGTGTCCTCGCTGTCGAGCAACCCCTCGGTACACTGGATACATGACTTACGAGTCGTGAGAAAACTGTTTCACCGTGACTTTTCCTTTGGTCAATGGAATATTTTGTCCCAAATCTCCTTTATAGTAATGTTGACCGTGTCCAAATACGACTTGCTGACAGGCAAATAGTGAGGATGCACAAATTCGCGGTGGACGTGGTAAGTGTTTCCACCTTCCTCGTCAGCGTTCGTGGCAGAATCCACTTTGAAAGGAATGACACGCAGTAACGGCACAGAGGTGTGTCCCACCACGTTGTACTCCACCACATCGGTATACACGAACATCAAATTCAGTCCTTGGTTCAGTTCTACCGGGGTACGAAATAACTTGCTAAAAGACTCGTTGTCGTAAATGATTGGTAATTCGTTTTTCTTGATCATGGCCATTCTCATGTCCATGTCTCCGCCCAACATGTCAAACAATTCAGGACAAAATAAAATGGACAGGGTTTTACTCCCGTCAAATTTCATCGAGAAGCGACGAGCTGCTTTGTGGTATTCCATGGTGACACTTTTTCTGACACTGTCCAAAGCTTTAAAAAACACGCTATTAAACCTGGTGGCTATGGTGCTGACCAAATGTTGACCACTAAAATAATAGCCTGGGGGAATCAACAAGTGATAGGTGGTCGTTTTTGTATTTTGTGTGCTACGGGTTTTCTTGTCATATTTGCCATGGGTATCCAAGTAATGTTGCACCTGCTCGTCATGAACTTCCACATCAAAAAAATTTTGATTGGGAAGGACATTGAGGACTTGGGTCGGGTGAATGATTTCTACTAAAGCCACTTCCCAATGGGCTTCGTGATCTAATGGGATGGCCTGAGTTAATTTGGCCGTGTAACAGCACAACGTGTTGTTGGGAAACACCTCCATGGAACTGTCACTGGGTAAGGTTAAGTAAAATTGGTTTTGGTGACTCATAATTCCAGAGTTCTGTGGATGTCCGAGGGGTTACTGGACGTCAGAGGCATGTCTCCGCCCAAAATGGGGTTCTGGTTGTTGTTGGAGTGGTGACTGGCACTGGCACTGGACACAAGGTTCCCGTGGTTCCCGTTCGAGATGAATTTCAGGGAGGGATTGGGAAGCAGGTAACCGATGCAACTGCTCAATAAAATGGTCCACAATTGTTTGTGTCCTTGTTGCAAACTCAAATTGGCAATGGCTGCACCGATGACACAATACACCACGAAGATTTGGCAGAAAAAGACAATTTGCGTTTTAGGCACACATTCTCCACACCACACCCAGAAGGGTTGTTTTTGTAAATCTTGCACAGAAGAACTGGGTGAAGGAGTGGTCGACGTAGCTGCGTCTGTGTGAATGGGCATGATGGTCACTTCTTTTTATAGTCGATGACTTGCGAAGCGTCGATCCAAGAATCAAAACTGGGTGGATATCCTTTCCAACGTACTTTGACTTCTTTGACACGTCGTTTGCCCACTTTACGGGTTCTGCGTTCGAGAATGCTTTCGATGTCGTACACGTCGTCTTCTTTTTTGGGGACACGTTGTAACTCGGGCAAATGAAACGTTCCTTTGAGTACTTCTCCGTTCATGTCTTCCAATTTATAGACGGCAGGATGACGACCATGCACTCGTCCAGTGACACGAAACAATTCGGTCGTCCAGTTAGGTAAGTAACCTTTGTCGAAAGTGCGTTTGGTTTTGCCAATGCGCAACCAATCTCCTACGGTCAACTCTCCACTTTTCTTGGGGACAGCCCTCGTCGGGGACGTACCAAACAGGCGCTCAAACACCAACACTTCGTTGTCGGGAGTCACGTCTTGCGGGGCACGTCCGATGCTTCGATGGTAAGATTGGTTGTACGCTTCCACCAGGTGCGGTAAGATGTCGATGTACTTCAGAGTGTGGTGATGCGTAAAATATTTCCACATGCGTTCTTTCAAAGTGCGGTGAAAACGTTCCACGATGCTGGCTTTGGTTTCGGGATTCTCGGTGGTAAAAAGATGAATGTCACGTTTCTTTAATTCTTTTTGGAAAGCTTGGTTCAGAAATTCGGTGCCTTTGTCCGTTTGCCATCGAAGAGGGTGACGACCGCTTTGTTTCAACACTCGTTGCAGGGCTCGCACTAACTCGCTGCTCGATTTGGAAGTCAAGGGTACGACCCAAGCAAATTTGGAAAAGACGTCGATGACACAAAACAAATATTTGTAGCCACGATTGTAGCTGGCCAAATGAGAGACATCGGCTAAATCGGCTTGCCATTGATGATCGATGCCTTTCACTCGGGTGCGACTTCTGGCAAACTTGCGTCGAATGGGTTTGTGTAAAGTGTAGGTAGCTTGTTCTTGTAACCATCGTTGCACTTGAGGTAAACGGAGACTTTTCAGTCAAGTTTTGGCAGCACGATACAATTTTTGAACTCCTGCGTAACCTGCAGGATGGGAGGGATCGTAGTAAATGCTGGCTAAGACTTTTTCCATTTTTTTTGTCTTTGTGTGTTAATAAGACACCCACTCTTGAAGGATGCTACTCTTTTTCTCTTGGGGTACTTTCTTGGATTGCAATGCTTTGCGTGTGCGACCGGCAATAGGTGTTGAAGAGGAGGATGTCTGAGCGGCGGATATCGGTTCTTGTTTCACTTCTGTCTTCACTTCTGTCTTCACTTTCTTTTTCTCTTGTGATGAAGAAGGGGTGGCCATCATCTTTTTAATCCATCCAATTCTGGAGGTAGGTGGTGTTGTTAACTTGCGTACTTTTTCTGGTGGAGTTTGAAACCCTTCTTCTTCTTCTCCTTTTTATGTCTTGGTCACTGGTAGTGGTGGTACTGGTACTGGTGATGGTGCTGGACTTTTCATCAAGGTCTTAAAATCTTTCAGAGTGGGTAGAGCTGTTTCATCTAAAGCTTTCTGGTGAAAGAGTTGCAGTCGTTGCAAGAGTTGACCGTACTTTTGCGATTTTTCTGTTTCGGACAAATCTTGGCGATCCATCAAGGACTGCAATTCGTGTTGCAACTGGGACATCTCGCTCAAATGGGGATTGGGAGGTAAATGCGGGGTGCGTTGTTCTTGCCAACGATGGTATTCCATCCATCGTTTGTAAGGCACTAAGGCTAGTTTTCGTCCTTCCATGGGGTTGTCAGGGGTCGATTCTGAGATCTTGGGACTTCAGAGGGCCTTTTTATCTTGCTCCCACCAGTCCTCCCAACATGGTTCCCAAGACTCCTTTCAGTAAGGGACCTAACGAGAGGGGTAAAATGCCTCCACGTTGGACCAACATCATCTTCTTTTGACGAATGGGAATTTTCTTTTGAACCATTTGGCGAAGAACGTGACGATGTTTGCCTAAGCATTGTTTCTGGTGTTTGGACAAAGGGATCGTGCCTTTCAAGACGTTCAAACAGCATTCGCACACGGTATCGATGACCTCTTTGGAGGCTGATTGAATGAGTTTTTTTCGTAGAGGTGGAGAAGCTTTGGACAGGACAGATAACATGTCCCCATGTTTGACTAAACGTGGAGGTAGTCCTTTTCTTTTCTTTCTTTGGGGCTGTTTAGAAGAGGGATGTTTTCTGGAGGGTGACATCTTTGAGTCTTCAGCACCAAAAACACTGATACCCCGACTTGGTCACAGGCCTTTTTTATACTGGAACGCGTCGCCACTGATTGTCTTTACGTCGTATCAATTTGAGGACAGGCATGACACGTCGTGCAGAGGTACGCAACGGACTAAATCGAGCCAGTTCTTGCTTGGGCAAATCCAGTAAACTTTGTAACATGCCCGATCTTTCTTGAACTTTGATTTTGGGAGAAGGTACGTTTGTGAGCAGCAGCCACTGTCACTAAATTGGAGGGTCCTGCCACTGGGGAAGTTCTTTTTGGGGTCATCAAAGGAGAAGTTCTTGATGTGATCAACGTCTCCAAGTACTCTTCAGTTCTTGGTGTCATCAACGGGGAAGTGGATGAACGTGAGGCTGCCGGAGACGCAGTCACCGCCGTGGCAGGTCGTGGTTTGCGAGTGTAAGTTTGCGTCCTGGCCGAAGAAGTGCCTCTTTTGCGACTAGTTTTCTTCTGTGGGCTTTTCTTTTTCTGGGGACGTTTTCTCTGTTTCTTTTTCTGGGGGCTTCTTTTCTTTTTCCGGGGTGGTGTCTGGTAAGAGGAGGGTCCCACCACTGGAGAAGTTCTCCTTGGGGGTCTAGTCTTTTTCTTCTTCTTGGAGCTTCGTTTGACTTTTTTTTTGGGGAGAAGTTTGGGGGCATTAGGATCCAATCTTAAGAGAGAGCGAATGATGACCCCTCCTAGAGTACCGCTCCCTCCAGGTTTCAAATGATTTGTTTTTTGGTTTGAGTGTCGATGCGGGGATCGGCCAGTTGGGTCAAAGCGACTTTGTTTCGATCAAAAAAGCGTTTGGTTTGATGAGGAATCTGAATGATTCCTTGGAGTAATTGACGTGCCGTCACCGTGAACCATCGTAAGACTTCTTTGATACTAGCTTCTAAGACACCAGCTCGTATTTGTGGATTTTTTTCTCGACTGATGCCATACAAGGCACGAATCAATTTGACGGGAAGATGCGACTGAAAGGGACGTCATGTTCAAAATGTGTGTGAGACAGGCAAAAAGGGTCTGAGGTTTTTATAGATTTTTTTGTGGAGTGAAATGAAGTCGAGGACGGAGACGTGTACAGGACAGGCCCTCCGTCTTGGCACCAGTGGTGAAACAAGTGGGTACGAAATCGCAAATCCTCGGGGGTCGTAGGTTTCAAATCGACGAGTAAATAGGCGTGTGGAGTTTGAGTGGCATCGTCGTACGCCTGAGTCAGCCAAGGCGTTCCTAACTGTTTGGCTAAAACTTGCACTTGCGATTTATCTCGAGGGCTTTTAAACAAGACCACGTAATGCGCATTGAGACTGATGGTGCGATGGGCTTTACCTTGTTGAAACAAATTTTGGGTGATGTAAACGACACTGGCATTACGGTGATGCCCTTTGCGCGTGAACCACAGTTTAATTTCTTCTTCATCTTCTCCTAACATGTCGTCAAAAATGACCAAATGGGTTAGACGGGAGTCAGAGACGATGCCGTCGTCGTCTTTAGGAATGCCTTCCACAAACACGATGGAATCGCCTTGACTTTCTCGCAAGAGGCTGTACGCCGATTGCCACTCTTTGTAACACCACACGATGCGCTGAGGTGGTCGATCGATCAAATGATGTTTATGTTCTATCAAACGTTTGACGAATTCGGTTTTTCCTGAACCGCTAGGTCCAGTAATGAGCATGTTAAAGGGATGGCGAAGATACAAAGCCTCCCAACTGGCACGATCTAAGTGTTCGTCGATGACTTTGACAGTGGAGGAAGAGGGAGCAGAGACAGCAGAGGTAGCCATAGTGTGAGGAATGTCACTTGTGACACGAAAACAAACAAGACAAGAGTTTATATACTTTTTTCAGAACACGTTTATTGAATGTTTTAAACATGAATTCGAAAGACAAAAATACATAAAAGCCAAAGGCTTAAGTACAAGGATAAAAGGCACATGATAACCATCAACGTGGAATAGAAACAAGTGTCTGTACAACATGTTTTGGGTAAAGTTCTGACCAGTTCTATAGTAGGGGGTAAGGTCACACAAGTGTCCTCCCGAAAGGGTCTTTCAGGCATGTCCACGACAGTCCTGTCCTGGGTGACGGGTTCTTCTGGCACCGTCACTAACACAGGTTGAAAACTAACTTTTTTCCTTGAACAACTCTTGTGCATACTGGGCCACTTCTTGGGTCCAAGCCTCAAAATCCCATTTTTTCCAGGCACGGATATCTGTCCAATGGGGGTGTAAGTCACAAGCTACACACACATCGTCATACACGTCTTGGGTAGCTAAAAGTTGACGAATCTTTTTTTCCTGTTGACGTCGAGAAGTATCCAGATGAAAATCAAGGCTTTGACCAAAAGGAGTCTTTCGTGACCATTTAAGGCCATTGAGGTGGTAAGTACTGTTCGTAAAGAGTCCACAAGGAATCGGCTGGTAAACGAAATCCCAGAAAACAAGTCACTAAGACACACGCCACTTGTCGACCCAAATTGAATGGATCCAGTTCTTGTAATAATCGATGGTAATGATCCACGGTTTGAATATGGTCACTGAGTTCCTTCCACGGAATCTGTTCAATGATATGTGACATAATCCGTGGCATGGCAGCCTGATTTTATAGTCTCTTTGTTTCGGAAGCAATAAAGGTAATTTCTAACTAGACATCTTCGTTCTCCAGTAGGGAATTTAAATGTTACATACTGTAACCGAAACGTCAGAGTTTGTCTAGATGTTTCGTCTTCCGCTAAGCAGATTCCACGTAACATATGTTGGTAATCCTTTAACTCGTCTTCCTCAATACGTTGCAGTAGGTGAATCTCGAAGTAACCAAAATTACGAACGTTTAGTTCATTCACAAACTGAAAGTGTTCAACAAGGTCTGACCACTGAAAGAATTTCTGACGAATCAGTCCTCTTATACCATTCAGGTACCAGTGGTTAAAGATCTGGTGACGTAACGGATGCAATTGTTCTTTACGTTTGACTTGTATTTTGACCAGCTCTCGGTAAATCCTTTCTCTCAACTCCACAGGCAAAGCACGAATGTTCTCTTGTAAAGTATCCATGAATAGGTCAATCCGTACAATTCACAATCTTCTCCTAGAGCAAAAGTAATCCACATAGTAAGTAATTTCTGACCACTGCAATTCATGGTAACGTCCAAGAATGTCACTGAACTCTTTTGATGTAAACGGTCTAGAGTGATATAATAGGACGAATGCACACTTGACCCAAAGAAATCTAACACACTGGTTGACTTTTTTCACTTTCCTCTTGTGAATTTCACGGTACAAAAGTTCTACAGTGACCCATTGAGATTTCACTCTGGCAAGTCCCTGCCAAACTTCCTTGTAAATCTTCTCTTGAAGTTCTTTAGGTAATGATTCAATATCGTTTTTGAAATCAAGTTTAAATACTGGTCTCGGTGATGTCCAACATTTGACTCCTAGCCAAACTGGTTTCTTCTTCGTCAACGACATGGTAAGTTACTTTAATGTCTCGGTCCCACTAAGGGTAAGTAATGACAATTCGGTGACCATCGAGCATGTTCTACGTAGGCCAAATCTTGCGGTTCCCAGTGGTGAAGTGACACACCGCAACTGAAGCACTTGACTTTATCTCCTTCGCCCAAGTAGAAAAATCCGGCTCTGGCTAATTCTTCGGGGGTCGGTCCTCCCAGATACTTAGGCCATTTTCCTTTGAACGATTGAAGACGATTTTCAAAGTCGCAGTATTCCGACAAACGCACAGGAAACGAATATTCGTCTTTCACAGGTTCGTTTCGATGAGGGTTGGGTGACATGAACAGGAGTTTGCTTAGGGCTGGATGACATCCGTAGGGGGGTTAACGTGAAGGTGAACATTCCCCTTTAAAACGAAACCCAGTAAAATGTCCAAGAGGACGAGCGGCATCACTTTCGCATCCCTCAGGTTTGACACGCACAGCATCCCTTTCCATGATAGGGGTAGTGACACTAAAGTTCCCATGATGCTTTACGGCATCGCTAAGGTCACAACGTACAGCATCGTACCCATCGCAAGACTCACAATCGCATTCCACTTCAGAAGCCCCACACTTGAATTGTGCCTTTCTAAACTTGTTTTGTGTTTCTCTGAAAGTATTCATCTTGTTCGCTCGGTCTTGGTAGTCCCAATGAACTATCGATCTTGCCTAGGGTTCCTTTTTATATACAGACCAATACCGACGTGTCCATACGGTAAGGTGAAATGATTGGGAAGTCGAACTCGCTTCTGGTACACGATTTGATAGACTTTTTCCAAGGGTCGACTGACGATGTGGTGAGTGGGTAAACGTACAATCTTGTTCGGTTGATAGGTGGTCACTTTAAAGTTTGCATCCTCTCCCGATTGCAAGGGTTCTTTCAATACCCCAAAGTTGACCACACGACTGGTACGATAATTCAGAGTCAGTCCTTTCACTTTGCACGTCGTGTGCACTTCTCCTTGTGGGTCCCGGTATTCGTAGCCGTAATTTGTGGGACCGCCACTGACGAAACTTAGAATCTTGTCGTCGGGATGTTCGTCTGTCCAGGCTCCTAAACGGTCTCCTTCGATGTCAGGGTGATCTTGACTCGGGTGATGGATGTAAATGCAACTGTCCGTGTCAAAGTACAGGACGCGTTCCCCTAACAGTTCTAAAGCTTCGTACAATTTTAAGCGAGCATGGGCTGTCACGTAAGCCGCAATGATGACATTTCCAAAAGGGTCGTCTTGTACAAAGTCCAGATCTTCTTTGTAATTGACCAAGATCAAATCCTCACGAACGACGTCCACGTGTTTCATGAATTTGGTTTTATCGTGAATGATCTGAAAGTAGGGGGAAGGTTCTGTCAAATATTCCGTCTTGGGTAAACACGGTCGTTGTGCCATTTTACCCCACAAGCAATTTAATCACTTTGGCAAACGATCGCCTGCCTTCGTTTTTCTCGATGTGGTCTAAAGAGATGCCTTCTTGTTCATAGTATTTCTCTTTGAATTGTATTTGGTCTTCGGGAGTGTGACACCAGGAAGGATAGTCGCTGGCTTCTTGCTTCAGTTTCAAAAAGGCATCCACGTAGTCAGCGAAAATGCCTTTCTGACTGGGTTCACCCTTGTGGTATTGTTGTGTCTTGGGAAAGTGGCAAATTTCGTACACTTCTAACAGTTCGTATCCCATGTCCAGAGCTTTGAACAATTCCACGCTAACCCACGTCCCCGTCAAGGCCCGTTCTTCTTGGGTGTGATGACAAGGCTGGTCTTGGTTGCACGTTTCGGCACAAGTACGGCACAAAGTAAACATCAGTTTGCCTTGGCAATGGTGAGGTAACACGGGATGGTACAAGTCCGTGGACGGTAAAACTTTACACTTGATCAGACCTTCGTATTGTCGAATGTTTTTCAGGTCGATGTGTTCCGTCAGCAATTGTGGGTGCCCTACAGGAAAGCGACAATATTTGCACACGTAGGGATACAGCAAACACACGTCCAAGTATCTGATTTCTTCTCCTTTCTCTTCGTCGGCTTGGTACAGCAAACAGGTGGCATTGGTCCTTCCTCCGTACAAACTATCTCTCGGGTTCAGCGGGTCCATGAACTGGTAACTTTCCACGAGGCGGTTAAATTCGGGATCGGTTTTCAAACGGTGATCGTACTCGTGTTCCCACATTTCCACCACTTGGTATCCTTGCTGTTCTAACTTTAGGCGTCGCTGGCAAGTGTCCTGGTACAAGTCTTCCATGGTTCGTTGTAAAAACTGATTTTTAGTGCTACGATCAGGGTAACAGACGGGACATCCGTGAAATAAGCAACCGTTAAACTCGTACACGATCTTGGGGTTTTCTAAGTCCCAGCCATCGACCGAATACGTTCCGATGGTCTTTTCACCCCCTCCGTTGCGGGCATGCTGAATCCAATTGTCTTCCTTGTCGCACAAGTAATGTAACCAGCGTAGGGCTTTGACCGAGTACTGACGTTTGACATAGTTGGTCGATTGAGGGCTGATGACAGCCACGGTGTTTTCAGGCATGAATCGTTGTCTGTACACTAAGGAACACGCTTTGGCAATGGTGCAAGCTTCTTTCAAAGGATCGACCCCTCCGTGTTCCATGAACAGTTCTCGAAATTTTCCACAGCAACGTCGTAAAATGTCCACGTCGGAACGACAATACTTTAACATTTCTTCCTGAAAGTCGAAAGGGTCGGAGGCGTGAGCCTGGTACCAAGCGTAGAAAGCTTCTCGTTGTTCGGTACGCATGTTGTCGGGGTCGTAATAGTGAGCCTCAGGTCAATGGGGTAGAACGGCGTGTTGATTGGCTTCCGTATTGAAAAAGTGTGGAAAGTACCCTTTAGCCATTTCTGTCATTCCAAACGTTTTAGGCATTCGGCTCAAAGGCATGGCCAAATAGCTCATCGAATCTTTAAACTGTACTTGCCCTAATTGCATGAAAATGATTTTGGCTCCGTTCAAAGTCACTTTAGGACGCTCGGTGCCTTGTTCCATATAGTATCTCAAAAGAAACTGTCCATCGTATCCGGAGAAATTGTGAGCCATCACCGTGGCATGACGATGACAATCTCCGTAACGTTCGATGTCCTCTTGACTCCACGTCTTGTCAATGGGGTCTAAGACCCATTGGGCAAAATCGGCTAACGTGTTCGGTCCTCAAAAGATTTTTTCAAGCCCTCCAGGAATTTTGCTGCATTGAGGGCAATGACTGAAAATAGGTTCTTGAATGCACTTCTCGCACGCTCGATGAGCCACGCAGAAATTAGGAATGTGAATGCCAGTCTCTTGCATGCATTCGAAATCGAAAAAGATGAAATTGCCTTTCTTCTTGTGACCGTCCTCTTTCTCTGGTGGGGGTTGGTATTTTTGCATGTAACATTGATGTTCCAAGTCCACGATGTGGTGACAAATGTGACATTTTTTCTTTCCTGAACATACGTGTGCCTTGGCATTATTGGTACGTATGCCTTGTCCACACGTAGGGCACAATCTCAGCAGTTGACAAGCACATTTCTGCTGTGAACCTTGCGTCTTCAAATGTTGTTGGTAACAGGCAGGGCTGACAAACGTGCGCAGACAAGTTGAACAAGGCACTGGTCCTTCGCTCAGACAGGGTTGAGAGGCCAAACATCCTGAGCATTTCAATCCACAATGCTTGTGTTGCTCTCGATTGTTATAACCATGGTCACATTTCTCACAATAATAAACATATCCCAGGAATCCGGTGATACTGGTAATGGTATCGAAATGGTCATCGTGATAATAGACATGAATGTATTTTCCATCCTTAAAGTCTTTCCCTCGAAACAACAGAGGCCCGCGCACTTTTTGAGGGTACACTTTCAAGGTGTATCGTGGAGCTAGGACATCTTGCAATTTTTGCATCTCAGGAATGCCACAGGGTGTGTCTTTGGACAGTCCGGCTTGTTGCAACAGGAGTTCTGCTTCATTTCGTTGTTTGGCTCGATCGGATCGTTGAATAGTTTTCCAGGCTCTTTTCCATTCTACCGTGTCGTTCTTGTTGGCATAGGTTCGTCCCACCACGATGGCACGGGCTAAACACATCTGGTCTTGAGGGTTGTTAATTCGGACGAGACTTGTTTTGGTGTTGCGAAGCTCGTTCACCAATAACATCTTTTTGCGTCCAGTCCCTTGAGGAGGAGAGACGTGGGTCATGTCCAGTGTGGCTTTTCCATCGGTGATGTCAAACTGATCATTAGATTATTGTACGTGTTGAATTTTGTCAATGACTTTGGAAGTGGTCAGTTCTGCAGGGGTGCTAAACTCGATCCAAACAGGGGATTTCAAACCGTCGTGTTGTATGGAAAGTCTCAAGCGATCGTCTTCTTTGGGTTGACGTTGTCGCTTGAGTGTGGTGAGCAAAGAATCCCACACTCCGGTGATGAACCCTTCTGCTTTCTCTAACGGTACTCCAGCCTTGAAATCTTTAAACTTCACCGTGTATTTGTAAGCCGTGGTTCTAAATTTTCTAGAGGAGCGCTTTTCCGTCTCTCGAATGGAATAGTATTTTTCAGGGTTGACTAAGGGTGGCGAACTTTGTTTAGAGGGTTTGGATTCTGGTTCACTCATGTCCTCTTCAAAATCACTGGCATGAATTTGTGCCAAGACTTCAGCCCTGGTACGAGGCGATAGATCACGTTTTTCTGCCTCTTACTTTCTTCTTCTTTCTTCTCAAATGAATTGGATCGTTTCATCTTGAGTGCAAAACGTCAAATGACTCAAGTTTAAACACCATAGACTAATTTATAGTCATGGCAGACCAGCGTATATAAAAGGGTGTGTGTCTTGTCCTTTCACTATTCATTTCACTCTCAAACCGAGCACAACGATGGAAGAGACTACCCAGATGGAACGTTTCATCAGAGCTTTGAGAGGGGTCATTAGAAAATTCTCTTCAGACCAGCCGACGGACTACTCTCCTTCCTTTCGAGATAAAAGTCAAGATACTTGCTATATCTGTCAGAAGAAAGGGCATTGGTCTTCAGAGTGTCCAGACCATCAAAAAAGAAAAAAAAGGGGCTAGAAAAGACAAAAGTCAAGATACCTGTTATTATTGTCAAGAAAAAGGACATTGGTCTCCAGATTGCCCAAAAAAGAAACAAGAGGAGTCAGAAGAAAAGATGGATTCTTCAGAAGAAGAGAGGGATTCTTCAGAGGAAGAGAGGGATTCTTCAGAGGAAGAAAGCAGCCAGGTAAAGAAAAAGAAACAGGAGAAGAAAAGAAGAAGGGAAGAAAGTGAGGAGGAAGAAGAGGAAAAGCTTGTAAGGGTGAAGAAATTTAAAAAACAGAGAGAGTAAACAATGAGACAGAAGAAGTTTATGAACTTTTTAAAGTGCTCTGTTGTGAATTGTGAATTGGATTGTAACTATGGATAAAAGAATACATTAATTATATAAGGTAAGTGTCTTTGTGTTTTGATTTTAAAATAAGAACGTACGCTCACGCACTCATATACACGTACTATAGGGGTAAAATGTTTTTTTTTTTTTTTTTGAGTTATTGGCAATTAAAATTGTATTTCTTTTCGAGAGACGTAGGTGGCCCTGAAAAAGCCTTTGGGTTTTTTTTGGTGTAGGGGTGAGTTTAAGAAATCAACTTTAACTGTCTTAAGCCTTTGCCACGGCCGAGGCCTACTTCTGGACTGCGTACTGTTGATGATGATGATGATTTGGTTGAAATCACTAAGGGTGGTACGGTAGGCTTAGTCACAGGGTTGACGTGTTTAGTTCGGGAAGGTCGTATTCTCTTTGGTCGTAATAAAGAAGTCTGATACATTTGTTTCAGACTTCTTAACTACGCTAAAATGTCCAAGAGTACCGTAGCCGTTTGATTTTCACCCTCTTGTTTCTTTGCTGCTACTTCTTCTTCTTGTTGTTTTTTTCTTACCTCTTCTTCTTGCTGCTGCTGTTGCTGTAGGAGAAAAGCTTGTTCCGCTTCCTTTTGTCGTTGTATAAATTTCTCCAATTCTTCTTTTTGTCTCTGTCTAAAATTCTCCACTTGTGGTAATGAAGAAGGTAACGAAGGTTCCGGAACAAATTCTTGCGAGGTAAGAAAATCCACAAAATCCCAATTTACCTCTTCTGAAAGTAAGTCCGGGTTCCCTTGGGTGGTCTCCACTGCTGGTGCACCCCAATGAATCGTTTTCTGAGTTTCCGTAATGTTGAATCACTGTTTCGCATCGATTGACTACACACAGGCGCTAGCGAATCTATATAGACCACGTGACGTCACAGACTGTTCTCTTCGGATTGGATGCGAGCTGACTGAATTTTGTAACGCGTGTTTGGATTGGTGAATGAACTCAATCCGTTTCAATCCTTCCTCTACCTATAAATAAGCGCAGTTCACTGCATTGATTCACCTGTTCTCGTCGCCTCAAGATGTGGACCACAGTCGAATCATCCACCCTTGTGTCTTCAATGATGTTTAGGACGGACATGCTAAATGTATGTCCGATCCAAGTGGACTGTTGTCCACAGGACAGACACCAGTCTGTGGATACGTAGGATCTACGTAGAAAGACAAGGATGCCTCAAAAGAGTGCTGATTTACGGTCCTACAGTGAGGCGCAGCCTAAGGACAAGAAGAAGACCAATGCGGTGCCCTTTATGTTAATGGATACATTAACATAAACCCAAAGGCCCTTTTCAGGGCCACCCACATTTCTCGAAAAGAGATTGACTTTCGATTGCCTACCCTTTTTTTAAAATTTAAAAAAAAAAAAAAAATCCCACGTTAAATTCCCCTTGTCCCTAGACAAGCCCAAACTCTATTCCCCATGTTCAATTCCCCTTGTCCCTAGACAGACCCAAACTCTATTCCTCATGTTAATTTCCCTTGTCGCTAGACAGACCCACACTATAGTTCCATGTTAAATTCCCCTTGTCGCTAGAGTGACCCAACAATTTTCCCCATGTTTATTTCCCTTGTCGCTAGACAGACCCACGATTTATTCCCATGTTAATTTCCCTTGTCGCTAGAGTGACCCATGGTTTTTCCCCATGTTAAATTTCCCTTGTCGCTAGAGTGACCCGGGGGGGGGGGTCTGTAATGCTAATTCCCATTGTCGCTAGGGTGACCCCCTTCACTACTACCGTATCATAGTCACCACTTTGTTGAAATGACAGCGAACGGTAACTATCACTAGCTGTACCAGTGAGTACACATTTGAATAATTGAGTCCTAAGCTTCCTTGGCAATTTCAAATTTTCAGCAACTTTTTCAAAACAAGGAGAATATTTGTCTACATCTTTTTCTCTAGAAGGGGGCACTTATATAATATTACTAACAACATCAAAAGTTAAATTTGTATTTGAAGTGGGAATATGCTTTTCACTTGCCAGCTCCATTTCCTTTATTCTAAATTGATTTTCATCTCTTCCTTCTCTCTTTGCATTTGCATTGGCCTCTCTATCTCTGTATCTCTCTCTCTCTCTTTCTTCCTGTTGCATTTGTTCTTTTTGTATGTCTCTCTCTCTCTCTCTCTCTTTCTCTGTTTCGTCTTTTTGCATTTGTTCTTGTTTTAATTGCATTTGTTTTCTTTCTCTCTTTCATCTCTCTCTCTCTCCCTCCACTTTCCTAAATTGTAACTTTATTTGTTCTTTTTGTAATAACATTTGTTCTTTTTCTTTCTCCAATTTCATTTGTTTTTTCTCTTTTTCCAATTGCAACTGCATTTATTTTTCTTCTTTTTCTTTCTGACGTTTCAGCTTCCTCAACTCGAATTCCATCTTGTATTTTAATTCTAATTCCTTTACTTTTATGTCAGAATCTGAAACCAAAGCGCTAAATCAAAAACATTAATTTCTACCAAATACTGAACCAAAATACTTCTTATTTCCTGTTTCGTTAAGGAAGCCTTTACCTCAGAAAGATCGCATTTTCTGGCAAGTTGAATAATTTGTTTTTGAAAAGATCTAATTGTTTCTGGGTAGGATTTGAAAAAAAGATTTCTACTTTTGATGACATTTAAGAAAATGTTTGTCGATTTCACGAAGATTCAATATATATATATATATATATATATATATATATATATATATATATATATATATATATATATATATATATATATATATATATATATATATATATATATATATATATATATATAAACTAGAAGGAATTCAAATTTCAAAAACGTTTTCTGAACAATTCTAGCCAAAATTCAAACTCCGGGACGAGCTACTTAATTTTTATGTTACGTTTTAGGCTCGAACAAACAGTAATATTAGAAAGAGTGAAAACAACAAACTTTGAAGAAAAAACATTAACAAAAATTATTATAATCCTGGCAAAGTACTGTAAAAATAAAATATAAAAAAAACTTACAGTTGTAAGAATCAAATCCAAAAATGATCCAAGAATAATCCACGAATAAAATTTTTGAAGTCTTAATAATTAAATGTTCTAATAGATTTAAGTTAGAGTCCCGACTAAGAATCCAAGATGGAAGACGATGACGTATGTTCTATTTGGTACTGTGTTGAAGTCCACAATTCCTTGTAGAAACGCAAAAAATAATCCTCCGGTTGGAAATTCAAATAAAAGTTTTAAGAAATGTCTTAGTTCAAGAATTATATATGAGCACTCAATAATATTTCAAGAGAAATTAATTAATCGTTTTGGAATCCAAAAAATCTGAATAAACATTAAAATGTAATTCCTAAAATGACACAACAAAAGCAACACCTTTACGTCTCAGTGTTTAAGTAGCCCAACTCAGATTATTTCTCGAAAACGATGGTATAAAATTTGAATTTAACGCAAAACAGATGCCCGGATGAGGGTCACGTGACCATGTTTACATATAAAATATCTCGTAGCCCCTGCATGTCCTTGATAAGACCCAGTCATGTTAATCCGAGAATAAAAGTTGTTTACTTCACTAAAACTATTTACAAGTCGAGGATCAAGTATTCAACACATCATTGATCTCAACCTTATTATTCCCACAATAAAAATAAATTATAAATAACTTGTTCACGCGGCAGTTACTAATTTTGAATTAAGGTCGGGAACCAGATCAGCCTTATGTTTACAAAAATAAAGAGTCAAGGTCAAACTATTTCCTTGAAAAGGTATGAGTTCCTGGTAAACAAAACTACATTATTTTGACATATAATGAAATAAAATTGAAAAAAAAAAGATTTTAAAACTTACAAATAATTAAATTAGATATAAATTAAATCAATAAACATAACAGAACTCCTCCTATCCCTGCGAGTGTGTCCGCTACAAAATGTAATTCTACGATATTTCTTGTTTTACACAACACATATGCAAATTGATAAGTTGATTGTTTTCTTTTAGAGTTTCTATTTTTATTCAGATTTATTAAATCAATATAAGACACACTCATGATTTAAATATGGTTTTTATAAAGAAAGCAGTGCATTACAAACACGGTTACCCTCTTGTATACTGAACCTGAACTGTCTGGCATTCACGTACTGGCTTATGTAAATTAGGGTGGAATAGAAATTAAGCAAAATAATAAAATATTTTTATATATTCACAGTTCATGTAACATTTATAAAGATTATAGAACTCTCTCTCTCTCTCTCTCTCTCTGGCGTCACTAGGGCTGGTGTCACCCAGGGTGGTAACTCATGATGTCGCCTCCATGGACCTCCTTAATCTCTCTTTCTCTCTCTCTCTCATATGGACTGTTGGACCAGAGAGACATCGTCGCATAACACAAGCGAAAATCCCCAAAAGCTCGCATTTTCATGAATTTTCGCCCTTATCTAGCTACGATAATCCAGAGAGAGAGAGAAGTAATAATAATTAATAATCGAGTTCTGGAATATTATACTAGGTTTAAGAAACAAAGAAAACAATACATTAAATACGCTACAGTATGTATACCTTGTAACCGACAAATCTAGTGTCGACTGGCAACTGCAACTATGTATCATTGTTATTATTAACCCTGTAGTTAGATCCCAAGGAAAGCTTAAACATACCGTTACGACGAACTAGATTGCTGTAGGTTACTTGGTACAAGTTCAGTTTTAATGTTTTCATCCAGCGCCATATGTTTTTCTCTCTCACTCCAGATCTTTGCTTTTTTGTCCCTTACGCACGAGAGGGGAGAGGGGAATGGAAAAAAAAAAGGATTCCGATGAAATTGTGTACCATTTTAATTTCATTTAGAAAAAGTGCACTATTAATTCTTTTCGTTGTTAATTTCATATGTCATTTATGATTAATGAATGAATAGAAATTCATCGTTGATCTATAGCTGAAACAATGTTTATATATTCGTATTATTTCCTCCATGGACGGATCACAATTTGATATACCAATAGTATTGGTATATCAATTTGCTATATACCAACAATTTAAATGACATGTCATTTTTAATGTATGTGTTATATATATATATATATATATATATATATATATATGCATGCATGCGTAGGGTAATTCTGCTTTTGGTCGAAAATCCAATTTGTCTTACTTAAGGAAAGTGATATTCACAAAGCATACAAAAGTATCCCACATTACATTTCTAAAAACATAAAGAAAATGTGATTTATAAATGCTAACTCAGGAAAAACTATTTAATATTGAATTTTCAGAATCATAAATATAAATACATTATTTCAAAGATAGAAATGTTTACCTTAGAACAATACGGCGTCTTAATCCAAGTTTCTAATCTTGCAAGAGGTTGTACCATACTTACTTTATCCTTTGCTATCCTACTTGTCAGCTTGCCGCTAAAAGGAATCACGACAAATTCCCAGGAGTCTAATCTGTTTCTAAATTCTTTAGTAATTTTTTTTCCCATGAACACAATGTTATAAACACATTACATCCTATTCATTGCTGTTTTTCTTCAAAATAATAGCTGATTTGTATAAAATGTTGCATGTTTACTAATTTTGTTTGGTATAAAATCGGTTTAGTTTGCTTAATATCTCTTGCCATTTTGCGGCACTGTTAGTCGAATTTCATAAAACCAGCTATAAACCTGACTTAGTTCATCGGTAAAAATGCTGACAGAAAAAGTACATTTTCAAAACCCGATACATACACGTTACATCTTTTCAAAACCTTACGCAGAATAGGCCAGACATATCGTGATTCATGAATAAACACTCGGGTGGGGTGGGGTGAGGGTATTCAGTGTGTTCAAAATTAGTAGTGTTTTGAATAGAATGTTTTTGAGACAAGTGCCGCCTTATATATATATATATATATATATATATATATATATATATATATATATATATATATATATATATATATATATATAAGAGAGAGAGAGAGAGAGATTTTTCCTGGAATCTTCCCTGAGTCGCTTCCTTTAGAATCTTAATTGGTATTCATGTATGGTATGCTTCAGTATATTTCACTGTGATTAGTATTTCTACTACTTTTAGTATTTTCCCCTTGACATTTAGTCATCTATTTATATTAGCGGTTATTCTCCTTTTGCATGTAGAATAAACATTCCTGACCTATCAGCAGCAATCTTCATGGGATCTCCCTGCCAATCAAATTCAATGTTTTTATTAATCAGAACTATCATATTGGTCAAATTATATAACAATCTTAAGTGTTTTATCTAGCTTCAAAACATTCAGTTAATTTCAATACGTCTAACAGAAGGTACGTATTCAACAATAACAGCAGTATCAGATTTGCTTTGCGGAGATGGGAACCTAGATTGTTTTTTAGGTTGGAAGATTTGATACTATAAGGTTTCCAGTTTCTAGTTTTAACGATGTAGGCGGACGTCAGTGATATTATCAAGGCAAATACGTACGTACGGAAGTTGTTATGTAAAAGCCAATAGCACTTCCTTCTCCCAAAACAGTTTATTATGTAATCACCGCTAAACAGTTTATTATGTAATCACCGCTAAACACACACACACACACACACACACACACACACACACACATATATATATATATATATATATATATATATATATATATATATATATATATATATATATATATATATATATATATATATATATATATATATATATATATATATATATATATTTGCAAGTATAGTGCACCTGAAGATATTACAAAAGAGATGCTTGGATTTTCAGACCGGTAATGACCTTAAATTTACTATGCACAACGCGTGGATAACAAGTCTATCACAAGTAACATATCTCTGAGATTCCTTAACGTTATATACATCGCTTAAAAGTAGATCAGTTCTGAAGAAAAAATATTTAGATATGAGTACAATAATGATTTAGTAGATATTTTAATACTTATCACCGTTAGAACCAATAATCGCAACAACGTCGTACTGCGTGGAACATTAAGAAAAGGAATTCTGCTTGATTCGTTTCTAACATGCTTAAATCAGTATAATACATTTTGCCTTTCTTAATTTGATAACAAAGAATACTTTAGTCGCGTGCGTGATATCCTGTCAGTTTACCTTGCTAGCTAGTTATCCAATCATACCATTGACGAACTGCAGTGCAGATTACTGAGTGCTATTAAAAATGCAACAGACCGGAAATATGAGCACCGCATACCGTTACACCAGTGACCAATCAAGATGAAAGGTTATTTTATAAATGGATTACGTTTAGTAAAACCTCTACGGAACGCACCTAACTGACTTCATTAACTGTACTAGTTATGTTCTTAATAGTTCCGAGCATATTCGAACTTGTTAAAATTTATGAGGGTTATGTGTGGTGTTAACAAGTGGATATTTGCTTGTAATGCATTATATTTGACCCATACTAGACTCGAACATATCATTCAGTTTGATAAGTGATTTCACAACACCAAAATCTAAATTGAAAAAAATAATCAATATAATCTTTCAAATTTTAAGATTGGAGACAAATATGTTGCTAGCCAAGCACTGTAGGTTTACACATTAATAATTTTTTGGTAATTGAAGAAATGGTGGTGACACTTTGAAGCATTGTTATAGACAATTTTACTTCGCCCAGTTTTTCCAATTTCATTTAATGTTAGTTTTAGATTAAAGAGAAATTATATTTGTATCCCCATAATTCAGCTGATTAGGATTGATCTTGTAAACATACTGGTAGGTCCGTTAGCCTCTTTTTACGTCTTGGTGGAAGTTTACAAGACATGGTACATAGGTTGCCCATCTACTCTAAGGGCATGATATTTGGAGTCCTCCCCTAGTGTCCGTGGAGGTTAAAATTTGAATAGCAACTACAGTGCCTTTTTATTAAAAAATCTGTTACAACTTTTTCACATGCGTTCCTTAGAGGAAAACATTATATTTTAAAAGTATTTGTGTTAAGGGTGGGTTAGTCATGGCGGTCGATTAACGTAGTTCTAGTTAGCGTTGACATTACGATTGGCCTTTTTGTGGTTGCCACACAGTTCATCTGATTTTTCTGATTAACATTAATGTCGATTATTCAACAAAATTGTTTCCATTAACCGCAACATTAGTGAAAAATACAGAATATCTGACAATGAACTGAAACAATGACTGTCAACGAATTTTCAATTTTATTTATTTCGATGGGAAAACGTGTAGGCCTTAAATATATCCGATAAAGTTACGTACTTTCTCTTAATTATTCAGTTGTAAAGTGCATAAATGGAAAGATTTGTATCGAGAAGAAGAATTATAGGTTACTGCATTTGTATGGGATAATATGAGTTTTTCGGATGGAAATACTGCACGACCTTGGGAGTGCAGTATATCCATCCAACAAAACGAGTTCATATTTTCCCATACAAATGCAGTAACCTTTTTAGTATATGTTCATTTTCTTATTCTACCTAAGGCTTAATTATGTAAACAAAAGCAAATACTCAAGCGCAGATTCATCATTACACAACAACAACATTATTAATGCGCACTTAACTCCGCCCAGATAAATTTGAACTTAATCGCGCGCTAGACATAACTTTCGAAAGAAAATGGCGTTTTGTTCTACTTAAAATTGAAATTTGGAGTCATATTGTGAATGAATGTGCATATCAACAACTTTTATATTTGATCTGGCATGAATAGAGTTTGTTATTTTTGTCGTTTTTACGAAATTTCGTGATTATGGACTGGATTTTTGTGCCAATTTTACATTAATTACATTGGATATCATCGGCGACGGAGCAGCATGCTGACATCTGTATGTGTGTTTCTGTTCTGCCATTGAATGTTTGAAATCATAATGTGCGAAAACTATTAAGTCATTCAATTTCAATTATCAAAATGATGCTATGAAGTATACTGTTTATTTCATTTTGAGTGCAGTAAGGAGGATGTAATTGCACTTGCAATATAGTCAAAATTACAGTACAGTTTCTAAATGCGTAACCAGGCTTGAAAACCCATGACATGGCTCATGTAATTCGGATTTGCAGAACTATGAAGGTACATTTTTGAGGAAATTCAGGATGTTAGACTGTAAGTATATTTTTGCCATTCTTATTACCAGCTAAAGGAGACAGTTTATGTCTTGTAACTTGCATGTTATTTGTAGGTACCCACAAATTGTATATCCGATACGGATCACTGCTATCTCACCTCTGTCTGCGTGCGTTCGAGTCTAGGATTCGGCCAATGTGGGTATGTGAGAAAGCTTGCCAGTAGCTTCTCGTGGGTCGGTGGTTCTTCCCGGGGTTTTCCACGGGTTCTTCCTCCACCATTAAAACTGGCCGCTTTGCATAGCCTATCGTGTGCTGAAAAATGGCGTTAAACCCCATAACAACAACAACAACAACAACAAATTGTATGAAATCTCGCGTCTATCGCCAAAATCCGAAGCATTGTATGAAAAAAGTTAACGCGGAATGTAGCAAAGCAGATGGTATGTGGCTGTACACGAAACATCTGCTTTAGTTCATTGAGAAACAAATCTAATCAACCAAAACTTAAAGCGTCTGCTACACGAGTGTACATGATTTGTTTTCAAAGTAGTTCCTAATACACTATTGGGCACACGTGACCTGCACGTGAGTGCAATATGAAGGTGTGAAGTATCGTAAAATACTGAACGATTCTGACAGTGTAAATTAATGGAGAAAAAAATGAGCATATAGTAAACAAAATTACTGGTTGGGATCATAAAAGTACGTTAGATTTGTGTTGACTCTCTGCAAATATACAAGTTTTATGCATGCACTTTAGCTTCTTTGGCATACGGACAGAAATGAACAGGATCGATTTATATAATTTACTGATGTAATGCTGGGGGTCTGTATTTTTTATGTAATGCCAGTTACGAAAATGTTCGTGATATTTATTGTACTCCTTTGGTTCAATATCCATCGAAATTGTTTCTTTTCCATGTAATACAATGTTTTCAATGCTACTGAGTTTCACATTATTTATAAATATAGAAATGTAAAAATATGAGATCAGCTTCTTTCAAACCGTATAATGATTAAGCCCAATTTTACAAAGATAGTATTGTAACACTGAGAGTGTGTAATTGTGTGCAAAAATGCACATTAGCAATGAAAGCTCTCGATGAATATAAACCAAATTAAACATATATTATTATAACATTAGGAACTTACAAGCTAGTACAAACAATGTTGTTTGGTTATCAAACATGGCCGTCATTACCACAAAATAAAAGAAAAAACACTTTCAATGAATTCGCATTCACAACGTCTTAGCCACTTCAACCTCGAATAGAGAGAAGCCAATAGGCAAGATGTTTCGATTTCATTTGTAATCATTTTTATTGACAAAGCTTATCAAATCCCAAACAAGCTAGCAAAATATAAAAACCCAAGCTAACAGAAAAAAGAACGAAAAAGAAACTAATTTACTCGCAAAATATATACATGCGATGTCAGTTGTTCTTTTCTAATGGACAACGTTGAATTGTTTCCACAAGTGTCATTTTAACGTGAAAGGGCAATGATATTAGAATGAGGTCTGTTAATAACCTTTTCTTTTATGATGGGTTTATTTGTGTGGTATTGGAAATATTATTAATAGAGCAAACGGGACACATTTGTCAGAATGGTCAGTTGACTATTTAGAATAGAAAATATTTTAAGAGAATCTGCAATAAGTAAACAGAAAATATATTCAATATATTTAAAACTCGTTCTGAGTCAAGAATACAATATTGTCTCATTTTTTGTTTTCCGGACAAACTGTTGAAAGCATAAGTAAAAAAAATAGCTTAGTGAAACTGGAATACATAATCATGATTTGTTGTCAATTTGCTATTTTAATTGATACTATTCTTATTAATTTATGGCTAGATAAATAGTTAAATCATGTTATAATAGTAGGTACCACCTTTCGAAAGGGCTCTGCATGGTAAGAGAGCATGTAATACGCGTATTGAATGCTCCGCGTTCCTTACATTCATACATTCTAAGATAGCTAAGATAATATGACAGTTATTGACACACATGTGAGTGTTGTATAGATATATGTTGAACAAATGGCTTTTTAGGAACTTAACAAATCACCTAACGTATAGTACCGGTAGTTGTTTGACTTGAGAAAGCTATGTTAAGTCCATTACGTCTGTGCGAACTGAACTTATCAAGGATCATCAGATTCATTGTACACAAGTATAGCTGATTGTTTACGAGGCGTTTTGGGGATCATCCATCGGCTAAAAAATCGTCGATAGCGGACTGGATCAATGTGTCTCCCTCCACCAGAGACAATTTTAAAATTAAATACATCAACAAAACGATGCAATTTCATGCAGTAACATATAATTTCTAACCTGATTGTCGCGGGGTGGGGTGGGATGTATGTCGCGAAGTGGGGAGGGATGTATGTCGCGGGGGTGGGGTGTACATGAATAATATAAACATTACATATACATGCCATGTCTAGGAACGTGCGAGTGATACCAGACAAGAATTACAACAAATAGTTGTTGCTCATATAGAACAATATTTAAATGTATTAATATGGTATATATGTTAGTAATAGGTACATCATTATTAGATATACGACCATCTTTTGCACCGAGACGATATTCCAAATATCGATACCATTAAGACTTTCCTAAAGCGACCGACAATACGTTTACACAGAAGTCAGTGTATTAGGGCAAACTTTCTAGACTTAACATTGTCAGATATATTGACGCTTTGTAATCCTATCGGCAGGTTAATTACTGATCAGTTTTGATTTAATCTCGTCTATAACATTGTATATCGTGACATACACGTGAATGAATAAATACACTTTCAATAAGTGATTTAAAAAAGTGGAATCACTCTCGCATGAGTCACACCTACAATGAATTATGGATATAGGTTCTTATCCGTATGCTCTGGCTACATATATTTCTATGATAACAGTTTTGTCATGCAGCAGATGATAAATAACAAAAGGAAAGAAATACACAATACCATGATTTATGTATTCAACTCCTGTGTTAAGGTCTACAATGGTGCTATATAAACACAACCTTTGAACACAAAGGAGTGTGCCGGAAACAATCATATAGTTTATGTATCATATCATAACAATCAGATTGTGTGTATTGAAATAAATAAGCCCATTGTTGTACTGTACAAAATAATATCTTCAATTTCTGGAGTATCATTAAGTGTAACTAATTGATATAACGATAGATCTTAAAACTTTCGACCTCGGGTTAGCGGTTTTTTGAAATAATGTTTGGTTGGTTGTATAGGTGAGAGTGAGGCTTAGAGAAATAAATTTAAGATGCAAATGTCAAGACATGTTGCTAAAAGTCATATTTTAATTATATATTTTTAAGTTGCATGCTATTATATACACATTTTGTGTAATTGCAACATTAACCTGATTCAGGAATTGTAGCCACACAAATAATTGCCGGATTATGTCTTCCATTTATTACATTTCTCAGTTGGGGTTATTATTTGTAAGTGCGCTAAAGTGACGTCATTTTTTATTTGCCAGAAAATGGTGGCCAGAAACAAGATGTAAAAGATGAAACCGGTGCAATTAAACCTCATTTTACAATAGCACTTCGTGCAGATGAATCGGAATATGATTGGAATATATTTTTCTTGTTTGGATAAGTGGCCGTAAAAATCCGCTGAAATGCAGGATTCCGTTACTGTCTTTAAATCCCATTTTGTAGGAACTCACGTGAAATGCATTCATAATAACTTTTTTTTACTGGTATTCGTAGATTCCTTTATCTTTTCTTTTCTTTTGTCAAGTACGGTAAAAGACAACCTAAATCTTAATGAATGGTTAGGGTGATCAAACAATCAGTGTATAAAATGTCGAGGTTTGTAAGAGAGTCTCTTGTATATGCTGTTTATAACTGGCAAATACGATTAATGACGAACACGAAACACCAAGTCGAATACTGTGGATAATAAATTGCGAGTAAATAGCGCATCTTAGTAAGTATACTCTCATTTTTAATTCTACAACATTTCTTGCGTAAATGTATGTCGATGCAACGCCATATTTTGACTGGTCTAACGTTACATCTTTCGCCTGTATAATTCACCATATCATGGTGGAAACGTATGCCGTTATTGTTCTGTTATGACTCTCCCCGTGACCTTATACCACCGGCAATTATATTTTCAAAACCAGTGTGCCATAATAGGGATTTAATGTTATCAGATCTGCCAAAGTATGTCGTAAAGTTTAAATTTTACGGTACAACTACATACGTCAGAAAATGTGATAATATAACGTGATAGTCCACTAATTAGAAGGGACTATTTATGATCGACAACATATGAGACAATTAGAGACACCCCCACCACTTGTTTGAAATATACCTGCAATTTGGAAAGAACGACAAGGATTATGCCGCAAACTCAACAACCAGAACTAAAACTTTAGTGTGCTGGTAGGATATGCAAGGTTTCTAGAATTTTTTCAAATAGTTCATCAGTAAATTATTGTATTCCATTGATACCATTGTGTTTGGATTTCCCTCATTAACCCATTAGTCTAGGATGTGATTTGTTTGGGAAACTATATAGCAAACACAATAGGATCATATAACTTGCCTCAGATACTATCTCTTATCATTTATATCACAAGTGACATTTTCTCAAGTATAAACTGAAACACGTCTCAGTCGGGTTCATTGTTTTAATTTCTTTTGAATGCTTGTCATTCAGCAGGTGATCAACAGAAGAAGAAAAAAGCGGAATACCGTGAATTATATTGAATACTTTTATTCATTTGTTGTGTTAGGGCGCACATTAATGCTATATCGATACAACATTAAAACAACGGTGTATGTGCAGGAAACGATCAGATAGTTTATATATCATAACCTAAATGTCAGTTTGTGTGTATTGAAATATTAAATAAGCATATTAATATATTTAACTCATTAATCTGAACTGATGGTATAAACGTTGGAACTTTATGCTCCTTGATGACATAAACTATACGTCCTGACAAATCATTACATAGAATAGTGTGTTAGATTTGCAAATACTACGTTGTCGTTAACTATACTGATAACACAAAGACGGAAAGATAAAAAAGATAACTGAAAAAATCGATAATATCAATTTTCTTTTAAAACCTTTGTGCTAGCCTTCTTAATACTAGCTTGTAGTTAAGTGTACTAATTACACAATCACGATACGTTTTAAAATGCAATACCCCCCTTCTAATAAAATATTACAAATTTCGATAAGAAAGTGTGCTATCTTTCTCATTTGTAGTTTGTAGGTATTCGTATTAATACACGCGTACGTTCAGATTTAAGTTAACATGATTTAAGAAAAGAAATTCGATAACAAGTTTTTTTTGCCGTATTGTATTCAGCTGTCATAATTCTAATGTACAGATAACAGTATTAATTACACAAGTAAAATACCTTAATTCAAGAAAAAGAGAAACATGATACAACAGAACGGATTTTTGTAACGAAGAAGTTGATACCTTTTGGTCTCTGATATATCTCTAGTAATAAAATAATGGAACTATTAAAGGCGAAAATATGACCCGACAGGCGAAGAGAATAATCACGACAGATAATTTAAATGGAGAAATGTAAGTAGAGAGAAAAGTGCAATTGTTATCATTTCTGAGGATCCTATTTCATAACATTGTAGTACAGACAACGACTGCTTATATTATTATTTCGTGGTAGGCTATTGAGACAATATATGGGAACGAATCGTGTAGGTTGGTAAAAATATAATTCTGGTTCAAATGCTACACACTGTGTCCTAAGGTACCAAATTCTCAATATGAATTGTGTTGAAATGTGCAATGAACGTGATATGAAGAAAATGTTTAAGTACATTACGTCTTCTTCCGTTTGTTTACATTCTGAATCAAGTGAGGAAGACAACTTAGCTGAAATATATGGAATTCAGTCTCAGAAGGGCTTTGTTTCTTTTAAACTCAATAGAGACTATATGTATATTGTAGAACTTAAATTATGATTTATATAATACTTAATATTGCTCCTGCAGCGAAATAAAAAATGCAAAACGATTTCTGTTAGACTATTTTAAACATTCAAGTCTCTGAGATTACATTATATACACACTCCCTTTCACTCTTACGATTGCAACATTATTATTCGTCAACCGTATGTTAACTGCATTAAACAACAAACAACTATTTTTAGCTGTACAGAATTATATTAGGATGACTAAGAGATTTGCTTACTTGACCGAACTCACAACCATTTGAATCGCAATTAATTAGTTCTTATTCACTGTTATGCTTCTTATGTAGGTGCCTGCATATCGTCTGTAAAACTATTGGTACCAGTATCGAGATCCTTGATGTTATACTGTCTTTCTTATTATAGTTGGGGAGGCAGGGCTAATAAGCTTATGATTTCTACTCAGTCCCCCAAATCATATGTTTGTTATTGTGTTAGACAAAGTTTCTCAGATAAATATGGTTTGACTAAACTCCACTTCATAACACCACAAATAACCTCTAAAGATTTTAACAGCTTTGACTATGCTGCTCAGCACTACTGTAGAACACAGCTTGTCCAATTACTGACTATATGTAATTCATCAATAGTCTTTGTCACCAGGTTTGTGAATATAAGTCAGTTAGGTGAATCCCATATATCTTTACTGAAGGTTAACCATTTATAAAATAATCTTTAATTTGAATGGGTCACTGGCGTAACAATTGTGGTGCTCATTTTTCTGCTCTGTCACTTTTTGAACAATAATAAGTTCACTGCATTGCAGTTCAACAATAACGTAACTTGATAAATAGCTAATCAGGTAAATTGACCGGAGATCGAGCACGTGACTTTCGTATTCAAGGTTAATAAATGAAACCAGGCACAACGTCTAATATTGAAGTATGGAAGAGATGAATCAAACAGACATACTTGCTAAATTACTTTTCTTAATGTTCCAAGCGCTACGACCATTTTGCGAGTTTTAGTTCTCACTGTGTCATGCATTCTTATTTCTACTTCATCATTATTGTATCATACCTAGATATATGTATTACGTAACTTTTCTACCATAACGAGGTTAACGTATCTACCTAAACATGGTTAAGGGCTCTTATATATTGGTTACTTGTTAAAAAATTGTTTCAGTAGTAACGATAAGAAATCCATGTGCAGGTCTTTAAAAAAATCCTGACAATTCAATCCAAAAGCATATACATCTTGTATTCTCTTCAGGTACACCGTGCTTACAACGTATTCCTGCAAATATATCTAACTGTATGTATAATGGTGCTCACCTACAATAAAGTGTAATGGTGCTTACCTATAAAATTATCTTTGGACATGATATGCCTGTACATAACTTCCGTAGGTATGAACCTGGGTAATATCACTGACTCCCTCCTACGCTAGAATCTCGCAGACTTACAAAATCAAATCTTTCACCTAAACAGCAATCTAGGTTTCAATTTCCACAAAGTAAACCTGATACTGCTTTTATTATTGTTTTCATACCGTCTGTTAGAAGTATTAAAATGAGCTAAAAGTGTTAAAGTTAGATAAAACACTTAAAGTTGTTATATCATTTAACAAATATGCTAGTTTTGGATAATGGAAACATTGAATCCAGTTTACATGGGGATCTAATGAAGATTGCTGCCTATAATCCTTCAGCGCTTCTTAACAGTATTAAATTATGCTAATTTAATATTAATCAAAACATGAACATCATCGGAGAATTTCTACAAAATAATAGTCCTAACCTCGATTTGAGAATTGATAGCGGTTATATTTCCAGCCTATCAATTATCAGTACAGTGTCACCAAAGCAAGCAAGTTGGAGCAAGTAGATTAACGTGAGCACAGCTCACATCATTGCAAAGCAATACATTTCATATTCTGAGTTATACTCACACACCGCAATCGTAAGGGCCGTATCCAAAGAGCAATATGTGAAAATTACAAAACCACTTTATGAGAGCAACGGAGAAGGGAAACTTATGATGGCAAAGAGTACACCAGAAACTCAGAGGTTACATTCCTCACACATGCTACTGCATGAGAGACATTTTGAACGCCGAATGGGTTATATCTATATAAAACATTCAAGCAGTAGCATGCGATGTGCCATCAATGTAGATTGTGAATCTAAAGGGAGATTATCCTCTACAAAAAATGGATACGTTAAATGTCAAAATAGAAAATACATAAATAAACACATGTACATCTACCATGACCTCGGTGATTTAAAGCAGTGGTATCACTCACCATGAGACATACATTCAATGTATTACGGACATAAGTTCTTACCAATATGATATGGCTACATGTACATCTATGATATCATTATGCCATTCAGCGGGTGATAAATAAAAAAAGAAATACGCAGTATCGTGAATTATGTTGACTTCTTTATTCATTTGTTGTGTTAGGGCGCACAATGGTGCTGTATATATGCAACAGTAAAACACGGGATGTGGGGTGTGGTGTGAAGGAAACAATTAGATAGTTTAAATATCATAACCTAACCATCAGACTGTGATTGTTGAAATATTAAATACCCATATTCTGACATTAAACTCATAAATAGCTACAGACGTTATAATCGTTGGAATACTGTGCTCTTTGATGATATGATGTAATACACGTCATGACAAATCGTTACATAGAATAGTTTGCTGGCTTTCCTAATGCAAGTTTGTAGGGAACTGTCTTAATTACACAATCACGGAACGTTTTAAAAATATAATGCTCCCCGCCATAGCTATTACACATTTCGATAAGAATTGGTGTACTACCTTTTCCAGTTGCATGGATGGAGGGATGGATGTTATAGAGTTAATGTCATTTTTCAGCACATGACAGGGTATACATAGCAATCTATCTTATGTAGAAAGAACCAGATAAAACACTGAGAAGTACCAAGGACTCACAGGAAGCTACTGGCATATTTTCTCAGATGCCTACGCTCGCCAACCCGTGAATCAAACCCATGCGGATAAATGTGAGATGTCAGGTACATGTAAAGGCGAGAGCCTTAGACCATTCGGCTGTCTACTTGCCACCTCTATAGAGGCCATCAAAGTACACTCTCCCCTGCTCTTGCATGTCTCCATTAGCTCTACAATAACTTGGTCAACTTTCTTTCATGATCCTCATCGTGCGTCTCCTCCCTTGGTACTGTCAACTAAATGGTCACCGACGTCTTCCTAGAATCTGACCAAAATCACTACGTCTGGACTAAAGTTGCCTGGAGAATTTTCGTGAAAACCAATTTCTTCCCAAGATCCACATGCATGATTCAACTCCCTAATTCACCAAGGATTTCCACCCGCTGTAATAAGGAGGTACTGGTTTCTGGTATTATTGTTGACATATTTGTCATGTCACATTTCTAACTGCATCACTCTGCATTCGTTCTTCTGTATTTGAGCGCATTTCTGGTTAATTGTGGCTAATTGATATAACGATCGATCTTAAAACTTTGGACATGGCGTTAGAGGCTTTTTTTCTTTTCTAAATCGGGTTGATATGTACAGGTAAGCATGTGTCTTAGAAGAATAACTTTAAGATGCAAATGTCAAGACATATTGCTAAAAGTCAGATTTTGATTTTCAAATATTGATTTTAAAAGTACAATATACTTGTATTTATATGATAAGAGAAGGAAATTCGAGTAATTTTGATTACTTTAAATGTTAGTACTTTTTCTTTGATCCCTCCATTTGTATGATATCTTCTTCTCATTTTGTGTAATTGCAACATTGATCTAATTGAGGATTGTTAGCTATGCTAATAATTGCCGGATTATTTTATTCCATTTGTCACATTTTTATGTTAGGGGTTTTACTTGCAGCATCCCTAAAATGAAGTCAGTTTTTAATTTGCGAGAAAATAGTGGCCAGAAACTAGATATAAACGATGCAATCTGTGCAGTTAAACCGTATTTTACGATAGCACTTCGTGCAGACGAATCTTAGCCTTCAGAATGTAATAAATATTCTTGTGTGGATAAGTGTCAGTAAGATCTGCCCATCCACTGAAATGCAGGATTCCGTTACTGTCTTTCCTTTGCATTTTGCAGGCACTTACAAGAACTGCAGTCATCAATGTCCTTCTTACTAGTATTCAAATATTCTTTTACCTTCTCTTTTTTATCAAGTACTGTAAAACACATAACTGAAAGCTTGATGAATAGTTAGGGTGATCGAACAATCAGTATATAGACTGTCGTGGTTTGGAAGAGAGTCTCGGAGTATATACTGTTTATAACCGGCAAAAACTATTAATGACTAACTCGAAACGCTAAGTCGAATACTTTGGATAATAAATATCGAGTAACGGCCTATAGTAATTATATTTTCAGGCCTACCTGTGGATGTTGCCACGCTGGAACTTTTATGTCTTTTACACTCCAGACTGGGCCAGTCACTCCTTTTATACTCACTCCTTCAAGCTCCCTAGGCTCATGTAAATATCTGATAGTTCCATTACCTAGTACTGGTTGTTTTGAAAAAGAGTGGTGTCTTTGTACTGCTATGCGTTTTCTTTCGTGATTGCATTGATGGATTTCATAGAAATTCCACGTGGGCATATCACACTTGGTAGTCTTGTAACACATTCACGAGATCATGTGTTTGTGGAAATTTCTTGAGCTTATTGATATCCAAATAATAGCTCAGCGAGTGTTCGATTAAATCGTTTAACGATTGCCTGATCTCGATGAATTGCGATATGCCCTCGTCTGATTTTGATGTTATGTTGTTTCCTAATGGACGTTACTGCCCTCGTCGATAAATACGTTCAAATGCAGATGCAACTTTGGTGGCTGCTTTAGGTGATACCGGTTCTGCTTCTTTATATCTACTTGCAATGTCAACAACAGTTAGTGCATATTTTGTATGTGCGTGATCCGCTAGTGGATCGATGACGTCGACATGTTTTAATGGTATCATGCGTTAAAGCAAAATATCTCGCTAGCGGATCGATGACGTCAACATGTTTTAATAGTATCATGCGGTAAAAGCAAAATATCGACCTGATGAAGTTCGTTGAGGGTACTGATATCAACATACCCATATTGAATTTGTTTAAGGGGTGGTAGATAAACTTGCCATATTGTCTGTCGTCCTAACCAATCGGCAGCTGTAGCACTTGTGACCCTGGCAGCGTAAGCAAGTTTACTAATAGCAGCCCTACCCCACCAGTATCCCTTTGGGCTAAAATAAACGGACTCCGTTATTATAATAAAAATCGGCCTATTAATTACCCAGCCCCTAACACTAATTTGCCTTCATCACAGATCTTACCACCCAAATAGTTAGTGATTCTCACATACTTTTGTTTTCTACTAACTTTAACGTGCGTATCAACTTCAAATCTGCGATATCTCGTTGTTGTAAAAGTGGACTTCTATACGCGATATCATGAACATCACACGCCTGATCGATTGCATTCACTGGAAACTCTACTGGTTTGGGTTGTTTTCGCTCAACGAGTCAAACATCAAGTCGGGTTGCAAGACAATAATAATTATACCCAGGAAGATTTATTTTTGCTATGATGCTTAGCCCAAGGAGCCCCTGGTAATTTTCCCAGTGAAGCAGCGATATCACCACCTAACGTCTCATGAGGCGAAATAAACTTGCATATTTTGGTGCTACATTTCACGCACTTCCCTGCAAGTGCACGCCATTTATTCGTCGTCGTTATTGTTGCTGATTCACTGATACCAGTAAATCCCTTGCACCAAATACAATATAAATTCATATTATTTGTTATATTTGGATTAATTTGGATTCCATTGACTTCCCATTGACACGAGAAATAGAACCCTTCAAGCAGCATCCATCATTACCAGACTCTATTCGAGCAATTAGTATCGGGCCATCTGGGTCAGGAAAGACTAAATTATTACTCATCATGATAATGAGATGACTTAAGTGGGATATGTTATATTTAGTGGCACCAAACTTAAATGATCAAGGATGCAACAGGGAGTTTAATGAGAATGTAAAGGTGATATTATAGACTTTATTACTGATATCGATGAGACCTCAGCCTGCCGATGATCTCGACGGGGATATCAACAATCTCGTAGTATACAGTGATATCTTATTAAACAAACAACAAAATCCAGCTCGAATATTTTCTCAAGGCAGACATAAAAACACCGATGTTATATATGTTGCTCAGCGACAAACTCAAATACCTAACGTCATCTGAGATAACTGCAATATGCTGGTGGTATTTAACAGGGTTGATACCTACACGCTGCAAAATATTCATCAGACTTGGTGCTCCGGTGACATAGAGATATACACATTTAAGGACTTTTTCTCACGCGCTCAGGCAACCGCACATGGAGTTTTCGCGGTAAATTTACATGACCCCAGATCGAAGTATTGAATTGGTCCCGAAAACATTTTTGGTTGAGACCGCAACCCACATTTTATTTTATCCCTCCGCACACACTCGCCATTGCTACAAACTCAACCACAACAACCCCAAAACTCACTTTAATACAGGAGTAGTTGTCACCTCTTGCTTGACACAGCAAAACAATAACAAACGCGGGCGACTGGAATTAAAACTGGATGGTTCTCACGATCGGCAGCCAATGAACGTACTCGGCGTAGGAAAATATTTTACCTGTATACAATACTGCAAGGGACCGCATCTTTTAGTTCGCTGTACAATAATTATATTGGATTTTATTTCACTACATTTGGATGATTTGGGTTCCTCATAGCAGCATGGCGTTTAAGTGGGCGGACGGCATGACTATCTCACGACCAATAAACAGTCTATAGAAATGGATAGATCCAGTAGCGTAGCCCAGTAGCGGACAAGTACGCGTAGAAGCAGTGATTTTACAAAAAAATACCAACACGAGGCCGTAGGGTCCTCCCCCTCTCTTCACGCTGATCTAGCCGATATCTTCCAAACTTCTTTCAAATATACTTGTTTATTTATATCTTCAACTGTCATGATGTGTTCTTGGTAAAGTCTTCACTGATGAGGCTGTGTGTTTCAATATCATCAGTTTCCCGTATATGTTGATTAGCCCTGTATCATAGTATAAGTAGTTTTAAATATGAACACCTTCTTGGTACCTATAATCGTTTAGCCAAACTATTGTTTCATAGATCTCTTATTCCTAAGCGAGAAATCAAACCAGCTGATATACAATGCCTCCCATACAAAAGTTTGATTTCCAGTTAATACCTATTTACGGTTTACGATATTTGTGATTTTTTTAAAAATCGTAAATTTGGAATATTGATCCCCTCTTGTTTAGTTCTATGTATGAAATCATTCGGTAGATAGTGGAGTTTGTCGTCCTATAAATAAATGATGATTAGTTTATCAATTTCTTCAAGTCATTTGTTTTCTATGTCAATCAATTTCATGATGTATTATTCATATATGTTTTCGCGTCTTGGGCTTGCTCCATTATGCCAGTTGGCTTGTGCGCCCAGATCTCTATATTTCCTTTATTTGTTTCTCCATACAAGGATTCCAATATTAATTTTTAAAAATAAAATTATGTTTTAAGCCCATCCAATCATATAATTCCGGACGAATGTTCGTCAAGGGGTACAAGCTCAATCCATACTGTTGAGCACATATTTACCTTTAAATATAAAATAAATCAACTTGAGAGATATTTCTGTCCATTCCCATTAATAAAAGAGAGATAAAGAAACTAATAAATTAATGATTAAAATAAAAATATAAAAATTTATATATTAAAAATATTAAATAATTACTTGTGAACAAATCACGTTTGTTTGATCAAATTGTAGAGAAATATGTTCTCAGTCATACAGATATCTATAAGCATATTAAGTAAAAGAAGTTATCATATATATATATATATATATATATATATATATATATATATATATATATATATATATAACGTCAGCAGAGAATTGATTAAAATGCGATGGGCCACTATTAACGTTTTCAGAGTACTGATTGAAGTGCAAGTGGCCACTGTATTAAGGTCAGCAGAGTACTGATTGAAGGGAAAGTGGCCACTGTTCTAACTTCAGCAGAGTACTGATTGAAGTGAATGTGGCCACAGTATTAACGTCATCAGAGTACTGATTAATGTGCGAGGGGCCACTGTTAACGTCTTCAGAGTACTGATTGAAGTGAAAATGGATACTGTTTTAAGGTCAGCAGAGTACTGATTGAAGTGCAAGGGTTCACTGTATTAACGTATGCAGAGTACTGACTGTGCTACAGGGAGCCAGTATATCAGGTTACTTGATCTGTATACGATACCTATATAAGTGAATACAGTGGGGGAGGACAGCATCTTGCAAACACAAGATACGTCAAAACATTGTTGATAAAAGGATAAATTTTCATATAATGATATTGGTTATTTTTGGTAAAAGGATAAGTATAATTATATGGGATATTGTGGATGAAAGTGTAAATTAATATATAATTATATGGGTTATTGTTGATGAATGAGTAAATTAATATATAATTGTATGGATTGTTGTTGACAATATGATACATTAATATATAATTATATGGGTTATTGTTTTTAAACCGATAAAATAATATGCAATTAAATGTGTTAATTTTAATGAAAGTATATATTAATATGTAACTATCTTTGTTATTGTTGATAAAATGATAAATTTAAAAGTATAATTATATGGGTTATTGTTGATAAAAGGATAAATTAATATATAATTATATGGGTTATTGTTGATAAAAGGATAATATAATTATATGGGTTATTGTTGATAAAAGGATAAATTAATATATAATTATATGGGTTATTGTTGATTAAAGGATAAATTAATATATAATTATATGGGTTATTGCTGATAAATGATAAATTAATATATAATTATATGGTTATTGTTGACAAAAGGATGCAATTATATATATTTACATGAGTTATTTTTGATAAAAGGATAAAGATAATTGTATGGGCTTGTTCATAAAAGGGTAAATTAATATATAGTTATATGGGTTATTGTTGATGAAAGGGAAAATTAATACATAATTGTATGGGTTATTGTTGATAAAAGGGTAAATTAATATATAATTATATAGGTTATTCTTGATAAAAGGATAAATTAATATATACTTATATGGGTTAATGTTGATAAAAGGGTAAATTAATATATAATTGTATGGGTGTGTGTTGATTAAAGGTAAATTAATATATTGTAACGTGCTCCGCCCCGGGGTTAAATTCCCAGCGCAAGCTCCCTCATATTTAGAGAATTTCTTCCTGTTTCGATGGTTCGGCAATCCTCAGACTGAGACTTTGAATTGGTTGCAATAGTATAATGTACTGGTAGTACATAGTAAGTCGTCTGATAACAGACGAAATCTCTGTAGAAATAATGGCTTCTTATACTAGCTACTTGTCTGTGAGGAAATTATTTATCTAAGTATATAAACAACATAAAATCTGAATGAGAAAAATAGAGGATTTATTTTAGTCTTAACATGTCAATAAACACTTCAATATAACAGAATTCACATATTCTCTTCCTAGTCAATAAATAAATTAGTATAACAGAACGTACATATACTTATAACCAGCAGTCTCAACAGTTAGTATTAAATAATAATATTGATCAAATATAATTTACTGTAATACTTTTATAATGTTTATAGGGGTAACATTAAAATCCCAATACAAACGGATTCAAATAAATAGGATTAACAGGCGAAACGGGTGACCATTTCTTTTATGATAAAAATATAAAGTCATACAAATGTACTGAAATAGCGTTATGGAGGCCCTATATCCCTACGTAAGAGTATTCAACACTTTATCTTTGGCTTTGATTTTCCTTAGTACATAAATTTACTATTAAATTTTTATATTGCATAAATGAATGTATATTTTCTAATATTATTATTTCTACTGAGAGAATGATAACATTCCCTATCACCTTTGGAAGCCGATAATATATTGTAGTTGTATACTAACCCGATGCCAGTTGAAGGGAAACTGACTGGTTTGCGCGACACCTATATTTATAACCTTCGGTTGCACTACACAGTGTAACACTCCGCCAAAATAGTACATATTGTTAACAAGTATTTAAGACTCAATAAATACTAAATATCGTTAAATTATTGAGATACAAAACAAACATTACATGCTAATTATAGTATTACAATCTTAATCGCAAACGTATGGTCAAACACTAAAATCCTTGTGTCACACGTATAAACAGTAAACATTGGCCTCCAAACAAGTTGGTGGTGCGGGAAAATTAGAACATGCACCATCATAATGCGTTATCCTCGCAGGTGAAGGTAAGTTCATTATTTTCTTGTTGAGCATAACTTATTCTACTTAAAAACTAGTTATATCAACTGTTTATTGCTGTTCAATAATGACTGCATATACCGCGTAGTGGAAATCTGAGGTGCCTCCAATACGAAACAAAGATGGCGGACATCGTGAAATACATTGAACGTTGTACATAATATCAATCATACAGAACATTTGTTTTGTAATACATCGAACTTAACATAGTCTCAGAATATCCATCTGCATATGAAACTAGTATATTTGTATTCATGTAAAATTCGTAACAATATAATTATATGGGTTATTGCTGATAAATGATAAATTAATACTTAATTATATGGGTTTAAGAGCATTACGTATATGCATCATTCTGGTTACTTCTAATCCATTTATGCAAAAATAAAATTCTTAATAAATGATATTCATACGACTAAAATTATGTATGTTTACAAATGGGAAAGAATGTTCTATTTTGAAAAAAAGAAGTAATGTCCTTGGGTGTTATTTTTTTTTAAAGAATTGATCTTTACTTTTGGCATTGAACAAATTGTGCACTTTTGAAGCCAATTACATTTACGTATGAAAATGAGCCACGCTGTTAATTGCATAAAAAATGTTGAAGTCGATCTTCAGAACATTTTCTGATTCCAGACACAATTCTGAGCCCACTTTTTAAGGAATAAAAATGTTATTCTCTGCTCATCCATCTATGTGTCGCTCAGAACTATTATTACAATTTGTTAATATCTCTTGTCTCTAATTCAGACTCAATAGAAGTATTGAAACTCGACTTCACATGCAAATCAACTATTTAAATTGTCTCCCTGAATAGAAAATTACCTCCTAATTAAAGACTTCTAGGATTCCACAACACAATTCGACACGTTATTAAACAGTGCTATTTAAATTATCGTTTTCTGATTGTTAATTTCTTTTAAAACAAAAGTTTATGAACTTGTCTAACCACAATAGGGGTGAGATAGATCGCCATTGTCTCCTTCCTTTGACAATCTTTTCATTTTCTTTTTCTTTTCAGTAATTGAACATGCTACTATTTTACAAAACGTCATCGATATAAATAAAAATTTGAAATAACATATATCGTGACAGTTTCTGTAAGTGCTGTGGGTCCTTATTTATTAATTATGTTACTCAACTCATCTCTAATTTTCTAATTTATTTATTTGGTTTAGTCATCGTCGACATATCTGGTCACAAATCTCTCGGGCACGTTAGGGACAGTTTTTCAGTAATATAATTTTTACAACCAATATGAATTCTAAGCTTCTCCTCTGACGATTGAAGGATTCTGCAGTAGCACAGTTTCGTGTACTTACCGCATAATTTACATTCTTCCCGATCTTTAGTAGATGAACTATGGGACACAAATATGTGACATAATATTGGAATACACTTACACACTTAAAACTGCTGAAAATGTCGGTTTTAAAGTCCTCAGAATTACGTAGACAAATCTTGCCGAAAGAAATTATTTAAGGGAAACAACTCTATAATGTCGTGCTGATTCCTTACTTTATGATTTCCCTTTAAACAAGTCAATGACTATTGGTATCGATTTGGAGAAGCCAATATAGTGAAGATAAATTATTAGATATGAACTTTGCTTTTACTCCAATAAATGTCTCATACCATTTTCTTTATTTTTCTTTCTTCTTCTACTTCGCATCTCCATCCACCATCGCCACCACCACCACAATCACTTTAACTAATACTGCTACTCCTTCTTCACAATACTTGCAATTCAAGTATTTTTTTCAGATTGGTGATAAGTCTTGTCATGGTACAATGTATAATCACGAATGCTCTACAAAACAGTAGTAACAGCATGGCATGTATAATACTGCAGTGAATTAATAAGACGACGAAAAGAACCCGGCTTTCATCAAATCGTGATATCGGCACGCATTTTCTCCGAATATAATGATCGAATATGTTTTCCGGATTCACGAAGTCATACATGAAAAAATAGATTGCTTTCAAAATGTCGTCTGAATCTATATAAGAATTTTGTCTCGTACTGAAGGAAACGTACTATCTGAAGCCAGCAATTTCAGGCTTGAAAACGGCAAGAAAAATAATTAAATTTACCAAAGTTCACTGACTTTACAAACTCGATATTTTTTCGAACGAGGTCTTTTAACAAAGTAGATGTAGTCAATTTATTTGACATAATCATATTTCACTCGAACTAATCAGTACATAGATCCTACACACCTTCGTAAGAATCCGAAAAAGACGAAGATGATGATTATCGTAGCTTATCGAGACGGTGTCGTATCTGTTTCTGACTATATATTAATGTCTCGCTCATAGATGATCGAATGGTTCAAATTGTATAAAACTACTTAATATTTCACTCGCAATAAACGTAAATTTGTTTCATTTATTAGTAGCTATGTTGCACTATAAATGTTTCTTAACATTAAACAGATAATACTGATAGGCGACACATACGTTAGTAAGCTATTGAAATGGGTATCAGGCCTTATTTTAGCCCCAACATTTACAAATTTACAAATTTCACAACATTTGTTGATAATCAAACACTATTGATAAATATTTAAAGAACTTAAAGTGGCTATTGACTTTTAAAAATTATTTACATGAGACGTCATATGCACGTGCTCATGAAGTCATAGATGGTTATAAAATAGCCATTTTGTGCTACGATTCTAAACAACCATTTTGAATATCGGAATATAAAGGTACGAGTAAAGAATCTATTACAAGAATATCATTTTTGTTGTCACATGTTGGCGAAGTCAAAATAAAGATGATGTTAGTCAGTCAGCGTTCATGGATACCTGATCAGTATAAATATGTCGTGTAAACATTTATAGACCAACGTATTAAAACACACGTTTCGGCCTAAATGAAGACACAAAATGATTTTGATGTAAAACAGAGGCATTCTTATGAAATAACTATCGCTACAAACGAATAACGTATTATGGATAAGGATTGCACGAAGACAACAGTTGTAACATTATTTACCATCATGTCATCGAAATTTAAAGGAAAATTTAGGAGTGGGACTGATTTTAGCCCCACGTTAGCGATAAATTTAAGTGATTCTAAAATAATTGTCTATGGTTATACCATAATTATTTTATGTTCACTTTAACATGTATACATATGGTATTATGAAACACTGTGGGAAAACAAAAATTTTTTTCGAAATGGACGTATGTTTGTAGAACAAAAAGCCCCAAATTTTACAACCCTTTTACATCTTGAAAAAAATACAAGCAAATTTCATACGTATTTGCCTTTCTGTGTTCCTCTAAACAAAAAGTAAATGAATACACACTGGTTTTCCCATCTCTTATGTCTGTCACTATATGGACCTAAAAATGTAAACTATGCAGTATCACAAGTCACCCCCTCCCCCACTTAAAAAACAAAATAACTGACATTAAAATGCAGCGTAAATTGTATTTTGTTTTATAAATCCATTTCTCTGATCCTGTTTTGGGACGGTTTTTGCATAAATCTGAATAGTGGAATGATGGTAGGTAAGACGATGCGCTTGAAAGAAATTGTCCATTAATAACAACGACAAGCAGGCTTTTATATTATTATACTAACGGGGTCTGAAAGGTACAGAATGATGGTAAAAATAACGATTCTTGTACTTACCTTGATAATTTTAAATAGCATGTATTGATTTAATTCGTTAAGAGGCTGTATTTTATCCTAGCTTGAATTCACAGCCGTGAACTTCAATAAACCTCATCAAATTTGATAAATTACTTAGCAAACAGCTTGCGCTCCTTGAGCCGACAATAACACGGAGAAAACAAATGATTGCGCAGTAGTTCTAGATGACGAATGGGGCTCTGTTGCACAGTTCTAATTTCTACTCTGTAATGCGAATACATGTAGCAAGTATATTTTGTTCCTAAAGGGAGAAATATTTGTTTGGACATATTAATACTTGAAGGAAAATCACGAGCCAACACACTCTCTCCCTCTCTTTATATATATATATATATATATATATATATATATATATATATATATATATATATATATATATATATATATATATATATATATATATATATATATATATATATATATATATACCAAATTTCCTACATTGTCAACATTGACATTGTTACGACTATATTGTCATAAACTATGTAACGTTAAGAAGCAAAACCTACATGATCTGTACAATTTAGCAAATAATTTAATTTTGAAAGTTGTAAAATGAAAATATAACAGGAACTTATAGCATTATGAACTGAATCCAGATAATCCTTAAAAGTTTTATTCGAGTCCAAAAGGATCGAATGGTCTGAATGAATTTCAAATTCATGAATGTACGTACCAAAATTGTCCCATACTAATATTATAGTCAATGAGTACTTTGTAATTCAAACGAATAATTCTAGCAAATGTTTCCTCTCAAATTATCTAAACCAACTTCCACTGGTGTTCTAACTTTGAATATTGAGTGTGTTGATGTGCCTGTAGTCTTGAATATGCTAAATTGCCAATAGCCTGCAGTGTAATGATGTGCCAAGTATTTTGATATAGCACAATAATATAATCCAAAATGTCCTTGTCTGAATTTACTATAATTCCCAATGAATACTTCTGTTCTATAATATTGCTGATATTTTATAATTCCAGTGAATAATAATTTGAGTAAATAATTGCACCTAAATTAAAAACTATGCACAACAATTAGATTGAATCTGATTCATACGTTAAGGAATGCATGAGTGATGTTTCAAGTTAACGACATTATATAAAACCAAAGACACAATAATATAGTCAGGATGCATGTCAGTGTCCTCTATAATACATTCAAAGCTGTGAACAAGTTTCCGAATTTCCAAGTGAGAATCGTCAGGATCACCAGTAGTTAACTTAAACCTTTCGACACGAATGATTCATAATTCGATATAATAAAATCAGACTGTGGTTAGTTTTGTCCAACAAATATATTGCTTCGAATACATGGCCATGATATTGATTTCTAAGAAATAAGTGCATTTTTTTAACAGTTCTGTCTTTATTATATTGCTTATGCTTTAACTTACAGCAATGAGAAATGATGTGCTCTATTGTTCTGCAATAAGTGCACCTGGGAAGAGGTAAGTGTTTCTGATAAATCTAATCAGACTTTTGATTCTTATAAGTTGTGCCAGATTGAAAGATTGAAATTCATAAATAATCGCACGATGCAGAGTCAGTTTCTTACTAAGAACGTAGTAAGAGAAGGATCTACTCACAAATGAAACTTTGTGAGTCACTAAACAGTCGTCAGCTGTTCATGTAGCTTTTTCCAAAGTGTCCATATGGTGTTATCAAGACAAGTCTTGACGTCACTATGGACGCTGTTCTTGAACTCTTCGAGTAATATGACTTGTCTCCGTTTATCATAATTTTTATCAAAAGTTTTATATGTATACCACAAGTCAAATAGTTTTTCAATTTCCCTAGGCAACTCGACATTTGTTTGGCTATTTATTTTTTTCATTTTGCAATTACGAGGCCTCTGTTGATATGCCTCAGGTTCCACCGCATAACCCTTCAAGATACATTCCTTGACGAAATCCTAATCAGCACTTGCTTCTACTGATAGAGAATTAAAAACTTCACTAGCTTTGGCAGTAATTGCATTCTGCAATAACAAGGCCTAGTGCTCTCTTGACCATTAGCTGTTTTCGGCTATTTATTTCAGAAAGACGAAAGTATTTATCCACACCTTTTTCTTTAAAAGGTGTTTCAAAACTGATATTTTTGGGAACATCAAAACCTGAACTTCATGAGTGAATTTTGTTCTACGTGCCAGGTCTAATTCTTTAAATTTGAATTTTATTTCCATGTCTCTGTCTTCTTTTTGTATTTGCAATTTTATTTGCGTCTCTTTTTCATTTACCGTTCATCTCTTTCTCTTTCTACCTTCTGCATCTGCATCTCGTCTCTTTCTCATTTTCTTCTCTTATTTTTAAATTGAAGGTCTCTTTTTCTCTCTCTTTCTTTTTTTAATATTTTTATTTTCATCATTTCCTTTCTATGCTAAAGTTTTTTTAAAACAAAATTCTATTCCCGTCTATTTTTTATTTTAAATTCTGTTAATTTATAATGCAGAAATGGATAGAGTTTACTAATTCATTCCGAAACACTTGCATCAATAATGTTGTTTTCCACCAAGACCTTAACTTAAAACGTTTTAATTTCCTGTTTTGACTTACATTCTAAATAGAATAGTATTTGCCAAGCTCCAGCACCTATCTTTTCATAAAGACTCCAACCATTTCTGGGTCGGATTGGAAGCAAGCCTCATCACCCAGGATGACATTGTGAAATTTACTTATCAAAGTTATAAAATATAAGAGGAACTTGCAGTATTATGAATTGAATCCAAAATAATATTTACAAGTTCTATTCAAGTCCAAAAGAATCGAATGTTTCGAATGAATTTCATATCCTCGAATGTATCACAATCGCACTGTCCATAATTCCTTTTAATAATTTACAGTAGTCCAAAAATGATGTTCTAGTCTAATGAATACTTTGCAATTCCAATAAATAATCATAACAAACGTCTCCTCTCAAATTATCTAAATAAATCCTTAAACACATCTGCAGACTGATTTAACATACGAAACAAAAATTCCAAATAGGAATGATTTCATTGCTCTAGTCTCTCCTTATATACACCTTCAAGAGTCTATTATGACTACATGTCACAATAAATCCCATGTAATAGACCTAACCACTCAATCTAATATTTCACAATACCTATTCACTTAACTTAACTCATCTAATGGCTGTAAAAGGAGGAGGGTTGGGTGTGGGGCTAGCAACCCGACCCTGTAAAACCCAATTTGCTACATAAACGCCAACAGAAGAAAAACCACAAACTGAAAGCCGAGGGAGGAAGGGTCTTCTTCTGGAAGATTTATGATGCTATGTGGTGAAGGCCGGACAAAGAAGACTGATGACAGGAGAGATGCTACTGTTTTCAGGACATGAGGGAGATAATGCGCCTCATACACAGGGGGTGGGGCTCTTGCTGTCAAAGCAAGCATATAATGCACTGATAGAATGGGAACCACATGGTCCCAGAATCCTCACGGCAACGTTTAGGACCAAGAAGGAGAAAATAAAGATGAACGTCATGCAGTGCTACGCCCCAACAAATGACGGTGAAGAAAAAGATAAGGACCAGTTTTAAAACAGACTACAGAATATAGTAGAGAACATCCCAGACAAAGACATCAACATCCTCATGGGTGACTTCAATGCCAAAGTTGGGTCAGACAACACAGGGTACGAACAAACCATCCGGATCCACGGCCTGGGCAAGATGAACGAAAATGGAGAGAGATTTGCAGAACTTTGTGCACTGAACAACCTGGTCGTTGGGGGTACCATCTTTCCCCACAAGAGAATCCAGAAGAACACATGGATATTGCCAGAAAATCAGATTGACCACATCTGCATAGCCAAGAAGTTCAGAAGATCCATGCAAGATGTGAGGGTGAAGAGAGGAGCAGATGTGGCATCTGACCACCACTTAGTTGTCTCAAGGCTGAAACTTAAGCTGAAGAAGAACCGGATGGGCACAAAAGAGAAGAAAACAAAGTATAACATCAGCCTGTTGAAAGATGAAAAAACTAAAGAAGAATACAGACTGACGCTTAACAACAAGTACCACCTGCTACAAGAGCTTCTTGAAGATGAGGAAGACAATGCAAACAACAGATGGCAGAAAGTTAAAGAGGCAATATAATCAACATGCCAAGAAGTACTAGGTCCCATGAAGCACCAACAGAAATATTGGATTTCAACTGAAACATTGCGCAAAATACAGAAACGTAAACAGAAAAGAGCAGCAGTAAATATCAGTAGGACAAGAACTATAAAAGTAAAGGTACAGAAAGAGTACACTGACGCCCACAGAGAAGTGAAAAGAAGCATCAAGATAGACAAGAGAATCTATGTTGAAGGAATGGCAGCAGAGGCAGAAGAAGCGACAAGAAGTGGAAAAATGAAGAAGCTGTATGACATCACCAAGAAGCTGTCCGGCAAGTACAGCAAAACAGAGAGACCCGTAAAGGACATTCAGGGAAAGACCATAGCAAGTACAGAACACCAAATTAAGAGATGGTCAGAACATTTTGAAGAACTGTTGAACAGGCCAGATCCACTAAATCCCCCAGGAATCCAACCAGCCAATGCAGATCTCCCCATAAGCTGTGACAATATCACCAGAGACGAGATCAGGAAAGCCATCACCCAGATGAAGAACAACAAGGCAGCTGAACCTGATGGCATCCCAGCAGAAGCCCCCAGAGCAGACTTAGATGCTTCAGCGGCAATACTATGCCACCTCTTTGAGAACATATGGAAGGAAGAAGAAATACCGATTGACTGGAAGGAGGGACACCTCATCAAGATGCCAAAGAAAGGAGACTTCAGCAACTGCTCCAACTACAGAGGAATCACACTCTTATCAATACCAGGGAAAGTCTTCAACCGGCTCCTCTTGGAGAGGATGAAGGAGGCCGTTGACCCACATTTAGGAGATGAGCAAGCAGGCTTCCGGCAGAACAGATCGTGTATGGACCAAATAGCTACTTTTCCCATCATAGTCGAACAATCGTTGGAGTGAAATTCTTCACTCTACATCAACTTTTTCGATTATGAGAAGGCATTCGACAGCGTGGACAGAGAGACACTCTGGAAACTTCTTCGCCACTATGGCATCCCAACCAAGCTGGTGAACCTGATCAAGAACACTTAGAACGGAATGTCCTGCAGAGTCATTTATACAGGACAGCACACAGACAGCTTCCTAGTGCAGACTGGGATGAGGCAAGGCTGCTTGCAGTCGCCGTTTCTCTTCCTTCTCGCCATCGACTGGATTATGAAGACGTCCACCAATGGGCGGAGAAATGGGATCGAATGGACATTGTGGAGTCAACTTGTGGACCTGGGCTTTGCCGATGACCTGACACTCTTGTCCCATAGTCAGCAGCAAATGCAGGACAAGACCGACGTACTGGAAGTCACACCGGCACAGGTTGGCCTCAGCATCGACAAAGACAAGACCAAGACCCTCAAGATCAATTATGCCAGTAACAACTCAATCACACTGCAGGGAAATCCCCTGGAAAAGGTGGAGTCCTTCACGGACCTGGGCAGCATTATCAACCAGCAGGGTGGCATAGACGAAGTAGTCATGGCAAGGATCGGAAAGGCGAGAGCAGCTTTCATACAGCTCAAGAACATCTGGAGCTCCAAAGAAATTTCTTTAACTACCAAGATCAGACTGTTCAACTCCAGTCAGGTGGGGTTGGATAGGACACACCCTACGTAAGCCGCCAACCAACATTACCAGACAAGCATTGAAATGGAACCCTCAAGGCAAGCGTAGAAGGTGACGAACAAGAAACACCCGGCGACGCGACCTTGAGGCGGACATAATTAAGATGGGTCACACCTGGAGTCAGCTTGAAGGGATAGCACAGGACAAAAGCCTCTGGCGATCTTTTGTGGGCGGCCTATAACCCGGCTGGGGTGACGAGCAAAACTAACGCATTTCCTTAGGGAACACCTTTCATTCCGAAGCCATGAAAGCTGCTCAATACCGAGATCCACTGTGAAATATCAGACGCTTTGTTGAAAGTGGAATATGTATTTGCAGTTTATTGATCAATACAATTTACACCTAAAAGACTTCTTGGATTCCACAACAAACCGAGAACGATGATGTCTCGGTATCCAAAATATATATTCTCAATTTGTTTTTTCTTTAAATATGCAAGTTATGAACAATGACCAGCATATTTCTGTGTTTCAAAATACACATTATATTAAGGATTTGCAATTAATATATTATTTCATAATCGACTTGCAATTAATATAATTAAGTCATAACGGATTGAAATATTAAAATGTATGATTCAAAATGAGAAGCTATTACAAACCTCTGCATAAGTTTCAAAATTAATTATAAATAGAAGAATGGAATAACGCACAGCTGTATAAGGTTACGCAAGGAATATTCGCTAATACATTAGGTGAACTTTTTACTTATTGCGAACATATAAAAGGTCTTTTGAAGATTTTTGCTTGACACAGATGTCTCTTTATTACGACAAGATGTATTACGTATTGATTAATGCAAAAGTTAGGTTTGAGTTATTTGTTTACAAAAATCCCTCAAGTGTTTTATAATATCATGTACCTTGAAGGACCTGCAAGACATATCAACGAGTGCGTGCCGCATGCACATTGAAGACATTTCATTAGGATCCTAATTCAACAAGGCATTTGTCATGTTGATTTTTTGCAGTGGCGTCGCTAGAGGGGTGCGAGGGGTGCGGACCGCACCGGGTGACACCATCTCAGAGAGGTGACACCAAAATGAAAACTTGCAAATTTTACAGAGCTCACACCGCTCGGTCTAGTCGGATTTCATAAGCGGATAACCGATCATAGTTAAATACATGACTAGCAGGCACAGCAGTGGCGTCGCTAGGGATGCGGGGGGTGCGGACTGCACCGGGTGACACCATCAGAGGGGGTGACACCAAAATGACATTACTAAGGATTCTGTATGGTCTGTTACGGAAGGAGGACCATGGGGGTGACACCATGAGCTACCGCACTGGGTGACACCAACCCGAGTGACGCCACTGATTTTTAGCTTGTTTCTTCTTTGGTTTAACGTATAATCATATAGAGTATAGGATGAAAACACTACTGCGATATATTTTAAGGTAATTTGCATTATATAGATCAGTACATATTGTCCCCAGTACATATTGTCCCTTTCGTACCTTTAGTCTCTCCTTATATACACCTTCAATAATCTATTATGACTGCATGTCACAATATACCCCATGTGACAGTCCTAACCGCTCAATCTAATATATCACAATACCTATTCCCTTAACTCATCTAATGGGAAATTTCTTAAATCTGCTAAGAACCCACCTGACACAACCAGCCAATAAGAAACTATCCCAAACTTGTCGACAGGAAATTTAACATTTATTTATAGGTTATATGGAATCTACAGGCACTGTTTTATCTGAAAAAAACAAAAAAAAACAAACAGAATTTATACGCGAGTTCAAACATAGCCGTATATTGCCTTCATATAGATAATCATTACAATTTACAATGAACACAAGCTATATTCTACACTCTACAGTGGACCCATTTCAATGTAGTCCGAGATTTAATGTGTTGAAGGGACCTAATATAACAGCAAAATGTAAGTACAGGTTAATTTCATATGGCAGACATGGAAGACCAGAATAACTCAAACTCAGGTCATACGTCAGATATCTTATTAGTTAAGCCGTGTTTTTGATGTGAGAGTGAGAATTTGTTTTAAAATCTCAAAGACAAGTAATTCCACCCCACCCCACATGCTTTGAACTGCTCGCATTAATTATTTTTCTAGAACACTCCCTGTCGCGTTTGGAACAAATTTGATACAATAAGTGGCAACATGCTACAGAGGAGAAATTTCCACACTTGATCAAGTTCTCCACCCCACCACAATCACCCTCCTGTATGAGAAATAATACTCTAACGACTTTTGTATTGTAGTAAAACTGACTGACTCACAGACTAAGTAACTTGAGATAAGCAGTACCAGTGCTGTTCATGTTTTTGGAAACACATTATGCATAATGTTTTAAAAAACTTGTTCCTTTCCGATGTAAGGTTTTGTTTATTCTCAAGCTAGCATCAACTTTCAAATCACATTTGTTTCATGAGATAAATATTCATATATGTTTTGCATTTCAATCTTTGCATATTTCTTTCATGGATATTCATGAAGCTCCTTACTGGAGCTTAATACTTTATATATAGTTTCGAAAAGCCAACGGTAATTATTTTGAAGATCTCTATGTACCGTGCACGTGCTACTCGTATAATAGCAATACAATGAAGTTATTTCGCACCTAAATACCATAAATAATCGCATATTTGGGTGCAATGACTTATGGGTATTGTGTTGCACACAGGTACAACTATAACGTCTGCTGTGTGTCAATTACACTGCGATGAAAGCAACGTATGGATGGTGCAGAAGCGGAGGCGCAGATATCGAATAACAAGTCCTTTCCATTTCCAAGTAGACAATGCAATTTCCGTTGTTTTAAGCAAAGAACCAATATTGGACAATCTCGAGAATTACACATAGCTACGTACTATATAGACTAGTGCCGCCATTCCAGTAAAGTACAAAGATTTTTTATTGGACGAAATGCAGTAAAATTAAATTTTGAACTAGTAAGGCTGCAACGATATAGTTTATTGAGAAGTGCTCCTACAAATTAAACTGTTACATGTGCGTTCATTCACTTTAGTATAATGACTTTAATTGCACAGAAAGCTTCATAATGGGATCGGTTCTATATTGTCTGACCAACGCATTTTCTTAGGGAAGGCCTTTCATTCCGATGCCATGAATGCTGCTTAATACCGATACCCACTGTGAAATATCAGACGCTTTGTTAAAAGTGGAATATGCATTTTTCGTTTATTGATCCACACAATCTACACCTAAAAGACACGTACTCTGGAGGAAAATATTGATTTTATCAATAAAAGAGAGTGATGATGTCACGGTATCCAAAATAATTATTCTCAATTTGTTTTCGTTAAATATGCAAGTTATGAACAATGACCAACACATTTCTATGTTTCAAAATACACACTCTATTAAGGATTTGCAATTAATGTATTAATTCAAAATCGACTTGCAATTAATATAATCAAGTCATAATGGATTGAAATATAAAAATATATGATTCAAAATGAGAAGCTATCATAAACTTCTGCATAGGTTTCAAAATTAATTATAAATAAAAGAAAAGAATGACGCACAGCTGTATAAGGTTACGCACGGAATATTCGCTTATACATTAGATGAACGTTTCTTTTTATTGCGAACGTATGAAAGGTTTTTTGAAGACTTTTTCTTGACACAGATGTCTCTTTATTACGACAAGATGTATTACGTATTGATTAATGCAAAAGTTATGTTTGAATTATTTGTTTAGAAAAATCGCTCAAGTATTTTCTGATATTATGAAATTAAAGGACATGTTCTGACATATCAACGAGTGCATGCCGCACGCACATTGAATACATTTAATTAAGATCGTAATTGAACAAGTCATTTATCAGGTTTACGTTTAGGTTGTTTCTTCTCTTGTTTAACGTTTGACCATATAGACTATAGGATGAAAATACTACTGCGACATATTTTAAGGTAAGTTGCATTATATAGATAGTACATATTGTCCCTTAGACTCCAAAAGTAAAATGTCTGCGAGATAGATGATGTTATACATTTAAATTTCCTATTACCAAACTTTCTATTTGAATCAAAGGCAAATATACGCAATGCAGTTTCTGAGACTCATTTCTTAGTATTGAACCATCCGAAGTATGATCTCACATTTTTTTAGTAGTATTATTAAAGTAAACTGCTTTCTTGCAAGAGTAACATAAAATGTACTTAAATATTACAGCCAACCTAATACTCATTTTCGTGATGAACTTGTTTTTGAAAATCCTATTCATTAAGTGCAATCGGTCCTAGTGACTCTTTTCGTGTTGCAATGTGTATTATCCATGAGATTATGAAACGATAGTAACGATATAAAATCTACATTTTTAATATCTGAAAGTTTTGCACTGGTAATTATGGACACCTCGAAAACAAATAGAAGAGATGTTCTCTCGATGAACTTCGGTCGTACAAGTTTGGGTTTTGATTTAGCGCAATATACAAGGACTATTTCCTGCCATTGGTTGTGAAGTGACCTCTAGACGTTTACATGTTTAACATTTGATCAATTTTATTATGTCTGTTGATGATTTGGTGAAATGAAACTAATTATCAAAACAACAAAAATATGAAGAATGATTCAATATAATGAAGATTTCAAGATAATCAGCATCAAAGTGTAAGGGAAGCAAAAACTAGATTTTGGCATTAAGTGATGGATAAGGGCTTATCGAGAATACAAAGAAACTGAAGAAAAGAAGCAGAAAAAGACTTACCTCTTCTGAGTTGAATTTGCTCCTTATGCGCGCTAAAGATTACAACGGGATATAACTTTCTGATAATTATGTTCAATAATAACTGGATACTTCATTAGTTTTAAAAATCATCCTTTTCGTTCCCTAATCTTATGTCTTAAATACATTGCCAGCGAATTGTACTCCATAATTAATTTGTCGAAATTATTCAATATATTGAAATCGGGTTAGTTTTGACGTTTTCCAGGTGTAAATCAGTTTTATTTTAACAGCAATTAAATCTTATGGATTTTTTTTTACAGGATATTATGCTCTTATTAACACCTTCAAAAGGCGGTCTCTTTTTAAGGTGACCTGTATTTAATGTATTATTTAAGATTCATGCAAGTAATCACGTTTCCAGCGTACGTCCGCTACCTCGAATGTAATTTGTTTTATCAAGGTCATTATAAACAATTACCTATATTTTTCATTAAACATAAAGGACACGAACATACGGCTTATTAGACATTTGAAACGTTGTTTTGCATTTGCATTCCGGATTAATATGTATTTCTCATTTCTTGATAGCTTTTAACAGCATTATTCATCTGCAACTGAATGCGTACTATCGAGGACGATGGTAACTAGTTCATGTTCGAATCTGATTTTCTTCACCGAACCCCCAATAAGTTAAAAAATCGAAACAAGCCGACCCCGCTCTCGTAAATATAAAATTTCATTTCATATCCATGACGTAGATAGATAACATTTTCTTGTATAATACAGAAATCGCTGATTAACCGGGAATAAGTTATAATAAATTACAGAAAAGAGGTGACATCATTTAGGAACATACTTTGACCTTTAGAGTCCAAAATAGTACTGCATGTTTAGGGACAGTACAATGGAACAAAGACAAGAACTATGCATAATGAAATAGTCCTATAGAAAAGAAAATGCAAAAAATATCTAAATGTAGTTCACCAAAATCGTAGCATACGCTCACGTTTAGGATACAAATATGACACATTTGACTTCATCAGTTTTCGATGTGCTGTCAGCTGTTGCATAAATAAATTTTCTGCATATGATGTGCCTGAAAGGTTTTCTTGATACAGATGTTTCTTTCTTATAACATATAACAACTCTTATTGATTAAAATATTTTCTTTAGGTAAAATTAATTGTATAAATAATTCCTCTAGCTGATTCTGAAATGAAACCATTTTTAATAACTTGGTACTGATGCATTTACGCAATCATGTCACATACACATAAGAGGTCTTGAAAACAAATTAGTTTTTGGACAAGGTACAATTTACATTTTCTTAGCTTATTGCCATTGCTTAAGATGAAAATAGTACTGTGACTTAGCTTGAGGTATGTTAAAAGAAACATATTAACACATATTTGTTCTGGAATTCATAAATTCAACAGACACACAAACTGAAATCAATATCTTTTTAAATACCGCATTTTCAACTTTTTGCTGAAATTTTTCATTATCTGGCTCATTCTTGTTTAGCGTTCGACGGATACCTGATTCTGAGTAGTACATATATTCTGCTCATGACCATTCGCCTCTGTGTGTGTAACTGTGCGGTTGTGCCTGTGTGTGTGTGTGTGTGTGTGTGCGTGTGCGTGTGCCACCGATTGTGAGCTAATGGAAGATACATTTTTGTGACGGTTTTCTGAACATAACTGTTACTTTAATTTCAGTTTACGTATATATATATATATATATATATATATATATATATATATATATATATATATATATACACTTTTAATTCACTGCATATAAAAAGAGAAATTCCTAATTTGTTTCCTATGTGCAATTTAAGGAGAGATGATGACAAGACTACATGATTTTATCTTAATGGAGACCTACCCCATTATCAATGAAACCGAGTGGAGGAAGAACTATCATAGGTCAATATTTATCTAAACTTCAATATCTGGGTCTCTTTCTTCATGCTCCACTTTCTTATCTCTCTGCTGAAATCAACATCTTTGACAGATGTCACCTCTAGTTGCATAAGCATTAAATTCTGTTTATTATTTCTGAGCATACTCTGCTCCTTTTCTTTGTCTCAGTATTGTTCTGTGCTTCTTTTTGAAGGGGCTTTTGCATAGCTAGCTTTGTCAGCTTGAATATCTTGAGCAACTGTTCTTTGTGACTGCGATGCACAATTTTCCAGATATCACATATATTATCATTTGGATAGATCTGCTCCAAAATAAGATTTGCCACTAACATAAACTTCCTTTGTTCAATCAGTAGTTTACATACTACTATGCCAAATTCCTTATCTGTTTTATAATGCCGTATGAGTGTATCTAGTTCATCAATTCTTGTGCAGACCGAGGTATTAAAATAAGTATCCTTAGTTCTTAATATAGTATTCCGTAACCCTTATCTTATTTAATTTGTCTTATCCCTGATATGGATACATATGGTTTTGTAGCATATCTTAATTTATTTGAACGCTGACATGGATACATATGGATTTGAAGCATATAATCCGCAGGGCGATTTTGATTTATACAAAAATGAAATTTTTATTATACTTTTAAAGTCGCTGTATTTTAATTAGACTCAGTATTCTACCGTTTGTGCATTTAAATTTCAAAATACCTCTGAAAAAGTCATACCATCTATTTCTTTTGTCCATCCAGTATGTACATCGGACTGAATGAACACCATTCCGGCCTCAAAATCACTAATTGGTATCTCCATTACCACTATATTGCCACCATCTCTATCATCACTTTTACTGGGCTCTATGAAATCATTCTCAAGTAAATACTGAATTTCTTTTTTTAGTATTCCTGTTTGAGAGTGTTGGTCCTGTACGGTTGTTGATTCACAGGTTTGGAATTTACAATTTCAATGTCATGGAAAATTTTGTTTGTTCTTGTAGGAACATCAGGAAATAAGTGCTTATATTCATAATAACTTTTCAAGTTCATTCCTTTCTTTTTGTTGCAAAGTGAACGTTTCTGGTCGAAATTATTAATAATTTATGAATTACGATGAATTGTCGTTACAAAATCAGTAGCGTCCGATGGTATTCTTTCACTTAAATTTTCACTGAGTGGGACAGATACTACTAAATTAGTTGCATGTTTAACCTGGCTATCTCTCTCAATATACTCATATAATATGGTTATGTTGCAAAGTTGTTTTTGTTTTCGTCTCCCAGGAGTATTTATGACGTAATTTAAATCATTTGCTTTCCTGTCATCTGTGTAGGGACCATACTACTTGGCCTGAAGAGGATGTTGTGGTATAGGCAAGAGAGCCAGGACTCAATCACTAGACTGAAAACTCCGTTCCTTTGAGTTTTTTTATACCTTAATTTCATTTTTGACTGAGTAGAGTGCAGATTCGCTCTTGAAACCTCACAATCCTTTGACAACTTATACATAAATTTGAAAACATAACTGAGACGATTAATTTCAGTATCTTCATTAGAAAGAGGTTTCTCTTTCAATAGCTTCAATGGTCCACACACAGTGTGTCCAAAACACAGCTCAAATGGACTGATTCCTTAAGATTCTTGAACTGAATCTCTAAAAGCAAACAATATTAGATGAAAGTCTTCATCCCAATCTTTACTCTTATCAAAACAATATGATCAAATCAGATTTTTCAGTCTGATGAAATCTTTCTAAAGCCCTTTGACTCTCGGGGAGATAAGCAGAAGATATGTATTGTCGGATGCCTAATTCTTGCATAACTTGATGGAAAATTCCAGACATAAAATTTGACCCTTGATCAGATTGAACAGATTTGGGAAGTACAAATTGAGACAAAACTTTATTAAAGCTTTACTATTGTTTTGGGTTTAACATTTGTCAAAGGCATTGCACACATTATGGTCAACACGTATTGGTTAATTTACTTGGTCTTATGTAAGGGACTACAACAATATACCATTATTCTGTTAAATGGTTTTTCTAATGCAGGAATTGCAGATAGATGAGTCTTATGTATCTTCTGGTTGGGTTTTCCTACCATTTCACAAGTATGACAAGATCTGCAGTATTTACAAACATCACTTTCAATTTGTGGCCGATATAACTGAGTCAAGCTCTTGTGATAAGTCTTATTAATCCCTAAATGACCAGCCAAAGAAGTTTCATGGGCAAGACAAAAAATGTCCTGCCTGTACGATTTTGGAACTACAGTTTGATAGTTCACTGGTCACTCGTCAGAAGCAGGTACCTCGGGAGGTCTCCATTTTCTCATAATAATTCTATTTTTAATGAAATAACTGACAGGTACTTCAGTGGCTTTAGGTTCTCTAACTGCCCTTTGAAACATACAGATTTCATGAACGTTTTCTTGTTCGACGGCAAGTGATTCTCGCTTATCTCCCTGATTAGAATAAAGAGAATGAGTAATTAAAAGAGAATCACTGTGATCAATACCATTCAATTGATCCAAACAAGAAGTGAAAGTGACCTCATGAAAAGCCTGACCAATACATGTATCAGCTAATGGAATAATTTCCTGATCTACATCATTCTCAAGAGCTTTCTTTGTCATAGTTATACTAACTGAGCCAGCTGGGTATCAATCAAGGAAATCTTTTTCTGATCCAAACAGGGTCTGTCAGTTACAAGTGGATTAACCACAAACTTGTCTCCAGCAAGGTCGTTGTCTAGTAATAAATGAATTTCCTCAACAGGTAAAACAGACACTGTGCTGACTATCACGGGTCCTGAGTGTAAGTCTGATGATACATTTAAACAATGGAGAGGAACATTAACAAAACCTTACTCTGCTCCCTGAATAAGAACACTCTCATTAGAAGAAGATTTCTCAGAAAAAGGCAAAGTACATGATAATAAAAGAGACTCTGAGAACCTCCTGTGACCCATAAAAGTTTAATATAAATAGGATTGACTGAATCAACCTAGAGTGATATAGACCCTTCAGCATGAATGGTTCATTATTCTCAATAATTATATCAGACCTGGGTTTATTAGACCCAACAAATGTATTGCTTTCAACACAATTGACCTATTAGAAATAAGAGCATTTGGAATAAGTCTGCATTGAATCTGATGCTTATTTTTCCATTTGTTGCAATCAGATATAACGTGTCCTTTCTTTTTACAATAGGCACACGTAGGACGAGGCAAGGATTTATTTTATCAGGCTCATCAGCAGCTTGAGTTTTAAAAGTTATGTCAGAATTGAACGGCTTGTATTAGGGTGAAATACTTTTTCTATCATTCACAAAAGGAACTTTATGAAATAAATAATACGCATCAGCAGCACGAACAGCATTTTCCAAGGTTTCGACCTTATGCTCATCAAAATAAGTTTTAATGTCAGTATGACACTGTTCTTGAACTCTTCAAGTAATACAGGTTTTCTGAGACTTTTATAATCTTGATCAATTTTCTTGGCTAAACACTATCTATCAAATAATTCCTCTTTATCTCATGCTAATGTGACATGAGTTTGTCCAGCTTTCCTTTTATAGTTCTTTGCTGATAAGCCCCAAGGACTAACTCATTACCCTTTAAGATGCATTTTTTAACCAGATCATGGTCAGCACTTTGCTTTAGTGACACGGATGTATATATATCTCGGGCTTTGCCACAAAATGCACACTGTAATAACTGAGTTCAATGCTCCCTTGGCCATTTCAAATTTTCAGCAACCTTTTCAAAATAAGGAAGGTATTTCGCTACATCTAATTCTCTGAAATGGTTCACTAACCTAATATTCGGAGTAATATCAAAACTTGCATTTTGTAGGTGAAGTGGGAATGTGCATTTCACTTGCAAGGTCTATTTCATGTTTATCTAAATTGATATTCCCTCTCTTCCTTCTCTTTTTGCATTTGTATTTGCATCTGTTTCTCTCTCCTCTTTCTCCGATTGTAACTGCATTTGTTTTATCTCTCTCCTGTAACTTCATTTTTTGTAACTGCATTTGTCGCTCTCTCCTCTTTCTCCGCTTGTAAATGCATTTGTTCATATTTCTCTCTCTCTTCTTTCTCCAATAACATGTGTTATTCTTTTTTCTGTAACTGCATTTGTTTTTGTATTTCTTTTTTCTGTAACTGCAATTGCATTTGGTGTTCTTCTTTATCATTCTGAAGTTCCAGCTTCCTTAACTCTGATTCCATCTTGTATTTTAAAATTTTAATACCTTTACTTTTATGTTTGAGTCTGATACAAACTTACTGATTGAAACCAACACACTTTTATCCAAAACCCTCTTTTCCACCAAATACTTTTGCCTCAGAAATATATTTTCTGGCATGCTGAGGCAGCTCATCCTTTTTAAGAAGGTTTAATTGTTCCTGGGTACGATTTGAAAGACAGATCTCCACTTTTAATGACATTGTAAAAAGGACTTTTGATTTCACTAAAGATTTCTAAAATATGAAATAGTAGATGGGATATAAAAAAATAAAGCTCTGGGATACAATTTCCAAAAGAAAACTTTTCTGAAATATTTTAGCCAAAATGAATATATCCCAAGGACGACCAACCTAAATATTATTGTTACTTGTTTACGTGGTTACAAAATTAACAAGGAAAAAATGTGAAAACAACAAGCTTTGTAAAAGTTAACTAATAATTTATTTTCCTAGAAAAACAAGGTAAAAATGAAAAATAGAACGTTCTGTTTTACGAATCAAATCCAAAAAAATATAAGTCATAGTAATAAAATGACCCTAAGAAATTGAGTTCGAATCCCGATGAAATCCAAATTGGAAGGCAATGGCGTATGCTGTAGTAAGCATCGTACTGATGTGTCAAAGGTTCTTTGTTGAAACGCAGAAAATAATACTCTAGTTTTTGATATCTGTATAAATTTCGATTAGCGTCCATGTCCAAGAGTTAATTTAGAGCTCTAGTCTTTCCAGGGAAAACAAACTTGAAATCAAATGAATTGATGAAAAAACAAAATAATTAGCCCAAGAACTGGTCACAACATAAAATAACATGACTTCTCAAGTGTTAAGGCATTAATGACTATTATTTCTCAAAACGTCAGTAATAAGTCTAACTACAACGCAAAACAGATTCCCAGATGGAGGTCAAGAGTTCATCCTTCTGGGACAACCAAACGTTTGTAACAATAAACACGTAATTTGTCACGTACTTATGAATCTTACTCTGAGGAAGAGTTAAAGAAATATAAAAGTTGTGTAATATAGATCTTACTGGTTCTGAATCAAGGCCAGAGACTAAGTCAGCATTATATACAAAGTTTCTATTGTTAATAGTTCATTTTGAAAAATAAAATAAATCAGTTAGAACTGAATTCTAATCCTGTGAATAAAGTTAGATTACAATAGCATGTATTGGAATAAAAAAATTAGAACTAACAAACAAACAATTACATTAAATCAAATACACATTAAATCAAATATATATAACAGTGAACGTACTTCTGGGTTAGGATAATTAGCATGGATTGGGGAGGGGGCAGATTACGAACGATGGGGCAAATGGGTATTCTCAAATATATTTTTCGCTTTTACTAATAAACATGAGTGCCTGTGACTGCAAATGGTGTTTCAGATGGATTATAAGTTTAGAGAATACCAAGACAACTAATAATAATTATTCATGAGAGCTAAAGACTAAAAAAACATGCATACGGTAATTATCGTTTTGTATCGACTGTCCTTCGTCTGTTGTATCGATATGTGTATCCCTTCAGCAAAAGTATCGATATATTTATATATCGATGAATCGTTTCACCCCAACAGAATAATATTCCAGTTCGATGAGCGCTTTGTAATCACAAAGAATAATCTTTGCAAATGTCTCTCAAACTATCTATTCTGAATCCCAGATGTGTTCCAACTAGATTCCAACATTGAGTGTGTTGATGTGCCTGTATTATCGAATGTGTCAAGTTGCCAATGGCCTGGAGTGTGATTATGTGCTGACGTATGTATCAATATAGTATAATCCAAAACGTCTTTGTCTGAATTCACTTTATATCCAAAATAGTTTTGTCCTATAGCAATACGGAACAATGAACAGTGAATAATAATTCGAATAAATAATTCAACCCAAATTAAAAATTAATCACAACAACAAGACTGATTCTGCTTCAAACGTTAAGGCAAGAATGGGTGAATTTTCAAGGAAATAGTATTATATAAAAGAGGGAGAAAGTATGTCAGTGTCTATCATCTTCAAAGTTTTCAAGAAGTTTCCTATACCGAAACTCAAATAAAAGTATTTACCTCCTAAATAATGATCTGAATATCTAGCCAATACTCATAAGAAATATTGACTATGTATGTATTACTTTGTTTACAAAATAAATGTTACTGGTGAGGTACACCATGATCTAGATTGTGGACAAAGTAAAGAGGATCACAAAGATCAATACCTTTTAATGAATCAATAGCAGGAGAAATGTGGCCTCCTCAAAAGCCTGGCCAATAAATGTATCATCTAAAGTAATATTTCCTGATCTATTTCATTATTATAAACTCGTTTTGCCACAGCTCTAGCAGATACACAAGCAGGGTTTAAATTTGGGATTTCGCTCTCAGTATGCGAACGAGACTTTTCAGTTACAAGTAGATTAACAACAACCTTATCCCCATCTAAGTCACTGCCTAGAAATAAATAAACAATTTTATCGGCCAGAGAATTCACAGCTCAAGACAAATTAATATTATGGAGTGTAATTTGAATAAAACCGTACTCTGCTCCCTGAACAAGAACACTTTCAGAAGAAGACTTCTCAGATAAAGGCATGGTAACTGGTAACAGAAGACAGTGAGAACCTCATGTTTCCATACTATCTAATGCGGTTAGAATTACACCATGTTACATATTTTTGTTTTGTTCCTTAGTATTAAGTGATATTTCCTAATTGCTTTTGACTCAAAAATATAGAAAATGGATATTATTAGCCACAAATATTGCTTTTGTGACCAGGACAGTGATCTTTTGAAATTTACCTATTTTCCAGAACATTCCAGGTAGATCGAGTGCTGAATAAACATGGAGTAACGTCTAGAACTTTCCAGTTATATAAATAGTTGGAGTAACGTCTAGAACTTTCCAGTTATATAAATAGTAATATATATATATATATATATATATATATATATATATATATATATATATATATATATATATATATATATATATATATATATATACAGAGAGAGAGAGAGAGAGAGAGAGAGAGAGAGGAGCCTTAAGTCCCTCAATTCAGTTTATTTCCAGTTGCCTTATAGAATACATATCTGCATTTTTCTGAGATGGCATCAAGTGGCTGCAATCATCTGGCAGACGCAATTTGCAACGGCTGCGACCAATTTATCAATGCAAGAACGAAAATGAACTTCGTGGAAGCATCTGCGAGGCATATTTCGGCATGCCAGTCGGGGATAAAGACAAACCATTGGCACCTAATTTCACCTGCGACCACTGAAAAAATAAAATTCCGGAAGGTAAGATGAACATTTGTTGCTCATTGTTACATTTTTAAAAATGTAATAGTTTTTAATTTTAAAATGATTAACAATTTTTAATATTATTTAAAAATTATATCATGTATGACACATGTTGAAAAAATCTCTTAGTCATGGATGAAATAAATGTATTTTTTATAGGATGGTACAGAGAAGAAAAAAGAGACATGAAGTTCGCTATCCTAAGAATCTGGCGGGCACCCATTGACCACTCAAAGCAACTGCTATTTCTGTACGGTGGACCCTTCGAAACGTTGGACTAAAAATTACGCACCTACTAGCACAGATACGGACCGTCCTACCTCCATCACCTCGATGCCACACTGCCCTGAGCTCACTATACCAACTCCTCCGGAATAAGAGCAGCATGTTAGAGTATCTTTAGAAGCAAGCAGCAAGTAAGAGAACGAAAAAGACATTGATGATTCAGATGACAATTTCTGAGGTGGAGCTGAGGAGAGAAACCTATGCTACCTAAGCCAAAAAGACCTCAACTACGTGGTCAGAGATCTTCGTCTCGCCAAGTTCAATGCCGAACATTTTACGTCTAGGCTCAAGCAGTGGAACTTGCTTGCTGAGGAAGCGTCACTATGCCTTGTCCAGCTTCTTCACCCGTCAAGATGGGATCTGCTTCTGCCACAATGTGACCAGTCTGTTCAAGGCAGTCGGGATCGCCTGTAGCCAAAATGAGTTGCGCATCCTCATTGACAACTCATCCAGGTACCTTGAATACTTGTTCCCTAAGCTGTCTAAGGCAAAGTTCTAAGCCGGTGTCCAGTCAATCCACATATAAAGAAGATCTCAGAGTGCAATGAATTCCACAAAAACTCACAAGTAAGAAGAAACCGGCTTGGAACCGATTTGTCGCAGTGGTTTTGGGCTACCTGGGCCGAAAACTATGTGGAGCTGGTTTAGATTCTTGTGACGAGCTACGGCACAATGGGCTGCAAGATGTTCCTCAAAGGCTAAATCCTTGAATCTCATCTTGTAAAATTCGAGAAGAACATGGGAACGTATTCGGAGGAGCAAGGCGAGCGCTTCCACCAGGATATACTGGACTTTCAAAGCCGTTACCAAGGACAGTATAACGAGAGCATGATGGGAGAAAAATTTGGGGGCAGATTCGTGAGAGTGATTTACTGTTTATTCGTAAATTTCGAAAACACTACTCATTTTTACATCTATTGTGGACTGTTTTGTATTACTGTAGCATAAATATATGCTAATTTAGATTCATATTTTGTTTTTTTCTGACTTTATACGAACGAAAAGACAAATTCGCCTGTTTTCTCATTGGAAATAGGTACATTTCAAATTATCACTGTCCTGGTCACCAAAGCAAAGTTTGTGGGGAATAATAGCCATTTCTATACCTTTTTGGCATAAACAATTCGAAATATCACTTATTACCCTGGAACGAAATTGTGTTACATAGTATTATGAGAATCGCCAATATGTGCTATAGAACCTTTTTACATGAACGTTTCTTAATTCTCCATAATACAACCAAACTGGGGTTAGTTTGACCCAACAAACACATTGTTTCCAATATATGATCATGACAAAAGCCTCTGACAGGTACGTGCATTGGAAACAGTTTTGTCTTTATTATGTTGCTTGTTTTTAACTTTTAGCAACCAGAGCTAATACTCTATTTTCCTTTAATAAGTGCACCTGAGATCAAGTCAAGTTTCTAACTCTAATCAGAAGTTTGTTTCATATAAGTTGCGTAAGATTGAAATTCATAAATACTCGCATGAGGCAGAGTCCGTTTCTGAATAGGAACCTACTGAGAGGAAAACTTACTCACAAATGTAAGTTTGTGAGTCAAAAACCAGTCTTCAATTGTGCAAGCAAACTCGACGTTGGTTTGGCTGCTTGTTTGCTTTTGTTGCAATTACGAGTCCTCTGTTGATTTTCCTCAAATTCCTCCATAAAACCCTTCAAGATACATTCCTTGATCAAATCCTAATCAGCACTTCCTTCTACGGATAGAGAAGTATACACATCAAGAGCTTTGCTAGTAAGTACACTCTGCAATAATAAAGTCTAGTGTTTTCTTGGCCATTCACATTTTCAGCTATTTTTTCTCACATTGGATACTATTTATATGCATCAATTTATTTCATAGTGGTGTTCTAACATAATAGTCAAAATATGATTCTTTACGAGTGGAGTGCTTTCAGCTTGCCAGTTCTAATTCTCTAAAATTTAATTGCGTTTCCATCTCTCTTTCTTTTATTTTTTTGCATTTTGTTTTTGCATTTGCAATTTCATGTGCATCTCTTTTTCTTCTTTATCCATTAGCAACTGCATTTTCCACTCTTTCCTTTCTCTTTCTTCCTTCTGCATTTGCCTTTTCTTTCGCATTTCTTTGTTTTCTCGTTTTTTTTTTCTTAGTTCGAATTCGAATATCTCTTTCTCTCTTTATTTTTGTCTCTTTGATTTTGGATCTGCATGATTTCCTTTTATAAATTATGTTTCCGTCTGTTTATTATTTTCAATTCTAAGAATTTCAATTCAGACATTGATAGAGTCTTACTAATTATTTCCGAAACACTTGCATCAAATATTTAGTTTTACACCACATACGTGAATAAAATAATTTTACCTTCATGTTTTGACACCGACGACATTATGTTCGAAAGACAATAATGATTAGCAAACTTCAGCAACTCTTCTTTACTTAAACACTCAGTTGTGATAAACTAAGTAACATAATGAAGTAAAACAAACAAGTTTATTAAAACATCCGAAATAAGTTAATTTCAAAGTTATGCAATGAAACTGTATGAGGAACTTGCAGTATTATGAATTGAATCCAAAATGATTTTAACAAAATATATTTAAGCATAAAAGAATCGAATGTTCCGATTAATATTCGTATGCTCGAATGAATCACAATGTCTTTGTAAATAACTCCTTTGAATAATAAACACAGAAGGACGTTCTAGCTCAATGATTACTTTGTAATTCCAATAAATAATCCTAACAAACGACTCCTCTCAAATTATCTAAATATATCATTAAACACATATGCAGACTCATTTTAACATATGAAAAAAGAACCAGAATAGAAATGAACTGAGTGCTCGAGTCTTTCAACTTATACACCTTAACAAGTCTATTACGACTATATGTCGCAATATATCCCACGTGACAGACCTAACTACTCTATCTAATACTTAAAAATACCAATTCACTTGACCTAACTCTTTTAATGGGAAATACCTTACATCTTCGAAGAACCCAACTGATACTACTAGCCAGTGAGAAATTATCCCACATTTGTCGACATATTTTATTATTAGAAATATATTTATAGATCGCATGCAATCAAGAGACACTGTATTATGATGAAACACAATTTATATCCGTGTACAAAATTATCTATGTATTATCTTTTTTTTCAGATGATCATAACAATTTACAGTCGGGTACAAAATATATATTGCACACCATAGTGTACAGTTTTGAGGAGCATTCTGAGTTTGTTGATTGAATCCCATGAAACACCAAAATGTAAATTATAAATTGATCTCACATGGCAAACTACGACGATCAGTCTAACTCAAACTCAGATATTATATTAATTATATCTGTTTTTATGAGAGTTAGAATTTTGTTTTATAATCTTGAAGGCAAGTAATGCATTCCGCTTGCTTTAAACTATTGCCATTAATTACGTTTTTTTAACATTTCCTGGTTGATTTTGAAACAAATTTGATAAACAAATTTGGTAAAATCCTACCAAAGTGAGATTTCCACACCTGGTGAAATTCTCCATCTTACCTTAATCACCCCCACCCCCATATGATAAGTAATACTCTAGCGACTTTTGAAGCGCATTAAAACTGATTGACTCACAGAATAGCCAACTTGAAATAACCAATGCTCCAGTGTTGTTCGTTTAATGTGACAGACGTGAGGCATAATATATTTATAATATATTTAATTTTTTTACGGCACTGTTGTCCTTTCCCTTGTAACGTTTTGTTTGTTCTCATTGTAACATCAGCTTGTAAATCACATTCATTTTATGAGATCTATATTCATATATTTTACATAACGTTTTAATCTTAAGCATAGTTTCTTCAAAGATATATATGAAGCTCTACACGGGAGCGTAATACGCTATATTTTGTTTGTCAAAGCACACATGATGAACTAACGGTAATTATTTAGAACTCTACGTGCACGTGCTATTTATCTAAGAACAGCACAATGACGTTAATTCCTACCTAATTACTATACACAATTGTCTTTTTGGATGCAATAACTGTAATGTATATTACGTTGCACACACGCAAAACTCTAGTTTGTGGTGTAGATCAGACAGACTGTGATTGATTCAATGGATGGATGGTACAGACACAGAATAACACATCCGTTTCTATTTCCTAGAAAACAGTGCATTTTCTATTATAATAATAAATGAACCAATGCCGGATCATCTTGACAATTAGATGTAGTTAGGTACTATACAGACTGCAGCCACCATTCCAAGTAAAAAGATTTCTTACCTGACACAATGCAGTAAATGTACCTCTTGAAATAATACGGCTGAAATTAAGTGGTTTACTAAGACTAGGCAATGAATTTAATTGCGAAATATTCTTCATAATGAATGTTTATCCTTTATTGTATGAGCCACTCATTTCTTCATGGAACACCTTTCATTGTGAAGATATGAGAGCTGCCTAAATAGGGATGACCACCATTAAATATCAGACGATTTCGTTGAAGGTGGAATATGTATTTACCGTTTATTTTTCAGCACCATTTACATCTAACATAAGCATATATATGGTATTAAGGATTTACAATTACTATAATAATTCATACTTGATTGAACTATTAACTTGCATGATTCAAAAAGAAAAGCTATTTTAACCTTCTGTAGATTTAAAAGAATAATGTTTTCGTAGCAATGTGTTACTGATGCTCGTGTTCTTTGATACGATCCCAGCATATCGGGAAGGCCAGAACTTTCCTCCTCCAAGAGCTTGTATCACCATGAGACAAAACGAATGACAAACAGCTGTATGAGATCATGCAAGGAATATTCTCTAATACATTAGTTGAACGTCTTACTTTTTGTGAATATATAATATGTTTTTGATGGATATTTTCTAGAATCAGGTCTTTCTTTATTACAAAATTTGTATTCCGTGTTGGTTTGTTTAACATTTAGGTTTTAATTATTTATTTAGAAAAATCGTTTTCGCTGTCTCCAATATTACTCTGGTTTATTAACGCGGTCCTGATATATCTGCGAATTCATGTCTCATGCACATTGGAATCACTGTACTAAGATCGTAATTCCACTAAGTATTTGTCAGGTGGATTATTAGCTTGTTTCTTCTTTTCGTTAAAGTTTGGCTATATAGATTAATGGATGAAAATACGACTGCGACATATTTAAATGTAAGTTGCATTACGTAGATCAGTACATATTGTCCATTAGATGCCTAAAGTCAAATAATTGCTATAGAGGAGTCAGACCCACCATGGAAGGGAGTCAAATAATCTGATAAGAATTGTTCGTCAGAAAAAGACGTCATGCGTTTAAATTTTCTATTATAAGACTTTATATTTGAATCTAAGGCATTTACAAAGTCTCTGTACAGTTTATGATACCTGCTTTCTAGTACTGAACTATCCGAAGTTTTGATCTGACACGTTTCTGGTAGTATTAGCACAATAAACTGCTTTCGTGCAAACAAAATATTGAAATATTGAATTACATCATATGTAATTTAACATTACAGCCCAGTCTAATACTCGTTTTCGTGAACAAACTTGTTTTAAAACGCTTATACACTCAGAACAATCGGTCTTATTGACATGTTTCATGTTGAAATGTGTAAGAGTTCAGGAATTATGAAATGATAATGATGATGATATAAATGCTACATTTTAAATACGCTAAAGTTTTGCCCTTGTAATTGTGTTCAGCTTTAGATCAAATAAAAGAGATGTTCTCGCAATGCATTTTCGTGTGATCGATTATTTAAGGTTTACACAAAACTGCATATATATAATGTTTCCTTGCAATCTCTCTTTGAATGTACATCCCTTTACTGACCCCTTGGCAGCATCCATAAAGAAATATGGCGTGAAGAACGTATAACTGTATGGCAGTTATATGTAGATATACTAAGTCTTTTCCGTTTACGTCGCAATACCTGACACGATGGTTTTTAACATTCATGCATGTTCATTGCAGTTGAATCACAGAAAATAGCTAGCATTTTTATTCGTGTATGCTTTTAAATAGCTCAGAAAATTGTTCTCAAACATTTCGAGAAGCACGATACGGGTTTTATAATCATGCCCTTCCTTGTACATGAGAATCAGCAATTGCTAGCGTGCGTATTTCATTTCACGAAGGTTTAGATACACCACAATATACCAAGACTCTATTCCCTGCCTTTTGTGTTAAAGTGATGTGTAGACTTTACATTTGTTTTTTATGTTTGATTAATTTTCCAGATACCGGTTGAAGATTTGGTGACATGAAAATAATTATCAAAGCTACACAAATACGGAATATCTTGTAGATTCCAACATAATCAAGATCAGAGATTAAGGGGAGTCATAAAGAGGTTTTATCATTAAGTGATTGAGAATGGGTTTTAAAAAGTACAAAGAAACTCACTGTTTGAAGAAAAGAAGCAGTGAAAGACGTGGTAAGGAACAAAAGTTACTAATTCATCAAAATTGCAAAGCATGGAGAGCTGAGAGAAAACGAATGACCAAAATGAGGAAATACTTTTATCGTTCTTTTATCACTGTATATGAAACGAAGGTTGATTACAATATCATAACGAGTTACAATACCGCCGAGAGTGTATTTTGCTTTTATTAATTTGTCTTTTACATATTAAACGAATATAATCATGTTTTATATACAAAGCATAATAATAATTATCTCTAATTCTATGAACTGGCAAACTATCAGCCAATCCTGGCAGCCGTTACATGTGTAACCTATTTTCGAAGTACAGGTTCATTTCTTAAAACGCCTTTTAGAAGTTTGTTTTAAAGTTTTCAGAGTGTTTACCTGCTATACATTTTATATTCCTATGCTACTCGTATGCGTAATTTACAGACAGTACACACATAATCATGAAATGAAACATCCACATTTAGTCCTTTTGTTAAAATATCCACTATCGTGGATTGGTCCGAGAGTTCTATACACTTTCACGTTTGCAATTATCTTGTCCATTGATGGTAGTGTTCTGACAAATAAGTAATTTTGCATGCTGTATGGATAATATGGTTGTAATATGGTTTTATTTTTATATGCAGTTCGGGCATTTCATACGACAATGGTGGTTGTCTGCAACAATTCACAACTATCGTCTACATGAATCGATTCAATTGTTAGAGTCTTAAATTATCATCATAAAGTTTAAATTCACATCAATTTGAACTCAAAAGATGTTCTTATTTGTTTCACAGACAGGCCCTTTACAATTTTATTTGTTATGTATTTTATGCATTTATAATGTTGACATTACATACCATGCAAACTGTATTGTTTACAATGCAATACATGACACACCATACAAGACATTGCTTGCTTACATGGTTGCCGTGCCTGCAGCGAATGTTTGTTCTGTGTCACTATTTTGTGTCCGGGGAATGTTATGAATAAGAGTGACCTGTCATTGGTGGCGCCATAATTCAAAGTTACAGAAAAGCAAAAACTCAAGTTAGTTTAATCTCTATCTTGAATAATATCACACTTCAATATCAAATAAACAATAATAGTAAATATATTCAAAAACAGTTGTCTCTAACCACATTTGACAGCTCCGCCATTATCCATTGTCGTATACAGGTGTTACAGAAATCGAGTTGTACACAATAACTATAGCTTTTATTTATTTATTTATTTTATTAAATATTCCATGATTTCTATTGACGTCATGTTAATGATACAACGCATCTCCTTCCCGCTACACTTTTGTTTTCTAGCTGGACACTCTCACTATCTATGTACAAGTAAATGTGGGATTTCAAAACGTGAAATAGAAATCCACCTCAAGATACGAATACCTCTATTTCGTCCCATTCTTTGTGAAGTGGGGTGGTTAATAAATAGTGCAAAGCAGATTTTCGTGTTGACTACCACACATTTAAATGGCAAAATCCACAGATTTTGAAATCCTATTTTGAGTGAATAAAGAAGACGAAGGCCATTTTGATGTGATTGATGAAGTTCAATGTCAACATGAAGTTCATATTTCAAGTCAAATTGACAGTGATGTAGAAGAGACAATGTACACTAGACTGAACAAAAATTATTCACATCAGTAATGACGGTACTATTCCTGTCCGAGTCTTCCATAGTTATGGTTATACTTTAAAGCCTATACAATTTAATGTTAAAGAAAGCAAGAAAGAATGCATATTGCACTTTGAAAATTGTATAGAAGTATGCAAGTGTACGAAGCGGGGAAAAATTTCTCTTTCTAGATGCAAGTTAGGGTGTCAAGCTCGAACATAATATAGGAGTTTGACAAATGAGGAAAAACGATTATTCGATGCACTTATTGCTTTACTTATTCAGTGATTTGACAGCTATATACATAAAAACCTGTGATTGGCTAATGAAATGAGAAAACGGCACTATGGTGAGCCTATTGTAACACCGAGAGATGACATTAGGCAGCTGGTGCAGAACAACTAATTTAGATTCTAAAGCGCAGTAAACTCTTGCTCTGAACCAGTTCTACAAGATAATGCCCATTCAAAATAAGTGTCGATATATTAATTAGAACTGTGAAGAAGGTATTGTGAGACAAGAAGAACATTCTTATTACATAAATTCCAAGATCGCCTCTTCAGACACTGTTCCACCTCCAAACCATGATAATCTCGCATCGTTCCTGTAAATGATTATGGAAAGAATAAAGCGTCAAGTCGAGGAAAGGAGAGTATATCTCTAACATATAACTAGGTAAAATACAAACCATAGATTCAACAGGCCTGGTGTCAGCGTGTAGAAATAATCCAAGTACCTAGCTGATGCAATATCAGTCTGTATTCGCAAAGTCATTAGCTGAGCTCAGTTAGACATATAAAATCAATATTGGAAAAAACTGCTGTATAAGTACGTGAACTCCTTTCTCTGAGTAAAGGGGCAACATGTCTATCCTGGTTGTATGTGACCTTTTAATCTATGGAGTGAGGTTATTCCCATTCCGGACCAAGCTGTGTAGCACCTTTAATTTAATTTAGTAAATGAATGCGTATATAATTTCGGCACACCATTACAAATCCTGACAGATCGGTTTACAGATAGTTCAAAATACGTGTGACATTCTGAAAGTAGATGAAACGGGAACAACAAGTATGAGACCCCTACCCAATGGATAAGAAAGTTGAAGGGTTTAATACAAGAAATGCTAAAATGTGCCCTAAGAAGGATCAAAAGTAATGGAATATTTACATGTCCAAGTCACGGTGGCTTACCTAGCTTCAATACACTTTAGAACAGGGTAAACGAACATATGGTGGTTTTGGGAAGACATATCTCATTATCAGTATAAACAGCTCTAGTGTAGTGATACCACTTTCCATTCTGTGATGATGAAGTAGACACATACATTTAAATATTGAGAATTCCTATTACATGATTAGACAATATATTCAAAAGAATTTTGATTACCAGAAAGGGTATTTTTGCTTGGGTGCAAAGAAACGTTCCCTATGACAGGACAGTCAGACTGGATCTGTGATTCATCCAACATAGCATATGCTATAAACCTACCTGAAAATGGAAGGGTCCATTTGTTGTTGATAAGATGATTATCGATGTCGCTTACTTGATTATGCGGTCAACAAACCATCTCGCCAAAGTATATCATATTGACAGGCTGATGCCTTACTAGGGTAGACACCCACCCACTGAGTTTGCTAAGGACGGAAAAACGTTAGAAATTAGAGTTATATTTTGCACATAATAGATATATACTTTTGGATACTTCATATAGATATTTTTCTAAAAAAAACAAACGTTTAGTTTGCCATAACTCCTGGAAGTTGTAATTGTTCCTTTTCCTTTTAGTTCAGAATTATACGAATTTTTAGTGATGTTACGTCCTAGATCCTTAAACGATGTATCGAAAAAAGGTAAAAACCCCAAATGGTTCAATATTTGAAAATATGCATTTATTTCTCTAAAATATATCATCAAACTTTGTGAAATAATTAAAAGCAACTTAAAGTGTAATATGAATTCCTATATTTTTTTGCCAATGTAATATCATTTTCGAAATAATCCGTGAACGATCGAAAATGTATTCCGAGTGAACGTTCTAATGTGCTTATGTACTTACATCACATAAAACACAGCTCTAATATCAAAATGTTTTTACTTCAAAGTAAATTGATTGAAAGTTGAATGTCATGAAGTCCTTGAATTGTTCACGGTAGTCCACTGAAATATAATTTCACAATACACCATCAAGATAATGTCTGTTTAGGATCAATGTTCTCAATTTCAACGTTCATTAAATAAATTAATCTAATTCCTGTCGGGATTCTTAAAAAAACTGAATTATTACTAAAGGATCTAACGCTGTGTATTGGCTTCCTTTATATAGCCACTATATACTGATAGGTTATTAAATACATTGTTGGCAATTCGTTCCAAGTAAATAATTTGTATCATGTCTTCGATGTACTGCATCTGAATTAGATTAACATTTTCTGTATGCATACTAGTTTTTTCTTTTTAACAGCAATATAATGTTACAGATTTCTGAAGGATTTCATGCTCATATTTTCATCTTTTAATATTCATTTTCTTCTTCGCGGTGACTTGTATACAATGTATGATTGAACAGTCATGCAAATGACTACGTTTCAAGCGTACATCCACCACCATGCATGTTATTATTTTTCAAGGTCATTATGCAAATATCTGCAAATTTTTCGACAAACAAATAGACTATAACATACATGCATTTTGGATTAGCGTCTAATTCTCATTTCTTCGTGATTTTCTGTAATATTAGCCATCTGCTGCTGTTAACTAGCTGATGTACATATCTGCTTTGTTATGCTTTCCTCAAAAAAGGAAATAAATCGAAACAAACAAAACGTGAATGTGAGCACATAACATTTTCGTGAATAATGCAGAGATTTTTTTATCATCGGGGAATATCTTATAATAGGATACGGAAAAGAGGCCACATAATTTAGGAAAATACCAAGACCATTAGAGTCGAACATAGAAGACATTACATTCTTTAAGGACAATAAATTATCATATGGACTTGTGCATCAACAATGTCTTGAAATCGAAAAACATAGAATTCGCTTACTGTTAGGATAGCTATATGATACCTTAGTCTTCATTTAATTTTGATGTGCTGTCAGTTTTTTGGAACAACGAATTATGTCCGTATGATGAGCCTATTAAAGTTTTCTAGATAAAACTACTTCTTTCTTGCAACATATAACAATACCTATTGAATAAATTGTCCTACATAGGTGGAATGAGCTGCAGCTATAATTTATCTCAGCTGTTTCCTCATATATTGTTATTTCTAAGGACTTGGTAGTGATACATTTACGTATGCATGCCACATACATACACAAGGGTTTGAAAAAAGATTTCGTTGGACAAGACAATATTCACGTTTCTCTTAGCTATTTGACGTTTTTAAAATGTGACACAGTTTAAGTTACGTTACATCAAACATATTAACAAGTATTGCATCTAGGATTAAAAATTCAACACATACAAACACACACACACACACACACACACACACACACACACACACACATATACATATTGCAATTTCATATTTTCAGACTTTTTCCTCGAGTTCTAGATACAAGGTTTGTTGTTGCGGATCTTAATACTTTTAAAATGTACCTCATAGTATTTAACTATCGGAGATAACACATCACATGAATCCGGTAGCACAATACTTTTTTATGTCGTCTAATGCTAATATCTTGCAGAGAAAAATTACAAAATATGACATATGATGAACAATTTGCAATGCAGTTTATTACTAATTGAAAAATCAGTCCTTATGAATCTTTATGTGTTGTAATATATATACATACAATTTGTATTAAGCTTTGGCTTTCCAATGTGAATATATATATATATATATATATATATATATATATATATATATATATATATATATATATATATATATATATATATATATACACACACATACATACATACATATATATATATATATATATATATATATATATATATATATATATATATATATACATATATATATATATATATATATATATATATATATATATATATATATATATATATATATATATATATATATATATATATATATATATATATATATATATATATATATATATATATATATAATTTGTATTACGTTTTGGCTTTCCAATGTGAATATATGTTACGTATATATTTAATGTGTGCTTGACCTTGATCAGTAATTGATTTAGGGCCTACCTAATTACTCACATATTTTTGTGTTGTGTAAACAACTATTACAAGTCTAATAGTTGTCTTTGATTTTAGTTAATATATCAGGATGTGTATTATTTGGAGGAAAACATGTCGTGGCCTTTCGAATTAGAAGTTTCCAGAAACGCATTGTGTTGATAGTTTGAAAGTAAGTTTCCATTCAGATGAAAGAGAATTTTCAAAAAAACGTAATTGGGACATTACGTCAAGTGGAGACGTATAAAATGTTATTTGCATCAGAATTATTCATCCTACATTAGCATCCTAAATATAAGAAGTATTATTGTTGTGTTCAGGTTTATTTTGAGGATTTATTTTTTTAAATTATTGACTGGAATTACACAGAGCTCATTAATACTTCTTGGAAAATATCACTATTTTCGAGGGATTGTGGGTTCATTCAAGGACATTTTTCATTATGTTATTGTGATTCAACACAGTCAGCACATCGCCACATTCCAGGCTATTGGTACATCAGTACATTCAATATCAATATTCATTCCGATCACCACTGGAATTAATTTGGAACCATATACATTTGGACAAGTGATGAACATTTCATGTCTATTTGGGATTTACTTCATCACATCGTTAAGTACGTTTCAAATTTTCATTTGTTATTCTTGGGAAGTAAATTGTGTCAAATTTTACAAAACGTGACGGGTTTCGCTCCTTTCCTTTACTTATTTTAATACCACAGGGTCGTAATAAATGTGTATTACCAGAGGAATTATGTAATGATGTAAAACCGAGCTTTTAACTATAATAGGGTAACACTGTGCACTTTGGTACACGTCTAGAATAGTTAGTAGAGACGAAGTATATGATTTTCTATGTGCTATTTCAATGTTAGCTTGCATATATATTATGCGCATTGCACCTAGATCTGAGAGTTGACACGAGTCAAGAATTATTTAAATCTTGATAAGGAACATGTACGAATGTTATCACTAGATGTAGAGGCGATTTGCAACCGAGGGTGGAAGACCATAGGCTGGCATATACGACATATTTATATCAAAATTAAAATATTGCCTTCGTATTTTCTTTCATTTTTACCGATGTTTTGTCCTTCCTCATAACGATGATTCATCTATCAAATCTAGTGTCATGATAATTATAGATATCACGTCTTTTTCCAACTGATGTTGCTACTGCTGACACGAGACCTTTATCGGGTAAGCATGTACATTAGAAATGAACCACACACAATAATGCCCACTTTTATTTGCGCTTATATGTCGATGTTCCAGAGTCCTTTCCAGTGGTACGTAGTTACTTGTAATCCTATCTTTGTAAGATCTTATGAATATAATGTATTTTTGCATGGCCTTCCATCATCTTTATTATCTATATAACTGTCTACGTATTGAATATATTTCCTTATACTTAAGATGTAATTCAATCTAACGTCGTCATAGGCGATAAGAAGTTATATATTTCAGCAACGTAAATCATATCACTACAGTATTCGACAGTGTTCTCCTCCATAATGCTTGACTTAGTATCAATTTGATTTAGTCAACGCAAACAAATAGAGCATGATTTATGTTAAGTCGCATGTTCTGGACAGCAGTGTAAACAGCTTTAGATTTGCGAGCTTTCATGATGCTATCTTTACGTAGTCACATATGAAAATACACAAGCACACTGTAGTCCACGAATCCGTTCTCGTGCATGTACTTCTAAGCGTGGATAAATCACGTTATAAATTTCTACATACAAATAAAGCCAGTAACATGCGCTTCAGTGGACATCTTTCAGTTGCCTTTGGTGTGATTTTCTGTAGCATCACACACTTGCAAACTATTCGTTCTTGAGATGAATATGGTAAATATCTCATACAGATATTTGCTGTACATCCTCAGAGACAGATGTATTTACAAAGTGATGAAATTATTCCCATTCTATATTTCATTCAAAGGTATTTGTAAACTCCGAAAAAAGTTCAGCGCTTAACTCATTTATTGATCGTCTTCTATTATACATAAAAGAGCAATTCTCTTATGCAACCTTTGAATTAACTCTGAATGACCTCTGCTAGCTAATAAAGGGGACATCATTTCAGACTGCAAGGGCTTGCATATTTAAGGACACAGACATGGACTAAGAGTTCGAGGAATGAATTACTCCTATAAAAGTAAAATGCTATTGTCATTGACGTAGTGCAGTGGCTTCATGCAAGTGTTGTTGCCCTTAACATCTTTTAGGATAAAAATATCATCCGCCAAATACATTAATCCCCGCTTCATTTTTACTATTCTGGCAACAATCGCAATTATGAATGCTCTCCATTCGAAATCTATAGCATGGTTGTCTTTTTTTTTAACAAAGATGCACCAAAGATGACATCGGCTGTAGATCCTCCTTCAACGTTTTCTTAGGAATTCATCTCTAAATTTCCATCCTTTGCCTTTAGGAAATCTAGTCATTAAGGACACTGTCACATTTAATGAGTCTTTATATAATGCTGTAATATTTGATATCAAATGAATATATATATATAGTTCTGGTTCAACCGTTTTGATTCATCTTTAAGCAATATAAAACATGTAGTTATATATACATGTATGATTGTGGCACATTGATTTTCTTTTTCAGGATGTGTAAAAAGAGATTACTGAGACACTTGACGCAATTTATATTGATGTTATTCACATTTACATTGATCGCATTGATCGGTGTCTATGCAAGATCACATGACTCACTGCTTCTTTCCGCCAAGAAAACAGCTACTCACACAATAAGGCCAGATCCTGATGTATCATGTCCTAACAACTTACCAGAATTGTGGGCAGAAATGAATTCATTAAATGATTCTCATGGGATATATCCAAAGAACGTTAACATCAAGTTAATCAAATCAGCTATAAGATGTGCCAAAATTATAAAAGTAGAATCATTAGAAGTTCAGAATTCCTTTAAATGGCTTCTCACACTAGAAGGTGAACAGAAGATCCTCTTTAAGCCTCTACTTTTGTGAGTATATTAACCAAATATTAATTTTGGTTTTTTATATTCGTTTAAAAACTTGTTTCATCACTAAGAGCTTTATTATCGCAAAATTAAAATTCTTTACTGTGTGAGAAACAGAAAGTGATTATATATATATATATATATATATATATATATATATATATATATATATATATATATATATATATATATATATATACATTTATATATATCAGTTTTACAGAACCTGATAGATTACAAAATATGAGCCAGAGTTATTGGGGGTTCGTGTACGAAGTAATGTGCTCAAAAATGTTAAGATACGACACTTTGTTTAGGACATGGACAAATATCTGTTTAGTATCAATGGTAACGTTTATCTCCAGCACATACTGTCATGAAATGCTGTGCTCGTGGTCAAAAATTTATGTCATTAAAAAATTAGCAGCTTGCATCGATCTTATCAGATGGCAGTATTACAGTCGCTGCAAATGGCAGCTACATATAGTATAAAAACAATAGATCAGGCATATCAAAAAGTATTATCAAACCTTTCTTGAAAACATCTTTAGCGTTGTTGTTTATAGAAAGATCGAAACGCAGTTTACATTGTAAAAGAGACCGAAATGAACAAATCATTTTACTCCTTAATAACAGACAAAAAGATCAACGCCAAATGACCTGTAATACTGGCTGTGAACATCCTGAGTATGAAATCACGGCGTTTGTCATAAACAGGTAAGGTTTATTGGTTTATATGGCTATTTAATCTTTCTTTACCTGACCGGAAGCTATATTTATCATAACTGTTTCTATGTATTATAACCAATATTCGCGTTTATGTAACAGGGCCATGCATGTGAAAGTTTGAAGTGTTGTTTCCGTTTTGTGTTATTTCTACAGGAAACAGTGAATGTTTCAATCATTGAAAACATAGTGACTTTGATAAATAATTAAGAGATTTAAAAATTTAGGTCCGTGTTATTGTTGTAGTTGAATATATGTGATCAGGAGGACATTTATACACGTTACTATATATAGTACTTCATCTATAATTAAGAAGTGCATCGGAACGAAATCCTATCAACATACATAATTATTGCCAATCAGCGATTGCCCACCAACCGATTTGATTCATCTTTAAGAAGTGAAAACAATCTGACATTTTCCTTGAGATCTTGTCGTTCCAAGTCATAATTGTGGAAGGAAACCAGAGGTTGTTGTTCCCGTTTGAATGGTCAGTGCAACACCCACCTGAAAGTCTTTATCTGGAACTGGCAACATCATAGTGAGGAGTCCATTGCTTCGCCTGTTGCAAACAATTCTAACGTCATGGTGATACGGCAATCAGAGATATTTTAAACGACAAAACGAGACGAGGGCCAGTCAATGTGCAGCCTTCACTATCTCAGTGATAGAAGTCCATTAGCACCACGCTGAGTTTGCCTGAAACATTCTACACTTGAAAGATGATTGGACAACGTAAACAGCAAAATAGGAATTTTGACACCAAAAACATATAAATCTAGTAAATGTGTTCCCTCGTGCTTTCAGATGCAATTTACTACACTAGTTTTATTTATCATAAGCAGCACTACCTCGGAACTTTGACCTCTCTACTAAAATATAAATGCATTTTCTATAGTGTTCATTGCGGGAACATTTATGGTCAGAAGTGTTTCATCTGGCTTCAAGAAAAAGCAGATTTAGACAACACGCCCAAATTTCAACTTTGTCCTCCAAGCTTACCGTTATATCGATATGGAAGGGGGTGTCCAGAGGTTCTCCTGCTGATAACCCTCTTTTAGCGATCACCGAAGCATGGACAAATTTAAGTCGCATGTGATCATAATATCATAATTTGATGACTCAAGTTTAACGAGATTGGCTATACAGTCCTCGAAATGTTAGCGGCAGTCCTTGCTTACGTGTGTACACACCTTCTACGCGGAATGTGACTATTTGGTTGATTTGCGTGTTTAAACATGAAGATGAGCACAACACATTCCATCTCTGGGTTGGTGAGATATTTGGAGTACAACATACTGGCTGTCTACTTGTTTCAATTGATTAAAAGTTTCAAATTAATAAGAATGACTGCAGATTCTTCACACATCATATTAAAAGTTTCGAGTGTTTCTGCAAAAATCGTCAGCGTACGCAATCCTGGGTCATTGTAATGACGTCAAGAGATAAAATGATCCAATATCATGCGGTGTACAAATAAGGTAGAATTAAGAAGTGTTTCATACATACACAATATGTCACAATCTCTCTAGAAGAAAATCTGTCAAAAACGTATCCCTCCATGCGTTGAAATAATAATAAAAATTCTATGTTAAATGATTTTTGTATATCCCATTAAATATCAAATGAATATTATATTAAGACACACTATGGAAAGACGATCATTTTATCAAATATCTAATCGTAACAAAACTGTTGCTACTATCTCCAGTTTTAAGCTGGATTTATCCGCAGAGCAATCCTGCTGAGAAGGACCAGACAGTGGGTACCGCAGACAACAAGCTCATAATATGGGGAAAAACCCAATCATGCTTGTTGCAAATTTGTATGACCATTACCTTATTCTAAGTACAAAAATAACATCACAACTAGCCTCTAGCTTGACAAAGCTAAATTCCCCATCTTCCAACAATAACAGGGGAACATTATTATTGGTGTTTATCAGAACATAGAACAACCTAAGTTTAAGTGTGTGTGTATATATATATATATATATATATATATATATATATATATATATATATATATATATATATATATATATAGTACATACGAAGTTATATGTAAAGAAAAAAGAACTAAACTACTTTTATAATATAGTTAAGTCTGAATTAGATAGACGTATCGGAAATATAATTTTCATATTTGTTTCGTTCCCATTTTCACATGAGAAAGATATACCCTTATAATTTTACATGGGAAAAAATATATCCTCATCTTTTTACACGTGAAAATGTAAGATTACCTGTAATGCTATGCGAATGTTCATTGTATGTTCCACAAAAGTTGTAACTGCAGCAGCGCTACCGAGTACATTGTGAGCTAGAACAAATAATTAGATTTTGCATTGCAGACATGGAAATTAATCTTTGAAGCAGAAATCTGACCAGATGCCTTTCGCGTCTGTCTGAAGTTTATTCCCTTTTACTTCCTTGACAACAACGACAAGCCGGTTGTGGATGCATTGCTGAATCGGAAATGCGTTGTTTTCAGAGAGGGTCAATATTATACAAAATGACAATAGTGTAATTTACTGCGATATATTTGGTCAAACAAATCCTATCGCTTTCTTTTGTCAAGCATATTTATATACCCGGGCTCTGAAAGTTAGCGAGTTTACGAAAATGGGGTCGGGTTGTGCCGGTGAGTGAGTTAAATCTGAAGAAACTTCGATATTGGAGAAAAGTTTGTATATAATAAAAAGAAAATTTTCTTTTCTACGTCAATACCAAATATATTTTATCTTGTGGTACCAAAGATATTTCTTTTAACGCGTGACTTCGCCACTCGGTAAAATATGTTTTGGTACTAAACGATTAAATAGATCAGGTATTAATGTACCAAATGAAAATATGCACTGTAAATTTGCCTCGTATAACGTTATTTAATGTATTCACGTTTTCTAATTGCGTGATTTAAATAATAATACATATTTTTGTAAAAGATGAATCATTATTAATTTAGTTTTTTATCGCTACTTATTACCCAATTACGCTAAATATATTAACTATACCAGTGTGGCCATCCTTTATGTATTTGCGATAGATATTAAGCAACCATTTTTGTCTAAACTCTTATATATTGTGCTGTCTATTATATAACCTTCTTTGTCTTAGCTCTGATGTATTGTGCTATCTATTACACAACCTTTTTTGTCTAAGTTCTAATGTAATGCACTATCCATTAAACAAACGTTTTTGTCTAAGCCCTGATGTATTGTGATATCTATTACACAACCATTTTTGTCTAAGCTCCGATGAATTGTACTATCCATTACACAAACCATTTTGTTTAAGCTCCAATGTGTTGTGATATATATTACACAACCTTTCTTGTCTAAGCTCTGATATATTGTAATATCCATTACACAAACTTTTTTTTCTAAGCTCTGCTGTATTGTGATATCTATTACACATCCGTTTGGTCTATGCTCTAAAATCTATTAAAAAAGTTTCAAAAAAATCATCAAACTAGTTTCATGTTTTTCTTATTTATTTTTTTCAATCGGTTAAGTATTAACAATATTTTCTCTTGGAATTAAATCTCTTTAAAGCTGTCTGGATCGACTATGTCCAATTTGGAGGCCAGGTGTTTTTCAATTAGTACTATTTCACGCCTCCTTTGCTGCATCCTTTGGTAGGTCTGACTGTAGAAATCCTACAGGATATGCTGTTCACAAGTACTTTGTCAGTCGTTTGATTTACCAGTCATTTATTCATTCAGCTTCATATATCATTATCATCATTATCTTTTTATCATTTTTGTTATTTATTATTATTATCATTAATTAAATAATTAATATTTTGTTGTTGTTCATGTTGTTATTACTATATATTAGTAGTACACATGCTAGTCTTATTACTGGAATATTCATTTTGCAGACTGCTTGGTTTTAACAACATGCCTTTAACAACTGGAAGACAGATTTCCTGGTTTGAAGAGATTTATCCCGTTGCAACGCATGATATCAAATCCCTGATTAAAAAAAAGAACAGTAAGTTTTTTTCGGAATGTTATTTTGCTCCATAAATATGTGTTTGGACCAGCTAAGGCACACATTTTGAAAGCAGAAGTATTTTATTGCAAAGTAATTAAATCTGATGCAATGAAAAGGTCGAAACACAGGAATTATATTGACATGCATTGACTTGAACGTTCCGAAGGTAAAGTCTTTTTCAAACTACAGAAGTATCGAAAACCATGATAGTAGGTAATTTCTGTGAATACTGAAGATGCCAGGCTATCTTTCTGTTCTTGAAAGTGAGGAGGTGTTATATATATATATATATATATATATATATATATATATATATATATATATATATATATATATATATATATATATATATTCATTGCTTTCTTTCCACAGATACTGATGTGTGTTTTAAATGGCAGTGCCCATATATAGATGGTATAAGCGAATTCTGCTTCACAAGAGGAATTATACAGGGTTCTGCTACGGTTTGGCTTAACAAAACCGTTCACATATTTCATCCAGAGAACAAGACGGAATTTCAGTATCATGACTTTCATTACTATTCAAGAAGAACAGTGTAAGATTACCTATTTATTCTTTCTAACTTTGAAATTTAGAGATAACAAAGGAAAAGGACATGAACATTGTTCTGATGTATAACAAAGTCTGTAGTCTGTATGTACACATAACACTGATATATAACAAAGTCCGTAGTCTGTATGTACACATAACACTGATGTATAACAAAGTCTGTAGTCTGTATGTACACATAACACTGATGTATAACAAAGTCTGTAGTCTGTATGTACACATAACACTGATGTATAACAAAGTATGTAGTCTGCATGTACACATAACACATTTCGATAGGAAGATGCGAAGCTCTTTCTTCTCTTTGTGAAATCAGGGTTAATTTAATATTCAAAAATGGGTGTGTTAAAATCGTTTTTGGCTAATGGTCTTTCTCATGAATGAACAATTTTGTCATAATGTACTCTTTGAATTGTTCTAAATGTTATAATGTGTTTATTTAATCATTTTATTGTGAAAGCATGTACAAATATTTTACAAGCAAAATATGTCTCCTTAGTCAAAAATGTAATTGTAATTTGTTGTTTGTTAAGATGAATTCATTGATCCTTACAGGCGAACAAATGTGCCATTTTGTCAATTCACAGTTTGAAATACCCAGAAACAGCGGGTCTAGAACTATAAACATTATAAAACTGTGTTCTTACGATTAAAATCATCTTCGTGTCTCTCGTATTTCCTTTAACTACAGGCAAACGTATGTAGTTTCCAGGATTTATATACTCCAATTAATACGTAACATGCGAAACGTAACATCTTTTTAACACTGCCTTTGTTTCACTATGTAACGGGTTACAGGGCATCTACACCATGTATAGAAGAAATTACGAGCATGCAGCATCTGCAGTCTATCATCATGCTTAATGTGGAAGGTGTTGATTTGTTTTTAAACGTACCTCAAATCGACATAAAAAATGTATCAAACATACGGCAGATAATCAGGCAAATGACGATATAGAATATGTGCTTTTTTCTTACCCATGTCAAAATTACTCCGTGTGATGTATAATACAGTGTGTGATGTGGTTTGAGGTACTTTCTTACATAGATTTTGTGTTCACATCCTTTGTTTTTCTCTGTCCTTAGAGAAATATCAAAGAAGATAAAACCAATTTACATTTTTCCCACGTATTTTTCATTGCTTCTGTCCTTAGAAAATATCAAAGAAGACATGTACGTTTTTCATTTTTTCCACGAATGTTTCATTGCCACTATCTAGCTTTGAACTATCACCACATTGGAAATGACATTGTGTATTTTTGTTAAATTTCTGGTATAATGCTGCGAAAAGTTGGATTTTAGTGTGTGTTTTTTTTAAATGACGGGAGATAAACCATGTGATTTCTAAACAGTCTTTACTAATGTATGCCCGTGTCATGGAAAAAAAGGTTAATGCACGTATTTTATTGTTAAATTAATGGCAAAATATGATTGATCGTTTTAAGCAAGGAACATAAATATACGAAAATGCTTGACTTATTTTGCCATCGCGAGTAAAACAAGATTAGTCAATACAACCGGGATAGTTTGATATTACAGGATAATAAAGGACTGACGTCTTTCTAATGCTATTCAGCGAATTTATTCCTGGTAATCGAAAGCATTGTCTATTTGTATAGACCTACCAGGTCAACGATGCGTTATGCGACAGCTAACCACATTTTCTGTGCCTTTCTGGATGCACTTCCGACAGCACCTACTGCAGCAGCTTTTGCAAGTACTGCTGCTAAACAACGCTGGAATAGCTGCAAGGAATGGAAATATTCCACGGTCTTTTATATTTATGTTACCTATGACTTTGATGATTTTAATGTCACTGCGGTATTGTTTTATTTGGTCTTATTAAGCTGAGCGAGTTGTGTTTTGGCTAACTACACGGGAACATTTCCGGTCAATTTTCCAGGTTAAAGTTTCAATGCAACCCTACCATTGTTTTATTGCATTTTCTATTGTTCTTATCTGATTTTCAGTTTAGGACTTCCTTCTCTTTGTGATAGGACAATATTATTGAAATCGAGGATCATAATTCAACCACTAGCACCCTCCAACAAGAGTCTTCTCAAACAGTATCACATCATATTCCAGTGAAAAGTAGTAAACTGGGTACGGTGTCACGAAGTCATGTTTGGAAATTTGCAAACCATGGTACATTTTTTCATGCCGGTCCAAATACGACCAAATATTTCAAACTTAAACAGAATTTCTTCAGAAGTTTCTTGGAGACTTTTTAAACGCAAAGAAATCGCAGTCACCTACAAGATATCAAATATCATTTTACTCTCATCTAGGAACTTATCTTTATTTGTAAGTTGAAACGCTATAAACACATATGTTGGTGCTGCAAGGCTGTGTTGGGTACTTATTTGCCAAGTAAATTTTCCCATAATAGTACATGGTGGCTGCGTGTCTGTAGCATTACGTTGAACGATAGCGTTGAAGAGGTTCCAGACTGTATAAATGATAACACGTGTAATTATGTAGGTAAGGAAGTGAATAACACAGGCATCTGCAATGTATGTTTGGCTAAAAAAAACAACAACATACGAACATCTCTGCAAAAGCAAAATATGTGACTGAAGGGAACCGCAAATGAAAATTGTAATAAGGTTCCTAGAAGATGTCCTTGGTGTTGAGCAAATTTACCGTTAACATGCCGTTAACACCTACACCAGCTTCTATATCTGCATCAGCGTTGCCTGCACGATTTTGAAGGTCGCCTACATGAATATGCTTGAAAGTCCTGTCGGTTGTTAAGTCGCTTCATTAATAATTTTGCCAACAGGAACCGGCACTATTTCTGCTGAAGGCACTGTAACCGTTTTGATGTGTGTCGAGTCACTAATCGTTGTAGTCGATAGCGAAGCTTTTAGACGTTTGCAATTCCTACATTGTCTTCATTCGATCCAGAGTAGAATTTCTGATGCTATCAACGACTCGCATTAGTTTATTGACTAGAGCAGTCCGTGATGATAAGATTACCAGCACCTTTGTTGCGTCTGTGAATATTCCACAAACACTGAGGCCAGTTCCATAATATGTCGCATAACGGGTTTTATCGCGTTAACATCATGCACGGTTTTAAACGTCAAGGTGATTAATAAACTCTCAGCAATGCTAATGATATCTCAAGTGTGCGTGATTCTCCATTTGTAGCTGGTGTAGCAAAAGTCACCCGTAATTCTGGTTATGTTGATGAGATTCTGATAATCGCGGTAATGCATTCAGTTGTATCTACAACAACCTGTTGCAATGCAGCATGGATTTGGTGCAAAACCGACTCAGAACTCATCCTCATTGATATCGTAACAAGTTCGTGCATCAACGAGCAATGTCTTTGTCTCTCCATTATGTCACATGTTAGCAGTCGCTGTAAAGTCGATGCAACTTCATTAATAACCTCTGATGCATTGTTGCTTGCACGAATTGATGCCCAAAATGTTTCCATCAATCGGTAAGCTCATTAGCGTAACGCAGTCCTCCAAGACCGCTTCCTGTGCCGGTGTACGTTTTGGTATCTGTTGCTGACCCCATCGTTTGCTTTTCATCCATCTGTCTTGTTCTTCCTGGTCTTCTTCTGACTGACTGAGTGTACGTTCTGAATTTTTATTTTCTTTAGCACACAAATTCTTTCCAATCGTCACCTGTTGACATACCCTTAATAAACTTCTTTTGATATATCCATCTGGTCCCGCTATCACTGGCAATAATTTTGAAAAGATTCTTATAACTTACCTTAACATAGTTTGTTCAATCAGCACGAAAATTGGCTGTAAAATTCATAAGATCCTTTCATCGTTATATATTCCAGCACGTGGTAACTTTGACTAGTGTTTGGAAGGTGTTGTTGTCTCAGCCGCCTTTTCTTGGACTGCAGCCTCCTCTTATTGGACCTCTGGGCCTGCTATACGTGTTGGTAATTGTTTAATGTCTCAGTGGTGTCACTTGTGCCTTTTTATATACTTGTTGCGTTGACCTATTTTAGGAGTTAGACCCAGTTCTTACGTTACCGTTAGCCCTGCTACTCTCATCTACCATTGTTGCTCGCATTGTCTTTTTAATATCTTCGGAACGATCGGCAATTTCTTTTGTTGGTTTAGTCAGTGGTGCAAATGTTTGTTTTCCTTCGAATCCCACTGTTAGGTCTTCTCGTGGAGTCTGCAGAGACTGAAACATATCTTTGAGACTTTTACGACCTGCAATAACACCCCCAACTAATTCCTGTTGTACACAAGCAACTTTACGGCGTTGCATTTCATACTCTTCAATGACATCATTGGGAGACATTTTATATAATTGTTTATTTTATTGTAAAATTGTTTTGAGAGAAATGTTCGTGTCCAGTTTCTCACGATATGTAAGACTGTGACTGGAAGTTCCAATCAAATCAATGGTAAGAAAACTATATGGGTCCTTAAAAATTCTCGCAAACATGTCAATAAATTTATCCAATGAATGTTTCCAAGACTGATTTGCACGAATGCCACGAAACATCATAAACATGTTGCAGTTGGCACGAATCACTTTAGGCATATGTGCGTATCGTAGTCAAATATCCAACATCAGTATTTTGTGCAACCTCGTGAAAATATTTGACTTGGATTGACCTGGATTGACTTGGTGCCCAAGCATCACTTCATCGTACACTACAAGATCGTTTTCTTTTTGCATTCAAATCGTCAATGTTAAGTGTTTCCACGAAGGTGGAAAATAAATCAACGGTGGCGTTGTCACTATTTTCAATCAATGAAAATCTTTGAGAACATCACAACGCGGCTGACCATCATCCAGTGGCGCAATCAGGTAAAACCTATCCCACTCTAACCATCCTAATATAATTTTCAAGAACAATTGAGTTTTTCCTGATGCAGCAGGACCATGAGTTGAGTTTGGAAATATATCACCACGCTTGGATGGTTAAGATGTCGCAAAATGCGTACTACAAAACCAACCCATATACAAACAGGCAATGGATGAACTGCAATTACTGGAACTTGCGTTCGATTTTGAGCAAAGGTCACGTTCATTAAACACGTCGGCGGTGATACCACTACTACATCCACACATTAACTGGTGACACTTTGGATTAAAATATCCTGGTGGAAAACGTATTCCTGGGTACATTTACTGCGGTTGGTTTGATGTCCAAACACCTTATGAGGTTTATCAGGCTGATATCATTTCTTCCACATGATCGTGTACGTAAAAGACAAGTTCGACAAGGACGATTAAACACAGACAAGTACACGTTAAATATAGTCAATGATGCCCACAGATACAAATAATCTGATCAGCACTGATACGGAGAATACCACGTAGTCGGGCACCGACAACGCTTCGGGTACTAACTGAAAATAATGTACTAGATATTCCAGATGAACTTCAAATAAGTGTCCGTTGTCACTGTTGATGATGTATTAGTGAACGTGCTTTTGTATGTCAATGTATTTAGGATTAGTCCGCCTAAAACCACCAACCGTCAACAGTTGATTCCACGTCCAATCGTTATTTGAATTTAATGTAAGTGTGCGGGGAAAAGGGGCTAATAATCATCAAGTTTTTAGTTTGTTTATGCGAGTATATCATTGACTCGCCATATAAATCTCGCCACGAAAAGAGTGCTTAATAACATATGTTGGTCAATATCGGTGAGCAATTCCAACTCGACTTTGACTTTTGATAACAATGCTTTACAGATCATTCGTGGTGTTGATATGTAATGAGCAGGATCGAGCTTATAACGTACATGGCAGTGTCCCACAAGTTTTCCAAAACGTCAGCAAGCAATTACACATCGGTGCTCAGATATAGATCGTTAGGGTCACCCATACTTTTGCAATCCTATGCAGTCCATCCTTGTTAGGTGGCATATTCAAATGCTCATTAAGGCAAATATCTGCTTTATCTCCAGATTGGCCAAAATGATGCAACACCGATGTGATTCCAGGAATAATAATTGTTAATAACAGCTGTCTAGCCTCATTTCCTAGTTTGTATGTGTTTAAGATAATTGCCATGCGAATTTCTAATTAACCACTACGTGCATGAAATTTCAATTCAGGTACTTGATATTGCTTTAGTAGCAATAACAGATTCTATACGTTTTTGTTCATTCATAATACATTTTTTTTTCATCCCGACGGCTGTTTTTATTCTTCCTCCATACTACGATCGTTTTGTTCAAACTTTGTATATTATTCTGACATGAAAATTGTTTCAGCTGCTGTACCATTGCTGTTGTATTAACTACCGCTGGTGGACTAACAACCGGTGGTGAAGTATGTTTATCCAGTGCAACTCTTGGTCTCAATAGTTCAGTTATGTCAGCTTTTTGCATACTTCTGGGTATTCGCATTCCTTGCTATTGTGCAATTTGTTTCAGCTGAAGCACGGTGTGTATCATTATATCTGGGAAAAGTCTTTTCTAATTAAAAACAGCTGTGACTGACTAGTTTACTTTTGTATTCCAGCAGAATCAGAAACTGCAAACGTTTCAATCCATGCAATTAGTTTGCTTATTTTTGTTTCATTTATTTCTGTATATGTTTTGTTTATTTATGTATATCGTTTCTGGAGTCACAAGTGTCTGTGTTAATAATATGAATAGATAGAAGAAAAAACCGGCAATGTTGCTTACATGATTTGACTCCCATGTCGCGTTTAAGACTGATTCGAGCACAGGGGCCAGTACGTAAAGCAAGCACATATGTTTTACAATATTTATAATGACATATTCTACCTCAGGGTTTATATTTTCTGAGGCATACGCCTTTGCCTTTGACCTCTTGATGTATGTAACAGAAAATCATTTGAAAAATTCATATCTCTAGATTCAACCCCTTCTCCTATTTTCTCAACATGATCGAGTGTAGAGATAACTGTTTTATCTCCTTCTCCTCTGTATCAAAGGGAAAAATTTATAATGAGGCTAGGCGGCCAGAAAACTTTACACGATCCATTGCACGACTTCATGACAATTGAAATTTTAAATAAGGATTTATCAAATAGAAAGGCATGCTTCTTTTGTATCGACATAAAATTTTACAAACGTAGATTTAAATTCATTTGCAAATGCGAATATGATAACTTTAAGTTTCTTCCAACCCAAAGTAACTAAAATGACCCATCACTGAGTTTTCCGCAAACTCGAGTACGACCATATCTTATACCTTTGCAAGAAATAACATCAAATGTCTTGGAGCGTTCATAAAGTTCCTCACTAACTCTGCTTCATTTTTTACTTGCTTCTGAAAATTGATTATGGTGCGTGACTCGTATTCTGCATTATTATACCAATTTTCAGAGAGATACTAATGACTGGTAAGTTTAAATTTTATTCATATGATAATATAAAAATATGGTTTAAATCATTTACTCTTGGATATCTTCATCATTAAATATCAAATCATTTAAATAACTTGCTTCACGTGATTTACTCGTCTTTGGGTATTCTAATTTTCATGCACAATATTATGTCCATTTGGCATTTGTTCTTTTCGTCTTTAGTCCTTTCCTTTGCTACGATTATTCCTTTTTTAATTCATCAGTATATTCAGGTTAGACTCACATACAACATTGTTTGAGCTTTGGTAAATCTGTATGATGATTTCGTATGCAATTATTGGCACACGACTAGTTGTAAACTGTTACATATGAGGTTTTGTGGTCAAGCTAATGTGTGTAGCCCACATCGTTTATATTGATGTCCAATGGAGTCTAAATGAACCGCTAGCGTTGCAAACAACATATTATTTGGTTCAGTGGTCACTGGAAATAACTGGATAAGCTTCATGGATTATGCTTGCCACGTATCCGTAACTGACGTCGACTTTATATCAACCAATTTATCTTTTTATTGCATATTGCACCGGCTTAAGCTGGTGGGTCTCCCAAATTATTAAAGAAAATTTTACTCCGAATGTGTTCATGGGCTGAAGTGTTATAAAGTGCTAAGAGTTTTATGAGATATGACAATACTATAATCCAAAAATGTTCTTGTAATTCACTGTAATTAAAAAAAACATGCTCCTGTTCAAAACTGTTATTGATAAGTTCTTTGTATTTGCAGTAAATAATAATCGAATAAATAATTCCACTGAGATGATCAGGTACATAATCACCTTGATTTTGAACTAAGGTCAATTACAAAGAACAATCATAAATAACTTATAATCATGGGAAAAAGAGAAAAAACCGATCCAAATTAAATACAGATAGCAATATATATGCCATTTCTTCTCTCTCGAACTGACTTTGTTAAGTAAAGAGGAGTAAATATATTATTTCCACTTCTTCAAGCAGAGCATTTGATGAGCTGATTAAATTGGTTGAAATGCCTTCACTTCCATATATCTTTAACATGAAAAATACCGCTTCAGGCAATAGCATTGCTTTCTTTGGAGTTTTATATCACTTTTGTCTTAATTCGAAATAAAAATATTAGTTCTCTTTTGATGTTATCCTGACCGAGTATAATCATTCATGTCAAGCCTATTTAGGAAATTCTGCTTCACTGGATTGCAATGTTTTGAGCATTACTTTACTTGTGTTTTGATTTAGCTAATTCCCTTCCAAATGAAAGACTGTGTTAATATACCCACTTAATTGTTCAGGAATTTATTTCTGTGCATACCATATCAGCAAAGAAGCTTACCGATACAGACAATGATGACTTTCTGTTGTTAACATTAAATATTATTTCTGGATTCAGTAATGCAAAAATGAAAATTCCTTCCGGTATCTTTTTAGATTCATGAACAATTTGCAAGGAGACGATAGATATTGTTCCGTGTTCAGATCACAACCGCCTTACAATGAAGATAGGATGTTTTATCATATCATTGACATGGCAGTTATCGACTACATACTGAACAATATAGACCAGAGACATACCTATATCATCAGAGACGACGGCAAAACGATAGTAAATGTAATGATTGACTTCGGACAATCGTAAGTATTGTTAGAAAAGCCACAACCAAAGAAATGTATTATTGCTTCAAATATACTAATACTATTGCAGACATTATTGAACCACGTTGAGTTTATACAGACTATGCTACTTCAAAGAGAACATACCATTCAAATGAAATTACCATAGTATTAGTGCAAATGTTCACTTCACTTCACTGTCTTTTGCTATATTAAATATATCGTTCAAGGCTGCATATCTTGAGCTGAGACGTATCAGCTCAATTCGCAAATATCTTTCAGTTGATGCCACTAAAACACTTGTGTGATCATTAGTACTTTCAAGACTGGACTATTGTAACTCAGTTATGTCTGGTTCATCTCAATATCTGCTCCAGAAACTTCAAAAAGTTCAAAACACAGCTACTCGGATCATACTTAGAGTACCACGATCAGAGCACACCTCCCCGCTGCTCTGTACCCTACATTGGCTATCCATTCGATCCAGAATCAAACACAATACGTTTCACTGTCGGACTCTAGTCCAACATATCTATCCGACCTCACCCATGTGTATGCACGAGCAAGATACTTACGCTCCTCTTCTGACAGTCGTATACTCATAATTCCAAGTATGCAAACAAAGTCATATGGACAGCGTTCTTTCGCATACCAGGGCCCAGCAACGTGGAATGAATTGCCCACTGAACTTCGACACAAAGACACAGTGATCACATTAAAGAGGGCTCTCAAAACTCACTTATTTCTCAAAACTCACTTATTTCGACTGCAAGAACAAGCTTAAAGACCTAATATGTTTTCTACCTTAAATATTCTCAGCATTTTTTAAATTTTTTTAAATGTTTTCTAATTTCATGGTGTTTGTTTTTTTTAATCATATCATTATATGTTTTTTATCTTATAGGTGTTGTCTAATGTTTAAAGCGCTTAGAGCTTCTAAAGATTAGGCGCTATACAAAGTCCTCATTATTATTATTATTGTTATTATTATTATTATTATTATTATTATTATTATTATTATTATTATTTACTGAGCCCTTTATCTCAATGCATAATAGATTCTTCTCTGTTCTTTCACATTTTAAAGATATTGATTTTCCAGATCATCTATGGTCGTATCTATAGCTATATTTACATTTTTCTATTTATTCCTGTTTGTTTGTGCATCCTATTAATATCACAATTATTATGTTCAGTTTTATTTTTATTTTTATAGGCTTTGTCCAACTCCAATCATGGTTCTGGGTGCACCAATTTACCAGTGCTGCAGGTATGAGAAGCCGTCTACTCACATTTAAATATAGAGTTGTCTCCACTCCTTGATATAAAGAATCCCCACTTAATAATTGCGTATTTTCTTATTGCGCGCCACTCTCGTGTCATCCCATATTCGTTGCATGCATTATGACTCCTCTTGCAGTGACGTCATGTTTAACATTAGGTCAAAAAATATTCCAAAATGTCCCTGCTATTGCTGTTGTTGTAGAGCTGACCTTTGGCTCCCGCCCTTCAAATGAAATAAGAGAAGACCAAACACTACACCTCCTCTAGTATATCGTTATCACACGGGCAACCTGTGTAGAAAAATCGAACATTTCTGCAAAGCGGTTTATGAGCAGACCGTTACAGACGGACGGATGGATAATATCTCCGTCAGAGGCATGTGGGAAAATGCCTTTCACACTTCACTTACTATTCAGATATTTGGAACAACATTCATGACCAAAGGCAAATTCAATGTGACTATTTTGCGACTGTATATGAGATTCAAACAGCTTGATTAACCTTGTTTAATACATTCTTATTTGTAATGAACATACAACATGTACTGCATTATTCGATTCAAAGAACTGCAGATGAAGCTACAGTTATCAAAGCTAGATGTTTGAACTGTACATCCAAATCCAATAATTTTACAAGTAACCCAATATGAATGTTCTTGATATATTTTACTTGTGTTACAACACTAAACGTTTGCTTCTATAATGACATAATATTCAAACATTGGAATTGTCTTATTTAATTGTTTTTATCGCTTCAGCATTCGCAACGCAACATTCAAGGCCGTATATCGACTTCGTGACTCTTTAGAGCAGGAGTTTGAAAAAGAGACCAGGGATGATCCAATGTATCCTCTGCTATTGCCAAGCGTTTTTAATCAGATGCAAAGACAACTTAAAGAACTCACCACCTTTCTTGATTTCTGTGTTTTTCACAAAGGACTGAAAAATATTATATTTGATTGATTTGACACTGAAATATATTCATTAATGCATATTATTGGGAAGAGTATTTTACCATTTTAGTGTTTATAATGATCTGCTTTTTTGATTTGTTGCATGTTTGCAGACTTTTATAGAATACATGTATATGCTATGTATGCTATATGCTCCCTAGTAATGTCTTTATCCCTGCATGATCGTGAGACATGGACCTTGATTGCAGAGCTAGAGAAGAGAATCCACCTAGTAGATATACGATGTTATCGAAAGATCCTAAACAGCTCATACTTAGACCACGTATCAAATGGGGGTGGGGTGCGCATTATAATGCAACGTCCATCTGGATCATATAAGGATCTAATTACCAGTATAAAGTAACGCAAACAAAGATGGTATGGTCATGTCTCATGCTCATCTGGCCTGTCTAATACAATTCTACAGAGTAAAGAGGAAACGAGACAGACAGAAATAGAGAGGGGGAAAAAAAACATCCTAGAGTGGACAGATAGGGACTTTTTTAAGTCTCAAGGAACAGTAAAGAATATAACAAAATGGTGAAGTCCTGTCGCAAAGTCATCAGTGGCGCCCTTCGACCAGCCATACTACCGGATAGATAAAAAATAAAACTTGTTTAAATGTTAATTTCACCCCGAGACTGGGTGATGTTTCCGGCCTATAAAAGCGTACACATATTGCAATTACAACTGAAGGTTTTCATCATTAGTAAGGTCGTTAGCTGCACTTTATACAGGAAACCAATTGTTATTTGTTCTTAAACTGAAAACTATTTGTATAATTATATGTTCTTGTCGAAACATTTTCATCATGCAAATAAAGTATTAGAATAACTATTGATAGCTACTTTCAATTTTAAATTCCTATATACAATTAAAATATATAATTATATACGTATTGTCTTTACTTACAACACGTGGACGAATCATGGATGGTATTGGAGAATTATATCTACTCTATAATTCAAAAATGTTTGGTGGGTGCAGAAGTTTGAGTGATTATTTCAGCTTTATATAAAATGTGGCATGTACATACATTACTTTCTATATCTTTGGATAAATTCGATAATATAAAGAAAATATAAGCACAGGTGAATTTCAGAAACAAGTAGAGTAAACGCTAGTTAATTGATCCCTTTATTACTTAAGAATAAGTAACTAATTAACTGGAATTAGTACTAATTTTATTTTGAAGAAAAATTAAACGTCATAACATGATCGTACAACTTTTCTTGAACACTCACGGATATACCAGAAAACACTTTAATAGATTACTGTTCCTTTTTGTTTATGCCCAGTGGATCATATATGCAAGTTTAATGATTATTATTCACACGACATGCGTTCGGTATGTTTGGCAACGTTTCATGACTTGAAGTGAACTTTTTGAATACGGAATATTACTAACACTTTGAAATAACATAAAATACAGTTATGTACCTCAAAACATATTAACTGAACGAATGCCTGCTAATATGAAACTTCTCTGAAAATTATTGTCTCGTATTTTTTCAGATTAATATGTGAAATGTATAACCAACACCAGCAGAAGCTGCAATCGAAGGCAATTGGTCCTTTTGAAATTACTGTAATTTAGTTGCATTTTTCAAACCTTCCATTTAGTTGTCATAATATAGTCACTGTTGTTATTGCGCTCATGTGCCGCAAACTGCTACATACATATATACATACATACATAAATGTATGTACATGCTGTTTTTGGCCCCTTTAAACTTCAAGTTACTTTTTAAAAGCACACAGTGTCCTTATTGGTGATTCATATTCAGTGCAAATCTTATTAAGGTTTGAGGAACACCGTTAGCAAATAACATAATAACTATATTTTTAGTAATGTTAATATCTTGTCCTCGCATCAAATATATATATACACAACTGAAAGAAAGAAAAATAAACTGAAAACCTTAATAAATATAAAATTATGATTCCAGCTCCGCCTATCTATAAACTATCTAACACAGCTGTTGTGTTGACACGTAAATCACAAATGAATTTTGAAACCTTTTCACAAAATTAAAATCAAAGAACGTCATATCTTCACGTGCAGGCTTTAACTATAAAAATATATTCTGGTTTGCTTTCAGAACGAAGCATCAAATACAGATCAAATTTAATGATGAGAACATGATAGTAATCTTACACAGCTGCTGTGCTGACAAAGCAAGCACAAACAACATTGAAATACTAACACACAAAACATACGTCACTGCTTTGGCAAGATGCCATTGTGGTTTGGTTATGATTTATTCCAGGTACCTCGCCTTCAGGTACGATGTTGCTACTGTCAAATTTGCCAGTGCTGTACATATGTACATGCATACATGCATGCAAGCATGCACACCTGCCTACCTGCATGCATGCATGCATGCATGCATGCATACATACATACATACATACATACATTCGTTGTAGAATTTTATTACAATACACATACAGTGTAAATCACAATGCTGACTTTGTAGATTTGTATTAAAATACTCGTTTCTACAAAACCTCATACAGTATAAATCACTGTTGTGGTTGTAGGTTTATATTACAATACTGGTTTCTACAAAGCCTCATACAGTGTAATCATACTGTTGACGTTGTACATTTTTTATTACAATATTGGTTGCAACAAAGCATCATACAGTGCAAATCAAGTTGATATTACTGTGGACTTTTATTAAAATTGTCGTTACTGGATAAAGTGAAACTCATAATGTTTCGACTTCAATGCGACATTCTGTCTTCGGAAAACAATATAGTAGCAACAATTCTTTTGAAGCGACACTTAGACAGACCCATCCATTTATTGGTGAAATTAACAACTCGTAGCAACCTTCGCCACGCACATGTTGAATAAAGTGTAATGCACAGAAAGCATGGTTCTTATTTTGACAGCTGACCCCAACAAGGGATATGTACAGTAGGTAAGAACAGCTGTCGAGTCCTAATATGACCACTAAATGGAGACGGCAGAAACAGATCAAAGGCACTTCTTTCGATAGGAGTTCACTTTCAGTTATGTTTATTTATTGCCTTGTTATGTATAGTAGTTGTTTGGAAAGAGACAACATATTACAATTGAAATGTTGGTGATATTTTCCATCTTTGCAGGAGTGAAAAAGCTACATTTATTTTGAAATGATAGTATTAATGAACATCAGAGACATTTTAAGGAGGGGATATAATTCAGATAAAGATGAGAAAATTCGGTTTATTTATGTCTTGTTTGATATTTATGATATATTTGGTAAATGTAACTTACATTGCTCAAGAAGATCATAATTTCTTCACAGAAAATGGCAATTTAATGTATACGGTGTCAATCAGAACATGCGTTTCGTCTCAGGTTTATCTCCACTGATTTTATTAGCCATAAATTAAGGTTTGTTTCTAGCTTTGCATCATGATATGGAAGCGTGCGTTAAACTGCATTATGTCAAATAGGTTTAGAATGGCAAAGTTTTGCATTCATCAAATCAATATACGCTCTTTCACATGGACAATTTATATTGAATTCGAATCAAATGCACCTAACACCAGTTTTTAATTCAATTATCTAAAACGTGTTACGTCGCAAAATGAGTCGGTCTTTTCATATTATATCACCTACAAAGGACTTGAAGCAGATGTTGTAATGAGAACTTTTCAGAGACGTTGGAATTTTACTGAACATTTTTATGATAGCACGTTTCGTTTTCCAATATATTGTATAATTTACATAATTGGTCATTCAAGCTACCAAACATTAACATAAAGATTTCCTTTTAAGTATGGAATCTTTAATGATTTGCTCCCCGTTTAATGAAAATTCCACACCGAGTCGTGCTTGTTGGTGTAGTTCAGAACACTCACGAAACATGACACGTCAAGCTATGTTTTACACACCGAACGCACGCTTTCAAAGGATACGAACAATTTTTAATTGAGAAATCGGCTTATCAGTCTCGAAGACGTAAGTCTGAAAAAATTATTGTTTACAAACTAGCCACATAATGATTACCTACCACGATATTATAGCAAGTCATCCAAGATAGGTGGCACTCTGATCCACATCCCAACTGCCTGGGTGTCCTCTGATGGGTACCACCTTTGGAGAAAAGCCCATTCCCGCTTACAAGATCCCTTTCAATTGTAGCTTAATACAAGGAACAGTTCGGAGACAAAAGTAACACGAGAGACAGAGTATATGTATTTTTGTTACATATTTCAACCAAGTTTTAAAAAATATTACGAGGGTGTGCTCGAAAAGAAAATGCTAACGCAATTTGAATCACATCTCTATACTCAGTTTTATTCCTTTTTATAAACATAATTTGTTATCAAAAAATCATCAGGTTGTAGGAAATTCAGCTACTGTTAAAACAGTTTTATATTACAACGAGGTTGTAAATGTGGCGGGTGACTCAGCTGCTCTAGCTGTGTTGTGTTCGTGTATACTGATAGCATAACTACTTCATCTGTAAATATAAAGATTGATGATGTTGAAATCAAAATGCAAACATGGTACACTTTCTAATTTTGTGTGATTACAATGATATGTGTATTCATTACGAAAGAAGACAAAGTTCATAAATTGGCAGTACTCAGAAAAGACAGATGCGTTAAGATCTTTCTGCATCACATTCCTGAATGATTCACTCAGATATATATTTTAGGTGTCACAGTTTGAGAACCCTTTATCGTGCAATTAAATACAGCTTGTCCGGTCAAGTTCATCTATAGATAAACGATATTTAGGTGTGACGTGACGGGTTGTTATGCCACCATGTGGTAAAGTGTGTAATGGTTGGGGTGGGGTGTTCCCAATACAATTATTATAGAAGCCCCACCTAGGCTCGATTTTGGTTGAAAGTGAAATTAGTGAAAGATAGATGTAAAGCTCAGAGCCCCAAGTCAGCAATGCCGACGGGTACATGTTTGAATATACAAAAATATTGAAATTCAACGAATACAAATTTAATGACATATCAATAATCAGATGATTAAAATTTACCAAGTACTCTCCTTCCGCTCGACCCTGTGATAGCCTATTGCATCATTTGAATACTAGTGGGAGATAGCTTTCCACATGTCCTTGTATTCTACTTATCTGTGTATTTTCCTCTCCAGTTCTTCCAATTCCTTCTCCTCTTCCTCCCGACTTCCTCCAAATTCCTTCTCCTCCTCGGCTTATTTATACTCCTCCTCCTCGACTCTCTCCACCGACTAGACATGTCGACTCCGACTGCACTGCTAGTCCCACTTCCGTCTCCCCTCTTAGATACTCGGGACTTATCTGAACCGGACGTTCTGTCCCCCAAAAGGTTTCCTGTGAAAACACAAGGACGGTACAATAGTTTCCTTAGCCCTCTCATCTCACACTACACTCAGCCTAACAGCAGATAACGGCTATTACATTTCTTTGGTCATGCATTCATTCACAATGAAATACTCATACATTTTTAATACAAGGAACAGTTCGGAGACAAAAGTAACACGAGAGACAAAAGTACATGTATTTTTGTTACATATTTCAACCAAGTTTTAAAAAATATTACGAAGGGTGTCTTCAAAAAAAAAATGCTAACGCAATTTGAATCACATCTCTATACTCAGTTTTATTCCTTTTTATAAACACATAATTTGTTATCGAAGAATCATCAGGTTTCAGGAAATTCAGCTACTGTTAAAACAGTTTTATATTACAACATGTGCGCGCCATTGTTGCACGAGGTTGTAAATGTGGCGGGTGACTCAGCTGCTCTAGCTGTGTTGTGTTCGTGTATACTGATAGATTAACTACTTCATCTGTAAATATGAAGACTGATGATGCTGAAATCAAAATGCAAACGTGGTACACTTTTTAATTTTGTGTAATTACAATGATATGTGTATTCATTACGAAAGAAGACAAAGTTCATAAATTGGTAGTACTCAGAAAAGACAAATGCGTTAAGATCTTTCTGCACACTATTTGCATCACATGCCTGAATGATTCACTCATATATATATTTTAAGTATCATAGCTTGAGGACCCTTTATCGTGCAATTAAATACAGCTTGTCCTGTCAAGTTCCTGTATAGATAAACGATATTTAGGTTTTTGGATCACATTGTTACTCTTCGAGCGCAATGCTTCATTTTTACATGAAATAAAGTTATAATTAGGTCAGAGAGAAGAAACCATCTGCCGTTCATATTTTTCAGTCCTGAGAATATCAAATAACCGAGTTTCCCTGATGAAGAAAACAGTGAAATAGTTTTCTTTTTTATATGTGTTTTTTTTTTCTTCTTCACGGAGACAGTAATGGGCGTATATATGAGGAAACACACACACGCCTCGGATGCGGGAAGTCATGGGTTCGATCCCCGGCCGAGTCATACCAAAGACTTACAAAAATGGTACTAACAGCTGCCTCGCTCAGCGCTCAGCATTAAGAGGTTATTGTTAGGACTGGTCGGCCTGGTGTCAGGATAATGTGGCTGGGTGGGACATCATGATACATGTCTGCGGCATGATGCCGCAGTGCTAGACATCACTATAAACTGCCACACTGCATACATCGTAGCGATATGACTGACAAATTGTTAAAGCTACGTTAAAAATCCAAATCACACACACACACACAATACACTGACTTGGTTTTGACTAAGAAAGCATCGTCCTACGAGAGTTATGACTGTATCATTTAAAAAATGTAACAGTCATCGTGTGCAATTGATGCAAATATACCTCTTGCAAATAAACAATTTTGCATTCCTGTCTTTTAGGCATTAATATTTCTCAAAGAAAATTGTTCAGGGTGACTGACACCTAATAACGTTATAGTAAGTGTAATGTTTTTTTTTTCCAATGAAAAAGATCAAGCATATTTTAAGATTAAATAACAGATTTGATTTATAATAAAGTATACATTTAGCAGAGATGACCTAATGACATCTTGACATCCAAAATGTGGGGAAGTGGATGATCAAAGTAAACATTCATGCCTAGCATGACGATATGATTGGCCTAAAGAGAATTCGATTTTGCACTCTTTAATAATTTGTGTATATCTGCAGCGTTATGTCGAGAGTTCTACTTTTGTCCTGTCTAAAAAACATCATGCGACTAAGGGTATGACAATGCATCCTACCGTGTGCCAACGATGCAAATTTACTTCTCGCAAACACATAATTTTATAGAGCGACTTTTAAAGCTTCATTTTTCTCCAAAGAGAAAATTACATGGTGACTTATTGAGAACTTTAGAGAAAGTTTAAATTTTTAAAATGAAAGCTGGACAAGAGATTTCAAGATGATATAAAATATTAGATTTGTTGCATTACAGTTATATTGCAGAGGAGACATAATGATCAAGTAACACTCACACCATTTATGGCGATATGATTTATCGAAATACATTGGAAATTTACATTCTGTGCAAGATGGTTGACAGCATCTGCGGTAAGCAAAGAGTTCTAATAATGACATATCCTTTCCGTTATATGTCGCGTTAATTAAAGTGAATGTTCTATGGACCAATGGTCGCAAAAATATCTAGGCACTTTATCTACTAGGACACGGAATATACTGAAGGGGCCCCTTTTAGCAATATGACTAAAGATATCGCTTTTACCGATCACATCCATCCCATCTCTGTCTGCGTGGTTTCAAGTCTTGTGTTCGGCCAATACAGGTTCGTCAGTGTGACGTGACGGGTTGTTATGCCACCGCTGTGGTAGGTGTTTTATGGTTGGGGTGGGACGTTCCCAATACCTTTTTTAAATTATTATAGAAGCCCCAGCCAGGCTCGATTTTGCTTGAAAGTGAAATTAGTGAAAGATACATGTAAAGCTCAGAGCTCCAAGTCAGCAATGCCGACGGTTACATGTTTGAATATAAAAAAATAGTGAAATTCAACCAATACAAATTTAATGACATATCAATAGTCAAATGATGAAAATTTCCCATGTACTCTCCTTCCGCTCGACCCTGTGATAGTCTATTGCATCATTTGAATATTAGTGTAAGATAGCTTTCCACATGCCCTTGATTTCCACTTATCTGTGTATGCTCTTCTCTTGTTCCTCCAATTCCTTCTCCTCTTCCTCCCGAATTTCTCTAAATTCCTTCTTCTCCTCGACTTCTTTATACTCCTCCTCCTTCTCCACTTTCTCCTCCTCGGCTCTCTCCACCGACTAGACATGTCGACTCCGACTGCTCTGCTAGTCCCACTTCCGTCTCTCCTCTTAGATACTCGGGGAGACTTAAATTAACCGGAAGTTCTGTCCCCCCAAAAAGCTTCCTGTGAAAACACAAGGACTGTACAATAGTTTCCTTAGCCCCCTCATCTCACACTACATTCATCCTATCATCAGATAACGGCTATTACATTTATTTGGTCACGCATTCATTCACAACGAAATACTCATACGTTCTTGTATGGTACAACAACGTCGAAATAAAACCACGGTGTCAATTACTTCTCATACATACATCAATAAATTGCGTCAAATCAGTACATATTCTTAATCCCAGTATACTGCACAATATCACAGCAATCAGACGGATTTCTTCACATTATAACTCATGCAAAGTATACAATTATTAAAATATCCATGATCTGATATATCCGTACATCCACAGTAACTAATCTTACACACTCCAACCATTTTCCCAATTCCCTCTGATCTTAGGGCAAAGCTGTAAGGCATAGGTGAGAAGTCGCTCGATCTATCGGCTGTGCAGATTTAAGATGCCAGGTCTTCTCTCTGGTGACGGTAACCTTGAGTAAGAGATTAGCTCTAGCCTACGGCAATGTCCAGATATCAAACCATGGCTTGTAATAATACCTTAGTTTATAAACGACTTACGAACTGGGGCTGAGCAAACGTGACAATCAGAAAGCTTGCCAGTAACATACCATGAGGCAGTGGTTTTCAATGAGGCTTTCCCGGGTTCTGCCGTCACCACTTATACTGGCCACAATGTACTGTGTGCTGAAAAACGTCGTTTATACAACATCAACAATATGCTGTATTTACGGTCGAGTGTAAACAGCTCAAACTGCATATGAACCTGGAAATCATAAACCCGTGACGTAGAGATTGAGCGTGAATTTAACATCACACCACATTTTGTTTTATGCCCGGACCGCCGCCAGGTTTTCATAAACCTTTCCCAACATGAGAATGTACTAAACGGTCAATTTATTTTGTTGTATTCAGAAAATTTAACCGTATAAGCTCCTTCAAGCTGTTTTCATAGAGGGCGTTTCGAATGGCTTAGACATTCCGTCTAAAATAAAAGTTTTACAAAGTATTATTTTCTCGGATGTTTGAGATATACAGATCTAGAACATTTTGAATCCAATTACGATCACATTATATTTTTCATTCGAAAATTTGTTCAAAATAGGAAAATCGAAATAATGTTAACTCTATTATTGACTACATGAAATCACTATGTTAATATTTCATAAAATGTTTTATAAATCACGAAGATGCATTTTACATAATATCCCTCACTATTTAAATCATCGTCCAGAAAAACAAAATTGACTAAATGACCAGTGAATCCCCTGGTCTTCATTTCTTTGGTAAATTTAAATCTTGAAGATGAAAAGAAAAATAGTAAAGGATTAATTATCTAAAACTTATTCACGCCCACAGGTTAAGAACAATTTGTAAAATGCTAAGCTTTTAATTATATGAAATAAGGATATAGGCTGAATGAAAGGATTCGCTATTCTGCAATTATTTTTATCTCATAATTTTTAAAACAAATTGATTACACCACCAGAAACATTAACAAAATATCTGCGTCGATTTTTAATGTTAAGAACATAACAAACTGTAACGCAAGAGGGAAAGTCGAGCAAATTTATAGAACGCTTCCTAATAAGCACTCCTGAAAGGAGTTTAGTTTTAGGAAAATATTATCCAATCTTCTGTTACGCGTGTTGTGCATTATCGTCGATTCCGCAAAACGAACATATTTGATATTCTGTGGCCATTAATATATAGCTTTAAAATCAATTTATATAATATAAACTAGTTTAGTTCTGCTTTTAAAGATGTGACCTATACAGTCATCCAAGACAGCTTTCCCGAAACATGACATGTATATGTATGTAGCGCAATTCCGCAGGATTTCTCTGTCGCGTTGATACTAAATTTAAGTCCCAGAACAACACCATTCTTGTTTAGACAAAGTCAAAACGATGCCTATAGACAATGCCTGACACAGTGCTAATATCCTAAACGCAGGGAGGCAATTCACATCTTTCAATTGTGTCTAACCGCAAATGTTACTACGTTCATGTTACGTAGGCTAAAATCATATTTGTGCTAGGATAGGCTCAATTCTCGCTTATAAACTTTTATTAGAGTTACAATCATGATGACTTTAATAAAAGATCTACACCATTTGTCACTTCAGTCAATGCAAATCAACAGCATAATGATTACGGATACACATTTTGAAACTGACGATACTTTAGCAAACAATGGAGAAGGAATCTCATTGGCATGTTAGTATCTATAAAAATGAAGAACGAATCTCATTTGCCAGCAAGTATTTAGAAAGATGGAGAACGAATCTCATTGGCCTGTTAGTATCTAGAAAAATGGAGAACGAATCTCATTGGCCAGCAAGTATTTAGAAAGATGGAGAAAGAATCTCATCGGCCAGCTAGTATGTAGAAAACCTGATTGCATTACAGACTCATAGTTCGCACCAGATCGACCTCGACTTTATACGGAGGAAATAGGTTACAAAATGTGATTGATGAGGACGTCTCGTTTGTACATACATAACACAAGTAGATTTTAGTTTAATTGTTATATTTATGAACGACCTGTAAAACATATTACCTTTAAAGAATCTGTTAAATTCGCCTCGTGGATAATAAGAATACTTATTACACATTTCATAATGATATCGGTAAGTATCAATGTGTGTGTTTGTGGCGGGGATAATAATATTACCTGAATGGCGATACCACTTGTGTCGCTATTGAAGCTACTTATTTTGCTATTTATAAAGTACATATGTCCTTATCGATGTTTTTCAAATGTATTTTCCTATTCTTCGTCCTATTTCATTTTTCTTCCCCCCCCCCCAAATGAACAGCCCTTAAAATAAATGTCGTGACTTTACTGTGTAATAGATGAGGAGGAACCATCAGTAAACGCCAAAATATTTCAAACAATAAAAAATAATTTTCAAATATTAACTCTTTTATGATTAATTTCCCACATGAATCAGTGCAATTGTCAGTGACTGATTTTACATGACCTGCTGCAATTTGGTGCTCTGTGATACAAATCCATGATGGTATTCCTACTTCACTACGACTATGGGTATACGCGTCTTAGAAAAGGCCTCTTTACGAAATATTGTAATAAAATTGTTTGTAAGTAGCGATTCAAATCCTCGTCACAACCATAATCAAGTTTGAAAACGACGGACGAAAACATTCGCTGACAGATGCGGTTCTGTTAAAGGTGGCACAATCTACTTATTGTATATTTAAGCCACACATTTTACACCAAAAGACACCACAAAGGTATTAACAGCTCAAAATATGTATCGAAATTATCATCAACAATAATTTGCTTTACATACTGAAGTACGAATACGCAATTACTATTATAGTTTACATTTGTAGGACATGTCATAAATTAATAATGCATTAGGTGAACGTATTCATTTTTAAATATATACAAAATAACGGTAAAATACATTTCCTTGTTATTTTCTGGAAACATATGTTTCGTTATGACATTTTGTTTAAAATTATCGATTAATGTCTAATTTATGTAAACTAGCTTCAGCTGTTTCTAAACTGACGCTATTTATGAGTACTTAGGCCTGATTCAAATGCGTTTGCATGCCACATGCATGTTGCCGTTGTTGGAAGAAGATTGCATATTGAAAAGACATATTTCTGGTTTATTTCAGCTTTTCGTCATATACCGGTTACAATGAAAATTGTACTGCGACATATATTAAGGTATGTTACATCAAACGTGTATATAGCTTATGATCCTGATTATCAGTCTGACGATAAGAATATTTGCGAATGAAAACGTATGCAAAACATGGTTTCATAATGTAATTTGAATCAAGGTCATATAAAATAGTCTTCCGATTTTGATATCAGCTTCTTTATTTAGTCCTCCTAAGTAAGATGTACGTATTATCGACTTCCACACCTTCTAATGTGGATATTGTACGTAATGATTAAACTACATAAATATAAAACTGAAACTTTACAACGCAACTTAAGTTCATGTAGATGATGTAACATGTTTAACTTTGATCTTTCGAAACATCGACTCTAACAATTCCTTTTGGGTTTTAATGTGTATTATCAGGTATAATCTACAACAGCAATCACATTGCTAATTATGGAATCCTCTCGAACAATTATTAGCTATGCACTCTACGACTTTTGGATTTACTTTTTTCAATGTTTTCATGCACACGTAGTACTAACATGAGAAACAGGTATACAGTATAAAAGTAGACACAATTTCACATTTTTTCAATATAATTCTTAAAAATGATCATGTCAGTGGGATATTGCCACTTGTATGGGCGAGGTGAAGTAGCATTTTGGCACTCGATGGTGGACTATTCAAGACAAATATAAACCACAAACTCAATTGATGGAAATTTTAGCTTTACCTTTCTTTTGATCTAGAATTCCACAAAAGAGCGGGACAAAAAATGATGTACCTATATTAGCCAATGCCGCATGCCAACAAATACATAGTGCCACAATCGACACTAAACCTTAGTCATTCTCGAAAAAATCTTTTTCTGTTGTCTAGTAATATTGCATGAATAAGTTGCTAAACGGTGCGTCATTGAATGACATAAATCTTATAAATTCAATTATACAAACTGACATAATGCATAATAGACAATACAGCACATCATTGAGACGAAGACTGTAGCAGCAAAATGGATGTTGTAGTGACAGTTGACCTGGATTTTAAATCTGGATTAGTCTTTGGACATTTCTGGGTCAACTTCAATCCTTAGTCACAACTTGACAGGTAGAAAAACTACCCAAACACCTGCATTTTTAACTTTGCTTACATGGTCCTAGATGTTTGTAAACTCTTATAACTGAACCTATTCCACATAGAAAAAAGCTGTAATATAACTTTCTTTAATTATGTTAGCTTCGTAGTAAATTAGTTTTTAAAAGCTCTGTTGTCTCTTTTCCATATTATATAAGCATAGATTAATGCGCATATTGTCAATTATTTGTGCGCCACATAAGAATGAATCTTGTTCAAATTTATTGATGTGGTTAATTCTATCGAGCAAAACGTTTTTCCTTTGTGCATGTTGGTTTTGTTCTAACATTAGTTTCATGTGACGGCTATTAGAAGAATAGCTTGATTTATTGTCATCTTGTAGTACGTTTGCAATTGCCACAACAATGCATTCACTCCAATTGATATTTCTAGAAATATTGGTTTTGTTTATCACGAAGATGAGTCGTGATTTCAGCCGATTTAAGATTTGTCGACAAAAAAAAAAAATCTGAACTTTTCCATCTCGTTTTCTAAGGAAATCTACTTATTTACCACACCCTCTCATGGAATGTACGCCTACAGTGTAAAGTATTCCATGTGTTGTTTCTTTTTTCATGAACTTTTTTTCATTAATTTTAGACGTATTTCATGCTATTAGTTTGCAAAGATTTTATATAATAATTTTCTTTTTCAGGATCTTTAAACGGGGAATTGTAAGATACCTGACACTGTTTAGTTTGCTGTTATTTACACTTGCATTGATAGATATTTATGCAAGATCAAATGGCTCACTGCTGACTCGTGTCAATAAAACAGAAACTCACACAATAAGACCAGATCCAGAAGTATCATGTCCTAAAAATCTACCTAAATTGTGGGCAGATATGAATTCCTTAATTGATTCACAAGGACTATATCCAAAGGACTTCGACATCAAGTTGATAAAATCAGCAATAAGATGCGCCACAATACTACATGTAGAACCATTAAAAGTTCAAAATACCTTTAAATGGCTTCTCACACTAGAAGGGGGACAGAAGGTCCTTTTCAAGCCGCAACTTTTGTGAGTATATTGATCCAGTATTAATTTTTATGTTTAATATTAGTTTTCAATTTTGGAATGTCAATAAGAACAAAGTGTATGTGTCTTCTTTCGTCATAATGTCAGGAGGTGAAATGTATCTGTATTCTAGCAACGTAAGCTATGAACATTAAAAGTATGGTTTTGAGAATTTAAAGAGAAATTATGACAGAATAAAAACGAAGTACCGTGATCAAAAAGAAGTAAAATCGCGAAATTACAACCCAAACCCCATGTATCTGTCGATATAGCAAATTATGGGGTTCACTTTAAGTTTCCAATCAATTTTCATTGCCTTTCTGTTATGATTTGCAAATATCAACTGTTACAGCATGAAAATGACAACACCTCCATTCTTCCACCCCCACAACGATTATGAATTTCAATCAAATGTGTTAACGGTCAAGACAGAGAAGTTCAAACATTGCAATCACATGTCCCCCGTGGAACTAAATTCTCGCCTCTGCTGCCAAACAAAGTATATGCCAGGCTTCAACAGTACCGCGTTTTCAATCAATTATTTTGGATCATATCCCCATAACGAGCGAGCTCTGGATTTTACTAAAAGCGATTCGTTGAGGGTATTTAACTGTATAGAAATCAGAATAATGAATGTTAAAACACATAGAATATATTTGTTTAACTAAAAATAAAGGTGACCCATTTGACATTTGCGCTGTGATTTGTATGGGTTAGATCATCCTGCCTTGCCAGTGGGGGTTGATTCATTTAATTCCACATCGATGATAAAGGATGTGAGTCTACAACTTCGGCTAGCGATCATGGATCCTATGTATTCTAGTGCAATATGAAAGGCTAAAAACGAACATTGCGAACTACCTGCAGAGCGTGCAATGTCCGTTTAATGCGCAATATACAAGTTTGGCGGTCTCATTATTGTATCATTTCATGTCCAAATATCCAACTGTGAACTCTCTCTGTGCTTCATAAAAGCCCCGAATTCTGCAAGCTACAAAAGTAATGTTTTATGCTACTCACAAATGGAAACATATTTATTAAAGCATGATAATAAAAGTATATATGTGACAGAACGTGGACCCTTGTTCGAACTTCAACAGATTGTGGAATGATGCAGCCTAATGCTGTATCTACTATCGAGTTCTGCATATTACGTACTATTTTCCAATCTGAGTAACACCCAAATTATTATCGACGAGTGTTAGGATAAATGTATATTTTCTTTGTGATGGTAAGTATGTTTGCGTGCGTATGTGTGTGAGAGAGACTTTTATATACATTTTTGTTTTCACTCACAAAATTAACATGGAGTCCTCCGTACTTCATTTATTTTGTGCATGATTAAGTGATAATGTACACTTTGATAAATGCTCAATCTTGGCATAATAAAACCATTTATAACAGAATCAGATACACAAGCATGGTGCTATCAAAATAGATTTTTAAAATGTATTAAAAGTTGATGGTTATACACAGAATGAAAGGTATTTGTCATTGCAATCTTAACGAAGTAAAGCGCACTCGATATTTCCTTCTCAATAACAGACACAAAGATGAACAAGGGAAGCAGTGTAATGTTGGCTGTGAACATCCCGAGTACGAGATCACGGCATTTGTCATAAACAGGTGAGATTTGAAAATTGTATATTACTATTTATCATACTTTCCATGGATTAATAACTATTCTTGTCTAAATTGTTCTCATGCATCATACCCAAAATTTGTAATTATGTAAGAAACATGCGCAAAACGTTTCGGAGAGAACTTTTCCTGCTAACCTCTGATTCACAAACAGACTCAACCTCCATCACTTCTGCAACTTCATTCTCTTAAATATTATTTGATTCATGGAGCTTTGTGCGTAACGATTGATAAAGCTACGATTATCAGCACTCTACATCAATATTTAGACAAAATTATACCGCTTGCTTATCCGACCCACTCATTTGTATGTCTGCAAATTACTTCTCCTGATTATCATTGGATTTCAACCATACATAGTATCATCCTTGAAGCTGACTTTGATTTCCATTATTGCTGCGTTAGATGTTCAGCACCTACGTCACTTTGTAAAAGAACTTTTGGCCTCTAACTGTCTGGCTCTTAGCGGCGTCGGTATAAGGATACCCATCCACATATAATTTACCCCATACATATTCTTGATCCTCTATTGTAAACTCCTTCCAATCGAATGACTTTTCTATCACTGCACATATAGTACGATCTCAAAAAGCTCAATCCTTGTCTACGTTTCCTTAGCAGATTACTTTAATTTATTGCTATGTTCGTGTCTTACCCAAACCGGTAGAGTATAAAAGTATATTTATGATGTAGGGCATGTTCTTTCTTATTCACTTTGTACTAAGTCGGGCCTCCTGTGCTGTTTTCTTTGGTGGGACTGGATGAGTAAATGCAACAGAATATGTTGTTTTGCTGCCTTATGATCTGCTGTATGTTCGTACATTCAACTCCATGCATTATCATTGCCTGTATTAACATGAGTTTTAGTAGTAGTAGTGGTGCTGGTGGTGTTTACGTTGATATCGAACCTTGAAATTGCGTTACAGAAAACATTGTTTTTAGGTTGCTTGGTTTCAACAACATGCCAATAGCTACTGGAAGACAAATTTCCTGGTTTGAAGAAATTTTTCCGATCGCACCTCAGGACATAAAAGACGCAATACACAAAACGAATAGTAAGTACTTACATTATAACTCACACGAAATATATAAATATGTGGTTTAACGAGTAAAGGCACATTCATTAAATGTCAAAACAATTTTATAGATTGGTAAAGCTGAAGTAATATTATTGCGACAAGACTACGTTGAGAAGCATATTATTGCGACAAGACTACGTTGGGAAGCAGGATGAATATTACCTGTAGACATTTGCTGAGTTGGCGTTCAGTCGATATTTATAGGTTACTGCATTTGTATGGGAAAATATGAACGAAGTTTTCGGATGGAAATACTGCACGACCTTAGGAGTGCAGTGTAGCTATCAGACAAAACGAGTTGATATTTTGTGTTTTTCATTCACATTTTTCAGAAATGAATGTTACAAAAGTCATTTCTAAGAACCATTTATAAATATCTTTCTTGTGCGCTGAGATGGTAAACTGGGTATGCAGGCTGTGTTTCTTAATGGTATTGCGATTGTTTGGTGATATATATATATATATATATATGGTCACTTTTTTCTTCCCACAGGTACTGATGTATGTTTTAAATGGCAGTGCCCGAGTACAGTTCTTATACGCGAATTCTGCTTCTCAAGAGGAATGATACAGGGCTCTGCTATGGTGTGGCTTAACAAAACCATTCGCGTAATGTACCCAGAAAAGACACGCATTCAGTATCATGACTTTCATATATATTCGAGAGTAAGAGAGTAAGATCAATTTTTCTTTATTTCAAATACTCGCAAATTATAATGGCAAAGGGAAAGGGCCCAAACATTTGATATACAACAAACTTCGAATTTTAGACATGTGTTAAATTAATTTTTAGCATGGTGCGAAACGTTTGTTTTCTTTTTAGGAAATTCGGACGTAAATTATTCCCAAATGATACTCTAAAAATATATGTTTTTATTGAATGGCAGTCGCTCTCCAGGATCGATTGTTTGGACCATATGTATACTCTAAAATGTTTCAGAAAGGATAATTTGGCTTCTTCTTCAAATGTATGCTTAACGCTTAATTCAACACTTTTGACATTAGTTTAGTCTATTCAGTTTTGCAGAAAACACGATGAAACAACAAGTATGTGACTGCAACAAATAACGAAACAGTTCTATTACATCAATGTATTGTATCACATTTGAGCCTTCCGTCTATCCATCAAGAAAGAAAAATATACTGCCACTAATTTGTTACATTAAAAAAGTAACATTTTCTTAATACTGTCTTTCTGCACTCTGTTTTGCTTGTTTAATTATAAACCATCGATAGCATCTTTTGAAGGACCTTTAAGCATGTAGCACCTGTTAAAGTAGGTCTCAGTAAGCAAAATGTGCAAGGTGTCAACACTATTAGAAACAACTATGTACGGTCAGTAGGACGCAGTATATTAAAATAGCAGAAGGAATCAATACAATGTGTTTGTCTAAACCATGAAATGCTTGCGTAATACAGCATTTGTTGCACAAATATTTCATTCCACAGGCAGATGAATGTTTTCTCTTTGCCCCATTCACGCTGCTTAGGACTGAAAATATAATTTATATCTTCTTCGAAAAAAAACTTTGATGCTCTACTTTGATAGGATTTCTTCAATGTGTCTTTGAAGTACTGGTTTACTCTAAACACAACTTTCACCGAAACTTCTTATTTTCCTTAATAATTATCAGCAATAATCGTAAATGAGATATAAATATTTTTCTCTACTGATATTATAATCACCCAGCCAGATCGATCCTATCAAGTCTATGTACTAAATTAAATCCCAGTAGCTTAAAGAGGATTCCAGTCATATGTGTAATATTTTGTCTTAATCAATATATTTCCTTTTCAGGTGATAATTTTGTGTAAACAAACTCTTTAAAATGGATAAAGTATTAATTACTATTTACATAAGGACACTAAAGAAGCTTACTGATGTAGACAAAGATGATGTTATGGTGTTATTCTTAAATAAATTCTCTTGCTACTTTAATACAATATTGAAAACCCATTTCATTTTTCCAGTAAATTCAAACACTCATTGCAAGGCCAAGATGGATTTTGTTCCGTGTTCAGATCAAAACCACCATACAATGAAGACAGGATGTTTCACCACATCATTGATATGGCAGTGATCGACTACATATTAAATAATATAGATCAGAGACACACCTATATCTTTGGAGACGACGGCACAACAATAGTAAACGTCATGATTGACTTCGGACAATCGTAAGTATTGTCCTGTATTTGTTTGCTAACAAATAATGCATTTCTCAAAGAATACATACCATTGTCTTACCTAACGTAGCTAAGACACATTACCAACTTCAGAAACAGACTGATTTTATACAGGCTATGATACTACAAAAAATTACATAAAGCTAAAATAAATCTACCGTAATAATAGTGCAGCATCGGAAAAGTTACATTATACTACGCTACGTTGTGTCTAATTCAATGTATTGTTATGTGACGGTTTACAGTAATGATACTTTAAATCCGATATCTAATGGATTCTATTCGATACTTTCATCTTAAATCATTTTCAAGATAGTTGTAAGTATTATTTACCAACATATTATTGTATTGTTATGCATCTGTCCCTGTATAGTTTACCTGTTCTTTCATATGTAAATTCTTATATTCAGTTATACTTTCTCTAGGTTCTGTCCACATCCGCTACTGCTGTTGGGCGCACCAATTTATCAGTGTTGCAGGTAAGAGAAGCACATACTGGAGTTACTTCCGTGGCTTGTAATATATTTTAATTTGCAATGAACAGAACATATGTACCTTATCAATTCAATACAAAGCACTAAAAATGAAGTCTTGATTACATCAACTGGATGTTTGAACAACACAACTTTATTCAATGATTATTTTAAGTAACATATTTCGATCTAAACGTAGCTCCGTTAGGATAGGAATGCAATAAGTTAGTAAATTTCCATTTTCCTGGCTAAATTTTAGTTGTTTTACAAATTTACAAGTTTATTTTTCTGCAATGATATACTTTTCAAATCGTTACAATGGTCTTATTTGTTTTCTTTGATTACTACAGCATTCGTAATTCAACATTCAAGGCTGTGTATCGACTTCGTGACAGTTTAGAGGAAGAGTTTGAAAAAGAAACAAAGGATGACCCAGTATATCCTGTGCTGTTGCCAAACGTTTTTCACCAAATGCAGAGACAAATTAAAGAACTCGTTAGCTTTCTTGATTTCTGTGTTGCTCACAAAGGACTGAAAAACGTTGTTATTGATTGAATCGAGAACAGAATATCAGAAGAGAGGTTTATAGTCGCATATTAAAGGAAACACTTATTAGCACAGCAATATTTTTAGCTATGTACTTTTTTCCTTCTTTTTGCAGGTATAAGAACTTTAGACGTTCTTTACACAATTTAAAATATATTCATATATTGGGAAACGGAATCAACTCTACATTTCAAACATGTCAGGTGTACAAAAAACATAGAATATTAAATACAGTTTGATAGAACAATAATGCCGACTTCCATTACACTCTCATAAGAAATTAATTATTCTGCTACAAATATAGTAAGGTTGATTTTTCAAACTTTTCTAATACAATTTTCATATCTTATCATATAATACTTGTAAACTACGTAATTTATAATTCATTGAAAGACTATATTTTAGTTTAAACATATGTTATGACCATGATAACACAACACGCATGCGTTGGACTCAAGTTCTTCTAATGTATGGAAATAATATTGATATTCAAAATATCTAGCAATCACATTTTAGTTACATCATTGCATGTACACTGAGTAATCCACATAATAAATATATAAATCATAAAATAAATTAAAGGATAGCTACTGATTAATCAACCTATCAATGGATGTGAATTGTATATTACACATAATACATACACACACAAAATATCATTTTGTGTATTCGCTTAATACTAATAGATCATCAAATATTATATCTCTAATCAAACAAATGAAGGAAACTTAGCTGGTTAACATTAATCGTGCCTGATCATATTGTAATGACACTGTCTGAAAGCAATGCTAAAGAAGCTTCATATATCTGGCTTAAGGGCTTTTCTGATACAATATGAAATAGGTCTCTAGCCATATCAAAAGGTGTTCACATTTCCATCTTCAAACAATGTCATTTACAGTTGGAAAGGGATATAAGAATTCAAAAATAAGTTTGTGTCTAAACAAAATAGAATGTGATAGTCAAATTATTTAAAATCTTTGATTAAAGCACTAATGCATATATATACGCGCGCTGGAGCAATTAATAGTTTGTTTTCATATTAAGATGACAAAATTAAGACCGTTTGCGAAATTTTGCAGAAGACGTTTTTCTTAATAATTTTGATTCATGACGTGAACGTGATATTTTATGTGATGAAGGATGGAAATTTAGTGTGTAATTTACTTGAAGTAATTCTTAATATACGATTTGGCTAATTTCGGACTTATTTACACTGAATTTTAAAGTACCCCCCCCCCTTTTTTTGAGCTCTGTTTATGTCAGACCATTGTTACCGGTCAGCGCACGCGTCCACTCTCTGCGCATGTCGGATAGTCCATTGGCGGCGCGTGTATACATTTCATTTTATATTTGCTTTTCGACCGGTCCAGCGTCGGGTCGGGCGGAATCGCTGTTTGCGGTTGTTGAAGGTAGTACAGTCGCCATTGCTTGGCGTTAGACCAGTCCTGTGTTGTTACAGAGTTACTATATCGAGACGATACGATCGTCTGGTTTGTTTTGGCGTACAAGAAGGTAAGAAATTCAGCTTGGTCCCATTAATTACATGACTTATCAAATTATTTCATACTTTCCTAATTTCCTTCCTAAATTTAGTCTCCATCCACCTAAAATACATCCTTAATTTGTAACTGCTTATTTAACTAATTGAGCTATCTTTCTTTCTCTTCTCTCTGTCGTTCAACTGTTAGAACTTTCTGTCTTACTCTCCCTCTCTTTCTCTCCAATAACTAAATTCTGTCACTGAGTACCCTTTTATTAGAAACGAACCTGGGTTAGAATAAATGAAATAAGTGGGGAGTATTTCAAGGCTTCACTCCGTCCATTCGTCCACTATCTTCGCCGGTGTACACCGCCCCCCCCCCCCCCCTTCCCATCAAGCGGAGAAAGCCCTATTTAGATTTTGTAAAGAATTGCCCCCGTTACATTTGATTAAGGAGTAAACTAACCTGGGATTAGATAATGACAAATAATTTCAGAGTCGCTCATCATTCCGTATAGAATTGTGACGTCTAGATTTTGCTGTTACGATTCCTACAATATTTTCGATGGATACATATCGCCCTTAGACATTTGCGTTTGTGATACCATTCTAATTAAAATACGTACCATAAATGTGTAACTGATGCTGCTAGGTTTTAATCCATAAATCTGACCTTTCGTCCTGCATTATATATTTTACTTTATATACATGGCAGCATAATTCTCTGTTAACGATTGTGGACTTTGATTATTGCATTCCAACTGAGTGGTACCTTTCAACTTTGTAGTAATTAAGACCATTACGTTTAATATATTTAACATGTCAACGTAATTGTGAAGACGATGTTTAACGTATCAATTGATTCACCAACAAAATAGTTTTGAAGAAGTAACAAACCTATTTATTCGGAGTGTGAGGTCCGAGTTCACAAATGATAATCAGATAGAACAAAAGACACTACTAGGAATATCGATTAAAGTAAATAAAGGGATGCTTGTTGCCCTCAGGAGCATTATTAGGTTTCAATTTTAAAACTTAACAAAAAGCGAAAAAAGCAACAAGTTAATGAGTAAATCTGAACAATAAAGTCTTGATAAATCTGATACCTCCGACGTTTTTACAAACAAAAGTGTTTAATATCCCTCTAGCCTTTATTTGGTTCTGAAGCAGCTTTAGTAGATTTTGTTGCAAACGTTTCGAAGGGAACGCTACAGTACTGTAAAGTATTACAGTATAGTTACATTGTAACCACTGCTGTAAGTAACTTAAAAAGTATATATGACATGGAGAGTAAAGCAGTAAGCTATTAAGAGAAATGTAATATGATAGTTACTAAGTACAAAAAGTACAAAGAAACAAATAATGAAATTATGAATAAAGTTGGCTAAACAGAAGGACACAGTTTTAAACGGCTTCTTAGAGGCGGGAATGAAGTTAACGAATAAAGGTTTAAAGAAGATTACAACGAAATGAAGGATACAAATTAAAAACAACCTCTCTAATCCTTGTATATACACGTTTCCTATACAATGGAAATGTATACTACATAAAAATAAAAGCTTCACTTGAGAACCTGAATAGTTTTACAGTCATTATATTATAGAATATATATTTTACAGCTAGTTATTCAATATTTCAAATTAGCATCGGACAAAGCAAAACAATATATTATAGTAATGCTGCGAATGTAAGAAAACATATTTTAATTCCAGATGGATTATATAACCTTAAATGCTGCGTGAGCAAAGTCAAAGAAGAATAACTCTCAATAATCACGATGAAGAAAGTAATAATATTAAGTGCTAGGAAGACAATTAAAAAGGTCCTATTAACTCAAAGAAATAATTATAGAGTGTATTTAACCGACTATTTCTCTAAACTAAGATTCAATAGTCAGAGCTATGTACAAACCTCTAGTAAATTGAATGCAGTTTGCGGAATTTGAAACCTATTAATATGTATATTTTCTACGACCAGATCAATAACAGCAACTTACTCAAGCAGCAGCTCCAATGAGTCTTCGACGTCTTTTTGTCCAAGCCTATAAGCAGAACTTACAGTATTGAGAATTATAGGGCCCAAAATCATATACGTCTCTTATAACAAGTTCAAAGGTAATGAGTGTTCCAATTAATTCCAGTTTTAAATGTGTTCATGTACTGATGGACTTGACAGAGCTGATGTGCAAAGAATCGTTATGTATCATAGGTAGATCCATGTAATCCCGAAAGTTCTTCAATGAATTCACAATAATCCAAGATGAGTGTTTTATCGAAAATGTCAATTACAATCAATATTTTGTCAACACCTGATTCCTTTTAAATTATATCTGAACACTACGGTAAATAGTTTTGAACATTGAAATTAAAGGAAGAAAGGCTAATCTTGGTGATCTCAAACTTCTATACTTCTCTCATTGACCTATATAGCAATAGTAATTTCAGAAAACCTTTATCATCTTAATTGAAAATTATTCCAAGCTGTACACAAGTTTGCTTCTGCAACCCTCTAATGTCAAAATGTAGGCTTATTAAAGCTCAGTCTTCAGCCGAAAGCCACGGAAACATATGTTTACAACTTACAAGCAAAAGAAAACTAAGTTACGAACTAAAACTCCAACTTCATTCTCGGACATGACCATATACCATCCCCTTACAGGAAATGGTAAAGAAAACTTTATGACGTTCCACAACAAAAGCGGAAGTCGAACTTTCTTTCCGACCTGAATTAAGTACGACTTGAGTTAGCCAGCCCCACTTATTAACATAACCTTATCTACACATTTAAGTATTTAGTACTAAACTTACTACATAAGTCACCAACCACAGTGACATTAAATTTAACTAATTCATCACTTCAACTTCTCTAGCTTGCTAATTCGCACATTACCGGCTAGAATCTGGTCAGTGTATGAACATCGCTAAACGGTCAATACCAAATGGCATTTAATAGTTGAATAATTACATTGTCTATATATGAATGGGAGTACTTTGAGATGATGCACTCATGTACTTGGCACTAAAAAAGAACGTTTGTTATAAAGCTCTCTAAAATTCTGAACTTTTTAAATACAATTTCTACAGACGTGTACGTGTTTTGTTTTTCATGTGAGCAGCATTTCTTTTGTTAGAAAGGTGGGCTTTTATCACCAGGCGTATACTCATTTAGATATATCATACAACATTTATTATAGTAAAATGAGTCCATTCTTGGCTTTATTTTTGTCTGCAGGCACAGGGATCATAAAGCAAAGATGTGCGATTCGGACTGCGAACATCCAGAGTATGAAATCGCAGCCTTCATGTTGAATAGGTGAGGGCTGTATTATAATATGCAAAGTGTAGCTACACTTTTTATATTTTGAATCTGATAGATTGCAATTCATCCAAATGAGATATTAATATCGACCCTCTGAAAGCTGTCTGTCATAATTACCTCGCAGTCAACACACATCAATGGATCATCAGAATAAATTATGTTACTGATTGTTTCGGAGCAAACAAATTTCACCTATTGCTCATTGCTACCAATCTCTCTAATACATCTTGCGAACTATGACAAAAGACTGTTAGAGGTACCTATGGTGGTATGCGTGATTTCACAAAACTGCAGACAACTGAGTTTGGATCATTTGTTTTAATTTAAATGACGCATCATATGTTAACTTTCTCCAAGTTTATGATTTTATCATGTATTTTACAGACTTTAAAACATGATAGTAATAATAATAATAATAATAATAATGAGGACTTTGTATAGCGCCTAACCTTTAGAAGCTCTAAGCGCTTTATAACATTAGGCAACTTTTATAAGATAAAGAACATATATAATGATATGATTACAAAAACAAACACCATGAAATTAGAAAACATAAAAAACATGCTGGAAATATTTATGGTAGGAAACATTATTAGGTCTTTAAGTTTGTTCTTGCAGTCGAAATAAGTGAGGTTTGAGAGCACGCTTGAATGGGATCACTGTGTCTTTGTGTCTAAGATCAATGGGCAATTTATTCCACGTTTCTGGGCCCTGGTATGCAAAAGAACGCTGCCCATATGACTTTATTTTAATAGTGGGAATAATGGATATACGATTGTCAGAAGAGGAGCGTAAGTATCTTGCTGGTGTGTATACATGGGCGACGTCGGATAGGTATGTTGGACTGGAGTCCGTCAGTGAAACGTAGCACAGAGAACACATTTTGTGTTTGATTCTCGATCGAATGGATAGCCAGTATAGGGTACAGAGCAGCGGGGAGGTGTGCTCTGATCGTGGTACTCTAAGTACGATCCGAGCAGCTGTGTTTTGAACTTTTTGAAGTTTCTGGAGTAGATATTGAGACAGAACCAGACAGAACTGAGTTACAATAGTCCAGTTTTGAAAGTACTAATGAACACACAAGTGTTTTAGTGGCATCAACTGAAAGATATTTGTGAATGGAGCTGATGCTTCTCAGCTCAAGATATGCAGCCTTGCATATGTTCATGAAATGTTGGTGCAATATGAGAATACTGTCCAGAGTAACACCTAGGTTTCGTACTGATTGTGTGAATTTAATGTTGGTGTTGCTCATATTTATTGTTTGAGGTAAAGGATGTGAATGAGGAAGCCTTTGTGTTGTGATCAGAATGGCCTCAGTTTTATCATCATTCATATGCAGCTTGTTACATGTCATCCATGATTTCACATCAGAAATGCACCTCTCTACACCTTGGATGGTGGCATCAACTTCAGGTGGGTGGTTAGATTTGTATATTTGGGTGTCATAAACGTACACTTGGCGAGACACTGAATGATGATATATGACACTTGAGAGCGGCTGAGTGTACATAATGAAGAGAACAGGTCCAAGAACAGACCCCTGTGCAACAACACAACATAGATCAACTGGGCTGGGGTGTATTCCATTTGCAGACACAATTTGTGTCCTGTTGACCAAGTAGAACTTCAACCACAGTAAGGCTGTATCATGAATGCCAAATACATGCTGGAGACGGTGAAGTAATATATCATGGTCTATTGTGCCAAATGATGCAGACAAATCATGAGGGTGAGGACTGTAAACTCTCCGCTATCCAAAGCAGAGAGAATGTCATTAACTACTTTTTGAAGAGTAGTTTCAGTACTGTAGCAAGGGCGATATGCAGATTGTACATTGTAAAAAGACTGTTTGAATTCAGATGAGATACAAGCTGGGATAGAACAACCTTTTCTAAGATTTTTGATATGAATGGGAGATTAGAAACTGGGCGGTAGTTCTTTAAATCGTTATGGGCTCGTTGGTTTCTTCAGCAGCGGCTTTACAATGGCAGTTTTGAAAATATTTGGGAATTCCCCTGATGAGAGAGAGGTATTAATAACATCAGTTAGTGAATGCAATACTGGATCTAAGCACTCAAGCAGCAGTGATGTTGGCATTGGATCAAGTTCACATGACTTTGGTGCATTCTTCAACATGATTGTACTTACGAAATCCATAAAGACAGGTTCAAATGCTGCTAATGGTTGCCGCTCAGATTCTGTATCCCAACTGTATGGTGCGTCGAGTCAATTGAAATCGTGGTGTCAAGCTTATATCTAATGGTTTGTACTTTGTCACGGAAGAAATTTGCGAACATGTCCGGCAGGTCGACTGGAGAGAAGGTAGTTGTAAGTGGTGTAGATTTGTTCCTTGACATTAGCTTGTTAGTAATCTCGAAGAGCTCTTTGCAGCTGGAACTTTTCATGATCTTAATAGTGTAGCTGGTTGATTTCGCTGCATGGACTATATTTGTGACACTCATCTTAGCGACTTTATAGATTTTCTTTCGAATAGTGAGTCTGGTGGAAAGCCAACGCCTCTCAACTTTATCGCGGTCTCTTTTAGCAGTGCGAAGCTGGTCCCTAACACTGCTATGCCATGGAGAACACTTTTGAATTGCTACTCGGCACTTGGTAGCTGGTGCATGTTTGTCGAGCAATGAACGCCGGAAGTTATCGAGTTGTTCTGCTGTAGGAGGTAAGCAAGTTGTTAGGTCTTCTTGGATGTCACGCATTAGTTTGGTTCTGTTTATCATACGGAGATTTCTCTTAGTAGCAGATAAAGGTTGAGGGTCAGGGACTGATACGTCAAGATGGCATATAATGCTGAGGTGATCTGATTCAATTTCATGGGATACCAGGGAGAACCGTAGAATGTTATAATCAGGTCTATGCAGAACCAGTCTAAAATGTGACCATGTTTATGGGTGGGTTGGTTAACTGACTGTTTGAGGTTGAAAACATTAATGAAATCTAGGAGTTTTAATGTATTTGGGTTTCCGGGACAGTCCAAGTGAAAGTTGAAATCTCCAAGAATAATCAGTTGCCACCTATCGAATTTCCATACTCCAGGAGATTTGGAAACTGCTCCAAAAAGAGAGAGTCAGTCAGTTTTTTTATCTACTAGGAGTAGGGCAGTTTAGGCAGAAAAAATGGACTGACCTTTGCTCCAGTGTGAGTCTGGTTTGGACTTGTTCAAACGATGTGTGGTCGAAATAGAATGTTGTAGTGTGGTTAAGACGTTTGATCATGGAGTTCTTTGTGATGACAGCAATTCCACCTCCACGAGAGTTACGGGGGAACGACTTGATGGAGTAACCAGTGGCTGTTAGATCCACACACTTGGGTTCATCACCTGATGTTTTTAGCCATGTTTCTGTCAGGAAAAAGACGTCGATATTCTGGTCGTTGATAAAATTAACTATTTCTGTGCGCTTTTGCGGTGGTCCTACTGATTGGGCATTGAATAATGCAATAGGCAGAGTTATCTCTTGGATAGTTGACACAAGGTTGACGAATTAATAGGGATTTGAATTAGGTTATCTAAATTAACGGTCGAATTTTTAAATTGTTGAGTTGGAAAGGGCATAAGGGAGATAACTGGAATTCTTCTTCCTGTTCTACGCCGGCCAGCTTTGAAACAACGTTTCTTTTTCGCTTACATTTACATTTAAGTAATGATAAATGTAGTCCCAGTTCATTTAGTCTAGAACACAATGTAGTGTGGAGAGCCAGGGAGTGATCATTTAAAGCCATTAATGAGTGTCCATCGTAACATAAACGGGTTGATTGGCGAGTATCGCGTGATGGTGGTTTGTTCAAAAACGAAGGAAGTTGTAGCAGTGGAGCAAAACAGCTGAGAAAAAGTCTAATTGTTCTCGTTTCCAAAACAAGGAGATGAAGAAACCCATACAAACTGAACAGCCAATACATAATGAACACAATAACGAAAACAGGCAACAAGCACAAATATCATGAAAACAGCACAAGAAACGGAACAGCTGCTTCAAGCCGGTTAAGCGATAGCGGCCATCTTGAATGATCTGCATAACGGCGCAAGAGAGTGCATCCGTACTTTCTTCGACAAGGAATTTCTAAGTAAAACTCCTCATTTTAAACAATACATTACGGAACTTTCTCTATATAGTCTGCGCGAAAAGGATACGTTTTAACCAAAACTAAAAATGCGGTTTCAAACATAGCATAATCGTTTGGGTTGTCAATATGGCTCTTAGCATGAAAGCTAGGTCATCCGCCACAGTGATTGGAAAGTGTAACAAAATATCTTGTGCTCGAATCTCGTGCAGAAACATACTTTATTGCACCCGACATTTCTAAACTGTCAAAATCGCATTTAACGTGGGGAAAGCGGTTTACATGCAAAAATCGCGATTAGTGTTTTGGTTTCTTGCATTTTGATATTTAAATATAACATATACAGAATATTACGTTTGCTCAGCCCCAGTTAGTGTCTTAGAGGGGAGACGGAAGTAAGACTAGCAGAGCAGTCGGGGTCGACAAGTCTAGTGGGTGGAAACAGTCGATGTGGAGAAAAAGGAGAAGGAATTTGGAGAAAGTCGCGATGAAAAGGAAAAGGGATTGGAAGAATAGGAGAGAAGAATACACAGATGAGTAGAATACAAGGACAGGTGTGAAGCTATCTAGCAGTACTAATCAGTGATGCAATAGGCTATCAAAGGGTCGAGCGGAAGGAGAGTACTTGGGTAATTTTAATCGTTTGACTATTGAATTGTCTTTAAATTTGTATTCGTTGAATTTCACTTTTTTGCATATTCAATCATTTAACCATCAGCATTGCTGACTAGAGGGTCGGAGCTTTACATCTATCTTTCACTAATTTAACTTCCAAACAAACTAGAGCCTGGGTGGGACGTCTATAATGATTTAAATATAATATTGGGAGCACCCCATCTCAACCATAATACACCTAACACATTGGTGGCATAACAATCCGTCCCGTCACACGGAAAATAATGTTATCAGAGCCTAATAGTTGGTTCCCAGCTAGAGCATAAGACCTTTCATAGTTGGTACGCTTCAGTGTGACACTCAACCCAGGAGATTTATCAGTTTTATCGAGGTCGATTTCGTATGAAACAGTGTCTTATTCTAAGCAATATTTAATATAACTTTCTTTAGTTCATACAACTACAGAAGAAAAGAATGAAAAGAGAATGAATGGATTTTGACTTGTCGTCATTTAATAAAAAGGTGTGTGCGACTGCATGAATATATACAGCCGAATCCAAAGCAAATAGATACAAAAGTTCTAACAGCTCATAACACATTCATCGAATTATATTACAAATGTTAACTTATTATGTAACAGCTTTCCTGCGGTTATTGATATTTGTTTATTTCATAATTGGGTGCCTCGTGCAGATGGCATGTTACGGATTTCAAGTAATTATTTTTTTTTATCATTGAATAGGATTATTCGACTGTGTGAAAGTATTGGTCTAAATACAAACGACGTGCGCCAAATCATGCAGCAGATGGCCAAGGAACAGAGGAATATCTCTAGCAAAATGTTTCAACTTGTCAAACCCATATATCTGTTGTTAGGTTATTTCATAATTTTGTTGGCGACATGAAACCAATAAATGAACTGGGTTTTGTATATGTCAAGGAAATTTCGTTTTTTACTAGAGACCTAATAATGCATGGGTATATTTTGTATCATTAAAGAGTACCAAATGTTAATGTTTGGATTTAATGGTTTTGATACCCTGAATAATATGCAATATGGCATGAGAGGCTGGCATACTCTGCCAAATATATACTCACTTATAACACTGCATATGTGTCTTAGTCCACGTCCATATATCCAATGTGTGCTTAATTTGAATTCGTAATTGCATATTGTATTGATCACGTTCAAACAACATATTAGCTAATTTATGTTCATGATTGAAACTTCTTTTTCAGATAATTAAAGATATAAATAAGCCATTTATTTGGATTTTAGTTCTGAACCCAGTCTTGATAATGAACCTGTTTGCAATTTGGAGTAAGTTTCCACTGCTGGAGGTTGTATTTCGAGGTACGGCAGCAGGTGGAGAGGTATTGCTAAATAGATCAAGAAAGAAGGTATTGCGATATAGAATCGTAATAGAATCCTGGAGATGTATATAAGATCAGAAGTGAGAAGAAAAAAATTCATATTCCTATTCCTGTTATTGTTCTTATTTTAATTTTAGTCTGCATTTGCATTTAATGATGTGTATAACTTTAGTTTGATAAGAATTGTTTATTTTAATTATTTATTCGAATTACAAAGTACTCATCTAGCTGTCTAGACCAAAACAACATTTTGGTTTTTTTCGGAATTCACTTAAATACGTTCTTCACAATGCCATTGTGATACATTGAGACGGTAGTCAATTCAGCACAGTCAAGGATATTGACAATTAAGCACAGTCAAGACCAATAGATCATCAGTACAATCAAGACTTTAAATTTATTCGGAATTTATTCGGAACACTATTCGTTTTGATTGGCGAGGAACTTTCATGATTATTTTGGATCTAGTTCACAATACTTTAAGTATCTCTAAAATATTCACTCTATGACTTAGAAACTTCAACTTTTTGCTACGTTCTTTCTGTTACTTAGTTTAAGACTATAGACTCATAACAGTATTTCAGTAAAAACAAATACATTCTTACCTCTTCTCTGAAAAGAAATGAAAAATAGCACTCCATCTTTATATTTATTACATATCTACTCTTTGACGTTTTCTATTTCCCTTAGTAAACAACGAATGTTTCACACCTTTTCTTATCCATGTTTCATTTGATTATCTTCCTCCCCCATCCGGCCTACCATTCGGTTGAACACGTGCATGTGTTGTTTAATTGGTTTTGACTGAGTCGTGTGCCTTGGTTATATGCATTGTAAAATTTTTGGCATATTGTCGCTTCCAACTAATTCTTAATCTTTAGCTTTTCTGTGTTCTTTTTAATGTGTTTCCCTTTAAATCTTGGAAGAGAGCTATGACGCCATTAGAAATACGTCTTAAAAAATAATATGGAAATTTTCAATTTTAATCTACGCGATTAGAAATCTGTTGTGGCTGGGGGTCAATAATGACACTTGGGGGTCGTACGACTATTCCTGTTAAACGAATCTATAGATTTAACATATGAATGTGTGCTTATGAAATGAAACGTGTTTATAGAGTCACATGTTAACAATGTTACAAGTGGCTGACTTCAACTGAAGGGACTTAGTACAAGTGTTCGAGTTGACCGCAGTAGGCATCCCTGTATACATGCATGGAAATCCGATGTTAAATGGTCCATAAGATTAACATGAGCAATGCGTTTATAGGGTCACATTTTACCATATAAATACTTTTGACACCCTACAAACTACTGACCCCAAAAAATACTTTTGATTCTATAAACACTTTTGACCCTAACAATTCGTTCATACGTTTAATATGGGTGCGCCACTTGGGAGTCAGGAGTTTACAGTGTTTCAATTGGATAAACTCATAATGGTACACATAATATTTAGCACCCAGTTTGTACGATAACCTATCGCATAATGACTATATTCTTATATCCCAGATTTATATATAAAGCATTACCTAGATTATGTTGCCGTTGTTGGAAAATTTGCATCATTGTAATGATGATATAAGTAGCTATGATCATGGAAACCAACTTACAATAACTCTAAAATAGATGTGACTCAAATTAATGCAAAAATTACGAAATTGCTACAGAATTTAAAGGAGACAGAAAAATATCCTTGAACATTAGACAAAATTGGCTTCGACCAAACGTGGTACTAAAACTATGAAAACGTCAGGGACCCAAGTGAGCATCTATGTAGCATTAATATTCAAATCGTCAAGACAAAATAAACAACAAAATTCCGAAATAGCACCGGACTTTAACGGAGAATGGACTTTATCCGGAATCGTTTCTTTCTTTAAAAACTGACCAAGACTAAAAGTAGCACTAATATCCAGATTTTATACTGGACTTTTAAAAATATCAATAAGTCTGTTTAAGCCAGGACTGAAAGTATTACTAAAATTCCTAAGCTAAATAACCTTTAGCGGTTATTGAAAAATTGTCCTCAAAAATTATAAATGAGGTGGAGACAAAAAGTAAAACTTCATTTCTAATCCAGCATACCACATGTACAATTCAGCATCCGTTTTTACATGACGAAGCACCCATCTAATTATAATTATCCATGCATACCATATGTACTATCTAACGCAACATTTTAACAAATATCCAGCACCTACGATTTGATTACAATCATACACATCACATACATTATCCAGTACACTTTTACAAGTGTTCAAACACTGATAGGGGTTTACGTGCATTGATCCCGTGAATAACTATTAAACATACTAAAATATACTTTCCAACGCGCTTTGTGTAGTGTCCACGCACTTACTATAAGAAGAAACAAGTAGCGTTTGAAGACAGGAAATTATATCGCACTCATATACTTTCCAACACACCACATATATCATCCAACACCCATACAGTCTTAAACGCCTTGTGTAGTGTTCCCACACCAACTATCAGACGAAATGTGTATTGTGTAAAGCAAGAAGAGAAAATCTACTATTGACTATCCTATATATGCTATCAAAAATCCCTTTACCCCAACATGTTTGAGTGTGTAAATGAGATAGTGCGAGTGTGTTTAAGTCACTGGATAACATTGTCAAGGCAAAGCAACATTTACGTTTTCTTTAGCATCAGCCCTTTTCTGAATCACAATGAAAATTTCACAAGTCATCATATAAGTCCATTTTCTTCTTTCACTTACGGTCTCACATTTTGAATTTCGTCATCGGCAGGAGTTTTTCGTCGCCTTCTGTTTCTTCTCTTGGTCTGGATTTCTTGCATTTCTTGACGGGGATGTGTTCTTCTGATTTTGAAGACCTCTTCTCCTCTTCCTTTTCCTTCATTTGTTTGTTCTCTTTTATCTCAGGACATTCAGAAGACCCGTGAACTTTCTCCAAACAATGATAACAGGTATTGTTGCCTTTGTCTCTTTTTTCTGCCATATGTTCTTTGCTTTGATGATGTGGTCATTCTTAAGCTCATTATCCTTGCTCCTAACAGATTATCTCGTAAGGACGAGAAGAACAATGTTTTCTCTAAAGAATACTTACGAATGATTCTCACTAAATTACCGATGGTAACAGCGGTCTGTTGTGCTTAATCTGGAACAAGGAAAGCAAGCTGTGTTGACTCTTCCGTCTTCACCAACTTCACCGTTTGACAGCTGAATGAATTTACTTAGGGTAAGATAAGTGTCCCATCTACAGTGACCCGCTGGGCATAAAACTTAGTAAAATCAAATTTCGCAATCAAGATGAAAGGATTTCAGTGAGAAAAAAACGAAAATGAGAGGCAATGACATGTCATGTTGCCCCACACACGAGCATTAAATCAAATTCATGCTAGAGATTTGAAAGACGACATGAATACGCCTGAATCAACGCTCTCCATGTCTGCCACAAAACCCAAGTAGTGTAGATTTACCACAAAATAAAGTAATTTTGCAGTTCCTGAAAATCAATACAACATTTAAGAAACGCAAAAGCCCGCTTCCAAAAAACTTAGAACGAAGGCTTACACCTAAACCAATGCATTTAAACATTTTAGGTAGTGTCCGAAAAATAGTCAAATTAAATTTTGCAATAAACATGAAACGATCAAATATTTAAAACGAGAAATAAGAAACCAAACAACGACGAAGATCCGTGTCACAAAACACTCTCCAAAAGTGTTGGCAGAAGTTCATGCTTGTAATCTTGAAGAAGACACGATGTTCCCATATTCAACGCAATCTACATCCACTACAGAATGAGATCGAGTGGGTTAGAGAGAAAATGTTCATAAAGTTACCACAAATAATATGTAAGTAAGTGAAAGCTAACACACTCACACTCACACAATCACACTATGGCGTCCAACATTAAAATGAAAGAGCGCATCTAGTGGAATCAGCTGTTTTAAAAGTACTTGGTAATCCGCTAATTTTTCAAAAATGTCATCAAGATTCTTCAATGGAAATTAGCGCAACTCTGATGTCTTTACAGTTGATCAATATATGACTATTTTCAAAGTACTTAGTCTTCTTAAAACATTCCAATACCGATTATAATAAAGTCTATGCCTTTGTTGATGCTGTTCTTCTTTGTGTTTCATTTGAAATCGTACAAAGTAGTCGAAAATTGCGTTTTCGCAGTTCAGGAGATAGACTCAATGTTTCCCTTCAAACCACCCGTTTACGAGAATATAATCATTTCCAAACTAATCAGCTTGTCTATATAATTTACATATAAAATGTTAAGAGCTCTATATGGTAAATAATACAATATTTCAATTTTGAAAAAGTAAATTTTCAAACCACACTAATCTGATACATTTTTGTTATTGATACATATTACCCACAAGTTCTAGTCTAGTATATCCTAATATCAAACGGTTTTCGTAAGATATAAACGAAACGTGTGTCTCACTTGTAATAAAACATTTTTATGCATAATAAATATCTATATTATAATCGTTAACCAAGATAAATAAAGAATAGGCTTGCGAAAACAATAGTTCATAAAACTTGACTGCGAAAATCCGAATTCCAGTACGTAGGTAATATATACGAATTATGTATCACTAGTAAATTTAAAAGATGAGAATATACCATTGAGACTCTAATAATTGGTTTTGGTCTCTATGACCTCCTATAATGGTAAAGATATCATATGTTTAACAGTATGGCTCTGGAGCTGAAGATTCAATATTAAAAATACATGCTTACTGTCCAATATGATCATACAACAAACACCATCAACGTATGTACTATCCACAATTTACACATGAAAGGGATAGGAATATTCACAAAATATATTTACAAAAATATAACGTTACACAAGAGCTTAGGAAGTAAACTAAAAGTTCAGTTAGATCACACACACACACATGCAAGCATGCAAGGATTGACATGATCAGTCATAGTATACCCACAAAGATATGCACACACTATCAGACGAGATACATAAGTGTGGTTTCAAATTCGGTGCTTTTGAGGAGGTCGACCAGTTTGTTTTAAAGTCTTTGTAAATCTCGTATTAATTCTGAACATGTTAGGAAAGCTAAATATTGGGATATCTCAATCGTCACTTTCAATTTTTAGCTTTTAATTTAGTGGAATTTGATTTTCATTTTTTTATTGTTTTTATTTCATATGTTTGGTTTTAATATCCATCTTCATATGTAGTTTCTCAAAATTAGTTCCTTTTACATTTTTATCCTCAATTTTTATTTGTTATATTAAATTTCAAGTTTCCTTTTAAACTATGGGGTATTAGATGGTTGATAGCTATTCCCAGTTTCAATTCACGTAGACCCTTATAAGTGTTTGGATAGTAGTCTAAACCTTGGTGCTGGATAATATATATGATGCGATGGATTGTAATTAAAAAGCAGGTTTTGATTAGTGTCCTAAATGTCGGTGTTTTACTGTATATGTGGTATGATTTGATAGTCATACAAATAGGCTGTTGGATTGTATGAGTTTCGTGCTGGATAAGAAATGTAGTTATACTTTCTGGTCCCACCTTAGTTTAATATTGTATAGTCAGGTTTTTAGTTATCGCTAAAGCCCATTTAAGTTTAGGACGAATTTTTTTTAAAGATTTACGGATATTTTTTAAAGTTTGGTATAGATTAGGAATATTAGTAATACTCTTGTCTTGGCTAATATTAAAAGATACAGTTCCAGATAACTCCTCCATTTGAGGAGGTCCACCAGTTTAATTTAAACTCTTTGCAGATCTCGTATTAACTCTGAACATGTTAGGAAAGCTAAATATTGGGATTTCTCAATCGTCACTTTCAATTTTTAATTTTTAATTTAGCGAAATTTGATTTTAATTTTTCATTGTTTTTATTTCATATGTTTGATTTTCAATTTCCATCTTCATATTTAGTTTCTCAAAATTAGTTCCTTTTACATTTTCATTCTCAATTTGTATTTTTGATATTAATTTCCATGTTTCCTTTTAAACTTTGTGTTTATTTCTCTTTCTCGATCTCCATTTCAAAATTTAGTTCCTAACGGTATTTTTCCTCAATCTTCATTTTTAATTTTTTTCAATTTGAAATGGTATAGGTAGTGTGTTGAATAGCATGCTGGTGATAGTCCCTGCGTTTACACACTACTCCTTTCTTCCGATAGCACGTGTAGGGCATGAGGGACTACTCAAGACGTTTGAAATAGTTTGTTTGGGTTTCGAATGGACGAATATTAATGTTTTAGAAAGTATGCATGTACGATTTCATCTCTTTCTCTCGCACATTACCCATTTTTTATTGTTGGTGTGGGATAATAAGCACTACACTAGGAATTTTAAATTGCATTCCGGTTATTGGCTGGTGTAAATATGTTTGAATATTATATCTGTGCGATTTAATCCTCTTTTACACAATACTTATATCGTCTGATAGTTTGTGTGGGGTTTCAGACACATCAAAGGTGACTTGTTTGTATGGCTTGTTGATGATATGATGTGCTGAATAACATGTTTATCAGATTATTCATTCTGTCCCTTTCTGCTGATAGCGTAGATTTTTAGACACTATACAAGTCGGTTTGGATAGTGTGCATGTGAATGTTTGGATAGGATATTTGTGTGATTATATCTCTTTCGTTTACACAATACCCCTATCGTATCATAATCTGTGTGTGATTTATGGCACTACATAAGTCATTTGGGATTCTATATATTGGATGATATAAGTGATGCGTTGGATAGTATGTCAGTGCAATTTAATCTACTGTCTTCAAACCCTATAGCTTTATTCTGAAAGTAAGTGACGGAGACACTACATAATGAGTTTTAAATAGCGTGTATGGGGTATTGGATGGTTGATAGCTATTCCCAGGTTCAATTCACGTGGACCTCTATACGTGTTTGGATAGTAGTCTAAACCTTGGTGCTGGAAAGTATATATGATGTGATGGATTGTAATTAAAAAGCAGGTGTTGGTTAGTGTCCTAAATATCGGTGTTTTACTGTATATGTCGTATGATTTGATTGTGATACAAATAGTCTGTTGGATTGTATGAGTTTCTTGCTGGATAAGAAATGTAGAATTTTTATAAATTTTTATATGTTTTAAAGTTTGGTATAGATTAAGAATATTAGTAATACCCTTGTCTTGGCCAATCTTAAAAAACAGTTCCAGATGATTTTCAGTCAAAAAAAAACTCCGGTACAATTTTGGAATTTTAGTGCTAATTGTGGTCTAGTCAATTTAAATATTAATGTTTCAGATTTTCTCATGCTTTGCTAGAGTCCGGAACATTATAGTTCTACTTGGGGGTATTTTCCGTTCTCCTTTAACTTCTAGGACAATTTCCTGATTTTAGCATTACTTTTAGTCAACTTCCATATTATTGTTATTATGAGTTAGTTTCCTTGGCTATAGATATTCATAGCATCATTAATGTAGCGACACAGCCAACATAATTTGAGAAATATCTAATACTTTGTATGCAAATCTTGGATACAAGAATATAATCTTGATGCAACTAGTACATCATGTCCCGAAGCCAAAATTCCTATATGTTAACCCTATCTACACATTGGCGGATCGAGCAGTTATTTTTGTGCTTTGTCCTAGCGACATCTGGTGGATTTCATGAAATGCCTCCCTTGGTTTGCAATGCTGACTTACCAATACAAGACAGTAAATGTGCCATCTGAGGTCAGCCACTTCTAACAATGTTACTATCCAATCCCTATTGAGGTCATCTGTTGTTAACAATATTACCATATGACCCCCATGCGTCGTACGGTAAACAATTCATAGGGTCAAAAGTATTTATGAGGTCAAAAGTGGTTATAGGGTCAAAACTGTCAATGGGCTGAGAAGTATTTATGGAGTTAAAAGTGTGTATAAGGTCAATAGTGTACATTGTATCATAAGTACAGGATCAAAAGTGGCCCTATAAAACCATATCCATGTTAAACCCATTTAAAATAAGATTTTGCATACGTACCTACGGTGGTTTCTTTCCAGGCCATTTCGAAGAACACTGTTACTGTGCCACCCCAGTTGAGGTCAGCCACTTGTAACACTTAATGTTTGACCATATAAACATTTCTGACCCATTCCCGTGTTAAACCTATGGACCCATTTAACAGGATTTCTCGTATGACCTATGTGTCATTTTGACACCCTGGCGCAATATGTAACTGCTAACATGCCTTGTTGAACGTCTTTAATGTGTACCTGTTTCCTATGAGGGTGTCCTACTATAATTTATGAAAAGTTACTTAAAGTGTGTTAGCATGTTTTAATATCTGCTTCAGACAATATTCCATTATTGAATATAGCCGGTGATCGATAAGAGTAGCCGCTAGTCATTTGTTGCTGCTGTGAGTTCTAGATATACAATTATTGACGTTGCGATTGAGTACCTAATATAGATTTGGTGATGTGAATGCAAGACATATATTGCCTGGAAACAATTAAAATTTGTTAGGAATATATTAATGACTTTAAGGTTACTTTACGAGTTTTAAATGAAAATTTCCTTTAATAGAATACATGCATAGTTCAGAAACCATATAAACTATATATATTACACCGTACAATACCGCAAATGCACGACTGAGTATAAAAGCAAACCTAAGAGTTCTAAACTGGATAACCATTTACAGAAAGGCTAACAAAACGGAAAGAAAATTTTGGTTTATTTCTTATGCATATATACAAGTAATGTGAAAAGACCAAAGAGTCACGGAATACCAATTTTAGGGTTGGTAAGTTATCATTGTTGCATTTTTTTAGTTAGATTATTAAGTAATTATATCATTAAAATATATTATCGTTTGTTCCTATATATATCTTGCAGACCATCATTCATTCTGTACTTTTACAGAATTATTACCATATAAATACTGTTATGAAAATATATTTCCACGAAAGATCCATAATACATGAAACATTTACATCATTCTGCATATCAGGGATATGGTAGGTAATGAAGATACACATTATGTACGCTTGTTTGATTGTAGATGAAGACCTGTGTTTTTACTGGCAGTATCCTAAGGTAGAAAATATGTCATACTTCTACTTCAGCAAAGTTGTTGTCTATAGGTCAGCGCAGTACTGGGTCAACAAAAACAGGTGGCCTTCCAATGACTTTCACTTTTTCTACGACAAAAAAAGAGTAGAAAATACTTGTTCTGTCTTTTTTTTATACGTGCACCAATATAAACAACTTGTTTTTGTACATATGAAGCACATCATATGTTGCACCAACACAAAATACAATAAACATTCTCAAGTTTACATTGTCACTTTCTTAGCTTGTAACACTTCTGCTTAATTATAATAAAACATTTGGATTAACCATGGTCATATGCGTAGACTCCTATGCTGTGTCAAGGATTATTTTTTAAATTTAATTTCAACGATGACCAAATGTTTGTACACTTGTTATTTGGCGATGGTATTATGCTTTTTGCAATTCCACAGATAACTGTAAGTAATATATGTTACCTATGGCGATTAACTAAAATTTCTCTAAAAGCTCCCATAATTATGTTTGTTCCAAACATGAATTTCAAATATATTACGTGGAATTCAAAGGACACAACAGATTTACAGGGTCTGTATTCAGGTGGGGCGACAGGAAGGTAGCATCAATGAACCTGAACAAACGGAACGTTACCTAACCAAAGGTTTCTTTGTAGTCGGATGGTTACAAATATGCCGGGTTACGCTTAAAATTCACTGCGTTGCATTGTTCCATGGGCCTAAGATTGGGATCCCGTCCCGGAGACCCCTCGCCGACCTGGTCTTGTTCTATCACCCAACCATCACCCTTTCCATCCCCCAACGATACAAAAACATTATCTGGCCACTGATTAGAGTGGCATTTCGAAAATATGATGTTAGAAAACAAGATGAAATTTGACGCTGTAATTTGATAGTTATACATGGGAATATGAATAACATTCTAAATATATTTAGCTTCGCCTTCTCGATAAATATAACCACTAACTATATACAGTCTCCAAAAAAAGAATTTTTGGGTTTGGTCATACCCGAGATACGGGTGCAGCAAATTGGTGGAAATATTATAAATTACCCATTGAAACACTAGCATGTAGACACATTCTGTTGTTTCAGTATGGCTTACCACATACGGTGTTAAGTACAATATTTACCTATGCAAATGCTGGATGGTGGAAGAAAATATTTATATTATGAATCCAGAAAACTCATTCAACTTTTTCTCTTTGAGTGTGGAGGTACAGAGTGACAAACAATTATTTAAATACAATACCGATTACATTGAATATTGATAATTGTTTTGGTGTCTTGGATACCAGTTTCATTCAAATATGTATTGTGCATATATAAAAAGGTACACGAATACTTGCAAAGCTATTAAATATATTAAATTCGTTGAAACTAAGAAAAACTATTATTTATCCAGCCGCTGAAATATGCAGTTGAACAAAACTGGAAACAATTACAGTCAACATTATATGAAGTATCCAAAACGAAAAGGTGTTTTCTGTTCATTAATTTCGTGTATTACGTTTGGTTGCTAGACAGATTCAAAGTTCGAATAGATATTCTTCTAAATCACTATATATCATTAGTGAAATAGCGATTTGATTACTATTACGAAAACATAATGTTGATGTGTTGCAAATTAAAACCGAATTCAAGGTAGTAAAAGCGAACGAGATACGCTGGTAACTGCGACGAAAGAGAATATTCCAATAATATAGAATTGTAAATAAGTTTGAAAGACATGTTCATGTAAGCTCTTATTCGTAATTGTTATTCAAAATTTAGAATGTATTGACACATTTTGGTACTAACTTAGTTTTCCTGCACAACTATAAAATGTCAAACACATTTTTCAGACTATCGAGTTTAAATTATTTATTAACGACATTTTCTTGAATACTTGTTTACTTTGTCATCTGTCATTAGTCAGTGGTGGTAAAAGTAACTGACAGATGGCAGGTTATAAATTAAAAAATTATTCTCCCCACCCAAAAAATGAACAACAACGTGCAAAAAGGTATTAGACGACTCTTAATATGAATAACAATCACTTTCTGGTGTACCTGCATCCACAACACAAACACATAAAATATGTGATTAAATGACTACATGATTCTCAGACGGTCGTGGTAAATCCTATGTGTCGATAGTAGTGAAGTGGGATACTATAGCATCAATGGGAATTAGCATTACAGACCCCCCCCCCCCCCGGAACATATAGCGTCAATGGAAATTTAACATGGAGAAAAATCGTGGGACTGTTGAGCGTCAAGGGAATTGAACATGGGAATAGGGGACTGTATAGCGTCAAAGGAATTTAAACAGGGTGGGACTGTATAGCGTCAAAGGAAATTGAACATGGGATTTTTTTTTTAAAAAAATAAAATAAAAAAAGGGGTAGGCAATTGAAAGTCATTCTCTTTTCGAGAAGTGTGGGTGGCCCTGAAAAGGGCCTTCGGGTTTCTTCTGCTTCTAATTTTTTCTATTTCTCCACCAACTTCTTATTTTCTCTCCTACACTCTTTCTCTTCTTTTCTTTCTTTTTTTCTCCTCCTCTTCTTTCTTCTTCTCCTCCTCTTCTCATTTTCTTATTCTTTTTCAATTTTTTCATTCCATTCTCTTATCCTTATCCTTTCCTCTTCATCCTTCTTCTCCTCCTTTATTTCTTTCATCACACCACTTATCATGTCCTTTACTTTTCTTAAGTTATTAATCTCCATCTTTACTCGATGGGGACTATAAGAATAGTGGTCTTCATTTAGTCTCACTAGCATTTGTTCCATCATGCCCAAATTGTCCAGGACGTCTTGCAATGTTTGCATTTTATTAAGGTGGTTTGAAGCCATCTTCTATGTAGAATGGTTTGAACGACGAATACTGTGGGTTCTTATACGAAAAGCGCGGACGTGATGGAAAACATCCCCTAAGACATAAAATTGAACTTACCTAGATCATGACCAAACAACGCGCGGACGTGAAGGAAAACATCCCCCTACTTTTCTCATTTCATATGATCTACTATCCACATACGTGAACCATCAATAAACGAACCCCAAATCTACTATTTACACACGCAAATCATTAAAACTAAATCCATAATCTACTATCCACACAATCGTACGTGAGCGTTTACAAAACCCAAACTGTACTCTCCACATACGCTAAGAAACAATAAACAAACCCATAATCTACTATTCACACAAACATACGTGAGCGCTTACAAACACAAACACACAAACACATACCCTCACACTGAAAAAGAGTCAATGTTTATATTCACACTACTCTACCTACACACATTGGCAAATTGATTGTTATTTCTTTTCTAGAGTATTGGGTAGCCCTCAAAAGGGCTGTTGGGTTTTTTTTTGAACTCCAGATGCACCTATCTAATGCTGGCACTTTCCTGGCCTGGCGCCACACACGCATCTTCTTCCCCAGTCTCCTTTCACCTTTCTTCTTGGGAGTGCAGAGGCGGGATATGTGGCTTCAGAATCCCAATTTTCTGTCTCTGGGATTCTGAAATTTCCTCTCTCCTCTTCTTTGTTTCTTCTCTCCTCCTCTTCTTTTTTTCTTCTTTCCTCCTCCTCTTTCATCCTTGCTTCTTCGACAATGGCCTCCGCAGCCAGTTCATTTAGTATGCGCCTGGCATTTTCCAGGTGCATCTGGAGTTCTAGCAGTTTCACAATTCTGGTATTCATTGTTTTGTCAACGAATGAACAGGGTAGCTAGACTGCCCAGCGAGTTTCAATTTATAGTGAAAGCGCGGACGTGAAGGAAAACATCCCCCTGAAAACATAAAATTGATCTTACCTAGATCATGACCAAACAACGCGCGGACCTAAAAGAAACACTCACTCACTTTTTTTATACTGCTCATCACTATTCTAAAAAAATTTCATTAATCACTTCAATATACTATCCACATACGCAAAGTAATCGAACCCCAAATATACTCTCTCCACACCTCAAACACCAAAAAAAAAAAAAGACATGATCTTAATCTACTATCCACACCAACGTACGTGAGCACTTACAAACACACGATCCTATACACAAACACATACCCTCACATTATAAAAAAGAGTTAGTGTTTATATTCACACTACTCTACCTACACACATTGGCAAATCGATTGTTATTTCTTTTCTAGAGTATTGGAGTAGCCCTGAAAAGGGCTGGTTTTTTTTTGTTTGCTATGGCAATCTTTTAGTTTCTAAGAACGCGATGTCCTCTGAGGATAGACTTTCTGGCGATAGTTCTGCTTCTTCGGAAAGAGAAGAAGAACTCTTTGGTGTCGATACGACAATCGACAAAGCCTCTGTCAGGTTCAGGTTGCTGCTGCTGCTGCTGCTGCTGTTGTTGTTGTTGCTGCTGCTGTCTCTGAAGTCTGTACTTCTCTGTCCATTCTTCTTTCTCCCTGTTCACTTCTTCTCTGAAGAGCTCTTCTATCAGGTATTCAGTGACTTTTAACATTCTCACATTCTCTATCTCTTCTGGCTTCGATATCAGACTGTGTCTGACCCTATGCAAATTCACGTAGGCTTCGTTTAGCTTAGCTAGTTTGGAGCACATCTTCGTAGGAGGATGAGTCGACAATGGATGGTTAGACTGGAAACTGCCCCGGTTCTTAAAGTCAAAGCGCGGACGTGAAGGAAAACATCCCTCCACGGTTTTCGAGCCGCAACGTTCAATGAGTGTCATGAGAGGGATAGAGAGAAGTCAAAGAGCATCAGTCAAACATTCTTATAGCCAAACAAAAGACAAAGGCATTTTTTTTCAAAACACAACATTTTTTATTCAAAAATCACTTAACACTAACAAACAACTCTAACATTTTTTAACAATAATCCAACCATATAACATCAAACATTTTTTTTTTAAATCACAAACATTTTTTTCAATTCATGCTCTACTTTAAACAGGGCTGACAACGTTGTGAATGAAATTGTGATTTCCACTGTTGGAAATCATTAGGCCATTGATGGACACTACGTTTCCTAGCTTGAGACAAAAGATAAGCATAATGGTCACAAAACCATTGATCTACTTTCACATCGTTTCTAGAAGATGAACGAGGATCAAAATGAGTCACTAAATGTTCCAAGGAATAGCCCAGGCTGCGATGATGCAGAAAATACACACAATATTGTCCACACACCAAGGAATCTGTGCCTTGTAATTTCACATTATTGAATCGGGTGGTCTGAGCATTTCTTCTCATAAAGTCGATGATATCGTCTTCCAAAGGGGGCAATCCGTACGAATCGAAATATTCCACACATCCTTCTTGAGGAAAGTAGACGGCTACCCAGTGGGTTCCTGGGAGATGACTGTCGTCCGTGTTGATCACATAAGCTAGATGGTCTTGAGGTTTGCGATGAGGGAGTTCATCTTTAGAACAGACGACAGGATTCCAAGAAGACGTGTACGAACTGTGGTTCAAAAGGTAATAAAGTTCCCAGGTATCCATTGATTTGTGTGTTTTTTTTTTCTTCTTCACAGGTAATAATATGTCATCAATTCGATCCTGACTTTTTGCTTGAAAATGTCTGACAAATAACCGTTTCTTCGTTTCGTCTCCTCACTTTGATTCAGGAGAGCTTCGATACGATGGATCTCTTGAGTGGTTAATGGTGGACAAGAATGTTCACGCAAGTCTTTATACCACTGATGCAACACGACTTCGTCCGAGATGAGACTCCAAGCTTCGTCCAGATAATCGTCCAATTTTTCTTCTTGACTCAGCATCAGGCATTTATCGTGCTGAATTTGACTGGGATGATCGTTTTGACATCCATAGCAATCTTTCTTGATCAATTCCGTCATTTTTTCGACCAAGTGTTTGGCAAAACAGGAGACTAAATGCGCTTCTTGTTCTGGCCATCTTGACTTCATCATAACTTCGTCGTCTTTGTCTTGAGATTCATTTTCCAAGGTCTCCTCACATTCCATCTCCAAAGTTTCTCCACTAGGTAAAAAGGGATAACAGTCTTCCATAGCTTCTATTAGTCTAGAATGACTTCTCTCAAACTGTTGATTTCTATGGTATTATCGAATTCTGCATACAGGATGACGTTCACTGTCTCTGAAAGCTCTTTTGCAAACTGAAGTTCCACACGAATCTGGCCAGATTTTATAGGGTGGAAATGTCCCTCGTCGCTGCCTTGGTCTGGAGTGAAATCGAAAGCCTACAAAGCATAACCTCCTGCGTAATCGTCGTACGTAATGCCGTGACTGGTGTTGGTCCCTAACTGGCCGGATGCTTCTTACAGGGACAAGTACGATCTCAAGTAATTCATCTTCTCGTCACTAAAGTCAGGTTCGAAAGGTCTGGTACACAAGGTCTTGCCATCGCGACTGACTTCGATTTTCTTCACCTTGAAGTGTTGAAAGTTGAAAGGATTTTGATGGAAGGTTCCGTTGAAGGCTGAATTCAGGACCATACCAAGGATTAAACGCTTGGGTAACTGTCCCTGAAACAGATGATCTTCGATCATGGAATGCTGTCCAGCAGGAATGGTGAACGTTTTCACTTCCACACGTCGTATGGGATACTTGGCGGTCGTTCTGCTCAACGTCTGACTGATGTCATTTCCCACTTTAGGTAACACTTCCACGCGTCGTACGTAGAGTTTGGCCTCCTCGATTTTGCTTTTAGGATTGCCACCAGTAGTAGCATCAGCATCAGCCAACAAATGTAAAGCGGTACTGCTACGATTCAGTCTCAAGCGGACATTTACCCCGTTCAGCAAATATTTCTCTTGCAACCACATGTCCAAATGCAAACGATCCATCAGTTCTAAACTCTTTCCACCTAGGATTTTGTTTTGTCTTTCCACAAAGCCGTCATTGTCTTTTTTAAATGTGTCAAACCCCTTCGCTTCGTCAGGTTCCCATAGCACACAGGCATTGAGATGAGTATTCTTGGTATCTATTCCGTATGTCAAGAGATTTTCCAGGTAGGCACGGTAAGGGTAAGTATCCATGCTGCTGCTGACCAGTTTGTTATTCAAGTACAAATCCACTGAGCTGAACAAAGAATGCATGAAATTGTTGACGGGAGCTACTTTCTCGTCACCGTCTATAGCACTTCCATTCTTATCTAGAACTTTGACTTTCAAGTACAAGTAACTGCTATTCAGATCGATGTAATCTTCGGGTTGTCCTTTGATTTCAAACTCGATGGGAGCGGAATCTGTCAATGAGGAGACGGGGTGAAATTCCAACCACTGGGATCTTGCATGGTCATCATCGTGGGGGGCATGGCAAACAGATCCAGTTCCGACTTGGAATAGGCGCAAGACTCCCGGTGCATCATTTTTTGTTGCTGTGTTTCAATAATCGAAAACGTCTAAGTCTCGAACGGTTCTTCTTTTCTTGGCCTTTCTCGCTTGAAGTCTGGTGAAAGGGTGTTTTCTTCGTCGTCTCTTTCTGCCTTGTCCTTGCTGAATGCCTGACTCGGTAGCGTGCAGGGCATTTATAGGTGTGTCTCGTCGGCCCAAAAGGTCTTTACCCGTTTGCAGCAAGACATTTTTGCCTGCCCTCATGAAGGCTTCTTTGGGGTTTTGTTTGTCGATGATGACATTTTGGAGAAATTCTTTGCCTTGCGTCAGTGCCGCATCTTTCAAGGCGTGCAAGCCGCGTGTCACCATCGGTTTCAAGACAGGGGCCACCGAACGAAAGGCCGATTTTAACATATCTCCTAAACCGTGTCCTCGCTGTCGTGCAACCCCTCGGTACACTGGATACATGACTTACGAGTCGTGAGAGAACCGTTTTCAAAAATGGAGTTTCACCGTGACTTTTTCTTTGGTGAATGGAATATTTTGTCCCAAATCTCCTTTTATAGCAATGTTGACCGTGTCCAAATACGACTTGCTGACAGGCAAATAGTGAGGATGTACAAATTCGCGGTGGACGTGGTAAGTGTTTCCACCTTCCTCGTCAGTGACCGTGGCAGAATTTACTTTGAAAGGAATGACACGCAGTAATGGCACGGAGGTGTGTCCCACCACGTTGTACTCCACCACATCGGAGTACACAAAGATCAAATTCAGTCCCTGGTTCAGTTCTACCAGGAAACGAAAATACCTTGCAAAATGCCCGTTGTTGTCAATGTCTGCTATGTGAATCTTTTTGGTCTGCTTATCCGTGACCAAATTGAGGTCTCCAGCCAAAATGTCATACAATTCAGGGCAAAATTTAATGCGTATACTTTTTTCCTCACTTTCAAATCTGATTAGTAGACGGTGAGACAGTTTGTGGTACTCCATGGTGACACGTTTATTTAGTCTGGTCAGAACTTTGTCAAATGCTGCATAGAATTTGTCAGCGATGGCCTCCACCAGATGTTGACCACTAAAATAATGGCCTGAGTTAATTTTAAAGTGATAAACGTAAAGAGGAGGAGAAGTGTCACTGCTGTTACGGGGTAATGGCTCCTTCGCAAGAAATGATCTATGTTGAGGACTGTTCGTCATGTTTTGCTGCACTGTTGGGTCCAGAATTTCGACGTCAAAAGTGTTTTGAGTTTCAGTGATGTTTTTGATTTGTGTTGGGTGAATCATTTCTACCAAAGCCACTTCCCAATGAGCTTCTTGATCTAAAGGGATGGCCTGAGGTAATTTGGCCGTGTAACAGCACAACGTGTTGTGGGCAAACACCTCCATGGAACTGTCACTGGGTAAGGTTAAGTAAAATTGGTTTTGGTGACTCATAATTCCAGAGTTCTGTGGCTGTCCGAGGGGTTAGTGGACGTCAGAGGTGTGTCTCCGCCCAAAATGGGGTTGTTGTTATTGGAGTGGTGACTGACAGTGGCACTGGACACAAGGTTCCCGTGGTTCCCGTTGGAAGAGAATTTCAGGGAGGGATTGGGAAGCAGGTAACCAATGCAACTGCTCAATAAAATGGTCCACAATTGTTTGTCTCCTTGTTGCAAACTCAAATTGGCAATGGCTGCCCCGATGACACAATACACCACGAATATTTGGCAGAAAAAGACGATTTGCGTTTTAGGCACACGTTCTCCACACCACACCCACAAAGGTTGTTTTTGTAAATCTTGCACAGAAGAACTAGGTGAAGGAGTGGTCGACGTAGCTGCGTCTGTGTGGAAGGGCATGATGGTCACTTCTTTTTATAGTCGATGACTTGCGAAGCGTCGATCCAAGAATCAAAACTGGGTGGATATCCTTTCCAACGTACTTTCACTTCTTTGACACGTCGTTTGCCTACTTTACGGGTTCTGCGTTCGAGAATGCTTTCGATGTCGTACACGTCGTCTTCTTTTTTGGTGACACGTTGTAACTCGGGCAAATAAAACGTTCCTTTGAGCACTTCTCCGTTCATGTCTTCCAATTTACTCGTCCAGTGACACGAAACAATTCGGTCGTCCAGTTAGGTAAGTAACCTTTGTCGAAAGTGCGTTTAGTTTTGCCAATGCGCACCCAATCTCCTACGGCCAACTCTCCACTTTTCTTTGGGACAGCCCTCGTCGGGGACGTACCAAACAGGCGCTCAAACACCAGCACTTCGTTGTCGGGAGTCACTTCTTGCGGGGCACGTCCGATGCTTCGATGGTAAGATTGGTTGTACGCTTGCACCAGGTGCGGTAAGATGTCGATATACTTCAGAGTGTGGTGATGCGTAAAATATTTCCACATGCGTTCTTTCAATGTGCGCTGAAAACGTTCCACGATGCTGGCTTTGGTTTCGAGATTCTCGGTGGTAAACAAAATGAATGTCACGTTTCTTTAATTCTTTTTGGAAAGCTTGGTTCAGAAATTCTTTGTCCGTTTGCCATCGAAGAGGGTGACGACCGCTTTGTTTCAACACTCGTTGCAGGGCTCGCACTAACTCGCTGCTCGATTTGGAAGTCAAGGGCACGACCCAGGCAAATTTGGAAAAGACGTCGATGACACAAAACAAATATTTGTAGCCACGATTGTAGCTGGCCAAATGAGAGACATCGGCTAAATCGGCTTGCCATTGATGATCGATGCCTTCCACTCGGGTGCGACTTCTGGCAAACTTGCGTCGAATGGGTTTGTGTAAAGTGTAGGTAGCTTGTTCTTGTAATCATCGTTGCACTTGAGGTAAACGGAGACTTTTCAGTCGCGTTTTGGCAGAACGATACAATTTTTGAACTCCTGCGTAACCTGCAGGATGCGAGGGATCGTAGTAAATGCTGGCTAAGACTTTTTCCATTTTTTTGTGTTGATTGGTGTGTTAGTAAGACACCCACTCTTGGAGGATGCTTCTATTTTTCTCTTGGGGTATTTTCTTGGATTGCAATGCTTTGCGTGTGCGACCGGCAATAGGTGTCGAGGAGGAGGATGTGTGAGTGGGGGATATCGGTTCTTGTTTCACTTCTGTCTTCACTTCTGTCTTCACTTTCTTTTTCTCTTGTGATGAAGATGGGGTGGCCATCATCATTTTAATCCATCCAATTCTGGAGGTAGGTGGTGTTGTTAACTTGCGTACTTTTTCTGGTGAAGTTTGAAACCCTTCTTCTTCTTCTTCCCCTTTATCTGTCTTGGTCACTGGTACTGGTACTGGTGATGGTGCTGGACTTTTCGTCAAGGTCTTAAAATCTTTCAGAGTGGGTAGAGCTGTTTCGTCTAAAGCTTTCTGGTGAAAGAGTTGCAGTCGTTGCAAGAGTTGACCGTACTTTTGCGATTTTTCTGTTTCGGACAAATCTTGGCGATCCATCAAGGAATGCAATTTGTGTTGTAACTGGGACATCTCGCTCAAATTGGGATTGGGAGGTAAATGCGGGGTGCGTTGTTCTTGCCAACGATGGTATTCCATCCATCGTTTGTAAGGCACTAAAGCTAGTTTTCGTCCTTCCATGGGGCTGTCAGGGGTCAATTCTGAGATCTTTGGACTTCCGAGGGCTTTTTTATCTTGCTCCCACCAGTCCTCCCAACATGGTTCCCAAGACTCCTTTCAGTAAGGGGCCTAACAAGAGGGGTAAAATGCCTCCACGTTGGACCAACATCTTCTTTTGACGAATGGGAATTTTCTTTTGAACCATTTGGCGAAGAACGTGACGATGTTTGCCTAAGCATTGTTTCTGGTATTTGGACAATGGGATCGTGCCTTTCAAGACGTTCAAACAACATTCGCACACGGTATCGATGACCTCTTTGGAGGCCGATTGAATGAGTTTTTCTCGTAGAGGTGGAGAAGCTTTGGACAGGACAGATAACATGTACCCATGTTTGACTAAACGAGGGGGCAGTCCTTTTCTTTTCTTTCCTTGGGGCTGTTTAGAAGAGGGATGTTTTCTGGAGGGTGACATCTTTGAGTCTTAAGGAGCAGCAAAAACACTGATACACCGACTTGGTCACAGGCCTTTTTTATACTGGAACGCGTCGCCACTGATTGTCTTTACGTCGTATCAGTTTGAGGACAGGCATGACACGTCGTGCAGGGGTACGTAACAGACTAAATCGAGCCAGTTCTTGCTTGGACAAATCCAGTAAACTTTGTAACATGCCCGATCTTTCTTGGACTTTGATTTTGGGAGAAGGTACTTTGTGAGCAGCAGCCACTGCCACTAAATTGGAGGGTCCTGCCACTCGGGAAGTTCTTCTTGGGGTCATCAACGGAGAAGTTCTTGGTGTGATCAACGTCTCCAAGTACTCTTCAGTTCTTGGTGTCATTAACGGGGAAGTGGATGAACGTGAGGCTGCCGGAGACGCGGTCACCGCCGTGGCAGGTCGTGGTTTGCGAGTGTAAGGTTGCGTCCTGGCTGAAGAAGTGCCTCTCTTTCGAGTAGTTTTCTTCTGTGGGCTTTTCTTTTTCTGTTGACTTTTTCTCTGCTTCCTTTTTTGGGGGCTTCTTTTCTTTTTCCGGGGGGGTGGTGTCTGGTAAGAGGAGGGTCCCGCCACTGGAGAAGTTCTCCTTGTGGGTCTGGTCTTTTTCTTCTTGGAGCTTCGTTTGACTTTTTTCTTGGGGAGAAGTTTGGGGGCATTAGGATCCCATCTTAAGAGAGAGCGAATGATGACCCCTCCTAGAGTACCGCTCCCTCCAGGTTTCAAAATGATTTGTTTCTTGGTTTGAGTGTTGATGCGGGGATCGGCCAGGTGGGTCAAAGCGACTTTGTTTCGATCAAAAAAGCGTTTGGTTTGATGAGGAATCTGAATGATTCCTTGGAGTAATTGACGTGCCGTCACCGTGAACCATCGTAAGACTTCTTTGAGACTAGCTTCTAAGACACGAGCTCGTACTTGTGGATTTTTTTCTCGACTGATGCCATACAAGGCACGAATCAATTTGACGGGAAGATGCGACTGAAGGGACGTCATGTTGACGTTGTGTGAGACAGACGAAAAGGGTCTGTGGTTTTTATAGATTTTTTTGTGGAGTGAAGTTAAGTCGAAGACGGAGACGTGTACAGGACAGGCCCTCCGTCTTGGCACCAGTGGTGAAACAAGTGGCTACGAAATCGCAAATCCTCGGGGGTCGTAGATTTCAAATCGACGAGTAAATAGGCGTGTGACGTTTGAGTGGCATCGTCGTACGCCTGAGTCAGCCAAGGCGTTCCTAACTGTTTGGCTAAGACTTGCACTTGCGATTTATCTCGAGGGCTTTTAAACAAGACCACGTAATGCGCATTGAGACTGATGGTGCGATTGGCTTTACTTTGTTGAAACAAATTTTGGATGATGTAAACGACACTGGCATTACGGTGATGCCCTTTGCGCGTGAACCACAGTTTAATTTCTTCTTCGTCTTCTCCTAACATGTCGTCAAAAATGACCAAATGGGTTTGACGGGAGTCAGAGACGATGCCGTCGTCTTCTTTAGGAATGCCTTCCACAAACACGATGGAATCGCCTTGACTTTCTCGCAAGAGGCTGTACGCCGATTGCCACTCTTTGTAACACCACACGATCCGCTGAGGTGGTCGATCGATCAAATGATGTTTATGTTCGATCAAACGTTTGACGAATTCGGTTTTGCCTGAACCGCTAGGTCCAGCAATGAGCATGTTAAAGGGATGGCGAAAATACATAGCCTCCCAACTGGCACGATCTAAGTGTTCGTCGATGACTTTGACAGTAGAGGAAGAGGGAGCAGAGACAGCAGAGGTAGCCATAGTGTGAGAAATGTCACTTGTGACACGAAAACAAACAAGACCAGAGTTTATATACTTTTTTCAGAACACGTTTATTGAATGTTTCAAACATGAATACGAAAGACAAAAATAAATAAAAGCCAAAGGCTTAAGTACAAGGATAAAAGGCACATGATAACCATTAACGTGGAATAAAAACAAGTGTCTGTACGACATGTTTTGGGTAATGTTCTAACCAGTTCTATAGTAGGGGGTAAGGTCACACAAGTGTCCTCCCGAAAGGGTCTTTCAGGCCTGTCCACGACAGTCCCGTCCTGGGTGACGGGTTCTTCTGGCACCATCACTAACACGGGTTGAAAAGTAACTATTTTCCTTGAACAACTCTCGTGCATACTGGGTCACTTCTTGGGTACAAGCCTCAAAATCCCATTCTTTCCAGGCACGGACATCTGTCCAATGGGGATGTAAGTCACAAGCTATACACACATCGTCAAACACGTCTTGGGTAGCTAAAAGTTGATGAATCTTTTTTACATGTTGAGGTCTAGAAGTATCCAGATGAAAACCAAGGCTTTGAGCAAAAGGAGTTTTTCGTGGCCATTTAAGGCCATTGGGGATGTGGTAAGTACTGATCGTAAAGAGTCCACAAAGAATCGGCTGGTAAACGAAATCCCAGAAAACAAGTCACTAAGACACACACCACTTGTCGCCCCAAATTGAATGGATACAGTTCCTGTAATAATCGATGGTAATGATCCACGGTTTGAATATGGTCATTGAGTTCCTTACACGGAATCTGTTCAATAATATGTGACATAATCCGTGGCATGGCAGCCTGATTTTATAGTCTCTTTGTTTTGGAAGCAATAAAGGTAATTTCTGACTAGACATGTTCGTTCACCAGTTGGGAATTTAAATGTTACATACTGTAACCGAAACGTCAGAGTTTGTCTAGATGTTTCGTCTTCCGCTAAGCAGATTCCACGTAACAAATGTTGGTAATCCTTTAACTCGTCTTCCTCAATACGTTGCAGTAGGTGAATCTCGAAGTAACCAAAATTACGAACGTCTAGTTCATCATTCACAAACTGAAAGTGTTCAACAAGGTCTGACCACTGAAAGAATTTCTGACGAATCAGTCCTCTTATGCCATTCAGGTACCAGTGGTTAAAGATCTGGTGACGTAACGGATGCAATTGTTCTTTACGTTTGACTTGTATTTTGACCAGCTCTCGGTAAATCCTTTCTCTCAACTCCACAGGCAAAGCACGAATGTTCTCTTGTAAAGTATCCTTAAGTATATACACTGTTTTTGGAATCCTTGGGTGGTGGCCAATAGCCTCGTTTACCTTTGTGCCTGATGTAATATCCACTCATAATCAGTCTTCTTATACTTTGAAACAGAGCATAATTTAAAAACGGTTGAATAACTTTGCGTTTGCGTTTCACTTGTATTTTGATCAGTTCTCGGTAAATGCGTTCTCTTAACTCCACAGGCAAGGCACGAATGTTCTCTAGCAAAGTATCCATGAATAGGTCATACTAAATCCTCTTTTGTCTGACACAAGAAATATATTGTTTGCACAGACATGGTTTTACTTCAGTGTCGAATTTAAATCGTTTAGTTACTAATTTACACATTACAATTCGTTCAGAAGTTTCCTCTTTCACTAAGTTGACATTGTGAACAAGATCTTGGTAATTCGTTAACTCTTCCTCTGGAATTCGATGCAGTAAGTTTACAATGTAGTAGATAGAATCATCCAGAGCAAACCAATCCTTTTTAAAACTAGGGGATCGTTGATCAATGTCTGTCCAATGGAACACTTTCAACTGAATCAGTAATTGTATAGCATTCAGGTACCAGTGGTTCAAACACCGTTGACGTAACGGATGCAATTGTTCTTTACGTTTCACTTGTATTTTGACCAGCTCTCGGTAAATGGGTTCTCTCAACTCCACAGGCAAAGCACGAATGTTTTAGTGTAAAGTATCCATGAACAAATTATGGTAAGTTACTTCAATGTCTTGGTCCCACTAAGGGTAAGTAATGACAATTCGGTGACCATCGAGCATGTTCTACGTAGGCCGAATCTTGCGATTCCCAGTGGTGAAGTGACACACCACAACTGAAGCACTTGACTTTATCTCCTTCGCCCAAGTAGAAAAATCCGGCTCTGGCTAATTCTTCGGGGGTCGGTCCTCCCAGATACTTAGGCCATTTTCCTTTGAACGATTGAAGACGATTTTCAAAGTCGCAGTATTCCGACAAACGCACAGGAAACGAATATTCGTCTTTCACAGGTTCGTTTCGATGAGGGTTGGGTGACATGAACAGGAGTTTGCTCAGGGCTGGATGACATCCGTGGGGGGGGGGGGGTAGACGTGAAGGTGAACATTCCCCTTTAAAACGAAACCCAGTAAAATGTCCAAGAGGACGAGCGGCATCACTTTCGCATCCCTCAGGTTTGACACGCACAGCATCACTTTCCATGATAGGGGTAGTGACACTAAAGTTCCCATGATGCTTTACGGCATCGCTAAGGTCACAACGTACATCATCGTACCCATCGCAAGGCTCACAATCGCATTCCACTTCAGAAGCCTCACACTTGAATTGTGCCTTTCTAAACAACTTGTTTTGTGTTTCTCTGAAAGTATTCATCTTGTTCGCTCGGTCTTGGTAGTCACAATGAACTATCGATCTTGCCTAGGGTTCCTTTTTATATACAGACCAATACCGACGTGTCCATACGGTAAGGTGAAATGATTGGGAAGTCGAACTCGCTTCTGGTACACGATTTGATAGACTTTTTCCAAGGGCCGACTGGCGTGAGCCTGGTACCAAGCGTAGAAAGCTTCTCGTTGTTCGGTACGCATGTTGTCGGGGTCGTAATAGTGAGCCTCAGGTAAATGGGGTAGAACGGCGTGTTGATTGGCTTCCGTATTGAAAACGTGTGTGGAAAGTACCCTTTAGCCATTTCTGTCATTCCAAACGTTTTAGGCATTCGGCTCAAAGGCATGGCCAAATAGCTCCTCGAATCTTTGAACTGTACTTGTCCCACTTGCATGAAAATGACTTTGGCTCCGTTCAAAGTGACTTTAGGACGCTCGGTGCCTTGTTCCGTATAGTATTTCAAAAGAAACTGTCCATCGTATCCGGAAAAATTGTGAGCCATCACCGTGGCATGACGATGACAATCTCCGTAACGTTCGATGTCCTCTTGGCTCCACGTCTTGTCGATGGGGTCTAAAACCGGCTAACGTGTTCGGTCCCCGAAAATTTTTTTCACGCCCTCCGGGAATCTTACTGCAGTGAGGGCAATGACTGAAGATAGGTTCTTGAATGCACTTTTCGCACGCTCGATGAGCCACGCATAAATTAGGAATGTGAATGCCAGTCTCTTGCATGCATTCGAAATCAAAAAAGATGAAATTGCCTTTCTTCTTGTGACCGTCCTCTTTCTCTGGTTGGAGTTGGTATTTTTGCACGTAGCATTGGTGTTCCAAGTCCACGATGTGGTGACAAATGTGACATTTTTTCTTTCCTAAACATACGTGTGCCTTGGCATTATTGGTAAGTATGCCTTGTCCACAGGTAGGGCACAATCTCAGCAGTTGACAAGCACATTTCTTCTGTGAACCTTGCGTCTTCAAATGTTGTTGGTAACAGGCAGGGCTGACAAACGTGCGCAGACAAGTTGAACAAGGCACTGGTCCTTCGCTCAGACAGGGTGGAGAGGCCAAACATCCTGCGCATTTCAATCCGCAATGCTTGTGTTGCGCTCGATTATTATAACCATGGTCACATTTCTCACAGTAATAACCGTATCCTAGGAATCCGGTGATACTGGTAATGGTATCGAAATAGTCATCGTGATAATAGACATGAATGTATTTTCCGTCCTTAATGTCTTTAACTCGAAACAACAGAGGCCAGCGCATTTCTTGAGGGTACACTTTCAAGGTGTATCGTGTAGCTAGGGCATCTTGTAATTTTTGCATCTCAGCAATGCCGCAGGGTGTGTCTTCGGACAGTCCGGCTTGTTGTAACAGGAGTTCTGCTTCATTTCGTTGTTTGGCTCGGTCGGATTGTTGAATAGTTTTCCAGGTTCTTTTCCATTCTACCGTGTCGTTCTTGTTGGCATAGGTTCGTCCCACCACGATGGCACGGGCTAAACACATCTGGTCTTGAGAATTGTGAATTTGGACGAGGCTACGCTTAATGCTGCGAAGCTCGTTCACCAATAACATCTTTTTGCGTCCAGTCCCTTGAGGAGGAGAGACGTGGTCATATCCAGTGTGGCTTTTCCATCGGTGATGTCAAACTGGTCATTAGATTGTTGCACGTGTTGAATCTTGTCCATGACTTTGGAAGCAGTCAATTCTGCAGGGGTGCTAAACTCAATCCAAACAGGGGATTTCAAACCGTCGTGTTGTATGGAAAGTCTCAAGCGATCGTCTTCTTTGGGTTGACATTGTCGCTTGAGTGCGGTTAGCAAAGAATCCCCCACCCCAGTGATGAAGACTTCTGCTTTCTCTAACGGTACTTCAGCCTTGAAATCTTTAAACTTCACTGTGTATTTGTAAGCCGTGGTTCCAAATTTACTAGAGGAGCGCTTTTCCGTCTCTCGAATGGAATAGTACTTTTCAGGGTTGACTAAGAGTGGCGAACTTGGTTTAGAGGGTTCGGATTCTGGTTCACTCATGTCCTCTTCGAAATCACTGGCATGAATTTGTGCCAAGACTTCAGCCCTGGTACGAGGCGATAGATCACGTTTCTGCCTCTTACTTTCTTCTTCTTCTTTCTTCTCGAATGAATAGGATCGTTTCATCTTGAGTGAAAAAAGTCAAATGACTCAAGTTTAAACACCATGGACTAATTTATAGTCATGGCAGACCAGCGTATATAAAAGGGTGTGTGTCTTGTCTTTTCACTATTCATTTCACTCTCTAACCGAGCACAACGATGGAAGAGACTAGCCAAATCGAACGTTTCATCAGAGCTTTGCGAGGGGTCATTAGAAAATTCTCTTCAGACCAGCCCACGGACTACTTTCCTTCCTTTCGAGATAAAAGTCAAGATACTTGCTATATCTGTCAGAAGAAAGGGCATTGGTCTTCAGAGTGTCCAGACCGTCAAAAAGAAAAAAAGGGGCTAGAAAAGACAAAAGTCAAGATACCTGTTATTATTGTCAAGAAAAAGGACATTGGTCTCCAGATTGCCCAAAAAAAAAAGAGGAGTCAGAAGAACAGAGGGATTCTTCAGAAGAAGAGAGGGATTCTTCAGAGGAAGAGAGGGATTCTTCAGAGGAAGAAGAGGAAGAAAGAAGACAATTCTATTTACAAGAGGCAAAGAAAAAGAAACAGGAGAAGAAAAGAAGAAGGGAAGAAAGTGAGGAGGAAGAAGAGGAAAAGACGGTGAAGAAATTTAAAAAACAGAGAGAGTAAACAATGAGACAGAAGAAGTTAATAAACTTTTTAAAGTGTTCTGTTGTGAATTGTGAATTGGATTGTAACAATGGATAAAAGAATAAATTAATTATATAAGGTAAGTGTCTTTGAGTTTTGATTTTAAAATAAGAACGTACACTCACGCACTCATACACAGACACGTACTATAGGGGTAAAATGTTTTATTTTTGAGTTATTGGCAAATGAAATTGTATCTCTTTGCGAGAAATGTGGGTGGCCCTGAAAAGGGCCTTTTTTGGTGTAGGGGTGAGTTTAAGCAATCAACTTTAACTGTCTTAAGCCTTTGCCACGGCCAAGGCCTACTTCTGGACTGCGTAATGTTGATGATGATGATTGGGTTGAAATCACTAAGGGTGGTACGGTAGGCTTAGTCACAGGTTTGACGTGTTTAGCTCGGGAAGGTCGTATTCTCTTCGGTCGTAATAAAGAAGTCTGATACATTTGTTTCAGACTTCTTAACTCCGCTAAAATGTCCAACAGTACCGTGATCGTTTGATTTTCACCCTCTTGTTTCTTTGCTGCTACTTCTTCTTGCTGTTGTTTTTTTCTTACCTCTTCTTCTTGCTGCTGTTGCTGTAGGAGAAAAGCTTGTTCCGCTTCCTTTTGTCGTTGTATAAATTTCTCCAATTCTTCTTTCTGTCTCTGTCTAAAATTCTCCACTTGCAGTAATGAAGAAGGTAACGAAGGTTCCGGAACAAATTCTTGCGAAGTAAGAAAATCCACAAAATCCCAATTTACCTCTTCTGAAAGTAAGTCCGGGTTCCCTTGGGCGGTCTCCCCTGCTGGTGCACCCAATGGATCGTTTTCTGAGTTTCCGTCATGTTGAATCACTGTTGCATAGATTGACTGCACACAGGCGCTAGCGAATCTATATAGACCACGTGACGTCACAAACTGCTCTCTTCGGATTGGATGCGGGCTGACTGAATTTTGTAACGCGTTTTCGGATTGGTGAATGAACTCAATCCGTTTCAATCCTTCCTCTACCTATAAATAAGCGCATTTCGCTGTATTGATTCACCTGTTCTCGTCGCCTCAAGATGTGGACCACAGTTGAATCATCCACCCTTGTGTCTTCAATGATGTTTAGGACGGACATGCTCATGTATGTCCGGTCCAAGTGGACTGTTGTTGATAGGACAGATACTAGTCTATGGATGAGAAGAGTTTACATAGAAAGACAAGGATGTCTCAAGAGGGTACTTGTGTATGGACCTGCAGTTAGAAGGAGTTTAAGAAGAAGAAGAAGATGTGACAGATGCCATCTATGTTAATATTAACATAAAACCAAAGGCCCTTTTCAGGGCCACCCACATTTCTCGAAAAGAGAATGACTTTCAATTGCCTACCCATTTTTATAATTTTATTTTTAAAAAAAAAATCCCATGTTCAATTTCCCTTGACGCTATACAGTCCCAACCTGTTTAAATTCCTTTGACGCTATACAGTCCCCTATTCCCATGTTCAATTCCCTTGACGCTCAACAGTCCCACGATTTTTTCTCCATGTTAATTTCCCTTGACGCTATATGTTCCCACGATTTTTCTCCATGTTCAATTTAAATTGACGCTATATGTTCCCGGGGGAGGGGGTCTGTAATGCTAATTCCCATTGACGCTATAGTATCCCACTTCACTACTGTCGATAATTACTAAAAGTTGGAAGCAAAAGTCCAAAATCACTATGTTTCGAATGGAACACTAATGTCGAATGAGGAGTAGACATTTTCCTTCACACACACAGCTTCTAGCAAGATCAAATATACATATTTTTAGTAATGTTAGCGAGTTTACGAGACAATAAAAGAATAACATCCCAAGGTTCACGTGAACATGTACGCCAGAAGGAAAGGTAACTAGCACGTACTTGTATCATGATTTCTTTTGCAGGTTTTTCCATTATCTCTAGGGGGATGATGGATATTATGAGACGTTCCGGTCTGAGCCACTCTACACAGAGGACAGATGGTTTCTACATATCGTAAACAGTATGGCAGTATTGGACTACCTACCCAACAATCTGGATCAGAGGCACATTTACGTCGGGGATGACGGTAATCAATCATTCGCCGACATAATGATTTCCTTCAGAAGGGCGTACGTGTTGTTCCGCTGTGGTCGTTATGAATAGGGAAGACTACATCAGTGAAGCAAGTAGACGACTAAGTGACGGTAGGTTCTACCAAGACCTAGATCATGACCCAACACTGGAATATGCACAAACCATCATTAATATTATTGACGACGCGTAAAAAATCGGGGACATAGACCAGCAAAGAGAAAATGCTTAAGCCCAGAAAATCCAAAGGCAGGTAGATTTTATATTCTACCTAAAATCCACAAACAAGGAAACCCGGTAACGGACATCCCACGGAAAGGATATCAGAATATTTTGATCATTTTGTGAGACCACATGTCCACAAATTATCATCATATCTTCAGGACACGACAGATTGGATAGATTGCCTCATGAAAAGGAAAGCAAGCTAACCATTAATGCCAGATACACTGCTTGTTTCCTTAGACGTCACATGTTTGTACACTAACATACCGCACAATGAAGAGATACTGGCATGTAGAGAAGCATGGTAAACTAGAACGGTAGACGATTCACCCAGACACTTCCTAGTCCCACTCCTGCAGCGTGTCCTAAATCTTAATAACTTTGAATTCAATGAAGAAAACTACCTCCAAATTAATGTAGCCGCAATGGGTACAAAAACGACTCCTTCGTATGCTAATATTTTTATGGTAAAACTGGAGGGTCAACTTTTAGCATCAGTTGAATTTACACCATACCAGTGAGTACGCTTTATCGATGATAAAGAAATTAAGTAGCAACATGGAAGCGAAAGCCTGGATGGTTTCCCATCAAAGGCAAACAACTCCTCTCTGTTTGGTATATACACATCAGTTTTGTACTTATAATTTGGTACAAAAATACCTTGCATTTCTGAAAGAAACCAAGTAAGTGTGTGCATTTAGCTGAGTTGTTGTTTCCACTAGCCTGGCGAGTTGGTTTCCGCGCTTATATTAGGGATGAGCACGTAGATGGAAGGATATATATAAAGTTAATGTAAACTCCAAATAGATTCTTTAAGTAGCATATTGTATATATATATATATATATATATATATATATATATATATATATATATATATATATATATATATATATATATATATATATATATATATATATATATATATATATATGGGGAATATGCTCCTTACCATTATTTTCATTGCAAACCTTGATGTTATTCAAAATAAAGACAAGAGATAAATGATGACGTTCAGAACCTGTCCGGATACTTCAGGGTATTAATTACAAAACATATTCATATTATACCCGCAAATGTTCTCCTTTTCATATTATTGTCCGCGAGCAGTAGTATCTATATTTTTATAATGGAAACAAAGCAAAGTAGTCATTTTATACAGCATACGTTCTGAGACACGCATGCTTACCATGCCAACCTTTTCCTTTACTTCGCTTGCAATCTTATGATGTCAGTATTTTAGCTTAGTTATGTCAGTGTGTTACTAATTTGCCGTGATTTATTTCGACTCAAAGAAATGAGAGACACTTAATTTGAAATGGATTGTAAAGTAATGAATTCAGTACACTGTAATGGATTGTACTTTAACCTAATATTTCTTTTTCGAGTTTAATTGGTGATATTTAAAATGTATTTTGTTCAGTGACTAAATGTGGATGACAAACCATATTTAGATTTCCCCAGCATAACTCATTTCATAAATAAGCGATTGGATTATGCAGTAAATAAAGTTAATGTAAACTCCAAATAGATTCTTTAAGTAGTAAGCGTTTGAAATACGATAATTAAAATGTAGCGTGTGTTCTGTTTTTGATGTTTTCTTTCTTTAAGTAATACATATAGAATGTATCTGACATATGGAAATTAATTTCAAACGTTGCGGAACAATTTTATTGTATATTGGGTAAAACTGCAAGGCGTGATATTAAATACTTATACAACATGAATGAAAAATTTATCAGACAATAAGCACACATATGCATGCATTTGGTTGCTTCGGTTTCATTCTGTTGCATAAAGCATTGATATATTTTACAGATATTCCTCTGCCAAAAATGAAAATTTTTCCCAAAAGCAAACATGAGAAATAAAAAGGAAAGAGGAAAAAACAATGGACGAGTCCAATATCTGCTTGATTATATATATATATATATATATATATATATATATATATATATATATATATATATATATATATATATATATATATATATATATATATATATATATTGCTTTTTAATGTCAAATAATCATGCATTGTTACAGTGGAGGATCAATGGTTAATCGCGTTCCTCTCTGTTTGGAATATACGCATCAGTTTATACTTATAAGTTGGTACAAATACCTTGCATTTCTGAAAAGAAACCTAGAAAGTGCGTGCATTTAGGTGACTTGTTCTTTTCATCTGCCTGGCTTGTTCATTTCCGCGCGTATATTGGGGATGATCACGTAGATGTAAGCATATACCTCTGGCGAATGAGATTTAGGTAAATGGTGTCGTACTGGCAGCGAGGATTTGATTCATGCCTGGAACGAATTGCAATTCAATACATAATATGATAAACTGTGTCATTATATATAGAAACTGGTAGTGGCGTGGTTACTAAACAGTAAAGCAGTTTCCTAATATTTTGAGCAAATCTTTCATTTATCAAGGTAAAAACCAACTTGTAAAAAAATCAATCACGCTCCAAACACCCGAAAACGAAAGAAAAATAAACTATTCACAGGCTTGAATGACAAGGACAATTTAGAACCAGGAGTAAATAACGAATTAAGATGTAAGACAGTATCACGATGGGTAAACTACATATCTAACTTTTTCTGAAATAGCTAAAGTTTATCAAACATACTAAATCATAATGTGATTGGCGTGACTGCATCGTACGCGGAGAACCAACTTGTGTGTGTGTGTGTGTGTGTGTGTGTGTGTGTGTGTGTGATTTGGATCTTTAACTTTTTCAGTCATATTGCTACGATGTCTGCAGTGAGGCAGTTAATAGTGATGTCCAGCACTGGGGCATCATGCCGCAGACATGTAGCATGATGTCCCACCCAGTCACATTATCCTGACACCAGGCCGACCAGTCCTAACACTAACCTCTTAATGAGAACCAACTTGTATGACCTAATTCCAGATTAGAGCCAATGACGGAAAACACGCGTAGAAAGAAGACTTTCGAATGCCAGTAATATAAATACTTATAATTATACATCGGAAATGTTATGCTTGGAGAAGGTAGTAAAGAAAATGACTTGTTGGTGTTTTAGCAGGATGCCAAAAACAAAGACAACAATAACAATAAATATAAAACGTTAATGATCATTTATATGAGTAAATATTGTCTCCATCACTTGGTTACGAGTCGTAAACACTTTTTCTGACATATCTACCGCACTGTACTATGTATGGGCATATTTTATTTTGATTAATGTCCGTATGAATTCGTGGTTGATTGTTGTTGTAGGGTTTTAACGCCTTTTTTCAGCACAAGATAGGTTGGTTATACATGGCGGCCAGTAATAGTGGTGGAGGAAGAACCCTGGGAAACACCGGGAAGAACCACTGACCCAAGAGAAACTACTGGCAAGCTTTCTCACGTACCCACGTTAGCCGAGCCTGAGACTCGAACCCACGAAGACAGAGTGAGATGGCAGTGATCCGGAACGGTCACCACTCGGCCACTCGGGGCCCCTGAATATTGTAATGTACGTTTAAGGCAAATGTATGGGTATTCTTTTCGCCGAGTCAACAGCAAAATATTATTTCTATAAAATAACCCACGGTCCCCAGAATACTTGACATAAGTGATACCTTCAAGATTTGTGCAGCTTCTTTTTTAACAATGCAGTATTTAGGGACATTTAGACTTAATGAGAGGTTTTTTCGCTAAATGCTATATCAACCTATAAATATCTATTCCGTAGAGTGATTCAAAGAGATGATTTATTAACTATAAAACAAGAAATAACTGTAAAGTGAATTCCACCAGCAGGATATAGCCTTACGGGTTAAAGAAAATATTCTGTTATTCATGGAAGGCAGAGAAACCAAATGGCAACGTTTCAATTCTGATTTGTTACTCGTGTTTCCTCAAAGTCACAATGTCGGTGCGTGTGTGCGTGCGTACATACGTGTGTGTATATACATGTGGGGGGCGGCTGGTCGGGGATTTGGGTTAACCTCCCGTTTTCACAATATTTTAAGTTCAGACAAGTATGTTATCTGCAGATGGTTCAACATTTACAAAGAAAATTGTACAAAAACCTCAAGGAAATTGTTTTTATCTAGCACGATCAAAAGTAGAATTTTCAGTCAGTTAAGTTTTTGATTGGATCGCAAATTTTAAAGTCAGTCATATTCTTCGCCCGTTTAAATCGAGCAATTGGAATAGCAGAAGAAGGCTGCTTCCGAAATAGCTTAAATACGATATATCTGCCCCGTGCCTGTTTTGACAGATGAATTGTTATCAACATATACGTTCAAATGGAGCTTTCTGCACATGAAATTTAGTGATAATCGAAATTGCTAAGCATGCTTTGATATTTATTTGTCTGGAAATGTTGGTCACAGTTTTATTGTTTAGAACTCGGTGTTGATTCTGAATGCAACGTTTTGTATCTGAATCCTGTAGATATCATACTAAGTCTGATATCCTAATCATCTGGCAGACATTAAATGCATAAAAGAACTGATTCACGCCAGTTTAAGGCTTCCCATGTTCTTCGTTAAATAATATCCTATCTCACAGACAAAATATTGGGACTTGCTTTTAGTTGTTGTTTTGTTTCTAATGTTACGCTGGGAAATATAAGAAACTTATATTAATCCAAGACAAAAAAAATTTCTTCGACTTCAGAATATTCTCTTACGACTGGAAATGGAAACATAAAAATGTATCAAGACGGTTTAAGTGAATAAGCAATGTCTACGACCCATTCAGTACATCTCATTCACGTTCTCTCTAATTTTCGAATTTCCCGCTATATCTGTTTTATGCATTTCAAATATGCAAGACGAATGTTGATACTTGGCGAAACACGCGGACAGACATTATTTGATATAATATATAAAATATGTTTCAACCGAAAACAATATGGCATAATATCTTTTGCATTATTCTCGACGCATGTTTGGCCTTAATTTTCAAGATTGCTTTGCATGATGGGCTAATAGAGGTAAATTTAAAAATTAATAACACGCCGCAGGAAAGTCAATATTCATGCACTCAAACTCACGATTGGGAATTAATAACCCTCGTAAACCTTGGCGCAAATTATTGATCTGTACATTGCAATCAATAATTTTCACACCTACATTAATATGTCGTGCATTAAAATAAAATAACTTGAGCGAGGAAATTACTAAGTTGCAAACTGCTATTAACTGACTCCCACATAAATATAAATAACTGTCGAGCGATTTATTGAAATGTAACAAACCTTAGGTACATACTGATTGTATTTACGTTTCTTTTCCATTTCTGATACATTTAGATCATCACGCATAAAATGTTTAGTACTTAGCGCGGTCCCGGGGCCTGTTTTGTGACAGTGGCTTGAAATACTGATATCCGAGCTAGTGCTGTTTACTGAGACATGGTAAGAAGTTTGAAATAAAGAAAAACAAAAACATTATCGAGTGAAAGTAGAACCTCGAGAATATATCCCACTGTATGCGTTTCCTATTGGTGAGTCAAATAACCCTTGATTGATAACATCTACAATTAATTGTACGGAACGTGTAAATTTAATGTAGAATATGACCTCAGGTTAAACTTGATCAGGATGTACTTCACTATATCATCATAATTTTCTGGGAGGGTGTTTTTTGTTGGGTTTTGCCTGATAAGTCTTGGTGTGAACTCAGGGACTATCTTGGGGTACCGTTCTCTTAGTTGCTTATATATTCCTGTCTCAATGGAGTAGTTTTAATTGATCTTTATGGTGCTATATTTTCTTCACAATTGTCACAAATCATTTGTCTTTGTAATATAACAAACGTTTACAACAAAAATGCTTCAGTAAAGATTTTCTTATACAGCAATACGTTTAACCCTCGCTTCAAATATATGACATTATGAGATTACCTGGCATCTGTTCAAGTAGCATTGCTTACTTAATACGAAATTATCAGGGTCCGCGAGTGGCCGAGTGGTCTAAAGCGCTCTTCGTTACGGATCACTGCCATCTCACCTCCGTCTGCGTCGGTTCGAGTCTAAGATTCAGCCAATGTGGGTATGTGAGAAAGCTTGCCAGTAGCTTCTCGTGGGTCGGTGGTTCTTTCCGGGGTTTTCCCGGGTTCTTCCTCCACCATTAATGCTGGCCGCCATATATAGCCTATCGTGTGCTGAAAAATGGCGTTAAACCCCACAACAACAACAACAACAACAACGAAATTATCATTCCTGCCATTGTTCATTTACAATCAAATTACTATTCCACGAAGTGTTTACTTCATATCAAAATATTAGTCCTTGTATTGTTAAGTTAATATCGAATCTGTAGACATGACATTGTTTTAATTAATATAAATCATTATTCCTAGCGTTGTTTACTCAGTATTAAATAATTATTCATATAATTGTAAATAGTGCACCTCGTTATATAGAAACATTTAATGGTCAAAGTGTATTACGTTGTTGTTCACAGGGTACAACTATTATATGATATTTAGAATACAACACGTGGTCAATTCCAAGTATATAATATTTCACAGCTAAAATCCTCTTTCCAGACTTGCATTAGAATATATTATACATTAGGTAAACCAAGTATGACGCTGTGTCAATTTTGATAAAATATTAAATTTGGTTGAGTAGATTAATCGAACGACATGTTTTAATATAACGTATTTAATAAATACATCAAACAAACCAACATCCACAATACATTGTAATATTATCCTAGAATTATGAACCTAATCACCATCACGCAACATGCTGCCATGTCATTGAAAGAAAATAATGCTGCACGCATGTGTTGCATTTGCTTTTCAACTGCAATATCTGGCACATAATAATTCCATTCAGTGGGTAATAATGTGTTTATTTTATTATAAGAAAGGAAGAAAAGATTCAGCAAATTCGTAAAACATTAGTATTAATAAAAGTGCAATTGCTCGAACATCTGCAAGAAGATCAATATGTAAAATGGAATATCTATACATTGATTGTACTGACAACAGGACGGGACTGAATCCGTCAAAACAATTCATTCTATAAATGTGATGAAATATTATGTCACTGAGGCGACACAACTTTTCTCGTGTTCAGTCTTAACTAACACTCCTGAATTCTGAGTGTTAATGGATGTTACGTTAGCCAATCAGATGGCATAATTCAAACGTATACGGTATATGACAATAAGAATCGTTTAAAATAACTTAAAAACATGCGACTCTTAAGAGTTCGACATGAACCTTATTTCTTTGGTCATAAGAGTTCAAACTTTAAGTAGTGAAGATGGATACTAAGTATTAATCCCTGCTAGATGTATATTTATCAAATTAATGCTACCTGCCAATCCCGAAGAAAGGAACACCGCTACAAAATGAATACAGAATTTGAATATTGCATCTGTGAACGACAGTCCTTAGACTCCCTTGAAGTCTGCTTTATCAGTTTGCATTGCAGCAGTACTAATCAGTATGGCAAGTCATTTAATATAGAAAACACACTTTAATCACAATTATATTAAATAATGGTTTCCAAAGCCAATCTTCATCTTATTGCAGGGACTATTATCTCATTTTAACAATACAGAAATACATTTATTTTACAAATTCACACGTTAGTCAGCATGACGTTTAAAACACCAAGTGACACCGTTATAGATTTATTTTGAATCACACATCACAAAGTATGCATGCATGATTAATGAACATATGTCATAATAGGCTCGTCTCAAATTTATTTTGCACCAGGACAGATTTGCATAACTTACAGTAAATGTTTTAATTTATATATTCGTTCCAACAGTTAATATCCCTGAAATTTTCAAACATTTCACATACATTTAGTACCATATATGCTAGTCGCAGAATTAAATTAAAAACAAAAGGTCATTTATCTTTCTGAGCTTATTTGTCATATTGGTCTTTCCTTATAACTATATAATGCGATAGCTGCAATTAGGAGAAAATGGAAACATTCGTGTTTTCTTCAGAACTGCGTGATTTTGCCAATTTCAAAGGAGTGAAGAAGAAGTTTTATAAATAAAATGTTACTTTATTTCCCTGTGTATACCGCGCTTTTAAGTATGGATAGTGAAGACTGATCTGCCGTCGCCTATTATGTTGGCATAGTAGCGTCTTCATATCATGAAATTATAAATAGAGCAAGCACAGCAAAATATGTCGATAAACATCAAAATCATTCCATGTTAGACACCCGTTATTCACAAACAAAATATAGTGTAACAAGTGATTTGGAGTTATTCTTGTAATAACTGGGATATTCATTTTCACGACCCTACTGTGATTTCAAATCAATGGACACACACAGTCTAATCTATGAGAGATCTGCAAACAAAAGGGTAGCCGAGGAGACGATAAACGAAATAAATCGTTGAAGCAGGAACTTGCGGTGAAATCTATCACATATATACTTAGAATCAATTTCTGCAAGTAAACTCAAAGTCTTGCGCTTATGTATCCCCAATAAACATAATCGAAGCAGATCAATAGTTCATATAATTATTTGGTGTCAGAAAGTCAAACAATTGAACTTCATCATCTTCAGCTTCCTTGTGACCGCCTTTACTATGTGTCGATACAGATAACTGATGATCCGATTTCATTAAGAGTCTTCGTGCAAGGTATATTGAAGATGACGTATATGGAACCGACGACCTGACGACTGTTGGTTAAAGCGTCTTAAATTAGACCACGCTGTTACGATATATACAGTTTAAAACCCAAATCAGAGCCAAGGATTTCTTTCTTGTTGGGACAAAAAAGTTGTTGGATTGAGTTCCTGAGATTATTGCGAAAATCGCATATTCCTCACCCTTAAACATAAATATAAGCGATATACATAAAAAAAAACTACACAGACAAGGGTAAACATATATAGACATCTATATAAATCAGGTAAATAGGATTGATAAAGAAAATTTATGAATAAGTGGATCAAAATGAAGAAGAAAAATGAATTCTAGGAAATATAGGAATCGGCTTTGTTAAAGCAGGATATTAGGAATCTTTTGGTCAAATATTTGGTGGAAAAGGAAATTTTTGGAGTTCGTGCCTATTTGATTAATTCGTAAGTCTCTATCTACCTCTGAAACGAAATTAAAACAAGTAAAAATAAAAACAGACAGAAATAAAATTAAGATTACATTAGGATTCAAAGACATATGATGGAAATCCAAAATCAGAAAGACGATTGAAAGAGAAAGTGATATAAATCTCATTCGTATAAGGATATGCATTGTGCATATATCTAAAAGTACATGAATTCCTGCAAAACTATTAAATACGACATTAGCTGAAACTACGAAAAGCCAGTATTCACCCAGCAGCTGAAAAAATAGATTTGAACTAAAATAGAACCAATTACAGCCACCACTGGATGACGTATGCAAAACGAATAGGAAAATTGCGTATTTTTAATGTCGTGTATTAATAATGTTCGTTGTAAGAGAGTTTCAAAGTTTGCAGTTTTTTCTTCTAAACACAATCTATAGCAATAGTGAAATAGTGATTTGATTACTATTACGATAATATAATGTTGATGTGTTGCAGATTAAAACGAATTTTAAAGTAGTAAAAGCTAACGAAATTCGTCTGTAACTGCGATAAATGAAAATATTCTAATAATATATACATGTAAATAGGTTTGAAAGTTACATACATGTAGGCTCTTATTCACAACTATTATTCAGAACTTACTACGTATTGGCACATTTTAGCATGGATTTAGTTTTCCTGAAAAACTGTACAATGTCCAAAATCGTTTGTTTGACTATCGATGTTAGATAATTTATTAACGAAATTTTCTGGAATTACTGTTTAATTTGTAATCTACTTCAGTCTTTGGCGATAGAAGTGAATGAGAGATGACGGGTTACAAATTTTAAAAATAAACATTCCGGAAAAAATAAACACCAAAACAAACAACGTACAATTTAGTATTAAGCAACTCTTAGTATGAGTAACAAACACTTTCTGGAGCACTTGCGTTAACAGCTTAAACACATACACCGTATGAGTTAGTGACGACAAGACTCTCCGACGGACGTGGTGACTCACACGTACCGACAGTTACACACAGCTGGACGCAACATTTCAAATTTGCTCGACTTTGGCTCTAACGCAAATGTCGAATCCAAGGTACACATTTTACTTCACAAGTACGGCTACTCGTAAGATCAACTATACATATTTTTATAATGTTAATGAGTTCAGGACAAAAGGGTTGCCACGACAATAGAATAACAACCCCCGTTTCCTGTGCAAATATATGACAGAAAGAAAAGTAACTAGAGAATTCTCCGGGACACTATTGCTAGCAGCACCAACTTATCATTGTTGCCAGTTAAAAGTTACGAAATCTATGCCCAGCATACAATATTCCTGCATGTTTTTTGCTTTAATAAATTCCTGAAATCTAGTATGAACAATGATCAAAGTATCCCTTAGAGCATCTTACAATTCCATACCTCGTCTTCTGCTGTGTTCTCGATTTCGATTGGTTCCGGATAATTTCAAACAAACAAGCAAATAAAACCGAGAAAATAGGGGGAAAAATGCTGAAACTTTAATCACGAGACATATTTCTGCAACTACAGAGAACAGCACTGTTAAAGGATTACATATATTGATCAAGTCACTACACAAATTAAATAATATCTTTTGATTCGTTATACTATCAATGATGTAAAAAAAAATTAAAACAGATTACTGCAAGACACGGTGCCGGAAAAGATTGAGAGGGAAACACAAGATGATCACATTTATCCAATTCTCCTGCCTGGAGATTTCCAGAATATGCACAACAGTCTCCGTGAAATTCTTAGCTTACTTGATTTCTGTCTTGTACATAAAGACTGTCACAACGTTCTAGTTAATTAAATGCACGTAATTATATAGCAGAACCAATGGAGTGTAAGCACAAATGATAATATTTATGTACTCTAATTTGCTGAGGATATACATAACAAACAAAGAGAAGTAAAGACTGAGAGTAAATTTAAAGTCTTTGAATTTAGGTACGCTTTTATTAACTTGATTGTGCAAGACATTCATTATGATAAATAAGCAATTAGTACAATAAACATTGCAATGCATCAAACATATGTATCGAAATTTGTGTCTGGTTATAAAAGTAGAAGTAACAGACATTGTGGTAACAAATAATACCACAAAGTTGACAAACTGAGTGAATGGTTGACAATACCATATCACAGAGTAAAGTATTTAAAACATTAAACATCATGCCACTAGGAGAAGAAACGATGAGAGTTTCTGGATTATAAGGTACATGCATTTTGTAATTATGCTATTTTAATTTTACCTTTGTGAACACACACACACACACACACACACACACACACATATATATATATATATATATATATATATATATATATATATATATATATATATATATATATATATATATATATATATATATATATATATAATGCGATCAACATTAGAAAGGATTTATGACGCATCATATTCTACTGTAAGAACAAACTATGTGATGAAGTATGAAGCATAGATATTTTTGTATGTGTGGGAATATGCGCCAGATCATTTGCATTGCAAGCCCTGGTGTTATTCAAAATAGAGACAAGAGCTGAATGATGTCGAACGGGACCTGTTCGGATACTAAATGTATCAAGTAAGAACTTTGTATATATTATATCTGCAAATTTCTTTCTTTTCATCATTATTATCCGCGAGCAGCAATATCCTTTATTTTATAAATCGACATAAAGTAAACATTCCGTTTCGTATAGCGAGAGTATGCAAACATAGCTTCAGAGATGTCCATTGTTTTAAACACGCATGATTAACACGCATGATTACTTTTTACCTTTACTAAGCTTGCAGTCTTATGATGTCAATATTTTAGCTTAGTTATGTCAGTGTGTTACTAATTTGCCGTGATTTATTTCGACTCATAGAAATGGGAAATACTTAATTTGAAATGGATCGTGAAGTAATGAATGTAGTACACTGTAATTTAATTCTAATTTGATCTAATATTTCTTTTTCTATTTTAATTGATGAAGTTTCAAATGTGTTCTGTTCAGTAAATAAATATGGATGGCAAAGCATATTAAGGTTGCCCCGGCGAAACTCATTTCATTAGTATGCAATTGGATCATACAGTAAATAAAAATAGATGTAAATTCCCAAATAGGTTCTGTAAATAATAACCGTTTGAAACACAATATTGCAATGTAGCGTGTGCTTTCTTCCTCTTTAAATAATCCATAGATACGGTATCTGAAATATGGGCATTTCTTTCAAACCTTGCTGAAGAATTTATAGTAAATTGGCTGTTAGACAAAATGTAACACATCATATATTTATACAACATGATGAACCATTTAGCAGACAATAAGATCATATGTTTGCATATGGTGGCTTTGGTTTCATTTTGTTTCGTAAAGTATTGATAAAATTTAGAGATATTCAGTTGCCAATACAAAAAACAATTGCCCGAATATATATATATATATATATATATATATATATATATATATATATATATATATATATATATATATATATCGTTAAAAAATCATGTATCGTTACAGCTGGGGATCCATTGATAATCACTTGCCTCTCTGTTTGGTATATAATTCTCAGTTTTGTATTTATATTTCGCACAAATACCTTGCATTTCTGAATAAAAATCTAGTGTCTTGTGTGCATTTAGCTGAGTTGTTGCTTCCACTAGCCTGGCGAATTTTAATTCGACCTTGTTCCATTACCCTATTGTGGATGAGCGCAAAGATAAATGGATAGATCTCTGGCGCATGAGATCTAGGCAAATGGTGCCGTTACTGGCAGCGCATATTTGATTCATTCATGGAACTCAATAACCAGTTTGATCAAACTGTGTCATATTGTATAGAAATTGGTAGTGGCGTTGTTACAAAACAGTAAAACAGTTTCCTAAACTTTTGAGCTAATCTAATCTTCATCATGGTAAGGACCAATTTGCACAATAAATCACGCTCCTAACACCGAATAACGAACGAAACACGGAATGGTCAAAAGTTTTAATGATACGGACAATTTACATTCAGGCGTGAAATAATGAAAAACGAATAATTAAGATGGAAAGCAGTATCACGGTGAGTAAACTATCTATCTATTTTTCATCTAAAATAACTAAAGTTTATAAAACGTAACAAATGCTTTTGGGATCGGCGTGGCTGCATCCTGCGCGGAGAACCAACTTGTATAAATAAACTAAAGCTATATGTCAGAAACCATATGTACAAAGTAGACTGCAGCCGAAGGCCAGAATTATAAATATCTACTAATAATTATATTCCGGTAATGTGGAGAAGGTAGGAAAGGAAATGTCTTCTTGGTGTTTTAGCAGGATGCCAAAAACAAAGACAACAATAACAACAAATAGAAGACGTTAATGAGCATTTACATTAGTGAATATCATCTCCATGATTTGAGTACGATCCGAAGAAAATGGCGTAATATAATTTGACTTGTTCTGGCGGCATGTTGACCTTAATTGTCACGATTGCTTAACACGATGGGCTAATAGAGCTAAATTTAAAAATTAATAACACGCTGGAGGAAATTCAGTATTCGTGGAAGCTGCTTATTAACTCAAGATTGGGAATTAATAACTCTCGCACAAATTGTAAACTTTGGCACAAATTAATGCTTTGCACATTGCAATCAGTAATTTGAACACCAAAATTAACAAATCATGCGCTAAATGAAATAACTTGCGCGGGGTAATAACTAAGTTGCAAAAGGCAATTAAGTAACTCCTACATGAATATAAATAATTATCGCTAGTGCTATTAAAATGTAAAAGACCTTGGGTACTGAATGTATTTGCATTTACTCCATGTTTCTGATATTTTTAGATCTTCTTATATAAAATGTTTAGTACTTAAGCGCATTATATGTTTCAGAGTGTGTTTGGTGACACGTGACTTGAAATGCTGATCTACGGAATAGAGTTATGTACTGATAAATTATATGGAATTTGAAATAAAAACCGACTTTGTGAGTGAAATTATAATCTCGAGAATATATGCATCTATATGGGATTAGAGGAAACGTATGTATCGTATTAGCGAGTCCTATAACCCTTGAATGATATCATCTACTGTTTTAAGGTACATGGAAATCTAGTGTAGACTATGACCTCACGCTAATCTCATCAGTATATACTTCGGTATGATATTATGCATTTTTCGGTGGTTTATTGGTGCCTTTTGGTTGATAAGTCTTGGTGTGAACTCGGGAATTATATTGGGGTACCGTTCTTGAGCTTTGAGCTGTTTCCAAGGACAGTCAGGCTAACTGACATTGCAACAACAGGAAACACATACTCGTAAACGAAGTTCCATAGCGTTATTAATAATAAAATATGCTCCGCTAAATACAGTTATTGTATTGGTTATTATTATGTTGTTCTCCAAACAATACATTTAGAGTAATCAGGTTACAAATGATTCATGAGCAAGTCAACGGTGAAAATGTGCATAGAATTCGTATATCCCTGAGATGACGCGTGAATTTCATCATCACTTCCAAAACTTATTTAGCTTGTGAGCTCACTCGTTTTAAATGTGCAATCAACCGGGTACGGGAAAAATATTACAGATGAATGAGAATAATAAGGCATTGCAAATTATACACAAACCTAAATCAGTTACATATACTTTTCAATGTGATACTGGGTCTCACCATCAAAATGGTTACAAATAATTATCTCGTGCTAATATTGTTCACTGTATATTGACCACGTGATAATCGATTAAACATTACATCATACTGTACTTTGTTTCGTGAATAAATCATTTTTTATTAATTCAATTTGCAAGTAGTTATATATAGCCTTGAATACCTATCAATTCATAATCATTTCTAAACTAGACACATGTAATTTACTTATACTAATCGGGGCATAATAATTTATGTTCGTTTTAAGGATTATGCACGTGTTTTTGGCACTCATTATCCTCTAGAAATAAACTATCCTTTCCGAAATCGACTTGTACATATTTGTTTACTAAAAATGATATAGCCTTTTCGAACTGAATCGGTTATTTTCACCCGCAAAGTTAATCCCAAAGATATCAACGGTCTTTTCTTCACATTCTCCTTTTCTCATGCAATTCCCTCTCTTCTTCTTTGTTTATGTTATAGAAATCATGGATGAAGCTGCTTTCCTTTTATGTTTCTTCTCTGCTTTGTTTAGAGGCATCATCTTGTTATTTCAGTCTTTCTTCCTTCAGTGTTAAAAATAATGGATGGACACTACACGTTCACAATCGGTAGCCAATAAACAGAGAAGAGAAGAGAAAGTACTTCAGGAAATACCTGGAGGTGTTTTGCCAGCAGTAGTTCATCAGCAAGATAATGTGCCTATCTCTAGGAACAGGTGTTAATCAAGGAATAGACACGAAACTGACATCTTTACTGATCTGTCAGTTTTTCTAAGTGATGTTGCGACTTTTTAATTAGAACCATCTGCGCTCCATTCCAGTCTGATTAAACACTATGAAAGCCGTGTGACCTTCGTCCGTATGCATTTCCTCTGCATTAAATATGTTTGCGCTATAATAATAATAATAATAATAATAATAATAATAACAATGACCTTATTTAAAGAGGGTAACACAATTAGCTAAAAATTACTCTACCTTGAGGCCCTCATACAAAGGAATTTATTTATTTAAGCTGCATCTCTGAAGCCACTGGATATATTGGGTTTGGAAGAAGGAAAGAGAGTGGGCATTTCTAATCTCAACTGGAATACTATTCCAGAGCAGAGTTCCAGAGTATTGGAAACTTTTTTTAAATAACTCCTTATTTGGTTTGGGAATTTTATACTGTTTGGTAGACATGGATCGCAGATGGGAAGTATTACCAGGTAGACTATACTGGAATAGTGATTGTAAATATTCAGGAGCACTATTATGAGATATCCTGTACATTAATTTGGCTTTTCTCAAACGGATGCGGTCTTTAATAGGTAATATTTTTAACCTACCAGCTAAACTTTCCTTGCTTTCTTTCATGATTGATATTAGCCGAAATGCTCTTTTTTGAAGATGTGCCAGCTTTGCTATGTTTTTATCATTTGAATTACCCCATACTGTACTACAGTAGTCCAAATAGGGTTGTATGAAACTGTTATAAAATAGTTTTATGTGCCTTTCAGGGAGAAAATGTCTTATCCTACTGAGAAGCCATAAACTTGAATTGACTTTTTTTACTAATATGTTTGATATGTTCAGTCCATGATAGGTTATTATCTACCAGAACACCAAGTAGTCTATCATGACAGACCATTTGCAAATGTGTATCCTTCCATGTCAGACATAGTTCATCACTATCAAGATTTGTCCTTCTTTGCTGTGTTGAGATTAGTAATATTTTAGTTTTGCCACTATTTACCACCATGCCATTACATGTGCACCAGTTTTCCAGTTTGTTTAGGGCATTCTGTAACGAAATTTCGAGTTCATGCTTTGTGTAGTGGATGTCTGACAATGTTGTGTCATCTGCATAGAGATCTGTAGATGATATTGAGTCTCTTAGTAAAAGTGGTAGGTCATTAATAAATAAAATGAATAGTAATGGACAAAGACTTGAGCCTTTTGGTACTCCATATCTAATTGTTTCAGGGTCAGACAGAACATTATTTATGTAAACATGTTGTGTTCTCCCATTTAAGTAACAAGTAAACCATCTAATTGTTCTTTCATCACACTGATAGATTTTCAGTTTCTTCAAAAGGATTTCATGATCCACCATGTCAAAAGCTTTCCTGAAATCTACAAATACAGCTCCTATTATTCTACCTTGGTCAAGTGCTTGAAGTCATTTATCAGTTAGGGAGATCAAGGCAGTCTCACAGGAATGGTTCTGTCTAAAGCCTGATTGATTAGGGTGTAACAGCAAGTGTTTGGTTAAATATGACATGAATGAGTCATGGACATGTTTTTCAATCAATTTTGACAAGTTTGGTAGTATTGAGATTGGTCGGTAGTTATCAGCATCATCCTTGGAACCAGATTTGTGAATAGGAGTTACTTTTGCAGTTTTTCATATTTTGGGGACAAATGAGGTTGCAATACTTAAATTAATTATGAATGTTATGCTATCTACAATAGCAAAGGCAGAAGATTTAATGAGTCGTGGACCAATCTGATCAAGTCCTGTAGCTTTCTTGGTATCAAGTTCACTGAGACATTTTTTAACAAAGTTTTTTGACACTGGTAAAATAGAGAAACATACCTCCTTAGAGATTTTGCTGCTGCAGAACTTTTTCAGTTCATTAAAGTTGTTTTCTATCACTGGTTCTTTTAACTTTGTGGTAATGTTGGTGAAAAAATCATTGAAAACATTTGCAATGTCAGTTTCATCAGTGACTATGGTGTCATTTACCAGAAGTGAATGAATTTTGTTTGTCTGTTTTTCGTTCAATGAATACTTTCCAAATGGAGTTTGTGTTGCTCTTTTTGTTTTCAAGCAATAATTGATAATAAGTTTTTTTAGCCTTTTTAATCATACTTGTTATTTTATTTCTCCATACTTTATATTGTGCATGGTTTTCCATAGCTTTGAATTTGTCTCGTGTTTTCATAGCATCTTGGATTTCAGTAGTAAGCCAGTTAGGCTGAATTTCAGTCTTTACTCAATGTACTTTCAGTGGTGCATGCTTAGATACTACATCCATGAATAAGTCAGTCCACACCTTCATGGGTTCATCTATGTCATCCAAATTTTGGATCATATTCCATGGAACTTTATATAGGTCATTGAGAAATTGTTCTTCATTAAAATTTTTGAACGATCTGTAAGTGATCGTTTTATGTGTATTTTTCTTATTTTTCTTGCATTTAACCTTTCTTGTCAAAAAGTAGGATAGTGGTCACTAAGACCAACATCTGGTACATTAACACAAGTCACATTGTCTGGTAGGTTGGTATAAATGTGATCAATAAAAATGCTCGATTTTTTTGTTACCCTTGTAGACTCATTTACTAGCTGGTCTAGGCCTAATGATTCAATAAATTCCATCCGGTTGTTACTTATTTGAGTATTGAGAAGGTCCTTATTTATATCTCCGAGTACATATGTTTCTTTCTCCTGTGCTAGAACATTTTCCATATGTTTCAAAACGTTATCATTCCAAAATGCTTTGGAGGAAGGTGGCCCATAAATGAAACCAGCTAGGAATGATTTTGCATTATTTTGAAAAATTTCCACCCAGATACTCTCACTAGATAAGCAGTGTAGTGTACTGGGTAGGCACTGGATAAGCAGTGTAGTGTACTGGGTAGGCACTGGATAAGCAGTGTAGTGTACCGGGTAGGCACTGGATAAGCAGTGTAGTGAACTGGGTAGGCACTATTATTCGTAGGATTTACATAGTTGTCATTTAAAAGGAGTAAGAACCAATTATATCACTAAACCATCATCCAACGTAACAAAAATGTTGGTTCTAATCTGGTATCAAATAGTTACTACATAAAATCCTTTGACGACCAAAGTCAGGTGTACAATCTAAATATTTGTTAAGAATTCAGAGTCCGATCAAGCAGAAATATCAAAATTATGTTATATATAAATATCGCAGGTAACTGATGATCTGATCTAATTAAGTGTAAGGCACTGTATGTATGTATGTATATATATATATATATATATATATATATATATATATATATATATATATATATATATATATATAATGAAGATGGCGTGTGTGGAACACATGACCACACGACCTTAAGTTAAAGCGTCTTCTGTTAGACCACACTATTATGCTATATACATTTTAAAACCCAAATCAGATCCAATGAGTTCGTTTACACATGGATGACAAATTGATTTGATTCATTCCTGATATTAACGCGAAGTTCGCATGTTCCTCACCATTAAAAACGTGTATACGCAATATACAAAAAAAATACAAGGTAAACATATATACTTACAGACCGACATAACCGGTACATAAATATGTATATAGGATTCATAAACCAAATAAATCAATAAAAGGACCAAAAGGAAGAAGCAGAAATGAAGTTTCGGGAATATAAGTCATAGATCAAATTTGTTTAAGTTAAAAAGGAATGAGAGAAGGGATTTCATGCTACATATATGTTTGCGGTGTTCTGCCTGTGAATGAACAGCTTATCGTTGTATCATGAACAGCTTAGCGTTGTATCGTGAACAGTTTATAGTTGTATCACGAACAGCGTATCGTTGTATCATGAACAGTTTATAGTTGTATCATAATGGAGATCTTACTCATTGTAAAATCTTGTGATCTAAATAATATTGCCCAGTTTAAGGATCTCATTTCGATACGACAAATAATACATTTTGCCAAAATTATTTATAAATAGATAAGAAATAAGATTTTGTGATCCTCGTGTTTTTTCCTGGGCAGCATGTCCTCCAAATCCGCCACAACGTAGGATACGACGGCCTAAATTGTAGAACACCGGTCCATCTACTGTGGATCCTGAACTGTTTTCGTGTCACCTAAAAGGAATGGGACAGTTATCAATGGCATATACGGCAATATGTTCAGGTCAGCAAGAATAATACAAGAGCAATGACAGTGTCGCTCAATTGGACATCAAATGACACTGAGAAAGGCAGCGAACGAAACACAAGTTACAAATTCCTACTCTTCGTTAGACTAAAGATATGCATATATGCATGAATGTTTGTGATAGACAGATAGAGAGAAAATGTAGATAAGACGTTTTATTAACATACTGCATAGCATAGTAGCCGTAATAGTGTTATGTTTGTTCGTAAATTTAATCCATTGTTCGATGTCAAATTACGTTGGTAATCAGATTTGCAGAGCACTACCAAAACTTTGATTTATATTTGTAAAGCAAGCACCTCCTAACTGTACACATTCACACCAAAAGGTCTAAGTTCACAATATTTAAAGAAACAAATTTTAAAAATGATATAGGCATATGTCAATCTAGAAAGGAACCGATCTTCACTTGTACTAAACTATGGCTGCAATACGACGTGAAGTTTTCGCAAAGTCAACTTTTATAATCGTTACCCAAACAGTCTTCCGAGTTTTTATACATTTTTAAATCTCTGTCTTCGTGCCATCTACCCTGAGATGTAAGACCACATTTGACAACATATGTCACTGTCAATCATTAGTTACTCAAAGGACGACGTTACATATAATGTGGATGTTTCTCATATATAACAGGTCTCAAGAATGAACTTTAAGTGGTACATGGGACCCATAACTCCGTATGCCTTGTGTTGCGTTCAATTATCAATCATCAGTACATTGCCCATATTAGAAAATATAGTCTATGATGAATTTAGTAGATTAGTGGTACAATTAAGGTAATCAAACTTTGTGTAGCTGAGATCATTTCAACACCTGAAATGCCTCGTTACTTCATCAGACCTCCACGTCGAGGTCGAATTCTATAGATCATATATATATATATATATATATATATATATATATATATATATATATATATATATATACTTATCTCGCGAATAACTGTGTTACATATTATCTTTCATTAATAATTGTTTCGGAAACATGTCTGTTTCATTAAATGTATAAGGAAGTCATGTTGTATTGTTGATGTGTATAATAAATATCGGCAATATAGCCCATTTCTATAGGTTATTGACTGAGTATTGAAAACTATTGACCACGAGTGCATGGGGCAAAGGATGCTTGAGCATCCTACGCCGCATGAACGAGGGACCAATATTTTTAATACTCAGTCAATAACCTTTTAATTATATACTTACGAACAAGCATTAAACTCGTTATGTTGTATTAAAGGAATAATACAATTAAAACAATACAATTATTTTCTTTTGTTACATATTTTGACTGATGTTCAGTTTATGAATTAAACCTGAGCACCGCGCAATAATATGCACTGTTTTAATACTATGAACGCGCACGTAAACAAAACTTAGCTTGCAAAAGAGAATGGAATCGTATGTAGCCATAGAAAAACAATCAAATGTTGATAGAAAAAAAACAAATATTTATATGAGAATAATACCACTCAATACATCAATGGAAACTGAAGGTACAATTATGAAAAGATGTGCCAGAAACAATTCATCGAATGTACTCATTGTGGGAGACTTGTTCGTCTTTAGATGACGCTGTAATTGCGGAAGAAATATATGTAGAGGTGGGGATTTGGTTTGGAATAATAGTATGCATCGGGATAGAAGAATATTCTTTCTGCTCAGTTACACTTAGTTTAGAGTCGTATGCCGTGATTGATGAAATATTGTTATACCCAATTGGATGTGTGATTTTATTTGGTGACACTCGGGATTTTGAGAGTGAGGTAGGTCTATCTTTTGCCATGACGGAATGATTCGTGAATCTATTCTGAAGTCTCGCATTTTCTGCAGCAACCGTCATCAACATTCCCAGGGTATTTTGTCTCATCAGTCTTGGGTATTACCTCCAAATAGGGATTGTTATTCATTTTGAAGTCGCTGTGTTTCAAGACATTCCAAATATGGGATAGAACAATGTTATTCTGTGATCAAGGGTGTACCGTTCATGTGAGAGAAGAAAAACATGCTCGTGAAACTGCTGATTGATACATTGTATCAAAGATTAGTGTGCGTTCTCTCTCTCTCTCTCTCTCTCTCTCTTCATTTTTAACTTGCAATTCTAAGACTTTGGATTTTGGTTGTGGCTACAGTAGGTAATTGCTTTCTAGAATTTCATTTTGGATGAGAGCTATATCTACCGTCAGCCTTACACATAGAAACAAAAGGTACACTAAGATAATCATTCCATAGGTGTGGATGAGTATTTCCTATTGTTCTAGGCTTTCTCTTCAGCTCCCATACAGTAGCCTTGGCTAAACATGTTTTACATCTGGTTGCGTCCCCACTTTGGTATTTTGCTTTTGCTTATTTTCATTAAAATGCTCCACGTTATTTGAATTTATATGTAGATATCTTGTCTACGCCTTTATTTTTCCTCAAGAGGTTAAAAAAATGCGTTGGAGACGTCAACATTTCGGACGCAGTAAACGTTCATTGACATTTTTATTTCGACGTGGACAAAAGTAGTTCTTCAAGCGGGGACACGTAATTACCATATAAGGAAGCGGTGAATATTTCTACTTAACTCGGCAGCAACAATGTTAAACTAATGGGACTTTTTATGAAGTATGCTAAATATATTCCTTTAAAAGCATATATATATATATATATATATATATATATATATATATATATATATATATATATATATATATATATATCTGTGTGTGTGTGTGTGTGTGTGTGTGAAGATAGCACGATTTTGACAGCCTACAAAGATTTCTGACAACGATGAGTTCAGGTCGATCAAACTCGACAGCTATTCTTATCAGCTATATTACAGACTAACATTGATTTGAGGCGTTTGCTTTTAGAGTCACTGAATTGTCTTCGCAATAAAATGCTGAAGTTTCTTGAGTAAATAGAGGTTTATCGTTTGGAGCTGATTACATAAAGCAGTTGCACATTCACAACTTTCTTACATATACTGGCATATCTCAGTGATTTAGATTTATAGTGTTTACACCAAGATTAGCAAGGTCAAAGGCTGTCTACCATGCTTTTCAACAGAATTTCTCGGTGCGATTAATAGAATGACGTGACCTATCTTGTATTATACACAAGTGAATAAGCGAATCGGTTTCCTCAATGATTGTACCACCCAAACATTAGGCACGACTCGTTATTTCAACGTCTCTTCTTTCTAACTACAACAGGACAAAACATATTCAGTATTTCTTTAGTTGCGTCATTTGCGATAGTATTCGTCAATTATTAGTCAGATTTTCAGGAGTCTACAAGACACGTGAGGTCATCCACAAGGATACGAAAACTGTAAAACAATAGCTGTTTACAACATAGGTTGCTTCTGGCCAGCCCCTACCATCTACAAATACAATATAGGGAATGAGGGTAAGCACGCTATCATGTCAGACTACTTGTCGGATTTCAAGAGATTTGGACTGATATTTCTTAGCTACAACAGCACTTTGTCCATTACACTTCTCTCCAGTCATCCTCCTTACGTTGTCTTTGATTTCAATACGCAGTTACAAGGAAACAAACGCAATTAAAAAAGGAAGAAAAAAAAGAGGAAATATCAAGTCAAAGTAAAAGAAATGGAGCTGACAAGTGAAAAGCACATTCCCACTTCAAATACAAATTTAATTTTTGATGTTGCAAAGAATATTACGTTAGTGCCCTCTTTCAGAGAAATAGAAGTAGAAAAGATTTCACTCGTTTTGAAAACATTGCTGAAAATTGGAAATGATCAAGGGAGCATTGGACTTAATTATTACAATGCGTAATTATTGGTAAAACTAGTGATATTTACCATTCAGTGTCAGATGAAAAAAAGTAGCGACTGTGATACAGTTATGGAATGCCTCTTAAGAGGTTACGCGTTAGTCCCTGAAGCTTATCGGCAAAAATTCAGAAACTATTAAAAAGAAGCTGGACAAACTCATGTCAAATTAGCTAGAGAGCAAGAGCAGTTATTTGATATCTGGTGCTTAGCCAGAAATTTAAACAAGATTTTGAATGTCTCAAACAACTTGTATTACTTCAAGAGTTCAATAACTATTTCCATAGTGACATTATGACTTATCTTGACGAGCATAACATCGAAACTTTGGAAAATGCTGCTCGTGCTACTGATGAGTGTTCATTAACTTTTGTAAATAAGACTTCCACTCAACAGTCTTCTAGTAGAAAGGTATTTCAGCATGATGCAAGCCCTTCTAAACCTTAAACTGACACAAGTTTTGAAAATCAAGCTTCTGATAAGCTTGATCAAATATCCTTGTCTCTTCATACGTGTACCTATTGCAGCCTATAAGGACACGTTATTTACGATTGCTACAAATCGTAAAATAGGCATTAGAGTCTAGACAAAACTATTCCAATGCTCTTTTGATTCTAAGAGGTCACGGTCAGGGCCATGTATTGATATCAATACAATTGTTCGGACTAATAAACCCCTGTCGGATTTTATAATGGAGAATTATGAACCATTCATATCAAAGGATTCTAAATCACTCTTAGGTGATTTTCCTAATCCTATCCCCATTACAATTTTAAGGGACACTAGAACTTCGCAGATCCTTTTATTGTCAGTCATTTTGCCTTATTTTGAGACGTCGTCTTCTAATAAAAGTGTCATTATTCAAGGCGTAGAGTGCTGCTTTGTTAATGTTCATCTACATTGTGTAAATATGTCATCAAACGTAGGCTCAGGACTCGTGACAGTCGAATTAGTGCCTGCTTTACTCGTTGAGGGCATTCACTTATTACTAGGCAATTACCTAGCTGGAGACGAGGTTTTGGTTAATCCACTCGTAACTGACAAGCCTTGTTTGCATAAGAAAGTCGATACAATTAAAAAAAGAATTCACTGATTTATACCCAGCATGTGCAATCATCAGATCTAGGACAAAGGAAACACTTGAGAATGATGTTCATAAAGAACGTAATCCTTTAGCTGATACATATATTAGTCAAGGTTTTTATGAGGACTCTTTTACTCATTTGTTGGATCAATCAGAAAGTATTGATTACAGTGATCCTATTTTAACTACTCATTCTCTTTATTATAATCAGTGTGATAAACGATCACTTGTCGTCGAACAGACAAATATCATGAGATCTCCTATTTGCTTCAGAGGACCATTGGTTAAACTGCAACCACTGCATTTCCTGTCTGTTATTTCATTAAAATGGAATTCTTATGAGACAATGGAGACCTTTCGAGGTACATGCTGATGATGAGTGGTCAGTGAACAATCAAATTGTAGTTCCAAAATCTTACAAACAGGAAATACTTTGTCTGGCCTATAAAACGCCCTTGGCTGGTCATTTATGGATTAATAAGACATATTACAAGATCTTGACTCATCTGTTAGCCAATAATCAATAGTGATGTTTGTAAATATTGTAAACCTTGTCATACTTGTCAAATGATTGGAAAACCCAATTAGAAGATACCTAAGGCTCGTCTTCAACTTATTCCTGCATTTGACGAACCATTTAGCAGAATTATGATAGATTGTTTTGGTACATAACCTAAGAACAAGTCAGGTAACCAATAATTGTTGAACATAATGTATGCGTAAACAATTTTCCATGGGCCATTCCTTTGAGGAATAGTAACTCTAAAACATAAGTTAAAGCTTTAATAAATTTTGTATACTCAGTTTGGTCTTCCCAGATCTACCCAATCTGACCAAGGCTCATATTTCATGTCTGTAATGCTTCCCAAAGTTATGTACGAATTAGGGATCCAAAAACTCAAATCATCTGCCTATCACTCTTTGAGACAATGGGCATTAGAAAGAGGTAGTCAGACTGTGAAAAATATGATTCGATCATGTTGTTTTGATAAGGGGAAAGACTAGGATCAAGGCAGTATATCACTATTTCTGCTGTTAGGAAATTAGTTAAAGATATTGTAGACTTCAGTCTCTTTGAACTGGTTTTTGGACACACTGTGCGTAGACCATTTATGTTGTTGAAAGTGAAACTTCTTTCTAATGAAGATATTGAAATTAATGTTCTGGATTATGTTTTTAAATTTAAGTATAAGTTGTCAAATGCTTGTGAGGTTGCAAAAGCAAATATGTACTCAGCTCAGTCGAAAATGAAGTTATGATATGCAAATAAAAACTCAAAGAAAGCCGTTTTCAGCCTGGTGATAGAGTTCTGGCTCTCTTGCCTATATCACAAAATCCTCTTCAGGCCAAGTAGTATGATCTCTACACAGATGACAGAAAAGTAAATGATTCAAATTACATCATGAATACTCCTTTGAGGCGAAAACAGAAACAAAGTTGCCACACAAACATGTTAAAAGAGTATATTGAAAGAGAGAGCCAGATTAAAAATGCATTTAATTTTGTTGTACCTATCCCACTCAGTGAAGATTTAAGTAAAGGAATATTATCGGATTCTACTGATATTGGAGTGACAAATCTTTTGAATTCAGAAATTATGAAAGATCTTGATTAGAAACTTCCACATTTACAACAGCAAGAAAGAAATGAATGAACTCAAAGTTATTAGTTCAATATGAGCACTTATTTCGAGATGTTCCGACAAGAACAAACAAAGTTTTCAATACAGTTTAAATTGTAAATTTCAAACCTGTGAAACAACACCCGTACAGGATTAACCCTTTCAAACAGGCATACTTATAAAAAAGAAATCCAATATTTGCTGGAAAATGATTTCATAGAGGCAAGTCAAAGTGATTGGAGTTCACCATGCATACTTGTTCAAAAACCAGATAAAACCTCTGTATGTGCACTGATTATAGGAAAATGAACAGTGTGACAAAAACAGATCCATTTCCATTACTAAGATTCGATGACTGTATTGATAAGATCGGAAATGCCAAGTATGTTTCCAAATTTGACCTTCTGAAAGAAATTTGGCAAATCCCACTAATGGAAAGAGGAAAGAAAATTTCGGCATTCGTGACTCCAGATGGACCTTATCAATATTGAATGAAGAAAGGGTCGCCAAGTACTTTTCAGCGTCTGAATATGATCACCTCTGGTCTATGGAATTGTGAAACTTACATCGATGATGTCATCATCTACAACTACACCTCGAAAGAGCATGTAGCTACAATTCGGAAATTCTTTGACAGACACACAGATGCAAGTTTAACCATTAATTTATCCAAAAGTGTTTTCTGCCGTGCTAGTGTAACTTTTCTAGGAAATGTAGTGGAACATGGACAATTTAAACATATATATACTTAGGTCAAGCTTTCTCTGAATTTCCTGTGCATGTTGGTAAAAAGCAACTGATGCGATTTTAGGTATGGCTGGGTAATATCGGAAATTTTGTTCGAATTTTTCTATGATTGGTGAACCCCTGACAAATTTGTTGAGCAATAAAAACATGGTCCTTTGGACTGAAAAATGTCCGGAGATTTTTGACAAGTTAAAAGCCATACTTATAAGCGCGCCAGTTCTTAATGCTCCACATTTCAGCCAAACATTTACACTTTCTGTTGATGCAAGTGATGTTGGGGCTGGAGTGGTATTGCTTGAAGAAGACGAAAATGGTGTTGATGATCCAGTTAGCTATTTTAAATAAGCACCAATGAAACAATCGTGAGGAAATGTTAGGCTTTAATATTGACATTACAACATTTTGAAGTTTACATAAGAGCAGCTCCTTCTTCGATAATTGTGTTTAGTGACCCCGTCCTCTTCTTTCATCGGCAAGATGAAGAAAAGAAATCGAAAACTACTAAGGTTGAGTTTGTTGCTACAGGAATATGATACTGACATCAGACACATCAAGGAAAAAATTCATTTAATAGCAGATGCGCTTTCCCGTGTATAGAAATGTATTATTTCATGTACACTTTGTATAATTCTTAAGAGTTTTTTTAACCTCATGTATAATTAATATTATGTAAAAAGAAATCTTTATCATATAAATCTTTCTTTTTCTTTATGGGGAAAGTATTATGTGTTCTTGATTTAACTTATATTTGATTTAATTTAATTGTATATTGGTAAGTTTTAAATTTTTGTGTTTCCTTTACATGCTATATTATTGTAATTTTGTTTACTGGAATTTGACATTTTCCAGAAATTTGTTTGACCTGAGTGTTTTGTCGTAAACACCTAAAATAGAATGCTGTATCTAAAATCTGACCTAGTTCCTGACCTTGACTAAACATCGTTAAAAAAAATTATTGTGTGATTTATAGAGTGAGGAATCTATAGTTAAATCGAGGTTGTACTGGCGTACGTGACTTTACATATGTAAATAGCCTCTATTTCGAAATTCTGGTTTTACCAGAATCGCGCAGTAGTCACATTTAATATCGATGTCTAAATAAAATATCTCAGTTTGGGCTTTTAATCACTTGATGCGAGGGTGTTCGTTTCGTTGTGACCAGTTTGAATTGCATTTTAAATTTCCTTCAAATTATTTGCATTCTAAAAGATTAATTAGTTTTCCTGGAATATTTAAATGCTCATACAGAATTCTTGGACAAAGACATTTATGGAAATTTAATCCGGAAATTCAAACACCTGAATATTATTTTCTTTTTAACACCAATGACTGTAGACAGACCAGTCTTATACAAGATATAGCATACGTCATCGCCTTCCATTTTTGGATTTCGTCTGGACTCGAGCTCAAATTTATTAGGACATTATATTACTAGGTCTAATAATTTTCAATTCTTGTTTTTCTAGGGAAAAAATATTTGTTAAATTTTGCAAAACTTGTTGTCTTCACTCTTTTCTAGTTACTCTTTATTAGAGCCTAAACACATAACACTATGGAATCAAATGCACGCTGAATCGATTATTTCAATAAAAATCCAAAGCACCTATTATATATATATATATATATATATATATATATATATATATATATATATATATATATATATATATATATATATATATAAGCGTACTTAAATATCTTGAAACAGATGTTATATTTGGATCAGATGAAATCCACCAATTTGTATATAGATAGTTGCATAATGATTTTCTGCCATGCTATCATGTTACTGCCTCCGTCATCCATGGCTCCCTATTCATCATCCCAACTGTTTAGGTGTTCACTCACTAGTACAACCTTTTGAAAAAAGAATATTACCTGTACAAGATCTATTTCAGACTGCGGATTAATACACAAAAAAATGAATATCGCTAACAGAAGATACGTTTCTTAATGACGTGTGGTAATATTTCGCGACGTTTCAAAATCATATCTTAAATTCGAAACAAACTTTGATTACCCTGGCTAAACCAGGTTACAAAGTAAAGCAGAATATATATCTTTTCTTTATATATTTCAACAAAAGTTTAGAAATTTACGATTAGGTCATGGAAATCTAATGTTAAACCATGGAATTGGGGACGGGTAAGGTACGGGTCTATAACATAATTTTGGAATACATTTCCAATCACTTTAAAGAGGACATTATTATTGTGAATTAACCTAGAAACTAATCCTCATATGACTGCGAAATCAAGTCTGAGCTCAGGATTTTCAAATCATCCTAATCACCTAATTTGTTTGCCCGATCGATGTTAGACCGGAAACGGAAATACAACATCTAATAACTTGCATTGAACGTTATAAGCAGGCTATAATGCTTTAAGACTTAACCTTATTCATCCGTTAGCTTTCAACAGCCGTAAACTTCGTAATCTAAAGTGGTTTTACATCTTTTCTACATGTTTCTCGCATTTTAACGCCCCTTAAATTAAATGAGAGACTGACTCTGTTTTGATCGGGCAATGGAGAGGCCTTTTTAAGCATTGCAGGTTTCAAGACTAATGTATTTATGTGACGTTAAATGGAATTTGTTAGTCTTTCAGTCTTTCTTTATTTAGTCTTTCTTTATTTAGGTTGTTCAATGTCTTACGAAACTATTCATTTCATCACAATCCAAAGGCCAGAATTATTTCTGGTTAAAATGTAAACATAAGAGATGATAGCAATGTATTTGTGGATTTCTGCAAAGTTACATAAAACGGCAACAAGCTATGTTAACAGACTGTAAATTTACCATCAGTTGTATTGCTAGCACATTAACATAACGTACAATGTGTATATCTGCTCATAATACGTTTTGTTTTTCTCATGAACTAATACGCTGAAACTTTCTTTGAAAATATTCATCTCTTCTTTTGTAACTTTCTTTTATATATATTCCAAAGTCTTCCGAAATTAGAAGAAAAAAAAACGTTTTCTCAACAACAACGTACACGTCTGCAATGGAAGTATAATTTTCTTCATAACACATTAAAATTATGCCAATTTAGGCCTATCACATTGCAATCATGCCAATTTACGCATGTCACATTGCAATCATGCCAATATAGGCATAGCACATTGAAATTATGCCAATGTATGCATAGACATCTAATTCACGTCCATTTATGTATAGCACACAGAACGCATGTAAATTTAGACATAGTAAATTGAAATCTAGCCAATTTAGGCATATGACATTAGATCATGCTGAATTATGCATAGTACATTGAAATCATTAAAAATGTATGCATAATATATTGAAATCATACCAATTTAGGCATAGCACATCTAATTCATGTCAATTTAAATATAGCACACCGAACACATCTAACTTTAGACAGAGCAAACTGAAATCATGCCAATTTAGGCATAGTACATTGAAATCATGTCAATTTAGTCATAGTACATTGCACTCATGCCAATGTATGCTTAGTACATTGAAATCATTCCAACGGAGGCAAACTACATTGAAATTATGCCAATGTAGGCATAGCACATTAAAATCATGCCAATTTAGGGATAGCACATTAAAATCATGCCAATTTAGGGATAGTACATTAAAATCATGGAAATTTAGGTATAATACATTGAACTCAAATGAATGTAGACATAGTATATTTAAATCATTCAATTTATGCATATTATATTTTAATCATGCCACTTTAGGCATAGCGCCTCTAAATCATGCCAATTGTTGCATATTATATTCAAATAATGCCAGTTTAGTCATTGTACATTGCAGTCATGTCAATGTATGCATAGTAAATTGAAATCATTCCAATTTAGGCAGTGTGTATTGAAATTATGCCAGTGTAGGCATAGCCCATTAAAATTATGCCAATTTAAGGATAGCTCTTTAAAATCATGCCAATTTAGGGATAGTACATTAAAATCATGGAAATTTAGGCATAATACATTGAACTCAAATGAATGTAGACATAGTATATTTAAATCATGCCAATTTAGGCATAGCGCCTTTAAATCATGCACATTGTTGCATATTATATTCAAAGCATGCCATTTTAGGCATAGTATATTGAACTCATGTCGCTGTCGACTTAGTACATTGAAATCATTCCAATATAGACATCGTAAATTACAATCATGCTAATATAGGCATATTACATTGCAATCATGCCAATTTAGGTATAGTAGATTAAAATTGTGCCAATTTAGGCATATTACATTAAAATCGTGCCAATTAAGGCATAGTACATTGAAATCATGCCAATTTAGTCATAGTGCATGGCACTCATGTCGATGTAGGCATAGTAAATTAAAATCATTCCTATTAAGGCACAGTACATTGAAATCATGCTAATTTAGTCATAGTGCATGGCACTCATGTCGATCTAGGCATATTACATTGAAATCATTCCATCGTTCCAATTTACGCATAGTACATTGCAATCATACCAATGTATTCTTAGCACATTAAAATCATGTCAATTTACGGATAGTACATTAAACTCAAGCCAATTTAGGCATAGTACATTGAATTCATGTCAATGTAGACATAGTATATTTACATCATTCCAATTTAGGCATAGCATATTTAAATCATGCCAGTCTCGGCATAGCACATTGAACTCATGTCACTGTAGAATTAGTACATTGAACTGATGCCACTTTAGGCATAGTATATAAAAATCATACCATCTTAGGGATAGTACATTGAATTCATATCACTGTAGACTTAAGACATTGAAATCATTCCAATTTAGGCATAGTACATTGAAATCATGCCAAATTAGGCATAGTATATTAAAATCATGTCAATTTAGGCATGATACATTGAACCCATGTCACTATAGACTTAGTATATTGAAATCATTCCAATTTAGACATAGTACATTGCACTCAAGTCACTGTATGCTTAGTACAATGAATCCATTCCAATTTAGGCATAGTACATTGACATCATGTCAATTTACGCATAGTACATTGCAATCATGTCAATGTAGGCAAAGCGCATTAGAATCATGCCAATGTATGGATAGTACATTGAACTCATGCCAATTTAGGCATTGTACATATAATTCATGTAAATGTAAACATAGTATATTTACATCATTCCAGTTTAGGCATGGTATATTTAAATCATGCCAATCTAGGCATATTACATTGAACTCAAGTCACTGTAGACTTAGTACATTGAAATAATTCCAATTTAGGCAAAGTACATTGAAATCATGCCAATTTAGGCATAGTATATTCAAATCACGTTTCTTCTATCCTTAGTAACTTCTCGCCTTAGAAACCATTTCTGATATTTTTTAGATCTCCAACACACAAAATTTGGAAACAAAAATATTGCCCTACTTGCTCCTTTAAACATATTGGCAAAATACATCTTAAAAATAATATAAATATTTGGGCGTGGCTTTTAACCGCAGAGGGACTTCAGTGTTACTTAGAACTTAATAGGGACCATAAGCAGTCTTACAGTCGACACCCTCTATCAATACAACCTCCTAATCGGTAATAGTAATAACAAGATTTTTTACGATGGTTACTTTGGTGGTCATATTTAGAAGCAACAAGACCTCAGGATGAATCTGTATGCTAAAGTTTCATGACTTTCTTACACGATGTATAGGATGAGTACTGTTAACAAACAACTCGTACCTTAGCAACAGTCTTTCTATTGGACTTAAGTTTTACTGACCAAATTTATCCAGGAATTAAAATTTCTTTTTGATGTCGCTTTATTCTTTCTAACTGCAGAGTACTGATACTCTATAATATTCTTAAGAAAATATCATGAAATAACCATAAATCATAGGATTTTTTTAATGAAAGTGTCATATTGATACATCTGCTCTGGAAACATATCCAAAACAATCGTATATAGAGGCTTGTAGTTGTGTCTATATTATATGTCAGATGACCACCATTTTGATTTGCGACCAATTTGACATTACAAAAAGTCATTTAGTGAAACTCCACGTGGATCTCATCTTCAGTTCATGTGATTTTTTTTTCCTTGTGGCCGCAATGGCAAAAGCGCCATATTCTTATGACCTTCTCTTCAGGATTAGAAGTGATAACACGATGTTCAAGATTGACATTATGGGTGTAAGATTGGTACGATTTTCGTTTAGTACTAACTAGACAGCTCAAGAAGTCCTTCGATATAAGCACCGCTTGTATACGACCATCCACTCAGAAACAGTACTGATAACAAGATGTTCAAGGTGAACAATGCTGATGGTATGACTGTCACCATTGTTATTTAGGACCAACCAAAAATCCAAATAAGTCTTTTTCTAAACACTCCATTTCACTACAATGTTCGTTTATAACAAGATTTATAGACGTTTGCAGGGTGGCTACATCTGAAGTCTAATCATCAACATTTTCTTTTAAGGTCAACTACATAAGAAGTCTTCAGCGAAAGCTTCATGTCGATACAACTATCCGTTTTTATTAAACCTTAATATATATCGCCATGAAAATCCAATAGGGAGAAGTAGTGATAAGAAGTGTTTCAGTATGATGGACATGACGGCGGTCAGATTGTCAGTCTGTTAACTGAGTACTGACTAAACATGATAAGAAATATTTTAGCGAAACTCTATGCTTTAGTTCAGGAAGGGTAGCAATCATAACATTTTCACGATGACAGCAGTGGCTGTCCTCTGTGGTTCCTGATCGGCAGTACTTCTATTTACGAACATTTATGTCATAGCAAACTTTTAGTGAAAACTGTGTTTTGATTTGACCAGCCATTCTGATCTTTAAAAGTAGAGCTAACTAGAGCAACTTTTTGTACTTAGTGAGTATTGAAACCATCTATGATATCATTAAAAACTCCAGCGTACCAAATACTGCTATTAAAAGTATTTTCTCTAATATCTAAGTTAACCTGTTCAGAAGAATCATGATGGTGAGATACAAAATTCTTTGTTTCGTCCTTTTCTCATAAAACCGATATCAAAGAACGAAACTCATTTATCGTATCCCAGACACTGTCAAAATAGAGCCAGGTCATATGCTTAGTTCAATCTATAATTTGTTTGAAAGAGAAAATATTTAAGGGGCAGCATTTAACTTATTCTTCTAATATATCCGCAGACTAATATTGATCAAAAGTATTTCATATTTGGTTGTATTATCTAGCTCACGTTGCCAGTACATCTGCAAACCTGAGTCAAAGCCTTTGTCTCTAACATCAACGGTTATGTCGTGACTATAATCTCATTAAATTGCAATGCTACTGAAAGTATAATGTCGTGAATACTTGACCTATATAATAAGTACATGTCAATGTGAAAGCAATGACCTTTGACTTTACCACATTTTCAATTAGGTTAAGTTTTCAAAGCTCTCTTCAAATGTTGCTGGTCAGGTCTTTGCTATTTCAACCAATTAAGCAATGAAATAAGTATTTTAGGGAAACCCGCACATCAATGACACCCATCACGTCAGAGCAGTAGAGATAATGAGCGTGACTTTCAGTCGGAACCAGCCATATTTGGAACATTATTTTTATGAAACCCTATGATACTAGAACCATGCGTTAAGGAAAAATAGCCATATAAATATTATCAGGATGTCCATTAACGCATCCGTTTGGGTGGTCAGATCACCATCCGTTTAATTAAGAAAGAATTATATCTTCTAAAATATTATACATTTTGGGATGTCTCGTGGGCATCAATTTTATTACGAACTAGCTATACATAATGAAAAGTGTTTTAGTAACAACCTCATGTGAACAAAATATCCATTCACGATAAGTAGTGCTAAAACATTTTAAGATGACCACCATTGATCATTACTATTTTTAATTTGGACTGATAAGTTATAAGGATTCTTTCAGTGAAACCATATGATTATATGTTCAGCAGAATTATCTATAAAACTATTTGCAAAACAGCTACAATGAGTGCCATGGTTGTGGTCAGATTGGGGTAATTTTCGTCTAGGGTCAACTACGTATCACAAGAGGTCTTCTAGTGAAACAACAATGTCGCTACGGCTGTTCAGAAGAAGTAGTTATAACACTGATTGTTTTCAGAACGATCACCATTGTTACGAAACTGCAAGTCTGATTGGCACCAGAGTATGGTGGACTGGGTGCTAAACAACCGTTGATGACGAAATGTGTGCAAACGTAGTCACAACACCTCGAGCACAAATATGTATTACTCCAGTCTATTCCTAGTTAAGTAAAGTAATATGTTCAATTGTCTTACAAATGTATGAGGGGGCCCCGAGTGGCCGAGTGGTCTAAAGCGCTCTCCGTTTCGGATCACTGCCATCTCACCTCTGTCTGCGTGGGTTCGAGTCCAAGGCTCGGCTAGCGTGGGTACGTGGGAAAGCCTGCCAGTAGCTTCTCGTGGGTCGGTGGTTCTTCCCTGGGTTTTTCAGGGTTCTTCCTCCACCATTAATACTGGCCGCCATGTATAGCCTATCGTGTGCTAAAAAATGGCGTTAAACACTACAACAACAACAACAACAACAACAAATGTATGAAATTATACAGTGAACAAACACGTTTGGAAAATAATGACGCAACTTAGCCTGGGAACATGGCTATAGCAATCGTTTTTGAGTAAATAGGGGATTATCTGTCTCACGTCGAGGCTTTTACATTGTATCTGTCCGTGTAATAATACAACGCACAAAATTATGATAGAGCCCAAATTTAGGCAGATATGGACATGATATAATCCACATCCGCGTTCTACGGGTAGCTGGAAAGCGATATTAATTTGTAAGACAGACAACGTTTCCATTTAACATGCATTCTTCATTTATTACTGACACTATTTAAGACCACTAAAACTGTTGAAAAATTAGTCTATCGGTCAATGAAAATTTGATATAAATAACCCATAATGCGATCGATTGTATGTTCATTTTGGATACAGTATCAATTCAAGAACAGTAACTGTGTCCCGTTGTGAAGCTCATCAACAATAACTCCAGTCATATTGCTTGCATCGCTACTGACTAAAAATGTAGCCAATTCAAACGAAAAATCCATCAGCTAAGCATTACACAACCAAAAGTCAATAGATCAATCAAAGTCTAATTTAGAAACTAGTTCAGTCATGCTAATACAATTCCAATAATCTAACCTTAATTAAAATATGAATATTGCACATTTTTGGGATGGGGTTGAGGGTACTGTTACACCCCCGAAAATTAAACTTTTTGATGCATTAGGTTGTACTATTTTTTAAAATTATATTCCCTTCTTCATTTCTGAAAAACCGCATCTCTGTGTGTTTTCTTTATTTATTTTGCATCCGCCCATTATGATGACGTGCATCTGAGAATATGTATCCGATCAATCCAAATGTGAAGAACTTATAATTAGACAGGCTGTAGCTTTAAAGGTTTCAGATGGTTGATGGTTTAACAATATGATACGTATTAAAGATGACTCTAAAGAAAACAAATATTAGTTAAGGGGTGGGAAGACAAAGAAAAGATGAAGGTGTGATTCTCCCAGATTCTCAACAGAAATTCGGGATAAGAGTACTAAATCCAAGCGATTAAGAGAAGCAAATGTTCAACTTTTCAAAACAGTTACGAGTGGTATGAAGGTTGACAACTATTATCGAAGCTGTTCTCTTTACAAAGTAGGGGTGCTATTAAAGAACATTGCCCCCTGGGTGCCTTCAACCCTCGCGCCACCTCTGGAAGTATGAAGAACTATAATTGAGGAACTGTTCACTTTAATGACCGTTAAATGATTATGTCTCACGCTCTTTATGTTAACTAGATAGCAACTGTCATAGACATTGGACCATATTCCCAAATCATATATGCAAACTGCAGTTTTTTGACCACTCAGTACAATTTACCAGGGTCATCACAGTGTTCTTTTTATAATGATGCAATCCTGATGTAACGTGAATGATGCCGTCTAGTCCAATTATTCGAATGGGTACCACATACTAAAGTTTCAATTGTTATTTTAAGGACTGTGTGTGCTGCAGTTTAATATATTCAAGACAATGAGGTAGCCATCATTCCATTTATATGGATGACTGATGACAAGGTAAAATGTGTGTGGCCTACTTGAAGATCTGTGGACAAAATCACCAGTACAGTCAATTAGAATACTGATACATTGAAAGAACTGATATCACTTCCCGTAGTAGTATTTTAGCGGACAGGTATTCGATCTTATTCAAGTAACATCCCCATAATATGTTTAGCGTGCTTCAGTAGTCTACCTAAGTTGAGTTGTCAGATGAATATTGTGCATATTTCTGGCCGTTTGAGGTGAGAAAATGCCCTCTGAACTCGCCCAATGTGCAACATTGATAAAGTGCAATGTTAATTTTCTGAAACCCTTTATATATTGGTACCAATAATTTTGGGCTGGATTATGCATCAAGAATGATGTGTAAAAAGCTCAGAGAAAGCTTGGACAAAAGAGAATGATGCGGTATTAGTATCTACTTTTAACTGATTTATTGGTATATTATTATCATAATTATCATTATTATTATTATTATTATTATTATTATTATTATTATTATTTAATGCAGATTATTTTAGTGACCCAGTATTATGTTTGCACATAGTTTATTGGTTTATTTTATTGATAGTTAAATTTAAAAGTATTTGATTGCAGATTGAAAAGTGTACGTCATTCGTTTATCCTCATATTTCTGTCTTGACATTTTCCTTTCTCATGGGTATTATTTACTCATAAATATCATTGAATCACATTTTGTTTCAAAAAAGTTTGTTTCCCATTGTATTATGAATTGGTTTGAAGAATCTAAGTAAATGTAGATTGAATGCGATATATCAAGGGACTATTTTGCTTTAATTTTACAGACCCGTACAATATATCCCCGAGAAAAAAAAACTAATTAAATGATATATTATTTATGTAACAGAATAAATATTATTCCAGTATCCATGCTTTAGTTTAGAATACCTTATAAAATAAATTTTGGGGGGATAAATTTCAGAGTACAAATTTTGTGTTGACCACATCGGTACTATTTTAGTTGCTCGTAGTCATATTTCTAATATAAATTATGAACAGCATATGTAATTAGCATTATTGTGCGTGAGTTTTATTATAGATAACGGCTGATAATGTTCCTAATTTATGATATATGAGATTATAAAGTCAGAAATATGTTACCCGGTTATTTGTGCTATTCTAGTCTCAAATAAGAGGGGAAAATCTAAAAATAACTTACGTTCTTTCATCCTTTATTAAGAACAGGTTGAGATTTTCCGTAGTTCATTTATTAAATTCTGGGTCTTTCAAAATTATTTTTAAACAGTTATTGAGACTTGTGCTTGATTCATAAAACCCAGACCCTAGGTCTGTAGAAGAGGCCTTGCTACTAGGAGTAGAACTATACAGAGATGAAGTCCAGAAAGCGTGGCAAATAGCTGGATGCTGAAGCTATCTTGTTTCTCTTTTTTAAGATGACTGTCACAACTGGTTTGCAGATGGAGAGTGTATGATTTTAGCAAATACATGCACATGATTGCGAACAAAAGAAACTATCGAAAAGTCGGTTGCCTAAACGTTTCCGACATTGGTATTCTTTCTTGAACAAAACAGCAGTACACTGAACGTCTTTGTTCTGTTGTATCAATCAAGGAAGGTAACACATATTTAGGTAAATCATTATTCCAATAGTTATCTCCCATAGAATTGTAGGACTATTCTAGCAAATCACCACAATAATACATCAAATAATGTTCCAAATGTTAAGATAAAATTTTCTGGTGACATATAAAGAAAAGAAAATTTGGAGTTACAGCATATGAGGTTCTTTATGTTTATGATATCGAAAAGCAATTTATTTTAGATCACTCCACTACTCAAACTGAAATAACATAACAATCGCCTCCTGCAGGTAATTAGGTGGGCATGTTCAATGATGGCCCGAAAATCTCATCAAACAAATTTTTTAGTCAGACGAAGGTTCCATAATAAAGTTTTGAGAAGAATAGAAAGAAATTTTTGCTACGCAACTATTCCAAGCAAACCGTGTTTTCTTGTTCGTACTAAAACATTTTTTTTTGGAAAGAAAATTCAAGACTTTTAATATACGAAGATGAAATGTATTATAAATATTTTTTTTCAAAAAACTTTCTGTTATCAAAATTGTCATGCCTTTATAGTTAAATGAAAATATATCTGCACTTATATGCTAACGACATATTGTTATAATGAACAAATCTTTGCTTGGAGGGCATATTGTAACAGACCTGCGTCACATGAATCGTGACCAGTGCCTAATCCAATAAAGTTGTTTATGATGTTTAATTGAAAACGAAAGAGAGGAACAAAACCTTCAAAGAGCTCCGGTTAGGATAAACAATAGAAGTGAGAAGACTATCAAAATCAGATTTGTTGCTTATTGCATTAGATATCTTGACAGGTTAAATGGTTTGAAGGCCGTGTTCCCGTGAGTGATATTTCAAATGAAAAGTCTGCAAATGCCTATAATTTTATCTAAGAATAAGTTGTACACTACACAAGTGGAATACCATGCTTTGACAATTGTTGTCTCCCGTCTTTTCGATAAAGAGTGTTGGATATTGCATCCGCGTTTCTGTGCATCTGACTGTCACATGTTCGTTTCTGTTCTATAACAAAAGCACGCTGTGATTCAGTAATGACATATGGTATACTTGCAAATCATCAGGAGAATTTGTCTTATATACCTTTTTGGGGGTCATACGTTCAGTGTCAAGGTAATGGCTCAATATCGTAATTTTAATCACGCTTTTCTTTGGCTCTTTAACTTTAGAGTCGATTGAGTTTAAGGTATATAATTTTGAGTACCGATTCATCATCCATAGAAGTGTGGCAAATACCACATTCGGGTTCTAACTTGAAGGTTATCCGTCAAACTTTACATTCCACTCTATAATCTTATATCCTTTTAAAATGAAAGGACTAAACTTGAATTATACAAAGGCCTTGCAAGTAGCTAAGCAAGAAAATGATAGTCATGGAGAAAATAAATATTTATATGTGTTTAGTATAACAAGTTGAATGGTGGCGAATGGGCTTACGTAATTTTTCTTTTTCCTTCCTGTATCCCATCCCCACTCCCAAAACTGGAGTAGTAATAAAAAAAGAGTACAGAGAACGCCGGGTCCATGTTCAAAAGTATCTGTGTCAATAACTTATATTTTTACACACAAAAACAGATTTATTTCCTTCGGTAACAGTAAACTTGACCTTTGACCTTTTTTTCCAGAACTCTATAGGATTCTTATTTGTCTTTCATGTAAGTCATCCATTGGCCAAGGTCTGTGTTGATAGCATTGTTTCCAGTCAGTTACCTTGGCCATTGATTTTATTCACCTAAAACGTAACGAACTTATTTCGTACCCTAAGTGAATGCAATATACACAGTGTGGTTGATGTGGATCAAGTTGAACTTATTGTATTGCGCAAAGTCCATGTCTATTCCTTCAGTCAGAGTTGCTTAGCCCTTTCAACCAAAATCTAATACGATTCTTTCTTATATTAGATGCAAACCATGTACAAAGACAGTGAACCGACGATGATGGAAAACTTAAGCTTTTGTGGAGAAACAATTTGTCTTCTTTCATTTACTTTGACCTTTCGCTACTTCATGCCAAAATTAGATTAGATTTTGTATTGAAAGCCATCGGAAAATCTCTGCAACTGTAGATAAAAGAAAACTGAAGTTATTGTGCGGGAGCAAAACAAGTTCTCTTCCTTCTATCGAGGTGAACTTGACAGTGAACAATTTAGAAATACAATCGATAGGGTTCTTTCTTTTCCATGTGCATTCTATCCACAAAGTTTCAAAATTATATATGATATTGTGAGGGAAACAATTTTCCTTTAACTCACAATGGTCCTGTTCTTCGCGATTATAAACCCGAATTCAAATGGATCCAACCTTATCCCAATTTCTAGTGATCTGCAAAGTTTGATAACCCTTAAGGGTTAATATATAAAGTTCTTAAGAGGAAACGAAATTGCTAACAGACAGACTGACAGATGGACGACATCATAGAATTCACAGCGATCCATCAAACATACCAAATTCCTTGCATTTACAAAATTCAGTCATGCACTACGCTCTGCTGTATTCATCTGCAATACAAACAGGACAAGTCTAACAACAACAGATTATGGAGGATATTAATTCGGCGACAAGTGCATATTTAATTGATGACCATATCCTGTTTCAAATCATTTCGTCGCAGACCATTGAAAACTTCAGACAAGTTGCGCTCACACCATTATATCAAACACGGCATCAAATTCCAAAGCAAAGAAAGGACAATGATGACAAACGTCAATTGATTATAACATGTACATTGTTAAATGATGATAACGTAATGCACATTTCGTGTGGGACTAGTTGTATTCACACAATTATGTTATATATTACAGCCAATTACACCATTAACATGAGAAAAGGGCAATGTCTCTCGCAAACGATAATTGCAACAATTATCTCCTTGAAGATCAAGTCATTCCATACATCATCTTTAATTAAAATCATAAAAAAACGTGAGAAACCTCGGGGTCAATGGGATAGTTTCTTTTTTGTTTGTTTGTTTGAGGTTTATATATATAGTTCCAATTCCCATTTTAGCAGTAAAAACTACCTGATTTACAATGTTTTCCAATATTAATTATAGGTTTGCATGAGTGTAATCAATTTAGAATTGTATAGACTATATAACTAACTACGTACGTTGTTGTTGTTTTGAATTTAATGCCATTTCTAAGGACAAGATTGTCTACACATGGAGGAAGAAACGGAAAACAGCCCGGTAGAAATCGTCGACCCACGAGAAGCTACAGGTAGTGTTTCTCACATACCCAGATGTATGTATGTATGTATGTATGTATGTATGTATGTATGTATGTATGTATGTATGTATGTATGCATGTATGTTACGTGTTTATGCTCCAATAAACAGTAACAAAGGAAAGCGTTAAAGCAACAAGCTTTGAAAAATATAACAAATAATTTAATTCTCTGGAATAACACTGTAAAATTGAAAAAAAATAAGAACTTACGGTTTTAAGAGTGAAATCCAAAAGTAATCCAAGAATAATCAACGAATCATAGTTTCGAAATCCTAGTGATGAAATGTTCTAATGAATTCAAGTTCGAGTCCGAAATGAAAGGCGATGACGTATACTGTACCTTGTATTGTGCTGTTGTGTCTACAGTTCCTTGTTGATTCACAAACAATATTATGGTGTTTGAATTTCCGTATAAAATTTAAAGAAATGTCTTTGTCCAAGAATTCTGTAGGTGCACTCAAATATATCCAGGAAAAGAATTATCTTTTGTATGTATGTATGTATGTTTGTATGTATGTATGTATGTATGTATGTATGTATGTATGTATGTATGTATGTATGTATGTATGTATGTATGTATGTATGTAGTGAATGGGGTGAGATTAGCGACAATGGGAATTAGCATTAAAAACACCCCTGGGTAAGATTAGCGACAATGGAAATTTAACATTAACCACCCTGGGACACTCTAGGGACAATGGAAATTTAACATGGGTAAAAAAGGACATCCACTCTGGGGACAAGGGAATTTAACATTGGAGAAAGGAAATATCCATTCTAGGGACAAAGGCATTCGAACAATGGAAAAAAAATATCGATTCTAGGGACATAGGCAATTGAACAATGGGAGAAAAAAAATAATATCCAATCTAGGGACAAAGGCAATTGAACGTGGGATTTTTTTTTGTTTTTTTTTTAAATTAAAAAAATAAAAAATAAAAATAAAAATAAAAAATAAAGGGGTAGGCAATGGAAAGTCAATCTCTTTTCGAGAAATGTGGGTGGCCCTGAAAAGGGCCTTTGGGTTTCTTCTTCTTCTAATTTCTTCTATTTCTCCACCAACTTCTTATTTTCTCTCCTACACTCTTTCTCTTCTTTTCTTCCTTTTTTTCTCTTCTTTCTGCTTCTCCTCCTCTTCTTTCTTCCTCTTCTCATTTTCTTCTTCCTTTTCAATTTTCTCGTTCTATACTCTCATCCTTATCCTTTCCTCTTCATCCTCCTCCTCCTCCTTTATTTCTTTCATCACAGCACTTACCATTTCCTTTACTTTTCGTAAGTTGTTAATCTCCATCTTCACTCTATGTGGGCTATAAGAATAGTGATCCTCGTTTAACCTCACTAACATTTGCTCCATCATACCTAAATTGTCCAGGACGTCTTGCAATGTTTTCATTTTATCGAGCTGGTTCGAAGCCATCTTCTTTTGTATTCTTTGTAGAATGGTTTGAACGACGAATACTGTGGGTTCTTATAGTGAAAGCGCGGACGTGAAGGAAAACATCCCCCCAAACTTTCTCATTTCATATAATATACTATCCACATAAGTGAAGCAACATTTAACAAACCCCAAATCTACTATTTACACACGCAAATCATTAAAACGAAATCCATAATCTGCTATCCACACAATCGTACGTGAGCGGTTACAAAACCCAAACTATACTCTCCACATACGCTAAGAAACAATAAACAAATCCATAATCTACTATCCACACAATCGTACGTGAGCGGTTACAAAACCCAAACTATACTCTCCACATACGCTAAGAAACAATAAACAAATCCATAATCTACTATCCACACAATCGTACGTGAGCGGTTACAAAACCCAAACTATACTCTCCACATACGCTAAGAAACAATAAACAAACCCATAATCTACTATTCACACAAACTTACGTGAGTTGTTACAAACACAAACACAAACACACAAACACATACACTCACACTATGAAAAAAGAGTCAGTGTTTATATTCACACTACTCTACCTACACACATTGGCAAATCGATTATTTCTTTTCTAGAGTATTGGGTAGCCCTGAAAAGGGCTGTTAGTTTTTAACTCCAGATGCACCTATCTAATGCTGGAACCTTCCTGGCCTGGCGCCACACACACATCTTCTTCCCCAGTCTCTTTTCACTCTTTTTTGGGGAAGAGCAGAGGCGGGATATGTGGCTTCAGAATCCCAATTTTCTGTCTCTGGGATTCTGAAATTTCTTCTCTCCTTTTCCTCCTCTTCTTTTTTACTTCTTTCCTCCTCTTCTCTCATCCTTCCCTCTTCGACAATGGCCTCCGCGGCCAGTTCGTTCAACAGGCGCCTGGCATATTCCAGGTGCATCTGGAGTTCTAGAAGCTTTACAATTCTGGTATTCATTCTCTTCATCAATCAACAAGGCTAGCTAGACTGCCCAGCGAGTTTCAATTTATAGTGAAAGCGCGGACGTGATGGAAAACATCCCCCTAAAAACATAAAATTGATCTTACCTAGATCATGACCAAAACAACGCGCGGACCTAAAAGAAACACTCACTCACTTTTTTATACTATCCATTACTATTCTAAAAAAATTTCATTAATCACTTCAATATACTATCCACATACGCAAAGCAATCCAATCAAACCCCCAAATCTACTCTCCCCACACCTCAAACAGCCAAAAACATGATCTTAATCTACTATCCACACCAACGTACGTGAGCACTTACAAACACACAATCCTATACACAAACACATACCCTCTCACTATAAAAAAAAGAGTTAGTGTTTATATTCACACTACTCTACATACACACATTGGCAAATGGATTGTTATTTCTTTTCTAGAGTATGGGGTAGCCCTGAAAAGGGCTGTTTTTTTTGTTTGTTTTTTTTTTGTTTGCTATGGCAATATTTTTGTTTCTAAGAATGCGACGTCCTCTGAGGATAGACTTTCTGACGATAGGTCTGCTTCTTCGGAAAGAGAAGAAGAACTCTTTGGTGTCGATACGACAATCGACAAAGCCTCTCTCAGGTTCAGGTTAATGCTGCTGCTGATGCTGCTGCTGCTGCTGCTGTTGTTGTTGTTGTTGTTGCTGCTGTCTCTGAAGTCTGTATTTCTCTGTCCATTCTTCTTTCTCCCTGTTTACTTCTTCGATGAAGAGCTCTTCTATCAGGTCTTCAGTGACTTTTAGCATTCTCACATTCTCTATATCTTCTGGCTCCGGTATCAGACTGTGTCTGACCCTGTGCAAGTTCACGTAGGCTTCGTTTAGCTTAGCTAGTTTAGAGCACATCTTCGTAGGAGGATGAGTAGACAATGGATGGTTAGACTGGAAACTGCCCCGGTTCTTAAAGTCAAAGCGCGGACGTGAAAGAAAACATCCCTCCACGGTTTTTTCGAGCCGCAACGTTCAATGAGTGTCATGAGAGGGATAGTAAGAAGTCAAAGAGCATAAATCAACATTCTTATAGCCAAACAAACCACAAAAGCATTTTTTTCCAAAACACAACATTTTTTATTCATACTAACAAACAACTCTAACATTTTTAACAATAATCCAACAATATAACATCAAACATTTTTTTTCAAATCACAAACAATTTTTCTTCTTGACTCAGCATCAGGCATTTATCGTGTTGAATTTGACTGGGATGATCGTTTTGACATCCATAGCAATTTTTCTTGATCAATTCCGTCATTTTTTCGACCAAGTGTTTGGAAAAACAAGAGACTAAATGGGCTTCTTGTTCTGGCCATCTTGACTTCATCATGATAACTTCTTCTTCTTCTTCCACAGTCTCCTCACATTTCATGTCTAAAGTTTCTCCACTAGGTAAAGAGGGATAACAGTCTTCCATAGCTTCTAATAATCTAGAATGACTTCTCTCAAACTATTGATTTATATGGTATTATCGAATTCTGCATACAGGATGACGTTCAACGTTACATCAGGGTCTCGTTTTGCAAACTGAATTTCCACACGAATCTGGCCGGATTTTATAGGGTGGAGATGTCCCTCGTCGCTGCCTTGGTCTGGAGTGAAATCAAAAGCCCACAAAGCATAGCCTCCTGCATAATCGTCGTACGTAATCCCGTGACTGGTGTTGGTTCCTAACTGTCCGGTAGCTTCGTACAAGGACAAGTACGACCTCAAGTAATTCTTCTTCTCAAAGTCAGGTTCAAAAGGTCGGGTACACAAGGTCTTGCCATCGCGACTGACTTCGATCTTGGACACGTTAAAGTGTTGAAAGTTGAAAGGATTTTTATTGGCAGCTCCGTTGAAGGCTTCATTCTCGACGATACCAACGATCAAACGTTTGGGTAACTGTCCTTGGCACAGATGATCTTCGATCATGGATCTTTGCCCCTTGGGAATGGTGAAGGTTTTCACTTCCACGCGTCGTATGGGATACTTGGCGGTCGTTCTGCTCAACGTCTGACTGATGTCGTTTCCCACTTTAGGTAACACTTCCACACGGCGTACGTAGAGTCTGGCTTCTTGGATTTTGGTTTTGTAATCGTCAGCACCAGCCATTAAATGGAAAGCGCTACTGCTACGATTCAGTCTCAGGCGGACATCCACTCCGTTCAGCAAATACTTTTCTTGCAACCACATGTCCAAATGCAAACGATCCATCAGTTCTAAACTCTGTCCATCTTTGATTTTGTTTCTTCGTTCTACAAATCCCTCATTGTATTTTTTCTTTTTATCACTTGCATCAGTTTCCAATTCTTCAAAATCGCCCGCTTCGTCAGCTTCCCATACCACACAGGCATTGAGATGAGTGTTCTTGGCGTCCATTCCGTACGTCAAGAGATTTTCCAGGTAGGCACGATAAGGGTAAGTATCCATGCTGCTACTGACTATATTGTTATTCAAGTACAAGTCCACTCCACTGAACAAGGAATGCATGAAATTGTTGACGGGAGCTACTGCTTCAGTGTCTCTATCACCTCCATTGTTATCTAGAACTTTGACTTTCAAGTATAAGTACCTGCTATTCAGATCGATGTAATCTTCGGGCTGTCCTTTGACTTCAAACTCGATGGGAGCGGAATCGGTCAATGAGGAGACGGGGTGAAATTCTACCCATTGGGATTCTTGCATGGTCATCATGGTGGGTGGCATGGCAAAGAGATCCAGTTCCGACTTGGAACAAGCGCAAGACTCTCGGTGCATCATTTTTTCTCTGTGTCTCAATAATCGAAAACGTCTAAGTCTCGAACGGTTCTTCTTTTCTTTGCCTTTCTCGCTTTAGACGTGTGAAGTCTGGTGAAAGGGTATTTTCTTCGTCGTCTCTTTCTGCCTTGTCCTTGCTGAATGCCTGACTCGGTAGCGTGCAGGGCATTTATAGGTGTGTCTCGTTGGCCCAAAAGGTCCTTGCCCGTTTGCAGCAAGACATTTTTGCCTGCCCTCATGAAGGCTTCTTTAGGGTTTTGTTTGTCGATGATGATTTTTTGGAGAAATTCTTTGCCTTGCGTCAGTGCCGCATCTTTCAAGGCGTGCAATCCGCGTGTCACCTTTCAACACCGGGGCCACCGAACGAAAGGCCGATTTTAACATATCTCCTAAACCGTGTCCTCGCTGTCGAGCAACCCCTCGGTACACTGGATACATGACTTACGAGTCGTGAGAGAACCGTTTTCGAAAATGGAGTTTCACCGTGACTTTTCCTTTGGTGAATGGAATATTTTGTCCCAAATCTCCTTTTATAGCAATGTTGACTGTGTCCAAATACGACTTACTGACGGGCAAATAGTGAGGATGTACAAATTCCCGGTGGACGTGATAAGTGTTTCCACCTTCCTCGTCATTGGTTGTGGCACTATCCACTTTGAAAGGAATGACACGCAGTAACGGCACAGAGGTGTGTTCCACCACGTTATACTCCACCACATCGGAATACACAAAGATCAAATTCACTCCTTGGTTCAGTTCTACCGGGTTTCCAAAAGCTCTGTAAAAATCCATATTACTGTTGATCTTGGGGCTCCAATTGTTTGTGACCATTTCTGCATGTCCACATAAATTTCAAACAAACTACCATTGAACCTGATGGACAACGTTTGGGTATCCTGAAATTTGAACAGTAAGCGACGAGCCACTTTATGGTACTCCAGGGTGACACTTTTTTTGATTTTGTTCGGGGCTTTGCCAAAGGCTAACTCGAACCTGGAAGCAATGGTATCCACCAAATGTTGGCCACTAAAATAAAACCCTGTCGGAAATTTCACGGTGTAGATTTTGAAAGCTGAATTGTTGGCTGGTCTTGTCATCCCTGAAAACCCGATGTCATTCATGGTGTCTTGTAATTGTTGGTTCATGATTTCGACCTCAAAAAAGTTTTCAGTTTCAGTCATGTTTTCGATTTGTGTACGGTGAATCATTTCCACTAAAGCCACTTCCCAATGGGCTCCGTGATCTAACTGGATGGCCTGAGGTAATTTGGCCGTGTAACAGCACATCGTGTTCTTGGGAAACACCTCCATGGAACTGTCGCTGGGTAAGGTTAAGTAAAATTGGTTTTGGTGACTCATAATTCCAGAGTTCTGTGGCTGTCCGAGGGGTTACTGGACGTCAGAGGCGTGTCTCCGCCTAAAATGGGGTTCTGGTTGTTGTTGTTCGAGTGGTGACTGGCACTGGCACTGGACACAAGGTTCCCGTGGTTCCCGTTGAAAGAGAATTTCAGGGAGGGATTGGGAAGCAGGTAACCGATGCAACTGCTCAATAAAATGGTCCACAATTGTTTGTCTCCTTGTTGCAAACTCAAATTGGCAATGGCTGCCCCGATGACACAATACACCACGAAGATTTGGCAGAAAAAGACGATTTGCGTTTTAGGTACACGTTCTCCACACCACACCCACAAGGGTTGTTTTTGTAAATCTTGCAGAGAAGAACTAGGTGAAGGAGTGGTCGACGTAGCTGCGTCTGTGTGAAAGGGCATGATGGTCACTTCTTTTTATAGTCGATGACTTGCGAAGCGTCGATCCAAGAATCAAAACTGGGTGGATATCCTTTCCAACGTACTTTGACTTCTTTGACACGTCGTTTGCCTACTTTACGGGTTCTGCGTTCGAGAATGCTTTCGATGTCGTACACGTCGTCTTCTTTTTTGGTGACACGTTGTAACTCGGGCAAATAAAACGTTCCTTTGAGCACTTCTCCGTTCATGTCTTCCAATTTATAGACGGCAGGATGACGGGCATGCACTCGTCCAGTGACACGAAACAATTCGGTGGTCCAGTTAGGTAAGTAACCTTTGTCGAAAGTGCGTTTGGTTTTGCCAATGCGCACCCAATCTCCTACGGTCAACTCTCCACTTTTCTTGGGGACAGCCCTCGTCGGGGACGTACCAAACAGGCGCTCAAACACCAGCACCTCGTTCTCGGGAGTCACTTCTTGCGGGGCACGTCCGATGCTTCGATGGTAAGATTGGTTGTACGCTTGCACAAGGTGCGGTAAGATGTCGATGTACTTCAGAGTGTGGTGATGCGTAAAATATTTCCACATGCGTTCTTTCAAAGTGCGTTGAAAACGTTCCACGATGCTGGCTTTGGTTTCGGGATTCTCGGTGGTATAAAAATGAATGTCACGTTTCTTTAATTCTTTTTGGAAAGCTTGGTTCAGAAATTCGGTGCCTTTGTCCGTTTGCCATCGAAGAGGGTGACGACCGCTTTGTTTCAACACTCGTTGCAGGGCTCGTACTAACTCGCTGCTCGATTGGGAAGTCAAGGGCACGACCCAGGCAAATTTGGAAAAGACGTCGATGACACAAAACAAATATCTGTAGCCGCGATTGTAGCTGGCCAAATGAGAGACATCGGCTAAATCGGCTTGCCATTGATGATCGATGCCTTCCACTTGGGTGCGACTTCTGGAAAACTTGCGTCGTATGGGTTTGTGTAAAGTGTAGGTAGCTTGTTCTTGTAACCATCGTTGCACTTGAGATAAACGGAGACTTTTCAGTCGCATTTTGGCAGCACGATACAATTTTTGAACTCCTGCGTAACCTGGAGGATGCGAGGGATCGTAGTAAATGCTGACTAACACCTTCTCCATTTTTTTGGTGTATTAATAAGTCACCCACTCTTCGGTGATGCTACTTTGGGTGGGTCGAAAGGGTGGTCTAGAAACGGATTTACGTGTCCGATGGGCTACGGGAGTAGAAGTCGAAGGTAGTGGTGGTGGAGGTGGTAATGGAATGGCTTTGGTCTTCTTTTCTTTTTTCACTTCTGGTTTCCCTTCTTTCTTTTTCACTTCTGTCGAAGGAGGAGTGGACATCATCTTTTTAACCCAAGCTTTCATTTCTTCTCGTTGAGGTGTGGGGGACGGGGTCAACAAGGATGATGCAATCTTACTTGAAATGGGTGCTGCTGACGGTGTTTGAAACAATTATCGCATCTCTTCTTCCTCAGGTCTTCGTGGGGTAGCATCTCTGGTGACCCCTGGGGATGGTAGTAGTGGTGGTGGTGGCGGTGGTAGTGATGATGGTGCTGGACTTTTCATTAAGGTCTTAAAATCTTTCAGAGTGGGTAGAGCTGTTTCGTCTAAAGCTTTCTGGTGAAAGAGTTGCAGTCGTTGCAAGAGTTGACCGTACTTTTGTTATTTTTCTCTTTCGGACAAATCTTGGCGATTCATCAAGGACTGCAATTCGTGTTGTAACTGGGACATCTCGCTCAAATGGGGATTGGGAGGTAAATGCGGGGTGCGTTGTTCTTGCCAACGATGGTATTCCATCCATCGTTTGTAAGGCACTAAACCAGTTTTCGTCCTTCCATGGGGTTGTCAGGGGTGAATTCTGAGATCTTGGGACTTCCGAGGGCCTTTTTATCTTGCTCCCACCAGTCCTCCCAACATGGTTCCCAAGACTCCTTTCAGTAAGGGACCTAACAAGAGGGGTAAAATGCCTCCACGTTGGACCAACATCTTCTTTTGACGAATGGGAACTTTCTTTTGAACCATTTGGCGAAGAACGTGACGATGTTTGCCTAAGCATTGTTTCTGGTGTTTGGACAAAGGGATCGTGCCTTTCAAGACGTTCAAACAGCATTCGCACACGGTATCGATGACCTCTTTGGAGGCTGATTGAATGAGTTTTTTTCGTAGAGGTGGAGAAGCTTTGGACAGGACAGATAACGTGTCCCCATGTTTGACTAAACGAGGAGGCAGTCCTTTCCTTTTCTTTCTTTGGGGATGTTTAGAAGAGGGATGTTTTCTGGAGGGTGACATCTTTGAGTCTTCAGGAGCACCAAAAAACACTGATACCCTACTTGGTCACACACCTTGTTTATACTGGAACGCGTCGCCACTGATTGTCTTTACGTCGTATCAATTTGAGGACAGGTATGACACGTCGTGCAGGGGTACGCAACGGACTAAATCGAGCCAGTTCTTGCTTGGACAAATCCAGTAAACTTTGTAACATGCCCGATCTTTCTTGGACTTTGATTTTGGGAGAAGGTACTTTGTGAGCAGCAGCCACTGCCACCAAATTGGAGGGTCCTGCCACTCGGGAAGTTCTTCTTGGGGTCATCAACGGAGAAGTTCTTGGTGTGATCAACGTCTCCTAGTACTCTTCAGTTCTTGGTGTCATCAACGGAGAAGTGGATGAACTTGAGGCTGGCGGAAACACGGTCACCGCCGTGGCAGGTCGTGGTTTGCGAGTGTAAAGTTGCGTCCTGGCCGAAGTGCCTCTCTTGCGACTAGTTTTCTTCTGTGGACTTTTCTTTTTCTGGGGGCTTCTTTTCTTTTTCTGGGGTGGTGTCTGGTAAGAGGAGGGTCCCGCCACTGGAGAAGTTCTCCTTGGGGAGCTGGTCTTTTTCTTCTTCTTGGAGCTTCGTTTGACTTTTTTCTTGGGGAGAAGTTTGGGGGCATTAGGATCCCATCTTTAGAGCGAGCGAATGATGACCCCTCCTAGAGTAAAGCTCCCTCCAGGTTTCAAAATGATTTGTTTTTTGGTTTGAGTGTCGATGCGGGGATCGGCCAGTTGGGTCAAAGCGACTTTGTTTCGATCAAAAAAGCGTTTGGTTTGATGAGGAATCTGAATGATTCCTTGGAGTAATTGACGTGCCGTCACCGTGAACCATCGTAAGACTTCTTTGAGACTAGCTTCTAAGACACGAGCTCGTGTTTGTGGATTTTTTTCTCGACTGATGCCATACAAGGCACGAATCAATTTGACGGGAAGATGCGACTGAAGGGACGTCATGTTCAAAATGTGTGTGAGACAGACGAAAAGGGTCTGAGGTTTTTATAGATTTTTTGTGGAGTGAAATTAAGTCGAGGACGGAGACGTGTACAGGACAGGCCCTCCGTCTTGGCCCCAGTGGTGAAACAAGTGGGTACGAAATCGCAAATCCTCGGGGGTCGTAGGTTTCAAATCGACGAGTAAATACGCGTATAGCGTTTGAGTGGCATCGTCGTACGCCTGAGTCAGCCAAGGTGTCCCTAACTGTTTGGCTAAGACTTGCACTTGCGATTTATCTCGAGGGCTTTTAAACAAGACCACGTAATGCGCATTGAGACTGATGGTGCGATGGGCTTTACTTTGTTGAAACAAATTTTGGGTGATGTAAACGACACTGGCATTACGGTGATGCCCTTTGCGCGTGAACCACAGTTTAATTTCTTCTTTGTCTTCTCCTAACATGTCGTCAAAAATGACCGAATGGGTTTGACGGGAGTCAGAGACGATGCCGTCGTCTTCTTTAGGAATGCCTTCCACAAACACGATGGAATCGCCTTGACTTTCTCGCAAGAGGCTGTACGCCGATTGCCACTCTTTGTAACACCACACGATCCGCTGAGGTGGCCGATCGATCAAATGATGTTTATGTTCGATCAAACGTTTGACGAATTCGGTTTTGCCTGAACCGCTAGGTCCAGCAATGAGCATGTTAAAGGGATGGCGAAGATACAAAGCCTCCCAACTGGCACGATCTAAGTGTTCGTCGATGACTTTGACAGTAGAGGAAGAGGGAGTAGAGACAGTCGATGTAGCCATAGTGTCAGGAATGTCACTTGTGACACGAAAACAAACAAGACGAGTTTATATACTTTTTTCCGGAACACGTTTATTGAATGTTTTAAACATGAATACGAAAAACAAAAATACATAAAAGCCAAAGACTTAAGTACAACGATAAAAGGCACATGATAACCATCAACGTGGAATAAACACAAGTGTCTGTACAACATGTTTTGGGTAAAGTTCTGACCAGTTCTATAGGGGGTAAGGTCACACAAGTGTCCTCCCGAAAGTGTCTTTCAGGCCTGTCCACGACAGTCCTGTCCTGGGTGACGGGATTTTCTGGTACTGTCACTAACACAGGTTGAAAAGTCGCAAGACTCACAATCGCATTCCACTTCAGAAGCCCCACACTTGAATTGTGCCTGTCTAAACTTGTTTTGTGTTTCTCTGAAAGTATTCATCTTGTTCGCTCGGTCTTGGTAGTCCCAATGAACTATCGATCTTGCCTAGGGTTCCTTTTTATATACAGACCAATATCGATGTGACCGTACGGCAAAGTAAAGTGATTGGGAAGTCTCACTCGCTTCTGGTACACGATTTGATAGACTTTTTCCAAGGGTCGACTGACGATGTGGTGAGTGGGTAAACGTACAATCTTGTTCGGCTGGTGAGTGGTCACTTTAAAGTGTCCATCCTCTCCCGATTGCAAGGCTTCTTTCAATACCCCAAAGTTCACCACTCGACTGGTATGATAATTCAGAGTTAATCCTTTCACTTTACACGTCGTGTGCACTTCTCCTTGTGGGTCCCGGTATTCGTTGCCGTAATTTTTGGGACCGCCACTGACGAAACTTAGAATCTTGTCGTCGGGATGCTCGTCTGTCCAGGCTCCTAAACGGTCTCCTTCGATGTCAGGGTGCTGTTGACTCGGGTGATGGATGTAAATGCAACTGTCCGTGTCAAAGTACAGGACGCGTTCCCCTAACAGTTCTAAAGCTTCGTACAATTTTAAGCGAGCATGGGCTGCCACGTAAGCCGCAATGATGACATTTCCAAAAGGGTCGTCTTGTACAAAGTCCAGATCTTCTTCGTAATTGACCAAGATCAAATTCTCTCGAAAGACGTCTACGTGTTTTATGTATCTGGTTTTGTCGTGAATCATCTGGAAGTAGCGGGAAGGTTCTGTCAAATATTCCGTCTTGGGTAAACACGGTCGTTGTGCCATTTTACCCTACAAGCAATTTAGCATCACTTTGGCAAATGATCGCCTGCCTTCGTTTTTCTCGATGTGGTCTAAAGAGATGCCTTCTTGTAAATAGTATTTCTCTTTGAATTTTATTTACTCTTCGGGAGTGTGACACCAGGACGGATAGCCACTGGCTTCTTGTTTCAGTTTCAAAAAGGCATCCACGTAGTCGGCGAAAATGCCCTTCTGCGTGAGGTCACCCTTGTGGTATTGTTGTGTCTTGGGAAAGAGGCAAATTTCGTACACTTCTAACAGTTGGTATCCCATGTCCAGAGCTTTGAACAATTCTACGCTGACCCAGGTTCCCGTCAATGCCCGTTCTTCCTGGGTGTGCTGACAAGGTTGGTCTTGGTTGCACGTTTCGGCACAAGTACGGCACAAAGGAAACATCAGTTTGCTTTGGCAATGGTGAGGTAAGATGGGATGGTACAAGTCCGTGGGAGGCAAAACTTTGCACTTGATCAAGCCTTCGTATTGTCGAATGTTTTTCAAGTCAATGTGTTCCGTCAGCAGTTGCGGGTGCCCTGCAGGAAAGTGACAATATTTGCACACGTAAGGATACAGCGAACACACGTCCAAGTATTTGATTTCTTCTCCTTTCTCTTCGTCGGCTTGGTACAGCAAACAGGTGGCATTGGTCCTTCCTCCGTACAAACTATCCCTCGGGTTGAGGGGGTCCATCAGCTTGTAACTTTCCACGACACGTTATACTGGGAATCGGTTTTCATACGGTGATCGTATTCGTGTTCCCACATTTCCACCACTTGGTATCCTTGCTGTTCTAACTTTAGGCGTCGCTGACAAGTGTCCTGGTACAAGTCTTCCATGGTTCGTTGTAAAAACTGATTTTTAGTGCTACGGTCAGGGTAACAGACGGGACATCCGTGAAATAAGCAACCGTTAAACTCGTACACGATCTTGGGGTTTTCCCAGCCATCGATCGGATGCGTTCCGATGGTCTTTTCACCCCCTTTGTTGCGGGCATGCTGAATCCATTTGTCTTCCTTGTCGCACAAGTAATGTAACCAACGTAGGGCTTTGACCGAGTATTGACGTTGGACATAGTGGATTGTTTGAGGACTGATGACAGCCACGGTGTTTTCTGGCATGAATCGTTGTCGATACACTAAGGAACAAGCTTTGGCAATGGTGCAAGCTTCTTTCAAAGGATCGACCCCTCCGTGTTCCATGAACAGTTCTCGAAATTTTCCACAGCAACGTCGTAAAATATCCACTTCGGAACGACAATACTTTAACATTTCTTCCTGAAAGTCAAAAGGGTCGGAGGCGTGAGCCTGGTACCAAGCGTAGAAAGCTTCTCGTTGTTCGGTACGCATGTTGTCGGGGTCGTAATAGTGAGCCTCAGGCAAATGGGGTAGAACGGCGTGTTGATTGGTTTCCGTATTGAAAAAGTGTGGAAAGTACCCTTTAGCCATTTCTGTCATTCCAAACGTTTTAGGCATTCGACTCAAAGGCATGGCCAAATAGCTCATCGAATCTTTAAACTGCACTTGTCCCACTTGCATGAAAATGATTTTGGCTCCGTTCAAAGTGACTTTAGGACATTCGATGCCTTGTTCCGTATAATACCTCAAAAGAAACTGTCCATCGTATCCGGAGAAATTGTGAGCCATCACTGTGGCATGACGATGACAATCTCCGTAACGTTCGATATCCTTTTGGCTCCACGTCTTGTCGATGGGGTCTAAGACCCATTGGGCAAAATCGGCTAACGTGTTCGGTCCTCGAAAGATTTTTTCCCGTCCTCCAGGAATCTTGCTGCAGTGAGGGCAATGACTGAAGAGAGGTTCTTGAATGCACTTCTCGCACGCTCGATGAGCCACGCAGAAATTAGGAACGTGAATGCCAGTCTCTAGCATGCATTCGAAATCGAAAAAGATGAAATTGCCTTTCTTTTTGTGTCCATCCTCTTTCTCTGGTGGGGGTTGGTATTTTTGCACGTAGCATTGATGTTCCAAGTCCACGATGTGGTGACAAATATGACATTTTTTTTTTCCTGAACATACGTGTGTCTTGGTACTGTTGGTACGTAAGCCTTGTCCACACGTAGGGCACAATCTCAGGAGTTGACAAGCACATTTCTGCTGTGAACCTTGCGTCTTCAGATGTTGTTGGTAACAGGCAGGGCTGACAAACGTGCGCAGACAAGCAGGACAATGTACTCTTTCTTGTCCTTCGCTCAGACAGGGTGGAGAGGCCAAACATCCTGAGCATTTCCATCCGCAATGTTTGTGTTGTTCTCGATTGTTATAGCCATAGTCACATTTCTCGCAGTAATAACTGTATCCCAGGAATCCGGTGATACTGGTAATGGTATCGAAATGGCCATCGTGATAATAGACATGAATGTATTTTCCGTCCTTAAAGTTTTGGCCTCGAAACAACAGAGGTCCGCGCATTTCTTGAGGGTGCACTTTCAAGGTGTATCGTGGAGCTAGGGTATCTTGCAATTTTTGCATCTCAGGAATGCCTCATGCTTCGTTTCGTTGTGTGGCTCGGTCCGATCGTTGAATAGTTTTCCAGGCTGATTTTCCATTCTACCGTGTCGTTCTTGTTGGCATAGGTTCGTCCCACCACGATGACTCGGGCTAAACACATCTGGTCTTGAGAATTGTGAATTTGGATGAGACTCCTTTTGGTGCTGCGAAGGTCGTTCACCAATAACACTTTATTGCGTTGTCCGGTCCCTTGAGGAGGAGAGACGTGGGCCATTTTCAGTGTGGCTTTTCCATCGGTGATGTCAAAAACTGGTCATTAGATTGTTGTACGTGTTGAATCTTGTCCATAACTTTGGAAGGGGTTAGTTCTGCGGGTCTGCTAAACTCGATCCAAACAGGGGATTTCAAGCTGTCGTGATCTATGGATAGTGTCAAGCGATCGTCTTCTTTGGGTTGACATTGTCGCTTGAGTGCGGTGAGCAAAGAATCCCACATCTCGGTGATAAACCCTTCTGCTTTCTCCAATGGAACGTCGGACTTGAAATCTTTAAACTTCACACTGTAGGTGTAAGCCGTGGTTCTAAATTTTCTAGAGGAGCGCTTTTCCGTCTCTCGAATGGAATAGTACTTTTCAGGGTTGACTAAGGATGGTGAACTTTGTTTAGAGTGTTCAGATTCTGGTTCACTCATGTCCTCTTCAAAATCATTGGCATGAATTTGTGCCAAGACTTCAGCTCTGGTACGAGGCGATAGATCACGTTTCTGCCTCTTACTTTCTTCTTCTTCTTTCTTCTCGAATGAATAGGATCGTTTCATCTTGAGTGCAAAACGTCAAATGACTCAAGTTTAAACACCATAGACTAATTTATAGTCATGGCAAACCAGCGTATATAAAAGGGTGTGTGTGTCTTGTCCTTTCACTATTCATTTCACTCTCAAACCGAGCACAACGATGGAAGAGACTAGCCAAATCGAACGTTTCATCAGAGCTTTGCGAGGGGTCATTAGAAAATTCTCTTCAGACCAGCCGACGGACTACTCTCCTTCCTTTCGAGATAAAAGTCAAGATACTTGCTATATCTGTCAAAAGAAAGGGCATTGGTCTTCAGAGTGTCCAGACCGTCAAAAAAGAAAAAAAAAAAACAGGGGCTAGAAAAGACAAAAGTCAAGATACCTGTTATTGTTGTCAAGAAAAAGGACATTGGTCTCCAGATTGCCCAAAAAAGAAACAAGAGGAGTCAGAAGAAAAGAGGGATTCTTCAGTAGAAGAGAGAGATTCTTCAGAGGAAGAAAGCAGCCAGGTGAAGAAAAAGAAACAGGAGAAGAAAAGAAGAAGGGAAGAAAGTGAGGAGGAAGAGGAGGAAAAGACTGTGACGGTGAAGAAATTGAAAAAAAAGAGAGAGTAAAAAAAAAAGAAACAGAAGAAGTGAATGTAATTTATAAAGTGTTCTGTTGTGAATTGTGAATTGGATTGTAACTATGGAGAAAAGAATACATTAATTATAGAAGGTAAGTGTCTTTGAGTTTTGATTTTAAATAAGAATCTACACTCACGCACTCATACACAGACACGCACTATAGGGGTAAAATGGGTTTTTTTTGTATTTTTGAGTTATTGGCAAATTGAAAGGCTATCTCTTTTCGAGAGAAATGGGTGGCCCTGAAAAGGGCCTTTTTTTGGTGTAGGGGTGAGTTTAAGCAATCAATTTTAACTGCCTGGTACGACAGGCTTAGTCACAGGGTTGGCGTGTTTAGCTCGGGAAGGTCGTATTCTCTTCGGTCGTGATAAAGTAGTCTGATACATTTGTTTCAGACTTCTTAACTCCGCTAAAATGTCCAACAGTACCGTAGCCGTTTGATTTTCACCCTCTTGTTTCTTTGCTGCTACTTCTTGTTGTTGTTGTTTTTTTCTTACCTCTTCTTGTTGCTGTTGCTGTTGCTGTAGGAGAAAAGCTTGTTCCGCTTCCTTTTGTCGTTGCATAAATTTCTCCAATTCTTCTTTCTGTCTCTGTCTAAAATTCTCCACTTGCGGTAATGAAGAATGAGACGAAGGTTCCGGAACAAATTCTTGCGAGGTACGAAAATCCACAAAATCCCAATGTACCTCTTCTGAAAGTAAGTCCGGGTTCCCTTGGGTGGTCTCCACTGCTGGTGCACCCCAGTGAATCGTTTTCTGAGTTTCCGTCATGTTGAATCACTGTCGCATAGATTGACTGCACACAGGCGCTAGCGAATCTATATAGACCACGTGACGTCACAGGCTGCTCTCTTCGGATTCGATGCGGGCTGACTGAATTTTGTCTCGCGTGTTTGGATTGGTCAATGAACTCAATTCGTTTCAATCCTTCCTCTCCCTATAAATAAGCGCAGTTCAGCGCAATCACTCACCTGTTCTCGGAGCCTCAAGATGTGGACCGACGTTCAATCTTCCAACCTTGTGTCAACAGTGATGTTCAGGACGGACATACCCATGTATGTCCGGTCCAAGTGGACTGTTGTCGATAGGACAGATACTAGTCTATGGATGAGAAGAGTTTACATAGAAAGACAAGGATGCCTCAAGAGGGTACTTGTGTATGGACCTGCAGTTAGAAGTAGTTTAAGAAGAAGAAGATGTGACAGATGCCGTCTATGTTAATATTAACATAAAACCAAAGGCCCTTTTCAGGGCCACCCACATTTCTCGAAAAGAGATTGACTTTCCATTGCCTACCCCTTTTTTATTTTTTATTTTTATTTTTTATTTTTTTAATTTTAAAAAAAATCCCATGTTCAATTGCCTTTGTCCCTAGAATGGATATTATTTTTTTTCTCCCATTGTTCAATTGCCTTTGTCCCTAGAATCGATATTTTTTTTCCATTGTTCGAATGCCTTTGTCCCTAGAATGGATATTTCCTTTCTCCAATGTTAAATTCCCTTGTCCCCAGAGTGGATGTCTTTTTTTACCCATGTTAAATTTCCATTGTCCCTAGAGTGTCCCAGGGTGGTTAATGTTAAATTTTCATTGTCGCTAATCTTACCCAGGGGTGTTTTTAATGCTAATTCCCATTGTCGCTAATCTCACCCCATTCACTACTTATGTATGTATGTATGTATGTATGTATGTATGTATGTATGTATGTTCTTTGTTTGATTTGGTCATCTCATCAGTCATAGATCTTTAAAATAAAGGAAAAATGTAGGGACGATACACCCGAAAAAGCCGTTTTTAACATATTGTAGTTCGATTAAGAGATCAAAACTAAGTACGCTAGAAACACTGAGGTACCAAGGTACTTCAGACCATATTGTAATAAGCCTAGGTTATGTGCTGTTATATTTAAGTCAACGTTTATGTGTTTTGTTAGATGTTCGGGATAATTGTTAATTATAGGGAGTACATGTTGTGAAGATATTTCTCAACCCAAGTAGTTAACCAGTTTCTGGGAGCAGACTTTATAATGTATTGCGTTCGCGAGATTTTATGACAGCATAGATTAGATTCGTAAAGCGGAAACACTACTTTCTTAAAGCCTCAATGCTGCCGTTATGTGCAAAACGTCGGATATGCCAAATTCATCTGAAAAATACTGAATCTTGAAAGATATTGGTCCTAAACATCGTTGTGTTACATTAAAATCAAATAACGTCGATTTTCCATCACATTATGAGCAAAGCAATTTCTCCTTCTAACAGGGAAACCCTATTATGTTTCACATGAGTACGAATTAAGCCAATATTGATCGAAAGTCGAAAGCTGCAATACAGGATTTGATTACGTCGCCGTTGTAAACAAATGAAGTCAACACTACACTTTGTCGGATTATCTTCAGCCCAAGTTCTCGCTAGAGTATAAGAGCGCCATAGCTGATCACCAATATACACGCGAGTCTTTTGTTTAGCTCATGCATGCTTTCCTTCCCTGATCCGCTTTTTTAAAAAGCGGGCCTGCCTCTCTTCAGTCCGTCTTGAATCAATTTGTCCGTCACGTACAAATGTTGTTGTTATTAGATTAGTCAATAAGGGAATTTGTCAAATGTATCACGCCACTACTTTTAGAAGACTCCCGAAATAGAACGGAAGTACGAGCGACTTCGGTGACTTAATCAGGGGTAGCGCGTCTTAATTCTAAACGGGATATTTGAACGTCATTTAAACCAAAAATTTTGATTGTTTGAAATAATGATGTATGTCAGATAGCTTATCTTACAAATCATGTCCGTCCTTTAATATTTTAGTTAGATTGGATGTAATGGTGACATTTCTGATAAACGGCTGCATTGTGTATTCTCTGGATATTTTTTGTATACAAGCTTAGAACCTTTCACTTGACAACGACTTTCATTTTGAGATTTTTGGAAACTTGGGAAAATATAAACGTTCAAGCCACACACATGCGGTTTTATTCGCTCGGTGTGTAACCCCTTGCGTGTAACATTATTGTATCCAACAGAACGTAAGAAATTCAAAGAAATCGCTGATAAATTCTCACAAGCTTTCGTTAATGGTATGTTTTCCTTAGCGATTACTCATAGGTATCGGCTACAGTAGATTATAGTAATAACACTCACATTTGTAAATACAATAACAGAATAGATTTGCTCGCATTTGAAATCACCACATCCAGAAGGTTAAAATGGGATGTACATACGCGTACTATACTTTTTCGAGTTTCCACTCAACTTTCCCACCCCGTTTTATTGATAGGTAGATCTTGAATAGCATCATTGTAATGTACCAATATCAGTATGGTTTGTATTATTATAAAAAACCAAGAATAGTATCATTGTAATGTACCAATATCAGTATGGTTTGTATCATTATAAAGAACCAAGAATAGTATCATTGTAATGTACCAATATAAAGAACCAAGAATAGTATCATTGTAATGTACCAATCTCAGTATGGTTTGTATCTTTATAAAGAACCAAGAATAGTATCATTGTAATGTACCAATATCAGTATGGTTTGTATTACTATAAACAACTAAGAATAGTATCTTTGTAATGTACCAATATCAGTATGGTTTGTATTATTATAAAGAACCAAGAATAGCATCATTGTAATGTATATCAGTATGGTTTGTATCATTATAAAGAACCAAGAATAGTATCATTGTAATGTACCAATATCAGTATGGTTTGTATTATTATAAAGAACCAAGAATAGTATCATTGTAATGTACCAATATAAAGAACCAAGAATAGTATCATTGTAATGTACCAATATCAGTATGGTTTGTATCATTATAAAGAACCAAGAATAGTATCATTGTAATGTACCAATATCAGTATGGTTTGTATTATTATAAAGAACTAAGAATAGTATCATTGTAATGTACCAATATCAGTATGGTTTGTATTATTATAAAGAACCAAGAATAGTATCATTGTAATGTACCAATATCAGTATGGTTTGTATTATTATAAAGAACCAAGAATAGTATCATTGTAATGTACCAATATCAGTATGGTTTGTATCATTATAAAGAACCAAGAATAGTATCATTGTAATGTACCAATATAAAGAACCAATAATAGTATCATTGTAATGTACCAATCTCAGTATGGTTTGTATCTTTATAAAGAACCAAGAATAGTATCATTGTAATGTACCAATATCAGTATGGTTTGTATTATTATAAAGAACCAAGAATAGTATCATTGTAATGTACCAATATCAGTATGGTTTATATTATTATAAAGAACCAAGAATAGTATCATTGTAAAGTACCAATATCAGTATGGTTTGTATTATTATAAAGAACCAATAATAGTATCATTGTAAAATACCAATATCAGTATGGTTTGTATTATTATAAAGCACCAAGAATAGTATCATTGTAAAGTACCAATATCAGCATGGTTTGCATCATTATAAAGAACTAAGAATATAGTATCATTGTAAAGTACCAATATCAGTATGGTTTGCATTATTATAAAGAACCCATATCAGTTTGGTTTGTATTATTATAAAGAACCAAGAATAGTATCATTGTAATGTACCAATATCAGTATGGTTTGTATCATTATAAAGAACCAAGAATAGTATCATTGTAAAGTATCAATATCAGTACCAAAATCATTATGGTTTGTATTATTATAAAGAACCAAGAATAGTATCATTGTAAAGTACCAATATTACTATTATTATTAGGTACTAAAATTAGTATTGATTTCGGATATGTGTTTGTGAATGTCTGGAATATTAGTTTTTGAATCCGAGGTTGAATCATGGGACTCTTAAGCAGAATCAATCCGATCTTCGACTGACAATTTATCTCTTAAAAGGATGTTTGCATATAATTATAAAACAGCCGCACCGAACATACCAAAGAATACTTCACACTCTAATCTTTAGCAGTGTACATTTCTAATAATGTTTTATTTGACTATGCACAGCAATGAAAATTATTAGCATTACTTGTCGCGGAGTCAAAGATACAATTAAATAAAATTTACGATTTTCTAGTCATTATCTTTCCTCAGTACTGTTTCATCATAACACGCTTCTATGATGTGCCTTCAAGAAAGGAATCAGCGATTATATTTTGGGAGGCTACGAAATTCATAACAGCTCAAAACACTGTTTGGAAGATAACACCGCAATGGACGCAGACGCCATCTCTGCGTATACTATGATGCTTATCAGTGATTGTTTAGGGATTTTTTTCTTTAGCTTTCTTTTTCCTAATAATTATTTTCTTACCTTTTTCTACTTAGTATTTCCTTTTCGTTTTCTCTTGCAAGCCGCGGTGACTCAGTGGTAAGCTTGCCTGACTCACGACCAAATTTGTTGTAGTTATAATTCCACCAGCGGACCTTGCATGAATCAGTTTTAATGTCATGCAGACGTGGGCAAGGTAATATGCTCTAATTGCCTAGGTACTAATTAACCTACTTATGTTCCTATAAAACTAAAAAGTTTTGTTTCCTTTTTTTCTTTTTATTCAGTTTGTAGATAATCTTCATAATTCGCATTGATCCATAATCTTTACACTTTGATGCAATACTACGCATTATGTTGTAAATATGTCATTGATTGTAGATAGATGACAATCTAATTTGTCAAAACCTGCATCCGATACCCTTACTTTATCAGAATGCAATAAACATTTAAACTAACAAGTGAACATTACAAAACGCCAGTCCTTCATTAAACCGTGTATTTTCATCGATCAACACTATCTCTCGAGCTTTTAACAAACTATGCTCTTGATTTCAAAACGTAAATCCAGGATAGGATGCAAAATCTGGAAGCAAATTGCAGCTTAATTTAAAGTTAATAACCTTTATTACAGATACATCTTAGAATCTAATCAATGGTTTCACGAAAGGAAGATGCCAATAACAAAGCCAATTCTTGTCGCGTCACTAGTTAGAAAGCTTAAGATATCATTTACAAAGCCCACTTTTCTCCTGACACTATGTTGTTAGTAAACTTAAGAGGTGTTTTAAGTTTCTGTTCATAACGTGAAACGTTAGATTTAAAGTGTTGATGGTCTAATGAAACATATTTGAATTATCAGAATATTTATTAACTCGATCTCCAGACATATTGAAGATAGTATTGATTTTGACAAATAACTTTTCATACCAATTTACCAAAATTAAAACAAAACAAAGCAAACCAAAAATGGAAAAACAATATTCTTAAAAAAAACTTTTTCCTTTTTTGAGAAAAATCTTCCTTAATATCTCAAGCACGTGCAAAGAAAATAAAATAAAATAAAATTCAAAATCGTTAATTTGTGTCTGAGGCCTTCTATAAAAACGTTTCGCATCCTTATCAATTTAGATAATAATCAGTGAGTAAAATTTTATATTTTCGCTGTCTGCTGTGGACGTGAATGTTTAAATAAATTAAAAATTCTGTTGAAAGTATAGTATAAACGTATTACGTAATCTTGTGATCTTTTTTATAATTGTCTATGAGAAAAAAGGTATTTGTGTCCTCATTTTCTTTTGTTTAGGGAAAAAGAGGCTTTCGCAATTGTGAAAAGAACGTATTTATGAGACATTCCACTTACAACAGAATCATAGTCATGTTTATTTTGCAAAGAACTGTTGCGTTTGGTAGCATGTGCGACGGGGTTTGTTACATACTGTAGGTGGATTGATAACAAATATATGTATCATTTTTCAGAGGAACACATTTCTCTTTTGCATCACATGATATCGAGTGAATCACACAATGCTGGACCACTTGATCGCAACCCTTTTAAAAAAATATCCATTGAGTTAATTATATAAATCTAATCAGTTAAAATTGTTTAAACTGCTTCTGGACATAAAAATGTCACTTTTGAAAGAACCATCAGCAGATTAATGGCCAAAAACTCAAAAATTCTTTTATTCTCTTTCTAACTAATTAATACGTATTTACATTTATTTATCGTAATGCAATATTTCAGACAAGAGGGTGGTACTTTCCTCTTATGTGGCAAGACAGCCTATGTCTCAAGGTTGACTGCTGTGTTTTAGCAGATGTGGTGTGAAGTTCACAAGGAGTAAAATAGTCATTATATTTCGTAACACAGCACCGGTCTTTACACAGATATGCCTGGCACAGTTATTATTCAGCTGAGGATTTTTAAAGTCCCTTTACGACTTACAAATTTAAAACCAAACATTGTTCCGTCCGCACAAATGTCTTTTTTTGGAAATAAAAGTCTTTAACGTTGAGTGTGTAATGTTATAAAATTGCTATTTTTGGAAGTCTCACAGCCTAATATACGTCATAAGGTAAACTATTGTGACCCGGATGCTCAACAAAATAAAACTAATAGTCAGTACATTTGTACTGTAAGGAAACTGCAAGATACTAACAGCTCTAACCAGTAACATCAAAATAATAGATTATATAGCTCTTGGTATTTTGCACGTTGTATTGGTTGAATTTGCGATTAGACAATGATTTTCCTTAATGTATCATTATGCCTACTGTGCTTCTACTAAGACATCTCGTTAGGTAAAAAATACTAAGTGGTATGCGAATAGTCGGCATTCATTAAACATTAGGACTCACAAACGAACCACAGCCAGTTGCAGCGGATATGCGGTTACCGATGTTAACGGCAACATTAAAAGTACAACAACTGAGACAATCCGCACGTAGTAAGAAATGACTAAAATGATGCCACTCGCATGCCCATTACATCCCGCAACAACACTAGCATTATCTGAAGCAACACCGCTTTGGTGGTGTACAATATCCGATGTCGGCTACATAGGTTATATTTGAATTGTTTATATAACTTAACCCATATATTAAAGTGTTCTCTTGAAACAAAGTCTTGTATGAGCTTGCACTATTCCCACATGTACTAGACAACAATTCACATGAGCGGATCAAGATTGATCTTCTGTTCCCAAGTAACATAAATTGTTCAAAGTCGTGATCTCATTACGAATCGATAAAGAATCTTTCAGGGTTTGCTTAAAGAACAAAGCAAACACCACGGAAACAACTTTCCTTGTCAACGTTGCTTGCAATTGTTTTCCATGCAACGGCTGCTTGAAAAACACAAATTTTCCTGTGGTGAAGTTAGTAAAAAGCCATATTGTACAGTCGTGCTAGAGTCCTGCAAGAACATGTTAATTTTACTTCGCTGCAACGACAAATGACAACATATGTAGCTGAACAAGTCCCGTGAGAGTTTTGATACACTTTAGTCAGATGTTATGGAGTGTGTGCACCCATATTTAAATCGGGGCAAGGGCTCGGATGAGGTGTTTCTTAAATTGCTTGAGGATACAACAGTTCTAATCAATTGAAAATATAGGGCGTTTTGGATGTTTCATCTGCAGTTCGTCGATACGCTCTAGTTTCTAAACGCCTCCCTGTACAAGCATGTGAGGAACCTTGCAACGAATGTTAATGATTGTTTTCAGATTACTAGCAAATACGATGGTTCTGTTAATGCAGTATTTAATAAAGAGTTCAGTTACCGCGTATACCATGATGTAATGAAAACAGGTTCGCCATACTACTTCGTGAAGGGATATATCCATACGAATATATTTTACCAAACAAATTATGAACCTAAGGTAACACCGTCGGAGCATTTTATTTAACACTGACGCTGGAAATATCAGTACCAGAGAAGAAATTCATGCAACAAATGCATGGTCTGCGTTTTATTGTCAAAACTTCGGTGACTATCATGACTTGTACTTCTGCTAGCAGATTTTTTGACGCATTTAGTGATTTAGCCGTGCGTGAATAAAACATTGAATCCGCGCACTAATTTTCTTCGCTGCGAATAGCCTTGGATGCACTGATGTCAAAAATCATGGTGGCGTTGTAAATACTCGCTGATATTGGTCAGCATCTGTTTACTAAAGGTAGTATTCGTTGAGGTATATTAATGCCGAACACCGCTACCTTAGAGCTCACAACCCAAACGTGGATAGATATGACCGGGCTCTGCCAAACAGTTACATAATGTATATACATTACAACAATTTTATGAACGGGCGATGATGCGACCTATGCCTGTTCAGGGTTTCAGTAGACTGATACCGCAAATGTGGATAGGCAGAAAAGGATACATGGGTAAAATCATAAAAGCGACATGGAGTGCTATTTTGAAGTTGACATGGAGTATTCAGAAAATGTCTCACACCTCACAACCACTACCTAATGGCTGTACCAGAGCCATGAATGGCTCTGTTTCAATGTAAACTTTTTGTAGAGTTGGACATCCTCTATACTGAATTTCATGTCTTGTTGATTAGCTCATTAAACGCATTAAATAGACTTGTTGGTTTTTCTGTATCCACGAAAATGCATTGCAGTTCTTCTCGCACAAATGCTCTATTTGGATGGCTTTACTAATGTTTTTGCTTTCCCTGAAAATTAATTCGGTCTGAAATTGTACAAATGGACCATACCGGTTCACTAGAATGTTCTTGTCTGCCTTCTAACACTCCCGGTACATACATATATCAAGCGAAATTGTTTCCAGGTAAGCCTAATACAGGTGGTTGGGTAATATAATTATGCGTAACGGTGACAGTTATCTGCAGAATCTCCTCTGCAGATCTGGTCCAGAAACGTGTGTGCGATTTCAGTTTTAGTGCTTGTGTGACTGATGGAAATCATGTTGGCCACTCAGGTGATCGCTTTAGGGAGCAAGCACCCTGGGTGCGAGACCACTGTAACAATTCTTGCTCGTACTGATTTTCAAACAAATATTCCATAAGTGTACGTTTAAGTCGTTCCAAAATAGCTCGATCACAATGTATGTTAACATTTTCAACACGCATAATCACCTTATATTATGTTAACGCGGAAATGGCTCCGATAAATACTTTACCTGGATCGAGTTGTAACAGCGCTATCGTTTAAGCGCATCGTTACACTTGTTGATTCTCTATACGTTTACGAATCTGCATCACTGATTCCGACGACAACGTCTACGATACTTTTATGTGTGTTTACGTATCCGATCATGAGGAAGAAAACAAAGATCATCCTGATGCGTTCACATTTCAAACAATCCACCGGAAATCTTCGTTGGGAAGGTCAGTAAAATCTGCTGTAACGATTGTTTGGCCAGGCAAACGCGAGCAATCCCACGGGGGATTTTCTGTTCACATGATAAATTTTTAAAGACTGTTTCGTCCTTCCGATAGCCTCTACTTCCGTAGTTTTTTGCGTAAATATTCCGCTTGGAAACCATGCAATTTGATTTTCTGTTGTTGCTTTTTTATTATATCAATATATTTTACCTTCTTTCACTGGATTTCCCAACTTTTAAGTGCTATATTGACCTTTTTAATCATCATGAATTTCTTTGCTTCACATCAAACGCAAGTTGCAGCTATAGCAGTTCGACCATTATGTGTCTGAGCTCGAGCTGGATTTACGGTTTCCATACCCCGTCGCACACAAATATGAATGCATGATTGAATTATGCAATAGGTTCATTCAACATAGCATCAGTTTGCGTGTTAATAATTGGCATGGCTGCATCCTTATAAACACGGTGAATGGCTGTATGTGGTTGTGCCTTTGTTAGATAATCAACCGTCTTACGATGTGATCCATGATTTTACGGAAGCACCTCAGGTGTTGATTGGTAAAGTTACCAAGAGAAGCAAAGCTTCTATCATTGATTCCGTTTTTCATTCGATGAAGCTAATATCATTGATGACCTTGATCAGAGCGCAAATAACCTTGTGTAAGATACTCTTGAATATCAAGGCAATCCAGCCAGACTATTTTCCCGTAATCGACACAAGATACACACGCGATCTATGTTACGCAGCAATACGAACACACACCTGAATTAATTCATGACAACTTTTAACATCTTGATGGACGGACATGGTCTCTCACACAATTACTGTATTTGGTGTACAACGTTGGATGAGTTTCGCAACAGCTTCCTCACTATTGTCTTGACTAGTGGCCTAATGGGGAAAATATCGAGGCGGTTTGGACGCGAAAACACTTACACGAATTAGTCTGACAGTGCAATTTAACAATGATGATAATCATATACAAACCTGCAATTGATAGCATAACTAGCCGCGAACACCCGGAAATGATCTATAATGTTATAGACAGGTGACAACATGTTACAGTCGCGACAGACCTCACGGGAAATTGTCGCAAAGAACTTTGAACAAAAATTTGTACCGCTAATCAAACCCATGTGGAAACAAAGAGAAGACAATTGCGGAAACCATCGGCGTGATAATGGAAAGAGAAGATAAACCTGGCCCGATTGTCACAACAATATGAGCCATGAACAGTTACCAGAGCAGATGAACACATGCCAAGAAGGCAAAGCTGTGTACATAATGTCATCGCTAACGGCCCTCATTTACTCGATGTATATGTCAGAATGATTATTGAGAATATTCCTTCAACATCATCACCCGTATAGCAGTCAATGATGAAAATACCACAGCAATTATTTACTAAACAAAGTCGTGAGTGGAATTTTAGAAATCCTGAACAAGGCATTTATAACAGACTATACAAATGTGACAAGAACGCGTTGTATTGTAAAGTAAATTTAATTTAAATTCTGCGCATAACTTTTGCCCATTATTGTAAGTTTTAAATATGTTTCTTATGAGCAAAGATAATTCTATAAACATACTGGTTACAATTTTATTGCAATTTTCATTAGAATGCTTTGCGTCTATGTTCACAAAATGTGTATAAATAGGGACATGGTAAACAAATAATTAATTTCTTTTTTAATATCAGATTGTTTCGGAACTTTCATTGTCCATAGAAAAGCTTTAGTCACATTACCGAGCAGTCCACATGTCATCGAAATTTGAGAACTTGGTATCCAACCTTAAACAGGACGGATTAGAGCAGTAGTTCCCCACCGGTGGGCAGCTGACTCCGTGGGAGGAGATATTCCAAAGGAGCCTAAAAGTACAACCATAAATACAGAATGTTTAGATGGGGTCCTAATACTCGCAAAAGGTTGGGAACTACTGGATTAGACTCCATGAAAAGGACGAGTTGAGTGAACTTGCAAGACAGTATGATCCTTCTGAAGCGTAATAAAGAACAGCTTGATTCAATATTTGACGGGAAAGGAAATATTTTGTGTATTAGTGCTTTGGGTTTGATTGGTTAATCTAAATTTGGTTTTGAAAGGAAATGAAAGGAATTACTGCTAAAACACTAGATTGAATTGGAATTAGGAAAGCTTCTGCTCCAGAAGATAATTATAGAAATGTAAATTTAGAGAGAGGAAAATTGTGAAACACAAATTCATATGCAAAGAGAGAGAGGGGGAGAGAAACACAAATTCAGATTGAAATTGAGGCTACTGCAAACGCAGAGAGAGAGAGAGACAGAGAGAGAGAGAGAGAGAGAGAGAGAGAGAGAGAGAGAAGCGAGGGAAAATCAGATGCAGAGAGAAAAGAAATGGAAATACAGAGACATGAACGGGAGACACAAAGAGAGGAACTAAGCAATGGAAATTAAATATATATTAAGAGAATTTAACTGGCAGGCGCAGAAATCTCATTCCTTTAACATACTTTCAGGTTTTATAAAGTATTAACGTAATAATGAAACCTATAACGTTTCCAAATAACAGTGCCCTATCACAATGTTAAGATCGGCATTAACCCAGAGCAGACTGGTAAAATCAAAAGTTCAATACGAAATGTTGTATTCTTCCACAAAGTTAACTGGAATTATTCCCGTAGGGTTAACTTTTTCAACCTAATGTACCCAAAGAAAAAAGCATCATGGTGACATTAACATTATGCAAGTTAGAGGTGACACAAGTTCAAAAGTTCGGTGGAATGTTTTGCGGCCTTTACAGCAATGTCAACGGCTAGGGCTCTCGCTGTCGCAAAAAAAGCTGCATTAACGGGCCGTCGAAACTGCTTCCAGAATGCTATGAATAAGGCGGTTGGCATCCGGATGGCTTCTCTGTAACAAATAAAAAAGGACAAATGTTTTCGACTACTAGGAACGATTCGTGCAATGCCCTGAGGTTGAGGTGTTTGACTGGCAGTAGGCCTCGCCATCACCCAGTCGTGACTTACCCGCGATGGTAAAGTCAGTCCGACATGTCCGATGTGTTTTTCTGGGAGATGAACTTGCACCGATGCTCCCAAAAGTAAAACCGGATTCATTAACCTGCATTTATCATAAGGTCCAGAGTCTCAATGGTTCGCATATTTGATAACTCCTGGACAGCCTTTATATTTTGACTTGTAAGGGCTTGCACCATCACTTGGAGTTCTCGATTATTTAACCAGAGGTGGTGGACGGCAACCACGGATTTATTCTACTCTGCCGTTACAAACTTGCCTATAAGAGTCAGTAGGTGGATATCTTGTTGTTAAAGCATCGTGTTCACTTGCGCGTTCACCAAGCCTCACACGATTTTTTTTTTTTTATTTTTATTGCGACTTAGAATGCTTGCCTAATATCATAAACCATGCCTACCATTAATAATTGCGGAGGTTATTCATCCCGATACTGCGCTGATGTGGATCTGAGTAAGTTTAAATCCAAAGCGGGTTTTAACAGTTTGGTTGTTATCGACTTCGACGCGAGTGAACTCGTGATTTTCCAAGGTCAAGCTAGAAAACTTAAAACGTCTAACGTCATTATTCGACATGCCGTTTTGAAGGTTGGTGGCACTGTTACAACAAAACACTGCCTACATTAACGAAATCGGGTGAACAGTGACTTTGATTTGTTTGTTCCGTCTATCAAATATAGTAGTTTTGTCTTGACCCACGCTTGTAATAGCTCATACTCGTTCAAAATATATCGCTGCCATATGGCTGTTTTTGCCAATATGGTCATCAAAACATTAGTTCTTCACCTCCAAGCAGTATTACAAGAAGACGTTTACTGGATACAATTTTGTGTTTACTTAGCACAGATTTAGAATTCAAATATAAACGAAGAAACATGAACCAGGCTATTTATCATGCCTCAAATTCGCTTCCTTGTGACGTCATCAGTATATTGTTGCAGATGCCATTCACTACCTATCACCATTGTCAGTACTATGCTACATCACTGCAAGCAAAGAGTCCTTGCCTTTTTCCCAACGTATTCGTCAAAGTCTTCACATATTATATACTTCTTCTATTACATCAGCTTATCTGTCCCACATTCATCTACAACGTTTTTTGTATTTGTACATATGGAAAAAATATCTATGGTTACGAGGGCAATCCATTTTAAGAGTTTTTATGAGATAGGCTGTTATGTCCGGCGTATACAAAAAGAGTAACTATTCACAGGGGCGATGCAGTTGGTGGATGTTGATATTTCTTCTGTGGAGTGTTTGCTGCCAAAACTGGGTGAACTAGTTTGTGAATTTTGCATAGCTACAGAAGTAAAAAGTTTATAGTTCTGCTTGTTTAAGATGCTGCAGCAGCGAAAAGCAGCAGCTGGACCTCACAGGGACAAGGCGCACAAATGATGGTGAAAACTAGCCCTAAGGGATTTTGTACTAGGATGAAGTTTTGTTAATATTTTTGGTTCACTACTTGTTTCACCAAATGCGGCGGTTTCTCTTCTACTGGATTAGCATCAACATGGTCCTTCAGACGTATTTCTTCCATTTACTTATATATAACTGCCATGCCATAAAAATCACTTTCGATTGCGTGTCTTTAATGGTGATATATATATATATATATATATATATATATATATATATATATATATATATATATATATATATATATATATATATATATATATATATGTGTGTGTGTGTGTGTGTGTGTGTGGGTGGGTGGGTGGGTGTGGGTGTGTTTTATCTCTTTGCAATTGTTTATATGGAATATTCATATCATGTGATTTAAAATCACCGTGAAATACATTTTTTGAAAGGCAAGGACTCAAGTTAACTTGAATGATATCCTGTATTGCAATTGTTTTTCAGCCAGTGAAGGAAGTTTGCAACTCCTGAAGCTTCAAAAACTCACAATTTGTATCTGATTTAGTAGATAGTTGTAAAGCTTTCTGACAATGAAACCTAACAATTTAAAATTTTAGTTCGTTATATAGACTGTGTAACTATTGCTAGGAGTAACCAATACTTTAGAGTTATATTTGACATTCAATATGTATGATTTCGTCTTTGTCATTACTAACTGTTTTTCATACTTTAACTCCATAGATCTAGAAGCAAGTAGATGGATACCTGAAGTACAGGCTTGGATTGGTGTTTCCGTCCTGTTCCAAAAAATTTATCAGACCATTGGGGCACAGAAGTGTCCAGTGACAATAGTCGAGTCAAGCACAGGTACCTGTACGACAAAGAATTTGACTTAAAATAATAATAAATAAACAAAACCTCTCTAGACAGTTGTACTATATCGAGCGATTTGTAGCTTCTGCTCGTTTTCACAAACCCAAATATTATTTTATGTTGAGTCGTGCTCATAAAAGTAAATCCACGTTTCATTACATGTGGCAATTTCATTCAAACGTTTCCAGTCACAAATGTTACATTCTCCCAAGCCCTGCCATGCTTGGTGCGAGCAGCAGGGAGGGCGAACAGACCAAGTTTGTTCCTTCGTTTGAAGGCTCCTACGAAAGAATTCTTTCTAGAAACCTCTATTTTCAAAATTAAAAGCTTCTACGGGATGTTATTTTTGCCTCAGCCATTATATGAGGCATCACATAGGTACTTGCCCTCCCTGCTGCTGTACATGACAGAATTTTAAAATATTTTGTCGAGACCGATACGATATCGTGTTCGTGGATCATGCAAATTTATCGTTATGAATCCGTGTGGAGTCAACTGAGCATGACTAAATAAATTTTTAAATTTAACAATATCCATGTCGCCGTTGCACCAAGTTTGATGAATATTCCTTAGCGTGTGCGTGTCAACGCCGTTAAATACTGCTAGAATATTACAATTATCTCTAATTACTTTTGGTATCTGCGTGCATCTCTGAGTTACATAAATAACGTCAGTATTTTTATGTCGACCACGTGAAATTATTCTTGCTGGGTTTCCTTGTTTGTCTAACATTACGTCGTCGTATACAACTAAATTATTAATATCTCCGTCAAGATCATCAACTGATGGTGCATCATTAATATCAGTGATAAATTCAATAATATTATCGTGATTTTCATTTCATGATCGTGCATTTTCGTTAAAATCTTTTAGTACCTCATAACATCGCTGATCGTTGACACTTGGTGCAACTAAATATAATTTATCCCACTTCAGCCATGTCATTATCAAATTTAACAACAGCTGCGTTTTACCAGACCCAGATGGACCTATTATTATCATTCTAATGGAATTTGGCAATGCCGCGTGATGTTTAACTTGTTCACGTTTTTTTGTAGCAGAAAAATTAATTACATTCATGATATAATTATACTCATGGATCTATATTGTGTAAAATGTCGCTCGCGTACTTCAACGATAGGCCTGACTCGTGTCGTTACGCGCAATCATAGATCAGCCGCAACAGGTGCATGTGGAAAATGTGGCACAAAGAAATTTATATTTATTTCATCTGGACAACGAGCACGTCCGGCTAAAATAAAATCGAAAAAAAAAAAAATACGGCGGTGACATTGCTGCAAAGTTAGTAAAATTACCTGGTGCTCCCTGGGCAAAGTATCCCGGAGAAAAACATCTTCCAGGATATAATTATTGTGGCTGTGGTACTCGACTAGATCTTAGACTTGACAATGATGATAAACCAAAATTGAATGAAGATCCAGTAAATGCTATTGATCAAGCATGTTATGTTCATGATATTGCTTATCGAAGCAAAGATTTACAATAAAGACATATCGCTGATGTAAATTTAATTCACATGTTAAATTCTATTCCTAATAAATCTATCAGAGGAAAGTTAGCTAATTGGTTAATTAATACTGCGATGAAATGTAAATTAGCGCTAGGTGCTGGTAATTAATAATATGGAATCGATTTAGTATTCTCCGGTTGGATTTTGGCGAGGTAAAGCAGCAATTAACAAACTCGCCAAAGCTGCTCGAGTATAGATTCCCGTGGCGGTATCGTGGTTATCTAAACAAGCTGTTTGGCAAATTTATCTGCCGCCACCTAAGCGAATTGAACATGCACATTTTGATGTCAGCGCACCTAATGAAGTTCATCAAGCTGATATTATGTTTCTGCCACATGACGTTGTTAACAATAAAATATACAAGTATGTGTTGACGATAGTTGATATTGCAAGTAGATATAAAGAAGCAGAACCGCTAATAAATAAAACAGCAACTGAAGTTGCAGACGCATTTAGTAGAATTTATCAACGAGGACCAGGACCACAACGTGGTCTAAGGTGGCCAAATTTACTTCAAGTTGACCCTGGCAGGGAATTTTTAGGTGTGGTATCATTTTTAATGAAACAAAATAATGTTAAAATACGGCGCGGACATACTGGAATTCATCGAGGTCAAGCAATTCTTGAAAGATTCAATAAAACACTAGCTGAACGATTATTTTGGTATCAGTATGCGAGGGAATTTATTACCGATGAAAGATCTCACGAGTGGGTCGAAAGATTGCCAGACGTAATTAACGCGATAAATAACGAAATAACACGAACAATAAACATGAGACCAGCCATTGCAATCACAAAAACAATTATACCAATATCGAGAAGAGATTTTTCAACCAGGGCGGTATTAGGCAGTATCGTCGTGAGATATTTATACAAACCAGGTGAAGGTGAAGGTGGCAGAAAAAGAGCGACGGATCCCGTTTGGAGCGTTATTTCATATAAAATATCTACCGTAACAAGGTCATCTGGAAGACCAGCAATTTATGTTTTTGATTCACTAGCTCCTCAACGTGGATTTACTCGTGAAGAATTACAAATTATTTCCGCGGATACTCAGTTGCCACCTAAATCACTTAAATAACGCGTCTGTTGCATTCTAAACACGCCAACGTGACATTTTCTCGTGTATGACCGAGATTATTAATTTTTCTGTCAACGGTAAATTGTCTTGAATCATTTTTATGTTATTTCCATAACATTACACAATTACAACCTGAGCAGTGGTTGTTTTGCTGTTTTTTTAGCGATATTACAGCATCAACATCTAGGTCAAATTCACGATTATTTTTTTTTTGTCACTTTGTTTTTAGCTGGATAATTTTTTCTTAATTACATCTTCGTGGGTTTCATCGCTAATTATCATTTCATCTAGGACGATTCGTCTCAGTTGAGATAATTTTCTAACCCTAGATACGGCTAAATAAACTAAATTTGACCATTCTATGCGATCATCAACAATCCAAACAACTATATCTGAAATAGTTAATCCCTGTGATGAATGAATCGTCATTGCATATCCTAGCTTCCACGGAGATTTTTTCTGCATTTAATGCTTCTTCGACAAGATTAATATCAACGACGACAATACCATTTAACACCAAATTCTTTTTTCCTCTCCCTGGCACATCAACGTCAATATTTTGTCGTCGAGTATCTGCTGGTCGATAACATAACGGCACAGGTAATGACGGAAATTTTTCTCGTTGTAACTGAAATAGTTCTCGTTGAAGATTATCACGAACTATTTTTCTACTTGCAACTATTCAATGATCCGGTCTCCATAAATTTAAGAAATTTTTCATTGATGTTTCTGAAATTACTTTTCTCATTATGTCACATTGAATTTTATTCGGTTGTAATCGGATTAATTTTTTAAATTCAGTTAATTTTGAAACAAGAGATTTATAATCGGTATCAACTTCTTCATAATAATCAACAAAATTCTTCAACCAGTCAAGAGGAGATTCACCGTCAATTGGATTTCGTTGTCCATGATCGCCGCACATTATTAATGCAGTATATTTTAGCATTAACCAATCAAGAAATAATTTTAACGTTTCTAACGGAACAGTACAAATTTCGTCGAAAATAATAATTTTATTAATATATTTTTCTCCCATTCGCGAAGAAGTCCATACGCCACCGCTGTATTTAAAGTAGCTATGATAAGTACATGAATTAACTCCTCGCTGCTTCATTTCTTTCGCTAATCTGTGTGTCGGCGTTAACACAATCAAGTCAGAATTTTTAAATAGCTCAATTACTCGAGTCGTTATACCAGAAGTAGTATATGGGGCCACCCTAGCGACAATGGGAATTAGCATTACAGAACCCCTTGGACCACTCTAGCGACAAGGGAAATTTAACATGGAGAAAAACCCTGGGTCACTCTAGCGACAAGGGGAATTGAACATGGAAATTGAACATGGGAATGTCACCTGGGGATCAGTGGGAATTAAACATTGGTAACGTCATAGGTTTATAGGGTCAAAACCTTTTATAGGGTGAAATGTATTTGTAGGGACAAAGGGTTTATAGGGACAAACATAGACATACAGAAACAAACAAATACACATTCAAACACACAGAAAAGAGGACAGAAATATTCTAAAGAAAGACTCACAGATAGAATAGAGACTCGATAAAGAAAAGTCTGTTGTATGGGTTCAAAACATTTATTCAAGTACATATATACATGGGCTCTCTGGCCTGTGCTTTGGTCTAAGCACTATCCATTAAATACATAAACATTTGAACATAAAAGAAACATATTTACGAGTTGTTTAGTTTTTGACTCTAGTAAACTAATGTTTAAAATTAACGTTCACTCCTTTCTAAAATCACTTCATATGCAACGAATTTACATTAAATGTTCGTTTATAAGAAAAAGTTAAAACAAAACAAGTAACAAACAATCAAATAAGAGAAAGTTCGTGTTTGTCTCTCTATCCGTTACACACGTTGTTTAAAATCTGGTCAGCTACCACTTGTGTCCCAGCATAGATGTTTCCGATCTCGTATTCCCTGTCAGTGGTAAATCTGCTGTTAAGTCCATCGTGCTAGGTACACTTATCGGTAAGCAGATCAAGAGCAGTGATCGTCTTCTTCCCATGGTGGTACAACATATGCCATATGAATAGTCACTTTTCCATCGGTGATGTCAAATTTTTCTCTCACCGACCGCACGTCTTCAATAGCCCTCAAAAGTTTGGAAAAAGTTATTTCTGCAGGTGTGCTAAATCCGAGACATACAGGCGAGTTCAAACTGTCGTGATACATAGATAGGCTCAAACGACCTTCATCTTTGACTTGGCAATGACATTTGAGTTCCTCTAACAGTGAGTCAAGTAGATCCGTAATGAAACCTGATACTTCCTCGGCTGGAACGTCAGACGCGAAGTCTTTAAATTTCACCGTGTAGGTGTAAGTTGTCGTTCTCAATTCTCTCGAGGTCGCTGTCTGGGTCATTTGGATGCTAAAATACTCCTTTAGGTCTATTGAATCCTTTCCCTTCTTGAACGCACTTTGCTGTGACGGTATGGCGGTGAAAGAGGTCAATGATGTTTGTTCCTTCTCTTTTTTCTTCTGCGTAGAGTTATTCATCTTTCTCGTCGCTTGTCCTCGCAATGAAGTGTCGTTCTTGGAAGTCGTCCCTTTTTATACTGGGTGATATCAGCATGTCCATAAGGTAAAGTTTTGTGGTCTGGAAGTTTCACTGGTTGCACGTAGTTTGTCATGGCATTAGTACATAACAACTAAGATGTGGTATTGCATTGGTGATGTGATCGTGAGGCATAGAAACACACCCGAGTTTCTCGTTGGACTTGAGTCTTACGCTCTATACTTGCTGTTTGAAAGGATTCATTTTTGTCGATTGGTCTTGTAGTGACAATGAACTATCGGTCTTGGACGTTGTCCCTTTTTATATGCTGACCAATATCGATGTGACCGTACGGCAACGTAAAGTGATTGGGAAGTCTCACTCGCTTCTGGTACACGATTTGATAGATTTTTTCCAGGGGTCGACTGACGATGTGGTGAGTGGGTAAACGTACAATCTTGCTCGGTTGGTGAGTGGTCACTTTAAAGTTTCCATCCTCTCCCGATTGCAAGGCTTCTTTCAATACCCCAAAGTTGACCACTCGACTGGTACGATAATTCAGAGTCAGTCCTTTCACTTTGCACTCCGTGTGCACTTCTCCTTGTTTGTCCCGGTATTGGTAGCCGTAAGTTTTAGGACCGCCACTCGCGAAACTTAGAATTTTGTCGTCGGGGTGTTCGTCTGTCCAGGCTCCTAAACGGTTTTCTTCGATGTTAGGGTGTTGCTGACCCGGTCGATCGATGTAGATGCAACTGTCCGTGTCAAAGTACAGGACGCGTTCCCCTAACAGTTCTAAAGCTTCGTACAATTTTAAGCGAGCATGAGCTGTCACGTAAGCCGCAATGATGACATTTCCAAAAGGGTCGTCTTGTACAAAGTCCAGATCTTCTTCGTAATTGACCAAGATCAAATTCTCTCGAACGACGTCCACGTGTTTCATGTATTTGGTTTTGTCGTGAATCATCTGGAAGTAGCGGGAAGGTTCTGTCAAATATTCCGTCTTGGGTAAACACGGTCGTTGTGCCATTTTACCCCACAAGCAATTTAACATCACTTTGGCAAACGATCGCCTGCCTTCGTTTTTCTCGATGTGGTCTAAAGAGATGCCTTCCTGTTCATAGTATTTCTCTTTGAATTGTATTTGGTCTTCGGGAGTGTGACACCAGGAAGGATAGCCGCTGGCTTCTTGTTTCAGTTTCAAAAAGGCATCCACGTAGTCAGCGAAAATGCCTTTCTGACTGGGATCACCCTTGTGGTATTGTTGTGTCTTGGGAAAGAGGCAAATTTCGTACACTTCTAACAGTTGGTATCCCATGTCCAGAGCTTTGAACAATTCTACGCTGACCCAGGTTCCCGTCAAGGCACGTTCTTCCTGGGTGTGCTGACAAGGTTGGTCTTGGTTGCACGTTTCGGCACAAGTACGGCACAATGGAAACATCAGTTTGCCTTGACAATGGTGAGGTAAGACGGGATGGTATAGGTTCGTGGGAGGCAAAACTTTACACTTGATCAAGCCTTCGTATTGTCGAATGTTTTTCAGGTCGATGTGTTCCGTTAACAATTGCGGGTGCCCTACAGGAAAGCGACAATATTTGCACACGTAGGGGTACAGCGAACACACGTCCAAGTATTTGATTTCTTCTCCTTTCTCTTCGTCGGCTTGGTACAGCAAACAGGTGGCATTGGTCCTTCCTCCGTACAAACTATCCCTCGGGTTCAGCGGGTCCATGAACTGGTAACTTTCCACGAGGCGTTTAAACTCGGGATCGGTTTTCATACGGCGATCGTACTCGTGTTCCCACATTTGCACCACTTGGTATCCTTCCTGTTCCAACTTTAGGCGCCGCTGACAAGTGTCCTGGTACAAGTCTTCCATGGTTCGTTGTAAAAACTGATTTTTAGTGCTACGATCAGGGTAACAGACGGGACATCCGTGAAATAAGCAACCGTTAAACTCGTACACGATCTTTGGGTTTTCTAAGTCCCAGCCATCGACCGAATACGTTCCGATGGTCTTTTCACCCACTCCGTTGCGGGCATGCTGAATCCATTTGTTTTCCTTGTCGCACAAGTAATGTAACCAACGTAGGGCTTTGACCGAGTATTGACGTTTGACAAAGTTGGTCGTTTGAGGGCTGATGACAGCCACGGTGTTTTCAGGCATGAATCGTTCTCGATACACTAAGGAACACGCTTTGGCAATGGTGCAAGCTTCTTTCAAAGGATCGACCCCTCCGTGTTCCATGAACAGTTCTCGAAATTTTCCACAGCAACGCCGTAAAATGTCCACGTCGGAAAGACAATACTTTAGCATTTCTTCCTGAAAGTCGAAAGGGTCCGAGGCGTGAGCCTGGTACCAAGCGTAGAAAGCTTCTCGTTGTTCGGTACACATGATGTCGGGGTCGTAATAGTGAGCCTCAGGTAAATGGGGTAGAACGGCGTGTTGATTGGCTTCCGTATTGAAAAAGTGTGGAAAGTACCCTTTAGCCATTTCTGTCATTCCAAACGTTTTAGGCATTCGACTCAAAGGCATGGCCAAATAGCTCATCGAATCTTTAAACTGCACTTGTCCCACTTGCATGAAAATGATTTTGGCTCCGTTCAGAGTCACTTTAGGACGTTCGGTGCCATGTTCCCTATAGTATCTGGGAAGAAACTGTCCATCGTATCCGGAGAAATTGTGAGCCATCACCGTGGCATGACGATGACAATCTCCGTAACGTTCGATGTCCTCTTGGCTCCACGTCTTGTCGATGGGGTCTAAGACCCATCGAGCGAAATCGGCTAGCGTGTTCGGTCCCCGAAAGATTTTTTCACGTCCTCCAGGAATCTTGCTGCAGTGAGGGCAATGACTGAAGATAGGTTCTTGAATGCACTTCTCGCACGCTCGATGAGCCACGCAGAAATTAGGAATGTGAATGCCAGTTTCTTGCATGCATTCGAAATCGAAAAAGATGAAATTGCTTTTCTTCTTGTGACCATCCTCTTTCTCTGGTTGGAGTTGGTATTTTTGCAAGTAGCATTGGTGTTTCAAGTCCACGATGTGATGACAAATGTGACATTTTTTTTCCTGAACATACGTGTGCCTTGGTACTATTGGTACGTATGCCTTGTCCACACGTAGGGCACAATCTCAGGAGTTGACAAGCACATTTCTGCTGTGAACCTTGCGTCTTCAGATGTTGTTGGTAACAGGCAGGGCTGACAAACGTGCGCAGACAAGCAGGACAATGCAATGGTTTTTGCCCTTTGCTCAGACAGGGTGGAGAGGCCAAACATCCTGGGCATTTCGATCCACAATGTTTGTGTTGCTCTCGATTATTATAACCACGGTCACATTTCTCACAGTAATATCTGTATCCCAGGAATCCGGGGATGGCGGTAATGGTATCGAAATGTTCATCGTGATAATAGACATGAATGTATTTTCCGTCCTTAAAGTCTTGGCCTCGAAACAACAGAGGTCCGCGCACTTCTTGAGGGTGCACTTTCAAGGTGTATCGTGGAGCTAGGGCATCTTGCAATTTTTGCATCTCAGGAATGCCACAGGGTGTGTCTTTGGACAGTCCGGCTTGTTGTAACAGGAGTTCTGCTTCATTTCGTTGTTTGGCTCGATCGGATCGTTGAATAGTTTTCCAGGTTCTTTTCCATTCTACCGTGTCGTTCTTGTTGGCATAGGTTCGTCCCACCACGATGGCACGGGTTAAACACATCTGGTCTTGAGGGTTGTTAATTCGGACGAGACTTGTTTTGGTGTTGCGAAGGTCGTCCACCAATAAAACCTTTTTGCGTCCAGTCCCTTGAGGAGGAGAGACGTGGGCCATTTTCAGTGTGGCTTTACCATCGGTGATGTCAAACTGATCATTAGATTGTTGTACGTGTTGAATCTTGTCCATGACTTTGGAAGGGGTTAGTTCTGCGGGTCTGCTAAACTCGATCCAAACAGGGGATTTCAAGCTGTCGTGATCTATGGATAGTGTCAAGAAATCGTCTTCTTTGGGTTGTCATTGTCGCTTTAGTGTGGTGAGCAAAGAATCCCACATCTCGGTGATAAACCCTTCTGCTTTCTCCAATGGTACGTCGGACTTGAAATCTTTAAACTTCACCGTGTAGGTGTAAGTCGTGGTTCTAAATTTTCTAGAGGGTCGCTTTTCCGTCTCTCGAATGTGATAGTACTTTTCAGGGTTAACTGGTGGACTTTGGTTTGGAGTGGGCTCTCTATGTCTGGTCGCAGACGTGGAAGGTGTTGGTTCAGGTTTGCTCATGTCTTCGTTTTGAGCGAACACTTCTTTTCGTGTGTGAGGCGATACGTCACTTCGCTGCCTCTTACGTTCTTCTTCTCTCTCACTGAAATCATGCGATCGTTTCATCTCGATTGCTGATTCAGAAATGATTTAACCAAGTTCATTCTCTCCATATATACCCTCTCTACCTCTTGTTGTCACAATGACTTGGTATATTTCACAAGGGCAAGTGAAAGCCAAGCATATAGGAGCCCAACGACAGCGGTGCGTCTTAAACACCTCATGCATCTTGACGACCCTTCGATTCAAACCCTACCACGAAAGAAAAAAGTTGCAAGAAAAAAACCCAGACAGGTGGTGTCTTCAAGAGAGCTAGAGACGCCGGCACTGTGTCGCTGGGACACGTACGTACTCCAGAAAACTACGCCACTCGACAACGTTGTCTCCTTCTCTCAGTCACTTCTACTTTGTCGCTGAATACATTCTACCAACTCTGTTTTAACACACGTTTCTTCATCTGACATTTTTAAAAAATATACTAAACGCATTTTTAAAAGAACTACCCTTTTTCGACAGCAGTGACGGCGTCTCCTCCTGCTGTTACCACTGTTGCTGCACAAAGATGATCTTTCCTTAAGATCAAAATATGAGACAGAGCTAGTAAGTTGTGAAGTTGAGCGGAGGTGTCTAAACAACAACTGTCAAGCCCCTATGTTCCATTTCTGTTTGTGATAATAACTTGTGATACTTCACATTTTCTAAAGTGGAAATCTTTACAAACCGTACAAAAGTTATATGACTTTGGCTTCTGACAGTTGTACAGACTCTTCACTTTATAAGTGTCACGAGAAAATAGTGTATCCAAGTTTTACCATTTTCCAAAACACCCACACACTTGCAACGTGACCAGAATCTGTACTTCTTTATTTGTGGATATCCAACAGACCCGTCCCAGCATATATAGCTGGTTAAGAACTGTAGGAATATCACCTCATTTTTTTCAGAAATATCAAAGCTTTTATGTGTATCTTCCCTGTTCCACCCTTTATTAGTGCTTAGGTATATTCCCTAAAAACACAAACAATTTGGAACAAAATTAAATTTTGAATTAAGGTTTCTCTCTGTTTATACATTTTTTTTCAAGTTGTTGGTACATGGCATATGACACCCAAATACTTTCTCAAACTGAGAGGCATTTCTACACATGTCATTGCCTTTGTTAAATTCGGTTTTGTTGGTTAGTCATCGTTAATCTTTAATTCTATTTTTATGATGTATTTCTTTTTTGCTAGAAGATTTAATTTATTTATGTTGTTTAGTCTGTTGCTGCAAAAAAGAAAATGCATGTATCTATAGCAAAGTGTTTAAGTTTGTTCAGTTTTTTATTTCAAGCTCTACAAAAGGTACCAAGTTTGTTTTTTTACGGTATATTTTCCTTACGAAAGTTTCAAAGAAACAGTCATTCCACTTACATAAGATAAGATAAGAATTCTTTATTTCAGACTACATAGTCTATACATCTAAATTAAAATACAGATATAAAGTAAAATCACTGAAAACATAAAAGAACATATAGAACGCTTGGTACCAGGCTCACGCCTCGGACCCTTTCGACTTTCAGGAAGAAATGCTAAAGTATTGTCTTTCCGACGTGGACATTTTACGGCGTTGCTGTGGAAAATTTCGAGAACTGTTCATGGAACACGGAGGGGTCGATCCTTTGAAAGAAGCTTGCACCATTGCCAAAGCGTGTTCCTTAGTGTATCGAGAACGATTCATGCCTGAAAACACCGTGGCTGTCATCAGCCCTCAAACGACCAACTTTGTCAAACGTCAATACTCGGTCAAAGCCCTACGTTGGTTACATTACTTGTGCGACAAGGAAAACAAATGGATTCAGCATGCCCGCAACGGAGTGGGTGAAAAGACCATCGGAACGTATTCGGTCGATGGCTGGGACTTAGAAAACCCAAAGATCGTGTACGAGTTTAACGGTTGCTTATTTCACGGATGTCCCGTCTGTTACCCTGATCGTAGCACTAAAAATCAGTTTTTACAACGAACCATGGAAGACTTGTACCAGGACACTTGTCAGCGGCGCCTAAAGTTGGAACAGGAAGGATACCAAGTGGTGCAAATGTGGGAACACGAGTACGATCGCCGTATGAAAACCGATCCCGAGTTTAAACGCCTCGTGGAAAGTTACCAGTTCATGGACCCGCTGAACCCGAGGGATAGTTTGTACGGAGGAAGGACCAATGCCACCTGTTTGCTGTACCAAGCCGACGAAGAGAAAGGAGAAGAAATCAAATACTTGGACGTGTGTTCGCTGTATCCCTACGTGTGCAAATATTGTCGCTTTCCTGTAGGGCACCCGCAATTGTTAACGGAACACATCGACCTGAAAAACATTCGACAATACGAAGGCTTGATCAAGTGTAAAGTTTTGCCTCCCACGAACCTATACCATCCCGTCTTACCTCACCATTGTCAAGGCAAACTGATGTTTCCATTGTGCCGTACTTGTGCCGAAACGTGCAACCAAGACCAACCTTGTCAGCACACCCAGGAAGAACGTGCCTTGACGGGAACCTGGGTCAGCGTAGAATTGTTCAAAGCTCTGGACATGGGATACCAACTGTTAGAAGTGTACGAAATTTGCCTCTTTCCCAAGACACAACAATACCACAAGGGTGATCCCAGTCAGAAAGGCATTTTCGCTGACTACGTGGATGCCTTTTTGAAACTGAAACAAGAAGCCAGCGGCTATCCTTCCTGGTGTCACACTCCCGAAGACCAAATACAATTCAAAGAGAAATACTATGAACAGGAAGGCATCTCTTTAGACCACATCGAGAAAAACGAAGGCAGGCGATCGTTTGCCAAAGTGATGTTAAATTGCTTGTGGGGTAAAGTGGCACAACGACCGTGTTTACCCAAGACGGAATATTTGACAGAACCTTCCCGCTACTTCCAGATGATTCACGACAAAACCAAATACATGAAACACGTGGACGTCGTTCGAGAGAATTTGATCTTGGTCAATTACGAAGAAGATCTGGACTTTGTACAAGACGACCCTTTTGGAAATGTCATCATTGCGGCTTACGTGACAGCTCATGCTCGCTTAAAATTGTACGAAGCTTTAGAACTGTTAGGGGAACGCGTCCTGTACTTTGACACGGACAGTTGCATCTACATCGATCGACCGGGTCAGCAACACCCTAACATCGAAGAAAACCGTTTAGGAGCCTGGACAGACGAACACCCCGACGACAAGATTCTAAGTTTCGCGAGTGGCGGTCCTAAAACTTACGGCTACCAATACCGGGACAAACAAGGAGAAGTGCACACGGAGTGCAAAGTGAAAGGACTGACTCTGAATTATCGTACCAGTCGAGTGGTCAACTTTGGGGTATTGAAAGAAGCCTTGCAATCGGGAGAGGATGGAAACTTTAAAGTGACCACTCACCAACCGAGCAAGATTGTACGTTTACCCACTCACCACATCGTCAGTCGACCCCTGGAAAAAATCTATCAAATCGTGTACCAGAAGCGAGTGAGACTTCCCAATCACTTTACGTTGCCGTACGGTCACATCGATATTGGTCAGCATATAAAAAGGGACAACGTCCAAGACCAGTAGTTGATTGTCACTACAAGACCAATCGACAAAAATGAATCCTTTCAAACAGCAAGTATAGAGCGTAAGACTCAAGTCCAACGAGAAACTCGGGTGTGTTTCTATGCCTCACGATCACATCACCAATGCAATACCACATCTTAGTTGTTATTACTAATGCCATGACAAACTACGTGCAACCAGTGAAACTTCCAGACCACAAAACTTTACCTTATGGACATGCTGATATCACCCAGTATAAAAAGGGACGACTTCCAAGAACGACACTTCACTGCGAGGACAAGCGACGAGAAAGATGAATAACTCTACGCAGAAGAAAAAAGAGAAGGAGCAAACATCATTGACCTTTTTCACCGCCATACCGTCACAGCAAAGTGCGTTCAAGAAGGGAAAGGATTCAATAGACCTAAAGGAATATTTTAGCATCCAAATGACCCAGACAGCGACCTCGAGAGAATTGAGAACGACAACTTACACCTACACGGTGAAATTTAAAGACTTCGCGTCTGACGTTCCAGCCGAGGAAGTATCAGGTTTCATTACGGATCTACTTGACTCACTGTTAGAGGAACTCAAATGTCATTGCCAAGTCAAAGATGAAGGTCGTTTGAGCCTATCTATGTATCACGACAGTTTGAACTCGCCTGTATGTCTCGGATTTAGCACACCTGCAGAAATAACTTCTTCCAAACTTTTGAGGGCTATTGAAGACGTGCGGTCGGTGAGAGAAAAATTTGACATCACCGATGGAAAAGTGACTATTCATATGGCATATGTTGTACCTCCATGGGAAGAAGACGATCACTGCTCTTGATCTGCTTACCGATAAGTGTACCTAGCACGATGGACTTAACAGCAGGTTTACCACTGACAGGGAATACGAGATCGGAAACATCTATGCTGGGACACAAGTGGTAGCTGACCAGATTTTAAACAACGTGTGTAACGGATAGAGAGACAAACACGAACTTTCTCTTATTTGATTGTTTGTTACTTGTTTTGTTTTAACTTTTTCTTATAAACGAACATTTAATGTAAATTCGTTGCATATGAAGTGATTTTAGAAAGGAGTGAACGTTAATTTTAAACATTAGTTTACTAGAGTCAAAAACTAAACAACTCGTAAATATGTTTCTTTTATGTTCAAATGTTTATGTACTTAATGGATAGTGCTTAGACCAAAGCACAGGCCAGAGAGCCCATGTATATATGTACTTGAATAAATGTTTTGAACCCATACAACAGACTTTTCTTTATCGAGTCTCTATTCTATCTGTGAGTCTTTCTTTAGAATATTTCTGTCCTCTTTTCTGTGTGTTTGAATGTGTATTTGTTTGTTTCTGTATGTCTATGTTTGTCTCTATCAACCCTTTGTCCCTACAAATACATTTCACCCTATACAAGGTTTTGACCCTATAAACCTATGACGTTACCAATGTTTAATTCCCACTGATCCGCAGGTGACATTCCCATGTTCAATTTCCATGTTCAATTCCCCTTGTCGCTAGAGTGACCCAGGGTTTTTCTCCATGTTAAATTTCCCTTGTCGCTAGAGTGGCCCAAGGGGTTCTGTAATGCTAATTCCCATTGTCGCTAGGGTGGCCCCATATACTACTACCAGAACTACCTGGCCCATTAACGTATACCGTTTTATGTCGTGATATTGGATCATATACACACGGCGACGAAGAAATTTCTGATGTTGTACCATGATGATATTCATCACTATCTGCAACGTCGGCACTTTCGCAATAATCAAGGATACTCTCATTTTGTACCCTCCAAGTGCCCCATGCACCGTCGCGGGTTAAGTTTTCCAGCAACGAAAAGTGCTTATCATCGCTGTAAAATGAATCAGTCGCTACTCTGACCGCGTAATTGGGAAATCTATTTATCATTGGAAGTAAATTTATACTTACATATGCCAGCATCGATGATCTTAAATGAGTGTGCTGGGGATATTTTCCTTCAATGTAACTGACAACAGTACCTAATTTTGTTCCGTCATTGAGGTAAATATTTTCTCGGTTACAAAATACATTTTTCTCGGTTGTATCAGCAATTATAAAATCCAATTCAACATCATCCATGATTAATCTAGAATGATGTCGTTGATGATCGTACGCACCACCTTGTGTAAATTTACCAATTATTTTTCTGCCTGAATCCTTTGCTGTTTTTTCGTCACGATCCATTGGCAACCAGACACTAGTTTGTTTTTTATACGATATAATTGCTTCACTGATTATCAACGACGTCAACATCGTTGAATCTAGCATATATCGCAACAACGCCGTGTGAACCCAACGTCGTTCTGAAAAGTGTCTACCAAACCAAACATAACAAATTTTGTGAAGATTCTCAGCAAATTCGAATGATACAACACGAGCAAATCCAATCAAAAGGAAATCTGGTAGTGGACCATTAATTGATACCCTCGTCATTTCGCTACTGGGATGTCCAAATTGAGCAAAGTATTTAGCACACTCGCCTAATCCTAGAAAACTTCCAGCAGCAAGGAGGGCAAGTACCTATGTGATGCCTCATATAATGGCTGAGGCAAAAATAACACCCGTAGAAGCTTTTAATTTTGAAAATAGAGGTTTCTAGAAAGAATTCTTTCGTAGGAGCCTTCAAACGAAGGAACAAACTTGGTCTGTTCGCCCTCCCTGCTGCTTGGTGCGTTTTATTCCAAAGTGAAAAATTATATGGGTCGTGTTTAATCAATGATAGCATCATTAACGAGCTGTCTACTATCTAACGTCATTATTCTTGACATTTTAAAAGTAATAAGGAATGGATAACAAGCTTAGATGTTTGAAACTTTAATGTCCCATTTTATTTCCCCATTGATTTTATTGCAAACCGCAAATAACTTTCCCTCTAAGGTTTAGTACAAAGAAACTAATCATTTCCACATTGCTTGTGTAGGAAATCAGAAACAACCTTTCTTTTAGGATTTTGTGCTAATTGCGAAGAAGAAAGGATCACATAGACATCTTGAAGACTGAATTTATGTTCGTGCTCTATTTAATGTTGATATTTTTAATATCCTTGGAGACATTATTGAAAGTATTGTCTTTGAAATATTCCTAATTTTGGATTTAACAATTTATGCCAAAAACGACTCTTCCTAATAGGTGACATTAAGTAGGTCGATTGTGTTTGCACAATTATCACCCACTTCAGAGTTTTTGATACCCAGTATCCAATAATACGTTGTTGTCCATAGACTTTAATTTAATATCAGCATTCATACTCCGTTTACTATCTAAATTTCCTTTGCAAACGGAAGCATTTCACTTTCCGAGTAGAGCAGGATAAAGATCAAATCACCCAACAGTCATTTTTTGTGATGTTTTCTGTAATTTATTTGCAAGAAGTCACTAGTTATACAAGTTTGCATAATTTTAACTTGTGCATCTGGAGATCTTGATCTCTTGAAAATGTTAAACGCTTGAACTATATTACGACAAATGAATACTTGAAAGGAAAAGGTCAGTACTGTACAGACAGAACACAAACCTTCAATGAAAACTCAGAATCTATTTTGTCAGGGATTTTTTTCCTGAATGAATTTGCTTCCTGTTACTGGTGATTGGTTTGATGTTATGATTCTCTCAAGTCTATAATCATTTACGAATAACTTATATCTCGAACAAATAGTTACTGCATACTCAAAAACCCAAATTAAATATTGTTTGATTCGATAAAAGGGGGAAGAAGAAAAATATAACATTTTAGGTAATTAATTTAATAATTAACGAATTGCATGTCATTTAGAAGATTCAATGATTAAAAATCCCTTTTCTTCCGTTTACGCTCTAGCAACAATCCGGTATGTAGGGGCACAAATTAAAACTTATTTCTTTGTTCAGTGTTTCAGATTACAATGCTGCAACAACCGAGAAGGACACATTTTATCGACGAATATTATCCAAAAACCAGGGTATGTTGCTAGGGATCCCTGGGATATCTCATATAAGCTCTTTGATTATTTGCATTCGTTTGTTATTTTGCTGTTTAATTTCATTCTAGTACAATATCTATGTTGTTTCAATATCATATTTTCGTCCTTGCCAAAAACATCCTTTTTCTCTAGTTTTATATTTTCGTCCTTGCCAAAATATCCTTTCTCTAAGTATTTACATACTGTAATTGTCCATGTATATCACGAGCCCGATTGAGACAATATAGACCCAGATATATAGCCACATAAAGCGTTAACAGATTAATGTCTGCGCTGTTATATTGCAAACGTACGTATTAAGAACAGCATAAAACCTAATCTGTAGATGCATCCATTAGGAAACAATCCTACTCGCTGCAAGACAAGGTTTATACACTTCAAAATATGCTATAATATTTCTGTGTCGATAATTTTAGACACCGTACGTTGCTGTTGAGTAAACCTTGATTAAATTATATTAGATCGTTTCGAGGTGATAATGGAATTCCAGCGTGTTATCAGAACATGGTCGATGTGTGTGCACAACAGAGCATGCATAATAAAACCGTATGGATGTCATGAGATTGATATCTTTCTTGATGCATGGACAGCGCACAGTATTGGAAATACAATAATAACATGCATTGAATAATATCATGACATTACATTTGATACATTGTAAAGGTACACATCAGTCCTTGGGGGGTGCACGATGCCACTTGATCAAAGCCAATATTTATGCACGTGAAGGGCATAGACCTGCAATTAAATTTCTCTGTGATTAAATATTGATTTATCCAAAATAAGTTTTAAATGCATGTTTGGAGAGCTGTTAAAGTCGGGAGTAATTTAATTAGGTGTTTTTTTCTCATTTTAAATAATGGTTTGACATGCTGCATGAAGGATATGTATGCATGCTTTAGCACATATAAAACCCATTAGCGACGTATCAGTCACCCTTAGTGTTATTCAATTTTAAAATTGTTAGATCGGTTTTATCTTAGCATTGATTGAAAACGTGCATGAAAACCTTGTATTGGGGATATTGGAACGGCAACGACAGTTTCATCATTGTTTTAAATTTACGCCATCCCAACTTGGATACTGACACCAGAAATATGGATATTGATCACACGATTAAAAAGTGTCTCCGATACTGAATCCAATCGATTTTCCTTGCTTTCATTTTGTTTTAATTTTCTCCTGAAGTGAATTCATTTGGAACTCCGTTTAGTTTACCCACTTTGCAGAAATTGATGCAAAGCTCTGTGGCTTTAATCGCCTCCCCCAAATGAAATGCTGACAAATTCTCAAAGGCTTGAGTAAAATGTAAATAATGCTTGATGCGGGGGTCAATTTTGCCTTGGTCAGTCTGATATCATGTTTGAATGTGTGAACGCATCTTTATGTCATAGGATGATACGTTTAGTTATGCTGTGGTATGGACATTTATCGTATGAATAAATATGGCATTGTATAGTATGAGCATGACAAGGTTAACAAAAGAAAAAAAAATAGTAAAAGGAAGAATCACTTCTAGACGCTTTTTTTTGGGGGGGGGGGGCACAATCAATAAAATAACCAAGCTATATTAATGTATACTAATCATACTAACCACGATCCTCACTGCAATCTGTCCGCACCACTCAAGGCAGACACTTAAAATCATGGAATATGAATGGTGAAGTTGTATTCTGTATGCGCATTTATGCGTTAATGTCATGTTGACATCCATCCATCAGTCCGTCTGTCTGACTTTCTGCAGTTTCGAATTTAGAATGGCAACTTGACATATTTTTCCTTCCTCCGTTATCAGGCTTTATGCATAAGGGTCAAGGTCAGTTAGACGCGTGATAGAAAAACGGTATCCGCATTGTAACTTCAGTGTGATTTCTCATGCTTCCACCAAAACTCTAATGATGTCACAAGCAGCCTACCTAACAGGCTATAGCTAGAAACTTGTTTTCCCACCATAACTTGAGTTATCCACAACACTGTGTCACTCAACTTAATAAATGACTTTTTCAGGTGCGAGTAAAACCAGTTGACATTGTGAATTTCAAAGACAAATTCAAACACAAACTTTAAGAAAAATGTTCTGTACATCATAAATTATATTCTATACCGTAGTTCACAAAATTACACTTTGGGTACAAAAAGTATCAGAAACGAAAATAAAGTGATGAGAAAAGAAGAAAATGTTCCTTTTATTCAAACTTCATTCAACAAAATTCATGGATGAGTTATGTCGTTGACATACTTTAACCGTCCTTCTTCCGTAATTCATTGACAACAACCATACAGTTAACATTTCCATCTAGTATGTTTCTTGGACACTTAAGTAACAGTTTTGCGCTTTTTGTTTGAAGATACTCCTTTTTAGGTTAAGTCAGTAATTTACTATAACTTGCTTCAAGCTAAGTATATTTTGGAGTTCTGATCAGTTTATCGTGAAGAAAGACTTGTGAAACATTTACACCAAAACAAAAATAATATATAAACGAAAAAATGTATATTTGCCTCAAAGTCACTTTTGAAGCTTCTTAACTCTTTGAATACTAGTTCATGCAATCTACTCAGGCCAGGCTTCTGATGACATCAACAATGTATATGTTGTGTTCCGCTTTCATAGGGAAATGAGTATGAAATATGCACGACTTCGCTGAATAAACGATGAAGCAAATTTGTGCCTGTAGAAAGCTTTAAAGTGGATTTTTGTTCATCTGGATCTTACTCCTCTACTTACAAATACTTACAAATGTACCATCTAAGGATACGATGTCATATTAACCTTTAAAATCCTAATTCGATCGTTTGTGGCTGGGTGAACAAATATCTCCGCTAGGCTGGACGACCTGAGTGGAAAAGTAATAAACTATATGTTGGTCAATAACATAGTCTCAATCTAGAGTATGATGTAATTGATTTTGGTTCGTCAGTCCGGACTTTAACCCCTGCTGTAAGGAAGCAGTTACATACCAGTTAAATAATATTTTCATGTAACCATAATATGCATAATGACATCTTGGAGAGAAATTTAAAACTGAACTTAACTTTCGATTCCCAGCAGATGGCACAGTTTGCTCAAACATAGCGTAATGCTAGAAAATTTCAAAATGCATACAGCTCAAGTGTTACCATTTTAGAATTGGATTTTTTCGATCGGGTAAAATAACAACAACAAAAAAAGAAGACCAAACAAATTTCCTTCATTTCGTGATATATTTACATTTTGGCTTAGTGTTAGTTCTAATATAAAGTCTAATTATAATTAAGACCCGTTATAAAGCGACCCCTTGGGCACGTTAAGCGTCAAGGGGAATTTAACATGGGGAGTATTGGGCCTGTATAGGGGCAACGGAAAGTTGGGTGTTGTATTGGGACAATAGGAATTGAACAGGTAAAGTGACGTCACGGTACTGGACATTAGTAAGAATGTTGGAAGGGGCTGACCTCAATCGGACCAAACACCGGGAAAAGAAAATACCTAGAACCCTTGGCGGGGAGGGACTGGCGTGACATAGATATATAAAACACATACAACATACATACATAGATTGATGAACATCAATCTATCATACCTCAACTATAAAACTGACTACAAAATTTTTTAGGCAAGGAGCAAATCTTTCTGAAAAGGCTCTTTGGGTTTCTTCTTCTAGTTTTTCTAGTTTCTTCTTTTCCTCCACTATCTTCTTAGTTTTGTTATTGCTGTTTTTTCTTCTGTTCTTCATTTTTCCTCCTCTTGTTCTTTCTTCCACTTCTAATTCTCCTCTTCCTTTTCTTTATTTTTATTCCATTAACTTGTTCTTTTTCGATCCTCTTCATCCTCCTTCTCTTTTTATTCTTTAATCATTTCCTTTAACATGTCCTTTCATTTTCGTAGATTGTTGATTTCCATCTTGACTCGATAGGGACTGTAAGAATAAAATTTGTCATCCAGTTTGACTAGCATACCTGAGGCCATTCCCAATTTATCGAGAACGTCTTGCAGCTTCTACATGTTATCAAGGTGTTTACTTGCCATCCTGGTTTATTCAATGTTGAATAGCTCGAACTGTTTGTTGTTTGTTTACTTGGACTATAGTGGCGGTCGTACATAAGCCACTGGTTTATGTCCGTACGGCGGACTGATAATTATTCCAGGGGGAAGGAATTAGAGCTTCATCCCCCGGGTGTTTATGTGCTCCAGGAGCACTGTTAATTTAGCCACTAGGTCGTGGGATTAAATGTCCCTAACGACCTAAATGAAGGGCTTTCATGAGTGGGAATGGATCCAACACACTCATGGTAAAACAAAGTTGGATTTCAGACAGCTATCGAATGTTGCAGGTGTCAACCCAAGCAGTATGTGACGCCCGTTGCGATTGGTCACTATGATGACGTCACATTGGGACACCTGGATTGACGGGTGGAAACGGTTCCATATCTCCGTCAAGGTACAGGAGGGCAGGGAGTGGCAGTGGAAGAAAGGTACCCGGCAGCAGGCGCAAACTCACAGAGCCATCAAACGCCAGCCCGTGCGTAGCCATTTATTCTAATGGACAACAAAACAATACAAATAGTGTGTGAGCAACCTGTGCAACTAATCACATATACTGAGTTTTAAAAAAATCAAAAATAATTTATTCATTAATAAGTTAGGATTTTGTGTACAAAATGTACATATAATGAACTAAAAAGTACCAATCAACGAACTAAAAGTGACTTGTATATGATTTGTATCACGCATAAGAAGAAATTGACTATAGTAGTAAAGGAAAAGGCGCTTAAAAGAGCAATTTTATATGTTTCCATCAAACATGCTTTATTTCAGCTTTCTAACCTTGTATGTTGATCTTTTTGGTGTCCCCACCACTAACCTAAGATGCTTAGAAAAGATACCATCAGTTGCATGTACAAACGCTTCCAGAAACAACTAACACTTTTTAAAACACTAAAAGATCAAATGCTTGCTTAATTGATATTTACTAGCGCTTAGGGAACCCCATTTGTTACCTACTACTAAATAAATACATTAATTTGTAAGAAGTCTTTCAGAGAGAAATAAGAAAACAATTATTTTGTTCAATGTGTTTTTTAATGACCTAATACAAAGGTATTTACACCATCGATACAAAATTTGTTATCATCAAAATCAGTCCATCCTCTTTTACGAAATGTATCTGTTCTGATCAGTTGCTTGTCTGACCTTATTGTTGTCATCTCAGCAATATGATTGTTTTTCTTCACCAAATAACATATAATAAAACACATTGAACACAATAATTGTTTATTTAATATTTTTTTCTGAAAGACTTCTTACAAATTAATGAATTTATTTAGTAGTAGGTAACAAATGGGGTTCCCTAAGCGCCAGTAAATATTAATTAAGCAAGTATTTGAATTTTTAGAGTGTAAAAAAGTTAGTTGTTGATTTGAAATACGTACGGGCTGGCGTTTCTGGGAGTACACAACATCTATGGATGGCATGCCGAGTTCCTTGCTTCCTTGCCTCTCTCGGACATGGTACATTGACGAAGATGTGGAACCATTGCCACGCGTCAGAAAAACCAGGTGTCCTAATGTGACGTCATCGCTGCCGCCTAATCGTGGCGGACGTTACATACTGCTTGGGTTGACACCTGGTGCGTTCAATCGCAACTGAATTCCAATCCGTTTTAATCATGAGTGAATGTTGGGTTCATTCCCACTCATGACGGCCCTACATTTAAGTCGTTAGGGACTAATTAGTCCCACGATCTGACGGCCAAATTAATCAGTGTTCTTTGAACACATAAATGCGTGGGGGATGAGGCACTAATTCCATCCCCCAGGAGAAATTAAACATCCAGCTGTGCTGGAATAAACCGGCGAACATGCCCTAACGGGCGAAATCAACATTAATTCAACAAACTAACTAACTAAATATTCGCGTCATTCAACATTGAATAAACCAGGATGGCAAGTAACCACCTTGATAAAATGAAGAAGCTGCAAGACGTTCTCGATAATTTGGGAATGATCGAAGAATCGTTAGTCAAAATGGATGATGATTTTTATTTTTACAGTCCCTGTCGAGTCAAGAAATCAGTAATCTACGAAAATCAAAGAACATGTTAAAGGAAAAGATTAAAGAAGAAAAGACGAAAAAAGGAGAAGGAGGAGAAAGAGGATAAAATAAGACTGAGGGAATGGAATAAAATAATAGAAAAGGAAGAGGAGAATGAGAAGAGGAAGTAAGAGGAAGAGTAGAAGGAAAAACAAGAGGAAAGAATGAAGAAAATAAGAGGACAACAGCAATAACAACACTAAGATAAGGGAGGAAAAGAAGAAACTAGAAGAATAAGAAGAACAAACCCAAAGACCCTTTTTAGGGCCACTCCATTGCATTGAAAGGATTTGCTCTCTGCCTAAATTTTGTTTAGTCGATTTCATAGTTTAGCTGCGATAGATTGATGTTCATTAATCCATGTATTTATGTTCTATGTCTTATATATATATATATATATATATATATATATATATATATATATATATATATATATATATATATATATATATATATATATATATCCCTCCAGTCCCGCCTCGCCAAGCGTTCTAGTATTTTTTTCCCCGCTGTTTGGTCCGATTGAGGTCAGGTAATTGCAACTATTAACACTGTCCATAGGTGTCGCTGAAGTGAATGAAAACCTTTCCATTTTACGTAACGTTTGCAGCAATAAGTTACAAATATCAGCACCAAATAGTCGCAAAAATGGTGATAAGCGGAAAGATATAATTTACTATACAGGTACAAGAAATATAAAGAATTGTATCCACTTTGTAAGATCTTTCTTTAAAAATCTTACTTGACAAAAAGTACATATTAAAATGAAGAAATACCGTTGAAATACCAAATGTGGGACAGAATATATGGCACTCAGAATTATGTACAGATAGCTGTCGGAATGCTTAGTTATTTGCTAGGATGACCACTCTCATATTAAATGCTTGGACAGATAACCATCTACCCTGGTTTAATATACCTCTGTTTCTCAAACATGTACCACCGGGACTACACATACTAAAACGCATGCACCTAAATTGTTTTACTGGATAGTTTGCAGCAACCAATGTGCATCATCTGCACAGACTTGGACAAATTTGAACTCTCTCATTTGGTGTCATCGAGCACAGTAGGTAACGAATCCATGTGGAACAGAGACATGAGCAGTTCGTTGGTATTTTTTTCCATATGTGATGGCACATCAGAACCATTAGTGCAGTAGTAAAACTTGTCTTTGCTAGAATGTTTAACTTCGATCTTTAATAAATAATTTTCATTTGTAATCTTAAATTATTAAGTAATTGAAAAATATTCCTACTTTAAGTAACACTTGCTATATTTGACGCCTGATTTGCATGATTTGCATAAATTGTAAAGGTCCCGATCAGTGCAATTTCAAATGTGTTGCTTCAAGTTGTGATGTTATTTTGGGGTTTGGGGGAATCGTTTTGCTTCGTGTTTATGTTTGTTTCGTTCCTATTTTGGTTGCTTGGGATTTTTGTTTGTTTCTTTCTTGGGGAGGGGTATTTGCTTGCTTTGTTTTGGTTGCCTTGGATTTTTGGTTGTTTGATTGTTTTGTTTTCTACATATGTCACATTCGAGAGTCTCAGTAACTCGACATACTCAAGTTGTTATCCTCCTTGACACCGCTATCTATGTACTTTCATATCTGTCTAACGGCGGCCATATTAGAAGGTAGATCAGCATCATTTGTACAAAGCCCCGTAAGGACAGTAGGTGTTCTGTTACTTTGTCAAGGTCTCTGATTGGTGGCTTTTGCAAGATGTCATAATTTAAAAGTTGATTTATTTAATTTTCATTAAGGATGCACATATTTAATAGTAAATGTGCAATATTTGTATGATGTATAACGTTGTCAATTACAAGGTGTTATCTCTCATGTTTTGGTAAGTTTTTGAGTATTTTATGAAGTTGTTTAAAGGTGTTTCAATTTCCAGGAATCTCGGTCATTTTTTAGTGCGGACAGTAATATTTAATGTTCTTTTGTTTCTGCTGCAAATATTTTGAAAATATAGAGAAACTACAACATTTGGGGGATGTACGTGTTTTTACTTGGCTTTAAAGTTGGTTTCGATTAAAATGTTGTCCACATGGACTATTTCCGAACGGATTTCTAGCACACATTGCTATTTTGATTTCTGCTAAATTTATTTCTGGGGGTGGGGTTTTACTTCGTACGAATGGATTCAGTAGTGACTGGGATTTGTGTATGAGACAACCTATTCTCATCAGCGACTGAAAGTCGGACATATACAATTTTCAAATAAATGTTTTCATTGTTACCCCTTCTGCTTCCTGTACCGTTTCCATGTTAACGTCCATTTATTGGAGATCCAAGATTATTTATCCTATCTTTCCTTGTATAAATCATTATTAAAGTAACGAATATGTTTAAACTTGGTAGTGTCCTGTAGCTTTTGATAAAACAGTCTTCCTTTTATATTTGCAGTACAAATTCGTTTGTCAGTAGTATGTGTTTCTCTTTTTGTTGTAATACTCCTCTCTGATTTGGCCAGCAGGCTTTCCTCCAAAGCATTTTTCTGAAATTCGAGAAACATGTCCTCTTTCTGTCTTTTGTCTGACGATTTTCTTGCAGCCATGGCTGGGACCTAAAACGTAACTACTTTGGGGTACCATGGTCTCTTAAAGTTAACTGAGTGGTGACTTTAACAAACCTATCTGGTACGTGACTATATTGAGACTGAACATAATACTTAACCGATTATTCGACGGAGCGGTCAAATGTGAAATCTAAATATAATGCAACCGTATACGTGCTAATTTCCACAACAAGGACATTTTAATAGTAATAAAAAAACATATAAATATTTGCTTCTACAGATAGAACTATCTTTGTTATGTTTACCGCTCCGATGTCCTCAATGTTTAGAACGTCCACCTCAGATACGGGAGGTCGCGGGTTCGAACGCCGACTGTCATTCCAAAGACTTATAAAAATGGTACTAGCAGCTGCCTAGCTTGATGCTCGGCGTTAAGAGGATATTCTTAGGATTGGTCCGCCTGGTGCCAGGATAATGTGACTGGGTGGGACATGATACTAAATGTCTGCGGCATGATGCCATAGTTTTAGACATTACTATAAAGTGACACACTGCAGACATCGAAGTGATTTGATTGAACAATTGTTAAAGATACGTGAAAAATCCAAATCACACGCACACAACACACACACACACACACAAACACATACACACACACACACATTTCAGAATACCAGTTTTACTCTGAATTTTACGATTTATCCTGGCAAACAAGTACTTACATAAACAAAATCTCATCAGCAGCTCATTGAAAGATGTGGTAAGTACTTTATTCCGTTAAAGTTTTTTTGTCTAAAACTTTATTTCACCATTTCTTGACAATTTTGTCAAAAGATATTTCTAACATATGAGCACAAAAATAGAAACTTCACTTCTTGTAATAACCTCCACGAAGTCACAATTTGTTATTCGAAACCGTATGGCAAGAGAAGCGCTGAAAAGCGTCTTCCTAAATCAGATTGGTAAAGTTCATCATTTTTCAACAATTATTAGAGAAATTTACAAAACATGGATAAGGGACAATAAGCATACACAACATTTAGCCCCGAAACAAAAATTAAATCTTTCCATGTGTGTGGGATCTAAACTGATGGTAAGCTTATTTCTAACACTGATCCTAAAAGTCCGTTTCTTGCAACTACAATGCAATTCCAGGCATATTTCTGAAAATTAGCCATACTCAAAAGAATAAAACCTTATTACGAATCAACTCTAACGCCTAATTTAGCGCCAAAAGTTTCAAGACAATCGCCGATACGGTGTAGGTGAAGAAACGATAGCAACCTTTTTTTTTCGGACATTTTACTTTCAAAATATGTTATTTTCATTTACTTTTCCCGACTTTATATGATATGTTTACACCTTTCATTCAACTTTCAAGGTCAGAATTAATAACATTTGATTTTAAACGTCCCAACATTTGTAAAATATTTTTTCAAAAATCTTATAAAAAATGAGCCAGAACACTTCACACCATCATTAAACCTTATTTTTGAGTTTTTTAGAGAGAGAGAGAGATCTAAGACGTGAATGCAAGTAGCTTTTTATTCAATGAAACAATTTAGTTCACAAGTAAGATGAAAATAACTAACTGTAATATTTTTTAAATAAATGTAAAAAGAATAAAATTGTATACACACAATCAAGATATAAGAATAATGAAATTATTTTAAACATTGTAGAATCAATATTTTTAAAGACAACAACTAAATCAAACCCTTGAACATTTTGAAATTCCATGAATGTGCAAAGTCTCATGATAAATTTCCATCACACAAAATGTTTATATTCATGTCCTTTTCGGAATACGCTAAACTGTAGCAGATACAACATTACATCAGTTCTGCCTAAGAAATAAACAAATCTGATAATGCAATAATTGAGAGTTAGTAAAACGAAAAAAAGTAAAACGAGAAAACTCGCTTTCGCAAAACTTGGAACCACTGATGTTGCGCAGAAACCGCCCAAGCAACACGGAGGGGGGGGGGAGGGGTGACTGTTCAGCCCAGATGTGGCCCAAATCCCCATTAAATAACATTCCTGTTGAGACGAGGGGACATAATGAAATTTTTGATACGGGAAGTGTATAATTTCTTCCTGCACCATCAAACGAGTAGCTTATTACACACATACACACACACACACCTTTCTCGGAAGAACGTATCGCAACTTTTATTCGAAACTCCTGGACAAATCCACAGTAAGACGAGAGATAACAGATGAGCGATATTGCCTAGGATAGTACACGCAATCGACTCTCGCATATATAGAAAAGAATGTCGTTAATTTTTCTGCGAATTACCTATTTTATTTTTGACGTTCAAACGGCATAATTGATATATGTTTGATGAACTTGATACGTATTTGATAACAAGAGAAGAATTAAATAAACAACTGGAATATGATAGTGCAATTGTCATATATATATATATATATATATATATATATATATATATATATATATATATATATATATATATATATATATATATAGATAGATAGATAGATAGATAGATACATACATACATACATACATACATACATACATACATACATACATACATACATACATTGAACCAATATTGAGGATTATCAGGTTATCAGGAGCTCAATAAAATATTATTGAATATTACAAGGAGATCAAATGATAAGTAATGGATTGAACAAACACATGTACTTGAAATGGACTATCGTATTGCTAAAATAAACAGCACATGTGGTAGATGACAATATATTTGTGTGGGTAAAGCATTACTGAATGCGAATCATAGTGATTAAAAAAAACGAAGTGTGGGCAGTGATGAAGAAAGTATATGTGCCACATTGAGTAGCAATTACAACGCCCAATCTTCATACATATTACATGTATGGGATTGATTACATTAAGTGATACAGATTGGTGGTGTTCCTGAACTTATTGGGAGATGAACGATAAACAGCTTAGGGTATAGTACAAACTGGTATGTTTGGAACCGTGGCACATATTCTTTCTACCAGCAGATGTCAAATACAATTGTCTCTAGAAACGTGGCAATCATTGGCTCCACCATCATAAGTCTAATCTAACGGCCCTATTGAAACGTGGCACACATACTTTCTACCAGTATCTGCTTAATATATCAACCTCTGGAAATGTAGCACACACATGCTTTCTACCATCCTATGTCTAATATATCGACCCCTGGAAACGTGGCACACACATACTTTCTACCATCCTATGTCTAATATATCGACCCCTGGAAACGTGGCACACACATACTTTCTACCATCCTATGTCTAATATATCGACCCCTGGAAACGTGGCACACACATACTTTCTACCATCTTATGTCTAATATATCGACCCCTGGAAACGTGGCACACACATACTTTCTACCATCTTATGTCTAATATATCGACCCCTGGAAACGTGGCACACACATACTTTCTACCATCTTATGTCTAATATATCGACCCCTTGAAACGTGGCACACACACTTTCTACCATCTTATGTCTAATATACCGACCCCTGGAAATGTAGAACACCTACATTCCATCATCATCTATTTGACATCCCGATCCCAAGAAAACGACTACTATTGCACAAGCAATGTTCTTTCACGTTAGCATTGGAAGCGATCGTTTTTATTGACGTAGTCCTCTTATCGGGTACTACACTTCTGACTGTGACAGCTACCAACACATCTCTTATCGAGTGCTGCACGTCTGAATAGCATGACAACCAGTATATCTCTTATCTATTTCCTCACATGCATGCTGTATCATAAATTTATTTCACGAGAATAAAACCACCGTCAGATCATCACATCTGGACAAAATTGTCCTAAATAAGTACCCTCAGATCTTCATATCTTGACAAAAGTATCCCAAATAAAGCACCATTACATTTTTTCTCCATCCTGACAAGATTGACCCAAATAACAAACCAAAAGTATTTAACATGTTGGGTCATATTCTACGATTGTTTCAAACTTTATATGTCGAGAAACGACATTTGACACCTCAATGAGTCATGTTTTATTCTTCTTCTTCTTCGTGTGTAGCCTGAAACAATACTTTTCGCGGTGTTATCGATATAGCAATTCACTGTGCATTTGTGAAACTGCGGCTGTGAATATATCTCTTGCAAATATTAGTTCCGTTAGATTTTATCAGGTCGGTCCCTCATCAATTGCTTCCTTGAATGTCGTTACACTCCAAATGGCACACGTTTTAATGATTTAGACTGGTTCTCATGAGACACGAGGTACAGCATGCTCTTTGGCTTGTTAAAAATTTAAATGCACTGCAGTCATTTTATACAACTTTAAACAATTGTAACTAGAAATGAGGAAAACATTTTGAAAATCATGACAGTTCTTTTTCTTTGAAATTGTTTACTTCACACACAAAATAAAATACACGAATCCATTTCATAATCTCATACCATGCATACCATACAAGTAAAAGGTTATACTTCTATCGTGACAAAAAATCAGTTATAAGTCAAATCACATATATGTCATGGTTATTTCAAGTTGTGTATACTGGATTGACTTGTATGTATTAAAAACAACTGAACTTTAAAAAATATAATTCTAATTTGAAGTCTATGTGTGCATTCTTTCTTTTATTTTTCCTCTGAGAGGTATAAAGATGTCATAACGTTTATTACATACAAGTTTTAATATAACATAGTATATAATCAGTATTCATAACAAGACATACAACTCACAATATATCTAGATCCCGGTCTTTAACAGGTAGGTTTTCATCATCATCTGCTATCGGAGCTGATGATTTTGTTTCCCCAGGTTTTTCAGAGGAACTTACATCTGGTGAAGAGCATGGGTAGCTTCCCCTTATGTCCGGAACGAAATGTTTTGAATCCTTCTTGGAATCATCGCTGATACGAGATCGATTAGACTTGGATGATTCGAAGGACTTATAAGAGTCTTTTGAACGTTTCTTTGTCATCGAGGCTGGGATTCTCCGATTCTGATTATTGATTTTCATGTTTATAACATCATTACACATATTTGTTATGTCTGAAGTAGGTGCAGAAACAGAAGCTGTATGTTTAAAATCAGAGCGACAAGGAGACTCGAGAGAGGTGTTTGGCGAATGAGCATCACTATTGGTTGTGATTGTAGTAGGAGGAGAGGTTACCTTTGAAGACGGGAATGTTGTAGACCTTTGTGAAGAACAAGGAGAAACACTTGGGGAAAACATTCTCAAAACTTCTGCTAAATGTTCGTCTATGCGATTCATTTTTTGATGTAGGCATTCTAGTTCCTCCTTGAATTCTAGTCTGATGTCGTATAATGACGTAAGCATCTGCTGCTCGGCAGCTGAAAGGGCGCCGCCTGTAATACTCCGCGTGGTTTGTGGCCCTTCGTAACTCCCCTGGCTAATCTGATCTAGTTTCATATTACTTCGCAAAATACCGCTGTCCGTTGAATCGGTTTTCTTGAGGTTTGATTTCTCGTTGTCTTCAGGTACTTCCTCGATTTTTTCCTGAGAAATCTCTCCCGAAACCTTTTGCAATATTGATATATTTTTTACAACTATATTTTGAGAATCGGTTTTCTCTACCTTCTCCTCCGTAGATTCTTCATGAGCTGGATTGTCTGGCACTCTGTAATTGTTACTATTGCTATCAGTCACCGTACTTCCACCACCAAATAGCCTTCCCCATTTTGAAGAACCACCCCCAAGCTTGGGCACGGGGGTGACTGGTGTAGGGCTTTCAGAAACGTTTATTAACTTCGCTGAGTTAATGGACCGATCCGAATGCTTCATGGGGGGACTACCCTTTTCAATATCATTGATATGTGCTTTGTTATCACTAATTTTCCGAAACCTTGATATTAATTTCCTAACAGGATGATCATTTGATAGCTCTAAAGGCGGATCATTCTTTCTTTTCTCTGCCAGTTCCTTTTCTTTCTTCACGTCTGCTACCTTTCGAAAGATTAGCTGTAAAACAATAAAGATATGTTATAAGGATTTTTGATCACGTCATTACATTAATCTCATAGTACAACTATTATGTATACAACGACAACAACAAAATCTATTAAAACTACCACTGACTCTACTACTACTGTAACTTTTACAATTACAGCAATTACTACTACTACTGCTGATAATGCTGCAACTTCTACAATAACAGCAACCACAACTATAATTATTGCTGCTGCTTTTACGCCTACTACTGTTACTACTTAATACTATATATATATAGTGCGATATCGTCATGGTCGTTATATCCCTTTTATTATCATAATAATTTCCATCAGCTTAATCAAATCAGAAATATTTAGGCGTGCATATGTGGTGTTTTATTTGTTGTTTTTTTTGTTTTTTTTTGCTGTTGTTGTTGTTGTTGTTGGTTTTAAAAGCATCTTTGACTCATGCTTTGACATATCATGCCAAGGAAATGATAATCATTTGACTTTTCCAAGGACAAAACTAGGTTGCCGACCCGGGCTGGCCTGACCACACGCCGAATCCATGACCCTAGGATTACGAGTCCGAAACTGTACCATCTAAGCTATCGCAGTGTCCGCGTATATTTGTGCTCTGTTTTGTTTAATATATTTTACATATCATATTATTAAAACGTTGCAATCTTCAAGTTAAGAAAGGAGTCAATGAGCAATGTACACCCGGCAACTTGTTCTGTTAAGCGTTATTTTATTCATCAGTGAGTTCTGCACATGCAACTCCAAACAATGTCCGTAGCTACATATATTCGTTATGTTGGTATGTGGTTACTAATTGTAAGGGCGGCAATTTTAAGGAATTGATTCTCTCTTCTTTATTTAGGACGCCGATAGGACTCATTTTATTGTTTTGGGGATAACGCGATTTCCGAGCGCATGATAGGCTATACATGGCGGCCAGTTTAACTGGTGAATGAGGAAGCCGGGAAACCCCGGTAAGAACCACCAACCCACATGAAACTACAGCCAAGCGTTCTTCACATACCCACGTTGACTTAGTATGAGACTCGAACCGACGCCGATACCACGTTGGTTGGTAGTAATCGGTAAAGGCGAGCACTTTAGACCACGTGGACACCCAACGACATTATTGATTCAAGAACATAATTTACCCTCAATAGAAGCGGAGAATGTTTCGCCGGCTTCTTGGTATATATCTGTCTTTAAAACCGGTGTTTTTCTTTGTGGGCGAATTTTCGGTAGTTTCAAAAATGAAAAATGAAAATAAAATAATTAATATAATTGCCAAAGGCTCATAAAAATTGGACAAATGTCGAATTTATGAGGAGTTGAAGGTGTTTATGTTTATAGAGAATTCCCTTAATTGTCTGGTTGCCATGCCACTCCATAATACAAGCGTGTACATGCAGCTCGCGAATGAATCAGCGGGAGATGAGATTACCTGTTTTGTGACTCTTGATTGACAGATGTCACGTGTGACCCAAGTGAGGTGGGATGGGTGGGTGGCTTAATTTAATACTCGAAATAATAAGCCAAGTTATCATCGCACAATATTTGTGTCTTTTTTATATTGCCATAGGTTCAATGTAATGACTTTATCACTTAGTTTATATCTTATTAAATTATGCAGAGTTACATATAACAATAATTTTAATGGGTGACATGATAAAGTTATATTTTGATTCATATTTGAATGAATTCGGTTTAGCATTTCACATTTTCATTACCATAACATAAAACAACGTAAAGTCAACTATATGAATTTGCTGAATCATCTCACCCTCGTTCGGTATATACAAACCCTTCAATTACGCAGGTGATAATATAATTTATGTTGAATGGGATAATACACTGTTCAGCATCTATCGGATTGATAACACATTGTTCGGCATGATTACAATTGACTATAAACTGTTCAGCTCGTGTGGGATTGATAACACGCTCTTCAGCTCGTGTTGATATTGATAACATGCTGTTCAGCTCGTGTGGGATTGATAACACGCTGTTCAGCTCGTGTTGATATTGATGCTACCTATCCGACATGTTATCGCGCCTCATGTCTAAGGTCACGTTATATTGCTTCTAAACTGCCGATATACTTCTTAGGACACGTTTCCTGGTGTGATATTATTTCAAAAGAAAACCTACATTGTCTGAAAATATCAAGGATACATTTTACTGATTTTAACATATCCAATCTAAACCAATAAATCCTGTTTTTCAAAATATGCTATTGAACTGGACACAGATTGTTTAAGTTAGCTAATCTACAGTTCTAAGGGGGAAGTTATTCAAGCTTTATACGTACCTAATCTAATTGAACATTGGATTGCCTGTTTCTGTTTTTAAGCAAAGTGGTTTTGGAAACGTCTTAGCGCACTCTTTCCGGTTTAAGCTTCTTTATGTAAAAATAAAAATGTATTACTCACACACCTAACCGACCGCTCCTGTAGCCTAGTGGTTAGAGCGTCCGCTTTGAATGCGGGAGGTCGTGGGTTCGATCCCCGACCGAGTCATACCAAAGACTTATAAGGATGGTACTAACAGCTACATCGCTTGGCGCTCAGCATTAAGAGGTTAGTGTTAGGACTGGTCAGCCTGGTGTCAGGAAAATGTGACTGGGTGGGACATCAGGGAACATGTCTGCGGCTTGATGCCCCAGTGCTAGACATCACTATAAACTGCCACACTGCAGACATCGTAGCGACATGACTGAAACATTGTTAAAGATACGTTAAAAATCCAAATCACACCCACAGAACACACACACACACACACACACACACACGTAACCTTAACTGACGACCTATTTACAGCATCAACCTTGGTAATAAATATAGAACAATCTGGAAATGTGATGAACTTTTTTTATAAATTATACTGTACTTGATATTGCTTCAATTGATTTCCGGAGCTTTAGCTTAAGGCTTCTGAAGTCTCAGAATGAAGGACTAGGTTGACAACAATCTCCTCATCTGGAAATGTTTACTGAAATTAAAGTCCCTCGAGACGGGTCTTTATGACATTGCTGTCTTTCAGTTTATTGTAAAATAGTCTAATTATTTACACAACAATCACTAATTAATATCCGTTTAAGGCCATGCAATTAATGTATAAATACGAAATTAGAATATGTTGAACATCCGCTTGGAAAAGTGCGCATCCTGGTAAACACTGACTTGAAAAATATCATTACAATGGCAGTGTTTGCATGAAGTAGCTTGCGCCAAACATGCATGGTATCCCCGATTATTTATTGAGATATACCCTTACACGCCCTTCATGAGTAGGCAAATAGCATTGATCGATCAAATTGTGTGGCTATGACTAAAGATCGGAATAAACTTAGAGATCATGTACTTACTTCTTAATTGAAATCTGCATATTTTGCTTTACTCCGTACCTTAATCAAAAGATTACAATCTACCACAATAAATATTTTTGCTAATATTTTAAACTGGTTCGCGAAAAACTTGTTTGAAAGTAAGCATAGCATATCATGTGTACGAATTCAGTCAACGTACGACATCTCTGTGATTTATTGTCCAACTACACACTGATTGCATTCGCAGCAGGCATCTTAATATTATTGACAGAAATGTCTTGCAAACTGCATCCTCTAATAGTCTTTCCGGTGCTTTGTCTCAACTTTAAGAAATTTAAACCTTAACCTGTACTTTCTGGATGTTTCTAAGTGTTGGTTACACTTAATGCATTTGAAAACGTAATTCAAACAAACATTTTGAAGTTGTGATTTGAATTGAAACTTATCTCAGAATTGATTCGTAGAGATGTACATTTTTCGGGTGCAATACGTCATTGAAAGATCCCTCCCCACCTCCAACAGAAAAGTCCCTATCAATGTCAAAAGGATATAGTTCATCATGAACGAATAGCCACAGGATGTGTACCGTAAACATAGTTGCCGACGTAAATACTAACCAGCATTAAGTATATATTAATCGAATGACAACACCAAATACTTACGTTATAATTCAGTTTTCATCCATATTACTATCTGTTTGAGTTTACAACACCAGACAAGCCTCTACCCTTACCTATAGCACATAGTCCGTTTCAAAGACTATGGGATTCTCAAAAGCACAATCGCAAAAAGGTCACAACAAAATTACATTTACGTATAATGGCAATTAAGTAAAGAGTCTGCAGTTGTGTTTCGGCTAATAGGGTAAACTCTGGAAATATCAAACCCAAAAGGACTCAAAAACTGGTATCGTTGTATCCAAATTTTGTTATAAACGAAGTAAAAGAAATAGATAAATCAATGGAAAAGACCTTGGCTTGTTCTTCATGATATCCAATATTTCGTTACATTCTATTCCGTAATAAACTCAGTTGACTGTCTTATCTTCGCTAAGACAACATGCATTATGTTTCGTTGTCAATTCCATGCATGTATATGTAGCTATTTATGTGCCAGCTGCAACATTTCTATCACTGTCTTATTTCATAAACATTGGAATTTACACTTATCTAGTTCAGATTCTCTTCCTCAAACTCTACGAAAATTACAAACATGAAAAACGTTACGGTGAACAAATATGCGAGAGTGCATGCCACGCAGTCCCATATTATTCCGTATCCGTTTTTGACCATTTAACCGCTAAACAAAACAGTTATAACATTATATTTTAAATGCAAATTAGCTTTCAAATTTAATGGGACTAGCCATTTGATGCTGTCAAATTATTTACTGTCGAGCAAAGAAGCATGTCTGTCTGCAACGAAAAACACGGCACAAGAAAGTCAGTATTCCTGCGAATAATTACGCATATAAACGAAACAGCTAAATGTCTGTACCGGAAAAGGTATCAATTGAACGGAAACAAACACGAGACATGGCCATTTTTAATGCGGAAGGTCGACAATAATGAGTTTTATAGAAGATCTGGCAACATATATTTACTTTTAAGAATAACAATTATGTGTCTGTAAGAAAATAGGCATGCCAGAAAGTTACCAGCTATAGAAACAATAAATTCACTTACCCTGTGTCTGAGGTTGTACGTGAGCGTCAGATTTCTCGCAAAAGAATTGGCAAAGGCATGGTAGAACTCTAAAACCTCCAGGAGGCGATCTCTCTTGATAATATGCAAATCACAGTAGGTCAGTGCGCGGACATTAGCTGTTGACTGTCCTATGGTACATTCTTTCCAAAAGTTGTCTCCAAATACATCACCTTTACCTGAAAAAAAAATACAAACAGGCATTGATCAATTTAGGTCAGATTCTTAAGGTACGCAATACCAAAAACTTATAGGGTAATAAAGCACCATTCGCTCAATTAGGTGTTACGTCAAAGAGATTGAATCTTTCATAAAAATTTAGCCTTTGAGTAACTTGAGACAGCTTTATTAATGTAAAGTCACATTAGGTCTTCAAAACTGTTTACTTTTGGTTTCTTACATGCGTGTTGATGATTGCTGCACAGATGTAACCGCTGCCTACATATGAAGTTTTCAACCGTAATTTTGCATTAACCATATTGAGGACATGACAACATTAAAATTCAAAATTTTAAATATACTAGACCAAAGCGTTTATGGCCTGTTTTTAAAATCGTCGAAAATTATGAGACCACTCATATTAGTGTGCATCATCGTTATAAATCAAAATTAAAAACAACAATGGACCGATCACTTTTGTGCAGATGCAGTTGTTGTTCGTCGTAACGGCACTATTGACTCATTCTTACCTATATCATGCCTAGGAAATGGATTATATGAGTGCCTTTCCCAATAATAACAGTGGTAGCGAAGGCGGGCTGGCCTGCATGGGTATCGTGGAGTGCAAGAACCAATGTTCAGCCCAACTTACTTAACGCTGATTTCCGTTCTGTTTATGATCATTGCTACTGCTGTGGTTGTTATTTTTCATCATAGTTTAACATAATTTCCTTTGTATTTCGATTTAATTAATAAAATATTTTCTCTTCATTAGTATTACGTGGGTCTTTTGTACTGTACCTATTAGGCTCAGATTCGTGTTAACGTTCAGTAAGCACAACATTGGTTGTTTACGTTTCATGCACTGTATACCTACTCCTCATTGTGATGATAATTTTAGAGTTGCATTTCAAACATTTGTCTTTGTCATTCTTATCAATCATTCCCTCTCTTACTTATTTCCATGTATATTTAAACATTTTAAAATCAGTCACAAATTAAGCTCTCATTGTTTCTTTTTTTTTTCATTTATGTAGCGAAATATGTTGTTTCAAAGTTCATTAAAAATATTGCATTACCCAGATCTCCAACGGCAAAATTTATTCTTGGCAATTCAATGTCTAGTTTACAATTTCTGTTATTCACCGAATCATCAAAATAGGTTTCTTTCTTAAAGAAACCGTCGATTTTAACATAACTTTCCATTTATTGTGTGAGAAACAGCACAATATATAATTATTGTTAAACTCATTGATGACAACAACAAACAAAAAATGCTCGTAGTTCCTTCATTTGTTACGTTCCGCTTTTCGTATCACGTTACCAATACTGATACAGATGTTACTCTTTCATGCTGCAAAATATGTCGTATATCAAAGTTTCCTTGAAAATCTTTGCAACAAATCTTGTCAATGTTGCACCTAACCCACTAAAGCTAAAAGGAATACAACGACAGAAGGTGTTCCTGTAAAATATAATCCAGCTGCTTAAAGCTGAGCGCCTAGCGAAGCAGCTGTTAGTACTGTTTTAAAACTGCGCGACCTCCCGCATCCGAAGCGGACTCTCTCACCACTAGGCCACCGGACCGGTCCAATTTTAAATGTCGAATATCACATATTAATGGACACAAATTTTCTAAGTCACATTTGTTTTACTTTAAATTACATATTTTAATATATCCATTTTTTAGGTTAGAATATACTTTAACATACTTGGTTTTTTTATATTTTAATTTATACATTTTTTTAATGTCATAAAATATTGTATTAACCTGGGTTTTATCACATCGATTTTCAATCTACTCAAGGTATCGAAGACTGCATAGATCCGTATTTATTATATTTATATTATTTAATTATTCACTTATATAATATTTTGCAAACGTTATGATTGGTGTTTTTATTTATTCAGATTTTCATACAGACTGATATTAGTCAAACCTGATTGATGACCTCGATTTTGTATCCTGCTCTAATAAGATTTATGGTTTCTAAGTTGCATTCCTTACTGTAATAAAGTACCTATATAGTTTATTAGTCTTATATTTTACTTGATGCATTTTATATTGCATGTTACATTTATTAGTGAACATAATTTTCTTAAATCAATTTTCAGTCTTGATCTACAAACTGAAATAAGAACAAACACGATTTCTCATATGCAGGAAATTTTTAAAAGGAGAGCTTTACGAATAGGTAGCAATTCGCTATTTCACCAACTTCAGCAGTCATGTGATCTTAACAAAAATATACATTCAATGACAGGCTATAACTAGTGCGATCTCTCGATTCTCAAATTTGCAGGGATCAATTGTCAAAAGCGACGTATGGCAATGTAACCTAATTGATTGAAGAAACAAACCCCAAACCAGAAAGGATGATCAACAAACACCTACTAATAATAATATGATTTTGGACTCCAAATCTGTCGGCGTCTCTTTAGTGGTCTAGAGAACTTCCCATATTTTATGATGTATCCTTTATGTCCGTCATAATTTTGATCAGGCTTCGTTTCCCAATCAGTAACTGAATCAGGACTGAAACATTACCCTTTCAGTGTTTCAGAGACTCTGATATATGCTCTGATATAGAAATTAACTTTCTTCTGTTTTAACCTCTGGATACTATCAACGGGTTCTGCAACATGATCGCGGTGGTACAACCTCATTTAATAAGTCTAGATGCTAGACAATGTTTCATCAAGACTAAATAATTTATTGTGATAATCATGCGCACGACGTCGTTTGTGCGTTTCGTTCTTGCTTCTGTTCTACGACATTATCATAATTCCTTAATTTCTTCAACTCAGACCATTCAAGATTTAGAGCTTCTGGTGCAGCAAGAAAGAAGGTTTGTAGCTTTCTGCAATTTAAATGTTTGTGGAAATCCCTTTCTTGAATAACGCATATATCTGCACTTGTGTCTTATTTGATCTTTATAACCAAGATGTTTACTCGAATTACTGCTTTCCAAGGCTGATCATGCGCAATTCTCAGTATCCAGAAACCCAGGCCCGTCCTCTATGTCCAAAATTTGTAATACATATTTAGATGTACAACACTTAGTAAAATGCACCCCTCCCTCCTTTTGACATGTGTGTCACTCAGATCCCTTTCATTTCCACTGACATATAGAATATATTCTACACCGGAGGGGGCCCCGAGTGGCCGAGTGGTCTAAAGCGCTCTCCGTTACGGATCACTGCCATCTCACCTCTGTCTGCGTGGGTTCGAGTCCAAGGCTCGGCTAGCGTGGGTACGTGGGAAAGCCTGCCAGTATCTTCTCGTGGGTCGGTGGTTCTTCCCTGGGTTTTTCAGGGTTCTTCCTCCACCATTAATACTGGCCGCCATGTATAGCCTATCGTGTGCTGAAAAATGGCGTTAAACACTACAACAACAACAACTTCTACACCGGATGCATCCTGGTGTTCCTTTTGAAGGTTCTGGTAGCGGTTTTAGTGGTTTTGCTTTCTGCTTACAGCTCTTTAACGATGCCAACTTTTACAGCATCTTGTTTGTCTACTGCTGAGTGTAGCCATCTCAAAATATAAGATTCCATTTTGGAATAAGCCACTGTGTGAACTTGTCGGTGACATGTATCCATTTATTTTTCTACAATCAGATAGGTTAAATTATAACAATATATAATCTGCTTTACTTCTCATGGCACATATTAGACTATTAACGTATTTGTCTTCCTTTTTTCACACAGTTCAGGTGTGTCTTTAACACATAATTTATATGTATTGCATTAAGTTTCCAGCTACTTCCCAACGGTTACACGATTTGTTATATCCTTTTCAATTCAGGATTACGCGCACTTTGTGGTCCAGTGATTCGGTCTGCAAGATCTCCATAAAACAAGTCCTCTATATAATCTTCCTTCAAGCCATTGAGTTTGCAAACGATAGATCACCTAATATAATTTACCTGATTTTAAAATTTACAAAAAAGTTCGAAGCATATCCCTTTTCAAAAATGTATTTTTTATGAAAGTTTCTTTCACCTATTTGAAATTTCAGGTGTCCCAAATACAGCAGTTGAGAAGCAGACATTTTATTTGCTTTGTTCCCTCCTTGATTCAACTAGACACAGGTATATGTGTTTCTAATTGGTGTTGTTATAAGTTGTTATTAATCTAAATTAGATTCTGAAAAGCGTCATACACATCTTAATCGTTCGGTTAATTTAACCCATTCCAAAGTAAATGCGTTTTTGTATCGTACGCAACTCCTTAACTTTATGTTTTCATTCATCAGGAACTATTTTTTTAGGTTTTTGTTCTTTCAAAATGTTTCTCAAAGTACAGGTCATCTTCGTTCCCAATTTTACAGCCATGACTATTTAAATAACAACACACACACACACACACACACACACACACACACACAGATACATACATACATACATACATACATACATACATATATATATATATATATATATATATATATATATATATATATATATATATATATATATATATATATATATATATATATATATATATAATCCCTCAAAGAAACAAAACTATCAAGAATAACGAAGAGGTTAAACTACAAAAAACTTACAGACTAATTAACATAAAAAGTTTGTTTTAAAGTGTTATAAAGAAACATGATACGTCATATTTGGAGCCATAAGAAGAAATATATCCAGTATTTACGTAGCAAAAGAGAATTTTTCTATGTATTATATACCAAACTTACTCCACTTTAGTGGATTAAACTCACTCTTCAGCACACAAACTCTCAACCCCACCCTTATTTGTAAATTCACCTCACTTCCGTCGGCTGATCCTATAATGACCAGTGTAAGAGAGCGGTAGGATGCGTTGACCTAATTTGTCGCAGAAAACTACATGTGTATGTGTGTGAGAGAGAGAGAGAGAGAGAGAGAGAGAGAGAGAGAGAGAGAGAGAGAGAATTATAAGAATTATAAAATTGTGTACTGTTTATACATTGTGTCGTCGTAAGTCTCTAACAAAATATCAGTCAGCGTTTTGATTTAGGAATGAATTGTTCGACAATAGGCATATATTGCAATAGAAAAATATCAAGTACTGAACTGCATGCGAACGTCTAACTCAGCCAATGGCTGCACACACCGGTGATGATGTCGCAGTGTTACCTCATGCTGAACATTCTGTCAGTGATATGTCTGCCTTAAACAAGCATCTACTGTACAAAATTAATAACTCTGTTTCCTCCTAAGTTGTAGAGGGAGACGAAACAGCTCATCTTCGAGGAATAGGTACAGACTACCAAGCCTTATTTAAGGCCTTTAAACGGCTCAGTCATTTTAAAATCCTCAAACGCAAAATAAGGAAAAGAGGTTAAATATATTTGCACAAAATTGATCTCGAATTAGGACCAAATCAGTGAACGTTGTTGATTATCATATTATTATAATACTGCCCAAATCAATAGATGATCACTTTGTAATAAAAAGAAAACAAGACATCTTTACAAGTGATATCTTACGCAACGTTTTTGAAACATTAAATGGAAATAACTATGAATTATTGAAATATGATACAAGTAGAAATTTCTCCTTACTTAGAATGGCAACTACTTCGTCATCTTGAATGACCTCCAAAGACCCGGATACTACAAAGCAGAGGGAATCCAAACTCTCTCCTTGGTGAAAGATAAGGTCACCCGGTGCACTGTGTGTCATGTTAAAATGCATGGCAAGGGCACGAAGACAGCCATCACTGGCCAATCGGAAAGCAGGATGCTCCAGAAATACGTTCCGATTCAGATGCACACATAGATCTGCTTTCATGTCTTTTGGACAATAATTTAAGACCTGTTAAATAATAATAATAATAATAATAATAATAATAATAATAATAATAATAATAATAATGTACTGTTTGGTATATACAATGCAAAACTTGAAAAAAGTGAAAGTGTAAGCCATGCAGAAAGTTTGGTTAGCATTGCAATTATAGTTCTCTGTGACGCGAAACGCTCCGTGTACGATATTGCCTGTCAAAAATGAAACGTCATATCATCACTTATCCGTAACTTAAAGTAGTTCATCACACTTCTTGTCTATTTTGCGAAGCTTGTAAGTGCTAACTATATCTAATGTGAGCATATGTGTCTGGCTTCTGTATTAACTTCATAAACTGGACACGTACTAGCTTTCACTGGTGTCAGTCAGGCTGTGCTAGTAGGTGTTACATTTGTTGGTCCATTGTCACCTTCGGTGTTAGAATATCACTATTTGAACGTTGAAAGAACTTCATACTATAACGTTTGAGAGGACACTATCTGCATGGGAATCAACATGTCACACGTCTTAGAAGAGACTTGTTCAAATTCTCACTAAGAAAGAACTTTAGCAAATTAACTATTCACACTTCAGTACAGGCAACAAAAATATTGATCGGTAACATTGGCTTATCTATTAAATAACTTTTGTTTAAGATTCCGTCAAAAGTGAAATCTAAGCATTTTGCTTGAAACTATTTCCGAATATCAATTTCATTGACTGTGCTACATCTTTCTAATCTGTTTAACGTTTAAAAGACTCTTCAAAAATATGTTTCCATTTAAAAATCATAAATTTATGTATAAAACTTTGTTGAGATAAATTTTACTTTAAATTATTTTGTACCTATTCAAAACCGGTGGAAGATGTTTGCTATTTTGACGTATGTGTGTTCTTAATTTAAAAATGTTTAAGCAGTGAACGTGTGTGTCGGGAATCTCATAGACTCTTGGTCTAGTGAAAATAAATAAGACTTACTAGGTGCCATCAAGATGGTACTTTGAATAAATCTATCATGGGGAGCGTGAAGGATACAACTTTATCGCTAATTTACCTTATTTGCATCAATCCCCTTTGTTATTGCCCAGGTGGAGACTATATAGTCCATGACCCTTTCACTGAGGGACTTTGGGACGTCGTGAAGCTTCATGAATTCTCTCACGCTTTTTAGCATGTCATGGTATCGAGCAAAGCTTGCGTAAAACTGCTGGAAGATGGTAGTGACGTTCGAGAAAATGGTGGCGTACAAAAGAGCTGACAATGAAGAAGAAAAAGAAAAAAAATGCGAGATAGTCAAATCATTTGAAAACAGCAATGTCTGCATAACGTGATGTACTAAGCAATAGGCCCAAACGCACCTTCATCAATCCATCTATTTCTGTGCCCAGACACATATCATATACAATGATTAAGCTAAACAGTGAAAGGATTGAAGAGTTCATGGGTAGAACAAAATAAATAACTAAGTAATTGACTGGTGTTCAGTAGTACAATAATACTCTAAAGGTTAAATCGTGTCGAGGAAATTGGAGTAAAATACATCGAGAACAGACTCTCCACTGACATGTGCAGTAACATAACGTTTAACCTTCTGGTTACGAATCCGTCACCCTAAATACAAGGCCAGCTCGACTCCTCGCACAGTAATGGAATCTCTCTCTCTCTCTCTCTCACACACACACACACACACACACACACCTTTGCTATTGTAATATATAGACAGATTTCCCTCAAGTTTTTCAGACATATTTTTCAAACCACAATGTATGAGGAACAAAAAGGGAAACAACAAATATTGACTTTTTAAAATAGCCAATTATAGTTACATGTTTTAATCCACGGTATTACTGCTGTCATATTTTGAGGACTGTGTGATGGAATACAAAAACTATATACGTGTTACAATACCTTAAGTTACCTACACCGTCCCTCATTTACTACATATATGTGCATTTACTTTCTCTAACAAATACGATTTACTAATGAAAATAGGAGTCAACGCCAATGCACTTTGCATCCCAGGTGCATTTCCACCGCTAAAATTTGTCACGCTGAAGGTATTTGAGCAATAGCAAATCCTGGAAACTCAATCGCTCACCCTAAAACGTGTTGCCACTGGCAGCTACCACTTATTACTTATGCTCATTGAATCCGAATCCAATTAAATTTTGCATGGTTCGCATCTAGATGTGTGAATCACTCTTTGATCACTAAAGAGACAAGCCAAGCCTCTCCTGTGTTAAAAATTAAGTTTCATTGGAGTTTTACTGTCAAGATGGGTTCATTTTTGTTCTTTATCAATCATCATATGGCGCAATCTGATAGCTTACGTTTTCACAAATCAAATAAAGGTGGATTTTGAGATATAACATGCACTCTACTCAGATCAAAATCAAAATTTGTATCCTATTTCTGATGCAATCCAGACCTCATTGTTAGCACAAATCACTCTCAACTTCAGTTGATACTATCTTTCGTGCACTTTTGTTGGAAAAACACATTGCGGCTGGTTATGTTCAAGGTAATAACGAACATGTTTAAATTTGATAATTGTTCTTCGCGTTTGCATTTTTTTCCCCCTTTTTATCGAAAACGCTACATTCGTTTAATTGCAAATAGTTGAATGTTACAGATCAGTGATAAAAATTTCATCTCAAGAAATTGGTATCTTAATTTAAAAAAACTAAATCAGCTGAAAATTCTAATGATCATTAAAAATATATATTTATTCATATAGGTTAGTAATAAATGAAGATCAATGCGAACGGAAAACGTAGGATACAGTTTCACATAAGAGGTACATACAATACGACAAACATGCATGCACGAATCTAACTGTATCATTATATATGTCCAGTTTGTTAATTTGTAGAACATTACAAATTAATAATTAGCATTCATCATAAGTCACAAAAGAAGTAAAACAAAAAACGATGAGTGTGTACGCGTAACCAGTTGAGATTGTCTGCTCAGTCTAAAAGAACTTGATGAACTTGGTTCAAAACTGGCCCTAGTAAGTATTCAGAAATCAAGTGAATATTATTCAATTTACTAGATTTATATAAAACAAAAACATGTACTTAAAGGGTTAATATCAGTAGGTCTGTCAAAAAACTTATTCTCTGTGCGTGTGTGTATGTGTGTGTTTGTGTCTTGAATCATAAATATTACTTTCAGACTCTAACACTTCACTGAATTTCGTGAACGAGAATGCCTATGCATTATATAAATGAAAATGTAGATTGGTTTCATTGCCGAGTACAGTGTTACCCGAGGGATTATTCGTTTGAACCGTGACGATTCAGAAATACTGATTTCGGTTCACTCACGCCTGCACGCACAAAGCGCCGACATGTTGGAACCCATTTTATCGGGTGTTTTCTGGCCAGTGTTGTAGTAATGGGGTTTAACGCCATTTTCCAGCACACGATACATGGCGGCCAGTATTAATGGTGGAGGAAGAATCTGGAAAAATCCTAGAAAGATCCACCGACCCACGAGAAGCTACTGGCAGGCTTTCTAACATACCCACATTAGCCGAGCCCGAGACTCGAACCCATGAAGACAGAGGTGAGATGGCAGTGATCCGTAACGGTGAGCGCTTTAGACCACTCGGCCACTCGGGGCCCCCTTTTCTGGCCGTAGTTGTGTCCAAGATCAAAGTACTTGTAGCGCAAAGTTTCCCTGTATCTTCATAGTACAGTCATAGGCGTCCGCATGATTTTTTCCGGTGGGGGGAGGGACCTAAATAAACGGAATATAGTAAATACTGCATGACGTACTTTTTAAAAGTCGGAGGAATGTAACTTGTCTCCCTTCCCCCTCGGCGGACGCCAATGAGTATAGATGAGTCTTGTCAGAAAGCAATGTATCTTACGCAAGCAGTTTACAGCCGCACAAGTATATGAACATGAGAGCTGTATTCTTCTTGCTATTCGTTCTATGCTATGAAATTGATTCATATTTCGTGTTTCGGAATTTATTCTAAATCTGCCTAGAAACTCTGATATATGCCCCGCGTCTGTGAGGTAGGATTTTTTTAAAGGATTCTTCAGTTTATATTTTGATAAGTTACAAACGTTCATGGAATCCATGGACATGCCCGATCATTTGTGATTTATTTGTTGAAAATTCATGTTTTTGATCGTATCAATTTATTATACGATGTCATTTTGTTTATATCCGTTCTTAAATTTTGTGTATATGTGTAGAGTATCATACATTAATTATTAATCTGAATTATTTTTTAAAATATTTTTATCATTTATGCGATTTGATCAAGTGTTTTGGCTACACCCAACCACATCCTGTTTAATCCAGCATTAATTATGCTGATAAACGTTTCCTCAGTAAATATAACATTTTGAAAATAAATTAAAGGAATAAAAACACATTCAGACCCAAACAAAAGTAAACAACGCAGTAATACAAATGTAAAGACTGAATGAAGGTTGATTGTGGTTTTACGGCACGTCGGCATAGCAAGACTATATGGCGCCATACGAAATATTACATGATATTTGATTTACATTGGAAAAGTGGTTCATTATCAGCAAGCGATAAAAGAGACAGAACCACAATGACGAAATGGCGATCGTAATACACATTAAGGTTTCGGATCAACAAAGAATATCAGTGGTAGATAAAAGGTAACTAGATAATATATTTATGGCGTTTGACAGTAGACAAGTAGGTGAAAAATACTCAGAAGAAATATTTTGCAGACAAGCAATACTTTCGAATAAATGTTAACTTCCTTGAAGAAACTTAAAATAGAAGACACATCTGCTATATCAGACAGCTCCTTCATGTGATGAACACTATAGTAACGATCGCGTGCAGTTTGGAGATCGAAACGATCTATTAGGAAGTGTTTCACGATGAAGAGTTCTTTGCAAGAAACGCACTCGCGTTGAAACTAGGAAGTAAAATTTGGTTTATTTTTAATTTTCTCTTTGAAATCTTTATTTTTGGTATGAAAAGTACATACATGTAGTATTATGTGAGTTCACTACAGAAGCAGGCTTTTGTAATATTATACCGTCAATTCCACTTGTTTTCTTCGTAAGCAGGAGAAAGGGATGGGGTAAGAGTGAGACAGAGTGTCGCATAAACAGCTGTACGTTAACAATTTGCATACGTGTTGGAAAAAAGCATAGAAAAGATCTACATTTGTTTCTCTGAGTACTGTGAGTATCTTGTGAGAGACTTCTCTGTATTGTCCATCTCACTTGATTTATTTTAAAGAAAGCCTATGAGTGTCGATTTGTCGTATCGATCACATAGACTGAAGCGCAAAACTTCAGTAGAAGGAACTTCAGTAGAAGGAAGATACTTAGTTTATGTACATGTACAAGTAGATTATGTTGCTACCTTAATATTCTTTGCAACATCCTCTACTTCATCCTCCCCAAAAATACACACACATTAAATAAGTTGACATTTAAATATATATTTTCATTGAAAACATTTCTGAGGGTTCCAAAGATATTCTGAACAAGATGCATTGACAAAATGTGAGTGGATTAAATGCTCCTCATTCACTGAGCATAAATCCCAAGTCAGCACACATAGGATTGTACATTTTACATTTGGCCTCTGCAAGACGAATGAGAAACGTCATCCGGAACGTTCCTAGTTAAATCCCGTTAATGGTAATATCAACTACTGTTATTCTACTTATCAAATATAGATTTCTCAATTTCCAGTTCTAGAAACATGCATTAGCTTCCCTCAGCATTTGATATATATTTCAATGCATGTAATACATTTAAGTTTATGTGAAATATTAGCAGTAAAATGTGTCTACTCTACGAAGTCAAATTAAAAGTTGTATATTAATAACAGTTGAAATGTATTTTTCTTCTTAATAATGTGTAATTGTTGTAGTTCAATGCAGTCCCGAAATGTTTGCAAACATATATATATATATATATATATATATATATATATATATATATATATATATATATATATATATATATATATATATATCAAGAACTTGTTTCTAAACCATAAAATAGTATTGTAGCTTCATTAGCAAACAAAGTTCAATTAAACAATTTAATGTAGCTTATAGCCTTCACTGTCAGCACGTATTCTGATTACATATGATAGACGTTCAACTGATAATATAAATGAATAAGGGAATAAAGGACAACGATATCTTACACCCACGCTCTAAACGAAACAATTCTAATAAGTAACCATTATTTAACAAACAGAATTTAGTATTACTGTAAAAGAGACAGGCAAGTCGACCAAATTAGGGCGCAGGTTAAGAACTGCAAGAGTTTTGCTCCGTAACTTGTGATTTAATTTCTCAAAGACTGTTTCAGCATAGTTAGTGCCTTCCAAGAGCAACATAATTTGGCCTACGTACCTAATTTTAATAAAGCCTCTGTGACTTTCGTTTATAACTCTGCTTAGTATCTATTTTTCGGTTTTCAGTAACTTTACTTTCAATTGTATAGTCTATAGTCATTAAACAGAATGGCCTTCAAGTGGGTAATTGGGACAAATACGTTTGGAAATTGAAGTTAAAGGCAGCTATTAATTAATTATACATGTCATGCGAAAACATTTTGTAGAACTCACAACTAATGCCATCAGGTCCGGACCTGTATCGTGATGCATACTTTTCAACGGATTAGTGCTTTACTCGAGTGATAGGAGACCTTCACATAATTATCTTTTCATCTTTCATGAGTTTATTTTTGTATTTTAATGGAAATAATTCACGGTTTGTTGGGTAGGTTATTTAATTGTTGCAGAGTTTTTCATAATGCTGTTGCGAAAATAAGTTTTGCATCATATGTCCACTCTTCTTCAGTTGTCAGTTTATATCACCATATTCTCAAAATCCCATTTCTAAATTACCAAAATATTTTCTTTTTATTCGTCTCTTTCCGCTCCCCTCCCGCTTGCTTTAAAATAATCCCATATATTTTTTCATCATATATTGTTTCAGTTCCTTAGTCATTATTTCTAGCTTTCTTTTAATATATGTATGTAACTTGGGTTTGGTTTCCTTGTATGCTTGTAATATTCCTCTTTTTCCCTCCATTTCCGTTTTTTTATATGCGCATTTTCTTTTTATTCACCTGGGTTTTAATAATGATTTTGTTCCGGAGAGCACTTTATCAGTTAACACTTTATATCGGCATCAGTTGCATGTCTATTTCCACAATTGCCCTATAATTGTATTGTATTCTTTTTGTTTGTATTCTTCATCAAATACAAGATTATTATTCAGTTTTAAAGTATCATGGACTTCAGAAAGCTTTAAATCCAACACAACTGCTAAATGCTCCAAACATAAAAATAAGTTTGTAGTAGAATAATCGGAATTCTATAATCGGAATTCTATAATCGGAATTCTGTGTAAATTGTTTCTCCTCAGCATGTAAATACCATCAGATGTCAATGAGAGTATTTTTTCTGTACATGTATTGAACATATCTTTCACGTTTATTATCCACTGCAGGATTTATACTGTGATCATATCCCTACCAATAATAAGCATTTTGGCATTATTTCCTTCATATATTCTCTGATATTTAAAACCTAAATCGTCAGTGTTTGGGGACATTAGCATGTATATAAAACAATAACCAAAATCTTTAATATTTCTGTACTATAATAATACTTCAACTTGAGAATTCACGAAGACCATCTTTAATTGATATTTTTGAATTAAGTAGAAAAACTACTCCATAATCATTGTTACTATTATTGCTAAAAATACTTCATTTGTCTAATTCATTTTTCCGAAGACGCGCTATGTCGTTATTATAATTGGTTTCTTGTAAAAAGCGTACATCCATCTTATTATTACTGAGCCATCTGAAAATTATACTCCTATTTATACCTTTGCCATGAGAAAAATGTTTTAAAACAATAACTATCACTGTATGGCTTGTTAATAATGTATATGTTGATGGAGAAAAAAAGAGCTAGTCCAGAAATAAGAACATTGCGTACATTTAACCTTTCATAACCTACTAATGCATTGAACAATAATCCCTCTCCTTCAAATTGTGAAAGTCATTGGAATTGCCACTAATGATGGTCATTATTCCCACCCAGAGATCAAAATATACTGCTAATGAGGCAGACTTTAGGAAGATAAATCATCTGCCCAGTTTCATCGATTATGCCTGATAAATCTGTGTTATTATTGATCTTGTAATTTAACAGAGTATGCAACACGCCTCAACAATATTTCATCCTATCAAGCTAGAGGGAAAAACATGTTTGAATGCAATTTTCGTGAACATTGGAAAGAGGCAGTTCATTAGACGCTCCCACTGATTATAAGATAAATTTGAGCATGGTAAAATGCAAAGAAGATGGCCGCCGCAGCTATTTACACCTGCCATCCCCACCCTCTTTGTTTTAGCATATTATTTTTAAACTCTTATGACTGTTTCAATATTTGCACATTTTTAATATTGGCATTGGTCTGTATTGTTCGAAACAAAATAATAAAAGAAAAATTATTAGCAGGTTACACTTTAGTCATCTTGTTATTATTATTTAAAAAGATAAATGGTTTTGGTGACTCACCAAAAATGTTTGCCAAATTAAAGCATGCAACGTTAAGCATTTGTAAAAAAAACAGCCCAAAAAATCCCACTACATTGCATGTTCTAATCTGTTTCTGTGCAACATTCTCGCGTGATTTTAGGTGAACGAAACCTGTAGTAGTCTCGTTCCCTACCCATATCCCTTGCTGCTGTGTTAATGAAACGCGATTCAAGAGATCAGGCTATCAAACTAGACAGAACTTCGTTTAATCGCTCGTAAGGGATAACACAAATGAATTATTCGATCAGTTGCCAACGCATCCGGTTTCATGAATTTCCTGTTTCTTGATTCCAAACACCTTCTAATAAATAAAAGTGTAAATTATCTAATTTAAATAGTAACGTCAATTTTTTAATCGACAAACAAACAAGAAGTATAAATCAAATATAATATTCGTCCTTCCGGTGAGGTATATCGTTACATAAGCATAATGTTGAGTCTTTGACACGTTGTGCAAAACAATATACGAGTGTTTCTAATTACAAAAAAGCAGCCGCTTCTGTATGAAGTCTGAACTTTTTAACTCCAAGCGATCTCTCGCCTTGCTCATGTTGAAAAAGCTCGCTTCAGATAAAAAAATGTTTTTGTATACCCCATAACTGATTACAATATGTGAAGGCTTGTGCGTCAAACAACCGAAGAGGCTAAATATAAGTATATTAGCTGGTGGTGCTTGACAAAAACAAAACAACAACAAACAAAAAAAATTAGAACATGACGTCTGCTTTCAATTGAAATTTACGTGAAACGGATGGAAACAGGACACAGGTCCTACCTGCAGTATAAAGCAATTCTCACTGCTGCGTTTGTATTTTACTTATTCTCGGAAACATACTACGGGATATTATCGTACTTTAGCTGTCTTCGGAAGCTACCGATTTTTCTCAGCAAGCAGAAATAAATGCTCAGGAGAAGCCGATTACGCAGCAGTAAATATTGTTCAGGGTTTTGGCTGAAGTTATACTGCTTAGCTAAACCTTTCTTAAAATGAGGAAAGAACCCTGACAACATGCTCAACGTTGTTACACATTAATGGTATTCCAATCCGCTTTCTTGATAGCGCTCTTACAATCCACTGTGGTTTTATATACACGCTGTCTACATCTGGATAATACAAAACATAACTAAAGCATACCTATGACCGCTTTCATGTGTAGCTATCGTAAATGTTCTCTCTTTTCGCATGTTGCCTTGTTTGAAATAATATCAGTTTGACCAAGTCACGATTTCAATTTTACTGAGCAGCCCAACCCACAATCCGCTAAATATATAAGTATATATGCATTTTATGACTACTTATGTCAAGTTTTGCCTAAACCTCTTAGAAAATGACAATGCAATTGGAATTCGCTGTACATTTGGCAGCTTCCAAAGCTGTTCATCTTGCGCATAAGCTACAAATTTAAGTGAATTTTCACTCATTGATTTAGAAGATATGTAGATTGACGAAAGGATAACTGATTACCTTAGTATACAAATTATCTGAATATCACTGGTCCGTTATCATGATAGAAAATTATTTTTTGTTCTGTTAAAAAGCATTCTAGCGAGATCAAAGAACTCCAGGAAGGTCACAACTAGATCATACGAGTTACAAGCAAGGTGTCACACATGGGTAAAAGAAAAGGGCAGACAACATCCTCTTCAAAACAAAAATGTAAATTATCTCATTTATGGTCCAAATATATGAAAGTAGTAGTAGTAGTAGTATAGTTTATTCATCAGTGAAGGTTTTTCAAACACGCTATTTCATCAGTCGTGTTCGGCAGGAAAAAATAAAAAAAACAAAAACGTTGTGGGTGGCCATAGGAGATAATTGATGCAACTAGCGAGCTGCCAGCAACAGCAGATAAGATGCTTCTTTATGTTTTTCTTTCAACAAATAAGGTTATTAAGTTTCACGAAGAAGAAAAAAACATTCTTTATATATTAGTTTATTGGGGTGTATGGAACGTTTCGACCATCTTGAATCCCATACATCCTTTGTCCTCAGCTCAAAGTAGTCGTAGCAATCCGTACACGCCAGTAAACTAACATGTAACTAGAACTCCTAGCCACCTTCTAAAAATTACTTACCACCTGTGATCATCATAAATACGGAGAATAATTTCTCCGATTCTGTTGCCGCTGCCACATTGCCGAATCCCACCCCAGTCATGCAAGATAGCGTGAAGTACAAGGCCGTCAAGTACCGCATTTTCTTTCCAGGTCCACCTAGCAATTCGCCTGTTGTCGACGTATTTGATGTATCAAAACGTTCTCCTGTTACGCTGGCCAACGTAGACAGCCAGCCGTAATTAACACCACTAGAAAGTTCCGTTAACCCAATGTTGTACCAAATGCACGCCAACCAGTGGGCAAACAGTATGAATACGAGAATCAACAAAACCAGCATGGCTGCTCCATACTCTAGGTAGTGGTCCAGCTTTCGTACCACGCGGCCGAGTCGTAGCAATCTAACCACTTTCAGTGCACTGAACAATGTACTTATTCCCTGAAATTTGAATTAATAATAATAATAATAATAATAATAGCAATAATAAATAAATAAATAAATATATAGAAGAACAGTATGACAATGTCACAATATTACATAAAATACTGTACTTTTTTCGATGACATGACGCAAATGTATTTAACAAAACAACTTGATTTCAGAGCACGCAGTTGAATTACATAATGTATGCCTTTGTTCACGACAATATTTGTTCCCTCTGGAATATAACACTGCCCGTTCCATTTTATATAAATTGTATCCTTCCTCACTTTACATCAATTTCTCCGTTTTGGAAAGGTTAATAAAGGAAGCGCTGATACTTAATAAAGGAAGTGATGATACTCATATCCATTCATTAAATTCTTAAAAATAGATAAAAATGACACAGTTTGGCTGTACTTGACTCAACGTTCTGGGTGATTTAGAACAAAATTTATATTTATCCCTTCGTCTGGTGTTATTAATGCTTAAGACCCTATCTAAGAGTCTAATGTGTTTGACAGAGTGATAAAACTTCGTCAGGTGGGAATTCGCTTTCCCAGAGCGTTCCTGCTCTGGCCTACAACACTCTTTAGGAGTGCACCGACTAAATTGGTCAGGCACAGCACAGATTAGTTTCCATCGCTCCTCAATCTCACTCTCTGCAGCCAAATCCAGTTCGAGGTTTTCGAGCTTTTTGCCAACCTTGGTGACCAACTTCCTGCAGCTAGCTCCCCTAATGCCGATGGCATCCATGGCATGCCAAAAGGTCTGTGATGCAAAGCCACGGCATCGTGTTTCTACCGAAAGGTTCCAGGACTTCAATCCGTTCCTCTGGCACTCCTGGAGGAGTAGGTTACATGGCCAATGTCGTCTCATTGGCCTCCTCCATTCTAGCTTCCCATGGCACTGTCAGTTCTAAATAATCACCTGTTTGATAGTTCCTGCCCACCGCACAATATCAGGTCTGAAGTGTGCGTTACATATGTCTCTTGGAAATTTCAGCTGTCCTTTTACATCTGCCTGCATTTCCCAATCCTGCGCTGTTGCCAAGATGCCTCTTGCTTCAGTCTTTTGTTTTTGTGTCTCGCCGCTTCTCACAAAGCTGATGACGTTTGGACCACTTTTCACTTATCGTTTCTTTCTCCTAACTATATCTATACTGTCAGCAATCTCAGCAAGCTTATTGGTATATAAAGGGTAATTGTTGACTTTTTTTATCTGTGGGAATATGACGATGATGATATCAATGAATTTGCTTCCAGCTATCTTTCCATGAATTGCAGATTATATTTGAGGAGATCGCCTCAGAGATTTCAGCGAAAGAAATACGTCATGCATTTTTCCAATTAAAGTATGGTAACCAAATAATTTTCTTATATAAATCTCACGTTTAATCCCATTTATGTTCAATCTTTTTTACTGCATTTTGTATTCTGGTCGTTTTCTGCATGCATGGCCTGGAGGTTAAGGTTTTAATATATTCTGTATGCATGTTCTGAAGGTTACTTTGTTTTATATGCATGCTGTTTTCCTAATACATGATCTGAAGGTTAAATTATTTATGTAATGGTTGATTTTTTACGTTTGGTCTAAAAGTAACTTTGCTACTTAATATAAGAAAGGTAGTAGATATGAAGTTAAAAATTAGAGAAGTATTACTTTGATCGATTCTCTATATAAATGCATCCAATAGCAAACTGATTCTATAAACCATAATAGCACGGTATACAACATATTAGTTTTATATAGATTTATTTCACACATTACTTTAATAGTTGCAAGTGGTAATAATAGTGATAAGATACTATTTAGTAGCTGTTTTAATTTTCCAAATCCTTTGAATATGTCGTAAGAAATATATTATGATATAATTTCCTCCAATGTGGAGTTAGAGTAAATCGTTTAAAAGACTTTTTCAAAAATTGTGCATAAAAAATAAAATTGAAGGGTAAAAGTAAAACTACTATTCATGAAGAATTATGTTGCTTCTCTGGAGTACCATAGGGTGACTGGTTAACCTATTTCTCTTTACAATCGGCCGAAGTAATCGTGGAGAAGAATTGAAATGAAAAGGTGTTAAGCTTGCTGAGATGCATATGTTTAATGTATTTCACTTTGTCATGCAATGACATTATTTTAATATCCTATCCAATAACAGACAGTGCCTTTCATGAGTACTGATGTCGTTAAAAATTTAAAGTTAATATAGGAAAAGGGAAGTATTTGTTCTCAAAGAATGTGGTGGATTTTCCGATTGCAAATATTCTACGCATGGTAACATTAACATACAAATTGTCTGCACATTTTCATATTTTGGTATTATTTTTTGAACACTTGCGGATAATTTATACAGGCACCTAGAACCATAGCACCCCAAGCAAGTAAATAGTTTTATCAATTTAAAAATACAGCTGTAAACTATTCACACCACCTTTTCAAGAAGTTGTCTTTCTTAAAATTAAACGAACAAGCCAGAGGTTTGGAGAATTTAGAAAGCGAATTGTACTGAAATAGTTTCTACCCGATTTTGTCAAGGTCCACTTGGTGTAAAACCGTGCACGCAAAATAGCTTGTATGTGAGGAAATTTAAAGTACATTATTGTTCATGCAAAGCTACCAAAATAATATCAATTACTGGTAAAGGACCTGAATTTTCCATGGTACCAAATGTATTAAAAATTATCAAAAATGTATTGCATAAAGACATCGTTTACCAACATAACAAAACTGGACTTACTTGTTCGAGATTTATTATCATTCTTGGGGTTTTATCACGCTTGATTTTATCGAGGTGTTGGAAACTATATTATCTTTTTTTGTTGTTCTTTTTTTTTAAAAAAAAAGAACTTACTTATAATGTTCTGCGTAAGCTGAGTTCAAGGCTAACGGAATCGCCTGAGAAATATTATACAAACTGCAAACTTCGGTTCTCAGCCCTTTCAAAACAGCAATACATTTCAATATTTAGAGTTAAACTTATAAAATGATGAGTATCGTCATTACGTCCTGAAGTGGAAACTGGCTCATGGGCAAGCCCGACTATCCCTCATGTAAATGGAAGATGTAAACTGATCTAGTGTAGACCTATCAAAGTTAGTGTGGCAATCAGTATGCTGTGGTGGTTTGTCCGTAAATGAGAGCATGGGGGCAGGAAGTATGATTTTCCTTCAAGAACAATAACTTGTAAATTTTGTATGTGTGCTAACATAAGATTTTGTTGGTCAAATAAACCCAAAGGGCCTGTTGCACCAAACATTTAGATATGAAGATGAAACATGAAATTAAAGATTATCTTTCGTGAAATTAATTCACAAAACTTTTGACGCGAAGGTTTACAAAAACTTTCAAATATTAGAGAGTACCGTACATAGAGTCGTTTTCCCGGTGGTTTTTGTTCCCTAAATTTTAAAACATCCAGTCTTGAACGAGAATAAAACATATATGAACATTTGAGTTTATATAAATAATAATGAACAAGTAATACACGAATATATCCGACTCACAGAAGCGAGAAATTAAAACAGCACGACAACGTCATAAGATCCAAAAGGGCAATATGTTGGCACCTTGAACATATTCCCAATACAGTACATTACATACATTTGGTGAAATTTTTATATGTGAAGACTTGAAGATACGATAAACCCATCAATATAAGATCAAATAACCACGTAGCTTACCTCGTCTACATCTTGAAAGGCATTAAACACATCGTATGGCAAACATGAAAGCAGGTCTATAACGAACCAGCTCTTCAGATAGTTCATGCGAATAATTTTGGGGTCCGATATAACTTCTCCGCTAGCACCTACGAATGTGGTGTGAAAATTCAAAACGATATCAATGAAGAACACTACATCAACAACACTGTCTATTACTAAAAGTGGGACCTGGTCCATCGTTTTGTTTTTGAATGAAGAATTGTAGGGAACTGTGACGGCGGTATAAAAGGTCAAGATTAAGATAATCCAATCCCAGACTGTCTTGAAAAGGCAGTAATGGAGTATGATATGTGGTGGTGTCTTTGGCGCCTCCAGTCGATACTGAGGCAACACATCGGCATTCATATTCATCATCTATAACAAGAAAGTAAAACATATATGAAATGGTTCAGATCATCTAATTCAAAAAAAAAAATGAAGAAAAAAAAAACAATTTACTTATCAAGTGCATAACTGAGATAAACATACACGATCTCCTTCACAGCAATTGATTTTGACAGGTTCACACCAAATAAAATAATGAATAGCAAATAATTTAGTTCTGCCAAAATAATGCAAGATATTAGGTGACATACTAGCATGTAAGGACAGAAAAATAATGCGACGTCTTTATGATAGAAAAACAAGAAAATTTAAATAAAATGGCAGAAAAACAGGAATGCCTATTACAACCTTGGAGCGATCAAACAAAGATAAATTGGAGTTAAACCTACTGTAAAGTACTATTTCTCTTACTTGTTACATCTTTATATTAGTGTTTGCATCAAAATTAGTAGATATACTATTTATCTTGTATAACACAGAAAATGAAATTGGAACTCACTGACTTAAGAATGATTAAGTCATACACTCCACATATTGTCTACTACTTCCAATTTTACTTTAGAATTTGATTATTTATTTCGGGGCTTAAAAACAGACCCAAAGTAGAAGTATACCTACGGCACCAGTGCGCGGACGACTGGTTCACCGTGGCAACACTTTGGGGGTGTGCAAATGAAAAGGGACAAATACTCAGTCAGGCACATGTACCTGCGAACGGAATTTTTGCATCAAAATCTAATGCGTAAAGAGTCTCTTGAGAGTCCGACTACGTCACATGTGACGCTCTCTTTAAAATTTCACATGTCCCTTTTTTATTTGACTTACGGCTGCCTGACGATTTCATGGCGAGCCGGTTTTTGATCAGCCGACACCAAATGCAGGTTGCATCCTGCACAAACATTTCCGTACTTGAAATAGTTTTTGATACATTTAAAACATCTGATGCCTGTGAGAATATATTCCACCGTGTATCGAGCATCTTCATCATTCGCCCCCTTCAATGCAGCCACTTCCCGCTCACTAATCGTAGACAGCAGCCTTCAGAACGTAAGCAGTTTTCCTTGGATTCATGACCATCTTTCACAGGATAGGTAAACATTATTCAGGTCGGTTTTAAAATTAGTCTCAAGAGTACGTTAAACGTAAACTTTACAAGTTCTGGTGTTTTGTTTTTGTTTATGTGATTTGTTTTGTTGATTTTTTTATGTTTGGTTTGTTGGGGGGGGGGGGAGGGGGTAAACCGAACACTTCTATTTATTCGTTATGGTATTAAGAACTACAAGCATGATTTGCCTACCTCCGAAATAGAAGAGCTTTCCAACATGCAAAACTACACACCTCCGAAAGTGAAGATTACACAACGGAATTTCTCCATTAAACATCGTCAATTTCATGTTTGAAAAAATTACCACCCTTTTTCAAACAATTATTCTTAGTTGAAAATTATTTCCTAGGCATGTATTAGACTGACTTCAGTAAGTAATGAATATTATTAAAGTAATGGGGCTACGTGGTAGGAACTAATTTCTTGTTCTTAACATACAGAAGTGATCTCTGTGTTAGTTGTCGTACAGATAATATCCCAAATTAGGCTTGTTTAGCGACTATGGTGCACTGTGCCCTTAATGCACTCGGATTCAACTGGATGATCTTTGCTCATTAGTAGAATTATTCTCTATCTCCTTTACATCACTGTTATTAACCTATGTTTCTTCACTGGCATACATCTCCATGTGTCCGGCGTGATGTACATGCAGGAGCAGGTCATTTTATTGAAGGTTATTTTGTATATCGCATGGCGTTAAAATTATTAACAGGATCAACGAAACAAAAATGTTATAACAATGAGTCAGAACTAGTCAAGCACACTTCGTACCTCTCTTGGTCAAAATGATCAGGGACTCCGAAAAGGGAAAATAGTAATTATATATTTAGGAAACATGCAGGCCGTGCAGTTCGCGATATTGATAATTGGTAAAAGGCAAGTAATAGTGATATCTTTGTTAAAAGTTGATGACCTTACCGTAGCTAAATGGGATGGCTTCGAATTGTCGTAGCGAACATTTGGCATATGGGATGAAAACTGCATAAGCGTAGACCGGTTCCTTGTCACTGAACGGGCCAGTCTCGCAAACTTGCTGAGACCTACAATTAGAAACGATTAAATTGTCATGAGCACAATCAACCCGCAAAAGTAAGGAAATGTTGTTTTCAAAAGATATTTTCGATGACGCTAAACAACATAAATGCATTGAATGCATAAGCTTTGCAATAGTTATGTTGTCGGATGATAATTAATTTTCGAAAGAAAACCACTATTCATCAGTTTCCGCGCGTTTAATACTTTTTTCTTGTTCATTTCAGATGAGAATTGTATACACGTACCAAAATTATATTTTATTTGTAAACGGACACATCAGAAACATTAGTATTTCACTGGTTACCAAGAAAATACCAGAGGTACACAACACTTGATCTGCTTCTGTTTCGATATATTCTTATCTTCTTTCGTCACTTTTCTATTTGCAGCGGCAAAGGAGATAATGCAAATAAAGAAATCGTCTTTACTTGAGAATAAGAGTCTTTGAGATAACACTTTGTCTTACTATTTTTCAAGGCTGTAATAACAGTGTTTTTGAATGAATTAAAAAAAATTACAGTGGTTCGTGCTTGTGTGCAAATTGTGTCCAGAGTATTCATTTGAAGGCAACCAGTTAGAGCAATTTTTACAGGCTGTATTAATATGGACAAATTAAGTAACATTATTACAATAAACACGAAATACATTCAAATACAGATCAAATTTGCATGTATATTAGTTTGTAGTCTTTGTGGTGATTACCTCTATTACACAGTAACTATTATTAGAATGATATTTGTGCAATCGTTATGACATTAGAGTTCTGCTAGATTTCACAGCACGATAATGGCTCAATTACAAGGGGCTTGTTTATTTCTCTTTCTTGTATCCTTTTTCTTTTGTTTCTAATGAGTAGAAGTAACTACTATTATTCTTATTTTCTGTAAAATACATTGCTGCACTTAACGTTTTCACCTTACTAGAAGCACGCAAAAACATACGTGTATGTTTATCAATATCTATGTTTTTACTAATGTGCTGTTCTTATCAATAATAATATTTTAAATTGGATGTAGAAAACATATTTTCAACAATAGTTTTTCTCGTTCCATTTTGCATTTGTAACATTTTTTAATGCTATTCGGATACATAAAATTCTTGAGTTTCGAATTTATACCTTTGGCATTGTCGTCGTCTATTGGCTGCTTCAAGGCCGTGATGTCTTTGAATGAACACAGGAAGAGAATCACCTGGTCTTTCTCGTTCCTTATGGGTGCTATGTGCAGTATCAGCCATAATGGCGATCCTGAAAAAATATTAAGAAAAACAATAGCTTGATGATGATTCTCATACGAGAAGAAAGAACGAATCAAACTACAAACGACAAGCAAGTGTATAGATTCCATATGCATACATGTAACTTTCATTGTTCCTTTTATACCTCGTATTCATAGTGTGTGTCCCTTTCGACGCTATTATGGCATCGTTTGAAGAAGAAATTACTATTTTCAACTGCCAAATGCATGCTCATTCCTGCTCTGCAAAAAAGTGAATTATGAAGGGTGAGTAAATACTCTTTTAGAAAATAAAAAGTACACAACTTTAATAGCGGTATTATATCGAAGTCAAAACAGAGAACGATAGTGCACAGCAGTTAGAGGAAATTGTCTCCTAGCTTACTCCCCCATCAGACAGGCAAGTACAGATCGAGAGAGAATTTCTTTGAGTAGCGACTTTTCAGAAGAAATATTCAACTTTTGATCGTCACTTACTGTACCTTCATTTCAATATAATAATTGCAAAGGAACATTTATTTATGAGTTCTCGAGCGACACATTCCAGGCATATTCAGGCAGACGAGATAATTGTTGCGGTATTCCACACTAGAAGCCTTGTAAACAGAGTTTGTTGCAATTTATGATAAACGTAGCTGTAGACGCTCCATCGATGAAAGACTCTCTTTAGAATTCCTGTTACCATGATAATATGAAAGTAAAAGTGAAAATCAAAGAAACCCTTGATGAAAAGGTATGTCCTAATATATACATGACGGTGTACCTAAGTATGAATCTTGGTTATGATATCGCCGCCCACGGTCTTTTTTTTTTCCTTTTTTAACCGACAAAGTACTTGGTACAAAGCAGCATTCGCTAAAGATGAAAGGAAACTAGAAGCATATCATACAGGAGAATATGTATTAAAGGTGCGTTACTACTTAAAATCTTAACAATTTTACTTTTCCTTCATTTTTCCGTTAGATTCAAAAGTCTGGAAAATATTGAAGGTTGTCCTGTTTTCGGTGTAAAAGGCTGCAAAGCGCGTCTAAAGACCCCAATGCTTCAACGTATGATGTATGGCTTTTTCGTATAAAAACAGAGCTTGTCGACTCGTAATATGGTCACGTGACGAATCAAAAGTTTTACTTTAAAACGCAAACGGCGTGAGTGGATGATCATGCTCTCACATTATTTTGTGTAATAATAAAAGACTACCTACTAATGTCGCCAATGAGATGAAATAGGTTTGATTCATAGTAATATGTCCTCCTTGAAGTAAAGCCCTTTTATACGCAGTATTAGAGAAATGGATGATGCAATTGACTTATTCTGTAATGAGACCATGGGGATCATCTCAAAGTGTGACAGATTGAAAGTTTATGCTCTCTCTCTCTCTCTCTCTCTCTCTCTCTCTCTCAAAATAACAACAGGATAGTTCTCTATTTGTTTTTATCTATTTATTCAGTGCAGCTAATCCGAAGCTTATCCTAGTGAAAGTTTAATGTTAAAGTTTGATGTGAAAGTTTGATGTTAATAAATCAAGCAGTATACGAGTTCCAGCATGGACAGGGACGACAGATGGACCCATATTTGACTGAAAATTATTAAATCTACGTTAAAAATCCCAATCACACACACACACACACACACACACACACACACACACATATATATATATATATATATATATATATATATATATATATATATATATATATATATATATATATATATATATATATATATATATATATATATATATATATATATATATATTATGTGTTTCTTTATTATACCTATCCAAACATATGGACCTCTTTGACCTCACTCTGTATTTTATTTTTTTTTTAAAGAATTTTTATATTAGGCAGGTATATGCAACATTAAGTATGTGCATAAAAACTGACCCCTGCCTCCATAGCATAGTGGCATCATGCCGCAGATAGTTATCATCATGTTCCACCCACTAACATTATCCTGACTCCAGCCGACCAGTCCTAACGGGGCCCCAAGTGGCCGGGTGGTCTAACCTCATATATCCTCATTCAGTTATTATAATCGGCAATTTGTGCCAATATATTTTTACTTGTCTGTGTTATGGCCTTTGCTATGGAATATGTATTGAACTAAGTATAGAGCAGGAAAATGCATACCAACCTGTCAATATTAAGCAGTTTGTGTTTGCTTGGATCTTTAGCTACACAAAATATTTATTTTTCAAAATATTAAAGACTTCAATATTTCACAAGCGACCAATTTTAATGTAAAAGAAAAAATCCATCTCTTTCATCTGCGTGGTTCTCATTCTGGTCCTAAATGTGAATATATTCTTTTGGTGTCGAGTGCATATTTTTCCTTGGTCTAACTTAAATTGGTATAATCTCAAGAGAAAACGAATTGCTGCAACTAAAACGCTCATAGCAGACTATTTGGGATATAATAACTGTATATCAGACTGAATGGCGATCACTCAGTCAATGCTACCTTAAAATGAATGTTTGAAGAGGATCATATAACTTTTCTTCAGCCTAAAATTCATAGTGCGAGTATTTGGCTAGATTTATGTTCATATAATGCAATGGAAGACACGATCGATCACACAGAGACGGACAGACAGACAATATGTTTCCATGTAAAGCCACGAGAACTTATATATTGTTATTATCTTCATTTCTAAATCAGTTGTACTTTCTGTTTTTTTTTTTATCGGGCCATCTGCACTTTTCCTGAATTAAATTGGTGCTTAGAAAAATTAATATAAGGAAAAATAATATCCCATTATAATACGTTCACCTCAAATAGACTACAGATTGTTTGATCTCTAATTATCTGTGTGATTGTGTGCGCTTGTGGATGTGTTAGACGCCTGGTATTCTGTGGATGATGTTAAATTTATATTAAACATATAATAAAGACTAATGCATTTCACCCTGATACAGTTGTAGATTAATAGCCTATGGGATAAATAAACAAATATAAGCAATTTATCTCGATACTAAAAATGGATTTTAAGACAAAAGATCCAGGTAGCAATCTCATCTTCAAACCCATTACTTTAACCATTATATCAAATAACGGCAGCCATATTTTTAGACTGACTGCTTTTTGATACACGGCAGTTTAGCTGGTGGTCGATTCTCTGATACAGGTAAGATGCCTAGTATCGAAGTAGAGGTAGAAAAATCAATAACACAATCTAAATAATCCCCATGAAACCTAGCAAAACCTAATTTCATCAAGACAGAAGAGAGGAAGTTTAATCCATCTTCACCTTTGCTTGACGTTATTAACGTATGCTTCATTAGAAACGAAACGAAGAAACTAGAATGCAGAATGACAATTAACAATGATGACCATCTGCGTACAAAACGACACAATCAATAGGCTCTATTTTAAGAACTAGGGTCTGTGAAAAACTTGACATCTTTAAATCCCATTCGCGCTGAGGCATTAGTCTAAGAATGGTAAAAACATAAATAGATTGAAAACAAAGTGCTTATTATTGTATACGTATCAATGAAATAACTTTATATTAAATTTCATACGAGTTTCCAATTATTGATAGGGTCACAAGAGCTAGGTCAGTAGATATGTCATGTTCTGGGACTCAGAGAGTATTTCAAACTACACCAATGTATATGCATACATACATACATACATACATACATACATACATACCTACATACATACATACATACATACATACATGCATGCATGCATACATATGTGCACACATACATACATACATACATACATACATACATACATACATACGTGTTTTGTGTAACAGTTATACAAGTGTTTTGACTATTCAAAGATAATGACAAACACCTTCTGAACATAAACACTGTTTCGAGAAAAAGATGTTTACTAATTTAAATTGACACATTAGGCAGTCTTTATATCAGCACGAAGAAAATAAAATTGTATCGTCAAAGTTATGGATTGGTCCTAGCGTTTGCCTCTCCGACGCCGAAGGAAAATCCTTTCCACTGTAAAAAATATTTTGCAGACAGACTATGGCCAATTTCTGAAACTAGCTACCTTAATTTACATTGATTCGGAGTTACCTCTTTTTAAAGGAATGATCTATATCCTATTTCTGCTAATTACAGTGAAAGTTTCGTAATGGCAAATAACGGCAATTTCCGCATTATTAACAAAAATTGTTGAATGCTATTTTTAAAAGTTTATAAGCTTACTAAATATATATGCTGAACTAATAGCCTGAAAAGTGAATGCTGACATAAACATGTATTTCAGAAATCAGATAAGGATAAATAGGGAATGAAATTAAACAGATATATATATATATATATATATATATATATATATATATATATATATATATATATATATATATATATATATATATATTTCCTAACTTAATTGATAATTTAAACCCATAATTAATGTAACTCTCGTAATGATTTTAACATGCATTTTGAAAATAACTTTGTATAAATTTTTAACAGGTTGGATACAATCTGCCATTAAAATTGATGACATATTGTTTTGCTTTTTATCACTGTCTAGTTCATTTGCCCTTCAGAAAATAATAGATAACAACAGACCCCCATTTACGTGACCGTTGATCGCAAAATGTCCTTTTATATGTCGCTTTACTAAAAAAAAAGACAGTGCGTTGCGTACAATGCAAAAAAAAAATATTCTTACAGTACCACCATCCATAAACCGGTACCATAAAGGAAGATTGCTTCACATGCAACTGTCAACGAAAAAAGATTTCAATAGCCAAATTTACAGATTTAATAAAACCAGTGTGCATTTCTGTCTAGTCTTGCCTTATTTTTCTTATATTTTAATGTTTATTAATCTGACGGAGCAGCAGCAGCGGTAAATAAGTATTTCCCCCATATAATGCACAAACCAATTGGATAAAAATAACTTTATTAACATACCTTAAATAAAACAAATTTTATATATATATGCATTAAGTATAATGCAATTTTAAAAATGTTGAACGTGATCCCTACAAGGTTCATGAAATTAAAAATAATAATTATACCTATACGCTTGACGAAACAACGTTCAGTATATACCCGGCTCCTTTTTATATCACATTATTTTGCCTACTTTTTTAAACACTACATCAAGTTTATTTTATGACAAGAAACTTGGAATACATAGCACCCAAAAAACCGTAAATCTAAGAAATCAACATTTATTTCACTGGGACAAGATTCGAAGTTGGGTACGTACTAAAGTTAAGACGTTCGATGAAAGATGGGCTTGAAAATAAACTTACGGTTTTTCTTATACAGAAGAATTTCAACTTGCTGTTGTTCCATGGACTCAAAGAAATCCTCCACTCTTGTCACTGCAGCACTGTCTGTGAGGTCGCCATACATGAAACTGCATGTGCTGCTCTTTTGCATCACTTCGGCCCGACTGAAACCCGACAGCTTACAAAAACCATCGTTGCAGTAAACGATCGGGTAGTCAACAATCCGTGCGTTCGCCAACAGAAAACTGCTGTCTGTAAGAAAAATAACATGGTCACGTGAGGTAAAAGAAAGACATTATTTGCTGACATGCACTGAGAACTATAAAACCTACCCTCGATGGACAATATTTTGTATACAGTTACAGTTTCTTGATCGGCCTATTTATGCAATGGTACACAGGTGAGAATAATAGTAACGGAAAATCATTTAATTGCTAATGGATTTTAGTTGCAATTCTTTTCATTGCAAAACTATTGCAAATATTCTTTTTTTGATAGATAATGCATGTCTTAATATCTTGATAGCGAACGTGGGCTAAGTTTTGTTATTGTGGTTTTTGTATATCATCACATGCAAGTTTTGGGGTCTTTTAATGAGAACAGTGCTTTTGCTTAAAATATAATTAGAAATCAGTTATTTCCTGTATTTAAGTCATTGTTGGTGCCATATTTTTTATTCTATTAGCAAGTAAGAGGATGCAGTAGTTGATCATCGTCGTTGTTGTTGTCGTCGTCGTTATCATCATAATCATTATGAAAATGTATAAAACTAAGATGATGATATTGCTAACGATGATGATCTGATGTAAAACAACACACATCTACAAACGGAAATCATAAAACAAAAGGAAATTCAATAGGACGGAGAGAACAGGGAATATTAGAATCACCAACCATTATATCGATATAAAGTTGAGAATTTTTAGATAATTGTTTTCCCCACTATTTCGTATTTGTAGGCAAGTAGCTAGCGTCCCTTTTGGCATGTTTATCACCAGGCCAGGAACCAGCAACTCTCAAGGGTAGCGGTGCCTCAATAGCCATAGCGGATAGAGATCAACAAAAACAATACTTGTAATATCAAAACCCATAAAACTAAACAAATAAAAAATGGCATATCCGTACCAATAATGGTGTACGAACTACTTGATTACATGTGCGAAGATTTAGCGAAAAAGCTACGGGCAGGCCAGCTTAATGCATGACTGAGTAGCGGTAGGTAAATCTGACTCGAGAGATTTAGAAGCATTGATTTATGAAGGTATAGGGACTGTGTTTGCCTGTTCATCACCTACAAGAGGAAAGTACAACAAGATGTCACCTATTCAGACTAGTCAAAATGCTTATTAAGTTTAATACGCGAAAATATTTTGCAACTGTACATAAAGAATAAAACTTTATCCTCCAAGAGCTGGCTGTATTTTGCAAGATGATAGAACTTGCCTATGCCAATAACACTTTTAAATGCTTCATGTTTTCAGTATGGAATATTATAGATCACGTATTTGGTTAATTGTTATATGTGTGTCAGTTTGGATCAACCTTAATGTATCAGTCAAAACATGCCATATTCATTCCAATTATTCCACTTGGCATTGACCATAAATTAAAATTTCCTCAAAGGTATTACCAATAAAGAAATATCTTTTACAATGCATAGGTCATGCTCGCAAGAATGAGTCTATTTCTGCCGCACCGCCACATTACTCATTTAGAAACGAATTCCTTATAAATTTATTCCATTAAGATTTAGATCTTTTGGAAACTCTTCTTGCTGGAAATTCAAACATTATTAAAATAATTTTGAACTAATATTTCTAGTAAAGCTTTTCCTAAAACAATTATATTTTAATTGTACGATTTAAATGTATCGGTTTTGAAGAGGACAAAGAACTAGGGATATTTTAATCTATTGACAAGATTAAGATATTCATGTAGAACTCATAATTATGATCTGGGATTTTTCGTTTTGGTAAAGTTAAAGCATGATTACCTCCCTTTCATATGGGTATCATGCAGAAATAACTGTAGAGAGTAGAGTATATACAATTTAAAGACTTTGTTTCAGTACCTCTCTATTTTAAAGTTTTACATTTATATAGCTACTCCTTAGTTTGGAAATATTTAATAAATAAATAAACAATTAGACTATTCGAATAGGATATTCAGAAATATGTTCTCAAAGCAAAACTATGTATTAAAACATGCTTGTGATTAGTAATTAATGCTGAAATTTATATTCATGTACTATGGGCATGTCTTGTACACCTAAAATGTGAACAGAAAATATGCATAATACCAGCATTTGTTTAAGCTGATGATTTTATTTGCATATACCTCTTGCCTACACGAATATTCTTGCCTGATGAAGTGGGATGAGTAAACAGCTTTTTTATATACCTCTTGCTTGCATGCATATACTTCTATAATTGAGTGGGTTCGGTAAATTCTTTTTATGCATATATCTTGCCTACGTCCGTACCTGTATGATGGATTGAGTTCAATAGTTTTGTTTGCATATACATCTTGCCTTCATGTGTATACTTTCACAATGTAATGGGTTCGGTAAATTGTTTGTAGATATACCTCTAGCCTACATGTGTATACTTTCATCTGGAGTGAGTTCTGTAAATAGTTTTTGTATCTGCCTCTCGCCTACATGTGTATACTGTTATAATGGTGTGGGTTTGGTAAATTGCTTTGTATATACCTCTTCCTACAGTTTAATAATTTCATAATGAAGTGGGTTTGGCAAATTGCAATTCGTCTATACCACTTCCTACATTTTTATAATTCCATAATGGAGTGTGTTTGGTAAATTGCTTTTGCATATACCTCTTCCTACTTTTATTATAATTTCATAATGGAGCGGATTCGATAAATTACTTTTGCATACACCTCTTCCTACATTTATATAATTTCGTAATGGAGTGGGTTCAGTAAATTGCTTTTGTATATACCTCTTCCTACATTTTTATAATTTCAAATTGGAGTGGGTTCGGTAAATTGCATGTGTATATCCTTCTTGCCTACATGTGTACCCTTTCATAATGGAATGGATTCGTTAACTTGATTTTGTATCTGTCTCTCACCTACATGTGTATACGGTTATAATGGAGTGGGTTTGGTAAATTGCTTTTGTATATACCTCTTGCCTACATGTGTATACTTACATATGGAATAAGTTCGGTAAGTTTCATTTGTATTAGCCTCTCGCCTACATTTGTACACTGTTACAATGGAGTGTGTTCGGTAAATTGCTTTTGTATATACCTCTTGCTAACATGTGTAAACCTTTATAATGGAGTTGGTTCAGTACATTGCTTTGGTATCTTCCTCTCGCCTATATATGAATACGTCATTATTGGGGTGAGCTCGGATAAATGCTTTTGTATATACCTCTTGCCTAGATGTGTATACTTACATAATGGAATATGTTCGGTAAGTTTCATTTGTATCTGCTTCTCGCCTACATGAGACAGAATAATTAGAGTTTTATGATCTTTAAGTTATAATTAAATGAAACAAAATATCATTATTTCTCATCCTTTAAGTTTCGTCTGGCTCACCAATATAAACTAGATCAACAAATACATAAAAAAACAATTTGAAAAAAATTAAAAACTTTAATCAATCAAATCTTTCTAATTTAACGTTTTTGGTAACCATTAGTCACTAATTAAGTACATCGTTGATCAATCTAGATTTTCATGATGATATGAATATAAAATCAATATGATAAATGGTATTATAAACTAACCATAATTACTGTGGTCGAATACGGTAAAACAGATGAAACGGCTGATTACAAGTTATAAATCCTGAACAAAGGCACCTGGGTTTTATGAATAAAGGCAACTTTTATTAGCGGAACTTCTTTTATTATAATTTATGAAACTGACAGCTGTTTTTTTTTTCTTTTTTTTTTTTTTGTTGTTTTAGTTGTTGAGGGTTTTATTTTGAATGAGTGATGTGAAAACTGAATAGAGTAAGAACTGTATCCAAGAGTATTAATGATTCAAATACTGAAATACGTGTTCTTTCCAAGCAACATAATACATGCATTAAGTTGATTTTCTTATGATTATTTTTTTTTTAAATCTGAATCTTTTCCATAGAAAAAATATTCTTAATAAAAAGTTCTACTATAAACTCTAACTTCTGCTAATTTGCGAATTGTCAATCCTGGAAATTTAGTCAATCGATACAGTCCACCTGTTGGGCACAGCGCGGCTCAAAGATACGGGGACTCTAAAGGTAATGACTGATCACAGTAAATGACAAAAAAAAAAAAAGAAAATGTGTTGAAAAGACTGCATGTTTGTATATCAAATGTTCCTGCTCAACAACCGCAACAAGGGGAACAATAATATATAATATAAAAAGTGACCTGAACTAAAATGATCAGGCGAGAATAAACCGTCCCGACATATTGCAATCATAAAGGTCAATTACCGGTTTGTGTTCCATTCAATAACCCCAGAAACTCTTACTATATCATTCGGTAGGTAAATGTTTATAAAACTAGTATTGCCATAGTTTTATTTTTAGAGTCTCATAGTATATGTTTGCAACTCGCCGGTTCAACAGATTTGTATTTCAAGATTTTACATCAGTGGTGTTTTCTTTTAATAGAAATCTACTTTTAAAAAATGAATCATGTTCGTTTAATATAACGTGCCTTGTCACATGAACTCTTTTGATTCGTCTTTCCCCTAAAAATGGATTCAATCTTCTACTTTTATTTCCACGGAATATACATTCATTAAATGCCCAAAGCAATCCCATTTGCCTTCAAAGTTTATATCATTACTGGTTAGCCTAAACCTTCACTTATATAATTTTTCAACGTCCAATATTTTTTAACGGACCTACTGAACTATGCTATACAAGCGCTCTTCTGGAATCATCATAAATCACTGCAATATTGTTTCTCGAGTACCAGAACAGTTTATTATCTCGCTTATACACGCCAGACGCAATAATCTGCGCTATAAACCACTATTAATCCTTCTGCACTCTTTCTCATACTGTCCAAAGCCTTGATGATCCTCCATATCTCACAATTAATGACTGGTTCTTAGTTACGCCATTAGTTCTGGCGATTTCAGAGCTAATCATGAAATCTTCTGAATCAAAGCTGGAGAAGTATTTAAGAGGAAAGTAATGTGCAAACCAACTTAAACCTCTCAATAATCTCCTCAAATTGAGATAGGCAAATATAATATAATAACGACAGCTATCTATACCTCATTTAAATATTAGGTCCCGTGAGAAAGCCGACGGCTGATCAAAGATGGATTAATTCCATTCTTCTTACATGTGGGAGAAGGTAATAAAATCAATCCTATGCATTAATCGCTAAAAATGAAACTCACACGGAGGGGCTAAAGTTTGCGGAAATATTTCCGTTGGCCGTAGCAGACAAAGTTGATAGTAAAAAAAAACAACAATTCTTACATATAATACGTATGATACAGGCATCTCACATTCAGAACACTATAAGAGTGCTGAGTGTGCACGGTGAATCTTGACAGTGCCAGACATTACTGAAAAACATCACAAAAGAAAACATAAGTTCTCAAAATCAACCGTCTGTTTCAATATCTACATTTAACAAATTTATCACCGTGACAGCACTTTTTATGATATCGATCACGTGCTATTTGTACTGTTTCTAATGACTCTTTTCGTCGATACAGAATGAGATCTCAAATGTATCTTATATAGCAGATCACAGAGTCCGTCGAAAATAACCCATGATTATACTAATATATTTCCACGAGTTAGTTCTAAAGACCAATCAAAGAATATTATTTTAATCACGTGATGTGGCAAACCAGCCATAACAATGAACGTATACGAATGTTGCAAAATGAGAACGAGGCTTGGAACATATTACATAATATACGGTATGTGATATTAAATGACTTTAAAATACGCTTATTTGCTCTAACCACTTCTGGACATTTCTTACGCTTCAAAAGACCTACAGAGTCGAATAGTATCCTACAGTCACCTGCTACGAAAGTTGTAAATAAGTTTTCTTTATTACCCTTTTGAAAAAGGCAGACAAAGCTACGCCTAAGCTGATTTGTTTGTAGTTCATAATCAGCGGTGCTTTCTTAAGTATTAATCTTAAACTGAATAATATTTCACAGGATAAAAATGTATTGTTCCACCCCTACGAGTAAACGTACAGACATTCTGAGAACTTTTATCCACCAGTCACTATTTTTAAAAAAGAACGACTTTTCCAGTATGCCATAAACTGTGCTAATTAAATGTGCATTCATGTGTTGCCTTGAAGAGTGTTTCATGTTAAAACGACAATATCAGAGCGCTCTTTAACCACACTACAGCGTCTGTGTCTGGTTACACTGCCGTATTTGCGTAAGTTTGAAGTTTACTTCTAACGCGATTCGATATTTTTTAATCTCAAATTCGAGTTTGGAGTCAGAAATGAAGTAAAACCTTGAAACTGATGTCTAAACTCGAGTTTGATGTACAAACTCGCACTCGACTCAACCTAATTGGCTTTTGAGATCTCGTGGACATAAAAACTGGGCGCTTGTAAAAGGGATTATTTTGAATTTTGGCTAGAATATTTCAGAAAACTTTGTTTTTTAAATTTGAATTCCCCTATTTTTTCAACATTTTTTAGTGAAATGTACAAGATTTTTCTAAATATCTTTAAAAGTAGAAATCTTTTTTTTAAAATCCTACCCAGGAACAATTAGATCTTCGAAAACTCAAACCGGCAGAACATCTAAATATCAAGCTTCTGATAAGCTTGATTTAAGATCCTTGTTTCTTTCTACGTGTACATATTGCAAGAAGAAAATGACACGTTATTTCTGATTGCTACAATTTTTTAAAAAAAAATTATCAGAATCAAGACAGACATATTCCAAATGCTCTTGTTTCTAAGAGGTCTTTGTCACGGTCATGTACTGAAAATACATTTGTTGGGTCTAATAAACCCCAGTCTGATTTTATTATGGAAACTTATAAACCATTCATATCGAAGGGTTCTATACCACTCTTGACTGATTCGGTCAATCCTAACCCTATTAAAATTTTAAGGGACACAGGAGCTTCTCAGAGTCTTTTATTGTCAGATACTTTGCGTTTTTCGGCGAAGTCTTCAACTAATGAGAGTGTTCTTAATCAGGGAGTAGAGTGCGGCTTTGATAATGTTCCTCTCCATTGTGTAAATTTGTCATCAGACTTAATCTCAGGACCCGTGACAGTTGGTACCGTGTCTGAGGGCATTGATTTATTACTAGGCAACCATCTAGCTGGAGACACGTTTGTGGTTAATCCACTTGTAACTGACAAGCTTTTCGTGGCCGCGAAAGTCGATCCAATTGAAAAGAATTCCCTAATTTATTCCAAGCTTGTGTAGTTACCAGAGCTATGGCAAAGAAAGGTTTTGAGAATGATGATAAGCAAGGAAAGTATTCCTTTAGCTGACGCATGTACTGGTCAGAATTTTTATGAGGTTACTTTCATTCCTTGTTTGAATTAATCAGAAGATATTGATCACAGTGATCCTCTTTTAACGACTCATTCTCTTTATTCTCATCATGGTGATAAACGACAATCACTTGTCTTTGAACAGGAAAAAGATCATGAGATCTTATGCTTCTTTCAAAAGACCATTAGTGAAACTGAAGCTACCGAAGTTCATGATTTTTATTTAATTTAAAAGGGAATTCGTATGAGAAAACGGAGGCCTCACGATGTATATGCTGATGACGAATGGTCAGTGAACTATCAATTTGTAGTTCTAAAACCTTACAGACAGGAAATACTTAGTCTGGCCCATGAAACTCCTTTGGCTGGTCATTTAGGGATCAATAAAACGTATCACAAGAATCTTAACCCACTTATATTGGCCAAATTTCATAAGTGATGTTAGGAAATACTGTTGATCTTGTCATACCTGTCAAAAGGTAGAAACCCCAATCAGAAAATACCTAAGGATCATCTACAACCTATTCCTGTCTTTGACGAACCGTTTAGTATAACTATGGTAGATTGTGTTGGTCCCTTACCTAAGACCAAGTCAAGCAAACACTACATGTTGACAATTATGTGTGCGTCAACAAGGTTTCCAGAGGTAATTCCTTTGAGGAATATAAAATCTAAAACATTAATAAAGGCATTGATACAGTTTTATTACTCAATTTGGCATTCCCAAATCTGTCCAGTCTGATCAAAGCTCAAATTTCATGTCTGGAATTTTCCAGCAACTTATGTACGAATTAGGCATCAAACAATTCAAATATTCTGCCTATCACCCTGACAGCCAATGAGCATTAGAAAGATTCCATCAGACCTTGAAAAATATGATTCGATCATATTGTTTTGATATTGGGATGAAGGCATTCATTTTCTATTGTTTGCTGTTAGGGAATCAGTTCACGAATCGTTAGGTTTCAGTCCCTTTGAACTGGATTTTGGACACACTGTGCGTAGACCATTGAAGTTATTGAAAGGGAAACTTCTTTCTAATGAAGATTCTGAAATTAATATTTTTGATTATGTTTCTAATTTTAAATATAAGTTGTCAAATGCTTGTGAGGTTACAAGAGCAAATCTACAATCAACTCAATCCAAAATGAAGTCAAGATATGATAAAAACTCGAAAGAAAGGAGCTTTCAACCTGGTGATAGAGTCCTGGCTCTCTTGCCCATACCACAAAATCCTCTTCAGGCCAAGTATCATGGTCCCTACACAGTTAACGGGAAAATAAAATATTTACATTACATCATAAATACTCCTGGAAGACGTAAACAAAAACAGCTCTGTCACATTAACATGCTAAAAGAGTATATTGAAGAGATAGCCAGGTTAAACATACAATTAATTTAGTTGTACTTGTCCCACTCAGTGAAGATTTAAGTGAAGGAATCTCATCAGATTATATTGATATTGGAGTGACAAATCTTTGGAATTCAGAAATTATGAAAGATCTGGACTAGAAAAGATTTGTGAACTGATTCTGTAACAGCATTTGCAAGAGCAAGAAAGAAATGAACTTAAACATTTATTATTTCAATATGAGCACTTATTTCCAGATGTTCCTACAAGACCCAACAAAATGTTCCATGACATTAAAATTGCAAATTCTAAATTTGTGAAACAACACCCGTACAGGGTGAACCCTCTCAAACAGGAATACTTGCAAAAAGAAATTCAATATTTGCTAAAGAAAGATTTTATAGAGCCGAGTAAAAGTAACTGGAGTTCACCATCCTTACTTGTTCCAAAACCAGATAAAACTTTCTGTATGTGTCCTGATTATAGGAAGATGAATAGCCTAACAAAAACCGAATTCATTCCCCATTACCAAGAATCGATGACTGTATTGATAAAATCGGAAATGCCAAGTATGTCACCAAATTTGGCCTTCAGAAATTATTTTGGCAAACTCCACTAACGGAAAGTGCAAAGGAAATTTCGACATTCGTTACCAGTATAAAGTAATGCCGTTTGGGATGAAAGGATCGCCAAATACATTTCAACGTCTCATGAATATGATTACCTCTGGTCTAGACAAGTGTGATACTTGCATCGATGATGTTATCATCTACAACGACACCTGGAAAGAACATTTAGCAACAATTCGGAAACTCTTTGACAGACTCACTCATGCATGTTTGACAATTAATTTATCTAAAAGTGAATTTTGCCGTGCTAGTGTAACTTTTCTTGGGCATATCGGGGGACATGTACAAGTTAAACATATAGATGCTAAAGTCAAGGTTATCTCTGAATTTCCCGTGCCTGTTAATAAATAACAGCTGTTGCGATATTTATATGTGGCCGGATACTATCGAAAATTGTGTTCCAATTTTTATATAATTGCTGAACCCCTGACAAATTTATTGAGTAAGAAAAACAAGTTCCTTTGGACTGAAAATGTCAGTAGGCTTTTGACAAGGTGAAAGTCATACTTAACAGCGCGCCAGTTCTTATAGGTCTAAATTTCAGCCGATCTTTTAAATTGCCTGTTGATGCAAGTGATGTTGGGGTTGGAGCAGTTCTGTTTCAAGAATATGAAAATGGCATTGATCATCCAAAGACATTATTCAACAATAGAGAATGAATGTTTGGCTTTGATATTAGCATTACAACATTTTGAAGTTTACGTTAGTTCAGCTTCTTCTTCTTTTATTGTGTTTAGTGACCACAACCCCCTTACTTTCATCGGCAAGATGAAAAATAAATATCAAATACTATCTAGGTGGATTTTGTTGTTACAGGAATATCATCTTGACATCAGGCACATCAAGGGAAAATATAATTTAATAGGAAGCGCACTTTCCTGTGTATAACAATGTATTATTTCATGTACACTCATGTAATTTATATGAGTTCTTTTTAACCTCATGTATAGTTAGTCTGTGGTAAAAAGAAAGCTTTATCATATAAATCTTTCTTTTCTTTATGGGAGATGTGTTATGCATATTTGATATAATTATATCTCATTTAATTATTTGTATGGTTTAAAATCTTTTTTCTTCAATTTCATTATATGTCAAAAAATGTAGTTATGTTTGCTATGATCTTATAGTTTGACCTTGACTCGTCGTTTTAGTAAACACAAGGTGTTGACCTGGATCCTGAACTTGATTAAAAGTTAGTAGTAGCCACGTAAATAAGTTCTATTTTTATTTCAAAATGACTGATTGTTGTAGAAGTTAAGGTGGGACTTAGTGGTTTGAGATGTAAAAAAAATTAATTTTATTTCTTACACTAAAATGATCGGTTTCCGTCAGGCTCATGTTAGGCTATCTGATATAAACAAGATCACGTGATTCCCCCTTTTTTCGATTTCGCAACTTGGGGATTTTTGCAACTGCGTTTTAGAATACGATATAACCTTTGTTTTGGAGAGATATTCTAAGTTGGTCTTTTACACTGGAAAGTGTTGTGTCGTTTGGACTTATTTCAAATTACTTGGATTCAAAAGGATTAATTATTTTTTCCTTGAGATATACGTGTGCTCATACGAAATTCTTGAACAAAGACAGCTCTTATAAAAGTTCATTCGGATTTCCAAAACCGGAGTGATTGATTGATTGATTGATTGATTGGATTTACGTCCCATGCGCCCAGAATGATATTTTTTGTTTCTACATGGAACTGTAGACTTCAAGATACTAAAGGTTACAGCATACGTTTATCGTCTTCCATCTTGGATTCTTCGTCAGGACTTGAACTTGAAATCATTAGAACATTTCATTATTAGGACTTCAAAAAATTTATTCGTGGATTATTCTTGAATTGTTTTTGGATTTAATTCTTAAAACCGTAATTTTCTTTCCTCGTTTTTACAGTATTTTTCCATGGAAATAAATTATTATATTTTTCAAAGCTTGCTGTTTTCACTCTTTTTTGTGTTATATTTATTCGAGCCTAAACACGTAACAAGATACAAAAATGTGAAATTCAACGAATGACAATTTATAGACGATTGAATGGTCAAATGATTAAAATTTCCCAAGCACTCTCCTTCCGCTCGACCCTGTGATAGCCTATTGCATCACTTGATTAGTAGTATGAGACAGCTTTCCACCTATCCTTGTATTCTACTCATATGTGTATTCTTCTCTCCTATTCCTCGAATTCCTTCTCCTCCTCGATTTCTCTATACTCCTCCTCTTTCTCCTCCTCGACTCCTTTTCCTCCTCCTCCTCCTCGACTGTCTCCCCCGACTAGACTTGTCGACTCCGACTGCTCTACTAGTGTCTCACTTCCGTCTCCCTCTTAGAGACTTGGGACTTAACTAACCGGACATTCTGTCCCCCAAAAAGCGTCCTTTACGAAGCTTTTTCTTTCCTTAGAATCTCCTTTCTACGTTTTACCGCCAAATTACGAGTGGCTTCCACTGAGTAACCATATATTGCTCAGCAATCTTCCTAGGCGAGACTATATTTTCGCTTGCGAGTTAGAAGTTATAATTCGGATCGAAATTGATATCACAATTCATATTTGATGTCGCTTTGACCCGATCCAATCAAACTTAGCGGAAAATGTCCTTCTCGCTGTCTGTCCACGTGGGGACGGATTTAGAACACGCCCCGGTCCTTCTCTCTGTTCTTCTGATATTATGACTAAGCTTTAACACATTGGTGTGAAGACGCTTGATCTAACGCCTGTGCCGATCTAAGGTGCCAGATCTTCTCTCTGGCCACGGTAACTTTGCGTATGAGATTAACGTTAGCCTGCGGCAATGTTCATATATCAAACCATGGCTTGTACCAACACCTTAGTTTATACACGACTTACGAACTGGGGATGAGCAAACGTGACAGTCAGTATTGCTTAGAGTAAGTCTACATTGTTTCGCTGGAAATCTTCATACTGCATTGAGTTATATGTCAAGCAAAAGTGTGTATACATATGGACCTGATAAACAAATCATTCGTTTTTGGTTTGATCAGTCTGCTGAAATCCATTTTGATAAGAAGTAACAGTTGTTTTCCTGTATAATTAGTGAGGAATGTTTCACTTAAATTATTCATTGGAATTAAGGTGTGCTCGTTGACTTTTGATTAACACATTATTTGGAATTATTGTGAATTCATTCAAAGATATTGTCGGTTTCATCATTGAGGTACTCTAGGACATTCAAGACTAATTTGATTGATTCGGAACATTCTATGTTTTTGGGCTTGTGAGAGGATATTCAGGATTGTTTGGGATTTAATTCAAAATACAGTAAGTGTCTTTTGAATTTTCACTTTTAATATAGAAAAAATAATTTGCTGATTTTAATTAAAGTGACGGTTTCACTTCTTTCTGTTAGATGCATTAAGACCTAGAGTCGTAACAATACCTTAAAATCTGCCTCGGCCTAAATTTTGACGAGGGCCCCGAGTGACCGAGTTTTCTAAGGCGCTCGCCTCTACATGTCACTAATATATTTCACTTCTATCCGCGTGAGTTTGAGTCTCGGTTCGAGCAATGTAGGTATATGCGAAAACTTCCGTAGTTTCCCGTGGGTCGGTGGTTCCTCCCGGGGATTTCGTTTGTTCTTCCTGTCCCAAATATACTGGTCGCCAAGGATGGCCTATCATGTGCTGAAAAATGGCATTAAACCCTAAAAAATAATGAATCTAAACTGTCATGTCTTAATAATGGGAAATTATCTATCACTGCAATATATATGTTATATACCGTTGATATCTCATTTGAATTACTGCCACGTTTCCAAATTTCCGAAGCATATGTATGGATTTACACGAGAAAAACAAATATGACCACATCAATTTTAAATATCACAATGCATCAAAATTCTGTAAGAAAACAAATTTTAAATGTTACATACGAAACACATTTTGTTTTCTCTTGAAATGTGCTGTAAATTAAGGCTTGTCCAAATTACATGTTTTTCCAGGTTTACAAATATCGACTGTATTAGGTTACATATTTACAATGTTAAACACGTATTGCAACGTTAGCTGTAAAGTCATTTGTTCAGTCTGTTTCATAAACCCATAAACTTGTGAATATGCTTGTTTTATCTTATGGTAAGACAGAAAACCCTAACATTGCACGGCATAATGACAACTCTTTACAATGACAATATTCAGCTGAAGCTCTATTTGAAGAAATATTGTGCTACAATGAACAGGTTAAAGATTAAATTTACTATGGCTTTGAAGACTGTACAATTGTACAATTTTATTATATTGCCATATATTTACCATTATTGTACGTAGGGATGCATCTTCAACGCATTAATAACAAGCAGAAAATAAGTTTCATGGCATTTTTCAACCAATAACTTAACCAAGTTTAATCATCTGATTTCTTTCACAAAATCTCTCAATTAATATACACTATGTTCAATACGACACATTCAGAATGTGCTAAGCATAGTCGCATAATGTTTTTATCAAAGCTAATGAGGGAGGGTGGAAGTCGTGGGTCCGGTAGCCGAGGGAGTTAAGAGTTAGTAAGCGCAATATACACTTTATTTAGAACGAAAACGTAGCACACAGGTATGTATGCCACATGAGAGGTAAGAAATATAGAACAAACAGAAGCACGTGTAAGATGGCAGCATTCTGCAAGAATAAACTAGAAGTTCTGTTTATTTTACATATATTTTATTTTCTCATTTTCCAAAAAATCAAACAAGTATATTGGTTATTTTAGCTGTCGCCATGTCACCACACAGTTGCAAATGTAGCAGGATCACGTTCGCCCGGAGAGGCTCCGTGGAGAATTCACGGCGCAGTAAGCCACTGCTGAGCTACAAAGCATTGACATTATTATCTATGTGATCATCATGTTAGTCTCAGAATGAAGCACCTATTGGATATTATACTGAAATTTCATAATGACAAGTTGATTATCAGAATGTAATCCAGTATACTTACTTGCCTTATGGTGTAAATTTGATGTTTCAACAGCTCAAACATTAGAGACTCGTTCGTGTAATATTAAAACAGAGTTTTCACCAATTAGGTAAATGTTTGAAATTCTGCGTATAGAGCGGTTATTGTCTGACGGCAGCATACGTATATCAAGGTAAAGTACGTTTAGATTACAGCGATCACAATAAATCAGGGAAAGTGAGATTAATAACATGAATCTATATTATAATTTATCATCGTACCATACAAGTTTCATGTAGGTCTCAAAATTTATTTTGCTTGGACCGCAATGCCGCCGCCAAGTGCAAAAAAAGTCGTACATGCCAAATCATCTGAATAATACTGAATCTTGAAAGATATTGGTCCTAAACATCGCTGGGTTCCTTTAAAACCAGATAATACCGACATTTCATCACATTATGAGTCATGTAATTTCTTCCTGGAACTGAGAAACCCATCTATTTTTCACATATGTACGAATTAATTCGATGTTGATCGGCGACATCCGTGGGTGAATCGATTTCAGGGGAATGCTGCAACACAAGCTTCGATGACGTCACCACTGTAAACATAAGAAGTTAACACCATGCTGTGTCGGACTGAGTAATTTCCGGCGCCCCAGCTGATCACCAATATACACTCGAGACTTATTTTTATTTAATGCGCATTATCTTGTCCGATCCGCTTAAAAAATACGAGCATGCCTCTCTTCATTCTCTCTCGAATCAATTTGTGTGCCACTAGCGAATGTTGTTGTTATTAGATTAGTAGCTAACGGAATTTGTATGATGTGTCACATAACAATTTTTTGAGCACTCCGGAAAAAGATCGGAATTACGATCGACTTTGTTGACTGGATTAAGGGTTGCGCCTCTTAATTCTAAACTTTATCTGTATATTTTAACATCGTTTAAACCTAACATGTTGATTATTTCACAGAACGGTTCATATCAAACAGCTTATTTTAACAACTTATTTAAACTCCCTTCCAAACTTTAGTTAGACATGGAGAATGGTGAAATTAATAAATAACGGTGACATTTGGGATTTAACCATAGTCTTGCAAAAACCTAAATTCATTAATTTCTTAATTGTTCGAAGTAAAATTAAAAATATATCGGATATATATATAAGACTGAGTTGATGACGGAAGTTAGATTGGCTACAATGACACATTATGAGTTATTCATCTCTTCAAATGAAATAATAAATAACACCGATATCGTATGACAACCGAGTTTTGATACCACAATGGTACACTATAAAAAGCATAGAAAATGAAGCAAGATTTAATACAACAGGCTTTCACATACTTTAATCACACTTTTAGTTTCTTAATGACGTTTAACCATGGTGTACGAAACATTTACTAATTCAAAAGACCTCTTTCTTTTGATAAACGGAGGCTTGGAAACGTATCATATTATGTCTGTTTTAGAAATTTAAAGGGCTATTGAGAAACGATGCTTTGACAATTGTACTCTTATCTTTCTGCAGAATGGAGGAGTTATAAATCACACGTCAAGGCCAAACCGATGCAAAATTAAGCATCGATCGTAAATGTAGAAATCCATAAATGTATCATTACGCCCCCTCCCCCCCGGCATTCAGGTAAATAGAAACTGCTGCTTCAGTTCGATTTCTCTAACTATTTTCAAGATAAAATTTACTCGGATTTTATTCCTTTCGGTCATTTTTCTTTAAATGATTATAGATGACGTTTTATAGACTGCCAATTCGTTGTTTGTTTTTTATTGTAACCTAATATTTGTAGCTATTAGCATTTTACGTTTATTTCCACGACATTATGATATGGATTATAAGAAATCTTACCATTGTATTATTTCAGAAATTAAGAAAAAGAATACAATAAAACGTAATGTTTTCACGTGCCAAGGAAAGAGCCTCATTTCGAACAATTATGAATTAAATCCGGCCAGCAAATTAGTACCTTCTGTGATTAAATGGTTGAAAAAGGTTTGAACAAAGTAATAAGGTATCAATGAAAATAGAAAACCTGATATTATCAAAAGGACAAAAACTATAGCTTATATATGCCGTCTGTTAGACTATATAAAGTCCGCACGTGATGACCGTAGTCGTTAATGGGATACAACATTTTAGAGGTTTGTTTTATAAATAAATAAGCTGGCATAGACCGTAAATGGACTCAGTTCTTGAGTTATGTTTGAAAAATGTGACCAGATTAAAAAGGACATAATATTTCAACCGTTGTTGTTTTGTTTGGGGATTTTTTTCGGGGGGTGGGTGGATATGTTTTTCTTTTTTTTAAGTTTTTGTTTGTTTGTTGGAGGTTTTATCTGTTATTTTTGCTTTTTTTACAGGGAATGTCTTGTTTTATTTTGCTTTATTTGTTTCCTTCCTTTTGGAGGGGACCAAAGAACGCAATAAAAAAGTATCCGCTGCAGCTTCGATCAAACGGTCATTGCTTTGAGTTGCATGTAGGCAAATGTTATCTCTGTTAAATGCATTTAGTACTGTGAACGTAATAAATATTGTCACACATAAAATGGAATTTTGTTATTTTATCAATTAGGGTGTTAAAATCCATTCTACACTCTGTGTCTTCTGTCAGACATGACAATTTACGGTCGTCACATGTTGTTCTTAGTTGTAATTCAAGTTGATATTTTTTCAAACGTGGGCAACGTTTGGACACTTCGCTGAAAACAATTATTATGTGGCATATACATATTGTCACCATACATCACTGTGGGGATTTCATTGCGTAATTTATAGCAAATGGCTGCAAAACATAAAATTAGCGGGAGATTAACAATACGGCGTATGATTTGGAAACAACAACATTTTATATAGTTAATTATTGTTCTACATGAGACCTACAGCTTAATATAATTTTGCTTTTCTGCAGTAATAATTGAATGAATGAATGACCATCGAATCAATTATTCACTTATTGAGAATTTAAACACACGCCAGTAAAAAAAGATTATTTGTTTTTTTATAAATCTTACTTGAAATAGCAGAGATAATTTGTATGTAATATTAGTAATAACATCAAGAACCTTTATTCTGATAAATATTTGCATATTATTGAATCGAACTTTCTAAAGCATCGTATAATGTATGCCATAAGAACGAACAGGAACAAACCAATTTAAAAATGGGATATAAATTTAAATTAAGGGAAAAAAGTTCCAATCGATGATGATGGTTCGAGCTTTTTTCTTTTTTTTTTCTTCTTAAGTTTTTCATAGTTTTTATGAAACTGCTTTATTCATGTTTACAATGCTCACGAGTTCCAAGATCAATAATCAATAACATTACTCCTTCAGTTTATTAGTGGTTTTGATGTTTACTCAACCCTGGTCATAATCTTTAATTGAAAGAATTCGGAATCTTTGATCTGAAAGTTAGAAACAAAATTCTGATTATCGCATTCCTTGCTGTACTGAAATACGCCTTAATAAAATTGGTATGCGATAAATCAGTTGACCTTACGCGATATGATAGATTGCTACGCCTACTATGACCACATGTTAACCTCCGACAAACATGCAGTATTTCTCAAAAAATATGTTTCAGTTAAAGTTATGCGTTTATAAAAAATCGTTTGTATTATTCTAAAAGATGTAACATTACAAAGTTGCGTAAATAATACGCCAGTAGACAATATTTATATTTGTAGTTCAAGTTCGTTTAGTAATAACCTAAGATATTTATTATTATTATTATTATTATTATTATTATTATTATTATTATTATTAAATAATAATAAAAAATCAATTTTAAAACTGCTCGAGAACTTATTCATGTACAAAGAAATTCGCTGCAAAAGATGCTAAAGTATTTAGCATATAATCTTATTCTTGTGAATTTTATCTGGCATATGTTCATGCTGCCTAGGAAGTAAATGAATTAAAAATTAATGACAAAATCGTAAATAATACTTGTTTAGAAGTATACTGTTGTACATAATAATTTTACAATTCTACTGTGTTCGTCGGACGGAATTTTTATCAGTGACTTCTGTTGATGTTAACATGTACAAATGCATGCTTAATATATCGGACGATATTTATCTGAAACCATTGTTTTGGTATTTCTTTATTGTTACATTTCTGTTTCCCCACCCCTTCTTCAGCCAAATGAGCAAGTAAAGAGTGACTCAAGTGTCTGAAAAATCGAGGTGATACATTATTATTTTTGTGAAAATCAAACATTAAAATGTAACTTTTCAAACTTTAAAATAATGCTGTCTGGGGTTCAGTCATTACTATACAAGAAAAATGAAATACATACAAATCCGAACGTTATGGGGTTCTCCACTCATATTCTATAAACGTTTATTGTTGCATATATTTTTCAATTTTAATTCTTTATTTTTTCTTCAAGCCATCCACGGGGCGTGCTTTCTACATACGTTTGTGCAATCAACATGTTGTAATTGCTATCAGTTGTTTCCATATTCAGCTGATCGTACACACGACCATAAAAAAAGGTCTTTATCCATCGAATTTCCTCCATTTAGACAATCTGGGTATCACCTGTCAGAATCACAAAGCGCCCACTGACTTATTTTCACCCTTATCGATGGAAAAATTAACAAATCATTGCAAAATTTGTAAATACTTTTCATAATCAATTCATTATGCCACAATCAGCTTGTCGGAGGAAAATGGCGGAAGAAAGCAATGCCTGGAGGTGTGTCTAATTTACGCTCGCTGATTGGTTAATTGATCAGCAAGCTTGACAAGTGGCGATAGGTCAATTCAGAGGTGATGGTGCTGTTAGTTACCGAAAACATGCATTCCAAGAGAAGACTTCTGATTTAATTCTTAAATTGTAATATTTGTCTGCAGTATTTCTTCCAAAGCGAAACGGTTATATACTGTTCGCAGACCATGAAAATCAAACAGTCTTTGAATCAGCCTTAGTGAAATTATTCTGTTCGTACTTATCATAAGTGATCTAAGGACGCGTTCCTCAATCTACGTAACGATCATTTGCACGAGAACATTGTGCAAAATAGCATAATCAATATAACTGGCAAGTCAAGTACTATAACCCATCTGATCTAATACCAGTGGTTCACAACCCCCCAGGACGCGACCCAAATCAACCTCACAAGGACGTTATGGAGGGTCGCCAGATTTTTGAGTGTCAAAACTTATCAAAATGTGTAAACGGGGTCGTGAGGCTCAGGACAAAATAGTTTTTCTTTTAGGCTCAAAATCTGGTTTAGCACAGTTCAAAGACCATTTTCCATTCCTTTTGCCATACATAATTTCGACCACATTTGGCAAGGTATGTGTTTTCCAACCATATATTAATCACAAAGTTGTAATGTGCAATTTAATAATACTGTTTATAAAATATTTCACGAAGCACACGTTCAGCCAACGCTTTGTTTCCATGTTTATTAAAAAGTTATTCCTTTGAGATAATGGACAATCAGACTGTGCTGAGAGAATGATTTAAAACTTTCTCGCGAATACGAAATACAAATTTCGACATAATGAACGTAAATATGTTGACTTTACCGTAAAGTCAATTAAATTTTTATGTATTTATTTATTCTGCTAACATCAAAATGGAATACAATCTAAGGAACTAAATAAATAAAACCGTTCCCATTTTTTCGATTCATGGTACATACTTTCATAAATAAATCGCTGGAGAGGGAGAAAGGCGGGCGGTCGGTATGGGGTCGGTTAGTCTTCTGTTTTGATTATTACACGATAGTTTACGTAGAGTCTCAATTTAAGCTCGGTAATATGGGAATAAATACACGTGTGCAAAGAGCTCTTACGTCACTAAGTTACTTGTACCAGTGTTATTTACATTTCTAATCTACGACCTTTATCGTCATATAATAACAGCTCTGTATCAATCGAACACCGCAGTGACAATGCATTAAGCACTGTGGGACAAGGCAATTGACATCGTAACAATGTAAACAAATATGGAATGTCGAACGCCACATACAGGTTTTGAAGTCTGAAATTATTCAATAAAGTTCTTGCATTTTTTTCATATTTAAGATAATATAATACGAACTTAGCTGGAATGCAATCGTTGACACTATAGTCATATCTTTTTAGACAAAAGATTTTTTCTTGTAGATTGACGGTGGAACGGATGGCGGCTAACCATAATCCGGCGTTGCTCAGCTGCCAAATGCTTAATTAGTTTTAACTGAATATTCTTGTACATTGAACACAATGAATAAAATGTAGTCTGTGTTATTGCCATGTGAACAGCAAGTGTTCGTGCTTACTTTGAAGCCCTTCTGATAACAAAATGAGAACGACCTATTAAGTTTCTGACATTATATTATCATTAAGATACCATAGAAACAAATCAGTTATTTTTTGTGCAGAATACGTATTAAAAGATAGATGGATAGATAAAATAGATAGATAGATAGATAGATAGATAGATAGATAGATAGATAGATGAGATAGATAGATGGATGGATGGATGGATGGATGGATAGATAGATAGATAGATAGATAGATAGATAGATAGATAGATAGATAGATAGATAGATAGATGGATGGATGAGTGGGTGGGTGGGTTGGTGGGTAGACGGACTGGCAGACGGACAGACAGACAATCAGACAGATAGATAGATAGATAGATAGATACTTCTTAGTTATTAAAATAAAAATGATTGGCGAAAGAAATACAAAAGTGATTGATTTATTGATCAATAGATACCATGGAAAGAGGCCTACTTTTATTCCATCTATGAACGTTGACTTTTTAGAAACTCACATGTAAAAACCAGAAGCAAATCAAAATAAATATGCACAACGTCATATACCTACGTAAATATTTTTGTTGTTGTAGTTATTGTAGGGTTTAACGCCATTTTGCAGCACACGATAGGCTATACATGGCGGCCAGTATTAATGGTGGAGGAAGAACCCGGGAAAACCCCGGTAAAAACCACCGACCCACGAAAAGCTACTGGCAAGCTTTCTCACATACCCACATTGGCTGAATCCGAGACTCGAACCCACGCAGACAGAGGTGAGATGGCAGTGATCCGTAACTGACAGCGTTGTAGACCACTCGGCCATTCGGGGCCTCCATACGTAAATAAAGCCAACAATTTGTGATGATTGCATGAAATGTACACACAACAGTTTAAAAGACCGATAAACCTAGTCGTTTCAAATTGATCCATCAAACGCTGCCTTCTTTGAAGAAAAAATAACAAATACAGAGAATATAATTGTCGTTCCGTCAGTATATGTTTATTTAGCATTAAATATTTATAAAACCCCTTTCATGAATAGAAAAATCAATGTAAGCGCTAGCACAATTGAATTATTGTCTGTATAATCGAAACTATGGTAAAGGAAAAAATAAAAAAGTCTAAACGGAACCTTCACATTTAAAAACATTTTACGCACATGTTACATTCAGTTCCGTTTGTTAAAATGCACTTCCTTCAAATCTTTCTTCTGTGTTTTGATTGGTGTTTGGTAGTGGCTGATTTTTAAATACTGATGTAGTTGGACTGGATGGATGACAGGGATTGTTGTTTGTTTGTTTTATTGGGGTTTTTTTTGTTGTTGGGGTGTGTGTTTTAATTATTAGTGTTTTGATTGGTTATCTTTTACTACAGATTTTGAAATATTGTTGTGCTTCGATTGGTGACGGGTTGGGATTGACTCTCATATACTGCTGTGCTTTATTTTGTATTGTTACAGTAAGATACAAGGAGATTGGGCACAAGTTCAAACAACATTATAAGCCTTCTCCCTACATGATATAAGTATTTCAAGATGAGAACAGTGTAGCAAAAGCTATTAATGGAAAATCACCACAGAGAGAGAGAGAGAGAGAGAGAGAGAGAGAGAGAGAGAGAATTTTATGAAAGCATTTGTGGTTTGAATAAGTTATTGTAATTGGCCGGTAACAATTATATATTTGCATGCGTGTTGTACAGTTCTGTATTTTGTGTTGGTACTGCCCTTTCCCTAAACAAGCAGTTTTAGCTGCATATAGCACCGAGAGTAATTTTCTCAACTCATTTCGTTTTTAACTACACATGGGACGCATCATGAAGAAATGGTGGTCTCTATACCACCGTAAGAACATAATGGGTATCCGCAAGTTAAACGCGCTAATGATCAGTTTTAATGAGCTTACATTGTGTCTCAATATGGTATTGATATTGGATAGCATCTGATGGTCGATGACTAAAACTAGGTATTTTATTGGATTCAATATTAGGACTTTAACATTATTTAACTTTTTTGCTATATTGTATATCACGTTCAAGATTGCTCTAAAGGGCCACTGAAGAGGGTATTAATGATGATATAGTAGATTTTAGCCTTAAATTGCAAGTGACTATATTTATTCGAACGTCGAAGGTTATAATTTATTTGCTTTGACGGGGTAAGGGAGGAGTAATTATGGAAAGTCACAAATTCACTGTATTGCAAATTGGATGAGCATCAAGCGCATTTCATACCGTAGTATGGGGCATCAAACAATTCACTTTTTAGTCGAGACCAGCTTCCAAAAAGAAAAACAAAACAGATGTAGTTTGTTCTACTGATTATACTAACGAACTGCAAAGACCGCTCCTTCGGCCTATGTGGTTAGAGTGTCCGCATCGGATGCGGGAGGTCGTGGATTCGAACACCAGCTGAGCGCTCAGGATTAAGAGGCTTGTGTTGGGACTGGTCGGACTGGTATCATGATAATGTGAATGGGTGGGACATTATGCCACATGTCTGCGGCATGATGCCCCAGTGTTATATACATCACTACAAGCTACCACAATGCAGACATCGTTGCGATATGACTAAAACTGGTAAAGCTACGCTAAAAATCTACCTTACTCAAACGCACGCATACACACGCACACACACTAAATTAAATCTATGCAGATTTATGCAGAGTTGACGTTTAAAGAGGATTTAAAATTTGTTCAGTTGACAAACATAATGTTAGAGCGACCGTAATTCATTGGGATGATGATAAATTTATCTTCAAGGTAACGCATATTTCCCAGAGGATGCTGTTATTTTAACTTAAATTTAATAACAGGATACAATACGACATTATTTAAATATTATTCTTTATCTTCACTCTTACTGTACACTACGAAAGCTTTTTATTGCGACGTTAAATAAAAAAAATCTATATATCTCGTAATTACGAGTTCGTATCTCCGAATTACTACTTACTACGGATATGTATCTTTTGTTCGTTGGGATTGAGTTGATTGATTGTTGGTCTTGTTTTGGGATCAGATACCCGGATTTTGAATCAGTATGAGAATTCTGAAATTAATACTGTGTTTGCTACGTCCCTTTAGAGGTAGATTTCATTCTAATAGTGGTAGCCCAGTTTATCGATGATTAGTATTTTAATTTCGGTAATGAACGTGGCTGTTGTTGGGAGCATTTACGATGTCGTCAACAAGGAATGACCATACGAAGGGTCGAAGTATATATAAGGATACACGGACTTGATTTTATTTGGCAAATCGATTCTAAAACTAAATAATAATTACTGTGTATTGACGGCTGCAGTAATGCTGTCTCAAGGCAAGTTATTTGGCTTTATGTTAACAAAACAAGTATAAACCATAAACGTTTTATTTGGAAACAGTGCTAATGCGGAATGGATATCAGTGTTAATTAGAGGCGATCATAGAACAGAAAACATCCATTTTACTCAAATGCGAGATTTCATGACGGGAAATCAAAGTCTCATTTATCGCAAATGCAGAGCCAATCAACGAATAGAAAATGTGTTGGAATTTTCCAAGGATTCAATATCAACTTGCTTTAAATTGAAACTTTGTCAAATTTGAAGGAAGTAGGACAGCTCAAAGGACATTTCATATATATGTTTGATTCTGGGGGTTGGGGGTGGGGTGTTTTGCTTTTTCTTTTTTTGTTTTGTACCATGTACAACCAAATGTTTACTTTAATAGCTGTATGTTAAAGTGAAGCGCAAATTACTTCACTGTACTGGAATTGATGATGTGTCGAATTTGATAATGTGTGGCCATATATTTTAATTGATACGAATCATACCATTCACTAATTTCTTAATTGCTGCTACCACTATTGTCTCTCACTACAAATTGTACCTGTTTCTTTAGTTACAAATTGCATTTTTCCTTGTATGATAAAGATCTTAGATTCTGACAAGGCTCACAAACAAAAAAATTATTCGACGAGTTTCATAAATTTCATTCGAAATGAGGATTTATATGATGTCCTAAATGTTCACCATATTTTGGAACACGAAACATGATTTCCGATATGTTAGTCGACAACTGTCGCTGCTCGAGGAACGTATCTTGTGGTTCGTAATTTAGAGAGAATGATATCCCCAGCTTAAAATAATATCACCATATATATATATATATATATATATATATATATATATATATATATATATATATATATATATATATATATATATATATATATATATATATATATATATATATATATATATATATATATATATATATATATATATGTATATATATATATTACTTCCTAGGCACTAAATACATCACGTTTAACACTTTGGGGGATTATATCTTGATCATAATGTAGAAACATTAACCCTATCTATAAACTACAGCATATGACGTATATTATATAGATTAGTGATACATTGTGGGCGGGAAAATAGGACCATGCCAAAAATTAATGTGGCTTTACTTTACAACAGTATCAAGTATTTTTCCACTTTCATTGATTTACTGATAAAACTTGAATGTTTATGAAAATACATTTTTAAGTAAGTACACAAATCACTGAATAAATTTCTAATATTTGTGAACTATTTAATACGTCTCCAGATAATACCTATAAATGAGTTGGCATTTTGAAATACAACCTGTAGTTGTCAGGGAGTCAATCCAGTAATGCTAGTCGAGTCAAGCAGTTTGACATGTAACATTTTCTCCGATATTGTAATAGCGGACAAAGAAAATTGTGCTTCTATTTGCAAACCTTTAAAGTCTAGTTCACTTAGTTTCTTACTAGCAAAAGTACACAGGATAGTATTGTTATTTTCGTATAATTCTTGTTATTAGTAATATTGTATGAAATTATTCATTTGTAACATACGTTGTGTGACTTTCAGTTACTATTATAACGTTGCTGCATCGGAATCATTCTATGAGGTCATGGTTTCTCATTGATTTAATATGCCAAAAGGTACCGTGTTATACCCCTCCAACTTTCATCAAAGATGAATTAGTCTCATTGTACATACTGCTTGTATTTTCAATGTTTGATACAAATGAAACTAAAATCATCATTAATCTGTATGATAAAGTCCAGGCCAATGCAGGTTTGTAATGTATAACTTTAGTATGGTATTCGGCCTTACTATCAAAAACAACAAATTAAAGAAAATTGCAAATACATAAAATATAAAGTTGTGCTACTTTGCTTTGGGGGAAAAAGGTGAGAAGAAAACATAATTTTGCTTAATCATTCAGTAAGTGAAATTAAGCTTTGTGTATATTTTGTAGACTGCGTTTGTTCATCCGTAAACAACCTACTACAGTTAGGGCCTTTTGGCTACGAGTTGTCACTTATACGTGTAACTGATGCGCGTATATAAGTACCATAGTTGTGTTTCCAATATTTATAGCAATTGATTTTAATAGTAAACTTTATATACATGCACACATTAAGGAAATTAAAATATATGTGCGTTAATTATACAGAGTATTACCTTACAGAATGATTATTAAATATATTTGTTTAAGAAAAGCATTAACCATCACACTTTCAAACACGTTTAGATCCGAAATAAGTTGTTAATTAAAAACTTTTTAACGCTAATGTCGTGATTAAAAAACAAGATCACCTTTTGAAGGCGTGAAAATTGCCGATTGTTGTATTTTAGTACATGATATGAAATGTATTCTCAGAAACTGAATATTAAACGTCCGAAGAAATATTTATCAAACAAAATTAATCACCATATGAAACAAAAACAAAATGAAGTCTTGAAATGAAAAACAAAAGTTAAGATCTGACAAGAGAAAAATTAGTTTGCAAAATCAACGTTGAGAACGGTCAGTGCTTGCACACAAATAGTTGCGTTTATAATGACAATTCATATCCACTGGTCAATTACAATCACTCGACCACATAACATTAATAGATGCTGATTAAATATTAATCATTTATGATATAGATGGAGTCGAATGTCTGTCCATCTCAACTAGCTAAAAGTCTTTACTTATCCATACAATGTTTGCAATGTTTGTATTGGTTTCAGACCCTTCCATATAAATTCCTGTAAAAAGAAGAAACAAACATTAAATCAAAAGAAAAACAGATTTATTGCATGCACCCAACCAGAGATGCCAACCATTTTCTCTTGTCACCAAAATGCACCAAAAAATATTAATTAAATTGCCTTCAATTTGTTCCAGATTTGTTTACAATATTTCACTTTTAATCACACGTGCGTTTTGACCAATTCAAGATATTGCGAATTTTAGCATTTCATGAAATGTCAGTTATTTTGAATAACATATGAGCAGCAACGTTTATTTTTTACTGTTTGACATTATTTACAACGTTTATTTTTTACTGTTTGACATTATTTACAAGTTTCCACAAGAAATGTATTTCCTTTCAATTATATGTTGCTGGTTCACCAAATGAGAAACTGAGATTTTTGCGTCTCTGTTTAACGATTTTCACCTCCATTTTTAAGAATTTTTTTTTCATAAAGAATTATTACAGATTACAGTAGTGCCTTTAGTAGTGCCTTTAATTTCAGCACATTTTTTAAGTTGAAGTGAATGGTAGTTTGAAAAACTACACACTCACATTTACGCCATCCTTTGTACTTTGCGTGGAGAATTGTATCAGTTGTCTAACGTAATAAATAATTTATATTTTGTTTTTAATTCTCGTTTAGAGTTGTTAATAGTATTTTTACCATAGATTTAATGCGATATTTATCAATTCATTTATACATAAAGATACAGTAGGTTTATCTACCATTCGACAATAGTTTCGCCCAAAGAACTTACAGTTGGGGAATTAACTTACATGACTGAGTCTTGTTTAAATTTATTTTGAAGTTCTTGAATAGCACATAGTGATTTAAGTATTTGTATTGCAATTGTTTTAGGCAGGGGCGCCCGCATTTTTTATTTTTTGTGGGGAGTCAGGCAAATACGTTGTCGTCAGCTATTAATTTTTGTGGATATACGCCAGAACATATTTAGAGGTGAAATCGGGGGGGGGGGGGGCGGGTAAATGCCCCTCCTTGACCCTGTGTATTTTGTGTAATGCAATATGTACCAGCCTCTTTTTTTATGAAACATTTATACAACAGGTGGTATATAAAAGATACAGTGTACAGACTATACTTATCTGTTTTTATACCACATACAAATATACCTACTTGCATGGCTTAAGGAGTTACGATTAAATATTGGCATTGACGGAATGAAAGAACTTTTCACATCCCTATTGGTTTATCAAACTGCATAATATCAACGCTTCAAAAGACGTGTTTTTTTTGTATATATACTAAAGGCTTTTATGTCAGTTGTTTCATGTTCATCCTCAATTTGAACTGTTTTTGGACGGGGAAAGGGTTAAATTTTCCATAACCTGTTTTAGGTATATCTGGATTGATTCCATTGCAAACATCAGAGATGAAAGGAAGGTAATGACACCATTTCGTTGTTATCTTTAGGTAGAAAGTTCCAAATGAGTTGATCAGAGAAAGCCAAATATGCTTTATACAATTCAGTTTGTGTCTAGGAAGAAGAAAGTTATTACATGACTTTAAGCGCAGTATTGGTACAGCAGAATCTGTATTACTACGATTTGTCCTTTTACGGAACACACCACTTAATACAGTTGGGTATAGAACCATCAGAGACATTACAGGTAAATTTCCCTTTCCTTAAAGAGTTTTACATAGATGGTCATGATCTTCACGTCATGTATATATTCGTAAACATTATCATTATTGTTGTGACGTACAATTCTCACTGTTAGTTTTTGAAGTCTTTCCACTTGTAACACCGCTCCGGTGGCCTAGTGGTTCTAGCGTCTGCCTCAAATTGGGGAGGTCACGGGTTCGAAGCTCGGCCAAGTTATACCAAATATTTATAAAAGTGATAGTAACAGCTGCCTCGATAGGCATTAAGCATTAAGAGGTTAGTGTTAGGACTGGTCATCCCGGTGTCAGGATAATATGACTGGGTGGGACATGAAACTACGTGTCTGCGGAATGCTAGACATCACTATAAACTGCCATACTGCATATATCGTAGCGATATGCCTAAAGAATTGTTAAAGCTAGGTTAAAAATCCAAATCACACACACACACACACACACACACACACACACACACGCACACCACTTTTAACATCTTTGGTTTAGAAGTACATGATATCGCAGTAGTTTACATGAGTTTAAAAGTAACTGCTATAAGACATTATCATGTGATTTAAGGTTAGGAATTCTTCAGTTTTGTTTGCAACATATATTCATAGATATACTTTTGGTAAACAGTTTTATGTGCTTTGTATTGTTATTAATTTGAACGCCTTAATGTTTCATTTCTGCCGAATATTTTTTCAGTTTCACATCATTAAAATGTATATGGAGAATATTAATTTCGGTTGCATATTTGATCTTTAATTATTAGCATCGCTTTGGTTTTTATCTGGGAGATATATAACTGACCCACTCCACCCCCAGTAGTTGTCATTTTATCTCTATGAAGCTGTTACCGTGATACCCAGAATATTGTATTTTCCTTCCATCTACGCACAAATACAAACATACGTGTGCGTGTAGCTCACCCATGTTTGAGTTATCGTAAGAATCGACATGCCAAAATTGTTATCAGGACCATGTTTAAAGGTATCCGAATATGCCTACTTTTCCGCAACTGTACACCAACAGGATCGAGTAATTGTATCAGCATTGTATCATGTCCCTTGATACCATCGTTCTCTGTTGACGACATCGTAAATGCATCCAGTGAAAGCCTTGTTCATTACCGGAATTAATAATCTGCTCTTAAATAAATTGGGCTACCTCCAGTACACCAGAATGAACTTATCTCCTATGAAGGCCCATAGAGTTCAGTATTTGCTTGTTAGTTGTCATAACTAATGCATTATCTGGTCTAGTGAATATTAAAGCTGCATATCCTCGCACGATCTATCCCCAAATGGCAAAAAGAGCTGCACATATTGATAATAATAATAATAATAATAATAATAAGATAATTTGGTTTAGGATCAAACGCATTTCCCTGCTGCAGCATGACTTATTTCTAACTTTCAATGACGTGAGTTATTGCCTTTACGGTAATAAAGTCGTAATTACGACTTTTCATCTCCTAGTTGGGACTTACTAACACGCAATTACGAGTTCATTAAGTCGGAATTACGACATAGCTGAGTCGTAATAACGAGATAATAAGTCATATTTACGAGATGAAAGTTGATTTAAACGTTGCATCAACAGACTTCAATGGTACACACATATGCACACACACACACACACACACACACACTAATTGTATTAGTAACAACTTAGTAACGACAACGGGTATCAATATTATTGTCAACTTAATGATTACCGTATATATTCGTGTAAAAGGCAATCCACTGTTGACAAAAATAGGTATCATCTAATATTAGACAATGATATTCTAATAATTAAAAAAAATTTTTATATAAATTTTGAAAATCAACGCAGCCGATACTAAAAATAGTATAAGTAACTAAGAAGCAATGAACGATCCCTCACACAGAATATCACAAAGTATATTTACTGAAGACTGGAGTTTCATCTGTCATCGGAGAATATAACACCAAACAACGAATTTCAGATTATGTGTTAGTTAGAAATGATGTAATAATTAATCGTATTCATCAGTCTATATTTTGAAAAAAAAATATGCAAATTACTATTAGAAATATGCAAATTACTATTAGAAATAAATACAAGTGTGAGATGTGCATAATTAAGCAGATTGATTCCGTTCCTTCCAAAATAATATCCTTTTCATTACGTTACTTACGCTTCGATTTTCATCGACCTAGATGCTAACTTACAAAGATAGAGATATACAAAGGAAGAAACCATTGTTTGGAAGTTGGGATATGACCAGTCTTGGGGGGGGGGGGGTCACTGATGTTTTAATATTTGAAAATCGACATTATCGAAATATTAAAAGCGAGTTTCTAATATCGGAAAATCATTTTCTATTATTTGAAAATGATTTCTTTCCACTATAGACTATACAAATTTTTCTAATATCCTAAAATAATTATGAAAACAGTATCCTAATAATAGAATTGCATTGTATTATAAAATCAATTCTGTAATATTAGATATAGTATCTGTTCTGCAGTGTTTACTAATATTGGAAAATGTCTTTTTTTGTAATATTAGAAAATGGTTTGCTAATAAAAGTTATTTGGTTATTTTCTAACTACTAGCATGCAGCGTAGACCAACATCTGCAGGAGTATTTTGTCACAATAGATCTGGGTCTACCATGTTTGCAGTAAAAAGAACTTCAAAAACGTGTAAAACATGAATATTGTTTACATGTGTAACTTTTCAATGGCCATTTTCTTGGCAATGCGAATTGTTGCAAAGTGGTACAGCATTTTATAATCCAATAATTCTTCGTTATCATTTAGGTAACGAGAAGCTTCACTATCGAACTGTTTCATAAATGTTTCGAGTTTTTAAAATACAAACTGGTAATGTTATTCATATATACTTATCTGAAATGGAAAACTATTGCAAAATTCTAAACATCAGTTGATAATGGACATAGCATACTTCTTTATTTCGTCACTGTCTCGTCACAGAACGATACAGCATACGAAGGACATTTTAAAAGCATGCCTTAACATACAAAAAATGACGAATTGATTTACATAACATAAGAGCCGCTTGACCAACTTCTGCCCAGCTGTATGTCATCAGACTTTACATACAAGAAGTCAAGACATGTTTAACATGCTTTATTATGTTGAGTGTCTGTATAGCAAACTTATTCGCAAAGAGAATGCAAGATTCTATTGCATTCTATCTATGTCTGCGGATTGTCGTTGCGAGATCTCTTTGCAAAATCCTCTAATTAGCGAAGCAATTATGCATTTTGTTTTATGATAACGCCAGATCAAAAGTACGCTAGTCTTATAAATCACGCCTTATTGTTTTTAAATTTTGTAAATAAATAATTCTGATAAATAAATAAATAAATAAATAAATAAATAAATCTACTAGTTGCAAACTTTTTAATTAAAGTACAAATAAATGCGCCGCACAGATTTGTCTAAGCAAGAAGGATTAAGGATTGTTACACAGATGTAAATTTCCTTTCTTGACACGGAAATTCCTGTTCGTGAAGAAAAAAATAACATTTGACTTATTCCAAATTTTAGGAACTAGATACAAATATGGCACCGTATACATATATCTCCACAAACAGGACATATTATTGTTACACAGGCCTGACGCATTCAAACAAAAGACATATGTTGCGACAGAAAAATATCTTTTATAACTCAAAATGAAAATGGTATCTAATATTTCGAAGCGAATGTTCAAACAAGTCGAATCCGTGCGAGCTTTTCTTAGCACCTGATCTTTATACCGCCATTGTACTAATAATACACGAATGGTATCATTCAGTAGTAGGAAGCTGAAATATTGTACTAGCCTACACATTTAAATATCAATACGTATGTACTCCAGTCACTACCTGGGCTCAGCGGACTAAAATCAGCGCGCACTAGCTGAATCTTGCTTACAATATTATGGTATAATCAATGCCCCACCCTTTACCACGACCTTTACGTTGAGTAATGGCAACTTTACAAAATTGTAACACTTTTCTGATGACAAATGCGATATTTGAATCTAGATGTAACTATATCCGGGGGCATGAAGTTGAACATGAAAATTTCATTATCAGAGTATTGACAAAGCGCGTGAATGATGGTTGCCACGGTAGCGCGTGCTTCAGACTCATAACCGAAGATGGATTTCGGTGAACTGGTTTTACGGATCAATGGACTCTGATTAATGTAGACTACTATAGGGAGTGTTTCTGTTACACGAGTAACACCTTTAAGTGAAGCTAGCTATTCACTCCACAATCCATAATCGGCAGGAAGAAAGTTCAGAACCAGCATTTGGAAATATCCTGTACGAATGGATTCGATCTACTTTATCGCTTCAACTTTCGTAAAACAGGTTTTCAGTTATATTATACTTCTTCCATCAATACCAACTTTGCATTGATTGTGATTTTATTTTAAACTACTTTATGTTAACATGAATACCTTACCAACGAAACGATCTTGGTCTGGTGCTTGCTTTTAAGAAGAAAGACAAAAGAAAGAACGTATGGTTTGACTAAAGTGTTTTTCTTTGCTGCGTCGATGAAACGCATTTCCTCTGAAAAGCTGTACCAGCGCGATTGTATAATCCTTTTCAGTAACTAGCTGAAACAAACATACTGCATTTAGAGAGTTTTCCCTGACAACAATTAAACTTTGATTTTTTTTTCTTGCTAAATTCAGTAATAAACTTTAAAGGAAGAAACACCGGATTCAGATTATATGTTCGATATTCCATGAGGTTGACAGACACAATGAAAACAATGCTGACAACCATTAAAATAAATGTAAGAATTTAAACAGATGATAACATATTAACCATGTCAAGCGAAACAAAATGTTTATTATATTGTTGTTTTATTTCTTTTCATTATGATTTTCTTAGAATGTAAAAGTGTCACTCATAATGAAACATCAAAACATAATATTGGAAATTTATTACATATTTTATAATATGAAATTGAATATATTAGTCTGAAAAAAAAATGAAAAACGAACCGCCACAGAAGCAAGAAAATTAGTATCGCCATAATGGCGACATCATCTCTGGGCCTACTTTATTATCCCATTTATGACAAACTATATGCTTTTAGTTCTTTTACATTTCCATATTTATGTCTAGTTAATTTTTTTCCATTTTCTGTGTCGTTGTCTCCTCTCTCTCTCTCTCTTTTAGGATATACAGGTTTTAAAATATGCCAAAACTATAATTTATGCAAGCAGTGAGGGGCCATCACAAAATGGCCAAAAAAAAAAAACAAAAACAAATTCCAAACAACCACAAAGAGGTTTGAAGATTTGTCTTATTTTAAATAATATTCCGAGTGAATCGAACAAATGGTGAGTGACCAAACTTACATGATCTGTTTCTATTTAATAGTCAATTTTACCCACACATGTCACTCTCTATGACAAAGGGTAAATTACTGAACAAAACTGGATTAAACATACTATTACAAATTGTTCAGATAGAGACTATAATTCTGCTTACACCCATAATCAGGTTTGTCAAAGATGGAAAAAATAGGGCACGTGATGCTTGCAAACTGAGCGTAACTGAATTAACTTGGTCACAGTGGCTATCTCACCACGGGCCCCACAGCAAACCTTTTGTACGCCCCCTAACCTTTACTGTCACTTTAATTTTTTCTTGGTTGGGACAGGCCCCAAATACAGCATGTCTGTACCTGCTACCACGGTAGTTACGTCATTGCAAGGTGACATCCTCTTCCGATTCTAAATCATCTTAAAAATTGCCGATATTTACCCCCTAATATGTTGACTGAGGGGACTGACAGATATGTGAACACTGTTTACATCGTTAACATTTCTACATTGTATGTGTGTGCATAAAAAGTCATTTTGCATTTATATTAGAGATGTTCCTTGTACGAATGGCACACAGCGAAAACGATACATTTCTAAACAACAAAAGTGCGTCGATTCCAAGATCTGTTCAACCAAATACAAACACAGTAACTACATTGCCATCTCATTAATAAAGCATATGCTAATTTTAAAGACTATTACTTTCGTAGTCTGACGGGTATTTTAATAAACGTAAATCCCTTGAGATTTTGCTACCTTCGTGGTTGAAATAATAATAATAATAAAATTGATCACTTACTTAAGATTTCCCACGGGAAGCATTTTGACAGTGTAATAATATAATTTATTGGGGATAGTGGTAATTAAAAGGTGCAGAAATAAACCATGAATAATATAAAACAAGCGGAGATTTCATCACATGGATCGATATATCTGTTTAATTTTGTGTCAGCTATAACCAATCAACTTCGAAAGGCAAAACACGTTGCGGCATACTTATACTTGGGCCTTGTTGCACGAGGGAGAGGCTCAACGTCTGAGAGTATCTCTGGGGGATTTTCAACATGTATTCTAACGGTCATTCATGTTTAACATAAATAAATGTATTCTGCTTTTTCACATACAGTGTCTGCATCAAAGAACTCTAACAACTACGTTACTCTCTCTATCATTCTTGACGGAAGTGAAAGGTTACGTTAGATTTTAGGATCATATGACAGTACGTTTCCTCATTCGAAACATCTTCGTCTCCTTCCATTGCGAGTGGGATAAGTTCGATTCTTTGAAAAAGACAGAAGTAATCTTTGCGGTATTTCATAACTGTTATTTACTTATTTATTTTTTTAGGTCAAACATCCTGCTAGATTTGTATAGAATAGAGCCGTTTAAAATTATATGTTGAAAATTACACTGAACGACGTTTAAAAAAAATCAATATAATATCTTCACCTTTCAGTTTTAACATTATTCCCGAGACTTTGCATTAAAAAGATTGAAGAAATAACTTAGTCATTACCACGTCACTAAAATTTTATGACATAATGACAAGCATGGATTTGTGGTAAATTGGAACGTCATCGGCTTTTTCTGCGAAGCAGAAATATGCCTCAAATGTATGTCAGCACAGTAATTTACTGAAAAATCCTGAATTTTAATCTTCACAAACGTTTCCTCAGGAAACGTCAATATGGACCAAGTCATCTATTTCTACGATTGAATTCATTGGAGGATGGTCAAAGAAGTTACAAATGAAATAATAATTCCATTCATTAGCAATTTCTATGTCAACCATTGTTTCGTCAAGAGCTGAGGTGGTCGTAATACACACATTCGAGGTACGATCCGTAGGACTGACCTCTACGTTGCCAATGGTCTGAGGGCAGTTCAAAAGGGAAAACTCTTTGCCTTCGTTAGTGTAAAGTATGTGGTACACTCCGCCAGCGGCGAATCATCAAAAACATCAAACTGATGTTTATTCCTACAACTTGACTCCGAAGTTATTTCGTCACCTAACGGAAATGGGCGACCGAAGTTCAGATTTATTCTTTACACGCTCGGAACTTCGTACAGCCATTTCCGTCAAGCTAAGAAACAGGGGAAGGCACTTAGTTCCCATTTCCTCGCTATAACACTGCTATTTATGTGTTAAGTCAGCGATAATTCTTTAACTACATGTTTATACAATATAAATGTATAAAAGTATATTTTGGTTCTTATCTAAGACGAGTCAAAACCTACCGTATACATGTATTTGTATATCTAAAACGAAGTTCAGTAGTTTTGTTTGCTGTCATCTGACGAATAAAAGAAATACATCGTTTATGAAAGTATATATATATATATATATATATATATATATATATATATATATATATATATATACACAAACAATGCCGTGTAATATTGTTCATTTTCGATGTGCTGACACGAGGATGCTCGTCTACGAGAATCATTACTGCTTTTGGGGATTTTCTACTTAGAATGGTTATGATTTCTTTTTTGAGTGCGGATTAAATAAACTCCCTCTTGCACTAATTGAGAAACCAGATGACCGGTATTAACCTTTATACATTTAATTGTAGTTTTACGACTTTAATTACACCAAATTAATTTCTCTCAATGTCTGTGTCTTCTTCTCTTTGTCTGTCAGTATCTCTCTTTCTCTTTCGTTTCTAGTTTTTATTGCCATGATTCGATTCCATAAGACTGACTTACTTTGAACATTTAAGAAACATCGCATGCCATATAGTATGCTGTAATAAGATCAACCTTTTTTTTCACTGTGACAGTGACCCGGGCGTTCACACCATCAAGACTTCCATAATTTAGTTGCGTTTGTTTTCTCTAGTTGAATCATTTATTTTCTCAGATTTCTTTATCTCGATGTAAATGTTATCTTGTTTCGTCCTATTCTCAGCTAGAACAAAGTGACTGATAAAAACTAAAAGTTTGCAAACCTTAAAAATAGCGTGATACGTCTAATATATTAGCTGCCAATATTCCCTAGCCTCCTTTCTTACACATTTTATTATCAATAAAACTATCACTAGTTTCCTGAAGTGTTTCCATTCCGAGTCAACCCCCAGGGAGAAATCAATATGAAATCAATTCAGATGTTCAGTGTAGACAATTACAACTGAGTCAATACTTCGACTTCATCACCAGACTATGGTGACGATTGCAACATATTGATTTAATATGGAATATAAAACACTCTTTGTCACTATTAATAACAACAAGTTAGGAACTCATAACTGAAAATACAACAACTTAATGTAAGCCTACAAAATTTAATGATGTATTCCGCAGCGATCAATTGTGAAGCAAAATTAATTCTGATTCAATTAACAAAAAATGCTATGCTATCGGATGCTTGACTTTCAATCGTCAGGAAGTATTACATACTTTTCTCTAGTTTGGATCTGTTGTATAAATTATATTGTTTCATTCCTTTCATCCCGAATTTTTCTACTTTTTAAATTGTAATTTTATGTTTATATCCAAAACTGTACTGATGGACATGATACGATGAGTTAATTTCTATATTTAAACTCATCTCTCTCTCTCTCTCTGGAATTTAAAGCTTAGTTAAATAAAGATACTATTAACTGTCACGAATATATCGCTGTCTGATAATTTTACGACGTTCTACGGACCAAAGTTTCCTTTTTTACAATTGTAAAATGTCTTTCTAATTATACAAGAAAAAATATTTATATTTTATTTAAAAACAATATACTAAGTCAAGATAACTTCGATGCATTTTTGTAAATAGAACTTAGAAGGATAAAACATCATTTCAAAGTTTGTGGCTTAATAAACATTAATAATAAACAAACACGTTTCTTACCTATCACGAGAAAATCTGGAGATTGGTTTTGAGAATTTGCTAAATATTACACTTTTTTTTTGGGGGGGGGGGCGGGGAAGTGGGGTGGTAAAATTTACCAAGAACAAAATTCCTGTGATGGATATGCCACAAGGTCTGAGCACAAAGTGCGTTAATTTTAATTCATACAAAATTGCTTTTTTAAGTCTAGCTTCTTAAAAACACATAAATATTATTAAACGATGATGGTTTCCTCAACACCTGATCATTGATGAAACTGACTAGTACCTGTATAAAATAACCCAACTTGAAGCAACGCTGACCCATATATATATATATATATATATATATATATATATATATATATATATATATATATATATATATATATATATTTCTTGGTACGTGGGTCAGGTACAAGCTTACATGACCTGCTTCTATTTAATAGTCAATTTTATATATACATCTTGTAAATTAATTAATCAGGCATAGAGGAAACAAGGATAAAGTCGCAAAGGTTCTTAAGCATTCAGTCCGAAACAATTTGGTCAGGGGAAACCGGATTACAAAGGGGCCGTTATAGCGAAGTTATTGTGCATTTATTTGCTTTGAAAGATACAAAAAGCTAATTCGAATGAACAAAATCAATAATCCAACATTGGTTTTTGGAAAGGTTTAATTTATGTGAGAATATGATGGGCTGTTATCACCATATTGTATCTCACAGAAAAAAGACTAGACGATTAGAGTGTTAAGTTTAAATATGTATGGTATTTATTTTCGATCGCATCACAGTTTCAATTTACGTTTAGTGTCCGAGGAATTTTCACTGCATTTCTATCCCAAACTGTTTACGTCTATGTGCGCATGGACCGCACCGGTCGCGATGACAATGTTACGAAACTTAAAAGTTCCCCTTGAGGAAACCATGTTTACATGATTAATGTCCTGGTTTTTCGTACACTTGCTATGACAACCAGCACTTTGAGATATCTTTTTGTCAATCACTAATTCAAATTGATACTTCTCTTTGAAAGGACATGCCAACCATTAAATCAAAGAGCAACGCTACTTGATAAATATATACTGACAACAAGTAAATGAGATTCACGATGCATCCACTCTCTAATTAACCAGAAACTACACGATCTTATGATGTTTCAGTCACATTTAATGCCACAGTGATATGTATACTTAAAAATGTTTTTCGACGAAAGATTATTTAATTATCGGTCCATTGCGCATGCCCATTACACGGACAATTGCATGATTTAATGGATTCGTTTTAACTCTCACAAAAAGCATTTAACGTTTCTGATTAACATGTTTTAAAAAATATTTTTCAAAAAATCAACAAACTACGATATACCTAAAACTATTTCCTCAAACGATCGTGGATCAATTAGTACTAGTATTTGACACATAGTATCATATGTCACTTCGGCAACGTTCTTTCTAAAGTTTATTCTACGTTGGTTGAAAATAGCTGCGTATCGGACAATATTTTTCCTGTACGATACAGTTGATACTATTTTGGTGATGATGATTAGAAGATCGAGGACGACAATGAATAAGACGACTATGATAGCGGCAACGTTTTTGGTTGAGTGTTTTTTTTTTTTTTTATTGATCTTCCTCTTTATGATCCTTGCCATTTTTAAATCATTATCATTGTCTTCAGCGTCGAAAACAACAGCAGTAGCGACATAATCAAAATCATTATCATCATCGTCGGCTTCTTTGTCTCAGAGTCTAAAATATATTTTTTTTGTATCAGGGTAATTTTTTTATTGTAACGGAAAAGCATCGATAACATATCGAAGTGACTTCATTTCATCCCATATACACAGTTCTTTGATTTTAAGTCAGTTTAAATATATACAAGGTAGTCGCGGTTACACAAGTGATACGTTAGTGTCTAACTATTTCCTTAATCTGCGTATACAGCAATGCTACCTGTATGTACAGCAAAATACATCAATATACTAACGTAGGAAATTGCTGAGCAAATATATTCTTTTAATAAACTTTCTTCGTATTGGCATATATCAGTATTAATACATATTTAGTATGTAGTTAACTGGCACATAAACTTGATATTTACCTCAATAAATGTCTATAATTGTATAATAATTATTATATAATGCCTTCATTACTATCCGGAACTCTGCGAGATAATTCATTTATCGTACATTTTTTTAGATCACATATGAATGTTAAGTGTTTGTAAGGATAATATAATGTTTAATTTGATTATCAAGTAGTAACTTACTTGAACACGAATACGTTTATAAAGGCAATGAATACTTATTTTATTGTAGTTGTTGATTTGGGTTCAACGTCATTTATCAACGCATGATAGACTATACATGGCGGATAAGATAAATGATGGAGGAAGAACCCAGGAAAACCCAGGTAAGAACCACTTACCCACATTGGCCGAGCATGAGACTCGAGCCCACCGTGACAGAGGTAAGATGACTCTGATCAGGAAAGGCGCGCACCTTAAACCACTTGTCCACCTGGAGCTCCAGTGTTTTATTTGAAAGATAAATTTAATTAAAGCCTACGAGAACCCAGTTTATCAAACAACGTCCTCTGAGACAAGATTGCTTGTGATAACGCAGAAAATGGTGTTGGTTACATTGTCCAGAGATCTAATAACAAAAATATCACAATCAACAAGATCGAATTTTACGCTTATCACAATGCAGTAAAAGTGAAGATGTTATATTTGTAAAATTATATCACCTTCCGCCCCACTCCAAACAGAACCCAAAGCCTCATTTTTTTCCATTCGTCTTGAGTAACGTATATATCGAACAGCTGGGTTAGAATCAGCGCGATAATGATGTTTTCCGATCTTTATGGAATTCAGAAGAAAAACCCACAAAACTTCGATCACCATTACTCAATTAAAAAATACTATTGTAAAGTATGTAATGAGAGTTTCACGATTTTTGCTGCTTTTACATGTTAAATAACATTTGTGCGTACTTGTGTATGCGTGCGTGTGTGTGTGTGTGTGTGTGTGTGTGTGTGTGTGTGTGTGTGTGTAATTATCTAACCTATGTGGAATACAAAATTTGTCTAATTATTTTTTAAAAGTTACGTTTCGCTCAAAAGATTGAACTATATTCTTCATTTCACGTCTCTGAAGCTTCTGGAAATCCTGACAGCTTTATACCTTTATCAAACCAGGGAATTGGAGGCGGGTATTAAATGCCATACCTAACTTCTACGACATTGCGATGAAAATACATTTCGTGGCTATATGGGAAAGCTGGATACATTTCTGACGAGCCCAAAAAGGCAGCTATCGGACACACATCACAGTACATTTTCTAGAGATCACATTATACAGAGAAATCCCAAACGTCGTTTCACCACGGAAGGAAAAAAAAAAGAATATAAGTTTCGCAGGAAAAACTTTCTGGCAATCTTGAATATCATCACTATTGTAAATATGTCATCAGTTGAGTTGTCGGATTCGAACATAGGTCTCGACTCCAACGGATTAAACTTTTGCTCCCTGTCGAAATCGTACAATATAGAGCTGGCTACCACGAGAAAGTCTGTACCGATTTTGCTAAACATACCATTGTATAACGCGATTATATTAGTAACCAACAAAATAATTTTCTGAGGCAGTGATCTGGGAATTCGTTTGTTACATTTCCGGCTCACAAACAATTATCTTGATCTGAAGTACAGCAAAATAACATATTATATCCATTGCATTATTTTTGAAGAAAAATAATGTTCATTATCTTGAGATAAAATAAAATAAAATATCTCGCCTCGAACAAACAATTTGGAACCATGATGAATCGTCCGAACATCTGAATGGTATCCTTTAAGAAGTCCCTCTGGTTGCGTTCTTAAATATTTCAAGGAACATCTGGTACATACCGATGTAACTTCAAACAAGCCCATACATAGAATGATGCAAATACACTGGAAAGACAGGCGTTCCCTAATTTGCAAACATGTGCACAAGACCGAATCTTTCCGAAGTTTGACAATTGGAGTTAGCTAAACCATCAATCAGAAGCTATGAATTCGCGCCGGGATAACAATATCTATTCTAAAGTACAAGATCTGTTTCATTCAATATGTTGGCGAAACCGTTGATTTTAGAAAGAGAATGAATAATTACTAAAGCCAAATGAATAATTACAAAAGTAACGTTGTAACGAAGTCAACGCGAAAGTCGACAACAACTACAGCTAGACGGAATATTCATTCGAGTCCTTTAAGATGATACCAACTGAGGTGGGCCGACAAAGAACGCAAGCATAATTAACGATACAGGATATTACAATATAAAACAAACGAGGAATTCGGCCTAAATGACAAAAATCTAACCTTCTTGTTTCATTATTTTCAAAATTACAGCCAGTAAGTCAATTTTCAGCCTTTCGCAGTTTTGTGAAAATATTTACCCAAGTAATTACATTTAACAATATTTATGCTTGTATTATTATTATTATTAGTAGTAGTAGTAGTAGTAGTACTAGTAGTATTAAATTTTATTATTATTAAATTTTATTATTATTATTATTATTATTATTATTATTGGGGCTGAGGATTTTGGAGTTTTATGATGCCAATGATATTGAAAACGTGATTATCTTTAGCTAGACTTTGCCTACGTGAATAGGGTCTGTTTGAAGAATATTAGGAGCCTACAGTTAGCATAGGATCTTTAAATGATGTTTGCGTTTGTGTTGACAACTACTACTAATAATCTTAATAGTACGATTTCTTGACGACTTTAGGTTAATTTCTCATTTACTGGTGTAGTTTGGACGGTCCTAGAAGAATTAAGTATTTTGCCATTGGATGGGCTAGGTAACATAAATAGATATTTAAAATATTTATTGAGCACTACGATCCGTCACGTGGGGGGTATGTTGTAAAATATAGTAATAATATAGTAATAATAGGTACCAGATTCGTTCATATCATGGAGTTATTCTTATTTCTTGTATTCCTGTTGTGACATTAATTCTACAGACAGATATCTCGCAGCTAGAGCATTAGGTTAAAGCAGTTTCCAATGGCCTCGAATAGTCCACTTTAAGTTAATGCATGCAAAGATATTCTGGAAAACAAACTAGCTGTCATCACGAATTTCGTGTGCAATCAGGAATGTATACCTGATCTTTAGATTTATTACTACTTGTAAGATATCAATGTATTATACATCCCGCTGCAAGTGGATGACTAATAATTAGTAATAGGCTTGTAGCCAATATTTGATTAGCTATGTATAAGTAGAAGAAGAAAATAAAGAAGTTTATTTCATTTGAAATACTGCTATGTGCAAAGGTCAATAGAATACAAGAGTACGACAAACATATATCTCCTGTCAATCAATCCTAAGAGGATCAGAATAAATCTGATTCCTAATTATCTGGAATCCTTTGAATCCTGATTCATCGTTATGGATGAGAAATTAATAGCTCTCTCAACAGTTCATGGATGACACATGTTTACCAGTCAACGGTTTGGCCACTGGTAACATCTGTTTCGATATTATTCAGAACATAAAAACTCTTATAGGGTTGTAACATTTATGTTTTAAAAAGATTAAATTTGTAATGCCGGAAAGGTCCTACGGTAAGCATCAATACTGACACTACCTTGCATTTGGTATTTCTGACAATAATGAGATGTTCGTGAGAGGTAGGTATTGTAGAAGGGATGACAGAATGAATAACAACTCTTTGGTTTTAACACTGTACACTTGCAAGTTATATTATTCTTTGAAGACATGTTCAACAATTACTCAAGCTTATGGAAATCTCACGTTTTCTGTCATAGATAAAAAGAAGGCTAATTTCAATGAAATGCATGGCTTTGTGACTTTATTTTAATCCTTAACACCAGCCTGATGTTCAGTGAAACGTTCATAATTCCCCACCCCACCCATAACATAAGAAATAATTTGAAACATCTAAATCTGAGAAGATAATTTTAGCTTCTTAGTTAAATCAGGGCGAGGATTCGATAATGGCTTCCAATACGTGTACGCGTCACCCATCCTTGACCGCGCATGGGTCACTCATCCTTGACCGCGCATGGATCACCCGTCTTTGCCCTTGCATGGGTCACGCGTCCATTATCTTTTTATGTGTTCTTCACAAGCATGATCGCATCAATTCAACATTTGAACTGTAAAAATCACAAAAATAAACATTGGAAGAACGTCTATATCGATTTGAAATAAAATAAAGTTGAAGTTTTAATTACAATACTAAGGAGTTCCCTGTTCTAACTACGGATTACTACAAAAAATTAGCAATAACATCCTCACAGAAATTGCTTCGAATTTCTAGGCGGATGTATCAAGCCGTTCATTTGATTTGAACGGGGCGATATATGTTTTTTGTTCATCAATGATGAATTTCATGGATTAATGTATAACATTATGTCTTCCTTGTTGACTCATCACACATAATGAAATGAAAGAAGCAATGAACAATCTTGAAAATTATTGAAAAGAAAGCTTAACCTATGAAGTGTATTGTCTCAGGCATAGCAACTTCATTATTTTACATAGGACTACACACAAAAGTATGGAATGCAAACAATCTGTGTAGCATCCACAGCAGCTTTCAGTGTAGAATGTAAACTGTGAGCACCTGTAGGCGATTGGTCTACTATCAATAGTACATAGCAGTGCCACCTCAGAAGTAATCAGTATGACAGTCTATTGTAAATTATGTTTGAGGAAGTGTGTCCTGTAAAGACCAGTCAGCATATGCAAAGCAAAAGCTGTTTTGATAACTGCAAGCGGATATTTTGCGCATGCTAAAGCTCGTTACCTCGATTATGATCCTCAAAAAAAATACGGTTTTAATAAGCTTTGTCATATGAAAGCATTCTACCAAATGCATGCACTTGTTTTGTCATTCTGTTCAGTTTTTTTTCAGCTAGGAACAACCACTGTCTTCACTGGGCCGTTCAAGGTGGGCATGTTTTGTTCCGATAAAAGCCAATATGGCACAAAGTTGAACACACTGCCTCCAGTCAAAACTATCTCTGGCTTTTCCGTCTCTTCTATAGTATTTTATTAGGGAACTTGTTTAGATCAACTGGTATATTCAATAACGATTTGTACTTGCAAGTGCATGTATAAAATCCAATCCTCAAACTCCAATGGTTTGTGTATAAATTGCGCCTTATAATATGTGCATCAATAACGTCAAGTGTTTCTGCCCACTTACACTGACACTTGGGTGGGATTTATCTTTCCTTTACCGATGCTTTCGATTGATTCTATTAATCTAGCTCAGGGAGGAACTCAGAAAATTCTCTCCATTGCACGAGAACTCAGCTCTGCCTGGAAGATGCTATATCGGATATAACGGTGATAAAGTAACCACATGACTGTTACAGACCACAGTGTTTGATTCGTGCATTGCTGAGAAAATAGAGCAGTATATATTAAATGAAGCTTAAGAAAAACAGCATTACGTTTGAGCGTTTCATTTGGTGAGATGAAACTTATGCCTGCTTTTGACCTTTTATTATTCAGTTAAATATTTTTTTTTGCTATTTTCATCCTAAACTTTAATTACTATATATATATATATATATATATATATATATATATATATATATATATATATATATATATATATATATATATATATATATATATGTGTGTGTGTGTGTGTGTGTGTGTGTGTGTGTGTGTGTCTTATTTCTCTTTTGTCATCATTCAAATGGTTTCGTACGATAAGATACAGGTGTTGTCAAAAGAAAAGGATGCATTAGCTTACTAGACTGCTCTGATTACTGTATGTAAGCGATGGATCTTTAGATATATCATTCTGATGGCAATAAAAACCGACACAAATGCAGTAAAACGAGTAATAAATACTCATTTTTAGTTGAACGTCCAACCATCATGACAATACAATAATGGACAAATAATCAATAGCGGTTTCCATTTATCTTGCTATCATCAGCGCCTTTTTCCTACTTGTTAGAAACTTGTCATAGATAACTATTTGCTTTCAAAGTGTGCTTTTCCTAAGTTCAAACACTTTCATTGATTTCGTATCAAATTATGTATTATCGGAGACAGTTCCATTTTCTGCTTGCATTGTCAAGAACGATTATAAAATGATTAAAATAGCTGAACGCAAGGACACTGTGCTAAGATATCTCTTTATGATAACAATCAGATCAGTGGATAAATATTTTAATAATGACATTCAGAATATACGTGTAAGGTGTAATGTCTCGGCTATGTGCAGGATCAACTTTATCCTTTTTGACATTATGGCGTTCAGCCACTCGATCGAATACTACGTTTGTATGGGCTTTCGGTACATTTTATTTATATTTTTGCAAACATAAAATCCAAATCATGAATAAATAAATATGGCCACATTTAATGTCTGAGGTGAATTTAACTTCTTAACCTATGCGACATTGGAACCGGAGACATATACTATTCCATCCTATCAGCAAATCAGACACCATCGTTAAATAATTCTCAAGACATAAAACCCTCATAACCTTGACATTTCAAATTATCCGCGTACTTCACGTGATTACTTTGCATAGTTATGTAATCATACGCAATATAAAACATAGTTTTATTAGAATTTTCAAAATCAAAATGTTCAACATAGAGACAAATGGCAGGTTGGAATATGTGTCATCTGAAAGTAATGTAAATATTTTTCAGGAGGGTTTTGATTTCTTCTTAACACAAGTTTCTATCTTGATCTACGTGTTGGTATGTTAAGAAGCAGTTTTAGTGACTTTCATTTATCCAGCTTACAAGAATTTCAGTGACTAATCATATGACATTTGTTTGCTCCCTATTTCCTTGTTTTATAGTCGATAATTTTATCATCGACGTCATTCCTGGTCATGTAACGTTTCTTTTCCAGATGTTGTGAGCTTTGTGTCAAATAATTAATTCTAAACATTTATGAAGTTTACAGTTTCAGCTGGAATTGTGCAAGGTCAGAAGAGCACATTGAATGAATTGAATGATTTCACCTACTTGAAAAAAGAAAAGATATAAGCTGTAGAGCATAATTATAGATTGTTCATCTTTAAGGATGATCCATTAATTCAGAGGTTTCGTAGTAAGATTTGGCCCGTTTCTTTCCATGGCTATACGAAAAAGGTCTTACTATTTTTATAATATGTATATCAGCTGGTACGCCTGCGTGAGCTTTCGTCACACCATAACACTCTCATCCATTGCATAATGAAAACAATAAAAATGCTTGACCAATGGAAGACCCCGCCGTTGTTTAATCTAGATTTCATATGGATCTGAAAGTAATCTCAGCCGCCAAAACCATCTTTGGATATGCCTAAGGCAGTGATTTCCAATCCCCAACTCGCGAAGCAATTCAAGGTGGCGAGGACGTTCTGAAGAGTTGCATATGGTCGCTATGATTTTCTTAGGGTGACAAAACTTTTAAAATGCGAAAACAGGGTCTTGAGGCTCAGAAACACTACTGTTTAGGGTCATGGCCAGAAAAGGTTTGGAACTAATGGACTCACTTGCCTTTCCATCTTGCTGAGCCATTAAAAAACATCCTGTGGTCCTATATGTGTGACAGTATGCCTGTTTGAATTGATACATCTCCAATATCAGACACAGATTTTTAAAAATCAACACCACCTCAACGGGTGTATGTTATAATATCCTGTCAGTCTAGCAGCAGTAGCTGTCAATTTATCGCTTGGGGTTTTACTGTCAAGTGGGTCGCCTGACAGTTTTAATTACAGAGCACGCAGAATTTTATATTATTGTAACTCCAAAAAGTTTCGGCATTGTCACAATGCTTTCACAATAAGCTACAAATTACCGTGTTGCGCATTTTCGAGATCAAAACGCCGATTTTAAAGTACTAGATATATTATTAATTTGATAGAACATCTTTTTTTTTGAAAGACCAAGTTCTATACTTCAGAGTTTGTCTACTACTTGAAATACTTCGTTTGTTTATTTTGGCAAGGATACAACTCGTACACTTCTAAATAGTCCTGATATTCCTAGTGGAACGGCTCCGAAATCAAAGATTTGGTTGATTACTGATAGAAAATGTACTGCTATATCATAATATTTTATTTACAAGGTCTGCAGCAGACTGGCTCACTTTGCTTTTAGTATCTCATACCTCATTTGCTTTAGTAAAGAGTCAGAAATATTTTTGATAACCCGTTGTTTAAGAAAATTGAAAATTTCTTGTGTACTTTTGGCATTTATCGAATATAGGGAATATCAAAGCACCAGCCTGAAATTTTATTTTACACTTGTTATTCTAAATTATTTGGATAAACACATCCGGCAGTAATTATTTCTTTCAAGCTATATGATTATAAATATTTTATTTTAATTTTGGAACCAAACATTTTTAAATTGCAAAATGACTCCGATTGCTTTGCCACAGGCGAGTTATAATTGATTTTATCTTTATTAGTAAACGTTTTCGTATTAGAAATTTCCTGCAATTCAATCTACTATGTACAATCAGAAACTGACATAAATGCCCTATTATGACTATAGTAGCTGGTGCCACGGGCTACGAATTCTTTGGGTATATATGCCGGGGAGGGGAGGTTTGACTAAATTTTTTAATAAGTGTAAGAATAGATATAAATTTATATTGCTTTCGAATTTTCTGACGAATATCGCTAGTTGTGCCATTTGTAGATTTGCTTTAACTGAGACGCGTTAGCGGAAACCATGTAGCGTCAAATTGGCGACAGCACTGCCATAGGCATCCGTCAGCCAAAGTGCAAATATAATAAAGTAATTCCCGAATTGTAATGGATTTTATATGTGCACAAGGTTAATAATTTTCCCAGATATGTACAATAAGATTAATTGTTTTCCATTCTTTGATAATATCACAAATGTTTGTTGTTAAAAAAAAGTATTTTAACACACAGTATTGTATCAAAAATGTATTACATACAAATAAATCAACTTCAGTTCTTTAATTCATTTCTTTTATCTAGCTAGTTTGCTAACTAAAATTCCGACATCGGCATACAAATGTTGCGTTATGCTGAAGAAGGGGATTTTTTGAAGTTGTGATCTAAGCTACAATAAAGAGCAAGGACGTACTATTAGAACAATAAGTTATCAGGCACTAAATGTAACTAATCCTAAATATAGAGGAAAATACGATATAGTAAACATAAAGCAAGTTAAAGTCATTCTATATCATTTGAAAAATGTCAGACGTATATTCAGTGTCATGCAACCAATTTCAATGTGATTAAGAAACCTCATTTAAGCCCATTGCAGAGAACACTGTCGCTACGCAAAAAAATTAAAATAGAATATATTTTTGTGACTTTAGCTTTCCACACAGGATTTTTTTTTGTTTTTGTTTTTTTGTTATTAAGATGTCGGAATGAAATGAAATGCCCAAATATTTGTTCGACACGTAACCTCCTAGGACAGGATCTCAAGTTTAGCAGCGGATAGTTTAATATATCAATTTGTTTTCACCATTGTGACGGAAGCCAAAAGCATATACAATACAAAAAATGAAATCGTTGTTTGACAGACTTATTCGAAGAGATTATGGGGACTTTGATACCCACCAGAATCAACTGACGTTATTACAATGACTATTAGTGTTGAAAATTGACCCTTTTTCTCCAGATTTCCTGGCGATAGGCGAGAGGTAGTGTGAAAGTGGAATTATAAAGTCAGCAAATCGGTTCTTGCAAAATCGACTTATATCCCTCGAACTGATCTGGTTAAAAGCGCTAACTCGCGCAAACAAATTAAAATGAAAATGTTCAGCTCATTGATTTGTTAAATTATCAGTCGTAGAGTGGATACTTTATACGGTGTTATTTTATATTCTTTACAATAGAGAGTTATGATTGTGAAATTAGGTTCTTCGGAAATCTGAACTTTAATTCCCGTAAAATTAATGGCATAAGACAATAAACACAAAGTACAGTAAGCATAATATGAAATGTTATTTGAATTCTAGGCCTGCAAAAGTCTCATCAAAGTGCAAAAATAGATACAATAAAATTACTTCGCGGAGATGATAAGGAAAGTGGCAGTGGGTGGGTAGGAATGACACCATGAGCAATTGTAACTGAAAACTACTTACGTTGACCGTTTGATCTTCGAATAATGTTTTCTAAGAAAGTGTTTTGAGGTGCGACTAATCCTCGCCTGGCACCTGGCATGGTTGATATATTTTGTTCCACAGAATCCGATTATAAGTCCTTAAACATGAAAATCCATACTTTGAATCTTTCGAACACTAACTTCCGTCATAGACTTTGAAGGCTGACATTTTCAAATAGCACAATCTCATTGTCGAGGACAGTCATTTATCAGCATGATCGCAAATAGAGTCGGGAAATTATTAATGGTCACCTTTGACTGGCACGCATGCGCAAGCAGGTAATTATTAACCTGGAGGAATTCATTTTTGTTACAGTTATCGCTGACGTAAGTGTCCTAATGCACTCGTCACTATGGCGACGAGAGTTAGGTTTGATACAGACATCAGATAGTATAGATTATAGCCTTTTCTCTCTTTCAAAGCAGACGACATTGTTCCTAACAGAAGCACGCGCAGGATGAGTCCGCGCGTGCGGAAGCCCATAGGTCTCCATATTGCTTCATGTCTCAATCGATACTCGCAACATTTGAAATTATTTATGTCTCCAACAATTAGGATATTGTTTTCCTTCTTTATCTTTTAATCGATTTTAGCGTATGAATATTTAATCTGACTCTGAACGAACATTTTTAACGCTATCTATGTCGTTCTACTCACTGTAATGTAATTGCCATCAACGGTTACAACTAAAAAGCATATAAATAAGGATATGGTTATGCACTGAATTATTAAAATGTTCCCTCTCTCTCTCTCTCTCTCTCTCATTTTTGTCTGATGAGTGCCTCAATTATATGTCACATCCTTTCCTCGACATTTAAAATAACAGCAGGAATTTGATTTGATCATTGGTAATTATTGTAATTTGCTTGGGAAAAATATAAAATGAGCAGTAGGGCCTGCTCAGAAGGCGCTTTCAAAAATGCCAATGTCTAACACGTTATTGTCGGTAGATCTCTATTTTCTGCGCCATTTCTCCATGTAGAAATTAAAGAAAGAAAAATAATGACATTTTTTAAAATCTGTTTTGATCACTATTTGTGACGTTAAACAGCACAAAGTCATTCACATTTATTAGAAATGACCGTGCGGTCAATGACTTGTACATTAGTGTCTGGTAGGCTCATTCGAGGATGACGTCACATATAACAGTAAACCGATTCGTAATGTATGTATGTATGTATGTATGTATGTATGTATATATGTATGTATGTATGTATTTGCATGTAACACTCTTCAACGCAGTAAGGCTATATGGTGTCAGTTTAAAGTACCGAAAATGGAAAAATTAAGAATCGCACAGAAAATGTGGGAAAAGAAACACTTCCAAATAAATATAAACATGACGTACAACAAGATAAGACATAAAAGCAAAATATGTTAAACTTCTGCAGAATTTATTTAAAACAAAAGGTAAAGCATATAAACTCCTTAAGATATATGATCAATTTATTTTTTACATTAACTGCCTTTCTCAAATTGTCCATTTTTTCTGGTAATAATTCATCATAAAGTTTCTGATTGCATTCACGTCACAATGAAAACAAAATTATTTATCCAAGTAGTTAGCAAACGTTATTATAAATTGGTTAGCAATTCAACATTACACATCAGCATGGACCTTGGAGCCTGCCTTTGAGATTTGATAAAAGTAGTAAGCATTCTCGTGATAGTGGAGAAATATTGAAAACACACACACACACACACACACACATGCCAAACAGTACACAATAATGCAGTCTGAATAACAGTGTCCCTCAAATGTGTTTGATGGCATTGGTCATGTCAGCAATTGGATTCACGTTGAAAAAGAATAATTAGCACAGACATTATTATTATTACTATTGGCAGTAGTAGTAGTTGTTGTTATTGTTGTTGTTTTTGTACCTAGAATATTTCACATATGTAACGCAAAAATAGAAAATGAGTATCAATTTATTATGGCATGTCGTATTATGTTGGACTAAGTAGAAAATATATAATTCAGAATATTCACATAATAATATATACTCATCAGCATTGTCTATAGTTTATGAAATTGCGGGAACACCGATTGTCTGCACTTTTTATAGGTTTACATCGACCGCCTAAGACTGACTTACTGTAAATATTTGTATGTACATCGTTGAGGAAATATGGTGAATCACAATCGGAACAAGCTCGCGGAAGAAACCTCGAACGTCATTAGGCGCCATAAATAGTCTGGCTCTCTGCTTTGTTATGTGCCATGCTATGCATTCCGTTATACGATGTCATGTGAACGCGAACGACAGATTGTCATGCGATCAAAACAAAATGGCTGCATAAGGAGAAAGCACTGTTATCAAACCGTGGCAAAAGTATTCATTTCAATATGTTTGTAAGTGACACAATACAAATGTTGCTAATACTTTCAGTTTGATCTATAGCAGTCGTTATCCTGAGTTCACCTCGTATATTGTTTCAACCAGCGTTTAGGGTGGACCGAGTAAACGTCTAGGGTATCTGTTTAAGGCGATAAATAACATCTGACAGCTTCTTTGGTCGGCCGTAAATATGTCCAGCTGGTATGCACGAGAAAGATTAACTCCAACAACGAACACTTAGTATTAAAGATCAAATTATTATTAATTATCTTGCGACAGAGGGCGGTGATGGCGTGGACAGAGACTTGATTATGTGGACAGAGACTTGATGGTGTGGACAGAGACTTGATGCAAAATCGTGCCACAAAACTCATTCGTAGGCCGTGGTGCCCGATGGTCACAGCTAAATGGTACATCCCAGCAATTACGCATTGCAGCGTGGAAGATGTTAATCTTGCTATACGCGACTACACGATGCGCAATGCCAGCCGTATTACAGAAAAGCGTACCCTAGGGCCCAAAATTGCCGACGACGCGTCCGACGGCTGAATGGCATTGCTTTGTTATTCCGACAAAGGGAAACCGCAGGACCATTTGACAACAAGAAAAAGCAGGCTCGCGCAACGCAATGTTTCACCGTCTACTGGGCCCGCCAGAAAGTGGTTTCCCAGGGTTAAAAATGTACAAACTGTCCAGAGCAGATAGACAAGTACTTGGGCATCGGCAGCATTGATAACGCTCACATCCAATACATTTCCCAGAACGCCAGAACACACCGTCATATAACAAAATACGCAGTTAATGTAGCTTAGGATGCTTGCACAAGTTGATATAGACACAGGAAACATTTACGATTAGCATGGAGAAGGTCCTTTTTACTTCCAAGGACAAGAGTACAGATTTCTCGGATCGAAAGCAGCGGACTGTTAGTAGTAAATGGGGTCACCCTAGGGACAATGGGACTTAGCATTAAAAACACCCCTGGGTCACTCTAGGGACAATGGAAATTTAACATGGAGAAAAATCGTGGGTCACTCTAGGGACAATGGGAATTTAACATAGAGTTTGGGTTTGTCTAGGGACAAGGGAAATTAACATGAGGAATAGAGTTTGGGCTTGTCTAGGGACAAGGGGAATGGAACAGGGGACTATAGTGTGGGTCTGTCTAGGGACAATGGGAATTTAACATGGGGAATAGATCGTGGGACTGTCTAGGGACAATGGGAAATTTAACATTACGGAAACCCCTGGGGGATATAACCTCAAGGGAATTTAACATATGGAAATTGAACATGGTGGATCTGTATAGCGTCAAGGGGAATTGAACATAGTGGGACTATCTAGGGACAATGATGGTAGAGGGTCAAACACAACAGAGACAGAAACATACATACACTAGTACAAGCGTGGGATTTATATATAAAGCATTACGAAGACCTGAAATCTTGCTGGGGTGTTCAAAAATTTGCATAATTGTAATGATGCTATAAATAGCTATAATCAAGGAAATGCTCAACGACAAAATGGATGTGACTAAAAGTAACGTTAAAATGACGAAATTGTCCCAGAATTTAAAGGAAAATAAACATATCCCCGAAAATTAAGTTACAATCGTTTAGACTAAAATGGATAAAATTAGTAACTACTTACAATATCAAGTTCTGTGACGATCGTGGATAAATACCTATGTATCTATAATCAGCTGAAATTCCTATGAAATCCCACTATCTATTTATAGCTCCAACTTGTGGGTTTTTCCTTTGCAAAATCCCACTATCTTTTTATAGCCTCAGCTTGAGTGACGTTCCTGTTTATGAATTCTAGTATATATGTATAGCCACAAAATGTGGAAATCCCCAAGTCGATATTTATAGTCTCAAAATTTCCAGCGTCAGTGACGTCACTGTACTGAACACTAGGGGATAAATGGCAACAGTGTTGCAAGTGGCTGACCTGAATACGCGCTACTGTAGGTAGGTAGGTAGAGTGTATCTGATAGGGATAAAGTGAGTTTTATAGGGACAAACAGAGACCAATACACACACACACACACACACACACAACATACGCGCGCAGACTCACACACACACAGACACACACACATACACACAGAGGGAAGAGGAAAAAACAAGCCCCAAATATACTATCCACACTCGGGAGGAAGAAAAAAATAACAACCAAATATACGATCTACACAACGTACGCGAACACACACACACACACATACACACACACACTATAAAATGGATAAAATTAGTAACTACTTACAATATCAAGTTCTGTGACGATCGTGGATAAATACCTATGTATCTATAATCAGCTGAAATTCCTATGAAATCCCACTATCTATTTATAGCTCCAACTTGTGGGTTTTTCCTTTGCAAAATCCCACTATCTTTTTATAGCCTCAGCTTGAGTGACGTTCCTGTTTATGAATTCTAGTATATATGTATAGCTACAAAATGTGGAAATCCCCAAGTCGATATTTATAGTCTCAAAATTTCCAGCGTCAGTGACGTCACTGTACTGAACACTAGGGGATAAATGGCAACAGTGTTGCAAGTGGCTGACCTGAATACGCGCTACTGTAGGTAGGTAGGTAGAGTGTATCTGATAGGGATAAAGTGAGTTTTATAGGGACAAACAGAGACCAATACACACAACATACGCGTGCAGACACACACACACACACACACACACACAGAGGGAAGAGGAAAAAACAAACCCCAAATATACTATCAACACAGAGGGGAGATAATACAAACCCCAAATAAACTATCCACACAAACGTACGCGAACGCATACAAACCCCAAATATACTATCCACACAAGGTCGCTAACGCATACAAACCCCAAATATACTATCCACACTCGGGAGGAAGAAAAATAAAACAACCAAATATACGATCTACACAACGTACGCTAACACACACACACACACACACCACACACACACACACACACACACACGCACACCACAGAGGGAAGAAGAAAACCATTATACACTATCCACACGGAGTGAAGAAATAACCCTTTATATATATACTATCAACAGAGAGTGAAGAAAATAACCCATTATATTCCATCAACACAGAGTGAAGAAGAAAAAGTTTTTTGAAAGCACCTAAGCCCTCACCTGCAATGACCAACTCTGCCAAACACCTACACTCCACCCCCACCCCCACTCCCAACACTACAAAACCCATTTAACCCGTTATTTTATGGCATCAGTGTGTGCTTTAGGAAACATCAAGACACAAAATGATGGATGAATAGACTGACTATTGTTTACGGACTTGCATGCCTAAAGAGCGTGCGTGAAGGAAAACATCCTTCCATTTCAATTCTAACTAAAACATGATCCAGAGGGATAGAGAGAGGTGAAAGAGCACAATTTCATAAAGTGTGAGTAAAAACAAAACACGCCATCCTTATTATACAATGTCAAGACCAAGAGACACTTACGTTTTCTTTCTGGTCTATTCTCTTTTAGAAGGTAGTATGAAATTTCACATCAGGGCCAACGCATCGGCTCACATTGTCAATTTTTCCATTTCCATGTCTTTACTGGCACAAGTTCTTCATCATCTTCAATTTCTTCTTCTTCTTCTTCTGAATCCATCTTCTCTGTTTCGTCTTGTTTCTGTTTCTTCTCTTTTCTCGTAGGGCACTCTGAATTCCAGTGTCCTTTCTCCTGACAACGATATTAGGTATCTTGACTTTTGTCTCTCTTTCTTAGACGAAGCAGGTATTTTGGAGACAAATACCCATTTACCTTTGCAGATATAGCAAACTTCATTAGCACACACTTTCGTATGACTCTCATCAAATCAACGACCAAAAGAGTAAGTTTTGTTGCCACTTTCGCCTGTGAATTATGCTTTCGTATGACTTTTAGCAAATATTTGACCAGCAGGTCGATCTGTGCTGACTCTTCCATCTTCTTGATCGTTTGAGAGTGGAATGAATACTCTGACGCTAAGACACTCTCCTTATATACAGGGACCTGCTGCGTATGAAACCTAGTCAAATCTAATTTTGCAGTAAGATGAAACGATTTCATTGAGGAAGTAAAAGGCAATGATGTATCGTATCGCCTCACACAGAACCTGAAGTGTTAGCTCAGATCCGTGTCAGCGATTTCGAAGACGACATAACTGAGCTTTCATCAATGCTCTCCATTTATGCCACAAAACCACGAGTCCTGATTCACGCCAAAAGAAATTTCGTTCGGTCCATAAAAAAGAGTGTTACATCTGAGAAACGCAAAAACGAACTTCCAGGAAACTGAGAACGACGGCTTACACCTACAACGTGAAATGTATGAGTTCAAGTAGTGCGTAAAACTTAGTCAAATTAAATTTTTATAGTCTAGACGAAACGATCTCTTTTCGAAGAAGAAAGCAGACACCAAGCGACAATGGCGATCCGTGTCACACAACACTTTTCAAAATGTATATGATCAGAGGTTTGTTCTAGCGATCTGCACGGTTAAATTAAATGTTGATGTATTTTGTAATAAGACGGACACAATTTCCATGGGATCGCCCATGGAACCATTGTTCGTGCATTAGTTTAATTTTTTAAAATATTTTTTTTATATAAATCGCCTATAGGATAGACCCAGTAAAGCATGGCCATTCTCGTCACTGTGTGAATAGCTACTCAAGTCAATTCGAAGTGAACGCGGTAAAAAAATAAGTATAGCCAATGAAATGGCTTACAACGGGTGATGCATTGTTTTGTTCTAGGACTGTGTGGCATAATAATCCCTATGTTCTTGCGTTGTTACCATTACAGTGCAGACAGACTGAAATGTGAACTTACAAGCCCTCTTTGTGTGTGTTGTACCATTTCTTCTTACCACATCAAAATACTGAGCGTCACAGTATTGGTTCGCGTTTTCAAGCTGACCATTTTTTTTATATCTCACTTAAACATTTTAACATAAACACTCACACTCACATCGGTAAAGTCAGAACAGATGTGTTACAGTATTGAGGGGCATGTTATCTTTTTTTTTCAAACTAATAAATTTGGGGTTTGTATGAAGTAAAGAACCGAAAGTACAGTGAAACTCAAAGATGATGACCCAATCTGTCTGTCTATTGATGCGTGTATTTACTTAAGAAGAAATATGACCTCTAAAACACAAAGAGATACGGCAAGCATGATTAGAATGAACATAACGATGTTTTCCTTCACGCCCGTGTAATTTAGAGCTTCAATCCTCTTTGAAGACAAACTTGGTCTCCTTTTGTAGGGCTTGAAATAATAAAAAACCTAAACAAATCTTAAGCACTTTGCTATAGATAATTTCATCAACAGACTAAACAACATAAATAAAGTTACAACACTAGAAAGCCTTAAATCTTCTATCAAAAAGAAATGCATAAAAAAATTAAAGATTAACGATAACTAACCAATGAAACCGAATTTAACAAAGGCAGTGACATGTGAAGAAATGGCTCTCACTTTGGAAAGGTAGGCGAACGTACTCTGTCATGCACCATCAAGTTGAAAAAAAATTATAAACAGAGAGAAACCTGAATTCAAAATTCAGTTTTTTTTTTCTTCAAAATTGTTTCGTTTCTTTTTTCTTTTTTTTTTGGAACAAATCTAAGCACTAATATAGAGTGGAAAAGGGAAAATGCACATACAAGCTTTGATATTTCTGAAAAAAATGAGGGGATATTCCTAACGTTCATAATCACCTATATATGCTTGGACTTGTCTGTGACTTATCCACAAAACAAGATGTACATATTTCTGGTCAAGCTGCAAGTGTGTGCGTGATTTTGAAAATGGTAAAAATTGGATATACAATTTTCTCGTGACACTTATAAAGTGAAGAGTCTGTGCAAGTGTCAAAAGCCAAAGTCATATAAGTTTTGTATTTTGTACGGCTTGTAAAGATTTCCACTTTAGAAAATGTGAAGTATCACAAGTTATTATCACAAACATAAGTGGAACATAGGGGCTTGCAAGAAAGAAAATAACCCAGACAGTTGGTGTCATCAAGAGTGCTAGAGACGGTACCCGAACTTGCTTGCTTGCTTACTTGAATTAAAGTGATTTTCGCTCTAATGGAGCATATATCACTGGTTTAATAACGCACCGCGTGATTTTTAATTACTCCTGGGGAAGGAAAGAGAGCCTCATCCCCAGGCTTTTATGTACTCACAGACTACTTTTAAATTTAGCCACTCAGGTGTAGGACTAACTAGTCCTTAACAACCTGACTGAAAGGCTTTAAACATGAGTGGGAATAGTCTCACCACACACTCATTTTTCTGTCCGAGCGTGGTAAAGGAGGAAAAAAGGTGCTCAAAAAGACAGCCATGGGTGTTAAGTACTCAACAGAACGCTAGCCCGTACTTATTTCAAATCAAGTCCCGTTTTTGCTAATAGACAGTAAAAAGTACCAATAATGTGTTAACCACTTGTGCAATTAGTTCAAATCTAACGAGTCTGTTAAATTTCCTACTTCCTAACATATCTATCTAATATTAGTACTTAGTGTAGTGTACATAAAAATAGCCATACTGATCTTATTTAAATTATTATGTCTAAGAGACATATACCAGTTTGGTCACTGTTAGGTTTAAAAAGTTAAGTTTGTTGCGGTGTTCCAATGGGTCAAGTTTGTTTCGAGAATAGTTTAGTCAAGGAGGGATACCAAGCCAAATATGGTTCCCTAGTTAATAAAAAGCAATCTTTTGGAGCCCTAAAAAAGGCTGTTTTTTTCTGTTAGAAGGATCACTGTCATCTCACCTTTGTCTGCGTGGGTTCGAGTCTCGGATTCGGCTAATGTGGGTATGTGAGAAAGCTTGCCAGTAGCTTCTCGTGGGTCGGTGGTTCTTTCCGGGTTTTTCCCGTGTTCTTCCTCCACCATTAATACTGGCCGCCATGTATAGCCTATCGCGTGCTGAAAAATGGCGTTAAACACTACAACAACAACAACGTTCTTTTCTCACTCCGATACTGCAGGCAATCTCAGCTGAAAGAACAACCACAACAACAATAACAGCGACAGACACCATAGCAGCGGACTTGAAACTATCTACCTCAACTAAAGAATTAGTATCAGAACCAGAAGAGGAAATTGAGGCGGTTGAGGAGGAGGAGGGGGACGCTGACACTCGTTGAGAAGTACACCGAAATGGGACTAGATCAGGCATTGTATGACGTCAACAAAGCAGGGTAGTTTATTAGAGTCATACAATACGTTGCCTACAAATCTCTAGACACCTTTAAACCAAGACCTTCTCAATGGGGATTAGGGTCAGCGTTCTTCCCCAATTCGACAAACAAACCTACGCTGGATACCCCTTCAGTCAACTGGTAGAAGCCGCTGCTTACATTGCCGCCCATCATGGCTACACATTTCCTGATATCAAGAATCATGAGACTAGGAGTGCGAGAAAGAACGTGAAAGCAAAACAGAGACGTGTTACCTTCTAACAGAAAAAACAGCCTTTTTTAGGGCTCCAAAAGATTGCTTTTTATTAACTAGGGAACCATATTTGGCTTGGTATCCCTCCTTGACTAAACTATTCTCGAAACAAACTTGACCCATTGGAACACCGCAACAAACTTAACTTTTTAAACCTAACAGTGACCAAACTGGTATATGTCTCTTAGACATAATAATTTAAATAAGATCAGTATGGCTATTTTTATGTACACTACACTAAGTACTAATATTAGATAGATATGTTAGGAAGTAGGAAATTTAACAGACTCGTTAGATTTGAACTAATTGCACAAGTGGTTAACACATTATTGGTACTTTTTACTGTCTATTAGCAAAAACGGGACTTGATTTGAAATAAGTACGGGCTAGCGTTCTGTTGAGTACTTAACACCCATGGCTGTCTTTTTGAGCACCTTTTTTCCTCCTTTACCACGCTCGGACAGAAAAATGAGTGTGTGGTGAGACTATTCCCACTCATGTTTAAAGCCTTTCAGTCAGGTTGTTAAGGACTAGTTAGTCCTACACCTGAGTGGCTAAATTTAAAAGTAGTCTGTGAGTACATAAAAGCCTGGGGATGAGGCTCTCTTTCCTTCCCCAGGAGTAATTAAAAATCACGCGGTGCGTTATTAAACCAGTGATATATGCTCCATTAGAGCGAAAATCACTTTAATTCAAGTAAGCAAGCAAGCAAGTTCGGGTACCGTCTCTAGCACTCTTGATGACACCAACTGTCTGGGTTATTTTCTTTCTTGCAAGCCCCTATGTTCCACTTATGTTTGTGATAATAACTTGTGATACTTCACATTTTCTAAAGTGGAAATCTTTACAAGCCGTACAAAATACAAAACTTATATGACTTTGGCTTTTGACACTTGCACAGACTCTTCACTTTATAAGTGTCACGAGAAAATTGTATATCCAATTTTTACCATTTTCAAAATCACGCACACACTTGCAGCTTGACCAGAAATATGTACATCTTGTTTTGTGGATAAGTCACAGACAAGTCCAAGCATATATAGGTGATTATGAACGTTAGGAATATCCCCTCATTTTTTTCAGAAATATCAAAGCTTGTATGTGCATTTTCCCTTTTCCACTCTATATTAGTGCTTAGATTTGTTCCAAAAAAAAAAGAAAAAAGAAACGAAACAATTTTGAAGAAAAAAAAAACTGAATTTTGAATTCAGGTTTCTCTCTGTTTATAATTTTTTTTCAACTTGATGGTGCATGACAGAGTACGTTCGCCTACCTTTCCAAAGTGAGAGCCATTTCTTCACATGTCACTGCCTTTGTTAAATTCGGTTTCATTGGTTAGTTATCGTTAATCTTTAATTTTTTTATGCATTTCTTTTTGATAGAAGATTTAAGGCTTTCTAGTGTTGTAACTTTATTTATGTTGTTTAGTCTGTTGATGAAATTATCTATAGCAAAGTGCTTAAGATTTGTTTAGGTTTTTTATTATTTCAAGCCCTACAAAAGGAGACCAAGTTTGTCTTCAAAGAGGATTGAAGCTCTAAATTACACGGGCGTGAAGGAAAACATCGTTATGTTCATTCTAATCATGCTTGCCGTATCTCTTTGTGTTTTAGAGGTCATATTTCTTCTTAAGTAAATACACGCATCAATAGACAGACAGATTGGGTCATCATCTTTGAGTTTCACTGTACTTTCGGTTCTTTACTTCATACAAACCCCAAATTTATTAGTTTGAAAAAAAAAGATAACATGCCCCTCAATACTGTAACACATCTGTTCTGACTTTACCGATGTGAGTGTGAGTGTTTATGTTAAAATGTTTAAGTGAGATATAAAAAAAATGGTCAGCTTGAAAACGCGAACCAATACTGTGACGCTCAGTATTTTGATGTGGTAAGAAGAAATGGTACAACACACACAAAGAGGGCTTGTAAGTTCACATTTCAGTCTGTCTGCACTGTAATGGTAACAACGCAAGAACATAGGGATTATTATGCCACACAGTCCTAGAACAAAACAATGCATCACCCGTTGTAAGCCATTTCATTGGCTATACTTATTTTTTTACCGCGTTCACTTCGAATTGACTTGAGTAGCTATTCACACAGTGACGAGAATGGCCATGCTTTACTGGGTCTATCCTATAGGCGATTTATATAAAAAAAATATTTTAAAAAATTAAACTAATGCACGAACAATGGTTCCATGGGCGATCCCATGGAAATTGTGTCCGTCTTATTACAAAATACATCAACATTTAATTTAACCGTGCAGATCGCTAGAACAAACCTCTGATCATATACATTTTGAAAAGTGTTGTGTGACACGGATCGCCATTGTCGCTTGGTGTCTGCTTTCTTCTTCGAAAAGAGATCGTTTCGTCTAGACTATAAAAATTTAATTTGACTAAGTTTTACGCACTACTTGAACTCATACATTTCACGTTGTAGGTGTAAGCCGTCGTTCTCAGTTTCCTGGAAGTTCGTTTTTGCGTTTCTCAGATGTAACACTCTTTTTTATGGACCGAACGAAATTTCTTTTGGCGTGAATCAGGACTCGTGGTTTTGTGGCATAAATGGAGAGCATTGATGAAAGCTCAGTTATGTCGTCTTCGAAATCGCTGACACGGATCTGAGCTAACACTTCAGGTTCTGTGTGAGGCGATACGATACATCATTGCCTTTTACTTCCTCAATGAAATCGTTTCATCTTACTGCAAAATTAGATTTGACTAGGTTTCATACGCAGCAGGTCCCTGTATATAAGGAGAGTGTCTTAGCGTCAGAGTATTCATTCCACTCTCAAACGATCAAGAAGATGGAAGAGTCAGCACAGATCGACCTGCTGGTCAAATATTTGCTAAAAGTCATACGAAAGCATAATTCACAGGCGAAAGTGGCAACAAAACTTACTCTTTTGGTCGTTGATTTGATGAGAGTCATACGAAAGTGTGTGCTAATGAAGTTTGCTATATCTGCAAAGGTAAATGGGTATTTGTCTCCAAAATACCTGCTTCGTCTAAGAAAGAGAGACAAAAGTCAAGATACCTAATATCGTTGTCAGGAGAAAGGACACTGGAATTCAGAGTGCCCTACGAGAAAAGAGAAGAAACAGAAACAAGACGAAACAGAGAAGATGGATTCAGAAGAAGAAGAAGAAGAAATTGAAGATGATGAAGAACTTGTGCCAGTAAAGACATGGAAATGGAAAAATTGACAATGTGAGCCGATGCGTTGGCCCTGATGTGAAATTTCATACTACCTTCTAAAAGAGAATAGACCAGAAAGAAAACGTAAGTGTCTCTTGGTCTTGACATTGTATAATAAGGATGGCGTGTTTTGTTTTTACTCACACTTTATGAAATTGTGCTCTTTCACCTCTCTCTATCCCTCTGGATCATGTTTTAGTTAGAATTGAAATGGAAGGATGTTTTCCTTCACGCACGCTCTTTAGGCATGCAAGTCCGTAAACAATAGTCAGTCTATTCATCCATCATTTTGTGTCTTGATGTTTCCTAAAGCACACACTGATGCCATAAAATAACGGGTTAAATGGGTTTTGTAGTGTTGGGAGTGGGGGTGGGGGTGGAGTGTAGGTGTTTGGCAGAGTTGGTCATTGCAGGTGAGGGCTTAGGTGCTTTCAAAAAACTTTTTCTTCTTCACTCTGTGTTGATGGAATATAATGGGTTATTTTCTTCACTCTCTGTTGATAGTATATATATAAAGGGTTATTTCTTCACTCCGTGTGGATAGTGTATAATGGTTTTCTTCTTCCCTCTGTGGTGTGCGTGTGTGTGTGTGTGTGTGGTGTGTGTGTGTGTGTGTGTTAGCGTACGTTGTGTAGATCGTATATTTGGTTGTTTTATTTTTCTTCCTCCCGAGTGTGGATAGTATATTTGGGGTTTGTATGCGTTAGCGACCTTGTGTGGATAGTATATTTGGGGTTTGTATGCGTTCGCGTACGTTTGTGTGGATAGTTTATTTGGGGTTTGTATTATCTCCCCTCTGTGTTGATAGTATATTTGGGGTTTGTTTTTTCCTCTTCCCTCTGTGTGTGTGTGTGTGTGTGCGTGTGTCTGCACGCGTATGTTGTGTGTATTGGTCTCTGTTTGTCCCTATAAAACTCACTTTATCCCTATCAGATACACTCTACCTACCTACCTACAGTAGCGCGTATTCAGGTCAGCCACTTGCAACACTGTTGCCATTTATCCCCTAGTGTTCAGTACAGTGACGTCACTGACGCTGGAAATTTTGAGACTATAAATATCGACTTGGGGATTTCCACATTTTGTAGCTATACATATATACTAGAATTCATAAACAGGAACGTCACTCAAGCTGAGGCTATAAAAAGATAGTGGGATTTTGCAAAGGAAAAACCCACAAGTTGGAGCTATAAATAGATAGTGGGATTTCATAGGAATTTCAGCTGATTATAGATACATAGGTATTTATCCACGATCGTCACAGAACTTGATATTGTAAGTAGTTACTAATTTTATCCATTTTAGTCTAAACGATTGTAACTTAATTTTCGGGGATATGTTTATTTTCCTTTAAATTCTGGGACAATTTCGTCATTTTAACGTTACTTTTAGTCACATCCATTTTGTCGTTGAGCATTTCCTTGATTATAGCTATTTATAGCATCATTACAATTATGCAAATTTTTGAACACCCCAGCAAGATTTCAGGCCTTCGTAATGCTTTATATATAAATCCCACGCTTGTACTAGTGTATGTATGTTTCTGTCTCTGTTGTGTTTGACCCTCTACCATCATTGTCCCTAGATAGTCCCACCATGTTCAATTCCCCTTGACGCTATACAGATCCACCATGTTCAATTTCCATATGTTAAATTCCCTTGAGGCTATATCCCCCAGGGGTTTCCATAATGTTAAATTTCCCATTGTCCCTAGACAGTCCCACGATCTATTCCCCATGTTAAATTTCCCATTGTCCCTAGACAGTCCCACGATCTATTCCCCATGTTAAATTCCCATTGTCCCTAGACAGACCCACACTATAGTCCCCTGTTCCATTCCCCTTGTCCCTAGACAAGCCCAAACTCTATTCCTCATGTTAATTTCCCTTGTCCCTAGACAAACCCAAACTCTATGTTAAATTCCCATTGTCCCTAGAGTGACCCACGATTTTTCTCCATGTTAAATTTCCATTGTCCCTAGAGTGACCCAGGGGTGTTTTTAATGCTAAGTCCCATTGTCCCTAGGGTGACCCCATTTACTACTACTGTTATACCTTAAGATTTCGTCCCCTACATGGGGTCGTCCTGGCACACGCCAAAACCAAAATAACGTTGTTTCAAAAGCTGGACCGTTCAAACACGTGTAAAAGAGCATTTTCAAAGCAATCCACTGCATTAGTCGCTATGCATACGTCGAGTCTCTGTAAAGCAAAAGCGACGCAACTGTAGAAATGGTCCGAATTTTAGCTGACGCAGCCCAACGAATTAGTCTGTAATCTGTGGGTTAACTTCCAAACCCTTTGCTGATCCGTAAAAATGAAACAGCATTAAACATCACTTTGCTAAGCTGAAAAGCAACCCCCCACTCGAGTGGGTTGACCACTTCGAGCTCACGCTCAAAACTATCTGCGAACCTGGTTTTTAGGTACCAACAAAAACAAATGGGTGGACACCCTCCCCAAGATCATTGAGGCTTACAACGGCTTAGGCACTCAGAGGTATCGAGTAGGCATCGAGAGTTTGCTCCAAGAACATTGAACTGATACGAGTGGTTGACCAGGCAAGTGGTACGTACGTGGTTTCTCGAATTGACAGAGCACGATTAGTCCGTCTGTAGAAGCAAGTACCGACATGTCATCTAGCATACCGGGTAGGGTCTTCCTAAGGAAGTACTCATCGATTGTCGGTGGACATTCATCTGACGAGATTGAGGTGTTTCCTTGACCTTTAACCATTATGTTCTCCAGTAAAGGCTGTCACAGGACACAACGCATTCGGAACGACGTGCTGTACATGCATAAATGGTAAGTCGGGGAGACAGTGTTATGTTTATTTAATTTGTACTGTGCTATTGATCATTGTCCATAAATGAGGGTAGGGGTTTGGACCTTCCTGACTAATATATTTTCTTATATATATAAAACAACACATTACAAAGTTAGTTTGTTTCTGTGATTGTTGATTTTGTCTTAAGATTATTATTATTTTTAGGTACACATGTTTACTTGGATCTGAGTTCAGAATATTGGTTTTCTCCTCGTGAATTCCTGGTTTACGTGATGTTTGCCATGTAATTGACTAAAGTTCTAGTAATAAACTTGATCTCTATTATAACCTAGAATTTTCAGGAAATGATTTACTGACCCTGGTCCTCTTATAGTGTCAAGTTATTTATATTAAGGTTGCTTACGTCAGAATTATTTATTCCTATCTTAACTTCTGAAGTGGAATCAGTCTTTTAGTTGTGTTCAGATTTGATTTGAGAGGATTTATTTATTTCAAGTCTTTATCTGAATTACAAAGTGCTCATTAATGCTATCGGACTGAACCTATAGTTTGGGATTATTGTGAATTAATTAAGAGGCATTTTGAATTATATTATTGTGATATATCAAGACTGTTAGCACATCGACATTATTCCAGGTTATTGGTATATCCCATCACTCCAAATTGGAATTCAATCGGAACACTACTAGAATTATTTTCGGAATACTCTACTCTTTTGGACTTGTGATATAACTTTTAGGGCTATTCTGATTTAGTTGACAACTCCGTAAGTTCTTTTTACATTTTTAATTTTATTCTAAGGAAATAAACTATTTGTTGAATTTAACAAATGTTCTTGTCTTCGCTCTTTTCTGTTACCTAATTTAAGACCATAGAGTTGTAAAGCCTGTGCCAGGTTAGTCTAATATGGCCATAAAAGGTTTGACACAGGGCGAACCATCTCCACGGTGTTTGTTTGTGTTCCGCGTTTCAACGCCACAGGGTTTATAAATATTTATAAGAAATGTAGCCAACGACAACGAGCACCCCATTCCATTTACCGGACAACAAAAATAATTTCGTATCGTTTATATTCGGGTGACAGCGTCTATATCTTTAAAAGATTCGGTTCGTTGACGATTGGTAGATCATAGTCTATTTCTTTGCCAGACACCAAGTAGTGCTCGCGTTAAAGATTAGCCGAAATCTTTCATTGAATCAATCGAGACACTTGCTGCGCTTATACTGCTACTCGGCCTGTGCAGCTTGGATTTCTTCCGAAGCCTTGCCATGGCGGAAGCGTTCGGTGTTGGCTTCATTTGATTCTGCAGAGAAGAGAAGGTTTGAGCTAGAGAATGATAGGGTAGTATAAGCAATTGTTGCTTTTATTCGGTTATGATAATATTAGCAGGGATGATGCCTTGTGTAATTGGCATGTTTTGCGTCCAAAGGTCCAAATCTAATGCTTACTTCCTTTGCGTCGTCTTAGAAGTCTAGGCAAATGCTACTAATCTAGATCTTAAAATATCTAACAGAAAGAAATTGAAACCTATAATTTAAGTAAAATCACCAAACAATTCATTTCTATTCAATACGAAATGAAAAGTCAAAAGACATTTAGAATATTGTGAATTGATTCCTAAATGTCTTATCACAAGTCCAATGCTATAGATTATTCCGACTTAATTTCAATAGTATTAAATGTCCTGATATAACAAAATAATGTAGTCCAAGATGTCTTTGAATGAGTTCACAAACTTCCAAAGTAATATATTAATCCAAACAGCAATGAGCAATTAGTAATTCAATTATTATTTTGAATATATAATTCCTCTGGAATCTTTTCTGATTTCAACAACACATCTGTAAACTCGGATCAAAATTGGTTCCAACAGACGGACCTAAAACAGGAATAAAGTATTTGTCTATCAGTTTAGAAGTTTGTTATTTTGTTTTAGTGACTTGTGAAAGACACAGTACTATTCCATATGAAAGGATTAAGCCCATGTAGAACAAATTCTGCGGAATCTGGAGTGCTTATCGTTCCGACGGTTTCCGAGACACTTGCTTTTGCTGTCATTTAGACGATGCTGGCTGCTCTTGCACCTGCAATGGACAAACTTGTCTTGGCGATCAGAATGAGGTGCAAAGAAAACCGGCTACCAAAAGCAGTCCGCTCCAGAAATCATAAAGTGACTTTCCATGTACAATACTGTCCGTAATGCAAAGATGGCTATTGGTTGTCAACAAAGAAGTCTGGATGACTGTATTATGTTTTAAATCAAAAGCTAAACATTCGCTGTTAAATTTAGGCAGAAAATGGTTTACAAATGATGTATACAATCCAATTAGAGACGATTCTCGCGAAGAATCCATGTCCTCCAGTTTAGCTTCCTATGTATCATATGTGTTTGTTACCTCTTTGAAAATGTTCGCCTTAAAGTTCGCTAGATAAGATGTCAGCCATTATTTCGCTGCTCCAGAAGCCACCAACTCAGACTAATGATCACGTTTCTGTGCAAGTGTTTATTCGTCGGGTGCTTGAAGCGCGGCGCGGGTTGCCACACAGTTTTTACATCCGGCTTGCCCGTTATTTTTGCTTTTGAGTTGTCCACTTATAAAGTATCTCAAGCTCCGTGTCACTTACAGCAACCGCCATGGTTCTTATGAAGCTCAAAAAATTGTTGTCTAAGTGTTTAACTCTAAGAACATTATAGATTTCTTAAGGTTACAGTTCCAAGTAAAATAATGGTCCTTCGCATTACCCCAACTCAAGGCTAGGTGTGGGTGGGTGTCGGTAAACAAACTGGTAGGATGCTGGTTGGTCTGTTAGCAAAGCAGTTTACCAAACCTCCTTTCTTAGAAACATAAAGCCCTCTACTAGACTCGCGGCTTTAATTATATTTTTTCTTAATCGTAGCATGTTCGTAAATGAGTCATTTTCTTTGCAAATATAAAGGGCAATTTACAATGTCTGCTCGCAAATGTCACTGGCAACTTTTGAGATATGACCTGAACGTTAAAGCGAGCCTAAGCGAATTTACTAAAGGTCATCACATTGTCTTGGACGCCATAAAAATAAAGCAAACTCGTTGAATATAAAAAGGGTGGTTGATGCGTTTCCTCAAACATTTGGCGACTGCAACAACCTCGGCCTCCAGATCTTTGCCCTCCGGGTTGACTGGTAATAGTGCCTTGTCTTGCCTGATGGTGTAGAGTGCTTGAATGTTATCAAAGGTTGCAGTGCACCTAAGTTCAGCGTTGCACTTGTGCTTGCATGCTTGCTAGTAGATGACGGATACAATTTGGCCATTCCGTATGTTGGGTATGTGTCCACGATGATGTGTAGCACACGTTTAACACATCTGCCGTATAGACCGTAGTTTTAACTTGAGGCACCACATTTTTGTTCCATGCACCTTCCTGACCCGTGAATCGTAAGGTTATGTCGAAGACAAGGGCAAGCAAACCTTGGTGAAAGACACCAACATCAATCGCCGTAAGCTGTTTCCTTGGTAGACTCATTTGCTGTTAATTTATGGCCTCTCAACACTGCTGGTATCTCGACAACCCTTGAGTTAAAATAAGGTTTGTGATGCCGTCGATCTTCATTGACAAGTTTTTAGTAAGTGTGTTGTAGAAATTTTCCAAATCATGCTTAAACGCAGCACTCTTTGTCGCATCCTCGAGCAGCAAACTGTCGCCTTCATTGTTTTTATCGGCGTGTTTGGGTTCATATTTCATGTATAGGCCGGTCTTTATTCTCCACCTTTCTCTGATGACACAACAGTATAGTTTTACCTTTTCCATGGACTGATGCCTGATTATGCGTGGGAGTTCTGCCTGTGTCACAACGTCGTACTCCAGAGAGATACCGTGAATGGTAAAGCTTGATTACTTATAATTACTCTTGAATACCTTACAGTAGTTATTTAACGTCAGCTAGAAGCTGGTGCGGTCCGAAAAGCCTAATTGGTAGTATGTATGTAGTCATTTAGCAGCTCCAAATCGAGCAGCACTACAAAACAATTCCCAGCGTTGCAACGTTAGACATATCGGATTGTGTAGAGTCATGGCATTGTTAGAGCCGATATGTAAAGCGCTAGTGGTATCGTTTTCGATACCCTGACAGACAGCGTTAGTTCGCTACCTCTCCGTCCGCCAGAGATCGAAAACATGGGAATCGTCAATACGGGCTCTATTTGTTTCTTGCAAACTTTGCATTGATCCTTTGACGAATGAGTTGTCCAGGTTTTATTCAAGTGTACGGTTGGCGTCCTGCACTGTTGAGTCGCTTATCAAAACAATTGTGAAATGCCATACCTAGCTATGTCAGGAGCAATACCATTATTGCTGTTAAGGATTGGTCAATGGTGCTAGGGTTTTTAGACTCAACAACGGTGCCACGGACTCCTTTAAGCACGGGGAGGAGAGAACGAAATGGGTCTTGTTTGTATCTGTATTGCAACATGCACAACATTAACATTCGGATATAATTTATTTAATACAGATCTGATCAGTTACCCCTTGAATTTTACGACTGTTCAAGTACTCTCTGATATTGAAATGGAAGATTTTGGTAGAGGAGACGCTGACATACAAGATGAAATAGTCCATACGACATGCATCTAGCTGCCGTCTGGCTATTATAAACAGATAAAGAGATTTGGAAGGTCGATATCCTAGCAGCAGCTGAAGTCGAAATTAATGATTAAAAAGGTCCTCTTTCAGGCAGATGGCATAAGAAATAGGTCATCTTATTCAGATTGTCTTTCCAAATATCTAGTATCCCTGTCGAGTATGAGACGGGATGAACAAAATCATTCCGTAGCAAGTACTCACATTCAAAGGCATTTGATTTGTAGGCGTATATAATCAGCTTAGCAAATTAATACCAAAGGTAATCAGTAAGGCGGTATAAATACTGCTGTCAGTACGAGAGGTGGTTCCGACAGAAACAAGCAGAAAGTCATATATTGAGCCACTCGTTGTGTCGGGAACCAATTGACACCGCGCTCAAAGAAGCGGTGGTACAGGAACACGACAGTGTCACAGTACAATATATCATTGGTCAGCTCAGTACGACAGTTCAAGGGTAACATGCACACTTTCAATTACCCTCGTCAAGACTGTATAGGCCGATAAAAACGTACATGTAGAGAGGAGAACGCTGACCAAAGCGGAATACGAGACGCCGATCCACAAGATACGAGACTGCACTACAGGTCTGAAGTTGTAACACGAGGGTGAACTAAAACTGGTTAAATATGTACAACGGGAACTTCACACTAGAATCTGCTATTTCGAAAGACCATCAACAAAACTCGGCACGGGGAAGCAACGCTCGCCAAACGCATGCAAACACGCTTTCATGAACAGGGTATCACTATAGACTCGATTCTCACGATGCTGGGGTTTATATAAGTACATGTGTGTCCTGGTTTAATATAAAACAAGCTGTAGCTGGCCTGGATGCTGAAATTACTCGTAGAAAAGTATTTTGTGGCGATGCCCAATATTATTTGCCCTAATGTGTCATTCCTCCTACTATAAAAAACAGCTATAATTATCATTGACTGCCTGACATAGAAATTTGTCTTGTCACCTTTTTTTGTTGACCGTTCTCCGCTGACGCAGTAGCTCTTGCGAAAGCTGTGCGAACCAATTTGCTGAGCTAAGCTTACGTAAAGACCTTATGTGAGCAGAATGGTACCGCGTCACTAACATCCCTTAAACTACGCATTAACGTGTAAATTCTAGCGTAACTTTAAGGGTCTAGTATAGTGTAATACACACTATATATCAGAATGTTAATTTTTCGGCACGTGACTCAGAAATGTGCATTAAAATGAAGATAATGTGCGCATTTATGGATGTGTTACGGAAAACACGCAGGAAATATTTGTATACTTAGTTATAATAAGATTTCAGGAAGTGACGTACTGTCGGGAGGTCCCTCAAATTTAACGTGTGTGGTGATGATGGCGGAATCTAGTAATGATTCTAGAGAATTTACGGAAAATGTGTCATACTCATCTTCGTCGTGTGAGGAAGGTGATGGCGAAGGTCGCGAACGCAATGAATCTTAAGAAGATTCTGCTCGCTGAGGTTAGACAATACAAATTTAAGCCCGAACGAGATGAGAAGGTGGACGATGACCCTAAAGACAACATTGGGCGTAATGAGGCCGACCAGCGCTTGGGCTATTCATTCTGGTAATTACTATTATCATTATGGTAATTATTATTATTATTCTTTTGTTAATATTATTTCAATTTCATAATGAAACGATAATGGCACGAATTCATGCGAAACTTGGATGTCTTCAGAGCAGATTTTCATGTGTGCGTGGTTCATTAGCAACTAGTGGTGTTAAAAGTTAAACACTTAAGACTCAGACTGCCAGAGGTGTAGAAATAAATACTTTATTAACTTTATGACTCAAGTTTGTTCTTTTAAACCGTGATAAAATGCAGACCCAAATGTACTTTCGTTGTGATTGTTTAGTACCCTCCACAGATAGTAAAATTGAAGAATTTTATTAAACAGAAAATGTAATCATAGACCCAGTGTATCCATATGTTTAACAAGCATATAATTTCTCTGTGTGTCTTGGTGTATAATACTAGTGGCAGAGGAAGTATACAGATTTATGGGGAAACAAATTTTGAGAATACTACATTTGTGATTAAATGTTCATTATTGTGTTACAAAGGTAAAACGAAAGTCTAACCATGCATCACATATATATATAGTTTATACTTTATCATGCAAGAACTTTTCATACATTTTACCCACAAGTTTACTATCTAACACAATAATGAATGATGAAGTGTATTTTCAATGTATATTGGTGTACCTGTGGAAATTACAGCAGTAAAGAAATAGTCGAGAAGGGTATATGCTGAAAAGAGATCGTATGCTTTTGGATAAGACTGAGGAGGTCACGGTGGATTGTATCACTGATCATAGAAGATTTCATAGTTTGCTTGGATGAATATGTCCTGGAAGCAGCATACTGTGCCTACAAACGGCAATATTTAAATTACAAGGAAATCCTGTCCAAGGACATGAACACTTGTTGCAGGCAAACTATTCTTACATTAGTTATGGTGTCATTATTTTGATTGCTTTAAACTCATGTGAAAATTATACTTAAAATTCCTTTTCATAAAATTCATCATTTATTGACAAAATGTATCAGTTTTATCACGTTACTTGAGTGTAAAATTTTTACCCAAACCTTTCATTTTGATAATAGATCTTGCTAAAATCATTCGTCCATTATCTTGGAAATTATCATGAAAAATTCTTTAATGTTCTATAATTTCATTTCTAGAACATAATTTATACTATGACATTAAAAACATATTGATGTTTGTTCATGTTCACTTTTGATCTATTGTTCTGAAGAAAAGATAAAAATAAATGTGTCGAGCACAATTAACATTACTTCTATTTCTTGAAATGTGACGTCGCTTGTACATAGTTTAAATGTGTTTACTAAATATTTTAAAAATGGACTTATGCATAAGAAATAATGAAAAAGTAAGCTCATTTTTTGCATGAGTGTCATGTATGAATGCTGTCAAGTACATGAAACTTTGCAACGCCTTTGCTCTTTCTCTTTACTTGCTGGACATGTACTTCACAACCTGTTTAGTAGGTGAAATTTTGGACATGTGTATACATCGTGGTGTTCACACAGATGAGGATTTCTCGTGAATATGTGTATCAATTAAAGTGTATCATTGCTAAATAATAACAAGTTCACAAGTGATTGGTTTACCGAATCAAACGCTGACATAATTCTACTGAGCATGGTTAATACAATGTTATATGTTTCGTTTGCTTTTTTGTTTTTTCTTAAGTATCCTATCAGCCTAATATAGATCAGCAGTACTGCATGGTGGTGTATCTAATCCCTGTATCAAGCGTATGACAATGTGTTTCATGCCTTTGCCGTATATATGGTAGTCACACACGAAGTCTTTTGCATGTCTGAACAATACTTGACAACTGCACCAAACCTTTTTGGTTACTTTTACAACTAGGAATTGATCATATAGTTTGACATATTACCAATACATTGTAGTTTTTCCGCAATAAAAAATTACATAACTTAATTATTGATTCATATGATGATATAATTTGTGAGGCCTTAAGAATCCATATCAGCTATACAAACCATGTAAACAGGGAATGAATGTAAAGTTCACTGTGACATCTAAATGCACCACAGGCTATGTCACACCATCTACTGTCTTCAGTTCTCTGTTACAAAGTCTTTACACCGAAAGAATTAAACTGTTTTTAAAAATTCATTTTAACTATGGTTCTGTGCATATTGTAAATAATAATGCTATACTCTCCACATATAACGGACATTACTATTCGCACTCATGATCAATGGATTGTGGGTTTGACTCTGATCTAGACTGTTATATATTGACACAGTGGTGTATATTCTGGCAAACAAGGTAATTTACTCCCAGTGCCTCAACACAACGGGGTAATTAGCCTTTACAATTAAATACAATCAATACATCAAGTTTTCACAACATTTTGGCTGTAGCAGAAAACTTGTTTTGTCATTATTATTATTGTTGAACAGGCAAGATATAAGCATGGACATTCACATGAATTTTTTCGGGAGTGGTAATAATGGGGGAGTGGGCAAAACCGAAATCCAAGAGACACACGCGCACACACACGCGTGCGCGCGCTCGTCGTAGTAAAGCATGATTCATTTTGGGACGTAGCGGTGGGGTATTATGATTTGCAAACACCCTCCCACTAAAGTTGCCCTCTCCCATTGATCGTTCTTTTTCTAGGTATATTTGTGGAGAGGGATAGGGGCTGACAACCAATAATATAGCAAGATAAGGATGTATGCATATTTTACCCTCACTAGCTCTCGTTTCTGTACAAGCTTCTCTCGGGCTTCATGCTATTAGCCTTGGCGTAACCCTTGGGTTTTGTTGATCTAGTGTTCACAGACTCAGTAGGCGAGAAAACATGTTTGATACTGCATTTGGCAGGAGTCGTCTTATGGTCATAATAACAAGTGACTTTAATTTTATAGACGGTATCGAAATCGTCGTCTCTCAAATGATCACTGCAGACTATCTGGCCTGTTACAGGTCGGATAAGGCACGGTACCAACTACTGACTACAAAAGTAGAAATGCACCGTTCCCTACCGCACGTCACTTCCGCTTTGTCTTACGGAAATTGCCGAGCGCACAATCAACAAGGAGCGTTCTGCCTTGTGCGAGCAAAAATCGATGTTTTGATGAGGTATTTGACGTAATACCTTTGAAAATCACACATAGAAGATTAAATTTATCACATAAACGAAAATTATGTGAGTACATTAGTAGACCTTTAAGGCTGGCACCTACTTGGCATTTGTTTTGCGCAAAGAAAAAATGGCTGCTTTTATTATCTTTAGACTTAATCAAAATCAAAATGCCATACAAAGTTTGTTACACATGTTCGGGACAGAACACATGTCCTCGATGGTTTGGATGACCTGAGTTTAATATCAAGATATCGTTTTCGAAGAAGCATTACTTTGCAGCTGAGAGATTTTGTGATTGACGAGAGAGAGAGAGAGAGAGACCAACGCTGAGATCTCATCCGATACTCGCAAACATTCAGGTTTTCTACAATTGCAATGTTATCTCATTAATTCTCATTCAAATATGCAACTTGAAAACCCCTGCTAAAATTAGTATTTACTTTCACAGTGAGGATCTGCTAACTGGCAAGGGGGGTGTGTGCTGCATCTGGTAACTTGTTCAAAAATATAAAATAAAAAAGTAACTTCGTGTGTATGTGTAGAATAACAACGTTTGATCAATAAAACATGACTAAATTTTGCGACAACAAGAAAGAACCTTATCTGTAATATAATGATATAGATAAAACGTCAGACTCATGTGATTATATCAAGAATATTAACAGTTTGCATCCAAATGAATAGGTTTGGTTTACCAGCAGTTAATATATATTTCAAAATGTTCATTAACACACTGACAAGTGTGGACTGTAACCCAGTCATGGTTACCGATAGAAGGGGTGAAAACACTGAATAAGATCATTTCTACCCGTCTTGAAATATTAAAGGTTCAGTATGGGGTCCGTATAAGCATGTGGCTCTCATATATATTAGCTTTTATTGTTTTTGTTTTTTTACAAATTTAATTATAATATTACAGCGATATAGTTTTTGCATTTGATTATCATAAAAATGGCTTCTGTGCATACAAAAAGGTTAATATTAATAGTTTACACTCTAAAATAGTTTTTGCGAGTTCCTGGACAATGTCAATATTTTAAATAAAAAACAAATATTTGCTAATAATTTTTTTTGTTGTCTTTTGGTAATCTGATCGTTATAAAAAAAACGCCACCCACATCGATAAAACACTTCGTCGAATGTGTACTTGATAAATAGGAATAAGTACTGACACGTATAAAATGCTGGAAAGGAAAATGAGGGATAGATATGCAAATATATATTGAGGGACTTAACTGAGATGATCAGATAGCATAGTCACAAAAAATACTTATATAAATACAGGCAGAATTAGTGATATGTCTGCATATATATTTCTTTTTGGAGACTCGGGGTGTGGGGGTGGGATGGGGAGGTGGGGCTGATTCTTAAATAAGGTAAAATGTACTTGCTTGCAAGTTACAGTTCCATTTACCCTCAGCTGTAATGTATACATAATAAACCGCACTCACTTTCTATATCTGTACGTACATACATACATGCATACATACATACATACATACATGCATACACACAAACACATACATACATATACATACATACATACATACATACATACATACGTGTACAAATTAAATATTTCAAATATAACAGTAAGTTCCAGCCTATCTAAACACAATATAAATTTATGAAATAGTAACATAAGTAAAAAATGATAAATGGTTTATTTAATTCATTATCAATGTAACACATTCTATGAAGATATTCGAGTGATGATCATAATATTAAACAAACTTTCACAAAATGCTTGACTAATTTACACTAACAAAACTGTGTCAGTTTTAAAAAAATTCTTGCATTAAGCTGCAAGATGAAGAACTAAAAAACTTACAGTAGCAAGAAGTAATTTGATTCTTTTTGAATTTTCATCTGATGACCATAACATTTAAAAACAAATTTCACGGCGATATATAAATATGAAAAATTTGAAACTCATTCAGTTCACAAGATCTGACCACACTCTGCAGGCAATTACTCCTACAACATTTGCAGGACATAACTGACACATGGAGATGGTTGGTGTCTTCGTATCGCATATTGTTTGAGACACGCTTGATATATACCTTGATATATACATCTTCGTTTAAACAACATACCAATATTACAATACATTAATGAACTTTCACCTGCATGCATTTGCTGCATGCATTTGCAGCATAGACAATGAAACAATTATTCTTAGGAAGTGGTTGTCGATTAATGGCATTTGGATATTTAATTAAAGTAATTTTAAATAAATAAGTATTCTATTTTTCATTACTTAAACCTTAGTTGGCATAGAATAATAAGGGTGGCAACTCATGATATCCAATAGATGTCGCTAAGACAAAGCACGGAAATATCTTATCTATCCACCTAAATGTAGTTTGGTTTGACATATGAGCACCTTGGCTATCAAAGATGCGTAACACTGAGATTGATGGCAAGCGTCTTCTTTAAGGTTAATGTAACACTGAGACATCCAGCAAAGGAACTCTTTCTATCTGAAGTCGGTGATCTCAGTGATTTTTATGGAATTTCAGTATCTTTGTTGCATCATCCATCAATAAATGTTCAAGTAACATCAACTATATTTTGTCCGATGTAGACCAAAGAAGAACAAAAACAATGGATTTTACAGGTTAGGCTGATTTCCCTATATACTGGGACATTGATCGGACATTGCTTATATAGACAGTGAAGTGAATCCATTTATATTTGCAGGAAAAGGTTCCATGCCGTAAATGTGCAAGCTTTGGTTAGTACTGATTTAAGGTATTAAGTACCATTATCGTAACTATAGTAACTTGTCTAATTATTGATTATTTATATTAAAATATTAATTTCATCCGAAAACAAGTGCAAAATAAGTGTGAGCCCACAGTCACGAAATACCTCATCCCTCAAATCGATAAGGATAATTCTGATATATAAATGAATGGGAAAATATGAACAAGTTTTCTGAGTAATACAGCCTTGGTAGTGTAGCACAAATCCGAACAAACGAGTTTATATTTTCCCATACAAATGTAGAAATCTTTTCATTATATACCCATTTTGTTATTCAACTTAAGGATTAATAATAAAAAGAATATTAAGCAAGACATAAAGTAACAAAATTGAGGATGCATTAAAAAATAAATACACAACTGTACATTCATTAATGCACAATAACAATTTAAATGCTCAAACAGCGCCGCTCAGCTACCTTTGAACTTCGTCACGCGCTCAACATTATTTTTTAAAAAATGTCGTCTTGGTTTACTTAAAAGTGATATTTAGAGTCATGTTATGAATGAATGGGCATTGAAACAGCTTTTCAAGTTGGTCAGGAAATATGGATTCTGTTTTTTCTGTCGATTCTACTCAATTTTGATTTTGTGCTTGTAATTGACTGTATTTATTAGCTTTGTCAAATTTTGGAAAAAGTATTGTGCAAAAACCAAAGTGAAACATGGTCAGCAGCTTAAGTTCTCTAAATTATGTTATTAAAGGTTTCAGCTAGTAGAAATTTCAGTTAGAAAATGATGTTTTAAAATGCATTCTACCAAATTATTTCATGCATATTCTAATTACAAAGTATAAAATTGCAAGCATACTTGCAAACATGTCAAACGAAAGTTTGGTTTTATTTATTTATATAAATTTAAAGCTTATTCGTTTCATTTATAGGTATATCCACAAAACAGGAGGGCACCTACACTTCCAGCCCCCACAATATCTGAGGATTATCACAGTTGTCTTCAAACTGCACCAAAAAAAAAAAATTTATTAAAATTTACTCATAGACTATGATGGCGATAACGATGAAGATGATGATGATAAATAGATAATTGATGGCTTGTCAATGCAAAACTATTGGGGCAATTTCGAAACACATTTTCTTTAACGTGAACTACTTGCAAGGCAATGTTTAATATAATGCTGATCAATTTATCGTAATATTTTACTGGTTTTCATGTGTTTTACGGTTATAAAATAAATGTCCATATCATCAAGTCAATAATTGTTTTTTTTTTAAACTATTTTTTCTGCACATAATTAAACTTCCATTTTGATAACTCAAAATGTTTAAACATTAATTAAAGTTAACGATTGGATACACAGAGAAGTACGATGTAGTGTACACACAATTTATCTTCTTCAGTTGGTATATTTTCTCAAGAATTTCCAAAATGCTTCTTTTTAATTTTAATTTCTCCTCGTCAATCTCTGACTGTCTTATCTGGCATGTACAAGTTGTCTGGGTATCTACACACGGAAATAAATAATTGTATATATATATTATGTTGTCTCAAATGTAATACTAACAACATGGATCGTGATATAAAAATTTAAACATTTTAACAAACAATAGATATTATAAATTGTCTTTCATTTTGCTGTTGTCAACATATTACTTACTGCATTCACTTATCCACTGTTCTTAGTCAGTAACCTGATATATAACTATGCCCTTTATTAGTTGTTATACACATCTTTCTATTTATACATGTTTTAATTGTGTATATTACTGTTAGGACAATATTTATTGGAAAGTATCCCTTGTGTTAATTGATGCAATAACTACATACTGTAACGGTCAGGATTCTCAGTAACTTACAATCAAACATTTTGTCACAACCCCCTCTTGTAGTTCATTTTGTTTTAAAGTGAAGACAACACAATTGCAGAAGTAAATACTGATATTATATTAATGACATTCAAACAAAACAAAACATTCAAACAACAATAGATTAGGTTGTTAATTGTTTAATCTGGATCATCTTCAAGAGCAAGCTTATATTTTTATAATGATATTTAAAGCACCTCCAAGGTATGGATTGACAATTAATGTAGCATTTAGGAATGCTTATAAAGGAACAAAACCACTAATCATAGTGTTGTTTTTAACCTAATAATTAAACCCTTGGTGTCTTGTATTATGTGATCGTCCGTAATAAAATAGTTTGTTGTCATATCTTTAATATGTGCCTACGTTATGGTCCGTGTCATTTGAGATCATCTAAGACTGTCCTCAGGAACGTAATCTAGGTTATTTCTGATACATATTTAGAAATTTTGAGACTATTTCTGTGTGGGAGGCATTATTTTCTGCATTTGCAGGAGACTGTATTTGTACATTGTACAGTATCGGGCTTCGCATTGGTGTTTGTGCGCCCGATCTTACGTTTGATCACTATACTGATACTCTATCCCGGCTCCAGTAAAGCGATTCAACCTGTCATGCATAAATAGACAAAACAGTGTTTCTGCCCTGCTGCCTTAACTGTCCTGTGAGAGGTAGTCAGCTTTAACTTCTTTGAAAAGACAAACGCGCATGTGTTTGGGTCCCATGTGTCATGGATAGGCTTGCAACCGTTGTTGCCACTATAGTTCAACATAGTGCAAAGACCTTGGTTTTCGCTGTGATTCTAACACCTATCAGAATTTTGTAACAACATTAAAGTCATTGAACAAACGTTCCTAGGTAACTATGTCGCTACTGGTATCAAGCATTTTCTGTCATGTTTGACCTGGACGTAGTTATTGCATCTGGGTGAGAATCTTGTTCACTTGATAGGAAAGAACGAACTGATAAAAGCTGTGCAATACTTCTGGCATCCATGTCCTTTATATTCCATGAAGGATTATCGTGCTTTTGTCTTTTCTTGATTATATGATTTACTTAACGCTTATTTGATCGCCTAGTTTGATCTTTCTTTTCTCGCATTCATAAATGTAAAAGGTAAATTGTCCGAATAAATATTAAATACGTGGAACGAAATTAAGTGAGATGGTAGGTATGAGTGTTTGGAGCCAATGTGGCACATCCTTCGGCAGGTACTATGTTCTGTGTATATATATATATATAACACGCTTATGTATGTAATTAAAAGGAAAAACTGACAAACAACAGTGCAAGTTGTCAGTGCAACCCAAGAGCTTTTGGAATCCATTGATTCCATTCTCAAAGCAACAAAGCTCTATTGGATGATTGCGCAAACGAGACATGGACAAATCACGAAACCAGAATATGTTTTGGTGTTGGTCACAGGTATTTGCAAAAACAATACAGTAAAAATGGGACTTCCAACGTTTCTTGAAGCTAGTATTGCCATGAAGAATCCTAATCAATTTGTCAAATAATCAAATAAAAGTGGCATCTGCCTTCGCATGCGAATATCACAACCAAATAACAATTATAACATGTACAGTAAACGCAATGCCCTGAACTATTTGCGTTACCCGAACAGCTTTCTCTAGTCCACCCGTTGAGACAACAAAGTGCGTAATCCAACCATTCAACACCAACAGGAATACAACGGTTGCCAACCCCTTTTTTAACTGAGAGTTTGTGATGGGAAGTGGGGTACTGGCTGTAAGAAGGTTCATATTTATCAACCAAACATAATAAACAACCCGCACAACCTATTCATGAAGCCCGTACGGAAGGCAATTCATTACAAAATCATATTGGTTATGCTAATTCATCCGTGAGAGATTGTGGGATTTCAATCTTGTCTTTTCAGTTGTGGAATTACAAACTTGTGTTTTCTAGCTATAAATGCAGTTCGATTGACCTCGTGTCTCGTTAAAAAAAATAACAATACAAAAATTGTTTCTTACTGGTCTCCTTTCAGGAAGCATAATTGGCCTGTATTATTAAAACATACTCTATTAAACTCCTAAATTATATCTTACCGGTATCAACATCAGATCAAAGTGAACTATATCCGCTCTAATTTAAATGGAAATTAAAACAAAAGCATACCTCTTCTTTAATGCATTAAATGTTGCGAGGTAAGAAGCAAACGTTTAAGCAACTTTTGTGCTAGATTAGAGGACGCGTTTTCCTTCAAGTTGCCATGTTGAATATCCTGACTTAAGTTTTTTTTTTTAAAGAAAGATAAAACCAAATATCACAATGCCTATAAACGCACCGCTGTCATCAGAAAATCTTACTTCTTAAAAGCAATGGATCCATCTACAGAGCTAATCAACCATCTGTTTGAGCGTGGCTTGATAGATTATTTCCCCCCATTTCCTATGACATCAAGACAATAGTCACTATCAACTTAAGATACTTGAACGCGAAAATACTACAGTAATTATTTCTAATCATACTGTCAAGTTGTGTGAAAAAAATTTGTTAACAATTTCTGCCTCATGTTTATGAAAGTCTTCTGATAGAATTCATAATTCAAAGTACTTTGGTAATGTCAATCCGTGTTATATAATATTACGATTTTAAATCGATTCTAAAACAAAGAATCTACCTGTATGTGAATTAGCTATTGTGTTACGGTCAAATTCGGAGTTACTTCCTTTGAAGAACTTTGCCTTTGGGGCGAAAACCTCTGTTTGTTTGCAATTAGCAGTGATGTCACTGGTCGGCTTAGGCTTAGAGGCCTGAAACCCGATATTATAGCACATCAGTGATACTATCCCTATACCGTTTTCAAAGAGTCTTATGATAGTCGAATTGTTTCTCACGCAGCCAGATATTATTCTGTTAATTTGGTGTGAAAGAATCAGTGCACGTCTGGTATTTGGCGAGAGCAGGTCATAGGGAAGTTGAAGACACTAGACTGCGCTCCGAGTTCCGAAGTTGAGCGCTCGTTAAAAGGGTGAAAAAGGTAGATCTAGCAACTTCGGAACAATAGATTCTGAGGTAAAATATATTCGCCCGAATCTATCTCACTTCCTTACTAGGTGTCGTAAGATTTATACGTTATTGTGTACATTTAATTTAGTAGAAATGTAATCTTCCACATATAGCTGAATTATCAACATGTGGTAATGTAGTATATAGCGAATTAGTAATATTCAAGATTAATATATGTAGTTGTTAGGACAAAATCGATGTAGATGGTGTAATCTCCTGCGATGTTGCATCGTTTTGCAGCAGAACTGAATTTAATAGGGAGTAATGTTAGACCTTGTACTTGTTTGTATTTGAATATATAGTTATTGATTGTGCAGAGTTAGGCATGGTCGGTCTTGTGCACGTATAATTAGACAGTTATATTTGTATATGTCTTTTATAATTTGTAAGGTAGAAAATGCCTAGAAATATTGTTGATGCTGATAGTTACTATATAGTGAATTAGGGATAGGTATGTATGTATTAGAACTCGTGATATTTTTGTTGTTGTTATAGCCTTTATTATAAATCACGATTGTGTAAAATATTTAGATGTGAGTGTATGAGTTAACCTAATGATTTAATTGTCATTTTGCCGATGAAAGGTCTGTGCGAGTGTTTAATTCTCCTGTGTTCGAACAAGGAGGCACCATGGTAAGTTCCTTTTAATCCACAGAAAGCTTTCCTTGTGGGATAGGGCGCCACCCGACGATTAGGTACAAGAAGGCGTGGAGAGCACGTAGAGGTAGGCCGTTGTGCGAGGCAGGAGCGCCGGATACGGAAACGAGGGTACTGGAAGTACCGACAAGCAGTGCAGCGAGAACGGAACCTAGGGTACCTGAAGTACCCACAAGGCGAGCCTGGAAAGGGTACCAGGAGTACCGAATGGAATACAAGGTGGAAGTTACAGATGAGTAACATAGAAGGGATACGGGAAGCAAACCATCTTACCCTTCGTTTCGTGGGATGAAATAAATGGCAATTTGGATAGGTCGTGTATTGATTGGAGGCAATTGCATTGAAAACTGTCTTGTAATTATGTAATACCATGGTATAGTTTATTAAATTGTTATGCATTTCATCTTATTAATTTTATATTTTATCACCTTGACCGTCGGCTTTGCTGACTGGGGGCTCAGAGTTATTTAACCTTTAAATTGTCCGTCCTTCTCCTGGGTTATTAATAATTCCGCAATGGGCATGTGACCATACAATGGCCAGAATCACGAAACTCTTATTTCACACTTGCTTGGCTGTTTTTATTCTAAGATTTTATGTTTCCTCAGTAAGCTTTTTCAAGCAGAATTTCATGCCATCCAACAAACAACACGACAATTAATACAGAAAGGATATTTACTTGAAACGAGCAAACAACGGATCTATTTACATCGAGTTAGAAAAAATACACTTGGAGAAAGTACATTTTCAGTTTCCATTTCATGCTCAAAGGTATTAGCTAGGTATTGGTTGGTTGGTTTGTTGATTGATTGATTGATTGATTGATTGATTGATTGATTGATTGGTTGGTTGGTTGGTTGGTTGATTGATTGATCCATCCATCTATCCATAAGTCCATAACTCCTTGTATTGATTCACTGTTACAAGGCAAGCAGAACCTATGAAGGTAGCTTCTAAAAGTTAGTAAATAACCAAGTATTTATATTATATATATATATATATATATATATATATATATATATATATATATATATATATATAGAGAGAGAGAGAGAGAGAGAGAGAGAGAGAGAGAGAGAGAGTTGAGGAAGAAAATGATATCTCATGAAGAAGAGTTGTATAACTTTAGTGTATAACTTGCGGTGGTGGGAAGGTTAATATCATGTATATTTTAAATAAATAAGACATTAGTTATTGCCTTCTTTGAATCTCAGTCTATTCCGTTTGTGCACTGCATTGTATTATCGTAGGTAAGATAATGAATAATTGAAAAATCAAATTAAACAAAGCAATATTGTTTCTATAATGTAGTCTAGATTATGAATTATCGTTCATAGCGTTTCAATGTTTTGCTTCTTTTAATTATTGTTAACATTTTCCATATTGTGTTCGAAGTACAACCACATGTGGATCTTTATAATTTTGTGAGGTTACCTTCTCAGATGCTTTACTAACTTGTTTTTAAAATTTGATTTTGGTCTTGCTCACGTTCCACTTAATTTTATCGTTCATTTGGAAAGTTACGTGTTCATAAATAAATGTGGTAAGCGTTCTCTCTGATACCATTTCAAAATGTTAGAAATGACTTACGAAGTTACCTTGAGTTGTGAAAACTCATTTGAAATTAAATTGGGGATGGGCATAAAATCAACGTATACATTGCTTTGTACTATATGTGGTGAAGAGACAGACATTATATATGAGGAAGAGAACCACGCAGTTTTACAAAATAAGCAGTCACCGTTAACTTTTTTCGTAATTAATGCAAAAGAATCCATAAAGAAATGGAAAGTAGAGAACAATAAATTACAACATCTGAAAATGATTTTAAACTTTTACGAGCAATGGTATTTACAAACATTTCAGATGTCATTGTTTTATTTGTTTCTCTTCCATTTCTTCAACGCTGTTTACTTACATTATCCTGTTTATTTCTTTGTAAGCCCAATTTTTGCAATTGCTCAACTTAATTCCTACATAAGCTCTTTGGTTTCTGTAGAAACTGAGCTTTAATTATTTTCTCTTCCATAAATTCAAATTATTTTTCATAACGTTTTTATAATCAAAACATGTTTGTTATATCCTAACACCTCATCCTACAAAATAATGTTGTTGAAAAGTAAAAGCCTTTGTGTATTCATTTTCACACAATGAATGCTTCTCTTCTCAGGTCAATAGCTTGGGTGTAGACCAGGTGTGATTGAAATGAAAAGAATTTTAAAAATTACATTTTGCAATGATGATGATAAGGGAACTACATTATTTCAACTTGATGATACTCTAAAGTTATCAATTATTGTGAAATTTTTGGTCAAACAATACAAATTTATTTTGAAATTACAGCAGATAGTTGGACTTCTAGCAAGGTAAATGAACTCATAAAGAAGAACCTAAAACAAAAGGAGCACGAAATGAATTAATCATAGATAACTTTAAAAAAACACTGTAACACTGTTTTCAAACACCTACTGGAAAATTGGCTCCAATGTCAAGGAATAAGACATAAGAAGAATGAAAGTGCCAACGAAATATCAGATACTAAAGATAGCGTTTTTGCTTATTTTTTCTTTAACCATACTTTGGCTTGATAAATAGAATATCGTTGCTACCCGTTGAGTGATTCTGTCACAATTTAGAATTGATATGCAACCTAGCTAATCATTACAGCCTACTATTGTACAAACAACCAATGTAAGTACCTACATATATAAAGATGCAAGATCTGGATCGTACTGATCTACAGCTCAGAAATTATATGTGGCAGTCGAATTTTTTTGATCAAATTCAAAGGGTACTACATTCACACGAAGACCAAAAATAAAAGTCACGTATGCAAGAAAATCAATGGCAGATTAGATGGATATAAGAAGCTACTGTAATTGAGACCTTAAATAGAAGCTTTGAAAATAGAAATCGTGCATCATCTCGAACTATTCGGTGGCTTGATAAAGAAATTAACTAAGAAATACGTGATCATGATAAATAAACTACTACGTGAAACAACAAAGATAAAATTATTTAATGGGTGAACATGGAAACAAACATACAATGTGTTTTCATCTCGGAGAAAGACATTCATTGTTATTAAAGGAATCACAAGTATTATTAACTACTGATAATACACAACTTCAACATCAACACTTGCTCTTTCTGTAGCAAAATTGATTTTTTAAAAATGTTGCTTTCTCTACACGTACTTGTATTCAAATTGCTTTTGATGAGTTTGTCCCTTTTAGTCCAGTCCTTTCTCCAAATCCAGGCGCATAATTTCTTGTGACAAAATAAAATGGCTTGAAAAGGTAAGATAAATATTTCACTATGTGAAAGAAGTAACAGCTACAATACATGAAAAAAAGTGTGATGTGACAAATGGGTATTCGTCAGACTGCTATGAAATGATGTAAACAAAGCAAGGAGTACGTATGCACAGATAGGCACACGCACATAATGCGATGAGGGGTTCATAAACTATTTCAAAAGCTAAATCACGGCTGTTTCTACAACCATTGGTATTAATATAAATGTTTTCTTATCTCATTGTCAAAAGTATTTGGTTAGTTTTGGGCGTTTCTAAATGGCCATGAGTCATCTACCATATTGTGTCTCTCACATATTGTTTATCAGCCTTTAGAACATCATCTTTGTTACCTCATTAGTGATGGCATGGTTTAACCCGTGTTTGAACGGGTTACTAGTTTCCAATGGATTGCTATGATGTCCGACAATATTAGTCTATTTTCACTCTTGAATCTGCTAAGTATCGTTGTGATTTGACTATAATGTTTTCAGTTGCGTTATAACAAACTCTTCTAAAATTAATATCACTATTAACATTTTTAACAACATCAAATACTGACTATGTAATGGATGTTCTATTTAAACTATAACCGTTTACATGATATATAAACTCAATGTTGTCAGTTCCCTTAATACTGCTATATATTTATTTTGCTTCGATCGCCAGTGTAAGGGATATGCCACTTTCATTTGGTACATCATCTCTGAAAGAGAGATGTACGTTTGGTACATCATTTATTTTAATGGAATGATTTGTTCAGATATTTCCCAAAAGGAACACATTTCATCATACCCTTTGCATTCCGCTAGTACATATGTTGTACCGTTCATTTGATTGGTGTTCAAGAACTTTTAAACTTTATATACGTCAGATAGAGATGGAATTGTAGTAGTTTAAATGTTGATTACAATCAAGTGATTTTAGCACAGGACCGGTTCATTTCACGTCGATTCCAGTTTAAAGCTTCAATACTCATTTTCTTTGACATTTACCAGAGACACCCAAGAACAATAGAAAAGCAAAATTTTAGAATTTGATGCTTATTGTAGAATTGTTGAATGAATCATGGTATTATTTCACAAGAAGCTATAACAAATATCTAACAAATTTATGGAACTGTACAAAGACTAGAGAGCATTATTTTTTTTTTAAAGTGTTAAAAGACCTAGCATTATTGTAATATTGTAAATTATTTCCGCTTCGTGTAGGCGTACGGGGATATGTCTAGCCTTTCTGCAAATGTAAATTAATGCTATCTTCTTACATGGAGCTGAAAGTTGCTCAGAGAACACGAAATAAAATGCAAGTTTTTACACAACATGGTTAATAGCACAAAATTAAATTAGGACAACCAGTACAGTTTTAGGGACGATATAAATATTTCGCCTGAAAGCAATAATCCCGATATTAACGGACAAGGTGTATATGTTCAAATATGGTCAAATCTACTTTTGTTGCAAAAGGAAATTTTTAAGAAAATAAAATCTGTTTTCATTTCTCGATTTTAAACAGTAGGAAAGAGATCCTGCAATGTTCATTCTGCGCCATTGTCGCTAAATAAACGATTCTGCTATCCGGTGATGTACTATCCAGTTTGGGACATTATCCATACATATAAATCAATATATCTGGTTATCTGACAACGAATGCATCTGGAAAGCCTATATTTAACATGCATGAACAAGAATTTCTAAATGATGATGTTAAACTACTATAGTTGCATATCATTTTGGTTAAATAATGTCAACTTTTAATGACTTCGCGGAAAATATTCGAGTGCCATTTCAATATTGGATCGAAGTTCTATTTTTAGCCAGCCATGTTAATAGTTATGCACAATATAGTAAATGCTTAGAACTGTATTCTAGATTTCAATGTTTTCCACCCAGTTTCGAAATAAAAAAACGTTTCCCTCAACACAGATAAACATGCCTGTAACTATACTGGCCATTTCCGGTCTACATGCATTAGGGTCAATTTGTTTTTCCCACTTTTCGAAATTATATTCAGCGAAAATTTTAATGGTTTTCAACCAAATTTTATTTAGAATTTGCTCAAAGCATAATCTGTTTCCGGTTTTCAATACTAACTGGATCATTTATATGTACTGTCCATCTATATTTAGGAGTTATGCCAAGTGTTTGTTGTAATCAACCAAACCGATAGTGTTTTAATTCATCGTCAGAAATGAGTTACGTTTGTCACGATAAATCGTATATAAGTTTCAAGGCTGAAACCAGGTAAACATCGCGTGATCTAAATGGAGGTCATGGGTTTTTTAATAAGCTAGGCTGACCTAATTATTGATAGCTTATGTAACCCACGTAGACCTATTTATGATTTAGTTTATGAATGTGAGACGCTATCTAATGCATATTGATAATCTGTATGGTAGAATTATCAGGTAAAATTAGGCATTCTTAATAGTACCACCAGTTTTGGAGGTTATTCAGTTATGCTGAAAAGATTCATTCATTTATTTAATTTAATCATTCGTTGTCATTACCATCTTCGAATTATTCATGTCAATTGGAATAATAGCTGTACGAAATAACTATGAATTCATTTAAAGACTATTTGGATTTGTAGCAGTCAGGGATTATATTTAATTCATTTAAAAACATGTTGGGATTATGTCATTGCTATTCTTCTATACCGCTGATTCGTCAACATTGATAGCCATCATTTAGAATAAGTTTGGTTCTCATTCGGATTACTGGATACTTTTGGAAATGATAAAACATTTAGGACTTTATGATATTATTCATCATCATGTAAATTATTTTTCCTTTTTCACTTTAGCAATTTCGAGAAATAAATTATATTTTCAATTATACAAAACTTGTTGGTTTTCGCTCTTTCTTGTTACTTATTTCAAGACTATACAATCTTAAAATTTATAAACTAGTGCTGTCAATTTCGCACCAGCACAAACGAGGTAATTATCTTTTCAGGTCTTGCAGAACGTGCAAGTAATTGGTTGGAAAACTTTATAATTCTATCAGATCATGTTACTATAATCTTGGTACGTTTGGAAGAAAATGAACATGTATGATCAAAGAGCAGTTCCAATGGGCTGTATAAGTGGTAGCCAAATGGCACAGGGAAGGTGGTATGTAGGCACCACATAAAACATTATAAACCAGAACCTATGGGCTTTGTTTCGACTCAAACATTTTCGATAAAGTACAGTTTAAATTGAATATTCTTAGCGTTCAATTTAGTGCAACAAAACACTGATGTACCACAGGCATGAAGCCCCCTGTTCAATATGAATGACTTAAAATCGAAGTCTAGATCACACCCGGGAAAGTGTATTTCAGTTAAACATAAAGCATTTCATTCTTCGCTTAAACATAAAATAAATGGAAGTTGCGACCTGGGACCTTTAACATTTAAATCATATATAATTAATTATTTTTGGAATTTGAACCTCGATTATCACGTGATTAGCAGGACCCGGGTTATAATGAATTCTGTGAAAACGCAAGGCTAAGTTGTTATGATAACTGCCTGCCGGAGACAATACCTTCTCATCTGAACCATGATGGAAAGATTTGTTTTTCTTAAACGAAACTGACAGGGCAAAGTTAACCTTCTAAAATTCTAAAATGCTCTAATGAACCTTGATTACTTTCAAAACAATAGCCTGTATAATTCACTCATATCAACATATTTACTTCTTCTAGTTCACTTGAATAAAAATATTGATATCAAGTACATACACATAGAGAATAATGAAGCTATTATTAGTTGTTTACATAAAATTAAATAATATATGTTTTGTTTATAAAGTCAATCAGGTCAAGCAGAATGAACTCAGTTTTGGACAATGTCAGCATACAATGTTACATTACAGTGGCACGTATATAGTAGGTACGTATGTGGTTAATTATGACGTTACTTTTTGGCAGCTTCTGTGAAAACGTTCAAGACAGAAAATCACACGTTTTAACATACTAGATTAGTATAACCTGGGCGTTAGAAAATATATAAGAACATACCATCAGCATTAGTATGTACGAGATTTCAGTTCACAGAATTTACAGACTGATAGTTTACAAACGTGTCTTTTATAACTGTTTGAGTATGATAGCAAGTCTAGGCTACAACCAACTGAAAAATGCAAGCCTATAGTATTTACAGATGAAAATAACACACATTTTAAGTCGGCCAATACACGTCCTAACTGTGAGAGTCAAAACATTAAAAGGAAAGCTAGCGTCCATGACCATATAGCATGCAGTTTCAGAGGTCCTGGTCATGAAAGACGGTAATTTGGATTTCGGATACCCATAATGCACCTACTACAAATTCATAAGCATATGGTATAGAGGATGAAGTTAAAATCATACTGATCAACAATTAGAACAATGTTTCATTCAGCAAAGATTTCATATTAGATAGATTCATTAAGAATGGCAAGGAAATAACAAGGATTTGACTTATTTATAGGTAAATTCAAGTTTATGGGGCAGTCATTACAGGAGCTAGCTAAACAGTGATCATCAGGACTAGAAGACAAAATAAATCTGTTACATTTTGGAAGAGCTTATATGTCTCTATGGCACGTTGCACTACTATAGTGCACCCGATAAGTATACCACTTTAATTTTGGTTAGAAGTAAAATTGGAAGTGGTTCTAGCTTGATCCAATCCAGACACGTCAGAGCCAATATCGAATATTTTGTTCATTTGCGGGAAAGATAAAATGTTCTGATTTCTTAAGGTGAAGTTCCTGGTGACAAATCATTTCTAATTATCAACACAATTTATATGACAGGGCATTGAAACAAGACATGTTTGCCAAAGATTTTAGATGAACAAATTAGATGGTGGAGAAGCAAACTGCCATGTTGGTAGCGATACATGATTAATTTTAGTAGTCTATTCAGAGATAGCTACACAATTATAGGATCATTACAAGGACTATCCCTTTACTCCAAATATGTTTGCACCAGGTGAAAGTGATTGATCCTCCTTGGAAAAGACACTGATTACTGATTTCACGAATACTAGATAAACTGTAAAAAAAACAAAAGGAACAGATCAAGAATGAGTTTAACGTCACACTAATGGTGGGTTTTGTTTGTTAACATAGACAAATAAAGGAAAGTTTGCAAAGCAACAGAGAATGTGTATTTAGAAATAATACATACATTGCAACAATTGGTTACTGACTCACAAGGACATTTACCAGGTAACACATTTGCTAAGACCGTACAATCACCTTATGCATTACAATGACAAAACAACACCGTCGAAGTATGACGACATGATTTTATATTGTTGGCAACATTAACACATTACCTTAGTGTCAAATCAGTAACTTGATTTGAAACAGGAACTTCGCCGGAATTTTGTTTTATTTGACAATGTCCAATGCCACTAATTTCATTTCATCTTGACTTAGGTGATTTGGGTCAAACACCGTTTTCACAGCTTTCTTATCCTTGTAAATCTTTTAGCACACGGCTATTCGTCTGTGCAATCGCTCATGCATATGTTTCATGAAGTCTTGCACGAGAAGGTAGCTTGCTCACAACATCAACAATCCCACGGTCATCAGTTGAAAATGAAATATTGGTTCTTGATGCGTATATATATCAAGATTACATTTCATTCTTGGAATAATAACGTTTTTGTCTTTGAAATTATGATTACTAGATACATGTATTCAGCTGTATCCGATTTAGTGCAAGCAATACTTTCGTACAATTGGCCATTCCATGAATTACAATAGTATGTTGTTCTTTCAAATGTATCCATCCATGCAATGAAGATAATTCATTTGAGGTGAATGAGTTGAATGCTAACCTCACCATCTAGGACAAGTCAGATATGGAGTTTTTGAGCATCGATATTTTCTTCACTGTTGAGTGCAAGTAAATACCTTGTTGAACATTAAATAATTTAAAACCACTTTGGTGTCACATGTTATTTTGAGTACGTCTCGGATCAAGGCAGATGCAATTAATGTCACTGTACTAATTATTGACGCTTGCGTTGTTTATGCATGTGTGCTCTGGCGCTTCTGTAAAGTGAAAGCACTGAAACTACACCAGGCTTGCAGGATCTTCCATCGTCACTGAGATCATTTATACGGCAAAGTTGACAAGCATTTTGGGATCACAGATTGTTTGCACACAATCAAACACCCATCAAGATCTATCTGGGATAATCGAGTGTATTGTTCGTAAGACGTACATGTGCTACTCTAAATCATTTGTATTTGCAGCAATTTTATTCATTTCATCCACCCGAACTCACAATGCAATGCACTTCAGACATATTTCCGCGTATTATTTGGCTTAGAATGATTCAATGTTTATTTTAGTGTTAACTCTGTCAATGGTACCACTTTTTATTCATTTGCGATGTAATAGTCTCTGTATAAGTGTTAACTGTTTCAATTTTAACAGTTTGTCACGGAATTGTGTATAATAATAGACCTTAGTATTACATATGAGCGTAAATGTGGCCAGGTTTTGTTGCCGCATAAGAATGTATTATTAATGCTGATTTAAGTTTTTTCACTACGTGCACAAAGCGCAGGCAGTGGGTGAGCGGTTTACCTCGAACTCCATAGCCATAGATTTAGCCACGTTCATGGTACTTTTTAAACTGTTTTTCTAAGTATCGACTAAATTCAAATACGTCTTGTCAGGAAGCTATTCAAATGTATTTGAAATGTAATACTTTATTCTTTCTTACTTTCCTTCAGACGTGATGAAATTCTTTAATATATTGAAAGTTTTGAAATATAATCCAAATTTCCTTTACGTTAAACCTGTACAATAATGTCACGCTGTTGGATAGAATGTAGTATGTTCCAGGTAAGACATTTATAGTTTGAAAGATAGGTTGAACTCGGTATATGTTGTACACGTAAACTGAGGAGATGCGAGTTTTAATAACGCAGCGTGATTATTCTTGTCGGAGATTTTTGTTCGGTGTGGTTTTTGGAATAATAGTCGTTCTTGTGAAAGATTCCAACGTCTAACGAGGTTATTTCATGTGCACCCATACGTAATTCATATCACCTTCTTTTACTTCAACCTGCCTCTTATAGTACTCGGTTCAGTTACTACATGTTTAGCTTTAAAGGGGGATCGAAGAACTCCATGGGCTTGTGTAACAAGGACACTGCGATCAGTGATAATATTGGTTTGAGGGATGACAAAAATTAGAATAAGGGGCCAAATGTTCGGGACCAACAGGTCAGTGGGATAGAGTAGTTGTTGGGGATCCTTCTGCAGGCTGTGATGAGCGAACTACATGATGTCATGCTTGATCCATTTCTCTGGGGCTGTGGATCGGAAATATCCGTCTAATCACCTGGATTCCACGAGATAACATATATTTTGTTCAAATCCATGCATGGATCATGTTCGTTGGCAAACGATGTAATTGGTGATTATTGTTAAAAAAGTCCTCTTTGACAGTATCAATTAAGGATATATCCCATTTTGGTATATCTGTTGTTGAACTTTTATGCGCATAAATTAGGTAGAGGTTTTCCGCTGTTATAGTTCAATGTTGCGCGGTGGAAATAACGATGCGAGCTAGGGTGCCAGAGATTCAGCCATTAATAATTTGCATTTAAAAATAAAAAACTCATTCATTTAACTGTGTTAAACCGATTAGCTATGTCCAACCCAACCCGGTTTCATCCTGCTATGCACTTAAATCGAGTGTCGTTTGCCTACATTAGTTTTGAATGCATCTTTAGCTGTTATTAATGTTTATCTGAATCATTAGATCTTTCCTAATTTGTCTTTTTATTCATCTATTCCGTCAATGCTCCCTTGCACCACACGTATTTTACTAACCACTTTTAGCTCCCTTTACCTCTGTAGTAATATTTTTCGACTGTTCAATATCAGCATGTAACTTGTTATAAAATTATCGTTTGTCTTATTGATTCTTTCACTAGTTGATATGTCGTAGGTTGTTTCATTGATCGTGTTTTTATTCAGATTCAGATTATTTTCACGTCATTATTGTTTTAGGTTATCTCTGACAAATCAGTATTTTCTGTAACTCTGACAACGTGTTTCACATGATTTTGTTACTCAGCCATTAATGTGTGCAGTACAATCATTCTGTAGCATTCACAACTCTTGATTGTTCATTTTATTTTGTTATTCAGGCCTATATCATCTTCTCCAACTCAGATTCTTGAGTGCTATTGTTCTCCAGAGATTTCTGCATTTTATTTCTCCACGTCACTATTCAATACTTCTGTTTATCCTCTGTTCCATCGGTTCTAAACATCGTCTGACGTTAGGTAAATCATCTGAGCTTTCTCTGACTGATTGCATGGATTTGAAGTTGGTAGTTGAAAACGTATTTAATTATTAATGTTTGATAGAGTCTTATTTTTCAATAATATTTTCCTGTTCTCATAAATTGGCTTTGCACCTCTGAGATTTAGCTAGGTCTTTCATTGTCATAATGTTCAATAGCAGTTAGTGTATTCTCAGCCTGTTTCCTGCACACCTTATGATATTGTCACAATGTTCACATTGTTCTCTTTAAATGTGTTTAGGATATGGTTAACAACTCTCATTAACAGAAACCAAATTGGTTTTTTTCGCATTTCAAATTTCAGGATTTTACAAAATCACTTTCACATCACCTGACACAGTGTTTTGGGTCTTATTCATAATTGCTGACACATCCTGACTCCTAGATTACAAATCTATATTAATAGATATAAATAGAAACTCTCTCTCTCTCTCTCTCACACATACAAACACACAGAGCACACAAACACACACCACATCAGACACAAAGAAAAATATACGGGTGGGCTAACACTTGACAACAAAAGTAGAGCATTACCCAGACCTGAAAATATTACGTAAAATTATGGATAATATTACGTAACATTATAGATCTAAACAGCAGTCGTTCGGCTATAGTAATGTTCAAGCTGATGAAGTTTACAAAAGGATGAATTGTTTTTAAAATGTTCACATTTTATTATCCAGTTTTGCTAAATATTTATCCAATCTTTTTAGTATAAACCTGCATTTTGTAACTTGCAAAATATATGGGACGGGGGTGGGTTGGTAAGGGAAGCGATGCTCATAAATTAGCTATTTTGCAATCAAACTGAAAACAATTTCCAGAGAAAATACGATTTTCTTTGGAAACGTAATAATATTCGGTATATAATTCTTACCTAATGCAGTAAAGGATTTTCAAAACTTCCAGTAACTGGACAATCACAAAATAGATGCTCGATATTTTCGACTTCATGTTTACAACAAGTTCTTATATCTTCATCAATAAGCTTTTCTAAACTTTATTTGTTACAATAATTATATTTCAATAATTTAAACTATAAGGTAATAAAGTTTGTATCTGTGATGCCTTTTGTTCCTAAAATTAGAGATTTTTCCTTAGTGTGATCACTTAACCTGTACCTTAACTGTCTTAGCCATGTGTTTTTCAAAAAAGATTTGTTGTTATATTTGTTTAATTTCATAAGGTTATTTTGTTATACCTTTTAAAAGATATTTGTCGAGTCCTGGATTCGGCCGATGTGGATATGTGAGAAAGCTCCAGCATACATTCTAGGTTTAAAGAGAAATCTGCTTCTAAAAGTTGAAATGAAGAACTAGACAAATGATTTCATTGTTTCAGCTTATTCGTTTCTTCTGTTATTATGTTCCTTTCTATCAATATGGTTTTTATTTGAATGCATTACAATATAAACCAGAGTCTGATTCAAAAGCATTAAGTGTTTCGACTGTCTACCTAAACGACCGTGAAGATCCAACCAGCAGTAAATGGCATCATCCGCGTAGCGACCCAATTTAACTTCTCTCTTATTATTAAAAGATACCGCTAATATTTGTGTTATATTTTAGATCGCTAGAGAGATATTCAATTCCTATAATAAAAAGATATGGGACCAATGGATTTCCTTGACGGCACCCTCTCACTAAATGAAAGAATTGTGAGACTAGACCACTTTTATTGACTTATAGAATTACGAAAATTAAAGGATTTTAGAGCATTTTCCTAAACGTCATATTCGGCAGAATGAATTGTGTGTTTATTTTTCAAAACAAGTTAATAAGAGAAGACCAGACTAATATATTTCGTCGAGGTAGTTCTTCCAATAATATAACATTCTGTTCTTTCGCCATTAAATTTCTTTTCAATAATGTTTTTCTTATTTTGTATTATAGAAAAAGTACCTTCTCAATTATATTTACTATTCAAGCTGATTATATTTTATACTCTACGATTAATTAGGCAATGAAATTCGTCTCCAATTACTTTAAAATCTTCTAACTGTATCTTCTTTTTGGAATGCATGTGATAATTTCCTGCCACATAAATTTGGACATGGTTTTCGATTTTATATAAAACATTTAGACATATGTATACAACACCCACATCAATTTGTCTACAAGAACTTACAGAATTCGACTTATTAAATCCATCCGAACCAGGACTGGTTTTATTTTTCATGCTAAAGCACACTCGGAAAAGATCAAATTTACCCTCACTTGGGTTTTCCTCAGCGAATATAAATTTGCTTATCATGCATACGAAATGTTCGTTTGTTTGCAGATTGCTTTTAGTTTTGCTTTGATATAATTTTCATAATAATCTTTTTTTTAATTTAGTGCTTCAGAATGACCTGTGTATCCACAAACACACACCCCACCCAAAAGTAATTCCTTCACTATTTTGCTAGTGAAGTTTTTCTTTCTCAAGTTAAGAAAGTATTTTGAATTATTATCACTAAATTCTTGCTTTTGATCTTGACCTTGCTACTTCAATAGATTTTCCTTCTTTCATCTAGTTTAGTTTGTTAATATTTATTTGTGCTATATTTTCTTTATCTATTCTTTGACTAAGTTATTGTTGTTTGAAATTACAATTTCATCTTCATATATATTTGCATTTGTCAGTGAATAGTCGTTGCGTTGGTTTTAATTTTCACTGGAAGGATTACACAAAAGAGAAGATCACTGCATGTTATTCTTTGATGGTATTTAGAATAAATTTTTAACTGTATTAGTGCATCTCTTTTGTAATAGAAGTCTCCCTCGGAATTAAACAAGGGATCTGTGAAGTGTAAGTACTGACAAAGTTCAATTTATAGCTGAGTGGTATGTTTTTCTACTCACGAACAAATAGATGAATCGGTGAAATATTCTGTCTCCAGATAAATAATCTAGTATAGCATCTTGATTGACTACTCTCCGTGGATCTAGTAAATCTAGTTAATTTCCAATATCATGGACTGTTGTTCAAATCATGGGATTTTTATAATGAATAATACTATGTGTACTGAGTTCCATGCCATAAATCAATACAAATCTTGTATTTGTGGTAGCAGTGAATTAGGCATTGTAGTGTATATTTATTTTTATACGGTTATTACTCAGGTCTTAATTGCATTTAATCTCTTAACCTAGAGTTGTTACTTTGAATCACGTTTGGTCTCAATATGAAAAGGTTTACTGAGACTTGGAATTTATAGATTCCCAGACATCGTGTACCGACTCAATTAAGTTTAAGTGGAAAGCACACAATTACAGGCGTACCACGACAGTCTATAACTTTGCACCCTTTGCTGATACCTAATATGTTAATTGCATCCCTCTGTAGTCGTTTGCATTTACGATGATCATTGCAAATTTCATGATATACATTATTAACTGTCAAGGGCTCGAATAAATACGAGTCTGTATTCATTGTTCCCATTAACAATGAAAATAAACTTGTGATCGATTTTCTTTCTATTAGTGATTGATTTGATTATCAGTTCTTCAAAGACTGATAATACTATTTTATCAGGTTTCAATGTTTTGTTATAAATAATTTTTTGCATTCAAGCCTTCGACACGATACATATAACTGCTGTTTTAAATCTGTGAAGATTAAAGGAATATTTATATCACTGGTTGTTTTAAAAAAATTCAATCTGGCTTTTGAAATACATAGGCAAGCTTACTCTGTTTCCATGCTTGGCGCTAAGAATTCAAAAACGTTGTATATTATGCATATTATTCTGTTTTGTTTTGTTTTGTCTTAAAGATCTTGACGAAATATTTTTTTATATCTCTGACACGTCTCAGTTAAGTTGTTTTGCCATCACCCATCAAATACGCGATTAAAATAACAGCAAATCGGTCCTCTGTGTGTAAATTTTGTCAGGTGCAAGACTATTGGCTATTAGGTTGCGAATTAGGTAAAAGGAAACTTTAATGGCTAGCTATAAATCTTCTGCAATATTCAATGCTGGTGGATTATCAATTCTATGTTTCAATGGTCTTTCTAAAAGAATGCTGTGTGCAAAAGGAACTGAATGTTGCGCGAACAAATGGAAGGATGAAAACAGAAAATACTACAAAGCATACGACAAAAATAGTCGAAAGATGAAAACAAGCAAATCAAAACTAGAGAGACAAACATTTATATCAAAAGAATTAGTATTGTAGACAATTACACCGCAATGATACAAAATGCAGCTTCAATAATTTGGACAGTTTTTCCCCCATGGTCTGCTGGTTTTAGCTCCCTCATTTCCCAAAGTGCTATTTTTACCACATCTGTCAGCTTTTAGAAACTACGTATATTTGAAAATTCTAATGTAAATGGAATACAATTTTCTACTGTCTCCTCTATTAACGATTCATTCAGATGGTCTGTCCATTTCATTTGGATGGAGGAGACCAGAATACAGAGACGGCTCTTCTATAGTGAGCTCAAGCTGGGAAAGCGGAAACGAGGACGCCCCATGAAAAGACACTAAGACAACTTTAAATGTAATCCAATCCAGCGAGCTGGAAGACTATGACATGGACTGGTCTACCTGGCGCACTCTCATCGCAAAGACTGTTGAACTATTGGAGCATGACCGCCTCAAACGCCTCAAAATCACGAGAGATAAACGGCACAGCGCAGCATCCCAGAATGTCACGTCTACAGACTTCCCATCCCTAACCTATAACATTCTGTGAGCATACAGCTTTTGTCTTAGAAGCGACATGCGTAGTCACTGTGCGGTGCACAACTAGCGTCATCATCGGACACAATGGGCAACTGAAGAAGATTTGCATAATTGCGCTGTGCTGCTTGGCGTGACGTAGTTATGTACGTAACTGCGAGTAGATCATGCCTTATTCATAAGATTCCTTTCAAGACATATTTTTACTTCTCGATATCGTGTTCTTTTTATATTGTTTGGACCTTTTCTTTATTCGAGATGGGTTTTCTCCCTGGTGCCAACATGTAATAGTCAATATTCTACATGTGTCACTATTAAGCGGTATCTCCTTGTGTGTTCTCTATCTACACTTATCACTCTTAATGTGTGTATTTCTCTGTGTGTTCTTCATCTGTCACTCTTTATGTGTATCTCTGTTGTGATTTTTATCAACTTGTGTCCCTTTTTATGTGCGTCTGTGCGAGTTCTACGTCTACACGTTTCACTGTTTAAGTGTGTTCCCGTGAATATTCTTTATCTCCCTTTTTAGGAAGAGCTTAGATAGAGTTATAAACAAAACACAATCATTTCACTAATCATCTTGTTTTTCTTACATTCATGATCAGTTGATGGAGTCGAGTTAACCAGAAGGTATGGAAACTTAGACTTTCTATATTCTTTAAATTGATCACAAATACTTTCTTTTACTACATACTCTTTTTTATGTGTTTTTCACGGTAAATCATGACATTTTGTACATTAAATTGATAAGAGAAATATATGCTTCATAAATCTTTTAATGGAATAATGTCGCTAATTTACACATTATCGGCGATTTTTAAAGTGCAACTATTTACAATTACAATTTTAAAAGTTCCAGAAGTCATCCTCCGAGCTTGTAGATGGTCTCGTACTGCCCCCAACATCCGGGCTACTTCTGAATCCAGGTCCTTCGATTTCACCCAGTTCCTCTTTGAGCGCTTCGAAGTCATCCGAGTCATCTTCGCAAAACCGTCTTTGGGGTCGAGGTTTAAAGAGTTTTGGAGCTAGCAAGAAACGTTTAATTTGAAAGCAATGATATTAAGGTGAGCAAGAGCAATACATCGCTGCTCGATACAAATATATTTAGAACGCTTGTATGATGCAATAGTCAGCGACCTGAATGTCAGACGAAAGATCAGTTCTTAATATGATACCTCATAGTTTAGTCGAGTATGTAGGTCATATCAAATATAAATTTAGTTGTTTAAATCAGAGAAGACTCTAGGGATAGCTGCCCTGTATATGCATCACTGATGTTGTGCTGATAAAAAAAATGATATTTTTAATTACTTTCACCAGGTTGATTTCTCAACCGTAGTAACCACAACAACAACGTTGTTCTCTGGCACTTTATTATTATCTGACACGGCGTGTCACGACTAAATACGTCCACGAATGGTAATAAATGATGACTGTGATGTACTTTACCAATTTTGACCATAGTGCGTCATGTGCGCCATGAATTTTTGTGTTTGTTGGGGTTTTTTTAATGGATAGTAAAGAGGTAGCTGGGTCAGGAACCGGTGCATCCAAGATAATATCGCACAAGCAGGAATTATAAAACCTTGTTCAAATCTTATTTTCGTTTAAAATACATTCAGATATTTACCCTGCAAATATGATCTTGTGTCAACCAAAGCAGTAGATATTTCTCGGTGTGCAGATTGATATTTTCCAATTTTTTTTTAATAATTTCATTTACCTTTGATTGGAGATGTGCACCGTTCAACTTCCTCCTCATCTTCCACACGGGCATTGTCCCTACTGCTTTTTTCCCCATATTGACTCGTAAAATCTTCCACATCAGCATAGGTTCCTTCCGCACTTGAGTGACGATGACAGCGTGTCGATAAAGGCATGCTGCCCGAATCGGAGGAGATATCCGATATGGAACTTTCCAATCGAATGAGTTCCGTCACATTGTTCAAGATTGGCTGTTTTCCGGAATGTCGACCATATTTCGAATCATACTTATGATCGACTGATGGCACAACTAACCTGATTACAGATTGTTTCTTTGGAACCTTTATCAATTCGGGTATGAGAGGGAAATTGTTATTTACCCTTTGTGATTTATCATTTTCTTCACGCTTTTCTTTCTGTGTTGACTGACGATGAGCGTTATTCTCCAGAACCGATACATTTGGCTGCAGAAGACGCTCCCACTCTTCATTATTACCGGACAAGTCAGCATCATCACAATCTATAAAAGAATACAAGTCAATATTTTGTATATAAACGAAGGTTAATTTGAATGCTGATTCCATCAAACCCTGTGATATTATTCCCAGCCTGATGGAATTACATTGATACGGTAACATTATGCGACTTAAGGAGGAAAAGAAAAAATATAGGTTAAGTTTCCCTTGAAGACTTATCTCAAATGTTGTTCCATTCCGATATGGGTCAACCTGATATGACCCCATCCCGAAAACTTAAGACACCACCAAATGCTGTTCGATCCTCATATGAAGGCAGAGAAGTATTCGAGAACTTCTTCCTTTTAGGGCCCCTTTTCAACCTACCAACATTTCATATTCTGTAATGCTTCTTTTATTCTCTTGTCCCGTCTGAAAGTATCCGAAAGTGTATATTTCTCGTTGCTCTTCTCGTTCGTTCTTTAATTCTTCAATTTTCATTACATTTCCATTTGGTTGTTTCTCCTTCACAAGACAAATAAAAATAGTAAAGTCTTTCTGAGCCACGTTTCCTGTTGGTGACCACTAATTGCAACTAGTTAAAAAGGTTATCAGTGACCCGGTATGGAATAAAGTTGAGTGATTATGCGCTTTAGCAGCACCGATCCCAGGTTAAGTCTTTAACTGCCTCGGCATCATTCCAAACCGGGTCACTAACAAAACATACAAAGAATTTAGCCCACCAATTATTTGCACACTATTGCAAATCATTTACACGTGTAGATAAAGCTGAGATACGTTGAGTGACTTAATAACAATTAATGTTATTCGTGAAGTCCCGTCACACTAATTTTTTCTTCCTGATTGGATATGGTCTTATAACAGGTATAAATGGGACACACGTTGACCCATAAAAACGCAACAAATTTGTTATAGGTGAAGCAACTGGCATTGCTTGATGAGAGAAAACGTCCATGATAGTTTAACTCCATCGTATAGTGATGATACCTGTTTACAGTTGGGCTAATCTGAGAGAGCGAGGACAATTGCATTTTTACAAGGACACAACAGCAGAGGTCCGGGGCAAGCTCGAACCCTGGATCTTTTAAGTTCATAGTTTAAATCACAGACTACGCTTTCTCGCCTTACACTGCACTACCACGGAATACCACTTTGCGGTTTTCGCATTCAGCGACAGTATACAGCCATTCAATGCTAAATTCAAAGAGTGCGTTCTGTTTTCGTTTGAAATGCGATATAACTCTTACCGTCTCAGTAAAATGAGAACAATGCAGATTAATATTTATCCCGTGCTTACAGACTTGCAACGTTGTGATACGAAAATTGTAATATGTACCAAAACCATGACAGAAAATATGAAGAAGAAAAGATAAAATATTAACATACCATAAAGTGTGAATTGGAAAATACATAAAAGACTTTGTCAAATTATAAAATCTGAAAAACTCAATTTTTTGTTGTTGAGTTTAATTATAGTGGCGTGCGCACAATTGTGCATGTGCCACTTTTTCTGACTGCACCGCAGCCTGCTAGTTGTTCCTGGGGAAGGGGATGGTGCCACCTCCCCCAGGCTTTTATGAATTCAAGGAACCCTGATAGTTTGGCCTCAATCTGTGGGTCCATAAAGGTCCCTACAGTAGAATGGTTGGCTGTCATTAGTGGAAAGGAGAGCTCGGGAACGGTCCTGCTTGCTTTACATCACTGGTTTCTTGTTGCATTGGCCTGCTGTTACTTCCGTTGTTTTTTTTTTTCGATTTTTTTTTCTTCAAAATGTTCTAAAAGGCGGGGGGATGTTCTATGCTGTTTATAGAGGTTCTTAGTAGAAATCATGTATGAAGAGAGATTTTCAAGGTTATGATGGTATTACTAGTCGAGGTGTTTAGGGTGTGTTTCCTACGTTATGTTATTTATAAGTTTTTAGATATTACTTCTTTAAGTTATTTATTAATTAATGTTTTTAGAGATTGAATGTTATTTATACTTTCTTTAGCAAGAGACCGGAGTCCTAGCCGACTACACGGTTCGTTAATGACATCTAGGACCGGAATCCTAGCTGATTACTCGGTTCGTTAAGGACATCTAGGACATCCGATTTTGCGGCTTCCTTAGTTTTTTATAGGTGCTTCGTAAGTGAATTATTTATTAATACTTTTATAAAATTGAATGATATGTTATGGGTTTTTATGTGGTGGCTTCTAAATTTATTTAGCTAGTTACTGGGTCTTTTGGTTTTGTGGGGATAGTAATTATATTTTATTCCTAAGTCCTGCTGAGTCTATGAATTGATTTATATTTTTATATGCTGATTGTTTATTTTTATTACAGTCCATAAGTAACTCTGGGTATGTGTGTGGTGATCCAATCTCTTTTAGGTTTTTGATAAATATTTTCCGAGCGGGTTCATATTTTGGGTTTATATTGAATACGTGGTGTAGATCTTCGGTGGTGTGGCAGAAAAACTCAATGCCTATTAATTGCTACGTCGCAAAGTTTTAACGTAAATCAGTGAAATGGATTTCGTGTACTTGGTTAATCAGTCACAATATTACAAATTCAGGTTTAGAGAAATCAATTAAATCATTTATTAAAGAGTGGGACCAGCTTGATTACAGGACACACAAGATTAGCAAACACTGGTGGGTTTGTTTCCGCGATAATAATATAGCATACATCAAGTATGCAGTCTACTCACAAAGTAGGAAAAGCTGGATAAGAGATGACCTCCGTTTTGAACTGCAAGGAATGTTAATGTTACATCTCAAGCGATACACCATGTCCTTGGTCCATGGATAATATTGGTGCACATCTGTCACATCATGAGAAAATCGCTCCTAAAGCGTTTTGGAAAATTACAAATCAGTCTTGAAAGTGATAAATCCTTCAAATTCTTTTCCGCCACCTAAAGTTACAGGAAATAATGCTTCGTTTTGTATTTAGAATGAAAAAACGGGCTAACATTTTATAGGAATATTTTACTTCAGTTCCAACTATTGATGATAGCAATGTTTTCTTTCCTATTTAAAAAAAAAAGATCTGATACCTAAACGAAATTACTGTCACTGAAAAAGAAAATAAAGATATTATTCATTCCATTATTGTCAATCGAACCATGAACCTGATGGTTTAAGTCGTCTGCTGCTTCAGGGCGTCGATAAAACAATAGGAGCACCACTAACAATTCTGTTTCAGCGATAATTCAAGGAAGAAAATCCAAATGGAAACCTGTGCAAATTCTTCCCATTCCTAAAAACGGTGATTTACATGAAGTTGCATATTACATACCAATTCTCTACTTTTTAAATAAGTATCTTTAAGCAAGTGCATAATTATTTCATTAAAATTTTCTTTTCTAAAATTATCAATCAGGATTCCTTTCTGGTCACTTCACTGTATGTCAACATATTAAAATGTATCATAGTATATACAAATCAATGAAACAACCTCAAAATCCTCGTATTGTAATTTGTGATCAATCAAAATCTTTCGACCTGGTTCGGCAAGAAGTTTGTTTTTTTAAATAGAAAGAATACGGTGTTTCTGATAAAATGGTTTGAAACTTATCTACGTAATAGAAAACAAATGTTGCTTTTGCACGATACTTAGTCGCAAGAAAAGATTACAGATACTAGTGGGCCACAAGGACCCGTACTTGGTCCCTTGTTATGTCTAATTTATGCAAGCGATATTGCCAATGATATAAGCTCTCTCACTCTCTCTTTTTTAAGCTGACTCATCTGTGCAGTATTCATTGCCTTATTGTGATGAAATAGAGATTTTCATTAATAATTACCTAATAAAACTGCATAACAGGTCAAAAAAATGGTTCTTAATGTTTAATCAAGAATAAAGAAACAGTGAGCATTTTTGTTGAAAATACTAATCTCAAATATCGGAATTGACATTGATATGAAGGGTTACTACTTTCATCAAATATCAAATGGACTTTTCACATTTATAGCAGTTTCAAAATCATCATCATCTCGAATAGCCAATGATCTAAAACTAAAATAAAAACTTAGAATGTAAATTTTAGTAAAACTAATTACATTACTTATATCAGGCCCCATCTTGGATATGTCATTTTAGTCTCTCATTGAATTACTTCTTCTCCCTGAGTCCGAACAACCAAATAATAACGTACAACGTTCAAATAATAGAATCATTTACAATTACAGTCTTAAATCTACTAAATCTACTTTCATCCCCTTAACAGTAATCTTGTGGCAAAATGTTGAACAGGGTTCTTAGGATGCCTTATAGAGCGTGAAAAAAGAATTTATGTCCAAATATTGTATCTAGTAAAAAGCCTAGTTTTAGCAATTTGACCCTGCAAGCTGATCTGTAACGTGTTGAACTTGGTGACACCATCTTTTGTTCCAGTGGTGGGATGGCAACCACCAAGTAGTTCTGCATGTTCTGTCCCAAGTAGAATCAGCAACGAACTGAGTTGACGAAACAATTATTCCCGGTGCCATGTCCAACTGTTATCATTGATGTACTGCTTTGCAGAAAAATGTGATGCAAATGAAAATTATAAAATTATACAGCTTGCATGTAAATATACAACCTATACCGGACAATTTCAATAGCTTACTCAAACAATGAATGCTGTAACTCTCTTTCTCTCTCTCTCTCTCTCTCTCTCTCTCTCTCTCTCGTCGTTTTTCATTATTAGTCACTGTTGTCATGCTGAAATATGTATCAATATTTGTGTTATGCAGGAGAAGGCTAATTTAAGTTGTTAGAATAGTAGACAGTATCAAACTGCGAACTAAAATGTATTTATATGTTTATTCCAATCCTGCAACATTCTGAACTGACATCCAATTGTTTTGACACTGTGTAACGTCATCATTTTTCCAGTAAAGTAATGCCACCTATGATCACGTTTTGTTTTGGCTTTGGGTTCCAAAACCTTTTCCACAGAATGTTCGAACCGAGATAACGCTTTCTTTTTTTTTTTTTTTTGGTTTTATGATTTGAGAACAGTAATGGCGGTGTTACTGTCGCAAACATCCATTTTACCGGTTGCGGTGACGCCTTGCTTGAAAAACTCGATTAGCGACAGTTACGTTGACTAATCGTCAAATACGAGTTTTTTTCAACAACTAAACATGATTAATTAAACAATTTTAATGGTCTGTGTCAAGGGCCATTTTTAAAAAAAAAAAAATTCCATCTGTCAGTAGCTGAAAAAAATATCTTGCTCTAGTTTATAGGAAAATATCACAATAGTATATTCATTATATTATTTGTAAAAGAAACCAAATATCATTAGATAAAAAAAAAGAAAATATCTCAGATCAAAAGAAAGTCGTACCCCCCACATTAAATGATCAGTACATTTTAGTAGATAAATTTGCTATGTTAATGTTAATTTTTTTTTATAATTTGCAATCTAAACCTGTAATTAAAGTGGGATGATTAAGCTTACATTATATTTGACACATTGTGAAAGCCATCATGTATGACATCAGAGAGTTGTTTTATTAAATTAGAAAGTGTTGACACTGAAGCCTTCGGAAGCCTGCAATTCACTGGCTATTCTATTGATATAATAAGCATTGAGACTTTAAGTGGGATTCCAACACCCGAGAAAGATATTTATCAGAGAGGGCCAGTAAACGTAAAACACACATGCACAGCAAAGGAGAAACTTTTTAGTGGACTTGAGAAAATCACGTAAAATTTAAATAGAACTCTTACAGCTTTCCCAAAAGAATCATAAGATTTTATTTTAAATCCGAAGTTTTTCCAAACGTTAGATTTGCCAGAATATCTTTCAAAACATCCCATTTAGCCACTATGTTGACATATGGGACACATGTCAATGACTTGATGAAAGAATCATAAACATAGTTATATTAATAATGTTTCATTGTCCCAATCTAACCAACATAACGTGGCTTTTGTGCAAATACCACTGCATGACAATTTTGTACAGTTTTTGTCTTAAAACTACTATACGTAATATCTATATATTACATGAGAAAATGAATCCGCGTTAACCTACATTATAGTGTTAAACGCAGGCCTGCATTCATATGATACCTGCGAAACTTATGATATTGTCCCCCTTCACGCTCATGGTAACTTCCTGGAACTTTGAAGCGCCCATTCCAGTTTGCTGGGCGATGAAAGCATCCACTCGATCCATACTTTCGCGGTTGATTCTAATCTTTTCGTCTGAGGCGCAATTAGCACAGCTGAAATTTCCTTTCCTAAGTCGCGGTGCGAATTCATAGCACATCCGGCAGAAGTAATGTTTCCCACAATTCAGTTGTTTGACTTTCACATTTTTCTGGTGGCATAAGCTGCAATCGCCAAAAACATAATCCTCGGGAAGGTCCCGCCGTAATTTATACCAGCCATCCATTTTGCTAAGCCAACGTTGTATGAAAGACATTAGCTGCGTGTACCGAGACTCCCTCCGCGTGTTAGTGCATGACGTTGCATGGTTATGACATCATCGTCATGGAGACGTTGGGTATGCGTTGTCTACGCTAGGATACACATTTACGACGCGTTGTAATATTTGCCACACACATCCGTACATCTTTCAATATATCCATCCATCCATCCATTTATCCATCCATTCATCCATCCATCCATCCATCCATACATACATACATACATAAATACATACATACATACATTACCAATATGGTGCCTAAGACTATTAATATATTTAGTCCGAGTCTTATCTACTACTGTTAATGAGGAATTCATATAATTTTATCAATGAATGTGGGAAAATAGTTAAACTGTCGCTAGAAGTGTGTTGATGAAGAAGAAGAAAAAGAAGAAGAAGAAGAAGAAGAAGAGAGACAGAGAGAGAGAGACAGAGAGAGAGAGAGATTAGAAATTTAGATGTATAACAATTTATTTTTCATCCTAGTCTCTCCTGCTCTCTAACTGATAAATACGTTCAACCAGGTATGTAATCAATGTCATTAAATAACAGCATAACGTTCCATTTCAAAACGATAACAGTTGGTTCAGAATGAACTCTGGGAACAAAGACTCATAAATTCCAAACACAATTCAGCTGATTGAACAAGACCAATTATATATTAGTATTGATAGTATTCTTGGGACTAAGTATCAATCAATTGCTTTCTCCGTGTGCCATATATAATGTTTAGTATGCGCTAAACATACGGGCCTCATTATGTAATAAGCACTTTTCATGTGTGATAATTGCCAGTAGCTTCTCGTGGGTCGGTGGTTCTTTCCTGGGTTTTCCCGGGTTCTTCCTCCACCATTAATACTGGCCGCCATGTATAGCCAATCGCGTGCTGAAAAATGGCGTTAAACAACAACAAAAACATCATGTGTGATATTAATTGTAATGTAAATAGTTGTACGTTATTTTGTTTCCGCAAATGTCAAACATGATGATTAACTATATGATCAACATAGACATAACAGTATTTCTCTTTCCAGTGACTAATCCATAAATATTGTCAGCGCAAACATTAACAAGTAGGCATGGGTTCTTTGGGATGGTAACCCTTTTGGGGGCCCATGGGGCGAAGCCCTCAGAAGCTGCTGCATTGTCGACAGGGCATAAGTGTAAGCTTAACCATTTCATTTTCAAGAAAAATTATTCCAAGAATCGTTCCTGCTATTTGAATACATTAATATTGTAATAGTCGAGATTTCAAAAGGAATATTGGTACCTTCGTATGAGGGTGCTCTACAGATATAAACATCTAAGAGACTGACAGGTGTAAGGTTAAGTTATTCATTCATTCATTCATTCATTCATTCATTTAATTATTTATTTATTTATTTATTATGCCTAATATGATATTAACTGGAAATGATCTACGCATATAGCTAACCAAGTAGGCTAATCCCATGTGTTCGAAACATCAACCCGAATAAGCCTAACTTACACTATCTTTATCAATCATTAAAATAGGGAAAACGAATTTTGCCAGAGCAGACAATATCACTTCTGAACGTGCATCTAACGAATTTCAAAATATATAAACTGTACAGAAAGTTTTCAGGTAAGTTACAATTTACCTCTCACGTCCAGGAAGTGAAAATGACCAAGGGTAGCTAGCAGATTTTGATAGGTACACATTTAAAGTAAGGGCAAGCTGTATACTCTGTAGCTCAAATTACACCCATTAATCATGCACAACATAAAGAATCAAAATTTCTTTTAACAATACCTAAGATATGAATGTCTTTTTAAATTACCGGTATAAATAGTGAGCAATCCTGGGAAATTAGTTTTCTTTAAATATCCAACCCTATGCAAAATTTAAAACTATAGGAGAGCATCCTAGGCAATGCACCGATAACTTATACTCCAATCAAATTGTCATTTTGTAAAAGAAAGAATAAAATGTTGGAATTTAAAACTCTGGGCATACTGAAGAGAAATTCCACTTATCTGAAAATTAAATCAGAAAGCTTAAACGTTTCATTTTATTGCTGGTAGCAACAAATTGGGATCTTTGTATTTTCCAAGTCAAAATAACATAGCTACTATTATAGTATCTCTAACTGAAAGATAATTTGAACAATTTTTAAAGACTAACTCGATGGTTAGTTGTGCTTCTCAGGTGTCTGAATCCACATTAAAAGTCTCACAGTAGTTTGTTGCTTTCTTTATGAACGCAGTTTGGTAGTTTTCTACGTCTTGACTTCCTTTATATTCAATTTTCAAACTGTTTTACTAAACAACTATATAAAACACTCCCTGTCCGTCAAGAAGAAGGGAATCTTCTACTAAAACCTCAGGAGAATTGAACAATATATTTAACCCTCTGATGGAAGCTTGCTATTGAATGCAAAATATTATGGATTCTGCGTTCTGCTGAAAGACTGTCTCTTGGCTCCATGTCCTTGATCGTCCTTATATTTGCGTTAGTTTTATAACAATATGATACTCTGCGTGCCAACACAAAACAAAGCAAAACAAACAAAAAACAGTATCGTATCAATCCTTTTATTCAATGCAATTATCAGCTAATTCAGTATTGTCGTACATTTAACATAAAAATAGAGATGGAAAGCCATTGCTAATTACCCAAATGCAATAATTAATAGTTAAAAATGCACACTGACTTAAAATTGAATCTTGTTTTCAGTTGAGGAAGACTTAAACTTGCTGTTGCCTGGAAAACGTGTTGTTTTCAAAGGTATAGAGTTACCCTACAGCCAGTACATTAAAATATAGATGATATAAAAAGCTGAAAATTAAACTTAAGAATCGCAGATTATGGTCTAAACTGGAGAGGGTACCACATTTAACTCGAGAGACCATCACACCTAACTAGAGAAACCATCCCGCTTAACTCGAAACAATCTCACTTAACTCGAAATGCCGTGCCACTTAACTCGAAACCATCTCACTTAAACGAAGATTAAAATTATTCTTCAGTATATTGATATTTCATCAAAAATAAATCAAGGAGTGTAATAATTGACATAAGAAATTAGCGTTAAAGAGTCAAAATGAACGATGGCAAATTTTCGTCACATGATTGTTCTGTTTCCAAAGATCTTGAAATTTAATCCAACAATACATGCTAAGCTAAACATCAAGAGAAAAAAATAAAATATATCAAACATCGTAAAATATCTTAATTCCACTGCATACAGCAGTTGAAAGAAATATATTCCTGAACCTAAAATTGGTTTATATATCTCTAACGATCCTGCCAAAAGTTTACAATATAGAATTAATTGTGTAGAAGAAAAAAAAAATACTGCAAGAAAAGAAAAATTCTTTTATTATCATCTTACTGGCTACTGATCATTCAAATACGAAAACGAAAAGGAAACGTTACCAATGAAAAACATATTCGCTGATGCATTTTCTCCAGTTCGAAGAAATTTTTGATCGTTGATAACTGTATTATATCGTCTACTTACCAATTTCCGTTGTAAAATCTCACGACTACAGATCCTTAGTATTGCAAAGTACGTGCTTCCAACGAAGTAATGAGAAAAAGTTTTTTCATGAGATAGACTAAGATGAAAGAATGTCATAATACAAACACATATATGCAGAACGTAATGTACACAAATGCATGCAATAGTTCATAATAAGGCCATAAGATTTACATGTTACCGTATGTACTCGCTTAAAAGACGAGTCTAACTGCAAACTGTACAGACCCAGATCTGTCGGCGCATTAGGTAATCAGTAAAACAAACAACACAGATCCTGATATGCAGGATCATCTTGTTACGACTGATCAGCATGTTTGTTGTTTGCAGTTTGATTAGAATTATAAGAGAGTATATACGGTAGTCACATCTTAGACATATATGCAAAATTATCTTTGCCTTACTATTTGTGGCATATACTAATACAGCCGCCTATACAAAGACATCATTAAGACATAGCTATGATTCGCTTAATGTGAGAAATTAAAAAGAGAAATTATTTTAAATTCCTTTAATGTCACGGGAAGTTCTGAGTATTAACATCATGCAATATTGTACATTACAAATCTGAAAATGTGCAACAAACGTGCTCATAAATGACGAACACTACAAGCAAGGAGGCGAGACACGTAATATATATATATATATATATATATATATATATATATATATATATATATATATATATATATATATATATATATATATATATATATATATATATATATATAACTATAACTCAAGATAGACTACGAATTGCAGAGAAGAGACCCATATGGGCCGGCACATTGCATGAGGGGCAGAGTTAAAAACATTGTACATAATATATACAGTATTCTTTGAGAAATGAGTTGGTTTACAAAATAACAGAATTGCAAGATAAGGGCTTAACTTAAGGCACACTAATGATAAACTTTGGGCCAGAACAGAGTCTAGCAAAACATCATTGAGCATCTACTTTCTTTTGACCTTTGCGATTTCGTTACATCTCTCTGGAGCTATATTGTCTGGGCATGCGCAAGTGCGACCTCCGTTTGGTGTAGGAAGACAGAGGAATCTGCATCCGCCATTGTTTCGCATGCAGTAGTTGGACACTGGAATAAAATACAGAACAATGTTAAGGTGTGTCATCTAATACAAGTAACCGTTTACATATTAAAAACTGGAAATACAGGATGATGGTGCAATTAGATAACTGTAGGAATGTATTTATGGGTCTTAATTCTGACATTTTTTATATCTCAGCACTGTCAAATCACAGTACATTAGCATGATAATGCTACAGCTCTGAAAGTTGCACGGCACCGTTTATTTAAATTAGTATGCGCACAATATCTCTTACTATGTCGACGGAACTAAAACTTGGCTTGCGGACATCCGGGATTAAAAAAAAGGTGTTGTGACAAAAGCATCAACAAACGGTGGACTTCGTTTGGCACCAAACACCAATTAGAGAGGGAGTGCCAATAAAAGAGACAATGTTGTTTTGCACATTCCGACACCTTCGAAGAATATAAAATCAATTAATACTTACATCTGGGACAGTATTCTCTGATCGACGTTATGCCATATAGGCGTCCATTTCCTCCAACAGGAAGTGGTAAGTCTTCATTTCGGTTACCACCGTCCCGATTTATATTAGGAATACCCATTCTGAAATAATAATAATAATAATAATAATAATAATAATAATAATAATTATTATTATTATTATTATTATTATTATTATTATTATTCATAGTAGTAGTAGTATCATTATCATTATTATTATTATTATCTTGACAAAACAATGAATAAAATACAAACATTATGTAACACCACCGCAAAGAAAAACAATAGTACTTCGATGGAATTGACGTTCTGCTGGGCGAAAGGAATTTCCAGGAACCGTTAGAAACCCGGCTGAGTCATACCATAGACTTGTAAAAATGGTACTAACAGCTGCCTCGCTTGGCGATCAACATTAAGAGGTTAATGTTAGGACTGGTCGGCCTGGTGTCAGGATAATGTGACTGGGTGGGATATCAAGCTACATGTCTGCGGCATGAAGCCCCACTGCTAGACATTACTATAAACTGCCACACTGCAGACATCGTAGCGATATGACTGAAAAATTGTTAAAGCTACGTTAAAAGTCCAAATCACACACACAGTTTCCAGGAATTCCAAATAAGCCCGTTTTTATCTTTTAACTATGATATTCTTCAACGACAATATATTTTTTTTCAAATTAGCTGCTGTGGTGGATACTGATGCCAGCTCGGCACCATTTTCATTTGGGTCAAACTAGACATTATTAGAAGTCCTTTGGTCAAAACATTACGCTTTAATGATCATTCATTCATGGGTAGTAGTGGAAACAAGATTTATAAGTCGTCGTGGCAACTATTTTGGATGTTCAACTTGCACTTTTTTCATTTAGGACCAACTATCTATTAGTAAAAAACCCATGTTGACATACGGTCGATGTGCGACGAAAAGAGAAAACAATATTCTCAATATAGGACTTTCTATTCAGCAGGAGTAGTTATAGCACGAATTTTAAAATGGGCGTCATAATGGCATCTTTTCCAAGTAAGACCGACCGAACATCAAAAAGTCTTCAAGAAGTCTTATGGTGAAAACTCTACATCAGCAAGACTTTCTGTTCATGTAGATTTGTGATTACACGATTTTGAAGATGGCTGCCATATAGGAAGTCAGATTCACACCATTTTAATTAGGAGCAACTAGTCATCATAACAAATCGTTTAGTAAAAAAATCATGTTTATACGACCTTCCACGTAAGAGGATTAGCGATAATAAAATTTTCAAGCTAGCCACTGTGGCGACCATCTTGGACGTCCGAGCAGCACCATTTTCACGTACTACCAACTAGAGTTGCTTGGGTGGCTCTCACCAGATAATATGTACTTTTGAGAGAGTGACGTATGTAAGGTGAAGTAGTTCGCATTTAAAACATGCACAGTGGAGAGAATGTTGGCATACCTCTATGCTACATTAATGTAATGTTGATGATATTTCTTTTGGATATTGTACTTTTGGAAATTTTACATGATTTAAGCACATGCTAACTAAAATGACTGATCCCTTGTGTTAAAAAATCAGTCTGAATTAGTCTAAAGTACGCTATACATAGCAGCTATTAAAATAGGGAAAATGAATTTTGCCAGACTAGACAATACCAGCTTCTGAAAGTGCAATGAATGAATTACCAAATATATAAATGTAAAAAAGTTATCAGCTCTTTTTTATACAACTGACCTCTGAAGTTCAGGAAGTGAAAATGACCAAGCAGAGCTAGCACTTTTTTGAAAGATGCACATCTGAAGTAAGGCCAAGCTGTATTCTCTATAACCCATAGTACACCCATCAATCATACACCAAAATAAACGGAATTAAAGGTTCTTTGCATTATACCTAAGATATACAAGGTCTTTTTTAAATAGCCAGTATAACCAGTGAGGAAAGCCGGGGACATTCTTTTTCTTTAAAATCCTAACCCTATGCAAAATGCGAAACTGTATAGCGCCACCTTGATCATAGGATATATCTTTGTGGAAAAGTTTTATGGCAATCCTCCACGAAGTTTAGAAGACGTAGCAATAAGAAGCCTGTGCTAACGTAAAGGCGCGGGTATTGTGAGGTCCTTATTTTGGAGAACTGATCTACAGATCTGATACGACCTAAGGCTACATGCAATAGTTTTCCAGGCAGTCTTGGTCAGAATGGTTCTTTTCTGTAGAAATTTATTCTCATGATGTTGATTACACATTCTATGCAAACTGTTTCCAGATTTCCTAATTGTTTTATATCTATATCTTGTGTTATTGCTTTAAACACCTTATGCGATTTATTTCGGTAAATTTGTAATGGCGGATACACAAAATTTGTAGAAATTCGATAACCCTTCATGTCAGGGTGCATTCAGTCATATGAGATAATATTTGATCAAGCAGTTTTTAGGACAATTTGTTCAAATGTTTATGTATCTGTAATAACGGCAGTCATATTTTATTGCATTTGAATACCAATTGAACATATCTGAAACCATACCTGCATGGCTACTCTTTTTCAAATTTGGCCAAACTCTGTTCAGCGGTGTCTGGTAAGAAATTGTCTAAAGGTTGTTCTATTTTTTTTTAATAACGGTAGCCATAGTTGACTATTTTTTTTACAGTACTTCATACCTTCATGGGAATGTGTTTTCTATCTAATTTGGGATCAATTCTTACGTGCGCTTCTTGAGAAGTGTAAAGACTTTATAGTTTATGTTTTAAGTCACTTCGGATAGATCTGACAGCAGTTCGGCATTATTTGTAAAAATGTAAAAGCCCTTAATGACGGGATGCCTTTTATCAAATTTACTCTAATTCTCTTTTATGGTTAGATACATTTTTTGGGAAGATTATTTTGCTGTTATTTTTCTTTTGTTTAAATTCTTATTATTTTATCAACGACAGCCATATTTGAAATCGGATAGACATATGTACTAAGTTGAAAGAACACGATGAAGGATACATTTTCTTGAATATGATCTAATTTTCTTCAGACATTTTAGAAAAGAAGTCGTTGAAAGTTTTTCCCCCAGTTTCGATACAGGCTGCCGGAGTTTAGGTCGGACCGACATCATCTGAATATATATGAAAAGGTCTTTATTCCATTTTCCTTTTTGTCAAATGTTTTTGAAAGTTGTTTAAAGCTTTTTATTTTTTTTATACGGTGGCCATATTTTACAGTGGATGGACACCATTTGTAATAATTTGAAAGGACTCTTTGCCAGTACACGTTTTTTTCTTCTTCAAATTTAGTCAAAAATATGTCGAGCGGATTTTGCGAAGGTGATTCAAGTCATTGTTTTTACATTTTTAGAAGCGGCCATATTTGATTGTGAATCGGCATCATTTAAGAGATCTTTCTGCCAGTACACACTATTCACCACGCACGATGGAGGCGCGGCCATACCTTAAGGTCGCTTGGCATGGACATCCCCCCCCCAAAAAAACAAAAAATAAATAAATAAATTAAACGAATGTTGCTGCCTCGTGTCTATCTTTAATACTGGCCTATGAATCTATTATTGAGCTTAATATGTTCTTAAAAAATTAAAGAACTTTTTTTTACAGAAATCTTGGACAATAGAATAAGACATTGTGAATACAGTTATAGATTCACTACTCTAGTTTGTTAACAAAACCAAAACAAGGACAAATTATTTATTTCAATTATCAAAAGCATAATTAAAATTCAGGGATATGTGTATGACGCACACTTGCGAATTATTAGAAATTTACTCACATAGTCCAGTCAGACCAATACAGGGTGTTTCCAAAGAATGTTATGTCAAATGGATACGGAGCGTTTTCGGTCACAACCCGTCTACCAACTCCATCAGTCCGAATGCACTCAATTTTCTTGACGCCTGGTAAAAAGGTAAGCGAGATAAAATAAAATTCAGACATAAAGTATTCTGTAATAATCACATTTATGTGCCTGCACTTTTCAGTTAAAGGATTACAGTTTTGTGAACATCAGTCTGAAAATGACCCACCCACCCCACCGCCGAAAACTGCAGAATTCTTAGCCTACATAATACCTTAAAACAGTCTTTCAAAAGAACTGTTTTATTGTTTTTAAAAATGCACAGTGATTGAAGGAGGAAACGTAAGTACATTGCGAAAATTGCATGAAAATTATCATAGTTTAATATCTGATAAAAAGTAAAATCTATTCAGGTGTCTTACTCGATTTGTTTAAAAATCAGGCAATATTTTGTCAGGGCGCCATGTGGCGTAATCATTCGCACCTAGTAGATAAATAGAATGGTTTATTGTCATTTGCATATCTGTTATGTGATGGTTTATCGACAGATGTCATCAGCCGCTGTAGGGTTAACATTTTTCTTATTTCAATATACACTAAACGCAATTCGACCTTTTCAAAATTCATATCGGATGTTCATTATTTAAAAATAATAAAATACGATAACAATCTACCTACGACATCCCCGGTGGATTGAACGTCACTCGTAATCTAAGAGTCGTGGATCCAATACCCACGCAGTCCAAGCAGGCTCAATTGCCTCAACGAGCCCTTGGAAAAATTGCTTACCGTCTGTATTCGCTTATATGTCACATCAAACTGGAAAGAGCAAAGATCCTGATCTGCCGCAGCATAACGCGCCTACACATCACGGTCTATGTTGTTTATTCAACTCAATTCTCCCACCTAAGCAACTGCACAGACCCAGATCTGCCAGTACATTGTGCGATGGCAGATGCGGGTCACTGCATTTTCAGTTGGGTTCGTCTTATAAGCGAGTAAAGACGGTTGGTCCAGCGAAATATGCTTAATGTGCCGTAAAAGAAAAAAACAACAACCCCCCACCACCACAACCAAGAAAAATAAAACAAGCTACCCACCGCATCATTGAGGTCTGATTGTTGCGACTTCAAACAAAAAAAGTTTTATAACGACAATAGGGTTTACGACGTTTGCTAATTTGTAAACAAACCTTTTTGAGAACTAAAGCACTTCTAGCAGAACTTTTAAAACCAAATGTGCCATTATTGAAGACATTAGAGATAAAATTGTAAACCGAAATCTTCCAGATAACAGAACTTTGTTTCTTCTCTAAAATACACGTTTCGTTCAATGAAAATTCAGTTAATTCTCTGGATTTTAACAGGGCGGGGGTTACACTTCATTAGTTTCAAAGTTAACTCCATTCCTTCAACTAAAGCAACAAGGCTGAGAACGGATGTAATTCTTTTGTTTCAAAATATCCTCTGGGTCAATCGACAAATTATTTTGTTCCCAGGAGTACTAAAGTAGAACTAATTTAGACTTTAAAATAGATTACAAAATGTATATATTTGTAGTTGATGAAGCTAATAATATTAATAATATTACCTACCACCAAGGTGTCGGGGTAATTTCCAATAATAGCATTTATGTTATCAAAACCTGGCGGCACACCAAAAGGTGTCAGTTTCTTCAATTCTAAGTACATTATTTGGTCATTATCTCCGATGGATGATAGGTCCCAAAACTGATCATCTCCAGTTTAAAGCTGACGTCGAAATCGCGTGTTGAATCAATATCTAAGTCACGATATTACTGCTGGCAGGCAACATGACATCGATAGGAAACTGTATAGTTCAACGCGACACGGGCCAAATATATTTTAAGCCATGTGAACGACTGTCAGTGGCCTATGGCGAGGAAGTTTTGTCATACTTCTATGCTATTATTTTCTGTTAACATATGATGTATATTTTAGATTTGTTAGTCTGTGTTTGCATGTTCTATTTATCTTGGACGTATGTTCTGAGTTGTATATTTATAAATGCCAATACGTCTTACTGAATTTGTTAAGTATGCTATTGGAAAACTGCAATTTAATGTCTCCAGATTCCACGTGAGTTTTTCTAAGAGCATAACGTTATCATTGCTCACGTTAACATTCTTAATAGTACGTCTTCTCAGCTCTAAACTTCCTCGCTGGAGTTGACAGATATTGCATTAAAAAATATATTCAAAGTATCAATGCTGGTAAAAGGTTAACATGGTGGAAGTCACAATATAGCACAAAAAAGAGTGTAGCAAAGATTTAATTAAAATGTAAGTTGTAAAATAATGGCTCAGTGATGATGGCGTCGTGACATGAGTCTGACACCAAGACACACAGTCATGAACGTTGCAGGTCCTTGATATGGAGAACTGATCTACAGATCTGATCCAACCTAAATGTCCAGGACGGTAGAAATACTGTATCTAGGTAACCACGCAGAATTTGTTTTTGTTTAATAAAAATAAATATTAGTCACCTTTACATGTTCAAGATAGTTAAAACATTACTGCAACTCAGATTTTCTTGGTTTCTTTTTGTTCGTTTAATTTTTTCTTCTTGATTTAACGTCTACCCTTTAGACCAGGGGTCTCCAAACTACGGCCCGCGGGCCGGATGCGGCGCGCGAGGCCCTCACATCCGGCCCGTGGAGACCTTTTTGTCGACGGAAAAAAATTACGGAAATTTACGTGTATCCTGCCAAGATCAGCCGCCGCTTACGTGGACGTCATGTTTTTACCGAATTAAAATAGAGGCGCGCAGTAGTGCGTTATGTTTTCCAACCGATCACTACATTGCAAAACCTTATTCGCTGCTTAGTTTTTCTACTTCCGTTCACAGTCAATGAGATGATATAACGCCATCTAGTGGCGGAGTTTTTAAATGGTTTGCTGCTTGTTCAAGACTTGATTATTTTGATCACAGTTTGCCAGTTGCGGTTGACTGCTGCGATGAGGAGGTGTTGGTGTCAGTTAGCGTCTGATTGCGAATATTCTGAAGAGGAAACATTAAAAGCAACAATCTCTCTACCATAAGTGGATATATTTGCACTCTATATTCAGATAAGTTTAACTTAAGAAATCATAAGAATTTTTAAAAATTGTTTCGGGTCATTTGCAGCTATAATTGCGACGAAATTAGTTCGAATAATCAGGTTTTTTGAGCGATATTGTGTGCAAGATACTTTCAGTTTCACTATTTATTCATGTTGAATTCACTTTATTTTAGTGCCCAGCGATGGCCGAGAAGAGGAAAAGAAAAATAGACGATGAGTGTCGGCAATTTCAAGAAGAATGGAGTTTGAAATACTTCTTCATCAAATCCCGCGAGAAAGCATTGTGTGTGATTTGCAACGAAACCGTGGCTGTGATGAAAGAATACAACCTGCGCCGTCATCATCAAAGCAAACATCAGGAGAAATATGCACAGTTGGAGGGTAAAGTCCGTGCCGAAAAATTTTCTAAATTACAAAATCAACTCACATCTCAGAGGACATTGTTCAGTAAATCCTCAAATGAAAATGAATCCTTATCTAAGGCCAGTTATAAAGTTGCCTACGTCCTGGCTAAACGTGACAAACCGTTTACAGATGGTGAAGTAGTGAAGGAATGTTTGTTGAAGGTGGCTGAGGAACTTTGCCCAGAAAAGTCAAAACAATTTGAAAGTGTAGCTTTGGGTGCAAATACCATTGCCCGCCATGTTGCAGACATGGGTGAAAACAATGTGACTCAAATAGCGAAAAATGCAAGCAAGTTTCGCCATTTTTCAATTGCAATGGATGAATCGCTGGACAGCTGTTCCACCTCTCAACTGCTTGTATTCATTAGAGGTGTAGATGAAGACATGAACATAACACAAGAGCTGGCTTCCCTACATAGCATGTATGGCACTGTTACCGGAGAGGATATATTCAATGAGTTGAAAAAAACATTTGCTGATTATAACTTGGACTGGACTAACCTCAGTTGTCTGACTGTTGATGGAGGAAAGAACATGAGTGGCATAAAGAAAGGCTTGGTTGGACAAGTGAAGCAGATGTGTAATGAGAAAAACATTCTACAACCAATGTTCCTGCACTGTATTATTCACCAGCAAGCTTTGTGTGCTAAATATGTGGACATTAGCAGTGTACTGAATCCTGTGGTGAAGATGGTGAATTTAATAAGGTCACATGGGCTCAACCACAGACAGTTCAGAGACATGTTGAAAGATACAGACACAGAATCGCAAGATTTACCATATTACACAGCAGTAAGATGGCTAAGTTGTGAGAAAGTTCTGAGCAGAGTATTTAAGCTACCAATTTTTGCCCAAGGAAGACTTTCCTAATGTCAAAACTTTTGCATCAAGGTACCTTTCAATCTTTGGAACAACATACCTGTGTGAACAAACATTTTCAAGAATGAAATACGTGAAGAACAATTTGAGAACAAACTTGTCCGATGATAATCTCAGGTCACTGTTGATGTTAGGGACATCAAATCTAAAGCCATAAATGTCTGCTATTTTGGCATCCAGGAAACAATTTCACCATTCCCACTAATACAGGTGTTCATGTGTAGTGTATCAATGTGTTATTAAATAATAACTGAATAAAATAATATTAAATAAATAATTAAAAACAACATCCATGTTTTGATTCTTTTTTATTTGGACCTCGAGTGTGTAGTCGGCCCCCGAACTGCTGTTTGACAGTTAATGCGGCCCTCGGGCTGAAAAGTTTGGAGACCCCTGCTTTAGACTGACGATCAAACCGCAGATTAGTTATGAGGATAACTGAAAAATTTTAACCTTGGAAAAATTTCTCTCTGACCAAATAGATACTCTCTCTCTCTCTCTCTCTCTCTCTCTCCAGTATCAGGGTCCCATGTTATCAAAATAAGTCCCGGATGTAATAAAGTACAACTTTACTGATTGAGTGTAAATCACTTCAAAAGAGTGCACCGTCAAAGCTTGTACCAAACAAAATGCTGTGCAACATCAGTTGATACAAGTTGGACAGATTACATGTACACAAGCATTATCATATTTTTCAGATATATATATATATATATATATATATATATATATATATATATATATATATATATATATATATATATAAATATATAAAATTTAAACTTTTGGAAACGTGATATATTTAGGAAGACATTTATCTAAAACATGAAAAGAAAATTATTGATTTTTAATGAAGTTTTAATGGAACAAAAATTTACATTCACAAAATAATTTACATAAGCAACGTGTTACAGAGTCTTTACAGAGAGAGAGAGAGAGAGAGAGAGTAGTCAAAAACACCTGGTAAAAAAGTGAAAGAAGTGATGTAAAGTAAAATAAACTAAGACATGTAATTAGTTTCAAACAGTCTGGATGTGTGTTTAAACAAGAAAATAAGAGTACACTACAACATCATTAGTTCGCCATCACAATTTTTTTACCGTTTGTTGAATTATTTCTTAAAATGAAACAATAACAATTAGTTTTGACCCTCTAGTCGTCCATCCCTGGATAACAACTCTACGGCCCCAGGACGTAATTTGAGAGAATTACAGTAAACAAGCCCCTGTCTTGTATATAGACATACGTTTCAATTCAATGGGAAATAAGTAATACATCCATGCTTCCGGTCCTTTTAGAGCTATCGCATCATCGTCATGGATGCCTTTCAGGTAGAAGCATTATGCTTTCAATGCAACAAACAAGTCAATAATAATATCAATGCTATGTGTGTGTGTGTGTGTGTGTGTGTGTGTGCGTGCGTGTGTGTGTGTCTACGTTAATGATCATCTTTTTTGGTGAGGTCGTCAAAGAACAGATCCTGCTGCCGATATGCTTGTTATAAAGAATAAAAATAAATAAATAAAGTGTATGCCTTATTGCCCAAATAGTTGGACTGAGACGCCAGTAAATAAGTTCAATATTATGTTGTTTACTCTTGCGAGACGCGGTAAATCAACCAGATGTTATTTGTGGAATCGTCATTGATATACCAGATACAGTCTATCCCAGACAACTAGGTATGAACAATAAGTACATCTATATTAACCGTTGCTCTGACTGGATCCGTGCAGAATCGTTTTCATTTGGAACGTCATAATGTTACCCATACGTCATAAAACAAGCATTAAATACATAGGAAATACCTAGTAATAAGTAACAAAGCAAAGAGTGGTTGTCGTTAAATTTAATTTTAAAGGAAATACATTAAATAACTAATTTCTGTTAAATTAAACGAAGAAACAAATTTCTTTTACAGCAATAAAACAAATATTTTAAAAGCAGAGTTATTAAGTGAAAAAGTAATTCCTTTTTTCACGAAGTGTTCTCAAATAGACTAAATCTTGCTAGAAAAAAATTAAAAGGAATTTCTTAGGAAGCGAAAATGAGAGACAGAGAGAGAGAGAGAGAGAGAGAGAGAGAGAGAGAGAGAGAAATGTATCGTAGCTTCAGCAATGTTTCAATATCGCTACGATGTCTGCAGTGTGACAGTTTATTGTGATGTCTAGCACTGGGGTATAATGCGGCTGACATTTAGCATCGTGTCCAACCCAGTCACATCATATTGACACCAGATCGACCAGTCCTAACACTAACCTCTTAATACTAAACGCCAAGCGAGGCAGCTGCAAGTACCATTTTTATGAGTTTGGTATGACTGGCCGAGGTTCGAACCCACAACCTTCCACATCCGAGGCGAATTCTCTAACCACTTAGGCCACCGGAGCAGTCAAAAATTAACATAAAAATCTCATTGAGGCGGCGAGATAGAGATATGTATGGTCTATACTGACCCGGGGTCAGTTATCATTTTCTTTACGAGATGTAAGAATATTATCTGTTGTCATTATTAAAACAGACGGCACTGATTTCATTATTCCAATCTGCATGCTGGCAACATCTTATTTACTACCGTCACTGTGCTACGGTGACGTAAACTAGATGAATTCTTCCTAACTTCAAAGGGCAATCACGTGTCATGCTATTGACCAAAGCTTAAACTACAAAACATAGTGCCAATCTAAGGTCGTATCTACGTCCTGTGTGTTCCAAAGTGTTATGTCATGTAGAAGATAAATTACTAAGATGAACATATTGTGTCATACCTGCATCTCCCCAGCAAATCTGCTGAGTGGTGTAGTCAATCGTAAGGCCATTGGGGAGGCTCAGATCAGTATTGAGGAACAGCTTACGATTGGTACCGTCCATATGGGCCTTTTCTATTGTGGGTCCGCCACGGAACCAGTCAGTCCAGTACATTTCTCTACAAAATCAACGAATAAATTAAACAAACAAACATTGTGGGTCCGCCACGGAACCAGTCAGTCCAGTACATTTCTCTACAAAATCAACGAATAAATTAAACAAACAAACATTCAGCGAACTGATGGATCTGTCAATGATAAAGGATTATGATAAAAAGAAACAAAGGTATGGACAGAATGATAGATGGACAAAATAGACAAAAATAAAAACAAAATTAAAAAGAGGGATAGAACAGCAGCGGAACAAACAAAACTAGAGACTAACGTAAAGCCGAAGCCGCTTTTTATTTGGCTAGAGGGGACATATATAAAAAGTACACACCTTCAATAACACTGAAAATAATCTGAAAGTATTTAAAATTGAGCTTGATGAAGTATGTGGACGGACGCAAGAACAGACATACGGAAGGACATGCGCACGGACGTCAATGTGATGTCTGGTTCTCAGCAAGACAGGCGTTACAGAATCAAGATTAATTGGAAGGAGCTTTTCTAAGTTTGTATCATTTGTACATTCAAACAAGATAATGATCATGTTGTTCATGGAAGTAGAGGATATACAGGGACGGAGAAAGACAGTGATAGCTGAAACGGATAATCACGAGGAATAATGGCCATGGACTCGTCTTGCTGTAAAGCTAAATTTCCATATTCATTGATGCATGGAAAACAAACAAACTATATTATAGAGGGTTTGATTAAATGAATCATTAGACAGGGCTTCAACCCCCAGACTGAAAAATGTTAGTTTTAGTGGCCGGCAGTGGTTTTCTCCAAGTTCTTCAATTTTGATTACCGGAAAAACCTCCTGATGCCACCTGTTTCGTTGGGAATATTTGTTAGCCACAAGTTTAGCATACGGGTCGGAGTATTAAAAAAAATTTTATGTAAAAATATTGTTTCTTTTATCCTCAGTCATGGATGAAATTCTAAACTTCAGATATTTCAGAACTATTTTAAATAACGTTAAAACAACTGGCTCAGTAAGTGATATCATTCTTTCCATTATACAGATTGCTTCAGAAACAAACCTGGTGGTGTCTGAGCATTGTACTTACTGGTGAACTGGCAAGAACAATGAGGATACGGATCAAGTAAATCACAAATGAACAAAAATTGACGTCTGGTTGATTAATAAACGGGAAGAAGTCATAAAATAACTTGTCGGAACCTATGCAAGCTCAACTTTAATAGCGTGACCAATTACCCTCGTTGTGGATCAATAACTATGGCTCGTGGATCTTTCAGGTTGGTGTTGATGAGGGTTTTTCGGATGGAACCGTTGATATTGGTGACTTCAATGATGTCCAGACCGGAATCAGTAATGTAGATGTTTCTCGACAGCCAGTCAATGGCAATACCTTCCGGAGACTGTAAATCTGAATGCAAAAAAGTGAATAAAATGTTATACTAAAATACAGAAAAGAAAGAACAAGCAAAATCACAGTTCCATAGATGTAGTCATGTAGGGATACACTACCTGGCATTCTGATGAAATTTCACCATGGAACACATGTATTCCTCCATGCGAAGACATCAATCGCGTGAGAAATTTCGGTTTTTTTTAAATGAATTACGTTACAATATATATTTAAATGCACTTAACTATCGCTAGTACATAACCAAGGTGCTTGTACAATCTATTTTTCAATATTCAAAAAGGGAAAATGGTCGGTGGGACAGATTTATGGTGATTCTTCTGAAGATTTCAATGACATTTTATCGTACTAGAGCTTGATCACTATCTCCAGGATTAAATTTGTTAGATTTTAGTAACAGCATATCAAAGGTTCACTAGATATTGTTCCTTTAAACAGTTTATTTCAGGTTAGTGGCGTAGCAATCACCCAGCTGTGGTTGGGGGCGGGCGCACCCAAAATTCCAATCAAACTAATTATCTTATCTGTATAGGGGCCATGGCAGGTACCACAGACAAAATTTGTTTGGGGGTGTGCAGCATTTTTTGCTAAGTCACTGCTTCAGGTCAACAAATGCAAAATAAGGATGCATTCTCACAGTAAGGTGAGACAAGTCCATTTCAAAAGTTCCATTCAGTTCTGTACTTTCAGCGTAAATGACTAGTCGTGATGCACATAAACTCTGAAATTATGGCCAAACTTCACCGCGGAGATACGGTAGATTAGTTGGTAGATAATCGGATTTGTAATCCATGGGTCGTATATTCTATCGCCACATTGAATGGCCTGGATCGCTTGCCTTGGTGTGTCATTATGAAAGGTTTTCATTTCTTCGGCATGAGATAGCTAATATTTTGTTAAATGTGCCTTTAAAATCCAGCTAAATATCAATCAAACACAAAGTTACAAAAACGATAACTGATATTATTATTTTCAACCATCCTTATTCTGTTTGAAAAGGAACTAGCGTCGAAGAGCTAGGCTTAGGTGATGTTTATGAATGAGTAATAAACGTCATGAAAGATTTCCCTGAATTAAAACATTCACGTTTACTTAACTCTGCTTGTGTTTAATTCTATTTGATCTTATTTATATAATTTACATTTTCCATATAACATCTACTTCCTTTAATTTTACTTTCATATGGAACTTTATCAATAAAGATTTAGCTTTTGTCGAGTTATAGGAATAATTACTGTTGATTCTACTACTAGTACTAGTGCAAATACTACAACTACTATTACCTCCATTACTAACATCAACACCAAAACTACATGATATAACTACTACTACTGTTACTAATACTATAAGGTGTTTACCTTGGACCACAACCTCCTTGTCCGAGCCGTCTATGTTTGCCCGACTAACACGCCCTTTGAACACGTCACTCCAATAGTACTTGTGGTCAACACAGTCCGAGTCAACCGCCACAATCAGCTCATCTAGAAAAAAAAAAAAAAAAAAAAAAAAAAAACAATAAAGAAGTGTATTGTTTTAGCGAAATGGGTGCGCCAATGCCCAAAACAGTTCATTTGCATTTTTGTCAGCAAAAAGAACGAGTACTAGAGAGCATTAAACTGAACGAGTGCAGTTAAACGTATCTTGACAAAGACTAATGATACGATTTAAAACTTGTCGCCTTAAAACAGGTAACTGCTTCAAAGAGGTTTATTTCTATAGTTAGTTAACGTAAGGGACCTCGAATAAGGGCACGGACCTTTTAATGAATGTTTCTGCATTGAAATATCCAACTCCAAATGACCTTGACCTTTGATCTTAAAGCGAATCTTCAACTTATAATAGTGTTTCAAATTATAACAGAAAGATTATGACAGATCAGAAATAGTAATATGCGTTTCATGTACGGAGGCCAAACACTAAACGACACGGGCAGTGCTACTACGTCATCTACTATGGATATGTACATCCATTGAAGTTTTGTCCATTTTTAAAATCACAAGTACTGTTTACTTTCCACAAAATTACTGTATTTTTAGTCAGTACTTCCTAAACTCAACACACCTGACAAAAACGAGGACATTTTATATATCATAATGGATTTTAGACAGACCCTTAATTTTCTCACAGGGTGGTGGTGATTATAGATCAGATAAAACGGCATTCTGTGCAACATTATCTACTGCAATTGATTTAACAATGGTAATAACATTCCTGAAACATGAAGCGATAAGCAAAACGTGATTTCGTCAACAATAGGTGTGTCTTAGGTTCCTTCGCAACAAATAGAACTGTTTATCATTCAGTAGCTTGATTATGTGCAAAAATCATTATAACTTCTTTTGAGTGCCAAACCAATAGTTTAGTCTAGTTCTTGACCAGCTGGTAAAACTACGCAGTGTTTCACGAGGGACAGAATTGTATTTTACTGGGGGCAGAAGACTTGGACTACTGCACTCTTCACCAACTCGAAGTAAAACAAAAAGCTTCATCCATGTATGCAATTTTTTCAACACATGTCGTTAATATTTCATTAAAAACTAACTAAATGCAGTCATTCTACTGTTATTTTGATTACGTTCAACCCGAAACATTACGAGACATGTCATATATACACTTACAGATAATATATATGATTATTTATGGTTAAATCCAAAACCATGCAAGAATGTAAAACAACAGAATATTTACACTCTAACTGTTTTCCAGTTACTACGAGTGTCTGAAAATTGTTTGGTCAACTTCCAGCTGAGAAATCTACTATCAAACGTGTAGTAAATTCAGTATTATATTTTTGTTCCAACGTTTAGCTCTGTAACACAACGGATGTTGAATCTGTGCCAGTTCAAGTTACCCTATAGCAGTTTCGAGTTGCGAGATTCAAACAAAGAAAATTTCCTTGCAATGTCCCAAGCAAAGTCATCAGCAGAATTGGAGGAGTTGAAACAGGCAATGTAAAGTTTCTTGATAACTACCATTATTTCTGGCAGAGAGAGAGAGAGAGAGAGAGAGAGAGGGGGGGGGGGGAGAGGACAAAGCAAAAGAGTAACATTGAATGTCGGTAACATATGGAAGATTACAGATTCCCATGACAGTGACTCTTAGACCAAACTTGCTGATCAAAGAGCGATTCGAGGTATACAACATACAATGCAATGATCTTTCGATCATATTCGCTTATGAAAAGTGGTTACATTTGGTTATAATAGAGTTTCTTGCTATTAAGGAAATATACAGTGTTGGATTTGGGACTTTGCTGGAGCCAATACTTTATTCACACTACCCTTCACACAGTCTTTACCATAGTGAACAAACTTGAAACCGAGAACTTTGATACATATGTAATGTAGTTATTATTGTCTGTACTACTCACAGCATCACGTATATATGCGACAGTGTTCATAATTGTTACAGATCCAATGAAAATGAGCAACTGGTTTTCAGATAAGCCCCTACATTTTCTCTCAGTAAGGTCTTGTGGTAGTTTAGAGACAATGGATAATGTGTACAAATTATAATGATTTCCCTCAAAGTGACAATAACACACAAGAAACTTGAGACGATGTCGAAAACCGTATCTTTGGGGCCGAAAACGGTACATTATTGCTTTCGCTGTCTGCCGTAGAACTGTAATCAGATTTCTGCCGTAAGAAAGCAACCAAACTCAACATTGTCACACTTAAGTGTCATAACCTGTAAAGTGTTTCTTTCGAGCGTCATGTGACAATTTATCTGCGTTCTTGACGAGCCGTTAAAATTGGTAGTGGATGGGGATGAAGAGGGGGTGGGGGTTTGTGGGGAAGGGGGAAAAGTCTAATATTACTATATCAACTCGCCGTCAAAATTTTGGCTCTATTTTGCAAATTTGTCATCAAGTGTTCTTACTTTGGATTCAAAATTGTAGCTACTATCTTAACATCATATGTTCCTAATCATTTTGATTAGGAAAAACCCAAAACTAAGAAATATATGATTTGGAATATTTTATTGCTTGTTTACATATTAAATATAACCATTAGTTTTCTAAATGCTCTTTGTATTTCGACAATATGTGTGTGCGTGCGTGCGTACGCGTGCGTTCGTGTGTGTGTGTGTGTGTGTGTGTGTGTGTATCAAAGACAATGTTTCCATATTTGGAAGAATTACAAAATCTTCTGGGCGTGTAATTAAAATCTTTCAAATTTTATTGAAAGTCCAGATCTACGGTGCGACTGTTTACTGTCACTTACTACCAGTAATTGATAACGGCAACATTTCCAAGAAAAGAGAATATTGCATCCCATCCTGGATTTCAGATAAGCCCATTAATTTTCTCTCTGCGGTGGTCAGGTTGATCGTAAGATATTAAAGAATAAAATACTAAATTGTTTCTCTCTGGTTTGTCTGTAAGTGACAATGACTTCCTGAAATACAAAGCGATACGCAGCACGTGTTACCATTACATGGAAAATGCAACATTATTGCATTAGCTATCTGGTTTGCAACTTTAATTAGGTTTCTTCTGTCAAATACTTGCGTATGCCAGTCCAAAGCTAACTATTCGCCAGACATTATTGGGTCTCTTTTGAGTGCCAAAAGATCGTTGTAGGTTCTTTGTCCTTCGAGAAGCAGTTAAAATTACGTCCGTTAAAATTTAGGTTGCATTTTGGTTAGTTGGAGCTGAGAGTTGTTACCGTCCTGGGTTGGGAAAGAGGGGACCATTTTTGTCTCCTTCAAATGTACTTGGAGTATTTGGATTACTTCAGTCTACTTCACTGCTTATCAGTTTGTAATACTACTTGTAAATTAATGGCAATTGCAAAAATGCATGATTCTCCCGATTTATCGACATGCTAATTAAAAACCACATCGCTTTTACAGCTGTTAAGTTAGAAATCACAGAAAAAGACATGAAAGTGTAAAATTTGTAATGAAATTTATGCTGATTGAATGTGGTTTATTAACTGTATGCTAATTACTACGAAAATTCAACCATTACGTTACATCGGATGTCAGTTTGTGGTTGATATACAAATGAAAGACATGTTTGTTTTGTTTTGATTGGGTTTGGCTCTTGATTATTTGTTCTGTTTGTCTTGCATTGTCTTCTTGTTTTGTTTTGTCTGGGTTTATTTCTCCCTAAAATAAAATACGAAAGCATATATAATTTTACTACAAATCTGTCGTGTCGAATGGTCAACAGGATCTTTCAGAATGTGTTTGATATAAACTGTAAATCATCCTAGACAATCTCTCCACTTATATGTCCACTGAATTTCTTTTTCAACACGCAAATATACGGTTGTCCACCATATAACCGCCAAAATCACGATGAAGCAATTCGTTATCAACAATGACCATTTTGCAGTCAACGAAGCTCAACTGTATTATAATATCAACCTCCATGACACATTAACTTGTCAAATCAGATCACTTCCTCCATTCCCAAAGAAAGGGATTGACTGATTTTGCGATACAATTTTATATTATTTCCCTTAGGCACAAATTATTTACTAAAGTTTCATATAGGAAATGGATTTACCAAAATAAGAGAGGCTGGTCATCATTGGCAGAATGGAAAGGCTACATAACGATGTCGTGGTATACTTTCACCAACGTCCGAGTCAGGCTGATAATTATATTTGTCTAAATGAGAAGATATTACCATAGTCGGGGTTATTACAGCTTGCAAGCTAAAAATCAGATTGATTAAATTCAGCTCCGGACCTTTTCTCTCTGTATTTAATGCTCTATAGCGCAAATGGATACGAAGTCATTAACGATCATCAACTTTTCTCTATTAACCTTAAGTACACTATATCTATACGACCAATACACACACACACACACACACACACACACACACATGTGTGTGTGTGTGTGTGTGTGTGTGTGTGTGTGTGTGTGTGTGTGTGTGTGTGTGTGTGGTCACTACGTGGCGTAGTATTCATCAAGTTTTCACACACAAACTCTAGTCTGCAGCAATCATTGTTAAGAACAACTTTTTGGCGTTTAGGAGATAAGACAGTGGCAATTAGTGGACATATTCAGCATATGAGATAAAAACGACTAAGAATCGAATAAAAACAGAACGGATGTAATGGTACTACTTGCATGAATATGTAATGAGTTTGTAAGCGTAGCCATCTAATATAAATATATTAATTCAAAATATTTTTGCTACTAATAACGTGGATATAGTTCTTTACTGTACAGATCCGAAGAATTTTGTCGAACTATTTTGGGCCTGGATTTTTTTTATTTCAAAAATATCCATTCGAAAATTAAATGGTTATGTCGAATCCTTCAAATTATATTAGGTAAGGAAGGATGATTCTGACTGATGACTTTTACTCTTGCTATCTCTCATATATGTAAGGCTGCTGCAAAATATTTCATATATTCGTGGGTATATGATGAAATTATCATCATCACAGAATGCACATACAAAATAAAAGCTCAAGAGACATAGTAGACTGGGTAGCAAGTTTAAAGGAAGACCTAAATGCTACATACTGCAATTGGGAATCTTTGTTAGAGTTGTCTATTTAATTACCACCAAAATGCGACCTCTCCGGAAATATCCCGAGCGACTATTCGGAAAACAGAACGACGACAGTTAACATACTCGATCTGAACATCGCACGGCCATTTCCATCAGGTCGTGAAGTAAGCCTCTGATGTAATCAGTGGCCGTTAAGAACTTTATTCTTATCTACTTTCCTCCACATGAATCGCCAAAGGGATAAGATTCGATTCGGTAACTGACTTTTGTACAAATGGAAATAAGACCCTCGAGAATCCAGAAGACTCTGTGGAACTAAGACACTCAATAATCCAGAAGTCCAACTATTTGGCATTTTACAAAATGTTATCATTCTATGTTTATGTGTACTGGGCCTTGTTGAGGCTCTTCTGCCAGTTATTTCTTCCAGGATTCTGACACATAACGTAGACTTTGTCGTCCCATAAACTATTCTCCCAGCTTTAACTCGTATGTTCTTTTCATTTTATTATTTTCATCATGAACGAAGTTATCCCGGATAATATCCCCATGATACAAAATGTCTTAGAATGGCGACACAAATAAGTTATTATGATTTTATATCAGGTTGGAATTTAAAACTTTGCAACGTGTATATAACATCCAATGGATTCTTAGTACATTTGACAAAAGGGATTTTAGTGTGGGAAAAAGTCAAATATAGAGCAGTACCAATATCAGATTTCTAACTAGTAATATGTTGGGTGTGTGAATATGGGAATTTCAGAGAAAGCAATGATAAATCTGAGTAACTAGGTCAGCATCATATAAACTAATGTAAGTTTGATCTGAGAACATTTTAGGCCTGTGGAATTACTATCACAGTTTTGTAAAGGGGTTTACTGGCATTACTGCATCCTTAAATGGGTTCCTACAAAAGGATGCCAAATTTGTTTGGACTGAAGAATGTAATAACTCCTTTAAAATTCTTAAGACTGTCGTGACCACAGCCCCCATTTTGTGTTACCCGGATTCTCCACCACGACTGACCCATTAGGCACGGTCCGTCTGACCTACTGGGTCTTTCTGTTGATTTTGGGGTGAGGCGGTGACCAGTGGTATACTAATTAAAACACTAAGTCATATTGTAATCTATGTTTGTATCCAATATACACACTAAGTCATGTCAACCTCTCCAACTTCTACACTAACGTGTATCTACATTGTTTCTCGCAATATTTGTCCACTCAGAATATATGTCTATCACTCCATTGTGTATATTAGGCATCCTTTCTCTTAACTCACCATCTTGTAAATCTCTATCTGATTCTTATTTCCAAATATATCTTATCTCTGCTGTCCCTTTTCTTTCTCTGCCCTTTTTCTGCTTTTCTTTCTCCTTTGTGTCCTTCTGCCTTCTGCTTTCTTTGTTGCCCACTATATATTGTATCGATCTATATACACATATCGTAATTCCACACCCTTTCCCCTCAAACAGAATATGATTGGCTAGCCATTACTCGATGAATGACAACAGCTCCTTGCCCCCAGATCATATCATAACTAAATGGTGCTGACACAGGAGGAATATGACCCAGTTATCCAGATATGTCATAATGCTGACCTGTTTACCCAGATTTGTCAATGCCTTCCTGAAACCCAAATTCTTTTCTGCTATTGATATGTTCTCACACCCAACTTACATTAGTTTATATGATGCTGACCTAGTTACTCAGATTTATCATTGCTTCCCTCACATCTGTCTCTGAATTCCCATATTCACACACCCAACATATTACTAGTCAGAAACCTGGTATTGGTACTGCTATATATTTGACTTTTTCCCCCACTAAAATCCATTTGGTCAAATGTACTAAAATCCATTTGGTCAAATGTATGTAAAAGCTAAAACAGGGTTTCATCAAGAGTTAAGCACAAGTGTTTATGAGAGCTGACATTCTTAATAAACGTTAAAAGCAGGTATGTTACTTTTGAGATTTTCTGGATATCGTTATCAATCCTGGCATATATGGATTCAAACCTATTAGCCACTCATCGCCCTAAATATTTACTTTATACCGTCCATGTTTTGTTCTGTTTTTTGGGGGGAGGGGGGAGTTTTTATTTTACTTGATAAATTTATTTATTTATTTTGTTTCTTTCTATTTTTGAGCTAGTGGAAATTGAATTCTATATTGTCGTTTTATGTTAAGAAAACAAGTTTAATTCGCCTGAAAAACATAATGTTTGGATGTTTCTCGGGGAAAATGCAAAAATTAAAGAAATAAACACTCACCAGGCACATAGAGCAAGCGGGATTTGTGCACTTCTTCTTCTCTGCTGGAGGCCGTAACACGATGAAGACTGTAGCCGCGTGAGAAAAACAGGAAGTTGGTCTCATCACTAATAGCTGCAGAATTAATATAAAAAATAAATAAAACGCTGTAAAGTTTTCTTTTAATTCAGCTGAAAAAAGACGACTATACATATGTGAGAAAGAAATGCAACAGTTTATAGGGACTATTTCATTGGCGGGTGGCTAACAACGAATACCCTCTCCTTAGAAAGTATACCAAACTGAATCTTACAATCAGACTTACTTGTAGCTTTGTTATTCGAAAACATTAAGCTTAATTTAACTTTGTAAAATGTGGAGGGGAGGAGAAATGCCCCTATTCCCAATTTCCTCAAAACAGAACTACAGCAATGGTGTCACATTTTGCACGAGCTAAAACGTCAAGCATCTGCACAAACCAAACCAAGAAGCCGGTCAATCCAAAACAACTCTGATCCTGAAAATGCATGAGTAAACAAGAACAAGAAAATCCGTATATCGTATTTAAAGGTAAAAGTGTTAGGAAAAGAATTCTCAATAGTTATTTACGAGATGAAGATATGAATGTTACGCGTGAATATGTGTATTTATTAGCATTTCGCCTCCTATATGTGTAATTGAATCACCATGATATAAGGAAGTCGTAAAATTTGTCATGAGCGGCATAAGTAACTTTCAAAGACTTCTTGCTTAGTTTGCGTTTTATAATCAATCATCCATCCCAGAAGGCCATTGTCACGTTTATAGACAAGGAAAGTAACAACTAGTCAGTTGTTCTTGTCCTCTAGTATCTGTGTCAAAATGAAATATCCAGAGCGTTTTGTATTGCTTACGCTGGTCTTGTACGCTAGTCTTGTACGTCATGAAGTAAGGTAATCCGCTTCAGAAATTGTTATGCTTTGTCATAATTTTAAGTATGTAAATTACAGAATTATAGGATTGGAAGCATAATTTGTATACAGATAATGGTGTGGTTTATTTGAAGTGTCAGCCTTATTTTAAAAACAAAAATTGAATAAACGACTTTACTTACGAACACATGATTTTCCATCCCCTCTGTAATTTTGATTGCATACACATAAAAAGGTATCGACATTCAGCAAGCATGAAGCGTTGGGATCACAAAGTCCGGGATTGTCGCGGCAATTGTCACCTGACGTAGATATAAGAATGTAGAATCAAAAATTGTAATACTGTTAGAATACATGGTTTGCTTCGCCAACTCATCTGCATATAACCCGCAGTTTAAAGTTTGAAATATTCCGAAGTGACTGAACTATAAATCATAGACAGACTGTGAAAACGTTTGGTTAAAAAATTCACAAGTCATAACGTCTTTTTATTATTATTATTATTATTAGTTCTGACTATTGGCCCAAATCGGTTTGGCAAGCTCTTATCCCGCTAAACAATTACGCAGTGCTTCACACCTGCCTGGCAATTGAATTGGTCATGAGAATCTCTATCAAGTGAAAGTTGATTGACAGATTTCACTCACGACAAATGGGTTAAATTACTTAGCATCGATTTCGAAAATTATTGTAACTGCTCAGAGTTAGAGTCAACCGGCGGGGGGGGGGGGGTAGATAACACCTCATTTTGGAAATGTTTCTGATCAACCAAAAGGCATCTTTGGACATCAATTCAATTTAAGAAAATAATTTTGTGAATACATAAAAGTAAAGAATTTTCTTGAGAAAAATGCAGCACGCACTGGATACAGCATACACGAGCCTGTAATGTACAATGAACCAGAATTAAAGATTTTACCGAATAGTCTCTTGAATATAAGCTAAAAGTCAAGAACAAAACAGAAAGAAAAGCTAATTCTTACCTCTTGCCGTGCATGTAAAGCCGTTACCATCGTATCCCCTCCTACAGCGGCAACGGTACGAGAGGGCATTTGGATCATAAACGCATTCAGCAAACTCGGAACAGTTGTCAACTTCATTGCAAGGAACCACTAACAGATTTAGAGATCACAATGTTAATGGCATATGTAACTGCAAAGTTTGATGTCAGATGACAATATCAAATTAAAATGTGTGTTCAGAGTACAGTACCTTACAAATATAAAATTACTGAAACATTTATTCAAAAGCTGTGCCAAATCTCTACCATGAACGCCTCTTTCCATCAAGAAAGGCAGACACACATACGAGAGCGCATGATAGCAGGGAAGTAACCGTGTTTACTTTATTAAATTCATAACCCCCATATATATATATATATATATATATATATATATATATATATATATATATATATATATATATATATATATATATATATATATATATATATATATGATTTAATTATATCTGATTTAATATATATTTATTTCAATTTAATTGTTCGTCAGTTTAAAACTTCTTTTCACAACATGCTATTGTAGTATAAATTTATTCTCCAGAGATGATACTTTTCTCGGAAAATAAATTGACCTTGACTGTTAGTTTATAAGCATCAGGTATTGATCTAAATCCTGGCCTTGTTTCAAAATTTGTAGCATCCACGTAAACAAGTTCTATTTTATTTTAAAATGATTGGTTGTTGTCGAGGTCATGATGTGACTTCGTCTTTATGATGTGAACAATTTTTTTTTTATTTCTTAGAGTAAATGATTGGTTTTTGTCAGGGTCACACTGGGTAGACGTGATCTTAAACAAGTACTTAGCTTCTATAAACTTCTAGAAGATGATCACGTGATCCCTTGTTTACGTTTTACAAGACCATATAACCTCTGTTTTGGAGAATTATTCTCAGTTGCAGCTGAGCTTTTTCTTACACTAGAAGTTGTATTTTGTCCTGTTTGGAATTATTTCAAATTACTTGGATTCAAAAGGACGAATTCTGTTATTTTTCTGGAAAATGTCTGCTTATGTGAAATTGATGAACAATGACAGATTTTATATAAAAATTGATTAAGCTATAAAAACCGGAGTGGTAATTCTTGTTTCTACAAGGAACTGAAGAATTCAACACTACAGGTTTCACCATACGTTATCGTCTTCCATCTTGGATTCTTCGTCGGCACTCGAACTTGAAATCAGTAGAACATTTTGTTATTAGGACTTCAACAAATTTATTCTTGGATTATTTTTGGATTTGATTCTTAAAACTGTAAGTTCATTTTTTTCATTTTTGCAGAATTTTTCCAGGAAAATAAATTATTGCATATTTTTAAAGCTTGTTGTTTTCACTCTTTCTTGTGTTACTGTTTATTCGAGCATAAATACGTGGGAATATATATATATATATATATATATATATATATATATATATATATATATATATATATATATATATGTGTGTGTGTGTGTGTGTGTGTGTGTGTGTGTGTGTTTTTCCAGTTACGTACCTCTCCTGATACAGACTTTACCATTCCCTTCATAGCCTTGGTTACAGCGGCAGAAATATCGACTGGTATCCAAAGGATCAGGGATGCATTGTGCATTTATGTCGCAGTCATTCGCCACGTTACAGCCTTCTTGTTCACAGCGCCTTCCGTCTCCTTGAAAGCAAATTTAATTACATATTTTACACTAGTTTAATCTTTCCTTTGTATTTCCATTTTTTCCTTTGGGCTTTTAGGATGCGTACTTTCTTGTTCAACAATTTTGTGCTTTTTGGGTTTTACGGGGAAGGGTATAACTAAAAATAAATCTGCCTTTTATATCTGATGATTTTCTCTGGCTTGATAGAAAAGACCAAGAATACAACAACTGAAAATGTTTTCTGTTTTGCTTGTTTTCTTCTTTCCTTGACATAAAAGGCTGACGATGTTCCAACACGATCTAAAATTGTCTAAGAGCCAGAATCAACGTAACTTAAACAGGAGATAACCGGCTGCGTTCCTGATGGAAGCCCATTGTACCTTAGCAAATCGTAATACTGTCCTCAAGTCTAGGGAATATAAAATAACACTTAAAAGACAAGTTTTGTACAAAAGACATTGCATCCAGTTAATGTATTCTAAATATATAGTTTCATGTGTGTTCTCAATATGTATCTCATCGTTCTTCAGCTTGTTTTGTTATATGCTGTCATCTTCTAAAGTCGGTTCTTACCCCTGTAACCTTCTTTACAAACACAACGATGTATCCCCGTTTCGTCCGGAACACACCGGGCGTTTACGTCACACAACTGAGCTTGAACAATACAGTCAACTTGCTCGCATCGATACCCATTGCCTTGGAAACCTTCGGTACATCGGCATTGATATTGCTGAGATGTCTGGTTGAACACGCACTGCGCATTTGGATGACAGTCGTCACAAATACTTGGTAAGACAGCTGGAAAAAAGAACAAAACATTAATAGTTCCTTTCCTCAAATACGCCGACTATTGTTAGAAATTCACTCTTGTGACGCATGTGGCATTATGTACAGAATATTCCTTTCTACCACTTGTTGCTAGTACATGTTACAATTTTATTTACCAGCTCAATAAAAGATCTTGCATTCTGTGAACTTCATTACCGAATTCAAATAGTTTTTTTTTTTTTAAATTGTCAATTTATTTAAATTCGTTGTATGGTACGATTTTATTCTATTTTCCACTCAGCCAACTGTTATCACTCCTTCGTCTGTTGAATAATATGTCTGTCTTTCTGTCTGTCTGTCTCCTCTATTGGAGTAAGTTAAATTATAATTAATATTTTAAAAAATTAATGACATCTTGTGGAGGTAAATTCGAGTATACTTTGAAGAAGAAAAATAACTCACTCTTATTCTAATATTTAAACTTCTCTGAGTTAATCTCCCTTACCGATGCGCGTGCACGAAGTTCCGTCGCCTGTATAGCCTTCTTTGCATTGGCAGCTGTATCCGAACCGCTGTGCGTCATAGAAACAATTTGCGTTAGGGTCGCAGTTACATTCCTCTTCTGAAATAATGGGAACAATTAAAAGTGAGAAACATAAAAACTATATATATATATATATATATATATATATATATATATATATATATATTTATAAAATATGTCATTAAATTCAGTTGAAGGCAGACTGCAAAATCTAACAGTCGTATACGGTTTTGGAATATTCGCTCTGACAACTACGTTTGTTTTTTTTAAAAAAATTGAAATCATGCTTTCATTATTAAGTGTTAAAATGGAAGTCGTTATTACGTCCAAAACACTCCAAGAGTTTATCGCACTGTGTTATTTACCGAGTTAAAGAAAGGAAGAAAGAAAAAACAAATTGCGCAAGGCTAGGTATCTGCATACCTAGGCCAGGTTTTGTGCAAGAGTCCTCGCCGTCGCCGCTGTAGCCCTCCAGACATTCGCATCTGTATCGCTTCTCTAACTGGTCGTACACGCATTCGGCATTCTTTGCACAGATCTCTACTTCATTACAGCTAAATGCTGGGAAAAGAAAATATCCACTTGATGGTTCGTTATGAACAGATAATGAGATACATATTTGTTCTGTTTTGTTACAAAAAATATTATTATTTATGGTTGTTTTGCTCTTTGTTTGTTTAGGTTTATTTTTTGTTGTTGTTTATTCTTTTGTTGTCTTTCTCTTTGTCTTATTAATTTACTGACTTATTTTTGTACTACTGAGACACCATTTTTTAAATTATTTTTTTAACATTTTTTTTGTTGGAAAGAAAGTCTTGAAACAAAATATACGTCAATTGGAATCGCATCAGAAGATGGACACGGATGGGTTGGTTGGCCAATTATCCATTTCCGGTACTGTACTTACACACAGGTACGCAGGCTGATTGTTGCTGCACGAAACCAGGTTTACATTCGCATTTGGGTTGCTGGATTTCTTGGTCATACACACAACGAGCGTTCTCGGTACAAACTTCGTTTCCGCATAACTGCACATCTCCTATAATATCAAGATGAAATAGTTTAATGACTGCTGAACTATTTCTCAAGACATTGCTTGCACGGAAGACTTACTACAATATTGAATGTCCTCATAAATGTCGTGGCATGGGCTTCCACATATAGGGGCATGATGGGGCATGCCCTCCCCCACGCCGATTTTACAAATAAACATGTTTTGGCTTATATCCGTAGAACTTAAGAGCTGACCACTACATGTCTCCAACCCCCCCCCCCCAAAAAAAAAAAAATAAAAAAAAAAAAAAACAATCTGCGGGCAGCCCTGTATCATGGGAGTTTAAGTGTTTGTGTACTGTAATTGTCCGGTTTGTCTTTCGTTGGTAGCGCGGAACACTAAGAAAAATTGCCACGTCACAATATATATTGTTGTTTTTTTATTCTCGCAGTTAGAAGTTAGTAACTAGTAACTTACAGCGAGATATTGCGAACTTACTGGTTTATATCACGTAAATGTTAATCCATTTCAATGTGCCACAAACGGACAGCCAAATTTCTACATGTAGATAGCATTTGTAAAGACATAAAAAAACAGTGGTAGTTCTTTCCATCTTAGTCATTGACTTATATCATGGGTAAGTAAATTAAAAAAAAATAAACGTGAGCCTGCTAGTACTTTCTATAAGTCAAGCATAGCTACTAAGTATAAAAGGTCAATAGAATTATATTTCTAAAACAAAACAGCAAAAACAAAATACTGATGTCCGGTAAGAGTTTCCCCAAAAATGTAATTACTACATTTATACAAAAAGAATCTAACATGACGTTCTTAATTCTTATTTTCTCATTTCTTTGTACGATCTCTAGTCCATTATCTGTCACAATCACTTCTTGTCACCTACACCATTTTGATTTTATTAATGTAATCAATCTCTCTTCCAGTCTAGATCCATCCATCTCTTATTTCTTCTTCTTCTTCTTCTTCTTCTTCTGTACGTGAATCGTGAATATTTACGTATAATTGTATGAAACCAAATTACTGTTGTGCATCTACCCAGATAACTCGGGGGAGGGGCTTATTCCAACTTGCGAGAACATTTAGCACGGCCCAGCTAGTACCCGTTTACGTCAATACAATCTAAGTTAATTAAATTGTGTAAGAATTATTTGAGGCAGTCGCACAAGCGAGGAGTAATTCCCCGCCCGAGTACGCGATGAGTCCACAAATACAGAGAAACTAAGAATCCTTAATCTGTGCATTGTGAAGTGACCTTTTAACCCTCTTCAGGACAGAGTAAACACTTTTGAGAAATGATTCGTCATCGATAAAAGTAGTTTTAGAGTAGATGAATGGTTCCTGAGAAAGATTTGTTTCATTCATTGCTTATCTGTCCAAGAGGACACTATTCTACCTGACGAGATTTACGTTTTAAGATGGTTCTTAATAAAAGAAAATTAAAAAACGCCCACGTTATTGTGGTATATGTACTACAAGGCAATGCCAAGTCATCGTCCTAGGATACTATCTGGAAACAATGTCATCATGTATGCTTCCCAAGGTTCAGAACTGTCTTTACTTTCTTTACATCACAAGCAATATGATGGGCAGAGGTAATGTGGACATACTATTTCGAAATCAAATTTGGACTTGATACTTTCGTTTTTTGAAATAGTTTTATGGTATTCATTCTGATACACCCAACTATATTATTCAAGTGGTGAAAACGGTACTAAATATATACCGTAGAGGACCTCTTGAGTAATGCATTGAACACAACTTATGAAATGAAGTTGAACCAAGCATATAAAGTTTACGTGATAATGCTGCTGCTGTTGCTTCTCTCTCTCTCTCTCTCTCTCTCTCTCTCTCTCTCTCTCTCAATTACAGATAAAATTCGATGTTTAAGGGAGGGTTTACTGGGCCTTCATATGTGAAATGTACGTTCGAGAAGAAAAAAATGATTTTTTTAAATACGTACGAATGCATACACGTCCATCACCCTTGAAATCCGGAAGGCATTGGCACTGGAAAGAACCTGGAACATTGTAACATCTCGCGTTCACGTCACACGCGCTTACGGATCCGGAACACTCATCAATATCTGTAAAGAATGCAAAATATTGAATCCAAATTTAAGAATATTTTGTTGAGTCAAATTCATATAAATGAACGTTAGACGTAATCACTAATATTAACAAGTTGTTTTGGATGACGTAGATGAGAGAATAGTTTAAATCATAAATCTATATTCAACTTTGATTGGGACAACTAGCTTGGAATTATGGACAAAGAGCCCTAATAGTAACACAATAAGTTTAAAACTCTTTAGTCACAGTCAACCAAAACTAGAAGATAGAGCTCTAATTAGGAAAATACCCCCCACCCCTTTAACAACACCCACGACCATTATCGACCACGTTTATTTTTGGACTCAACATTGGTCCTTCTTTAGTCTTCGTTCTATAATAGTAGTTCTTGGAGAAACATTATCAGGACGCCTGCTTTCAAAAATTTTCCGAGAACATGCAAACAACTCGGTTAATAAACACAAAATCCTAGAATAATATATTAGCATGCTATATGAATATATATATATATATATATATATATATATATATATATATATATATATATATATATATTTGTATGTATCTTTTTTATATTTTGAATATGAAAATGCAGATTTTAGTTTGATAATACTTCTGTAAAATTCAATTTTGTTTGTCCTTCGAATTCGAAGATGACCATGACATAGCTGACTGGCTTGGTTTTTGTGAGTACTTGTATGGCTGTTCAAGACAATTCTTTCTCTTAACTTGTCTCTGGCACACTTGATAGGAGATGCCGCTTGGGTTTAGCCTGATCAATACAGGGCGTGCTGTTTGTCTTAGATGTACTCTGCTCACGCTTCTGCACTGCCTCTGCAGTTCTCCTCCGTTCACAATCTGTATGGACGAGGTTCAGCCAAAAGGAGCGATCATGTGTGAAATCTTCCCAAAACTCAAGATCAGTGTTTAAGTGTAAAATGCAGTATCAAGCCAGCAAACTTTATCCGAGACCTTGACTATATTTAACAACTGTTGACTGATGTTTGGATATATCAGGCATTTATGTTTGAAAATGATGGGTAAAACAATGAAATTAATGGTTGTTTTAGTGTTAATAAGCAAAGTAAAAAACTTAGTGAAAATTAATAAAATACCAAAGCAAACTTTTCCGTCGCCTTCAAATCCGTTCCTACATTCACATCTGTACGACCCTTCTCCTGTTGGGATACAGTCTGCATTGACGTCACAGTTCTGCACACCTTCTCGACAGGGGTCAGCACCTGCAACAACAATTTCGAACACAAAATTATTTCCTTATGTTTCCCTGATCAAGAGCAGAAAGAACAAAAACAACAATGTATGGGACAGAATTCTTCAAAATTTCAACAAATATAATATTATTGTAATGCATTTAACATTTAATTATATGTAAAGGGTCATAACTTGTAACTGAAGTGGTCCTTGACCAACGGACCACTTCGCAACTGTTGGTTTTGCTATTTGACGCTGAAGTAAAGAAGCTGAAGCGAATAAAGTGGTTTTGACTGCTTAGGTTTTTCTTTTGATTCCTAATGATCAGAAGTATATTTCTGCAAGATTAGCATTTTTAAAAAATAGAAATAATAGAAAACACATCATTATGTTTATGGGAGCTATATGAAAGTGCAAGGACTCCCGATTGTCTGGGCGATGTGATTGGCACTGTTGGAAATGAAATAAAGAGATCAGTAAGATATTGAAGTCTTTCTAGGAACTAACAGTTGCCCTTCTATACTAACAATTAATAATAGATTTACTTGCAACAAATTCCTTTCAATTATATTATAATAAGATTACGTATTAAACCTAAAAATAAACAATAACATAGGGGAATAGTTCGAAAACTACGTCATCAGATCATAAAGTCCACAAAGGAACGACACCAACCAGAAACAAGTAATCGAATTATTTCTTTCTTTTCTCTTTTTAATCTAATACCAAGCTGATTTGAATCGAAACCCATAACATGTTTATATCTTGTATGTAAAATTTAATTTCATAAGAAATGTTGTTACCTTTATTAATTAGTTAGAATAAATGAGCTATAAATTATATTTATTTACCCGTGAGGACTCCAATTTTATTGGACATTGCAAATCGGACAACTCTGTCATTGTCATCGTATACAACAAAATTCCTGGACACGCTAAGCCTCATGGTATCGGTTACGTTACGTCCAGGGTCGTGCCTACATTCCGTGTAATGGATGGTCTGGTCCCACGTGTACTTGAAGGCTACGTTATTTACACGGTATATACGATCTGAGTGTGACCTGATGTAACCTGAAACGAGTGAAAGCAATACAAAAATGTTAATAAAAATAAAAGCTGACAAAGTATATGCAAAATCTGTATAAAAAGTAGACTTCTTACTCTCTGTTAATACCAATATGTATGTTAAATGAATTATTTTCCATCATTACAAATGCAAATTTACATTTCAATTATCTATTGATATATATTAATAAAATTAGAAAAATTGTGTACTGAACATTGCATATTTTACCCTGGACATTGTTACTTTCGTTTTTGTTTTAAATTAACTTTTAAAACAAATAGCGATTACGTAAATAATGGACGAATCCCCTTTACTAAAATCCAGTGAACTCTGTCTTCTGATTAGGAATTAGGGGCTCCGAGTGGCTGAGTGGTCTACAGCGCTCACCGTTCCGGATCACTGCCATCTAACCTCTGTCTGCGTGGGTTCGAGTCCAAGGCTCGGTAAGCGTGGGTACGTGGGAAAGCCTGCCAGTAGTTTCTCGTGGATCGGTGGTTCTTCCCTGGGTTTTCCAGGGTTCTTCCTCCACTAGTTATACTGGCCGCCATGTATAGCCTATCTTGTGCTGAAAAATGGCGTTAAACCCTAGAACAACAACAACAACAACAACAACTGATTAGGAATTACATCCAATAGTTGCATTGGATGGGGAGTGTTAAAGTACGATTCGCATTAATGATGCCTGAACTTAAAGTAAAGTTCGCATTAATAATGTCGGAATTTAAAACAAAATTCGCATTAATGATGTCTTAATTTAAGGTGCGATTCGCATTAATGATGTCTAAATTTAAAGTACGGTTATCATTAATGATGCCTGAATTTAAAGTACGATTCGCATTAATGATCTTTTAACTTAAAGTACAGTTCTCATTAATGATGCCTGAATTTAGTGTTTATCATAATTTAAGAAATTACATCAACTCTTCGTGTCAATGTATATCTGATAACAACAACCACAACCATGTAACATAACCTGGATTTCACCAATAAAACTTAAGCCTCGAATTCAGTTATTTGATTCTCAGAAACGTTGAACGAAATTTTACTAATAATATGCATTTAGACTGAACTAAACGGTAACGATTATGGCTGTAAATTCGAGGCAGAAATTCACGTAAAATGGTGATCCCCGAAACTAGGTACACCGATCATAATGAAGCAGACAATATCTTACCAGGGCTAACTCTTCTGTATTCCTCCTTGTAGTCGTCCACGGTAATTTTCTCTCCTTTACCGATGTCCGGAACCGTTCCGTTGATGCGGGTTTCTAACCGGAGATTATTCAGTGCGTCATAGCCGAAAAACTGCTGATTGATAAGAACAGATGCTCCACTCTGATACTGAATACGAGCTGATCTGTTGAAATGTCCACCTAAGCAAACGAAATGTATCTGGCAATTAGGAACATGTTTCTTCAATGATTTTCGGTTTTCGGAAAATATTCAAATGAGCTGCAACATTGATGAATTTTGAAACCGAAATAATAAAAAAGTAAACCTTCTCTAATATTCTTCAGCAATAATTTCAAAACAGCTATTGTAGTACACATATTGGATGACAGATTGGTACATTTACATGTTTGACAAAGAAGACATCATTAAAAGTCATTCGGTGAAAACGCAATACCATAATAATCATCCTTTCAGGGGAGTAACGAAAACTACGACAACCCTATTGGATGATCAACTGGTACTATTTTATTTAGGACCAAGTAGGTATTATAATATGTCCATTCGTGAAGTTCATATACATTCCATGTGGATATGTGTTGAGATAACATGTTCAAGATATCACCTTCAGTTTAGGAGGAGTAGCAATACCAAAATGATATTCAAGACGTCTGCGGTGGTGGCCATTATCGACGTCGGATCGGCACCATTTTCATTTAAGACCAACTGGACATCATTACAAGTCTTCTGGTGAAAACCACTATGTTTGTTCAAGTAGAAATGTGATAGCAAATTGTTAAGATAGCCATGTTGGATGTAAATCGTCATCATTTTGTTTATGACCAACTGATCATCATACTTAATCTTTTAGTGAAAACCCCGTGTTGATTTGACCATCAATATAGGAAGAGTAACAATTGCAAGATTTTAAAGCTAGCGGCTACAGATATTGGATGTCAGATCGGCACCATTTTCATTTAGTACCTTCCAGACGTCATGATAAGTCTTTTAGTGAAAACCCCGTGTTGATATGACCATCCAATCAGGAAAAGCAGCGATAGCATGCTTTTCAGTTGCCACACTTGCGGCCATATTGGACGCCAGATTGGCACCATTTTCATTTAGTACAATCCATACGTCATGAGAAGTCTTTTAGTGAAAACCCTGTGTTGACATGACCATCCAATCAGGAAAAGCACCAATAGCAAGATTTTCAATGGCCACACTGGCGGCCAAATTAGATGTCAGATCGGCACCATTTTCATTTAGTAACATCCAGACGTCATGAGAAGTCTTTTAATGAAAACCTAGTGTTGATATAACCATCCATTTGGGACGAGTAGCGATATCACGATTTTCAAAATAGTCACTAAGGCGGTCAAATGGTATCCCGGAGTAGCACCAGTTTCATTTAGGACCAACTAGACCATCAGATGATTAAGTGTGCAAAGTTTTGTACCCATCCTCCATGTTGTTTAGTACGACTTGCAATAACAAACTAACGGACAGACAGACCACGGACGACGGACAACAGACAATGCAGCGGTCTCTTCTGTTCTATGAAACGTAAAGCTAATAACTGAATAAAGAAAAAGCACTAAGAAAACAGATGGATTGCAGGGTTATATTACTGTAACATTAAACAGGATCAAAGGATTGAACATAACTTGCGAAAAATTAATAACCAAGTCCCATTTTTTAAATCGCAAATGCTATATCTATATAAATACATGTAATGTTAATTATACGTGCTTTAAGTCTTTCCATCTCTTTATCTCTTACCGACGAATTGATTTTTAAATCAAAATTAACTGCTAAATATTTGTACGAGCATGTTTATGCAGGCCAGAGACATCAAGGGAGATAACCATTCTGTCCAATCATGTCAGCTCGAGGATTATAATTCGGATTATGTCCCTTTACAAGTCTCGCTTGGCCTTAAAAGTTCAAAGAGGCAGAATAGCTCCATATAGAAAATGACTTATTCGAATCACGAACTATTCTTAGTAATAGACAAGTGACAGAAATGACTGATGAAATCCACCAAGTCCATCCCCCATCCCCCAAAGAAAAAAGGACCAAGGTTAATGTGACATAAAAAGGTAATTACAGGTTTTAAGTAGACTGAGATCATGTGAACTTTATGTACGGGGGGGGGGGGGGGGGGGGGGGGGGGTTAGAGAAAAGAAATTAATATTGAACACCTCTTCGCAACTTTTCAAATTATTGCAAAAAAATAGGAATTTGATGTAAAAAAATATGGAATAAGCATTAATATACGAATCACTTCAGGTTATTCTGAAATTATTTATTCTTCCTTTACGTGACAATCCTCGATTTACTATAAGAAGCCATTCTTACCAGTGAACATATATCCATTCTTAGCACCCACTCCACTCGGCAAAGCAAACAGCCACCCTATAATGCCACCAATCGTATTCAATGTCAACATCTGCGGCCCTATTTCCGATGGAACCCGGCTGATGGCCGTGTAAGCTCTTCCATCCTTCGTCACCACGAAGGCGTGCATGTCAAGATCATCAAATGTCACGCCGTTCAAGACACCGGAAATCTTGCCGTTAAGACGCTGTGGGCTTCCTTTGAAAAAAACGTGTTTTATTCTCCATTATAAACAAATATTTTTTACGTCTGTAATATAGCAGTTGATGTTTACGTTTAACGTGCACCCCACATCACTACCACAACCAATACAGACAAAAAGGTATTTTGAATATTTGTTTTCTTACATTACAAATTCATTTGTGCATTTGGTGCACAATCAAATATGACGAGGCAGTAAAACTTTATTTAATCCCAAACTCAAAGTCCTAAAATTCCGAAATTCTGTCACATTAAATAATCCTTACTTATAATCGTGCAAGTTTCAGGGATTTCCTAATTTGAGTCCATCATACAGACTGCTCGATTTAACGGCAGCGTTTCTTAAAGTGTCTTACGATATTTTACTTTTCCGTTTGACCTTGAGTTTCTCGCATAATTGTATATATATATATATATATATATATATATATATATATATATATATATATATATATATATATATATATATATATATATATATAATTGATAATATGCGGCTGAGATTTACCAGGTTCTAGGCACTGCTGGCCATTCCCGTAATAAGGTGGCAAACATTCACAGCAGTATCCGCCTTCGAAGTCGATACACTGCGCATTTGAACTGCATGTCTCCGCTCCATCCAGGCAAGTCGAACCCACTACTTCCGGTTCAAAGATCACAACTGAAATACCATCGAATAAAGTGCATTTTAATTGCAGAATATCAAACAACGATCAATAATGTATGACTTGATTATATTCGCTGATTCTAACCAATCCGAACTAATTTCTCCTCATTTGAACAGACGATTTACGTAGTATACATCCAGGTAACTTGTTTAATACCAATGACAAATAATTATGTAACATACGGTCTTTACCACAGAGACAGACAGACAGATAGAGATGCATTTAATTTGTGTAAATAATTACCCTTTTAAGTTTATCAAGTAAATGGAATAGTTTCACCTACTTAGACAGTGTCCTAGTCTTTATGTAAATTCACGGATATTTTGTTCGTTCTTTTTCTGTCTTCATGTCATCAACATTCATCCTGAACAGCCGATTCATTATGGGATGGCAGATCTGGAGACTTGGATCAGAATATGCATTGCTTGCTTTCGCAGAGAACGAGACTAATATGGTCCAACAGCCATCTTGCAAATTATAAGGAATTCATTTATTACAGCAAAATTCGCTTACCTTGGAAACTCTTCTTCCAAAGAGACACACCGTTCTTTTTACAGATTGCTGTTAATATTTGTTATTTACTGCATTAATGGAAAGTTGTATTCGTTGTTTTGAATTTTGTAACGAAAAAGTTCATTACATTTTTTAAGCAATATTTTGCATCTGCTAATGCTGCAATGTTTCTGAATGTTGTCAGGATTTTTTTTTATTTATGGCTTGGCTATGACGAAAATATACAACTATGACGTCGGCCGCTGAAAACGCTTTTTTTCTTCTTTTTGTTTTCTTTCTTTCTTCTTACATACTTCCAATCAGAGCTATTGATATATATGTACATAACGGACATAATGGATCTGCCCTGACAAGAGTGAGGTGTGTGTTAATTACGGGTAATTTCATGTGATAACTTTGAAGGCACCTAATGACATGTAAAAGCTATATATCAGTGAAAAATATAAAGCGTGTAGTGCCGTAAAATAAAAAGTTTAAGAAACTTTAGCGAGACTCACCCTCTCCTGTGTTCACATCAGGACCAACAACGTTACCTCCCCTGAGATTTCCAATCTGGTAAATCCACACTCCGGGGACATTTATATTGGATTCTCTGATAAATAAACAAAATGCACAACTTTAAAGAAAATGAAAACTCAAAATAAATTAGTAAAAACATAAATATTACATAAAGTATGCAAACTTCATGACAAAAGCCTGATGCAGACTCTCTTTCATGCGTGTGTCCTTCTGTAATGCCACTCAACTAACAACTAAACTTAAGTATTTCGTACCACCCATCCATCCTCAAAACATGTGCATGTGTCAAATAAAAATTTATTTGTTGCCAAAGATTCAGCGTGTTTGGAACTTGAAATAAATGCAATACAATTTTAACATCCACATATATGAAGTAAAAGACTATCACCGAACTTTCCATTATTTAGCATACTTTGTTTCAGTCTTTGTTCTCCAGTTTTGAGCGTAGGAAATGTATAAAACTGTCAATCTTACAGGTAAGCTTTAGTGTCAGCGTTAGGGCCACTCTGGTCAGTCAGGTTAGAAATTATAACTCAATGAATGAACTGACTAAGTTTTGTGCTCTTTTTATCACATTAAAGATTTCCGTTATTGAAATCGGTAGGGGTGGGGTGGGGTACAAAACAAACGGGGAGGTATATCCAGACAATAGTTCCTCCTTCTTTGCCTAACAAAATCATCACAACAATGAATTATAACAAGACATTCGTAACTGGAACGTTTCTTACTTTGCAAGTTTGGCGACAGCGAAGGTCCCAGAGTGCGGAAGCTTCATGTGCAGCCGACCCTCTCCTGAGTCAAAACCTGCCTGAGCCGGAGGGTCAGCAGCAACGCCCTTAAGTTTTCCCTCCCCGGTCACCCAGTTGATTCCATCAGTCAAGTAGTTAAAAAACACAAACGAATCTTGACCATCGGTGGCAATGACAATTTGGAATGTATTTGTCTGAAAGGAAGGAAAGGAAAAATATAACAAAGTAAATGTAATGATTATGGCTTCATAATAATTGAACTTCATTTGGGGTAAAAGAAATGTGCCGAAGGACGTTTACCCACGATGGGACTAATCGTTTGGTTGGAGCGAGAAGCAAATCAACCTTGTCTAGATTCTGCGTTAAACCAGATGAGCTCGCGGAACAATATCTCCACCTGCGTTTTCATGTTTCAAGGCTCGTTAAAATTTGAGCAAAACGATCTAAAACTATGTCTTAATGTTTGCGCCGCCGCCGATAAAGTTATGTATATATCGCGATATCCACTAAAGCAGGCGAAAAAACACAAATTCACTATCTAACGGGTTCAGTTAGCATTCGTTCATGATGAAGAAAACAGTTTCATAATTTGCGGCTGTTTGATTGCATGAAATATAATGGTCATCATTACAAAATAGTAGTTATTCTTCAAAGGGCACGTAACACAAACTACTTCAAAGATGTTTTTCTCTAATGCTCATCAAACTGAGAATAAGTTTTAGTTGAAAATGAGAAACTTGAAGAAACTGACAAAAATTAATATGTGTATGAAATAGATTTGAAATCATAAGAGATATTGTTATTTAGGCTTTTCTGTTCATTACCTATACTATGTATGCTTACACTCGATAAACGAGTACGCAGGTGGAGTCACTTAAAGGAGACCAGAAACCAATGGAAATATAGAATAATAATAAAAGTACTATAGCAGAAAACCTTATTCTGAAGTATCATCTGCGACCGTAATGCCAATATTTAAATATTGGCCTATCTTCTAGGAGCTGAATTTCCGTGACCTCGTATGCAAAATTTCCGCGCCTGTTCGGTTACTTTCGGGATGTGACGTCATAGTAGCGACTCCAGCAGCCCAAGTGGGTGTTGCCAGAGTAAAAGACAATACCGTTTTGCGTTACTTACGGGTGTAATAGAACATTAAGAAAAGCCTGTGGACATAAAAAAAAATTTCTTTTCCGAAAGATAAAGGCATAATGAAAGAATGGGTACATTATTACAAACGAGTTAATTTCAAAGCAACACCATACAGCACTATGTGCTCGTTACATTTCTCAAAAGAATGTTACGAGAGGGATCATGAAAAAATGGCAGCTCAAAGATACGCAAATGCTAGGCCTAGACTAAAAGTTGGCGCTGTTCCAGAAATACCTTTGGACATTTTAAATCCTGGGAAAAGTGTTAAACGTGTGAGTTACGAAAATAGGCAGAAGGACGAGTAAGTGACCACAAAATGCAACAATCAATCCACATATCTTTTATCTACACCAGCAGTGCTAAAAACAAATCTGATAGCCCGACACCCTGGGCCCCTTCTGGTTTTAGTTCCGGCCCATCCTGTATTCAAAGTGAGGTGCCCGTCAGGCTTGTCGAAACAAAAATTGTTTGCCTGAGAAAACTTTTGATCGCGCTGGTGAAATGAGTAAATGTATTTTCAAGATGTTGACATACATGCCTTAACACGGCACAATCTAAATCAAATCACCACTGTCCTAGGTGAAATTTAGATTTGATTTTAATCAAATGGAAGCTTTGCTAAAAATAAGATTCTAAACCTGTCGTGTTTCGAGAAAACACAATTTTCAGTAATCTTATAAAAATTAAAAATTTAATTAAAAAAATGCATTGTATACATGTAGTATGCATAAACGGTAATCTGTAATAATTGGAACTGATATAAGACTATATAAAGAGGTCAAAGTTTCACATTAACTGTCTGACAATAGAACGGGGGGGGGGGGGCTATTGACCCCCCCCCCCTTGCCCCAATGTGCGACCGCCCATTTGACGTGCCTTTTCTCCCCGTGATACGCCTTATTATTCCCCCACGACAAGCCCCTTTTGCATATTCTGGTCAGTTCTGGCTAAATTGCAAAATAGCTAAAGTTTTGATTTAAGGACGCAAACAATAAAGCCGGTGTGACTAATGAACATAATCCTTATCCTTGCATTGATCTTGTGAAAAGGACTGCCCTTCGGACATAATTCAAAGAAACCATGTTCAACAGTGTGTGTATGTGTAAGCACCAGCAATTGATTACCAAATAAACGATGCCTATTTTGTTGTTACTTACGATGTCATGGACTTCATTTTAACAGTTCAAATCTGCAGTCACAAGTTACCGTACATGTAGCAACTGTTTTTCTCAAGTTTTATGCCCCACCTTATTTCCTTAGGTTTAAGTCTTAATGCATGTAACACTGTTTGCTGAATAAAATATTTATTCAGAATTAGTTCTTTAGAGCCACATATACTGCATGGTATATTTTGTTTTATTCCTTGTAATTTAATCATGGTAATTAAACTTTTCATATACGGTAGAGGAATGTCAGGTGTTAACTGGCCGAGTTTCTTTGGCGGAAATGGAGATGCGATTTTCTTTGCAGAGAAAATTTCAAAGTGATCATTCATTTAAGCTAATTGGTGACAATTTTATTCATTTATATTTTTTTTTACGTTAGTACTGTTGTAGTTGTTTAAAAATATCTGAAATTTACTTGAATAATGTTTAATCTTCACGTTCTATTATCTGAAGAAGAAAAAAAGAAGAAAAAAACTGTTGTATATTAATTATTTCGTCCAGTGCCGGATTTAGACGTGTGTGCGTGTGATTTGAATTTTTAACGTCGCTTTAACAATTTTTCAGTCATATCGCTAATATGTCTGCAGTCTGGCAGTTTAGACTGTGGATTGCATACGTTATATTTATAAATGGTTTGGGGTTGGGTTTTTTTCTTCTGACAAATGAAAATTGACAGACATAATGTAATAATCGGGACTTCGCTGCGCAAAATTGACAGATATTACGAGATCGGGAGGTAGATGAAGAAATACCCTCAAAATCGGGAGGTTTTTCTCCCGGCTTGAGAGTTGACAGGTATGAACTGTCCCGGCTTGTGGGATTTCATTCAGGACTTTTAGTTTATTTAAGTCACCAGCCCGGGACCTGTGCCTAACAAATTTCTTTTAGCACTTACCAGTACAGTACATAAACTATTATATCAGACTGCAGATTCAACTTTTGAATGTGCAACCCAAATGTGGTCTCCTCTCTGCCTTGCTCGCCAATGTTTATGTTTGTATTCGAGGACTGGCTAGTATAGCGTCACGGTACCACGTGATCTGTCGTCTCATCAAAACTCGGAAAAACTCGGCAATTTACGGAATCGTGTTATCTTCCACGCAATATAATCACTACCCGCTTACGATATTTAATTTATAAACATTGCAGTCGAATTAAAATCTGTAGATAATTACATATGTAAAAGGAAAATTTTGATTTCTAGTCTCCTTTAAAGTCAATTAATAACGGACGTATGCTATCTGTCTTAAATTAACCCAACTATTGCGTATTTCTTTTCATTATGTGCGGCCACACAGTCTACCAGAACTTGAGTCATTATTATTGCTATCATTAAATTATGGTTGCCGTAGATCTTAGAACTCTGTACAGAAATAAGGAAATTGAAAATATCCTAGCACGATCTCACTTTCGTACGTGCGAGCTTCCATGCGCTGTGAGGTTGAAACCACGATCGCCATATTCAAAGAAATTCCTTCAAGACCAATGTTATATCCCACTGGGCGATTGGTGTTCACGACTCACAGGTTGAAAAATGGTGTCAAGTTAAACTGGACTAACGTGCTATACACATCGTATGCATTTGTTTATAATGCTTGCTATTATCTTGTTTCTCGTGATAAAAAATGACTCGATTAAGAACAAACTATATAGGGTTCCATAACAAAGTATATAGGTTAAAATATAATTTATAACATGTTTCATGATTTTTCTGTAATGTCCGAGTGGTCCAAAACGCTTGCCTTCACCTACCACTGCCATCTACCGTCTGTCCGTATGAGTTCGAGTCTCAGGCTCGGCCAATGTGAGTATGCGAGCAAGATGCCAATAGCTTCAGTTGGTGGTTCTTACCGGGGTTTTCCCAGGTTCTTCCTCCACCTGTTATACTGGCCGCCATGTGTAGCCTATATTGTGTTGAAATATAGCGAGCGTTAAAATTCAAAACAACAACAAACAACAACAGTATTGCAAGTATTTGAAAAGTATCCAAGGGTGATAACAGTAACGTCCAGTGAAAGGCCGGTGTATCTAAACATTGTCACTAATTTCTTTAAAACCGCCAAACCTGTTACTATATAAAACTATAGTTGGTACTAGGGAGAGGACTCTGTGCGATAAGCATAGAGGGTTTGAAATCCCTCCAGACCAAAAATGTATCTAAAAACGAATTCAAGTAAAACAAATAAGGTATATTAAAAGGGATCAAAGAGAGAAAATACCGATAACCATTTTTCATCTTACAATGGTAAGTAAATACCAATATCTTTTTAAGAGCGCATATTCTGAAATAAATGCAGAAACGCAAAATCCGTCGTTCAGTGTAGTTATCACTGTACTTATCACTGTAGTTATCGTCGTTCCATTCTAATATTTTATGCCGCTTTTCAAAGTTGTGGCTAATCAGATAATCAAGATATAAGCCGGAAATTGATTCTGAGTTCCAGAGCTATGCAATGTTGACCCCATTTGGGTATTATGCGATGAATCCGATTAAGTCCCTGTCCCTTGCGGTGATATATCTGGTGATAATGGCTGGTATTTATACATTGTTATACGAGTCTACATTCCTCAGGTTTCTCACTATTCAATTACTTGTCTTTTGCAAGCTAGATTTATTAAGCTCAGTATTAAACAAGAACGTATGCATATTAATTCTACATTTTTATAAGTGGTAAATCAATTCTGTTTCACACAAAATTTATACTAAATCCATACAAGATCTACTTTTCTCAGTCGAAATCTTGTTAAATGTCTGTTACAGATTTACACAAAATATACAAAGATAAGCTAATTATACACTAAAATATACAAATGCTATTAATGCTTGAGTACACGGATGCAAAATATGGGGTAATTGCTTTGCCGTACACTTATTAGGACTCTAAAGACTGTAACTTGAAGCGGGAAGAACTGTAACAGGACTAACCCGTAAAACATCTTCTAACAATGTTTACAGAGAAACTGGCTGGCTCCCATTACTGGAAAGAATAAAATTTCATAAACTCTGTACTTTTCACAAAGTTGTATATGGTTCTTCTCCATCCTACCTCCAATATCGTATACCTCCGTTAGTTGAATACACACCACATTATAATTTGAGAAACAGAAATGATTCTGAACACGTACATGCTAGACTAGAAATGTCCAGAAATTCTTATATATCTTCTACATTAAAGGCTTGGAACACTCTACCGAATCCAGTAAAGCACGAAACAGATTATATAATATTTAAACGTACAATTTCACCTACGCATAATCATGTCCCAACATATTGTTATACTGGCAACTGGAGATCATCAGTTATTCATAGAATGATTACAAAAACAACTATGGTGATTTAAATAATGAAATATTTTAAAATTGTCTTGTTGATAGCCCAGTATGCACATGTAGAGAGCATGATAAGACTGCCTGACATTATATTTTTTATTGTAAGAAACATACAGTACCAAAACTGTGAAACCCATGGATTGCTTAAACTAATTATTCATTCCTGTCAGTACATTGTCTTCCTGCTTGGATCAGCTAAGCTATATAATGACCTAAACACCCGCATCTTTTTGAAATATTCCAGGCTTATGGCTTATATTAAAGATTCTAACAGATTTCAGTAATCGTCTAAGACCAACAATCTACTGGCAAGATCTCCTATCAGTACAAGACACAGTGTCCTTTTATAGTCCCCTCCCCACAGTCTTCCACTTTCTCTTCTTTAAATTACTTGTTATAGACTTATTTTGTATCAGTCCACTGTATTTCTTAGTATATATTAGTCCTTGTCACTTTTCATGTCCCTACTTGTATACTTGGGGGAGGGCTGTTGCTCCGGTATTTAACCTAAACCTAACGCTTTGCTCCTTTTATTTGTTTAAGTTATTGTAATAGGCCTAAAACCTATGGAATTTAAATTAATTGCACAAACCCGATCAATATATTCAACAAAAAAAGATTGACCTACCATTTTTTATGGTTACGTCCTGAAATTAAAATAAATGCTCTCTCTCTCTCTCTCTCTCTCTTAGTCCTACATGTAAGACCTTAACGCTGATATTTATGTTTTGGACGTCTAAGTCTTACTGCCCAAATAACGGCGCTGTATAGCGTGTTTCGATGTCGTTTAACATCGGAACAACCAGTCAAATTTTCATGAATATCTCACACACTTTTCAGCCTATATTAAAGTTATAATGTTTTAGTCAGAATTTACTTAATCTGATGTCTTTTCCTACTAAATTCAAATTCCCACACAAGCAAATGGACATGTTTCAAGTTCTACTGTCATATACTTCAGTTGGCTGGAATGCGATGGCAGCCGGGGGATACCGAAATTGGTTTAAATAATGATAAGAATCTTGAACTAAACGATGCTATCTAAACACTTTCTTCAATATTAATATATTTTTATTCGTTTCGTTATAGAAGTATACTGCAACTTAGCCCAATTTCGGAACTCCCGGCTTCCATTGCATTCCAACCAAATGAAATGTAGAAAAGCTTCGTTACTGGCTGCCAGTTGTGTGAGATATTCCTGAAAATTTTATTTTAGTTACGATGTTAGTCGACATCAAAGCACGCTACACAGTGCCGTTATTTAGGCAGTAAGACCTAGATACCCAAAACATAAATATCAGCGTCTTACATGTAGGACTATCTTTCTCTCTCGCGTGCACAAAGACACACACACACACAGAGGCATTTCCTTCTCTTTATTTGGCAGCAGAGAATTTATTATAAATTTCGTAAAATATTTAAAGAGAAAATATGTAATTACGTTTCTTTGGGATGTTTCAATGTTATACTTTGGTGAAATGATATATTGGTTTGAAGTTTTCTCAAAAGCAGTAAAATTATATCAAGGGAGGCAATGACACTGAGTCTAGTTTTATCCTCTAAGGATTATATCCTAGTTGTATCCCTTTAACATCTTGGCACTTTTTTTTTAGACTTTTTTTTTTCGAGTGCAAAATAGTGCCATCCATAGAAAAGTGCATATTTATTTTAGAAACACAAATTATTTTAGTAAGGAAGAGTAGATAACACTCCCTGTTAGTTCATCTTCCCCCTTAAAGTTACAGTCCTTTTAATTGCAAACTTTCTGTAAATGGGTAAATGTTGATTAAAACATGCCTTGTCTGAGCTGAAGTTGTAGTATCCGACATTGTCCCAAGTGGCAATGAAAAGACTCGTGGGTTCAAATGTGGAAAATTTGGAGAAATGATTCTGGATATCGGCAGCAGCACGCTCAACTATAGCTCTTTCCTGTGTTTCTCTGGATTAAAAGAGAAAAATGCAATTAAACCTTTTCAGATAATAGAAGTTAACAGAAAATTGCGTACATGTTTAAACATTTAAAACAGTGTAATCGTATAATTATTGCCTTTTTATCTGTGACCACACAAGTCTATGGGAACCGGGATTTGTTCTTGTTGATGTTGTTGTTGTTGTGATATTGAAACTTTTAATTTGGTAGAAGCTTGGGTAGATAAAAATTTGTGTATGAGCTCGAATCAACTGCTGATGGATTTAGAATTAGTTACTTTAATCCATCGCTTTGACTACTTAGCCACCGATGCTTAAGCTGATGACGTAATTAATCATGTATCCTTACTGTGGACGCAGGTGCTGAAATCAGCCTGTATATTTTGTACTTATTATTTCTTCTTGCCAGAGCAGTGATATCCGAAACTAGTAATTACTAGATAACGTTCTCAGTATATATGTTTGTCCATTAGCACATATCTCACTTAATTGCTTTGCATATTAAACTCAAAAGTTCAATTAAAACTATTGGATGAAAAAGGAAAGAAAAAGAGGAAGGCTAGAATGCTTTGAAATAAACAAATTAAATTTAAGATGATTTCAACGAGACGAGTCCGCGATACAAATATGTATTCTAAATATGTCTAACACAAAATAGACAGTTCATTATATAATGCACATGTATGTAAAATATGCATGTACATAATCTCCAAAGACTCACCTGTAATAAACAGCACCTGCCCCTCTTGTATCTATATCAGCTAAAAATGCGGCTATTACTTTGAAGTTAATTGGCAAGGCAAGGTTAGGTTGGTAGATGGGCAGGTCAGTTCCAAGGGACAAGTGACCGTTGAGATTAACCTGAAATGAAAATGAAAAGAAAGTCAGTCAAATAATGTTGGAATCATTTCGAATTTGTAAGATTGTGTGCCTTTCTAAAACGTCCTCGTATATTTCTCCTCCCAATTTTCGGCAAATGTGTAATAATCTCTCAGGCTATCAATTCGTTTCAATTTATTTTTTTGCCCCGATTGCCGATACCCTTTATGCACCGTAGTTGAACAAGGAAACAATAAATTTAAACCGAATCTCTAAGACTGCATACAACTAGTATTTGATTTAGTTTTTATTTTCATTTTCAAAAATGTTTGCCTTATAAGAGGATGTAGGTGATGTTGCCTCTAATATTACATGTTTTAATGAGGTAAACGTTTTTATTTTATGCTGGGCAGTTAATTATTGGATTTTCTGAGAGAACTATTCTTGATATTTCACTTAGTACAAAAATATCATTTTTCACTGGCTTTCTGTAGACATGGATAACATTGTATTCATGAAATTTGAAATTGTTCCTTAATGCTTACGTAGATGAAAGGGTTTATATGGCCGTCACCCGTTAAAGACTAGAGTTCGACAATAAGGGCGCAAACATTTTTTTCTTGTTTTTTTTTTAATTTGGAAGGAATATTGTATCAGTGTTTTTTATTTTCAATATAATTCGGTGTTCGAAATTCCCGGTAAAAAATATATATCCTTCATTTCAAAATTTAATTTTTCCCCACCAAATCATGTCGCATATCCTGGCCTATCATTTGTTAAAACTCTAGTAACCTTGGTGCACTTTTTAGCCTTGAGACTGGATTCTGCGGTCATGTCATGTCCGAAGCCCATCGTGTGTTATTTTTTCAAAATCATGTTAGAAATATTAGAGACATTATAAATGGACTTTGGTCATATGTTACTTGATATTCCTATATCTTATTGTACACAGCCAGCACGGTTTCAAAAGTCGACGGATCTCCGATCCAACATGCACAATGCTTTAGATACGTAACTCGGAGATTTGGCTACTGTAAATTGGTAGCAAATAATGTATCATTTATATAGTGTTTGCGATGTGCAGTTGGAGACACAAGGGCTTGAGTGGGAATAGTGAAGCCATAGCCGTAAGTGTTCGGGGAAACTTTTGTCCATCTGATCGAAATTCTTCTGTCTCCAGATGCATCAGTTATTTCCTAACTGATTTATGATTGTACTTTGTACAACGTACATGTAGCAGAATACTTTCAAGATTCAATTTTTTTATTGGTAATCAATGCCCATAATAAAAATTTATATAAAGACAAAAGCCATCACTCAAAGCGCAGATACACATATTGTGTTTATATTAAATATTGCACGTATTTTCTCGTCAACACAGCTTATTTGTACCTAACTATTGCATAACGCGAACTTACTGTGATAACAAAAATTACACAAACGATATAAAGTAGCAACACCATCATGTGTGTGTGTGTTATTTGGATTTTTAATGCAGCATTAACAATGTTTCAGTCATATCGCTACGATGTCTGTAGTGTGACAGTTTATAGTGATGTCTAGCACTGGGGCATCATGTCGCAGACATGTAGCAGCATGGCAAACCCAGTCACATTATCCTAACACCAGGCTGACCAGTCCTAACACTAACCTCTTAATGCTGAGCACCAAATTTGTAAGTCTTTGATATGACTCGGCCGGGGATCGAACCCACAACCTCCCGCATCCATGGTGGACGCTCTAACCACTAGGCCACCAGAGCGGTCCAAATCCGAATAGAAAGTTTATACCTAAAGCATTATAATCTCTAAAGGACATTGCAGACGTAAATAGGTACACCTAAGGAACGATTCTTCTGAAGAATTTAATAATATTTTATAACTTTGACAATACCTACAGTCTAATAGCGGTGATTTTATCATGCCAATTTTGACTAGTACAAGACTTCACACATTGAGAGATTGCTGTTACAAATACATTAATATTTCGAATATCGTGCGATATCAATATAATGCCAAAACCATAGCTAAGTAATAAATGTCTCACATGTGATGCCCATGTAACAAACCCGTCATCACCTAATGATTTAAGCATTCTGTAGCATTCTGCGGAGTATCTGTTCCAGTCTGTATGTAACAAATTACACTAATATTTAACACATCTAGAGTAGCGTGTAACACACAACGGCAATCTGCCACGTTCTCCAAGCGCACCATAATCATTCGCATTACGTGCGACACATATATATTGTTTGCAGAAACGGCTTTAAACACTTTCAATACATTTTGAATACGTATGTGACTTATTGTTTGAACCATAATACAATATATTTTTTACCATAGTATCAACTATTTTAAACGCATCTACATAGCTAAAGTACCTAACTTTCCTTTCGTAATAAAAGATAACCATAACAGAGCTGATACTCTGAGCTACTAATGTTTCTTTAGCCTTCCTCCAGGATAATTTCGGTGCAAACACAAGACCCACTGAGTTGTAAATAGTAACTGCACCAATTTGTGCCCCATTTAAAAACCGCTTTTCATAATTCGTTAAAGATCCTCCATTGCTAAACACAGTTATATTTGTCTTATCCACGTTAACTACCTACCCTTGGTATTACAAAAGCTTTCTATTATGTGTATATGTTGTTGCATGCTATTACTGTATCGGCACAAGTAGTAACCTTATCAGCTAATTACAAAACGCGTAGGGTCCTCATCATGTTTAAAACTGGTAAATTGCATTTTAGGTCCGTCGCGCAAACAATATTACCTCAAAGCGAAGATATTATCAAGAAGCCCATATCTGAAGTCGAGATAACTCTCTCCAATCAGCTCATAAAAATCTTATACGCACTAAAAACGGTTTCGAATACCAAAAGAACAGGGGGATTTTTCAGAACTCGCTCCAAAGAAAGCCTGTTAAAAACAAATCATTTCTTTATTTGCTTTCAAAATAGTTTAGCAGTATGTACCCGTGTCCTAGCATCTTAATTTCGAAGTGCAAAGTGTGGGTTCAGTTGTAATAAGCCATCAGTGCTTCCTGATTAGCGCAATACTTATAAAAACTTATAGCATGTCTAGTTTAGTCAAGATTAATTCAAAAATGGCACTCTAGGTGCTTTAATAACCAACAGCTGGCAAGAAGACAGTTGCCAGGCATAACGGCTCGAATAAACTGCAACCTGTTGTCTGTTGCATTTCGCCTTATTCCTGCCATTGTTCATGGTACCATCATATATAGGTCCCCGCCTTTGCCATTAAAGAAAAAAAAAATACAGGGCCTATTTTTAGACTTCAGGGGCTCCCAGTTTTTCTCATCAGTTCCAACATGTGCAAGATTTCAACATAACCCATCAATAATAACCGACAGGTACTCCGGTTGTCCCTATCTCTAAGCTCTTGACTAAGCTAGTGTGGTACAAGAAGGATTTTAAACCTGACGGCGCATCATGGAGGTTTGAAAATCCTTCCAGTTCAAAACTTTAGTTTAAAAAACAATAACAACAACAACAACTTGTGTGATTATTATTCACACAATAAATTGCCAAGTCAAAGAAACAACTCCTCGTGAAAAGGGTTTTCTTGTAATGTTGAATATCATCACATCATGGTTAAGAAAACACAAACTGAGGCCATGCAAACTAAATTTGTACGAACGAGACATGGCTATAACAAGGTCATGAATGAATAACAAAGAAATCAACAAAATTACCAAGTGAAAAAACGTTAACAAAGCCTGACATTAAAAAAATGATACACCACAAACCAGACTGGGCCAGCGTGGCTGTGTACGAATCAAATTTCTGGTGTTTTCTGGTGTCGATACAGAGTGCTGCCCTAAGAATTTGATAATTGCCACCTGTCGTAGTCATGTTTCCATGGCAGGAAAATGGCCGATGAAAATGGGTTAATTGTTTAAACTAAGCCAAGCAGCATCAGGTGGTTAATGGTTAATACTCTTACATTATCTGCTACGAAATGTGTTGCTCGTGCCACATTTATGCCGAAATCGCCACCTCAGTACCTACACTTCTTATATAAAATATCTGAACTTAACTTGGTCGTTGAAATTGTGTGTTACTTTGTCGAAATAGTGTTTACTTGTGAAAAAACTACTGATTTACTTTTGGAGAAAAGTTAAAATCAGTCAATCTCAAGAGCTGCAAGGAGTTAGTGAAACATTGGCTTTTGTGAGAATTTCTATAAACAAAATATGATATTTGATCCTACTTAGGGAGACAAAGTAAACGGTTCCCATCAGTAACAAACTGATTTGGTTTTGTTCTTAACATCTGTGCAGAAAATAGGGAGAATAAGTTCCATGGTTGAAGACAGAGCACGTTTATTTCACAAAGGATCTGACATTTTTAAAATGGCGTTTTGGACATAACGTGGCTAACTCTGGTTTACTATTAGACGTATTCCGGTCATTTATCCGTTTTCCTTCTGAATCTCCGCTGCATATTGCACACCTCTTGCTCACTTCATATCGACGACATGCAAGTAACCATTCCGTCACCGGAGTCTATCCCCATCATTAACACTGAATTTTCGTCACTAACTTTGACTCGTTATTCAACATTGTGTCGATTTGTCATTGTTGACTTGCAAAATCTAAAACTAAAACTGCAAAGGGAACGTGACGAAGGATACAAAGTCGCAGTCACGGATTACTGAATTTACTCCTAGAAGATTATTTTTGACTGGATGATATGCACACAGAAATACATTTTTATCCAATCAAACGATCTTCTGTAACGATCTCCAAGTGACACTGGTCTGGTATGTATCATTTATTTACTCATCTCCGCATCTTTGGTGTTAGTTTGAAACGAGTCAATGTCAACCAATGTTAGAAATGGTGAGAAATGCAATGTTAGAAGGGTTTACTTGCCAAGTGACGATATGGAGTGAACGAGAGGTGTGCATATTCATCAGAGATTCAAAATAGGAAAACGAATAAGAAAAAGCCGGATTTTGCTTTAAAGAAGGCATGGGGTGTTTGATCGAAGACTGTGCAAATAAATCTTGGTCAAATTGATTACTGATTGCGTAATCTCGCTCTCTCATATAAAATGTTGTTACAGGTGCCAATGAATTTGAGCCCGAGTTTAGTTCCAGGATCTCTGAAGCGAATTAGTAGTGACAATGATAGTAATCACAAGATCACTGTACTACCACAATCGAAGAAGTCACGAATAGACTTGACCCAAAGGTGATATAAGGAGGAGGGGAGGTGGGAATGATTGAACTAGTTCAAGATATTGCTCGCAAATACAGAGATATAAATTCGTTCCTCGTGAATAATGTGTGTGTGTGTGTGTGTGTGTGTGTGTGTGTGATTTATATTTTTAACTTAGCTTTAACAATTTTTCAGTCATATCGCTACGATGTCTGCAGTGTCGCAGTTTATAGTGATGTCTAGCACTGGGGCATCATGCCGCAGACATGTAGCATGATGTCCCACCCAGTCACATTATCCTGATACTAGTCCTGACACTGACCTCTTAATTCTGAGCGCCTAGCGAGGCAGTTGTTAGTACCAGTTTTCAGAAGTCTTGGTATGGCTCGGCCGGGGATCGAACCCACGACCTCCCGTATCCGAGGCGGACGCTCTAACCACTAGGCCAGCGGTCGTGAATAACATAATGGTGTACTAATATAATGGTGTTCACAAGCAAATACATACCAAACTTCGGAGTCATGAATTTTTTATCTTGAACTCAAGTTTTCAAGATTAGTTATATCTTTTTCAACCTATTGTATTCGGAAGATCACTTTGTGCAACGATTTATTTTTTTTACTAGTTTGCGATATTGTTATGTTATCGCTAGTGCTCATCTAAACCTCCAAAAGCGATTAAAAGTTAAGCTGGCGATTAATTTAAAATTTTAGATACCAATCCGGTGATTAAACATGTATAGGTTTGTCATCTCAATTTTGCCATAGATAGTCACTGACGAACGTTGTCGTATCGTATTTTGTAAGTTTTTATACAGATGAGAGTACTCTATTTATTACGAAAACAGATTGATAAAATTTGCAGTTTAGTATACAATAAAATATAAACGAGCTTTATTTTTAAGTAAAAAAAAGGAATTATTACAAAATAAACGGACCCCAGGGATGCCGAGTGATTTAAAGCGCACGATCACTACCATCTCATCTCTGTCCATGCGGGTTCGAGCCTCAGGCTAAATCAGTGTGGATATGTGAGAAATCTTGCCAGTAGCTTCCCGTGGGTCGATGTTTCTTACCCGGCTTTCCCTGGTTATTCCCCTACCAGTTATATTTGCTACCAGATATAGTATATCACGCACTTAAAAAATGTCGTTAAACCCATCATCAACAACAACAACAAAAACAACAACAACAATAGAAACAGTTCAATACAGTTACATAAAACAACAACAACAACAGAAACAGTTCAATACAGTTACATGAAACAAAGATAGTAACCAAACAAGAATCCATAGAACAACCCATTTATGGTACACCTAATAATCAAACATAAAAAGGCAAAACTGTGTATGTACTCTTGAAATACTTGTACAATCCAAGTGCTGCTGAGATAAACAAATAAAACAAGTTTGATTTATATGAGAAAAAAATTAAAAACTAATTCTTCTTAATTAATGTTGTTCATAAGTGTTCAAAACTACGAGAAAAGCTCATACACAATCTCGACATTGAAGCTCAGTCACAGAAGTTATTGTAGAACTCGTCTGAGATTTGATTATCACGTACCCATCTATACCGAGTTATTCAAAGCCATTTGCATTTGTTCATGTTATTGTGTTCACAACTTATATGAAGTGCAAATTTTTAAAAAAAATTATTTGAAAGCATCACCTCGTTCGATAAATTGTTGATAATTACACACGTACCAAGTTTTCATCAAGATCCTTCGTATTTTCTTGTGTTATTGTATTCACGAGCACCTGCTAACGGACTGATGACGTACGGCTGACAAAAACAAACCCATCGAATAAGCTTGATTGGTCTGTATAGCTTAAATGTTTAGAATGTATCCTAAACTGATTATGCTGAATTAAGTAATTTCAAATTTATTTCTTATCCAGTCCGCACACTATATATTTAATCATGTGCTCTCTTAATGTTCTATGATATGGCATTCTGCGTTTATTTAACATTACCAATTAACATAAGTTTTTGTTTATTTCTTCTTTGTTTATTCAATTGTTGCTTCATAAAGTCCATATGCAGCAGCAAATATAAAACATCTCTTAGGAGATTCACTAATTTCTGTATCTTAAATGCGTTTGAAACACAACAGATTTAAATTACCCGAAAATGCTCCAAAGTATTAGTTCATGCAATTAGTATTTAACTTGGAGTAAAGCATACTGGAACATCTGGCATGCAGTATACATTTAACGGTTTTTTTTTTATTGTGCAGAACCCTGAACAACTTACAAACAAGCATCATTACAGCAAACGCAAATAGCTTTGCTGTTTATTTATCTGCAGTTGTATTCAAAACATGCGTAGCATCAATTCATAGCGGCATAAGTTCGGTTTTATTGTTGTTAAAGTGTTCCTCCTGTACTGAGCAGGTGCACGCCGTTTGCACATGCAAAAATCGCAATTCTGCTTAGTTTAAGAAATGATATAAAATAAAAAAAGATGTAGCTTTTCATGTTATCAACATAATTATATACAGTTTCGAAAACAAAAGGAACTTCCTATTTCTAAACTAATTTTTAAATCTCATGCATATCTTTAGGGCCTATGTTTGCAATAATGTGGTGTTTACTACATTATGAAGATCCATGTTTGTGTTTTTGAAGAAGAAAAAAGATATCGTAGGATTTGGACGTCCCGACTTGCAGTTCTGCTAATGCTCATATAGCGAACGATAAGTCTTTGGGCAGCTGAACTCAGAAAAATCTTTGCGGGTTTCAAGATTACAAACCGTGAGTGCCGTAGTGTGAATTATAACAAAGAAACATTCAAGGCATTCTAGTGGATATTCACTATACAGTTCGTACATAGCAAGTCATGCAGCACTTAACATGTCAAGGGTTTGCTAATAATTACTTGCACTTGTATCATGCAAAAAGTAGAGTTTGACATTAATTGGTTCATCGTATGGGAGAAGATTTAATTTGACCATTACTGAACGCAAAATACAATCTTACAAGGCATGCAATATCTAAACAAAATAAGAGCCGATTGAATACATATAAAGAATGAAATTGGTTTTGTTTGTCAAGGCGTGTGATCATCAAGATATCATATAATGAATTTACGAATTATGAAAACTTGAACAAGGTATGGGAATCTATTATTAAATACTCGTCACATTTCAGACTGCTGTTTACAAGTTGTTGTTGTTTTCAAAGTTGTATCCCCATTTATATTTTTCTGACGATTTTCTAACACTGGTGCGGATAACTGAAACTAATATTGGCTTTGGATGTCAAGGTATCGAACGTTCTATTATCAGACTGTTATTTTTAGCCACAAAGCATTCAACAGGATATGAATATTGGGGGAAGGGGACAAATGACTGTCGCAGGGTAATTGTTTCCTCATATACATATGGCCCTATAACGGTAAGCACGGAATAAACATTGTATACACTCTGCATTGCAAAATGAAATGGGTTGGGGTGAGGTATCACATCGAGTCATCTCAGTCAACAACTAATGACAAAACAACATACTCTACACAGTGAGTACCCCCCCCCCCTTTTTTTTTGAGCGCTATTACCAATGTCACCTGGAGAAAAGCTCAAACTTTTGTAACTGCATTTAGCTTCACATTGAATGAATTTACTCTGATCATCGTTTCTCAAAATGGTTTAAGTACATAACTGAAGATTTTATCAACCTTGGTGGCAAACCTTATTAATTCTTTACTTGCATTGATGTAGCACAGTGCTGATCATGTTACACGTCAGCCATCATAATATACCGATGACACAGAGAATGATCTGGAAGAGTAAGATCTGTGAGGAGCTTAGACAGATTTTCGTAAAAGTTGAATTGAGGAACCTAACGTCCATTTATGTATTTGGGATACTTTCAGCGCATGTTGGGATACATTTCCAACTTAAAAAATTAAAATGCTCCTTCTGAAAAGCTCATAAAAAATGAAATAGCGCTTGAATCGGATGCTGAGAAGTTCGTTAAAAAGGGAAACAACCTCCGAATTTAAACATGTATCAAGAGTGAGGAAAGTCGGATACTCTAGTAATTATATTACCACGCATCGAGACATTAGCTTACTGATAGTACCTCTGCCAATAGTACTATTACACAATCTTAATATAAAGTCATCATAGGTATTCAACCAATCAAAGCTTTGTGACTCATTCGAGTAAGTGATGCTGTCTTTGATAGCGGACAAAATCCAGCCAGTTAGCAGTTTTGTTTCAGACCTCAACATTTATTGCCAATAACATACTGAGGTGTATTTCCAATATTATTTTCTCTGATGAAAGAATTTGAGAATTTGAAGACCAAATGAAGCATTGGACCAGTGGAAACCAAATGTTTTCACCTACCGGAAACCGGATTGGTCCGTGGATATCTTATGTTAAAATCGTGGATAAAAGACGCTAATAGCAGAGGTGTTGTAGCTAGATTTTTTTTATATATTAACTTCCAGGGCTTTATATATATATATATATATATATATATATATATATATATATATATATATATATATATATATATATATATATATATATATATATATTAAATAGATTAAATAATTTGGTATACCAGCAGTGTATAAGAATAAAAACTAGATACGGTTGAATGGAATGGCTTATTTTTGGCAAACTAGCAACCATTGTGAACTACCATTCCTGTCAGTTCCAACATTGAAGTAATGCATTGGTAAGTCATTATACACCAGACACACAAAGACCTTTCCGACATCTCAAACATGGCACTTATCTCCTAACATAAAGTCAGTGGTAGGGCCATTAGGTCAGATCTGATGTTAGTTGTTACATAATACTGCATATTATATAACAAAATTACGGCATTGTTAGCACAAACATGATAGGAATATATAAACTGTATAGTAACATCAAGGTGGAGTAACAAACAAATCATTGCTCTGATTTTACTAACATTTTAAAGTAAATTTACTTTCAGATAAAGTGATCAAGCAATAAAATTTCATAATTCTTGATACATTACACGTGTTAATCACGTGACTTTTGACACACATACACACACACACACGCGCGGTGTTGTGAAGATACAACTACTGATAGAAACGCATGGTTAACAAGACCATGATAAATGGCCAACTGAGAATCATATAGACCCCAAAACTCGCCATCGGCTGATAGTAGAAAAACTTGTAATATTTAGTTATACTTGCGTTGTGGCCTGGTGTCATAAAAATGTGACTGGGTTGGACTAGCAAGCCCGGCCCTAGGATGTGCGGTGCCCAATGCAGTATGCCGGGCTCAAAGCAGCAAGCGATGAGCGCAGGGCCCGCGCAGGGCCCCAAGCAAAAATATTGCATTGCGAGTTAGCCATAGGGCCGGGCCTGAGTACTAGACATCACTATAAATTGCCACACTGCATACATCGTAGCGAGATGACTGAAAAATTGTTTAAGCTACGTTAAGAATCCAAATATCACACACACACACACACACACACACACACACACACATATATATATATATATATATATATATATATATATATATATATATATATATATATATATATATATATATATATATATATATATATATATATATATATACTTGCGTTGTTGTTACACAACGATTATATTATGAATGTAGGTGGTTTGATATATCCAGAAGTTATAATAACATAATTAATAGTAACCAATACAGTCTTAACGACGCTGGTATTCTATTGTAGGTCTATTTTCCTTATGTTTTGTTGTTCTTAGACAATAAAGCATTTTTTTTTTTGGTTTGTTAATACTGATATGCAAAGTTAGTTTATTCAGGTCCTAACCGTCAAGAAAGTTTTAGGACTCTTCGAAAATTTTAATATACAGGGAACATAAGCATAGGTATTTTTGGACAAAAACGGAGTCTTTTAGGTCAGTTTGTTAACATCCCCTACCGTTCTGCCAGATGAGGGAAACAATCTCCAGCTGTGCATGCATGTTTCATCTAGATAATGGCTGGTTGGCATCGTGTTTCCAGACATTCCTGTAGGAGCGTAGACATCATCTCATGTAGATGTATATACAGACAGAATTATAGTATGTAAGAAAGGTGTAGAGCTAATTATATACGCCAGGATGTGTGTATACTTACAAATATACTGGAATACGTATCATCGTAGAATACAATTTCCTTCTGTAGCTGATATTCGTTCGAGCTAATATCATCTGCGGTCGGTAGAACACTATCCCCTCTGTCTTCCCCATAGGGGAAAAAGAGCCTTTTCGGGACTCCGGATACAAATTCGCTATTAATACACAGCGTCAAGAACACGAAAAGTTTCAAAGAAATCCAAGAATGCATTGTGTGTTTTCTCTAATCTCAGGAATCGAGAATCAAGTGAAAAGTAAACCCCAAACAAAATGTCCAAGAAAATGCACAAAGGAACTACACCACCCTCAAAATTGTTCTCCGACCATGAATTTAGGTAACCCCCCTATTCGCCTGAAGGCAGGCGTACTAATCTAACAGATGGTGTTCTTAACTTTGGCACTACTTAGGCGGTAGTCAGGATAAATGGGACTGAGGAACGTCTTTCGCTGATTAGTCAGATTGGTGTGGGAGATAAACCGTCAACTAGAGAGATACCAGCTTCCTGCCATAGCGCAACAGGAAATTCTTCATTTTATAACTATGTCGGAATGCTAGAATAAATTTATGTTTTAGGACATGATTTATGGTTTGATCAGATTGTTTGATTATGAATGTTATTGGCGTATGTAACCATGCTAGCTACAGAGGTCAAGTACTTGTTTTAAAGACCACAAGAAACGGTTACAAAATTTAGAATTAAATTTCACAGAGCAAAGAATTATTATGTGTACTGATAAGGAACGTATGTAAAATATGGACACAAAAATGAATTAAAATTCTTAAAAAATCTGAAGAAACAATATTGTGCGTGGTCGTGCATTTCCTGGTTCTTTACAACCAATTCTTTACTGGAGAAGTGTACTCTCACAGTATGGTCTTTTTACTTTTTCAAAGTATTATTTTCTTCTTCTTTGAAATGAATATCATATCTTACTCCAAGCGACGCTTTCTTTTCATTGTGCATTGTGAAAACAAAATCTTTATTCCGACGGTACCGATTATTGAGGGGCTCTAATTGAACGAATGTTCTAAAGCTCTCGCCTTTGCAGATCACCGACTTCTCACCTCTGTCCGCTTTGGTTAGAATCCGACTCGGCCAATGTGCATAAATGAGAAAGCTTGCCAGTAGCTTACCATGGGTTGGTGGTTCTTCCCCGGGGGGGGGGGGGGTCCTTCCTCCACCAAATGTACTGGATGCATTTTAAAGCCTACCGTGTCCTGAAAGACATAGTTATAAAATAAACCAAACCAACTCTTAAAACTAGTATGTTACTTTATGCAATGTTACGTCAATAGTATTTATTTATGGGGGGAGGGTATTTGCTTCCTGTGATTAAAGATGTAATTATTGCTTACGGTACATTTTCTATTAATATTTTATCCCTTACCTCTAAACCAGTTACTTCCCTCTGAAACCGATAGGTGGCGCCACCAGGAAACCAAGTTCAGCAAATCTTCTACCTGGGTTTTTGTCTTTGTAAGTTTTTCAGTTCTGTTTTCCTTACAAAGAAAAAAATTTTGCCACACTAACATGATATGGGGGTACAAAATATTTGTATCAGCTTAAACGACAATATAGAGAAGTCTTTCTTCTGCGAATTAGGGAGCATATCGTTCATTTGGGAGAATTTTAGGAGAGCAAGGTCTTACAAACAAATTTGACATTATCTTTCTGGGCACGACCCTTCGCATACTTACACTAAATAAGCACACGAAGAAAAGAAAGAAAGATAGATAGATAGATAGATAGATTTTTTTCTCTCTTTTCTTTGTAAGTTCGATCTTTGACATTTTTTGTTTAAAATAATATAATCATTTTGACAAGAATTATTGGAATTTGTATTGTCATGAATTCGATATACTCATCATTATTGTCGTCTTCGTCATCACCATAATCATCATCGTTACTCTCATTGTTAACTGAGAGAGAGAGAGAGAGGGAATGAAAGTACAGTTGACATGTTGTCATTTGTTATGAGTGATTGTATTCGCAGCAAAAATCTACAGCTTTAGATTATCTTTTCAGGATTCTCCAAGATACGTTGCTTTTTATTCCGTTCATACTTATTCCCCCAGCGATATTCTCAAGATTTTAAATAAAACAATTTCGGCTTTAAAAAAGAAGCAACATTTAAGTGGTTATGTGTGTGCATTGCTGAAATAGCAATTATTGTGTATGAGAAACACGCAAGGTCATCACGACGTAAATGTAACATAATCCCGGTGTCGTTCTGTCTTTATAACATGTCCCACTGAATTACACACTCTTGCCGAGTTTCCTTTTAAGGAAAATTTATAAAACGAGTGGTATATAAAAAATACAGAGCACATACTATGCATCTATTTTATTCATATCACATGCAAATACACATAATTGGCTTTGAACGGAGTTGAGAATGACAAGGGGTAACTGCGTAGTGACCGAACTCTTCACACCACTGCCCAGTGTGTCTTCTACAATATATAGTTATGTAACTGTTATGATTATGCACAATTCCCTTTGCAATCTTAATAGACACACTTATGATTTAAACATGAAAGATGGTTTTAATGAAGAATGTAGGGCACTGCAAACACACAGTTAGCTTCATGAATACTGAACTCTTAGCATTCACGTACCGGCAAATGTATGGAAATGACAATGGAATATAAACTAAGCAAAATGACAAACCACCAAGAGGTAATTAAAACATTTTAAAGTATTTACAGTTGGCGTACCTCATTATTCTCTTTTGATTAACATTACTACCTGTCATAAAATTGTTTTTATCCTCTCTCTATCTTCGTTCGTTTTGGTTGGTTTTACTTAAAGGTCACCGGCCACCTAAATTGTACAAAAGTGTAATATTATTATAGTCATAAGAGAAACGCATTTAATATATATATATATATATATATATATATATATATATATATATATATATATATATATATATATATATATATACACCACACAAATGTTTAATTAGACAAAAAAGAATCAGCATTTTTAATGAAAAAATTAACTCGGCAATCTCCGTAAACAATCGGTAATTTCCGAGTGCAAGAGACGGAAAAGACGTAAATTTATCCCTTCGGTTCAATTTAGCCATTCATGCGTTGAATTTTCCCGCGTAAATGTTTATGTGATATATCTTAACGATCGTGGTTTTCTACAACAGATACCGTGCACTGTGTTGCATATGGATGTAACCAAAAGTGCGATGATGGGACAAAAGGGTTCTTTCTTTTTCCGGAAGACCCTGTTTACCGGAAAAAGTGGATTGAAGCGGTGGGGTCCAATGGAGTGAGGGATAGGAAAGTTGTACCATTTATACCAACTACAACATCCAGCCTCTGCATACGGCGCTTTGAGGACAGATGCTTTTTACACCCTCCTTCCGTGACGAAATCAGTGTTCAAATGAAATTTGTTAAAGACGACAGTGCCTACAATTTTCCCAGAGACTGTCGAATATAAGAAGAAAACCCTTCAGTTACCAGAGAAGTTTGGACCACCTAAATCACATATAAAGCTCTATGGTGCTAGTGAGAAGAGGGATAGATATGGGGTAAGTAACATATATCAAATAAATATTACATCACAGTAATGTTACTGCTGATGTAAATTATTATTATTTGAAATAATCAATACATTTTTAATGTGCAGTGTGTAGACCTCGAACAAACTATTTGCATTATTAGAACGAATATGAACTCGAAAGGGTTTTAAACAAAAGAAAAATGAGATACTGCTCTAGAACGTTTATTTTTACAGCAGGTGTACAAATCCATACAATCATATATATATATATATATATATATATATATATATATATATATATATATATATATATATATATATATAAAGAATACAAATCATATGGCTATTAACAGTCCTATCAAGCGCACTTGATACAACAAGGGATCACGTTTGTCAGGGATTGATTAAGATAAATGTAATAAACCGACTACGAACAGCGCAAAACTAGTATCTAGCTAGCATAAGCGCTTTCGTCTCTTAATGAGTCTTTTTCAAAGGCAAATACAAAACAGACAAGGCAAACAAATAAAACAGACATGCCGTTGTCTTTTATAAAACTTTACATGACTATGACTTGTTGCGGATGCTGAAAGATATTTCATATTGACCGCGAAATGGATGAGCCATATTATTATTTTGTGTAAATTTACGTACGCGCAAATTTTATCCCGGATATTTCATTGTTATGGTTGTAATCATAGGTTATTGGGTGACTAATAAGCAAATTTAGCGAATTATTGAAAAGAGAAAATATGGAGGCTGAAAAAAATGACCTTTATTATATATATGATACATTAAATCAGCTTATGTTAAAAATCCCAATGTCGGGTGCAGTTTTGCTGCAGAAATCAAAGCTTTAATCGGTTTTACATCCAGTCCTGTCAGAAATGTTCAGACTCAAATTTAATAGATATAACGTTTAATTTAAATATAATAAATTTTTACTACCAAACACTACAGTAGTAAACTTATCCCATTTGATTTAAATAATCACTAAGGTCAGTTGTTATAGAGTGCTCAATAAACTGGGCTCAGTATCATTTTAATTTTGATTTGTAGACTGTTGATGAACTGCTGAAAAAGCATGAATCCCGAAAGGCTGAGGTTGCGGCTAAAGAAAGTCAGCTCGTCGAGGAGAGGCTTCGTATGGAGGAGGTACTACAACAGGTACAGAAACATAAGAGTCAGACTTCTTTGAATTATCAAATTGTTCTTGATTTGCAGCATGCATCATCAGGCCATATGTCAAGAAGCTCTCAAACAATAGAGGTAAAGAAACGCTACAATTAAATGTTGATTATTATATTTTTCTTTGTATAACTGTTTGCAAAGATAACTCTCATGCATTAGTTCTCTCGTGATTATATATGTTTTAAATTTCGATACGACAATAAATCCAGGCTGGAAATTTCATGCCTCCTGAGTACAAGTTGGATAAAATATAAATTACTATTGTATTTTGTTCACACTTAATTTTAAAATGACGAGACCTCAGTTTGATTGTTCAGTACAAGGTAATTTCGATAATTTGCTTCCTTTGTGGCATGTTGCTAATAGAACGTGTATTCACAAACATGTATCAAGATCTGAAAACAAACGGTAAAATCCGAAGGAATTCCGCATCGTGGTGTTCAGGAAGTAAAGATCGACACATTTTTATACAAACTGTTGATCATATGACATAGTGCTCACTTGTTCCTCATGCACTAGTCTTTCCACAAGAAATATACAAAGATTTGTGGGACTAATGTTAATGTAAAGTTTGAATTTAATGACAGTAGATATTCATCACTATTCAGTGGTTTGTAATTTTTCTTTCAAGACTTTACTGATAGGCCCCCAGTGAACAAGGCATTCCAGGTCAAGCCTCAAAAGAGGAAAGTTGGTATGACAGCATTGCCAGAGATGAACTCAGTTGCATGTGGCCCAGATGAGCCAAAATACTTTATTGACAAAAGTTCACAGTTTCCAGACCCTGATGACCATTCTGTGGTAAAAGAGGAGGAAACTTTCTTTGATGCAGAAGAGTAGGGAGAATTAGTCAACAGTAATAAAACTGATCCAGACTGGGAACCAGATGACTGAGATTATGCTGATATGGATTATGACGAAGAAGAACAAGTCTGGTATGTGATAATGTAACATGTACTAGCTACAAAAGTCTTCTAAATTTCATCAAGTCACATTCAAATTCAGAGAACAATTGGTTTGTAAATAATTATTATGTGAATAAAGAACATTTACAATATTGTGTTGTGTATGATGTGATGTGGTTTCGACTTTTAACGTAGCTTTAACAATTTTTCAGTCATATCGCTGCGATGTCTGCAATGTGGCAGTTTATAGTGACGTCTAGCACTGGGGTATCATGCAGCAGACATGTAGCATGATGTCCCACCCAGTCACATTATCCTGACACCAGGCCGACCAGTCATAACACTAACCTCTTAATGCTGAACGCCAAGCGAGGCAGCTGTTAGTACCATTTTTGTAAGTCTCTGGTATGACCCTGCCGGGGATCGAACCAACGACCTCCCGCATCCGAAGCGGACACTCTAACCACTAGGCCTCCGGAGCGGTTCAATATTTTGTTGTAAAGGATTATGAAGTTTGGTAATCTATGTTATTGTCTACAAGCAGAAGGTAGATGACTATTTATTTTTCTTTTAGTGATGAAACACTTGAAGAGCAGGCAAATAGGATTATGGACGCCAAATATATTGTGTATGAGAGCTGCTTGAGACAACTATTACTTTTGTGCTTTGTGTGTGGTGGTAGTAATTGATGGGAACAATGGTTGTGTTAGAGGCAGTGTGTGAACATGGACACCGTAAACTTTGGAGCAGTAGCCGCTAATTAGAAACACTCCCATTGTGAACCTTCTTGAATCTGGGGCAATTAGGTTCAGTGGAGCATCACCATCAGAAGTTTAGAACATTTTTAGATTTTTCAATGTGCAAATGGTAGCAAGTAGAACATACCCAGGGTTTCAATGATCATTTGTTTTACCTGCCATTTCAAATGTATGGGAAATAACTCAGACACAAATATTGACAGAATGTAAAGGCAGACGTGCTGCCGATGGAGGTGATGCTAGATGCTGTTCCCTTGATCATTCAGCTAAATATGGTAGTTATATCATTATGGATCGACACACTGGGCTTGTGATGGCTGTTGAACTAGTACAGGTATACGATGAATGTATACATTCTTTAAAACAGTGAGACCATAATTCAAAGTCTGTTACATGGAAAGTTCAGTTACTGATCATTTTAACTTGATAATATTTTATTGAGTGAATGTTCATTATAAAATAATGATACGTTTATTTTCTTTAAAAAATGTTATATGTACTATAACATTTTTGCATGGTTCATTATGTTCAATAAGATAATGTGGAACTGGCATTTTGTAAAGTTTACCATACTTTAACAATCGTTGCACAATAATTGGAACCCCTGAAACATAAAAAAAAAACATTAGCAAATTCATAGTACATTACCATGCTGTCTGTTACGTGTTTAGGCTATAATAAACAGTAACTAAGAAAAAGTGAAACAAGCTTTGAAAAATTTAACAAGTAATTTATTTCCCTGGGAAACAATGTAAAAATGAAAAAATAAGAACTTGCGGTTTTAAGAAATCAATTCCAGAAATAATCCAAGAATAATCCATGAATTAAATTTTAGAAGTCCTAGTATTAAAACCTTCTAATGAATTCAAGTTCGAGTCCTGAGGTACAAATCTAAAATGGAAGGCGATGACGTATACTGTAGCTAGTTTTTGCTATTGTGTCTACATACATTGATATTCCAGTGTTTGAATTTCCGAATAAAATTTCAAGAAATGTCTTTGCCCAAGAATTCTGTATGGCACTCGGATATTTCCAGGAGAAGGAACTAATAATTCCATAAACATGTTAGACTCAGCTACTCAAAACGAAAAACTTTTCGGTGTCCAAAGTAAAAGCCCAACTGAGAAATATCTCTCCGAACATCACTATTAAATCGAACTACTGCGCAATTTCGGAAAACCCCAAATTTCAATATAGAAGCTGTTTACGTAAGTCACATACTCCCAGTATGACCTTGATAAATACCAATCATTTTACTCCGAGAATAAAATAAAAATAGAAGGTTCTGTACTTGTCTCCGTGGTTTCTGAATCAAGGTCAGGAACTAAATCAAAAATAGAAACAATGTTTCAACTATTAGGTGTGTATGAAATGAGTCAGGCAAAACTGAGTTTTCTGGAGAAAAAAATGCCAAATCAAGTAATCAAGACTACATTACTTTGACATGTAATGAAATTAAAATATAAAGAATTTAAAACTTACAAACAATTACATTAAATCAATATAAATTAAATCAAATATACATAACATGTCGTATAAGCCAATGAACTTAATATGTATTAGTCTTGAAAACATTACATTTTTCAATGAGCAATGAGGTGAAAACTTCAAATGCAATGGAGTTGGGGGAGGGGTGATTGAAGAGGGCACTACGGAGGATAGATGATGCTGGCGTCTCCATCACCGACATAACAACAGACCGGCATATACAGGTTAAGCGCTACCTGAGAGAGGAACAGAAGATTAACCACTGGTTAGATGGACGGAATCTTGCTAAAAAAAAGAAAATGCAAGAACTTATGTTAGTCACAACTTGTGATATTCTGAAATGGTATTGTCATTTTCAAAGATTTTAGTGGCACACATAATTTCATTGATAAAAATTGCATTCATTGATATCGTTCATACAATAAGAAACCTGCATAAGTAGATTTGTTTGTAAAGCAAGTAAGCTACCACTGGACAGAGTCAATGTTCGAAAATTCCTCTTTATATGCTAACAAACTTGCCCACTAAATTTCATTTATTTCATATATGCAGTAGTTTGATCCTAATTTTACTATTTAAAATTTTTTACAATTCTAAATTTCAAATGTAAAAGAAAATTTGATAATTATGTTCTTGGCCTGAAATACAATCAAACAATTTGTACATAGAACTAACAATATTGTCATTTGTTCCAGATATGAAAAAACAGCTTAGCATTCTGGAAAAGAAGAAGGGTTGTGAAATTATTAGTCTGTGGACACAGCCCATATCAAATCACCTATTCTACTGTGCAGCATCCAGTGGTGTTGATAATGATGCAGTGGAACAGAAATGGATGTCAATTATCAATCATGTGACCAACAAACATGAAGGTCATAGTGAAACATTTCCAGATTGTCTCCATGGCCTTATGGAGCGGAAATGAATCAAAGCAGGTAATATTATTCAAAAACATTACTTATGCTTTACAGTACTTCATTTGCCATAAGGCAATGGTATGAAAATTAAATTATAAAAAATACCTTGCACTCCTAAAATTGGAAAAATAGATACTGTCAGTAACAGTGCTTGTGTCTAACATATGTTTTCTCAGTTCATGTTTGCATTTGTTTTAATTGTTGCATACTTATAAAAATGCAAGCTTCTGGTAGATTGTTGACAACAATGTTGTGTCTGTTGCAATTACGTATTACAATCCATTATAATATTTAGAGGCAATGCACTTGTAATATTTCAGACTATAAGGCACGCAAAGAGTTAGAACTATTGATATCCAAAAGAAGACTACTGAATGACATCCGCAAACTCTCCCCGGCAGAACAGATCTCGCAGCTTGAGGCACAACACAAGGTTGTCTGTCAGTTTGGCCCGAAGTTTGTTAGCTTCTCCTATCCAGGAATGAAACAAAGGCAAGGAATTACATATCACTGTATTATGCTCAGAAATTCATGTAGAAGATACAGTACAATAATGTTATTGAGAATTCAAATAAAAGGGTGTGCAGATCATTTTGCTGTGATATAGTTCTCAATTCAGTATTAGAAATGATAAAAAAGTTAAACTAACTATGAACTAAATCTTGAATGACACTTTATTTGACTATATAGATAAATAAACTGCATTAAAATAAAATCTCTTGTCATTCTTGTAGGTTGAACTTGGCAGCTTTACACACATGCTGCGTGTGTCATGTGTGATTTGGATTTTTTAACGTAGCTTAACAATTTTTCAGTCACATTGCTACGATGTCTGCAGTGTGGCAGTTTATAGTGATGTCTAGCACTGGGGCATCATGCCGCAGACATGTAGCATGATGTCCTACCAAGTCACATTATCCTGACACCAGGCCGACCAGTCCTAACACTAACCTCTTAATGCTGAGTGCCAAGCGAGGCAGCTATTAGTACCATTTGTGTAAGTCTTTGGTATGAATCGGCTGGGGATCGAACCCACGACCTCCCGCATCCGAGGCGGACGATCTAACCACTAGGCCACCGGAGCGGTCACACATGCTGCAATGCAGAGAGGGTTTAGGCTGTGAACAAAGATGGTCAGTTAAATTTCACAGTTCAACGTTTTCTTAAAGCTGCTTGATCAATAATTTACGATCATGCAACTATTGTAAGTTACATGGCATGTATCCATAATCCTGCATTTTAAAGAGTTACATGCAAGTGAATATTTTTTTATTTAAAAAATTAGTTTCAAGAAATAGTTTTGTTGATTAGAAGATCTTGAAGGACAGAAAAGGACAGAGTTTTTATCAAGCTGGAGCATTGAATTATGTTACCAAGCAAGTATGATAGAAAAGCTACACTCTAAGAAACATTCCAGTCCTCTTATGTCACTTGTTTAGGCTCGAATAAACAGTAACACAAGAAAGAGTGAAAACAACAAGCTTTGAAAAATACAATAATTTATTTCCCCGGAAAAATTCTGTAATAATGAAAAATATTATGAACTTACGGTTTTACAGAATCAAATCCAAAAATAATCCAAAAATAATCCAGAAATAATCCGAGAATAAAATTTTAGTAGTCCTAATAACAAAATGTTCTGCTGATTTCACCTTCGATTCCTGACAAAGAATCCAAGATGGAACACGATGACGTATGCTGCAATCTGTAGTGTTAAAGGCTACAGTTTCTTGTAGAAATAAAAATTATCACTCCGGTTTCTGATAGCTGAATACATTTTAATTAAAAAAAAACTGTTCTTGTTACACAATAGTACATGAGCACACGTATTTTAAAGAAACATAATGGAATTAATCCTTTTGAATCCAAGTAATTTGAAATAATTCCAAACCATGTAAATTGCATTAACTGCAAACAGCACAACATACAACAAAGAGTTTAACAGCCCAGCTTCTACTGAGATTAATTTTCCAAAACATGGGTTATATGGGCTTTCTAAAACGTAAACAACGGTCACGTGATCATCTTTTGGAAGTTTATAGAAGCAAGTACGTGTTACAGATCACGTTTACCCAGTGTGACCCTGACGAAAACCAATCATTTTTACTCTAAGAAATAAAATTTTTAAAAAAATTGTTTATATCTTAACGACAAAGTCCCGTCATGACCTTGGAAACAACCAATTCTTTTTAAATAAAACAGAACTTGTTTACGAAGGTTGCTACAAATTCTGAAACAAGGTCAGGATTTAGATCAACACCTGGTGTTTATAAACTAACAGTCAAGGTCAAACTATTTTCTAAAAAATGTATCATCTCTAGTGAATAAATTTACATTACGATATCATGTAATGAAAAATAAAAAATTTAAAACTGACAAACAATTGAATTGAAATAAATATATATTAAATCAGATATAATTAAATAAAATATACATAACAGTCCAAAAGAGCACTGCGCTAGTGTAATGTTAGCTTTCTCCCTAGAAAACATGAAAAATGAGACAGTACAATAAATTGTGGTAATTCTTATATTCCTGTTTGTCAAGAAGACATACTGCAGCTTGCCGCAGATAACGGAGTTTTAAACACGTATGTATATACTGTATTTTTAATAACAATAAGGTCTGTGCACAGGGGTTCAATACAAATGAAAGAAAGAGTAACGGACAATGGAAATGGGCTGGGTGTGTTATATTCTTACAGTCTGAGCATCCCAGTCCTCTGTCCATTGACCGATACCCTTCAGTTCATTTATAACAAGCTCTAGACTAGTAAATGGTGGTGGTGGAGATAGGATCGTGTACGATTTGTTTACATTGTGGGACAAGCTGTTGGGGTGTGGGAAACAAATACTTGTTCAGAGTTCTCATTTTCGTCTCTTTTAATCAAACTTATAGGAAAAAGAATAAATAACTCATAATAAATATATAAAACGGCGAAACTGGCTTACCACTCAACATTCCCAACGCTGTTTACTTCATCGTTCCCGTCCGTGTTACTCGTTATCTGCTGGGTCAGACTCAGAATCCGATGATTCGGCTCTTTCTTCGTTGTTGGCTGGCATAGGCTCATACATGTAAGGCTGCACTGTAAATTCGTTTTCAATAGTTTGGTCTAAATGTTTCTCTTCCATTGTCTGTAGTGTTTGTTTTCAACAACAAGAAATGTATAGGACTCACGGTACAAATTCAGTTCCCGTAGTAATCCTATGCAAACACCATGGTATTAAAAATTCAATAACTTCAAATTGTTGAGTGAGCATGATCAAACCTATATTTATCAGTATAGATGAAACATGGATGTCAGCTTCTTTGTAGAGGAAAGGATATGAGCCGATGCATTTTCTGGACCTGCACGTGTTTAAAACATGTGCTTTTAATTCCGCACCAGAGAGTCAGGTATTAATTTTAGAAATTAGTGTTCCAAACTTAAGACTGTTAAAGGACTGAAATTGCATCAATAAAACAATGTCTCTATTTTGTTTTTCATTTACAAATAGGATGAGCTCTCAAACGATTGTTCTTTTCTTCTTAAAACATAATTTACATTATTAACGAATCATGGTCAGCCAAACTCATATATACTCTATTGCATGTCCCATTTTCAGGCTGGTTTCCATTTTCCCATATTATTAGTACCGTGTGTCCTGTAATTTCTCTTCTGGGGATATATGTACGTTATTTTCGGTTGGCGTCCTCTATATGTGGGAAATCTTAGCTAAGGGGAGGTAACAGCGTTGTATGCTTATATTTCAAGTTAAAAAAAAATATTATATCATCTTTACACTTTATAATTGTTAAATTCTTTTTGTGCGAGTATGACTACTTTTATTCACGTAATGCAAATCTGATCTATAAAAAAAAATGTCAGAATATGGCCCGTGACCTTTAACTTTTACCATCCTTCAGTGGACCAGGGACACAGGCAAAAATACTCAGCGTCGTTTTTTTCCCCACGGATTTTCACTCGTATCCTGCTACCATAGTCCCATAGTCCAGAGAGAGAGAGAGAGAGAGAGAGAGAGAGAGAGAGAGAGAGAGAGAGAGAGAGAAACCGACACAGAGAAGAAGCTGGGGCGGGCGACTTTCTGATATCTTCATGTTTAATTAAGAATCGGTTTGTAGAACCTTAGTATATGTTTTAGAAAAATCAAAACATCAACAAAGCATTACATAGATAACAGTAAGAGTGCCTCGGAACCAAGATTTGACAGGTTATTGCAACTTTGTATCATTGATATTATGTACATTGTAGACAAATCCCAAGGAAAGCGTACACATGACGTTACGACGAACCAGGTTCTTATAGGCTGGTGCAAGGTCAGTTTCAATAGTTTCATCAAGCCCAATGTTGTGGTATCTCTCCAGATTTCTGCGTATTTTGTCCATTTTACTGGGGGGGGGGGGGGGCAGAAAAGGCTGCGATAAAAGTGTGTACCATGTTAAATTCAAGCAGAAAACGGGGATTATTATTTATTTTTTATTTTCTTGTGTCGCTAATGACTAATCAATGGAAATTCATCACTGATCCATGGAATCGATTGCATACATTTGAAACAATATTTATATATGCGGATCACAATTTGATATACCAATATTGTCGGTATATCACATTGCTTTATGGCAACACTTTAAAGGCCATATATATATATATATATATATATATATATATATATATATATATATATATATATATATATATATATATATATATATATAACCGGAGACTCTGATTAACAATGCAATTTATTATTCCGAGCATTTTCTGTGTTGCAACTATATTCCGTTTCTTTATGAGCGGCATAGCAACAGTATTGAAAATTTTCCTGTTTCCGGGCTGCCTGTGAACGTCTGGGGCTGGTGATCTTCGGCCTACTAAATTGACAGCAAAGAAATATATCTTTTTTAAAGACAGAACGTGCATACGTTGTACTTGTTCTCAATTATATCACCCCGAAATCATGAAAGGATTAAGTTGTATTACAGGTTTTATGTGGATTATTGTTGTATACCCCAATTTGTCAAGAAGTGAAGGTAACTTTTTCATTTTGTTTTATATAACACATACAATTTATTAACACTTATTTTATAAGTATGATATAGGTATGTCGGAATAGGTGTACATATACACAACTGAATTTGACTAAACCAAAAATGACCAGGAAGTTTCTTAAAAATGCATTGATAATGTTTTTACAAAAATGCAACGACAAAGCATATTTATAAAAATAGAAATACTCTAAATGTGAATTACATGCAAGTACTCAATCGAGAAATAGAAATCAGAGTTCCTTATAATAAGATTTCACTCAATGACTATATGACCTCTGATGTCACTGACATGTAGGTTGCGAGATTTGTATAGTCCTGTGACTCGGAATGCAAATGGCCAGGTCCAAGTCAAATTTCAGCAACGACGAACTTTCGTCTCGTCTGTCAACGGATTAAGGACATAACGAATGATATAAACGCATTTTCTGAGAAAATAAATCATATTACTATCGATTTTATGCAGGTATGTCTCGATGAAAGGTCGTTCAAGTTTGCCTAGTACTAATATTAGTACCCTTACTCGTACCTCGTGGACAGGGTACTAACATGAGCATATACGTGTTAATGGAGCAAGCCAGGTGTGAATCACACCCGACGCTCTTTTAGCCTAATAATAACACTTTAAACACATTCCTTGCATATAATCCAGTAAATAGAGTAGTCCTCTTATTTAATACCGGAAGTATCGAAAATCATTGTAGAAATAGTTGTAAAAGCTCGTTTACTTTTTTCAGCCGATATTTTCGTTTAGATCGTCCGCCACGTTATTTCAAATAATGATTACTTCCGTTCTCAGCCTCGTTTGTTTGTGTGCCATATTAGGACATTGACGCCTTATTTGGAAATGTAAACAAATCGTAGTAAAAATTTGGCACCGTTTGGGTCAGAAAATCTGCGCATTAAAAGTAAATACGGTTTATCGGCAACTTTGAAATTCCACCAAGAAGCGATTATTCGCACTTGATTGATAACAATATAGCGTAGAATATCCAAAATATGTTCTGGCAAGCCTTACGTAGAAAAGGGGTCACGGCGAGAGTCTCGCGTTGTCTGTCATGGTGGACAGGATAAGGTTAGAGTAACCATACCAATTTATTTTATCGTGTAAGGGCTTAATAAAGTCAAAATAAGCCAAACTTCTTTCACAACATGATTATACTTATGTAGTTGATTTCTACACTGTTTTTCTGACTTTAGTGATGATTTTTTTTGGCTCCATTACATGATATGGGATCAGTTCGTAGCCTCAGCCACAACAAATCAAGTTGAGGCTACGACATCGTAGCTAAAGTTTGCCGGGCTATTAAGCGGCTACCCCATGCCTACACCAAATGGTGGGCGAATTCCAACTTTTCGATAGGGAATGGACTCTGACCCTACACCCCAATATAAATGTCCAAATATCAAAAATAGGGTGGCACGGGTCAGAGGAAACTCGGACAAATGGCTACGATGTCTGCAGTGTGACAGTTCATCATGCCACAGACTTCTAGCATCATGTTCCCACCCAGTCACATTATCCTGGCAACAGGTAGACCAGTCATAGCACTGACCTCTTAATGCTGATCGCCAAGCCACCGGAGCGGTCTGCATTTTGCTGTGGTCATTCTGGAACTCGTATTGAACAAACGGTAAATATCCGAATTATAAATCAGAAATAGTTGTCTCTTGAAATTAATTCGAATTTATACTTTCGCTCTCTGATCGTTGCAAATATTTTCTTTTGATACGTCTGTAGAATTTTGGTCATAATCGTTAAATTTATTAAATTTTCAGCTTTTTTATGCGTGATACATTTTCAACTTTTATTTTTTTTAAAATTTTGGCTCAGCTATCTAAATTTCTGAATTGATTGGGAGTTAATTCAAAATTGAAAAAGTTATAGATACTTGGAAGCTTGAGTTGTTGAACTTTCACTTTTGAGATTCTTGATTAAAAAAGAATCCGAGATTTTAGTTAACCATACATTGTTATTTTAATTTAGACCGATCGTGCCAACTGGATATTTCTTTGCGCCTTTTCTCTTTTTTAAACATGCACTTAATAATTTTCAAGCGTTTTAAAAATGCTGTCTTTTGGCCTTAAATCCGATTTTACTGTATGAAACGAATACGATCAATACACGATTAGAGATAACGTGTAATTATTTTTCTCCAATGTCTCTAATAAACTTCCACAAATACGATTTTTACAAATTAAAACTACAAACTACATTTATAACATTTGCAGGGTGTCAAGTTTATTTGAGTAGTCTTCTTTATACACTATACATTTTATTAAGCGAATTATATACAGCGTGCTTTATTAGAACACGTCATTTTATGAAGGATTAAATGTTATCTGGCATGTTTTTATGTTGATGATATTATAAGAAAATAAAGAGACTTCTGGAACACTAAATTTCAACTAGAAAATACGCACAACAGCAAACAAAATAAATAAACAAAGAAATACATAGGGAAATAAAATAAAATAAAATAAAATAAAAACAAACAAAAACGTTGGATTCATTAATTCAAATGCCCCAACTTTCATCCATGTTTTCCGACTCCATGTCAGACAAGCTTTTGTAGCTTGCCTCTTATTTTTTGCTAGTGCTATGTTCAATTGATGTTATATATTTTGAGATATGTATTGTTTCGGTAAAAATGAATATATTTTTATTTTATTTTTATAAATCTCTATTATTTATCTAAGTGCGACTTAACCATATTTTTCGCTTTTTAAATAAAACAATGGCTAAATGCGGTGTTGATGTTTAGACTGGAAGAATCTGAAAGTCCTGATTATAAATATGATGATCTATTGACGGTAGATTTACGATTTGAAAGATAATTAATGGACCTAGTTTTGAATATCGCACGTGTTAGTACACAAAAAAGCATAACATAAATCTATACTTGAGAAATTAGACCGCTGTGGTTAGAGCGTCCACTGGTCGAGTCATACCAAAGACTTCTTTTTAAAAACAATGATAGTAGCAGCTGCCTCGCTTAGTGATCAGCATTAAGAGGTTAGTGTTCAGACTGGTCTGCCTGGTGTCAGGTTGATGTGACTGAGTGCAACATTATGCCCCATATCTGCCGCATTATGCAGACAGCACTAGACATCACTGTAAACTGCCACACTCCTGATATCTTGGTGATAAACGACCCTAAACAGCTGGACATCTAACACAGTTGGAGAGAAAAATTAGAGAAAATAATTTAAAATGGAGGAATAAACCACCACCACCCCGCAACCCCCACCCTGCTCAAAGGAAAAGGAGTAGCAATAGTAGCAGTTGTATTTCAACACAAATAACAGTTGCTCATACTTTAGAGAAACTGTAGTAAGTGATGTTTTCATACTTCATATACACCTTCTGTCTCAAATTCACCAACTCCAAGCAAATATTTTTCTTTTAATGATCAAAAGAGGCTCGAAAAAGTTAGCTATTTGTTTGATTTAGCAATGAAATCAGCATTACCTTGCTCTCGGATGCGGGAGGTTTTGGGTTTGATTCCCGGCCGAGTCATGCCAAAGTCTTATAAAAATGGTGCTATCAGCTGCCTCGCTTGGCGCTCAGCATTAAGAGGTTCGGGTTAGGACTGGTCGGCCTGGTGTCAGGATAATGTGGCTGGGTGGGACATCATGCTACATGTCTGCGGCATGATGTCCCAGTGCTAGACATCACTATAAACTGCCACACTGCAGACATCATAGCGATATGACTAAAAATTTTAAAGCTACATCAAAATCTAAATAACACACACACACACACAGACACAGACACAGACACACACACACACACACACATATTCTTTCTCTAAGATCTTTCTGCTGGAAGAGATTTGCCACTGAATGGTAACATGATATAATTCGTCTCGTCAGCTGGCAACATGTTTTCTTACAGTCAACATTACATAACCCAAAGTTGTATTTACGTTTGCAATAGCAAGTGTTAGGTAGGAGTTTTATGTTTTTTCTGGCCCATTATCAATCAGTTTTTATTTTCTTCTCTTTACTCTTGATGCATATACAGTAATGCCCTGGTAGAATTGTGAAATTTTTCAGATCACCGCAATATGTTGAATGTATACTTGCATCATATTAACCAGAGATCACTTTTAAAATATAGTCATTGGGTGATTTGTAATTACATTATTATGTTGTTTTGTATCATTTGATACAATAAAGCACTGCATAAACACCCACAATCACATTGATATTAAAATTTACACCAGGTACAATTTATTACTATTCTTCTTCTTCTTCTTCTTCTTCTTCTTCTTATTATTATTATTATTATTATTATTATTGTTGTTGTTGTTGTTGTTGTTGTTGTTGTTTTCAAAATCGGAGAGAGGAAGTATTTGCTTACATGCTTTGTCTAAATCAAAGCGATAGAATACACTGGTCAACAGTGAAATCATTACTGACTTGAAAAGGCCCTAATCTGTAGTATTTTGGTGTGCCGAATACGAATATAACCGTGAAAAATTTGTATTGGCTCTCGTTTTGAAGATATTCATATACCTCATTTTCTATGTTTCACTGTGTAAATTTCTCCAGTAGGACTGCAGCAACATCCGGAATAATGAAGTAACATTGCATAATACCATCTTGCTCACATCATCCACAGTTGATTGCATCATTTTCTGATGCAATGCAATACTAATGCCATGCGGCTGCTGAAGTAAGTTGACGTCAGCAGTGTACTATACATGTGTAGGCCTATTATACTAATGCCAGGCGGCTGCTGAAGCTGACGTAAGCAGTGTACTATATAAAGCCCAATCAGATAGGTTCAGCATTTAAAATATTTTAGACGTTGTGCGAGACAGTTCAAGCTACTGTTACATAAAACTTATTATTTTATCCATTTACGTACAATAAAGAACAGTAATGCCTCGAAAGTGTGTTAATACCGCGGACAATTTTTGCTATATTTGTGGGGAAGTGACATTTGCCAACCAGAAGAAAAGTATCAATTCTCAAGTGAAGAAGGCATATCATCTTTACTTCGGATGCAAGGTTGGTGACCAAGACAAGCCTTGGGCTCCGCATATATGCTGTGCTACATGTACAACACAGCTTTCACAGTGGTTGAATTGCAAAAGGTCATCAATGCCGTTTGCAGTCCCAATGGTGTGGAGAGAGCCAAGCAACCACCTAAATGACTGTTACTTCTGCTTGGTTCCTCCTCTTTCCGGCGGAATAACGAAGCGAAAGAAGTCGAGAATAGTCTACCCAAACATTCCGTCTGCATTGAGACCAGTTCCACATGGTGAGGGACTTCCTATTCCAGAACCTCCAGCAGAATATTCTCTTGATTCATCTGACGAAGACAAAGGTGAGTCGACCTGTTCTTCTCCTGGTCCATCAGCATGCAGATTTTCACTGTGGTGCATCATCAACCCCACACAGAATAACACAGGAAGAACTAAATGACCTGATTCGTGATTTGGACTTATCAAAGAACAAGGCAGAATTGCTAGGATCAAGACTCCAACAATGGAATCTTCTAGAAGAAGATGTCACAATTACTGCATATCGAAAGCGCCACCAGCAATTGGAGCCTTTCTTCAGAAAGAAAAGTAATCTGATATTCTGTTCCGATATTGAGGGCCTCATGAATGCTTTAAAAATCACTCATGACCCACAAGAATGGAGACTATTTGTGGACTCTTCGAAACTGAGTCTCAAGGCTGTGCTTTTGCACAATGGAAACATTCTTCCATCTATTCCAGTAGCGTATGCTGTCCACATGAAAGAGACATACGATAACTTAAGGCAGCTACTGAATTCCATTGAGTATAACAAGTACAGCTGGCACCTCTGTGGTGATTTGAAGGTAGTTGCCCTTTTAATGGGACTGCAGCAAGGATATACAAAATACATGTGTTTCTTATGCGAGTGGGATAGCCGAGCAAGGGAAATGCACTACATGAGGAAGGAATGGACTCACAGGCAGAATGTAGCCATTGGAGAGAAGAATATCCAACACCCAGCTCTGGTTGAGGCTCAGAAAATCTTGCTACCACCCCTTCACATCAAACTAGGTTTGATGAAGAACTTCGTGAAAGCCATTGACCGGACTTTGCCAGCATTCCGATACCTGCATGAAAAATTCCCTCGACTCAGCGAAGCAAAGATTAAAGAGGGAGTTTTTGTGGGTCCTCAGATTCGAGAGCTTTTCAAAGATGACCGGTTCAACAACTTGCTGGAAGGTGACGCGAAACAAGCATGGAATGCTTTTCGCTTAGTTTCTACAAACTTCCTCGGAAATGTTAGGGCAGAAAACTATAAGGAACTAGTAGAAGACATGTTGATGAAGTATAAGAAACTTGGCTGCAATATGTCTCTAAAGATTCACTTCCTTCATTCCCATTTGGATTTCTTTCCTAGCAACTGTGGTATTGTTAGTGATGAACACGGCGAACGTTTTCATCAAGATATCGCAACAATGGAACAAAGATACCAGGGAAAATGGTCCACTACAATGCTGGCTGACTACTGCTGGACACTCCTCAGAGATGCTCCCGAACAGCTGTACAAGAGACAGGCGAAGAAATCTAAGATGTAGTCAATGACTTGATTTTTTATAGGTAGGCTATTACAGTTGACCTTTTACTATTGGAATGCATTTCGTTATGTAAACATTAATTTCTTGCAGATTACAAAAAAACTAGAGCCAATTTTGCAATTTGACTGTCATATTCGTGTTCAGCACATAAAAATTGATAAGAATTGACTAATTTTATTTCAGTAACATGACTTTTGTAAAAATTTGTTGTCCAGTGATATATATGTTATGAATCAAACATCTAAAAAGTGTAGGTTCGTAAAACTCACACTTCTACAGAGCTAAAACGTTTGAGATTTTTTAGAAAACTGGTTCAGTTAACAAAGTTGCTTAAATTTTGAAAAACTCTAAAATCTAAGAGTTCAAAATGCAGATTTGTTTAATTTAAAAGACTCAGACATTGCAATTTTGAAACTTACATTTTCATCAACATTCTTAAAGTTAACAAAATAGAAAATTGTGAAATCTGAATTATTAAGTGTTACACAGTCGTTTGGAACAATTTTCAATTTCTTGCATGTGTAGTGATGATGTTTTGTACTGTAAATAAATCAGGTATATACTCGTATTTAAGATATATTAAAATAATACAGTGAAGAAATGGGTAATGAGCACAAATTGTTATATTAAAAAAACACAGGCATCCAAAAGGAGCATGAGATGACATGAAATTCACGTCAGTGTAATCTCTTTTAGCCAGAGCTCCGTGATATCTTTGTCATATGAGATCACCTGAAATTCCTGTCAGTCTAATCCTTTTCAACCAGACCTGCATGAGATCATTGCAGTATGAGTGTGTCTGGTAAAGGTCTATAGAAACGATTATAATAAGAATCCGAGCCCGAGACTCGAAGTCACATAGACAGGTGAGATGGCAGTGATCGGTAAATACGACCTATCTGTCCCCCCAACATCCATCATTAATGGGTAAAGGTTTGGTGTTTTACGGCACAGCAACACACCTAGGGTATGTAGTACCAAGACAATGTGGGTAAAGTACATTAGCCGACTGGGGCTGATCTGATGGCACCATTTCGATCGCGAGTTCGAAATGTTAACCTCTTGAGCCACCGTGGCTGCTCATGGCATCAATAGACTTTCATGATTTGGCTGGGGCATTTTTGATACATTAGAAGTCAAGAAAGAAGAAAAAATGAGTGACACTTATCGGTAGAAATTAATTTTGCAGACCTTTAACCAGACTCCCACTTGGCGTATATCTCGCGGAGTAACGCGAGAGTTGGGTTGAACTAGGTCAAAACACATCGTATGCCATAGTCTGATTTATCTGTCAACCACTGAGGAAATCGGTAACAGAGATATATACTCATTTCCGCATTGGTAGTCGGCCTAATGTGGTAATAGCATATACGTTTAGTACAATACTAATAAAATGAAAGCGATCTCGAATTATGTTCACAAAAAGGGTATTTAAGAAATACTAATACTGAGCAAAGGAATGTTAAGCTACCCAGTCGGTGAAACATTCCTGTCAATACTTTACCAAAGTCACTACACTGATTACTTAAACAAAATCGTTCTCAATTTAATGATAACTAATTAAACAGTTTATAATCCACGATATCTGCTTTTAATAAAGAGTTGCAAATTTGCAATTTTCTGAATAAAGTATCCATAAAACACACATGTCATTGGAATTTGACGTGTTTATAAATCACGTATTCCCCGCTGAGTCCGGAAAGTTAAAAAAAAAATACATGTAAAAGAATAAAAGATTGCTATTTAAAGCATGACGAATCTAATCTGTCATCCACGTATGCATACAATCATGCCTTCAAAATTTAAACTTTCTATCTCAGTTTTTGCGTTATGGTTTGGAAAAGTTAGTAGATAAAAAAAGAATTTCAATAGTACACACACACACACACACACACACACACACACTGTCATCACTGGAGGTATAAAACTACGCTATATAAGCATATTTAAAACATCACAAGATTAGTCCACGCATTCAGAAATCTCAGAGAAAATGCAGTTTCCCGCAAAGGTTCCCAAGAATAACTGCAATGATTCAAGTTGCAGAGAGAAAAAAAAAAAAAAAGAGCAAAAGTGTGATCATCATGATTTCCAGGGGAAATAAGAGTAATTTACGGCTTGTCCTTTTATTGTAGGACACATGAAGATAATTAGATTGAAAGTATGATTACATTTGCCTAAGGTTTCTTCCTACTACGTACAGGTACATATATCACTGCAATGGATGGAATGTCTAAATGTCTATTATAAAACCATTCTTGACAATAGGTACCCATATTGTCTCTCTTTATCAACTATCTCTTGGTATTATGCGACACAAATATAGATTCTTATTGCATTCTTTCCAGGATGTTCTTCCAGCAAGGCCGACGTAGTCTTCCTTCTTGACCAGTCATCCAGCGTTCGTGCCATAAATTTCAAGATCATGCTTTCTTTCGTACAGTCCATCGTCGCCGAACTTCCAATAAGTCCAGACCAGGTCCAAGTGAGCGTATGCCTCTTCTCTACAAGTGTTGCCAACATATTCTGGCTCAACACTTACAAGGACAATTCAAGTCTAATCGCGGCGATTGGCAAAATCAGCTATAGCGGTGGTGGCACGTATACTGGCAAAGCTTTGACATACGTCTTGAACAATAACTTTACTCCAGCAAGAGGGGCGCGGTCGGGGGTCCAGAAGTTATTGATTCTGATGACCGACGGTAAAGCAGATGACAGTGTTGATCAACCGGCGTTGAATCTCCAAGCTGCTGGAATTCCGGTTTTGTCCATCGGGATTTCGTCGCTGGCGGATCCAAACGGTCTAAGACTCGTCTCTCTAGATCCAAGCTTAGTTTATATCATAAGCGATTTCAGCGCTCTTCCCAGCATTGTTGCAAATGTCTTAGGCAGCACGTGCAAAGGTAAGAAATTGCGTATTAAATAATAAAATACAATTTTTTTTATGACAAGGCCATCTGATAATCTCTTTAATAACTTTGAATTACTCTTTGATTACAGACTCTTACCACTGAATTTGTTGATTGATTCCTCCAAATTTATTCAGTTCAGTATGAATTTATTCCTAATTCAGTGCAACACACGTGATTCAGATATATTTAGTCCATGTCGTCCATACTTCCCCCATCACATGATGCAAAACGATAATATTTCTGAAAACCCTGTATTTTCCTCAGTCCATACGTTTATATATCGTACTATATTTGGTTTTTATACATTTCTTTACTTTTATGTTTATCCGTTCGTCTTTACGTCTGAACCTCTACTACCACTTACAGGTGGATATTCTTGTTTGTTTCCTTCTTATTTACTTTGGTTCGTTCCGTCGTTCGTTTGTTATGTCTTTCCATAGGTTTGTCTATTGTCTGTATTGATTTATTTCAGTCACATCGCCCTCCACTCCGTGCAGCTCTGGACCTTGTTTGAATAATGGAACCTGTCATAATTTAAATGAAACCCACTATTACTGTAGCTGTCAGCAGTTCTTTACTGGAGTCACCTGCAAAACAGGTATCGTCAACATTACAACGTTATTTGAAAATTTATTTTTATTTCAAAAATCGAGTAATAAAATATTACCGGACAAAGACTGTTTTCATTGATGGGCTAATAAATGACTGAAGTCTGCTGATGAAGTCATATTCCTTAGTTTTATTCAAATGATGATTTGGATGGGAATGTAAGTGCGATAAACATATTTCTGGGTATGACATAATCATATAAAGTAAGATTCTAGAAGATTTTATGAGTATTTAAGGATGTGCATGATAGAACTTGATGACAGTGTTGTTTATCACATGACTGGCTATCACACGTGACACATATTATGTACGATTTCATAAATTTCAGGGTAAGTAATTGATCGCAACATTTCTAATCAATTACAGTGTTAAAATTCACTCTTTTAGCAGTATCAACAATATGTTTCATTGTTTGATTTATGATATGAGAAAACCAACCTTCCACCCATCATATTAAAGCTTTAGATCCCCAGGTCTTTTACAACAAAATGTATATTTGTATTGAAAGCCTTGAATTTCTTTCTCTATTGGGCTTAATTATGAAGTAGACAGCATTGACAATTGTATATGCATGTATCTTTCGGAATGGTCTGACAATTCTTACAGAAAGAGGCTTTCTTTTTATACCGTGTGGGTGAGAACATAATCCGATTGATGCTGATTTGTGTACCATTAAAAGCAGAATTACACGTTTGCGCACCTAAAAAAGAAGTTATTTCAATTTATCACATTAAAGAAATCGATTGGAACCTACAATTGGTATGTGGTGCTTTTAGGTGAATGACTTTTTTCAGATTTTTTGTTCGTTTATATGTTCCTATTCATACCGAAATGAACGATTAACGAATTTATTACTATGACGCGAGCTCCTACATGATATAAATTTGAAATTTAGCGCATTGAGTCACCTTTTGAGAATATTACATTTATGAAAACGCAAGGTTTCTGAATGAAAATTGTCAATCCATAGTCGTGATTTTGACATAAATTTTAGTAAAAGACAGACTATCTTAAATCTTAAATGACTAGAATAATAAGACGGATAAACTTAAAATGAATGCATTATTATTTTAGCTTTGTGTTTATCGTATTTTATTATTGCCTGATAACATGACTTTTGACAGTAATGCAAAATAGTTCGCCCCTTATAAATTCTTTTGTACAGATGGCGTGTTTGCATTATACAGTGGAGTGTAAATTTTGATATTTTGACTATTCTGAAACAAAGCTTTCCTCCACGTCAAGACCTGGTCATGAAAATGTATGAATCTAGTTGAAGCTTCTTCTTTTTAAATAAGCGTCCACAATTTGTGATTGTCGTTTCCTGTCGATACCATCATCATTTGTATGATCTATTTATGATTCATGTCCTACCCAAGTAATCTCGAACAACTCAGGGCTTGAACTCAAACTCCAAGTCCTACATTTTTACATTAATAAGAATATACTCTGTATCCATGAACTTCCAGAATTTACTAATCATGCTAAATTCCAGTGAAATATTTGGAGTTGGAGTTGAGCGATGTGCCCAAAAAATTCAGCCATACAGGACGTATACATACATATCATGATGCTCTTCTTAAACTTTCTTTATTGTCACTTATTACAGCCATTTATTTTACTGTTTAACTGCACTAGTATACTGAGTCTATAAAGTGATAGCAATAAATTCGTTTTGAATTGTATGAATTACAGAACTGACCATATGTGACCCCAACCCCTGCGCACACAATGGCACGTGTAGGAATATAACTGGTGGTTTTGAATGCATGTGTTTCTTCGGATATACTGGAGCAATATGTGAGACAGGTAAGGAGCAGTTATTTACGATTTGTTTATTAACAAATCGCATCGATAAGAGTCTCAGTTCAAGTTAAACATGAAAGTTTGAAAGAATTTGCTTTTTTATTTATTGTAGGCAAGATTTTACATGACTGTAAAATTGTCTTGTTATAATGGAGCTCATCAAAGAAAAGATCATGGATTTAATATGTATATCTTAAGCAAAGGTCATTTAATACATACTTACACGCAACCCCCGCATATATATATATATATATATATATATATATATATATATATATATATATATATATATATATATATAACCTTATAATCCAAAGGCCTTTACAATGATGATTTCGGCCCAAATCCACTTAAATCCACCCAGATCCACACCCAGATCCATACCAAATCCACCGAAATCGACAAGATATTGACATGAAAGTTTTTCTATTGTTCGGCATCAATAAAATTTCATGATCTGCATTAATATCTTGTCTTAGTAATGTGTCAGCGATATTAGCATATGCTTCAAGTTCAACTTAACGACAATACGTCAGTAAAACTTTATGTGTGCTCATGTATAACATTCCTGAAAGTAAATACAGTATTAAATGTTGTGATGCATAATGATGTGTATCTGTGTTATGTAAATATCTTTGTCCATTTGCGGCATACCATGCCATACTAGCTGTGGAATGGTCTGCTGCTTCAATGAAGGCGCTGGACGCCAATCGCCTTAGCTATAAATGGTACATCGGAGATGCAGAATTTCATTTTTCATTATATTTTCGATCTCTTCAATAAGTTCTGGGAACTTATTTCTGTCCCAGTTAACAGCCACCTTTAACTTATGATTCACTGACTCTCTGTTGTTTGTCTACGGTGTACTAAAGACCTGCCAGCTCTTACGATTTTGCCGTAAGTCTTACGAAATTTACCCTTAAAATACGGCATACAAGCCAAAACTACGGAAAAATGATAATTCCTGAAAAATCCGGAAAATTTGTTCATCCGTGTTTGATTTGGATCTGGGTTTCATATTAGAAGTAGTGGGATTGGTCAGGGAACCAGACTAACTTTATAGCAGCACATCAGACGCTTTAAACTGCACATATTTGTTCACGCGAAGCGTCTACATGATAAAACTGTTAATCATATAAATTTTTTAAATGGCGTTCAGCAAGGTATGCATGTTTAAGACAAAATGGGAAATAAGCCTCTGTTTGTTTTTCAAATACACGCTACGTAATTTGTCAACATAATCAGTGACAACAAAAGTCTGATTAACTGTTATAGCCCTTCTCCAATCCCAAACACCACAGTCATCTGGAAAGTTTTTGACACCAATATCGTCATCAGGTGCTCCAGTTGCAATGTATACGTCGCTTTTTATTCCGTGAGGGCTGCTTTTTTCTCGTCTTCCAGTGGACATGATAACTTTCACTAATTCCTCGTTGGTCATGAAGTTTACAGGGCCCCTAGCTGGCATCATCGCTGGAAATGGAACTGATTTATATCGAGTGTTTACAAATGACACGGCAGATATGGCACAATGATCCAGCGATTCTCTGCATTCGTGTGTGGTTACCGCTTCCATAATGTAACTGTCTTCTTGAGACTCACTGGTTTGTAAAATGCCATAATAAATCATCCAAACTCGCACTGCAGTTCGGCGAATCAGGAGTTAATAAATCATCGACATCACTGTTCTCATATTCTTCACATTTCATCCTTTTTATGTGCCAAATGGCCCTCCGATTTAGATTTCACATTGACTACAGGGACAGAGTGGTTTACTGTGGATCTGATTTTGTATATAAATATAATAGTGAAAAGAAACATTAATAAGAGATTAAAGAGAGTACATTCCAAGAATCAGTTGGAAAAGATCAGACACCAAGTTATGAATATTTTTGTAAGCTATCTCAACATTTGGATTGGATATCTCCTTAGCATTCTTCTCGAATATAGATATATGCAATTACTTATGCAAATTAGGGACATATATGTCGTCCCGGACTCGATAATTTCCGAGCAAGTGGTAATTGGAGATGGTATTTTCGTTTCGTTTCGTATAAAGAATTTCGAATTGCTTTTGTAATTTAAATTATTTTATTTTAACCAAGAGCCTGAGACGGCAGGCACAATGCGATATGGTATGGATTTGGGTGGATTTTCGTATCAGCCAATCAAAGATCATCTCCTGATACTATTTAAACTGAAGTGGTCATTGCAATGTCACAAACCAACACTTTTATTGCAACATATGGCATTTTTGTCTAATAATTGCCATATAATTTTGACTTTTTGGCTACAGATATAAATGATTGTGCTGGCGTGACGTGTTTGAATGGTGGTACTTGTACAGACTTAGTGGGAAGTTACCAGTGTACATGTCCACAACGTTTTAATGGAACACACTGCGAAATAGGTAAGTCATAACCATATAATTTCTTGTTGAAAGACACAAAATGATGGGTTTTAAAATAAAATAAGGCTAGACATAAATTACGGCGGTCAGGATCAATCCACTAGATCATGGGGTGCTCTGTTTGCTGTAAGGAATTGTTTTTTCTTTCATAAAATAAAATGACCTAGAGTATTTGTAAAAGATTTTTCTTTTGTTATATTGATTCAATTGGATAAAATTTATTTGATGATTTAAACAATGTGAGCTGTAAACTGAGGCTAGAATGAAGTCAGCCGCTAGAAAGAATTCCCCTTAAAGAAAAGTTAGTACGGAAAGGAATATTCGGTAAGAGATTGGGATGCATTGTCATCATAAAAAAGAACTGCACTCCGTAATGCAGCATTTTTCACCCTTAGCATAATACCCTTTTATACAGAGGGATTGTATACTTCTACACAGAGGGAGTGTGTACTTCTACACAGAGGGAGCGTATACTTTGTACAAAGGGAGTGTTTGCTGTGTAAAGAAGGAGTGTATACTTTGTTATTTGAATATTCTGAAACAAAGCCCCTCCCTCGTCAAGACCACACAATCTGACCAAGTATCATATAGTTGAAGCCTTCCATTTTTAAAATAAGTATCCACGCTGAGCATGTGTAATTATTGTTTCCTGTCCATACCATGAAAATGTTCATAATCTATGTAAGATTCCTGTCTTTGCCAAGTAGTCTCGAACAGCACGGGGCTTGAACTAACTCTAAGTCCTAAATTTCGACATTGTGTAACATTATTCATAATATATTTTGTATCCAAGAACTTTCAGAATTTTCTAAGCATGCCAAACTCCAGTTTGTCGCGTGCCCTATGCGGAATTGTTACTAACACCGGAGAAAGACGGAGAATTAAAAGATTAAATTGATCCGATCCCCCAGTCAGCAAAGCCGACGGTCTAGGTGCATAAAGTATAAAAAAGATAAAAAGGTGAAAGGTATAACAATTTAATAAACTATATCACGGTATTCAACAATTACAGGACAATATTTAAATACAGTTGATTCAAATGAATACAACAAATTCAAATTGCCAGTTATTTCATCACGCTAAATTAAAGGTGAGAGTGTTTCCTTATCGTGTCCTTTCTATGTTAATCATCTGTAACTTCTGCCATGTATCCCGTTTGGTACTTCCGGTATCCTTGTTTCCGGTCTCCATCCCTTTCCTTAGCACAACTGGCTGTTCTCCCGGCCCTGCGCCTTCGCACAACTGGCTATTCTCATGTGCTCTTCAGTCTTCTACTCTCTCTAATCTTCTGGTGGCGCCCTATCCCATCCGGAAAGCTTCCTGTTGATTAGATGGTACGTACGATTGTGTCTCCTTGTTCAATCACACGAGAATTAACACACTCTCACATACCTTCCATGAGCATAATGGCAATTAGATCACTAGGTCAGCTCATACACTCACATCTAAATATTCCACACACGCTTGTTCCTTAATAAAAGGTACAACAACAACAATATCACGACTTCTGATGCATACAAGCATATCCCTAATTCTCGATATAGTAAACTATCAACATCAACAATATTCCTACACATTTTCTATCATACAAATTATAAAAGACACATACAAATATAAAAACGAGTAATTTATACGTGCACAAGCCAGCAATGCCTAATTCCGCATAATCCACAACTATATATTAAAATACAAACATGTGCAAGTTCTAACACTGCTCACTATTAAATTTTTCAGTTCTGCACCACGATGCAACATCGTAGCAGATTACATCATCCACTTCGATTCTATCTTAACGACTTCATACATTAATCTTCAATATTAATAATTCGCTATACATAGAAGATTAAATTTCTACTATATTAAATGCATAATGTATAAATTTTACGACAACTAGTTAGGAAAGTTAAACCGATTTGGGTCAAGATATTTCACCTCAGAAACCGTTGTCAAAAAGTCTTGTCCGAATTTTCTAGAAATCCTTTTTTTTGGGGAGGGGGAGGTGTACCTCGTCTGATCTTTCCAGACCTTATAAGGTAGCTCCACTCCCTTTAATGTTTGTGTTAAGTGTTTGCTATATTCATTAAGTTGTTTTTAATATTTGTTAACAATGTGTGCTATATTCTTTAAGTTTTTAAGTTTTGTATATTTTATGAATTAAATAACTTTTATGAATAGTGTCTTGGTTGTATGCGTTGATGTCCTTTCGGATCTTTTTTTATATACTTTGGACCAGTTTCTATTTCGGTTAGACTGTCCATCTCACTGATGTCATACTTTGTTTCATATAGTTCCTCATCGCATGACAGCTTATAATCTTTCTTCCTCTGTCTTTCACTTTCTTCCGATGTCGATTTTGATAAGTCTTTTTCAAGTTCCTGCCACATAGATAATCTCACTTTCTTTCTTCTTCTCTGTAGTTTCTTTGGAGGGTTTTCTTTTTTTTTTTGTTGTTTTTCTGGTATTACTCTTTGCTTTCTTTGTTGTTGTTGTTGTTCTTCTTCTTCTTGTTCTCTTATTTCCTTAGTTGTTAATATTGTTTTATTTTCTTGTTGATTCTGTTGTTTTTCCATTTGTTTCTGTTTGTTTCTCTTTTAGTTCTTCTTGTTTTGTTGCTGTTTGCCAATCGGTTGTAGTTGTTGTTGTTTTCTTTTTTTGTTTTTGGATCGATTGCCGGATCAATTGCTGGTTCGCTTGCAGTCTATTCTCTTGTGTCCCTTTTCCTAATGGTTGCTGTTGTTGTTGTTTATCATTTTGGTTTTGTGTTGTTTCCTATGTTCATGTTTCTCTTTTTCTTTCTCTCCTGCTTGCTGCTGTTTTAATTGTTTTGGGAATATTGTTATCTCACTAATGTGGTGTGTCTGTTGTACTTGCTGCTATTGTTTTGTTAGTTCTTGTTGTATTTGGTACCTCTTGGGCGTGTGTCCAACTTTCCCACATTTATGGCATTTCCTGTGGAAGATACATCCTTTTTTGTACCACGTTTTTGCTAAAAAGCCGTGTAAAAAGACTATTTTCTTGATGGCGTATAGCTTTTCTCTTTCTATTTTGAGTATTCTGGTACCATTCTTTATTGTGTATCCAAGGTTGCGTCCATTCTCGCTCTAAACACTTTGGTTTGGAAATTTGTTGGAATAGTTCTACCGTAGCTTCCAGTAGAATTTCCATTGGTTTATCTACAATATATAGTTCTTCTGTCATCTTTCTTATTTTCCTCCGAAATGGTTTAGGTTTTTTTATGATAATTGTTTCTCCCGTAATTTATATTTCCCCGTATGGCATAATTGGTTCAGTCCCTAATGGTCTCAGTTTAAAACCTCCTTTCCCATTCATATTCAAACTGTCTGCTAGGTCTATAAATCCCCTGTTCATTATGCTCAAAGCTGCCATCACCCTACCCGTTGCTGGTCTTTGATCCACCGGTATTCTTGTTGTATTTCTTGCTTTCACTTTTTATATGAACACTTCAAGTATGATCCTTCTGTTTTATCAATTAATTCGGTATCAAAGTAATTTTCCAGTTCGATCAGTTCTCTGTTTCTCGCCATCTTTGTTTGCTCGCGCGTCTCGTGCACTGAGTTTGTTTCAGCTTAAGAGAAAATTTAGTTACATTGTTCCCGTCCTGAAATCTTCGTAATTTGTATCTCGTATTGTATGATTTTATACTTTTACGTATAATGTTCCATGGATTCTATTCAATCTTGTAGTAGTAAAGTTTTATTCACATTCTTGTGGACTTTCTGGCTGTGAACGTACGCGCAGTTTGTTTAGTTCATGCCATGACAGACCTTACTTTTCAAGGATGAGTGTTAAAACCTCGTTTTTACGCTCCTTTTTACGAGTGCAAAAGTTGCTCTCGAAGTACGTAATGTTTCTTTAGTCACTTCCAAACTGTACTGATCCTTCCAAAGCGAACGTAAAAGGATAATTTCTGGCTGGATGAGAAACCAGCCCAAAAATTGACTATCTTAGTTCTTATTGGATACCGGTGACCTCTTTGAAAACTGTTTGGGGTAGTAGTGCTCTCACACACACACACACACACACACACACACACGCACGCACGCACGCGCGCGCGCGCGCACACGCACACACATATGAAAGTTTTACACCTCAATTGTACATGTGATATAGCAAATTCTCTTCTCTTTTTTTAGTCTTACTCGGCTGAACAAGCTTTACTTCTGGCCACCCACTTATGTAACAATTCACACATATCTAGAAACATAATTAGTCATTGCTCTATTAGGATCTCTGTTACGCCAGAGTTAATTAACAGATACCACCCTCAGCCAATGGGTCAGTTGGTTTGCAACTTTGAGTCATCAACGGCTAGGTTATATATTAACTGACATGTAGCTCTGCAAATTTAAAAACAAGAAATACCTTTGAAGTAAATAATATAGCTCACTATTTTAGATTCTAATATGAAAAATATGATACAGTTCTATATTAATATGGGTCTGGTTTACAAACGGAGATGATTCAAGATCAACGCAGCTGTCTATTAATAGGACATGATCACAGGGGCTCGTATCGTTGCTTATAATTTACCTGTCATTCATCGCGCCCGCTTGATATGCAAGAAGAACGCGCTGAATGGAATACTGCCTTCTCATTGGCCAACTGAAAATACATGCAGGACATCATTTTCTTTAAACCAATGAGAAGACAGTATTCCATTCAGCGGAATTTCACTTGAATATTCAGCGAGCGCGATTATGGCCATGTCGAGCAGTAGCGTGGGAAAATGGTCTGTCATTCCTTAAAGGCATGATAGGAAGCCAAACTTGGGATATTCATACAAAGTCGAATACCTGACCTAAACATCAGTACCCAATTTATTTTGCTACGCGAAATGTAGCTTGAAATATCAGCGTTTATAATTAAATAGGTCGCGCGAGAAAGTAGTGAAAAGAACTCCCTTGTAGTTATTATATAGTACGTGTACGACAGACAGGTAAATTGTAAGCAACGATACGAGCCCCTGTGGAAATGGCTGGGTGGTCCTAACCATGGTGATCCACTTTTCAAAAATTGTCATGTCTATTGAGATTCTTCTTTTACATTGACAGGGCACCGCTTCTCGTCGTTTATTGAGGTATTTATTTAAATGGAACACCCTTCTAATTTAATTTGGTGAGGAATACCACCGTAATGTTTATGTTTCTTGCATATATATTTTGAAAATGGTGCTAGTAATCCTGTAGAGCACAAATACACACACACAAACGCGCGCGCGTTACCAGAACAGGTAACCAGTAATGCCTTGAGTCAAGATTGTTTTTGATGTTAGGCTGAGCTGTTATTTTCTACATAATTTATTTCATTATAAAACTTGAAATGCCAGACCAGGAAATCCATCTTTCATTACGATAATGTATCATACACTTGCGATGAAATGAGTATAAAAAATGCCAACGATTTTAGGATATGTCCTGAACAAACTGATTTCCTGTGAGAAAATACGTGTTTTATTTTATAAGTTCATAGATATTGACTAACAAAACAATTTCGCACCGTAATGTTGTTGTTGTAGGGTTGAACGTCATTTTCAGCACAAGATAAGCTATACATGGTGGCCAGTATAGATGGTGGAGGAAGAACTCGGGAAAAGCACGGAAAGAACCACCGACCCACGAGAAGTTACTGGCAAGCGTTTTCACATACCCACATTGGCCGAACCCGAGACTCGTACCCACACAGATAGAGGTGAGATGGCAGTAACAGCGAGCACTTTAGACTACTCGGTCACTCGGGACTGCGCATCATAATGCAGTTTTCGAAAGTTCTATCTGGTTTATGCCCACACATTCATATTTGATGTCTCTAACATAGTTCTCTCTCTCTCTCTCTCTCTCTCTCTCTCTCTGGTCATACAGTATTATGAATTGAATCAAGAAATAAACTTAAAAAAGCTATATTATAGTCAAAAAGAATAAAATGTTCCGTATAAATTTCGGATCCATGATTCTACTAATCCGCAGAGTCTGGATATGTCAAACTGGCGTTGTCCAGAACTCTTTTTAATTATTCACAATACTCCCAAAATTAAATTGTAGTCCAATGATTATTTTCTGTTTCCGTTGAATAAATCAAACAAACGTTTTTCCTCTCTAATAATATCGAAATACAGTATAAAATAAATGTGCAGACTTATTGTTATAACAAGAACGCAAGAAATTAGAAAGAAAAAATTGTTCTTTTCCACGAACTTATATACAAGTGAAGAAGTGAAAACGCATTTTGCTACCATTTGTTACATGACACTTTGCAAATCTCCTATATCGTGAAAGAACCAACATGAGCAAACTCATAACTTAATTCTTCTAAGATACTATCTGACCGACCTATCCAATGGGAAGCAACCACAAACTTGTCAACATGTTTACTACCAATATATTTTTTGTTAAATGTAAACACTTATTTATAGATCCTACGGAATCTTACTCTTAATGTCTTGAAACAGAACCTATGCACTTGCACACAGATTAGCTATAGATAATCACTACAATTTAGAGTCATGAATAAAAGTTACAAGTATTATAGATATACAGAATTACATACATACATACATACATACATACATACATACATGCATACATACATATGCCGCCGTTACAGTACCAATTAACATTAAATTATAAAAATGTATATGTTAATGAAGAAGCTAACTCTTTACCTGCAGATACTGACGATTGTGCTAGTACACCATGCCTAAATGGAGCAACATGCATCGACGGTATGAAAGATTATTCCTGTACATGTGTGGCTGGTTACACGGGCAGAATCTGCGAAGTCGACACAGATGAGTGTGCGTCCCAGCCATGTCAAAACATTGCCACGTGTAACGATCACATTAACCTTTACACGTGCGATTGTCTTGCCGGATATACCGGGGAAAACTGTGAAATAGGTAAGTACACGCCTACTTCGCTCCTTGAAAATCTACCATGAACAATAGCCACCGAGTATCGCCAATCCCTTGGAATCCATGTTTATAAGCTGGTTTACCCAATCCTTCTGCCATCCCTCGTACCATTGTAGTGATCCTTTTCCTAACGCACCTGTTATCATGTGTCCCTCTTTTGTACATTTTTGTGGAATATTTATCTTTTCTCAAAAAAAGTTAAACATTGTACCGTTATCTTGTTTTGATCAAGATGGTCTTCGTTTGCTTGCCTGTATTAATACAAAGTCATATACTGCCAGATGATACATTAGATATTTCTAAGGCAACTGACTGCAAGAGTGTAAACTCTTTTGAAAGTATCGACACCAAAGAAGAGTGTTGTACTTAGATTGAGCTGTCATGGGTACATTTTGGGCAGGATTGGCTAATCGGATTCAACATTAGTATCGCTTATTGCTTCCGTTCCGTCGACAAATATCATGTTCGATCCATCTATACATATCGTTGTTTTTTTTTCATAGCAACTCAAAAGGAATCTCTAGGTGAGAATGTTATAAGCGTAAGTGGTCCGGCAAAGTGCACCGCACCATCCTACATAACACTGCATATTCATTCTACATAACACATACATCATTTTGTCATCATATATTAATCAAGACAGCCGTCCTTTTAGTGCAACAACGTAAAAATATATTTTTCAAAAACTTTATCACAGAAATTTCTGATTTTTTCTTATTGTATAACCAAATGACAAGCTGAAGAAATACAAGGATAGGTTGTCTCCATTTTTTCCCCCTACACGATATAATTGAACAGAGAATTTGCACGCACACGCGTGTTTTGATCACTTGATTTGAAAAATGACTCCAAGGAGTCCACTTGACTTGAGAAGACTTTCTTATACGTATTAGAAAAAGTTTTCGGATTTTACTCTATGGCATCAGCGTGAATATAACATTTCGTCTGAAAATCAAACAGTGGAAAGGAAGTATCAAGTATGTAATGGCGCGGTCAGAACTAAATGGAATCTCATGCTTCCATTGGTCGAAGGCATAAACAATTTTATCTTATTGTGTTTTGTACATTTTAATTTTGTCCATTATTGTCTTTGTTTTCCGTTTACTGAATGCGTCACTGGAAGTAATCATGGCGTATTTATTTACAAGTATTGCAAGTACTATGTTTATATCAAGCTCGTGTGGATTGGTTTAACTGAGCAAACTAGTGATAATTCAACATTAAGAATCATTTTCATGTTGGTAAATTGGGCGTTCTGCAACATCGATTATCTATATTTTTGTATTTGATATATTTCTTAGCAAACTGGGTGATCGATTAACCAATCATTTGCATAATCGTTTCAGCCATATCATCCAAGTCCTTCAATTTAAAAAAAAAAAATAATATTTTGGTTAGGGGGTAAGGTAAGTATAGAGCGATCTACAGCTAATGCCATGTGCGAAAATGTCCTTTGGGTTCTCCAAGCCGGAATCTATTTCCAAAACTGATTTCTTCTGCAAGCAAGTTCGTTTCTTGGAACAATTTGTTTTTCTGTCAGCTGAAAAATTGTGCCAAAAAGAGTTGCCATTGGAAAACTGAAACAAAGTATCGTTATTAGATGATTGTCAAATAATGGAAGAATAGCATGTGGAGGAATAAGTAAAAGTTGCATGTCAATTTGAGTCCAATTTTTGCCTTTCCGATCCATCTTTTTTTTTATGGAATATCTATAAGAAGAATTTGTATCGTCCTTATTAAATTATTGAAAACGCCCCCTTGTTAAGCAATTACATTAAAATATATCATGCATATATTATGGAGCATAAAGTTAATTAAGCGAATTATTTCATTCACAGTATAAAAGGATTTATTTTTCTGTGTTATCAATGCATTATTAAACTCGCTATTAAACCTGTACTATTAATCTATCCTTACATTTATCCTAACAGACGTAGATGAATGCACAAGTAATCCATGTTACAGTGGCGCCATTTGTCGAGACCAAGTGAACGGTTTCCTCTGTGATTGTGTCTCTGGATACACGGGGTCGACGTGTGCCAAAGAAATCAACGAATGCATGAGCAACCCGTGCCAAAACGATGCTATGTGCCAAGACTTTGTGAATTATTTCGTTTGTAGCTGTGCAAATGGCTACACAGGAACATTCTGCGAAACCAATATAGACGAATGTCAAAGCTACCCGTGCAAAAATAGTGCCAAGTGTCATGATAACATGAACGGATTTACCTGCGAATGTGTAGACGGATATAGTGGCATTCTGTGTGAAACTGAAATTGATGAATGCCAAAGTGATCCATGTAGCAATGGTGGAAACTGCACAGACCATGTGAATTATTTTTCATGCGGATGTGTTGATGGCTACACCGGTACTTCGTGTGAAACAGATATTAACGAATGCGAAAGTAACCCGTGCCAAAATGGGGCAAAGTGTCTGGATTTTCTGAATTATTACACTTGCATTGACCTACGTTTATATGCTAAAACACTCGGTGAAATATATATAGACGAATGTTCAAGTAATCCATGTCAAAACAACGGAACATGCTCGGATCACGTGAACTATTTCTCCTGTGCATGCAAAGATGGATACACGGGCGTGACTTGTGAAACTGATATTGACGAATGTTCCAGTTCACCATGCGAAAATGGCGGTTCTTGCATCGACAATGTTAACTATTTCTCGTGCAGCTGTGTGCTTGGGTTTACCGATTCACTTTGTCAAACAGGTATTTTTTATGTTATATATTTAAAGCAAATAATTTGGGATGAAATTAAACGCTCGAGCTACATCCTATCACTGTTATTTATGTTTCATCTTGACACACCTTTTTTCATTACATAAGTATTTTGGCTTGAAGTCAACATAACAGACTATCTATTGTAATTAATCGCAACTACCTGCAAATTCCATAACGGTAATTTCAATCAGGTACAAGTGTTTTATCCATTGTGTGTGTGTGTGTGATTTAGAGAGGTTTTATTTATTTATCCATTGCAATGAGAAATATCAATGTTTTAATCTTTTAAATTTTTTAATTTTCAGGGTCGGGAGATATTTTTAAAAACAATATTTGACCCCAAAGTAGCTTCGAAAATATTTTGCTCTATTTGTAGAACAAAACTAATGACAATTATATTAGTTTACAAAAATGTAATTATCTTGAGGTTAAATAAAACAACATCCTGGTTCCAAAGAACTTCTCATCCCCGGTCCCATAAATAAAGCTTGACCATGTTTAAAACATTTAAAAACAGTTTTGAAACAACCACCATAAATGTACAGGCAGAAAAGTCTTCTCGCCATAGAAAAAAAAATGTAACCCCTGGACATGGATTTGCTTATCTTGATACAGACGCTAACATAGATTATTTTTCTCATACAGGATTTTCCATTCAAATTAAAATAACCATACATTTTTGAAATATAGGTAGTAGATTCTATAAAGACACTATTAGTCAACTACTATTAGTCAGCTACTAGTATTGCCTCTGTCCATTTGATAAATGTGATCAGGACCTGTACTGTTTTTTGGAAATATGAATAATTATCTTGTAAAATCTAGCTATAAATATACAACCCTTTTGGAAAAGAAACAAAATTGAAACGTGGTGCAATTATTGCATCACTAGTGTCAGGAGCCACGTGCTAGTGTAGATTGTTGTTGTTGTTATTGTTGTTGGGTTTAACGCCATTTTTCAGCACACGATAGGCTATACATGGCGGCCAGTGTTAATGGTGGAGGAAGAACCCGGGAAAACCCCGGAAAGAACCACCGACCCACGAGAAGGTAATGGCAAGCTTTCTCACATACCCACATGGGCCGAATCCGAGACTCGAACTCACTCAGACAGAGGTGAGATGGCAGTGATCCGTAACAGAGAGCGCTTTAGACCACTCGGCCACTCGCCCCTCCCCCCACTTCCACTAGTATAGGTAAATGTGGATTAATACGAATATGTTAACGAGAACTGTGGAGTAGCAAGTCCACTCAGTGTACACACGGTCTACACATGAGAAAATAAATGAATAAAAAAATTCGATATTATTGCCGTATTATCACATTTAATTGACGGTTGTCGTATGAAAATAACAATAAATAATTTGTAAGGATAACTATCAACTTTCATCAGCTCTAATTTGGAATTGTTCTATGGTAGCCAATGTTACGATAAGTACGCAGCTCAAACAAAGTTTGTAATGACCGAGGAGATTTCTACTTCATGATTTTCTTAGAAAATTATATTTACTTTGCTGGAAATGTGGCAAGTGTTGCTATTACTACTGCAATGAAACGCCACATGGAAATATTCTCGTGTGTGTGGATCGATGACTGAACCACTGCGATTGGTAAGTGCATGAATTATCATTTGCAATTGCATTATACGTTGGATTCAGCTGGGGCGGATGAGGGGTTTTGACAAAGTTTGAAGAATGTAGTTCTGGCATAACACATTTCTGCGGTAGCTCTTGAGAGATTTTGGATTTTTGTAGCCAGTGATGTGTGTAGCCTTTGTTGTTATTTCTATAGTTCTTTCCACATAGCATTGCTATTACCTCATCTGTAGATCAGTAAATTTTCAAGTCAGCGAGATTAAATGTAACTAAAAGTACCTGATTCGTTATAAATACTTCTTCTGAAACAGATTAGGTACTTTTAGTTTCATTTAAAGATGCTGAGTTGAAAATATACTGAGTTACAGATAGGAAAAGATCTCGATGCTGTCTGGAACGAACTTTAGAATAATGCCAGATACATCGATTTTTAGAGTGTGCGTGTCTGTCTCAAAATATTTTGTATAGTGTGCTACCAAAGTTGGAGAGACCTTAAGTTGAGCTTCCTAACATCTATACGTGTTAGCCTCTTCGCTTGTCAACATGGTATGCATCTTGATCGATACCATGAGACATTGTATTTGTATTTATAGCCTCAAGCCAGAACGAAACTGATTGAAACGTTTCTCCAATCTAAAATCACTTTACAAAATTCAGTCAGGACGCGGAGACTCTCTTCTAAACATGAACACGACACGTGACCTCACGAGCAGCTTTAGCTGCGCAAGCGTTCGTACGCAGTTGATCAATGCACCACAGTTTAAATGTGACTGAAACGAGGATGCCATGTATTTGGGTGCGTCTGAGGTGGATACACTGGGTAATGGTATAACAGCTACGAAAGCCACGGTCATGCTTCCACAAGATGATGATTTTAATTTGAATTTAGCGATTTATTTTTCTCGCAAGAATTTGTACATTACTTTCATCAAATTCTCCTTGGTTACTTTTGGTTGAGGATTTTAGAATCAGACAGAAAGAAGAATTGGAGAGTTGAGTACGTTCACCATCACATTACGTTAGGAATATTAGCCTGCTACCTCGCAAACCCAGCCCTACTAAAAGACGAAAACTCGACTAACCCTGGTTCTATCAACAGACCAAAGGCAATAACTCTTATTCCTTATTTCCTGTTGCCACAGCCAGGTTTCGATAGTGTTTAGCTTCACTGTTGTACAGACCACACGTCGTACAACTCTAACCCACAACAATGCAGCAATTTGTACCTTTCTTTAGTCCATCCCCTCCTCTCCCCTCTTCACAAATGCACTCTAAGATCGGGAGAAGGATATCCTTCTACACCAGGAGATAGATCACCAAAAATAAAAAAGCTGTGGAGCTTGTGCAATGGCCTCAATACCCAGGGTTTTACTCAAGGATGTTTCTTTTCGGAAAACAAACAGCAACTTGAGACCTACCATGGACTGGAATTACCGTAACCAATTCAAGATGGAGACTGCGACTTAATTCCGCCTCTCCATTTCGATGGGATGATTATGTCATCAGTCTCTATCTGACCTACGCATGTTTTTCACATATTTATCCACCTCGTGTCACGAACATTTTCTCAATTTTTTTTTCTTTTGCTTAGCACCTCAGAGTTTAACAGTTCACGGTTCTCCCCTTGACCTCAACACCAACCCTGGGCTTTTACTCAGATTATGGATTGCGTTAACGCCCTCTACTCGCCGACGTCATCTTAAACGATGGCAGCTTACACTCCTTCATAAACACATGTTAAGTTCTATCCTGCTCCAAGGCAGAAATGATCTTCTTTCTGTTCTAGATCATCTAGGTATTTTAGTGAACTGGGAAAGTCAGACCTCAGTCTATCCCAGAACTTTGTACATCTGTCCATCTGGGTATGGAGTTCTTAGCCAGTCAGAATTTGATGCGGCTTCCTTGTGTTCACGTTTCCAGAATTGTCGAACTCGTCGATTCCGTTTCCAACAAGACTTGGATTTCATCGAGAGAGTTTGTGCAACTCCTCAGTTTATTGAATGTGGCAGCAGAAATTTACTCCCGCTTGTTCGTCTCTATTATGCGGACCATGCCAGCTTAATGGCGCACATCTTCAAGACCCATTGATCAAACAGCCATTGGAGCAACCCAGTCGCCTGACGCAAATAACGGTAGGTATCAACACCAGTGCGCAAAGTGGGGCTGTTATCCTGTTGAAGACCTTCACTACCATCAGCGCAAATGGTTGCAAGGGGAATGGCCTTTGCATATAAGTATCATATAAATGAAGGCTGTCATCAACGCATTTCATTTCTGAAAAGATGACTGCGGAAAAACGGTCCAAACTATGTCCGACAACTGTGGGGGTGTTGTTGTTGTTGTATGGTTAAAAGCCATTTCAGCACAAGATAAACTATATATGGCGGCCAGTTTAAATGGTAGAGAAGGAATCCGGGAAAAGCCTGGACAGCCTCAGACCAACGAGAAGCTACTGGCAAGCTTTCTCACATACATACATTGGCCGAACCTGAGACTCGAACCTATGCAGACAGAGGTGAGATGGCAGTGATCCGTAGCGGTGAGCGCTTTAGACCATTTGGCCACTCGCGGGACCCCAACTCTGTGGTAGTGTATCATGTCCTCAAACAGGAAACACTAGATCGCTCGACCTGTTGAGCCTGATTTGACAGTTTCTACGTTGTTGTAAAAATCTCCCTATCAGCATACAAATCAGACACATTCTCGGCAGGTATTCACTCGGATTTGAACACTTCCGGAGTGGAGGGTGGGGTGCGATGATCGACGACATGACGATAAGGTGCGATCACAAGTTATCCACCATCGCCTCTCCAGCTCGAAACCTAATAGCTTCGGCCGTGAATGCACTATCAATCCGAAAATAATCTAGAAGTTTCCGGGGTCAGAAAGGCAAGATGGTTTCGATAGCCCTCACAGATGTGACAAGTCCTGGGTCACCGATCTCCTCATTCTATCGATAGATATACAAAGGAAGATTCCGGCCAAACCGAATGTTTTCTAGGATCCGGGGGCTCCTTCCCTGCCCGGACCGTCCTCTTCTTCTACACGTTCAGCTCTTACCAGGACAGCCTCGAGAGACAAAGAATTCAAACCTTAGATTGTGGAAAGAATGTCGAGAGCAAATAGACCCTCCACTGTGAAGGATTATGCGTGAGGGAAAATGGCTTGTTTTCATGGATCTGGTGCCACACTAATAACATCGTCACTCTATCCCTCATCTAGCCGATTTTTTCTCTAGCTCTTTGAGGAGAAACAGTTGGGACCCAGTTGCTACCAAGAGCTACCACCCCATGCTATTGGACACATTCCAGCATCATGGCACACGTCTTTTGGGAGGGATATATATCTTTCGGATCTTTTTGACACTACTGATCTCAGTTGACCTATATCCCTCACTTCTCTCCAGATGAAACAAGTCCTGTTTTTCTTGAACTTGGCTTATTTCGAATCCATTGGAACCTCTAGCCTACACCTCGCTAAAGTCACCATCATACAGATCATGTTTCCTGATAGCTTGAACTTATGCATGCAGAGTAAGAGGGCTGGATGCCCTTTATGTTGACCTGAACTCTCTTCAGTTCAGATCGGAGGGTTTGGTGGTTTTCTTGATACAATAGGGCTTCGTAGACTAAAAAAAGAGTATTGTACTTGGACTGAGCTGTCAAGGGGACATTTTCGGCAGGACCGGCTGATCGGATTGAACATTAGCATCGCTTATTGCTTCCGTTCCATCGATAAATATGACGTTCGATCCATCTATAAATATCGTTGTTTTCTTCATTGCAACTCAAAGGAATCTCTAGGTGAGAATGTTATAAGCGTAAATGGTCCGGCAAAGTACACCGCACCATCCTACATAACACTGCATATTCATTTTACATAACACAGACATCAGTTTGTCATCAGATATTAATCAAGACTGCCGTCCTTTTGGTGCAACAACGTAAAAATATATTTTTCAAAAACTTTATCACAGAAATTTCTGACTTTTTTTCTTATCGTATTACCAAATGACAAGCTGAAGAAATACAAGGATATGTTGTCGCCATTTTTTTCCCCTACACGATAGAATTGAACAGAGAATTTGCACGCACACGCGTGTTTTGATCACTTGATTTGAAAAATGACTCCAAGGAGTCCATTTGACTTGAAGACTTTCTTATACGCATTAGAAAACGTTTTCGGATTATACTCTATGGCATCAGCGTGAATATAACATTTCGTCTGAAAATGAAACAGTGGAAAGGAAGTATCAAGTATATAAAGCTGCGGTCAGAAGTAAATGGAATCTCCTGCTCCCATTGGTCGAAGGCATATACATTTTTATGTTATTGTGTTTTGTATATTTTAATGGTGTCCATTATTTTCTTTGTTTTCCTTTTAGTGAATGCGTCACTGGAAGTAATCATGGCGTATTTATTTACAAGTATTGCAAGTACTATGTTTATTTCAAGCGCGTGTGGATTGGTTTAACTGAGCAAACTAGTGATAATTCAACATTAAGAATCATTTTCATGTCGGTAAATTGGACATTCTACAACATCGATTATCTATATTTCTGTATTTGATGTATTTCTTAGCCAATTGGGTGATCGATTAACCCATCATTTGCTAAATTGTATCAGCCCTAACATCCAAATCCTTCAGTTTTTTAAAATAATATTTTGGTTAGGGGGTGAGGTAAGTATAGAGTGATCAACAGCTAATACCATGTGCGAAAATGTCCTTTGGGTTCTTCCAAGCCGGAATCTATTTCCAAAACTGATTTCTTCTTCAGGCACGTTCGTTTCTTGGAACAATTTGTTTTTTCTGTCAGCTGAAATATTGTGTCCGAAAGAGTTGCCATTAGAAAACTGAAACAAAGTATTTTTATTGGATGATTGTCAAACGATGGAAGAATAGCATGTGGAGGAATAAGTAAAAGTTGCATGTCAATCTGAGTCCAATTTTTGCTTTTCCGATCCATCTGATGCTTCTACTGTCTATATGCATTATTTTTTTAATGAAATATTTATAAGGTGACTGTTTATCGTCCTTATTCAATTATTGAAAACGCCTCTTGTTAAGAAAACACTTGTAGATTACTGCATTTGTATGGGAAAATATGAACGAGTTTTTTTGGATGGAATACTGCACGACCTTGGGAGTGCAGTATATCCATCTGACAAAAGGAGTTCATATTTTCCCATACAAATGCAGTAACGTTTTTATTATATGCTCATTTTGTTATTGTCCTAAGGCTTAATTATATAAACAAAATACACTACAAGAAACAACGTAAATGAATGTATGCCGTATTCCAAACTAAATACACAAGCACATATTCATCATTATACAACACCAACATTATTGCTGCGCACATAACTCCGCTCAGATAAATTTGAACTTAGTCGCGCGCTCGACATAACTTTCGAAAGAAAATGGCGTGTCTAGTCAAAATTGAAATTCGGTGTCATATTGTGAATGAATGTGTATTGCAACAACGTTTCCATTTGATCTGGAATGAATAGGTTTTTGCATTTTTTTCGATTCTACGAAATTTCGTGATTATAGATTTGTATGTGACAATTCCACATGAAATAGGTGGGATTGAATCAGCTAGGGAGGAGAGTGTTGACATCTGCAAATGTGTTTCTGTTTCTGTCATTGAATGTTTCAAATCATAATGTGGGCACAACATGAAGTCTTTCAGTTGCAATTATCAAAAAGACGCTATGGAATTTAATGCTTATTTCATTTTGAGTGCAGTAAGGAAGATGCAATTGCACTTGTCATCGAAATTACAGTATAGTTTCAAAATGTGTAGTCAAGCTTGAGCACCCATGACATTGCTCATGTAATTCGGATTTGCACAACTAAGAAAGTATATTTTGAGGAAATTCAGGATTTAAAACTAAGTATATATTTTTTGCCATTCGTATCACCAGCTAAAGAAGACAGTATATGACTAGTCATTTGTATGTTATTTGTAAGGACATTTTCTTGCGTCTGTTAAAAACTGTAGCTAGCATAAATCCGAAACATTGTATGAACGCGGAATGTGCCAAAGCAGCTGGTATGTGACAGTCCACGAAACATCTGTTTTAGTTCATTCAGAAACAAATTTAGACAACCACAACGTAAAGCGCCTCTTACGCGAGTGTACATGATTTCTTTACAAATCAAAAGTGCTGGCGTCTGCGTCCATTGTTTGTTTACAATATAAAGTAGTTCCTTTATGCACGTGAATGCTATATGTGTATTGGCGCGCGAGTTCAGTATCTGGTAATACTAAACGATTCTGACAATGTAAAGTTAACGGGGAAAAAATGAGCAAATAATAAATTTAAATATATCATGCATATATTATGGAGAATAATGTTAATTAAGCGAATTATTTCATTCACAGTATGAAAGGATTTATTGTTTTGTGTTTACAATGCAGTATTAAACACACTGTATTAAACCTGTACTATTAATATATCCTTATATTTATCCTCATAGACGTAGATGAATGCACAAGTAATCCCTGCTACAACGGTGCCACTTGTCGAGACCAAGTGAACGGTTTCGTCTGTGATTGTGTCTCTGGATACACGGGGTCGACGTGTGCCAAAGAAATCAACGAATGCATGAGCAACCCGTGCCAAAACGATGCTATGTGCCAAGACTTTGTGAATTATTTCGTTTGTAGCTGTGCAAACGGCTACACAGGAACATTCTGCCAAACCAGTATAGACGAATGTCAAAGCTACCCGTGCAAAAATAATGCCAAGTGTCATGATAACATGAACGGATTTACCTGCGAATGTGTAGACGGATATAGTGGCATTCTGTGTGAAACTGAAATTGATGAATGCCAAAGTGATCCATGTAGAAACGGTGGAAACTGCACAGATCATGTGAATTATTTTTCATGCGGATGTGTTGATGGCTACACCGGTACTTCGTGTGAAACAGATATTAACGAATGCGAAAGTAACCCGTGCCAAAATGGGGCAAAGTGTCTGGATTTTCTGAATTATTACACTTGCATTGGCATACGTTTATATGCTGAAACACTCGGTGAAATATATATAGACGAATGTTCAAGTAATCCATGTCAAAACAACGGAACATGCTCGGATCACGTGAACTATTTCTCCTGTGCATGCAAAGATGGATATACGGGCGTGACTTGTGAAACTGATATTGACGAATGTTCCAGTTCACCATGCGAAAATGGCGGTTCTTGCATCGACAATGTTAACTATTTCTCGTGCAGCTGTGCGCTTGGGTTTACCGATTCACTTTGTCAAACAGGTATTTTTTATATTGTATCTTTAAAGCACGTAATTTGAGATGAAATCAAACGTTCAAGCTACATCCTATCGCTGTTATTTATGTTTCATTTTCACACTTGAAGTCAACATAACAGAATATCTATTATAATTACTTGTAACTAACTGTAAGTTACATAATTTCAATCAGGTGCAAGTGTTTTATCCCTTGCGCTTGTGTGTGTGTGTTTGATTTAGAGCGGTTTTATTTATTTATCCATTGCAATGAGAAATATCACTGTTTTAATGTTTTACATTTTGAAGTTTTCGGGGTCGGGATATTTTTAAAAAACAATAGTGAACCCCAAAATAGCTCGAAAAAATATTTTGCACTATTTGTAGAACAAAACTGATGACACTTATATTAGTTTTACAAAAATATAATTGTCTTGAGGTAAATAAACAATATCCTGGTTCCAAAGAACTTCTCATCTCCGGTCCCATAAATAAAGCCTGACCATATTTAAAACATTTTAAAAACAGTTTTGAAACATCCACCATAAATGTACAGGCAGAAATGTCTTCTCACCATAGCGGTCATGAACTCAATCGATAATGCCAAAGACTTAACAAAAATGGTACTAACAGCTGCCTCGCTTGGCAATCAGCATTAAGAGGTTAGTGTTAGGACTGGTTGGCCTGGTGTCAGGATAATGTGACTGGGTGGAATGTCATGCTACATGTCTGCGGCATGATACCCCAGTGCTGGACATCACTGTAAACAACAGACATCGGAGCGATATGGCTGAATTTTGTTAAAGCTAAGTTAAAAATAACAAATCACACACACACACACACACACTAACGCTAAGAATATGATTAACAGTGTGGGTGGAGTCGGTAACGAAATATCACGTATGGTACCTTATAAGTGAAACGTTATGAATTGTTAGTGTCAAAGACTCATTTAAATGTGCAGATGAATCTGCTTCGAGGAAAATGTATTTATTAGAGCCAAAACAGGCAGTTTGATATAGGATTTTACGCACAACAGATAACTACATTGAGAATAATAGAATCTATGTTAGGGTTTGCACCGAGACGGGGAAACCACAGTCAGTGGGTTGTCTCCCCAAGCTGTGCCTCTTGGGGAGACACAAAAAATGTAACCCCTGGACTTGGATATACTTACTTTGGGAAAGACACCGACATATATTATTTTCCTCATCCAGGATTTTCCATTCAAATTGTTGTTGTTGTTGTTGTTGTTGTAGGGTTTAACGCCATATTTCAGCACACGATAGGTTATACATGGCGGCCAGTATTAATGGTGGAGGAAGAACCCGGGAAATCCCCGGAAAGAACCAACGACCCTCGAGAAGCTACTGGCAAGCTTTCTCACATACCCACATTGGCCGAATCCGAGACTCGAACCCACGCAGAGGTGAGATGGCAGTGATCCGTAACGGAGAGCGCTTTAGACCACTCGGACACTCGAGGTCCCCCATTCAAATTAAAATAACCATACATTTTTGAAATATAGTTAGTAGATTCTATGAAGACACTATTAGTCACCTGCTATTATTGCCTCTCTCCATTTGATAAATGTCATCGGGTCCTTTACAGGTTTATGGAAATATGAACAATTGTCTTGTAGAATCTAGCTATAAATACACACCGCTTTTGGAAAAGAAACAGAACTGAAACGTGGTGCAGTTATTGCATCATTAGCGTCAGGAGCCAGCTGGGGCGGATGAGGGGTGTTGACAAAGTTTGAAGAACGCAGTTCCGACGTAACACATTGCTGCGATAGGTTTTGAGAGATTTTTGATTTTTTTAGCCAGTTATGTGTGTAGCCTTTGTTGTTAGTTTCTATAGTTCTTTCCACATAGCATTGCTTTTGCGTTATCTGTAACTCAGTAAATTTTCAAGTCAGCGATAGTAAATGGAGCTAAAAGTACCTGATTTATTTTAAATACTTCTTCTGAAACAAATTAGGTACTTTTATCTTCATTTAAAAATGCTGAGTTGAAAATATAGTGAGTTACAGATAAGAAAAATTCACGATACTATTTGGAACTAACTGTAGAATAATGCCAGATAGATCGACTTCGTGAGTGTACGTGTCAGTCTCAAAATGTTTTGTATAGTGTGCTGCCAAAGTTGGAGAGACCTTAAGTTGAGCTTCCTAACATCTATTCGTGACCTCACGAGCAGTTTTAGGTGCGCGAGCGTTCCTACGCAGTTGATCAATGGAACACAACTTAAATATGACTGAAACGAGGATGCCATGTATTTGGGTGCGTCTGAGGTAGATACACTGGGTAGTGGTATAACAGCTACGAAAGCCACGGTCATGCTTCCACAAGATGATGATTTTAATTTGAATTTAGCGAGAGAGAAAAATCGCAAGAATTTGTACACTACTTTCACCAAATTCTCCCTTGTTACCTTTGGTTGAGGATTTTAGAATCAGACAGAAGGAAGAATTGGAGAGTTTCTCCTTCGAATACGTTCACCATCACATTACGTTACGAATATTAGCCTACTACCCCGCAAACCCAGCCCTACTAAAAGACGAAAACTCGTCTGTCCCTAGCTGTATCAACAGACAAAGGGCAATAACTCTTATTCATTATTTCCTCTTGCCACAGCCAGGTTTCGATAGTGTTTAGCTTGACTGCTGTACAGACCACACGTCGTATAACTCATCCCCCAACAATGCAGCCATTTTTATGTTTCTTTAGTCCATCTCCTCCGCTCAACTCTTCACAAATGCACTCGAAGATCGGGAGAAGGATGCCTTTCTACACCAGGAGATACGATCGCTCATAAAAAATAAAAAAAGCTGCGGAGCTTGTGCAATGGCCCCAATACCCAGGGTTTTATTCAGGGATGTTTCTTTTCGGAAAACAAACAGCAACTTGAAACCTACCATCGACTGGAGTTACCTTAATCAATTCAAGATGGAGACTGCGAGTTCAATCTGCCTCTCCATTTCGATGGGATGATTACGCCGTCAGTCTCAATCTGACCTACGCTTATTTTTCACATATGTATCCATCCAGTATCACAAACATTTTCTCATTTCTTTTTCTTTTGCTTAGCGCCTCAGAGTTTAAAAGTTCACCGTTCTTCCCCTTGACCTCAACACCAACCCCTGGACTTTTACTCAGATTATGGATGGCGTCAACACCCTCTTCTCGCCGACGTCATCTTCAGCGATGGCAGCTTACACTCCTACAGAAACACATGTTAAGTTCTATCCTGCTCCAAGACAGGAATGCTCTTCTTTCTTTTCAAGATCATCTAGGTATTTTAGTGAACTGGAAAAGTCAGACTTCCGTCCATCCCAGATCTATGTCCATCTGTTCATCTGGGTATGGAGTTCTTAGCCAAACGGAATTTGGTGCGGCTTCCTGGTGTTCGCGTTTCCAGGATCGTCGAATACGTCGATTCCATTTCCAACAAGACTTGGATTTCAGCGAGAGATTTCGTGAATGTGGCAGCGGAAATTTATTTCCGCTTGGCCGTCTCTTTTATGCGAACCATGCCAGATTAATGGCGTCCATCTTCAAAACCCATTGATCAGTCAGTGGGGCAACCCAGTCGCCTGACGAAAATAACGGTAGGTACCAACGCCAGTGCGTAAGGCGGGGGCTGTCCTCCTGTTGTAGACCTTCACTATCATTAGCGACAAGTGGGAGCAAGGGGAACGGCCTCTGCACAACAGTATCATATAAATCAAGGCTGTCATCAACGCTTTTCATTTCTGAAAAGATGACTGCGGCAAAAACGGTCCAAACTATGTCTGACAACTCTGTGGGTGTTGTTGTATGGTTGAACACCATTTCAGCACAATATAAACTATATATGGCGGCCAGTATAAATGGTATAGAAGGAATCTAGGAAAAGCCGGGAGAGAATCACCGACCTACAAGAAACTACTTGCAAGCTTTCTCACATACCCACATTGGCCGAACCCGAGACTCGAACCCATGCAGACAGAGGTGAGATGTCAGTGATCCGTAGCGGTGAGCGCTTTAGACCATTTGGCCACTCGGAGACCCTCAACTCTGTGGTAGTGTCCTATGTCCTTAAACAGGGAGCACCAGATCGCTTGACCTGTTTGTCCTGATTTGGTAATTTCTACGTTATTGCAACAATCTCCCTATCAGCATACAAATCAGACACATTCTCGGCAGGTATTCACTCAGATTGCACACTTCCGGAGTGGAGGATGGGGTCCAATGATCATCGACTTGCTGATAAGGTGGGATCACAGGCTATTCACTATCCCCTCTCCAGTTAGAAACCTAATAGCTTCGGCCGTGGATGCACTTCATTCATTTGGGAGGGGGTTTGAGGATTCTCCCCCCCCCCACGGTGCTGAGTCCGAAAATAATCCAGAAGTTAACGGGGTCAGAAAGGCAAGATGATTCCGATAGCCCTCTCAGATGTGACAAGTCCTGGGTCGCCGATCGCCTCATTCTAGCGATAGATATACAAAGGAAGATTCCGGCCAAACCGAATGTTCTCCAGCATCCGGGTGCTCCTTCCCTGCCTGGACCGTCCTCTTCTTCTACACGTTCAGCTCTTACCAGGACAGCCTCGAGAGACAAAGAATTCAAACCTTAGATTGTGGAGAGAATGTCGAGAGCAAAAAGACCCTCCACTCTGAATTCTTCTGAGTTAGGGAAAGTGGCTTGTTTTCATGTATCTGGCGCCACACTAATAACATTGTCCCTCTATCCCTCATCTAGCCGACTTTTTCTCTAGCTCTTTGAGGAGAAACAGTTGGCCCCAATTGCTACCAAGAGCTACCACCCCATGCTATTGGACACATTCCGGCATCATAGCACACGTCTTTTTGGGAGGGATATAGATCTTTCGGATATTTTTGACAATATTGATCTCAGTCGACCAATATCCCTCACTTCGTCTCCAGATGAAACAAGTCCTGTTTTTCTTGAACTTGGCTTATTTCGAATCCATTCGAACCTCTAGCCTACACCTCGCTAAAGTCACTATCATACAGATCATGTTTCCTGATAGCTTGAACTTATGCATGCAGGGTAAGAGGGCTGGATGCCCTTTATGCTGACCTGAACTCTCTTCAGTTCAGATCGGAGGGTCCGGTGGTTTTCTTGATACAATAGGGCTTCGTAGACTAAAATAGGTTAATGTCTGTCGGTAATCAAAGAGTCGTCAAAATGGTACTAACAGCTGTCTCGCTTGGCGCTCAGCATTAAGAGGTTAGTGTTATGACTGGTCGGCCTGGTGTCAGGATAATATGACTGGGAGGGGCATGATGCTACATGTCTGCAGAATGATGCCCCAGTTCTAGGCGTCACTATAAACTGCCACACTGCAAACATGGTAGCGATATGACTTAAAAATTGCTAAAGCTACGTTAAAAATCCAAACACACACACACACACACACACACACACACACACACACACCACTGTTAATTTTTCAAATAGTGGCGAATGTGCAAGTAGTCCTTGTTGGAATGGTGGTGCATGTCTACATGGGACCAGTTTCTTCAGTTGCACGTGTTTCATTGGGTATATGGGGGTTGTATGGGAAGCAGATAAACGTTGCGACAGACCTTTCGTCCTCTCCCTCTCTCTCTCTCTTTGCTGGTTCGAATTATTTACAGGGAGGATCGGGATATTGCTGATGATGTTCTAGGTTAAGGTTATTTAGTTTAAAAACAGGTTTTATCAGTGACCAATATTAATTCCCAGCAAAATTGATATTGGCCTTCCCCACCCTCCCAAAAACTAAATAAAGAATATCACGATAAAGGTTTATTGTGGAGTTTCTCAGTGGGAAACGAAGTATGCATTTATATTATCAAAAACTGATCATTATTGCAAACGGTCACGAGAATTCACGACTACGTTTGTTACTCATTTAGATGTAGTAAAACCAAAAGATCAAAATACTGAATTCAAGCCCCCAGTTAGTAGTAACGCCACACAACACCTTTCTGGTGGCATAACCTCGTAAACTACACCACTTGATAACTTCTGATAGTGTTTGGCGTGAATCATTATGAAGGTGTAACAATTCATTGTTCGAGATGTGTACTGTTCTTATTACCTTGGGATCAAGGTCGTAAGTCATAGAAACTTTACGTTAAGGTTATAGTTATTTTTTATATTTATATTTCCTGAACTCGTTTATTCTCATCATACTTGGCGAAAATCATTATTAAGCGAAGACACTTCATTCTACGATATACTAGATCGACACTTTGATCGTAAAGTCAGTTAAGACATGTATACGTTAAGGTTTTGGTCTAAGGATCTTCGTTTGTTTATTTTTCCTAAACGAATTGATTGATACTTGCAGCCACCCATTATGAAGTTAAGACAATTCATTCCACGACACCCTTCCTAGCCCTTTGGGCTCTGGGATCAACGACACCGTCAAAGAAAATGCGAGACAGATTTTTGTTGGAGGTTTTCATTGGTTATATTTGCTAAACTCCTTTTCGGATTTTCTTCATGCTTGGCTTAGATCATTAAGAAGCAATGCCAATCAATTCTCCAACACACTCTCTCGCCCCTGTGACCTTAGGAGAGAGGTCATATATTTTATAGCAATGCTATGATAGTGGGTTAGACATGCAAGCCCTGGCCTTCTTGTATTTTCACTTGTGTAAATGCAATTTTTTACAGGATACTTGGATGTTTGATTATTGGAAAACAATTTCTAATTTTGTATTATGATACATTTAAACTTCGAAAACTCGTAGTAATGCTAGCCCAAATTATTAATTCGTTTTGGATGTATTCTAGTTACAGCATTAGATGTTTATGCGACCGATTGATCGCGTCAATCAAGCGATAGATCTTAGAGCTATTGCGTGGTAGGGACGGTTAATCAAGTGATGTATCTTGGGTGTTTTCGCGTGATTGAAAAGGTTAATCAAACGATATATCTTGAGGTTATATCTCAATTGAGAAGGTTAATGAAGTGATAGATCTTGAAGTAATCGGGTGATTGAGAATGTCAACCGAATGAAAGATCTTGGACTTGTCGCGTAATTTACAATTTTAATTGCGAGCTAGATCTCGAAGTTAACGACAGTTAAGTGCAGAATCTTCGCGCCATCATTTGAATTTCATCTAGAGTTCGGCCTTTAATATTTAGCCATAATTATCCATCATCTACTCTCAGGTAATATATTGGGTATAAACTTTATAATACGCTCTACAACGCCACCGGTAAATGACTGAAAAAAACCCATTTATATTACATAATATAAATTACAGTTTATTGTAAAGAAAAAAATATTTAAATAAATGAATACATTCTCAAACCAAGAATTCCCAGGTCAACTGGACATCTTTTTGTGAATTCAAGATATGCTAGCATACATGATACAACGGAGAAAATTAGAATGAGGAATGGTTGCAGGAAGAATGGTGCCATTGATCACAGGATAAAGCTGAGTACCTGATATGTAATCCGAAAACTTGTGTCTTAAAATTTAAATTGCTTCAAAATTCTCGCGAACATACTAAGTAAGTTTCAATGATCTACATTTGTTTTGTCACCGATTCACTCGTGGTGCTTCGAAAGTTTCACGGACACAAAGCAGCTTGTGTCAAAAAATGTCAAGTAAAATCCGTTTCATTGATGACGTAAAGCAACCATAGAATGTAGGACCCAGTGGTCTAATCCTGGAGACTGGGATCCGCAAAAGATGCATCTGTAGTAGTCATCATGTCATTAAAGAGTACACATAATAATGATGAATTGCGTTTAAATTAGAAAAGTCAAGTATTGCCTTCTCTTTTCTCGTTCTAGATGTAGATGAATGCGCTTCCAGTCCATGTTTAAACAAAGCGACATGCCAGGACCATACTAACACGTACACATGTATTTGTCCTGAAGGTTTCTCTGGATGTAACTGTGAAGACGGTATCGTAAACTATTTTTCCTGTCTCCAGAGCTTCAACGTTTCTTTTCATTTTTTTCTGATTACACATATTATGTAAGAAATTCAATTGAGCAAAGAAAGAATAATGAAGTACAGATTTAAATCGTGAATATTGTTATCTCTGTTTAAACATATTTATAGGTTACTGCATTTGTACGGGAAAATATGAACGTGTTTTTCGGATGGAAATACTGCACGACCTTGGGAGTGCAGTATATCCATCAGACAAAGCGAGTTCATATTTTCACATACAAATGCAGTAACCTTTTTATTATATGCTCATTTTCTTATTCTACCCAAGGCTTAGATATGTAAGTAAAAATACACTACACGAAACAAACAATTTATTCCGTATTCCAAACTAAATACACAAGCGCAGAATCATCATTATACAACAAAAACATTATTACTGCGCACATAACTCCGCCCAGATAAATTTGAACTTAGTCGCGAGCTAGACATAACTTAAGAAAGAAAATGGAGTTTTGGTCTACTTAAATTTGAAAATTTGAGCCTTATGGTGAATGAATGCGCATTTGCAAAAAAAAAGAAAAAAAAATCCATTTGATCTGGAATGAATAGATTTAGGTATTTTTGTCGTTTCTACGATTTTCGTGATTATGGACTGGATTTATGTGCCAATTCTACGTGAAATACATCGGATTTCAGCGGCAACTGAGCAGCGATTTGACATCTGCAAGTGTGTTTCTGTTTTGCCATTGAATGTTTGAAATCATAATGTGGGAAAGATATGAAGTCATTCAGTTTCAATTATCAGAAGGACGCTATGGAAAATAATTTCATTTTTAGTGCAGTAAGGAGGATGTATTTGCAATTGGAATATAGTCGAAATTACGGTACAGTTTCGAAATGTGTAATCAAGCTTGAGAACCCATGGCATGGCTCATGTAATTCGGATTTCCAGAACTAAGAAAATACATTTTGAGGAAATTCAGGATGTAAAACTAAGTATATTTTTGCCATTATTATTACCAGCTAAAGGAGACAGTTTATGCCTTGTCAATTGCATGTCACTTGTAGGTACCCAGTAATTTTATGAAATCTGGCGTCTATCGCCAAAATCCGAAACATTGTATCACAAAATTTAACGCGGAATGCAGTAAAGCAGCTGGTATGTGGCAGTCCACGAAACATCTGTTTTAGTTCCTTCAGAAACAAATTTAATCAACCAAAACGTAAAGCGTCTGCAACACTAATGTTCATGATTTGTTTGCAGATCCTAATACACTAGAGGACACACATGTCCTGCACGTGAGTGCAATATAAAGGTGAGCATATCGTAAAATACTGAACGATTCTGACAATGTAAAGTTAACGGAGAAAAAATGAGCATATAATAACATAGCATACATAATACATGGATCTAAACTTTGACCTTCATAACTACCAAACTTACTCTTTATGCATTGAAGAGCTTCCGATGTCAAACGTCATTCGGAATCAAACGTTCGGCAATTACAGGTTGTCATAAGCGGAATGTCTTGTATTAAATGCACTCTTTTTTTTGTTGTCTATAACGAAATCAGACCGAGTCTTCGCATATTTTATACATTTGTAGTTTCTCGTTTGAATTTGTCGCATTTGAATGAACCATTATACTTTAACCTCGAATGACCCATGACATACTGCGAAGAACGTAACTCGTGTAACTAACTGGAGAAAATAATGGTCTATTACACCATAGAGGAAAATGACGAAAGACACAAAAGAGAAGAACGTATAAAATGGGAGAATAAACACATTGGACAGTGATTATATACATAGTCAGTTTAATGTCTGTAGAACTGAAAAGTCATAACCAGCCTATTCTTGATTTACAGTACCAGCCGACACATTTAGCCAGATCATTGTCCCCAGCGTCATTGCCATAACTTCCGGTGCCAGTCTCGTCATTTTAGTATTCTGTATAATGTTCTGCTGTCGAAAAGAAACACGTAAGAATGCATGATGGACTCTCTCTCTCTCTCTCTCTCTCTCTCCTGACCACAGTTTAAGACATTTACACGTGTTCGCATATGGCACAAGTCTTTGTTCTTATATCTAATATTTTGTGTGCACTTTATCATTCAAGACACTCGAGAAGTGTTTCCTGTTTTTCGACGCAGCTAATTGATGCTGAAAAATTTAATTTGAGCTAAGTGTACCAAAGTGTAAATGAGAAAGAAAAGTTATAAAATCTCGTTCAGCCCCCCCCCCCCCCCCCCCCCGTTTTTGAAGCTCATCTTCTGTATTTTACAATTTGTGAATCCTCTCAGATATATTGTTGTTACCCTGTTTTCTCTTTCTGTATAGATTTTTTTTTGTACTAATGAAGATGCAGAAAAATATAAACTTGGATGATGATAAAGAATTTTGCCGATTTTCAGGAGATTACACTCCATCGGTGTAAAGTAAAAAATTTGTGCCAGTCGTTATTAAAGAATTTCATGTCTGACTGATTTATCTATGAAATTTTGGTCTATCACAATATTTGTGATATTTGTTTTTCTGTAAAGTTGTTAGCAATATCTGGGAACGCGAGCAATATTATACAAGTGTTACGATACACCACACTCGTGTATTTTCTGTTCTTTTGCCCATGCAACAATTGTCTCCGATGTTTGATCTATTATTAAGTTGGAGACCACATATAGGAAAATATTTCGCAGAACAGTGACTAAATCAGTGACGTCACGCGTAAGAATGAGTTCATAAAAAAACTATTCCATCTATGGAAATTTCCATCGATCAATGTTAGGAAGTGTATGCCAGCAAACGTCACCCCTGCTTAGACTTTTCAATTTACAGTTGGCTGAGACAAAGCACCTTGCAACTCTTAGACTTACCAGGCCAATAGATCATAGAAGCATGGTGAATTTAGGATACACGACCTATCGCAAGATCTCCTCTGCCCTCAAGCATACTAAACCAGGGTTTAGGGCCTTGCCTTGCTGTCGGTTAAATTTCATAGAAAAAAAAAGTTATTTTGTATTCACGACTGAGCCTACTGGGCTTGCTCTTTGGTATATGAAGCGAGACATATTCTTTAAAAACTTGCATTATCTACATGGTTCCAATTTTGTTTTCGTATTTGAATATACATGTTTTGCGTTTTGGTTTGAACGAATGCAGACACAGACAGACAGATAGACAGACAGACAGACAGACAGATAGATAGATAGATAGATAGATAGATAGATAGATAGATAGATAGATAGATAGATAATAGATAGATAGATAGATAGATAGATATATCAAATTGTGATGCGCCCATGGCGCATTAATACGCATATATAAATATTTGTTCAACGTTAGGTTATATTTTAACAGTAGGGTATTGCATCTATATTTTCTATATTCTGTGATGAATTTCCACTGATTAATCAATAGCGTTAAAATAAAATAATGATAAAAATAATAATAATCCCCATCTTCAAAATGAATTAAACATGGTGCAGAATTTCGTCTAAATCATTGTGTCACTATCTGTCTGTCTGTCTGTCTGTCTCTCTCTCTCTCTCTCTTCTCTCTCTCTCTCTCATGCATAAGGAGGGTAATTGGGGGATATAGAGTGAGAGAAAAATAGAAAACTGAACTTGCACAAAGTAACCTACAAAAACATGTGTCTTCGTAACCGTTAGGTGTAAACGGTCCTTGAGTTTTGAATAGTGTTCACAGTACCAATGATACCGGGGCCCGGAGTGGCGAGTGGTCTAAAGCGCTCACCGTTCCGGATCACTGCCATCTCACCTCTGCGTGGGTTCGAGTCTCAGGCTTGGCTAACGTGGGTACGTGAGAAAACTTTCCAGTAGCTTCTCGTGGGTCGATGTTCTTCCCGGGATTTTCCAGGGTTCTTCCTCCGCCAGATTCACTGGCCGCCATGTATAGCCAAGAACAACCAATGATACGGAACATTTATATGTAAGGAGGAATATACGTAGTGTAATCTATTTAATGCTGTAATTTTATTTATTTCCTCATGTTTTACAAAACTATTAATTAGAGAATAAACATATAATTTAATATTAATATATCCGAAGGCCGCGCTACCGTCGTCTCTCTATCGTTCTCCATCACTGTGTGCGTTGGTAAGGCAGCAGACTAGTCTCTCTCTCACTCGATCAATCGATCGATCCGATCCGATCCGATCGATTAACTTTCGTAGAAAGAGACCAGCGATCATCGGTTTAAAAACCTGAATGGCAGATTTTCGTCGGTATGATGAGATGTTTCTGGACCTATGACTGATGGAAAAATGTAGTCACAGGAAGCAGCGGAAAGGAGAAAGTTATAAATGGTGTATATAATTAATTGTATGGTTGATATTACTGTTAATTAAGTTATAATAACGACTTGGATGAACTTTAAATTCATTTAAACGCTTGAATTAATTCATGCCGGTTCCTGATGTCTCTTAGTTTACCTTTCCAACTCGTTGAAATAAGTTAGCTGCTATGTTCAAACAGTTAACCATGCTGTGTTTGCAGTGTTACACTTTCTTTATTTAAAACTGTTTCTTGTTTAAATAATTAGTCTCTCTTATATTTATTTAATCAATATCAATGACAATAGAAGTTCAATAACTAAAGGAAGCAACTTCTAAACATTTGCATAGAAGACTGCTTATAAGCAAAACGTTAAGAACAGCATTGGGCACGGCAGTAGTTAAGTGGGTCACTATACGTACAATGGAAATTAGCATTACGGAGACCCCTGGGCGAATATACGTACAATGGAAATTTAACATGGCGAAAAATCGTGTGTTAATATACGTACAAGGGGAATTAACATGGGAAAAAAATTGTGGGCCGATATACGTACAAGGGGAATTTAACATGGGGAATAGAGTTTGGGGGTTGTTTAGGGACAAAGGGGAATTGAATATGGGATTTTTTTTTTTTTTTTTAAAATTTTTTTTTAAAAAGGGGTAGGCAATGGAAAGGCTATCTCTTTTCGAGAAATATGGCTGGCCCTGAAAAGGGCCTTTGGGTTTTCTTCTTCTGCTTCTAGTTTCTTCTTTTTCTCCACCAAGTTCTTATTTTATCTCCAACACTCTTTCTCTTCTTTTCTTTCTTTTTTCTCTCCTGCTCTTCTTTCTTCTTGTCTTCCTCCTCTTCTTTCTTCCTCTTTTCATTTTCTTCTTCTTTTTCAATTTTTTCATTCCATGCTCTCATCCTTATCCTTTCCTCTTCATCCTCCTTCTCCTCCTTTATTTCTTTCAACAGATCACTGATGATTACCTTCATTTTTCGTAAATTGTTTATCTCCATCTTCACTCGATGGGGACTATAAGAATAGTGATCCTCGTTTAGGTTAACCAACATTTGCTCTATCATTCCTAAATTGTCGAGGACGTTTTGCAATTCTTCCATTTTGTCCATTTGGTTAGAAGCCATCTTCTTTTTTTATTCTTTGCAGAATGGTTTGAACGACGAATACTGTGGGTTCTTATACGAAAAGCGCGGACGTGAAGGAAAACATCCCCCTACTTTTTCATTTCATATAATAAAACCCTAACTATACTCTCCACATACGCTAAGAAACAAAAAACAAAATCCATAATCTACTATCCACACAATCGTACGTGAGCGCTTACAAAACCCTAACCATACTCTCCACATACGCTAAGAAACAATAAACAAAATCCATAATCTACTATCCACACAATCTTACGTGAGCGCTTACAAAACCCTAACTATACTCTCCACATGCGCTAAGAAACAATAAACAAAATCCATAATCTACTATCCACACAATCGTACGTGAGCGCTTACAGAACCCTAACTATACTCTTCACCTACGCTAAGAAACAATAAAGAAACCCATAATCTACTATTCACACAAACGTACCTTAGCTCTTACAAGCACCAACACACAAACACATACCCTCGCACTATGAAAAAAGAGTTAGTGTTTATAATCACACTACTCTACCTACACACACACACACACACACACACATTGGCAAATCGATAGTTATTTCTTTTCTAGAGTATTGGGTAGCCCTTAAAAGGGCTGTTTATTTTAACTCCAGATGCACCTATCTAATGGTTGCACCTTCCTGGCCTGGCGCCACACACGCATCTTCTACACCAGTCTCCTTTCACCTTTCTTCTGGGGAGCGCAGAGGGAGGATGATTCGCTTCAACACCCCAATCCTCTGTCTCGGGAATATTGTACGACATCCTCTCTTCTAGTTTCTTTTCCTCCTCTTCCCTCTGTCTTCTCTCCTCCTCTTCGTTCTTCATTCTTTCCTCTTCTACTATAGCCTCCGCGGCCAGTTCATTTAACAGGCGCCTGACATATTCCAGATGTATCTGGAGTTCAAGAAGTTTGCTTATTCTGCTATTCATTCTTGTGTTGAACAATCAAAAAGGGTAGCTAGACTGCCCAGCGAGTTTCAATTTATAGTGAAAGCGCGGACGTGATGGAAAACATCCCCTAAAAACGTAAAATTGATCTTCCCTAGATCATAACCAAAAAACAACAACGCGCGGACCTAAAAGAAACACTCACTCACTCTTTTATGCTACCCATCACTATTTTTAAATTTTTTATAAATCACTTCAATACACTATCCACATACTCAAATCAATCCAATCTAACCCCAAATTTACACCTCAAACACCAAAAAAAAAGACATCATGTTAATCTACTATCCATACCAACTTACTTAAGCACTTACAAACACAAACACACAAACACATACCCTCACATTTTTAAAAAAGAGTTAGTGTTTATTTTCACACTACTCTACCTACACACATTGGCAAATCGATCGTTATTTCTTTTCTAGAGTATTGGGTAGCCCTGAAAAGGGCTGTTTTTTTTTTTTTGTTTGCTATGGCATTCTTTTTTTAGTTTCTAAGAATGCGATGTCCTCTGAGGATAGACTTTCTGGCGATAGGTCTGCTTCTTCGAAAAGAGAAGAAGAACTCTTTGGTGTCGATCCGACAATCGACAAAGCCTCTGTCAGCTTCAGGTTGCTGCTGCTGCTGTTGTTGTTGTTGCTGCTGTTGCTGCTGTCTCTGAAGTCTGTACTTCTCCGTCCATTCTTCTTTCTCCCTGTTCATTTCTTCTCTGAAGAGCTCTTCTATCAGGTCTTCAGTGATTTTTAACATTCTCACATTCTCTATTTCTTCGGCTTCGGTATCAGACTGTGTCTGACCCTATGCAAATTCACGTAGGCTTCGTTGAGTTTAGCTAGTTTGGAACACATCTTCTTAGGAGGATGAGTCGACAATGGATGGTTAGACTGGAAACAACCCCGGTTCTTAAAGTCAAAGCGCGGACGTGAAGGAAAACATCCCCCACACGGTTTTCGAGCCGCAACGTTCAGTGAGTGTCATGCGAGGGATAGTAAGAAATGAAAGAGCATCAATCCAACATTCTTATAGCTAAACAAACCACAAAGGCATTTTTTTTCAAAACACAACATTTTTTATTCAAAAATCACTTAACACTAAACAACAACTCTAACATTTTTAACAATAATCCAACATGATAACATCAAACAATTTTTTTCAAAACACATTTTTTATTCAAAAATCACTTAACACTAAACAACAACTCTAACATTTTTAACAATAATCCAACATCATAACATCAAACAATTTTTTTTTCAAAACACAACATTTTTTCCACAGTCTCCTCACATTCCATCTTTAAAGTTTCTCCACTAGGTAAAGAGGGATAACAGTCTTCCATGGTTTCTAGTAATCTAGGATGACTTCTCTCAAACTGTTGATTTCTATGGTATTATCGAATTCTGCATACAGGAGGACGTTCACCGTTTCATCAGGGTCTCGGTCTTTAAACTGAATTTCCACACGAATCTGGCCGGATTTTATAGGGTGGAAATGTCCCTCGTCGCTGCCTTGGTCTGGAGTGAAATCGAAAGCCCACAAAGCGTAGCCTCCTGCATAATCCTCGTACGTAATACCGTGACTGGTATTGGTTCCTAACTGTCCGGTGGCTTCGTACAGGGACAAGTACGATCTCAAGTAATTCTTCTTGGTAAAGTCAGGTTCGAAAGGTAGGGTACACAAGGTCTTGCCATCGCGACTGACTTCGATTTTGGACACGCCAAAGTGTTGAAAGTAGAAAGGATTTTTTTCGGCAGCTCCGTTGAAGGCTGTATTCTCGACGATACCAACGATCAAACGTTTGGGTAACTGTCCTTGGAACAGATGATCTTCGATCATGGATCGCTGTCCCTTGGGAATGGTGAAGGTTTTCACTTCCACGCGTCGTATGGGATACTTGGCAGTCGTTCTGCTCAACGTCTGACCGATGTCGTTTCCCACTTTAGGTAACACTTCCACACGGCGTACGTAGAGTCTGGCTTCTAGGATTTTGGTTTTGTAACCGTCACTATCAGCCATCAAATGGAAAGCGGCACTGCTACGATTCAGTCTCAGGCGGACATCCACCCCGTTCAGCAAATACTTTTCTTGCAACCACATGTCCAAATGCAAACGATCCATCAGTTCTAAACTTGTGTCGGCTCCCGTGATTCTCTTTCTTCGTTCTAGAAATCCATCATTGTTGTCTTTCTTTTCATCAGTTTCCAATATTTCAAACTTGGTAGGTTCGTCAGCTTCCCATACCACACAGGCATTGAGATGAGTGTTCTTGGCATCTATTCCGTACGTCAAGAGATTTTCCAGGTAGGCACGATAAGGGTAAGTATCCATGCTGCTACTGACCAGTTTGTTATTCAAGTACAAGTCCACTCCACTGAACAAGGAATGCATGAAATTGTTGACGGGAGCTACTGCTTCATCGTCTATAGCACCTCCGATCTTATCTAGAATTTTGACTTTCAGGTACAAGTAACTGCTATTCAGATCGATGTAATCTTCGGGCTGTCCTTTGATTTCAAACTCGATGGGAGCGGAATCGGTCAGTGAGGAGACGGGGTGAAATTCCACCCACTGGGATTCTTGCATCGTCATCATCGTGGGGGGCATGGAAACAGATCCAGTTCTGTCTTGGAACAAGCGCAAGATTCTCGGTGCATCATTTTTTTGTCTCTTTTCTCAATAATCGAAAACGTCTAAGACTCGAACGGTTCTTCTTTTCTTGGCCTTTCTCGCTTGAAGTCTGGTGAAAGGGTGTTTTCTTCGTCGTCTCTTTCTGCCTTGTCCTTGCTGAATGCCTGACTCGGTAGCGTGCAGGGCATTTATAGGTGTTTCTCGTTGGCCTAAAATGTCTTTGCCCGTTTGCAGCAAGACATTTTTGCCTGCCCTCATGAAGGCTTCTTTAGGGTTTTGTTTGTCGATGATGACATTTTGGAGAAATTCTTTGCCTTGCGTCAGTGCCGCATCTTTCAAGGCGTGCAATCCGCGTGTCACCATCGGTTTCAACACCGGGGCCACCGAACGAAAGGCCGATTTTAACATATCTCCTAAGCCGTGTCCTCGCTGTCGAGCAACCCCTCGGTACACTGGATACATGACTTAGGAATCGTGAGAAAACCGTTTTCGAAAATGGAGTTTCACCGTGACTTTTCCTTTGGTGAATGAAATATTTTGTCCCAAATCTCCTTTTATAGTAATGTTGACCGTGTCCAAATACGACTTACTGACAGGCAAATAGTGAGGATGGACAAATTCGCGGTGGACGTGGTAAGTGTTTCCACCTTCCTCGTCAGTGTTCGTGGCAGAATCTACTTTGAAAGGAATGACACGCAGTGACGGTACGGAGGTGTGTCCCACCACGTTATACTCCACCACATCGGAGTACACAAACATCAAATTCAGTCCTTGGTTCAGTTCTACCGGGGCACGAAATAACTTGATAAAAGACTCGTTGTCGTAAACGATGGGTAATTCGCTTTTCTTCATCATGCTCATTCTCAGGTTCATGTCTCCGCCCAACATGTCATACAATTCAGGACAAAATAAAATGGACAGGATTTTACTCCGTTCAAATTTCATCAAGAAGCGACGAGCTGTTTTCTGGTACTCCATGGTGACACTTTTGTTAACATGCTCCAAAGCTTTCAGAAACACGACATTAAACCTGGAGGCTATGGTGCTGACCAAATGTTGACCACTAAAATAATAGCCTGGGGAAATGAACAAGTGATAGGTGGTGTACTTTTGTGTACGGGTTTTCTTGTCATATTTGACATTGCTATCCATCCACTGTTGCAATTGTTCGTCATGAACTTCCATATCAAAAAAATTTTGATTGGGAAGGACATTGAGGACTTGGGTCGGGTGAATCATTTCTACTAAAGCCACTTCCCAATGGGCTTCGTGATCTAAGGGGATGGCCTGAGGTAATTTGGCCGTGTAACAGCACAACGTGTTCTTGGGAAACACCTCCATGGAACTGTCACTGGGTAAGGTTAAGTAAAATTGGTTTTGGTGACTCATAATTCCAGAGTTCTGTGGCTGTCCGAGGGGTTACTGGACGTCAAAGGCGTGTCTCCGCCCAAAATGGGGTTCTGGTTGTGGTTGGAGTGGTGACTGGCGCTGGCACTGGACACAAGGTTCCCGTGGTTCCCGTTCGAGGTGAATTTCAGGGAGGGATTAGGAAGCAGGTAACCGATGCAACTGCTCAATAAAATGGTCCACAATTGTTTGTCTCCTTGTTGCAAACTCAAATTGGCGATGGCTGCCCCGATGACACAATACACCACGAAGATTTGGCAGAAAAAGACGATTTGCGTTTTAGGCACACGTTCTCCACACCACACCCACAAGGGTTGTTTTTGTAAATCTTGCACAGAAGAACTAGGGGAAGGAGGAGTGGTCGACGTAGCTGCGTCTGTGTGAAAAGGCATGATGGTCACTTCTTTTTATAGTCGATCACTTGCGAAGCGTCGATCCAAGAATCAAAACTGGGTGGATATCCTTTCCAACGTACTTTGACTTCTTTGACACGTCGTTTGCCCACTTTACGGGTTCTGCGTTCGAGAATGCTTTCGATGTCGTACACGTCGTCTTCTTTTTTGGTGACACGTTGTAACTCGGGCAAATAAAACGTTCCTTTGAGCACTTCTCCGTTCATGTCTTCCAATTTATAGACGGCAGGATGACGGCCATGCACTCGTCCAGTGACGCGAAACAATTCGGTCGTCCAGTTAGGTAAGTAACCTTTGTCGAAAGTGCGTTTGGTTTTGCCAATGCGCACCCAATCTCCTACGGCCAACTCTCCACTTTTCTTGGGGACAGCCCGCGTCGGGGACGTACCAAACAGGCGCTCAAACACCAACACTTCGTTGTCGGGAGTCACGTCTTGCGGGGCACGTCCAATGCTTCGATGGTAAGATTGGTTGTACGCTTGCACCAGGTGCGGTAAGATGTCGATGTACTTCAGAGTGTGGTGATGCGTAAAATATTTCCACATGCGTTCTTTCAAAGTGCGTTGAAAACGTTCCACGATGCTGGCTTTGGTTTCGGGATTCTCGGTGGTAAAAAAAATGAATGTCACGTTTCTTTAATTCTTTTTGGAAAGCTTGGTTCAGAAATTCGGTGCCTTTGTCCGTTTGCCATCGAAGAGGGTGACGACCGCTTTGTTTCAACACCCGTTGCAGGGCTCGCACTAACTCGCTGCTCGATTTGGAAGTCAAGGGCACGACCCAGGCAAATTTGGAAAAGACGTCGATGACACAAAACAAATATTTGTAGCCACGATTGTAGCTGGCCAAATGAGAGACATCGGCCAAATCGGCTTGCCATTGATGATCGATGCCTTCCACTCGGGTGCGACTTCTGGCAAACTTGCGTCGAATGGGTTTGTGTAAAGTGTAGGTAGCTTGTTCTTGTAACCATCGTTGCACTTGAGGTAAACGGAGACTTTTCAGTCGCGTTTTGGCAGCACGATACAATTTTTGAACTCCTGCGTAACCTGCAGGATGGGAGGGATCGTAGTAAATGCTGGCTAAGACTTTTTCCATTTTTTTGTGTTGGTTGGTGTGTTAATAAGACACCCACTCTTGGAGGATGCTACTCCTTTTCTCTTGGGGTATTTTCTTGGATTGCAATGCTTTGCGTGTGCGGCCAGCAATAGGTGTCGAAGAGGAGACGGATGTCTGAGCGGGGGATATCGGTTCTTGTTTCACTTCTGTCTTCACTTCTGTCTTCACTTTCTTTTTCTCTTGTGAGGAAGAAGGGGTGGCCATCATCTTTTTAATCCATCCATTTCTGGAGGTAGGTGGTGTTGTTAACTTGCGTACTTTTTCTGGTGGAGTTTGAAACCCTTCCTCTTCTTCTCCTTTTTCTGTCTTGGTCACGGGTATTGGTGGTACTGGTACTGGTACTGGTACTGGTGATGGTGCTGGACTTTTCCTCAAGGTCTTAAAATCTTTCAGAGTGGGTAGAGCTGTTTCGTCTAAAGCTTTCTGGTGAAAGAGTTGCAGTCGTTGCAAGAGTTGACCGTACTTCTGCGATTTTTCTGTTTCGGACAAATCTTGGCGATCCATCAAGGACTGCAATTCGTGTTGTAACTGGGACATCTCGCTCAAATGGGGATTGGGAGGTAAATGCGGGGTGTGTTGTTCTTGCCACTGATGGTATTCCATCCATCGTTTGTAAGGCACTAAAGCTAGTTTTCGTCCTTCCATGGGGTTGTCAGGGGTCGATTCTGAGATCTTGGAACTTCCGAGGCCTTTTTATCTTGCTCCCACCAGTCCTCCCAACATGGTTCCCAAGACTCCTTTCAGTATGGGGCCTAACAAGAGAGGTAAAATACCTCCACGTTGCACTAACATCTTCTTTTTTTGACGAATGGGAATTTTCTTTTGAACCATTTGGCGAAGAACGTGACGATGTTTGTCTAAGCATTGTTTCTGGTGTTTGGACAAAGGGATCGTGCCTTTCAAAACGTTCAAACAACATTCGCACACGGTATCGATGACCTCTTTGGAGGCTGTTTGAATGAGTTTTTTTCGTAGGGGTGGAGAAGCTTTGGACAGGACAGATAACATGTCCCCATGTTTGGCTAAACGTGGTGGCAGTCCTTTCCTTTTCTTTCCTTGGGGTTTTCTGGAGGGTGACATCTTTGAGTCTTCAGGAGTACCAAAAAACACTGATACCCGACTTGGTCACAGGCCTTTTTTTATACTGGAACGCGTCGCCACTGATTGTCTTTACGTCGTATTAGTTTGAGGACAGGCATGACACGTCGTGCAGGGGTACGTAACGGACTAAATCGAGCCAGTTCTTGCTTGGACAAATCCAGTAAACTTTGTAACATGCCCGATCTTTCTTGAACTTCGATTTTGGGAGAAGGTACTTTGTGAGCAGCAGCCACTGCCACTAAATTGGGAGGTCCTGCCACTGGGGAAGTTCTTTTGGGGGTCATCAACGGAGAAGTTCTTGGTGTGATCAACGTCTCCAAGTACTCTTCAGTTCTGGGTGTCATTAACGGAGAAGTGGACAAACGTGAAGCTGGCGGAGACGCAGTCACCGCCGTGGCAGGTCGTGGTTTGCGAGTGTAAGGTTGCGTCCTGGCCGAAGTGCCTCTCTTGCGACTAGTTTTCTGTGGACTTTTCTTTTTCTGGGGGCTTCTTTTCTTTTTCCGGGGTGGTGGTGGTGTCTGGTCAGAAGAGGGTCCTGCCACTGGAGAAGTTCTCCTTGGGGACCTGGTCTTTTTCTTCTTGGGGCTTCGTTGGACTTTTGTCTTGGGGATAACTTTGGGGGCATTAGGATCCCATCTTAAGAGTGAGCGAATGATGACCCCTCCTAGAGTACCGCTCCCTCCAGGTTTCAAAATGATTTGTTTTTTGGTTTGAGTGTCGATGCGGGGATCGGCCAGTTGGGCCAAAGCGACTTTGTTTCGATCGAAAAAGCGTTTGGTTTGATGAGGAATCTGGATGATTCCTTGGAGTAATTGACGTGCCGTCACCGTGAACCATCGTAAGACTTCTTTGAGACTAGCTTCTAAGACACGAGCTCGTGTTTGTGGATCTTTTTCTCGACTGATGCCATACAAGGCACGAATCAATTTGACGGGAAGATGCGACTGCAGGGACGTCATGTTCGCACTGAGAGTGAGACAGACGAAAAAGGGTCTGAGGTTTTTATAGATTTTTTTATGGGGAGTGAAATGAAGTCGAGGACGGAGACGTGTACAGGACAGGCCCTCCGTCTTGGCACCAGTGGTGAAACAAGTGGGTACGAAATCGCAAATCCTCGGGGGTTGTAGGTTTCAAATCGACGAGTAAATAGGCGTGTGGAGTTTGAGTAGCATCGTCGTACGCCTGGGTCAGCCAAGGCGTTCCTAACTGTTTGGCTAAGACTTGCACTTGCGATTTATCTCGAGGGCTTTTAAACAAGACCACGTAATGCGCATTGAGACTGATGGTGGGATGGGCTTTACTTTGTTGAAACAAATTTTGGGTGATGTAAACGCCACTGGCATTACGGTGATGCCCTTTGCGCGTGAACCACAGTTTAATTTCTTCTTCGTCTTCTCCTAACATGTCGTCGAAAATGACCAAATGGGTTAGACGGGAGTCAGAGACGATGCCATCGTCTTCTTTAGGAATGCCTTCCACAAACACGATGGAATCGCCTTGACTTTCTCGCAAGAGGCTGTACACCGATTGCCACTCTTTGTAACACCACACGATTCGTTGAGGGGGTCGATCGATCAAATGATGTTTATGTTCGATCAAACGTTTGACGAATTCGGTTTTGCCTGAACCGCTAGGTCCAGCAATGAGCATGTTGAAGGGATGGCGAAGATACAAAGCCTCTCAACTGGCACGATCTAAGTGTTCGTCGATGACTTTGACAGTAGAGGAAGAGGGAGCAGAGACAGCAGAGGTAGCCATGGTGTGAGAAATGTCACTTGTGACACGAAAAACAAACAAGACAAGAGTTTATATACTTTTTCAGGACACGTTTATTGAATGTTTCAAACATGAATACGAAAGACAAAAATGCATAAAAGCCAATGGCTTAAGTACAAGAATAAAAGGCACATGATAACCATGAACGTGGAATAAACACAAGTGTCTGTACAACATGTTTTGGGTAAAGTTCTAACCAGTTCTATAGTAGGGGGCAAGGTCACACAAGTGTCCTCCCGAAAGGGTCTTTCAGGCCTGTCCACGACAGTCCTGTCCTGGGTGACGGGTTCTTCTGGCACCGTCACTAACACAGGTTGAAAAGTAACTTTTTTCCTTGAATAACTCTCGTGCATACTGGGCCACCTCTTGTGTCCAAGCCTCAAAACCCTGGTCTCGGTGATGTCCAACATTTGACTCCTAACCAATCTGGTTTCTTCTTCGTCAACGACATGGTAAGTTACTTCAATGAACAATGAACTATCGATCTTGCCTAGGGTTCCTTTTCATATACAGACCAATACCGACGTGACCGTACGGTAAGGTGAAGTGATTGGGAAGTCGCACTCGCTTCTGGTATACAATTTGATAGACTTTTTCCAAGGGTCGACTGACGATGTGGTGAGTGGGTAAACGTACAATCTTGTTCGGTTGATAGGTGGTCACTTTAAAGTTTCCATCCTCTCCCGATTGCAAGGCTTCTTTCAATACCCCAAAGTTGACCACTCGACTGGTACAATGATTCAGAGTCAGTCCTTTCACTTTGCACGTCGTGTGCACTTCTTGTTTGTCCCGGTATTCGTAGCCGTAATTTTTGGGACCACCACTGACGAAACTTAGAATCTTGTCGTCGGGATGCTCGTCTGTCCAGGCTCCTAAACGGTCTCCTTCGATGTCAGGGTGCTGTTGAATCGGGTGATGGATGTAAATGCAACTGTCCGTGTCAAAGTACAGGACGCGTTCTTCTAACAGTTCTAAAGCTTCGTACAATTTTAAGCGAGCATGAGCTGTCACGTAAGCCGCAATGATGACATTTCCAAAAGGGTCGTCTTGTACAAAGTCCAGATCTTCTTCGTAATTGACCAAGATCAAATCCTCTCGAACGACGTCCACGTGTTTCATGTATTTGGTTTTGTCGTGAATCATCTGGAAGTAGCGGGAAGGTTCTGTCAAATATTCCGTCTTGGGTAAACACGGTCGTTGTGCCATTTTACCCCACAAGCAATTTAACATCACTTTGGCAAACGATCGCCTGCCTTCGTTTTCTTCGATGTGGTCTAAAGTGATGCCTTCTTGTGCATAGTATTTCTCTTTGAATTGTATTTGGTCTTCGGGAGTGTGACACCAGGAAGGATAGCCGCTGGCTTCTTGTTTCAGTTTCAAAAAGGCATCCACGTAGTCGGCGAAAATGCCTTTCTGAGTAGGGTCACCCTTGTGGTACTGTTGTGTCTTGGGAAAGTGGCAAATTTCGTACACTTCTAACAGTTGGTATCCCATGTCCAGAGCTTTGAACAATTCCACGCTGACCCAGGTTCCCGTCAAGGCACGTTCTTCCTGGCTGTGATGGCAAGGTTGGTCCTGGTTGCACGTTTCGGCACAAGTACGGCACAAGGGAAACATCAGTTTGCCTTGACAATGGTGAGGTAAGACGGGATGGTATAGGTTCGTGGGAGGCAAAACTTTACACTTGATCAAGCCTTCGTATTGTCGAATGTTTTTCAGGTCGATGTTTTCCGTCAACAATTGCGGGTGCCCTACAGGAAAGCGACAATATTTGCACACGTAGGGATACAGCGAACACACGTCCAAGTATTTGATTTCTTCTCCTTTCTCTTCGTCGGCTTGGTACAGCAAACAGGTGCATTGGTCCTTCCTCCGTACAAACTATCCCTCGGGTTCAGCGGGTCCATGAACTGGTAACTTTCCACGAGGCGTTTAAACTGGGGATCGGTTTTCAAACGGTGATCGTACTCGTGTTCCCACATTTCCACCACTTGGTATCCTTGCTGTTCTAACTTTAGGCGTCGCTGACAAGTGTCCTGGTACAAGTCTTCCATGGTTCGTTGCAAAACTGATTTTTAGTGTCACGGTCAGGGTAACAGATGGGACATCCGTGAAATAAGCAACCGTTAAACTCGTACACGATCTTGGGGTTTTCTAAGTCCCAGCCATCTACCGAATACATTCCGATGGTCTTTTCGCCTCCTCCGTTGCGGGCATGCTGAATCCATTTGTCTTCCTTGTCGCACAAGTAATGTAACCAACGTAGGGCTTTGACCGAGTATTGACGCTTGACATAGTGGGTCGTTTGAGGACTGATGACAGCCACGGTGTTTTCAGGCATGAATCGTTGGCGGTACACTAAGGAACACGCTTTGGCAATGGTGCAAGGTTCTTTCAAAGGATCGACCCCTCCGTGTTCCATGAACAGTTCTCGAAATTTTCCACAGCAACGTCGTAAAATGTCCACGTCGGAACGACAATACTTTAACATTTCTTCCTGAAAGTCGAAGGGGTCAGAGGCATGAGCCTGGTACCAAGCATAGAAAGCTTCTCGTTGTTCGGTACGCATGTTGTCGGGGTCGTAATAGTGAGCCTCAGGCAAATGGGGTAGAACGGCGTGTTGATTGGCTTCCGTATTGAAAAAGTGTGGAAAGTACCCTTTATCCATTTCTGTCATTCCAAACGTTTTAGGCATTCGACTCAAAGGCATGGCCAAGTAACTCATTGAATCTTTAAACTGCACTTGTCCCACTTGCATGAAAATGATTTTGGCTCCGTTCAAAATCACTTTAGGACGTTCGGTGCCATGTTCCGTATAGTACCTCAAAAGAAACTGTCCATCGTATCCGGAGAAATTGTGAGCCATCACCGTGGCATGACGATGACAATCTCCGTAACGTTCGATGTCCTCTTGGCTCCACGTCTTGTCGATGGGGTCTAAGACCCATCGGGCAAAATCGGCTAACGTGTTCGGTCCCCGAAAGATTTTTTCACGTCCTCCAGGAATCTTGCTGCAGTGAGGGCAATGACTGAAGATAGGTTCTTGAATGCACTTCTCGCACGCTCGATGAGCCACGCAGAAATTAGGAATGTGAATGCCGGTCTCTTGCATGCATTCGAAATCGAAAAAGATGAAATTGCCTTTCTTCTTGTGACCGTCCTCTTTCTCTGGTGGGGGTTGGTATTTTTGCACGTAACATTCGTGTTCCAAGTCCACGATGTGGTGACAAATGTGACATTTTTTCTTTCCTCGACATACGTGTGCCTTGGCATTGTTGGTACGTATGCCTTGTCTACACGTAGGGCACAATCTCAGGAGTTGACAAGCACATTTCTTCTGTGAACCTTGTGTTTTCAAATGTTGTTGGTAACAGGTAGGGCTGACAAACGTGCGCAGACAAGTCGAACAAGGCACTGGTTCTTCGCTCAGACAGGGTGGAGAGGCCAAACATCCTGGGCATTTCCATCCACAATGCTTGTGTTGCTCTCGATTATTATAACCATAGTCACATTTCTCACAATAATATCTGTATCCCAGGAATCCGGTGATACTGGTAATGGGATCGAAATGGTCATCGTGATGATAAACATGAATGTATTTTCCGTCCTTAAAGTCTTGGCCTCGAAACAACAGAGACCCGCGCATTTCTTGAGGGTGCACTTTCAAGGTGTAGCGTGGAGCTAGGGCATCTTGCAATTTTTGCATCTCAGGAATGCCACAGGGTGTGTCTTTGGACAGGCCACCTTGTTGCAACAGGAGTTCTGCTTCGTTTCGTTCTTTGGCTCGATCGGATCGTTGAATAGTGTTCCAGGTTCTTTTCCATTCTTTCGTGTCGTTCTTGTTGGCATAGGTTCGTCCCACCACGATGGCACGGGCTAAACACATCTGGTCATGAGGATTGTGAATTTGGACAAGACTACGCTTAATGCTGCGAAGCTCGTTCACCAATAACATCTTTTTGCGTCCTGTCCCTTGAGGAAGAGAGACGTGGGCCATTTTCAGTGTGGCTTTACCATCGGTGATGTCAAACTGGTCATTAGATTGTTGTACGTGTTGAATCTTGTCCATGATTTTGGAAGGGGTTAGTTCTGCAGGTCTGCTAAACTCGATCCAAACAGGGGATTTCAAACCGTCGTGATCTATGGATAGTGTCAAGCGATCGTCTTCTTTGGGTTGACATTGTCGCTTGAGTGCGGTGAGCAAAGAATCCCACATCTCGGTGATAAACCCTTCTGCTTTCTCCAAGGGTACGTCGGCCTTGAAATCTTTAAACTTCACCGTGTAGGTGTAAGCCGTGGTTCTAAATTTTCTAGAGGAGCGCTTTTGCGTCTCTCGAATGGAATAGTACTTTTCAGGGTTGACTAAGGGTGGTGAACTTGGTTTAGAGGGTTCGGATTCTGGTTCACTCATGTCCTCTTCAAAATCACTGGCATGAATTTGTGCCAAGATTTCAGCCCTGGTACGAGGCGATAGATCACGTTTCTGCCTCTTACTTTCTTCTTCTTCTTCTTTCTTCTCGAATGAATGGGATCGTTTCATCTTGAGTGCAAAACGTCAAATGACTCAAGTTTAAACACCATAGACTAATTTATAGTCTTGGCAAACCAGCGTATATAAAAAGGGTGTGTCTTGTCCTTTCACTATTCATTTCACTCTCAAACCGAGGAGAACGATGGAAGAGACTACCCAGATGGAACGTTTCGTCAGAGCTTTGCGAGGGGTCATTAGAAAATTCTCTTCAGACCAGCCGACGGACTACTCTCCTTCCTTTCGAGATAAGAGTCAGGATACTTGCTATATCTGTCAGAAGAAAGGGCATTGGTCTTCAGAGTGTCCAGACCGTCAAAAAAGAAAAAAAACAGGGGCTAAAAAAGACAAAAGTCAAGATACCTGTTATTATTGTAAAGAAAAAGGACATTGGTCTCCAGATTGCCCAAAAAAGAAACAAGAGGAGTCAGAAGAAAAGAAGGATTCTTCAGAAGAAGAGAGGGATTCTTCGAAAGAAGAAAGGGATTCTTCAGAGGAAGAAAGAAGACAATTCTATTTAAAAGAAGCAAAGAAACAGGAGAAGAAAAGAAGGGAAGAAAATGAGGAAAAAACGGTGAAGAAATTCAAAAAACAGAGAGACTAAACAAGGAGAAAGAAGAAGTCAATGAACTTTTAATTAAAGTGTTGTGTTGTGAATTGGATTGTAAAAAATGGATAAAAGAATACATGAATGATATAAGGTAAGTGTCTTTGAGTTTTGATTTTAAAATAAGAAGCTACACTCACGCACTCATACACAGACACGTACTATAAGGGTAAAATGGGTGGGGTTTATTTTTGAGTTATTGGCAAATTGAAATTGTATTTCTTTTCGAGAAATGTGGGTGGCCCTGAAAAGGGCCTTTTTATTTTGGTGTAGGGGTGAGTTTAACCAATCAACTTTAACTGCCTTAAGCCTTTGCCACGGCCAAGGCCTACTTCTGATGATTGGGTTGAAATCGCTAAGGGTGGTACGACAGGCTTAGTCACAGGGTTGGCGTGTTTAGCTCGGGAAGGTCGTATTCTCTTCGGTCGTGATAAAGAAGTCTGATACATTTGTTTCAGACTTCTTAACTCCGCTAAAATGTCCAACAGTACCGTAGCCGTTTGATTTTCACCCTCTTGTTTCTTTGCTGCTACTTCTTCTTGCTGTTGTTGCTGTTGTTTTTTTCTTACCTCTTCTTGTTGCTGTTGCTGTTGCTGTTGCTGTAGGAGAAAAGCTTGTTCCGCTTCCTTTTGTCGTTGCATAAATTTCTCCAATTCTTATTTCTGTCTCTGTCTAAAATTCTCCACTTGCGGTAATGAAGAAGGTAACGAAGGTTCCGGAACAAATTCTTGCGAGGTAAGAAAATCCACAAAATCCCAATGTACCGGGTTCCCTTGGGCAGTCTCCCCTGCTGGTGCACCCCAATGGATCGTTTACTGAGTTTCCGTCATGTTGAATCACTGTCACATAGATTGACTGCACACAAGCGCTAACGAATCTATATAGACCACGTGACGTCACAGACTGCTCTCTTCGGATTGGATGCGAGCTGACTGAATTTTGTAACGCGTGTTCGGATTGATGAATGAATTCAATCCGTTTCAATCCTTCCTGTACCTATAAATAAGCGCAGTTCACTGCATTGATTCACTTGTTCTCGTCGCTTCAAGATGTGGACCGATGTGCAATCTTCTACGCTTGTGTCTTCCATGATGTTCCGGACGGACATGCTCATGTATGTCCGATCCAAGTGGACCATTGTCCACAGGACAAACACCAGCCTGTGGATACGTAGGATCTACGTTGAAAGACAAGGATGCCTGAAAAGAGTGCTGATTTACGGACCAACAGTGAGACGTAGCCTAAGGACAAGAAGAAGACCAATGCGGTACCATTTATGTTAATGAATACATTAACATAAACCCAAAGGCCCTTTTCAGGGCCAGCCATATTTCTCGAAAAGAGATAGCCTTTCCATTGCCTACCCCTTTTTAAAAAAAAAAAAATCCCATATTCAATTCCCCTTTGTCCCTAAACAACCCCCAAACTCTATTCCCCATGTTAAATTCCCCTTGTACGTATATCGGCCCACAATTTTTTTCCCATGTTAATTCCCCTTGTACGTATATTAACCCACGATTTTTCGCCATGTTAAATTTCCATTGTACGTATATTCGCCCAGGGGTCTCCGTAATGCTAATTTCCATTGTACGTATAGTGGCCCACTTAACTACTCACGGCTGTGCAGAATCAATTCATTCCGTCAATATACACTTTCGTGTCGTCCGTCTTAACTGCATTGGAAATGCAAATACGTGTAATTTTGTATGCGATATTTATAGGTTACTGCATTTGTCTGGGAAAATATGAACGAGTTTTGGGATGGAATACTGCAAGAACTTGTGAGTGCAGTATATCCTTCCGACAAAACGAGTTCATATTTTCCCATACAAATGCAGTAACCTTTTAATTATATGCTCATTTTTTTATTCTACCTAAGGTTTAATTATATGAACAAAATACACTACAAGAAACAACGTAAATAATGAATGCCGTATTCCAAACTAAATACACAAGCGCATATTTGTCATTACACAATGACATGATTATTAATGCGCACATAACTCCGCCCAGATAAATTTGAACTTAGTCGCGCGCTCGACATAACTTTCGAAAGAAAATGGCGTGCCTACTTAAAATTGAAATTTGCAGTCATATTGTGAATGAATGCGCATTGCAACAACTGTTCCATTTGATCTGGAATTAATATATTTTGGTATTTTGTTTCAAATTCGACGAAAGTTTGTGATTTTGGACTGGATTCATCTGTGCAAATTATACATGAAATACATCGGATTGAAGTGGCGCGGGAGAAGCGTGTTTACGTCTGCAACTGTGTTTCTGTTTCTGTCATTGAATGTTTGAAATCATAATGTAGGAAAAATATGAAGTCTTTCAATTGCAATTATCAAAAGACGCTATGGAATTTAATGCTTATTTCATTTTGAGTGCAGTAAGGAGGATGCAGTTGCACTTATCATCGAAATTACAGCACACTTTCGAAATGTGTAATCCAGATTGAAAACCGATGACATGGCTCATGTAATTCGGATTTGCAGAGTTAAGAAAATACATTTTGAGGAAATTCAGGATGTAAAACTGTAAATATATTTTATTTTGCCATTCTTATCACCAGCTAAAGAAGACAGCATATGCCTTGTCACTTGTATGTTATTTGTAAGGACCTTATCTTCAGTCTTTTATATAATGTAGCTAGCCTAAATCCGTAACATTGTATCAACGCTGAATGTGCCATGACAGCTTTTTTTTGCAGTCCACGAAACATGTTTTAGTTCATTCAGAAGCAAATTTAAACAACCACAACGTAAAGAGCCTCTTACGCGAGTGTACATGATTTGTGTACAAATCAAAAGTGCTGGCGTCTGCGTCATTGTTTGTTTACAATAGAAAGTAGTTCCTTTATGCACGTGAATGCTGTATGTGTATTGTCGCGCGCGTTTAGTATCGGGGAATACTGAACGATTCTGACAATGTAAAGTTAACGGGGAAAAAAATGAGCATATAATAAAAAGAAAATATATGTATAGTATGTACGCTGTATCTTTGATATACCACTCGTACTATAACGTTTTCTTAAAAAGGTAAGTGGGCAAGCCTCTTTTCCTTCTGACGAAAAATGTATGCATCTCGTGGTATATCGATGATGCAACGATACAGCTTACTTCATGCAATATATGTATGCTATATCAATTATATACCTCGAGATCTATTAATTTTTTCATTAAAAGGAAACTAGGCTTGACTAATTTATACAACGAGTGGTATATCATTGATACAGCGTACATACTGTGCATATATTTTATTTTTATCACATACAAATAAATATATTTGCACTTTGAACGGAGTATAGATTTAGTAAAGGCAGCTGTGTATTGACCGAGTGAATGAACTCACATCCCCGAGTGTGTCCGCTACAAAATGTAGTTATGTCTTTTGTTGCTTTCACAATCACGTTTGCATATTGATATGTTGATTGTTTTCCTTTTATAGTTTCTATTTTTCCTCACATTGATTAAATCAATACAATACATACCGGCGCATGAAAATTAATGTGGAATAGAAACTAAGCGAAATGATGAACCAACAAGAGATAATTAAAATGTTTTAATATATTTACAGTTGATCTAAGTCATTATTCTGTTTTAGTAACAGTACCACCGATCCTAAACACACTCTCTCTCTCTCTCTCTCTCTCTCTCTCTCTTCCTTTAGTCGGTTTGACTTTTCTTTTATCATCATTCATACAAATTCGTGAAATGACACAAACGAAAATCCTCTTCGCTTTTCATTTCATTGCTTTTAGCCCGTATCTTGCTCCGATGGGGGGGGGGGAGATGCCTTTTGACATTTTCATATTTAATTAATAATAATAATCGATTTTTAGAACATTATAGTATGTTTAAGAAACAACAACAACAAAACATTAAATAAATTACAGTATGTATACCACGTAACCGATAAATTTACCGTATAATGTCGACATGGTTTGCAGCTTTGTATCATTGATTCAATAAACACTGTAGATAAATCCCAGGGAAATCGCACACATACCAATACGGCAAACCGTATTCTTGAAGGTTACTTGGTGTAATTTCAGTTTCAAGGTTTTAATCCAGCCCAAATTCCTTTTCTCTCTCACTCCACATTTCTGCGTAGTCTGTCGGTAATGCATGAGAGGGGAGGAGGAAACAGAAAGCAGAACGGACTGTGATGAAAATGTGTACCATATTAAATTCATTAAGAAAACGGGGATTATTAATACTCTTTATCGTTATTTTCATACGTCACTAATGATCAATGTGTGGAAATGTATCATTGATCTAGAATCAACTGCAGACGGTCACGAGAATGTTTATATATGCGCATTAATGCGCTATGGGCGCATCACACTTTGATATACGAATAGTACTGGTATATCAAATTGTTTTATACCAACACTTTAAATGCCATTTTTTAAAATGTATGTGTTATAAATACAAGTAGGAAATTCAGATCATGATAGGTATTTAAATAGTTATGTTTACTCCGTCAGTTGTTAAAAACGTCACAAATTTATGCATCAGTTAACAGCCTTCACCTTGGTCATACACATTTTGTTGAGGCTGTAAACATATTTTGTGTTTAGAGCTAATCAAACTATTCAGCAGTGTTTTGTATTATCTTTTCAGATAACGGATGAAATCTTTCCATGTGTTCTTTATACGACATGTTGGTGTCCTGAAGTGTTTATAGGATAGAAACAGCATTCTATACCTGTGTGAAGCCAAAACAAATCGGAATGTTTACAATAATTTGTTACAGTCGGATGTGTACTATTGCAGATAAATTAGAAAGTGATTGTATATATATGTATATATATCTTACTATAATTTGTTTTTATACTTTTACAATATGCAAATACTATTGATGTTTTACAGGTAAAAGTTTCCGAAAGTTACAACCGATTTGGATCCAGCGTAGCATCGGCTGTGCCTATTCAGGTACAAAGAAAATGTACAACTATCGACTGCCATAGCCCCTCATTTTGTACTACCGATCTGGACCGAGCGTAGCATCGGCTGTGATTGTTCAGGGTAAAAAGAAAATTTACAATTATCGACTGCCATAGCCCCTCATTTTGTACTACCGATCTGGACCGAGCGTAGCATCGGCTGTGATTGTTCAGGGTAAAAAGAAAATTTACAATTATCGACTGCCATAGCCCCTCATTTTGTACTACCGATCTGGACCGAGCGTAACATCGGCTGTGATTGTTCAGAGTAAAATAAAATTTAGAGTTATCGACTGCCATAGCCCCTCATTTGGTAACTAGAGCATTTCTCGGAGAGGAAAAAAGTGTCAAACCTGCTGGATCGATGATAGCTCTGAACAAGTGACATGTGCCGACAGAAAACAAGTCAAGAGTTTGTCTGAATGTACATGGCTGTTTCTGCTAGGATACCAATATAATGGGACAAATGTCTGTTTGTAAAGTGTAATTTAACTGAATTGTAATATTGTTGCAGTCGAGGTTGCTCTTGAATGCACAGTATTTGATGGCACACTCTTACTGCCATGAAAAAACCTGTCTTGCATCGGTCTGAAAGACTAAAATGCCATGATCAGTGCTTAAGGTTTTGGCAGTTATGATTACCGCCTTGGTGACCAGCAGCACGTGCAAAGATGAAGCAAAGCAATTTTGACAATGATTATAAACATAATTCAAATCATTTATCTACGCCATACAGAAAAATAACTATACACACGAGTAACGTAAGATAAAACTTTCACGGGACAGGACTATTGTGGACTAAGTGTCAAATTGACAACGTTGAGCAATGTGCATTAAATTTCAAATTGTCACTTTTTAATGCACTTGAAATGATCGTTCATCACGTGATATGAAAATCTGAAACAGCCTGTGTAATCTTACTAGAATTATCTTGGAACATGTTGTTGTTGTTGTTGTTGTAGGGTTTAACGCCATTTTTCAGCACAAGATAGGCTATACATGGCGGCCAGTATAATTGGTGGAGGAAGAACCCTGGAAAACCCCGGGAAGAACCACCGACCCACGAGAAGCTACTGGCAGGCTTTCTCACGTACTAACGTTAGCCGAGGCTGAGACTCGAACTCACGCAGACAGAGGTGAAATGGCAGTGATCCGTAACGGTGAGCGCTTTAGACCACTCGGCCTCTCGGGGCCCCTCTTGGAACATGTATAGAAAAGCACAGTAGCATTTCCAGTGCCTTTCTCATGTCGAGGATAAATATCAAAGTTAGGTATGCTTACATTAGATTCAAGTCGAATTCACCCTAATTTTAGCAAGCGCCTTCATGATGTCGATGAAGATATATATATATATATATATATATATATATATATATATATATATATATATATATATATATATATATATATATATATATATATATTCGTGAAAATATTATTTGTTTATAAAACGGATCCCCAAGATGTGACTCAGAGGAATGGGTGCGCAAGTCAGTATAATTTCCACATAAAAGTAATAGAAAGAATGTGTTCCTTGCGTAAAGTAAAAGCTGTTGCCACTTTGTAAGCCATTTTACTACAGGATTAAAGAATGGACAGTACAATTTTACCTGCCTTCTGCTTCATATTTATATCTTACCCTTCTCAAAGCTAAGAGTATCTTGCATGAGTACTCGCTCCAAATTAAACGCATGAAATGAATCTAAGAATTTTCAACCTTTAGCTTACATGATTCGGCTAGGATTGAAATTACTGAATTTATTTCATTTTATGTGAGCACAGATGTAAGATTCCATTTATTGTATGACATAAAACATTTATTCAATAAAACCAACTTACTACACAAAGTGGGTCCCCCCCCCCCCCCACTTGGTTAATATTGATGCCAGCATGTTACTGGCACAGTCTTTACATAAAACATTTATAATGTTGAAACCACAGCAACCATCGCATACCTATTACTGTCTCTGACAGTAACAGCCATGTATTTAAATAATGGAGGAAAAAATTCATGATCAACACTATAAGCTTTGCATGACTTTCAAGAACTATATTTCAAGTTCTCCATATTATGCCGGACTATATATACTCCACTACTGTGTCTGACGAGCACCTGATCGAAAAGGGCTTTAATTCTTGGCAACAAGTTCAATTTTTCAAAAACAAATAGGTTAACTCAAAGCTAACATTGTTGTATGTCTATGTCCCACTGTCTTGTAACACATACAAGACAAAAAGAGCCCAGGAGACAGTTTCTCATGCTGACAAGAAACTTTCATTCATAATGTTAAATATGAAAGAGTATTTACCGGTAGTTTTATTTTCTCCCACATATTTTTATTTCTGAACTGCAGCTTAGATGCTACCTACGTGATATGTTCTAAGCGAATGAGATCACCATTCTTCACAAGCTGGGGAAACTCAGTTACATCAGGCTCTTCTGTTGCTTGTTTCATCCTCCATACATTGTTCTCATCTTTATGACTATATGTGGTGACCTACAAAAACAATTCATTGTGTTAATGAACATGTAAATACAGGTGTTACCTGATCATGTATTTTCCAACTAGCCATGGCTTGATCATTTACTACTTCTTAATTGTTATAATGTATTATTTATTCTTGGATATTGTGAAAATTTATCAAAAACGACCATCTATCTCATTTATTGTAATGAGAAACACAGGTTACTTTTTATTTTAAATTACGATGATTACAATTGGATTGTAATACAAAAATGTAGCATTGAAATAAAAGCAGCATCCGGGGTAACATTAAAATAAAGTCGGATTTGCAAATATAACGATTCATCCTCATCAAAATGAATGTTTTGCTATGACCATGAAAAAGGGAAATACCAATAGGTAATCCGCTGACACTCCGGCGGCCTAATGGTTAGAGCGTCCGCTTCGGATGCGGGAGGTCGTGGGTTCGATCCCAGGCCGAGTCATACCAAAGACTTATAAAAGAGTACTAACACTTAACCTTGTATGACCGTGAATATGAAGATGTATGTGGATCTATTAAGCGGAGGACTCTAGGAAACTCTGAACCAAGTACTACATTGGTGTAAATCAAGTGTGTATCATTGCATTATCCAGGTGCTGCAGTCTATGGCCTGATCAAGTTATATAAGAGACCATTCTAACATATACCCTGATATGCTGGCCCAATATTCTACAGGAGACTAGGATCTGTGTTGCTAGCAGTTGGACTTGTTTCATTACTAAAATAATTGCTAATAAATATAATTAATGTTGTAAAATGCCTGCATTGCTTTATTTAACATTTGCTACACAATAAAATGTAACAGTTGCATATTTATTCTTCAAAACACCAAACATACAAACAACTGCTTATTTCAGCATTAAATATTTAACAGACACCTCAAATAAACTAGAGTCTCTGGAGAGGACTGATGATTTAATGTCTGAAAAGGATTTACAGGGACTCAACATAAGACCATTTCCTTCTAACTCGCGAGTGATTAAACTATCTCTGGTATTCCTTAGTGATAAGATTTTTAAATCAGCCATTGCGTCAGTCATACTGGATATAAAACCAGTACCATTTTCACTTAGGAAAAACTAGACACCATTAGAAGATTTCTGATACGAGGTTCCAATGAGGCAAATTAGTGAGAAGATTTTCAATATTTTCACTGTGTTGCCCCAATCTGAGGTCAGATCTGCACCATTTTCATTCAAGACAACCTAGATATCTTAATTTGTCTTCTGTTGAAAACTCTGTTGATATGTCGTACCATTTAAGAAGAGTGGCAATAACAAATTTCAAGATGGTTGTCATGGCGACCATATTGGATGCCAGACTGGCACCATTTTCATCACTGTATAGGACATAAGATTGACACACTTTTTGTTTATGACCAACCAGACATCAAAAGAAATCGACCAGTGAAATATCCACGCTGATATGACTTTCCATTCAGGAAGAGTAGCAACAACAAGATTTTCAAGATGGTGGTTTTGGTAGCCATATATGACATTAGACTAGCACCAATATTTAGGATCAACTAGACATAAAACGATAGTGTAAACCCCATTTTGATATGACTAGTCATTCAGGAGGAGAAGTAATAACAAGATTTACAAGATTTGTTTTAGGACCAAGCTAGTCATCAATGACCTTTGGCGAAAACAACATGCCTATATAACATCTATTCAACAGGAGTAGAGATAAGATTTTCAAGATGGCTGCAATGGTAGCCATACTGAATGTCTAATGGCAACATTTCATTTAGGGGTGCTCTACAGATATTAAGTTCTGAGAGAGTGACAGGTGTAAGGTGAAGTTGTTTATACTTGCAACTTGCACAGTGGAGAGAATATTGTTATACCTCTGTTACATTCATGTATTGTGACTGAACTTTCTTTGGATATTGTACTTGTGGAGACTGTACATGATCTAAGTACACCGCTAACTACAATGACTGCTCCCTTTTGTTAACAAATCGGCCTGAATGCGTCTAAAATGCGTCTTTAGCAGTTATTAAAATAGGAAAAATGAATTTTGCCAGACTTAACAATATTAGTTTCTAAAAATGCAATGAATGAATTACTAAATATATAAAACGTATAAAAAAAAGTTATCAGCTCTTTTTCACAATTTACCTCTGAAGTCCAGGAAGTGAAAAGGACCAAGCAGAGCGAACAGTTTTTTGAGAGGTGCACATCTTAAGTAAGGCCATGCTGTATACTCTATAACCAAAATGACACCCACCAAAATAAAAGGAATTAAAGGTACTTTGAACAATACCTAAGATAAGCAAGGTCTTTTTTAAATACTAGTATAATCAGTGAGGAAACGGGAAAATTATTTCTCATTAAAATTCTAACCCTATGAAAAATACGAAACTGTAGATCACCACCTTACGAGTAACTATATGTCATACAATGTATATCACTGAAAAACCTCGTGCTGATATAACCATCCATTCAGTAGAAGTATCAATACCAATATTTTCAATATGGTTGCTGTGGTAGCTATCTTGGATGTGCAAGCCAAACCATTTTAATTTATGATCAACTAGGTATCATTACAAGTCTTCCGGGGAAAAATGAGTCACAATGACCTTCCTTCAGGTGAAGTGATGGAATTTTCAAGATGGCTGCCAGGGTGGCCATATTTTATTTCAGATTGCTACCATTTTTATTCAGGACCAACTAGACACAATACGATGTCTTTTGGTGAAAACACCATTGATATGACCATCTATTCAGGTGTTTTAGAAATATCAAGATTTTCAAGATGGCTGCTGTTGTGGCCATAATGGAGGTCTGAGTATCATCATTTTCATTTACGATCAACAAAGCCTTGATATGAATGTATTGTTACATGATTTCATTCTTACAAAACCTAACAGATAAGAGTGAATACAACAAACTTTGTAAAATTTAACAAATAATTTATTTCCCAAGAAAAACAAGGCAAACTGATAAAAAGAACTTACGGTTTTACGAATCAGATCCAAAATTAATCCAAGAATAAAAAATAGAAGTCGTACTATTTAAAAGTCCTAAATGAATCTAAGTTTGAGTTCCGATGAAATCCAAAATAGAATGCGATGACGTCTGATGAAACCTTCAAAGTGATGTTGTGTCAACAGTTCATTGTTGAAACAAAAAATATTCTTAATCCAGTTTGAATTTCGAATAAATTCAATGATTGTCTTTGTCCAATAATTATGTATAATCACTTATATATTTCCATGGAAAAGAATCACTTGTATTCCATAAAATAAATTTTCAACTCAAACTGGTCACAACAAAACACCTTTAAGTGTCAGTGGTTTAGAGCCCGAATGCCCAAATTCTCTCCAGAAAACATTTATACACTAATTAAAGACGCAAAACAGATTCCACTATGAGGGTCACATGGTCACCCTTCCAGAACAGAATAGAAGATTTTTTTACATGCCTAACATCACATACTCCAAGTATGGCCTTAATAAAAATCAATGGTTCTTACTCTGGGAAAGAATAATAAAAAAAATAAAAATTTGTTTACCAGAACCCTAACTGGTTCTGAATCAAGGTCAGGAACTAGGTCAGCATTAGATAGTGTTTTTATATTATAACAGTCAGATGAAACAGAACTAAACTGTTTATCTATAATTTAAAAAATTTAAGTCCAATAAACAATATTACATTACAATAGCATGTAATGAAATAAAAAAAATGAAAACCCACAATTAAACTATATCACACACACACACATTAATATATATATATATATATATATATATATATATATATATATATATATATATATATATATATATATATATATATATATATATGTATATATATATATGTATACATATATATGTATACATATATATGTATACATATATATGTATACATATATATGTATACATATATATGTATACATATATATATGTATACATATATATATGTATACATACATACATACATATATATATATATATATATACATATATATATATACATATATATATATACATATATATATACATATATATACGTATATATGTATACATATATATATGCATATATATATATCTATATATATACATATATATATATCTATATACATATATATATATATATATATATATATATATATATATATATATATACATATATATACACACACACACATATATATATATATATATATATATATATATATATATATATATATATATATATATATATATATATATATATATATATATAGTATGGGTAAAGTTTCGTTAGGGTAGCAATTAACAAACTTGTGGAAATTGACAAAAAGAAGTTAGAAAACGGACGAAGAGTGACAGACAACAAGCAATCCCTCTATGGTTCTTTCAGGGGATTTCCCGGGTTCTTCCTCCACCATTAATACTGGCCGCCATGTATAGCCTGTCTTGTGCTGAAAAATGGCGTTAAACCCAACAAGAACAACAACAACAAGCCATCCCTAAGCACTTCCAAACAGAGCTATAAACACATTTTGAATTATAAACATGAATTCATGCTGTTATTATTATAAATTAACTTAAAATATTAAATACTACTCAACTCATGTGCTAAGCAGCTAGGATGCTTTATCACAGCATGGTAAAAATAACTGATTGAACCAAATTTCACTTCAGCTTTGACTAGTTCACTTTTGTTGTTTGTGAACCAGTCCAGCTTCCTGCTTTACTTAATCTGATTCAAGATAATATATCAAAATATCTTTGTGGAAGAAAATTAGGATATATAATCAAGTAATAGCATATATTTTATAGTCATAACTTAACATCAATACAGAATGTGTTCACAATCTAGTCCAATAAGCAAACAGTCAAACGGAAATAATGTTATGCTCAGATGTAAAAGAAGCTATAGGCACTACTACAGCTACTACAACCACGCCTGCAAAAAATGTTATTATTATTATTATTATTATTATTATTATTATTATTATTATTATAAGCTACAATACATTGTTTTGGATTTTATTTTTTTTTAAATCATAAAGTCCCCTATTTTGGTCCTTTGCTTCTCATTGTTCTCCATTGGGGGAGAAATTACTTCTCCTGAGTTTGGAAGTAATATACAGTGTAATTTGTCAAGAACAATATTAGACTGTCCTGTAATGCTGTACAAAGAATACATCCAGCAATGTAGATGAATATTTGACAGTACAAGGTATTTTTAAGAACATTTACTTTCATCAAAACTGTGTCAGATTTATACATGCATTCTGGCTGCTCCCGTTTTTTGTAAAGTTTATTTCCAGTGAGTTGGGACTGAAATGCTGAGCTGTAGAAACCGTCACCACTACCACTGTAAGAAAATATTATGCAGTCACCAATACATAGGATCTTAAAATAGAGAACAATTTCTCCCAAAGGAAAACAATATTTAGCACAGTTCACTATCAGAATCTCTCTCTCTCTCTCTCTCTCTCTCTCTCTCTCTCTCATGTTAAAGCAACATCTCACACGCTCACACTAATCTATTGGAACATGCTTGTGAAACTAGTATTATTGGTTTACAGTAAGCAATAATTTCATTTCATCCATCAACTATCAAACAATGGAATTACCCTACCAGTTAGTAAAAAATATTGGGAATGTTAGAAATGGAAAATAAGTATTATTCTTGTTTTGTTGTTTCAACCAAAAGTAAGCTATATGATTGGTTCTCTTTCCTTTTTAAAAACATTAGAAACGTGTTTTGTCGTTACGCATTGTGTTTTAGATTATCAATATCATTCTGGATATGACTGGGAATCGTCTTCAGTGGAAATCAAGTATTGTTCCCTTGAAACGTATTGACGTATTAGTAATCACAACGACAGCTTCTTAACCTCAACTACCGATGACGAGATGTTGTTAGAGGTAAGTTAACTAGTGAAAAATCTACAACTGTTTTATATACAGATAATGACAATTAGGAACCAGACAAAATGCATGTTATGATTGCAAAACTAATGTAAAGCTAACGCTAAGGAGCCTGTTAGACTGGTATAAGCAATTTTGTATATATCTGAACGCTTTAAAATGGATTAAAAAGAAAGACAGATAGCAGACTGCAGGAAGTGCTATCAAGCAAATTGCTTGAGCTAGGAAGTGCTTAAAAATGGCAGTCTGTAAATGAAAGGTGGACTAATTCATTCAGTCTTAACGAAAAGCAGGACTATGTTAATAACGAGGTTTACTTATTGAAGTAACAGTCCGATTTTGTTTTTACCAACCACAAAATCTATTCTGTTTGAATTATGGTTTGGACACACACACACACCTTTCCATACCTGTGGAAAAAATTGTCAATCTCAAACTTTGTTGACCATTCAAAATAGTACATATACTGTTGAAATGATTGACGTTGATAAAAAAAATGAACTACAATTTATTACATACTGAAGTTGTATTTTAAATTTAAAGATTAAAATAAGGTAAAGTTTGCTCTAATTGAATCAAGTTTTATTTTTTTTTTAAAAGAGGATTTCTGAAAGTGACAAATATTTCATCCTATACATTATTTGTTTTGTTTCTCTAGAAATGACTGACATCACGAGCCAAGAGGCTAAGATTTGATAGATAAATAAGAGATAATGATAAATGCGACTGTACCGTCGAATCCATATCAATTTTGAGAATCAGGAAGATTTTAAAGCTAATGTACATAAGGCGAACGGAACCTGGTTTTATTATTAATCAGTCAAATCTAGATTGCCGTTTGGATTTTAAAGGTAAAGTGCATACGGCATGCTGCATCTAGGATTAGTATTAATTAGTCAAATCTAGTTGGCTGGTCACATTTCAATGTCTGTTGGAGCATATGACTGGATATAGGTCGCCGAGTTAAAGGGAGCTAACTGTCTTTCCCAAGATACGTTCAGACAACCAAATGTTCATAGAAAAGAAGGTAACAAGATGTAAGCTTTGACTATGTTCTAAAGAACAACAACAGCACCAGCACCAGCAGAAAAGTTTTAAAAATCTACTTCTATTAATTTTTTAATGCAGTGTTCAGACTAACACTCTTCCAGTGGTCTTGAACATCTTCACCTACCAATGATAACTTTTGATCTCCCAACAACTGCCACAGATCCTCCTCAGTAGTATAACCCGCCAGAAGTGTAACACATAAACCAACAAATTTTACTCTGAAAAGATAAAACCTGGTCTTAGGTTCATCAATAGTGAAATATTGTACAGTTTAACCATCATAGGATCGACCACTACTGACAACAAAATTCACTTTGCAACGGTAATGATATTAAACTTTGCAATGTAATTTGTTTGCTGGAAAAAAAATGAGCTAAAACGCAGTACTCTGAATTTAATTTACATGTATTTCTAAGGAAACATTATTCTGCTACTGTAAAAGGCGTACATCCCATGCAGGCATTCAGTACCAACTATTTCAGTAATGGGTGTACTTTTTAGAATTTAATTACACATAGTTTCAAATGGTAATTGTTCACTTTATTTCGATCCTCATACATTCGTATTCATTGGAAGATACTAGTAATTATATATTAGCTCCCCCCACCCCATGCATATGGCATAATCAGTGTTAAAAATGTTTGGAAGTTTTTGGACAAAGTCAAAGTATATGTATGATCCAGTACAAACTGGATTGAATGTCGTATGCTGTGATACAATAAAAGCTGAACATTTTCAAAAAACCTTGTACTCCATTTTCTTTTTATTAAGATTAGACGCATCGACCTGTTTTCTTAACCCAATTTAGTACCTGGCCACCACTGTAAAAGTCAATAGTGATCAACAATTTTTCTATGGAATGTTTTTTGATGATATTTAAGGTGCGCAGTCATGATTGAATAATCTTTGTTATAACTTTTTTTAGAACAATAATTAATATTTAATTTAACACGAGTAAATGCATATATATTACCATGCTGAAATACACTTTACTGTCTTCCAAGTAAAACATAAGTAAACACATATCTTTTCAATTTATAAGTCACCAAGTTTTATTAACTGTTTACAGTATAAACTTCAACTAGCCACCTCTACTTTCCATTTACATTTAATGCAATACATACCCATAAGACACCTGTTGCTGACAACCAAAACCACCAAAAAAAGACCGTAAGACCTGAAACAGAAGTGGGTACTGTATATATCTGAAACTATAGTACAGTGTGATTGGTAAATTACATCACTTTTATTTGTAAAACTTTTCTCTGAATTACATGAAAATATTATTCATGGTGTCCTATACCGCTAGTTGTCAGGTCTGGACAATGGAGAAGGCTCTCAGCTGTCACTGAATAATCCGGTACAGTAAGACATCGATTAGACGTATTGGGGGAGGGGGCAAGCATTTTAGTCACAAAAGTAGAATTGTCAATGGAAATTTATGGATTCAAAGAGTCCAACAATCGTATGTATGACTCCATATCCATCAGTATTACAAAAAAATAATAAATGGTATATATCTAACAGGTTAATGACCAGAACATATATATATATATATATATATATATATATATATATATATATATATATATATATATATATATATATATATATATATATATATATATATATATATATATATATCGTCTATCCATGATGGTATAGTACTGTATGTGTGATGGATGGTCAAAAAGCTTTGGTCTAGGCGAACTGACAACAATATTCTATTTACACCTGTGTCATTAGTTGATTAACCCATTAAGGCAACATTGATCGCTGATCAACAGTTACATAATTATGTAAATTTGGACATCAGAATAGCTTTAATCAGAATGTTATGATCGATTTTTCAGGATAAAATTTGTTCATAGACCTTGTCAGTAATCAAGAAGAAACTTTAAACAACAAAACAAAATAAACAAAACATAAAAAAATACAATAGTCATTAATGACGGTCGTAGCAATGACAGCAATTATCTGTTTTGAAGTCTGCTACCACTGAGTGGAATCCAGCTAAAGCAAAATAGCTTGGGTGTCACTGCTTGACGTACAAGTAAGCAAGCATGTTGGTGTTTATCATTTTTTTTTTCAGAAAGAAACAATAAGAACTAAATATAGAATAAAAAACCTGTAACTCTGCCAATATATCAAATGGCATTTTTTTTTTTCTTTTTCATATCCATCTGTACCGCGATACCCATATATCTGATTTGCAATTTTGCATCATTTTGACATGAACAATGAGTAATCAGAGAACCAAGGCATATATATCTCTCAAAGACTTCCCCTGATATGATGTATTTTTTAAGGAACAATCCTTATTAAAAATAACAATCATACATTGCTTTGGTACGATGATTAACATTTATACGGTCAGCTTGTGCAAACAGACAAACAGAATACGGGCAATAGACCATGCCATAATCTCTTCTGGTCTATGAAAAGTCTGAGAAAACAGATGGATTGTACGGTTAAATTAATGCAACGTTAAACAGGATCAAAGAAATAAACATAACTTGCGAAAAATTAATAATCAAGTTTCATATTTTACATTCGCAAATAATAATATCCATACATACACACGTAATATTAATTATACATGTTTTAAGTATTTTGTTCTCTTTATCACCTAACAAAGACTTGATAATTTTAAGTCATAAAATCATTGCTTAAATATTTTACGAGCATATTTGTTTCAATGACGTTGCTGCCTAACAGCTGTAAAACTTCACTAAGGGAGGTAACTATTCTGCTCAATAATTTCATTTCGGGATTATAATTTGAGTTATGTTCTTTTAGAAATCTTGACTGGCCCGGCCCTAGGGCAAGGCGAACGAGGCAGCCACCTTGAGCCCCGCGCTTTCAGGAAATCAACTCCGCAATGCAATTTTTTGCTTGAGGCCCCGAACTCATCGCTTGCTGTCTTGGGCCCCACATACTGCCTTGGGCCCCGCACATTCTAGGGCCGGGCCTGGTCACATGTGCAAAGAAGCCAAATAGCTCAAAATAGAAAATTATTCGAATCACAAACTATTCTTAGCAACAAACAGTAGACAAAATTAATATAAGAAATATGCTGAAATCAGTCATTAAAAAATTATGCATTTTTATCATTTTTCCAGTTGTCGATGAGATTGAGGAAAAGTAGGAGAAGAAAACTACTTCAAATAACGTGGTAACGACAATGAAGACGATGGCTGATACAGGACCTGTTTCACCCGACAGGCGAACTTGGCTGTCGCATAGGGCGCAAAAAATGTTTAAATATTTTTTTTTTTGTTTTGGCCGGGGTGGGGTGCGGGCGCCCAAAACGATGTTATTTATTTATTATCATTAAATTTGTATATCAAATAGTGAAATTTGTAGTACTACCAGTGAACAGTTTATAATAAGCAATGCCCCCCTCCGGAAGTGGGACGCAAGATGAAGGATTCCCAAAGCACGCCAAATACCCTTGAACCAGCCATGGACTGAAAACTATTATGGATCGTTCTTGGAGTTAATGGTGAAACTGAGCAGAACAAGGAAAAAGAAAGCAACATTTTAAGTGTTGTTGTGTGAGCCATGCTGATATAGTAAATGATGTGCATGAGAATGGAGCGTGAAACCGCGTTTAAAGGGCACGACATAAATGTAATATCAGCCCCTTAACTTTCTGTCTTTACGTCATGTCAATTAAACAAACATTTACAAATGTTCTTTCAATAGACCGGCCTGTGTAATTCTTACAAATTTGTCATACATATGGCGACAAAGTTATGTGCACAGAGAGAGAGAGAGAATAAATATGAACGTTTCATCCACTTCATCGTCCGTCATTTCGAATATTTGCTTAGGTTGTTGAATGTTGTTGATATAATGTGTGTATTCGTGAGTGTGCATGTGTGTGCGTGTGTTTTTGTCTCTGGTCTCGGTGTACATGTCTGTGAGAGATATTTTACAGTGTAACCACATTGATTTGACACGGCTAGTCCAATCTGATTAAAATCAGATCTCTACTAATACACGTGAAGACGGTGGAGATCTGATTTTAATCAGATTGGGATAGCCCCTACTTTTAAACGTTTTGATAGAGAGAATTTGTATGCTTACGTCTAGCAACAATGAAACTGTATTTCATCATCTGGATGGACATACATACATACATACATACATACATACATACATACATGCATACATACAACACACAGACAGACATACAGGTAGACAACCAGACAGACATGCATATATACGTACATACATACATGCATGTCTGCAGACAGACAGACAACCAGACAGACATACATATCTACGTACCTACATACATATGGCTTATTACGTTTTGTTTATCTTTCTGTACGGGGTCCAGGGTGGTCGAGTGGGCTATGGCGCTCGCCTTTTCGCATGCAGTTTGCAGAATAATGTTTGCAAAGCATCTTTTGGTGGGAGGGACAATATGGTTACCATATAATCAGTTGGCAGCTATTCCCCTCAGTTAAAAGCATAAGGTTGATAGCTTGCCATCGTGAATCTCCATACTTTTGATATATCTTGCAACCAGCCCCCCACCCCAATCCCCGAACTTGTGGTCGTGACATAAAACTGGTCACAACCGAATAATTTATGACTTTTTGTTACGACACTTCACATCAAGTTTGTTATATAAAATAAAATTGATTAAATTTAAATTTTAAATACGTTAGAGCCTTTGGTTCCTCTCGGGGACCCTCAGAGATGGAGCTGTATTTAATACCGTTCTTACATATGGTTTCCATATGGACATGTCAAATTCTAAGTTTGATAAAATTCCATCCAGAAGTTCAGAAGGCGGTGTGATAACCGACAAATCGAAGTACATACGGACAGACAGAAGGTGTCATAAATATTGCCAGTACCTTGAAAAGATGTTGGCATAATAATTCACCAAAAATATTAAATGGTGTTCGTTATCACTCATAACACATGTAAACCTATATATATATATATATATATATATATATATATATATATATATATATATATATATATATATATATATATTCAACGTTTTAAATTTCGGGTTTTGAAATGCTGTGTAAGGTAGGAATCACACATTTCTATTTTTGGATACAAATGAAACCAAGCTTTAAATATAGTCACCAGTTAAGCGCGTAATCATGACAAACTACGCAGTCTCTGTCCAGAGTAAAAACAGTTTATCGAAATACTAATAATTAATTATGAAATATTAGTTTATTGAAATACTAATAATTTCAAACATTTAAGATTTTTACGTTTTTTCACTTAATAAAATATCTTTGCCTCACTTTTTCGACGAGTAAAATTCTTGTTTGCTTGTTTGTTGTTTGGTTGTTTGTTTGTTTTTACCGAAGATTGTTTAATTACAAGTTTAGTACACATGCAGTTCTTCTTCATAACCTCTCCCTGGTTACAAGTTTACATTTAATTAACCAATGTTCAAAGGAGAAAATCAGCTATTCATTTATATTTCAAGACTAAACCATACGTTTATATATATTAAATTTATTTGTCCTTTATTTGAATGTATTAATAAAGGACCTTTGTCCGTACAGTACCACCGCCAACTCTCCCTCATTTCGTAATTATATGTTTGGGACAATTATGATTTTTTACAATATCCATTTAGTTCACTGCAATTTACTAGACTTTAAAGGTAGGTTTGATTTGTCCTTACAGGTGAGTATGTACCATAAAAGTCATACTTACTTACCTATTTGGATAAATTGGTATAATGATATAAGTTTTCATAACAGATACATTAAAAAAAACTTTGGACTTTTTTTGTCTTTCTAATGTAAATGTTGTTTTTTTTCTTTTCAAAAATGCTTTGTAAGGGCCTAAATAACAATATTAGGTCACTTTGTTGCTCTATTTTTAGAGCCTTACTAAATCTTGCTGGTTTTAATGCAAAACAAAACTAACAGAAAAGAAATTGCTCTATTTATAGAGCATTACTAAATGCCACCGGTTTTAAAACAAAACCATATTGACAGCTACGAAATATAACTCTTTGTAGAACGACAAGACGCGTACACATTGTACTTATACTCGAGTATATCACCCTGAAATCATGACAGGCTTAAGTTATAGTACATGTTTTATATGGATTATTGTTGTATATTCCTTTTTTTCGAAAGGGCAAGGTAACGTATATATTTCGTTTTACATATAACATACATCTTTAAAACACTAATCTAATAAAAAATGTTCTACGTATGTCGGATCAAGTATAAAATGCAGGAATGAGCATTGATACAGTTTTTGAAAACGTACAACGACAAAACATATTAATAAAAACAGAAATCATCTAAATGACAATAACATGCAACTATTCCATCGAGAGTTATAAATCAAAGTTCCTTATAATAAGATCCCACTAAATGTAACAATGAAACTGTGAAACTAGTTTTAGATAATTACTATGTAATATTTTAATGACTTTAGATAATTACTCTGTACCATTTAATGGCTGCGAAACTGAAAAATTCTTGAAGAGTTGGTTATATTTACTGTTGGTTCATTTCTATTGTATTACAAAATTATTTTCTTATAAATGAAAACAAATTGAGAAAAGAGAAAGTTCTTGCGCTGCGTGGAGAGTCACTGTTTCGAAATTCCCGTGAGGTAGTTGGTTGGATTGTACCGCGTCCCACGGCTACACATCTAATGGGTTTATTCAATTTAAATAATAATAATAATAATAATAATAATAATAATAATAAAACGATGATGTTCCACTCATCTCCGAAACTGGGAATGTGAAAAAGTGGGTGTTATTAACGAGTGGTCTCATTTCTTGGGTGGTCCAAAGGAAATGTTCGCTCTACATATATGCAGATTTTACACCGACTTAAGGATTCAGTCTTGATCAATAATGCTGAGAAACCAACGACATCATTTGAACGTGAACACGATATTGTTTCTACAAAATTTATTTGGGCCATTATATTCCTATAATATGATGCAATGTGTTTTCAATATAAGACCAGCTGGATTGACATATTAATAGCTCTGAATAGAAAACTTTATAATCATATCCATAATTGATATATCCAGATCTTATTCAATATATATATATATATATATATATATATATATATATATATATATATATATATATATATATATATATATATATATATATATATATATATATATATATTAAGATTTATGCTGAAATGTATGTACCTGTGTATTGAATATTGTTCATATTTGTATGTTTCCCAGCATAGTCACACATAGTCATTCATGTTAAATATGTACGAATGAGTGTGCGACGATACCTGGTTATATGCATCGTCTTCTTTTTTTATTTTGTGTATTTTTGTTTTGCATAGCCGATTACAAAAACTGAGGACCACATGACAGATGGGTCAGCCATGACCAAATGTGTTATCCTCGTTAAAGATAGTTTATTATTATTATTATTATTATTATTACTACTTTATTTTGAGTTAAGTTAGAAACGTATACTGATACAAAACGTTTCTACAACATGATAACATTAATATAGAACACTATCATCAGTCTTGTAATTGGTGATTAGTATGATTAATTATTGCGGCCCACCACGGTCTGACCCACTCATCATCCCGCATCCCCTCCTCGGCTGGCAAATATAGTGTGCAAATGTATGCACAAACTGGCGGAGATATACGAAACAGCTTGGATAACGTTTCAAATGGTGAGTTGTAAAGTATCGACGATTAGTCAGCCATAAAAAGTGGGTCGAAATAATACCTACATTTGTTGTAAGATTTAACGCCATTTTTCAGCACAAGATAGGTTATACATCGCGGCCAGTATAACTGGTGAAGGAAGAACGATGGAAGACACCGGATAGAACCACCGACCCACGAGAAGCTACGGACAAGCTTTCTCACATACCCACGTTAGCAAAGCCTGAGACTCGAACCCACGCAGGTGAGATAGCAGGTGAGATAGCAGTGATCCGGATCGGCAAGCGCTTTATAGAGACCAAACAATACCTGGTTGTAGAGGATTATTCAAGAAGAAACAATATACATATATGCTAGTCGCGCACAGATACACATACATAATTGAATTATGGGTAGTTATTACATTTGTATAATAAATACACAAAAGCCGAATCATCATGCTAAGTAATAAATTCAAAAGATTTAGATATAACATTGCAAGTGTGTGGATGACACCGTATTTAAATATATAGGGTTTAGTGTGTGATTTGGACTTTTAACATAGCTTTAACAATTTTTCGGTCATATCGCTACGATGTCTGCAGTGTGGTAGTTTATAGTGATGTCTAGCATTGGGGCATCATGCCGCAGACATGTAGCATGATGTCCCATCCAGTCATATTATCTTGACACCAGGCCGACCAGTCCTAATACTAACCTCTTAATGTTGATCGCCAAGCGAGGAAGCTATTAGTACCATTTTTATAAGTCTTTGGTATGACTCGGCTGGGGATCGAACCCACGACCTCTCATATCCAAGGCGGACAATCTACCCTCTAGGTCACTGGAGCGTTAGTATAGGGTTTATATAACAAGCTAGAAATACTAATTATATTCTCCTATGTAGATTCTCTTCACCTAAATAAACCAATCAACTTGATGTATATACTAAAAAACTGAATATACGATGATATGTATGGTCTGGAATCAGACCCAGAAAACCCCCGCTGATGAAGCCATATTTTTACCGAAAAAATGCAACCAATAAGGTTTTTGCATACGCGTGTAAACCTTAAATATCATAAATTCGCTTTTGGGGAGCAGGTCTTACACAATCGAACAAATGGCACATTCTCAGCAAAAGTATACTGAGACGAAATCATCACACAGGGAACTAATGTAGATACTAACAGAAAGCGTGCGTTTTGACTGCTGTGCTTTATTATATTTTCAAGCAAGAGTAAAAAATATATCAGTGGCCTATGATGATGATGATCTAAATGGTTCATTCCATAATTTTATCATACGGGCTACAACGTGCTGGATCACAACTTCCGGTAGGTGAAATTATTTCGTTTACTCCGGTCTTATCTAATTCACCTTTCTTAAACTGCTCAAAGTCAATTTACATATAATTTCACTTAGTTAATCTTGGGAAAGCTTGGAATGGTCTCAACATCTAATCAGCAACCATTGTTTAGTTAATCAATAAAACCGGGGAACTAGAGGAAATTTGTGAATTATCAAAATCAAAGACTCAAACGGATAAAATCGTGTCATTCACCCTCTCGACTTAGTCAAATAGCAATGGGTTTTGATTGGCTGACGAAAGAGCTAAAATAGACATCAGTATGGAAAATGATATGGTATTAAGCGTAGAATTTTGCACCAGATTATTAGGATCAACGGATTTCAGTAAATTGGTTTTGTATCCGGTGCTACTGCCTATTTTCATAGCCCTAAGTAACAAAAAGATTCCATCACCTCCAAACGCTTAGTCTAATTTCACGTTGGCATCTGTTCTTATTTCCCCATTATGTTTCCGTCGTTGTTTTAACTTTTTTAACTGTATTAGTAGCTCCGTCAACTTTTAAAATTGCCTGTACCTGAGTTAACGATATTCTTTGTAAAACATGGCCCCTAGCAAACAGAGTGCACACGATCTGATCTGTACACCAAGTATGCAGAGTGCACACGATCTAATCTAAACACCCAGTATACTGAGTGCACACGATCTGATCTGTACACCCAGTATGCAGAGTGCACAGATCTGATCTATACACCCAGTATGCAGAGTGCACACGGTCTGATCTGTACACCAAGTATGCAGAGTGCACACGATCTAATCTAAACACCCAGTATGCAGAGTGCACACGATCTGATCTGTACACCCAGTATGCAGAGTGCGCAGATCTGATATATACACCCAGTATGCAGAGTGCACACTATCTGATCTATACACCCAGGATGCAGAGTGTGCATCATCTGATCTATACATCCTCCATGCATGATTTAATCTATACAAACAATATTCAGAGCACACTTCATCTGTTGCTTTGATTTAACCTTGAAATATATTCATCTGTCAGATCAATCATATCTTATAAAAAGAAGTAAGACCAACCAGTAGATTTGTGCCAACAAAGTGGACTGTAAATCCAAATTCTTTCTCTATCGAACTTCTTATGGGACGAGATTTCCACTGAGTGGCAACATGATAGAATTTGTCTCATCAGCTAGCAAAATTCTTTCCAACTCTCAACATTACGTCTCAACGTTGTATTTACGTTTGTAAGCGGCTAACACAATAACAGGTGTAAATAGGCGTACAGCTTTATGTTCTTCTGTCCCATTTTCGATCAAGCATAATTCCCCTCTCTATATGTATATCCAAAAATACCCTGGTAGAATCTTGTAAATGTTCAAGATCAAATTAAATTGTAATAAGTTAATGTTGTTGCTATTTGATTTGAATTATTCTTTATCAGGCTGACGTATTTTACATACTAACAGAAACATTCTCCGGAGGAAATTTTTATACTAATATTCTCTGGAACATTATCTGATACAGTACCTGCTATATCAAATGCCAGTATGAATTGCCTCAAACATATATTGCCCCCCCCCCCGGCCCCGCCCCTCCCAGTTTATTAGATTCTGCCAGTCTCATGTCACACTTTGATCTATACCTTTTCTACGATTCATCGTTAGCAAATTTTCTAGTGTGTTTTTAATCAATGTTCGGTTCACTGTGTGCGATGAGTTACAGATTATCATGCAGTATCGGCTTCTTGTCTCACATTTAAAGTCCATTATTTAACAACATAAAATTAGTGTGGAATTGAATTTGTGTACATACATTGATCCTCAATTCACTCTTTTTCCACATTTACATGTAGTTCTCGGTTTAGTGATTGCTGGGATCTTTTCATTGCATAAGTTGTAATTCCAGAATATTCTTATTTGTTTTAGGCAAACTCTGCATCTCTGATAAGTTGTTACTTTTTAACATTTACTCAACCAATCGTATTCTTTTTATTCTTTGGCACTTGTACCATTGTAAAACTGTTGTTGAACATTCCATTTAATCATTCCATCTATTTAAAAAGCTCCAGTTAAATTACTACGGAATGGCCATGAAAAGTATGCCTTCAAAATTTGTATATCGGCACAGTATGAAGGTGTAGTGGTGTAAAACCTATTTCAAATCAACTGATTTTGTGTAATATTCTAGTGATTCTTTGTGAATGGCGGTTTGACGAATGTCGTAAAATTGTTCTCAGTATGAAATTTAAATTGCCTGATTATTTTTCAAAGTCAATTCGATTTTCAGTTTGGTCAAAATTTCGTAACCAAATATCAGTCTTTCACTTCGTAATTCTTCTTTGGCTTATTTTCAGCCTTTTAAAATGTACTTCTAATCAACTGGATTTGTTTCAATTTTTTCTCTTTTTTTTCTCGTTTTTTTGGGTAATCTTTTTTTTATTATATAGACAGGAGAATGCAGAATCACTTTATCAGGGTTTTCTTTCATATGTACTATTTTGTTGTCTAAGTGCGATGTGGTTTCTTTCTTCTTTTGCTCGTGTGATCAGTACAATTTAGCATGACGTGCAAGCTTGTACCTGCCTCCTTTTCTAATGTGGTTTTAGCCACATCTGCCACAATCTAGAAACTCATCATCTTTTTAATACTCACATGTTCATACTTGTTCACACTACTGCATGCATATGTCAATTAAACCATGTATGTTAATGGAATAATGTCTTCCGCTGATTCTGAACTATTAAGCAGTTCATCGTATCCCATCCATTTCACGAGTACATACTGTTTCTTTCATTATCTCGGTTCTCAGATTCTTTTCAACTTTGTATACGTCATCCTTTTTGTCATATACTGTTACCTCTTGTTCGTAAAGCATGCCCTCTGTATCATTGCCAGTCAGTTTTGCTGTTTATGAACAACCGGATCCAAGAGATTAACCTTTTAGAATATTACCTCAGTGAAGAAAAGCACTATTACTTTTCAAAAAAATATTTTGCATTTTGAAATTCTTACTGCCTAGCCAATTTCTAATTTTGGTGTCGCAGATGTATCAATTGTCAAAGAATCAATAAACTTATCACTCATTTCACACTCAAAGCTAATGTCGAAATAAAGCATTTATAAAATGCTTAAAAGATGTCTGGGGTAGATAAAATTGGAGAGAGGAAATATCCAAAATGACACTTTCGGTCTAATTAAAAACGATATAATATAATTGAAACGTTATATTTGTAACTGAAAAAATCTAAAAAATCAAACTTCTACACACCTAAATTAATTGAGAATTTTAGAAAATTAGTTCACTTAGATAGGCTTCTAAAATTTGGAAAACTATAAAAATGTAAAGTTCAAATCCAGACATTTTTTAAATTTAAAAATCTCAAACTACATTTGCGAAATTAAGATTTCTCATCAACATTATAAAAGTTGAAAAATTTGAGAAGTTATAAATTTTAATTATTCAATGTTACATTGACCTTTTTCTGATAATCAGAATAAGTGTCGTCCGGGACAATTTCCAAGTTCGAAGATGAATAGTGATAATATATTTCTATTGTAGGTAAATCATGTATAAACTCGCATTTACCATACTGAGTAATATGGGTAAAAATGATTAATGAGAAAAGGATTACGGATACAAATAGAGGATGAGATGACTAGAAATTTCTGTAAATCTAATCTCATTCAAGATACCTGCGTGAGATCTATGCCACATGAGATAACCTGAAATTCCTCTCAGTCTAGTCTTGTTCAACGAGACCCCCGTGAGTTCTTTGTTATGAAGGTGTTTGGGAAACGAATGTAAGGTCCAATAAGAGGCTTACAAGAAGGCTGGTTAAGTCTCTAATGGGTTTGTAGGTCAGTTGGCGTTCCTAACAACAAATAATAAGGACCCATAAATACAAGATTATTTTTCCTTTCTTAATGTTTTGTCACACACATATTTAAAATATGTATAGGTAGCACACTTTTTCGCTTTTTCATGAAAATAATATATGTCATCAGACTGTGGCTCTAAATTTCTAATACATTCTACCATAGTGTGAGTACATTATGAAAATATTACATTTAGCGAGTAAGCACAATTACGTTAATTGCTGTTGTTATAGTGCTATTAACGCCATTTTTCATCCTATGATATGCTATACATGACGGTCAGTATAGCTGGTGGAGGAAGAACCCTGAAAATTCCCGGGAATAACCACCGACTCGCCGGAACCTAGTAAAAAAATTTTCCACATACTCACATAGGCCAGGCGCGAGACTCGAATCCGCGTCGACAGGTGAGATGGCAGTGATTGGTAAGGGCGAGTGTTTTAGACCACTCGACTCCCTCCCCCCCCCCATATTAATAGTTTGGGCTTGATGTGTAATGACACAGCAATACACGTAGGTTATTTAGTACCAAGACAATTGGAGTAAATTGCCCAGCCAAAGGAATCAAAGCAGGAGCCGACCCGAGCTGATATAATGGCTGAATTCGAAAACGCATCGTTTCTGTCACGCGTTCGAAACGTTAACAGCATGAACCACCGCGGCTGCTTATAGCGTTAATGGGATATACTGTATTGAGTGGGTAGTTTTTAACACATTAGAAATCAACAAAGGATAATAATGAGCGACATTTATCAGTAGCAATTAATTGTATAGACGTTAAACTAGACTATCTACGGGCGTTGATTTCGCGGAATAACGCGAGAGTTTGGTTGATCTAGGTCAAAACACAGTGTACCCCATAATTTGATTTATCTGTCAAGTACTGAGGCAATCGGCAACAGTAATGATCATATTCGCATGGTAGTCGGTCTACCGCGGTAAAATCATTTACGTTTAGTACAATACTTGCAAGAGGAAATATGCAAACAAATAAACTTAACCGCATTTCATTCGCCTACAGTGAGTAGTTTTGCGTCCTTGAGACGGACGTAGCAGACGAACGGACAGGACCAAAATAAAATGCTCTCACTGCCAAAAGTGGAGTAATAAGAACGCGCTAAAACAGCATACTTATTATAGCAAAGATTATTACACGCTTACAGAGAATTACGAGAAAATGTAATTTCCGCCATTAGGTTCTCATAAATAAATAATACGCCTCAATTTGATGAGAGCCCCCCCCCCCCCCCAAAAAAGAAAAAAACAACAACACAAAAAACGAGAAAAATTGTGGTCATCATTTCCAGAGGAAATAAAGGTAATTTAGGAACTATGTCTTTACCGTAGGGAACATGAAGATCAGCAGAATAAAAGCATGATCACGTAGCCTAAGGCATTCTTCCTTCCACATATAGGTACATGTGTATTTGCAATAGATGCAATGTTCATTATAAAATTATTTTTGACTATATGTACCCATATGGTCTCTCTTTATCAACTATTTCTTGGTATTATACGACGCAAATAAAGATTCTTATTGCATTCTTTCCAGGATGTTCTTCCAGCAAGGCTGACGTAGTCTTCCTCCTTGACCAGTCATCCAGCGTTCGTGCCATCAACTTCAAGTTAATGCTTTCTTTCGTACAGTCCATCGTCGCCGAACTTCCAATAAGTCCAGACCAGGTCCAAGTGAGCGTATGCCTCTTCTCTACAAGTGTTACCAACATATTCTGGCTCAACACTTACAAGGACAATTCAAGTCTAATCGCGGCGATTGGCAAAATCAGCTATAGCGGTGGTGGCACGTATACTGGCAAAGCTTTGACATACGTCTTGAACAATAACTTTACTCCAACAAGAGGGGCACGGTCGGGGGTCCAGAAGTTCTTGATTCTGATGACTGACGGTCAAGCAGATGACAGTGTTGATCAACCGGCGTTGAATCTCCAAGCTGCTGAAATTCCGGTTTTGTCCATCGGGATTTCGTCGTTAGCAGATCCAAACGGTCTAAAACGCATCTCTCTAGATCCGAACTTAGTTTATATCATAAACGATTTTAGCGCTCTCTCCAGCATTGCTGCAAATGTCCTAGGAAGCACGTGCAAAGGTAACAAATTTTGTATTAAATAATTTAATTTTTTTCGCTCCTGATAAGGCCATCTAATAACATCTTTAATACCCGCTACATGTAACAAAATGATCTTGTATTATTCTTTGATTACATCCACTTACCACTGAACTTCTTGTTTCCTTCCTTTGAATTTATAAAATCCAGTATGAAATTATTCAAATTTGTTCAACCCAGTATGAATGTATTCGATCCAGTAAGAATTTATCCAATCTAGTATGAATTTATTCAATCTAGTATGAATTTATTCAATACAGTATGAATTTATTCAATACAGTATGAATTTATTCCTGATTCTGTACAACACAGGTCATCTATAGATATTTAGTCCATATCATCCATACTTTCTCCAATACATGATGCAAGGCGATGCTGATTTCGCAAAACCCTGCATTTTCCCCAGTTCATACAGGTAGGTGTCTCCCCATATTTGGTTCTATACTTTTCTTAACTTTTAGTTTATCCGTTCATCTTTACGAAAGAACGTCTACTGTCACTTACAGGAGGATTTCCTTCGGTCTTTCTTTCTTACTTACTTAAGATCGTTCCGTCGTTCGTTTGCTTTATCTTTCCATATGTTTTCTATTGTCTATATTGATTTATTTCAGTCACATCGCCCTCCACTCCATGCAGCTCTGGACCTTGTTTGAATAATGGAACCTGTCAAAATTTAAATGAAACCCACTATTACTGTAGCTGTCAGCAGTTCTTTACTGGAGTCACCTGCAGCACAGGTATCGTAAATATTCCAACGATAATTTAAATTACTTATGGTTTTTTTTGTTTTCAAAAATTAAATGATAAAATATTACGGGATAAAGAATGTTTAATTGATGGACTAATAACTCACTGATAACGTGTCCAACTTGAATGAGAAGTACTGTGTATATACAATTCATGTATATTTGTAATGTAACCCTTGAAGTTTTCCCCAGTTAAGCTTAATTGTATTAGCATGTATCATTCATAATAGTCTCGTGTCTTTCCATTGAGAGATGCTTATATTTATCTGTGAGAAAGAGGCTGTTTATTCATACCTTGTGGGCGAGAATGTTCCCATTGATGCTTGTTTGTGTACAATTGCATGTATAATTACATGCTTGCACACTTAGAAAAGTTCCTACAATTTTTCAAATGGAAGAAATCGACTGGAATCTACATTTTGATGTGTGGTTCGTTAATGAGTACCATCTTTCTCATATCATCTGTTAATTACTTTAGTTTTTTGTTCCTTTATTTTTACCCATATAAATATCGGAATGAATGAATGAATGAATTAGAGCTCTTGTATGATTCCAATTTCATTTGACTTTTGTGTTGAGTCTGTTTTGAATCTACCGATGTTCTAGTTGTAAGTGATTTAGATTCAGGATATAGATTCATGTCTTGTCCAATCTTTCATTTTATTTTTCTTCTTTCTAAAAAAAAATGTATCACTTGTAATAGAGACTGAGCAGGACGCAGAGAGTTATTTTTCTTGAATACTACATTTTTTAAAAAGGAATAAGGTATCCTGAATGAAAATAGTCGATCCATAATCGTGATTTTGACACGAAGTTTAGCCAAAGACAGAGTATTATAAACAGCTGAAAATTTCTGATGCCGGTATTCTTCTTTTAGCCTTGCGCTTATTGGTACAGAGGGAGTGTATACTTAGTACAGAGGGAGTTTATACTTTGTACAGAGGGAGCGTATATTTTGTACAGAAGGAGTGTGTATTTTGTACAGACGAAGAGTGTACTTTGTACAGAGGAAATTATATGATTGGTACAGATGGAGTGTATATTTCTTTACACCGGGAGAGTATACTTTGTACAGAGGGAGTGTATATCTTGTTCATAGGGACTGTATACTTTGTATGCAGGGAGTGTATACCTTCTACAGAGGGATTGTATACTTTCTACTGAGGGGGTGTATAATTTCTACAACGGGAGAATTTACTTTGTTATTTTGAATATTCTGAAACAAAGCTTTCATCCTAGTCAAGACAATAGGATCTTACAAAGTGTGCATCTAGCTGAAGCTTTCCGTTTTTAAATAACCATACAAGTTGAGCACGTGTAATTGGGGTTTCCTGTCCTTACCATGAAAATGTTAATGCACTACGTAAGATTCTAGTCCTGACGCTGTAGGCTCCAACAGCACGGGGTTAGAACTACCTCCAAGTCCTAAATTTTGACACTGTACAGCATTCTTCAGAATAATTTTGTATCCAAGAATTTTCTGTACATGCTAAATTCAAGTGAAATATCTGGAGTTGGAGCTGAACATTGTGCCGGAAAGCTTCAGCCACACAGGACGTATTCATACACATCATGGCGATAGTCGTAAATTTTCGTTATTGTTACCTTTTAAGGTAAAGGTGGCCTAGTGGTTAGAGCATCCGCCTCGGATGCGGGAGGTCGTGGGTTCGATCCCCGGCCGAGTCATAGCAAAGACTTCTAAAAATGGTACTAATAGCTGCCTCGCTTTGCACTCGGTATTAAGAGGTTAATGCTAGGACTGGTCGGCCTGGTGTCAGGATAATGTGATTGGGTGTGAGATCATGCTACATGTCTGCGGCATGATGCCCCAGTGCTAGACATCACTATAAACTGCCACACTGCAGACATCGTAGCGGTATGACTGAAAACTTGTTAAAGCTGCGTTAAAAATCCAAATCACAAACACACCTTATACGGCCTATTTACTTTACTATTTAACTGAAGTAGCATATTTTTTTTTTTAGAGACATAGCATCGAATTTATTTTCCATTACAGAACTGACCCCATGTGAATCCAGCCCCTGCACAAATAATGGCACCTGTAGGAATAAAGCTGGTGGCTTTGAATGCACCTGTTCCTTGGGATATACTGGAGCAATATGTGAGACAAGTAAGAAACAGTTATTCACGATTTGTTTATTACCAAATTTCCTCGAGAGTAGCCTCAGTTCTAGAGAAGCATGAAAATTTGACAGAAATTATTAGTTGACTTATTGCAGGCAAAATTTTACACGACTATAAATTTGTTTCGTGTCATTATATAACTCATCAAAGAAAATAACAAAGATTTGAGATGTATATCTTAAGCGAAGATGATTCAATATAAATTTCTATATACACCGTAAGCCAACAACCTTGAAGATGATGATATTGACCAACTAAGACTATCTCCAGATATTCTTGAAACTGAATTGGTGATTGCAACATAAACAACAACACCCCTTTTATTACCATATATGATATTTGTGTCTAATAATTGCTGTTGAATTTTGACATTTTGTCTGCAGATATAAATGACTGTGCTGGCGTGATGTGTTTGAATGGTGGTACTTGTATAGACTTAGTGGGAAGCTACCAGTGTACATGTCCACAACGTTTTAATGGAACACACTGCGAAATAGGTAAGTCGCAATGATATAATTTCCAAGTGAAAGACACAAAAACTATGGGTTTTCTTGATGAGTATGCTATTTACGTTAAAGTAAGGCAAGAAATTAAGCATGGCAGTCAAGATCAAATTACTAGGTCTCGGGGTACTTTTATTGCTGTAAGGATAACTGTCTTGTTTCATAGAATAAAGTGATCCAGAATATTTGTATTTTTTTTCTTTTGTTTTTATTTAGATTTGATGGGATCAGATTGATTTGAAGATAAAAACTTTTGGAGCAGTCAACTGAGACTAGAATGGAATCAGTCGCTAAAACAAAACCCTTAAAGAAAAATGAGTACAGAAGGAACTTTGGGATTAAAAGATAAGAATGGATTGTCATTATGAAAAAATGACTATTCATGGTAATGGAGAATATTTCGCCCTATATATACTCGTTTGCACAGAGGGAGTGTATACCGGTACTTTGTACAGAGGGAGTGTAAACTTTGTAGGGAGGGAGAGTATATTTTTATACAGAGGTAATGGATACTTTGTTATTTGAGTATTCTGAAACTATGCTTTCCTCCTCGGCAAGACCATAGGATCTGACCAAAGATGCATCTAGCTGAAGCTGTGCTGTTTTAAACAAGCATCCGGGTTGTGCATATTAATTGGCGGTTCTGTCCTTTCCTTGAAAATTATCATGATCTATGTATGATTCCTGTTTGGGCTGAGCAGTAAAGAACAGCACGGGACTAGAACTAACTCTTAAATTTTTACATTGTGTAATATTATTCATAATATGTTCTGTATCCAAGAACTTTCAGAAGTTTCAAAGAATTCTAAATTCCTTTGAAATATCTGGAGTGGAAGCTGAGCATTATGTTCAGAAATTTTAACCTACCGGACATATGGTGATAGTCGTAAATTTTCGTTATTGCTGCCTTTTACAGCCTCTTTATTTTACTATTTAACTGCACTAGCATATAGATTTTTCTGAGTCCTTGCAATGAATTCATTTTCTTTTATATGCGTTACAGAACTGACCCCATGTGACTCCAACCCATGTGAAAATAATAGCACATGTAGGAATATAGCTGGGGGCTTTGAATGTACCTGTTCCTTGGGACATACTGGGGCAAGATGTGAGACAGGTAAGGGGCAGAAATTACGATTTGCTTGTCAATAAATTGCCTAGATAATAGCCTAGTTCTAGTGAAACAATAAAAACTTTCTTTTGATATTTATCGTGGACAAGATTTTAAATGATATTTTTTCTTGTCATTAAATGACTCATCAAAAAATAACAAAACATTTGAGATGTATATGTTAAGCAAAGGTCATATATATATATATATATATATATATATATATATATATATATATATATATATATCCCAGTAAATTGTACTTTGGTAATGGTATACCTTCTTCTAAGCCAAAGACCTGGCGATCGAACATTATCTCCTGGTATATTTGAAACTGAATTAGTCAATACAAGAAAGCGAGACAAAATAAAAAAATAACTTTTATTGCAACATATGGCATTTTTGTCTAATAATTGCCATATAATTTTGACATTTTTTGGCTACAGATATAAATGATTGTGCTGGCGTGACGTGTTTGAATGGTGGTACTTGTATAGACTTAGTGGGAAGCTACCAGTGTACATGTCCACAACGTTTTAATGGAACACACTGCGAAATAGGTAAGTAGTAATGATATAATTTCCAAGTGAAAGACACAAAAACTATGGGTTTTCTTGATGAGTATGCTATTTACGTTAAAGTAAGGCAAGAAATTAAGCATGGCAGTCAAGATCAAATTGCTAGGTCTCGGGGTACTTTTATTGCTGTAAGGATAACTGTCTTGTTTCATAGAATAAAGTGATCCAGAATATTTGTAAATTTTTTCTTTTGTTTTTATTTAGATTTGATGGGATCAGATTTATTTGACGATAAAAACACTTGGAGCAGTCAACTGAGACTAGAATGGAATCAGTCGCTAAAACAAAACCCTTAAAGAAAAATGAGAACAGAAAGGAACTTTGGGGTTAAAAGATAAGAATGGATTGTCATTATGAAAAAATGACTATTCATGGTAATGGAGAATATTTCGCCCTATATATACTCGTTTGCACAAAGGGAGTGTATGCCGGTACTTTGTACAGAGGGAGTGTAAACTTTGTAGGGAGGGAGAGTATATTTTTATACAGAGGTAATGGATACTTTGTTATTTGAGTATTCTGAAACTATGCTTTCCTCCTCGGCAAGACCATAGGATCTGACCAAAGATGCATCTAGCTGAAGCTGTGCTGTTTTAAACAAGCATCCGGGTTGTGCATATTAATTGGCGGTTCTGTCCTTTCCTTGAAAATTATCATGATCTATGTATGATTCCTGTTTGGGCTGAGCAGTAAAGAACAGCACGGGACTAGAACTAACTCTTAAATTTTACATTGTGTAATATTATTCATAATATGTTCTGTATTCTAGAACTTTCAGAAGTTTCAAAGCATTCTAAATTCCTTTGAAATATCTGGAGTGGAAGCTGAGCATTGTGCCAAGAAATTTTAACTCTACCGGACATATACATACATATAGTGATAGTCGTAAATTTTCGTTATTGCTGCCTTTTACAGCCTCTTTATTCTACTATTTAACTGCACTAGCATATAGATTTTTTTGAGTCCTTGCAATTAATTCGTTTTCTTTTATATGCGTTACAGAACTGACCCCATGTGACTCCAACCCATGTGAAAATAATAGTACATGTAGGAATATACCTGGGGGCTTTGAATGTACCTGTTCATTGAGACATACTGGGACAAGATGTGAGACAAGTAAGTAACATTACTGAATGATTTGCTCGTCAATAAACTGCCTAGATAATAGCCTAGTTCCAGTGAGACAATAAAAACTTTCTTGTGATATTTATTGTGGACAAGATTTTAAATGATATTTTTTCTTGTCATTAAATGACTCATCAAAAAATAACAAAGCATTTGAGATGTATATGATAAGCAAAGGTCACACACACACACACACACACGCACATATATATATATATATATATATATATATATATATATATATATATATATATATATATATATATATATATCCCAGTAAATTGTACTTTGGTAATGGTATACCTTCTTCTGAGCCAAAGACCTGGCGATCGAACATTATCTCCTGGTATATTTGAAACTGAATTAGTCAATACAAGAAAGCGAGACAAAATAAAAAAATAACTTTTATTGCAACATATGGCATTTTTGTCTAATAATTGCCATATAATTTTGACATTTTTTGGCTACAGATATAAATGATTGTGCTGGCGTGACGTGTTTGAATGGTGGTACTTGTATAGACTTAGTGGGAAGCTACCAGTGTACATGTCCACAACGTTTTAATGGAACACACTGCGAAATAGGTAAGTAGTAATGATATAATTTCCAAGTGAAAGACACAAAAACTATGGGTTTTCTTGATGAGTATGCTATTTACGTTAAAGTAAGGCAAGAAATTAAGCATGGCAGTCAAGATCAAATTGCTAGGTCTCGGGGTACTTTTATTGCTGTAAGGATAACTGTCTTGTTTCATAGAATAAAGTGATCCAGAATATTTGTAAATTTTTTCATTTGTTTTTATTTAGATTTGATGGGATCAGATTTATTTGACGATAAAAACACTTGGAGCAGTCAACTGAGACTAGAATGGAATCAGTCGCTAAAACAAAACCCTTAAAGAAAAATGAGAACAGAAAGGAACTTTGGGGTTAAAAGATAAGAATGGATTGTCATTATGAAAAAATAACTATTCATGGTAATGGAGAATATTTCGCCCTATATATACTCGTTTGCACAAAGGGAGTGTATGCCGGTACTTTGTACAGAGGGAGTGTAAACTTTGTAGGGAGGGAGAGTATATTTTTATACAGAGGTAATGGATACTTTGTTATTTGAGTATTCTGAAACTATGCTTTCCTCCTCGGCAAGACCATAGGATCTGACCAAAGATGCATCTAGCTGAAGCTGTGCTGTTTTAAACAAGCATCCGGGTTGTGCATATTAATTGGCGGTTCTGTCCTTTCCTTGAAAATTATCATGATCTATGTATGATTCCTGTTTGGGCTGAGCAGTAAAGAACAGCACGGGACTAGAACTAACTCTTAAATTTTTACATTGTGTAATATTATTCATAATATGTTCTGTATCCAAGAACTTTCAGAAGTTTCAAAGAAGTCTAAATTCCTTTGAAATATCTGGAGTGGAAGCTGAGCATTATGTTCAGAAATTTTAACCTACCGGACATATGGTGATAGTCGTAAATTTTCGTTATTGCTGCCTTTTACAGCCTCTTTATTTTACTATTTAACTGCACTAGCATATAGATTTTTCTGAGTCCTTGCAATGAATTCATTTTCTTTTATATGCGTTACAGAACTGACCCCATGTGACTCCAACCCATGTGAAAATAATAGCACATGTAGGAATATAGCTGGGGGCTTTGAATGTACCTGTTCCTTGGGACATACTGGGGCAAGATGTGAGACAGGTAAGGGGCAGAAATTACGATTTGCTTGTCAATAAATTGCCTAGATAATAGCCTAGTTCTAGTGAAACAATAAAAACTTTCTTTTGATATTTATCGTGGACAAGATTTTAAATGATATTTTTTCTTGTCATTAAATGACTCATCAAAAAATAGCAAAGCATTTGAGATGTATATGATAAGCAAAGGTCACACACACACACACACACACACACACACACACGCACATATATATATATATATATATATATATATATATATATATATATATATATATATATATATATATATATCCCAGTAAATTGTACTTTGGTAATGGTATACCTTCTTCTGAGCCAAAGACCTGGCGATCGAACATTATCTCCTGGTATATTTGAAACTGAATTAGTCAATACAAGAAAGCGAGACAAAATAAAAAAATAACTTTTATTGCAACATATGGCATTTTTGTCTAATAATTGCCATATAATTTTGACATTTTTTGGCTACAGATATAAATGATTGTGCTGGCGTGACGTGTTTGAATGGTGGTACTTGTATAGACTTAGTGGGAAGCTACCAGTGTACATGTCCACAACGTTTTAATGGAACACACTGCGAAATAGGTAAGTAGTAATGATATAATTTCCAAGTGAAAGACACAAAAACTATGGGTTTTCTTGATGAGTATGCTATTTACGTTAAAGTAAGGCAAGAAATTAAGCATGGCAGTCAAGATCAAATTGCTAGGTCTCGGGGTACTTTTATTGCTGTAAGGATAACTGTCTTGTTTCATAGAATAAAGTGATCCAGAATATTTGTAAATTTTTTCTTTTGTTTTTATTTAGATTTGATGGGATCAGATTTATTTGACGATAAAAACACTTGGAGCAGTCAACTGAGACTAGAATGGAATCAGTCGCTAAAACAAAACCCTTAAAGAAAAATGAGAACAGAAAGGAACTTTGGGGTTAAAAGATAAGAATGGATTGTCATTATGAAAAAATGACTATTCATGGTAATGGAGAATATTTCGCCCTATATATACTCGTTTGCACAAAGGGAGTGTATGCCGGTACTTTGTACAGAGGGAGTGTAAACTTTGTAGGGAGGGAGAGTATATTTTTATACAGAGGTAATGGATACTTTGTTATTTGAGTATTCTGAAACTATGCTTTCCTCCTCGGCAAGACCATAGGATCTGACCAAAGATGCATCTAGCTGAAGCTGTGCTGTTTTAAACAAGCATCCGGGTTGTGCATATTAATTGGCGGTTCTGTCCTTTCCTTGAAAATTATCATGATCTATGTATGATTCCTGTTTGGGCTGAGCAGTAAAGAACAGCACGGGACTAGAACTAACTCTTAAATTTTACATTGTGTAATATTATTCATAATATGTTCTGTATTCTAGAACTTTCAGAAGTTTCAAAGCATTCTAAATTCCTTTGAAATATCTGGAGTGGAAGCTGAGCATTGTGCCAAGAAATTTTAACTCTACCGGACATATACATACATATAGTGATAGTCGTAAATTTTCGTTATTGCTGCCTTTTACAGCCTCTTTATTCTACTATTTAACTGCACTAGCATATAGATTTTTTTGAGTCCTTGCAATTAATTCGTTTTCTTTTATATGCGTTACAGAACTGACCCCATGTGACTCCAACCCATGTGAAAATAATAGTACATGTAGGAATATACCTGGGGGCTTTGAATGTACCTGTTCATTGGGACATACTGGGACAAGATGTGAGACAAGTAAGTAACATTACTGAATGATTTGCTCGTCAATAAACTGCCTAGATAATAGCCTAGTTCCAGTGAGACAATAAAAACTTTCTTGTGATATTTATTGTGGACAAGATTTTAAATGATATTTTTTCTTGTCATTAAATGACTCATCAAAAAATAACAAAGCATTTGAGATGTATATGATAAGCAAAGGTCACACACACACACACACACACGCACATATATATATATATATATATATATATATATATATATATATATATATATATATCCCAGTAAATTGTACTTTGGTAATGGTATACCTTCTTCTGAGCCAAAGACCTGGCGATCGAACATTATCTCCTGGTATATTTGAAACTGAATTAGTCAATACAAGAAAGCGAGACAAAATAAAAAAATAACTTTTATTGCAACATATGGCATTTTTGTCTAATAATTGCCATATAATTTTGACATTTTTTGGCTACAGATATAAATGATTGTGCTGGCGTGACGTGTTTGAATGGTGGTACTTGTATAGACTTAGTGGGAAGCTACCAGTGTACATGTCCACAACGTTTTAATGGAACACACTGCGAAATAGGTAAGTAGTAATGATATAATTTCCAAGTGAAAGACACAAAAACTATGGGTTTTCTTGATGAGTATGCTATTTACGTTAAAGTAAGGCAAGAAATTAAGCATGGCAGTCAAGATCAAATTGCTAGGTCTCGGGGTACTTTTATTGCTGTAAGGATAACTGTCTTGTTTCATAGAATAAAGTGATCCAGAATATTTGTAAATTTTTTCATTTGTTTTTATTTAGATTTGATGGGATCAGATTTATTTGACGATAAAAACACTTGGAGCAGTCAACTGAGACTAGAATGGAATCAGTCGCTAAAACAAAACCCTTAAAGAAAAATGAGAACAGAAAGGAACTTTGGGGTTAAAAGATAAGAATGGATTGTCATTATGAAAAAATAACTATTCATGGTAATGGAGAATATTTCGCCCTATATATACTCGTTTGCACAAAGGGAGTGTATGCCGGTACTTTGTACAGAGGGAGTGTAAACTTTGTAGGGAGGGAGAGTATATTTTTATACAGAGGTAATGGATACTTTGTTATTTGAGTATTCTGAAACTATGCTTTCCTCCTCGGCAAGACCATAGGATCTGACCAAAGATGCATCTAGCTGAAGCTGTGCTGTTTTAAACAAGCATCCGGGTTGTGCATATTAATTGGCGGTTCTGTCCTTTCCTTGAAAATTATCATGATCTATGTATGATTCCTGTTTGGGCTGAGCAGTAAAGAACAGCACGGGACTAGAACTAACTCTTAAATTTTACATTGTGTAATATTATTCATAATATGTTCTGTATTCTAGAACTTTCAGAAGTTTCAAAGCATTCTAAATTCCTTTGAAATATCTGGAGTGGAAGCTGAGCATTGTGCCAAGAAATTTTAACTCTACCGGACATATACATACATATAGTGATAGTCGTAAATTTTCGTTATTGCTGCCTTTTACAGCCTCTTTATTCTACTATTTAACTGCACTAGCATATAGATTTTTTTGAGTCCTTGCAATTAATTCGTTTTCTTTTATATGCGTTACAGAACTGACCCCATGTGACTCCAACCCATGTGAAAATAATAGTACATGTAGGAATATACCTGGGGGCTTTGAATGTACCTGTTCATTGGGACATACTGGGACAAGATGTGAGACAAGTAAGTAACATTACTGAATGATTTGCTCGTCAATAAACTGCCTAGATAATAGCCTAGTTCCAGTGAGACAATAAAAACTTTCTTGTGATATTTATTGTGGACAAGATTTTAAATGATATTTTTTCTTGTCATTAAATGACTCATCAAAAAATAACAAAGCATTTGAGATGTATATGATAAGCAAAGGTCACACACACACACACACACACACACACACACACGCACACATATATATATATATATATATATATATATATATATATATATATATATATATATATATATATATATATATATATCCCAGTAAATTGTACTTTGGTAATGGTATACCTTCTTCTGAGCCAAAGACCTGGCGATCGAACATTATCTCCTGGTATATTTGAAACTGAATTAGTCAATACAAGAAAGCGAGACAAAATAAAAAAAATAACTTTTATTGCAACATATGGCATTTTTGTCTAATAATTGCCATATAATTTTGACAATTTTTGGCTACAGATATAAATGATTGTGCTGGCGTGACGTGTTTGAATGGTGGTACTTGTATAGACTTAGTGGGAAGCTACCAGTGTACATGTCCACAACGTTTTAATGGAACACACTGCGAAATAGGTAAGTCACAGCTGTATAATTTCCATATGATAAACACAAAAACTATGAGTTTGCTTGTTAAAAAAAAGCTATTTACTTTAAAGCAATGTCAGGAACTAAGCACGGAGGTCCGGATCGTGCCACTAGTTTTTCGGGGTACTTTAAAATAATATTTGTTTAATTAAAACTAGGTGTGAATACATTCAAGCTGACTTGTTCAAATCAAGGGTCTAGGTGGTATGACCCAGGGTATTTGTAAAAGTTTTTTCTTTTGTTGTTTTCTTTCAATATGATCAAATTTGATTGATGATGCAAACACTTTAAGCAGTATTCCGATAGATAGAAGCCCTCTTAATGAAAAATTGAATACGAAAATACTTTTTTTCGGTAAAGGATAGGGATGGATTGTCATCGTGAAAATTAAATGGTGACCAAAACACAGGCAATCGTAAATTTGGAGAAGCTCTTTCATTGCCAAACAGTGCCGCCAATAATAAAGGTGCAGTTTATTTGCTTGAATAGGTAAGAAATACATAGAAAGAACCCCCACCGTTAATCGTTTATTCTTTGTGCTGATCTATATTTCACTAAATCACACGTTAATATATCTTATTTCGATTGGATCAGCCTCGTCAGACACACACACACACACGCGCACAGACACACACATAAACATACAGACACACATACATGCACACACACATAGATTTATTCACTCGACGGAAGTTTTAGTAGGAAAGTACTATACACCTCAAACTTTCCATAAAACGAGCGTAACATTAAGAAAACTGTCTTTTATTTCAGAATTAAAAGGATGCGATCTTGGTCCATGTCAAAATAATGGAATCTGCACAAATTTGGATGACGGTGGAATTAACTGCACATGCCAAACTGGCTTTGAAGGAATAATTTGTGAAATAGGTATACACACCCGACCAACAAAAAAAATACAACGCATGCAATATTTGATCAGTTCAAAAAAAGGGGTCACGCATACTAACCAAATTTTTTGTCAGTAACGAACAATTTGCATTCAGATTTAATGGCACAAAAGAGAACTTACTATAAACATCTTACTTACGTAAGACCTTGTTGATATTCCTTGAACAGTATCTTTCAGAACTTCTCTATGTATCGCATGTACCACTGCACCGGCGTGTGTGTGTGTGTGTGTGTGTGTGTGTGTATGTATATATATATATATATATATATATATATATATATATATATATATATATATATATACGGTATGACGGACTCTATAATTCCTCTTACTTTAGTAAATTTGGGAGGAAAATGACAGCATCCTTAGAAGACTGTATTACTTAATATATATGGTAAATACCATATGCTTATTTCATTTGACTTCAAGACCGCTCGTTTGATTTAAGTGGTTAGAGCGTCCGCCTCTGATGCTGGAGGTCGTGGCTTTGAACCCCGGCAGAGTCATACCATACATTTATAAAAATGGTATTAGCAAGAGATTTTACAAACTAATGGTTCTAAAACTCATCTTCTTGTTGGCTGAGTGGACTGATGCAGCCAAGATTAAGAAATTCGTAACTTCCTCGAACAGCGGATAATCTGATGTTGTTGTTGTTGTTGTTGTGGGGTTTAACGCCAATTTTCAGCACACGATAGGCTATACATGGCGGCCAGTATTAATGGTGGAAGAAGAACCCGGAAAACCCCGGAAAGAACCACCGACCCACGAGAAGCTACTGGCAAGCTTTCTCACATGCCCACATTGACTGAATCCGAGACTAGAACCGGCGCAGACAGAGGTGAGATGGCAGTGATCCGTAACGGAGAGCGCTTTAGACCACTCGGCCACGCGGGGCCCCAGCGGATAATCTGATTTCCTTTTATGGCACCATGAATTTGGCGTTTAAGCGACCCTTCGGAAAACTGATTATGCTACACGCACTCATCTACATATATGTGTCTATAAAGCCAGGATATTGTTTTGTTTAGAAAATTTCCTGTTTTGTAACATAAGTTGTACGAATACTACGAACATTTCTTAAAAAGTAAACGCAAAATGTTACAGTATTTAATTATATAGTGAACGGTACATTGGACTCTGTTGTGCCATAGTTGATTGCATTCGCAATTAATTGGTCAGCTTGGCTTGCGATTTTGATATTCATCAAACGGAAAGTTATACTTTAAACTATATGTATCTCTACAAATTTGACAACGAAAATGACCTTTATTGTAGATAAAGAACTCAATATCCACTTTCTAACAGGATTCTAGTATGCAAATTTTGATACGTTACTATACAGTTGTGGGTAAGGTTTACAAATAGAAAAATAAGTTTCACGATGAGATCCAATGTATCAATTATTAAGAAATCACATTGTGGTCTTTACCATGGTGATCCACCTTTTCTAATAATTCTTAAAATTAGCGTTCATTGTCTATTAAGGTTCTTGTTTATTGGGTACCTTTTCTTATCGTTTGTTGCGATTCTTTTTATTAATGGGATACCCTTCTAATTCTAATTAATGATTTTGTTTCTTGCATATACTTTTTGAAAGATCGTGCCCAAAATCCTGCGGAACACACACACACACACGCGCACGCGCGCACGCGCGTTACCAGAACCGGTAATCAGTAATGCCTCGGGTCAAGATTGTTTTCGATGCTATGGCTGAGCTGTCATTTTCTACTCTATTAATTTCATTATAAAACTTTAAATGCCAGACCCGGAAATCCATCTTTCAAGACGATATTGTGTCATACATATGCGATGAAATGACTGTAAAGAATGCAAACGACTTTATTATATGTCCTCTGTGTGTGTGTGTGTGTGACTTGGATTTTTAACGTAGCCTTAACATTAAAGGGCGATATGTCCTGAACAGATTTCCTGTCAGAAAATGCGTGTATTATCTATTTAATGTATAGTTGCTGACGAACAAGATAAAAATAATTCGCATTGTAATGCATTTTTTAGACAGTGTCTCTAAAATCATTTTTTACCACACGATATTACAGATATCGTACTAAAGACTAATTTGCATAAACTGTTCTCTATAAATGTCTACTCTCTTTATCTGAATGTAAATTCCCACTAGTGAATCATATATATATATATATATATATATATATATATATATATATATATATATATATATATGACCCCAGAATTGTTCTTAGACATATGTTTAGTGGTTTGCGTACACGAGTTGTTTATTCCCGAGACGAATATATATGTATCTCTGTGTGTGTGTGTGTGTATTAGAGACTTTTTCATTCGTACTCTACCGAGATTCGAACACAGGACCGGGGGTAAACGGGTAAACGGTACCCATCGCCTTGCCTGCACACACACCAGCCCATATTGCAACACGATTAAGCACGCATCACCAAAAAATGATGCGACTGACTCGGTGTTATATGTCTGTGTGTGTGTGTGTGTTGTTAACGGGAATGTTAGCACATAGCACAGTACTGATTAAAAGTTAAGCCATAAAAATATACTTTTAAATATAGAGCCGATTCTTTACCTGCAGATATTGACGATTGTGCTATTTCACCGTGCGTAAATGAAGCAACATGCTCAGACGGTGTGAACCATTATTCCTGTACATGTGTAGCCGGTTACACGGGCAGACTCTGTGAGGTCGACAAAGACGAATGTGCCTCCCAGCCATGTCAACACAATGCCACTTGTAACGATCACATTAACCTTTACACGTGCGATTGTCTTGCCGGATATAACGGGGAAAACTGTGAAATTGGTAAGTAAACGCATATTTCTCTCCTTTAAAATCTCCAATGAATGACTGTCACCGAGTATAGCCAGTTCCTTGGAATCCATGCTTATCCACTGGTATACCCAATTTTCTTGGTTCTCATTTCACAATGTATCCATCTTTTGTACTTTTTGGCGGGGTCTTTATTTTTCTTCAAATAGAAATTGGAACTATGTACCTTCATCTTCTTGTGTTTAAGATGGTCCTCGTAATCTGCCTGATTGATTGGTTTAGTTTGTTCGGTTGCCTTAATAGGAATTCATTTACGGCCATTTGATACACGAGATCTCTCTAAGGCAGCTGATTGGAAGAAGGTGGACTCTTTTTAATCTTTTGACACCAAAGAACAGTATTGTACTTAGACTCAGCTGTCGTGGGTGGGGCATTTTCAGTAGGGTTGGCTAATCGGATCCAAAATCGGAATTGATTAATCGCTCCCGTTCAATACATACAAATCGTTTTTATAGCAGTTCAAAGGAATCTCAGGTTAGAACGTTGTAAACGTATATGGGCCTGCAAAGTGCACCATACCATAATGCAGCACACTGCATAATCATATTACATAACAAATATTAAAGATCATCATTACATACGGATCTGGACCGTCATTATTTTGGTGCAACAACATAATGTATTTACCATGGAATTATTACAGAATGTCTCATTTCCTGATCTTGTTGCCAAATGACAAAATAAAGAAGACGATGATAGAGAATCGCCATCTTTGTTTCTACACGATATAATCCAATAGAGAGCTTTCTTTCACCTACAACAATGTTTCAATCGCTTCGTTTTTTAAATGGATCCAACGAGTATACTTCACTTGAAGATTATACTATTTGCCGTTGACAGTTTTTTGGATTTTACTTTAAAGTACCGACATTTTCAGCATATAAAGACAGCGTCAGAACTAAATAGAATCTCCTGCTCCCATTGGTTGAGAGATACATATTTATATGGAATTGTGTTTTGTATATTTTAATGACGTCCGTCATTGTCTTCTGTCTTTGTTTCAGGTAATACATCCCAACAATTAACCATTATCTTAGATTTATTTCCAAGCATTGCAATTACTATGTTCAATTAAACAAACTTAAGATAATTTAACATAGAATAATTGTCATGTTGGTGAATGGGATTTCTGCAAAATCGATTATCTAAGTTTTGCATCGCTGTCTCTTTTAGCAGACAGACTGATCGATAAACTGATTATTTACTTAATCATGTTAGCCCTAACTTTCATTCCTCCAATTTTTTATAGGATTTTAGATGGGGTGGGCGGTGGGGGTGATGTAGATATGGAGCGATATAATGGTAATATCAGGTGAGAAATTCTCCATAGGTCTCTCCAAGGTGTAACACTGCAAGAATCTAGTTTCAAAAACTGATTTTCTTAGGCAGGATTATTTTTGGTGTGTTTTTTAGCTGTTGTTGAAAATTGTCTGTTTTGCCAGCTGACAAACTGTGTGAGAAGGTGCAGTTTGAACATTAAAAAGAACACGTTTCTGTATATCGGATGAATGGCAAATGAGAGCAGTATTGTGTGTGGATGAATGAGTAGAAGTTGCTTTGTCAATTTTAAGTCAAAGTTTTCACCTTTGAGATAAATCAGATGCTTTCACGTGTCTACATGCATTTTCCTCTATATGAAATATCCACAAGGCGACTTATTCTCTGTTTATCATCTTTATTCTCATCCGCTCATTTTTGTTACACTTTCTCATGTTAATTAATTAAATTTAAATGTCATGCTAATACTAGGAAAGCGATAAGTTATATTATCAGCAAATTAGTTCGTTAACGGTATAAAATGGTTAATTGTTCTGTAATTTAAATGCATTCTTAACCGTATTGTATTAAACCGCTAATATTAATATATCCTCGTGTTTATCATTATAGACGTAGATGAATGCATAAGTAATCCCTGCTACAACGGTGCCACTTGTAGAGACCAAGTCAACGGTTTCCTCTGTGCCTGTGTGGATGGATACACGGGGCCGACGTGTACCAAAGAAATCGACGAATGCACGAGCAACCCGTGCCAAAATAATGCTACGTGTCGAGACTTTGTGAATTATTTCATTTGTAGCTGTGTGAATGGCTACACTGGAACATCCTGCGACACCAATATAGACGAATGTCAAAACTCCCCATGCAAAAACGATGCCGCGTGTCATGACCACGTGAATGGATTTACCTGTGAATGTGCCGATGGATATACAGGCATTTTGTGTGAAACTGAAATAGATGAATGCCAAAGTAACCCATGTAGAAACGGTGGAACCTGTACAGATCATGTGAATTATTTTTCATGCGGATGTGTTGATGGCTACACCGGTACTTCGTGTGAAACAAATATTAACGAATGTGCAAGTAACCCCTGCAAAAATGGGGCAACTTGTCTGGATTTTCTGAATTATTTCACTTGTTATTGCCAAGGTGGATATGCTGGAACACTCTGTGAAACAGATATCGACGAATGTTCAAGTAATCCATGTATAAACGGTGGAAAATGCAGGAATCATGTGAACCGTTTCTCTTGTGAGTGTGTTCCAGGTTACAGTGGACTTCTGTGTGGCACGGAGATAAACGAATGCATGAGCAAACCATGTCAGAACAATGGAACATGCACGGATCGCTTGAACTATTTCTCATGTGCATGCAAAGATGGATACGCGGGTGAAACTTGCGAAATTGACATTGATGAGTGTTCCAGCTCACCATGCCAGAATCGCGGATCTTGCATCGACCATGTTAAATATTTCTCATGCAATTGTGTACCTGGATTTACCGGTTCACTTTGTGAAACAGGTATTTTTTGCATTTTACCTTTAAAAGCATTAAAAAACAGCACATCATTTTAGATAAAATTAGACGTTTGAGCTACACCCTATCACTGTTCTTTAAATTTCACGTTCACACTTTGGTCATTGAGTTAATTAGTTTGGTTTGAAACGAATACAGACGAACTATAATTAATTAATTAATTTTAATTACTAGTAGATTAGATAATGATGATTTAAATAGGTATTGAATCAAATGCCAGTAGGCATATCAATGTTTGTTTAGTCTTTTGCATTTTTATTTTAGTTTTCGGGGATGTGTAGTTTTCTAAATGTCTGATCCAAAATAGCTTGAAAAATATTTTACACTATTTGTAGAAAAGGAACTAATTATGTCCATTTTTATTAGTTTACACAAATTTAATTATCTTGGGATCAAATAAAATATATCCTGGTTCCAAAGAAGTTCCGATCCCTGAAGCGTTATCATAATGGTACAAGTCCTCCTTATTGTATTCGTCATTAAACGACGTGAAGAAAAGAAAACAGAAAGATCAAGCAAATATATTTGTAACAAATCATCATTTCCTGTAAGTGAATATTTTTTTAAAACTCGCCCTTGCAACGAAGAAATTAAGAGAATAAGAAAGAAGAAATGAACGAAAGAAGAAACGAAAAGTAAAAGAAAAGGGCTTCTCTTGTGTGCAGAACCATGTGTGCTTCGATGCATTTTGCTTAACCAGGGTTCAAAACAACAATTTTTCCGAACATTTGTACAATACCGTTATACTCGTACAATAATGCATGAACTGTATCGACCATTATAGACCAAGCTTTCTGTCAATTCATGCGCCGGTCGGTCAGGATTTACACTGTTCATTTTATGCATTAGAGAGAACTAACGGCGTAAGCTGGGACATGTCGCTGCATTATGAGACAAGCTCCCTGTCGATGCTGTTCGCAGTCAAGAGGGCTTTATAAGCTAAAGAAAAATAGGATATGCTTTCGTAATATGTGGCAGAATGAGAGGACAGCGGAGTCGTAGAAATATGAATTAGAATTCTTTCAAAGATGAACATGAAGTCTGTATTGCTGAGCGTGTACAAAGGCCAGATGCTTACATCGAACTACGCTGTTCGAAGTTGGGGGAAAGTTATTCAAGGTGAAATGATATATTACAGGATATTGTTTTAAAAAGAACTACCAGTCTCCTAACTTGTTAATATATTGTTTATTTCTATTTTATTTTATCTGTTTTTGTAGACATAGACGAATGTGCAAGTAACCCTTGTTTGAACGGATCCACGTGTTTTGATTTCAATAATTTTTACGCCTGTGAATGTGTCCCCGGATACACGGGACGTCGCTGTGAAACAGGTTAGTTGATGATTTCATTATATTATCTTGCAGAATAGTTTATATAATCAGAGCAACAATGTTATCGGATTATTCGTTCTGTCGGTTTTGTTGAAGAAGTCTTAACTTGTATGGAGTAAAACACTCAAAAATATATATTGATTATTGCTTTGGATCTATTTTTCTCCGAAAAATACTAATATTCATTCTTTAGTAACTTTATCTCCATTCTTTCCCCATGGAAGAGAAAATGTTTTATCAGAAGTGACAAAGAAAAAAATGATCTTACACGTATTCTGCATATTTCAGAAATCGACGAATGTTCGTCTGGGCCGTGTAGACATGGTGGAGCGTGTTCAGATTTGGTTAACAGCTACAAATGTTACTGTCCCCGTGGATTTACTGGACAAAACTGCCAATTAGGTACAATATGTGATTGATTGATTTATTTATTGATTTATTGATTAATTTATTCGTTCGTTCGTTCGTTCATTCATTCATTCATTCATTGGCAAGTATTTCAATGTTACGTCTTTTGCGAATCCGATAATTGCACTCTGTAATTAAAGGTAGGAAATGCGCTAGTACATTTAAGTCTCTTTAAGAAAATTGATAAAAAGAATAAATGCAATGAATTTAGAGACCCCTGCCTAATCGCTAGAATGACTGTGTTACTTCAGTCAAAATCCACCATGTCACCGATAAGTTTAGCTGCAACCGCCAGTGTAGATAAAGATATACATGCAAACAAGACAGCTATCATTGTATCAATATTACTGGGAATTTTAGATTGACACTTGTTGCTTAGCATGAGTTTGTATCTGTCCTAAGTTTCAAGAGATGCTCTTGAGGGGCCATATAGACAGAAAGTCATCAGCGACTGTCATGAGTTTTGCATTTTACCGAGAACAAGCGCAGCGATACAAGCGATACACTCAGTCTGAATCGAATGTATACATACGATTGAGGATATTTTCACGAGGTATGGGAGCAAGATCGTTTGCGAGTTAAAAAGAAGGATTTCCACGCATACTAGCAAAGTATCGGTTTTCTAATTTATGCACCACATTGTTCATTTTTCAGATATAGATGAATGCGCAAGTAATCCTTGTATGAACGGCGGAACATGTCAACAAGGGACCGGTTACTTCAGTTGCACGTGTTTGAAGGGATACATAGGGGTAGCATGTGAGATAGGTATGTTGCAATAAACCTTCATTCTTCCTTTCTTTCTTTCCTTACTGGTTAGAGTGGCTACGAGCCTAATGGGGATAGTGCTAGTAGAGATCCTATTTTTAGGCTAGGAAAGGAGTTTGAGAACTGGTTTAATCAATGACCGATACCCCTCCCATACTCTTATACAAATAAGTAAAATAAAATAATAATACAGATTTATTATTGATTTTCTCAGTGCAAAAGAAGTGCTTTTTATTAATAAAATCTGATGAAATATTACAAACAAGAGAATTTAGTACTGTGTTTGTTACTCATTGTCATAAAATAAAATCGAAATATCCCAAAACTGTATTCGTGTGGCAATTAGTGGAAGCTCGCGCGACAGCAGACACTTCTATGGAGCTTACGTTTTCGTTAATTATAGCCTTGTTAAATTCTCACCATGCTTGCTTGGCGTGAATCATTATCAAGGTATGACAATTCATGCTACGAGATGATTACTGGTCACATATACCATTGGATCAAGATCCTAAGCCATTGAAACTTTGCGTTAAGGCTTTAACTACATTTTTTCACTTCCATTTCCTAAACTCGTTGATAGATTATCATCATATTTGACATGAATCACTAAGACGCTACGACGCTTGATTCTATGAGAAGCCACGAGAAGCTACTTGGTCCCTACTATCTTGGAGTCAAGGTGAGACACGTATGCGTTAAGGTTTTGGTCAAATAATTTTCGTTTGCTTATATTTCCTAAATCGATTGATGGATTTTAAATCACACTTGAGACAAATTAGTATGAAGTTAAGACAGTTAATTCCAGGACACGCTTACTCGCCCTTTGGTGTTGGTGTCAAGGTTGTCGTCAAAGAAAATGTGAGATAATTTATTTTGTGTGTAAAGGATTTAATTTTGCTAATATTTACTAAACTACTTTATCGATTTTCTTCATGCTTGGCATATATCATTAAGAGCTAAGACGATTTATTATGTAACACACTTTCATATATTTTACAGCAATGCTCTGATAGTGGGCTCGACATGCAGCAAAATGATACTAACAGCTGCCTCGCTAGGCGCTTGGAATTAAGAAGTTAGTGTTAGGACTGGTCAGCTTGGTGTCAGGATAATGTGACTGGCTGGGACATCATGCTACATGTCTGCGGCATTATGCTCCAGTGCTAGACATCACTATGAACGCCACACTGCAGACATCGTAGCAATATGACTAAAAAATTATTAAAACTAGGTTAAACAATCCAAGTCACACAGCACAATGATGTCCTATTTCCGTTCAGGCCGGTCACGCCATATATGCTAAACATCAAGATTACGGGCTCGATCAGTAACAGCCCGGGCTTCCAGTACGTCGATCCGACACTTGCAGACATGGACAGGTACCAGTCTAACTAGTACCACCTCGTGATAATCATTCGGCATAATAACACGAGTAGATTCCCACGCCTCAACAGACGTCGCTTCCCAATTTCTCTACACTCTGCCACGAGAAGAGCCTCTTTACACAGCGACTGTCTTGAAGTTATGGTAACTAATTCAGGGCGTTCTACGCGTTTAGTGAGCAATAGACCTCGTCCCTCTTCCCCAGGTAAGTTTCACGCGTTCCATGGGACTGTAGCCTAACTCCACGCAACGAGGATGATATTGCTCGTTCTACCAGTACCGTCATCTATTCTACCCTACCAGAGGGCGCGGAAAGATTCTCCCTTCCGAGCCTCCATTGAGAACGTTTTTCCGCCCTCGGAGCTTTGTCCTCGGACTCTGTGTCCATCAACAACATGCACCGACGCTCCAGCATCTGTTGATCTTACGAGGAACGGAGGTTTCAATTTTATTTACGTTCTCAGTCTGGGAGAGTCGCGTGCTTTCTGGCCCACCATCATCATCAGTTCGTCGGCGGTTCGAACATTTACACACACACTCCAGCGTTTCATTCGGAACCGCTGCAATGACAGTGATCTCCCTGCATTGGTGATGACATAGCCACACTCTATACGTATGGAACGGATGTCCTTGGTTGACACTGCTCATTTAATGAGCAATATTGTTACCCTGACTTCGTTGTTGGACTTAGCTCTCTATGGCTATGTTCCAACCAACAGAACATATGTTATCTTCTTCCACTCAGACTACATCATGGCATGCATGGGAGTCGGTCTCAGGCTAAGAGCTCGGCCTTTTTCCTCTACCGTATGTTTAACGTCCCGATGGACGAAGTGCGCTAACAAGACAGCAAGGAAATACAGTTACCTCCGTTTCGCAATCACAGCGTCGATACAGTGATAGTGCGGGGAATCAACAAAATAACACAGATGTCATTCATAGGACACAAACCACTGAAAGCCGTCTTATCGAAGCTCCAACAATTTCATACCATTCGGATATAGCAGCGAGAGGGTTCTATCGTTCGTTCCACACCATTTCCTTGCTCCCAACGGCACAGGACTCTCTACGTCTGGTCATCTTTCCATTTATTCACGCCCTATGGTTCATGATGGAAACGCCTCAGCACATTTTAAACGATACCCAAGAGGGATACTTTGCCATCTCTGTCGGTTTAGACGGGGGCATATCTTCAGGTCTGTATGTACAAGGCTCTCATGGCGTTCCTGCAATTTACCAACAGAATCGTATATCACTTCAGGGCACCCCGATTGCGGCTCCACCTCGGCCCGGGGTCTTCCATCATCTGACGAATCGAGTAATGACGCATGGCCGGACCATTTCTATTGCGTCAACATCAAGTTACCCGGACAACATTATGCAGCGAAATTAGTGAATTAGTTCTAACCAGTCATGATAGCCTTTGTTACCAATCTGGACTTCTCTCATCAACAAGGCAAACTCCGTCCTAGTAGCATCTCCACCATTTGTTCACCGACGTATGGACTTCAATACACAGGCACCATAATGTCTCCCTCAGGATTGGTCACTGAAAGGCCGATTGTAGGATCTTACATTCAAAGAATTCTATCCGCACGGAATAGCTCAACGTGTCAGCGGACATCATGATCCAAGGTCGCCTTCTGTATTGTACGAGTGGAGTCCTCATGTTTGCCCACTGGATCATGCTCTCATCATGTGCACCCAGCTGAGGCACCATCGGTGGAATTGGAGCAACCTAACGTGGATCACGGTGGGTATGCATCTACGTGTCCACCCGTTCGTGGTTAGTCTTTACCAATGCAAGTACGAAAGGCTGGGGAACCCACACACTACCATCATTTCGGAACACCAGTAGTGCATTATCTCCCCAGGAATGATATCTTCAGATCAATAAATCTGGAAAGGACGGACATTGTAAAAACTTTCATTGGGACAAGAATGTTTAGAAGGCAAGGGAGTTCTCATTCTGTGTGACAACTCTACAGTGGTGACTTTATCTCAACACAGGATTATATCAATCCTATAATGGTGATTTATCCCCAACAACAAGGAGGACCTCAGTCCCCAGATCTTTGCGTCCTGTTGTGAGACTTATCTCAAATAACAAGGAGGAACTCGATCCTATAATGGTGATTTATCTTCAAGAACGAGGAGGAACCCAGTCCCCAGACCTTTGGGGCTTTATGAAGTAGTGTTGTCGTCAACAAGCCTTACACGTTCACCATATACAGGGTCTCCTCAACATACAGACCGACCCTTCGTCACAGAACAATTGACTAATACAGAAGGAATATTCTTTCCATCCCTCGTTTCTCACTCAGATCTGTATCCGATGAGACCGACTACTGGTAGGCCTTTTTGCGACAATAGAGAATACCAAAAAATAGATGCTTTGTCTCTCCCGTCCCAGAGCGAACAGCTTGTGAAGTGGACGCCTTATCGTTGGATTGGACCAACCTGAACTTGTACACCAACCCCCAACACCTCTGATTCCAGTGTGATTCAGAAAGCAATGGAATCAGTGTGTAGCCTCGTCCTCATCGCACCACTACGTCGGGAAGAGTTGTTGATTAACTACTTCATCAATCTTGCATTGGAAACTCCGCAGAATTCAAGGTTTCCTTCATCTATTCGTATATTCACGACAGTAGTTGTTTTATCTGTCTGGATCATCTCAAACAGGCCCTCAAATTCAACATTTTCGCAACCAGTCGTGGAGATAAACGCTTAGGCGCTATGGCCATCCACTCCGAAGCATATGAAGTCCAGAGCACAGTGTCACCCAGTGGTGCCCAAACGTGCGTATCTTACCTCTCCAGGCTCTTTGAAGAGAGCAAGTTAGCACCTGGTACGATCCAAGGTTAACGCTTCACGATCGCTGACACCTTTCGTCATCATCGGAGAGAGGATATCGGACAAACCCAGGACTTATCCGACCTTCTCACCAACTTAGTGTCTACACGGCCGGAAACGTTAACCCTAGGCCAAAAGTGGAACCTATTTTTGGGATTAACCTGACTGGATATAGACACATTTTGAACTATTTTCAATGGCATATCTGGCGCTCCTTTTCCCACCAAATCTCCTTCCTCATAGCATTACCAACGTCAGGCATAATTCTTAGACAAGACGGGTCAGTTTTATTTATAACGGCATCCTCTTTCATTGCCGAAAGCTGTCTCTCTTTTATGGGTAGTTAATCTCTGTCACGAACCCTGTCTACTCAACTAAATGCCACTTACAAGATGTAGTATGTGCTTTCAGGTAATTTATTAATATGAACAGAGTCGTTTCGTCGATGGATATCACGCCTCTTTCTACTTATTAAAGGACAGTAATATCGATTGCAACAGAATATCACGTCCTGGAGTAAGGAAGCCATTCTCTCAGCATATAGGGAAATAACCTTATATGAACGTTTACGCACTTCACCTCATGAGTTTCGAGCAGTTGCCATCAACCTAGTATCAGACCGGAACGGTTCATTAGCCGACATCAATAAAACATATTTGCGGGGGTAAATTTAATCCCTTTTCAAGCCGCGCCCTGACAGATGGAATTTCATCCAGTCAGGTTACATAGAAGCTGTTCTATTACCTTAGGGGACGGGAGATGATATCTCTGGGGTAAAGGGATGTACCTCTCCACCTCTTATATATTCTCCTAAGGTATTATGATTGGGTAAAGTATTCCAAGAGGAACACGATTTTTCCTAGTGAAATATGTTTCTCAGAAAATACTTACCCAACCATAATGCACAAACACCCTCCAATCCTCTCCGCAGTTACATCCATAGGAAGCGTGCCTTCTACTCCAGTACTAACTGGATTATTCTTGCACTGTGCCGCAAGTCTTATATGTAAGGGGATATCACTCTGCAGGACCGCCAAATAGATCGGAAGACAACTGTTGGCGGTAGTTCTAAGGTACTGTGATTGGGTAAAGTATTTTCGAAGAAACATATTTTATTAAGAAGAATTGGTATCGCCAGATTTGCAAAGTTTATTTTATTGTGTTCTGATTTCTACATAGAATTATGAAACCTGTACACAAAGAAATCTTAATATTGTTAGAAAGAAACGTAATGTTTTTCTATAAACTTTTGGAAAAATATCGACAGAAGACTTCAACACGAGATTTATCTCGTCCAGGAAGCTAATGGATATTATGATTCAATTGGATTTCCTTTTAGATTTTTGTGAAGGTCGGAACAAACGGGAAGGGCACACGATCTGGATGATTTTCTGTGTATTGGGTGTCAAACCTATGCAACGGTTATATTTTGTTTCTAAATACATACAAACGTTATTTACACTCTGGTTAATATAAAACTGACATATGATTCGATCCCTCTCTGTAGTTCTTGAAGAGATTAGCTGTTATTATAGCCCTTTTCTTTCCTTTTCACGGGTGATAATCGTTCATTTCAATTTAAGAGTTAAAAAGCTTTTCTTATAAAGTCCTCTGCGTCTGTCATATTTAAATAGTGAAAATTGTTATCTTAGTTTCAACACTTATAACATTCATAATACATGGATATACACTTTGACCGCCATCGCTGGCAAAACTTAATATTTGCGCATTGAAGAGCTTCTAAGTTCAAAAATGGTTCAGAATTCAACGGTCGGCAATTACAGGCTGGAATGAAGCAGAATGTATTATATTCAGTGTAAAGTTTTGTGTCTACAATGACTTGAAAACGGATCTTTGCATATTTTGTGAATTTGTGAATTTCTGTAATGAATTTGAATGAACCCAATATATTTTCAACTCGAATGACCCATGCCCTATTGCAAAGAATGTAGCTTATGTAACTACTTGGAGAAAGTGTATATTGGTTTAGTATTGAAGAAATATAGAAAAGACAACAGAGAAGTACAATTAAAGTACGAGAATATATACACATTGAGCAGAGATTACATACATAGTGAGATAAATGTCTGTAAAACTGAAAATTCATACGCAACCTATTTTTGACTTACAGTACCAGCTGACACATTTAACCAGATCGTTGTTCCTATCGCCATCTCCATAACTTCCGGTGTCCCACTCCTCGCCATTTTGGCATTCTGTATTGGATTCTGCTGTCGAAAAAAACGTAAGAATGGATGATGGATTCTCTCTCTCTCTCTGTCCGTCTGTCTGTCTACCTTTCTCTCTCTCTCTCTCTCTCTCTCTCTCTCTCTCCCCGTCTGTCTGTCTACCTTTCTCTCTCTCTCTCTCTCTCTCTCTCTGTTGACCACAGTTTCAGATTTACACGTGTTCACATATGGCACAAGTCTTTGGTCATATATTTTATGCACACTTTAACACTGTAACATTCAAGAATCTTTTTATTTATTTAGTGACGCAGCTAACAGGTACTCAAACATTTAATTTGAGCTAAAGCGTAACCTGAAAAAGAAGTCAAAAAATCGTTCGATCCCTTGGATAGAAGTTCAGCTTCCTTCTGTACTTTTGAATTTGTGAATTGTCTTAGACATACCATGAACATCATTTTTTATCATTCTTTATAGCATTTAGAAACAATTTAGATGCAAAAAATATGAACCAACATGATGATTGGGAATTGTACCGATATTAGAGGATTACAGTTCATCGGTCTAAAGTCGAAAATTGTTCCAGTCGTTATAAAACATCTCATGTGTGACTTATATTTCTATGTACGATCGTCTATGCCAATATTTGTGATATTTGCATTTCTGCACAGTTGTTATTAATATCTTGGAACGCGCAAAAGAAGGGTTTCAGTGAATTATCACTGCACACTACATACATGGCTCCACATTGACAAAGTCTCTTAACTTGAGTGTACGCAAACCAGCATGAAATTGCCTTTATCGTAAGTCGTATGCTTGCTAGATTGTTACAAGTCAAGCTATGCATATTTAACAGATATATGTATTGAAATGTATTGTTACCTTGCAGTCTCGTGTATATTAATTTGTTTATTTATTGTAAGCTATCAAAATCAGAATTTCTGAGTACACCCAAGTAAAGGATTTGTTTCTCAATAAATCCGACTGGAGATCATACAAGTGTGAGATCGAGATTTCACTCTCAACCAATCAAATTTGTCGTTACTACAGTACATGTTTGTTTTCTGATTGGCTGACACAAACTCGATGTCTCAAATTCAAATTCAGACTCAGAAGTTGTGTGATTTCCAGGCCTACCCTCATATTGGTTAAAGTCCTCCTGCAAACTCGAACCCAAATTGCATAGCTTACAAAAATAAGCCAAATGAAATGCAAGATATTTCAAAGCAGCAATACATTTAGATACAGATGTCGGTTCAATGTGTATAGTTATTTTTTAACAACTGAATAATTACAAAATCTATGTCAAAAGTAATTTTGAGTTTGAGTGAGCACTCAAGTTGAGGAATTTTATAGATACAGGGTCAGTTCTTTTTTTAAAATTGTCTCAACTTCAGGTAAGCCAGACTCACAGTACCTTAACATAATAGGAATTTTCTATACAGAAGCCTCGAGGTTATTGTGGTCCTTTTTCCAGCTCGTCTGGAACCAAAACCTCGTCTAGAATATTCATTCATAGGATTTTGTCAGTTATTTCTTTTCTTTTTTGTATTTTAGATTAGACTATATTCAGCATACTAAAGTTATTTATTTTCTTTTCACAGCAAAAGAAAATGAATTTAGAAGGTGAGAAAACTTGAGTTCAATTTTCTTATTCCGTTTTTTTTTTTCAAGAGGTATTTAAGTCTTATATTTACATAAAAGAAAGTTATCAAGTTACACCTAGTACGCAATGTCATGTAATATACGTAATAGAAACTTGTCAGTTTATATCTTGGACGCAATGTCCTGTAATATGTGTACTAAAAAAAGGTGTCAAGTAATATTCGTAATAAAAAGTCGTCAAGTTACATCTAGGACTCAATGGCATATAATATACGTAATAGAAAGTTATCAGGTTACATCTAGGACGCAATCTCCTTTAACATAAGGTAGTAAAATGTTATATTACATCATGTAAAATTCGTAATAAAAAGCTATCATGTTACATCTATTGCGCAGTGTCATGTAATATTCGTAATAGAAAGTTATGTTATATCTAGGACGCAATGTCATGTAATATGCGTAAGAGAAAGTTACCAAGTTACATCACTGACGCAGTGTCATGCAATATACGTAATAGTGGGGCCCCGAGTGGCCGAGTGGTCTAAAGCGCTTTCCGTTACGGATCACTGCCATCCCACCTCTGTCTGCGTGGGTTTGAGTCTCGGATTCGGCCAATGTGGGTATGTGAGAAAGCTTGCCAGTAGCTTCTCGTGGGTCGGTGGTTCTTCCCGGGGTTTGTCTCCGGGTTCTTCCTCCACCATTGATACTGGCCGCCATGTATAGCCTATTGTGTGCTGAAAAATGGCGTTAAACCCTACAACAACAACAACAATATACGTAATAGCAAGTTGTCAAGTTATATCTAGGACGCATTGTCATGTAATATACGGAAGAGAAAGTTACCAGATTACATCTAGGACGCACTGTCATGTAATTTACGTAATAGAAAGTTGACAAGTTACATCTAGGACGCAGTTCCATGTAATATGTGTAATATAAAATTATCAGGTTGCATCTAGGACGCAGTGTCATGCAATATACGTAATAGCAAGTTGTCAAGTTACACCAAGGACGCAGTGTCATGTATTATACGTAATACAAAGTTGTCAAGTCATACATAGGATGCGGTGTCATGTAATATTTGTAATAGAAAGTTGTCAAGTTACATCTAGCAGGCAGTGTCATGTATATCGAACATTCCTTCCACACTTAATTAATTTACATCAGTGTGCAAGTAAATATAACGGTAATATATGAATACACGGAATATCATACCATAGTTTCGATTACTCTACAGGAATTCTTTTGATGAACTTGAAAACAAGCTGACCTTCGATAAAGATTTTGTTGATGGAGTAGTTTTTGAGTTTACAACAAAACTATAATCACCTACGAGGTAAAACTCTCTCTCTCTCTCTCTCTCTCTCCTGCTTGCTGTATGTGATTTCGCTACAATGAGTAGATATTAAAATGTTCAAATAAATACAATTTTCTTGGACTTGCCCAGTTAGCTATTATTCATTGCATTCATGTATAACTTGGCATGCCCCGGACCTGAGCGTAAGCTGAAATAGGAATACATAAGATGATGCATATCGTTTGCCACTCCACAACCCTTCTCCTCGTACCTTATTTACTTTCCAGATGAAGGGAATGGAAACGGTACAGATTTTTCCAAAATAATTATGTCAAGAATCGCTTCTTGAATGCTTATTCAATATCTCGGTATACTGTTATATACAAGAATCTTCTCACAAATGCGTCGTTGAAGAACTTTAATGATAAGCTCTTTGTTAGTCAGAGCTGGCGAGGCGACGTCATTGCCAATTGTCTAATTTTCTGTTGTGTAACTTAATTAATCACGGATTCATAGAAATTGGGTTTTGCAGAAGTCGATAATTTAATCATTAGCCTTCATAAAAACAATTGTCTCATCTCGCTCACATATTTTCAGTTCTTTCTGCCCATGCATGAATTTTATCCGATCTTTAAGCTTTTATGAAGTGGGAGACGACATGTATGAAAACATTTCGCCGAGCAGAGACTAAATAAGTGATGTCATGCCTAAGAATGAGTTCATACCGAAAGATATAATAAAACCATTGAAATTTCTATGGATCCGTAGTTAGGAAACGTAGGTCAGCTAACGTCGGCCCTACTTGGACTTGTCAATATACAGTTGGTTATGACATCGCGCCCTGCTTGGACTTTTCAAAATACAGTTGGCTGTGACGTCGCTTGTTCTGCGGGGTGATATTCGAGATTTGGACAATCTACGATCTCTACTTGTATGCCGTACATACGGCTAGGCAGGTCTTAGCCTTATCACGCCATTAGGTCATAGACGCAGGGTGAATTCAGGATACGCAATCGTAACGGCAATACCTCCATTGCCCTCGAGCCAAGAATTCGGTCTTCCTTGGCTTTCTTGTGACGGTCACATTTCCTACGTTAGGTTCTTTTTGTACGACTGACTCTTGTTAGCACACCATTTTGTTACCTGAAGCATCAAATATTCGTTAAAACTTTCATTTCTATAGGTTTACATGGTACACATCTTGCCATCTCGTTTTCGAACGAGACGAGTATGCAATAGGAATTCAAAGCATGCTAGCCATCTGCTTATTTATCTTCATTCCATCACATGTTAAATACTTGTTCCACAAATGTTTAAAGCTGAAGAAACTATTGGTATTTGTGGTTATAAACATTTTATATGTTTAGAGCTGAAGAAACTACCGGTATTTATTTTATCTTTTCAGAAAGCTGATGAAATCGTATCGTGTGTTCTTTTATATGCACGTTGGTGTCAGGATGTTTCTTGGATGGAAACGCCATTCTATACATGTGTGAAGCCAATAAATCTGAATGTTTACCGTAATTGGTTACGGTCGGATGTGTACTATTGCAGAAAATTAGAAAGTGAATGTGTAACACCTTTTACATTTAGTGTTCAGCCTCGTCTTTAGTAAAGACTCTAGTTCTGAAAGACAATATATTACATTGCAGAAGCGTGATGCATGCCATTGCAATTCATGAACAGCATAGGAAACAAAGGCAGAACCACCAGAGCTAAACAAATGAATCATCGATGATTGTTCTAAACCTTTTATAGTGTTTGTGGGTAATTGTGTTTGTCCACGCTTTTGTTTGTAATTATAGTTTGTTTTTACACTTTTTACAATGTGCAAGTGCTATCTACGTTTACGGGTAAAAGTTTCCCAAACTTACTACCGATACGGATCCAGCGTAACATCGGCTGCCACAGTTCAACATAAGTAGAAAAATTTAAACTAACGGCTGACGTAGTCGCTCGTTTTGGTAACCAAAACATTTCATAGACGGAAGGATAATAACGGAAAACCCGCTCGAATGATCGTAGCTCTGAAAAGTGACATATGCTGAAAATAAAGCAGTCAAGAGTATGTTTGATTGTACATTGACTGTTCCTGCTAGATCACCACTATAATGGAACAAATGTCTGCGTTAAAAGTGCATTTTAAACGAAGTTTACTATCACTACAATCAACGTTGCTGTTGAATGTACAATATTTACTTTTTCTAGTTGGTAAAACAGAAATATCTACTGTCACACTCTTACTGCGATTAAAAATCTTATCTCACATCGGCCTCAAAGACAGAAATGCCATGGTCAGTGACTACAGTTTTGACAATTATAAATAACACTTTGATAGTCAGCAGCTCGTGCAAAAGATGGAGTAAAGCAGTTTTGACAATGATTAAGTCACGATAATTTTACTAAACCATACAAAACAATAGTCGATAATCAGTTATATCAAGAAAAAAGTATATGCATGGTCAGAGGTGTGTCTACATCGATATAATATCGCCTATTCGTAGCTGCAGTGATTAGGCTTTAATTTTACCGATAATCGGTACAGTTTTGCTCACATGAGAAAGTTCGGTGCAATCACAAGTTCGTCATTTTCTACGTTTCGTGGTCTAACATCATTCAACCATAACAAATTCTTCCCGTATATTGAATATGTCAATTCATACACACCTAAGGGTTATTAATTATCAATAACGTGTACATAATTTTAAAACATTGTTCTTTGTATATCATTGTTTCGCATATTATTTCTTTCTTGATGAATTAAATAAACCTACTGGTACGGGTGACCGACGTATTTATCAGCAGTAATTATCAATGGTTTGGATCGAATCATTATTTTGTGCCTCTACAAATTTGTGTTATGCTTGTGTGTGTGTGTGTGTATATATATATATATATATATATATATATATATATATATATATATATATATATCCATGCCTGACACGTGGATCCAGTGCACTTGAAAGGACTTTTATTCGCCAGATGATTTGTATTCTTTATATATATATATATATATATATATATATATATATATATATATATATATAAAGTTTATAGAAATGTAGGAAGGCTGGTCACACGTATGTAGGCATTGTAATAGATTTTGGAGTATGTGCATTTAGTTATAGCCCCCCCCCCCTCCGTTTTAAGGAATTCTTAGATTTTTGTGATTACTTGTTTGATTATGAGAACTCGGTCCTATGGAAATATTCCTCAGGCCGAAATAATTAGCCAGTTACTAGGAGCAAACGTCACGGAGTGAAGTGTTAGTGACTTTCCATGATGTCATGGTTTACGTTTGGTGCATTCAGGTTAGAGCAGCATGTGTGTCCCTGTCGTTCCATAGTCCCTATTAAAATATAGTGGTGTACATTGGTTGTGTGACTCCAGGTGCAGTATTTATTATAGGAGTCGGGTAAATTACACAATGGAATAAACAAGAAGGGACTGTTCAGTTGTCGGCCGGTACCGTTTATGTCGCCATGGTGGCAAATGCGATGCAGTTTTACAGGGGAAATGTGGCTCAAAACCATGATTTCACTGGTCTAAGATGGCGTAGCAAAAATAGTTCCCTGTGTTAGGACGCATTGTATAGTTTTACGGCGTGAAACGCTGACGGTACGGAACGTTGATGAAGAGAAACCACGCAGATGTGCGTTTGATAGACAATTGGAAAATTGTGAGATATGTGGTCTTGTATTGATTAGAGTAAAATTATTTACAGAATGGACAAGTTGGGCTTTCTAATTTACAACAGAAGTTGTATGGAGGTCTTTAGAATTAGGGGAAACTTATTACTTCTAGCAGAATCGCGCCAGGGTTTGACACCGCTCGGTCAAGCATGACCCCTGGGTTGTAACAGTATGTATGCATGTAAGTGTATGTATGTATGTATGTATGTATGTATGTATGTATGTTCATATGTACAATGGTATTTACGTATGTACGCAAAGTTGTTGCTCTTTTAATTGTATAACATTCATAACTTCAGTATCAAAATTGATTCAATACATATATGAATAAGGTCAGATAAAACATCCACTGACAGAACTATTGAATATATGAGTGTCAAACCATTGAGTTGTGTGCATTTATTTTCGTGTTACTGGTTTTTTAATGCACTTTAGTGTTTTGTATGGATCTTTCATCACATAATATTAAAATATGAAACATCGCCCGTGTAAGCGTACTTGAAGAATCGTGGAACATGTTTAGAAATACACAGTAGCTTTTCAAACACCTTTCTCATGACGAGGATAAATATCAAAATCAAGTATGCTTACATTAAAATGAAATTCACCTAAACGTTCTAGCGAGCGCTTTCATAATGATGATAAAGATGTGTACGTATTAATGAAAATAGTAATTGTTTATTACAACAACAAAAAAACATCCAGAACATGTGAAATAGTGGAATTGGTCTGCTCGGCTAAAGTGGGTATTTCAGAAACCTTGCCATTAGTTTCCCGTGGATCTATGGTTCTTATCTGGTTTTCCCGGGTCCTTCCTCCATCATAACATACGGATAGCCATATGTAGGCTACAAGAACAACTTCATACAACAGTATGGTTCCTCCGTGGACACTTCACCTTCGTCTGGCAATATTTTCATGGGAAGAATACTATAGCAAAAGTTTCGTAAAGAAGCACCATATAGACTCCTAAAATGGTGTAGACTCATTGACGACATAGAATCGAAATCAATCGAAACGGGCGACAATTTCATAATATATTTTGAATTCGCCAGTAACTTTCACCTTACGATGAAATTTACGTCCGAGTCGTGGAACAGGTCTAGTACCTCATACTATACTCGATCTGACCTTCTGGAAGGGAGCACAAAAACTGACATGTACTCTAAATCTACTGACTAACAGTATCTACTCTCGACCTGCTGCCCCCCCCCCACCCCCACCCCCAAGTAATAAAAAATCGCTCTTATGGTATGTGCATACTATCCAAACGCCATGATGTGTTTACGTCCTTTGTCCACAGCTCAGAATTAGACCAAAACATACCGGTTCGCTGTGTGACAGGCATAAGAACACGCTCGTCTCCTGATTTCGCAAAACTTTATATTGTTATATCTCTTGTTGTAAATTGTCCCTAGTGATTCAATACGTAGGAGTCCAGAATCTTTCGCAGATTTTGTGTCAAGTGTTTGTATCGTATATCGTGTTTTGTTTTTTCCCTGACGAAAACCTTGTTTAGCTGGAAACTTTGGGAAACCGTTTTGAATTGGCGCCATTATCAGTGTTTCTCTCTCTCTCTCTCTCTTTCTCATCAGAGGCGGTCATACAGACGTAGAGTCTGGTTCTTTTAGACTTTGTTGTGACTGGATTTCAATTTTAATTTCTGATGAGAAAAGAATGATTGTGTCCAATTGACGTGCCTGTGTACAAATTCGAAAAGGTACAAGGTTCTAATGTCTCAATGAAAATAGAGTCAAAATAGAAAAGGTATGAGCTGTAAAGAGTGTATACAACTACAGAATATGTTAATGATATAACTTGTAAGTACACCTGGATGCCTTGGACTTTACATCTTTTTCTTACTTGCCTTTCCATAGCATGTCCTCGCGGACGGTTTACCCAGTTGCCTAGTACAGACTATTGCCTCGCTTTAGGCCATTCGGGCTTTCGTAGGCAAATCCCTGCTTCCTAGATCTTCATTTTCTGGCGCTAGACTCTCAGTTTCTAAACGTTGGGTTTTCAGTATTCAGCATACTTGACTCTTTTAAGTTTTGGGAGAATTGTGGCACTTGATTTCCAGTTTCGAAATTTCTTGCCAAGACCTCAATGCATGTGCAACCATAAGGGCTCGTATCGTTTCTTACAATTTACGTACAAATCATATATGTACCGTAAAATCCTATGATTATACACAGTTCACGTGTGATTTGTAGGTAAATTGTTGTTGTTGTTGGGTTTAACGCCATATTTCAGCACACGATAGGCTATGCATGGCGGCCAGTATTAATGGTGGAGGAAGAACCCGGGAAAACCCCGGGAAGAACCACCGACCCACGAGAAGCTACTGGCAAGCTTTCTCACATGCCCACATTGGCTGAATCCTAGACTCGAACCCACGCAGACAGAGGTGAGATGGCAGTGATCCGTAACGGAGAGCGCTTTAGGCCACTCGGGGCCCCGTAGGTAAATTGTAAGTGTGTCTGTGTAATTTGAATTTTTAACGTAGCTTTAACAATTTTTCAGCCACATTTCTACGATATCTGCAGTGTGACAGTCACATTATCCAGATACCAGACCGACCAGTCCTAACACTAACCTCTTAATGCTGAGCGCCAAGCGAGGCAGCTGTTAGTACCATTTTTGTAAGTATTTAAATTGTAAGCAACGATACGAGCCCTGGTGGTATAATATGGACAAAACAAACCACGAAGATATGTCTCTCCGTACGTAAATAACACCATTGTCAGGCGAAAAATAAATACTTTGTTCCTTTGGCACTTTTCATTACATATTTGCAAACGGTTTTCATGCAGTGATTAGTGAAATAAGTGTCATTTTCGACAATCAGTTCAGCCTAGAAAGATAACGAAAACAAAGTAAAAATAATGGAGAAAGAGAGCAATTGGGAATCCCTGCATTCCTCCTACCACAGAAGAAAAAAGAAACTAATTTGCACTAGTCAGTTGCGTAGCTACTATATTTGGGCCACTATGCATAGATTACCGATGGGTCCCTGCCTTATCTATAATGTAAAAAAAAAAAATTTTATTGGCCCCTATACTTTGCATACTCTTGCTATGGTAGGTACGCCCCTGGCACTGGTCCCAGGTAAATGTATTGTTGCATATAACAGCAAGCCAAATAGTGATAAGATTGACGGTGAATAGCGAATCTAAGGTTATTATTTATTCAAACTTGCGCGACGATTACATGAATGTTTAAGTAGGAACATTCCACACACACGCACACACACACACACGCACACATGCGCGCCGGTGAAAGAGAATACAAACACTAAAATCACATTTCAGAATTGTACTAAACTGACGATTTCGTCACAGAATATTTTACATTAATTGTGAATAAGAGCTTTGGAAATATTGTACTTATTATGGAGAGCTCTTTCATGATTCATTCGAAATAAGAACTAACGTTCGGGTATATTATCAGTGTAAAGACTAGACATACATTTAGTCAATCGGTACATTATTCTACTCCAGTGTGTTAACGAACAAGAGGGTATGTGTATATGTGGGTATGCTAGTCAGTAACTACACCATGAGAGGGTGGAAATCCAGCAGGAGAGGTAACAAACATTTAACTGTATCTCCCCGGTAAAGCTTAAAAAGTTGGTAAATTAATGGCCAGTGTCCATGTACGGACTGGTACATGCAGATGCATGTAGAAGTCTATGGTCCAACTTATTTGATGGATGATTATTTGTCACGACGGAACTTTATATTCGGAATTGTCATCGTTATAGTGTTTTGTTCATGGCATGATTGAGATCTGGTACTGTTTCACTGATAACTGCGTCATACTTCCGGTGATCGCCGGTCACGGTTATTTCCCCGATAAAGTTTCTGCACATGTTTATATGTACTTTAGTTTCCTTTTGTTTAAGTCCTAACAAACGTATGATATTATAAGTATTTTGAAAGATGGAGTTCTTTACAGAAATTAACCAGCCTTTTTCTTGGCGAAGCTGAACTATAAACAAAATAACGTGCAATAGGTCACATATTTCATTCCCGAGCCCACTTAATAATGCCCGAATATTCTCACAGACGCTAAATTACACACAATCAGTCATTATTGCTCATATTCTAAAGAAACACTTTCCTTTAAATCAAAACTAAGAAGTGTCTAAATCCAAGCCAATAAACACCACCAAATATGGATAGGAGATATTCTCTAAACACGGATTAAGAGTGCATTCATGGAATTAATTACCATGATCCGAGTCCTGGGCTTGATCATGTCCTCTGGCAGAGTGCACCACATATGCTGAGGTAATCAAAACATCGCTCGAGCGTTTGCGTCAGTTCGTGAAATAACTGTGTGTATATGGCATAGTGCATGATATTTTTAACGACAACAAAGGCCGGAATTGATGTGATCGTAACTTTGCATCCTTCTCCTGCCATAGTGTTCCATGTGAACAAAAGTAGTTTACAATATGGTTCTTAATGGCGATGAATTACATCCGATGTTTATTTTGCGACTGACGAAAATGACCGAGCGATGTTCCGATCGATGCCGCACTGAAAAGTCTGACAATGTTCTGACTGTGCCTTTGTTTCCTTCTGCCATCCTAATGTGCCATGTGAGCAAATGTAGCTCCGAATATAGTTCACAATGGCTGCGAATTACATGCGAAGTTTGACTCTGCGCCATAGTCGCTAAATAAGCGAATCCGCTATCTGGCGATTTACTATCCAATTCTGGATATTATACTTACGCCGATCGACTCCGATGTCACGTCTATATATTACGATCAACAAATTAGTTCCAAACACGAGGCTCCATTACTTTGTGTTTAGAGCTAAAGAAACTACTCAGCAGTGTTTTGTAGTATCTTTTCAGAAAACTAATTACATTTTTTATGTGGTCTTGTTTATGATATGTTGGTGTCCAAAAGAGTTTATAGGATAGAAACAGCTTTCTACACCTGTGTGAAGCCCAAAAAATAGGAATGTTTACAATAGTTTGATACAGTCGGATGTTTACTATTACATACATTAGAAAGCAATCGTGTTCCATGTTTTAACATGTGTTGTTCAACCTTGTCTTTTGTAAAGACATAATTCATGCAAGACTACATTTTAATTGTAGGAACATGGTGCATGTCATTGAAATTCATGGACAACTTAGAAAACAAAGACTAAGTCAAAACAGCGGAATCAGCGACGATTATTCTTAGCCTTTCTTGGTGTGTGTGTATATATATATATATATATATATATATATATATATATATATATATATATATATATATATATATATGTATATATATATATATATATGTATGTATATGATTGCTTTTTTAAATTATAATTTGTTTTTATACTTTTACAATGTGTAAATACTATTGATATTTACGGGTAAAAGTTTCCAAAAGTTACAACCGATTTGGATCGAGCGTAGCATCGGCTGTGCCTGTTCAGGTAAAAAGAAAAATTACAATTATCGACTGTCATAGCCCCTCATTTTGTACTTTCGATTTGGACCGATCGATGCATCATCTGTGCTTGTTCAGGGTAAAAAGAAAATTTAAATTATCAACTGACGTAACCCCTCATTTTGTACTACCGATTTGAATCGAGCGTAGCATCGGCTGTGCCTGTTAGGTAAAAAGAAAATTTACAATTATCGACTGACCCCTGGAGCATTTCATAGAGAGTGAAAAATTTCAAACCCGCTGGAACGATGATAGCTCTGAACAAGTGACGTGTGCCGATAGTAAAATAAGCCAAGAGTTTGTCTGAATGTACATTGGCTATTTGTGCAAGAATACCAAATTAATGGGACAAATGTCTGTTTGCAAAGTGCAATTTGACTGAATTGTGATATCACTACAATCCAGGTTGCTCTTGAATGCACAGTATTTATTTTTCTCGTTGCTAAAACAGACAATTTCTGCTGGCACACTCTTACTGCCACGAAAAATACCTCTCTTGCATCGTCCTGAAAGATTGAAATGCCCTGATCAGTTCTTAAAGTTTTGGCAGTTGTGATTGCGGCCTTGGTAACCAGCAGCACGTGCAAAGAATAAATAAAGTAGTTTTGACAATGATTTAACATAGCCCCGATCATTTAACTACACCATACACAAAAACAACTATACCGCTCCGGTGGCCTAGTGGTCAGAGCGCCCGCCTCGGATGCGGGAGGTAGCGGGTTCCAACCCCGGCCGAGTCATACCAAAGACTTACAAAAATGATACTAACATAGTACAAAAATGGTACTAACAGCTGGCTAGTAGGCGGTCAGCGTTAAGAGATTAGCGTTAAGACTGGTTAGTCTGGTGTCAGGATAATGTAACTGGGTGGAACATGATGCGACATGTCTGTGGCATGATGCCCCAGTGCTAGATATCACTATAAAACTGCCACACTGCAGATATCATAGCGATAGGACTGAAAAATTGTTAACGCTGCGTTCAAAAGTCAAAATCACACACACACACACACATCGGCCTGAAGAAAGAAATGCTACGGTTAGTACAAAGATGGAAGAAAGCAGTTATGTTAAAGGTTAAACATAGCCCTGTTCATTAAACTACACCATACACCAAAATAACTGGGGAAAAAATTATATCAAGCACAACGTCATTGGGTAGAAGTGAGTTTACATTGAATTAATTTCGCCCTTATGTAGCTGCAGTGACTCGGAGTTACTGTTACTGATAATCCGTGCAGATTTACCAGAATCAATAAGTTTGTTACGCCTAATTGTCCCCCTTTTTGTGCAACAAAGCCAAACGTAGTACATTTCTTTGTCAAAACATCATTAAGCCTTAGCCAGTAACACGTATACTTTGAAGATGTCATTTCCTACATACGTAAGTGTAATTAAGGATCATAAGTTTCAGAATTGTTCTTTTATGAATGTCATGTTTCTTATGTTATTGTTTCTTATTTAATTATTTAATTCATTAGATCTATTTGCACATATGACCGAAGTATTAACGGCTGGGATCTGTAAATTTGGGTGGATGTACACATTAGATTTTTTGTATGTATGTATTTATGTTTGTATGTGTATGTACATGAATGTGCGTGTGTGTGTGTGCGTGGGTGGTGCATGCGCGTGCGTGCATACATGCATGTACTATATTAAGTGTGTACCATTCATAACTTCAACTGCGAAATGGATCATATGATATGAACGTATGATAAAACTTTCTCAGACAGAGCTATTGATGGCTCAGTGTCAAATTGAGAAAACGTTGAGCAATGTGCACTTAATTTCAAATTTTCACTTTTTAATGCACTTGAATGTTTGGTAGGGATATGTTATTGCGTAATGTTAAATCTGAAACACAGCCTGTATAAGCGTACTTGAAGAATAGAAATATGCAGTTGCTTTTCCATCACCTTTCTTATGACGAGGATAACTATCAAAATGTAAGATTATATTTATCGCATGGCATTAAACATTTATTCAATAAAACCAAGCCACTCAACACAATGGGTTATCTAGCTTTGTTAGTATAATGCCAGCGTCTGACTTGCACAAACTTTACATGAAACGTTTATAATGTTGAAACCACAGCAACAATCGCATACCTATGAGTGTCTCACCATGCTAAGACAAAACAATTACACAAGAGTTGTTAGACGTAAAGGTATCTGAAAGTAACAGCCATGTATTTAAATAATGGATGAAATATAAATCATGATCAGCGCATTAATCTTTGCATGACTTTCAAGAACTATATGTCAAGTTCTCCATATTATGCGGGACGTTATACACTCCACTACTGTGTCGGGCAATCACCTGGTGGGGATTAATTCTCGGCAACAAGTGCAATTTTTAAACGAAAACATGTTAATGTCCATAGTCAGGTCACTGTAGTTAGCTCCAAAACTTACAACAAGTTCCAATCGTAAGTAAAGACAAAAACTGAATTTGTGGAAATCCACTGATAGTGTCAAATGTTACGTGTCAGCGGTCTTCAACAAAGACCGAAAACCAGCAAGTTTTGCAACATTCAGTAAATAGTTTATTTCCCTAAACTGCAAAGAGAAAATGTATCTTTTAAAAACATACAGAATTGCAAATAAAATCCCAGATAACTCCAGAATTTATCTAACAAGTCATTCTGATTCAAGTTCTGAATAAACTTTAGTGGCATTCAGCAATAATTCCAATGCTAACTGTTAATGTTGATATGCCTGTTGTAACGTCCCCTCTTAGTAAGAGGGGTAATTAATTTTATTTTGCTGGCGTTATCTAGTGGATGACCTACCTGGATGTTATAGCCCGGTGGGAGTGAAAAAGAATAGAATTTCAACAGAGAACCGAGCAAGAATACTGTGAATGAATAAAGCAATACTAGCCCCCTTAGACAAGGAAAATAACAAATGTAATCAAAACAAATTAAATGTGGCAATTCCAATTCAATCTAAATAATGTCAACATAATTTAATAGCAGTGTCTAGTTTGGATTTATTCCATCCTAAAAGCAACTGGAGAAAAGAGCGCAATGTACACGACTGATTTGAATCACCTTCCACCTTTGACCGTGTATCAGCGTCTTCCTATTTCATCGGCTTTCTCTTCTCTGTTTCATCCCTTCATGGACTTCATGGTCCTTTATTCTGACCTCGTCCTTCTTTTTTTCCCGGACTTCTGTCTTCAGACTGTCCCTTATCTCTCTCCGAAAGATGATCCTTAAAGGACAAAATTACTCATAAATCTTTGTATGTACCACTTTCTACAGTACATAAATTCCCTCATTTACGTTACTCAGAAACATAAATAACTATCCGAGCACTGCATAAATTCCGACTTAGTACGGTAGTACACTACCCTTGCTTCACAGCGACAGTTCATAAATTAACACGTGAGCGTATATCGAACATTACCGTATCATTTTATTTATGCTACTACATGTTCGATTACTATTGCACAAATTCTAACTCACAGCAATCTCTAACCTACAATATTATTTCAACATTATAAAATCAAATATAAATAGATAATTATCGTTAACTCATGATGCTCAGTATATTCCTAGCAGACAAAGGAAATTATTTCATATAATCCTATGAAATCCTACAGATATGAAAATTTGGATCGCATGCAATCAATTCTACCAATGAAAAAAAACCCACTCTAAAACGAAAAGGTAAATTGCATAACAACTCTAACACCAGTGAATTTCAATGAAATTAAATAAAATAAATTGCATAACAACTCTGGCATCAATCCTTTTCCATGAAAATTGAATAAGATAAATTGCATAACAACTCTAGAATCAACACTTTTCCACGAAATCGAATAAACGATACGTAATATGGAAACTAGACATATCAAACACATTTGCATAAAACAAACAATTAAAAATAGAATATTACGTAAAATTAAAATTGCGTACCATAACGCTGTTCTCTTTCAGAACTTGTGCGTCCTAGCAATAAACCCTCTCTTTTCTTACAAGACAGTTACCTGGTCCCTTTCTTGTTTAACGAGGAAAGCACTATTCTCCATCCCAAATGAAATACTGGACACAACAGTAAGACTGATTTCTGCTTCAGATGTTTATGCAGGAATAAATATTTTTTCCAGCAAATGTTATACTCCTCTATCTGACCTGAGTCACAATTAGCATTTTCTATTAAAAATATCAAATAATGAAAATGTTCATTCTAGAAGGTTCCAAGTGTTTACAAGATAAAATCTGTGTTATAATTTGATGGTCTGTTACTAAAATTATAATAAAGAGCATGATAAACACAATGTCCTTGACTCCACCAAGATAATTATCCTGATATTTATCCTTCAGTTAAAAAAAGGTAAACAATGTGCTTATAAAAATGTCACTGATTTTGGTCAAGGTCAGCTACAAATCTATAATTTTACATAACGCACAACATATCATGACAAAAAATTTTTAAAAAACAACTAAAAAGCAATACAAATTAAATATACATAATGCAAAGCACAGACCTGCAAGTGATATCCATTCACTAGGTGTCAAAATAAAATAGCTCAAAGGTGGTACTGATCTAATGTGGTGAAGGCCTGGTGAATTAATTAATTAATTAATTAATTAATTAATTAATTAATTAATTAATTAATTAATTAATTAATTAATTAATTAATTGATTCATTAATCATCGGCCTGCACATTGACATCTGGATTGGACTGCGTTGAGCGCTGATCATTAAGCCATTCTGTCATTGCCTATACTTTTGAAAATGTTGATGAACCATTATGTGGACGACTATTGAAATCCCAGTTGCTATTGTTGCTGTTTTGAAATATAATGCCATTTCTTGTTGCAAAATCATTTATATATGGTGGCCAGTATACAGTATAAATTGTAAAGGAAGAACCTAGGAAAACCCTGCTAAGAACCACCAACCCACAGGAAGCTACTGGCGACTTTCTGACATAACCACTTTGGCCAAGTCTGAGACTTGAACCATGTGGACAAAAGTGAGATGGCAATGATCACTTTAGGCCACGCGGCCGTCCCCGGACACTATAAAACTAACACAAAACTACTAACCTCGTACGATAAAGAACATGAAGATGTTGTTGGAAGTATTACGTGGAGGACGTTAGAAAACACAGAGAAGAAACCCTTACATCATATAACAGGGAACAAATCTTCTGCCAGCACAGACTCTGAACCAAGTACTACAGAGGTGTGAAGTAAGTGTGCTACAATACACTATCCAGGTGCTGCAATATATCACCTGATCAAGTTATAACAGAGACTATAAAAGTGCTTGACTAGGACAAAGAAGTAACTTTCAATGCAACACTTTGCCTTGAATTAGAAGGAAATGTTCATCTTTATCTGTCCCTGTTTAAGCTGATTTTACAGTTTATGTATTTCAAAATTCAGTCGACTGTCGAGGAAGCAAAACAAAGTTCTAGTTTGAATAGGCACCTAAGAGCAAACATTATCCACTCAAACAGTGTTTGTCACACCTGACCAATTGAAAGCATGTATTACCAAACTGGGATTATAATCTGCTATAATACAATGCTTGCATTAGGGTGTTAATGAAGATACAACATAGCCGTACATGAACATTTTTATTCGGTTTTTCTAAAATGAAAACCAAGCTGTCAATTTGAAAATGAATTTTTATACCCATCAATATGAGGTCATGTCCATAATTAGAATAATTACGCTCTGCTAAATAATTGTGGTGTATAGTCCATGGATTCCAGCAAGAAAAGGTGACCAGTTTCAGATTGTAACTTTTGACCTGGCAAAACAAACAAGACAACATGTCACATGTACTGCAACCAGAAAACCCCCTTGCTTATTGATTCATTCAAAATGCATGTGATCCTTTGTGATGCTTTTCCTCTTAGGCTATCGGAAACTCTGTGTGCAAGGCTAGCATTTGCAAGTTATTACTTTGTAAATAGATTGTACGGCTCAGATGTGTTACGTGTTACCATATATACTCACATGTAAGATGAATCCAACTGCAAAGTGTAGAGACCCTTCCGGTGGCCTAGTGGTTAGAGCCTTCGCCTCGGTTGTGGGAGATCGCGGTTTCCAACCCCGGCCGAGTCATACCAAAGATTTCTAAAATGGTACCAACAGCTGCCTATCGTGGCGCTCAGCATTTAGAGGGAACTGTTAGGACTGGTCAACTTGGTGTCAGGATAATGTGCTACATGTGTGCGTCATGATGCCCTATTTCAAAACATCACTATAAACTGCCACATTGCAGATATCGCAGGGATCTGATTGAAAACTTGTTAAGCTACGTTAAAAATCCAAATCACACACACAGACTGCTTCACCAACAACAAAGAGGAGTTAGTCAAAGCTGAAATATAATTTGGTTCAATCGATGATTTTTTTCCATGCTGTGATAAAAGTGACCTAGCTGCATAGCACATGACTTGAGTAGTAGTTCATCCTTTTAAGTTAATTTAGAAGAAATAATAATATGAATTCACGTTTATAATTTCTAAATGCATTTTTAGCTTTGTTTGGATCAGAAGTGCTTACGAGAGCCCTCGACCTCCCGCATCCGAGGCATATGCTCTGACCACCAGGCCACTGGAGAGGTCTTGAACCAGTCTAACTTCTTGCTTTACTAAAGCTGATTCAAGATAAATTATCAAGTTATTTAACGTGGAAGAGTAGGATAAAATAAAATCCAGTAATATGTATAGTCATAGCCTAACATGCATAAAGAATCTGTTCATATCCTAGTCTAATAAGCAAACAGTCATTCTGAATTAATGTTACAGAACAGATGTCGCAGCAACTACAAGCACTACTACAACAACTACAACCACTTTTGCAAAAAATATCATTATTATTATTTTTTAATATTATTATTATTATTATTATTATTATTATTATTAAAAAATTCATAAAGTCACCTAGACGGTCTATTACTTCTCAATTCTTCATTGTAAGAGAAATTAATTCTCCTGAGTTTGGAAGTGATATACAGCGTAATTTGTCCAGAACAATTTTAGCATGTCCTGGAATACCATACAAAGAATATATCCAGCAATTTAGACGAATAACATTCATTTTCAGTAAAACTGGGTCAAGTTTAATACATGCGTTCTGGTATGCTGACGTTGCAAAGTTTATTTCCACTGGGACTGAAATGCTGAGCTATAGCAACCATCACCACTACCAATGTAAGAAAAATGTAACACAATCACCAATATATATATATATAATCTAAAAATCTAAAAATACAGAGAACAACTTCTCCCAGAGAAACAATTTTTGCAGAGGTCACTGATAGACTCTCTCTCTCTCTCTCTCTCTCTCTCTCTCTCTCTCTCTCATGCCAAGGCACTCTCCCATGCCAAGGCAAACTCACACACACTTACATTAACTCAACGTGAAGTAGTACTATTGTTTGACAGCAAGCAATAATTTGTATTTCATGCCATCCACTGTCACAAAAGGAATAACCCTACACAAATATTAAGAATGTAAGAATGTTAGAAATGGAAAAGAACTTTTATATTTTATGTTGTTGCTGTTTCAATCAAAAGTACTTTTTAGAATTTATTCACTTTCCTTTTTAAAAAATCTAGAAACATGCTTTGTGGTGACACATTTTTTTCAGATTACCACCATCAATCTGGAATATATTGGAAATTTTTAGTGCAAATCAAGTGTGTTTTGTTTCTTCCTTAAAACATTTTATCGTATTAGTAATCATCATGGTAGGCCGATAAATCACCCCCTTCCCTGTGATGATATTGATTTTCGGTGTAGGGGCTGATATCGGCTATTCATTAAAAGCTGCATAAATCTGCAGTCAATTATGGTTGCACTTATTGGTAAACATTTGTTGCACTTACCGGTATTTCTCGCTGTTATGGAGTTACCGTCGGCTGCAAGGCTCTTTTGGTGACATGATCATTATAATCCTGTGTCTGGCTATTTGTAAATCCACGATGAATAGCAATACCCTCTGTCCTGTGGTCATTTTGAATTTCGCGCTAAATGTGGCTTTTACCAGTTACCGATGTGTCTGAAGTGTATGCGGGTTTGTTACGGAAAGACTTGCATGCAGCAACATTACCCATTTTAATGAGCAAGTGACAAGAGACCAAAGAATCATCCATCAGTGTCAACACAGATTTGGGTGGTTGATTTATCATAATGGCAGCTTGATTTATCAGACTATCATAATGGCAGCTTCTTAACCTTAACTACTGATCATGAGATGTTGTATTAATCTGAAAGCAGTAATGCGGATCAACAAAATAAATTCGACAACTATTTGATATATAAAATAATGACAATTAGGAACCAATAAAAATACATAGTATGATTTCAAAACTAATAAAAAGCTAATGCTAAGCAGCCTGTTAGACTGGTATAAGATAAGTTATATCTTCCTGTTACTGAGCGCTTTAAAATGAATGACAAAAGAACTCCAGGTAACAAACTGCAGGAAGTGATATCAACCAAATTGCTTGGGCTAAGAAGTGTTTATAAATGACAGCCTGAGAACGAAAGGTGCACTAATTCATTCAATTTCAACAAAAAAAGCCAGAATATGTTAAAAATGAAGTTTACTTACTGAATTAACAATATAACTTTGTTTTTACCAACCATAACACAAACTGCTTAAAATGTGGTTTGAAACATAAAAAGTCACACAACTTACAATACTATAAGTTCGCACACAAAGTGTTGAGAAAATTCAAATTAGTAACTATGCTGTTGAAATGATTGACCTTGATAAAAATTACAACATATGACATGCTAAAGTTGTCTTCCAAATTTAAACATTAAAATAAAGTAAAATTTACTCTAACTGAATACATTTTGTTTAGAACAAAAAGGATTTCTGAAAGTGACAAATCAAACGATCCCCATGACTATAATATCATACTATACATTATTTGTTTTGTTTCTCTAGAAATGACTGACATCACGAGCCAAGATGCTAAGATTTGATAGATAAACAAGAGATGATGATAAATGAAACTATACCGTCGAATCCATATCTATTTTGAGAATCAGGAAGATTTTAAAAGCTAATGTACATAAGGCGAACGGAACCTAGCCTTACTATTAATCAGTCAATTGTAGATGGCTGGTTGGATTTTAAAGGTAAAGTGCATACTTCGTACAGACTCTAATTAGTAAAATCTAGTTGGCTGGTTGGATTTTAATGCCACTTTGAGCAAGTTATTGGATATAGCTTGCCGTTTAAAAGGGAGCTAATTGTCTTGGCCAAGAGGCATTTAGACAACCAAATGAACATAGACTAGAAGACAGCAAGATGAACAACAACAGCAGCTGCAGCAGACAGTTTTTAAAACTGTACTTATAATATATTTTCGAATGCAATTTTCAGACTAACAGGGGGCGGCATAAAGGTCTATCAATGATAACTTTTGATCTCCCAACAACTGCCACAGATCCTCCACAGTGGTTAAACCCGCCAGAAGTATAACAAATAAACCAACAAAGTTTACTCTGAAAAGATATAAACTGGTCTTAGGTTCATGAATAGTGAAATAAATATATTGTACAGTTTAACCATGATAGGATTATGACAAAATTATCTTTGCTACAATACTGATATTAAGCTTTGCGATGTAATTTGTTTGCTGGAGAAGAAAAATGAGCAATAATGCAGTACAATGAATTTAATTTACATGTGTTGTTAAGGAAGCAGTATTCTGCTAAAGTAGAAAGAATACATGCCACGCAGACATTCAGTACCAACAATTTCTGTAATGGGTATAATGTTTTAGAATGTGATTACAAATAATTTCAAATGGTGAATTATTCACTTTATTTCAAATTTTATACAGCTATATTCCTTAGAACATAATTACATTTTAGCCTCCTCCCCCTCACAATACATATGACAGAATCAGTGTTATAGTTGTGTGGACATTGTTGGACAAGGTCAGAGTAAGCGTGTTATCCAGTACAAACTGGATTGAATGTTGTGTACTGTGATGTCACAATGAAAGTTGTACATTTTCAAACAAATTCGTTCTTCCTTTTAGTTGTTATGATTAGAACCGTTGACATGTTTTCTTAGTTCAGTTTAGTACATAGCCACCACTGGAAAAGTCCATGATAACATTTAAGGTTAGCATTCAACAGTCAGGATTGAATAAACTTTGATTAGAACTTTTTGATAGAACAATAATATTTAATTTAACACGGGTAAATGCATATACATTACCATGCTGACATATAATTTAGTGTCTTCCAGGTAAAATATGCATAAACAAATATCTTTTCTATTTATAAAGCAGTGCGTTTTATTATTTGTTTTACAATATAAACTTCAACTAGTCACCCGTACTTTCCATTTGCATTCAATCCGATACATACCGAAAAGAGCTAGGAAAACACCCGTTGCTGACAACCAAAACCACCAAAATGAGCGAAAGACCTGAAACCGAAGTGAGGACTGTATATATCTGGTACTGTCCTAGATATTAAAAACACCACTTTTATGTGTAAAACTGCTCTAAATTACAAGAAATCGATATTCATGATGCCCTATAACACTAACTGTCAGGTCAGGATAATGGAGAAGGCTCTCAACTGTCACGGAGTTTTGTAGACTGATAAAACATTGATTTGATGCATCGGGGAACATTTTAGTCATAACAGTGGAATTGATAGTGGAAATATATGGATTCAAAGAGTCCAACAATAATATGTATGACTCCATATCCATTAGTAATACAATAAACAGTGACGCTTTGTCATGTTTAAGAGCAAAAAAGTAGAATATCTATCTATCTATCTATCTATCTATCTATCTATCTATCTATCTATATATATATATATATATATATATATATATATATATATATATATATATATATATATATATATATATATATATATATATATATATATATGTGTGTGTGTGTGTGTGTGTGTGTGTGTGTCCATTATCCATTATGGAATAATACTGTAGATGTGAGGGATAGTTAGGATATGTGTGGCCTTGAGAAAGCATGGGTCACAAGTCTTTGATGAAGGTAAATTTGGCTGACGTGAATTCCATTCACACCATTGCCATAGGGTGATTAAACCATTAAGGTACCATTGCTCGCTGATCAACAGTTAGTTAATTATGAAGACTTGGAATACAGAATGCCTTTGATCAGACTGTTATGATCGATTTTTGAGGATGAAATTTATTTAAAGACCTTGTCAGTATTCTATAAAAACTTTAAAGATCAAACCAAAATAAAATAATCCTAAATGACTGTCACAGCTTCGACAACAATTATCTGTTTTGAAGCCTACCACTAAGCTGGGTCTATCTAAAGGAAAATAACATGGCTGTCACTGCTTGACGTACAATTAAGCAAGCATGTTGGTGATTATTATTTTATTCAGAAACATTAAATATCGAATCTAAAAGCATTAAACTTGCATATATATCAATATGCAGTTTATTTCCTAAACATCTTAACTATGATACCCATTATCTGATTTAGAATTTCGCATCATTTTCATATGAACTTTTGGAGTAATCAGAGTACCCGTTCATATGTATTTCTTAAAAAAACTGTCTTTCCTGGTTATCATGTATGTTTAAATGAAACAATCCTTACTAAAATATCAATAATATTTTACTTCAGAATCATGATTAAAATTTACGACGTTTCTTCGTGCAGACAGACGACTGGCAACAGACCATGCCATAATATCTTCTGGTCTAAGAACTTTAGAGCTAGAAACTGAAGAAAAGAAAGCATTGAGAAAACGGATGGATTGTTTGGTTTAATTAATACTACGTTAAACAGGATAATCAAGTTCCATATTTTAAATTCGCAGATACCAATATCAATATACATACACGTAATATTAATTATACACTTTTCAAGTTTTTTGTTCTCTTTATCTCTTGACGAAGAATTGACAATTTTAAATCATAAAATAGTTGATCAAATATTTTACGAGCATATTTTTTAAATGATGGTGCTACCCAACAACCGTCGAACATTATCAAAAAAGGAGATAACCATTCTGCTCAATCATTTCATCTCGGGATTATAATTTGAGTTATGTCTTTTTAGAACTCTTGACTGTCCTTACACGTAAAATGAAGAACAATAGCTCCGTAAAGATAATGACTTATTCGAACCACAAACTACTCTTACTATCAGATAGTAAACATAATTGATATATGAAGGGTGCTGAAATCAGGCATTTAAACAATTATGCCCTTTTTTAATTTTTCTGGTTGTCGATGAGATAGAGGAAAAGGATGAGAAAAACAGTTGAAGAGAATGAGAAAACTACAAATATTGTGGCACTGACAATGAAGGGGATGACTGATACAGGACACACGGTACTAATGATATGGAAAAATGGGAACCAGGCTGGAAATGGGTGATAGAGTATATATGGGTTTGGCTGACCAGGATTGGTTAATAATGTAAGGACGTTTTAGGAAAAAGAATCTTTTGAGAACTTATTCTAGTTGTAAGTGAAAAAAATAGAGACATTGTTTTATGAATGGAATTTTAGTCCTTTAACAGTCTTTGAGTTTGAAACACTCATTACTAAAATTAGCACCTGACTCTTTGGTGAGGAATTGAAAGTACATGTTTCAAACACATGCAGGTCAAGAAAATGCCACAGCTCATATCCTTTCCTCTACACAAAAGCTGACATCCAGGTTTCATCTATACTGATAAATATAGGTTTGATCATGAGCACTTAAAACGTTAAAGTTATTGAATTTTTAATATCATGGTGTTTGCATAGGTTTACTATTGGAACTGAATTAGTACCGTGAGTCATAACGGGCCAGTTTAACCCGATAGGTGAACTAGGTCACCTATGGTGCCAATATTAACGAAGTTATTCATTTATTATCATTAAATATGTAGACTAAATAATGAATTTTGTATTACTACCAATGAATAGTTAATAATAAACAATGCCCCCGGGAAGGGGGGGGGGGGGGGGCGGGGGCGCAAAATGAAAGGTTCCCATAGAGCACTAAATACCTTTGCACGGGCCATGGACTGAAAACTATTGTGGATCGTTCTATTAGTTAATCGCTAATCTTATCAGATAAACAAGAAAGCAACATTTAAGTGTTGATGTGTGTGACTTGCTGAACAAGTAATTGTTGTGCATGAAAATTTCGCAAGAAAGCACGTTTAAAGGGCGACATAATAACAAAAATGTAATATCAACCCCTTGCCTTTCTGTCTTTTAGACATGTCCGATAAAAATTACACGTGCAAATTATCTTTCCATAGACCGGCCAGTATAATGCTTAAAAAGTTGTCATAAATATGGCAACCAAGGTATATGCAAAGAGAGACAGAGAGAGAAAGAGAAAAAATTTGAAAGTTTCCTCCAGTTCCTCCTCGCCCATTTCGAATATTTGCTTACCTTAGAGAATGGCCTTGTTACAATATTTGTATTCGTGTGTGCGTGTGTGTGTGTCTATTTTCGGTATACATGTGCGTGAGAGATATTTTACAGCATACCACATTGGTTTGACACGGCTAGCCCAATCTAATTAAAATCATATCTCCACTGTCCTACGTGAAGACACACAGGAGAGAGGATATATGATTTTGACCAGACTGGGATAATCCCTACTTTTAAACGTTTTGATACAGAGAACTTAGATGCTTATGTCTAGCAACAATGAATCTATATTCTATCATCTGAATGCACGGACATACATACATACATACATACATACATACATACACACACACATACACACGTACGCATGCATACATACATACATGCATACATACATACATACATACATACAGACAGACAGACAGACAGACAGACAGGCGTACATGCATACATACATTCATACATACATTCATACATACATGCATGCACGCACGCATGCATGCATGCGCACGCACGCACACACACACACACACACACACACATACATACATACATACATACATACATACATACATACATACATACATACATACATACACACATATACATAGAAAGACAGACTATGGTTTATTATTTTTTTGTTTATCTCTCAGGATGGCCGAGTGACTGGTGCACTTTTTATTGCATGCAGCTTGCAGAATAATGTTTGAAAAGCATCTTTTGCTGGGAAGTACAATATGGTTACCATATAATCGGTTAGCAGCTGTTCGCCTTAGTTAGGAGTATAAGTTTAATAGCTCGCCATCGTGAATCTCCTTACTTTAGATATATCTTGCAACCAGTCTGCCCCCCACCCCCCTTCTACATAAAACCGGTCACAACCGAATATTTTATGACTTTTAGCTGTTTCAACACATATACAGGTTGTTATATAAAATAAAAATGTTTAAATTGAAAAATTTAAACACATTAGGGCCTTTGGTTTCTCTCGGGGACCTTCAGAGAGGTAGATGTAATTAATACCATTCGTGCATATGGCTTCCATATATGGACATGTCAAATTCTAATAGATTTCCACCAAGTGGTTCAGAAGGAAGTGCGATAAACGACAGATGGAAGTACATACGGACAGACTGTGAGTGTCATATATATCCCCAGTGCCTTAAAAAGATGTGGGCGAAATAATTTACCAAAAATATCCAGTGGTGTGCGTTATCACTCATAACACGTGTGAACCTATTTATATGTTGTTATTAACACTAAATTGTAGAAGAAATCGCTTACTCGTTCACAGTGAGGCCTAGTGGAAAAAAAATGGTGTTAGACGTTTCAAATTTTGGGTTGTGAAATGCTGTGTAAGGGAGGAATCACACAGCTCTATTTCTGGATACAAATCAAGCAAAGCATTAAATGTAGTTACCAGGTAAGTGTGTAATTATGACAAATTACGCAGTCTTTGTCCAGAGATCAAACATTAGTTTGTTGAAATACTAATAATTTCGAATATTAGTTTATTGAAATACTCATAATTACAAGTATTTAAGATTTATATGTTTCTTTCACTTAATAAAATATCTTTGCCTCACTTTTTCGACGAGAAAAATGCCTGTTTGTTTGTTTGTGTGTGTGTTTGTTTTAAACCGAAGATTGCTTAATTACAAGTTTAGTGCACATGCAATTCTTCTTCATAACCTCTCCCTGGTTACAAGTTTACATTTAATTAACCAATGTTGAAAGGAGAAAATCAGCTATTCATTTATATTTCAAGACTAGACCATACGTTTATATATATAAAATTTATTCGTCCTTTATTTTAAAGACCTTCTTTTACGTTCAGTAATCCCGCCCACTTTCCCCCTTTACATAATTATATGTTTGGAACAATTATGATTTTTACAATATCCGTTTAGTTCACTGCGATTTACTAGACTTAAATAGTAGGTCTGATTTGTCCTTACAGGTGAGTATGTACCGTAAAAGTCAAACCTACTTATCTGTTTGGATAAATTGGCATAATGATATAAGCTTCCATAACAGATACATTAAAAGGAAATTTGAAACGTTTAGGTTTCTTTCTCATGTAATTGTCTTTCAAAACTGCTTTGTAAGAGCATGGGACTAAAAATAAATATTAGGTCACTTTGTTGCTCTATTTATAGAGCATTACTAAATGCCACCGGTTTTAAAACAAAACCATATTGACAGCTACGAAATATAACTCTTTGTAGAACAACAAGACGCGTACACGTTGTACTTATACTCGAGTATATCACCCAGAAATCATGACAGGCTTAAGTTGTAGTACATGTTTTATGTGGATTATTGTTGTATATTCCCTTTTTTCGACAGTGCAAGGTAACGTATATTTTTCGTTTTATATATAACATACTTCTTTTTAAAACACTAATGTTATAAAAATGCTCTACGTATGTCGGATCAATTATAAAATGCAGGAATGAGCATTGATACAGTTTTTTTGAAAACGTACAACGACAAAACATTTTTATAAAAATAGAAATCATCTAATTGACAATAACATGCAACTATTCCATCGAGAGATATAAATCAAAGTTCATCGTAATAAGATCTCACTAATTGTAATAATGAAACTGTGAAACTAGCTTTAGATAATTACTCTATAATATTTTAATGGCTTTAGATAATTACTCTGTAATATTTTAATGGCATTAGATAATTACTCTGTAATGGCTTTAGATAATTACTCTGTAATATTTTAATGGCTTTAGATAATTACTCTGTAATATTTTAATGGCTGCGAAACTGAAAAATTCTTGAAGAGCTGATTATATTTACTGTTGGTTCATTTCTACTGTATTACAAATTTATTTTCTTATAAATGAAAACAAGTTGAGCAATGAGAAAGTTCTTGCGTTGCACGACAGTCTCAGTATGAAAATCCCCGTGAGGTAGTATGTTTGATTATACTCGGTCCCAAGGATACATATATAGTGGGTTTATTAAATTTTAACAAATAATAATAAAATGACGTTGTCCCACTAAACTCAGAAAGTGGGAATGAGAAAATGTGGGTGTTATTGGGAAGTGGTCGTATGTCTTCGGTGGTCAAATGGAAAGGTGCGCTCTACATGTATGCAGAATTTTAACACCGACTCAAGGATTAAATTTTGATCAGTACTGTTGAAAAACCCACAACATCATTTGAACGTGAACACAATATTGTTTCTTCAAACTATATTTGGGCCATTGTAATCCTATCATATGACATAATATGTAATCAATATCAGAGAATGCAACTTTATTTTGAGTTAAGTTAGAAACGCATGCTGAGACAAAATATTCTAATGTATTACTATATATAATTTGTCTTAGAATTAGTGACTAGTATAATTAATTATTGCGGCTCACAACAGTCCGAACCGCCCACCATCCCGCATCCCCTCTTCGGCTGATAAATGCCGTTTGCAAATGTATATACAAACCGACGGATAATACATGCGAATCGGCTTGGATAACGTTTCACGCGGTAAGTTGTATAGTATTGACGATTAGTCAGCCATAAAAATGTGGGTCAAGACAATACCTGCATGTAGATTCTTATTCAAGAATATACCACTTAGTAAACAATACACAGATACATGCTGGTCGCGCATATACATATACACATGTATAATTGAATTATGGGTAGGTATTACATTTTGGTATAATAAATATACAAAGCAAAACAAATGCCGAATCATCACGCTAAGTAATAATTTCAAAACATATGGGTATAATATTACAAGTGTGTGGTTGACACCGTATATAAATTCATAGGATTTAGATTTTAAAAAATGATACTAATTATATTCTCGTGGCTCCGAGTGGCCGAGTGGTCTAAAGCGCTCTCTGTCACGGATCACTGCTATCTCACCTCCGTCTGCGTGGGTTCGAGTCTCGGGCTCGGCCAATGTGGATATGAGAGAAAGCTTGCCGGTAGTTTCTCGTGGGTCGGTGGTTCTTTCCGGGGTTTTCCCGGGTTCTTCTTCCACCATTAATACTGGCCGCCACGTGTAGCCTATCTTGTGCTGAAAAATGGCGTTAAACCATACAACAACAACAAAAAGAACAACTAATTATTTTATCCTATGTAAGTAGTTAAGTGGGATACCCTAGGGACAATGGGACTTAGCATTAAAAAGACCCCTGGGACACTCTAGGGACAATGGAAATTTAACATGGAGAAAAATCGTGGGTCACTCTAGGGACAATGGGAATTTAACATAGAGTTTGGGACTGTCTAGGGACAATGGGAAATTAACATGGGAATAGAGTTTGGGTTTGTCTAGGGACAAGGGGAATTGAATATGGGATTTTTTTTAAAAAAAGTTTTTTTTTAAATTTAAATTTAAATTTAAATTTAGAAAAGGGGTAGGCAATGGAAAGGCTATCTCTTTTCGAGAAATATGGCTGGCCCTGAAAAGGGCCTTTGGGTTTTCTTCTGCTTCTAGTTTCTTCTTTTTCTCCACCAAGTTCTTATTTTATCTCCAACACTCTTTCTCTTCTTTTCTTTCTTTTTTTTCTCCTGCTCTTCTTTCTTCTTCTCTTCCTCCTCTTCTTTCTTCCTCTTCTCATTTTCTTCTTCTTTTTCAATCTTTTCGTTCCATTTGCTTATTCTTATTCTTTCCTCTTCATCCTCCTTCTCCTCCTTTATCTCTTTCATGACACCACTAATCTTGTCCTTTACCTTTTTTAAGTTATTAATTTCCATCTTTACACGATGGGGACTATAGGAATAATGGTCTTCAACCAGTCTTATCAACATCTGCTCCATCATTCCTAAGTTGTCTAAAACGTCTTGTAATGTTTGTATTTTGTCCATTTGGTTAGAAGCCATCTTCTTTTTTATTCTTTGCAGAATGGTTTGAACGGCGAATACTGTGGGTTCTTATACTTAAAGCGCGTACGTGAAGGAAAACATCCCCCTAAAACGTAAAATTGATCTTACCTAGATCATGACCAAACAACGCGCGAACGTGAAGGAAAACATCCCCTACTTTTTCATTTCATATAATAAAACCCAAACTATACTCTTCACATACGCTAAGAAACAATAAACAAATCCATTATCTACTATCCACACAATCGTACGTGAGCGGGTACAAACACAAACACACAAACACAAACACACAAACACATACGCTAAGAAACAATAAACAAAATCCATAATCTACTATCCTCACAATCGTACGTGAGCGGTTACAAAACCCAAACTATACTCTCCACATACGCTAAGAAACAATAAACAAAATCCATAATCTACTATCCACACAATCGTACGTGAGCGGTTACAAAACCCTAACTATACTCTCCACATACGCTAAGAAACAATAAACAAAATCCATAATCTACTATCCACACAATCGTACGTGAGCGGTTACAAAACCCAAACTATACTCTCCACATACGCTAAGAAACAATAAAGAAACCCATAATCTACTATTCACACAAACATACCTTAGCTCTTACAAGCACCAACACACAAACACATACCCTCACACTATCTTAGAAAAGAGTTAGTGTTTATATTCACACTACTCTACCTACACATTGGCAAATTGATGGTTATTTCTTTTCTAGAGTATTGGGTAGCCCTGAAAAGGGCTGTTTTTTTGGAACTTCATGGACACCTGGTTAATGGTGGCACCTTCCAGGCCTGGCGCCACATACACATCTTATCCCCCAGTTACTTTTTACTTTTTTGGGGGAGAGAGCAGAGGCAGGATATGTCGCTTCAGAATCCCAATTTTCGCTCTCTGGGATTCTGAAATTTATTCTTCTTCTCTTCTTTTCCTTCTCCTCCTCCTCTTCTTTGTTTCTTCTCTCCTCCTCTTTGTATCTTCTTTCCTCTTCTTCTTCTTCTTTATATCTTCTCTCCTCCTCTTCTTTTTTTCTTCTTTCCTCCTCCTCTCTTATCCTTCCCTCCGTCACAATGGCTTCCGCGGCCAGTTCATTCAACAGGCGCCTGGCATATTCCAGATGCACATGAAGTTCCAACAGTTTAGACAGTCTCGTGTTCATTTTTGGTGTTGATCAATCAACAAGGGTAGCTAGACTGTCCAGCGAGTTTCAATTTATAGTGAAAGTGCGGACGTGAAGGAAAACATCCCCCTAAAAAACATAAAATTGATGTTACCTACATCATGATCAAAAACAACAACGCGCGGACCTAAAAGAAACACTCACTCACTTTTTTATGCTACCCATCACTATTTTAAATTTTTTTATAAATCACTTCATTAGACTATCCACATACGCAAAGCAATCCAATCTAACTCCAAATATACACCTCAAACACCAAAAAAAAAACAAAACATGATTTTAATCTACTATTCATACCAACTTACTTAAGCACTTACTAACACAAACACACAAACACATACCCTCACATTTTTTAAAAAGGAGTTAGTGTTTATTTTCACACTACTCTACCTACACACATTGGCAAATCGATTGTTATTTCTTTTCTAGAGTATTGGGGTAGCCCTGAAAAGGGCTGTTTTTTTGTTTGCTATGGCATTCTTTTTAGTTTCTAAGAATGCGATGTCCTCTGAGGATAGACTTTCTGGCGATAGGTCTGCTTCTTCGGAAAGAAAAGAAGAACTCTTTGGTGTCGATACGGCAATCGACAAAGCCTCTGTCAGGTTCAGGTTGCTGCTGCTGCTGCTCTTGTTGTTGTTGTTGCTGCTGTCTCTGAAGTCTGTACTTCTCTGTCCATTCTTCTTTTTCCCTGTTCATTTGTTCTCTGAAGAGCTCTTCTATCAGGTCTTCAGTGATTTTTAACATTCTCACATTCTCTATTTCTTCTGGCTTCGGTATCAGACTGTGTCTGACCCTATGCAAATTCACGTAGGCTTCGTTGAGTTTAGCTAGTTTGGAGCACATCTTCTTAGGAGGATGAGTCGACAATGGATGGTTAGACTGGAAACAACCTGGTTCTTAAAGTTAAAGCGCGGACGTGAAGGAAAACATCCCCCACACGGTTTTTGAGTCGCAACGTTTAGTGAGTGTCATGAGAGGGATAGTAAGAAATGAAAGAGCATCAATCCAACATTCTTATAGCTAAACAAAAGACAAAGGCATTTTTTTTCAAAACACAACATTTTTTATTCAAAAATCACTTAACACTAAACAACAACTCTAACATTTTTAACAATAATCCAACAATATAACATCAAACAATTTTTTTCAAAAGACAACATTTTTTTATTCAAAAATCACTTAACACTAAACAACAAGAACTCTAACATTTTTTAACAATAATCCAACACTAAAAGTTTCTCCACTAGGTAAAGAGGGATAACAGTCTTCCATGGTTTCTAGTAATCTAGGATGACTTCTCTCAAACTGTTGATTTCTATGGTATTATCGAATTCTGCATACAGGATGACGTTCACCGTTTCATCAGGGTCTCGGTCTTTAAACTGAATTTCCACACGAATCTGGCCGGATTTTATAGGGTGGAAATGTCCCTCGTCGCTGCCTTGGTCTGGAGTGAAATCGAAAGCCCACAAAGCGTAGCCTCCTGCATAATTCTCGTACGTAATACCGTGACTGGTATTGGTTCCTAACTGTCCGGTGGCTTCGTACAGGGACAAGTACGATCTCAAGTAATTCTTCTTGGTAAAGTCAGGTTCGAAAGGTCGGGTACACAAGGTCTTGCCATCGCGACTGACTTCGATTTTGGACACGCCAAAGTGTTGAAAGTAGAAAGGATTTTTTTCGGCAGCTCCGTTGAAGGCTGTATTCTCGACGATACCAACGATCAAACGTTTGGGTAACTGTCCTTGGAACAGATGATCTTCGATCATGGATCGCTGTCCCTTGGGAATGGTGAAGGTTTTCACTTCCACGCGTCGTATGGGATACTTGGCGGTCGTTCTACTCAACGTCTGACTGATGTCGTTTCCCACTTTAGGTAACACTTCCACACGGCGTACGTAGAGTCTGGCTTCTAGGAGTTTGGTTTTGTAACCGTCACTATCAGCCATCAAATGGAAAGCGGCACTGCTACGATTCAGTCTCAGGCGGACATCCACCCCGTTCAGCAAATACTTTTCTTGCAACCACATGTCCAAATGCAAACGATCCATCAGTTCTAAACTTGTGTCGGCTCCCGTGATTCTCTTTCTTCGTTCTACAAATCCATCATTGTTGTCTTTCTTTTCATCAGTTTCCAATATTTCAAACTTGGTAGGTTCGTCAGCTTCCCATACCACACAGGCATTGAGATGAGTGTTCTTGGCATCTATTCCGTACGTCAAGAGATTTTCCAGGTAGGCACGATAAGGGTAAGTATCCATGCTGCTACTGACCAGTTTGTTATTCAAGTACAAGTCCACTCCACTGAACAAGGAATGCATGCAATTGTTGACGGGAGCTACTGCTTCATCGTCTATAGCACCTCCAGTCTTATCTAGAATTTTGACTTTCAGGTACAAGTAACTGCTATTCAGATCGATGTAATCTTCGGGCTGTCCTTTGATTTCAAACTCGATGGGAGCGGAATCGGTCAGTGAGGAGACGGGGTGAAATTCCACCCACTGGGATTCTTGCATGGTCATCATGGTAGGGGGCATGGCAAACAGATCCAGTTCCGTCTTGGAACAAGCGCAAGATTCTCGGTGCATCATTTTTTTGTCTCTTTTCTCAATAATCGAAAACGTCTAAGTCTCGAACGGTTCTTCTTTTCTTGGCCTTTCTCGCTTGAAGTCTGGTGAAAGGGTGTTTTCTTCGTCGTCTCTTTCTGCCTTGTCCTTGCTGAATGCCTGACTCGGTAGCGTGCAGGGCATTTATAGGTGTTTCTCGTTGGCCTAAAATGTCTTTGCCCGTTTGCAGCAAGACATTTTTGCCTGCCCTCATGAAGGCTTCTTTAGGGTTTTGTTTGTCGATGATGACATTTTGGAGAAATTCTTTGCCTTGCGTCAGTGCCGCATCTTTCAAGGCGTGCAATCCGCGTGTCACCATCGGTTTCAACACCGGGGCCACCGAACGAAAGGCCGATTTTAACATGTCTCCTAAACCGTGTCCTCGCTGTCGAGCAACCCCTCGGTACACTGGATACATGACTTACTTACGAGTCGTGAGAGAACCGTTTTCGAAAATGGAGTTTCACCGTGACTTTTCCTTTGGTGAATGGAATATTTTGTCCCAGATCTCCTTTTATAGCAATGTTGACCGTGTCCAAATACGACTTACTGACAGGCAAATAGTGAGGATGGACAAATTCGCGGTGGACGTGGTAAGTGTTTCCACCTTCCTCGTCAGCGTTCGTGGCAGAATCCACTTTGAAAGGAATGACACGCAGTAACGGTACGGAGGTGTGTCCCACCACGTTGTACTCCACCACATCGGAATACACGAACATCAAATTCAGTACTTGGTTCAGTTCTACCGGGGCACGAAATAACTTGCTAAAAGACTCGTTGTCGTAAACGATGGGTAATTCGTTTTTCTTGAGCATGGCCTTTCTCATGTCCATGTCTCCGCCCAACATGTCAAACAATTCAGGACAAAATAAAATGGACACGATTTTACTTCGTTCAAATTTCATCAAGAAGCGACGAGCTGCTTTGTGGTACTCCATGGTGACATTTTTGTTGACATGCTCCAAAGCTTTCAGAAACACGACATTAAACCTGGAGGTTATGGTGCTGACCAAATGTTGACCACTAAATTAATAGCCTGGGGGAATGAACAAGTGATAGGTGGTGTACTTTTGTGTACGGGTTTTCTTGTCATATTTGACATTGCTATCCATCCACTGTTGCATTTGCTCGTCATGAACTTCCACATCAAAAAAATTTTGATTGGGAAGGACATTGAGGACTTGGGTCGGGTGAATCATTTCTACTAAAGCCACTTCCCAATGGGCTTCGTGATCTAACTGGATGGCCTGAGGTAATTTGACCGTGTAACAGCACAACGTGTTCTTGGGAAACACCTCCATGGAACTGTCACTGGGTAAAGTTAAGTAAAATTGGTTTTGGTGACTCATAATTCCAGAGTTCTGTGGCTGTCCGAGGGGATATTACTGGACGTCAGAGGCGTGTCTCCGTCTAAAATGGGGTTCTGGTTGTGGTTGAAGTGGTGACTGGCACTGGCACTGGACACAAGGTTCCCGGGGTTCCCGTTCGAGGTGAATTTCAGGGAGGGATTAGGAAGCAGGTAACCGATGCAACTGCTCAATAAAATGGTCCACAATTGTTTGTCTCCTTGTTGCAAACTCAAATTGGCGATGGCTGCCCCGATGACACAATACACCACGAAGATTTGGCAGAAAAAGACGATTTGCGTTTTAGGCACACGTTCTCCACACCACACCCACAAGGGTTGTTTTTGTAAATCTTGCACAGAAGAACTAGGGGAAGGAGGAGTGGTCGACGTAGCTGCGTCTGCTGTGTGAAAAGGCATGATGGTCACTTCTTTTTATAGTCGATGACTTGCGAAGCGTCGATCCAAGAATCAAAACTGGGCGGATATCCTTTCCAACGTACTTTGACTTCTTTGACACGTCGTTTGCCCACTTTACGGGTTCTGCGTTCGAGAATGCTTTCGATGTCGTACACGTTGTCTTCTTTTTTGGTCACACGTTGTACCTCGGGCAAATAAAACGTTCCTTTGAGCACTTCTCCGTTCATGTCTTCCAATTTATAGACGGCAGGATGACGGCCATGCACTCGTCCAGTGACGCGAAACAATTCGGTCGTCCAGTTAGATAAGTAACCTTTGTCGAAAGTGCGTTTGGTTTTGCCAATGCGCACCCAATCTCCTACGGCCAACTCTCCACTTTTCTCGGGGACAGCCCTCGTCGGGGACGTACCAAACAGGCGCTCAAACACCAACACTTCGTTCTCGGGAGTCACAACTTGCGGGGCACGTCCGATGCTTCGATGGTAAGATTGGTTGTACGCTTGCACCAGGTGCGGTAAGATGTCGATGTACTACAGAGTGTGGTGATGCGTAAAATATTTCCACATGCGTTCTTTCAAAGTGCGTTGAAAACGTTCCACGATGCTGGCTTTGGTTTCGGGATTCTCGGTGGTAAAAAAATGAATGTCACGTTTCTTTAATTCTTTTTGGAAAGTTTGGTTCAGAAATTCGGTACCTTTGTCCGTTTGCCATCGAAGAGGGTGACGACCGCTTTGTTTCAAGACTCGTTGCAGGGCTCGCACTAACTCGCTGCTCGATTTGGAAGTCAAGGGCACGACCCAGGCAAATTTGGAAAAGACGTCGATGACACAAAACAAATATTTGTAGCCACGATTGTAGCTGGCCAAATGAGAGACATCGGCTAAATCGGCTTGCCATTGATGATCGATGCCTTCCACTCGGGTGCGACTTCTGGCAAACTTGCGTCGAATGGGTTTGTGTAAAGTGTAGGTAGCTTGTTCTTGTAACCATCGTTGCACTTGAGGTAAACGGACACTTTTCAGTCGAGTTTTGGCAGCACGATACAATTTTTGAACTCCTGCGTAACCTGCAGGATGCGAGGGATCGTAGTAAATGCTGGCTAAGACTTTTTCCATTTTTTTTGTGTTGGTTGGTGTGTTAATAAGACACCCACTCTTGGAGGATGCTACTCTTTTTCTCTTGGGGTATTTTCTTGGATTGCAATGCTTTGCGTGTGCGGCCAGCAATAGGCGTCGAAGAGGAGAAGGATGTCTGAGCGGGGGATATCGGTTCTTGTTTCACTTCTGTCTTCACTTCTGTCTTCACTTTCTTTTTCTCTTGTGAGGAAGAAGGGGTGGCCATCATCTTTTTAATCCATCCAATTCTGGAGGTAGGTGGTGTTGTTAACTTGCGTACTTTTTCTGGTGGAGTTTGAAACCCTTCCTCTTCTTCTCCTTTTTCTGTCTTGGTCACGGGTACTGGTGGTACTGGTACTGGTACTGGTACTGGTGATGGTGCTGGACTTTTCATCAAGGTCTTAAAATCTTTCAGAGTGGGTAGAGCTGTTTCGTCTAAAGCTTTCTGGTGAAAGAGTTGCAGTCGTTGCAAGAGTTGACCGTACTTTTGCGATTTTTCTGTTTCGGACAAATCTTGGCGATCCATCAAGGACTGCAATTCGTGTTGTAACTGGGACATCTCGCTCAAATGGGGATTGGGAGGTAAATGCGGGGTGCGTTGTTCTTGCCACCGATGGTATTCCATCCATCGTTTGTAAGGCACTAAAGCTAGTTTTCGTCCTTCCATGGGTTGTCAGGGGTCGATTCTGAGATCTTGGGACTTCCGAGGGCCTTTTTATCTTGCTCCCACCAGTCCTCCCAACATGGTTCCCAAGACTCCTTTCAGTATGGGGCCTAACAAGAGAGGTAAAATACCTCCACGTTGCACTAACATCTTCTTTTTTTGACGAATGGGAATTTTCTTTTGAACCATTTGGCGAAGAACGTGACGATGTTTGCTTAAGCATTGTTTCTGGTGTTTGGACAAAGGGATCGTGCCTTTCAAAACGTTCAAACAACATTCGCACACGGTATCGATGACCTCTTTGGAGGCCGTTTGAATGAGTTTTTTTCGTAGGGGTGGAGAAGCTTTGGACAGGACAGATAACATGTCCCCATGTTTGGCTAAACGTGGTGGCAGTCCTTTCCTTTTCTTTCCTTGGGGTTTTCTGGAGGGTAACATCTTTGAGTCTTCAGGAGCACCGAAAAAACACTGATACCCGACTTGGTCACATGCCTTTTTTATACTGGAACGCGTCGCCACTGATTGTCTTTACGTCGTATCAGTTTGAGGACAGGCATGACACGTCGTGCAGGGGTACGCAACGGACTAAATCGAGCCAGTTCTTGCTTGGACAAATCCAGTAAACTTTGTAACATGCCCGATCTTTCTTGAACTTTGATTTTGGGAGAAGGTACTTTGTGAGCAGCAGCCACTGCCACTAAACTGGAAGGTCCTGCCACTGGGGAAGTTCTTTTGGGGGTCATCAACGGAGAAGTTCTCGGTGTGATCAACGTCTCCAAGTACTCTTCAGTTCTGGGTGTCATTAACGGAGAAGTGGACAAACGTGAAGCTGCCGGAGACGCAGTCACCGCCGTGGCAGGTCGTGGTTTGCGAGTGTATGGTTGCGTTCTGGCCGAAGTGCCTCTCTTGCGACTAGTTTTCTGTGGACTTTTCTTTTTCTGGGGGCTTCTTTTCTTTTTCCGGGGTGGTGTCTGGTCAGAGGAGGGTCCTGCCACTGGAGAAGTTCTCCTTGGGACCTGGTCTTTTTCTTCTTGGGGCTTCGTTGGACTTTTGTCTTGGGTATAACTTTGGGGGCATTAGGATCCCATCTTAAGAGTGAGCGAATGATGACCCCTCCTAGAGTACCGCTCCCTCCAGGTTTCAAAATGATTTGTTTTTTGGTTTGAGTGTCGATGCGGGGATCGGCCAGTTGGACCAAAGCGACTTTGTTTCGATCGAAAAAGCGTTTGGTTTGATGAGGAATCTGAATGATTCCTTGGAGTAATTGACGTGCCGTCACCGTGAACCATCGTAAGACTTCTTTGAGACTAGCTTCTAAGACACGAGCTCGTGTTTGTGGATCTTTTTCTCGACTGATGCCATACAAGGCACGAATCAATTTGACGGGAAGATGCGACTGAAGGGACGTCATGTTCGCACTGAGAGTGAGACAGACGAAAAAGGGTCTGAGGTTTTTATAGATTTTTTATGGGGAGTGAAATGAAGTCGAGGACGGAGACGTGTACAGGACAGGCCCTCCGTCTTGGCACCAGTGGTGAAACAAGTGGGTACGAAATCGCAAATCCTCGGGAGTCGTAGGTTTCAAATCGACGAGTAAATAGGCGTGTGGAGTTTGAGTGGCATCGTCGTACGCCTGAGTCAGCCAAGGCGTTCCTAACTGTTTGGCTAAGACTTGCACTTGCGATTTATCTCGAGGGCTTTTAAACAAGACCACGTAATGCGCATTGAGACTGATGGTGCGATGGGCTTTACTTTGTTGAAACAAATTTTGGGTGATGTAAACGACACTGGCATTACGGTGATGCCCTTTGCGCGTGAACCACAGTTTAATTTCTTCTTCGTCTTCTCCTAACATGTCGTCGAAAATGACCAAATGGGTTAGACGGGAGTCAGAGACGATGCCGTCGTCTTCTTTAGGAATGCCTTCCACAAACACGATGGAATCGCCTTGACTTTCTCTCAAGAGGCTGTACGCCGATTGCCACTCTTTGTAACACCACACGATTTGTTGAGGGGGTCGATCGATCAAATGATGTTTATGTTCGATCAAACGTTTGACGAATTCGGTTTTGCCCGAACCGCTAGGTCCAGCAATGAGCATGTTAAAGGGATGGCGAAGATACAAAGCCTCCCAACTGGCACGATCTAAGTGTTCGTCGATGACTTTGACAGTAGAGGAAGAGGGAGCAGAGACAGCAGAGGTAGCCATGGTGTGAGAAATGTCACTTGTGACACGAAAAACAAACAAGACAAGAGTTTATATACTTTTCCAGAACACGTTTATTGAATGTTTCAAACATGAATACGAAAGACAAAAATGTATAAAAGCCAAAGGCTTAAGTACAAGAATAAAAGGCACATGATAACCATGAACGTGGAATAAACACAAGTGTCTGTACAACATGTTTTGGGTAAAGTTGTAACCAGTTCTATAGTAGGGGTAAGGTCACACAAGTGTCCTCCCGAAAGGGTCTTTCAGGCCTGTCCACGACAGTCCTGTCCTGGGTGACGGGTTCTTCTGGCACCGTCACTAACACAGGTTGAAAAGTAACTTTTTTCCTTGAATAACTCTCGTGCATACTGGGCCACCTCTTGTGTCCAAGCCTCAAAACCCTGGTCTCGGTGATGTCCAACATTTGACTCCTAACCAATCTGGTTTCTTCTTCGTCAACGACATGGTAAGTTACTTCAATGAACAATGAACTATCGATCTTGCCTAGGGTTCCTTTTCATATACAGACCAATACCAACGTGACCGTACGGTAAGGTGAAGTGATTGGGAAGTCGCACTCGCTTCTGGTATACAATTTGATAGACTTTTTCCAAGGGTCGACTGACGATGTGGTGAGTGGGTAAACGTACAATCTTGTTCGGTTGATAGGTGGTCACTTTAAAGTTTCCATCCTCTCCCGATTGCAAGGCTTCTTTCAATACCCCAAAGTTGACCACTCGACTGGTACGATGATTCAGAGTCAGTCCTTTCACTTTGCACGTCGTGTGCACTTCTCCTTGTTTGTCCCGGTATTCGTAGCCGTAATTTTTGGGACCACCACTGACGAAACTTAGAATCTTGTCGTCGGGATGCTCGTCTGTCCAGGCTCCTAAATGGTCTCCTTCGATGTCAGGGTGCTGTTGAATCGGGTGATGGATGTAAATGCAACTGTCCGTGTCAAAGTACAGGACGCGTTCTTCTAACAGTTCTAAAGCTTCGTACAATATTAAGCGAGCATGAGCTGTCACGTAAGCCGCAATGATGACATTTCCAAAAGGGTCGTCTTGTACAAAGTCCAGATCTTCTTCGTAATTGACCAAGATCAAATCCTCTCGAACGACGTCCACGTGTTTCATGTATTTGGTTTTGTCGTGAATCATCTGGAAGTAGCGGGAAGGTTCTGTCAAATATTCCGTCTTGGGTAAACACGGTCGTTGTGCCATTTTACCCCACAAGCAATTTAACATCACTTTGGCAAACGATCGCCTGCCTTCGTTTTTTTCGATGTGGTCTAAAGAGATGCCTTCTTGTGCGTAGTATTTCTCTTTGAATTGTATTTGGTCTTCGGGAGTGTGACACCAAGAAGGATAGCCGCTGGCTTCTTGTTTCAGTTTCAAAAAGGCATCCACGTAGTCGGCGAAAATGCCTTTCTGAGTAGGGTCACCCTTGTGGTACTGTTGTGTCTTGGGAAAGTGGCAAATTTCGTACACTTCTAACAGTTGGTATCCCATGTCCAGAGCTTTGAACAATTCCACGCTGACCCAGGTTCCCGTCAAGGCACGTTCTTCCTGGCTGTGCTGACAAAGTTGGTCCTGGTTGCACGTTTCGGCACAAGTACGGCACAAGGGAAACATCAGTTGGCCTTGACAATGGTGAGGTAGGACGGGATGGTATAGGTTCGTGGGAGGCAAAACTTTACACTTGATCAAGCCTTCGTATTGTTGAATGTTTTTCAGGTCGATGTGTTCCGTGAACAATTGCGGTTGCCCTACAGGAAAGCGACAATATTTGCACACGTAGGGATACAGCGAACACACGTCCAAGTATTTGATTTCTTCTCCTTTCTCTTCGTCGGCTTGGTACAGCAAACAGGTGGCATTGGTCCTTCCTCCGTACAAACTATCCCTCGGGTTCAGCGGGTCCATGAACTGGTAACTTTCCACGAGGCGTTTAAACTCGGGATCGGTTTTCAAACGGTGATCGTACTCGTGTTCCCACATTTCCACCATTTGGTATCCTTGCTGTTCTAACTTTAGGCGTCGCTGACAAGTGTCCTGGTACAAGTCTTCCATGGTTCGTTGCAAAAACTGATTTTTAGTGCCACGGTCAGGGTAACAGACTGGACATCCGTGAAATAAGCAACCGTTAAACTCGTACACGATCTTGGGGTTTTCTAAGTCCCAGCCATCTACCGAATACGTTCCGATGGTCTTTTCGCCTCCTCCGTTGCGGGCATGCTGAATCCATTTGTCTTCCTTGTCGCACAAGTAATGTAACCAACGTAGGGCTTTGACCGAGTATTGACGCTAGACATAGTGGGTCGTTTGAGGACTGATGACAGCCACGGTGTTTTCAGACATGAATCGTTGGCGGTACACTAAGGAACACGCTTTGGCAATGGTGCAAGCTTCTTTCAAAGGATCGACCCCTCCGTGTTCCATGAACAGTTCTCGAAATTTTCCACAGCAACGCCGTAAAATGTCCACGTCGGAACGACAATACTTTAACATTTCTTCCTGAAAGTCGATAGGGTCCGAGGCGTGAGCCTGGTACCAAGCGTAGAAAGCTTCTCGTTGTTCGGTACGCATGTTGTCGGGGTCGTAATAGTGAGCCTCAGGCAAATGGGGTAGAACAGCATGTTGATTGGCTTCCGTATTGAAAAAGTGTGGAAAGTACCCTTTAGCCATTTCTGTCATTCCAAACGTTTTAGGCATTCGGCTCAAAGGCATGGCCAAGTAACTCATCGAATCTTTAAACTGTACTTGTCCCACTTGCATGAAAATGATTTTGGCTCCGTTCAAAATCACTTTAGGACGTTCGGTGCCATGTTCCGTATAGTACCTCAAAAGAAACTGTCCATCGTATCCGGAGAAATTGTGAGCCATCACCGTGGCATGACGATGACAATCTCCGTAACGTTCGATGTCCTCTTGGCTCCACGTCTTGTCGATGGGGTCTAAGACCCATTGGGCAAAATCGGCTAACGTGTTTGGTCCCCGAAAGATTTTTTCACGCCCTCCAGGAATCTTGCTGCAGTGAGGGCAATGACTGAAGATAGGTTCTTGAATGCACTTCTCGCACGCTCGATGAGCCACGCAGAAATTAGGGATGTGATAGCCAGTCTCTTGCATGCATTCGAAATCGAAAAAGATGAAATTGCCTTTCTTCTTGTGACCGTCCTCTTTCTCTGGTGGGGGTTGGTATTTTTGCACGTAGCATTCGTGTTCCAAGTCCACGATGTGGTGACAAATGTGACATTTTTTCTTTCCTCGACATACGTGTGCCTTGGCATTGTTGGTAAGTATGCCTTGTCCACAGGTAGGGCACAATCTCAAGAGTTGACAAGCACATTTCTGCTGTGAACCTTGCGTCTTCAGATGTTGCTGGTAACAGGCAGGGCTGACAAACGTACGCAGACAAGTTGAACAAGGCACTGGTTCTTCGCTCAGACAGGGTGGAGAGGCCAAACATCCTGGGCATTTCAATCCACAATGCTTGTGTTGCTCTCGATTGTTATAACCATAATCACATTTCTCACAATAATAACCGTATCCCAGGAATCCAGTGATACTGGTAATGGTATCGAAATGGTCATCGTGATGATAGACATGAATGTATTTTCCGTCCTTAAAGTCTTGGCCTCGAAACAACAGAGACCCGCGCATTTCTTGAGGGTGCACTTTCAAGGTGTAGCGTGGAGCTAGGGCATCTTGCAATTTTTGCATCTCAGGAATGCCACAGGGTGTGTCTTTGGACAGGCCAGCTTGTTGCAACAGGAGTTCTGCTTCGTTTCGTTGTTTGGTTCGGTTCGATTTTCGAATGTTCTCCCAGGTTCTTTTCCATTCTACCGTGTCGTTCTTGTCGGCATAGGTTCGTCCCACCACGATGGCACGGGCTAAGCACATCTGGTCTTGAGGGTTGTTAATTCGGACGAGACTTGTTTTGGTGTTGCGAAGGTCGTCCACCAATAACATCTTTTTGCGTCCTGTCCCTTGAGGAAGAGAGACGTGAGCCATTTTCAGTGTGGCTTTACCATCGGTGATGTCAAACTGGTCATTAGATTGTTGTACGTGTTGAATCTTGTCCATGACTTTGGAAGGGGTTAGTTCTGCGGGTCTGCTAAACTCGATCCAAACAGGGGATTTCAAACCGTCGTGATCTATGGATAGTGTCAAGCGATCGTCTTCTTTGGGTTGACATTGTCGCTTGAGTGAGGTGAGCAAAGAATCCCACATCTCGGTGATAAACCCTTCTGCTTTCTCCAAGGGTACGTCGGCCTTGAAATCTTTAAACTTCACCGTGTAGGTGTAAGCCGTGGTTCTAAATTTTCTAGAGGAGCGCTTTTCCGTCTCTCGAATGGAATAGTACTTTTCAGGGTTGACTAAGGGTGGTGAACTTGGTTTAGAGGGTTCGGATTCTGGTTCACTCATGTCCTCTTCAAAATCACTGGCATGAATTTGTGCCAAGATTTCAGCCCTGGTACGAGGCGATAGATCACGTTTCTGCCTCTTACTTTCTTCTTCTTCTTTCTTCTCGAATGAATGGGATCGTTTCATCTTGAGTGCAAAACGTCAAATGACTCAAGTTTAAACACCACAGACTAATTTATAGTCTTGGCAAACCAGCGTATATAAAAAGGGTGTGTGTCTTGTCCTTTCACTATTCATTTCACTCTCAAGCCGAGCACAACGATGGAAGAGACTACCCAGATGGAACGTTTCGTCAGAGCTTTGCGAGGGGTCATTAGAAAATTCTCTTCAGACCAGCCGACGGACTACTCTCCTTCCTTTCGAGATAAAAGTCAAGATACTTGCTATATCTGTCAGAAGAAAGGGCATTGGTCTTCAGAGTGTTCAGACCGTCAAAAAAGAACAAAAACAGGGACTAAAAGAGACAAAAGTCAAGATACCTGTTATTATTGTAAAGAAAAAGGACATTGGTCTCCGGATTGCCCAAAAAAGAAACAAGAGGAGTCAGAAGAAAAGAAGGATTCTTCAGAAGAAGAGAGGGATTCTTCGGAAGAAGAGAGGGATTCTTCAGCGGAAGAAGAGGAAGAAAGAAGACAGGTGAAGAAAAAGAAACAGGAGAAGAAAAGAAGAAGGGAAGAAAATGAGGTAAAAACGGTAAAGAAATTCAAAAAACAGAGAGACTAAACAAGGAGAAAGAAGAAGTCAATGAACTTTTAATTAAAGTGTTCTGTGGTGAATTGTGAATTGGATTGTAAAAAAATGGATAAAAGAATACATGAATGATATAAGGTAAGTGTCTTTGAGTTTTGATTTTAAAATAAGAAGCTACACTCACGCACTCATACACAGACACGTACTATAAGGGTAAAATGGGTGGGGTTTATTTTTGAGTTATTGGCAAATTGAAATTGTATTTCTTTTCGAGAAATGTGGGTGGCCCTGAAAAGGGCCTTTTTATTTTGGTGTAGGGGTGAGTTTAACCAATCAACTTTAACTGCCTTAAGCCTTTGCCACAGCCAAGGCCTACTTCTGATGATTGGGTTGAAATCACTAAGGGTGGTACGATAGGCTTAGTCACAGGGTTGGCGTGTTTAGCTCGGGAAGGTCGTATTCTCTTCGGTCGTGATAAAGAAGTCTGATACATTTGTTTCAGACTTCTTAACTCCGCTAAAATGTCCAACAGTACCGTAGCCGTTTGATTTTCACCCTCTTGTTTCTTTGCTGCTACTTCTTCTTGCTGTTGTTGCTGTTGTTTTTTTCTTACCTCTTCTTGTTGCTGTTGCTGTTGCTGTAGGAGAAAAGCTTGTTCCGCTTCCTTTTGTCGTTGCATAAATTTCTCCAATTCTTCTTTCTGTCTCTGTCTAAAATTCTCCACTTGCGGTAATGAAGAAGGTAACGAAGGTTCTGGAACAAATTCTTGCGAGGTAAGAAAATCCACAAAATCCCAGTGTACCTCTTCTGAAAGTAAGTCCGGGTTCCCTTGGGCAGTCTCCCCTGCTGGTGCACCCCAATGGATCGTTTTCTGAGTTTCCTTCATGTTGAATCACTGTCGCATAGATTGACTGCACACAAGCGCTAGCGAATCTATATAGACCACGTGACGTCACAGACTGCTCTCTTCGGATTGGATGCGAGCTGACTGAATTTTGTAACGCGTGTTCGGATTGGTGAATGAATTCAATCCGTTTCAATCCTTCCTGTACCTATAAATAAGCACAGTTCACTGCATTGATTCACCTATTCTCGTCGCTTCAAGATGTGGACCACAGTTGAGTCATCCACCCTTGTGTCTTCCATGATGTTTAGGACAGACATGCTCATGTATGTCAGGTCCAAGTGGACTGTTGTTGATAGGACAGATACTAGTCAATGGATGAGGAGAGTTTACATAGAAAGACAAGGATGTCTCAAGAGGGTACTTGTGTATGGACCGGTAGTTAGAAGGAGTTTAAGAAGAAGAAGAAGAAGATGTGACAGATGCCATCTATGTTAATATTAATATTAACATAAACCCAAAGGCCCTTTTCAGGGCCAGCCATATTTCTCGAAAAGAGATAGCCTTTCCATTGCCTACCCCTTTTCTAAATTTAAATTTAAATTTAAATTTAAAAAAAACTTTTTTTAAAAAAAATCCCATATTCAATTCCCCTTGTCCCTAGACAAACCCAAACTCTATTCCCATGTTAATTTCCCATTGTCCCTAGACAGTCCCAAACTCTATGTTAAATTCCCATTGTCCCTAGAGTGACCCACGATTTTTCTCCATGTTAAATTTCCATTGTCCCTAGAGTGTCCCAGGGGTCTTTTTAATGCTAAGTCCCATTGTCCCTAGGGTATCCCACTTAACTACTTATGTAGATCATAATCCAAAATAGTACATGTAATACTCAAGAACTGATGATGCCATTTTTTTATATACAGAAATGCAACCTTGAAGATACTAGCACACGCTTGTAAACCTTGAAAGTTATAAATTCGCTTGTTGGTAGCAGGTCTTACACAATCATATAAAATGTCACATTTTCAGCAAAGGTATACTGAGACGAAATCATCACACAGGGAACTAATGTAGACACTAACAGAAAGCATGCGTTTGTACCTTAGGTGGCTTTATTATATTTTCATTACATATTTTTGTTTTTGCATTCTTTCAAAATAAATTGATAAACGCGTTATTTAAGCAAGAGTAAAATATATCAGTGGCCTAATTATATAACTATTTATCATGATGATCTAAATGGCTCAATCCATAATTTTATCACACGGGCTACAACGTGCTGGGTAACAGCTTCCGGTTGGTGAAATGATTTGCTTTACTCCGGTAGTATCGTTCATCTTTCCTTAAATTGTTCAATGTCAGTTTACATAGAATTTCTCTTAGTTAATCTCGGGACAGCTTGGGATAGTTTTAGTATGTTATCAGCAAACATTGTTTAGTTACTCAATAAAACCGACTAGAAGGGTTTTGTGAATTGTCAAAATCAAAGACTCAAACGGATACAATCAAGTCATTCACCCTCTCGAATGAGTCAGAGCAATGGGTTTTGATTGACTGACGAAAGAGTTAAAACAGACACCGATATGGAAAAGGATATGGTATTAAGGGTAGAGTTTTGCACCAGTTTATTAGGATCAACGGGATTTCAGTAAATTTGTTTTGTATCCGGTACTACTCCTTATTTTCATAGCCGTAGGTAACAAAAAGATTCGATCACCTCCAAACGCTAAGTCTAATTTCACGTTGGCATCTGTTCTAATTTCCCCATTATGTTTCCGTATTTGTTTTAACTTAACTGGATTAGTAGCTCCATCAACTTTTAACATTGCCTGATCCTATCGAAACAGACTGAGTAAACGATATCCTTTGTAGAACATGTGCCCTTAGCACGCAGTGTGCATACGATCTGATCTACACGCCCAGTATGCAGAGCGCACACGATCTGATCTATACACCCAGTATGCAGAGTGCACACGATCTGATCTATACACCCACTATGCAGAGTGTGCATTATCTGATCTATACATCCTCCATGAATGATTTAATCTATACAAACAGTATTCAGAGCACATATGATCTGATGCTTTGATTTAACCTTGAAATATATTCAGCTGTCAGATCAATGATATCTTACAAAAAGAAGTAAGACCAACCAGTAGATTTGTTGTTTGCAAAGCCAACAAGGTGGACTGTAAATCCAAATTTTTTCTCTATCGAACTTCTTACGGGACGAGATTTCCACTGAGTGGCAACATGATAGAATTTGTCTCATCAGCAAGCAAAATTATTTCCAACTCTCAACATTGCATGTCTCAACGTTGTATTTACGTTTGTAAGCGGCTAACACTATAGCAGGTGTAAATAGGCGTACAGCTTTATATTCTTCTGTCCTATTTTCGATCAAGTATAATTCCTTTCTCTATGTGCAAATCCAATAATATCCTTGTAGAATCTTGTAAATGTTCAAGATCAAATAAAATTGTAATAAGTTGTTGTTATTGGATTTGAATTATTCTTTAACAGGCTGGTGTATTTTACATTTCTGACGGAAGCTATCTCCGGAGGAAATGTGCATCCTAATTTTCTCTGGAACAGTATCCCTAACAGTACGTACTATATCAAATGCCAGTACGAAATACCTCAAACAGATATTTCCTCCACCCCTATACTGCCCAGTTTATTTCATTAAGCCAAAATTTCATGTCGCACTATGATCTGTATCTTTTACAGATTCATCGCCAGCAAACATTCAAGTGCGTTTATAAGCAATGTTCGTTTGACTGCGTGCGATGTGTTACAGATTACCATGCTTTGCCGGCTTCTTGTTTCACATTTAAAGTCCATTATTTAATATTATGAAATCAGTGTGGATATTAATTCATGTACAAATATTGATCCCCCATTTACTGTTTTTTTTTTCTTCACATTTACATGTAATTCTCAGTTTAATGTTTGCTATGACCTTTTCATTTCCTCAGCTGTAATTCCAGGATATTCTCATTTGTTTCATGCAAGCTCTGCATCTCTGATACGTTGTGTTACTTTTTAACATTTCCTCCACCAGTCGTATTCTTTTATTCTTTGGCACTTGTACCATTGTAAAACTGTTGTTGAACATTATCCAGTTTTGAACATTCCATCTAATCGTTCCAAGTATTTAAATAGCTCCAGTGAAATTACTACTGAATGTCCATGAAAAGTATGCCTTCAAAATTTATATATCGGCACAGTATGAAGGTGCACTGGCGTAAAACCTTTGTCCAATCAACTGATTTTGGGTAATATTGTAGTGATTCTTTGTGAATGAAGGTGTGATGAATGTTTTAAAATTGTTCTTAATATATATATATATATATATATATATATATATATATATATATATATATATATATATATATATATATATATATATATATATATATATATATATATATATATATATATATATATATATATATATATATATATATTTAATGCATAATTAACTGACTTGGTACATCATCATTGCTCTATGTTCTTTGAAATTTAAACTGCCTGATTATTATATTAGCCTTTCACATCATAATTCTTCTTTGGTTTATTTTCAGCCTTTTAGAATGTATTTTTAATCAAATTGATATGTTTTAATGTTATCTCTTTTATTTTTCTGTAATCTCATTTATTATATTGACAAGATAATGTAAAGTCGCCTTATTGGGGTTTGCTTTCATGTGTACCATTTTGTTGTCTAACTGCGATGTTTTTGGGGCGCAATTTCTTTTTCCTTTTGCTCAGGTGATCAATCAAAATTAGATTGACGTACAAGGTTGTACCTGCCTCCTTTTCTACTGTGGTTTTAGCCACATCTGCCGCAATCTAGAAACTCATCATCTTTTTAATACTCACATGTTCATACTTGTTCACACTACTGCATGCGTATGGCAATTCAACCATTTATGTTAATGGAATAATGTTTTCCGCTGGTTCTGAACTATTAAGCAGTTCATCGTATCCCTTTCATTTACGAGTACATACTGTTTTATTTAGTTATCTCGGTTCTCGAATTCTTTTCAACTTTGTATACGTCATCCTTTTTGTCGTATAATGTTACATTTCGTAAAGTATGCCCTCTGTATCATTGCCATTCAGTTTTGCTATTTATAAACAACCGGATCCAACAGAATAACCTTTTAGAATATTACCTCAGTGAAGAAAAGAACTATCACTTAAAAAAACTGTTTTGCATTTTTAAATTCTTGCTGCCTAGCCAATTTTGAATTTTGGTGTCGCAGATGTATCAATTCTCAAAGAATCAATAAACTCAACATTCATTTCACACTCAAAGCTGAGGTCGAAATGAAGCATTTTTAAATGCTTACACACTATCTGGGGGATATAAAATCACTAAGAGGAAATATCCAATCGACATGTTTAGTGTAATTAAAAACGATATAATATAACTGTCACGTTTTAGTTGTAACTGAAAAATCTAAAACTCAAACATATACACACCTAAAACGTTTGAGAGTTTTCGAAAATTAGTTCATTTAGCTAAGCTTCGAAAATTTGGAAAACTTTAAAAATATAAGTTTTCAAATGCAGACATTTTTATTTAAAAATCTGAAACTACAATTGTGAAATTTAGATTTTTCGTCGATATTATAAAAACTTAAAAATTTGAGAAGTTATAAATTTAAATTATTAAATGTTACATTGATCTTTTCTGATAATCAGAATAAGTGTCGCTTGGAACAATTTCCAAGTTCGAAGATGAACAGTGATAATATGTTTCTACTGTAGGTAAATCATGTATAAACTCGCATTTACGATACTGAGTAATATGGGTAAAAATGATAAATGAGAAAAGGATTACGGATACAAAATGAGGATGCGATCACCTGAAATTACAGTCAATCTAATCTCATTAAACCAGACCTGCATGAGATCTATTCCACATGAGATAACCTGAAATTCCTCTCAATCTAGTCTCGTTCAACGAGACCCCCGTGAGCTCTTTGTTATGAAGTTATTTGGTAAAGGTCTATACAAACGAATGAAAAATCTAATAAGATGCTTATAAGAAGGCTGGTTAAGTCTCTAATGGATTTGTAGGTCAGTTGGCGTTCCTAACAAAAAATAATAAGGCTCCATAAATACACGATTATTTTTCCTTTCTTAATGTTTTGTCACACACATATTTAAAATATGTATAGGTAGTACACGTTTTCGCTTTTGCACGAGAATATTGTATATCATAACACTGTGGCTCTAAATTTCTAATAAATTCTACCATCGTGTGTGTACATTTTGAAAATATTACATTTAGCGAGTAAGCACAATTGCGTTATTTGTTGTTGCTTTTGTGCTATTAATGCCATTTTTCATCCCATGATAAGGCTATATATGGCGGTCAGTATATCTGGTGGAGGAAGAACCCGGAAAAATCCGGGGAATAACCACCGACCCACCGGAACATAGTACGAAAATTTTCCATTCACCCAAATAGGCCAAACGCGAGATTCGAAACCGTGCCGATAGGTGAGATGGCAGTGATCGGGAAAGGCGAGCGCTTTAGACCACTCGACTCCTCCCCCCCCCCCTCGTGTTAATGAGTTTGCGCTTGATGTTTTACAACATAGCACCACACGTAGGTTATTTAGTACCAAGACAACTGGAGTAAATTGCCTAGGAAATGGAATCAAAGCACTAGCCTACCCGGGCTGATCTAATGGCTTGATTCGAAAATGCACAGTTTCGGTCACGAGTTCGAAACGTTAACAACATCAACCACTGCGTTTGCTTATAGCGTTAATGTGCTATACTGTATTGATCAGGTCATCAGAAATCAACAAAGGAAAATAATGAGCGACACTTATCAGTAGCAATTACTTTTACAGACGTGTAATCAGACTATCCATCGGCGTTGATTTCGCGGAGTAACGTAAGAGTTTGGTTGAACTAGGTCAAAACACAGCGTACACCATAATTTAATTTATCTGTCAAGCATTGAGGAAATCGGTAACAGAGATGATCATTTATGCATTGGTAGTCGGCAATAGCATTTACGTTTAGTACAATATTTGCAAGAAGAAAAGTTAAGGATTGTTGATTCTTTTTACAGAGTGAGATTTAAGGAATACGAATAATAAGTAAAGTGCATTTTAGTTTACAAGTCTGACTCAGCCGGTGAAATATTCCTAGCAATACGGTTGTTTGTATCCTCATCATCGTTCTTCTTCCGCTTCAGACTGACTACATTTATTCTTTAATAATAAAATCATTATCAATTTAATGCCTGTATTGATTAAATAGTTTGTAATCTGCTATATCTGCTCTTAAACAAAGAGTTGCATTTTGCATTTCTGTGAAAAAAGTATCCATGAAACAAACAAGACAGTGTTTGTAAATCACGTATGCACCGATGAGTCAAAAAGTTCAAAAGCGCATTTAAAAGAATCTCAAATTATTATTCATTTCGTGCAAAATCTAATCTTGTCATCGACGTGTGCATACACTCATGCCTAGAAAATTTAGTTTTTCTATCTCGAATGTTGTTTTTTTCTGTTCATCATCGTGTGGAAACGTCTAGAGTGGGTTTTCTTTTTTTCTTTTGCATCATCGTGTGGAAACGTTTGTGAAAAACAAATTGTACATATTTGTAAAGACAATAAATGAAAACAGTGCTGTAAGTGGTCTGAAAATACAACCAGGCCATCTAAATACGCACACCAGCGTGCTGAATTTCATTCGCCTACAGTGAGTAGTTTTCTTGTTGTTGTTGTTGTTGGGTTTAACGTGATTTATCAGCACAAAATAGGTTATACATGGCGGCCAGTATAACGGGTGAAGGAAGAAGCCGGGAAAACCCCAAAAGGAACCAAGGACCCACGAAAAGCTACTGGCAAACTTTCTCACGTACCTCCTGCACAAAGTGGAATAATAAAAACGCGCTAAAACAGCATACTTAATGTAGCAACAGATTAGTCCACACTTACAGAAAATTCCGAGAAAATGCAATTTCCGCCAAAAAGTTCTAAAAAATAAATAATATGCTTCCAGTTGCGGCGAAAAAGAAAAGAAAACAAAACAACAATTTTTTTAAGCATAATTGTGGTCATCATTCCCAGAGGAAATAAAGGTAATTTAGGACCAATGCTTTTAACATAGGGAACATGAAGATCAGCAGAATAAAAGCATGACCACGTAGCCTAAGGCATTCTTCCTACCACGTACAGGTATATGTGTATCTGCAATAGATGCAATGTTCATTATAAAATTATTTTTGACTATATGTACCCATATGGTCTCTCTTTATCAACTATCTCTTGGTATTATACGACGCAAATATAGATTGTTATTGCATTCTTTCCAGGATGTTCTTCTAGCAAGGCTGACGTAGTCTTCCTCCTTGACCAGTCATCCAGCGTTCGTGCCATCAACTTCAAGTTAATGCTTTCTTTCGTACAGTCCATCGTCGCCGAACTTCCAATAAGTCCAAACCAGGTCCAAGTGAGCGTATGCCTCTTCTCCACAAGTGTTACCAACATATTCTGGCTCAACACTTACAAGGACAATTCAAGTCTAATCGCGGCGATTGGCAAAATCAGCTATAGCGGTGGTGGTACGTATACTGGCAAAGCTTTGACATACGTCTTGAACAATAACTTTACTCCAGCAAAAGGGGCAAGGTCGGGGGTTCAGAAGTTCTTGATTCTGATGACCGACGGTAAAGCAGATGACAGTGTTAATCAACCGGCGTTGAATCTCCAAGCTGCTGGAATTCCGGTTTTGTCCATCGGGATTTCGTCGTTAGCGGATCCAAACGGTCTAAGACTCATCTCTCTAGATCCAAGCTTAGTTTATGTCATAAACGATTTTAGCTCTCTCTCCAGCATTGCTGCAAATGTCCTAGGCAGCACGTGCAAAGGTAAGAAATTTTATATTAAATAATTTTGTTTTTCTTCCGATAAGGCCATTTAATAACATCTTTAATGCCCGTTATATGTAACAAAATGACCTTTAATTATTCTTTGATTGCAACCACTTACCACTGAACTTCTTGTTTCCTTCCTCTGAAAGTATAAAATGTATTATGAATTTATTCAAATTGATTCAACCCAGTAGGAATTAATTCAATACAGTATGAATTTATTCCTGATTCTGTGTAACACAGGTCATCTATAGATATTTAGTCCATATCATCCATACTTTCTCCAAGACATGATGAAAGATGATGATACTATTTAGCAAAACTCCGTATTTCCTCAGTTCATACAACTATGTATCTTCCTATATTTGGTTCTTTACTTTTCTTTACTTTTCGTTTATCCGGTCATCTTTACGTAAGAACGTCTACTGTCACTTACAGGTGGAGTTTCTTCTTTCTTTCTTATTTACACAAGTTCGTTTCGTCGTTCGTTTATTTTATATTTTGATATGTTTGTCTATTGTCTGCATTGATTTATTTTAGTCACATCGCCCTCCACTCCATGCAGCTCTGGACCTTGTTTGAATAATGGAACCTGTCAAAATTTAAATAAAACCCACTATTACTGTAGCTGTCAGCAGTTCTTTACTGGAGTCACCTGCAACACAGGTATCGTAAATATTCAAACGATAATTTAAATTACTTATGCTTTTTTGGTTTTAAAAAATCAAATGATAAAATATTACGGGATGAAGAATGTTTTAATTGATGGACTAATAACTCATTGATATCGTGCCCAACTTGAATGAGAAGTACTGTGTATATACAATTCATGTATATTTGTATTGGAACGCTTGAAGTTTTCCCCAATTAAGCTTAATTGTATTAGCATGTATCATTATGAATAGTCTCGTGTCTTTCCATTGAGAGATGCTTATATTTATCTGTGAGAAAGAGGCTGTCTATTCATACATTGTGGGCGAGAACATTCCGATTGATGCTTGTCTGTGTACAATTGCAGGTATAATTTTTTCACATTGAAGAAATCGACTTGAATCTACATTTGATGTGTGGTGCGTTAATGACTACCATCTTTCTCATATCATCTGTTAATTACTTAATTTGTTTTTTGTTCTTTTATTTGTATCCATATAGATATCGGAATGAATGAACGAATGAATGAACGAATGAACGAACGAACGAACGAACGAATGAACGAATGAATGAATGAATGAATTAGAGCTCTTGTATCATTCCAATTTCATTTGACGTTTGTGTTGAGTCTGTTTTGAATCTACCGATGTTCGAGTTGTAAGTGAGTTAGATTCAGGATATAGATCCATGTCTTTTCCAATCTTTCATTTTATTTTTCTTCTTTCTAAAAAATTGCCACACTTGTAACTGAGACTGTATCGGGCGCAGAGAGTTACTTTTCTTGAATACTACATTTTATGAATACGAATAAGGTATCCTGAATGAAAATAGTCGATCCATAATCGTGATTTTGATATGAAGTTTAGCCAAAGACAGAATATCATAAACGGCTAGAAATATTAATATTAAGACTGAAATTTTTATTTTAACCTTGAGCTTATCTTTACAGAGGGAGTTTATACTTTGTACAGAGGGAATGTATACTTTGTACAGTGGGAGTGTATACTTTGTACAGAGGGGATTGTATACTAGGTACAGAGGATTTTATACTTAATACAGAGGGATTTTATACTTTGTACAGAGGGATTTTATACTTTGTGCAGAGAGATTTTATACTTTGTACAGAGGGAGTGTGTACCTTCTACAGAGGGACTGTACACTTTCTACGGAGGGGGTGTATACTTTCTACGAAGGGAAAAATTACTTTTTTTTTGAATATTCTGAAGCAAAGCTTTCATCCTCGTCAGGACCACACGATCTTGCAAAGTGTGCATCTAGCTGACGCTTTCCATTTTAAATAAGCATCCATGTTGCTCATTTGTAATTGGGGTTTCCTGTCCACACCATGAGACTGTTAAATGATCTCTGCACGATTCCAGTCCTGGCACAGCAGTCTCCAAAAAACACGGGGTTAGAACTACCTCCAAGTCCTACATTTAGACATTGTGCAGCAATCTTCAGAATAAATTTTGTGTCCAAGAAGTTTCTGAATTTTCTGTACATGCTAAATTCAAGTTAAATATCTGGAGTTGGAGCTCAGCATTGTGCCCGACAGAACGTATCCATACACATCATGGTGATAGTCGTGAATGTTCGTAATTGTTACCTTTTACGGCCTATTTATTTTACTATTTAACTGAATTAGCATGTTGATATTTTAAAGTCATAGCAATGAATTCATTTTCCATTACAGAACTGACCCAATGTGACAACAGCCCCTGCGCAAATAATGGCACCTGTAGAAATATAGCTGGTGGCTTTGAATGCACCTGTTCGTTGGGATATACTGGAACAAGATGTGATACAAGTAGGAAACAGTTATGGACGATTTGTTTATTACCATTTTGCCTCGATAATAGCACCAGTTCTAGTGAAACATGAAATATTTACATAAGTTATTAGTTGATTTATTGTAGGCAACGTTTTACACGACTATAAAATTGCTTTATTATGTAACCCTGTTAAAGAAAATAAAAGATTTGAAATGTATATCGATTTGAAATGTATATCTTAAACAAAGACGATTCAATAGACAAGTATATATACCTCGTAAGCCAAAGACTTTTAAGATGATGATAATGGGCACATAAGATTATCTCCCGATATTCTTGAAACTGTATTGGTTAATGCAAAATCAACACACACACACACACAAACACACACACACACACACACACCTTTTTATTATGACATTTGTGTCTAATAATTGCTGTTGAATTTTGACATTTGGCTACAGATATGAATGACTGTGTTGGCGTGATGTGTTTGAATGGTGGTACTTGTATAGACTTAGTGGGAAGCTACCAGTGTACATGTCCACAACGTTTTAATGGAACACACTGCGAAATAGGTAAGTCATAACCATATAATTTTATAATGTTTTTGGTATGACATGGCCGGGGCTCAAACCCGCGACCTCCCTCATCCGATGCGGACGCTCTAGTCATTAGGCCATAAGAGCGAATTGCATCTAGTAAAAGCTTTCCCGTTTTAACAAAGGATTCAGGTTGGGCATATTAATTGGGATTTCCGTTCCTAAACGTGAAAAATGTTTATGATCTACGTATAATTCCTGTCCCGGAACAGTTGTCTCGAAGAGAACGGCGCTAGAACTAAAACTCCAAGTCCTAAATTTTAACATTTTGTAACACTGTTCAGAATTTATTTTTGTATCCAATGTCTTTCAGATTTTTCGAAGCATGCTAAATTCCTTTGAAATATCTGGAGTGGAAGCTGAGCATTGTTCCCAAATGTTAGATATATGGATATATACATACATATCATGGCGATAGTCATAAATTTTCATTCATTATTGTTGCCTTTTACACCCTATTAATGTTACTTTTTAACTGAACTAGCATATTTATTCTATAACATCTAAGCAATTAATTCATTTCCCATTATATGCGTTACAGAACTGACCCAATGTGAGCCTAACTTCTGCGCAAATAATGGCTCCTGTAGGAATATAGCTGGTGGCTTTGAATGCACCTGTTCCTTGGGATATACTGGAACAAAATGTGAGACAAGTAAGAAACAGTTATTCACGATTTGTTTATTAACAAATTGCCTCGATAGTAGCCTCAGTTCTAGTGAAATATGAAAGTCTACAGAAATTATTAGTTGATTTATTGAAGGCAAAATTTTACACGACTATCAAATTGTGCCATGTTATTATGTAACTCATCAAAGGAAATAACAAAGATTTGAGATGTATATCTTAAACAAAGATGATTCTTTAGAAAACTATATACACCTCGTAAGCCCGAAGACATTTAAGATGATGGTATTGGCCACCTAAGACTATCTCCAGATATTCTTGAACCTGAATAGATGATTGCAACATTAGCAACAACAACCCATTTTTCTTACCATATATGACATCTGTATTTAATAATTGCTGTTGAATTTTGACATTTTGGCTACAGATATCAATGACTGTGCTGGCGTGATGTGTTTGAATGGTGGTACTTGTATAGACTTAGTGGGAAGCTACCAGTGTACATGTCCACAACGTTTTAATGGAACACACTGCGAAATAGGTAAGTCACAGCTGTATAATTTCCGGGTGAAAAACACAAAAGCTATGGGTTTCTTCATGAATATGCTATTTACGTTAAAGTAAGGCCATAAATTAAGCATGTCGGTCGAGATCAAATTACTAGGTATCGTGGATACTCCAGTTTTGAAAGGATAATTGTCTTGTTTGATATGGTCCAGAGTATATGCAAAACCTCTTCTTTTGTTATTATATGATTCAGAAAGTTTGAGCAGTGAACTGAGACTAGAATGGACTCCTCGCTAAAAAAAATCCATCCTTAAAGTAAAATTAGTAAGGAAAAGAATGTTTGGTTTAATATATAAGAATAGATTGCCATCATGAAAAAGTAACTTTTCACGGTAATGCAGAATATTTCGCCCTTTATTTACTATTTTGCACCAATACTTTGTACAGAGGGAGTGCATAATTTGTTCAGAGTGAGTGAATACTTTATAGAGAGGGAGTGTATACTTTGTAGAGAGGGAGTGTATATTTTGTATAAAGGGAGTGGATACTTTGTTATTTGAACATTCTGAAACTATGATTTCCTCCTCGTCAAAACCATAGGATCTGACCAAATATGCACCTAAGTGTGTGTGTGTGTTTGATTTGGATTTTTAACTTAGCTTTAAAAAATTTTCACTCATATCACAACGATATCTGCAATGTGTCATTTTTATAGTGATGTCTAGCACTGGGGCATCATGTCACAGACATATAGCATGATGTCCCACATAGTTACATTATCCTGACACAAGGTCAACCAGTCCTAACCCTAACCTCTTAATGTTGAGCCCCTAGCGAAGCAGCTGTTAGAACCATTTTTATAATTTTTTGTATGACTTGGCCGGGGCTCAAACCTGCGACCTCCTGCATCCGAGGTGGATGCCCTAAGCGAGAGTACACCTGAGCGGTTTCCATCTAATTAAAGCTCTCCTGTTTTAAACGTGCATCCATGTTGTGCTTGTTAATTGGTGTTTCCTGTCCTTCGCATGAAAATGTCATTGATCTGTGTATGATTAATGTCCTGGCCCAGTAGTCTCGAAAAGAACGGCGCTAAACGCCAAGTCCTACATTTTGACATTTTGTAACATTATTCAAAATTTATTTTGTATGCAAGAATTTTCTGAAGTTTCTAAGGATACTAAATTCATTTGAAATATCTGGAGTGGAAGCTGAACATTGTGCCCAGAAATTTCAACCATACAGGACATATGCATACATATCACGTCGATTGTCTTAACTTTTCGTTATTGTTGCCTTTTACGGCCTATTTATTTCACTATTTAACTGCACTAGCATACTGACTCTACAACGTCTTAGCAATGAATTCATTTTCCAGTATATGCGTTATAGAACTGACCTAATGTGACCTCAACTCTTGCGCAAACAATGGTACCTGTAGTAATATAGCTGGTGGCTTTGAATGAACCTGTTCCTTGGGATATACTGGAGAAAGATGTGGGACAAGTATGAGGCAGTTACTGACGATTTGTTTATCAACAAATTGCCTCGAGATTAGCCTCAGTTCTAGTGAAATATGAAAGTCTGCAGAAATTATTAGTTGATTTATTGAAGGCAAAATTTTACACGACTATAAAATTATGTCATGTCATTATGTAACTCATCAAAGAAAATAACAAAGATCTGGGATGTGTATCTTAAGCAAAGAAGATTCAATAGAAAATTATGTGTACCTCGTAAGACAAAGACATTTAAGTTGACTCTATTGGTCACCTAAGATTTTTCCAGATATTCTTGAACTGAATCGGTCATTGCAACATCATTAACCCCCCCAAACGTCAAATCTCCATTCATTACCATCATTTATTACCATATATGAGGTTTGTGTCAAATAACTGATGTTGAATTTTGACATTTTTTGGCTACATATATGAATTTTTGTGCTGGCGTGATGTGTTTGAATGGTGGCAATTGGATGGATTTAGTTGGAGGCTGCACTGCACATGTCCTAAAGGTTTCTATGGAACACACTGTGAAATAGACAAGTTCTAACTATATTATTTCCGAGTGAAAGACAAAAATTACGGGTTTCTTGATGAATATGCTATTTACGTTAAAGTAAGGCCATACAATAAGCATGGCGGTCAAGAACAAATTACTAGGTCTCGGGGTATTCTATTTGCTGTAAGAATATGTAGCATAAATATTCTAGAGTACTTGTAAAACGTTTTCTTTTCTTATGTTTTTTTTTATTCGATGGGATGCAATTTATTTGATGATTGAAACACTTTGAGCAAACTGAGACTTGAATGGATTCAGTCGTTGAAAAGAATTCCCCTTAAAGAAACGTTTTACGAAAAGGAACTTTCGATAAATTATAGGGATGGATTGTCATGAAAAAAATAAATTTTCACGGTAATGCAGATTATTTAGTCCTTTATATACTCTTTGGCACAGAGAGGGTGGATTCTTTGTACAGAGTGATTTGATACTTTGTACAGAGGGAGTGTAAACCGGTACTTTGTAGAGGGAGTGTATACTTTATACAGAGGGAGTGTATACGTTGTACAGAGGAAGTGTACATCGGTACTTTGAACAGAGGGAGTGAATACTTTGTACAGAGTGAGTTTACATCGGTGCTTTGTAGAGAGAGGATGTATATCGGTACCTTGTAGAGAGGGAGTGTATACTCTGTACAGAGGGAGTGCACATCGGTATTTCTTACAGAGGGAGTGGATACTTTATAGAAAGGGAGATTTATATTTTGTACAAAGGGAGTGGATACTTTGTTATTTTAATATTCTGAAACTTTGCTTTCCTCCTCGCCATGACCATAGAATCTGACCAAATATGCATCTAGTTGAATCTTTCCTGCTTTAAACAAACATCCGGGTTGCGCATGTTAAATGGGGTTTCCTGTCCTTACCCTGAAAATGTTCTTGATCTATGAATGATTCCTGTCCTGGACCAGTAGTCTCGAACAGCACGGTGTTAGAACTCAAAATCTTTAGTAGATTTTGGCATTGTGTAGCATGATTCAGAATTTATTTTGTATCCAAGAACCTTCTGAGATTTCTAAGAATGTCACATTCCTTAGAATTATCTGGAGTTAGATCTAAGCATTGTGCCCAAAAGGTTTCAACTATACAGGACATATACATACACATGTTGATAGTCATAACTTTTCGTTTATATTGCCTTTTACAGCCTATTTTTTACTATTTAACTGCACTAGCATATAGATTTTTTAAAGTCCTTGCAATGAATTCATTTTCCTTTATATGCGTTACAGAACTGACCCCATGTGACTCCAACCCATGTGAAAATAATAGCACGTGTAGGAATATGACAGGTAGCTTTGAATGCACATGTTCCTTGGGATATACCGGGGAAAGATGTGAGACAGGTAAGTAACATAACTGAATGATTCGCTTGTCAACACATTGCCTAGATAATAGCCTAGTTCTAGTGAAACATTCAAATTGTGAAGTTCTTTTCATATTCATGCAGGCAAGAATTTAAATGACTATATTTGTTTCATGTCTATATGATTCCTCAAAGAAATTAACAAAGTTTTGAGATACATATATATCAAGCAGTGATCATGTTATATATATATATATATATATATATGTTATATATATATATATATATATATATATATATATATATATATATATATATATATATATATATATATATATAATATGTTCAATGGTAATATTTATACCTCGAAAGCCAAAGACTTTAAGCTCTTTTAGCAATCTAACATTATCTCTTTGTAGAGTTGAAACTGAATCAATCAACAAAATAACACTAAACAATAACACCCTCGTTACCACATATGACATTTTGTTCTAATCATTTCCTTTACTTTTGAGATTTTTGGCTACAGATATAAATGATTGTGCTGGCGTGATGTGTTTGAATGGTGGCACATGTATAGACTTGATGGGTAGCTACCAGTGCACATGTCTACAACGTTTTAATGGAACACAATGCGAAATAGGTAAGATATAACCATATAATTTCCGGGTGAAAAAACAAAAACTATAGGGGTTGCTTGATAAAGAAAAGCTATTTATTTTAAAGCAAGGAAATTACGTTAAAGTAAAATTAGACATAGCGATCAGGATCAAACCACTAGGTTTTAGGGTGCGTTATTCCTTGTAAGAAAAATGATCTTTTTCCGTAAAATAAAATGTCAGTACATTCAATGTGACTTGTTCAAATCAAGGATATAGATGGTATGACGCGGGGTATTGGAAAAAGTTGTTTTCGTTTGTTGTTTTCATTCGATGGGATCAACATTATTTTATGATTCAAACACTTTCAGCAGTAAACCGAGACTAGACTGGACTCAGTCGCTAAAAAATGCCCTCTTATAAAGAAAATTCAGTACAAAAGTAAAGATAGGGATGGATTAACATCATGAAAATTAAATGGTGGAAAAGCAAACATCGCGCGTACTTCATATTCAAGAAACACATAGAACGAACTGACACGGTTAATCGTTTATTCTCTGTGCTCTGCTGTATTTCACTAAATCACAGTTATCTCATTTCGATTGGATCAGTCTCTTCAGACACACATACACAGACCGACACATTCAAATGCTTATTCGCTTGACGGAAGTTTTAGTAGGAAAGTACTTTACATCTCCGGTTGCCCATAAAAAAAAAGCTTAAAATTAAGAAACCTTTCTTTCCTTTCAGAATTAAAAGGATGCGATCTTGGTCCATGTCGAAATAATGGAATCTGCACAACTTTAGATGACGGTGGAATTAACTGCACATGTCCAGCTGGCTTTGAAGGAACAATTTGTGAAATAGGTATACACACCCGAGTAGTGAATGGGGATGATATATGGACAATGGGAATTACCATTAAAATACCCCCTGGGCTGATATACGGACAAAAACACCCTGGGACGATATACGGACAAGGAATATACGGACAAAAAGTTGGGACTGTATATGGGAAATATAATGGATAGGGAGTGCATACGGACAATTGGAATGAAATAGGTGGAGTGACGTCACGGTACTGGACATTGACAACAAAGTTACAAGTGGCTGACCTCAATCTGGTGAAACAATGACAGCGGGAAAAAGCTAGAACGCTTGGCGGGGCGGGACATACAAGTTTATAGACAAAGAAACAAGGAAACAAATACACAAACAAACAAATACATAGAGATGGCAAGATAATATATATCATTTTGAGGCATTAGAGTGGCCCTGAAAAGGACCTTTAGGTTTTTATGTTAACACAATTTAGTTAACATAGAGGGGATTTCACGGATCTTCTTCTCTTCCTCAAAACTTCGCATGACCTCTGGTCCGTAGATTAAGACTCTCTTCAGACAGCCTTTTCTCTCCAAATAGATCCTTCTTTTTCAAAAGGCTGTCTCTGTGATCTGGGTGATAGCCCATGATGATTTAACATACATGGGATAGACCGGGTTGAACAGCATTGACGATACGACGGTAGACGATTCTACGTTTGTCAACATCTTGTGACGAGAACAGGTAAAGGGAATGAAGTGAACTGCTGTTATTTATTGTGGAAGATCAGAACGAAACGGATTGAGTTCTTTCACCAATCAAAACACGCGTTGCAAAATTCAGTCAGAGTGCGGAGTCTGTCTTCCAGTCCGAAGAGAGCTACATGTGACGTCACATTTCCTACATAGGTGCGCTATTATTTGCGCGCAGTGAATCCATGCGACAGAGTTAGAACATGACGGAAATTAAGAAGACGATGAAATGGGGTGTACCAGCTGGTGAGACGAGAAGTGATGGCATAGCAGCAGCTACTAAAGTAAACACTGTTCTACTTCCAGAAGAGACCGATCTTAATTGGGATTTAGCGGATTTTCTCTCTTCTTCGCAAGAATTTGTTCCTGTACCAGCACCTTCGCTGCCTTTTCCTTCCTTACCACACGACGAGGATTTTAAACAGAGACAGGAAGAAAAATTAGAGCCATTTTTGCAGCAGCAGAAAGAAGCAAGACAAGCCTTTCTCATGCAACAACAACAGCGAGAAGAAGATGAAGCAAGAAGTAAACGACAGGAAGAAGAAGAAGAGAAGAAACTAGGTCTATAAGAGAATGAGAATGGTAAAAGTCAAACAATGACGGTATTCTTAGACATTTTGGCAGAGTTAAGGAGTCTGAAAGAAATGTTTTTTAATACGACCCAAGAGAAAAAGACATTTCGGAGCCAAATATTCCAAACCTGTTCACACACCTACTACGCCAGAGATACCCGCCCAAGTGATTTCTACCAAATCACCGACAGTAGCAGATCAAGAAGTAGGCCATGGCCGTGGTTGAGGGATAAGGCAGTTAATGCGCATTACTTCCCGTTCCTGAGTTCATTTAAAAAAATAACAAACCCCTCCCCAAAAAAACCCAAAATAAAAACAAACGGTCCTTTTCAGTGCCAACCATCTCTCTCAGAAAGAGATACCATTAATTTGCCAAAATGAATTCAAACTCAAAATCCGTTTTTTGCTCCATGATAGACGTGTGTGAGTGCGTGAGAGTATGTCATTATCATGATAAAAATCTAAACTAAGAGATACTTACGTTTCTTTCTGGTCTATTTTGACACAAATTTACCATCCAATTCACAATACAACATTTTTAAAAGTTCATTAGCTTCCACTGTGTCGTTTCACTCTCTCTCTCTGTCTTTTTGTTGAATTTCTTCTCTTTCACAAGGTTTCCTCTTCTTTCTCCCTTTCTTCTCGTCTTCTTTTCTTCTCTTTCTGGACGTGTCCGTGTTCTTCCGTTTTGGAGGGTATCTGAACTCCTCTCATGCCCAAGCTCCTGTTGTTTCTCAGGGCAGTCTGAAGACCAATGTTCCTTCTCTGGACAATGATAACAGGTATTTTTACTTTTGTCTCTTTTGACGCCTGTCTTGCTTTGACGTTGTGGACATTCTGAAGAACAAAGCCTTTCAGCGGACAGATATAGCAAGTAGCTTGACTTTTATCTCAAAAGGAGGAGGAGTAGTCCGTTGGCTCCTCTGAAGAGAACCTTCGTACACCTCCACCTCGCAAAGCTCTGATCAGAAGTTTGGTCTGTGTTGGCTCTTCCATCTTTCTGGTAGGATTGAGAGTGAAATGAATATTTGGAGGGAAGACGTTGGTCTTGCATTGAAATAAATGGGACCCATGGCGTTTAAAATGTAGTCATTTGACGTTTTGCACTCAAGATGAAACGATAGCATCATTTCGTGCAGAAAGGAGAAGAAAGTAAGAGGCAGAAACGTGACCTATCGCCTCGTACAGTAGCTGAGGTCTTGGCTCAAATCCATGTCAGCGATTTTGAAGATGACATGAGTGAACCAGAATCCAGACCCAGTGAGTCTACACCAAACTAAAGTTCACTATCAGTAACCCCTGAAAAAGGAGATGGATAAACGCTTCTCCAGAAAATTTAGAACCACGACCTACACGTACACTCTAAAGTTTAAAGATTTCAAGTCCGACGTAACGCTAGACAATGCAGAAGAGTTCATCACTGATGTGTGGGATTCATTTTTAACCACACTGAAACGGCAACTTCAAGCCAAAGAATACGATTTCATGAGACTTTCCATTTGTCACGACATTATGAAGTCCCCCGTTTGGATCGAGTTTAACAGCCCATCAGAATTAACAGTTTCTAAAGTCATCGACAAGATTCAACGCGTACAACAATTCAACGATACTTTTCACATCACATATGGAAAAAATACACTGCTCATGACCCAAGTTTCTTTTCCCAAAGGGACCGGGCAACGCAGAAAAGTGTTATTGGTGGACAACTTCGTAGCATCAAGCGTAGCCACGTCGAAATTAACAATCCTCAAGATCAGATGTGTTTAGCCAGGGCTATCGTGGTGGGACGAACGTATGCCGACAAGATCGACACGATAGAATGGTAAGAAAGCCTTGCAAACTATTCAAAAATTGAACCGTGCCAAACAACGAAGAGAAGCAGAACTCCTCTTACAGCAAGCCGGGATATCCCAAGATACACCCTGTGGCATTCCTGAAATGCAAAAATGGCAAAACGTCTTAGCTTCACGCTACACCTTGAAAGTACACCCTCGAAGAGTATGTGGACCTCTGTTGTTTCGAGGCAAACATTTCAAGGACGGAAAATACGCTGATGTCTATCATCACGATGAACATTTCGATGCCATTACCAGTATCACTGCATTCCTAGGATACGGCTATTACTGTGAGAAATGTGACTATGGATATAACAATCGAGAGCAACACAAACATTGTGGATTAAAATGTGAGGGATGTTTAGCCTCTAAACCCTGTCTTGACGAAGGACAAGAAAGAGTGCATAGCCCATCTTGTCATCGCACTTTTTTCACCCCAACCTGTTACCAACAACATCTGAAGACGCAAGGTTCACAGCGGAACTGCTGAGATTGTGCCCCACTTGTGGACAAGGCATACGTACCAATAGTACCAAGACACACGTATGTTCAGAAACGAAACGATGCCACATTTGTCACCAAATCGCAGACATGGAACACGATTGCTACATTGAAAAACACCATTCCAAAAAAGAGAAAGAAGATGACCAGAAGAAGAAAGGGAATTTAATCTTTTTCGATTTCTAATGCATGCAAGAGACCGGCATACACATTCTTAATTTCTGCTTGGCTCATCGAGCGTGCGAGAAGTGCATCCAAGAGCTTATCTTTAGTCACTGCCCTTATTACAGCAAGATTCCTGGAGGACGTGAAAAAATCTTTCGAGGACAGAACACGCTAGCCGATCTCGCTCAGTGGATCTTAGACTCCATCGATGAGACGTGGAACCAAGAGGACAACCAATATTACATAGATTGCCATCGCTATGACACGTTCATGGCTCACAATTTCGCTGGGTACGATGGAAAAGATCTTCTGAAATGCTATCCTGAAAAAGTACCAAACGTGCTAAAGTCACTTTGAACGGGGCCAAAGTCATTCCCATGCAAGTGGAACAAGTGCAGTTTAAAGATTCATTGAGTCACTTGGCCATGCCTTTGAGCCGAACGCCTAAAACATTTGGAATGACAGAAATGGCCAAAGGTTATTTTCCGCATTTTTTCAATACCGAAGCCAATCAACACGCTGTTCTACCCCATTTACCTGATGCTCACTACTATGACCCCTTCGACTTTCGGGAAGAAGTGTTAAAGCATTGTCTATCCGACGTGGACATTTTACTGAGTTGCTATGGGAAAAAAATTCGAGAATTGTTTACGGAGCATGGTGGGATCGGTCCTTTGAAAGAAGCCCGCGCCATTGCCAAAGCGTGTTCCTTAGTGTACTGCCAATGATTTATACCCGAAAACACCCTGGCTGTCATAAGCCCCCAAACGACGAACTTTGACAAATGTCAATACTCGGTCAAAGCCCTACGCTGACTACATTACTTGTGCGATAAGGAAGACAAATGGATCCAACATGCCCGAAACGGAGGAGGCGAACAGACCATCGTAACGTATTCGGTGGATGGATGGGACTTAGAAAACCACAAGACTGTGTACGAGTTTAACGGCTGATAATTTCAAGGATGTCCGATCTACTACCCTCAACGTGGCACTTAAAATCAGTTTTCACAACGAACCATTGAAGACTTGTACGAGGCCACTTGTCAGCGACGCTTAATGTTAGAACAGCAAGGATACCAAGTAGAGGAAATGTGGGAACATGAGTACGATCACCGTTTGAAAACCGATCCCGAGTTTAAACGCATCGTGGAAAGTTGCAAGTTGGTGGACCCACTGAACCCGTGGGACAGTTTGTACGGATGGCGAATGAATGCCACATGTTTGCTGTATCACACCGATGAGGAAAGAAGGAGAAACATTCAAATACTTGGACGTATATTTGCTATATCCTTACGTGTGCAAATATTGTCACTTACCCGCAGGGCACAGACAATTGCTGACGAAACACATCGAACTGGATAAATATCGACAATACAAAGGATTGATTAAATGTAAAGTCTCTTTTCCTACGAACTTGTATCATCCCGTTTTACCTCACCATTGCCAAGGAAAACTGATGCTTCCCTTGTGCCGCACTTCTGTCGAAGAGTACAACCAAAACCAACCATGTCAGCACATCCAGGAAGAACGCGCATTGACAGGAACATGGGTCAGCGTGGAATTGTTCAAAGCTCTGGATCTGGGATACCAATTGTTAGAAGTGTAAGAAATTTACCTCTTTCCCAAGACAGAACATTACCACAAGGGTGACGAGACTACGTGGATGCCTTTTTGAAGCTGAAACAAGAAGGCAGCGGCTATCCTTCCTGGTGCCAATCTCCCGAAGACCAAAAGAAATTCAAAGAGAAATACTGGGAGCAGGAAGGCATCACTTTAGACCATATCGAGAAAAACGAAGGAAGGCGATCGTTTGCTAAAGTGATGTTAAATTGCTTGTGGGTTAAAATGGGTACAACGACCGTGTTTACCCAAGACAGTATTTGTCCGATCAAGCCCGCTACTTCCAGATGATTCACGACAAATCCAAACACATGAAACACGTGGACGTAATTCGTGAGGACTTCATCTTAGTCTATTACAATGGAGAACTGGAGTTTGTTGAAGCCGACGAATTTGAAAATGTCATCATTGCAGCCTACCTGGCAGCACATGCTCGCTTAAAATTGTACGAAGCTTTAGAACTGTTAGGAGATCGCGTCCTGTACTTTGACACGGACAGTTGCATCTACACCGATTGTCTGGGTCACCGTTACCTTGACATCGAAGGAGACAGTTTGGGGGCCTGGACGGACGAGCACCCCAACGACAGGATTGTACGTTTTACTGGTGGCAGTCCTAAACATTACGGCTACGAATACCGGGACCCACAAGGAGAAGTGCACACGGAGTGCAAAGTGAAAGGATTGTCTCTGAATTATCGCACCAGTCAAGTGGTGAACTTTGGGGTCTTGAAAGAAGCCTTGCAGTCTGGAGAGGATCGATATTTTAAAGTGACCACCTACCAACCTCACAAGATTGTACGTTTAGCCACACACTAAATCGTCAGTAGGCCTTTGGAAAAAGTGTATTAAATGGTGTACCAGGAGCGAATACGGCTTCACAACCACTTCACTTTACCGTACGGACCTGCCGATATTGACCAGCATATAAAAAGGGAAAACGTTCAAGACCGATAGTTCATTGTAACTACCAACACCAAGCGAGAAAGATGAATCAGACACCATTCAAGTTCGGTGATTCTCAAGTGGTTTGCGATGCTGTACCTTGAGATTGCAAGGATATCATACGCTGTGACCTCAGTGATGCAGTAAAACATCATTGGAACATTACTCTGACTACTACTATTACAATACCTACCATACAAAGTGACGCTGTGCGTGTCAAACCTGACGAATGCAAAAGCTATGCCACTCGTTACAGAACACTTTATCACTTTGCTGCTTTCCATTGTCAATGTCATCTCAACGTGAAACCATGCGCTACCACCCTACGGATGTTATCCATGCCTGACCAAACTTGTGCGAGTTTCACCGTACCCTCATCGAAATGAGCATGTGAAAGAAGAATATTCGTTTCCTGTACGTTTGCTCGAATACTTATATTTTGAAAGTCATTTTCAATCATTCCAAGGCAAATGGCCTAAATATCTGGGAGGACCTACTCCCGAAGACTTAGCCAGAGCCGGATTTATCTACTTAGGAGAAGGGGGTAAATGTAAGTGCTTCACTTGTTGTGTGTCACTTTACTAATGGGAACAGAAAGATTCCGCTTACCTAGGACATGCTCGATGGTCTCCGGAATGTCACTATCTACCCTTAGTGGGACGACCTCAGTAATCTCTGGATGGATACTTTAAAAGAGGACATTAGTGGATTGCCTCTGGAGTTGAGAGAACGCATTTACCGAGAGTTGGTCAAAATACAAGTCCAACGCCAAAAAACAATTGCATCAATTACACCACCGATGTTTGGTAGATGGTTTTAGAGAACTGATTCGTTTGCAAGCGTTCCAATGGTCAAACATTGATCAGCTGGACGAGGACCAGAAGATTGTGGTTGCTACTCATCCTACTTCTTACGAGCTAGCCATACTACCCCGAATTCCGACGAAATCTTTTACAAGTGCAAATCTTGGTTCAAGAGGAAACTTCTGTGTGACGTGTGATATGTGAACTAGTGGCTAAAACAAATTGGTACGGTACAGAAATAAAACCGCTTCTGTTCAGAAAGTACATTTATTACCATCAACAAAAGAGGGTATAAAAACTGGCTACCATGCTACGACCTTTATCGGTTGGGATACAACAAATACCGTGGAAAGAAATCAATTACACCATTCTGATGGTAGAGGATTACCAACACTTATTACGAGAACTATACCCATTGAATTGTGGTCGTCGTGTGATGTGTGTCTTAGTGACTTCCTTTCTGCGATTTCGTTTACCAGCCAATTCCTTGTGGACTCTTTTACGAACAGTACCTACCACCAAAACCATCAGAGTGGTACTTTTAAATGTACACGAGATACTCATTATGCTAAAAACCTTACGCTTTCATCTCGATTCCTATCGACCTCTACGGGAAAAATATTCGTCAACTTTAAGGCACTGAAGTTTTTTGCGACGATGAATGTGTGTAGTGTATGACTTTCAACCTCACTGGCCAGATGTACGTGACTGGAAAAGATTAGGTTTCGAGGCTTGGACAAAAGAACTGGCTAACTATGCCCAAGACTTGTGATTCTAAAGTTCAACGGTAAGTGAAAAAAACAACGTTTAAACATGTGTTACCAACGGTGTCGGAAGAAGAACCCGACCTCAAGGAAAACCACTCTATTCAGGACAGGACCACCATTGACACGGACATCCAGGAAAGGCCATTCCGGAAGCTTTCTTGTGTGACTGTGCCCAGTGTAGAGACTCTAAGAACATTACAAATTATCCCTAGGACACCACACTTCTGGCACCAAACACGTTGTTCGTTGACTTGTTAATATTCCACTTTGATCGTTGTGATGTGTATTTTATCGATGTACTTAACCATTGGCTTTTATGTATTTTTGTCCTTCGTATTCACTTTTAATGAAATAAACGTGTCCTGAAAAAATTATAAAAACTCTTGTCTTGCTTCCCTGCACTATGGCTACCTCTGCTGTCTCTGCACCCTCTTCCTCCACTTTCAAAGCCATTGACGAAAACTTAGACCTTGTATCATCGCCATCTCTTTAACATGTTAATTGCTGGACCGAGCAGCTCAAGCAAAACCGAATTTGTCAAACGTTTGATCGAACATAAACGTCATTTGATCGATCGTCCACCTCAGCGTATTGATTGATGTTACAAAGAGAGGCAATCTGCGTACAGCCTCCTGCAAAAAGGTCAAGGCGATTCCAGTGTGTTTGTGGAAGGCATACCTGGCGACGACGACGGGATTGTGTCTGACACCAGTCAAACCGATCTGGTCATCTTCGACGACATATTAGGAGAAGACGAAGAAGAAATTAAACTGTGGTTTACGCGCAAAGGGCATCATCGTAATGCCAGTGTCAATTACATCACCCAAACTTTGTTTCACCAAAGTAAAGCCCATTGTTCCATCATTATCAATGCTCATTACGTGATCTTATTTAAAAGCCCTAGAGATAAATCGCAAGTGCAAGTGTTAGCCAAACAGTTATGAACACCGTGGCTGACTCATGCGTACGACGATGCTACTCAAAGCCCTTACGCTTATTTACTAGTGGATTTAAAACCCACTACCTCCGATTATTTGCGAGTTTGTAATTATCTATTTCACCACTGGTGCCAAGATGGAGGGCCTGTCGTGTACACGTCCCCCGTCGATTTAAGAAACAAATTATATAAAAGGCCCGTTCACATTGGGTCTGTCTCACATATCGTGAACATGACGTCCCTTCAGTCGCATCTTCCCGTCAAATTTATTCGTGCCTTGTATAGCATCAGTCGCGGAAAAAAATCCACTAATACGTGCTTGTGTATTAGAAGCCACTCTCAAAGAAGTCTTACGTAGGTTTACGGTGACAGCACGTCAATTACTGCAAGGCAATATTCACATCCCACATTAAACCAAACGCTTGTTTGAGAGAAACAAAGTAGCCTTGACGCAACTGGCAGATTTCCGCATCGACACTCAAACCAAAAAGCAAATAATTTCGAAACCTGGAGGTAGCGGTTCTCTAAGAGGTGTCATCATTAGTTCCATCTTAAAGTTGGATCTCAATGCCCCAAAGTCCTTCCCAAGAAAAATCCACTCCAAAATTTACAAACGTACCCAAAAGAAAAAGATCAGTGGCGTCAAGACCAGGTCACAGCCTCGAAAAAGAAATAGAAAAGCCCCCAGAAAAGACCCCAGAAAGTAGCTTATTCCCGCAAGAGAGGCACTTTGGCCAGGACGCAACCTTTCATTCATTCTCAAACCACGACCTGCAGCGACGGTGACCACGTATTCAGTAGCCTCATGTTATTCCACTTCTCCGTTGCTAGTGATGCCAGCCAAACCCGATTTGAAACGTGTCTTTCCTAATTTGATGAAAAATGGAAACCCGTGTCTGCAGGGTCTTATTCTCCGACGGTAACATCCCCCTCCTCTTTAGCAAAGTACCTGCCCCCGAAATCAAAGTCCAAGAAAGATCGGGCATGCTACAGAGTTTACAGAATTTTCCCCAAGCAAGAACTGTCCCGATTTAGTCCGTTGTCAACCCTCCACGTCGAGTGATCCATGCCATGAAAATGATACGACGGACCGTCAATCAATGGCGACACATTCCACTATAAAAAAGACCCCTACCAAACGATAGGTATCAGTGTTTTTGTGCTCCAGAACACACAAAGATGTCACCCCACAAAGGTCATCGCTCTTCTAACCCCAAAAGAAAGAAAAGGAAAGGACTGCCTCCCCGTTTAGCCAGACATTGAGATGTGTTGTCCGTCCCGTTCAAAGCCCCTTCACCCATGCGAAAACAAATCATTCAAACGGCCTCCAAAGACGTCGTTGATACCGTGTGCGAATGCTGTCCGAATGTCTTGAAAGGCATGATACCTTTGTCTCTACATCAGAAATAATGCTTAGCCCCGCATCGACACGCTCCTCGCCAAATGGTCAAGAAGTAAATACCCATCCGTCAAACGAAAAAGATGTTTGTACAACTCGTAGGAATTTTGCCCTTGTTGTTAGGACCTTGTTGAAAGGAATATTGAAAACAATGATGGGAGGACTCATGGGAGCAAGAAAAAAACAGGTCCAATAAGAAAAAGGGAACCTTTGGAGTCAAGAGATCTCAGACGTAACCTTCGTAATCTGAAGGAAGGACGAAAACTTACTTTAGTGCCTTACAAACGATGAATGGAATACCATCGTTGGCAAGAACAACGGACACCGCATTTGCCTCCAAATCTGAATTTGGCCGAGCTGTCCCAGTTACAACACGAATTGCAATCGTTGGTGGATCACAGCGATTTGTCAGAAATGGAAAAATCGCAAGGGTACGGTAAAGTATTGCAACGACATCATCTCTTTCACTATAAAGCTTCTGATGAAACAGCTCCACCGACCCTGAAATATTTCAAGACCCTAATGAAAAGTTATTCATTACCACCCCCACTACCACTCCCAGTGAACAAGACAGATGCAGCCACACGGATGTCTGAGGAAGAATAGGCTAGAGAAGTTTTTCAAAGTCCGCCAGCAGCTCCCATCCCTAGTAAGACTGAAACGTCCTTCTTGACCCCTTCTCCCACACTCCAACGAGAAGAACGTAAAGCTTGGGTTAAAGAGAAAATGTCCACTCCTCCTTCGGCAGAAGTGAAATAGAAAGAAGGGAAACAGTAGTGGAAAAAGAAAGCAAGACCAAAGTCATTTCATTGCCGTCGCCACTACTACCACCACTGCCATCGACTTCTACTCCTGTGGCACATCGGACACGTAAAGCCGTTTCCAAACAGCAACCTCGTTCCATCCAAAGTTCCATCGATGAAGAGTGGGTGACATATTAAAAAATGGAAAATGTGTTAGCCAGCTTTTATTACGATCCATCCCATCCTGATGTTACGGAGGAGATCAAAAATTGTATCTTGCTGCCAAAACCAGATTGAAAAGTCCCCGTTTACTTCAAGTGCAACGATGGTTACAGGAACAAGCCACGAACACCTTACACAAACCCATTCGACGAAAACTTTCCAGAAATCGCGTACGAGAGGAACTCATTGATCATCAATGGCAAGCCGATTTAGCCGAAGTCTCTCATTTGGCCACCTACAATCATGGCTACAAATATTTTGTTTTGTGTCATCGACGTCTTTTCCAAATTTGCCTGTGTCGTGCCATTGAATTTCAAATCTAGCACTGAGTTAGTGAGAGCCTCAAACTGGTGTTGAAACAAAGTGGTCGCCACCTTCTTCGATGGTGAACTGACAAAGGCTCCGAATTTCTGAACCAAGCTTTCCAAAAAGAATTGAAGAAACAGACATTCATTTTCTCATCACCGAGAATCCCAAAATCAAAGCCAGCATCGTGGAACGTTTTTAACGCACCTTGAAAGAACGCATCTGGATATATTTTACACATCAAAACACTTTCAAGTACATCGACGTCTTACCGCAGCTGGTTCAATCGTACAACCAGTCTTATCATCAGAGCATCGGATGTGCCCCCCCCCCCCCCAATTGACTCCCGACAACGAAATGACCGTCTTCAAGCACCTGTTTGGTACGTACCCGACTGTGGTTGCGCATTGACAAAACCAAACGCACTTTTGACATAGGTTACTTAGCCAACTGTACCACCGAATTGTTTCCTGTCACTGGACGAGTACTTGGCCGTCATCCTGCCGTCTATAAATTGGAAGACATGAAAGGGGAAGTGTTAAAAGGAACATTTTAATTGCCTGAGTTACAACCCGTGACCAAAAAAGAAAACGAAGTGTACGATATTGAAAACATTTTGGAACGAAAAACCCGTAAAGTGGGGGAAAGACGTGTCAAAGATGTTAAAGTACGTTGGAAAGGATATTCACACAGTTTTGTTTCTTGGATCGACGCTTCGCAAGTCATTGACTATAAAAAGAAGTGACCATTTTGACATTCAACACAGCCTCAACCACTACCACAGTGACCACTCCTTCACACGGGTCTTCTCTGCAGGATCTACAAAAGCAACCCTTGTGCATGTGGTGTGGAGAACGTGTGCCTAAAACGCAAATCTTATCATCTTTTTCTGCCAAATCTTTATCGTGTATTGTGTCATCGGTGCTGCCATAGCCAATCTGAGTTTACATCAAAGAGACAAAGAATTGTGGACCATTTTACTGAGCAGTTGCATCGTTACCTTCTTCCCAATCCTTACATAAAATACTCCACTAACGGTAACAACAGGAGTTTTGTGCGCAACACCAGTCACTTTCCCAACAGTCGCCACCTAAACAACAACAACCGTATTTTGGACACTCATCTGACCTCCAGTGACCCCTCGGACAGCAGAACTCTGGAATTTTTAATAACCAATTTTACATAACGTTACCGAGTGACAGTTCCATGAATGTGTTTCCCAACAATACTAATCGGCTTTTGTCGAAATGATTCACCCTACACAAGTCCTAAATGTCTTTCCAAATCAAAACACTTTGATGTCGATGTTCTGGACGAGAAAGTGCAACAAAACTGGATAGATAGTTAAGTACATTTTCACTTTATTCACAGACAAGTGTCCCCTACTACTCGACGGTAAATCTCTTTGTTGTCAATTCTGTGAGGTTATTATTTTCTTTCCTTATGTGTTGATAGCAAATAACGTTGTTTTTATCTTCTCTTCTTTGTTCATAGTATATGTGGGGTTTTTTCTTCCCTTCTGTGTTGATGGCAAATAGTGATTTATTTTGCTTAGCTTCTGTGTTGATAGTAAATAAAGTTGATAGTAGATAATGTTTTTTTTCTTCCCTTCAGTGTTGATAGCAATGTGTTTTTTTTTTCTTCCCTTCTTCTTCCCTTCTGTGTTGATAGTTGATAATATTTTTTTTTCTTTCTACAATTCTGTGCTTGTAGTAAATAATGGGGTTTTCTTCCCTTCTGTGTTGATAGTTGATAATGGTTTTTTTTTCTTCTCTTCTGTGGGTATAATAGATAAGGATTTTTTTTCTTCCCTTCTGTGCTGAGAGTAGATAATGGGTTTTGTTTCTTCCCTTGTGTTGATAGTAGATAATGTTTTTTCTTCTTCTTCACTTCTGTGTTGATAGTAGATAATATGTGAAGTTATTTTAAGGGATGTTTTCCTTCACGTCTGTGCTTCAGACATATAACGTGAAGCGTTCGTCATTCGCGCTATTCAACCTTGAATACAAAATGGCAACTAACCATTTGGAGAAGACGATGCCATTGCAGGAGGTGCTGGAAGCAATTAATATGGTGGAGGAAATGTTGGTAGGGATGCAGTTTGAGGCTTATGGTCCTCATGGGATGTGCATGGAGATCAATAATTTGAAGGGAAGAAAATGCATTTTAAACGAAATGATAAAAAAGGAAAAGGAGGAGAAAAAAGACGGAAGGATAAAATAAGAATGAGAGCCTGTAATGAAAAAATATAAAAAGAAGACGAGACTGAGAAGAGGAGGAAAGAGAAGGAGGAGAGACATAAGGGGGAAAAGAATGAGAAGAAGAAGAAGAAGGAACATGTGATGGAAAATTGAGGTGTTGGTGGAAAAGAAGAAATTAGAAGACATAGAAGAAGAAACCACAAAGCCCTTTTCAGACCCACTCCACTGCCTCGAAAAGATAGCTATTCTTTTGCATATTTGTGTAATTGTTTTTGTTGAGTAAATTTGGGAGGAGACATTATCGGATTCATTGCCTTAATTAATAAAAGATTATGAGGTTAATTTTATTTTTTCAAAGACAGCGAGGAAAATAAGAACATGCTCAGAATTTTTAACTACATAATATATATGGGAAATATTATATGCTTATTTCGTTTGACGTCAAGACCGCTCTGGTTGCCTAAGTGGTTTGAGCTTCCGCTTCGGATGCGGGAGGTCACGGCATCGAACCCCGGCCGAGTCCTACCAAAGACTTATAAAAATGGTACTAGCAGCTGCCTCACTTGGCGCTCAGCATCAAAGAGGTTAATGTTAGGACTGGTCGGCCTAGTGTCAGGATATGTAACTAGGTGAGGACATGATGCTGCATGTGTGCGGCATGATGCAACAGTGCTAGATATCATTATAAACTGCCACACTGCAGAGGTGGTAGCAAAATGTCTGATAAAGTATCAAAGCTATGTTAAAAATCCATAACACACACACACATTTGACTTCAAATAAATGTATTAAATATGGGTTTTGCTTCAGTTTATATATATATATATATATATATATATATATATATATATATATATATATATATATATATATATATATATATATATATATAATTTCTGATGTGTTTCACTCGCTTCCATTAATGCTTCTTTATTATAATTTTCAATCCGTTTGCATTTGTAGAGTTATGTAGTAGTGGAAACAGCTAATTGCAAAAAGGAAATTAAGCATTCGGATTGTGTCTAACATGTGTCTCTTCTGGGAAACTACTGGGACAAGGTAAAAACACTACCTTCCAACATGAATGAAAAATTCTGATGGGAGATGGTCTAAATGTTTTCCAAAATAATGTAGATAAATATGGTCGATATAGAATCACCTCTCACTTAGGCTACGGGCATTGTATTTTTCAAACTCATTTCAGACAAATTTATATTGTGAAGCAGGCAACATGTTCCGAAGTGTTTGTTTAATAACAACAGCCATTAGACATATATGGATACCTTAAAATGATTTTTCACATAGGCACCCATATCATGTCGTTATCAGTCGTAGGTTTTCTGATTTCGGCTTTATAAGAAACGGTCAATACTCAACAGGTACGCGACAACGGTCATTGTGAGTTGTGAATTGTTTTGTTTAACAAAGGCATTTAGCCACCCTCAGTCCGAAACGATAGTAACTTCATCTTCTGCAGTTAGTATTTTGAAGATGGATGGATGGACGGACGGAGAGAGAGAGAGAGAGAGAGAGAGAGAGCATCCTAAGGTGAATAGTGATATGCATATATTTTCCAGATATTGACAACTGCATTGATAATCATTGCACGAAAAACGCCACGTGTCAAGACAGTGCCAATAGTTACTCATGTTTGTGTCTGGCGGGTTTTACTGGAGCCCTGTGTGAAATGGAGATAAATGAATGTGCCTCCAATCCTTGTCAAAATAATGGAACATGTATTGACGGAATGGCCTCCTTTGGGTGCGAATGTGACGCGGGATACACTGGGAACATATGCCAAACAGGTGAGAAAATGCTATTAACGATCTTTGGCAATAGATCTTTCCACCAATAATGAGAAAATCTATTCTAGTTTTATAGGTCTGGTTGATGCGTTGGCTCATGAGCTGTCCTAGATTACTATACTTTAAAGTGTTCAAAATTTATCTTATTTCGTCATTTTTATCAAGAATGTTAATACTTGCCCGCGTCATTTGAGAACATATACTGTATCATTAAGTTCGTAAACCATTCTAGAAAATCGATTTCTAAGAAATGGAGGAAGAGTTTCTACAACCAAATGATTGTAAAACTCTTCTTCTTGCTGGTTGAGTGCAGCCAAGATTAAAAAATTAATAACTTCCTCGAACAGCGGATAATCTAATTTCCTTTTATGGCACCATGAATTGGGTGTTTAAGCGACACCTTCGGTAAAATGATTATGCTACACGGACTCATCTACATATATATCTCTATAAAACCAGAATTTTTTGTTTAAAAAATTCCCAGTTTTAGTAACAAAATTTTTAAGTATACTATGAACATTTCTTGAAAAGTAAATGCAAAATGTTATAGAATTTAATTTGTCTGTCGTGTAAATCCTTTGTATTTTGTCCAGCTAGATTGTACAAGCTTTTGTTCTGGCCATCCAGTTATGTAACAATTCACAACTTGCTGGAAATCGAAGTCGTCAACCATACGTTGGAATCTCTGTTGTGCCATATTTGATTGATAGATGCCACCCATAGACATTGGGTCAATTGGTTTTTGACTAATAAGTTATACATTAAATTACATGTAGCTATGCAAATTTGAAAACTAAAAAGACCTTTATCGTAAATAATATAACTCAATACTTCAATCCTCTTTCTAACAGGATTATTGTATGCAAAGTTTGAAACGGTACTATGTAACTGTGGGTATAGTTTACAAAGAGAAAAAGAAGTTTCATGGTGAGATCCAATGTGACTGTCAGCTAAAAAGAAATGACTTTGTGGTCGTAACCATGATGACCAACGTTTCTAAGAATTCTTAAACTTAAACTGTCTATTGGGATTCTTGTTTCAAGTTTACAGGGCACCTATACTCTTATGTAAATGTGATATCCTTCTAATTCAGTTGGTAAGGATTACCGCCGTAATATTCATGTTTTCTGCATAGTCTTTTTGAAAAACCATGCCGATACACACAATGGAACACACACACACATACACACACATCGAGTCAAGATTGTTTCGATGTTACAGTTCAGCTGTCAGTTTTTGCTCTATTTATTTAATCATAAAACTTTAAATACGAAACTCGGAAATACATGTGCGATGAAATGACTAAAAGAATGCAAACGTCTTTATAATATGTCCTCTCTCTCTCTCTCTCTCTCTCTCTCTCTGATTTTAACGTTGCATTAACATTAAAGGACGATATGGCCTGAACAAAGGGTTTCTTATCAGAAAATGCTTGTGTTGTATATATAAATTATAGCTGTTGATGAACAAGTTATAGTGTGTGTGTGTGTGTGTGTGTATCAGTTACTGGCATGTTAGCATAGTGCTGATTAAAAGTTAAGCTATGCAAATATACCTTTAAATGTAGAAGCTAACTTTTTACCTGCAGATATTGACGATTGTGCTATTGCACCATGCCTAAATGGAGCAACATGCATTGACGGTGTGAACGATTATTCCTGTACGTGTGTGGCTGGTTACACAGGCAGAACCTGTGAGGTCGACAAAGACGAGTGTGCCTCCCAGCCATGTCAACACAGTGGCACGTGTAACGATCTCATTAACCTTTACACGTGCAGTTGTCTTGCCGGATATACCGGGAAAACCTGTGAAATAGGTAAGTAAACACATATTTCTCTCCTCAAATCTATAACGAAGAATTGTTTACTGAGTATCGCCAATTCTATGTAATCCACGCTTATCCACTGGTGTACCTGATTCTTCTGTCATCCCTTGTAACATTGTTGTGATCATGTTCTTGTTTCCCCTGTCACCATGTGCCCATTTTTTGTCCTTTTTGGTGAAGTCTTTATTTATTAAAAATTGTACTATGTACCTTTATCTTATTGCTATCAAGATGGTCCTCGTAATCTGTCCGCTTGATTGGTTTAGTTTGTTCCGTTGTCTTAATAGGAATTAATTTATGGTCAGATGATACACGAGGTATCTCTAAGGCATTTAATTGGAAGGTGGACTCTATTTAATCTTTCGACACCAAGGGAACAGTGTTGTACCTAGACTCAGCTGTCGGGGTGTGGGGGGTGAGGGGAATTTTCAGTAGTGTTGGCTAAACGGATCCAAAATCGGAATCGATTATCGCTCCCCTTCCATCAATAAAAATCGCTTTGACAGCAGTTCAAAGGAATCAGGTTAGCTCTCTGTATCGGATGATTTTCAAACGATAGTAGAATAGTATGTGGATGAATGAATAAAAAAGTTGCATGTCAATATTAAGTCAAAGTTTTCACCTTTGAGATAAATCTGATGCTTTCACGTTTCTATATGCATTTTCCACTTTATAAAATATCTACAAGGCGATTTTTTTTCTCTCTATTTATCGTCTTTATCGTCATCCGCTCAATTATTTTAACCTCACCCTTGTTAATTAATTTAAATGTCATGTAACTACTAGGAAGCATTAAGTAATCTAATCAGCAAATTATTTGATTAACAGCATAACATGATTTTATTGTTCTGTATTTTCAATGCATTACTAACATATACCGTATTAAACCTGTACTATTAATCTATCCTAATATTTATCCTCATAGACGTAGATGAATGCACGAGTAATCCCTGCTACAACGGTGCCACTTGTAGAGACCAACTGAACGGTTTCCTCTGTGATTGTGTCGCCGGATACACGGGGCCGACGTGTGCCAAAGAAATCGACGAATGCACGAGCAACCCGTGCCAAAACGATGCTACGTGTCAAAACTTTGTAAATTATTTCGTCTGTAGCTGTGTGAGTGGTTACATTGGAATATTCTGTGAAAACAATATAGACGAATGTCAAAGCTCCCCATGCAAAAACGATGCCGCGTGTCATGATCACGTGAATGGATTTACCTGTGAATGTGCCAGTGGTTATACAGGCATACTATGTGAAACCGAAATAAATGAATGCCAAAGTAACCCATGTAGAAACGGTGGAACCTGTACAGATCATGTGAATTATTTTTCGTGCGGATGTGTTGATGGCTACACCGGTACTTCGTGTGAAACAGATATTAACGAATGTGCAAGTAACCCCTGCAAAAATGGGGCAACCTGTCTGCATTTTCTGAATTATTTCACTTGTTATTGCCAAGGTGGATATGCTGGAACATTCTGTGAAACAGATATCGACGAATGTTCAAGTAATCCATGTATAAACGGTGGAAAATGCAGGAATCATGTGAACCGTTTCTCTTGTGAGTGTGTTCCAGATTACAGTGGACTTCTATGTGGCACGGAGATAAACGAATGCATGAGCAAACCATGTCAAAACAATGGAACATGTACGGATCACGTGAACTATTTCTCCTGTGTATGCAAAGATGGATACACGGGTGCAACTTGTGAAACTGACATTGATGAGTGTTCCAGTTCACCATGCCAGAATGGCGGGTCTTGCATCGACCATATTAACTATTTCTCGTGCAATTGTGTACAGGGATTTACCGGTTCACTTTGTGAAACAGGTATTTCTTGTCTTTTATCTTTTACAGAACCTAATTTTAGATGAAAACAAATGTTTGAGCTACTTCCTATCACTCTTATTTAAGTTTCATGTTCACACTTTGGTCATGACGTTAATTATTTTGGCTTGAAACGAAACTATAAATTGTAATTAATTGTAACTGCTAGTAAATTGCATAATGGTAATTTCAAATAGGTACGGCTATTTAATCAAATGCCACTAAACACAGCAGTTTTTTGTAGTCCTGTACAATAGCTTGAAAAATATTTTGCACTATTTGTAGAAAAAGAACTACATGTAATTATGTCCATTATACTAGTTTACAAAAATTTAATTATCTTGTGGTTAAAGAAAAGATATCCTTGTTCCAAAGAAGTTCCGACCCCCACCCCCCTCAAAAAAAGACAAGGTTCAAAATATTTTAAAGCAATTTTGAAACAACCAATAAAAGTTTACAGGCAGATATAATCTTCACACCGTAGTGGTCATGAACTCGAACCGTAGTTGTCACTAACGTTACGTGTGCGTAACCTGAAGGGATATTGGTAATACCTATCGGATTAAAATGGAAGGTGGATTGGGTAGCTAAGTATCATGTATAGTACGTAAAAAGTGTAAAGTTGTGAATTATTAATTTAAAAGACGGTCATTTAAATGTGCAGGTACAATATGTTTTGCAGAAAACGTTATAAAAGCTAAAACAGACAATTTGATGTTGAGATATTATTGAGCTATTGCATTGTAATGATTAAATTGTACAAAGACTGTGCAAGATGCAACAAGCGTACACTCAACCCAAATGACTGTCATAGTACATGCATACCTGTAACCCGATTACTGTTTAAAGGTTCCTGAAATACATACTGTAAAATGGTTACTGTACCTGACATTTTTTCTTCTGTTCGTTCGCCGAATTTAGTTAGTACAAAGAAACGGTTTTTGTGTGGCTGTTGGTCTACATTGGCAATTCATATATTGACCTACTCTACTAATCATATAAAGACAATGTGCAACAAATGAAACAGCAACTCATCTCGTACTTATGTGTATATGTCACGTTAGGGTAATTATGTTAAATGGCATGTGCCCTGCAATGATTTACACGGATTCGGGGTGGTTTGACGATAAGTGTCGTTCTCTATATATATCATGTACCTTCAACAGCACACATTCTGTCATAGTGCGGTCATCCAGTTTTCCTTGCAACTAACTGGATTATTAATAATTGTCATTGACGTTTATTTTTTAATGCATAGACTCCATATTTTTGTACACTGCATCGGTGTGAGTGGACAAAAAGGACATGATTTGTTTTACATTATGTTATTTTTTTATCGCTCCCACTGTTAAATGATACATGATATTTGATTCAATGAAATGGGACATCACCATTATCACAATTTTGTTGCCATTTCTTTACAATCAGAGTACCATTCCCACACCACCTGTTCCCAACAGCCCTTAACTTTACAACCACATCTGTAAGTGACCAGTCAATAAAAACACTGATTGGGAATGTTAATGTTTGGACTTAGTCGACATTGGATGAAGTTTAAGATATTAACATAAAACTTTTTTGCGTGCTAGTATCGGGTGCTTAATTGCTTTTATATAATTTATTACCATAGATTAACCAATTTTCCTGCAATTACCATGTATTACCTGATTTACCTGTATTTACTATAGAGTAATTTAGGTTGTTGTTGTAGTGTTTAACGCCATTTTTCAGCACAAGATAGGCTATACATGGCGGCCAATATAACTGGTGGAGGAAGAACCCATGAAAACCCCGGAATGAACCACTGACCCACGAGAAGCTACTGGCAAGCTTTCTCACATATCTGCATTGGCTGAACCCGAGACTCGAACCCACGCAGACAGAGGTGAGATGGCAGTGATCCGTAATGGTGAGCCCTTTAGGCCACTCGGGTTCCCAGTAATGTAGGTACTACTAACAGTTAGAATCACGATGCATAGTTTCTGCTGTGCTCTATAAGGAGTGTGGTCAAAGCACAGGGTGCAATAACCAAAGAGTGAATACAAACCGTAAGTACGCTGTCTTTGTCTGGATTATGCATACAGAGAAATTTCAATTATATACAGCTGCTTGATATGAATTTTTGTCCAAATTATGAAAACATATATAAAAAACACGTCATTCATCCGTACAAAATTTAGTGCCGCAATGCAATGGAAAAACAAAAGACGCGTGAAAAATATCAGTATATAAGAGATGACGCTGTGGATACGAGACCTAAAGGATGTGTGTTCGAAATCTACCAACCGGGGTGAGCTACCGTTGTCTGTCCTTGGGCTGTAAAGCACTAAATTAGAAACCAGATTAGATTTTAAAAAGAAATCACAAACCCTCTGAAGCATGTACTGTCCGAAGTAAAACATCTTCTATCATTTTTGAAAATGGAAACTTCAGTTTTATTAGAATAATTTTAATCTTGCAAGAGTATTTTATCTTCATGCATACTTGAATATAACTTGCCTTCAACTTTTTCTTTAAACATGCTCTCTTTGCAGATGTAAATGAATGTGGCTCTAACCCGTGTACAAATTCAGCTGAATGTATAGATCAAGTCAACCGTTTTACATGTAACTGTCCTCCAGGCTTCACTGATTACACGTGTGGGACTAGTAAGTACTAGCAAAATACTTACAATTACAATTTAACTATTTAATTTAATATTTACATAGAAAACTTACGGCATTTATAGATCTGATAGCACATTTAATTTCTAGTAAAATCTAAATATCGACATCAATGTAACATGAAATGACCGATGTAGAGGTTGGTCACCTGGCATTTGTAATGACCTGTGTCGGTTCAGGCTTATTAAATTGACTACAGAGTACACGAAGAACTTATAATACAACCGTGCTGCTTATGATTTTAGACTTGTCCATGTAATATATATATATATATAAAGTCAGCCATCAGATCCCTCTAAGGCTAGACATATATCATGACCCATTTTTATACTTTGTATAAAGTAATGGAATTTGATGGTACGTACTCACTGGAAAAGTGCGCAGTTGCAAAGCCATAGTACTTGGATGATACAAAATCTTACTTTCGTCCCGACTTATGCCTAATGCAATTGTTGGCGAATGCTTTGTTGATCTCGGTGCAGTCGCATTCAGATCACCTTGACTATTTCTGTGAGACAGAATTGTTCCTCTGATGCACGTCGGCGTATTTATTTGCAGAAAAATCGTACATATTGTTCGCCAAAAGTTTCTACCATAAAATGAAACCGCAATCTAATCAGATCACCTCGGCTATTTCTGTAGTTGGATTCACCCTAAGATTGACCAAGATGATGCGGGGAAAAAGGGTTAGATCCATTCGAAACTTTTCAGTAAATTCTTGTTTCGTAAATAACCGAGTTGATCATAATGCCCACCATCAGCATACATTCGAGATAGGATTCGTATTGACTTCGAGGTTGCGAAGGGGCACATTCGGAGAGAAAATAACCAGCACGTGTAGTCTTGAAAACAAAACCATTAGTGTTTATCGGTAAGTAGAAGCATATGAATGTTTCATTACATAGAAAGCAGTAATTTCTGTGGAATTATAAACCACAAGTTACAAAATTTACAACTTTAGAACTTAGATCCTTTGTTTGAAGCAGAGGTTTCTAATTGAGAAACCCCTGTGAAAACAAAGGATTGTGATCATAGTGGTGTGCCAATAGTTGTTTTCAGAAACCTCTGCGTCACACCCTGTGCGGACAGAAATCCCCGTAGTGCAATGAGTGAATGAGTGCAATGACAAAACACCCATTTTACGAGGTGAACGGAGTCGATAACATACAGATCACTTCCAATGCTTAACACAGTTCTTGTCAAGGCTACACGACAACACGGAAATCCTGTTCATTTACTTTCAAATACTCCCGTAGTTGAGACGCCTGCATATACATGATTAGTCGATACAAATTTAGGATCCTTTTCTGGTCCCAACGGGTCTCGTTTTTCATAGTTTCAATATCGAAACTTTGCCATAATGCACAGTGCAACAGCATAAATAAACTAACATGAAGGAATCTATTTGAAGCTACCATCTAATTTTCTACATGAGAAATCTTGAACAATCTTGTAGCATTCCATTTAACTACTTCTTCGTTATAAAATGAATGTGTCATACTTGTTGCAAGTTTGTTGTAGGAAACGTTAATTCTGAAGCATTATCATAATGGTACAAGTCCTCCTTATTGTATTCGTCATTAAATGACGTGAAGAAAAGAAAACAGAAAGATCACGCAAATATATTTGTAACAAATATTTATTTCCTGTAAGTGAGCATTTTCTGAAACTCGCCATTGCAACGAAGAAATTAAGAGAATAAGAAAGTAGAAAGGAACGAAATAAGAAAGGAACGAAAGTAGAACAGAACGAAAGAAGAAACGAAAAGTAAAATAAAAGGGCTTCTCTTGTCTGCAGAATCGTGTGTGCTCCAATGCATTTTCCTTAACCAGGGTTTAAAACAAAACTTTTTTCGTACATTTGTACAATACCGTTATACTCGTACAATAATGCATACACAATAGCGACCATTATAGACCAAGAGTTACTGTCAATTAATGCGCCGGTAGGTCAGGATTTACACTGTTCATTTGATACGTTAGAGACAACTAACGGCGTAAGCTCGGACATGTCGCTGCATTATGAGACAAGCTCCCTGTCGATGCTGTTCGCAGTCGAGAGGGCCTTATAAGCAAGAGATAAATAGGATATACTTTCATAATATGTGGCAGAATGAGAGGACTGCGGAGTCGTAGAAATATGAATTAGAATTCTTTCAAAGATGAACATGAAGTCTGTATTGCGGAGAGTGTACAAAGGCCAGATGTTTACATCGAACTACGCTGTTCGAAGTTGGGGGAAAGTTATTCAAGGTGAAATGATATATTACAGGATATATAAAAAAAAAACTATCAGTCTCCTAACATTTTAATATATTGTGTATTTCTATTTTATTTTCTCCGTCTTTGTAGATATAGACGAATGTGCAAGTAACCCTTGTTTGAACGGATCCACGTGTTTTGATTTCAATAATTTTTACGCCTGTGAATGTGTCCCCGGATACACGGGACATCGCTGTGAAACAGGTTAGTTGATGATTTCATTATGTTATCTTGCAGAATAGTTTATATAATCCGAGCAACAATTTTATCGGATTATTCGTTCTGCCGGTTTTGTTGAAGAAGTCTTAACTTGTATGGAGTAAAACACTAAAAAAATATATCTTGATTCTTTTCTTTGAATTTATTTTTCTTCGAAAAATAATACTATTCTTTCTATTGCAACTTTATCTCCATTCTTTCCCCTAGGAAGAGATCGTGTTTCATCAGAAGTGACAAAGAAAAATATGATCTTGCACGTATTCTGCATATTTCAGAAATCGACGAATGTTCGTCTGGGCCGTGTATACATGGTGGAGCGTGTACAAACTTGGTGAACAGCTACAAATGTTACTGTCCCCATGGATTTACTGGACAAAACTGCCAATTAGGTACAAAATGTGATTGATTTATTGATTGATTGATTGACTGATTGATTGATTGGTTCATTCATTCATTCATTCATAAAATGGCAAGCATTTCAATGTTATATCTTTTGCGAATCTGATACTTGCACTCTGCATTTAAAGGTCGGAAATGCGCAAGTACATTTAAGTCTCTTTAAGAAACTTGATAAAAATAAATGCAATGAATTTAGAGACCCCTGCCTAATCGCTAGAATGGCTGTGTTACTTCAGTCAAAATCCACCATGTCACCGATAAGTTTAGCTGCAACCGCCAGTGTAGATAAAGATATACATGCAAACAAGACAGCTATCATTGTATCAATAATTCTGGGAATTTTAGATTGACACTTGTTGCTTAGCATGAGTTTGTATCTGTCCTGAGTTTCAAGCGATGCTCTTGAGGTGCCATAAAGACAGAAAGTCATCAGCGACTGTCATGAGTTTTGCATTTTTCCGAGAACAAGCGCAGCCGACGATACACTCAATCGGAATCAAAGGTATACATACGACTGAGAATATTTTCCCGGGGTAAGGGAGCAACATCGTTTACGAGTTGAAGAGAAGGATTTCTACGCATACTAGCAAAGTATCGGTTTTCTAATTTATGCACCACATTGTTCATTTTTCAGATATAGATGAATGTGCAAGCAATCCTTGTATGAACGGCGGAACATGTCAACAAGGGACCGGTTTCTTCAATTGCACGTGTTTTGAGGGGTATACAGGGGTTGGGTGTGAGATAGGTATGTTGCAGAAGACCTTCATCCTCCTTTCTTTCTTTATTTCATTCTTTTTATAATGGTCAGGTTAGCTACACTACTGACGGGAATAGTGCTGGTAGTGCTCCTCGATTTAGGTTACGAACGGAGTTTGAGAACATGTTTTATCGATGACCGATATATTTGCACTAAATTTGTGAATATTAACCTTCCCCATGCTCATATACAAACAAGTAAAAGAATATAATATTGAAGGGTTCTTTTTGGATTTTCTCAGTGCAAAAAAGTGAATTTTATTATTAAAATCTGATGAAATATTACAGACAATAGAATTCAGTATTGTGTTTGGTGGTCATTTTCATATAATGAAAGTGAAATTTCCAAATACTGTATTTGCGCACCAGTTAGTGGGAACGCGTGAAACAGTTGTCACTTTTCTTGAGGTAGCTTTGTCGTAAACTAATTATCTGGGTGTGACAATGCGTTCTAGGATATGTTTACCGGTCTCATTTACCTTGGGTCAAGGTCGTAAGTCACAAAAACTTTACGTTAAGGTTTTAGTTCTATTTTTTCATGTCCATTTCTTAAACTCATTGATAGGTTCTCATCATATAGGACAAAATTCATTAAGAAACCACATCTATTCATCCTGCGACAAACACGATCGACTCTATAATCTTGAAGTCACGGTGGGACACGTGTGCGTTAAAGTTTTGGTCAGAGAATTTTCATTTGCTTATATTTCCTAAATCCATTGATGGTTTGTATTCACACTTCAGACAAATCAGTATGAAGTTAAGACAGTTCATTCCAGGACACGCTTACTCGCCTCATTGGCATTGGGATCAATGTCGCCGTCAAAGAAAACGTGAGATTAGTTGTTTTTTGTTGTTGTTGTAAATGTCTATTATTTGGTTATATTTACTAAACTACTTTACGGATTGTCTTCATGATTGGCATATATTATTAAGAAGCTAAGAAAATTAATTCTGCAACACACTCTCTCGCCCCTGTGACCTTGGAATAAAGGTCACACATTTTACAGCATTAAGAGGTACAACTTTACAGGATAATTAGATATTTGAATATTGGAAAATGATTTCTCATTTTGTGCTAAACGCATTTGAATTTCTAAAACTCACAGTAATACTGGTCCAAACCATTAGGTTCAATTTTCAATTTTATTTCTAGTTGCAGCAAGACATATTTATGCGCCGCGATTGATCCGGTTAATCAAGCGATAGATCGTGGAGTTATCAGGTGATTTATCTGGTTATAATCAAGTGATAGATCTTGGTCTTGTCGCCGATTGAAAAGGTTACTAAAATGATCGATCTTGCAGTTATCGTGTTATTGAGAAGGTTAATCAAATGATAGATGCTGGAGTTGTCGAATTATTAACAAGTTTAATTGAGATACAGATCTGGAAGTTATAAACAAATGAGTGCAAAATTTCCTGCCATCCTATTTTTTATGGTTGCCTCACATCGTCTCCGAAACGGATGCTACTTGACATCTTTTGACTACTCTGTGCACGTGAAGCTTTAAGGCATGTGATAGTGGCATAACCTTTGAGACTCGATTCCGCAAATGATGCAACAATATTAATTATCTTTTCATTTCAAAGTACAAATAATGTGAGTGTATTACGACTTGAGTCTATATTTGTTTTAAAAATATATATTATTAACTTCTCCCCTAGATGTAGATGAATGCGCTTCCAGTCCATGTTTGAATAAAGCGACATGCCAGGACCATATTAACAAATACACGTGTATTTGTCCAGACGGTTTCTCTGGAGATGACTGTCAGCAAGGTATCATAAACTGTTCCTCTTGTCTCCAGAGCTCCAAACAAAGTCTTTTATTGTCTTCTGATTACACATATTAACAAATTCAGTTGTGCAAACAATGAATAGTGCATTACAAATGCTCAGAAATGGGAAACCTTTGTATTGTTACAAGGAAAACTTACTTTTGGGGGGTATACACATTTGGAAAAATATAAACAAAAGACTTCAACATGAGAACATTTATCTCGTCCAGGAAGCTATAGGTGTATTGCGATTCATCTAGATTTCCTTTTAGATTCTTTGTGAAGTTCGGAAAAATTGGAATGACACATGATCAGGATAATTTTCTCTGTATTGGGTTTCAAACCTAGGTAACAGTTAAATTTGTGTTTCTTTACTCGTCTAGACATTATTTACACTCTGGTCAATATAAAATTAACGTATGATTCGATCCCTCTCTGTACTTTTTAAAGAGATTAGCTGCTAAACAACCCATTTTTTACCCGTTGCACGGGTGATTTCAACTTAGAGTTCAAAAGCTTTTTATTCAAAAGCCTCTGCGTCTGTCAAATTTAAATAGTGACATTATCTCAGTTTCAACAGATTATATAAACACACAACTGGCCGAGTGGTCTAAAGCGCTCACCGTTCCGGATCACTGCCATCTCACCTTTGTCTGCGTGGGTTCGAGTCCAAGGCTTGGCTAGCGTGGGTACGTGGGAAAGCCTGCCATTAGCTTCTCGTGGGTCGGTGGTTCTTCCCTGGGTTTTCTAGGGCTCTTCCTCCACCAGTTATACTGGCCGCCATATATAGCTTATCTTGTGCTGAAAAATGGCGTTAAACCCTAGAACAACAACAATGAACACATAATACACAGATCTACACTTTGACCGCCATCACTACCCAGAAATATTCTTTAGGCATGGAAGAGCGTCAAAGATCAATCGGTATTAAACAGTCGGCAATTAAAGGTTGAAATAAAGTAGAATGACATATGTTTAGTGCCAATATTTGTGTCTACAATGACTTAAAACCGAGTCTTTGCATATTTTCTGTATTCATGATTTCTGTAATGCATTTGAATGAACCCAATATATTTTCGAACGACCCATGACCTATTGCAAAAAAAATAACTCGTGTAACGACTTGGAGAAAGTGTACCTTGGTCGAGTATTGATGAAAAAGTGGAAAGACACAAAAGAGAAGTACAGTTAAAATATGAGAATATATACACATTCAGCAGAGATTACCCACATAGTCAGATTAATGTCTGTCGAACTGAAAATTTTTATACAACCTATTTTTTTTTACTTACAGCACCAAGTGACACATTTAAAAAGATCTTTGTTCCCATCGCCATCGCTGTACCTTCCGCTGTCACTCTCGCCATTATGGCATGGTTTATTTTATTTTGCTGTCGAAGAAAAGCAAGTAAGAATGGATAATGTATTCTCTCTCTCTCTCTCTCACACACACACACACACACACACACAACCACAGTTTCAGATTTACACGTGTTCGCATATGGTACAATTCTTTAGTCATACATTTCATATTTTATGCGCACTTTAACATTCACGAAGCTTTTTTTTTGTGACGCTGCTAACAGATGCTAAAAAATTTGAGCTAACCGTAACCGAAAAAGAAATACATTTAGATACAGATGTCTGTTCAGTGTGTATAGTTATTGTGTAACAATTTAATAATTCCAAAATCTATGTCAAAAGTAATTTTGAGTTTGAGTGAGCACTCAAGTTGAACTTTTTAAATACAGGGTCAGTTCTTTTTAAAATTGTCTCGGCTCAAGGTATGCTCGACTAACAGTACTTTAAGATAATGGGAAGTTTCTATATAGAAGCCTTGAGGTCACTGTAGTCCTTTTTCTAGCTAATCTGGAACCAGGCTGGAACTTTCCGAAACCTTGTCTACTATATTAATTCAAAGATTTTTGACAGTTGTTTCTTTCCTTTTTTGTATTTTAGACTAGACATTATTCAGCATACTTGAGTTCTTTTTTTACAGCAAATAAAAAGAAGAAAATTAGAAGGTGAGATAACTTTAGCTGAATTTTGTTATTCTATTTTATTTAAGAGGTATTTCAGTCTTGTGTATACATACAGTAGGTTATCAAGTTACACCTATCATGCAATGTCATCTAATATATGTAATAAAAAGTTATCAAGTTACATCAAGGACGCAGTCATGTAATATACGTAATAAAAAGTTATCAAGTTGATCTAGGATGCAGTGTCGTGTATTATACGTAATAGAAAGTTGTCAAATTACATCTGGGATGCAGTGTTATGTAACATACGTAATAGAAAGATATGAAGTTGCATCTGGGACGCAAAGTCATGTAATATACGTAATAAAAAGCTATCAAGTTACATCTTGGACGCAATGTCATATAAGTAATAAAAAGTTATCAGGTTACATCTAGGACGCGGTGTCATGTAATATACGTAATAAAAAGTTATCCAGTTCGTCTAGGACACGATGTCATCTAATATACATGATAGAAAGAAAGTTCTCAAGTTACCTCTAGGGCGCAGTGTCATGTAATTATAGGTACTAGTAAGTTATCAAGTTACATCTAGGACGCAATGCCATGTAATATACGTAATAAAAGGTATTCACGTTACATCTAGGACACAATGTCATGTAACATACGTAAAAGAAAGTTGTCAGGTTACATCTGAGAGGCAATGTCATATATATATATATATATATATATATATATATATATATATATATATATATATATATATATATAATAATAATAATAATAATAAAAAGTTATAAAGTTACATCTAGGACGCGGTGTCGTGTAAAATACATAATGAAAGGTTATCAAGTTACATCTAGAACGTGGTGTCATCTAATATACATAAAATAGAAAGTTATCAAGTTACATCTAGGACGCAGTGTCATGTAATATACGTAATAGAATGTTGTCAAGTTGCATCTAGGTTGCAATGTCATATAGTATACGTAATAAAAAGTTATCAAGATACATCTAGGATGCAGTTTCATGTAATATACTTAATAGAAAGTTATCAAGTTACATCTAGGACGCGGTGTCATGCAATATGCGTAATAAAAAGTTACCAAGTTACATCTAGGACACAATGTCATGTAACATACATCTATCTATTCCAAACAAAAATCCTTTTAATCAAACATTCCTTCCATGCCTAAGTAGTTAATTTGCATCATTAACTAGTTAGTGAATTTACATATAGATAGATAGATAGATAGATAGATAGATAGATAGATAGATAGATAGATAGATAGATAGATAGATAGATAACGTTAATAGATGAGTACATGGAAGAACATATCTTAGGTTTGTATACTCTGCAGGAATTCTTTTGATGAACTTGAAAAAGAGCCGGCTTTGGGTAAAGATTTGGATGATGGTACAACAGATGAACTTGAAACCAGACTATAATCATCTACGAGGTAAATTCTCTCTCTCTCTCCCTCTCTCTCTCTCTCTCTCTCTCTCTCTCTCTCTCTCTCTCTCTCTCCGGCTTTTCTGCCTATGCTTTTACGAAAAGAAATATATATTTAAATATTAAAATAATTAAAAAATATTTAATGGACCTCCAGTTCATTGCTCTCATGCATACCTACCATGTCCCTGAGCTGAAAGTAAACAGAAATACAAACGTCATGATGCACATTTTTTCCACTCCACAACCCTTCCCCTCGTATCTTATCTACTTTCCATGTGCAGGGAATGGAAACGGTTCAAATTTTTGCATATCAGTTATGTAAAAAATTGCGTCTTGAAATGATTTTTATGTACATGCTGAAGTTTCTCGGTAAGACTGTTGTACACAAGAGTCATCTGCGAACTAAGATTTATTTAATTAAGAAGTGGAACACAATTACATCATTGAAGAACGTCAGTGATGGATCTATGTGTTAGTTTGCCCTTGTACTATCACATTGATTATATATATATATATATATATATATATATATATATATATATATATATATATATATATATATATATATATATATATATATATATATATATATATAGTGTGTGTGTGAGAGAGAGAGAGAGAGAGAGAGGATCAATAATCATGTTGCATCATCCTTACGATCCCTTAATTTACTCTTGATGACGAGTCTGTAATAGGAAATTCAATGCAGGATTGCTCTCTACTCATTTGTCTTTATTCCATCACTTGTTAAAACTTTTTCCATAAATGTTTAGAGCTGAACAAACTGTCGGTATTTTGTATTATTTTCCAGAGAGCCGATGAAATCTTTCGTGTGTTCTTTTATATGACATGTTGGTGTCAGGAAGAGTTTATTGGATGGAAACAGCATTCTATACCTGTGTGAAGCCATTTAATCGGAACCTATACCACAGTTTGATAGTCAGATGTGTACCATTGTAGAAAATTAGAAAGAGAATGTCAAACACCTTTTCCATTTAGTGTTCAGCCTTGTCTTTTGTAAAGACACGTGTTCGGAATGACTGTAGTTTAAATTGCAGAATCGTGATGCATATATTTGAAATTAATTGACAATATAGGAAACAAAGGCAGAACCATCTGAGCAAAACAATATAATCATCGACGATTCTTCTAAACCTTTCATGGAGTTTGTGTGTGTGTGTGTGTGTGTGTGTGTGTGTGTGTGTGTTTGTCCGCGCTTTTGTTTATAATTATAGTTTCTTTTTACACTATTACAATGTGTAAAGAATATTTACGTTTGCGGGTTAAAGTTTCCCAAATTTACTACCGATACGGATCCAGCGTAGCATCGGCTGCCATAGTTCAACGTAAGTAGAAAATTTTAAACTAATGGCTAACGCAGTCGCTCGTTTCGGTAAGCAAAACATTTCATAGAGGGAAGAAAAAAATTGCAAACCAGATCGAATGACTGTAGCTCTGAAAAAGTGACCTGTACTGAAAAGAAAGAAGTCAAGAGACGGTCTGAATGCACACTGACTGTTCCTGCAAAAACATCACTATAATGGGACACATGTATGCATTAAATGTGCATTTTGACTGAAGCTTACTATCACAATCAAGGTTTCTCTTATTTACTTTTTTCCATTGTTAAAACGGACAATACCTACTGCCACACTATTACTGCCATAAAAAAGAACCGTCTTGCATAGGCCTGAAAGACAGAAGTGATATTGTCAGTACATAAAGGTTTTGCGATTATGATTACTACTTTGGTAAACCAGCAGCACGTGCAAAGATGGAGGAAAGCATTTTGACAATGATTAAACATAACCCTGATCGTTTAACTACACCATACTCAAAAATAAGTGGATAATGAATTATATCAGAAAAAAGTCTCTGCATGAGACGTAGTTTGGTTGTTATTGATATAATTCGTAGATGCAGTAGTTTGGACTTGATTTTACGCGATAATCGGTCCAGTGTTTGCCAAAATGGGCAAGTTTATTACGCAAACGAATGCCTTTCTTTGCAACCGCAACTTCGTCCCATTTTTACGCTTCATTGTCTAACATCATTCAACCATAACAAATTCTCAACATACAATAAAGATGTCAATTCATACACACCTAAGAGTTATTAATAATCAATAATTTGTACATAATTTTTAAAATTGTTCTTTGTATATATTCTTTCGTATATCATTTGTTTCTTCTTTGAATTAAACATACGTATTGGAACGGATGAACAATGTATTTATCAAAAGTAATTATTAATGGTTTTAATCGATACATGTTTTTTTTTTTGTGCCGGTACAAAGTTGTTTATTTTTATATATATATATATATATATATATATATATATATATATATATATATATATATAGAGAGAGAGAGAGAGAGAGAGAGAGAGAGAGAGAGAGAGAGAGAGATTTATTTGGATTTTTAACGTAGCTTTAACAATTGTTCAGCCGTATCGCTACGATGTCTGTCTGCAGTGGCAGTTTATACTGGGGCATCATGCCGCAGACATGTGTAATGATGTCCCACCCAGTTACATTATCCTGGCACCAGGTCGATCAGTCCTAACACTAACCTCCTAATACTGAGCGCCAAACGAGGCAGCTGTTAGTAGCATTTTTGTAAGTCTTTGGTATGACTCGGCCGGGGATCGAACCCACGACCTCTCGCATCCGCGGCAGACGCTCTTACCACTAGGCCACCAGAGAGAGAGTATTTAAAGTTGTGTAACATTCCTAACTTAAGCTGCAAAATGGATTCAATACATACATGAACAGCGCAAGATAAAACTTCGCGGACAGAACTCTTGAAGATTAGAGTGTCAAAACATTGAGCCGTGTTCGTTTATTTTCATGTTAGTAGTTTTCAATACATTTGAATGTTTTGTACGAATATTTTATCACGTGATATTTAAATCGGAAACATAGTCTATGTTGCTTACTTGATGAATCGTGGACCATGTTTAGAAATACACAGTAGCTTTTCCAGCACCTTTCTCATGACGAGGATAAATGTCCAAATTAGGAATGCTTGCATCAGAATGAAAGTGAGTTTCACGTATTACTGGTGATGAAGATGGGAATGTATTAATAAAAATGCATTTGTTTATAAAAGGCATCCAGAGGATGCAAATCAGTGGAATGGATACTCATGTCGGTATAATTTCCACATAAGCCATTTTGCTACTGGACTAAGGAATAGGTAGGAATATGTTTCTTGCCTTCTGCTTCATGTTTGTATCTAACCCTGTTCTAGAAATAAAGGATCTTGGACTAGTGCTCGTTCCGAATTAAACGCATAAAATTAGTCGAAGAATTTTCCAACTTTAGCTTGTATGGCTCGCCAAGGAATGAAATTACCGGATTGATTTCATTTAAATAGCACAGATGTAAGATTATATTTATTACATGATGTAAAACATCTTTTCAAAAGGACACACTACCACTCATAATGGGTTACCTCCCTTGGTTAGTATACACCCCACCCCACCCCGCCCCTCAGTGTCACAACGATGTAAATTTGGTGATAACATACCACCTGGTCTTGACTGCATCTCACTCAAATTTGATTGGGTGTTCTGCACTCTATTTTTTTAAAGAATGGCTTTTGTGCTGAATGGAAAATGTTTCTAAATATCGTAGGATGACAAAGTCGAGGCTGATGATGATATAAGGCATTGCTCCAGCAGGCCGCCTTTAGTCTGCATACAGATACAGGGCGGGCCCGGCAAATCCGTTATCTTAGACTGATTGGTAGTATGTAAAAGCAAAAGGTTTTCATTGCTCAACACCAGAGTTGTAAATGACGTCATCAAAATCAGTTGAACCATAACTATTGGAAAGCGTGACGGGAGATAACGCATCAAGAGCAGTCAACATAAGATTTATTTTTTAAAGGAAATTAACGAAATCGGTATTTGCAGAGTTAAAAACAGCGAAGAAGAGTTTCCTTCCATGACAATAAAAATAAATTTTGAATAGCAATCATTGTTTAAAAACAACGATGTGACTCTTATAAGAAGATTTGTCAAGGGAGATAAATCTTACAGGAGGGGGTCCAGGGTGGCCATGGGGTTGAAGGCGCTCGCTGCAATAAATCATTGACATCTCACCTTTGTCCGCATCGAATTGAGTCTCTGCTCGGCTAACATGTGTATCTACGAAATAATGCCAGTAGTTTCCCGTGGGTTTAGGGTTCTTCTCTAGTTTTCTAGGGCCCTTCCTCCACCAAAATATACTGGCCGCCATGTGTAGCCTACAACAACAAACACTTTATACAAATTAATGGGACTTCAGTGGACACTAAACTGGCACATTCGTATGGCAATATTTTTATGGGAAGACTACAGCAAAAGTTTCTCAAAGAAGCACCATATAGACCCCAAGACTGGTATAGACTGATTTACGACATAGCATCGAAATCAATCGAAACATGCGACAATTTAAAAATATATTTTGAATTCGCCAATAACTCTCACCTTACGATTAAATATACGTCGGAGTCTTCCAACAGGTCCATTACCTTTTTGAATACTGAATCTACCCTTCTGAAGGGGAACACACAAACTCGTATGTGCTATAAATCTACTGACCTCCAGCACGTAATAAAAATCACCTTTATAGTATGTGCGTACGATCCAAACGCCATACTTTGTTTCCGTCTTTTGCTCGTTATACTGGTGCGCAATGTGATAGACATAAGAATACGCTCGTCTATTATTTTTGAACAACTTTGTATTGTTATATCTCTTGTTGTAAATTGCCCTTAGTGATCCTATACGTAGGAGTCGGGAATTTTTCGTCGAGTTTGTGTTAAGTGTGTGTTTCGTGTATTTAAGTTTGGAAACCTTTCCGAATTTCCGCCTTTATCAGTATATATATATATATATATATATATATATATATATATATATATATATATATATATATATATAGCGGTGGACGTACAGACGTAGAGGCTGGTTCTTTTATACTTGGTTGTGACTGGATTTCAGTTTCAGTTTCTGCTGAGAAAAGAATGATTGTGCCAGTCTACGTGCTAGTGTACAGATTCGAAAAGGAAAAATGTTCTATGTTTCAATGACAGTAGGGTCAAAACCGAAAGAGGATGAACTGGAAGGAGTGTATACAACTACAAGATATTTTAATGATATAGCTTATTAGTACATCTGGATGCCTTGGACTTTACACATTTTTCTTACTTGTCTATCTATATTTTGTCCTCGCAGACGGTTTGCCCAGTTGCCCAGTGCAGCTTATTGCATCGCATTAGACCATTCAGAGCTCTCGGTGGTAAATGCCTGTTTCCTAGATCTTCACTTTCTTTACTTTCTGGCTCTAGACTCTCATTATTTAAACGTCAGGACTACAGTATTCTGTATACTGGACTCTAAGTTTTGAGATAATTGTGGCACTTGATTTCTAGTTTCAAAATCTCTTGCCATGACCCTGATGCATGTGTAATAAGGGCTCGTATCGTTGCTTACAGTTTACCTACAAATCATACATGTACTGTAAAATCCAAAGATAATACACAGTTCACGTGTGATTGTAGGTAAGTTGTAAGTAACGATACGAGCCCCAGTGGTGTAATATGGACAAATCAAAGTATATGGATATGTCTCATGAACATAGATACACAATGGTCAGGTGAAAAATATATACCTTTTCCAAATAGTACTTATCACATGCATATTCTCCAACCGGTTTCCAGCAGTGATTAGTAAATAATTGTCATTTTCGACAATCAGTTCCTCTAAAAAGATAGCGAAAACAAAGTAAAAATAACGGAGAAAGAGACCAACTGGGAATCCCTGCTACCTCCTAACACAGAAGACAGAAGAAAAAATAACTTGCACTGGTCAGTGTCGTAGCTAGTATATCTGGGCCCCTATGCAGAGCCTACCGATGGGTCCCTGCCTTATCTATAATGTAAAAAAAATAATGTATGGGCCCCTATGCTTTGCATACTCTTACTATATGGTAGATATGCCCTTGGCACTGATCCAAGGTAAGTGTATTGTTGCATATAACGGCAAGCCAAATAGCAATAAGATACAAAACAATTGACAATGAAAAGGTAATATAAAGGTATTACGTATTAAAACTTGCGAGGGACATTTCACACACACTCACAAACACGCGTGCCGGTGTAAGAGAAGACACTAAAATGACACTTCATAATTGTACTTCACTGACGATTTCTTCGCAGAATACTTGACATTACTTGTGAATAACAATTAAGGAACTATTTTACTTATTGTTGAAAGCTCTGGCATGATTTATGCGAAATAAGAACTGTTGTTCGTATATATTTTCAGTGCAAAGGCCAGAAGACATATTTAGTCAATCGGTACATTGTTTTCCTACATTGCAGTGTATTAACAAACAAGAGGTGTGCGTGTGTGTGTGTGTGTGTGTGTGTGTGTGTGCGTGCGCGCTAGTCAGTAACTACACAAAGCAAAGTATAATTGTTTGGTAAATTAATGGCCAGTGTTCATCTACGGACTTGCACATGCATATGTATGTACAAGTCTATGATTATATGTTACGACGGCACTTCATGGGAAATAAGAAAGTTCGTTCGGGTATATTTTCAGTTTAAAGACCTGAAGACACATTTAGTAAATCGGTGCATGTTTTCACACAGCAGTGTGTTAACAAAAGGGGTGGGTGGGTGTGCTAGTCGGTAACTAAACAATAAAAGATAATGGAAATCTAGTGGGGGAGGGGACAAACATGTTACTGTATCTGCCCGGTAAAGTTGAAATTTTTGTTAATTAATGGCCAGTGTCCATCTACGGATTTGTACATGCATAAGTATGTACAAGTCCTATGGTCCAGCTAATTGGTGAATGAATATTTGTTACGACGGAACTTTATATTCGGAATTGTCATTGTTCCAGTGGGTTTTGTTCATGACATGATAGAGATCTGGTACTGTTTTACTGATAACTGCGTCATACTTCCGGTGATCGCCGGTCAAAGTTATTTTCTCTATAAAGTTCCTGTATATGTTTGTCTGTACTGAAGTTTCCATTATGTCTAAGTCCTAATAAATTGTATGTTAATATAAGTATTTTCAAAGATGGAGTTCTTCGTTCCAGTGGGTTTTGTTCATGACATCATAGAGATCTGGTACTGTTTCGCTGATAACTGCGTCATACTTCCGGTGATCGCCGGTCACAACTATTTTCCTTACATGGTTCCTGCATATGTTTGTCTTTACTGAAGTTTCCATTGTGTCTCAGCCCTAAAAAAATCATATATTAATTTTCAAAGATGAACTCGTTAAAGTTTTGACAGAAGTTAACCAGCATTTTTTTGAGCAGCCTGAACTGCAAGGAAAACAACGTGCATGGGGTCACATATTTCGTTCCCTAGCCCCCTCAATAATGCCCGAATACTCAGAATCGCAATCAGTCCTTAATGCTCATACTCTAAAGAATAAAATAATTTCATTTAAATCAAAACTAATAATTGCCTAAATGCAAGCAAATAATCACCACCAAATATGGAAAGGAGATATTCTCTAAAAATGGATTAAGACTACATTTACGAAATAATTATCATAACTCGAGTTATGGGCTTCATAATTTTCCCTGGCAGAGTGCATCACATATGCTGCGACAATCAAAACATACTTCGGCCTTTTCCGTCAGGTCGTGAAATAACCTCGAAAGTAGTTATAGGAATCTGGTGTTGTGCACCATACATTTAACGACAGCAAAGGTCGAGATTGTTCCGATTGTGAGTTTGGATCTTTCCCATGCATACTGTTCCATGTGAACAAAAGTAGTTTACAATATGGTTCTTAATGGCGACGAATCACGTCCTATGTTTATTTTAAGACTGACAAAAATTACCGAGCGATGTTCCGATCGATGCTGCAGCTGAAAAGTCCGACAATGTTCCGACCGTGCCTTGGTTTCCTTCCACCACCCTATTGTACCATGTGAGCAAAAAGTAGTTCCGAATATAGTTGTCAATGGCAGCGAATTACATGCATAGTTTCACTCTGAGCCATAGTCACTAAATGAACGACTCTGCTATCGGGCGATTTCCTATCCAATTTTGGATATTACCCCTTCACCGATCGACTCTGGAGTCACGTACGTATATTACGATCCACAAAATAGTTCCAAACTAGAGCCCCCATTACCGTGTTAATTTTATGACTTACTAATTCAATCTCATACATGTCCTTAAAATAATTATAAACTAAGCAAATTTCTTTTAAAAAAGTGTGTAAGTATGTGCTTTTGCAAAGCGTAAATTTGCCCATGCTTATTGGAGCACTTCCGTTGTCATATTTTCATTTTCGGAGATGCGTAGTTTTGCACGTTGTAAAACTTATTTTTCGCAGGTAAGTAAATATTGCCTGTAGTTCGCAATCCAATAGTGCCTAAATAGAAGTGATTGGCTTTCAACCCCCACCAACCCTCTGCCCCCTCCCCCCCCCAAAAAAATAAACAAAATAAAAATAAAGATAAAACGGAACGTCGAAGCGTCTTTCTCGACTTGACTGAAAAGACCGAGGATGCTCCGATTATTTGTGTCACTAAAGTAGGATCGGAACATCGCTCGGCCATTTCTGTCAGATCGTGAAATAACCTCGCAAGTAACTGTAGAAATACACATCAATTTATGTATTTGCCGATTCGCCTTTGGCAGTGTGCACAATAGTTGTTACAACAGCAAAGGCGAAGAATATTCCGATTTTGACTGTTTCCTTTTTCCGCTATATTGTTCTATGGGAACAAAACATATTCAGAATATAGTTCTAAATGGCGACAAATTACATCTGAAACTTCAATCTCCATTTGACGGAAAAGGCCGAGGATGTTCTGATTGACGGAAATAATAGCAATAGGAAAACCTCTTAAGATTTTCTAGCTGATGTTCCCAGTACTCAATTAATTTTATTATATGTTCTCTACATTTGTTTCTCAGTACTAAACTTTCCACTGTGTGATAATCAGTACAAATCATATATTAATCTAAAATACCGTCAAAGATGACTTCATGTGGTTGAGTTTAATTATAGTGGCGTGCGCACAATTGTGCATGTGCCGCTCAATGGTGAAGTTCTTGTCATGGGTTGGCCGGCATTTGTTTGAGAGGCAGGACTGTAAACAAACCAACGTGCAATGGAACACGGATTTCACTGCCGGATCATCAGCGAGTCCTTATTACTTACTGTACACTGTCGCCGAAACACACACAGACAACCACTACACAAGCTTATATGTTAAAGAGTAAACCATTACCAATTACCAAATCCATACCAATAATGCTTAAATCTAACTCTTGTATCACCACCAAAAGGAGACAGGAAAAAATGATCTAAAATAGCTTGGGATTACATTCGGGTACTGAACCGGAACTATTAATTGTGGTCCGATTCCTACCAGCTGGAAAAGCCCACGCGTCATCCATTTTGAAGTAAACGCTCTTACATTATTACATCTTTACTTCTTGCAGTAGATTATCTCCCCTTGGCGAGGACAAAGATCACTACATTGTTTTGTAAATGGAATCGGGTCACAATTAATACTTCCAGTTCAGTACCCACGAATGTAGTTCTAGTCTATTTTTAGAACATTTTTCCCTCTCATTTTGGTGGTGATAGAAGAATTGTATTTATGTTTTTTTTGGTAGGGATTTAAAGGTAGTTGTTTATTCTTGAGAATATGAGTTCAGGGTGTTGTTGTCTGTGTGTATTTCGGCGACAGTGCACGGTGAGTAATAAGGCCTTGGTGATGATCCGGAAGTGAAATCTGTGTTCTGTTTACATGTTGCTCTGTTGACAGTCCAGCATCTCAAAAAAGAGCAGGTCAACCTTTGAGAGAACTTCATCGTGAAGTCATCTTTGAAGGTGTTGTAGATTAACATATGATTTGTGTTGACTGTCACACAGTGGAAAGGTCAGTACTGAGAAACAAATGTAGAGAACATATAGTAAAATTAATTGTGTTCTATGTCCAAATAGGCTAATAAAATGCCACCTCGAAAAAATCGTGCACAGTCGTCTTGTATGGCATTTGTGCAGAAGGTGAATATGTGTTTTAGATAAATTTTACAGATTGATACGTTTAATCCGTATTTTATGCACATGCCCTTTCGTGTTTGAATATAGTGTAAATATCAATTTGAAATATAGTGCTAACTCAATCCGAAATGAAATATATTTCTTTTCTTTCACACTTATAATCGATATAGATTTGAATATCTGTGCTAAAAATGAACCTATACGAAATTTTGTAGAAAGCCATATCTCGCAGCTTCACTGGTACATAATCCAAGAATTTACCGTGAACAAACTAATACCTTTACTAGTTTCATGCTTTTTTTTAAAAAAGAAATTCAAACATATATCATTATCACTGGCTATCATGTTATGGATTCATTATGTTTTACAATGAATATTCAATTTTCTAGCATTCTATGTTTTGAATCAGTCTTTATTGAGTCAGACAAGAGCATGGTTTTCTGCAGTTTCCTTGTATGATAAAAGAACCATATTCTCTGTCCTGGACATTCTAAACGGAAGTTATTTCATATAACCCTATGAAATCCTACACATATGAACATGCAGTCAATTCTACCAATGAACTAATAACTGTAAAATTGCATAACAACTCTAGCATCAACACATTTCATGAAATTAAATGAAATAAATTGCATAACAACTCTAGCATCAACACATTTCCACGAAATTGAATAAAATAAATTGCATAACAACTATAGCTTCAATATATTTCCATGAATTGAATAAACGATATATAATATGAAAACCTAGTTATAGCATACACATTTCATAAAGCAAACAATCAAATAATAGAATATTACGTGAAACTAAAATTGCGTAACTTATTGCTGTTCTCTTTCAGAACTTGTGCGTCCTAGCATTAAAACTGTCTTTCGTTTTACAAGACGGCCACCTGGTCCGTTTCTTGTTTCACGAAGAAAGCACTAATCTCTTTATGCCTCCATGGAGTCGACTAAGTTTCCACTTCCAGGAAATTTTCAGACAAAAGAATTTCGACTAAAGTCGTCACTTTACTTTACGTCACAGCGGTCCCTAATTTTCCCCAAAGAAATAATTCTTTTCATCAGCTTTAGACAGCTCGGAATCTGTGGGCTTGACAATTTCCCTTTGAAAAAATGAAAAGTGGACATTGGTTCCTACCAAGCGGTTAGGGTTGGTAGCTGAAATGTTTACTTCCTAAGGACCGTGTTAAGACACCCCAGTCAATTTCACGGAGTTCGACTGCTGTCCCTTTGAAGTTTACACTGACATGGGGGAAGATGAACGAAGAAATGTCGAAGTGACCCTTCACAAAGACTTTTCTGGCTTAAATGCGATAAAAATTTTAATTTTCAATGCATCCAACTTTAAAGTTCCCTGCAATTCAAAATTCAACACTTCACACTCACCAATTTTATTAGTATTCTTTTTTTTCTTCATGCCAGAAGAAATACATGACCCCGTGCTTTTTCATGAGACTCGGACATACTCATTCCATCCAGTTGCAGGTGTTCGATTCTTTCTGCAATCCAGTAAAAAAAACATCACGTCAACACCGAACTAGAAATCATAGAAACGATCACTTACCAGAATGAAACTCCAATTGCCTCGGCCCTAAATAACCTACTTGTGTCTCTGTGCACTAAAGCACCGAAGGAAAATGAGGATGGACATACAGTCTCTTGACCCATGTAAATACGTATGTGACTAAGGTTTACATTTTGAAGAAATGTGTCATGTGGAAAAACCGGCCGTACAGAAAGAATAAATCGACCAAAAGACAGAGAAAGAACTAATAGCTGACAGTACAACTAATACAGCCTAGCTAGACTCATCTTACCTGTTGACGCTGGCTACAAGTAAGTTGACATGAGAGACATGGTAACATATTCAGCCAGTGAACTACATGCGTTTGTTTATTAGTGATCTAGTTGATGCTTTCCGAACTTAATTTTTACTCGATGTTTCAACAACTTATAACTGAGTGACATTTTTCACATATATGAGTAACGGAGAAATATATACAGGCCCTGCCCTAGGGCAAGGCAAACGAGGTAACCGCCTTGGGCCCCTCGCTGTCGTCTGGAAATCAACTCCGCAATGTACGTATTTTGCTTGGGGCCCAGCTCGTCGCTTGCTGCCTTGGGCCCCGCACATCCTAGGGCCGGGACTGAATATATATATGAATTCAATTTGATTGATAACGTTATCGTTACTAGAAATTTAAGTGGAGAGAAAAGGGGAAGTCCTAGAATCCCTTTTAAATCTCACTATTACGACCTTCAACTGCAGGCATGACTACATGTTATCTGCTAACAGGAAACTACTATGTAAAACAAGTAATAATGTTTAAGTCAGAATGCAAGAAAATGCACGCTTTCTCTCCCAATCATCCGTGCGCTCCGCTATAAAAGGCAGAAGAAAACGAGAAAATATTTTCAACGTCACAAACGTAATCGATACAATGGTTTTTGAACAAATAAGTGTGTGTGTGTGTGTGTGTGTGTGTGTGTGTGTGTGTGTGTGTGTTAATAAATTTGTGTATGTTTTGCGCACGCGTGTGTCTGTGTGTGTGAGAGAGAGAGACAGACAGACAGACAGAGACAGACAGAGAGCTGTACAGTAATACAAATTCGACTGTACTGTATTATTTCAGGAATTTTATATATTATATTTTTAAATGCTCATTTTGTCTTCGTTATCTTGACATTGTCATAATGGTGCAGTATTTTTTGATACTGCACTGCTTCATACAGCGCGACACTGTTTCAAAGAACTGCATCGTGTTAGGAATTACGCCTGGTTGTAAACAAACAATGTACGCTCATGTAGCAGCCGCATTAGCTTTAGATTTATTACGTTTGTTTGGGAATGAACTGAACAAGCGATTTTAGTCCATTTGAAAGCAGAGATGAAAAAGCTGACAAGGCGGAGGAGTGCACTGAGTCACAAAAGAACTTTCAGCAAAGCAAACGCGAATGAATCTGGTATTCGGAATGTCCACAGCAAACGTGAGACACACATTATTTAAAATACCGTTCTGCTCATTTCAACACTTATTTAGTAGAAATGGTCAGAACTATTTGCGAATCTAATGGTTTTAACTATGACCAGTGCTCTATACAGTCTCTAAAAATGACATCGAAAAGCTTATTAAGGTCAAGAGCACTCCGTTCTCCAGCAAAGACAGTCCATTTTATAAATCAGTAAAAACTATACATTTAAAAATATAACCGAAAAAGGTGGACTTTGGTCGAATATGCCAATAAGCCAAAACGACGACTAAGTCTTATTTCCGCTGGCGAAATGGATTGTCACAGCGCAGCTGCTTTGCAATTTTTCCTGTTTAGGTTTTGTGATACAATATTTAGATTATAGTAGCCATAGAAGTCATGCAGGCCATGTAAATATCAGTGTTCCTTCCAACACGCATTACATTAACATTTTATCTTTTCTTACTTATAAAAAAAAAATATTTCTAAGGTGACCGCTGCACTAGCAGATGTAATTTTTATTATTGACTGCAATGTAAAGTCTTGTACTGTTCTAACACAATTTAATTAAAGTTTACACAACATTTATTCCTTGCTTAGTGCATGTATAACATATACAATGAGTAGGGCAACATACTTGACTAAATTGTTTACTTTATTGTCTTTAAACATAACCAGTTGTTTCATGTGTCGCAACACATAAAGGACCTTGAAAACCCAGTTTAACAGAACTATCCAGGGGGAACGAGCATATTAGGATCAAATCCTTCTATCTTTCTAGATTAATCTTCGCTTTCATTCATTGTACTGTAATTCTGATGATGAAGGATTCTTTGTATTTGCATCTAAAGTATTTCATCTCTGCTTTGCATACAATGCATCCGCTGAATGGGTTTAATTTCGGTTTTGAGACAAAAAATAGAGATAAATTTGTGTTCCTCGAATGGGGATAATGGTGCATCGTGTAAATGTTTACGTGTGAGTATTTCAGTCTCTTTTCAGTTTCATCATCCGAAGAAAAGAAAAATCAATCTTCTTCGTCCTATTTTTAAACAGACTTTGAACACCCACTACTCTGAATAATCTATAGCTTCACGCAAAAAGCTTAGACTAAAATTGTTTGACTGTGGTTACACGGATAATATTAAGACCTCTGATTTGCCCATGTTCACACCATACCATATCTTCATTATCACTGTAGTTTAAATTCTTTAGACGCAAACTTAAACAGCTGTGGTATATAGGTGGATTTGTGTTTTACGGTTACTCGACAGTACTTCGGTCATTTACAGGGGTGATGATGATCAAAGATTTTTGCTCATGGAACAGGTGCAGTGAAAATCTGTGACAAGTTTCGGTTTTACTGTAACTTGTACTCAATACCTTCCAGTGCTGCGTGTATGTCTAAGTAACATCTTTATTAAAATTTGTACGTCCCCGAGGCTTCGCGCATACACGAGATATAAGTTGTTTGTGGTACAAAGGGGCGTGGGTAGCAGTGGCGTCGCTAGGGGGTGGGGGTGGGGGTGCGGACCGCACCGGGTGACACCATCTCAGAGGGGTGACACCAAAATGAAAAAATTGCAAATTTTACAGAGCACACACTGCTCGGTCTAGTCGGATTTCATAAGCGGATAACCGATCATAGTTAAATATATGACTAGCAGGCACAGCAGTGGCGTCGCTAGGGGGATGCGGGGGGTGCGGACTGCACCGGGTGACACCATCAGAGGGGGTGACACCAAAATGACATTACTAAGGATTCTGTATGGTCTGTTATGGAAGGAGGACCATGGGGGTGACACCATGAGCTACCGCACTGGGTGACACCAACCCGAGTGACGCCACTGGTGGGTAGTATTTCTTGCATCAACAGGACAAATATTAATGTTTGTGCTACAAGGTCATAAAATGGTGTATGTGTGTGAGAGGGGAGGGGTGAAAATATTTAAGTTTGCTCTACTTGTTACAATAGATACTTTTTGGCGGGTGGTGGGAGGTTGGGAGGGGGGAGGGCAATATTTAAGTGATGTGTTTGAATAAGTCTTGATGTATTGCAAGGACTTAGGTCTGATCAATGAAATAAAAGTAAACCTGTTCTAGTATCCAAGTGCATGTAGTTTTATCAAGCCAAGGTTAACATACTTGCCATGCGACAAAGTAATGCGACAGTTGATAAATCTATCAACAGTTGACATCAGAGTTATCTATATTGCTTGAGATATCAATATTGTACATTAAGGATCACATGTAATATTTCACATGTGAGACGTGTTGGTCTGAAAGAAGAAGGTGCACGTGAGGTCTGAACATAACTAAACATCCTAAATATCAGGTAAATTTTAGTTTTAACAATATTCAGTTCGATATCATTTACAAACGGAAGGAATACTATCATCTCAGGATATGCATTTAATTGGAAAACGTCCCTTCTTCAAATCAGTACTGCATATATAATCGCGAGGACTCTGAACTAAGAAACCAGGGTTACGTTTCATACAACTCTTAGCTTCAGTGCAAAACAGTTACTTGTCCCTAATGCTATACTAGTTGTGAATGGGGGCGATATAGGGACAATGGGACTTATCATTAAAAACACGGTCCCGGCCCTTTGGGGACTATGTAAATTTAACATGGGGAATATCAGCAAGGCATTATAGGGACAATGGGAATTTAACATGGGAACATATTTTGGGTCTGTCTAGGGACAAGGGAAATGGAACAGGGGAATATAGTTTGGGCCTGTCTAGGGACAATGGAAATGGAACAGGGGAGAGGGATAGAACACAAACAATAGACAACAAACATTTTTATAAAAAAAAAACAAAAAAAAATGTAGGCATGAAAGGGAATCTCTTTTCGAGACCTATAAGTGGCCCTCAAAGGGCCCTTGGGTTTCTTCTTGTTATTGTTCTTCTTCTATTTCCTCCAGTTCTTCATCCACCCCCTTATCTTTCCTAATAATCCTTTCTTCTTCTTCATCTTTATTTCTGACTCTGGTAACCAGTCAGGATGGCCCAACGATTTGAACTTGGTCTGTATCTTCATCCAATTCTGATTGAGTCTCTCAAACTCTGCCTGTTTCTTTTTGTTTTCCTGATCTTTTCTTTCTTTACTCCATGTCTCTTTAATCTTCTCTACTTCTTCCTCCATCACTTTTCTCATCAGATCTTCCCCTTTCTTCATCTTGTCCAACCCCCATTTTACATTCCTCCACTCTGTCCAGTACAATATCTTTTCTAGGAAGCACCGGACTTGGATGACATGATCCAGTGCTTCCTTCAAACTTCCCACTCTGACATAAGGTGGGTCAGTGAAGCCTCTTGACTTATTGACTTCTTTTTCTATCATCCCTGCTATGAGATCTCTGGCTGCCTTTAGACCTTGAACTTGGCTGGTTACCAAGTCTTTCATATCTCCATGCCTCCATTTCTTTTCTATTATTTCTACAACATATTCTACATCCATTATCCAGAAATAGATGTCTCTCAATAGATAAATAAAACTGATACTTGAGCCATTTTGTCTCGGTTATTCCGTAGAATGGTGCGATCGACGAACGTTGTGGGTTCTTATATAAAAAGCCCGGACGTGAAGAAAAACACCCCCAACTTTTCTCTTCTCATATTATCTACTATCCACACTAACGTAATGAGACAGCAAAAACTTAACCATAATCTACTCTCCACACACGGTAAGCAGCAAAATCAAACCCAAATCTACTATCCACACACACACACACACACACCCTAAGCAGCAAAAAACAAATCAAAATCTACTATTCACACACGTTAAGCAACAAAATCAAACCCTAATATACCATTCACACAAACTTACGTCAGCCATTACAAAACCCAGTAATCTACTATCCACACAAACGTACGTAAGCGCTTACAAACACAAACACGTACACTCACACTAGGAAAGGAGTGAGTGTTTATATTCACACTACTCCACATACACACATTGGCAAATCGATTACTATATCTTTTCTAGAGTATGGGGGTAGCCCTGAAAATGGCTGTTTTATTTTAACTCCACAGACACCTGTTAGTGGTTGCACCTCCCCGACCTGGCACCGCACACGCATCTCCTTCTCCAGTCTCCTTTCACTCTTTTCGCTGGGAGTGCAGAGGCAGGATGAGTGGCTTCAGAATCCCAATCTTCTGTCTCTGGAATTCTGAAATTTCCTTGTTGTGGCTGTGGTACAGCCATTCCTCTCTCCTTTTCCTCCTCTTCTTTTTTTCTTTTCCCCTCCTCTTTCATCCTACCTTCTTCCACTATAGCCTCTGCGGCCAGCTCATTCAGTATGAGCCTGGCATATTCCAGGTGCACATGGAGTTCAAGAAGTTTCGCTAGCCTTCTGCTCATTTTGTAGTGTTGATCAATCAACAAGGGTAGCTAGACTGCCGGGCGGTTTTCAATTTATACGAAAAGCGCGGACGTGAAGGAAAACATCCCCTAAGACCCAAAACTCAGTTAATCAATTAAAGGATTTAAGTCCCAACGCAACTAGTGCTTTCGCGACTGGTTAAATCTCGAAGGTCGAGATTTTCAATTGATCGGGACTGTAGGAATGGAACCACTACGGTCCCGCTTTTATGTGCGAATGTCGCACTTTTTAATTCATGAACATGTCCGGCCGAGGAAAGGAGACAAGGGACCCGCAGGACTCAAGTCCAGTCGTACTAGTGGACAGAAATCTATTCCAATGGTGTGTAAGTCACTCGTGTAATTTTCCTAATCCTTTGAGTTGTGTTATTTCATTGCTATTTTTAATTAAAGTTGGAATTTGGTGTACTTTTGATTTTCCGAAATGTTGACAATCAGCTGGGTGTCAGGCACCCGATACATGTTTGGGTCACGCTGTGTTTACTTTCGGTTTTCATTTTGTTGGTGGTATACAAAGGATCGAGTTAGGGTTGTGGGTATAGAGCTTGTATCAAAAGAGGTCTTCAATAGCCGAAGGAAGAACCTCATATAAATTGGCAATTTGAAAGTCGATGTCCGTGTTCTTCTTTACTCCTTCTTCATTCTGTGATACCCTCTTTCTTTCTTCTTCGTGCTGTTGTAGTGTTTTGCTGTTTTGCTAGCGTTTGCTGTTCTGTTTCGACTCAATTTCCATTGCCTTAGATCTTGATTTTTCGACTGGTCTTTTATCGCCACGATTCTTTGTTTAATAGCTATATTGAATTTAGAAGGTACATTGTGCCCCTTTTTGTTGTATAACTTAGTATGTTTGGTCTGAGCATAAGTGTTGGATTTACATGTGTTAATTATTGGGGACTGTGTTGATGTTTATTTAGTTCCGCAGTGGTGTGTGTGCGTGTGTGTGTGTGTGTGTGTGTGTGTGTGTGTGTCCTCTTGACTTGGCTTAGGTCACCTTATAGTCTTAAGATGGTTGGGGCCTAAGTATATTTTATGTTTATTTGTATCTTACCACTCTTGTCGTCGTGTGTATGTATGTGTTCATGTATGTGCTATCGATGTTTTTGTTGCGTACCTTGTCCAAAAATTCAGGGTATGTTGTAGGGGACCCAAAACTTATAATACTTAGATCATGACCAAAAAACGCGCGGACCTAAAAGAAACACTCACTCACTTTTTTATACTACCCATCACTATTCTACAAAATGTTGACAAGCCACTTAAAGAAAATTCACACACACACACACACACACACACACACACTTTCCAAGCAAGATAAAGAATTCATGTGCTTATACACGCACTTCTATTTTTGAACTTATTATAGGCAATCAATTGTTATTTCTTTTCTAGAGGTTGGGGTAGCCCTGAAAATTGCTGTTTTTTTGTGTATGAACTTGAAGCTAGGGCAATCTTTTAGGTTCTAAGATTGCGGCCTCCTCTGACGATAGGACTCTCCCAGGATAAGGTCTGCTTCTTCGGAAAGAGAAGAAGAACCCTTTGGTATCGATACGACATTCGACAAAGCCTCTGTCAGGTTGGTTCAGGTTGCTGCTGGTGCTGTTGTTGCTGTTGCTGCTCTCTCTGCTGTTTCTGAAGTCTGTACTTCTCTGTCCATTCTTCTTTCTCCCTGTTAATTAATTCTCTGAAGAGCTCTTCTATCAGGTCTTCAGTGACTTTTAACATTCTAACATTCTCTATCTCTTCAGTCTTCGGTATCAGACTGTGTCTGACCCTATGCAAATTCATGTAGGCTTCGTTTAGCTTAGCTAGTCTTGAGCACATCTTCGTAGGAGGATGAGTCGACAGTGGATGGTCAGGTTGGATACTACCCCGGTTTTATAGTCAGAGCGCGGACGTAAAGGAAAACATCCCTACACGGTTTTCGAATCGGAACGTTCAATGAGTGTCATAGGAGGGATAATAAGAAGTCAAAGATCATGAATCAGAATACCTAAAGCACAACAAACCACAAAGGCATTTTTTCAAAACACAACATTTTTATTCAAAATCACTTAACACTAACAATTAACCATAACATTTTAACAATAGCCATTCAATTTAACATTAAACATTTTTTTCAAATAACAAACATTTTTTCTCAAACTCTATTTTAAATAGGGTTGACAACGTTGTGAATGAAATTGTGATTTCCACGGTTGGAAGTCATTAGGCCATTGATGGACACTACGTTTCCTAGCTTAAGACAAAAGATAAGTATAATGGTCACAAAACCATCGATCTACTTTCACATCGTTTCTAGAAGAAGAATGACGATCAAAATGAGTCACTAAATGTTCTAAGGAATATCCCAGGCTGCGATGATGCAGAAAATACACACCATGGAATCAGTGCCTTGTAATTTCACATTATTGAATCGTGTGGTCTGAGCATTTCTTCTCATAAAGTCAATGATATCGTCTTCCAAAAGAGGAAATCCATACGAATCAAAATATTCCACACATCCTTCTTGAGGAAAGTAGACGGCTACCCAGTGGGTTCCTGGGAGATGACTGTCGTCCGTGTTGATCACATAAGTTTGATGGTCTTGAGGTTTGCGATGAGGGAGTTCATCTTTAGCACAGACGACAGGATTCCAAGAAGCAGTATACAATCTGTCGTTCAAAAGATGATAAAGTTCCCAGGTATCCATTTTTTGTGTTGTTGTTTTTCTTCTTCACAGGTAATGATAAGTGATCAATTCGATCCTGACTTTCTCTTGGAAAATGTCTGACAAGTAAAAGGCGTTTAGCTTTGACTTCGGACCCTGTTTCACGAGAGTTTCTATGCGACGGATCTCCAGAGGCGTTAATGGAGGACAAGAATGTTTTCGCAAGCCTTTATAACACTGATGCAACACGACTTCTTTCGAGATGAGACCCCAAGCTTCGTCCAGATACTCGTCCAGTTTTTATTCTTGACTCAGCATCAGACATTTATCGTGTTGAATGTGACATCCATAGCAATCTTCCTTGATCAATTCCTTCATTTTTTCTGCCAGGACTGTAGCAAAACAGGAGACTAAATGGGCTTCTTGTTCTGGCCATCGGGACTTCATCATGACTTCTTCGTCTTTATCTTGGGATTCTTCTTCCATGGTCTCCTCACATTCCATGTCTAAAGTTTCTCGTCTAGGTAAAGAGGGATAACAGTCTTCCATAGCTTCTAATAATCTAGAATGACTTCTCTCAAACTGTTGATTTCTATGGTATTATCGAATTCTGCATACAGGATAACGTTGACAGTCTTGGGTAGAGGTTCTGCAAACTGAAGTTCCACACGAATCTGGCCGGATTTTATAGGGTGGAAATGTCCCTGGTCGCTGCCTTGGTCTGGAGTGAAATCGAAAGCCCACAAAGCATAGCCTCCTGCATAATCTTCGTATGTAATACCGTGACCGGTGTTGGTTCCTAACTGACCGGTGGCTTCGTACAGGGACAAGTACGATCTCAAGCAATTCTTCTTGTCAAAGTCAGGTTCGAAGGGTCTGGCACACAAGGTTTTGCCATCGCGACTGACTTCACGTCGAAGTGTTGAAAGTGGAAAGGATTTTCAGTGAAGGCTCCGTTGAAGGCTGAATTCTCGACCATACCAAGGATTAAACGCTTTGGTAACTGTCCTTGGAACAGATAATCTTCGATCATGGAATGGTGAACGTTTTCACTTCCACGCGCCGTATCGGATACTTGGCTGTCGTTCTGCTCAAAGTGTGACTGATGTCATTTCCCACTTTAGGTAACGCTTCCACACGTCGTACGTAGAGTTTGACGTCCTCGATTTTGCTTTTGGGATTGCCACCAGTAGTATTATCAGTATCAGCCAACAAATGGAAAGCGGTACTGCTGAGATTCAGTCTCAAGCGAACATTTACACTGTTCAGCAAATATTTCTCTTGCAACCACATATCCAAATGCAAACGATCCATCAGTTCTAGGCTCTGTCCATTTAATATTTTCTCTCTTCATTCTACAAATCCCTCACTGTATGCTTTCTTGGTATCAATTTCGGTTTCGTTAAGCTCGCCCGCATCGTCAGGTTCCCATAACACGCAGGCATTGAGATGGGTGTTCTTGGCGTCTATTCTGTACCTCAAGAGATTTTCCAGGTAGGCACGGTAAGGGTAAGTATCCATGCTGCTACTGACTAGTTTGTTATTCAAGTACAAATCCACTGAGCTGAACAAGGAATGCATGAAATTGTTGACGGGAGCTACTGCTTCAGTGTCTATAGTTTTTTCTTCCTTATCTAGAACTTTGACTTTCAAGTACAAGTAACTGCTATTCAGATCGATGTAATCTTCGGGCTGTCCTTTGATTTCAAACTCTATGGTAGCGGAATCTGTCAATGAGGAGACAGGGTGAAATTCCACCCATTGGGACTCTTGCATCGTCATCATGGTATGTGGCATGGCAAACAGATCCAGTTCCGACTTGGAACATGTGCAAGACTCTCGGTGCATCATTTTTTCTGTTTCTCAATAATTTAAGAATCAAAAACGTCTAAGTCTCGGACGGTTCTTCATTTCTTAGTCTTTCTAGCTTTAGAAGTGTGAAGTCTTGTAAAAGGGTGTTTTCTTCGTCGTCTCTTTCTGCCTTGTCCTTCCTGTGGCGTTAGGGAAGTAGGAATGCTTGACTCGGTAGCGTTCAGGGCATTTATAGGTGTTTCTCGTCGGCCCAAAAGGTCTTTGCCCGTTTACAACAAGACATTTTTGCCTGCCCTCAAGAAGGCTTCTTTGGGATTTTGTTTGTCAATGATGACATTTTGGAGAAATTCTTTGCCGTGCGTCAACGCGGCATCTTTCAAGGCGTGCAATCCGCGTGTCATCATCGGTTTTAACACCGGAGCCACTGAACAAAAGGCTGATTTTAACATATCTCCGAAACCGTGTCCTCGCTGTCGAGCAACGCCTCGGTACACTGGATACATGACTTAAGAGTCGTGAGAGAACCGTTTTCGAAAATGGAGCTTCACCGTGACTTTCCCTTTGGTGAATGAAATATTTTGTCCCAGATCTCCTTTTATAGCAATGTTGACAGTGTCCAAATGAGACTTACTGACGGGCAAATAGTGAGGATGTACAAATTCACGGTATACGTGATAGGTGTTTGCACCTTCCTGATCATTGTTCGTGGTACTATCCACTTTAAAAGGAATGACACGCAGTAACGGTACGGAGGTGTGTCCCACCACGTTATACTCCACCACATCGGAGTACACAAAGATCAAATTCAGTCCCTGGTTCAGTTCTACCGGGAAACGAAAATGCCTCGCAAAATGCCCGTTGTTGTCAATGTCTACTGTGTTAATCCTTTTGGTCTGCTTATCCATGACCATATTGAGGTCTCCACCCACAATGTCATACAATTCAGGGCAAAATTTAATACGTATATTTTTCCTCACTTTCAAATTTGATCAGTAGACGATGAGACACTTTATGGTACTCAGTGGTGACACATTTGTTTAGTGTGGTCAGAACTTTGTCAAATGCTGCATGGAATTTGTCAGCGACTGCCTCCACCAGAAGTTGACCACTAAAATAATGGCCTGAGTTAATTTTAAAGTGATCAATGTAAAAAGGAGAAGTGTCACTGCTGCTGCGGGGTACTGTGTCCTTCGGAAGTAATTTATGTTGTTTAGTGGTAATCATGGTTTGCTGCACTGTTTGGTCTAGAATTTCGACGTCAAAAGTGTTTTGAGTTTCAGTGATGTTTTTGATTTGTGTTGGGTAAATCATTTCTACCAAAGCCACTTCCCAATGGGCTTCGTGATCTAATTGGATGGCCTGAGGTAATTTGGCCGTTGACAGCACAAAGTGTATTGGGAAACACCTCCATAGAACTGTCACTTTGTAAGGTTAAGTAAAATTGGTTGTTATTGTTCTTAATTCCAGAGTTCTGTGGCTGTCAGAGGGGTTACTGGAAGTCAGAGGAGTGTCTCCGCCCAAAATGGGGTTGTTGTTGTTGTTGTTGTTGTAGTGGTGACTGACACTGGCACTAGACACAAGGTTTCCGTTGTTGCCGTTCGAGGAGAATTTCATGAAGGGATTGGGAAGCAGGTAACCGATGCAACTGCTCAATAAAATGGTCCACAACTGTTTGTCTCCTTGTTGCAAACTTAAATTGGCAATGGCTGCACCGATGACACAATACACCACAAAGATTTGGCAGAAAAAGACGATTTGCGTTTTAGGCACACGTTCTCCACACCACACCCACAAGGGTTGTTTCTGTAAATCTTGCAGAGAAGAACTGGGTGAAGGAGTGGTCGCAGTAGCTGAGTCTGTGTGAAAGGGCATTATGGTCACTTCTTTTTATAGTCGATGACTTGCGAAGCGTCGATCCAAGAATCAAAACTGGGTGGATATCCTTTCCAACGTACTTTGACTTCTTTGACACGTCGTTTGCCCACTTTACGGGTTCTGCGTTCGAGAATGCTTTCGATGTCGTACACGTCGTCTTCTTTTTTGGTGACACGTTGTAACTCGGGCAAATAAAACGTTCCTTTTAACACTTCTCCGTTCATGTCTTCCAATTTATAGATTACAGGATGACGGCCATGCACTCGTCCAGTGACACGAAACAATTCTTTGGTCCAGTTAGGTAAGTAACCTTTGTCGAAAGTGCGTTTGGTTTTGCCAATGCGCACCCAATCTCCTACGTCCAACACTCCACTTTTCTTGGGGACAGCCCTCGTCGGGGACGTACCAAACAGGCGATCAGACACCAGCACTTCGTTGTCGGGAGTCACCTCTTGCGGGGCACGTCCAATGCTTCGATGGTAAGATTGGTTGTACGCTTGCACCAGGTGTGGTAAGATGTCGATTGACTTCAGAGTGTGGTGATGCGTAAAATATTTCCACATGCGTTCTTTCAAAGTGCGTTGAAAACATTCCGCGATGCTGGCTTTGGTTTCAGGACTCTCGGTGGTAAAAAAATGAATGTCACGTTTCTTTAATTCTTATTGGAAAGCTTGGTTCAGAAATTCGGTACCTTTGTCCGTTTGCCATCGAAGAGGGTGACGACCGCTTTGTTTCAACACCCGTTGCAGGGCTCGCACTAACTCGTGACTCGATTTGGAAGTCAATGGCATGACCCAGGCAAATTTGGAAAAGACGTCAATTACACAAAACAAAAATTTGTAGCCGCGATTGTAGCTGGCCAAACGAGAGACACCGGCTAAATCGGCTTGCCATTGATGATCGATGCCTTCCACTCGGGTGCGACTTCTGGCAAACTTGCGTCGAATGGGTTTGTGTAAAGTGTAGGTAGCTTGTTCTTGTAACCATCGTTGCACTTGAGGTAAACGGAGACTTTTCAGTCGAGCTTTGGCAGCACGATACAATTTTTGAACTCCTCCGTAATCTGCAGCATGGGATGGATCGTAGTAAATGCCGGCTAACACCTTCTCCATTTTTGTTTGTTTCTTAATAAGGCACCCACTCTTCGAGGATGCTACTTTGGGCGGGACGGAAGGGTGGTTTGGAAACGGTTTTACGTGTGCGATGGGCTACGGGAGTAGAAGTCGAAGGTAGTGGTGGAGGTGGTAATGGAATGACTTTGGTCTTCTTTTCTTTTTTCACTGGTTTCCCTTCTTTCTTTTTCACTTCTGTCGAAGCAGGAGTGGACATCATCTTTTTAACCCAAGCTTTCATTTCTTCTCGTTGGGGTGTGAGGGACGGGTCAACAAGGACGCTGCAATCTTACTAGAAGTGGGAGCTGCTGACGGTGTTTGAAAAACTTCTCGTATCTCTTCTTCCTCACGCCTTCGTGGGGTAGCGCCTCTGGTGACCCCTGGGGATGCTAGTAGTGGTGGTGGTAGTGGTGACGGCGTGGGGGATGCACTTTTCATCAAGGTCTTAAAATCTTTCAGAGTGGGTAGAGCTGTTTCGTCTGAAGCTTTTTGGTGAAAAAGTTGCAGTCGTTGCAAGAGTTGCCCGTACTTTTGCGATTTTTCTGTTTCGGACAAATCTTGGCGATCCATTAAGGACTGCAATTCGTGTTGTAACTGGGACATCTCGCTCAAATTGGGATTGGGAGGTAAATGCGGGATCCGTTATTTTTGCCAACGATGGTATTCCATCCATCGTTTGTAAGGCACTAAAGCTAGTTTTCGTTCTTCCATTGGATGTCAAGGGTCAATTCTGAGATCTAGGGACTTCAGAGATCCTTTTTATCTTGCTCCCACCAGTCCTCCCAACATGGTTCCCAAGACTCCCTTCAGCAATGGGCCTAACAAGAGGGATAAAATTCCTCCACGCTGGACCAACATCTTCTTCTTTTGACGAATGGGGATTTTGTTTTGAACCATTTGGCGAAGAACGTGACGATGTTTGCCTAAGCATTGTTTCTGGTGTTTGGACAAAGGGATTTTGCCTTTCAAAACGTTCAAACAACATTCGCACACGGTATCGATGACCTCTTTGGAGGCTGTTTGAATGAGTTTTTTTTGTAGGGGTGGAGAAGCATTGGACAGGACAGATAACATGTCCCCATGTTTGACGAGGAGGCAGTCCTTTCCTTTTCTTTCCTTGGGGTTCAGAAGAGGGATGTTTTCTGGAGGGTGACATCTTTGAGTCTTCAGGAGCACCTAAACACTGATACCCCACTTTGTCACAGACTTTTTTATACTGGAACGCGTCGCCACTGATTGTCTTTGCGTTTTATTAACTTGAGGACAGGCATGACACGTCGTGCAGGGGTAGGTAACGGACTAAATCGAGCCAGTTCTTGCTTGGACAAATCCAGTAAACTTTGTAACATCCCCGATCTCTCTTGGACTTTGATTTTGGGAGAAGGTACTTTGTGAGCAGCGGCCACTGCCGCTAAAGAGGAGGGTTCTGCCACTGAAGAAGTCATTGGTGTCATCAACGGAGAAGTACTTGGTGTTATCAACGTCTCCAAGTACTTCTCAGTTCTTGGTGTCATCAACGGAGAAGTGAATGAACCTGAGGCTACCGGAGACGCTATCACTGTCCTTGCAGGTCGTGGCTTGCGAGTGTAAGGTTGTGTCCTGGCCGAAATGCCTCTCTTGCGACTAGTTTTCTGTGAGCTTTTCTTTTCTGGGGACTTTTTCTCTGTTTCTTTTTCTGTGGGCTTTTCTTTTTCCGGGGTGGTGACCGGAAAGAGGAGGGTCCCGCCACTGGAGAAGTTCTTGAAGACACGGGTCTCCTTGGGGACCTGGTCTTGACACGGCGGCTCTTTTTCTTCTTGGAGCTTCGTTTGGCTTCCTTCTTGGGGAGAACTTTGGGAGCATTATGATCCCATCTTAAGAGAGAGCGAATGATGACACCTCCTAGAGTACCGCTCCCTCCAGGTTTCAAAATGATTTGTTTTTTTGGTTTGAGTGTCGATGCGGGGATCAGCCAGTTGGGTCGAAGCGACTTTGTTTCGATCAAAAAAGCGTTTGGTTTGATGAGGAATCTGAATGATTCCTTGTAGCAATTGACGTGCTGTCACCGTAAACCATCGTAAGACTTCTTTGAGACTGGCTTCTAAGACACGAGCCCGTATTTGTGGATTTTTTTTTTCGACTGATGCCATAAAAGGCACGAATCAATTTGATGGGAAGATGCGGCTGAAGGGACGTCATGTTCAAACTGTGTGAGACAGACGAAAAGTGTCTAAGGTTTTTATAGATTTTTTGTGGGGTTAAGTCGAGGACAGAGACGTGTACAGGACAGGCCCTCCGTTTTGGCACCAGTGGTGAAACAATTGGGTACGAAGTCGCAAATCATCAGAGGTAGTAGGTTTCAAATCGACGAGTAAATAGGCGTGTGGAGTTTGAGTGGCATCGTCGTACGCCTGAGTCAGCCAAGGCGTTCCTAACTGTTTGGCTAAGACTTACACTCGCGATTTATCTCGAAGGCTTTTAAACAAGACCACGTAATGAGCATTGAGGCTGATGGTGCGATGGGCTTTACTTTGTTGAAACAAATTTTGAGTGATGTAAATGACACTGGCATTACGATGATGCCCTTTGCGTGTAAACCAAAGTTTAATTTCTTCTTCGTCTTCTTCTAACATGTCGTCGAAAATGACCAAATGGGTTTGACGGGAGTCAGAGAAGATTCCGTCGTCTTCTTTAGGAATGTCTTCCACAAACACGATGGAATCGCCTTGACTTTCTCGCAAGAGGCTGTACGCCGATTGCCACTCTTTGTAACACCACACTATGCGTTGAGGTGGACGATCGATCAAATGATGTTTATGTTCGATCAAACGTTTGACATATTCGGTTTTGCCTGAACCGCTAGGTCCAGCAATGAGCATGTTAAAGGGATGGCGAAGATACAAAGCCTCCCAACTAAATGTTCGTCGATGACTTTGACAGTGGAGGAAGAGGAAGCAGAGACAGCAGAGGTAGCCATAGAGTTAGGATGTCACTTGTGACACGAAAGCAGACAGGACAAGAATTTATACACTATTTTCAGGACACGTTTATTGAATGTTTTAAACATGAACACGAAAGACAAAAATACATTAAAGGCAAAGGCTTAAGTACAACGATTAAAGGCCCATGAAAACGATCAACGTGGAATAGAAACAAGTTTCTGTACAACATGTTTTGGGTAATGTTCTGATCAGTTTAACAGGGGGTAAGGTCACACAAGTGTCCTCCCGAAAGCGCCGTTCAGGAATGTCCACGACAGTTCTGTTCTGGGTGACGAGTTCTTCTTCTGGTACTGTCACTAACACAGGTTGAAAAGTTACTTTTTTCTTTGGACGTTGAGAGGAAGGATCACTACTCTCGAGCATACTGGCCACTTCTTGGGTCCAAGCATCAAAACCCCATTTTTTCCAGGCACGTACATCTGTCCAATAGGGGTGTAAGTCACAAGCTACACACACATCGTCATACACGTCTTCGGTAGCTAAACGTTGACGAATCTTTTTTTCCTGTAGAGGTCGAGAAGTATCCAGATGAAAACGCAAGGCTTTGAGCAAAATGAGTCTTTCGTGACCATTTAAAGCCATTTGGATGGTAAGTACTGATCGTAAAGAGTCCACAAGGAATCGGCTGGTAAACGAAGTCCCAGAAAACAAGTCACTAAGACACACACCACTTGTCGACCCAAATTGAACGGAAACAGTTCTTGTACTAATTGATGGTAATGATCCACTTTTTGAATATGGTCATTGAGTTCCTTCCACAGAATCTGTTCAATGACATGTGATAAAAGCCATGGCATGGCAACCTGTTTTAACACTTTCTTTTTTTCGGAAGCAATACACGTACTTTCTAGCCAGAGATCTAAATGCTCCAAACTGTAACCTACACTTCAGAGTTCGATTAGAAGTTTCCTCTTCCACTAAGTAGATTCCACGTGAAATATGTTGGTAATCCTTTAACTTGTCTTCCTCAATTCGTTGCACTAGGTTAATCTCGAAGTAACCAAAATCACAAACATGTCGATCATTGGCGACCTCAAAGTGTTGAACAAGGTCTGACCACTGAATCAATTTCTGACGAATCAGTTCTCTTATAGCATTCAGGTGACAGTGGTTAAGCATCTGGTGACGTAACAGATGCAATTGTTCTTTACGTGTCACTTGTATTTTGACCAGTTCTCAGCAAATGCTTTCTCTCAACTCCACAGGTAAAGCACGAATGTTCTCTTGTAAAGTATCCATGAGTAGGTCAGTCCGTACGATTGAATTTACAATCTTCTCCTAGAGCAAAGGTAATCCACATAGTAAGTAATTTCTGATCACTGCCACTCAGGGTAACGTCCAAGAATGTCACTGAAAACTTTTGATGTAAACGGTCTAAAGCTGTATAATAGGATGAACGCACCCTTGATCCAGAGAAATCTAACGCATTGATTGACTTTTTCACTTTCCTCTTGTGAATTTTTCGGCACAAAGGTTCTACAGTTACCCATTGAGATTTCACTCTAGCAAGTCCCTGCCAAACTTCCTTGTAAATCTTCTCTTGCAGTTCTGTAGGTAATGATTCAATATTATTTTTGAAATGAAGTTTAAATACTGGTCTCGGTGATGTCCAACATTTGACTCCTAGCCAATCTGGTTTCTTCAACGACATGGTAAGTTACTTCAATGTCTCGGTCCCACAATTCGGTGACCATCGAGAATGTTCCAGGTAGGCCGAATCTTGTGGTTCCCAGTGGTGAAGTGACACACCGCAACTGAAGCACTTGACTTTATCCCCTTCGCCCAAGTAGAAAAATCCGGCTCTGGCTAATTCTTCGAGGGTCGGTCCTCCCAGATACTTAGGCCATTTTCCTCTGAACGATTGAAGACGATTTTCAAAGTCGCCTTATTCAGGCAAACGCACAGGAAACAAATATTCGTCTTTCACAGGATCTCGATGAGGGTAGGGTGATATCAGTAGGAGTTTGCTCAGGGCTGGATGACATCCGTAGGGTGGTAGACGTGAAGGTTGACATCCACATATAAAATGAAACCCAGTAAAATGTCCAAGACGTCGAGTGGCATCGCTTTCGCATCCCTCAGGTTTGACACGTACAGCATCACTTTCCATGATAGGGGTAATGAGAACAAAGTCCCCATGATGCTTTACGGCATCGCTAAGGTCACAACGTACAGCATCGTTCCCATCGCAAGGCTCACAATCGCACTCGTCTGCAAACCCCGTTACGCAATTACAATGGTAACTGCATGGACACTTGCAGTTTCCTTCCGGACATTTTCCATCAAAATGCATGGGTCTTATCCATCCAATATCAGTCACACTAGGGGAAGATAAAACTTTTTTACAATCCCCAAACTGGAATGTTGTCTCTTTCAAAGGATTCATCTTGTTCGCTTTGTCTTGATAGTCACAATGAACTATCGATCTTGGACATTGTCCCTTTTTATAATAGTCGCAATGAAGTCTCAAGCTTGTACATCGTTCCTTTTTTATGTCTTGTTTTGGAAGGTACCGTCTCTAAGGTGCCGTCATAATTGTACCTTAGTGTAATGGGTGGAACGGCCATAGAAAGGTAAGGACAGTGCGGAGACCATCGAGTATGTTCCAGAATAACTGAATCTTTACAGATACATAGATCCATTCGTAACTTCAGGCCACAACTGAAACACTGTACTTCGTATCCCAATCCACTCTCAGGTCTCAAGTAGACAAATCCTGTTCTAGCTAAAACATCCGAAGTAGGTAATCCTTCCCTATCCGTGGGCCATTTTGGAAACGTTTCCAATCGACGGGCATAATCACAATAGTCAGGCAAGAAGACCGGAAAAATGGTGGGGTTTGAACTTGGAGTTCTCATCGGGTTTCTCACTCGATTCTTGCTGTGGCGAAGTCATCCTTCTGGTGAGTGGCTATACACTTACAACCAATGTTTTATACCAACATGTCCAAACGGCAACGTAAAGTGTTTGGGAAGTCGCACTCGCTTCTGGTACACGATTTGATAGACTTTTTCCAAGGGTCGACTGACGATGTGGTGAGTGGGTAAACGTACAATCTTGTTTGGCTGATAGGTGGTCACTTTAAAGTGTTCATCTTTTCCAGACTGCAAGGCTTCTTTCAATACCCCAAAGTTCACCACTCTACTGGTACGATAATTCAGAGTCAATCCTTTCACTTTACACTTTACACAGGAAGGATAGCCACTGGCTTCTTGCTTGAGTTTCAAAAAAGCATCCACGTTGTCGGCGAAAATGCCTTTCTGAGTTGGGTCACCTTTATGGTATTGTTGTGTCTTGGGAAAGTGGTAAATTTCGTACACTTGTAACAGTTGTTCATCTTTTCCAGACTGCAAGGCTTCTTTCAATACCCCAAAGTTCACCACTCGACTGGTACGATAATTCAGAGTCAATCCTTTTACTTTACACTTCGTGTACACTTCTCCTTGTTTGTCCCGGTATTCGTAGCCGTAATTGTTAGGACCGCCACTTGCGAAACTTAAAATTTTCTCGTCGGGGTGCTCGTCTGCCCAGGCTCCTGAACGGTCTCCTTCGATGTCAGGGTGCTGTTGACTCGGGTGATCGATGTAAATGCAGCTGTCCGTGTCAAAGTACAGGACGCGTTCCCCTAACAGTTCTAAAGCTTCGTACAATTTTAAGCGAGCATGGGCTGTCACGTAAGCCGCAATGATGACATTTCCAAATTCGTCGGCTTCTACAAAGTCGAGATCTTCTTCGTTAATTCACTAAGATCAAATCCTCACGAACGACGTCCACGTGTTTCATATATTTGGTTTTGTCGTAAATCATCTGGAAGTAGAGGGAAGGTTCTGTCAAATATTCCGTCTTGGGTAAACACGGTCGTTGTGCCATTTTACCCCACAAGCAATTTAACATCACTTTGGCAAACGATCGCCTGCCTTCGTTTTTCTCGATGTGGTCTAAAGTAATGCCTTCTTGTGCCCAGTATTTCTCTTTGAATGTCTTTTGGTCTTCGTGAGTGTGACACCAGGAAGGATAACCACTGGCTTCTTGCTTGAGTTTCAAAAAAGCATCCACGTTGTCGGCGAAAATGCCTTTCTGAGCTGGGTCACCTTTGTGGTATTGTTGTGTCTTGGGAAAGTGGTAAATTTCGTACACTTGTAACAGTTGGTATTCCATGTCCAGAGCTTTGAACAATTCCACGCTCACCCACGTCCCCGTCAAATCACGTTCTTCCTAGGTGTGCTGATATGGCTGGTCTTGGTTGCACGTTTCGGCACAAGTACGGCACAAAGGAAACATCAGTTTGTCTTGACAATGGTGAGGTAACATGGGATGGTACAAGTCAGTGGGAGGCAAAACTTTACATTTGATCAAGCCTTCGTATTGTCGAATGTTTTTCAGGTCGATGTGTTCCGTTAACAATTGCGGGTGCCCTGCAGGAAAGCGACAATATTTGCACACGTAGGGATACAGCGAACACACGTCCAAGTATTTGATTTCTTCTCCTTTCTCTTCGTCGGCTTGGTACAGCAAACAGGTGGCATTGGTTCTTCCTCCGTACAAACTATCCCTCGGGTTCAGGGGGTCCATTAACTGGTAGCTTTCCACGAGGCGTTTAAACTCGGGATCGATTTTCAAACGGTTATCGTACTCGTGTTCCCACATTTTCACCACTTGGTATCCTTCCTCTTCTAACTTTAGGCGTCGCTGACAAGTGGCCTGGTACAAGTCTTCCATGGTTCGATGCAAAAACTGATTTTTAGTGTTACGATCAGGGTAACAGACGGGACATCCCTGAAATAAGCAACCGTTAAACTCGTACACGATCTTGGGGTTTTCTAAGTCCCAGCCATCGACCGAATGCGTTCCGATGGTCTTTTCGCCCCCTCCGTTGCGGGCATGCTGAATCCATTTGTCTTCCTTGTCGCACAAGTAATGTAACCAGCGCAGGGCTTTGACCGAGTATTGACGTTTGACACAGTTGGTCGTTTGAGGACTGATGAAAGCCACGGTGTTTTCAGGCATGAATCGTTGTCGGTAGACTAAGTAACATGCTTTGGCAATGGTGCAAGCTTCTTTCAAGGATCGACCTCTCCGTGTTCCATGAACAGTTCTCGAAATTTTCCACAGCAACGCCGTAAAATGTCCACGTCGGAACGACAATACTTTAGCATTTCTTCCTGAAAGTCAAAAGGGTCCAAGGCTTGAGCCTGGTACCAAGCGTAGAAAGCTTCTCGTTGTTCGGTACGCATGTTGTCGGGGTCGTAATAGTGAGCCTCAGGCAAATGGGGGAGAACGGCATGATGATTGGCTTCGGTATTGAAAAAGTGTGGAAAATACCCTTTATCCATTTCTGTCATTCCAAACGTTTTAGGCATTCGACTCAAAGGCATGGCCAAGTAACTCATCGAATCTTTAAACTGTACTTGTCCCACTTGCATGGACATGATTTTGGCTCCGTTCAAAGTGACCTTAGGACGCTCAGTGCCTTGTTCCGTATAGTATCTGAGAAGAAACTGTCCATCGTATCCGGAGAAATTGTGAGCCATCACTGTGGCATGACGATGACAATGTCCGTAACGTTCGATGTCCTCTTGGCTCCACGTCTTGTCGATGTGGTCTATGATCCATTGAGCGAAATCGGCTAGCGTGTTCGGTCCTTGAAATATTTTTTTCACGCCCTCCAGGAATTTTACTGCAGTGAGGGCAATGACTGAAGATAGGTTCTTGAATGCACTTCTCACACGCTCGATGAGCCACGCAGAAATTAGAAATGTGAATGCCAGTCTCTTGCATGCATTCGAAATAGAAAAAGATGAAATTGCCTTTCTTTTTGTGACCATCCTCTCTCTCTTGTTGGGGTTGGTATTTTTGCATGTAGCATTGATTTTCCAAGTCCACGATTTGGTGATAAATGTGACATTTTTTCTTTCCTCGACATACGTGTGTCTTGGCAGTATTGGTACGTATACCTTGTCCACACGTGGGGCACAATCTCAGCAGTTGACAAGCACATTTCTGCTGTGAACCTTGCATCTTCAAATGTTTTTGGTAACAGGTAGGACTGACAAAAGTGCGCAGACAAGCAGGACAGTGCGCACGTTCTTGTCCTTCGTCCAGACAGGGTTGAGAAGCCAAACATCCTGAGCATTTCGATCCACAATGCTTGTGTTGCTCTCGATTGTTATAGCCATAGTCACATTTCTCACAGTAATAACTGTATCCCAGGAATGCGGTGATACTGGTAATGGTATCGAAATGTTCATCGTGATGATATACATGAATGTATTTTCCATCCTTAAAGTCTTTCCCTCAAAATAACATAGGCCCGCTCACTTCTTGAGGGTACACTTCCAAGGTGTAGGGTGGAGCTAGGACATCTTGCAATTTTTGCATTTCAGGAATGCCACAGGGTGTGTCTTTGGACAGGCCGGCTTGTTGTAACATGAGTTCTACTTCACTTTGTTGTTTGGCTCGGTCCGATTTTCGAATGTTCTCCCAGGCTCTTTCCCATTCTGCCGTGTCGTTCTTGTCGGCATAGGTTCGTCCCACCACGATAGTCCTGGCTAAACACATCTGGTATTGAGAATTGTGAATTTTGACGAGGCTACGCTTATTGCTGCGAAGGTCGTTCACCAATAACACCTTTTTGCGTTGTCCGGTCCCTTGAGGAGGAGAGACGTGGGTCATGTCCAGGGTGGCTTTTCCATCGGTGATGTCAAACTGGTCATTGGATTGTTGCACGTGTTGGATCTTGTCCATGACTTTGGAAGCAGTCAATTCTGCAGGGCTGCTAAACTCGATCCAAACAGGGGATTTCGAGCCGTCGTGTTGTATGGAAAGTCTCAAGCGATCGTATTCTTTGGGTTGACATTGTCGCTTGAGTGTGGTGAGCAAATAATCCCACATCTCGGTGATGAACCCTTCTGCTTTCTCTAACGGTAATTTGGACTTGAAATCTTTAAACTTCACCGTGTATTTGTAAGCCGTGGTTCTAAATTTTCTAGAGGGACGCTTTTCCGTCTCTCCAATGGAATAGTACCTTTCAGGGTTGACTGGTGAAATTGGGCTAGGTGCAGACTCTCTGGATTTGGATTCTGGTTCACTCATGTCCTCTTCAAAATCACTGGCATGAATTTGTGCCAAGACTTCAGCCGTGGTACGAGGCGATAGATCACGTTTCTGTCTCTTACTTTCTTCTTCTTTCTTCTCGATTGGATTGGATCGTAACATCTTGACTGCAAAAAGTCAAATGACTAAAGTTTAAACACCATGGGTTACTTTATAGCCATGACAGACCAGCGTATATAAAGTTTGTGTGTCTTGTCCTTCCACTATTCATTTCACTCTCAAACCGAGCAGAACATGGACGAGACTAGATAGATCGAACTTTTCATCAGAGCTTTGCGAGGGGTCATCCGAAAATTTTCTTCAGACCAGCCGACGGACTACTCACCCTCCTTTCGAGATAAAAGTCAAGATACTTGCTATATCTGTCAGAAGAAAGGGCATTGGTCTTCAGAGTGTCCAGACCGTCAAAAAAGCAAAACAGGGGCTGAAAGAGACAAAAGTCAAGATACCTGTAATCATTGTCAAGGAAAAGGACATTGGTCTCCAGATTGCCCTAAGAAACAACAGGAGCAAGAAGAAGAAGAGGGGAGTGATGGAGAGAAAGAAAGCAGACAGGTGAAGAAACAGAAACAGGAGAAAAAAGAAGGGAAGAAAGTGAGAATGAAGAGGAGGAAAAAGCTGTGAAAGTGAAGACATTTAAAAAGAAAAGAGAGAGTGAAAACAGAAAAAGAAGAAGGAGCCTATGAACTTTTTAAAATGTTATGTGGTGTTGTGATTTGGATTGTAAAATTTGTACCAGAATAAACAGTCTATAAAAGCAAGTGTCTTTTGGTTTGGATTTTTAGAATAAGAATTTACACTCACCCATTCACACGTACACTAGGGTAAAAAAAAAAATGGGTTTTTGAGTTTTAATTGATGTTGGCTATTGAAATACTATCTCTTTTCGAGAGACATGGGTGGCCCTGAAAAGGGCCTTTGGGTCTTGGTGGGTTTTAAATAGCAAAACTTAGGAAGCAATCAACTTTAACTGCCTTAAGCTTTTGCCACGGCCAAGGCCTACTTCTGGACTGCGTACTGTCGATGATGATGATGATTTGGCAGAAATCACTAAGGGTGGTATGGTAGGTGTTGTCACAGGGTTGGGTTGTTTAGCTCGGGAAGGTCTTTTTCTCTTCGGTCGTAATAAAGAAGTTTGATGCATTTGTTTCAGACTTCTTAACTCCGCTAAAATGTCTAACAGTACCGTCACGGTTTGACTTTCATCCTCTTGTTTCTTGGCTGCTTCTTGTTGTTGTTGTTGTTTTCTTACCTCTTCTTCTTGCTGTTGCTGTAGGAGAAAAGCTTGTTCCGCTTCCTTCTGCTGTTGTATAAATTTCTCCAATTCTTTTTTCTATCTCTGTTTAAAATTCTCCACGTGTGTTAAAGAAGGAGAAGGTGACAAAGGTACTGGTTCCGGAACAAATTCTTGCGAAAGAAAATCCACAAAATTCCAATTGACCTCTTCTGGAAGTAAGTCCGGGTTCCCTTGGGTAGTCTCCACGGTCGGTGCAACCCAGTTCATGGTCTTCTGAGTTTCTGCCATGTTTATGCTCACTGTGTCGCTTGGATTGACCGGGCACAAACGCTAGTGCCTCTATATAGGGAATGTGACGTCACGGACTGCTCTCTTCCGATTGGACAAAGGGTGACTGAATTTTGTAACGCGTGTTTGGATTGGTCAATGAACTCAATCCGTTTCAGTCCTCTCTCTCCCTATAAATAACTGCCGTTCACTTCATTCCTTCACCTGTTCTGGTCACCAAGATGTGGACTAACGTAGAATCGTCTACTCTCGTCTCTTCCATGATGTTTAGAACTGACTTACCCATGTACGTCGATCGTCGTGGGTCATTGTCAAGAGGACGGATACCTGTGTGTGGAAAAGAAGAATATACGTCGAAAGACAAGGTTGCTTAAAGAGGGTCTTGATTTACGGCCCAGAAAGTAAGACAGAGTTTAAGGACAAGAAGAAGACCAATACGGTGCCCTCTGTGTTAACAGTATTGTATGTTAACATAAAACCAAAGGCCCTTTTCAGGGCCACTCCCATGTCTCGAAAAGAGATTTCCTTTCATGCCTACATTTTTTTATTTATTTTTTTAAATTTTTTTTTTATAAAAAAGTCTGTTGTCTATTGTTTGTGTTTTATCCATCTCCCTTGTTCCATTTCCATTGTCCCTAGACAGGCCCAAACTATATTCCCCTGTTCCATTTCCCTTGTTCCTAGACAGACCCAAAATATATTCCCATGTTAAATTCCCATTGTCCCTATAATGCCTTGCTGGTATTCTCCATGTTAAATTTACATAGTCCCCAAAGGGCCGGGACCCTGTTTTTAATGATAAAAGTCCCATTTTCCCTATATCGCCCCCATTCACTACTTATACTTAAAAGATGCTTTGAACTTTTGTACAAATTCTCTCCAAAAGTTTTAAAACGTAAGAAAATAGCAAATGCTTTGAATAGCAACGGCTTTCTGAAAAATTATTGGAAATTTGATTAATATTTGTACTTACTCCTTTGATCAAACAGAGATTATAAATCTTAAAACTGTACTTACATCTTATTGATACCAGTACTGTTTCCTTTCTTTCCAGTAACTACTCGCAATACTTGTATCTTACACCGTTATGGATCACTGTCGTCTCACCTGTCTGCGTGGGTTCGAGTCTCGGGCTCGGCCAATGTGGGTACGTGAGAAAGCTTGTCAGTAGCTTCTCGTGGGTCGATAATTCTTTCCGGGGTTTTCCTTCACCATTTATACTGGCCGCCAAGTATAGCCTCTCTTCTGCCGAGAAATGGCATTAAACCCTACAACAACTAATCGTAACTTACGACGGAATCAATTATCACTCTAAGGTAAGATCATATTTTCACACCATTTTGTTCAAGCACCAAGATTTACTTACTGAAGGCAAACAATAATGAAAAGATGTCATTGAAAACTGCCAATGATATTAGGGAATGTACACTTTCCAAACGAGAACTATGATAACTGTTAAACATCCTGTTTGTTTATTTTTGACGTAAGCTTAACTGTGCAGTAATATTCATATTTGTCAATGTTTTTTTTTTATTTTTAAAAAACCCCAACTTTTCATCTAAATACACAAACAACAGAGGAAGCAAACCTGATGTTTTCGTCATCACGCTAAGGATTTAATCTCTATTTCCTGTCAGCATCGCTATTAGAGCGATGTTAACAGTCAGTAGAATTGAATCAGTCTCCCGATGAAGTCCTTAGCATGAGGACGAAAAAAAAAAAGCTTCATGTTAGCCTTCACTACTCTCTCTCTCTCTCTGTGTGTGTGTGTGTGTGTGTGATTTGGATTTTTAACGTAGCTTTAATAATGTTTCAGTCATATCGCTACGATGTCTAGTGTGACAGTTTATAGTGATGTCTAGAACTGGGGTATCATTCCGCAGACATGTAGCATCATGTCCCACCCAGTCACATTATCCTGACACGAGGCAGACTAGTCCTAACACTAATCTCTTAATGCTGAGCGTATTTTTGTAAGTCTTTGGTATGACTCGGCCGGGGATCTAACCCACGACATCTCGCATATGAGGCGGACGCTCTAACCACTAGGCCACCGTTGAGGTCCACGCTTTTACTATTGTTTGTGTATGCAGTTAAAAAGTTTTGTATAAAAAAACATTGTCAGATCATATTTGCTTGTTTCTTCCTTGTTTTTAACTTTGTACGAAGGTATTCTTCTCATGTCAGATTTTTCTTTTCAGGTACGGAGATAGGAATACCAGAATTAGCTGGATTGAGTAACATATGATAAATGTGAGATCTGGTAATCTCTGCATGTGCATGGACTTGGCACCTAGCACATTATGAGTTACAGTACAAGACAGACAGTGTAATCGGGTTATATCGAATCTTTCAATTAATGCATCTCTATTTGGATCCTAACCTACATAGTATGGAATATATGTTCTTTACTTACTGTATATCAGTTTTTGTCATGATCGCTGTTCTGGTGTGATCATTATTTTAACATTGGAAGCATGTTATGTTGTGATCACTACAAAAGCATTAACGAAAGGAATGGATGGACCAGCTTAGACCATTATATCGAAGGGTCATAGTAATCATCCCAGGATCATGAAAATAACAACCAATCATAATCATTTGACTTTGCTTCTACCTCAGCTCACTAATATAAGCTGTTTTCAATATGTTTCGATCCTTGTTGCGGACAGTCTTCTGTTGGAACCCTCATTTATGGAAGATTTTGCTGCTTACAGTTATCATCTTATTTGCTCTCCTTCCTTATGCAACATACAATCTTCCTTATTCTTTGCTGTATAGCAAAAATTCACAAGTCAGAAACTCGCATTCATATAGCAAGCGATCTCTCTTAAGATGTACAATTCCTCGACTGAGAATCATCAACTTGACCTTGTAATTTGTATTGTGACCAATGACATGTCAAGCATACTGAGTGACGCAATTCAACCTGGCTACGCTCTGCAGGCAGCAGCAAAGAGTGGATGAGTTAACTAAACGTGATATGATCGTTAGGAGAAAATTCTTGGTTATCTGTTCTTCGGACAAAAATCCAGGTAAAAACATTGATGTTACCTTTCTCAAAGACTATATTCCATATATGAAGCGCTTCGGATCATCCAATTTTCCAGCTCATATAAATAATTCCCACCTCTACACATCTGGATCCAGAGATTCAACAATCCCTTATAGCATCTACATCAAGGAAAGCGTTGATTATGCTTTCTGTCTGAATGTCACCTACGCTTTTGATTCAAAATTTGTTTTAATGTTAGATGATGTGATACCTCATAATGATTTGTTTCATGTTCTGAGATTTAACATAGATCGAAATATTTTACATTCTAGCCATTTTTAGGATGAAAGTGGATCTAGAAAGCTTGCATTCATTAAGCTTTTCTACCCAGAACGCTGGCAGGGTTATGCATTTGAATTTTATTGAATTGTAGAGCTTCTTTGTGTAGGTACTGTAGGAAGTCCAATTCTAATAATTTTCCATATTTTATTGAGCAAAGAAAAACTCAGATATTCTCTGTTATTATTCTATTTTGCTAGTGGCTTCACTTTGATGGTTATAATCGCCTCTATTGTGGGTCGTCAAAACATGAACGAACTGCGAAGGGTTTCTCCACAGCTTTTTATATTCCGTGACACACCAGGATGTTGTACTCCAGCTGGTTTGTATCCCACTTCCATAATTCCAAGGTTGACTGGATACCTCACTGCCTTTCAAGATAATAACGTGCATAAAGATATTATCATAAATAAGTTTATTCAGTCAAACAATATTCCTGGTTATTTGCTTGAGCCCAATCTATTTAAACATATAGGCATGTTTACTTCACTAAAACAAGGATATAAATTTCCGGCTGAATTCATCTTTCATCTGTAAAAATTATTTGACGAAAACTCATTCAAGTTGACAGTGAATCTCAGTATGGGAGGAAAACTACATACTATTTTGTGTATATGTATGTATGAGAGAGAGAGAGAGAGAGAGAGAGAGATTAAGATTATTTTTTACAATAAATATAAATACTATATGCAATATGAATGGTTGGAATATCTGTAATTTTACTGCATATTTGGAGAGAATTTGACTCAAAATTATTGCAAATACATGATATTAAATTTCAGATGCATGTGACGTGATATTATATGCAATCTGGAGCATTAAATTGCTAAGGCCCTACTCGAAATATAAGTCTTATTAAAACCTTATCTGTTACATGAGCTGATAACAGAATATTTTAGAAATATTAATACTTGCTTACAGATACACGTTAGAATTTCCTGTCTCTTCTGCATACGCATAATACTAAAACTTTATCACAAAGCAACTCACAGGTGAGACTGCGTTCCTGAAAAACAATTGCTACAGGTAAAGAGAGTCTTCTTGCATAATGGATCCATTTTTTGTGTTTTGCCTTGTATAAAGGTAAAGACAGTATTCTTGCATGATGGATATATTTTTATTGTTTGCATGCCTTGTAAGTATAAGGTTCACAATAGCATCTTTCCAAATGAAAATGAATAAGAAAATGGTCCAGATTGCAAATAATGCTGCTGTCTATGATGTGTTCACATACCTAGCAGCAGATTTATTGATGGGGGACAGGTCCATGGTTGCTGGACTTGAATTTGTCCCCTTTATGAAGATTGTCGTGACATTTCCTGGTTTCCATACACCCGGAATTAATCCTGTTGAAAGGCACTTTTGGTAAACATGGCACGAATATGTTGCACATATTATTACTAGATCTTTCAAGATTCTTGCTGGAGTTATGTCTGGTCCAGTGGCCTTTTGAGGGTTAATCTTTCGTAATTAGCTTTATGTGTTAGCCTGAAAATATCAGGCATTGAGAGGTGTGAATAGACTGGAATTTCCGATTCTGGATTTTGACCTTGTCAGATGCCTCAGAATGTGGTTTGCTATGTTCTGTCTTTGGAGGAGAGGGAACACCTCAGATCTCTCTCCGAAAAGGCTCAATTTAAATCCCAAATCTTTACACTGAAAATCACATACATGCATTTTCTTTTGTCAGTGGACGTTAGTCCTATTCCTCCAGTCTGGGACATAAGGCTGCAATTATCTAGTTGTTGCAGTTTCTGTAACGGTTTAGTTGTTGACACCAAGCCCAAAACACGCAGCCTGGAGGACCAACTGTTGGGTTTTGTCAGGCCCCTTTCCTCCAAACCTGGTCGGTTTGGTTAAACATGCCAGTGGTCGAGACCCCAGCCAGTATAGCTTTCAGGATCTTTGAAAAACGCAAGCCTCTCCGGCACTACAAGTTACCAGCATACAGGGAGGTGTCAGTGGAAATGCATATGCAATGATACAAGCTTATGAATTAGAAAACTGTTGAGTTGTGGGAAGAAAGCGTGACTGATATCGAAAAGGTAAGATGCAATATGCATTGGTTGTTATTTGCTACTTTCGTTTCCCATTTGCTATTTGTATACGCTTCATACTCATTTATTCTACAATTTGTATTCTATTTGACTTGTCACGGATAATGTATTTCATGGAAGGTGTACTTCGTCAATCAATGTTTAAATAAGTCCAAATCAATTTTACAGTCACTTTTATGCCAGTGCATTTTGAAGAAGAAAAAGTTGGGTATTATATACTCCTAACTGTGTGTCTGTCTGTCCATTAGTATCGTATTTTACCTCCTACACGGTTGAAGATACAGACTTGAAATGTTTTGTCTCCTACACTGCTGAAGATACAGACTTGAAACTTTGGGTTATGATAGGAGCGGTCTGTAGATGTGCACAGCGTTTTTAAAATTGTAAAATGACCTTAATGGTGGGATCCCGAAGCTTAGGGCTATAACATATGTAACAGGTTTCTGGTTTACATCGTCTGGTCAATGGGCGGCCCTATGAAGGATATTGCCCCTGGGCCATGACTTGGAAACTGATGCGATCTCTGCCTTATCACCACACATAAGCTTGAAGGGCACCTGGAGACTAAATTATACATACATATAATACAGACCTTGGATTGTGCCCCTGGGGTTGGGAACTTGACATTGGTTCAAAACTTGCAAACTGTTAGGATCACCATCCTATGACCATATATAAAATTAATCATCATGACGAGATAAATATAATTGTGCATCCGACACAGTCCCTGGGTCACGCCCCATAAGTCAGGGATTCGCCCTTGGCTAATAACGTTGAAACTATCAAGATTCCCAATGATTGGATATGAAAAGCGAAATATATATTTACAGTGATCAGTATTGGTTCCTGGGTCAGTGGATATCTCTAATGGTATAGCTTAGAAACACGCGGATATGTGATGTAACCTTCATTGACGGGCAAGGTTATATATCAAGGTTACATTAGTGTAAGAGTTGTAATTGAACTGATAAAGACAGTTTTATACTAATCAAAATTTTGACAAGGTACAGATGGAATATGAAAAAAGACTAACGAACTTGTTAATTCATTACAACGTGAACTTTCTGCATTTTGATATAATTTTAATCATTCTGTGTCCCGTTGGATTAATGAAGGTATGCACTGTATCATTCACACACACACACACACACACACACACACACACACACACATAGCTTTAAATCTGACCTAAATACTCGACTGAACTGCTGGAATCAGGTCACAATTAGTACTTCCAGAATGTAGTTCTAGTCTATTTTTAGAACTTTTTTTCCTCTCTCATTTTGGTGGTGATTAAAGAGTTTTATTTATGCATATTTGGTAGGGATTTAAAGGTAATTGTTTATTCTTAAGAATATAAGCTCAGGGTGTGGTTGTTCGTGTGTATTTCGGCGACAGTGCACAGTGAGTAATAAGGCCTTGGTGATGATCCGGACGTGAAATCTATGTTCTGTTCACATGCTGCTCTGTTGACAGTCCAGCATCTCAAAAACGAACAGGTCAACCTTTGACAAGAAATTCACCATGAAGTCATCTTTGAAGGTATTTTAGATTAACATATGATTCGTATTGATTGTCACACAGTGGAAAGGTCAGTACTGAGAAACAAATGTAGAAAACATATAGTAAAATTGATTGTGTTATATGGCCTGCTGACAGAAACCGTCCGAAGTAATGTATTTCATTTCTATAGCCCAATGGATAAACATTACATCTTTTCGAAGCTGTGCGCAGAATAGGTCGACATATAGCGAGTCATGAAAACATGGGTGGTATCCAGTCTGTCCAAAATTAATATTGTTTTGAACAGAATATTCTGGTGACTATTGCCTTTTTTCAAATGGTAAGCATTGAGTACTTTATTTTCGTCAATCGGTTAAATTCAGTATGCGTTTGGCTTGAATATTGGAGACGGAAACCTTACGTGCGCATAAATTCCCGATATTTGTGTGTGTGTGTGTGTGTGTGTGTGTGTGTGTGATTCCCTTTCTTCCCAAGGACATTCTTATTCCTGCATATTCGTGAGAAGGGCACTCTTATGCACTTTTTTCAGTAAATTATGACAAAGTGTACCATAGATTGAGAAATTTCCCTAAAATGTATATCCTATTCTCTTTCTAGTGTTTCTTCCTTATAATACTCTATTGCTAATTAAAAAATCAATCACTGAATAAAGCATTATGTAGAAATAAGGACAAAAATTGCAAATCTGAGACTAAAGATACACATAAATAGCGGGGTGCGCACTGTACTAAAATTTATAGCAACGCGACTTATCTCCCTTGTCAGAGTAGTGAAAAATGGTGGGACAATAGAATTACAAAAGTGGTTGTGGATCGGTAATTTTGTATATACAAAGTTCTAAATATTCACTAAAAGCAATCATTTTAATTCGCCTTCGAGCCAATTAAAATTTAAAAAATAATATTATATATTATATTAACATGGTGTTTTCATATATTAGTTTGATTCAACAAATGCACTGGTTTCTGCAAAATAACATACCTCGAAAATAGGTTGCTATGAATAACGGTTGAAAAGTATTGAGATGCAAGTTCCCTTTCCCTACTTTACAGGATGATATATTAAACAGCTTTACTTGTAATTAGCACATAATTACACATATTAATAATTTGCATGTGATTAGGCTAACTAATACATGGAATATCACTCCATCATTTTAGGTGCGGTTTATTGTCTAGATTTTTGAAGATTGAAGCGCAATTGCAGATGTAAATCGTCATTAAATTGGCAGAAACTTGGCTCATTAACATGACAATACTATCTTTAAACTGTTTTACATTACTTTTTGAGCGAAAGAGACACACGAATGGATACTGAACTCAACATAAAGCAATTTTTTTTGTCAGAATAGGGCAGGGCAATAGAAGGCAAATTAGCAGTTTTCTCTGCGTATTTGGTAGAACTAATATGTGCCATGGCCTTTATCCTTTGGATGTGAAGAGTAGCAACATTTGCCGATTTCAAATAGTTCAGCATAAGGTTTCTTGAAATTGTTAAAAACAAAGCTCATTCATCGTGATTTTCAAGTTTGTTCATATAATTGACATTGCTGAAATGGCAGGTTTGGGAACAGCAGCTAAAAGTTTGCCATAATGAAAGAGTGGTACGCTGCCTGTCTTCCTTCACTTATATAGTATTTTCTAATTTGTTTGAACCCATTTAATTGTCCAGATGGTTTCTGAAAAATTTACATGATTTGCTGATTAAAGTTTTTCATAAAGTCCAAAGTATCTCCTCGTAGTTTTACAGAGTCTTCACCAGATATATTAGCCTTACGGAGGAGAAAGTCTCAAGCTGTTCATTGGTTTTCTTTTCATGTGCAATCACTTGGAGCTATAAAGGGTTTGCTTACATTTCTTTGTTGGTAAACCACCAAATCCAAGTACTACACTCCATTTCCAAAGTTAAAAAAAAAACTTGTGCTGAGTGTAGGCAAATCTGTTGTTATCAGCTTGGTTGTATAGATCAGAATCATTTATGAGGAAGAAGATGTCATTATTAAAGATATTAAAAAATTATTGGGTAGAAGAATTGATTGCTGGGGTACCCTTTAAAGATATATTTCCATTAACTGCTTGAGTTTCCTATTTTGACATAGTGTCTTCTCTTCGAAAGATAATCTGCTATTGTAAATTGTATTCTGCCAAAACTGTAAGTTAATATGCTGCCAGCTTCTTGAGGAGGAGTTTGACAAATCTAGCTGCATCATATTATTTTTGGGTCTAGGATGTACTGCATGTATTCTTGAAGTTGATTTAGTGTAGTTTGACAGCTGAGATGCTTTCTGTAAGCAAAAAGGTATGAGTGTAAGATACTGTCAAAGTTCGAGTAGTTTTAATGTAGTTGGAAGAATACTGAAAGGATGGTAGTTTTGTTTGTCAAGTGGGTTGTTTTTCTTACATATTGGGACTACCTGTACTTCCTTGAAGCATGTTGGGAAAATATTTTGGTCAAGTCTGTAGTTTATTAGTTTGGCTATAGGACCAGTCAGTGACTGAGTTTCCAAGTTTTATTATTTTGGTGAAATAAGATCAATCCCATTTAGCACTTTAATGCTGAAATTTGATAAGTCTTTAGATGTAAATTTAAGTATTCAGTCACATGAGAGAAATCAAATTTTGTAGACATATTGAAATGTCTTTTTCAGAGCCTGTTTGCTTGGATGTTCAATGTAGGTTAGGTGGCTATTGCCTGTGTCTTTAGCAACATTAATAAAGAAATCATTGCCGACCTCTGTTACATAGCCTTGATGAGAGACAATCTCATTTTCTTATAGGCTTATTTAATTCTGTAATTAAATACCCTTGTTTATGAGGAAGGGCCTAATGGTTGGCCAGAAATCCTGACTTTTTGTTACACCTGAGCAGGGTTCAGAAAAATAAACTTTGAGGGTTTCACATCTGAGTTTGGTCAGATATATTCCTTTGTCTTGTTCATGTTTCTGGATATTCTAGATCTCTGGTATTTGTGAAATAGCTGAGCTTTCCTGTGTATTGCTTTTCTAAGATTGCCATTGATAAAGGGAGCTTCTTACTTCATCATTTTTGTTGAAGAGTAGTAGGGTCCTTGATCTTATTAGTTGTAGACATCATCAAGATCATCACATATGTAAGCTACATAAAAAGGTGTAAATCATGTCAGAATTGAAGTTTTCCCGGTTAAATGCTTACTCATCCTTTGATTATTATGAAAATCATATTATGCAAGTCATTAAGACCCATGTTAAAATTTCTAGAGTTACATAGGTACTGCATTTTGTTCACTTTGATAACATCTCCATGTAAGGATTTGTCATGGTTTTTGAAAGAGGTGGGTCCAGAAATTATGTTTCTCATGTTAAAAATATCTAAAATATGTAAAAATATAATTTGAACTGAACACAAACCTAAGTTGCTTTTATCTTGGACTGATCTGAAATAAAATCTGTTACTCTTTAAATTATGTAAAAGTTTCATTACATGTTGTAATATTGATGGTTTGTGTATGTGAGAAAGCTTGTCAGTAGCTTCTTGTGGGTTGATGGTTCTTACTGTTGTTTACATAGGTTCTTCTTCCACAAGTGATACTGGCTGCCATGTCAAGCCTATTATGTATTAAATCCAAAACAATAACCATATTTATAGTTTGATACTAGGCAATGAATATTATCACCAAAATATATTGTAATTTATTAATATGTAATATATGATTGCATATTTTCACACCATTTTGTTCAGGCAACAAGATTTACTTTATTGAAGGCAAATAGTAATGACAAGACAACATTGAAACTTGGCAATGATTTTAGGGAATGTGCACTTTCCAATAAAGAAGTATGATAACTGTTGAACTTTGAAGCTTGTTTTAAGCATTCTTCTCATGTTATGTTTTTTTTTGTTTTTTTTCAGGAACGGAGATCAGAAGGCCAGAATTAACTGGATTGTGTTGCATATGATAAAGAAAAGGTCTGTTAATCTCTACATGTACATGTACTTGGCAGCCGGGACGTAATGAATAACAGTACATTACAGGGTAATTGGGGTATATCAGATCTTTCAGTTAATGCATCTCTATTTTGATCCTAATCTACATAGTATGCAATTTCTGTTCTTTACTTACTTTATATGAGTTTTTGTCATGATCACTGTTTTAGTTTGATCATTATTTTAACATTGGAATCCTGTTATGTTGTGATCACTACAAAAGCATTACTGAGAGGAAATGGATGGACCAACATAGACCACTATATTGAAAGGTCATAGAAATCATCCCAGGATCATCAAAATAACAACCAATCATAATCATTTGACTTTGCTTCTACCTCAGCTCACTAATATAAGCTGTTTTCAATATGTTTCGATCCTTGTTGCGGACAGTCTTCTGTTGGAACCCTCATTTATGGAAGATTTTGCTTCTTACAGTTATCATCTTATTTGCTCTCCTTCCTTATGCAACATATAATATTCCTTATTCTTTACTGTATAACAAAATTCACAAGTCAGAAACTCTCATTCAGATAGCAAGCGATCTCAACAAACAGAGGCTTCAGTCAGCGAAAAAGTATTTTGAAAGTTTAGATGGCACAGCATCTCTTTATTTGTACAATTCCTCGGCTGAGAATCATCAACTTGACCTTGTAATTTGTATTGTGACCAATGACAGATCAAGCATACAGCTTGATGCAATTCAACCTGGCTACGCTCTGCAGGCAGCAGCAAGAGTGGATGAGTTAACTAAACGTGATGTGTTCTTTAGGAGAAAATTCTTGGTTATCTGTTCCGTGGACAAAAATCCAGGTAACAATATTGATGCTACCTTTCTCAAAGACTATATTCCATATGTGGAACGCTTCGGATCATCCAATCTTCCTGCTCATATCAATATTTCCCACCTCTACACATCTGGATCCAGAGATTTTACAATTCCTTATAGCATCTACATCAAGGAAAGCGTTGATTATGCTTTCTGTCTGAATGTCACCTATGCTTTTGATTCAAAATTTGTTTTAATGTTAGAAGATGATGTGATACCTCATAATGATTTGTTTCATGTTCTGAGATTTAACATAGATCGAAATATTTTACATTCTAGCCATTTTTTGGATGAAAGTGGATCAAGAAAGCTTGCATTCATTAAGCTTTTCTACCCAGAACGCTGGCAGGGTTATGCATTTGAGTTTGATCGAATTGTAGAGCTTCTTAGTGTAGGTGCTGTAGGAAGTCCAATTCTAATAATTTTCCATATTTTATTGAGCAAAGAAAAACTCAGATATTCTCTGTTATTATTCTATTTTGCTAGTGGCTTCACTTTGATGGTTATAATCGCCTCTATTGTGGGTCGTCAAAACATGAACGAACTGCGAAGGGTTTCTCCACAGCTTTTTATATTCCGTGACACACCAGGATGTTGTACTCCAGCTGTTTTGTATCCCACTTCCATAATTCCAAGGTTGACTGGATACCTCACTGCTTTTCAAGATAATAATGTGCATAAAGATATTATTATAAACAAGTTTATTCAGTCAAACAATATTCCTGGTTATTTGCTTGAGCCCAATCTATTTAAACATATAGGCATGTTTACTTCACTAAAACAAGGATATAAAGATCCAGCTGAGTTCATCTTTCATCTGTAAAAATTACTTGATAAAATCTAATTTAAGTTTACAGTGGATTTCAGTATGATTTGAAGACTACCTTAAATTGTATGTGAGAGAGAGTGTGATTAATCGCGACAGACATACTAAAGTCTGAAAACCAGAAGAAAAAACCCATTGTAGAATAAATATAAACACTACATACTATGTGAAGAGCTGGAATATCTGTAATTATATTGCATATTTGAAGAGGAGTTTTCCCAGAATTTGGTAGATATATGACATTAAATTTCAGATGCAAGAGATTTGAATTTATGTGCTGTCTGGAGTATTTAGTAGCTAATGGCCTTACAAGCTAGATACAGTATACAGAGATGTATAGTGTATACATTGTGTGCTACTTTAAAAGCTGCAGGTTGAATTTGGCTGAAAATAAGATATTTATTACTTTTATGTTAAACAGAAAATAATCCTGCCCTCTAAGACATTTCTTTTTCAACAAAATTTCAGTTACATGCCAATGACAATTTTTATCATTTAGTGCCTCAAATGATAATTTAGAATTTATTAGTAAGGCTTGTGTGTGTGTGTGTGTGTGTGTGTGTTATGTGGGATTATTTTTTAAAGTTGAAGGGGGTAATTATATTTGGAGAGAATTTTACATGAGTTTATTTCATACATAACATGTTGCTTGATAAAGGTAACCATAGACAGACATAGCCAGGAATCCATAAGTTGGGCCATCACTGTACAAGGGGTATGGCCAAATAAATATTTTTTAAGAGAAAAACTTATTTAAAAGAAAGACAGGTATTGTCATATGATGTTAAGTTGCCATTGGCCAGGCATATTTGTGAATGAATGAATACAATGTTTCACTTTTTTTCTAGTTGAACTTTTGTCTTTTAATGGTACTCTACACTGTACATGTTAGGCTGAAATTTAAGAAGTGTCTGTACATTACATTTTCTCTGCCATCCCACTTTAAAAATTCTTTTTAAGAGTAGGATCACTCTGGATTGTCAAGAGAAAGATTTACTTCCCTGTATTGCTGATGTCTGGTAACCCTTTTTTTCACAAAATTATAATTATGAATAATGCTTAGCGAGTTCCTGCAGTTTTTTTATAAAAAGTGGATAGAATGCATTTTTGTACAATCTGTGAGGGCTATGATGGTGGCATCAATGGCATTAATGTTCTGAATAAAAAATTCTTAAAGTCATGTTACAAATGTTGCCAACTCATGTAACAGATAGGGTTATACAGAATCTGAATGTTAAGTGATCATGATGCAGTTCATAGGTGAGACTGAATTTCCAAGAAACAGTTGGTACAGGTAAAGAGAGTCTTTTTGCATGATGGATCCATTTTTATTTGATGCATGCCTTGTATACAGATAAAGAGAGTCTTCTTGCATGATGGATCCATTTTTTTTTGTTGCATGCCTTGTAAGTATAAGACTTATAATAGCATCTTTCCAAATGAAAATGATTTACAAAATGGCCTCCAGTCTCTCTTGCATCGCAAATGCTAGGACGAGGAAATCATGAGGGACTTTATGTTTATGTGGGAACTAAAATATGGCTGAAATAGTTGTCCAACCCGTAAACAAATTTACTGATTGTGAAGATTTGATGCCATCACTTGATTGAGTATAACTAGCATGGCTGTATATGAATATATATGTATATGAAATACCTTAAAAATGATGCATCCTCCCTCACTTCATTGAGTATGTGTGTGAGGTAACAGACATGACTGTATATGAAATACCTTAAAAATGATGCATCCTTCCTCATTTGATTGGGTATGTGTGTGAGGTAACAGACATCACTGTATATGTAATACCTTAAAGTTAACAAAGTCATGTCTGATTGAGTAAATTTGGGACTTAACTGATATGTATATGTAAAACATAAAGTATTATTATCTTCCATCAGATGGGCAAGTATTCTTTAGAGGAAATGACGTATTTGCCTTAACAATCATGTCTCATCAATCATATGATGGAATTATTGAGAGGTAACTGACATGGCTGCATCCTCTGTCAAATATTGCTTTGATTTCTTGAGAAACATTGGCACCAGATCTTCACACTCTGCAGATTTTGTCAAGGATAACAAAAGAAAAGTGAAAAATGGGTTCAGTCACATTGTAGGGTTCTGAAACTTGATATGTAAAAATATAAATCTTAATTTAATCAATGTTTTGTCTGTAGTTTGGATTACACTCATGTATAATTTACGGGTCCCACTGAGGTTTTTTGTTATACGATTTTGCATTGTATGAGAGATTGTGGCCATGTTGCAAGTGAAATTTCATATTAGTACCAATGGTACCTAGCATCACCATGACTTGCAGACTGGTGCTACATTTACTACTGGAGTATGTCATTTTTTCTTTATTGTAACCTGTATAATATATGAGCTTTATGTTACTTGTAGACAGAGTTGACATTTTTGGGGATGATACCTTATATTTTATTATGATATTTTCATGACAGGAAAACTCTTGTGGGCTTAGCTTAGTCATTGGAACTAAGCCTAGTGCACTGTTAATGTTGTTTCATGCTAGCATCCGTGTATTTTTTAAGTAATTAGTTTTAGCTCCCCTATGAAGCAGAGAAGGTTAATTGTACTACCCACAGCACTGGCCTTGGTGTATGCATATATCAAAGCATATAAATATTTACACCCGCACAGCATCTCAATCACTCTTTCTTGGCAACATTTTTTTTGTAGGTTTAACACCCAGATCCTGTAGAGGGGGTTAAGCGTGCTAACTTTGTAGATGTATGAAGGTTATATTTATATTATTAGTCAAGTTTGTCATTTAGCGTTTGTTGCTCCCTGCATAAATATTGTTACACCTGGAATCATGAAATTTGCTAGGGGGATGAATCTTGATGTATCACTGTGACTCATTTCATGCTACAATTACTTGGGTTAATTTTGTGTTTTAAGTTTCTTTTTCCAGCACTGTTCATATGAGTATCACTTCTTTATAAGAAAAGGTCACTGTGGCCTAAATTTTATATTTCACTGGCCAGGTGAAGATTTTGCATTTCAGTTTATTATTACATAATATTTTACCCTGTATTGTTATACCTAGATTCATGAAAATGGTGATGTGGTACATTTTGATGTGTATTACACTCATAAAAATAGGTCACTGGGGCTGTAATTTCATGCTTTGCTGACTTGGGTTGCGTTTTGTGTTTATTTCTTAAGCACTGATTCATGCCAGAAACATCAAAATAGATAATTGAATGCATCTTTCTTAATCCCACGTCATTACAGCAAGGAAAGGACACTGTAACCTACATTTCACATTTGATTGGCTTAGTTTCAGTTTTTGTGTTTAACTGATGACCAGATAGGTATTGTTACTGTGTTACTTTTATACCTGGAATTATGAAAATGGAGAGGGAATGCATCCTGTTGAGCACTGGCAGATCACTGTAACCCTTTTTATGGTTTAACTTATGCTAGAATCATAGACGATTGTATGTGTCTCTTAGTATCACACCTGAACAGAAAAGGTCACTGTTAGCTACATTTCATATTTTATGGTTTAGGATTAGTTTGTGTTTAGCTCATTACCAGATTTTCTTATGCTATGTGCGTATTATCATATCCAGAATCAAAAAAGGTGATGCATCTTGATGAGCACTACTCCCTCACAGCATAGCAGGTCATTGTGGCCCATATTATATGCTGTCTCACTTAAGTTCGTTTTTGTTTTTGTTCATTTCCCAAGCACTGGTTATGCTGGAATCATGAAATTGATGGTGATATGCACATATGTAAATACGATACCTTTATAACAAAAGAAGCTCATTGTCATCTATTGGAACTTTATACCAACTATGAATATGTTTTTACATTATTTAGAATACTGCTATCTTGGATTTTTGGTAGGCTGTGTATCTTACCTAGAACCAAGAAATTTGGTGAGGGATGAATCTTGATAATTATTTAACACTTATTGCAGAAACTCTCTGACATATATTTAATCCCTCCATGACTTTGAAATTTAATATTTAAAGGTTACTTACTGGATACTGTTTATGCTGGAATCTTTAATCAGTTATTGGATCCATTTCTATTTGTACTACACCCTTGCAACCAAAGGCCACTGTGACCTACATTTTACAAATAAGTATCTGTGTTTAGCTTATAGACACACCGATTTTACCATGGTATACAAAGCCCATTATTACCAATGAAGTTGGATGATTAAATATCTTTAAGCTTTCCATGTATTGTATATTGTGATATGTTACCCTCCACAATGTAACAGTGTATTGGACATGGGAATGGGGATTAGAATTAGATGAGTGCACTGCATGTATTTTCATGTGAGGCCTCAGTTGTTGTGACTAATCAAAGCTTTTACTGATCTGTGAACTATACTTCTAATAGTAGTCATACTTGGCATCACTCCAAAGTAACACAAAAGCTGTGACTTTCATCCAGTAAAATCTGGTTTCTAGGTGTGGACAGTAATAAACGCTTTTGAAGTAGATTTTCAGAATAATTGTTTAAGAAAAAGAAACAAATAATCTCAAGGTTTTATCCACTCTTCATAGTACTGTTCATGACAAAGGTCAGCATTTCTTTATCAAGATCACTTTTGTCCAGAATTATTTTATGCATGATATTTAATGTGTAGAATTGTTATTGGGGATTATTAATGGCTTCGTTTGAGGTGGGTTATGTAATCAATGATAATTAATTTATTATATTTTTTCTGTACTTACTTGAATTGCAGAGGGTGTCTTCATCAAATTTCTCACATCTATTGGCAGACATTCTTGCCTTTATTCATTGTCAACAATTTTCTTTTGGTCACCATACTTAACTGTAATGTTCTGCCCACATTAATTTTACATATATTTACTTGAGTAACCAGGAGAAACTTGCTACAATTTACATTGAACTAGTATATGGTTGTAGTAGCAAGTTTGAATTTTCTCTTTTTTTAAAGGCCATTAAATGTATCATTTGAAAAAGTATGTGATTTATGAATCTTTACTTTATTACACATGCGTTTTTCTTGGTTTTGCAATTTAGATTTATGAAAGTCTCAGTATTTCAATCAATGGTTAAGTGGTTGTAATGATTGTTGTTCTTTGACAGTTAGGTACCTTCATAGTAGAAAAGCTGTCAAAATCTCAGGAAGCATATTTTTTAATACAATAATTGTGGAGTATAAAATTATTGATTCACCACCAGAAATATTGCTGTACAGATTTTAAATAATAATTTGAATTGTTAGCTTGCATTTAGAGCATTTTAGTTCAACCGGCAGTAATGCCAAAACGGCTTATTGTATGGCTCTGAGCCCATCATGCACCCAGCAACAATTTTGCTATTTTCATCTTCTAAAACAACTACTGAAACAATTTCAACCAAAACTTGTCAGAAAGCATCATGGCATAAAGGCCTTACAGATGATGCTGATGTCATCATATATGACTACCATTACTAAAAATAGAAAAATCTTTAATCAGCTATAATTTAAAAACTGCTTAGAAGAATTTAATCAAATTTGACAGAAAGCATTTGTGCATGAAAGACTCAGTTTTATACAAGTGATGTTGATCCTGTACCACTGTTACTAAAAATACAGAAAACTTTAAATGACTTCTCAAAATCTGCCTAACAGAATTTGACCAAATCTGATATAAAGCAGGCAAACATTATAAAAAAACTTATGTTACTGCTCGACAAAAAGTCATACTGTAGCCTGCAACCTGGTCTAGTTCTTACCATGGACTATCTTATACTGACTTAATGTCTAGATATTCTCAATTTTTCTGTTCTCCCTATAACGTTTGCTGACAGTGACATGTTACAATCTTTTCAAAGATCACAAGGTCATTAACCTTACTTCTTAAGCCTATAGCAGTATCATTCCCTACAGAACACACACCAGCCAACCTCCGTCCTTACCAGATTTATTCTCCATTTTACGGCACCATTAGACAATCACTTATCAGGCTAGCTTTGGGAACTATTTACAAAGTCGGCAAAGATACCTTGCGATATTAAATGCTTTCAGACTTGTTTTTGCTGATTCACCATCAGAAACGGACACCATGAAAAACTGAAAAACCTTGAAATGACTTCTCTAAAAAGCACACTCCCAAATTTTAACCAATATTGACAGAAGCATACTGGCACTATAAGGTCTTTCACTTTTATACCAAAAATGACAATCTGTCATCAAGAAAGGCCATTATTACTAAGAAACAGAAAAAAAGACTTGAAATGACTTTTACTCAAAAACCACTTAACAGAATTTGACCACATTTGACAGGAAGCACCCTGGCATGAAGGGCTCTCAAGATATAAAGAACAATTATGCCAATTTGTGATCAAAAAAACATTACTAAAATTAAACAAATCATTAAATGGTTTCTCAAACACTGCCACACAGAATTTGAACAAATTTAACTGAAAGCATCTTGAAATAAATATGATCGGATATCAAAAGTGGCTGTTGTTACTTCAAAATAGAAAACCTTTAACATGTACAAAAATCTGCTCAACAGAATTTGACCATATTTTACAGAACGTCTCCGTGCTTTAAGGTCTTTTTCACACAAGCAATGATGCTGATCCACAATCAGATATTGCTGCCATTACTGGAAACCAAAAAGCTTGTAAAAAAAATTATATTTAAAAATATCTGCTCAACAGAATTGGACCAACTGTGACAAAAGCATCTTGGAGCTGGGCAAATGAAACTGATGTGCTGTCAAATATGGATATATAAAAAATCACAAAAATCTTGCAATACTTGTTTTTGAAACATGCAAGCAATAGCATTGTAACAGTGTATACTGAAACCATCCTACTGACTCAGAATTCTTGGCCAACTGCTACTGCATGTAGCTACTCGACGGACTTCACATTATTTCACATGTCAATCATGTCAGGTGTATACTACGGGTAATTCTGTTGTCTTGTGTGTTTTAGTCGTAGTTTTTGTACAGTGTTTTTTTTTTCTTTTTAGAACTATATTTTCAACATTTTGTAATCATATGTACATTGCTCTATGATTGGTATCTTCTTTTTTTTTTGTTTTACAGCAATGTAGTTAGAAATTTTGTTGTCTGTCTCATTTTACTTCCATGAATATATTTTTTTAAAGTTAGACATGATCACGATCCTGCTTGAACAATTTGTCATTGTTACAGTGATTCTTTAAATGTTGGACATTATTATATTCCAATCTCATGTTAAAAAACAACCCAAACCTTACAGTGTTACAAACAATTACAATATTTAAAAGTTAATGTTCTTAATAGGATTTTTTTGGGTACATATTGTAAGAAATCTGTATGGATTCTGCAATAGCACATCATAGAATGCACACTGCATACCTCTAAACGTGTCATAATTAAAACTGAGATCTGTCCTTAATACATATGTTATGCATTGTGAACAATTCAGGATTAAAACTGATTATTTTTCATTCTCAGCATGAAAATGTGAAACTGGTTTACTGGTTTACAAAATACGCATGCAGTTTTGAGTAAAACTTGTCTGGAGTAACATTTTTGTTACTCGAAATATTTTTTGTAAACTTTTACAACGAATAAACCTGGATCTGCACTGTTATACATGGCATGTCTTGAAGCCATTGTGTAATAATATTGTCAGTTATTTCCACATGTACTAGTCAGAATTGTTTTTTTTCCCCATTATTTTATACAGTTAATTATTTAATCCGTTTTATATTGATGACAGTAATTTGAAATTGATTTTACAATAGGTAACCAGGAATCATTTAAAATATTTTCAAACGAGATGTTTAATTGCTATATATTTATTAATAAAGTATTCAAGAATTGTACTGTTTTCTGTATTTGTTTTGCAACATTTATTCACCCATTTGATGCCAGAATCCCCAGCTTAATTGTTAATATTATTCTTACTAAAACCCAATATTACTTAACAAAATCTGAGATTAATCAACATTAAATACTTTGACAAGAGATTAACAAAGCAATATTCACTGAATCTCCTTCGTGATCAAAATTAAAAATCTCCTCAAATTCCACAATCAATGTATTAGTATAATAAGGGCTGTTCCATTTAAGCATACATGTTACCCAGGGAAGGAAGTTTTTTAAAATATATGCCAGGTAGTTTGATAGCAGATTATGTATCAAAATGATAAGAAAATTCTAAATTGCATCTATGGGTGAGTACGCCACATTAAAAGTGCCTTCCCTGGGTCCCAGGTATGTTTTACTAGAATGGCCCTTATTAGTGTTTTTTTCTCCATTAGAAATGTGGTGATTGACAGAATACATTATGTGATGAAAATTTGATGAAGCAGAAAGTTCAGAGTTATATAGATTGAAATTATATGTGTTTAACAGTTGGTGGTGACCTATTCAGTTGGACCAACTTTCATTTTTATACCTGATGCAATAATAGGTCAACAATTACACCTAGCTTGGTGAACAGATTGAAGTTCCTTGGTGACTGATCATGTGCAGTGGATAGATATTCTCAATGATATATAAAAGTTAAAAAAAAGTCAAAATGATTGGCACAAAACAGGTTGGGGAGCAACAGGGGATATATCCCCAGGGCCTGGGCCAAACAACACTTTTTAATTTTATAAAAGAAAAAGTTTGTTTGAATAAGAACTAGGAGAGGCCCAGGTGTTTCTTACCCCAGGGCCTGTGATCGCTCTCTATGGCCCTGTTCTCAATGTACTTTCCCTGATAGCATGACCTTGAGCCCCAGTTCCCATATGTTTAACACCCCTTGGGAGCTTAGCCTTAGGTGTAATGCTCATGTTCATCCACTCATGAACACATGTACCGGTAATAACAATTACAAAATAAAAAGTGGGATATAATATGGCATTTAGAACAAAGTATGAACCATATTCTGCAAAAAGACATTTATTGTTAATGTAGTTGTCATTATAAAGTTTTATAAATATGCAAGAGATTCTATGATGTAGTTTTTTCACACGAATAACAAGCAAAATGCCACACGTGTTTGTATTCTTTGTACAAAATACTGTACTTTCAATGACTTGGAACCAGTCTGTGTAAACTTTGTAATGAAAGCGATTACTTATAAATTCGCAGTAGGAGATATACTTCATTGTCCTTCACTATAAATTAAATTAGCAGCACAGTCCATTACTGATTATGGTTTCACTGTACAAAAAAAAGTATGGGGCTGTTCTATTAGCACCATCTTCACTAGCCAAACATTTTTGATCAATTTGGATGTAGAATAGGTTTGAAGCACTCTCCCTCACATCAGAACATGTGATTAATCATATCTAGAGCCTAGGTGCGACTGTAATGCTACTCTCTAGGATTATACAAAATGTTGAACTTAAATATCCAAATGCACTATTATTGTTAATATCATGTAAAGATTTGTTCTCTGTTTCATTTAAAATAATGATCTACCCACATGATACATTAACGAATAAGTATTGTGTCATAAAAGGCAAGTCTTAAAACTAAGTTTCTTACTGTATCTACTTGCTTAAAAGTTGAACCCAACTGCAAACAACAGAGACCTTGATCTGTCATCACATAATATACTGGAAGACAAGGGTCAATGTCTCTGGCAGATTGATTTTACTTATAAGCAAGTATATATGGTATTAAGGTATTATTAAATTGGGGGGAAGGGGATGCTACAGGGTTATTTTCCTACAAGTCTTCTGGACATCAACTTTCAGTTTCTTGTATGAGTAACAAATGAATTCCACAGGTTGTTTCTTTGTTCCTTGGCATATCCAGGAATCAGTATATTGTAACAAAAAGTCAATACACTACATAATTCTTGTCATTCCTTTTGTAACTACATCAACTAGTGGAATGATGAAAGATAACAGTTTAATGGCGTTTACCTCCTTCACCTTTTTTGGTATACAAAATAAGAATTATATGAAATATAGATATAAAAAGAATACAGGAGTAAAGTGGAAAACTTCTGTCAATAACATATTACAACACTTACAACTGTACATGTAGCATTTGGTCAGCATGAAGAATGAATTAGAAAAATATCCCTACCAATATCGATACTTAAGCTACATGATTTTATTTGTTTCTCAAGTCAGAAATGTTAAAGATTTAAAGCTATTTATAAAAGTAAATTCCCAATAAATATTATCAGATCTGAATATTTCAATATGTTTCTAAAAAAAGGTTGTCTTCTTTGGCGATAAAAATAGAAGTATATTTTAAAGCTTTTAATGGTATCCCTGTATCTAAAGTCAAAATATGATGGGAAGAAAAAAATGTTGATTTGCAACATATACCAATTGGTGTCTCTTCTAAAAATATAATTTTGTAAGAACCATTGTTAATAGCTGTTGCAATTAGAGTACAAAACATTAATCATATCTCATGAGAAGGGTTAAAAAATACTTTTATACAATGTTACATTTATGAGATAATGATGCAGTACAATATTTAAAAGATGTATACAAGTTACAAAGAATCCTATCTGGTGCATAATAAAAAAACTGTTTGCTGAAATACCAGATGCCCCATCACAGTGCCTTAAATGACCTAGATGCAAATCTTAACCAATGTGTGATGGACTGACAGGTGGGTAGACCCTAACTGCCCACCATGGTTATACTGAGCCATTACAATCCTATTTGGTGGAAATAAAGGTGTAAAACTTCAAATAAGGAGGTTTAAAATGATAATTAAAGTTTTGATGGCAGTAGGTGAACACGCCAATCCTTTTATCATCATGATATGTTGTTGGTACGTATCTTTATGCATAACATCAAATACACCAAATAAACACTCAAAAGAAACATAATTTCATGAAACAATAAAATGCATAATGAGCACAATGATTTGGTTTAGTTATCACAATCTTGCTTTTACAGTTCTCAAGCAGTCTGTTTTAATCTTTTTGGGAAATGTGAAGTTGTTCAGTAAAATACTGAGGATTCTTCAAAATGTGTAAACATTAAAAAAGATATGTGAGACAAATTTATACACTTTGTTTGCTTACCATATATACTTGCTTAAACGCTGGGTCCAAATGCAAACAAAATAGACCCAGATCTGCCATCACATAATGCACAAGCAAATCAGGGTCTGTGTTGTTTGTTTTACTGATTAGTTCTAATGAACTGCATAGACCTAGATCTGCCAGCACATTATGTGATGGTAGATCTGTGTCTGTGCTGCTTACAGTTGGATCCAACTTATAAATGAATATATATGGTGAATTTTAAATGAATACTAAGTGAAACCTACCTGAAGCAAAGACTTTGTATGAAAGGCACTTGTCAATCAAGTACAATTAAAAATCTGATTATTGAAAACCTGTACTCGGTAAATCTTAAGTACAAGATTCATGTCTACCTTGTTATATTATTAGTATGATAATGCATATAACAATTTTAAAGTGACATCTACATATAAAACAACAGATATACATAAGGTGATACTATTACATAGAAATAATAAATTAATAGTGGAAATGTATAATAGTGGTACAATTACATAGCCGATATCAAAATAAACTTTGTTATCCAAAAATTGTTTGCATTTCTTGACCACAGAAAAAAGGACAAATCAAAAATGCACGACATGTACACTTTTTGAAAATAAAATTGCTCAAGTTTGATTTTTTAATGGGGAAAAACTTAAATATCTGTATGCTGTAAAGGTAAAATAGTGGATTTTTCTGTTTGTAAATTCTCACAAACCAACCAAGGTATAGGCATAACATGATTGCATCTATTGATTTCATATGATGATATGCCTTTAGTGGTAGGGATAGACAAATTTATTTACATTCATGATGTAAGCATATTTGCAACCACTCATTATAGAACATATTAAGTTTCTTGCCATCTATACTCATCACAGATATTAGAACAGAAAAGTAAAGAATTACAAAATGAAGGTACTGTGAAATTCATTTTGCGGGTACGAATTTACATGGTCTTGAAAAAAAAATTCATTTTATCTGGTATGTATGGATGTATGAGGTTTAACAGCACATCAACACAATAATGGCTATATGTGCCAAATAAAAGTTAAGTTCTAAACATGTAAAGAATTGTAGTACTTAAATTCATTGACTGGGGAAGGAAACAACAGGATTATAGATAATTTGCCTACAAAATCTTGGTTTAACAAAAAAATCCATAAAAACTTATACCCAACAAAACAGTGAATTCCAAGTATCTCTGCCTGCTGAAGAGTCAGTCATTTGTTCTTTTCCACAGAGAAATTAATGCAACTGCTACATAAATAAAAAAAATGCATCCCTCTGAGGGTTTGATGCTCTTCTGACTAAGAAGAATTTTCCGTAATCAATGATAAGATCAATTTTTCTTTCAACAGCTGAGGATTAAAACAGTCTCTAACATTCATGACTAACTACAAGACTGACTGTAACATTTTACTTTAGAACAAACTCAACATCAAAGCAAATCTTTTGGTGAAAAATCTACGTCAGTATGACCATCCATTCTAAGGTAGCAATAACAAGATTTACAAGATGGCTACCACAGCAGCCATATTTGATACCAGATTGGCACCATTTTGTTTACAACCAATTAGATATTCAAAAGTCTTTTGATGTAAACCACATGTTGATATGGCTATCCATTAAGGAGGAGTAGTGATAATTCAATTTTCATGATGGCCTACATAGCTGCCTCAGTGAAGGTCCGAATAACACAATCTTTATTTATGACCACTAGGCCACCGGAGCGATCTTCTTGTCTATGACCAGTTGAGCTAAAAACATGGCAGCTAAAACTGCAACAGCTGATGATTAAACAACTACTTTTATCAATAACAAGACAAACAAACATGGTCCTGAGTAATAAAAAGGCTCCATAGTTTACATAAAAAAGATGGTTGAAAGAAATTTAACACAAATTTGAAGTTCAGCACAGTAACATTATTGCAAGGCAAGCTAACCAAGAGTTGAGTATCCAAACAAAAGCCAATTTTACTATAGAAGATATCATAGGTTTAAAGGTTTGAAAAAACGTAATGAGGAGCAAAACTCAAGGACCAGATTCCCTAAAGTCATTTGATATGATACTGATAGTGAGTCCTAAAGTCAATGATAGATATTATTTTCAGATTTTTTTGTCACGTTAATCTAATTACTGGTTATCTGAATTTTGTGTTCGTATGAAATAATACTCGCTCTGATTAACCAAATGGAAAAATTCTGCATTATTAACTTTTCTTAAATTTATGATTTTAGAAAATTGCATGTTTAATTTTCAAAATTTTGGCACCTGGCGACATATTTTGCTTTACTTCCCAAATTTGCACCAGGTTATATTTGTGGAATTTTCCACTCTAGTATCAGAGTCAGGGAAAATAAATCCATGTGGAAATTTCTCTATACTGTATTGCAGGTCATCCATTGTCATATGCTATCATCAGTTTATAGGCCCCAACAAATGAGCCTCTTGGGATGATAGATCTCTGAAGAAAAAGCATTAGAAAATCAACACTGCCCTCCATTCCACAACTTTTCGGAAACAGTTACACTCCAACACTACGCTAGTGGCTACTGCCTTAACCTCATGAACTCAAATGCACAAGAAATTCATTTGGTCCTGGCTTAGCTATCTATAAGCAGAGCAAATAACTCGCTGTATCCTGGACAACTGAGAGCATGGGCTGAAATATTGACCTTCAGTGGTAGAATAAACAGGCTCTTCCTATTTGCACCAGCTCAGTCCATTTATTGTGCCACTTCAAAGTTCCATTGGGTACTGAAAACATCCAATGTGGAAAGAGGTTTCATATCAAAGGATCAATTCCACAGAGCTGGAAACCTGTAATATATGGCCTTAAGAAAATTGGGGAAAACTGGTAATTTGATCAAAGTGACCAAACTGAAAATGATTACTTGATGGATTTTGTTAATTTCAATAAAAACAATGCAGAGTAATTCAGATATTTTATGACTTGTTGATGCATCTGGATCAATTTCAATTTTAAGGCATGTGCCTTCATTTTTTGGCACCATTTTAGATACATTAAATCTCCTGCTTTGTAGGATTTGGTGTCTATTTGTATAAATCCTGCAATGGTACATCCTAGCCAATTTAGTTGTGTTTGACACCTTTGCTGCAATGGTACATTTTATTTTCTTTCAAACCAATGAACTCTACTTCCAAAGCTTTTGCAAGTAGAAAGTTGTTCACGAAGGGACAGTGGTGGCAATGCTAATGGCATTCTCATGTGTGACTGTACATTTATCTGCCTTCTCATCAGCCTGTATGCACTGTCTATTCAAGATAGTATCCCGCAAACTGTCTGTCCTTCATGCAGAAAAATGTAGCATTTACAATTTCAATCATGTGCATACATTAGAGGCATATAGTACAGTTATCTTTCAATAATTTAAGAATGGATGTGACTCCACACCTATCCCTCTATCCAAGGAGAGATCACCCTAAAATTAATCCCACCTATGTGGGCCGATGATGTAATTTTTTGTGTGGGAGGGGTTGTTGCTAAAAACTGGCGTGGGAGTGCTCAATTTATGAGGCAGTGGTCACTATGCTCAAAGAAACTGAAATGTGATGTGCTGTAAGCAGAGACTACGATGATTATTCTTAACATTATTTCTAAATGAACAGAAAAATCAAAGTTTCAGCTGCATCCAATCCGCAGAATGGCAGATACTGTTTCAGCTAGCTATATAGGTCAAGCATCAATAAGTGAAGTCGATCAATGATTATTGGCTATAGTAGATATTAGTATATGATAAGTCATCTTGCTATAGCTGCATACATAAATTTCCTTGGAAAGTATATGAAGCTGACACTAACTGAAATTCTGGTATATATGACCTTTGTCCCCTTCCATATGATCCCAGTCAGTGAAGCCAAGCATAACTTTTTCTCTGCATTTTGTAAATTTACACCCAGCAGTTTATGAGACAATGTGGTAAGTATTAAAGGACAGACTGAGGGTTATATCACAATATCTTCTGCTAAAGACAGGGTAAAAGTCCTGCCAAGCAAACCTAATAATAGTAATGATCTAGATAAAACATTATTTTTATTTAAGCTTCAGGATTCAAGTTTGTTTTGAGACAGCATGACAAGAATGAAGCACATTTATAAAGGCACAGAATTTACTGGCTAATGTGCAGTGAAATGCCTGGAGCATAAATCTTCAAATTGTTGTTAATATAATCCAGTTTAAATTATCTTACTGTTGTATTAGTTATGTTTTGCCAAATTCAAATGCATATCATGCATGTCAAGATTATGCAAAGAAAATCTGTCTGGGGCCAATCTGACAATACCATGAGAGAAATTGGCATATCAGAATCAGTCTGTAACACTGATAGGTTGGCTGCAAAAATTATGTAAAAGGTGTCTATTATAGCTGATGAGAAAAAGTAACTTTTAAGATATTATGATATTCATTTTTAAATAATTATGTTATTTCTTCAAGGTGTACAGATATCAGAAATCAGTAAAGTATTAATGGAATACATTCTGCCAAAGATGGCTCAAAAGATTAAGGTCAGTGATTCAAAGAAAACTAGTTATTAAACCTTATAATACTATATGAAAGCAAATAATTCTTTGATAAGGAACACCATTTCCACTGTGCCCATTTCAGTGGTAAGTTGTTTCACATCACTATCCTGCATTTTATTAAATGTCATTCTAGTGTAATGCTGCAGGCAATGACTAGAAATTCCAACAAAAGGAAGCCATTTTAAATGTCCCACGAATCTAACCATTTCAGTCCATGCATCATACTGTTCTCATCAGCTGCCATTGGTCCAGCCATGCCATACGTCATGGGGTGGAATATGTAAAAGCTGCAACAGAAAATCAATACTATAAACACTATACAGTAATGAAATGTGTAATTGTAAGCATGAATGCCATCTACAAGAGCACATTTGGAGTAGCTGACAATATACAGATTGGTATGCTACCAAGAGTCCCTTGAAGGAACTAAAGTTCTACTGCAATAAAAGAATTTCCAGGAATTTAAGATAATGAGGCCATTTTTCCTTTCAACTGCTGAGTTTCGAAACCATCTCCAATATTCTTCAATGATAACAAGATTTTTAAATTAGCTGCATTTTTATTTAGAACCAAGCAGACATCATTAGAAGTTTTTTGACGAAAACCCCATATTAATACAACCATTGATTCAGGGGGCATAGCAAAGCAAGATTTTCAAGAGTCTTTGTGGCAGCTATATTGGATATACGACTGGCACCATTTTCATTTAGGACCAACTAAGTATCATAAGAAGTGTACTGGTTAAAACCCTATGTTGATTTAGCCATTGATTCTGACATGTAGAGATAATATTATTTTCAATATGGCCACCAAAGTGACCATACTGAGGGTCAAATTGTGTGATTTTCACATCAACCAGGCACCACAAGAACTCTTCTGATGAAAACCCCAATATCAAATAGCTTTCCATTTAAGACGAGTATAAATACCAATATTTTTACAATGGCCACCATGGTGGCCATACTGGACATCATATTAGCACCATTTTGGCTGCCAAAGTGGCCATACTGGACATCTGATGAGTACCATTTCCGTTTAGGACCAATTAGATGTCATAATAAGTCTTCTGGTGAAAGCACAATGTTGATATGACTAGCCATCTAAGAGCAGTAGCAATAATAGGATCTTACACAGAGCCATATTGGTGGATTGCCAGATTGAAAACATTTTAATTAATTTACATTCATATGCACATCATACTATGTCTTTCAGTGAAAAACCCAAGCTAATATGATCATTGATTCAAAAGTAATGAAATCTGTGTGGCACTAACTTCATGTTGGAACAACCAGACATCATAACTCCTTTAGTGAAAACCCAATAATGATATCACCATTCATTCAGGAGTAGCAATAATAAGATTCTCAAGGTGGGTGCAGTGGCAGCTATATTGGTTGTGCAAGCAGCACCATTTTCATTTAGTACCATCTAGACATAAGAAGTCACCTGGTCAAAATTCCAGTGATTACAGAAATTTCAAGATGGCTGCTGTGATGGCTACATTGGATATCATTTAGGACCAACCAGTCACCATAAAAAGTCTTTCAGTGAAAATCCCATGTTGATACGATTTGTCATTCAGGAAGAGTAGTGATAAAAAAATTCAAGATGACCACTGTGGTGGCCCTATTAGACATCAATTTCACTGAAAATCAACCATACATCATATTAAGTTTTATGGTGAAAATCCCATACCACATGAAATTTCATTCAGGACAAGTAGCAATAATGATTTTCAAGATGGCCAAAATAGTGTCCACACTGGATGTCAGAAAATCTCATGTTGATAATGACTATGCATTCAGGAGGAATAGTGATGATAAGATTTTCAAAATGGCTGCTGTGGCAGACATACAGAATGTCAGATCAGCACTAATGTCATTTAGGACTAACTAGGCATCATAAGTCTTTTAATGAAAACCACAAGAGAAGTAGCATTAACAAGAGTTTCAAAACAGCTGCTGATGTGGCCATACTGTATGTCTGTGTAAAGTTTCATTGCAATCCTCAAGTAGTAATAAGAGATAAACAGACGACATATGGACAACATATGAAAGACCATCCCATAAGTTCTTTTGGTCTATGACCAGTAGAGTCAGAAATACCATTAATTCAAGCCTGAAACTTGGGTCTCAGGGGCCTACTTTTGGTATTATGGAGTCATCTCTTGGAGATGCATCCATATACCAATTTTCCTTAGTGTAGGGAAAACTTGGCTCCAACATATTGTGGGTGTAGCAAAGAGGTAGCAGAACATAAAAAAGTAAAGCAGATAAGTGTGAAAATTAAGTTACAGTTATCTAGTTTTGGTAATGTTGAGTTATCCTCCTTTAGATGCTTTCACATGCCAAGTTTCATAAGTGTAAATAAAAGAATTTCAAGCTATTGCTGTCGCTATATATGAATAGCTGTAAACACAGAAGCCACTCAAGCATACAAATTGGGTCACAATGATGAAAGTGTTCATATCGTATTATTATTATTATTTGATATGCATCATATGTATGTAACACCTAGCAACACTACAAGAGAAAAATAGGTCACTTAAGCATGACTATATGGTCACACTGATCCAGTGTTGGTATGGACAAGTTACTATCATTAAGATGTAACCACATACCAATTTTCATCATTACAGGTGTATAAGATATTGAGGGTGTAACAAATGAATAGCTGAAAATACCAAAGTCACTCAAGTGTGCCAATTAGATCACAATGTTCTATTTTCAGCATGTCTGAGCTATTCTAACTAGAGATTGATCAAAATTCCTATTTTCATATGTGCCAGTGGAATTGGATTCAAGATACAAAAAGGAAAAATGAGGTTGGGTTGTAAAAATAATAATACACACAAATAGTCCAAACACAATATCCTCTCCACAAATTATTTGTGAAAGGATAATAAATCGTACTGACTTAAAAAGAAATGTTTTAGTAAATTGTGTGCTCCTAAAATGCTTACCCAATCACATTGACATTAGGAAATCACTCTCTGCTACTTCCAGATCCAGCTCTCTCTGAATGATGAAAAACATCTTTGTTTTCTGACTACATATCATACTGGCAAAGGGAAGTAACTATTACTTATTAAATCCCCTTATTCCCACAAGGAGGCCACCTATATCCCAGACAAAACCAGTTTACGACTGTGTAAGACCTATAACAGGATGCTTGCATTTGCATGGGAAGGGTGTGAGGGATTAACATTAACAGTAATGTGATCAAATAAGTAATATTCAAGGAAACAAATTGACTAAATACTTTTGAGACAGCCATTTTGGCTGCCATATTGGATATACAATTAGCACCATTTTCATTTAGGACCAACTTGGTATCATAAGAAGACTATTGGTGAAAACCTCATGTTGATAATGCCCTATATTTAGGTGGAGTAAAGATAACAGAACATTTTCATGACAGCCAACCATGGTGGCCATACTGAGGGTCAGTTGGCATAATTTTCATTAGGAATGGAGAGATGTAGATGGGCAGTTTATTGTTCCACCTCATCACAAATAGGTCCTGTATCCTGTATCATTCAGTCCCATAGGACAAAGGACATACGGTTTAACACCTCTCCAGTGGCCTAGTGGTTAGAGCATCTGCCTCAGAAGCGAGAGGTCATGTGTTCAAACCCTGGCCGAGTCATACCAAAGACTTACAGAAATGGTACAAACAGCTGCCTTGCTAGGTGATCAGCATTAAGAGGTTAGTGTTGGGACTGGTTGGCCTGGTGTCAGGATAATGTGACTGGGTGGGACATCATGCTACATGTCTACAGCATGATACCCCAGTGCTAGACATCACTATAAACTGCCACACTGCAGACATTGTAGCGATATGACTGAAAATTTTTTAAAGCCATGTTAAAAATCCAAATCACACACACACACAAATACTTGAAGGAATATGAACAGATGGAGAAACCACTAAGTATAATGCAATTAGCCCTGCCCTCCTTGATAATGAGCCAGTCAGGACAATGAACCTGACAGGGATGTGTCAGACATGTATGTTCATATGATATTATTATTAAGTACAATAATGAAGGTACCATAATGCAAATGTCCAGTGATTTCATCAACCTCTTGTTTTTAGAGGCAGTGGTCATATGACTGAATTGTCTGATGTTATCAGCACCGTCTTTGTTTGGATTTGCTTCATCCAAGCATGGGAGGCTTTGAGAATGGTTTTCATTTCAAGGAGAGCCTCTTGGTACCTCCTTCATGAGCAGGGAATGGAAAAACTGGAGGGGAAAGGATGAACATGATCCTCCAAAGTGACTTGGATAGCTCAATTGTTTGTTGTAAATAGGTTGATCCAAGCCTTGTGTCTGGTGCCCACAGAAGGGTCATCAATGGACAGGACAGATATCAAGTCTTTGATGGTTGGCGGGAGTCTTTGGAAGGATAAACAATGTTTCTCTCCCCTTTCCTCCCTGCCTGCAGAAGTTAGGGACCCTATATATAATTCACCTGGCCACAAAATGGTTGCTGTTGTTGTTGAGAATTACCACATCAAGGTTGTGCAGAGTTAAGGGCTTGCATGTATAGCTGAAAGGGCAACTACTGTGGGGGAGAGCAAATGGAAGGGAGAACGGGGTCAGTGCATGATGGGATTTATGAAAAAGAGATTGCAGAAGTGTGGTTCTTCTTTTATGAAGTTGAGATTACAAGAGGCCATTAAGGTGTTTGCTATCATGTGGTAAGCAGCTCTATTGACAGTCTTGCTATTAAAGGATATTGATTTCTTGGGTAGGACAAAGACTGCTAGAGATGGCAGTTCATAAGGATAATTTGATATCATGGTGATGACCACTTTTTTGATGTGGTGTTTCAACTTTACAACAGGGGGCAGCTGGCATATTGAAGGCAGTAATGTCCTTGTTTAGGTTTAGTACATATGAATGATAAACAATGGTATGTGATTTGTACCAGTGTGGTGAGAAAGCAGCAAGCAAATGACTCATCAAAACAAATCCCTTGAATTGCCGGGGTCACAACTTTTACCAAAAGATGCCCAGTAAATTCTGCAATCATTGATGATTGTGGTAAAATTCTGAAAGACTGATGTTCATCATCATCATCAATGTGCACTGAGGCCTTTTCTTTTATGGAGTAATGAATACAGACAGAGGAGAGCATTCTGATGGAGGCAAAGTTCTGTTTATCTCTTCAATTGTCATCTTAAAACTAAATTCCATCCTTTACATGGTTATATTCAAATGCTCAGGCATCTCCGTGTGTCCACCTCCTTGTTGACCAGTTGAATGTCCTCCTTCTGTACACTCTTTGTCATGGGGAGTATCATTATGTATGGCAGTGATAATGCTGAATCATCACCATGTGTAAAAAAGGTTCTACCTGTAAGATATGTTGGTAGGACTGGGAAAGTCATGTTCAGCATGGAGCAAGGTTGGGCTGGAGAATGCCAGTCTGATACAGTCCATTGGATTAGGCCAGACAGCTGGATGGAGAGCTATAAATGTGACACTGGTTTGCCATGTAATGGTATCATGAATATAGTTGATCAGGGTGGCGCACTGGACATAGGACACCACTGCCGTAGGAACTGTCAGGAGACATACTGTTTATTAATCCAATATGATAAATTTATGGCAACTCAAAACCATCCACTGATTGTCTGAATAGATGGACTGGTTAGTTGGCAGCTTGGACAGTGTATGGCAAATGATATATAACTTGCAAGCTGATCTGGTTGGCAAAGTGGGAAGGTAGTCCTGCATACCTGGCTTCAACACTGCTGAGTCCATGCACAGACAGAGATAGGGACTTGTCAAGTGGGGTTTCATATGGTTTAAAAATGGTCCCAATTCTGTCCAACTCTCTTGCTAATCTTCTAGATGAGAGACCTTGCTATAGCATGTGCATATAGCATGGCTTCAACTGGATCTTAAGTGACTGTCACAACAGATGCTGTTTTAAGTATCCTTGGTCGGGGTAACAGAGGCAGCCTGATGTCTGCCATAAAACTGGTCACTGATTCCAAATTGGGATGAATGCTTAATACTATATGATCTGAAGATTTAGAGCATGCCCTTTTTGTGACCTTTCAATTTCCTTTTCAAGACAATGGACCATCTGTTTTCTGACCATACTGAAGTGTCCTCGTGTGACCGCATGGTCTAAGGCATACTACTTTACAGATGACTCACACGTCACTACTGTCCTTGTGGGTTTGAATCCCTCCTTGACCACTGTGGGTATGTGAGTAAACCTGCTAGTAGTTTTCTGTGGGTCAATGGCTCTAACTGGGGTCTTCCTCCACCAAATATACTGGCTGCCATGTACAGCCGATCATTTGCTGAAAAAAATACATTTAACCCACAAAACTAAAACCAAAAACTGCCCACTTTGCACACATGCTACACTGGTGTGATGAAGAGAACATTTTGTGCAGGTCAGGCATGTCTCATGGTTGTCATTCACTTCTTGCACCTGACATCTCTGTAATGAAAGCAAGAAGAAAAAGAAAAAAACAAGTACAAACAACATATATACAAATTGTATGATCAGGTGAACTGATCTTACCAAGATCACCTAAGAAGTGTGTGAAAAACTGAACATTAACAGCACAATTGAACTACACTGGTGAAAACTAGAATATTACTGACTGATATCATATAGGCAATACAAACCCATACAAAAAGTATACAAATATTAATGCATTCATTGGGAAAACTGTAAATATTGTATAAACCAGGTAATCAACCATTTGTCTCACTATACCAGTGAAAATAAATGTTGCATGGTCAAAATGTAAATTGCAATGAAATTTATGGTGACAATGCTCACAGATGCAAGCAAAAGTTTAAACTTGTTACATTCTGAATATGTGTGGCGACCTTGCAGGAACAAGGATAGTTGATCTATAGCTGTTATGCTATAGTATGAATATCATTTTTCTTTCCTCTGTTAGTGACCTTTACCATTAACCTTCTGTCCCCCTAATCAATGGAGTCCTTATTTACCTCAAATGCAAGCAGTATTATCTGATGGAGAACTCAAGTTATTGTGCAGAACCATTTTGTTTCTCTCAGTCACAGTGACCTTGATCTTTAACCTTTTGTCCCCCAAATCAATGGAGCCCTTCTTTACCCCAAGTGAAAATCATTCACACAGCTTGTTAACTGTAGTGAATGGGCTACTCATTGCCTGGAAATGAAATTAGTAACAGAGGGATGAAGATCATCTTCACATAATAAGTCCACCTCATTGGCAGGAAAATAAATATTCAACCCTGTATTAAAATAGGTTACATTTAATATACATGTAAATGTAAAATAGGTGCTCCAAATTGTAAACCCACCTATTGTGTATTTGTAAACAAGTACTTAAACCAACTGAGCTACATTACCTATAGCACAGCTGTAATGTATCAAGAAGTCTGAAACGAACTATTTACCTGTAAGATGAACCAGAAATGATAACTCCCACACACCAATGATAGGATGAATTGGCCAGGCTTTTTGGAACTCGCAAGCTGAGTTTTATTATCACATAGTCTAACACAACACCTGCAAAATAAAAGTATTTGAAAAGATGATGATGACAACAATAATGACAATGATGAGCAGGGAGAAGGAAGAAAATGATGACACTACAATAATATTACATATCTCCATTTTATAGCTGATTCAATAAAGAACAGCACATGCCCAATACTAAAAGCAGGTACTTTGGAGTAAAATGGATTTCTTCAACTATATTTCCCCAATCATGATACTATAGAAGAATTTTAACTCCCTCTCAAATAAAGCCTTCCCATGCTAAAAGAATTCTGGGAAAAAGAAAAGTTCAATAGTGATATAAAGTTTGTACTAAATAATGCACAAATGTCAAATGTAAAATCATTTAAATCCACATCTGATGTTGTTGTAGGGTTTAAGGCCATTTTTCAGCACACGATAGGCTATACATGTTGGAAATCCACATCTAAGGAGTCACACATAATTTATGGTAGCCAAAGGTTAAAAGACAGGAATTGTGATGTTATTAGAATATGTCAACAGACTTTAAAAAGTTTCACTTTAATTAAGTAAAATAAAAAACAGTGGTGTTATGCAAGCTCAAATATTTGAGCTATTAGTGCCACCAAGTACACCGCAAATGTCCTCCTTCCCTGCAGCCACTACAATTTGCCCTGGAAGCCTTTCAAAGAGAGTTTCTGGCTTACAAAATGAGGGTGTTTCCAGCAATAATTGACCATAACTCTCATAAAACATCAGTACAATTAAATGGCACATTACATGATATCACCATGTCTAATAGTCCTCTAAGCAGGTACATGTTGTTGTTGTTGTTGTTGTTGTTGTAGGGTTTAATGCCATTTTTGAGCACATGTTAGGCTATACATGGCAGCCAGTAATTATGGTGGAGGAAGAACCTGGGCAAACCCCGTAAAGAACCACCGACACACAAAAAGCTATTGGCAAGCTTTCTCACAAACCCAAATTGGCTGATTCCGAGACTCGAACCCATGCAGACAGAGGTGAGATGGCAGTGATCCATAACTGAGAGCGCTTGTAGTGTATGGTTTGCTCTGGAGATTACTGACCAGTGGGCCTCAGTGACCATAATCTTTGGTCCATATAAGAGTTTTGAACATAACATAATCTGCAGAAACCATGATTTTCTTATCTCACTTACCATTTGACCTATAACTTTTCTACCCCAGAAACTAAAGGTTTCTTTACTATCCTAAGTGCAAGATATCAACAAAGTTTGGATAGGAAATTTATGCTAAAGCAAAAGTTATTCTGCAAAACCAATTCTTCTTGAAACCAAAAAGACTATGACATTTGACCTTTGGATCCCAAAATAAATGTGCCTCTTCCATACCTTAAGTGGAAGCTCTCCACAACTTTGGTCAAGGTGTAGATCTAAAGATAGTATGCAAGAACCATTTTTCTTCTTTTTGTCAGTGATTTTCACAACTGACAATAAAATCAATAAGCAATTATTATTACCAAATGGGAAAGTCATCCACAATCTCTGGTGAAGGCACATAATTAATAATTAAAATCTTTGTAGAGAAACCATTTTCTTCTTTCAGTCAAAGAGACACTTGACCTTTGACATTTCAACCCCCAAATATATAGGCTTCATCTTTTACCCAAGTTGAGAGTTCTTCCTTACTCCAAGTATAAGTCAGCCACAAAGTTTGGTAATTGTAGATAGTGCAGAGCTTGCGAATTTACTGTGTATAAACAACTTTTGTCCTTGCAGTTACAGAGACCTTGACCTCTGAACCCCAAATCAATAGGGTTTTTCCATACCTCAAATACAAGCCATCCACAAAGATGGTAAACAAAACATATGGACAACCTGAGTTTTTTGTTGAAACAATCTTTCTTCTTTTAATCACTGATCAGGACCTTTGACCTTGTGACCCTCAAATCAACATTGTTCTTCTTTGCTCCAAGTACATGTCATCCATAAAATTTTGGAACCATAGATGGTGGACAACTTAAGTTTTCTGGAAACTATTTTTCTTCTTCCTTTCAAACTGACTTAACCTTTGACCTGTTGACCCCCAAATCACTAGGGTTTTTCTTTACACTAAGTGCATGCCATCCACAAAGTTTGGTAACTATAGATTATGGACAACTCAAGCTATTATGTGGAAACAAAATTGGTAAAAGATGTATGTATGCCAGACAGGGAACATGGTAACAAATTATGCTCTGCCTTATGGCAGGCATATAATAAAAATGATTTAAAATGCTGGACACATATTCATGTAAGAGATAAATAACATAAAGCTGCACAAGAAATTCACTGAATGGGTGTATCAACCCAAGTTTTGTAAACACTGGCTACCCCTCACCAATATTAGATCCTTATAATATATCTTATAGGAAGTATATGACTGAAATGTAACATGCATGATCTCATCAATACAATGCTGAATATCAAAATGAATTGACACCCAACCTTCAAAGGAAACCAGTCTAGACTGACATGAAATCAGACCTATAATCTCTATGTTAGTACATGTATGTAGAAAACTGGAAATGTAACTCATATGAAGTCTTGTTTTTATAAAGTGCAAAACCAAATTTAGCTGAAATCAAATAATCCTTGGTAACATTATGCTGCTGAAGCCAAAGTTTTGGAGGATGGAAAATTGGGAACCATAACTCCTCTAAAAGGGGCAACTGAACACTGGAAATCAAACTCATTCAACATCTCATCAGTAACTAGGACTGTGCTCATCGAGCACAGAGCCCAATCACTGTGCCAGAAATGGCCTTAACACAAACATTCAAGACATGGGTGGGTTATAGAAGAAGGATGAGTTACACCAATTTCATCTCTAGCTATGGCAGTGCAGATTGTGAATGAACACCTTATTGTTCAACCATATACCCTACATTATATCATAGCTAGGCTTGACCTCACATCTGGTACAGATATAACTGAAGTATATGACTGAAATGTAACATGCATGATCTCATCAATACAATGCTGAATATCAAAATGAATTGACACCCAACCTTCAAAGGAAACCAGTCTAGACTGACATGAAATCAGACCTATAATCTCTATGTTAGTACATGTATGTAGAAAACTGGAAATGTAACTCATATGAAGTCTTGTTTTTATAAAGTGCAAAACCAAATTTAGCTGAAATCAAATAATCCTTGGTAACATTATGCTGCTGAAGCCAAAGTTTTGGAGGATGGAAAATTGGGAACCATAACTCCTCTAAAAGGGGCAACTGAACACTGGAAATCAAACTCATTCAACATCTCATCAGTAACTAGGACTGTGCTCATCGAGCACAGAGCCCAATCACTGTGCCAGAAATGGCCTTAACACAAACATTCAAGACATGGGTGGGTTATAGAAGAAGGATGAGTTACACCAATTTCATCTCTAGCTATGGCAGTGCAGATTGTGAATGAACACCTTATTGTTCAACCATATACCCTACATTAGATCATAGCTAGGCTTGACCTCACATCTGGTACAGATATAACTGAAGTATATGACTGAAATGTAACATGCATGATCTCATCAATACAATGCTGAATATCAAAATGAATTGACACCCAACCTTCAAAGGAAACCAGTCTAGACTGACATGAAATCAGACCTATAATCTCTATGTTAGTACATGTATGTAGAAAACTGGAAATGTAACTCATATGAAGTCTTGTTTTTATAAAGTGCAAAACCAAATTTAGCTGAAATCAAATAATCCTTGGTAACATTATGCTGCTGAAGCCAAAGTTTTGGAGGATGGAAAATTGGGAACCATAACTCCTCTAAAAGGGGCAACTGAACACTGGAAATCAAACTCATTCAACATCTCATCAGTAACTAGGACTGTGCTCATCGAGCACAGAGCCCAATCACTGTGCCAGAAATGGCCTTAACACAAACATTCAAGACATGGGTGGGTTATAGAAGAAGGATGAGTTACACCAATTTCATCTCTAGCTATGGCAGTGCAGATTGTGAATGAACACCTTATTGTTCAACCATATACCCTACATTATATCATAGCTAGGCTTGACCTCACATCTGGTACAGATATAACTGACAACTGAAAACCCTGTCTTTACCCAAGATGTGGTGGATGTACAAAGAAATCAAAATTATGAGAACAGACAATTAAGGACCATAACTCTTCCAAAAATAGAGACATGTCTGAAAACTGGAAATTGAGTTCATTCAAGGTCTCCCAATTTAAATCTGCCAAATCTGGTTGAAATCCTGCTGTTCCATTTACTTGACTGTCACGCTTCAACCATTTTCAGTAAATGACCAATAAATGATCCCAACCTCCATACCGGTTATCACATGAGTGCTAACATTCATTTGCTAGGTGTTGAGTACACAAGCTAGACTGTCTGTCAGAGACATGAAATGAAAACTAGCCATTAGGATTGCTACAGCATTGCAAAGCAATTGTGTGATGAGATTTCAAGTTCAAGTATACCAGTGAATGATTTGTCATTGCCAGACCGATGATGTCCCTCTTGAAAGCATGGATATTAGTGTAGAAAATCTGCAGGTGTACCTTCTTGAAAGCCTTGTTGTTGTTGTTGTTGTGGGGTTTAACGCCATTTTTCAGCACACGATAGGCTATATATGGCGGCCAGTATTAATGGTGGAGGAAGAACCCGGGAAAACCCCAGAAAGAACCACCGACCCACGAGAAGCTACTGGCATGCTTTCTCACATACCTACATTGGCTGAATCTGAGACTCGAACTGGCGCAGACAGAGGTGAGATGGCAGTGATCCGTAACGGAGAACGCTTTAGACCACTCGGCCACTCGGGGCCCCGAAAGCCTTTTTGAAGTTTGCTTGAAGTCACTGTTGCGAAAAGAAAGACCTGCTAACATCTGGGTCATGAATTTGTCTTTTAAAGCAGTGCAGGATACTCGTGACTTGACCAGACCATGGTAGCTATTTAAACGAAGGCTGGTTTTGGGTGGAAGGTCAAACGATGCCAGAAATCTGTAAGAGACTACTGATGGAACAGGAGGTCTGTGGGCAGAAGCTGGAAGACTTCTTTAGCAGCTGCATGAAAGGTTGAGTCTTCCCTGGACATTATTTGGCTCAAAGAAGGGAGATGGTACATGTAAGCATGTGTCTTCAAACTCGAAGAATGGTGAGATAAAGAAGCCTTCTAATGGATGGAAATGATGAATGAAGCTTGGTGTCCATCCATGCTGGGACAAGTGATCAAAAGATCTTCACTTGATTGTCAAAGACTTTAATAGGTATGTGGGGTCTGGCAATAGGAAGCTGCCCTAGCTGGTACTGAGTTTACAATGGTTCCTTTACTTGTCCATTGTTGGTCTGCGATGTATGGATTTGGTACTGGATACTGCTGAGGATGGGTTCACCAAATACAGTACCAGTTACACAAAAAAATTCTGTGACACAACTGGGGGTGAAACTGCATGACCATGTGCCAGATACTACATGCATTTTGAGTCCTGGATTGAGTTAAGTCTACAATATTTACCAAAATATCTAAACGCATATGCAGGTCACAAGAACCAAAATTATATCATTTAATGGAAATTATTTGGAACTCGACCTTCCTCCCAATCTGCATGTTATGATTACTCATGACAGTCATTGATATTTATCATCAAACTGCAAATTTTTCAATTGCTGTACATATTTTTCTTTTTATGACTGGATTCAATTTGTAAAACATGTCTTGTTTTAATTCATATGCCAATTCAGGTATAACATACTTATATCTTCATGATTATATTTTATCCTGCTATATATATGTACTTGATGAAAAAATAAAAAATACAACTGTATGTACTGTCTGGATATGCATGTAAGATGCTTCTGTAGGACCTAAGAAACTACACCGGCTTGCAAATTTGAAAAAGGATTTCTTTAAAATAAAATGTCACTCAATGAAGGTCCTGTTAATGAACACATTTTTAAAAGCAAATAATATAATTTAAGGAATTTTTTGTCAGCATTATTAGCAATCAACCTACTGTGCAATGTACCGAACAACTCATTGTTGTCAACTAAACAAGGCTATTTGATGTGAAAATCAGTAATATTCTTAAAGAAAGAAAAATTTAACTGGTCTCTCCTGAATGTCTGTCTACAGGGTAAATTATTTTGTAAACATTTAATGACAGTAAACTAAACGAATTTGTTTACAAACATAAACAATCCTGCCTTAGACTGGTTATATCAAGAATACAGATTACCATGACCAGTCTCAACACTACAGGGCACAGCACAAGACTACTATATCTGGAGTAGGCCAGGACCAAATGACATCTAGTACCAAAGTCCAGTATCGGCTAACAAGATATGATCATCTTAACTAGTATCAGGGTTTACAAGCAGTGATGGGATATCTAAGATGAGTTGGAATTGCAAAGCAGTGGATATGCCTGGACGTATTGTGAGGTAAACTTGCATTACTGACCAATTATAAATTCAATTAGCAAACCATTATAGGATGTGTATAGATAACTATTAACATGGCTATGAGAAAAATTTAACATTTTGCTTCAATCTTTACATTAAGAGGTCTATACTTACTTTATTCCTAACAAATGCATAATAGAGACATCAAATTCACAAAAAATTACAATCCTATAAGACAGTTAACAGTACATAGACTGTGCAAGGGTTTTTAAAATGTAGATAACATGGAAAACTTATGATAGATAATGAAAGAAAAGTCCAGATACTATTTTCTCACAAGGCGTGAATAACACCCATTTTTATTTAAGTGGTGGAAGGATCTTTAAGTAAGGGCATGTAGCACAACCTTGATGTTCACAGAATCAGAATTTGGGCAACAACATTAGCAATACTGTCATACCGTTTCCGAAACCTGCTTTACCTGTAAACTTTCAGAATTACCTATATATTTAGCCCTGATATAGTTGTTTAGGCAAGCAGTCAAGTCACATACCATTTTTTCAGTGATTTATTTGTAAATACAAGAAGTGTGTCTTGTCTACAAGTATCTACAGGTAGTAAAAAAAACCAGAAACTTACAACACACCTTATGAATGCTTACAGTTTGTGACCAATAAAAGAGAATTCTTTACCTGCAAACATAGCACTGTAGAGAAATGCTGGGAAGTAGTGATGGAAGTAGAGGACTCGAGTCATGGGCCAGAAAGGGAGATAATGCAGGGCCCAAGCAATCAGAAACCACCAGGCTGCACCCATCATTCTCTGATCAAATTCTTTAAGAGAAAAACAAATAGGAAAACAATTCGATTATTAATATAAATTTAATCGTTTTTAATAATTATCTTAAAAAATTAAAAAAGATTTATAATAATGCGAACAATATATTATGGCTAGACTTCCATGGGCTGATACATGCTGCATTTATCTCTTTTATCCATAACTTTACAGTGATAAACCCATTTCTCTACATACTACAAAAATTAATTGCCATCTCACCTCTGTCTGTGTGGGTTTGCATCTCTGGTATGTGAGAAAGATTGCCAATAGTTTCCCATGGGTCGATCTTTCTTATCAGTTTTTTTCAAGGTTCTTCCTCTACCATTATTCTGGCCACCATTTATAGCACATCAAATGTGCTAAAAAGTGGTGTTAAACCCACAAGAAGAAGAAGAAGACTTTCTAACACTTGAAAATGTATCCTTTTCGACCTGGGTGCCACACATATATGAAACAACCAAAGAGCAAAGTTGTAACTGGAACCATAACTTAGTGATATTTTTAGATAAAATGGTTAAAATCAAACTGGTCTGAAACTATCCTATTCCATTTTTACATTTTCATAACTTCTTAATTTGTAATCTGAAAGGAAAGGAACAGAGACAAAGCTGATTCAGGACAACCAATGTCAGGTCCTCAAAAAGGTTTCATCTTACCAGAATGTAAATTCCAAAATCATCCAAGGTTTTACTTTTTTCACTAATGGCAGCCACATTTAAAGGCAGATCAGCATCATGCATACAAGCTTGAAAGGAATTCATGCCAGGATGCTATATGGCAAATTTGTTCACATTTTGTTTAGTGGATTTTGAAATGCTTTTAAAGGGTCTTATTGTTTTTTTCTTGTTAAATCTCTGCCATTGTATCAGCATCATTTGCAGAAATTTTAGAAACCTAAATTTTTACCAGGATGCTGTGTGTCAAATCTGGTCCAATTTTGTTCAGCAGTTTGTGAGAAGGTATTTCAAAGTATTTCTATTTTTAGTACTAACAGTCGTATCTGATTGTGAATCAGCATCATATGCAAAAACGTGAATGGTTTCCATACAAGAATGCTGTCAAATTTGGTAAAATTCTGTTCAGCAGTTTTTGAGAATAAGTAATTTTGAGGTTTTTCTATTTAGTAATGGTGGCCAAATTTTTTGGTGGATCATCTTCATTTATACAAACATAAAAGGTTTTCATGCCAGGATGCTTTCCAACAAATTTGTTCAACTTCTTTTCAGTCTTTAAAGGTTTTCCTGTTTCGTTTTTGTAATGGCAACCATTTTATATGACAGATCAACATAATGTTTAAAAACCTGAAAAGCCCTCAACATTTCTATTCACTTTTATGCATTCAGCTGTGATAAAAAATGTATGTGAACCAGTAGCACAATTTTCTGTGTATCTATAATATACAACCAACCTCTCATCTCTTGTGACCTTTGTACACCTCTCTGTTGTCGAACCACATTGATTCCAATTACTAAAAGGTACAGTCCAAATACAACAAGAATGGACCAGAAAATGACTGGATTTCCAAGCAAGTAAATTCTGAAATCTTTCCCTGAGAAAATCTGACCCTGAAAATATAAATTAAAAATTTGTTCACATTAATATCACAGAAGAGTTTAGTCTGATATTACTTCTGCATGACACCAGATGACTGTGTTACACTGCAACTAATTTGATTATATTAATATGAAAGCATTTTTAGAATTACTTTCCCTTAAATAATATACCGTTCAATCCAAAACATTAATCAGATCTCAGTAATTTAGACTGTAATTTAACACTAATCCACTAAACTGCAATTAGTGCTACTGAGTTTTCCCACAAATCACTAAAACCCTAGCCATCATTAATCCACTGAAGCAGTGAAAAGTACCACCAGTTGCTATCATAACAGGTAAGAAGTGGTCACGCTTTGGATGTTTGAAATAAGCATCAGTAGGCATTCTCTTTCATGACTAACTGATCCATTTATTGTCTTAACTGAGTACCTATCAACATCCTGCACTTGGTGAGGTACACTAAATACTTATGGAGCAAATGGACAGATATTAAACCACTCATCTATTGATGAAGTAGACTAATGCGATTATCATCAAAACAATCTTCAAACACATGGAGCTAGCCTGGTATACTGCTCCACAAGCACTGCTTTTATTTCTGATAATAAGAATATATGAGGTCTCAGGCTAGTTTTGACCAATCAGAAAAAGTTGCATTTGCTGACTCAGCAATGAATTTAACTGAATAATGTGTTTCAATATTTATATCGCTGTTGATAAAACATTCAATGCATTGTGTGGCAACAACTGTAAATGTGCAAGTTTTTTCAAGGTGTATAGCTGCCAGTGAGATGGCAGAAATCAGATAATGACAAAAGAGTGCATAAGCGCAAATATGACCAAGAGACGATAGGAAGAAAGCACCAAAAAGCTGGGAAAATGAACAGAAATGGCTGAAGTATGGCCATGTATGTAATGTTAAGTATTCTCTGCAGTGAGTATCCAGAGAAATACAAAAGTGTGTGGGGTACTTCATTCATTAATGGGTGTAAAAACTTTAATAACTTTTCCCTGAAATCACACAATGCATGCTCCCTACACATAATGGCAGACAGATGCATGAAATCAAAATAGAAAGTTGATTCCTCAGTAGCTGAGTAAACTGTAGCATCTTTGAACAAGAGTGTCTTGAAAATGCTGGAATATCTATTCAAAACTTGTCATGCTGTCGCTAAGAAAGAAAAGACCCTACACAGATTCTGTTTAGTTGTGACTGAGATGAAAAGAAAGGACTCAACTTCAGATCAAGCTACAGAAGCAATAAACAGGCTATCGGCTAGTTTAATTACAAGATTCCCTGTCTAAAGAGAATCACGGACAAAAACTGGATGCTATACAATTTCTAACAATTATATGTGATGGTTCTCAGGAATCTGAAAAAATGGAACAAGAAACTGTGTATTTGCTTACAAATTAGTTGTAATTAAGAAATCTGTCTGTGTAGTATGTGGAGTAGGGCTGATGCCATTAATATTGGACACTTTAAAGTTATGGCCAGATACATCTGAGTTGAACAATGGTAAGTTCATCTTGCACATATTTTCATCTCATACAGTAACTGTAAAAATATCATTTATTTTATTTATAATCATTTATACAAAATCTGTGGGGTTATTTTCCAGAGCTCACTAAAAAGAGCGTTATCATTCTGGCTAACCATTTTCAGTCAAACCTGGAAACTGGCTTCTGTTTGATTTTTTGCAGGAGCAGTGAAATTCACCAGAAGCAGGATCAGAAGTTTTTTATTATGGTGATCCTCTAGGTTAGTGACAAAAAATTCCCAATTTCAAGCCCTATGTGCACACCACCAATAGTAAGACCATACCAGGCACAGTTTTAGTACAGTCTATCATAAGGATTAAAACTAGCTCCACAATTCCAGAGAGGGTTGAAACAGGTTGTACACGATTGCTATGGAAACCACACCATAGATAGGGATGACAAAATGTACATTTTTGCAGTGACTGTACTTACAAATGTTCCTAACAAGTCTGATTAGCCTTGCAAATTTTAAGAGGCTATGAACAGCAAATGTTGACTGAAAGATGATGCATAAAATACAATGCACAACATATTACAACAAAGGGTTATACCAGGTTATGACAAGGCCTTTAAGCCTAGAAAACTAATTAAAATTCAACCAAAATTTAGAAATTTGCTTCTTTGCTACTGTGAAAGTAATTTGTCTTTATTCTTTACCGAACATTTGAAAAGTATTTTACAAATTTAAAATGGATTTCTGCCACTGATAGGATGACATTAACACTGTCAGTTTTATATATATATATATATATATATATAAGAAAATTTGCTGAAAAATACTCTACAACTTTATTTTAACATTTACTGCAGTTTTTCAATATAAATTGAATGTTGTCTTAAGTTCTCCAATTTCTGCATTTATTTTATCTATTTCATTAAAGTACAAATTTAATAAGACAAGATATGAATGCAACAGTTCCCTCCATTTAATACATCTAAAATGGAAATGTTGACTCTGGTAAATGCATCTGTAGTTAGGGAAAAAGAAAGAAAACAATGAATGTAAAATCAGAATGCATTTCTGAAATCATTTTGAAAATCAATGAGATAATGTCTGACGTACAATTGTTAATGGATGCCAAAAAAATGAAGAATGTCAATGAAATGCAAAATGCACATTTGTTAAAACTGCATGTCTCAGGGTCTGCATGCATGCTTAGTGACTCCTTACACATTGAGGATTTGGCTGAAGTCATTCTAAACAATGAATCTTTCCTATGTTTTGTTTAGCACAACCATGTTTGGAAAGAGAATACACCTCCAAACTGAAGAGCTCAAAACACAACCAAAGAGTGTTTTTTTTCTTCTCATTGTTAATGTGCACTTAATATGATCAGCTTAAGCATTAAAAACTTTATCCAGAAAATAATCTTTCAAAAAGTGGTATAGAAAATACATTATATAATATACATGCACAGACACCAATGGCTGCTAATCAGCATGTCAGACACTGGTCAAAGGGTGCCCATAATATTTTAAGCAATTATATGCCACTGTCTCCCCAATTATTTCAACAACAGTGCAGGTGAGAAAGCTCATTTTATAATCGTTACACTACTAAAAAATTGCACATGAATTATGGCCTTTGGCTCTTTACTTTGGTGATGTTAGTCCACATGCTATGTGATGTGTGGCTATGTGTCAGACATACAACACCATAAAACAACATACTTGTAGTCTAGGCCACAATTAAATTCAAAGGAGGGATGGAAGCAACAAAATTAACCTTTATCATCACCTGCAAAATTTGAGCTAGTTCACAATCTGGCTTAACCAAACATACCTGCTAAATAAGATTTCTGAAGAATTACATTTGCTAAAACAACTGTTTAAATCTTTCATAAAAAAGCAAAAAATAATATTGTATAGTAAGATTCTAAACAAAATCTGTATAAAAGAAAATATATTTTATTAAAATAAAAATTTGAAAAGGGGAAAAAGTGAATAAGGAATGGATAATACTAAATCCAAAGCAAAAGCAGATCTGGAAAAGTAAAGTACACATTTTCTGGTACACCTTTTTGTGAAGTATACAAAACCTTTCTCATTATTTATGATCAATAACATCTTATTTGAATAATAAATGTCATTAACATCCAGTGACTACATTAACTTTTTTGATGAAAAAGTGTCCCGCTAGGTAAAAATTTTCAGAAAATGTCTAATAAAAATCTAAAGAATCTAATTTTTATATTTACATTTTACTAATGTCTAATTAACAAATACAACTTTAAAGCTAAGGTTGATAATTTTTTTAAACTGGATTTTCAGCATTATATAATATTTTAAAGTTGTAAGCTGTACCTATTATTGCATGTTCACTTCAGTCTTTTTATCATTCACTCTCTTACAAGTCAAAATTTCACCAGTATAAAATTTGATTATCTTTACTACTGCAAACAAAAATGTATAGCTATATGGACTTGAATACAATTCATCTCTAAGCAACAAAATCTTACCCTAAAATCTATTGGCCATTGCCACGGTCTTGAAGTTACCTCCCCTTCTCTAGGTTTCAGTCCACTATTGCCCTGTATGAAGCAATTGAGATGTGTACATAGATTAAAGCACTGAGGCATAGTCACTCAAATTGCAAAGTTAACTTGAAATGAATAAACAACAGTAATCACAATTGTTTTCCTTTTTGGATAAAAACTGATTATGGATATCAGATTAATAAGAGCAAAGTAATGAAAAATCATGTGTGTGCATGTGTGTGTGAGAGAGAGAGAGAGAGAGAAAAAGAAAATGTACAGGAACTTATGCTATCCTAAACTGCTGCAAGAGTTGCCAATGTTTCTGGATAGAATATTTTAAAAAACAGACACACAGACAGACAGATAGAGGGTACCTCATTCTCCCCTGAGGTAACATGGAAACAATGTGAATAACAGGACTCCACAAACAACTGAGCCACAATGCAAAGAACATGGCCAATCTTTAAATACTTCAAAGAAATGATAATACAACTACATGTACATTAAGTTGCTGCAAATATATTGCTTGTGAATCCTTGACACTTACATTAATATACTATGATGCATGTACAAAAATCTGTCAAGATGTTGCCTTTATTTTCAGAATTTAAAATCCTGTAGACATAAATATTTGAAAAAAGATTCAAAAAATATCATTTGTGAATGAAATATGCTAGAAAAGCATATACTATAGTAAAAATTTTCCCTGTTGATGATTATCAAGTGGATTAAGTTTCATGACACACCTGATCATAATAAAAGTCATTGAGCTTATTTTCCTTTCATTTGCCCATGACCTAGAAATAAATGACCCTGACCTTTAGACACTGGGCATGGCTGTGATATGTGACACTGCACTGGTGTCTGAATCTACAAATGGTTTGGGGGCCCCGAGTGGCCGAGTGGTCTAAACTGCTCTCTGTTATGGATCACTGCCATCTCACCTCTGTCTGCATGGGTTCGAGTCTCGGATTTGGCCAATGTGGGCATGTGAGAAAGCTTGCCAGTAGCTTCTCGTGGGTCGGTGGTTCTTTCTGGGGTTTTCCTGGGTTCTTCCTCCACCATTACTACTGGCCGCCATATACAGCCTATCGTGTGCTGAAAAATGGCGTGAAACTCTACAACAACAACAAATGGTTTAATACTGAGAGGGTGGCAACATAAATTTGATTGATGCATGATTTTTTAAGCAATGCATGTCAACTGGATTTTTATGAAAAGTGTGTCATAAATTTTTTTAAATGTTATTACTTCTTAAAATCTAGCATCCAGTATACACATATATCTGTAGGACAAAGCTGATTATAATCCTCATGTATCAACAAAAGATGCTAGCACTGCCCTGCACCTCACTGTAATGTTAACCAAAATTATTTTCCCTCAGTATCGCTGCTTTATGATGCAGCTGTTGTTTATGGACACTAGTGCTCACAAATTATTGATAGGTGTAGTGCTTACATTTTGTCAAAAATCCCCAATTTCAAGAACCTGTAAAAATAAACTGCTATAGTGGCCTAAAATTTCTAACTAGGACATCTACATAATTATACAAATATGCATTACCGAATTTTACTTTCTGTCGCAAGTAAATTTACAAAAAATTATGCTTGCTGATTTTTGTCAGAAAAGTCTCATTAAAAAAAAGTCTAAAAATGTAATATAACTGAAAAATGAAGTCACAGGCATGACTATGGCTATCATGTTGACTAAAATTGTAAACATTTACATGACAAGAGTGCATGAAACAATCTCATTTAAGCACTGGTATACTGACATACAAATTTAAGACAAGAGGATTCATAATTGAACAGCTGTGATCAAATAATGTACTCTCATCTTATGTGATGAAGAATATGCATATTTTGTGTGAGTACCCACCAAAATAAGTTATCGGTTACGTAGCATTGGAAAATAGATCAAGTTATAGCAATGGATAAAGGATCAGAAAGAAAGACATAGAATAGTTAATTTTTGCTAATTTTAATAAGATACTGCAAAAAATCAATATGGGATAGTTTAGTCTCACCAAAAATACTCCACATTCAGAACAATGCTCTTCACATTCAGAACAATGCTCTCCACATTCAGAAGAATACTCTCCACATTCATAACAATGCTCTCCACATTCATAACAATGCTCTCCACATTCAGAACAATGCTACATTCATAACAATGCTCTCCACATTCAGAACAATGCTCTCCACATTCATAGCAATACTCTCCACATTCAGAACAATGTTCTCAACATTCAGAATAATGCTCTCCACATTCAGAACAATGTGCTCCACATTCAGAACAATGCTCTTCAAATTCATAACAATGCTCTCCACATTCATAACAATGCTCTCCACATTCATAACAATACTCTCCACATTCAGAACAATGTTCTCCACATTCAGAACAATGTTCTCCACATTCATAACAATGCGCTCCACATTCAGAACAATGCTCTTCAAATTCATAACAATGCTCTCCACATTCAGAACAATGTTCTCCACATTCATAACAATGCACTCAACATTCAGAACAATGCTCTCCACATTCATAACAATGCTCTCCACATTCAGAACAATGTGCTCCACATTCAGAACAATGCTCTTCAAATTCATAACAATGCTCTTCACATTCATAACAATGCTCTCCACATTCAGAACAATGCTCTCCACATTCATAACAGTACTCTCCACATTCATAACAATGCTCTCAACATACATAACAATGCTCTCCACATTCAGAACAATGCTCCCACATTCTGAACAATGCTCTCCACATTCAGAACAATGCTCTCCACATTCAGAACAATGCTCTTTACATTCAGAACAATGCTCTCCACATTCAGAACAATGCTCTCCACATTCATAACAATGCTCTCAACATACATAACAATGCTCTCCACATTCAGAACAATGCTCCCACATTCTGAACAATGCTCTCCACATTCAGAACAATTCTCTCCACATTTAGAACAATGCTCTCCACATTCAGAACAATGTTCTTCACATTCAGAACAATGCTCTTCACATTCAGAACAATGCTCTTTACATTCAGAACAATGCTCTTCACATTCAGAACAATGCTCTCCACATTCAGAACAATGCTCTCAACATTCATAACAATGCTCTTCACATTCAAAACAATGCTCTCCACATTCATAACAATGTTCTCCATATTCAGAACAATGCTCTCCACATTCAGAACAATGCTCTTCCAACTAATAAATCCAATTCTGAATGTCTCCTGTGACATACATGCTGGGGGACATGTATACAGCCTAGTCCTAAAATAGTAACAGCACAGCTAATCAGAACACAGTGCTTTGGACAAGAGGACAGCTCACAGTGTAATAGCAGAAATGATCCACATACAAAAGTGAACAGAAAACGCAAAATTTAATTTTCCAGTGACTTCATAGATAGAAACATGCTTGGAGATAGTTATTATGCATGCTTAAAAATAGCCACTTTCCACAGCACCATTCATGAAAGGTTAACCACTTCATAAAGCTGTTTGAAACTGTCCCCATGTAATGTTCTTAGAACTGTTACAAGACTTTTCCTGTTTACGCAGCACACTTCTGAAACTTTATTTTGACATGACTGACATTAAGTATTTATTTGCTGTTACTGGTTACTCAATGCTATAAGAGAGTCGCTTCGACATATGTCTTAGAGGTCATTGTAGTTACCAAAATATTCAATTTAGCTGACAGCATGTTTCCAACTGAGAACTGCATACATAACTTCATACAGTGATCAAATGAAGAGTTATACAACTTTTGAAAATTCTGGTAACTTAACATGACCAAATAAAGTATGATTTGTAACTATTTTTTCTGCAACTGATCTATCTAGAATGGCTTCCTAAAATTCCAGACTTTTCCACAACTTTGATAAATTTTTGAAAAACCTATGGGGCCTATCCTAGTCAGGACCAACCCTATTCTTATTCACGCTTTTTCACATTTTCCTTAAAGGGTGGGAACCCTGGCCAAAGTTTTACCAAATCTCGAAAGACTTGCAGAGTTATAGGCCAGACAAGAAAATGTTAACAGATAGATGGATACATGGATGGATGAACAGAAGGAAAATGCAACAATATAACACTCACAACTTATGATGGGTAACTACATAAAAAAAACACTGACATTATGAGTGACTGCAAGAAACATGTTTAGGGACAAATATTTGAAACAAACTAGAATAACAATAGAACTGTATACCTGTGTCATAACAGCATGGCTCTCGACAAACTTTTCCACCAATGATGGCAAATACACTTCAAAACTGACATTTGGCACTGAAAAAAATAAAAGATAAACTACATGCTGTGATGTAAAAGACAGGAATATAATTAATTTTCAAAATTATATTCCTATGAAGATAAATATCTCACTTGATAAAGCATAAACAGCTGCCTCATTTTAGTGCCCTAGAGAACCCACTTATATGAAGCAACTGTGACTCATGTCACCCAGGTGCATGTTTGTCATGAGTGAGCGCATGAGTGCGTGAGTGATTGACCAGTGCACGAGGCACATGAAGGGGACGATAAGGTCAAGAACCATGCAATTAATAAATGCCCTAGGCGCTCATCATATTGTTTCTGGACTAATGACATCTTATTCATTGTATCTATGCCTATAATAAACAATGCATTTCACAAGAATTGTAGTATCTGGATGTTTAGGGTCTTTGTGTCTGGTAAGTTGTCAATTTTTATATTATCGTGTTGCTATATATTGAAATACATGGTGTGCAGGTTGTGTATCATATTTGTCTCTATTGTAGTGTTGTATATTTAAGTATTTGTTCTGTTTTGTGTCTGCTTTTTTTCTTCTGTTTATCTTTTGACTCGTATCATTGACGCTAGCTAAATAAACCCCACGACCCGAGGGTGTTGTGTTCATTTCTTTTGTACACTCAGATTTTTTCTTATAGAAAAGGCCCATAATGTTTCTTTGTGTATGACATTTAATAAATCTCAATGGAAATAAGTCCATGAAAGTTTGATATATCATCTGTTGTGTCCAAGAAGAGGGTAGTCACTGTGTGAAAATTCACAAATGTCATAATCAAACTTGCAAATTTGTGCTAGAAATTATAAGCTTTTGCAGATTTTTCTGAACAAAATATTTTCTCAATAAAGAACACAATATATATAATGCATTTGCATGGGAACATATGAAAGAGTTTTTCTGAGTAATACTGCATGGCTTTGTGAATACAGTATTAGTCTGAAAAAAACGAGTTCATATTTTCCTATACAATGCAGCAACCTTTTCATTATATACTCATTTTATTTTTCCACCTAAGGATTAACAATAAAAAGCAGTAACAATATTAATGTGTTCAAAGCACTGCCCAGTGACCTTTGAACTCCGTCATGTGCACGACATTAGTTTTAAAAATTCTTCTTTTGGTCTGCTTATAATCGAAATTTAGAGTCATATTTTGAATGAATGTGTATTGAAACAATTTTTCCAGTTGGTCTGGAATGGAGAGATTTTGTTTTTCTTTTGATCTAAATTAATTTTGCTTTTCTGATTGTGATGGAATGGATTTATTAGCCAATTCTGTATTATGTACATGTGATTTGAGCAGTGGACTGTCTATGAATCAACCACACCTCTGTTCCATCATTGAATGTTTGGAATCACAATGTGCAAAAAGTATTAATTCGTTTAACTGAAATCATGAAAAGATAATCTGGAATATCACATTCATTTTGTTTTGAGTGCAGTAAGGAGAATGTGATTTAGGTTGGAAATGTAGTTGAAATTCAAGTACAATTGTGCCGTGTGTATCAAGTTTTGGAACCCATGACAAGGGTCAAGCAGTCTGGATTTGCAGAACTGACAAAGAAAGTACATTCTGAGGAAATTTACAATCCAAAAATGAAAGTATATTTTACTGCTATTCGTATTATCAGCTAAAGAAGACATATGTTTACATGCTTTCACTTGCAAGCACTCTATTGGTGGGACCCAAGTACATGACCTGTATGGCTTCTATTGCTAGCCTACATACAAAACACTGTATCAAAAAACTTAAACTGGGAAATCTGCAAAGCAGTTAGCAGAAATAAATCTTTTTCATCTTGGTTTATTGGCTCTTAAGCTCTAAGTTTTCTACCAAAACCTTCAATTCCATTTTTTTACAATCAAATTTAGTCTTTTGACTGACTTGTAAAATGGTATGTATCTGATATATATGCAGTAGGCTTGGCCTCAATATGCTTTTCTATGCTATACTTTTTATAGACCCAAGAGAGCACTAATCACAGTCTGAACCATTCTATTTGCAAAAAGTTACAAACATTTCTCCTAAATTACATTTTAAATGATCAGACTGGTATTTTTTATACTGCATATTTCACATTTGTTCTGACAATTGCAAATATCACATTCATTCATTTGCTTGTTTTTAAAGTTTATTTGCAACTCAGTGAACTCATCCATGTTGTTAACTTTATCATTTCTACTTTCAAATGAATGAAACAGCTTGTTTAGTTTATCCACAAACAAATCTAATAATCAAAAACCTAAAGTGTCTACTATATAAGCATACATTCTTTGTTTACAAAGTAGTTACTAACACACATTGCTATTTTTAGACACGTGTCCTGCAATATTAAGCCATGCAGTATTGAAAAAAATTGCACAATTCTAACAATGCAAAGTTAATGGGTAAAAAAAACGAGCTTATAATAGATAAAATATTTACCAATGAATATGTTTGCAAAGGTATACTTGTGGCAATACTTTATGAACTAAATAACAATTAAAGAAAATTTGTGAAGTGAAATTTATGTTGTAAAATTTGTAACTATTAAACGGATTTTAATGCATTCACCTTAAATATGATATGCCTTCATCTATTCCAACATGAAACAAGCCAATCACACATCAGGTCAATCCTTGCAAGCATGGCCATGAGAACCTACTGAAGTGCATACTCAGTGGTAAAGCTAGCTTTATTCTGAAAACTTGATGACATAAGCTAATTAGCAAATTTTTAGCTCATTACAGGATATGAAAAGTTTCATAACCACAGTAAAATCCCGAGGTAGATCAGCATTATACCTTGCTAAAATCACACACTATATACAGGTTGTATGTTTGAGCCACAATAACTTTCAAGTTCAAATAAAATGTACATATTTCAGTTGTTTCTCTTTCCTTCTGGTCCACATATCTTTTGTAATGCAGATGTCATTTTCCAGAACCATGCCACATGTGTGTTATTAGTACAAACAACATGGAGTTGTATTCAAACATTTCCATGCACAAGCACTGACATTTAACATCACTATCTTGAGAAATTAACTAGCGCAATCAGACTGATATGTTTGTATTAGAGATTTTAGTTCATTTGTGTTTACTTTCAATACAAATGTGATTTGATACTGAAAGGAGGAAAACTCAAATTTACTGATGCATGAATTTGTGAGTCATGCGTGTCAACTTGATTGATCTTATAAGTCTGTCATCAATTCATTCACTTGATTTGACTTCTTAAGACTTAGCATCCAATAATAACAAAACCATTATATGAATATTTGTGTAGGTCGAAGAAGATTATAATTCTCATGTATTAATGAAAGTTGCTATCACCTCCTCTACCACCCCCAGTCAGTGTTAACCATAATTTGTTTCCCTCACTATGCAGACCTGCCCAGCCCAAAAAGAACTTCTCAATAAGAGAGTCAAAATATTTCTATAAGTTAGACCAATTTTCAGAAAGGTGTAACTAAATATCATGAACTGTTATTTTTGCTGACCTAGAAACATGCATTCAAAATGTTTTAGTATTACTGTGCTGGGAAGGCAAACATTACATTCAACTAGAAGTTTGTAAAATACACTTAGACCTTAATTACCTCCAGTACAGATTCAGAAACTGCATTTCTAAATCTCCATGGAGCTCAAAGACTTTTTGCTAGATCTCTCAACTTGATGTAATCTTTGTTTTGTTTATTTTTGTTTCAATTTCACCTGGCAATGGCAATCATCTCCCCCACCACGAAACATACTCAAATCAACATGACATGCCCAATAAGCAGTTATTGCCCTTGCTGCAATTATTTTTCTGCCAAGAATCTGAATATTCCTTTTATACTTCTGTGCGGATGATTTAAACTTTTTAAGCAGCTTATTGTGCCTTTGTGTTTCTGTCTGCTGGATGCCATTTGCAGATGCTGCTGTAAGCAACAGCTTGATAATGCTGGCAGTGCATGAAAAATCTGAGAGTTTCAAAAATCTGAGATGCTCCTGTAAAATTATACTGGTTCTCATACTAACTCCACTGAATCACATATAAAACCTGGATCCAGATTAAACGCAGACATGCTAGTATCTGGATTTGACCACAATGATAATATTTTCAAAATTTTTGCTATTATGGTGTATGTCTGTAATTAAAGGGCCATTTCAATAAGACTTATAGTGAAACTTTAAGGATTGGCAAGTATGACTATCTCATGCCATCATTTATGCTATGGTTGATGTTTATGGACCCACCACTAGCAAGTTATTGTAAAAGAGGCGCACTTACATTGGACTGTCATTATTAAACCAATCAGTATACATACCTCTACTCACTGTTACAAACAGTGTGCATGTCTGTATTCACTGCTTCTCACTCTCTGAATAGACATCAAGCCCTTTATGTAAGCTGGTCCACCCATATTTAACCCATTTCATACTGGATATGATTGCAGTTGAACACTACATTTCATCTACCATTTGGGGGCAGTGTGCATTTAACCATGTAATACGTCATTATTTTATGTATACTCTTTGAACAGATGGAAATAAGAGCTGTCGGTACTCATATGATATATCAAGCAGTGACAACGCGAGTTTAAAAAAACAAACATTCAATTAAAAAATTTAATTTTACAATGGAGAAATCACAATGGTGGTCAGTATTGAAAAGCCCAATGATGTTAGTGATATACTTGCTGAATTAGTTGAAAACACAGGCTATTTCATGTGGGAAACTGACACTGTAGGTAGTGGGAATCATTGTCATTACTTCATCAAAATGAACAGAGTTGATGATTACTGGTTAACTGAAAATTTTATTTCTAACACGAATTTAGAGTTTTAATGTGTGGAGATAATACTGAAGCCACAAGTGATAGCAGTTATGTGGATGCCAATTTAATGAAAATATAGATCATTTCGTAACGAAAATTGCTGTTTTATGATTTGTAGATCGTCCTTTTGGCATGAAAGATATGAACCAAGATGATGATAACCAGTTAGAAGAAAATCTATTCCAAAACTACATTTAACATCTGGAGATCAAAATGGCAGACAAGACTGAAGTGGCAAGTGATGGCAGTGATGTGGATGCTGATTTTGATGAAAATATAGAATCTTTTGCGAGAAGAATTTAGAAGTGAGGATCTTGATCTTAAATTGAATTGAGTGGATGATAACCAGTAATTGGTATTTTGATTTGGAAACAGACAAAGATGACGATTTTGATGGTTTTCAAGCTAATTGGAAATTTTGAGATCTTTACTGCTCAAAAAGTCTGAGTACATACCAGGGTTGGATGTTTGCATAATTATATGACATATGAAATTTTACAGCATTCCTGGAAATGGACCAAAATAAACCCATCAAATCACTGATATTTTGACATTAGAATTCATTATGGAATAAAATTAATGAAACAAAATGAACAGCTTTGTCGACTTTACAGTAAGGATCTGTTCTGCATATTCTCCAATTTTTATGTGACAAATTTGTTTAAATAAAACTATGATAACCTTTGACATTCTTGATGGATTTTTATTATTTCTTAACCATCTTAAACAGCATAAAATTCCTCACAGCTCCAACACTTACATACAGGATGCAGAATGAATACAGCAGACAGAAAAACTGTATGGAAAGTCATAATAAAAATGTAAAACATGATGTTAGTTAACTTGACTTTACTTTCAAATGAATTTATTTTAAATCTGGCAATTTTGAAATAAAAATTATATGACTTTAAAGGAAATTTCATGCTTTTTAAAACAGTATATAAGTTTGAAAATTTATTTGAAAAACTTGTCCTGCAAAGCCAGACTGACAAATGTCACTACATTCGCTGATATACAACTTACTGAAAAAGTTTCCAGTTCTACATAACTACCTGATTGGGTTTTAAGAAAATGGTTAAAATATTTCCCTCAAAAAATAACATTCAAGAATGCTTACAACGTGGGTCAATGACCTCCTCCACACTCCAAAAGACTCGGTTATCCTTGACATTTGGGTTACATGTGACCTCCAGTTGCTCCCAACCCCTGAAATGAACTCAGGGAGTTAGTATGTGAATAGGAGAAAACTCCACTTACTATGTAAAACAAAATCCATGGGACATTATACATACTACTGTATATACTTGCTTATTATAAGTCGAGTCATACTGCAAAAAACAAAGATCCACAGCTGCCATAGAATAATGTGCCTGCAGATCAGGGTCTATGTCGTTTGTTCTACTGATTACTCATAACAAACTGCACAGACCCAGATCTGCTGGCACATTATGTGAAATAGATGATACAGGCCATACATACAGTTCATTATAATTCACCCATAAAATTAACTGAAAACCTGACTCCAGGCCCAAGAATCTGGAATGAAGTAGAATCCCCATCCACAGACACATGACATGTATCCCCCTATCCCCAAACTGAGAAATATATAGAACTGTACAGAGACCTTTATATCTGACCTTATAACACCCGCATCAGTAGTGAAATTTATATCCCATGATAAACATTTATCCTGTCTGATGTCAATTTATCCATGGCAGTAATAGATTGTACCAGATTACACAATTTCAACCAATGGTCATGCATCTAAGAAAAACCCGACTGCTTCATGTTACCTTGACATTTGATCTCCTTGACCATCAATTTCTAAGGATCTTTTTCCCTGTGAGTTAAGAATCTTTAGGAATTCAATATAAGACCATTTCTACTTTTTAACTGCTAAGTGTTTAAACCATCTCTGATATTCTTGAGTGAAAATATTTTCAAATTAGGCACTCTCACAGCCACATTGATGTAAGACCTGTACCATTTTCATAATACATATCATAAGGAGCCATAAATTCTGATGGAGTAGCATTATCAAGATTTTCAAGATGGCTGTCAAGGTGGCTATATTGGATATTAAATCAGCACCATATTCACATAGGGCCATCTAGACATCATGAGACATCTTTTGTGAAAAAAACCTGTTATTACCCATTCAAGAAGAGTAGCAATAAAAAAAGATTTTCATGATGGCAGATGTGGCAGCAAAACTGGATACACTGGTCAACAGTGAAATCATTACTGACTTGAAAAGGCCCTAATCTGTAGTATTTTGGTGTGCCGAACACGAATATAACCGTGAAAAATTTGTATTGGCTCTCGTTTTGAAGATATTCATATACCTCATTTTCTATGTTTCACTGTGTAAATTTCTCCAGTAGGACTGCAGCAACATCCGGAATAATGATGTAACATTGCATAATACCATCATGCTCACATCATCCACAGTTGATTGCATCATTTTCTGATGCAATGCAATACTAATGCCATGCGGCTGCTGAAGTAAGTTGACGTCAGCAGTGTACTATACATGTGTAGGCCTATTATACTAATGCCAGGCGGCTGCTGAAGCTGACGTAAGCAGTGTACTATATAAAGCCCAATCAGATAGGTTCAGCATTTAAAATATTTTAGACGTTGTGCGAGACAGTTCAAGCTACTGTTACATAAAACTTATTATTTTATCCATTTACGTACAATAAAGAACAGTAATGCCTCGAAAGTGTGTTAATACCGCGGACAATTTTTGCTATATTTGTGGGGAAGTGACATTTGCCAACCAGAAGAAAAGTATCAATTCTCAAGTGAAGAAGGCATAAAATCTTTACTTCGGATGCAAGGTTGGTGACCAAGACAAGCCTTGGGCTCCACATATATGCTGTGCTACATGTACAACACAGCTTTCACAGTGGTTGAATTGCAAAAGGTCATCAATGCCGTTTGCAGTCCCAATGGTGTGGAGAGAGCCAAGCAACCACCTAAATGACTGTTACTTCTGCTTGGTTCCTCCTCTTTCCGGCGGAATAACGAAGCGAAAGAAGTCGAGAATAGTCTACCCAAACATTCCGTCTGCATTGAGACCAGTTCCACATGGTGAGGGACTTCCTATTCCAGAACCTCCAGCAGAATATTCTCTTGATTCATCTGACGAAGACAAAGGTGAGTCGACCTGTTCTTCTCCTGGTCCATCAGCATGCAGTGATCCAGATTTTCACTGTGGTGCATCATCAACCCCACACAGAATAACACAGGAAGAACTAAATGACCTGATTCGTGATTTGGACTTATCAAAGAACAAGGCAGAATTGCTAGGATCAAGACTCCAACAATGGAATCTTCTAGAAGAAGATGTCACAATTACTGCATATCGAAAGCGCCACCAGCAATTGGAGCCTTTCTTCAGAAAGGAAAGTAATCTGATATTCTGTTCCGATATTGAGGGCCTCATGAATGCTTTAAAAATCACTCATGACCCACAAGAATGGAGACTATTTGTGGACTCTTCAAAACTGAGTCTCAAGGCTGTGCTTTTGCACAATGGAAACATTCTTCCATCTATTCCAGTAGCGTATGCTGTCCACATGAAAGAGACATACGATAACTTAAGGCAGCTACTGAATTCCATTGAGTATAACAAGTACAGCTGGCACCTCTGTGGTGATTTGAAGGTAGTTGCCCTTTTAATGGGACTGCAGCAAGGATATACAAAATACATGTGTTTCTTATGCGAGTGGGATAGCCGAGCAAGGGAAATGCACTACATGAGGAAGGAATGGACTCACAGGCAGAATGTAGCCATTGGAGAGAAGAATATCCAACACCCAGCTCTGGTTGAGGCTCAGAAAATCTTGCTACCACCCCTTCACATCAAACTAGGTTTGATGAAGAACTTCGTGAAAGCCATTGACCGGACTTTGCCAGCATTCCGATACCTGCATGAAAAATTCCCTCGACTCAGCGAAGCAAAGATTAAAGAGGGAGTTTTTGTGGGTCCTCAGATTCAAGAGCTTTTCAAAGATGACCGGTTCAACAACTTGCTGGAAGGTGACGCGAAACAAGCATGGAATGCTTTTCGCCTAGTTTTTACAAACTTCCTCGGAAATGTTAGGGCAGAAAACTATAAGGAACTAGTAGAAGACATGTTGATGAAGTATAAGAAACTTGGCTGCAATATGTCTCTAAAGATTCACTTCCTTCATTCCCATTTGGATTTCTTTCCTAGCAACTGTGGTATTGTTAGTGATGAACATGGCGAACGTTTTCATCAAGATATCGCAACAATGGAACAAAGATACCAGGGAAAATGGTCCACTACAATGCTGGCTGACTACTGCTGGACACTCCTCAGAGATGCTACCGAACAGCTGTACAAGAGACAGGCGAAGAAATCTAAGATGTAGTCAATGACTTGATTTTTTATAGGTAGGCTATTACAGTTGACCTTTTACTATTGGAATGCATTTCGTTATGTAAACATTAATTTCTTGCAGATTACAAAAAACTAGAGCCAATTTTGCAATTTGACTGTCATATTCGTGTTCAGCACATAAAAATTGATAAGAATTGACTAATTTTATTTCAGTAACATGACTTTTGTAAAAATTTGTTGTCCAGTGATATCTGAGCAGCACCATTTCCATTTCGGACCAACCCTGACCTTGGGAAGAATGTGTATATTATGTTTCATGGCAATCCTCCAAGTAATTTAGGAGGAGTAGTGATAACAAACATGTGCTAATGGATGAATGGATGACAGGTCATGCTATAAATTCTTCTGATCTATGACCAGTAGAGCTAAAAATGATGCCTATGTCTTTCAAACTGCCAAACAGTTCAGCAAAAGCTAAATGTGTTAAAATCTGTTATCACACACCTTCACTGTTTTCTGCAGGGTAGCTTCTATGATGGAATTTACTAGCAACTCTGTCTAGGTCCCTTAGGGTGGCAATTTATTTAGACACTTTAAACAGAAATGAGAATTTCAAAGATTTTCTATGAGACAGGTATTCAAATTTCTGAGATGACAATCCAGTTTACTCCTTTGAGAAAAAATACTTACCCTATCATAATATTTTAGGAGAACATTCCACTGCTTTCCAATTTCAGCCTCAATCAAGCTAATAAAATAATTCACCGCACCTTGCTTAATATAAAAAGTGCTAGCAATTCTGCTTGCTAAGATGGAAGCCAGGCAAAAGTTGTTTTCCCTTTAATAGAGGTAATGACACTAGATCTCACCAAATCCTATCAATCATCAATTATTACTGGAGCAGGTGTGGATGCTCATCCTGGGATGATATAACCACAGGGAGGGCTTGAGAGGGTGTGCCCATAGGTGAATATTATTTAAGAAACATGGTTTCTTTTTTAAATACTTTACCCTATCATAAAACATTAGGCGTATGTGGAGGAGGTGGAAGTTATATCCCTTTACCCCTAAGCTGGTCCTGACTTGGTCACCTAATATATGCAATTCTGGTTAGTGGCTCATGTGAGACATGGATTAGGGTTAGCACACAGTCAATAAAAGAACACAGTTTAGATGGTAATAGTTTTTTCATCCCCAAATTCCAGTGGAAGCAGAGTATGCTGCATTCTTATGAAGCTAAAAATTGACCTGGAAAGTTAGTATGATGCACAGCAGATATAGGTCACATCAAGCTGAACAAAGTCCTTTCGAATGAAAGGTCTATGAGGTAATATCTGGAGAATGTTGTTTCTGACCTCCACCACATGAAATAAATGATATTAGCTGGGGAAAAGCTGCACTCAAATACTACCATAATGTTGATTGCCCCATCCTTGTGAGCTGATTGCATAAGAAATTCATCTTGTATTGGTTTGGTTTCCAGTAGGCTGAGCAGATAATCCAACAGATCCAGGATGACAGGGCCTGAGCAGAAATATCTTCCCTTTGTTCTGTGTGGCAAGAAGAAGCAAAACCTCCCTTTTTTATCAATTCATCGTACTTCAGGTAACACTTAAATGGCTCAACAGCCCTTGGAACAAAGTGTCCAAAGAAGATAGCCATTTCAACACCAAAAAACTGATTTCCTATGAGGGTGAGCATTTTGTTAGCTGGTGCTATCATGAGAAAACTTTAACCAACTGCAGATCATATGGGTTGATCAATAATTGTGAATTTTACTGATTGTGCATGCTGTGGGTAGAGTAACAGATTTTGTACAAGATATGGGTCTGAGAAGCTATCAATAATGGTTCAAATGGTTGTCTTGTTCAACCTTGTCAAAACTCAAAGTACATTTCATTTTGGGTAAAGGATGAAGGCCTCCATTCAAAAGAAGTCAAAATTGGCTAAAAAAAAGATCTTTGTACTGGCCAATGTCCACTCTTCCATGACAGTGAAGGAAGTTAGCTTTTTGTGGTATAGAGACTCTTAAACAGAGGTGTGTTTCTGGCAAAACCATGGGAAGAAAACTTGCACAGGTTTTCAAAGTGGAAGACATTCATGCCTAAGCAATTCTGTAAACTACTTGTTCAAAGTTCTGTTTTTTTCTTGTTCGATATGAGCCATGTATGAAGGTTCAGTATTTTTGGATTGGGATGAAAAACCTGCATGTGCAGTTGTTTCAGCAAGAGAGGAGAGGGCACGATTCTCATGGTAGTCCTTGCTATATTCAGGTCACGATTTTTCCCACTTCAGGGTGACAATTAAGTTTAGTTGGCACCCAGATTGCCATGCTTTCTACAAGACTCTGAGAATCAAAGGAGGAAGGGGAAAGGCATATGTAGTAAGACTGTTCCAATTCAGGAAAAATATACTAACTACCAAGGCTTTCATGTCTGGGACAAGCAAGGTGAAAGTTAGGAACTTGGCATTCAACCTTGTCACAAAAAGGTCCACATGATGTTGTCCCCTGTAAGGTCAGATTCAACTGAAGACTAAGGGGTAAATGAACCATTCAGTGTGGCTCAGCTGGTGCCATTGGGACTGAGACCACTATAGGACATTCAGCCTACCTGGGATGTGGGTGACTTGAATGTGGATTTGTTGACAAAAATAACAGCACATTAGTCCAAGCCAGAAAGCTGAAGCCTGGTGTTTTGGTTTCCTCGTGTATTCTGATGAACTTCAGGCCACTGTCTGATAGAATATGAACACTATTCCTGCTATACTAAAAAGGCATTCACTATGTGAGACTTATGTGCATGGAGTGCTTCAAAAGGGTCAAATAGCTGTTCATTTCCTTAAAAGAGTTAGAGGTTAGCATCAAAGCCAGTTGTTCTGGTGTCCATTCAGACTGTGATTTGTAGCAGTTGATCCGTTAGTGGGATGCTGGCTGTAAGCCAAGTGATGTTCTGCTATTTTCTGAGAGGATACCTCATATTGTCTGAAACTTTAACTTGTGACCTCGCAAGCAAAATTCTGGATGTCACTGGGATAGACAGATCTGCAAAGGTTTCATCAGCATGATGTGACTCAAATTGAGAAGATGCAGGTAAGATGATTCAGGTGACCAAGAAATTCCAGGGCTGGAATTGACTCTCCAAGAGAACAGAAAACACTAACAAGATGATTTACAATATGTGTCCCTCAAGGACACAAATTCTTTTCAAGGTTTTGAACTCCATGTGCAGATGAATGGAAAGCTGGGAAGAAATTAGATAAATACTGTCTTTATTGACAAGATGTCCATGGCAAAGCATTAGTAAACACAGGACTTTATGTAGCTGCCTGATATGTTTGTAGAATGTTGTCCATGTGATTTGATAAGGTAGTTTTGAAAAGTGACACTATTGTGTCCATGATTTTGTTTGAAGAAACAGGGACTGAGATGTAGACCAAAATGGAGTGCCCTAAACTGGTACATGACATCCTGAAAGCAAACTTCAGGAGAAGACCCATGAATGGGAGCATGAAGGTTTGCATCATGGAGGTCTAGACTGACTGCAAAATCACACTCCTAAATGTGACTCAGAACTGAACATGGCATCTTGATTCTGGTCTTCAGAGTTACAAATGTGTTAGTCTGGAGAGCTTGGATCTATGCCTGGCTGGAGCTTGCTATTGTCGTTTGGAAGAAAGAAAAGTATGAAGTAAAATCCCATTGAGTTTGAGTTGTGAACAAACTCAGCTGGAGTTTTTTTTTCTCCTGCAGAATGTTGGTTTTGTAAAGATCCCTTGAAATGGGTAGGGTTGTTTAATGTGATCGTGATATAATTTGAGATAATTTGTAAGACCCATGGGTCATCTAGGGGAGAGTCCTAATCCATATTAAAGTGTTGATAAGTTCATCCAACCAGGATGCTAGAAAATGGTGACACAAGAATGGTGTCATTTTCTACAGGAAGATGGGTCAAAACAGGTTCTTGTCTCCTTGAGTTTTAACATTTCTGGCTCTCAGAAACTGGGCCCTTGCTTATAAATGGGCTTGGAAAAGGTTTCCCTTGTATCTTTGATTGATCCTTCCTACATCTCTGGTTTATCAGGAAATGAAGGTCTGTCTCTTTGGTGGCCTGTTTCCTGACCTCTAACTGGATGTGGAAAATGAGGTTGGAAGATAGAAACTGCCATCAGAGGATGGCCTTGTAATAGTCTTTTAACAGCACAGACATGGATAGGAATAAATCTTTAACTGTGAACAGGAGAAAAAAAAGCAGCAGGTATTGCACTGGAGAGTGGATGTTGACATGTCCTGTTGAAAACACAATCTATATGTAAGACTGACTCCCAGGTGTGCATGTTAGTGGGGTTCTCATTGGAAAGGTCAAGATTCTGTTCATATTGGTGAAATATAGCCACTGAGACCATACTGATCATTGGGCCAATCACTATGACACTGCAAATGAACTGTTGCATACAGTGAGACAATTTCTGGCCCATAAATACAGAGGAAAGTTTTGGCATTCCCAGCCTCTGATCAGGGTTCACACACTTTTGAAACAAAAACTTCCAGCTTTCCAAGCATTTTCCTGGGTGAAATTGATCTTTTCAAGGATCACCTATGACCTTTACTGAATCAATAAAAAATATTTTGGTTTCGAAAACATTCATTTTCAAAATCAAAAGCAGAATGATAAATTTGCATGGAACTCATTTCAATTTATGGACTAAAAATGTTCTCTTTTACTCAGCTTAACTGCATATGTTGGTAAGAAGGAAGTCTTCTCTGCAAGGGTTGTTTAAATTTGGACAAAAGGTCTTTAAAAATTATATACCCTGTGATACAGCAAAAGTCAGAATTTTTTAACAGTTGCTGCTAAAGCAAGCCAAAAGATGCAGCTTGGGAGGAATGGATTTAAGAGATGTATTCTAATGTATTATGATTGGGTAACATATTTTATGAAGAGAATACAGTCTAGTTCCATATAATGCAAAGAACACTCTGTAAAACTAAAATTATTGGATTAATATACCATATTTACCAGCAAATAACACTGACCCAGATTTGCCAGAATGTAAATCATAAGTAGCTAAACAAACAGTTAGTGAGAGTGAGTTATGCAATGGCAGAGCTGGGTAAATGCTCTCTGCAGAAGAGTGATTTTTTAACAGGAAAATTTGTTTGATTAATAAAATTTGTTTGAATAAAAGTCATAACAATAATACTTCCAGATAGGAATCTTCCTCACCACATATAAAGTTACAATGAATGAAAAACAAAAATTAACACGATCAATCCTTACTGAAATATAATCTTAACATACCATTTAGGCAGCTTTTTGTCGTGGGAAAAGAGAGCACATTTCACATGGTAATGAATCAGTCTCAGTTTAGATCTCACAGTCTGGATGGGGCTCCCCTGGGGTGCACCAACTACCTCAATCTGCCAAACATCATTGGCATCACCAATACCATCCTGGAACAGAAGAGAAGGAAGAAATAAAAATAAAGGTAAAGTAGCTTTGATGAGGAGAAAAAGAAAACTAGTGTGGCATTTTTATTGTAAATTATCTTTCTCTGAAAATACCATCCTGATCACATTGATTTCCACTACCTCCAAAATTACTCCTTCCCAGAAAGAAATCAAAGCATGTGTGTGTGTGTGTGTGTGCGTGCATGTGTGTGATTTGGATTTTTAACGTAGTTTTATATACAAAATCAGTCATATCGCTACCACATGCTCCTTTCTTATTTTCCCCATAGAATGTCGCAAGAAGATCTAAGTTACAATTTCCAATGACTGTTTTTCTTCCTTTAGAACACTTGACAGTGAACACATTCCTAGAGATCTGAAAACAACAGCACTTGAGTGGAATCCTTTTGGAACTCTCATTCACATTTGCAGAATCGTTTTTCTTTTTATTTTGGTTCTTTCATCTGATGCAGTCTTGATGTCACTGTATGACAGCTTTGAATCCATGTACACAAATTCAATACCGTTTTTCAATAATTTCAGCAAGTGTTCTGTCTGGTAGTATGATTTATCAATTTTGGCTTTATTTGTAACCTCAAGAACACTTTCCAAAGCAGCAGGTGCAACAGCTATATCCAATTTCTACTTTTAAAATGCAAGGTTCAGCTGCATAAATGCAGGTATAACGTCCATCAACATGTGAATGGTGGAAACAAATCAAAGTTATTATTTTCTTAGAATTGTATTTCCTTCTCACTTGGCTGGTGGTAATATGCAACAAGTGGTTTCCATGAAAAGTAAACAGCATGTTTCCATGACAAGTAAACAACATGTTTCCATGACAAGTAAACAGCATGTAATATCATTATAAAAGCAACTGAATGAATCTCATAGACTTCCTTTAGTTAAGCCTATTCATATTCTGAAAGTGTCTTATCTGTCCTTGACTGTACTGTTGTATCTTTGGATCTTTTGAAATAGTCTAACATATCAGTTAATGTTTCTTGGATAGACACTTCTATGCATGATACATATCAGTTAATGTCTCTTGGAATGATACTTCTATGCATGATACATATCAGTTAATGTCTCTTGGAAACACTCTCTATGCATGATACATGTCAGTTAATTTCTCTTGGATATACTCTTCTATGTGTGATACATATCAGCTAATGTCTCTTGGATAGACTCTTCTATGCATAATACATCACAGTTAACGGCTCTTGGAAAGACTCTTCTATGCATGATACATATCAGTTATTGTCTCTTAGATACACTCTTCTATATATTATACATCACAGGTAATGTCTCTTGGAATGACTCTTCTATGTGTGATACATGTCAGTTAATGTCTCTTGGATAGACTCTTCTATGCATGATACATCAATAGTTAATGTCTCTTGGAAAGACTCTTCTATGCATGATACATCAATAGTTAATGTCTCTTGGATAGACTCTTCTATATATTATACATCACAGGTAATGTCTCTTGGAATGATTCTTCTATGCATGATACATGTCAGTTAATGTCTCTTGGAAAGACTCTTTTATGCATGATACATATAACTTAATATCCCTTGGAATGACACTTCTATGCATGATACATGTCGGTTAATTTCCCCTGGAAAGACTCTTCTAAGCACAATACATATCCGTCAATGTCTCTTGGATAAACTCTTCTATGAAGGATGCATTTTAAGCCTAGACTGGCTCCCTGTCTCAAGAATAATATATCTGCATACCTAACATCAGGAGAGGGTACTGGCCTAATTGTAAGCCTTGAAATATTAGGAGATATAAGGAATATGCAATTATTTCCTGATAAACAATTTCACTATAGTATATATAATATGGGGAATCAGGAAAAGAGGCAGGCTCAGCATATGAGCAATTAGAAAAGATTGTTAGATGGATTATATTTATTTTCATTAAATCAATCATTGAGAACTTAGGATGTATTAAGATACTTAATGATTGGCTGGCACAAACCTATCAAAGAATAAAACCTTGATTGGCCCCTTCTAAGAGAACCCTTAATGAGCTGTAAAAGAATAAACCTGCATTGGCCCCCTCTATGAAAACCCTTCAGATGCTGCAAAAGAATAAAACCCTGCATAGATCCCTCTCTATAAGAACCCTTAAGGAGCTGCAAAAGAATAAAACCCTGCATTGGCCCCCTCTATGAGAACCTTTAAGGAGCTGCAAAAGAATAAAACCCTGCATTGGCTCCCTCTATGAGAACCTTTAAGGGGTTGCAAAAGAATAAAATTTTCTTGCACTTCGTGGGCATGTTGGCAGTTTTGTTTGATTCAGCCAACATTGTGGGTAGAGAAAACTGAAAGGATGGAAGGAAATCACATCATTCTAAACTAATACAACTTTGTAGCCACATATATGTGTTCAAATGGTCAAACTTGGTATATGCAGACTGAGATAAATTTGTGACAATTTACCTTTATTTATACAACTGTTCTCAAGGAGCAAGCCAAAAAAATGCATGCAGTCATACTAATAATAAAATTGTATTGTAAGTGTCTTCTGTGAACAACTATATTCATGCACAATCTAAGCATTTTTTATTTTTTACTCACAGTCCCATATCCTGAGACCTGGAAATGCCTTTTGGTGATGGGTGCAGGTTCATGATGACTATGCAAGTTCCTTTTTGTTCTGTTCAAAAAATAAAAAAATCAACTTATTAAACATTGGTTCTGAGGAACATGCTATCTTACTGCATGTAATGCTATCAAATACTCACTGTATCCAGCTTGTATATTGTGCTATCAAATATTCACATTGTATCCAGCTTGTATATTGTGCTATCGAATACTCATGCTGTATCCAGCTTGTATATTGTGCTATCAAATACTCACTGTATCCAGCTTGTATAGTGTGCTATCAAATATTCACACTGTATCCAGCTTGTATACTGTGCTATCAAATACTCACACTGTATCTAGCTTGTATATTGTGCTATCAAATACTCACACTGTATCCAGCTTGTATAGTGTGCTATCAAATACTCACACTGTATATATCTTGAATGTTTATGCTATCATCTAACTACATATATCTGACTTCCAAAATCATAGGCAAAAAACATTTGAACAGAAATTTAAAAATGGCATCAACACAGTCACAATTGCCACCAAAACTGTAATATCTAAGTATTGTGATATATATATGTAAGAAACAAAAATGAACATATGCAAAACAATAAGAGCTATTAATGATGGGTGCATCATAAAGTGTCACCACTCAATATATCATGTTTGTTGGGCTTCAGCTGGAGGAACTTGTGTTGGGAAAGTAAATTTAGAAGAAGATGGCATTCTAGGACTATGACTCCTATAACTAAAATGATCACTTGGCATGCATGAAACACCACTCTTTCAAGGACTCTTCAATATAAGCAACATACCATGTAAAGATAATAAGTTGATCAACAAGGTACTTAACTCTATAGAAAATGGTGCAGATGCTACAAAACCCATAAAGAAACACTGAAGTCTATGAAACGCTGTTCATATCAAATTGCAACAAAATATTTTTTTTAAATAGCTCTTTAACTATGCAAACTGAATGCCTCATTTTATGCAAATATATGAATTTCACAGGAATGATCCATTGCCAGGTTTAAAAAAATGATGTAGATGAGACAAATCCAATAAGAGGCACATCTAGGTCTAAGAGACAACATTCTGACTAAATTCCATCTGAATATGTTGAATATATTTTGAGCTATGCTAACTGCAAACATGATTCAAAGTTTCCATGTGAAGAAGAAAAAAAATATCTGCTTGACAAGGGGCATAACTCTGATGAAAATGTAGCTAACAAGACAAAACTTGTGAAAGGCAAAGGTAAGTCTCTGAGACAAAGTTCATAAAGAATTCAATCTGAATACATTTAAACAGTTCTGAAGCTGTGTTGGTTACAAGCAACATATCACGTTAAGAAATGAAGTTAACTGCCTGGGGCCATAACTCTCCAAAATAGAGTTGATGAGACAAAGCCCACAAAAGACACATACAGGTCAACAAGTTAATGTACACACAAAATTGCATCAGAATATGTTGAATGGTTATCTATGCTGGTTACAAGGATCTGCTCTAATGGAGATTTTCAACTGATCAAAAAATGCCAGTAATGCCATCAAAATTGGACCTAAAATGACAAAACCTTTAAATGGCACATCAATGCCTAATAGGCAATTTAAATACACACTGGAATTTAATTATATGTATTGAGCTTTGATGGTTACAAGAAATACATAGATGGATGGATGGAAAATAGGATTGCTTTAAGGCTTCTTCATATCAATGCAGGATGTGCATTAAGTGTTAAAAAAGTCCATAAATTATGTTTCCTCAGCTATTAATTGTTTGGTCCTTACATTAAACATACTGTATTATTTATTCATTTATAGGTCAAGTAAAATTACAAAACACAAACTCATCTGCCATCACATAATGCATTGGCAGATCAGGGTTTATATTGTTTGTTCTACTGTTTATCTCTAACTAGCACCATAGACCCAGATCTGCCATGTACTATGTGATGGCAGATCTGGGCTTGTGCATTTTGCAGTTGGACTCAACTTAAATCAAGTATATATGGCAAAGAGCAGTAGATAAATACAGTAAGTATTCTATTTAAAGTATAAACCAGCACAAGTACACATTTCTAAAATTATTACCTTCAATAATATTTCCTTAAAGAATACAACGGATCTAAAATGCTAGATTAAAAAGCACTGAATATTCCAGAAACTCTAATAATGCTGACAAAATGAAAATGTCTTTTCTTTCCAACATGGTAAAGTACATCAAATGCTATTTCATAACAAATCACAAGTCTTTCACAGAACATGGTGTCTTGTCTGCTTGCATGTGTTAATGTATCATTTGAATTGGACGTGCACAAACATTACATAAAATGTTAAAAATGTTGAAACTGCTGTAATCATCAGTGTACCTATATCTCGCCATGCTCGTGCAGATAAGACAAAATAATATCACAAAGGTTGTTAAATATAAGGTATCTGACAATATCGATGGTGTAATTATATAATGGACAAAATATAAATCATGATAAGCACAACAGTCTTGCATTACTTTCAACAAAAATATTTCAAGTTCTCAACATTTTTCAGGACTGTATAAATTGGTTATTCCACTGCCCAGACTAGTTTTAACTCTCTGTTGGACAAGCACCTGATGAGGAAGGAGTTTAATCCCTGGCAACAAGTACAATTTTTCAACAAAAATAAAAGAAAAAAGTTTTGGTCTAAGGTGACACTGTTGACACTGGGAAAAAAATATGCCTATGTCCATCTGTCTGGTAACATTGACAAGAAGAGCTAAGGAGACATTTTTTCATGCTGACAATAAACTTTTACTCATGATGTCAAATATGAAGGAGCATTTAGTTTTATTTTCTCTCATTCATTTTGTTTCTGAACTGTACTGAAGATGCTACCTACGCGATATGTTCTAAGCGAATGAGATCACCATTCTTCACAAGCTGGGGAAACCCAGTTACATCAGGCTCTTCTGTTGCTTGTTTCATCCTCCATACATTGTTCTCATCTTTGTGACTATATGTGGTGACCTACAAAAAAAATTCATTGTGTACATGTACATGTAAATACAGGTATTTTGTTGATCATGTATTTTCCACTTAGCCACGGCTTGGTTATTTATTAACTATTAAATATATTCATAACACACTCACTGCAACCAGAAAACCCCTTTTGCTTATTGATTCATTCAAAATGCAGGTGATCCATTTTTAAGCTCGCTTAGTCTGTCAGAAAATGCAGTGTAATCCTACCAAGGCTAGCATTTCCAAGTTATTACTTTCAAAAAATTATAAATAGATTATACACCTCATTTTATTCTGATATCTGTTACTACAATAATTGCTAATAAGCATAATTCTTGTGGAAAAATGCCTGTATTAGTTTAAAATTTACTACACGATGATATGTGACAAACTACCAATTTTGTCTAGTAAAATATGTTTTCCTGACATCATAGCACATTCGGTGCAACCAGAAAACCCCTTTTGCTTATTGATTCATTCAAAATACATGTGATCCATTGTTAAGCCCGCTTAGTCTATCAGAAATGCAATGTAATCCTACCAAGGCTAGCATTTCCAAGTTATTACTTTCAAAAAATTGTAAACAGATTATACACCTCATTTTATTCTGATATCTGTTACTACAATAACTGCTAATAAACATAATTACTGCAGAAAAATGCCTGTATTAGTTTATTTAACAATTACTACACAATGATATGTGACAACTACCAATTGTTTTTTCTAGTAAAATATGTTTCCTGCCTTCAAGATGGAACCTCATATGGTGCAGATTGTGAAAGTTGGTTCAATGGTCAAAGGTTCAGCCCCCATATAGATCACATGATCATTGTAATGGAACCCTAAGATTAAGATGTCTGCTGATGCACTGTGCAGATCCAGCAAGTGAAGGAATTCTGGGATGACTGTTCCATATAATCAATGACTCCACCATTGTACTAATTCAATTCTCTTTCCAAGGGGAAACAACTCTATTTTAATTATAAAGTTCCAGACCAAGATAACTAAAATCTTTCTATCATTCAATGTATGAGATGTCCTTGTTGACAATGCAACTAAGATGAGAACAAGAAGGAGGGTAACAAAAGTGATATCATGTCTTGCTGCAGGATATAACTAGCCTGTTCCTTTGTAGCTTGTAGTTTTTGAATGCAAATCTCAGGACTTTCTGGAAGCCATGAGTGGGGTTGTGAAGTCACACCTCTGCAAGTTCATACTGATTGCGTAATCTCCTCAATGGATGGAATTTAGAACCTTTGTTGCATTCCACTGTGAACCAAAGAGCATAAAAGAGTTGACTGAATGCACTTGGGTTGATGAACAAAGTGCATCAGCCATATTTGTAGATGAAGGAGCACTAGGTAAAGGAGACGGTGTACAAAAGTGATACAGAGTACCTTGGAAACCATTTGTTGGGTCCACATGTCATCATGGCAAATCTTCCCCATTCAGCATTGAATGACTGGAGTCTTCCCCCTACTGGGATCTGTGATAATGGGGGGGGGGGGGCATGAAAGTGCTATCATCTAAAATAGAGAGGGTTACGTGGACAGAAATGCTGACAAAAATGATTGACCTCCCTTGCCTCTTTTCAGGAGAACTATGGTTTTCAATAGTTGTAAATTCAGTAGGACTGCTTCTCAGTCAACTGTGTCAAATGAACATCCCTGTGATCATCTGTTGACTGCCTTGCAAATCCCTCTGTTGTAGCTGAGACTATGAAGGGTGGAAAGAAGATATTCTTGGTGTCTTGCTTGTGAATTCTGTCAACCTGATCATTTAAGAGGAGACCAGATGATTAGGGTTGCAATCCATGCATGTCCAACAAGACTTGAGGTGGGAAAAGGTAGGATGTATTCCACCTACTGAAAGATTGTCACAGATACTAGATCTAATGCTGATCCCATAAGGCACAATGCTATGAATCAACTGATGGGTATATAAATGGAAAATGTGGGGAGGAGTAGAACTACCAACTAGAATACAAGGGAAGGCATCTGCAAGAAAAAGTGTCCAAAGATGCTTGGGACTTGTAATTGATGATGTAAGCAACCCAAAATGTCAGTAACTCTGTCTTGTTGTGAAAGTAATTAAAAGTAGATTCTTCCTTAGTCTATGATCACCTGACGTTGGAACTGTAGACCAGACGGTTGTTTTAGAGGAATGAAGAGGACACAACTCCAATGACAGTGGGTGGTAAACTTCTCAAGTCCAGGCCTGTAAGGCTTGGTCTTTACAAACCATAGTAACATCTAATAATGAAGAGGGAACTTGAGAGCCAGTTGTCATCATAGATCCCATTACTTCCAGGCTATTACTAAGTAGAGGCTCTCTTTGAATGGCAAAGACCTGAGAATGAGTGAGGAGACATCTTTATGAAAGTGATGCACCAATTTGGACATCATATGCTAGAAGTGTCTCAAGGTACTATGCATGTAAATTGATCCATGACAGTGCTGCCTATATACATCACCCACAGTAAGTGCCTAGTGACACTGTGCAGGTTAGACTGATCTATAAGAGTGCCTGTATAAACCATGCATTGTCTGCAAGAAGTGCTTAGGCTTACACTGTTGTATACCTTAGTTCATGAGTTGGGTTCTTGGGTACTGAGGCACTATGGTGGGCACTGTATGCAGGAAGTGCCTAGCTGCAGAACATGAGTCTTGGAATTGGACAAATTTTTTCTTTTGGTGGCTGATATTGTATGATCAATTGTGGATGAAGCCCATTATGATTAGAGTTATATAGCCAAGTCCAATCGTGAAGGAACATGGCCATCTTGGCTGGTATTATGTCTAGTTCTTGAGGATGGGATGGGGTAAAGGATATTGATATACATAGCAAGTCTGTAATTCTTATATGCGAGATGGTAACTTAGGCTTTTGTTGCTCTCTATCTTGCTCCCCAGTTAATGGTATGGTTTACTGAACCTTTATGTGCAAGTTGATATCTTCATCCCTCCAGATATGCTTCTGCTATTTCTCTGCAGTGCCCACAGAACTGCTGGCTATTGACTTCTCTCTATACTGGGTGTTTGATGGCACCATTATAAATACAACTACCTAGACATTATTAGAAGTCTTTTGCTGAAAACACCATGCTGATATGACTATCCATTCAGAAGGAGTAGCAATAACATGATTTTCAATATGGGTAATATGGTAACCATATTGGATATCCAAGCAGAATCATTTTAATTTAAGACAAACTAGGCATCATAAGAAGTCTTGTGGTGAAAACTGCATGTCAGGAGGAAATGCAATAAAAGTTTTAAGATGGCTGCTATGGTAGCCATATTTGATGTCATATTGGCACCATTTTCATTCAAGAATAACTAGACAAGATATGAAGTCTTTTAGTGAAAACACCATGCTGATATGACCATCCATTCAGGTGTAGTGGTGATAATAAGATTCTCTAGATGGATTCTGTTGTGGCCATAATAGATGAACCTGTGTATAAAGCTTCATGGCGTAAGTTGTTTCTTCAGAGTAGCAATTAACAAACTTGTGCTGGTGGGCAGGCAAAAGTTGCAATATGGATGCAAAATGACAGACAAGCCATCCTGCAAGTACTTCCGATCTATGACCAATAGGGCTAAAACACATTTAGAAATTTAAACATCAATTTATACTGTTATTTCTTCTAAATTAACATCAGAAACATTATAGGCTACTCAAGCAATGGACTATATAGCTAGGTTTCTTATTATACAGCAGGTTAAAAATCCCTGACTGAACCAAATATCCCTTCAGCTAAGACCAGTTCCCTGCTGTTGTTTGTGGACCAGTCTAATTTTCTGCCTTTCTAAAGCTGATTCAAGATCATACATCAAGTTATCTATGTGGAAGAATATTAGGATAAAATGATATCTAGTAATAACATGTATTTATAGGCATAAACTTAACATATATAAAGAATTTGTTCTCATTCTAATCTAATAAGAAAACAGTCATAAAGAAATAATTTTAAACCACAGCTGTAGCAGCAGCAGCTTCCTGCACTACTACTACAAAACATTATTATTATCATTATTATTGAAAACTACAATAGAACATTCTTTTATAATAAAAATTCATTAAGCCCCCTAGATGATCTTTCATGTTTCCCTGTTCTACTGTGTGGGAAGAATAGTCTCTGGTACATCATCCATATATGTACCTGTTGCTGCCGAGGCGGGAACTCTTCAGGGTACAAATGCCAGTGGGAATGGAGATAAGCCCCTCCTGTCCTCCTCTGTTTCAGCGTCAATAAGCTACCATATGCAATATCTGAGTAAAAGACAATTTAACATACATTTTGTGCATGCCAATGTGGGTACAAAGGGTATCTGAACAACAAGATGGATACAGACAATGTAAAGTATAATCAACTCTTGTACAAAAAAAAGCGCAAGACAAGGGACATTATTGTCCATTTCTATAAGGAAAATGTTTTGCTCTATGAAGATGATTATGAATAAAAGATTTTTGGCAAAATAAAATAATAACCAAACCTACAAGATATTTATGGCAAACATGACCATATGAAGTGCAAACACAAATTTCATGAAAATCAGAGTCATCTCATACCTCTCAGTGTTACATCCCTTTGCTAGGCTAAAAACCACAATGCTGCAACTGCGGTAAAACTATATATTGATAACTGTATCACACTTAATTTAGACTGTATTTACAGCAATATTTTCTGCACAATGGCTTTTGTGATGAATGCGAATAGGTTGACAAAAATGAAGGAGGAATTAGGAATTCTTTGCTTGCAGTGATGGAACACAGGGCTGATAATGTTAGATTGTGAAATAAAGTTGATTTCACAATATGTGATACTAGTAGCATGGTAGGATCAAGACAATATGCTCATATACTTTTGCACAGAGATGATGGTCTGATGAACTAAGATTTAGATAACAGCCTTATAACAGTATTATATTCTAAACAAGAATAAATTGTGAGTGCTGGTACAAACTGCATGCAAAAAGTAACATTCATCAAAATTGCTGCACAAAAAAGATATTGATGTCAAAGACATGTCACTTTTAACAAATTTAAATAGCACCTTTACATTGCTGATTCTGCCAATGACAATGGAAAAGTTAGATCAATATCTCCTGATTCACATTCTCAATAGGAATATCCATTCTTAAGGAAATTCGAATCAATAATGCATGTATAGATATAATGAACTTAAATATACCTACCATAATCAGTATCTTATAATCTTTATTTTAGTATTAATTTTCACTCAGTTGTAACTCTAAGATGAATTTTTCTTGATACACAGGTACTTCTGCTATTAAAACATTCACTGCTCTATTAACAGTAACAGCAAGGCTGGTTAAGTTCCACCATATTTTACTTGTTTACAGTCAAAGTTTCTACTGCAATAAAAGCCATTAAAAAAAATAAAATCATTATTATCTTAATAAAATCTTGGGCAAATAATATATAGTTTAATTTGTCCAGAACAATTTTAGCATGTTGTAGAATGTCAAACAAAAAATATGTCCAGCAATTTAGCTGAATAGGTGACAGTACAAGTTACTGATAATTACATTAATTTTCAGCAAGACTGTCAAGTTGAATACATACGTTCTGGCATGCTGACATTGTAAAGTTTATTTCCAATGAGTTGGGACTGAAATGCTGAGCTGTAGAAACCATCACCACTACCACTGTAATAAAAATGTGATACAATCATCAATACATATGATCTAAAAATAGAGAACTATTTCTCCCAAAGTAAATTTATTTGCACAGGTCATTGGCAGAATCTATCTCATATCAACACAAAAACTCCTACAAATTAACATTAACTCAATGGAATATGCCTGTGCTTCCATTAACTTAATGGAATATGCCTGTAAAGCTATTATTTTTTGACAGTAAGTAATAATTTGCATCTCATACCATCAACTATCCAGAAAGGAAATATCCTACTAGTTAGTAAAGATATTGGGAATGTTAGAAATGGAAAATAACTTTATTCTTTTTGCTGTTTCCACTAAATATAAGTTTTAGAATTGATTCTCTCTCTCTGATTCAAAAAACCAGAAACAAGTCTTGTCGTTACATATTTTGTTTTGGATTACCAACATCATTATGGATATTACTGGAAATTTTCTTTAGTGTGGAAATCTAGCATTTGCATTATTTCCCTTAAAACGTTTCAATGTATTAATAATCATCTCGGCAGCTTCTTAACCTAACTACAGATCACGAGATGTTGTTTGAGATAAGTTAACTATTGAAGTAACTTGCAAATAAGAAAAGATTCACAATTAATCAGAAAGCAGTAGTGCAGATCTGCAAAATAAGAACTGGCACCTAATTTATATATAAAATTATGATGCTTATGAACCAGCAAAAATAAAGATTATTGCAAAACCAATTTAAAACCAAAGCAAAGTAACCTATTAGACTGGTATATACAATTTTGTACCTACCTGTTACTAAGCACTTTAAAATGGATTGCAAAGAAACCAAGGTAGCAGAATGAAGGAAGTACTATCAAGCAAATTGCTCTGGCCAGGAAGTGCTTAAAAATGACAGCCTGAAAATGAAAGGTGCACTAATTGATTCCTTTTCAACAAAAAGCAGGACTGTATTAGTTCTTAGGTTTGCTTATTGAAAGTAACAATCTGATTTTGGTTATACCAACCACAACACATACTGTTTGTAGTTTGAGGCATAACTTTGGCCTCACACAAACTTGATTTTTTAATAACTGTGGAAAAAATTCTAACTCACAAAATATTGAGAAAATTCAAATTAATAATTGTGTTACTGACATGATATACCTTGATAAAAGAAACTACTATATATTACATACTGCAATTGTCTCTTAAGTTTCAGGATTAAAATAATCAAAGTCAAATTTGTTCAAATTGATTCAATTGTTTTTTAAAGGAATCCTGAAATTAGCAATTATTTTTTAATCAAAGGGCCCCCTTGATAAAATGTTATACTATACATTATTTGTTTTGTTTCTCTAATAATGACGGACATCACAAGCCAAAGGATAAGATATGATAGATAAACAAGAGATAATAAATGCAACTATACTCTCCTTTGTTGATAAAGAATCCATATCAATTTTGAGAATCATCAAGAACTTTTAAAGCTAAAGTGCATAAGGTGTACATAATCTAGTGTTACTATTAGTCAAATCTAGTTTGCTGGTTGGATTTTAAAGGTCAAGAGCATATGGTGTACTGAATCTAGTGTTAGTATAACTCAGTCAAATCTAGTTGGCTGGTGGCATTTCAAAGTCTCTTTCAGCATGACTGGATATATCTGGCGGAGTAAAAGGGAACTAACTGCCTTTCACAAGAAGACATTCTAACAACCAATTGTACATAGACTAGAAGGCAACAAGAAGTGAGCTTTGACTATGTTCTAAAAAACAACAACTGTACAGCAGCAGCAGAAAAGTTTTAAAAACTCTACTTATATTATATTTTTTAATGCAATGTTCAGACTAACATGAATCCACATATAAGTTGAGTGGTCTTGAACATCTTCACCTACCAATGATAACTTTTTATCTCCCAACAACTGCCACAGATCCTCCACAGTGGTATAACCCGCCAGAAGTATAACAAATAAACCAACAAATTTTACTCTGAAAAGATAGAAACTGGTCTTAGGTTCATGAATAGTGAAAAAATAAATTGTACAGTTTAACAAAGATGGGATGGACAAATAATGACAACAAAATTCACTTTGCTACAATACTGATATTAAACTTTGCAATGTACATTGTTTGCTGGAGAAACAAATGAGCTAAAATGCAGTACAATGAATTTAATTTACATGTGTTGTTAAGGAAACAGTATTCTGCCAAAATACCGGGCATGCATGTCATACACGCATTCAGTAACAACAATTTCAGTAATGGGTGTAATTTTTATAACCTGATTACAGTTTCAAATGGTGATTATTCACTTTATTTCGATCCTCATACATCCATGTTCATTGGAAGGTAATTATGCGTTAGCCCTGACAAAACAATTTTTTTCAGGTAAAATATGTTTCTTTGAGAATAATTACCCAATCATAATATCTAAGGAAAACTACTACTACCTCACAAATCCAGCTAAAAGGTATATGCCACCTAAGTGGCAGACAGGCAAAGTTATCACCCTTTGGTCAAGGGATTGGTGCCAGATCCCAGGAATATCTCAGTTACTCGAAAAAAAACATATTTTACACGCACAAAAATTGGTTTCTTCTTTAAATACTTTACCCAATCATAATACCTTAGGAGAATAGGTAAGAGGTGGACGAAGGTACATCCCCTTAACCTGGAGATGCCATGTCCAGTCCCCTAGGTGTTGCGAGACAGCTTCTAGATAACCCAACTGGAAAAGATTCCATCTGTCAGGGAGCAGAGCTGAAAAGGGACAATTTTCCCTCCGTCACATCCAGTGGAAGATGTGAAGCTATGTCTTATGAACCTGTCAAATGACCTGGAATGGTGACCTGTTGCACCAAGGATATAGGTCCTACCAGATCATGCTGAGTCCTTTGGAATAAAAGATGTCTTGGATAAAATCTGGAGAACGTCGACTCCAATCTCCATTCCACAGCCTGGATTATGTCAGTTAGAGAACAGTACCGATCCATTGCTAGACTTGTGACAACTGCTTTAACCTTGTGAACTAAAATGCAGGACAAATTCATCTGAGTTGGGTTTATTTCTCGATATGCAGAGCAAATAACCTGTTTAATCTAGGATGAAATTGCTGTGCTGGTATCTTCCTGTTCCTGTTTGAGAGGTATAATATGTGTTATCTTCCTCAATGCAACAGCTGTCATTTTAAGATACCACTTCAAAACTCACAGTCGATCTTGTTGGTGGTCTCAAGCTGAAGTGTCCAGAGTAGAAAATGATTTAATTACATATGTCTGGTTACCCATGAATAGGAGCCTGTTCTTGGCAATGAAAGAGGATGTCAGAACTGCAAGTAATACTTTCATTAGAAGTAAAATCTCCTCCAACTTGTAATGGTATATCTTCCAAGTAGATTCTGGCTTTTACAAGGTCTCTCATGATAAAAGCATGCTTCTTGGCATGAGCGTTAGTGGAAACTGAGATACTCATTGGATCTGGTGCCAATCCCCTGTACGAAGGGAAGACCACTCTGCCCAACCACCAACTAGGTAGGCAGATGAATTTTGATTTTTCAGCTAAAGGTATATAACCTGGGAGGAATGGATTTGTGAGGTAGTAATAGTTCTCCTAAGGTATTATGATTGGATAGCTTATTTAAAGAATACATACATATGGCAAAATCAATGTTAAAGTTGTGTAGACATTTTTGGACAATGTCAATGTATAGGCATGATCCTCTTACAATCTGGATTGAATAACGCATGCTTTAATGTCACAAAGAAAGCAGTACATGTTCAAAACATTTGTACTAATGCTGTTATGACAGACCCATTGATCTATTTTCTTAACCCAGTTTTTGTACCTTGCAACCACTGTAAAAGTCCATAGTCATCAACAAGTTTTGTATGGAAGATTTTTGATGTCATTTAAGTTATACAGCTTTCAACTGTCAGAAATGAATAGACTTTGGTTAGAACGTTTTTAGCAGAAGAATTAATATTTGGTTTAACACAAGAAAATGCACATACATGGCCATACTGGCATACACTTTAGTGTCTTCCATGTAAAAAATAAGAGTTAACAAATATCTTTTCTATTTATAAAATATTACTATTAATTCTTTACAACATAAAGAATTCAACTATCCAATTCTCCTATCCATTTGCATTTAATGCAATACATACCCAATAGATGCAGCTAGAAATGCACCTGTTGCTGACAACCAAAACCACCACGAAAAGCTAAAAGACCTGAAACACAAGTGAGGACTGTATATGGGGCTGTCCAAGGGAGTGACTGATATTAAAACAAATATCGCTTTTATGTGATATGTCTTATGCTCTAAATCACAAGGAAAGCAATTCAGAATGTCCTGCACAACTAGATATCAGGTAAGGGTAATGGAGAAGGCTCTTAACTATCACTGAGTTTTGTAGATTGAGTAAGCCAGTACAGTAAGACATCAACTGGACCCATCAGTGCACATATATTTTTTACCATACAATCAGTTGTTCAGTTGATCTACTTGTAGTCATCAAGTGGAACTGTGAATTGAAATATATGGGTCCAATAATCATATGATTGACAACATCAAATGCATCAGTAATACAATAAATATTAATGTCTTTTTAGACATCTGACATGAGCAGAAAAGTATATATAAAATATATATATATATATATATATATATATATATATATATACACACACACACACATACACACACATAGTCTATCCATGATACAATAACTTTATGCAGTAGGTGTGACAGATGGTCAGTATATGAGAATATGCGTCAAAGGCCTTTTATCAAGGTAAACTTGACTGACATAAATTCTATTCACACCTGTGGCATCAGGTGATCAACTGTTGTCACCCATTACGTCACAACTGACCACTGATCAATTATGAAGACCTGGACTACAGATCAGACTGTTATGATGTTCTAATCATGATCAATTTGGCTGGGATTTCTGTATGACAAATTTCATAACGTTAAAGTGACATTAACTTAGCAACAAGCTGGTGTAAAAAAGACTTTCTTTCTTTGAATATTATCTCGTTCTCCCACTCTCCTAATTATATTTATGTTTAATTTTTCAAGATAAATTTATTATTCATAAAAATATTGTAATTATGACAGTATGAAATTGTATTTAGTTGGTTGTTTCTGATTTTTGTTACTCTGTTCTATGCTGGAGTTGTGACTAACAAGTTAGTTTCTTATAGATATTTTTTATAACAATATATATTTTTTATAACAAGTAAAACTTTTGGGGGGATTAAACATCTTATACCAAGAACAAATCTGTGGGACATAGAAGTACAGTAGTCACCCTCTTGTAAGGCCACCCCTATTGCAGCAGGGAAATGGCCTTATAATGAGGGCGGCCTTTCAATAGGGGGATGACAAATGCTAATAGTAAATACATATAAAGAAAGCCACAAGTAAAACATTTAATATTTTCATTAAAAAATCACATCCATGTTGTGAAATCAACGTGAAATAGACTGTTTCATCATTTTCAAAAGCATGTTATGAATAACCATTGATATAGTTTTAAAACTGTTTTTATAATAATGTTACAGAGCACATCATCTGTCACTTTGTTTGTAACAGTCTAAAAAACAAACCAGTCTCGCCACAATGTAAAATATATTTAAAACAGAACACTTAATATTGTGTCAGACTTTAAATCTGTGCAACCATCCGTTACTTGCGGTAAAGTCGTCATATCCCATTTCAAATGATAAAATTGTTGCTTTTTATTGGATCATTCAAGTGGTGAGTGGAATTTTCTTAGCATGCTCAGTGCAAAACCATTCAAAAACCTTGTCATTCAAACCAGGATCCAAACATCTCCTGGCTCTAACAATCTTCCTGTCTCTGTCCATTCCACCTTCCCACTTCTGCAATTGTTTCCTTTTCTTTCAAGATATTGTTTATCGGAGTCTTTCCGGCATCACAGTTTTCTGCAAGAATCCTTGACTCGCCCCTCAGTCAGTTGAATTACTTTCACTTATTCTTCTAAACTGAGAATTTATTTTTTCCTCTATGACATGGTGATCTTTTTGCAGTAAGTTATTTCAATGTTGCCAACTACAAGACTGATAAAACAATTTTGTATGCATTTAAACAAATTGCCATGTGTTTTTAAAGGAAGTGATCTTGTCATGTAATTCATTAGTCGCAGTCTTGTACCTTATTGTTTTTATACATTTCTTTACACAAAGTGAGAGAAGCCAAAACGGATTTGATACCTACCATTAACAACACGCAGATGTGACTCGCGGCCATTAGGATTTGTAATCTTGACAATTATTGCCAGTAGTAATAGCCACTAATTATCAAGGTGAACAAGCTCAGCATCTTACTAAGGGAAGCCATAAAGGCTATCAAACCATTTTTCTGCTGACTTGTATTGTACATCAATACTGCCACTTCTCAGCTGTTACTACTGTTCAATAACTGTAATCTTAACAATTATCAGAGTGACTAAACTGGACATCTCATGATAACACAGCAGTAAGGCTAATTGGATTACATGACTTACCCTTCTGTATGGATTAAAATGAGAGTCTTTCTCGGCTTTATGGAATAAATGTGGCTTCTGTGAGGCATAAATAATATATTAACCTTCGTGGTACATGTATTTTAGTCAACACTTCCTTTAGTAATGAAAACCTTACAGCGGGAAACAGAAATTGGATTACTTTAGACATGTTTTATATAAAATACTGGTTCTAGATACATATTAAAATACAATGATGCCACTTGTGAGGGTAAATATTATATTATTGCACTAATATGCTGGCTGCTGGTCGCGTTACCAGATGGCCTTTCATGAGGGGTACTTTTGAATACAAACTTGTCGGTGCCAATGGATTCTGGCTGTAAGGAGTGGGTGACAGCTGGCCAGGGGACCGTTTAAGAGAGGGACTATTGTAGTTCATATCTGCAAATAATCTGGATAATTAGCATCCACATATTGTTTCTACTGCATTTTAATGTAAGGGCATTTCAATGTCCTGCCATGTCCCCATATACAATCTTCCATATCCAGACATCCATGGTATACAACTGCAACTTGTATCATCAATTCACAGCACTGCATGATAGGGACATTCTCTTTAGTCAAAAAAACTTTCTGGATATTTCTATGATATCACTGCATGTGCAATTATATTAGATGAATCCTGCCTGAGGGCACGAGAAATTCTCCCGCAAAGCAAACAATTCCTGTTATCTTTACAGGCAGAATCTGGGAATCCAGACAATCAGATCAATTTTTGAGGATTATTTTTATTTAAAAACTTTGTCAGTGATCAAGAAAAGCTAAAATAAAAAAATCCTAAATGACTATCACACTCCCTGAGTAGAATCTATCTAAAGCAAATAACCTGGGGGTCACTGCTTGATGTACAAGTAAGCAAGAATGTTGGTGTTTATCATTTTGTTCAGAAAGAAACAATAAGCACTAAATATTGAATCTGAAAGCTTGAAATCTGCATAATATGTCCATATGCAGTTTTTAGATTAAACCATATTTATTTGAGAAACTTTGTCAAATGCAATTAGAAACATATGATTTGCAGTTTTTCACATCTATCTTCAATTCCATACCCACATACAATTTTTAATTTTGCATAATTTTCATATGAACTCTTTGAGTAATCAGAGTATTCTGGCATATATTTAAAAAAAAAAAATGCCTTCCCTGGGTATCATGTATGTTTAAATGGAACAATCCTTATTAAAAATAACAATAATACATTGATTTGGTATTATGATTAAAATTTATAAGTCTTCATGATTGTCTCTCACTTCTCTTTGTTCTGTCTTGATAGTAATGAGACTTCTTTTAATTCCAGGATAATCTTTGAGTATAAAATACAGCATTACTCATTCTGCAGACTGGTTTACCTGGAAACATATACAAGTTATATAGTAACTACAGTTACACTATGGCTTGCACAATCTCTACCTGGTGAACAGCCTAATTTGGGTCTTAATATCAGGCCATATTTATCCCAAAAAATAACAATCAATAAATAACAACTTTTACAATGAGACTGTTTGCTGTTCAAAGTCAATGTGATCTTCATTTATGTACTCTGGTAAACTAATGAAGGTACGAAGTTTACTGAAGGTTTCTGCTGTTCATTCATAAAAATGATCTAAAGAGTTAGTGGGGATTTTTAAGGCACAATGCCCAACTATTCTTGTGTAGTAATAACAAGATTGGCAAGCAGGATACAATACAGGCACCATTATTTTCCTAAAAGACCAACAACACATCATAAGAAGTCTTTTGGCAAAAACTCCATTTCAATGTCAACATCCAGCCAGATGGAGTAGTGATAGCATGATTTTTAAGAAAGCCAACATGCCAGCTAAACTGAAGTCAGATAGGAACAATTTTCATCTATGACTAACTAGACATCAAAAGAAGTCTTCTAGTAAAACCCCCATGACAATAAGACTTTGCATTCATGAGAAGAAGTAGTAAAGTCATCATGGTGGCAATTCTGGATGTCAGATCAGTGTCATTTTCAAAGAGGATCAACAGGAAATCAGAAGACTTTAATCTTTCAGTGAAAACCCCATCTTAATCCATTAGAGAGGAGTAGCAATAACAAAATTTTCAAGATGGCCACTGTGGGAGTCATAAGAAGTCTTTTGGCAAACATTCCATGTTGTCTATTCAGTTGGAGAAGCAATAACAAGATTTTCAGGATGGTCTCTGTAGGGGTCATACTGAATGTCTAGCAGAACCATTTTTATTTTGGAACAACAAGACCCTGGGATGGATGCATGTGTATGTGTAAAGTTTCATGGCATTCCTCCAAGTAGTTTAGGAGTAGTGATAGCAAATTTGTGCTAACAGATGAATGGGTAAAAAACATCAGTTCAGCCCATAAGCTTTCTGCTCTATGGCAATAAGAGCTAAAATATAGAAGAAATCAAAAGCACTTCCAATGATGCAGTCAAGCTAATCAAAGTAGGCTCGATTTGCAGATATCAGGTTAAACGTTAAGTTCCATTTGCATTTTTGTGTACAAACATGAAATTTACACCGATTTATGTATAGTGTTGCTCATGCAGATATTTATTATCATCTTCTGTACTTTAAAAGACACTAAACAGTTAACAATATGAGCTGCGCACTTGAAAGTTCTCAGACTCTTGCTTGATTATAAAAAATAACTAAAACTCAAGATTTTGTTTTGACCAATCACAAATGGCACTACTTTCAATAGGTTGTTTCTGATTGACTGAGTGAACACTGAGTCACAAACTGAAGCTCAGATTTTTTAAAAATATCCCCAGACCAAATGTATAAACTGAAATTAAAAACCTCTTAACTGAATTTTAAGAAAAGGTTATTGTTCTTCAAATTTTTGAAAGACCTACCTATCTCTGTATGATAGGAACTTTAGTAAACTGAAGGTTGCTGCCATAATGAAGAACATCAATATGGGATCCAAAAGAATGTGCCGTGACAGTGTAAGTGTGCCTGTATCTGAAATAAAAAATATTAAAAATATTTAGCAATGGCATTGTTACAAAAAATATTATTATTTGATGTTCAATAAAAAAAATGACAGAAGTATCAAATATATGTTATTTTAACTTCCATTATCAAGATGACATATGTAAAAATCAATACGTGTGGCACAAAATCAGTTTGGACACAAATTATCAAACCCATTGTAAATTATTCACTAAATTCAAGCAACTGCATCAAAGGATTAACTTTTCTATATTTGTAAATGAGGTCACTGCCAAAGTACTATATAATGTATGTATCTCTTCACTTCAAGCAATGTGAAATGCAAAAGGTTTCTAAAATAATACTGTAGTTTGATTTATTTTCATGGATATCAATTGTCATGATTTTGTTAAAAGAAAAATGTTTATGGGTACATGAATTCATGGATTTCCTTCTGTCAAAGTCTGCCTATTTATCTGCATTTAATTTTGTCAATTAACCTCTACAAATACCTAAAATAAACAATACAATATGAATAAACTATGCCTGATAAAGAAGGTGGGCACTTAAATGGCGGCTAAACAAATACTAATGCAAGTATGAGCACAAATCAAATACCTGCAAAGTTCAATCACTTGCACTTTACACCGAGCATTGAACATCCAGCGGAGCCAATACAGCCAGCAATACCAGGTAGTTAATGAAGCACATCTCTATAATCCTTAAATATAACTACTGTCCATACAGCTGCACCATCAAAACGTTCCGACAATCATAGCATTAACACAGGGGCTTAAGACTGATAAAATTATGTGGTAATCTTTGATATGTACAAATCCATTAAAGTGCAAAGATACAAACGACACTGCTAAACTCAAAGGCAATGAAATCACTCCTTTGTGCCAGTCTTGCATATAGACAATCTCGAGCCATTAAACTTGGCAGCAAACAAATACTTCTTTGCAAAATACTTACACTTTCACTTATAAGTGAACCAAGTCACAGAAACAATGAGGGGAAAAATAAGATTCCATTGATGAAGATCAATGCACTTTATCGACAGATCTTCAAACATTAATACATATGCCTGTGGATGCTAAGTGGACAATTGAGGTAAATAAGGAAAATGTCTGAGAGATCGAATCAAATAATCTATGGTTTTGAGAAAAGATTGACTTGAGTAATATTACAATTTTGGGATTATTTAAATGATAAAAGTTTGTACCATGAGACTTGATTCACATGTTGAGTATTCAGTGGTATTGTCCAAAAAATTATTGTGTGACCATTAGTATTGTACTGTAATTACAATATATATATTTGCTTAAAGAAAAAAGATTTCAGACACTGGCCCAGGGTTAGTGACTATAAAATAAATCACAAGCTGTTATTCAAATTATACAATCAAGACTACAATTTATATATGCCCACAATGTACCCTTGTTAACAGTATTTGTCGCTCAAAGGCAATGATATGTAAAGAAACTTTTTCTCCTACACAAAAAGCATTTCTTTGATTTACCTAATGGGGTAATTTCACTTTGAAATCTTTACCTATGAAAATTAGCACAATGGCTCAACCGCTGCATTCTTCAAACACATCACACTAGCTATTGTTAGGAAATTAAGTAATACATAAAACAGTGGTTTATACCAAACCTCTTTGCCTTTTAACTGCCTCTATTTTTTAAACTGCCCAAAGAATAGTTTTACATCAGTTCCAATCATGACTGTTTACCGTTTATACATGATACATGTAATGGGCATATACATAAGTGATTTTATTTATTTCTAGTTTTGAAAATTACTGATGTGTTTTTCAAAAAACAACTGTATCAGGTGTTCATGAGTAAAAATTGCATTTTTAGCATGACATGCCATGTTATGGCAGGTCATCATCTTGAAAATAAAATTACACATCTGTTCAGAAAATTTGAAGTTCTCTGCCAAATAGATTTTTTTTAAAAAGCCCCAAGGGGACCTCACTTGGAATACAGGAGGAGCCTTATCTTGGGGTGATTCTGGGCATCAGGCCATCAGATTGTTTGAGCTCTGATGTGTATGTATATATCTATATATCTCTCTCTCTCTCTCTCTCTCTATATATATATATATATATATATATATATCTTAGTACTTGTGCTCATATATATATATCTTAGTAGTTGTTCATTTGGATTTCACCTGCAGTTTCACCTGAATGAAGGAACAATGTAAAATATACATTAAAAATAATTTTCACAGATTATTCCAACATGTAATCATTCATTTTCAAAAATACTAATTTCTTAAATACTTTAGCTTTTTCCCTATTTTTCTCATTTTTTGCTGGGTCTGAAAATTTGTGGTATGAAGCAACAAAAAAAATCCATATAAACTGGTACCCCATAAAAATACTGATTGCTGTAACAGCTGTCATGCAGAAGTGTCCTGAGATAAAGCAATTTCTTATATGGATTTGTTCTATACCAAGGGTCTCAAAGTCAAACCACCCTGTGGGCTGCATGAGGAAGATCTGATGGCCCAAGGGCTGCAGCACACTACATATGTCATTATTAAGAAAATGTCTTGTAAAATATGAAAAATGTAAACATATCCATTACACATAATTATAGTGAGTATATTCTGTACTTATATTTTATTGAAAAGTTTACATGAATTTAAAATTAACAATAATTAGTAATTGGAAATATACGTGTTCAATTTAAGTCCTTTTTTGGCCACTCAGCTGGCAATGTTTTGCCTCAACCAGCACATCAATGTTTGTTTTGATATCATGAGATGATGCTAATCTCAATGTTGCTGCCATCAGCAGTGAGATTTGACCTTAAGGCTGTCTTGTTTATTTTCATAGATGAGAAAAACCACTCACATACGTAAGCGCTACCAAACATAGCCATGATCTTTGTAGCTTCAGAGAGCAAATTAGGGAATTTGTCTCAAGACAGAAACTTAGTAGAACTCTGGAACTCCAATGTCCATATATTTCTGTTTCACTCTGAAGCTCCAAAAGTTCCATTTGCATGTCCTCAGAAACTTTGTCAATGTCCACAGCAAAAGGTATTGAAAAAAGGTGGAATTGTGTCTCAAGTGACTCAAAATCTTTAAACCAGTTTTCAAATTGCTTGTGCAAGTCAGAAACGATATTAGCATATTCTTTCAAGAATGTGATTTCAAGTTTTTCCAATGAATTCAATGTGGAGAAATGGGCCAAGCTCCCTGCTGTAAGCTGTTTCTCCCAGAGTGAGCTTGACTTTGAATGACTTAACACAGACATGCATCTGTGTTATTAGCTGCTTTTTACCCTGAAGTTGCAAGTTGAGGTATTAAGGTGATCAGCTAGGTCTGTTAAGAAAGCGAGATTACAAATAAAGGTTGAATCAGACAAATAAGGAACATCTTTGTTTTTCATCAGCATAAAGGTTTCAATCTCTTTTCTAAGTAAAAAAAAAATATTCAAAATGTTTCCTCGACTCAGCCACTAAACTTCTGTGTGATAAAGAAGTTCCCCATATCAACTTTCAACATTTTCTAGAAACGATGTAAACTGTCTGTGATTTAATCCTCTTGAACGAATGAAATCGACAGTTTTAACAACAATATCCTTAACTTCTTTCATTTGCATACTCTTACCACAAAGAGCTTCTTGATGCAAAATACAATCGATGCTTGTGACATTATTTCATGGTGTAGTGAGCCTATTCAGTTTAGATTTCATTAACACAACAACCAACAACACCAATGTTTGCAGAAGACATTGCTGGTGCAATGTCCGTAGCCAAGGATACACGTTTGCTCCATGGTAGTGCAGCTTTTTCTATGCACTCTTCTAGTCCTTGAAATATGTCACGTCCCGACTTGGTACCCTTCTCTGGTACTAAGTCTAGCAACTCTTCTGTTAAGTTTAAATTGACATCTACACCTCTTATGAAAACTGCACACTGCGCAGTATCAGAAACATCTGTAATCTCATCAAGAGCTATTGAAAATGCTTAAAATTCGTGTGCCTTTTGAATAAATTGTTGCTTCACATTAGCGGCTAGCTCAGTAATTCTGTTTGCAACAGTATTAGTGGATAAGCTTATGCCTTGAAATAGAATCTTTTTATCAGGACGTAAAATTTCACTTGCTTTAACAAGACACTCTTTAAGAAAAATGCCTTATGTAAAGGCTTTGATAATTTAGCAATCATTTCACTTGTCAGGAAACTTAATTTAACTGCATCTTCACCTGACTTGTTTATGTTCGAAAAGAATTTTGTTTGCTCGGCAAATGCTGTTTTCAGTTTCAGCACTTTTTCCTCTCTCATTTTTCCAGTGATAACATCATACGTCTCACTGTGCATCATTATGTAATGACAATGAATATTATACTCTTTTAGCACAGCTATTGTTTGAGGGCAAATTAAATATTGAACTTTACCTTTGTCCTTTGTGACAAAGTACATATTCTCTCACTTTTCCTGGAAAACTATTTTTTTTATTCTAGGAGCTTTCTTTTCATAGACATTGAAGACTTTTCGATAGGCATAATAGTAATCCTGATCATTACATCCTCACACTAAAAACCTTTGTTAAAAGTGACATCTGGGAAAGAAAAATAGCATACAGTTATGTACCTTCAGGATGTTCGGTCAGCATCAAGAAACTGTACAGTAACAATATAAAGTTGAATCATCAAAATGTGGTGTATTTATAGCTACTGATGCAAGAGTTCAATGCTGTATTTTGTGACTGTTCTTAATGCCCTCTCATTCATCCATTATAATTGTCTCTTATCACAATTTGTGATGTCAATCACTTTGCGGGCAGCAGGATAAAGCTTGGCGAGCCACATGTAGCCTGCAGGTCATGTGTTTGAGACCCCTGTTCTATACAATATAACTGTCTTTCTCTTGTGTGGATTCATCTTTTAGATATAGCCTTATTTTTCTAAACTAGATGTGTTCTCAAGATATAGCTCTCTTTTTCTTATGTGGAAGTATTCAATAAATAACAGATGTTTTCTATACAAATCTGTCTTTTTCTTATGCGGAAGTATTCAACAGATAATAATAATAATAATAATGAGGACTTTGTATAGCGCCTAATCTTTAGATGCTCTAAGTGCTTTACAACATTAGACAACACCTATAAGATAAAAAACATAATAATATTATTACAAAAACAAACACCATGAAATTAGAAAAACATTAAAAAATAAAAAACATGCTGAGAATATTTCAGGTAGGAAACATTACTAGGTCTTTAAGTTTGTTCTTGCAGTCGAAATAAGTGAGTTTTGAGAGCTCTCTTGAATGTGATCACTGTGTCTTTGTGTCTAAGTTCATTGGGCAATTCATTCCACGTTGCTGGGCCCTGGTATGCAAAAGAACACTGTCCATATGACTTTGTTTTCATAATGGGAATAATGAGTATACGATTGTCAGAAGAGGAATGTAAGTATCTTGCTGGTGTGTAAACATGGGTGAGGTCAGATAGGTATGTTGGTCTGGAGTCTGACAGTGAAATGTAGCACAGAGAACAAATTTTGTGTTTGATTCTGGATCAAATGGATAGCCAGTGTAGGGTACAGAGCAGCGGGGAGGTGTGCTCTGATTGTGGTACTCTAAGTATGGTCTGAGCAGCTGTGTTTTTAACTTTTTGAAGTTTCTGGAGTAGATATTGAGATGAACCAGACAGAACTGAGTTACAATAGTCCAGTCTTGAAAGTACTAATGAACACAAAAGTGTTTTAGTGGCATCAACTGAAAGATATTTGCGAATTGAGCTGATGCGTCTCAGCTCAAGATATGTAGCCTTGTATATGTTCATGACATGTTGGTGCAATGGGAGAGTACTGTCCAGAGTAACACCTAGGTTTTGTACTGATTGTGTGAATTTAATGTTGGCGTTGCTGATATTTATTGTTTGAGGTAAAGGATGTGAATGAGAAAGTCTTTGTGTTGTGATCAGAATGGCCTCAGTTTTATCGTCATTCATCTGCAGCTTGTTACAAGTCATCCATGATTTCACATCAGAAATGCACCTCTCTGTACCTTGGATGGTAGCATCAACTTCAGTTGGGTGGCTAGATTTGTATATTTGGGTGTCATCAGCGTACAATTGGTGAGACACTGGATTATAATCTGACAGTTGAGAGCGACCGAGTGTACAGAATGAAGAGAATAGGTCCAAGAACAGACCCCTGTGGAACACCACAACATAGATCAAATGGGCTGAAGTGTATTCCATTTGCAGATACAATTTGAGTCCTGTTGACGAAGTAGGACTTGAACCACAGTAAGGCTGTATCATGAATGCCAAATACATGCTGGAGACGGTAAAGTAATATATGGTCTATTGTGTCAATGCTGCAGACAAATCAAGGCTGTTTTATTCTTATGTGGAAGTGTTCTATTGACATAGCAGTCTTTTTCTTCAATAGATAACAGGCTCTTCTGCTCTTATGTGGAAGTGTTCAACATATAACAGGCTGAGGAAGTAATTTATAGATATAGCCTTTTAATTACTTCTTAAGATGACAATAATTATATAGAGGAATTTACAACAGCATGGGACTGCTGTGATAGTATTGGTTAAAACTTACCAAACAAGACAAACGTTCCTGCTATCAGTGAAGCTGTCAGTGATCTACTCAGCAACCATGTTGACATGTATGCTAATGGCACAAGTGCTGCTCCCAATAGTGCACAAAACTGAAAATATGATCATGCATTACATGCAGGGAAATTTTCATGTACACTGTCAAAAAATTATATTATTAAAAATGTACATGTTACATAAAATGTTATTCTGAAGTTCCAGACCATATGACTTGAAACTTGAACACGTGGCCAAATTTATTTTCATGACAAAACGAATGCTTTCTTTTCTTTATACTACATTTATTGTAGCTACATATCCAATAACAAAAATAATGCAAGCTGCTACTAAAAGCTTTGACAGCATTAGACACCATAAAGTATCACTTGCTTAACTGTTATGTATAGGTTTATTATGTTTTTAATTTGTTATCATTGACTGTAGACTGTAGGGGTCATTTTGTAAACAACAAATAACATAGCCTATTTTGTCTCTGAATGTGGATTATATTTTAAGATAATTATCACTTGCGAGGTAAACATGTTTTCTTGGATCTGAGTTCAGGATATTGGTTTTCCCAATGGAAATTTCTGGCCTACCTGATATTTGTCATTTTCTTTAATAAAAGTTTGGTCAAAGACCTGACCTTTCTTACAACTTAAAATGTTCTGAAAATTACTTTTGACCATCATCCTGGTCCTCTTATTGTGTCTGAGGTTTCTATATTAAGGCTACTTACACCAAAATTTATTCATTCCTATCTTAACATCTGAAATTGTTATTTCAATTATTCGCTTGAATTACAAAGTGCTCATCGACTTAAGGACTAAATCACTATTTTGGAATTATTGTGAATTTAATTACTGACATTTTGGATTATATCTTTTGGATACATCAAGAATGTAAGCACATCAACATATTCCACACTATCATACATCAGCACATCCAAGACTGGAATTCACACAGAACACCACTAGAATTCACTTGGAACACTCTATTTTGGACTTAAGACAGAACATTTAGGACTAATTGAGATCTAATTAACAATACTGTAAATTCTTTTTCAAATTTTCACTTTGAATTCAAGGAAACAAATTATTTGCTGAATTTTACTAAACTTGTTAATTTTTGCCTTTTTCTCTTACTTAGTTACTAAGCAGACTCATTTGACAATAAAAACTCTTTACTTTACAGGAGTCCCTCAAAGGGAAAGATGCTATACTGGCTAAAAAGAATTTCCAAGAATCCAAGATAGGCCAATTTCTTCTATTTAGCTGCTTAGTGTTAAAACTATCCCTGAAATTATTAAGTGATAACAAGATTTTCAAACTGACCACTGTGGCAGCCATATTGTATTTAAGATCAACACCATTTTCATGTAGGACCAACTAGACATCATTATAAGTCTTTTGGTGAAATCTTGTGTCTGTATGACCATCTCCTCTGGAGGATTAATGGAAATTTACTGTCAAGATGGCCAGTGTGACAGTCATGTGTGATGTACGTGTAGCACCATTTATATTTAGGGCCAACTAGATATAACAAAAAGTCTTTTGGTGAAAGCTACATGTTGATGTTGACATCGATTCAGGATGAGTAGTGTTAACTAGATTTTCAAGCTGGCAACCATGGTGATCATAATCAGCTACATTATGAGCAGCCAGACACTTCTTCTGGTCAACACACCATGTCAGTATAACTTTCCATTCATGAGAAGCAGTGATTAAGGTTTTCAAGATGGCCACTATACGGGCCAAATAGGATGTAAGATTAGCATTAGTTTCATTTATGATTCAATGAAACATCATAAGAATACTTTAGTGAAAACCACACTGCAAAATGATGATCCATCTAGAACGAGTAGTAAAAACAAGATTTTCAAGCTTAGTGCCATGGTTGACGTATTTGATGTTCAAGTGGCACCAACTAGACCTTAGGATGAATGTGTGCATAAAGTTTCATAGCAATCTTCCAAGTATTTGGAAGCAACAGTGATAACAAACTTTTTCTAATAGATAGATGGATGGAGTCAAAATGCCAACTCATAAATTCTTCAGGTCTATGACCAATGGTGTAAAATAACTATGACCTAACTTTTGCATCACACAACACATGTTTTATAGAAAGATCAAAATTTTCATGGAGCAGAACCTTCATACATGGATTAAGTGTTGGGTGTAAATCAGTTGATTTGGTTAAGTTTACTTGCACGCTTAATTATGTAGTAAGGTAGGGCTTATTAGCATTACAATAATACTAATTTAGCTTGGAATATGGCTGCATACAGAAGGGACAGCAACTAGGTTTAACAAAATGTCCAGTCCTCCTATAGGAATTTTAAATATGGTGGACAACTGCTTACATCTAATTCTCACAATATTTAGTTTCTGATAAATTTTATAATATATTCCTTATAGATCAACAAATAAATGTTATTTGCCTTTAGAAAAAAATATATGTCAACACTGAGTAAGAGGATCTAAATAAATATCAGGAGAATGACATTCATGCTAAATTAATCACATATTCGGGTTCTCCCTTCCTGTTTACAAGTCTCAGTTCCCTGTGAGGTCAAAATGTAGACACAGAGTTAACTTGGCTCACATTAAGCTAGCTCTATCAGCTGTTAGCTTTTACAAACTAGCAATATGAAGTGGCAACCAATGCAGTAAGATTGTTATTATAAACACTGCCCACTGCTATTCTAATTGAATGAAGACCTCAGAGTTATATAAAACACCTTTTTATATGCTAATAGCTACTGTACAAGATTTATAGTTGGTTATACAACAGAGTTATTATCATAAGTCAATTATTGCACTTACCACACGCATTCCAACATATCGAGTTTCCCCATATTCATCACCAGGCTTACTGAATGGAAACTCACCATCATAACCAGTCAAATACCCAGCAAGACCTATCAGCATCTGAAATTAGGTATTCTGTTGAATAAATACTGTAAACTTCATGAAACTGAACAAACAAGTAACGCAACAACAATTTTATTCAAGTTCAGTGCAACATTTAGGATTCAGAAGATGTGTGCATGTACATGTATTGTGAATGATCTAACTGTAAATGTTTTACCTAGAAAATATACCAAATCTATTAAAAATGTGGAATATTTTAATAAAACTACAATTTTATCACTGTTAATACCCATATTTACCAGTTAAGCCCATGTCTGTTGATAAGTCCAAAAAAGTTAATTACATACTAAAGGATATCTTTGATAATAACACTACCTCATGCTTTCCAACAAATTTATTGGTATTATCATGGGATAAATGATATAGCAATACATGCATAATGAACTGTTTCCTGGAACCTCTGAAACTGTGAACTGTTGTTCAAACACTCAATGGGCCACAAGGCATACAACGAATCAAGAAAAATGAAAGTCCCTCCAACCTTAAGTAATTCAATGATTATTTTCATTTTTACAGTCAAAATTAACACTTATCTCCTAATCTGAAATCAGTCAATTTGTGAATTGATCACTAAAACCCCAGCTCTCACAATACATTGGATCAGTAACACACTTCTGCTGGTCACTATCTCAAGCTAACAAGTGGTTTTGTGTTGAATGTAATATAAGAGGGGATGGCATTCCCTACATTGTTAATTGGCATGTTTATTGTATTAACTGAGTGCCAGCCAAGACCCTATACTTGCAAGGTACACCTCTCTCTCAGTAACTTGCACTAAACAGGATCCAAAAACAGCACACAGCATAAATGAGGGTGTGAGTTACCAATGGACTCTTGAAAAAATTAAAGGAAGGGCTTTGACAGTGACAAGAGAGTGAGAGAAGAGATAGATGGGTTAAATGGTTGAATACTTGTTTTATAATCATGTTAAGAATAATTGTCAATAAACAGCTTTCTCCAATGAAGCTGTTTGTTTTTCTGTATAAGTTACATTTCTTTCTAAGATAACCAATCTCGGAAAGATCATTAAAATCATTATACCAAGGGGTTTCAACACACATCAAATGTGAAGGTGTGAAAACATTGTGTGATTGTGGATACATTATACTGCTAATGCAGAACAAAATCTGATACTTTTGAAGAAAAAACCCATTGACCTTTATTTTAATAAACAACATCAAAATCTGATATTTTTGTTCTTTTAGTAAAATACTGATGCTGTGATCACAGTGCAGGTAATCAAGAAAATCTCCATGTGACAATTCAAGAATGTTAATTTCAGTACAAACTTTCAAACTTTTTTCCCTATAATGAATCGTATCTGGGAAACTAAGTTTTTCAAGTACTCAGTATGTCCTTTTTTGCTTCGTTGTCTTTCTATCCATGACCACATTTGTGAATAGGATAAAACACTGATTAATGTTAAATACAGCTGTACTTTAACTATGTTACTACAACAGTGTTTAAATGATCAATTTAAATGGCAAATGACAATGACCGTTAGCTCTTATGCATGTAGGACTTTTTAATTCTAACCCCATTGATACAAAAGACATAATGATACAATATATACCAGGTCTACTATTAATTGATTGTAAAAATGCAACATTTTTGCAAGTTGTAGATCAAAACATAGCTGACACTTAATCAGGTTCTCAAAGAAATGACAGCATGGATTGCTGTGATGGACGATGTACATTTTTCACACTTAAATCCAAGTCGAGGACATATTATTTATGATGATTACACTGAAACCAAATTAAATGTTGAAAGTGAAACATGAATCTCACTTCACAAGTTATTTAATTGGTATTGATTTCTTAAAATGTTGATATTATTAACTGATCAATGTTTTGTAATATATCATTAGAAACTTGTAATGCTCCCACTAAAGAAAGCAAACCCTGCACAAAATTTGCTTCTAGATGAAAACAAAGGCTTCCACACGTCAAGCTGTGGATGTAATTATTGGGTAAAATTTAGGCAGGATCTGAAGATAAGTTATTTTGGTGATCATGTGGATCAGTAACAAAATAATATTAATGTCATGCCCTGTGATGTGAAATGTAAATATACAACAAATGCAAATTATACACTGAAAATGAAAACTGCATGTGTAAATCAAGTATTTACAAACCTTCCCCAAGGGAGGATGCACATCAAAAAAGAAAGTCCTCTTAATGTACCAGCTTCCCATTTTCCCAAAATGAGTTTCATCCCAGCTTAAAAGGAAAGGGTATGATATGCTTGCATATGAGAAACAAAGAACATAAATATTTTGTCTATTTTTAATGCATACGAGAAACAAGGGACATAAATGTTACACACACACACACACACACACACACACACACACACACACACACATATATATATATATATATATATATATATATATATATATATATATAATGTGTCACTAAGCATGTTAATACTGTAAAAAGTGAGCATTAACTCCACTTTTATTTATAATCAAAGATTCATATGGACTTGTCAATATGCAAAATTCACTTCAGGTTTATGAAGAATGATGTTCACATTCACATCAAGGGGTTTGGAAACATAAGCAAATTAAACAACTTTTACCAAAAACCTCGATTCAAATTTGTTACGACTGACTTTTACCTCATGGTCAAAGTGAAAAATGTGTGTTAGAGAATGAATTGTTTTAGCTACACATTGATTCATCCCAAGTAAATCCATCAAAAGGTTTCTATAAATGACTTTATCTCCAAAGTCATAGGGGTCAACAAGCATGTCATAATGGATTGTCTTAACTTCACAGTGATTCATGTAAAAAAATTATGAGACTCTACTGAGCTAAGGAAAAATATTTAAAAACCTTAATCAAAACTTAAACATTTTCTGTAACTCTGACCTTGACCCATTGATTGTGCTGTGTAACTTTCCACTAACATGGGCTCAACAAAAACAATAGTCAGGAAAGGCTAATATGTATATTATTAATCAAATATTTCAGTGACATCATTCTTTAGCTTTGAGCATGTAATTAAATTAACTGTATCAAAATCTATATGAATTAGTTCTGGCAGCACATTTTATCAGCAGCAGTGAAGTAAAAGCATTGTGGCATTCCAGATTTCTTTACTGAATTTCTTCATTCTCTCTTGGAGAAAAGATATATTTGGTATACAATGATCCTTTTCCTTTAAGCTTGCAATATGATTTTAAAAAATGATTCATAATGGGTCAATAGGCTGCACTATGATGAAATGTGTATACAGGATATCTACATTTTTTAATAGATATAGAAATATTTCACTTGTGAAGTAGAAACAATGTATTTCCAAAGGTGAAGCATGTACGAAAATATTCACTTGTGAAGTCAAAACATTGCATTGTCACATGTGGTTTCAACTGTAACAATACAACTGTATTTCCACTTTACAAGTGAAATATTTTCTTATATATATTATATCTACTCAAAAAACATGTTCTTTTTACTATATATTTTTTAACTGCAAAAGCCATCAATATGTTTGGATTTTCTCCATTGTGTCAATGCAATTAACAGCAGCATTATTACATTGATAAAAAGAAAATATTACAATAATTTTGGGATGGCAACATTTTAGAAATTTAGCTTTGACATATACTGCTTCATATAGTCTATTCTGTTAAAATTAGGACTGTATTCATAAGAAAATGAAGAGATATTTTAAGCACATTTCATGCACGGATTGATACTGTTGGGGAGGGGTAATATTTAGAAATATCACACAGTGATTACATCTGACAGACTTCAGAGCATAAGCTTTAAACAAAAGATTTTAATAATTATGAGTCTACTTGTAAGGAGTTTTGTTCTTTATTTTGTTTTTGTTGTCTATATTCAAACATTAATTTTTGTGGCTTTGGAAAGTTTTCAGTTTAGTAGCTGAGGCTGCATCCAATTCTTGACACCAGTGTGCTTGAGTGGTCTAAGGCACTAACCTGAAATAATCATTACCATCTCATCTCTGCCTGTGTGTGTTCAAGTCTTTGGCTCTGCTATGTGGGTATGTGAGAAAGCTTGCCATCCACAAAATAAACTGGCCACTGTTTATAGCCTATCATGTTGCTGAAAAATGGCACTAAATGCACAACAACAACATCAACAAAAACAAACGCATCCAAAAGCATTAAAAATGTTATTACTGTATTTAATCACAAAGTATTTTTAAAAAAATATATAATGCTTGTCAAAAAGTTTTAAAGGTATACCATAGGATATCATACTGTACAAGTGGCAAATAACTTAGCTATAGGTCATGTAGTTCAGTCACTAACAGTTTCATGTACAAAACTAAAAAAGTTCTTTCAGTCTACTTTTGCTGTAAGGAGTTAGTTTTTTTTTATAGACATTTCTAGATGGCACCACACTGATTGTGTAAATGCAAACTGGTAAGTCTACAGATGGAATATTTTAAGGTTTGTACATCCTGCTGTGGAGAGAGAGAGAGAGAGGAAATGAAGGAGCAGAAGAAGAAAATAAATAGGCATAATTATGACAGGTTTGAATAATACACTCGAATATATATATATTTCCTAAATGGGGAAAAAGTTCCAAAAGTGATATCACCACTGTGGAAGGTATCAATTTTTCTCCCACTGATATATTTCGATATCTCATTATGAATTATATAATAATACAAATTATTTCTTTCAGTTGTCACTTACCACACATGGGGAGGATTTTCAATATTATACAGTCTTGTAATTAATGACGTGACTGTCAAAGTGAAAAGCAAGATATAATAAAGAACATTTCCCTTGATTGGATTAACTAGTGCTGGAATAGTTCTTAAATGATCCTTTGACTTGTTATCTCTTCCTTTGGAATGTTCAGCTTGTACAGATGTCTCATCGTCAATGGGTGAGCGAGAACTGGCATCGATGAACTTTTCAGGCGATCCTCGCTCTTCAGTCATCTCTGCATTTTGTTTATGTACATTTTTCCTTTTTTGCGGCGTTGTTCCCGAAATATTGTTTTCCATTTTAAAAGTGTTTAAAATTTTTGTTTTTGCTTAAAATTGTGATGTTTATCACCTACCAAACAGGTAGGCCTAATGTACATGACATACAAAGCTAACCATAAAATGATAGATTCGTATTAATGTTCCAAGGGAGATTGTAAATTTAGTCAACGCGTTTATTCAAAAGTCAATATGTTTAAAAATGTTTCAATATCAAGTAAAATATCATGTGTATGATCACTACAAAGTATGCATACATATTGATGCATGATTTAGGCTGAAAGCCCACTTTTCAATATTTGATCACCATCATTCGAACGCTAACGAACGAATGTCTACTTCTAAGGCTAATTATACATAGGAACTGTAGTAAACTTTCTGTCGACGCTAATATAGTTCTGTTTTATTTCTTATTTGTTGTTCTTTCTGTTGTTTCTGCAACCACGTAGATATTATTATTCGGAGTCTTTGTCTTAGTTACAGAATTTGATTCTTTCATTCAATCGCTTATTTCATGCATCCATTTGACTTAGATTAATAAGATGGCTGGAAAAGTAAGTACTTGGAAAGAAAGTTACAACAAATCTACACATAGTTTATATTTGTCCGAAGCAGTGATGTCAGGAAACATATAACGGATATTCTGTTGAATTTTCTAAACAATTTGACTGGGTTGTCATGTTTGGCAGATATTCGTTTCTGCAGATAATAATATGCCCTTGATTTATCTCATGAGAAGTGAAAGGGTCTCACTAACACCCCAGGACACCCCAAGATTCTGAAAGAACACATCAAGACTCAATAAATTACCTACTATACATTTCAAGAACAACACAAACAAACATAGAAACAAAAAGTGTGAATATTTAGCGATTGTTTCTTTAACGGAAAAAGTAGCGAGGTCAAAGATTTGCCAAGGGAAATAACTCCCATTTCGACGAAGAGTTTTCGGGTGCAGTAACGTGAATATTTATCAACATTTATAAATAAGCAGCAATACCACATGGGTGCAAGACATTTTGACCCCATGAAAATTCCCAAGATATTTCGACCCCAAGACACTTCAACTCCAGTCAAGCGACAATTCGCCCCCAATTCATGCATATTTAAAATAATAATTTCCACTAATAAGGTCATTATTCATTGACGTATGCATTAAAGAAGACACTAACACATCTCTAAATCGCCAAAAAAAATGTCAACAATTATAATTAAAGTCATGTTTATTAAGTTAATGAATGCACGCTAATCTGAATGAAAATAAATCACATTTACTGCACACTAGAAATTTGCATAAAAATATCAAATTTTGTTTTAGAAACAATAATTAGCACACTGATAATGGTCATTCCCACTAATCTCATGGTTATTCATTGATGTCTGCAATTTTAAAACAAAGATGTAAACAGTCAATATAATTAAAGTCACTTTTATTAAGTTAATGCATGTTAATTTGAATGAAAAGAAAAAGATTTGAAAATTAAATGCACCACATGCTTTAAATTTGTACAAAAGAGCCAAACATGTTTGTAAATTTTGGATTAATTTATAGTAATTACAGTTTATATTGTGACATTTTGATCAGATATATTTTGGTACAATATGAACTGTGTTAATTGTGGCAATGGCATTTTATCCTTGTATACAATATCATAATCATGTCAGGCCTTGCCAGCTTGCTTTGTCTTGTAATAGATGCGGGAAATTACAGCATCACATTTGCGATACATGTTAGTGTAATGATTTATTATCCTTTTTTATTCTATCAGTCTTCCTCTCTTAAATATTTATTTCGTTATCTATTTCTGAATTGAACATACTGTCACATTCACCTGCCCGTGATTACATAAGTCAGGAACAAAGGAATGGGTTAGCGCCATGAGTATGTCAACCCTGCACTGTCGTGGCGATTCGTGTTGTACAAGAGCCGCTCCATTAGGTGTCAGAACTCGCATATAGACGTTGGAAGCTTTGTGCTAGAACAAAGGACCCTCGATGCTGTTGTAAATCTCCCTGCTTTGACAGATGGCCTGAGGCTTATCTGTTAAACTGGACCGACTGGGGTAGAATTGATATCCAATCAGAACTGAGGAAGGGTGGGGCCATCAATTCGAACCAGAATTTAACAGTCATTTCGGCTGGGAACGAATTAGTCATTGTGAAGCATGGTGCTGACAAGTTGTAGCAATAACTCTGGGAGCCACTCGTGATTTGGTGGGAAAAGAAACCTTGGTACATTCAAGGACAGAAAGCTTCATAAAGGTCAGTGAGTTATTTGCTCGATTGTCAGAATGTTACAGCATTGTAATTGTAATTACGTGCAGTATGTATATTTACTTACTAGAATCGATAGTACGTAGAATTACCTTTGTATTGTTTAATTTACATGCGTACTTGAGAAATGAGCTATGATTATGTAGATTGCTCGCTCGTCAGAACTAATATTGTAATTCGCTATTTAGTTACTTCGTGGTAAACTAGTGCATTTATTTGTGTGATATTCTAGATTTTGCAATTGTTGAATTAAATTGTAACTTTGGAGATGGTTGCAGTGTGTAAATTTAAATAATATGGATTTTTGAATATTTGTGTACACTTGTGGGAGTGTAATATACAGAAATGCATCGGATTGTTGTGATATTATTGAGAATAATGAGATTAAGAATATATATATTGATGTGACGCAATTTAGTGATTTCTGTATGATAAGTAGGATACCGCTCTTATTGCAGCGTTGTTTCTATAAGAACGTGTGGGTTTTTCGATGTGCACGAATGTGTGACCAAAGATGTAGATAGCCTTTATCTGATGATTGATTGTTGATGTAGTGTGAGGCGAGATGGCTAACAAAACATGCTAATGTCCTTGTGTTTTTCGTAGGAAGCTTTTGGGGACAGAACTGCTGGGTAGTCAAGTCCCGAGTCTCAGAGAGACAGGATAGAACAAGGCAGTAGGCAGAGAACAAGCCTAGTTGCTGGAGAAAGAGAGAGAGAAGGAGGAGAAAAGGAGACAAAAGGGGAAGAGGATAGGAAGAATCAGAGTACAGAGAACGCTGGAAGGAGGAAAGGAATTGGCGGAGTAAACTCAGATGAGTAGAAACCAAGTACATGGGAAAGCCATCTCACACTATAATCACGTGATGAAATAGGTTGTTACATGGTCGAGAGGAAGAAGATTGGTTGAGAAATTAATATCGTTTAATTTGTATTAAATTGTTATTCTTTGAATTTCACCTTTGTGTTCCTAATAATTTAATTGTCGGTATTGCTGACTGGGGGCTCGGAGCTTTACCTCTCTATCACTAATTTCACTTCCTACAAAACGAGCCAGGGTGGGAATTCCACAGTAATTCAAATAAATATTGGGAGCATCTCACACCAACACATAACAGTGGGTCACATAGAACTTCACACATACCAGGTAGCATATATGATGCTTGTATATTCATACATTTTAGATATAAAAGTATATACACCTCTCCTCGATAACTCACACACAATGGGGTCCACAAGCATAGACCGCACTATAAGCGAGGTATGAGTTAGTGAGGGACCTCAAAAAATAGAAAAAATCGCTTTGACATCGAGACAGAGTAATTCATAGAGATAATTAAACAACTTGGTGGTTTGTGAGTTATTGTCAACTGTACCAATCATTAAATGCCCTGTATAATCAGATGGTTTAGATAAATAACATCTGATATATCAAGCATGACATTGATGTAAAATCGAAAGGAATTACAGAGCGACTTTTCTTCAAGGATACTTAAAATCAAGGGAAATCATTCACGTGGAGCTTGTAACACTGTTTGGTCATGTATTCTAAACGTCTCTGTCAAAAATGTTGATGCACGATTTAAAATGAAAATTTGTATATAAACAGTTTATAACAAAATGAATGAGAGAAGTATGGTGCATAGCCATTAAATAAGGAAATTGTTTAATAATATTCTAAAATTAAAGATATTTGATTCATAAGAGTTAGTTTCTGTAGGTTTTTGGAAATAGAGACATCAACCAGTACTATTAATCACTGATGGTAACAATGTCGGTATGTGTGTTTGCTTTCTTTTCCCCACTTCTTAGTACGTTTTTGAGAGCTTTGGTGCCAGTATATGTAATATTGGTGTGTTCTTGGAGAGTCTTGGGGTGTACTGGGGTGTCTTGGTGTGTTTAGAGAGACTGGAAGTGAAGACTGGATTATTTTTATTAGACTGTTTTCTTTTTACTGCTTACCACCATTGTAACCCTTTATAAGTTCTAAAAAGAGTATTTGAGAAAATTGTGTGCTTTTCACCCAGTTTATACTGAGACTAAATTCAACACTTGTATTAAAGTCCACCAGAAAACCGAAAGCTATTGTTGGAGGATACATTTCTCTCACAAATTCTATCAGTTGTCAAAGTTGTGCATACTTTCTTTGCAGATAATTTCCAAATGAAAAATGACATCCTAAAGAAAATAGCACTGAACAACCAACATTCTGAACACATGCAGGACTGGTCATGTGGTCACTGGGTATAGTCCATATGAAACTTTCAACTGATTTGCCTCTCTTGGACATTGTATAATGGCGGAGATGTGGAACAATTTCCATCCACCTAAAACTAGGTGTCCCGATGTGACATCACCGTTGTAACCAGTCGCAACGGGTGTTACATACTGCTTGGGTCGACACCTAGTACAGACAGTAATGGACTGAAATCAACTCTTCGTTAACATGAGTGTGTATTGGGCCCGTTTCCACTCATGAAAGCCCTTTATTCAGGTCGTTAGGGACATATAGTCCTACGACCTGATGGCTAAATTAGCAGTGCTCCTTGAGCACATAAACGCCTGGGGGATGTGGTACTAATTCCTTCCCACAGGAACATTTAGCATTCCACTGTGCGGGAATAAACCTGTCACACATGCCCATTTGTTACATGCGACATAAATCCAAGTAATCAATCAATCAATCAATCAATCAATCAATCAATTGATTTGTAACATTATATAAGGGACTTTTGTTTTGATTTATGGTCTCATTTATGTATTGATTACTTAAAGTAAAATTCTACTGCAAGTAAAGCTTGTAAATTTACATAGTAGTGAGAGTTTCCACTGATCATTCCCACCCTTATATAGATATTTGGAGTGCTATGTTGAGGTGTAAAGTCTGAGTGTCACATTCTCTTGTGGAAAAGATGAATTTGACAAAACCATGCAGTTGTGGCATAGATTGTTTGTTTTATGCAGGGGCTCCCATAATTAAGCAGAATTTTATAAGCCTTACCTACATGACAGTGTGAATAATATTTATCTTAGATGCAACGGTTAACATACAATTTGTAAATTTAATAAGTTGATATATGAGCCAATGATCTAGTATGTATATACAATCAGCTCCTCCATACAGTATTGTTTCATCACTTGATCACCATATCTAATCAGTATTCGATCACAGTTGGCCGTTTTCCATCATAGGTTGCATGTGTCATATGGTTTCTTATCTCTGATGTAGGGGTCAAGCTGGACCTGAATTTGTAGATAAGTGACATCTCATCTTGGACAGAGTAGAGAGAAGTGGGAGCTGAGTCTGTGGTCTTAAAATAAATAATAGAAGAGAGTGTGTAGCAACAAGCTTTGTTAAATTCAGCAAATAATTTATTTCCAAAACATACCAAGTGAAAATGTATTTTTAAAAAAAAGAACTTACAGTATTACAAATTAAATCCCAAATAATCCTAGAATTACAGACAAGTCTTGATTAAAATTCTGAATAAACTCCAACTTAAATCCGGTGCTGAGAGTATTGATGTGCCTGTGGTGCCCTGTATTGTGGTGATGTACCAAAAGTCTTTTGTTGGATCACATTAATGCAATCCAAGAAATAAATTCTCGGTGGAAACTTCACTATAAATTCAAGTATATATCAGTTTCATTAATGCTTTGATGTCATACAAGTGTCCAAAGTGAAATGGATGTACATGTGAGGCTTTCATGAAGTATTAAAAAACTTGTTCCAGTTAGGATATGTCTTCTTTATACTCAGATCATTTCTATAGTAGATTGTCTTTTTATTTACACCTAACTCAAGACTTTTAAGTGTACCATGAGGTTGTTGTTGTTGTTGTTGTAGGGTTTAACGCCATTTTTCAGCACACAATAGGCTATACATGGCAGCCAGTATTAATGATGGAGGAAGAACCCGGGAAATCCCCGGAAAGAACCACCGACCCTCGAGAAGCTACTGGCAAGCTTTCTCACATGCCCACATTGGCCGGTACCATGAGGTAGATCATATAGATCATTTTAGACTGTATCATTTAGTAAGTAAGGTAAGTTTGGCAGTGAATATTAAAACATTCCATTAATCAGAGTTTCCAAAGACAAAATAGGGCTCATATGTAGGCCATCACATGAGATGCAGTAATTGTTTGGTTAAGGAACTGAAACCCATGTTAAGAAACAGTCAGGAATATGACAAATGAGGCAGTCTTGTGAAGAAGTTAGGCTGTAATATAAAAATATTCCGGGGCCCCGAGTGGCCAAGTGGTCTAAATTGCTCTCCGTTACGGATCACTGCCATCTCACCTCTGTCTTCGTGGGTTCGAGTCTTGGATTCGGCTAATGTGGGTATGTGAGAAAGCTTGCCAGTAGCTTTTCGTGGGTAGGTGGTTCTTTCCAGGGTTTTCCCGGGTTCTTCCTCCACCGTTAATACTGGCCGCCATGTATAGCCTATCGTGTGCTGAAAACTGGCGTTAAACCCTGCAACAACAACAACAATAAAAATATTACATTGACAACCAAGGAAGGCAGATTGGTGATGTTGAACTGTTTTGTTTAACATCAGGGGGGTTTGGTTTTGCATATAAGAAAATTTCATGAGATAATAGGTCATCTAAGAATGGCACAGTCCAGATGGACAACATCACAACCAGATTGACTACATCTTGGTGATAAAACAATTCTCCACAGGACTGAATATCACCAGAACACGAAGTTTTCCAGGAGCAGATAATGGAAGTAACCATGATTATTAATGACAATGTTTTGCCTTCACTGAAAATGATCAAAAGGCCTAACCAACCAAGAATGAAATTTGACCTTGAAAAAAATTTAAAGATCCAAAAGTTTCAGAAAACTTTAAAGCAATGATTGGTGGTAAATTTGTACCTTTGATAACCCTGGACAGCCAAGACACCGACCTCAAGTCCTTAACAACCATATTCAACACAGCTGTGACTAGCACAACTAGCAAGATCATAGGCAAATATCATCAAACAAAGAAACCTTGGGTCACAACAGATGTCCTTGAACTATGCGACAAAAGAAGAAAACTGAAAAAGGGAAAAAGAGATGAAGGAGCTGGAAAATACAGAGAGATAAACAACATGATCAGGAAAAGAATGAAAAAGGCAAAGGAATCCTTGATAGAAAGACAATGCTGCAGAATCGAAGATAGTCTAAGTAGAAATGATAGCAAAATGGCAAATCAACTGGTGAAAGATCTCACAACCCATAAACAAGTGAAAACTACCACCATCCAAGACAAATAAGGAAAATGCCTCACAGAAGATCAAGAGATCCTCAAGCGATGGACAGAACACTGCTTAGAAGTGTACAATCATAAGACCCAAGGAGATCCAGCCATACTAAATTGCCCTCAGGCAGAAGAAATTGATGATAACCCCATTCTTCGTGAAGAAGTAGAAATTGCAGTTAGGTCACTAAAGAAAGGAAAGTCAGCTTTCATTGACAACGTACCAGCAGAGCTCATTCAAACAGGAGAAGAAGAGATAGTCACAGTCTTTAACAATCTGCAACAAGATATGGCAGACAGGTGAATGGCCCACCATATGGTCTTGATCCTTGGTCATTGTGCTTCCCAAAATATGAAACCTACAGCTATGCCAAAACCATCAGTCTGATCAGTCACCTGAGCAAAGTCATGCTGAAGATAATTCTCAACAGAGTAAAGCCTCAAGCAGAGAAAATTGTTGCTGATGAGCAGGCAGGCTTTCGAGCAGGAAGGGGCACCACAGAGCAAATCTTCAATCTCAGACTCATTTGTGAGAAATGCCTTCAGCATCAGCTAAATCTATACCATGTCTTTATAGATTTCAAAAAGGCCTTTGATAGGATATGGCGTGCGGCCTTATTGGCAACTAATAGGAAGTACAAAATCAGCTCAAACCTGGTGCAGGTTGTTGAGCACCTCTATGACAAAGCCACCATTGCTGTCCTCATCAATGGTAGCAGAGGAGATTGGTTTTGAACAACAATTGGAGTCAGACAGGGATGTATACTGTCACCTATACTCTTCAACATTCTCCTGGAAAGGATCATGGAGGATGCCTTGCACAACCACAAGGGCACTTTCAGCATTGGAGGAAGAACATTCACCAACCTTCGCTTCGCAGATGATATTGATGGTTTAGCAGGAGATGAAAAATAACTGGCTGACTTGTTTGAGCATATCAACACAACCTCCACTGCATATGGTATGGAGATTAGCACTGAAAAAAACCAAACTGATGACAAATAACACCAATGGCAGTAGTGCAGAAATAAAGGTCAGCGGACAGAAGCTGGAAAGAGTCACAAGCTTCAAGTACTTAGAATAATTATCACAGATGAGGGCCCCAAACCAGAACTACTTTGCAGGATTGCCCAGACAACAGCAGCAATAACAAGGTTGAGACCAATATCGAAAGATACCAACATTGCTTTTGGTTCCAAAATAAGGCTAACGTGCTCGATTGTCGTATCCATCTTTCTGTATGCTTGTGAAACATGGATGCTCACATCTGATCTATAAAAAAGGATTCAAGCCTTCAAAATGATATGCTACCGCAATATCTTGGGCATCTCATACATTGACCATGTAGCCAATGAAGAAGTCTACAACAGGATCCAATGAGCCAACGGATCCTATGAAGACCTCTTGACCACTGTAAAAAGCATAAACTGAAGTGGTACGGTCATGTCTCAGTATTATCTGGATTGGCAAAAACAATCTTGCAAGGCACATTGCAAGGGTGCAGAAGAAGAGGCAGACAGAAAAAGAGATGGGAAGACAACATTAAGGAGTGGACAGGCATGGAATTTGGAGATTTCCAAGGGCAGTAGAGAACAGGGAATGATGGAAAGAATTGGTTGTAAAGTCAGCTGTGGTGCCCCAATGACCTCTTGGGTTAAGGGTTTGATGATGATGATGATGATGATGATGATGATGATGAAGAATGTCTTAGTATTATGTTTCTATGACTTGGATTAAATTTTTTAGTTTATATTTATATCTCAAGCTTTGTTCATAATATAAACATTAAAATATATGATTGTATGTATCTCTGTTAATACCACACAATCACCACAAAGGAAGGCTAATGTGACCTACATTTTATACTTGAGTGACTTACATTAAGATTTTGTGTTAAGCTCATTACCAGACTAGTGTATATACTGTTATACCTTGATTTATGAAATTTGGTGAGGAGATGAATCTTGATTAGTACTACACCCACATAACAAATATAGGTCACTATGACCAATATATGCAATTCATTGACTTTGGTTCAGTTTTTTTTAAAGTTTATTTCTCAAGATCTATTCAGTGTTATATTCATCAAACTATGTCAGGTTTTGCATCTATGTTAGTCCCATACCCATACAACTAAAGAATCTCACTGTGACCTACATTTTGCAGTTTACTGGCTTGGGTGAAATTTTTGCGTTTAGCTCGTGTCCAAACAGGTTGTTGGATTTAATTGAAATATGTCCAGTTCTTTGTGCACTAATTCCTAATAAAGTGAGTTCACATATCTGTGTGTGATTAGGATGTATAGAAACTGTCACGATACTCTAATTTGTGTTTTCTTTGTTTATTTTCAGATAATTTTATACACTTACTTCAGAAGTTCATGCTCATGGAGGGTCAGGATAGGTATGATGCCACAATGCATAATTTCCCACTGTGAAACATTTTTTTGAGGAATAAAAGGCAACTTTGTTTGATACTGTTGCAATATTTTGTGTATGTCATTCTCTGTGCTTTAAAAATTACAAACTTGTAACAAAGACTTGAGATTGGAATAGTTTTGTATCAGGGATTTATAAATCCATTTGCCGGACTCCTGGGACAAGCTCAGGCTTGGGCAAGCTCTTGTTTCAAGGGTACTTACCCAGTCTTCTGTTACATATTAACTGGCCAAAGTTTCTTTCATTTATCTTATGTCATTTCCATCTTGTAGTCAGTTACAAGGTCATTCTCACATTTTCTCATGCAGACATGGTATTATGAAGATTGCTATTTTAAGTTTTGACAGATTAGGGATAAATATTTATATTTTAACTTTTAAGTTACATTTTTAATCAAAATATTTGTATGTATCTGGGATTCACTAACTTCCAGGACTTAATAATTAGCTTATCAAAGATTGTTTTGATGCATGTCATTGATGTTAAAGTGAGTAGATGTTAATTGTTAATAATATAACTCTTGAAATTTCTTTGACGTGTTCATTTGGAAATAAAAGGCACTCATCTCAAATGATTAATCACTAGTTGGATTTTGTTTCGAAACCTGATAAATGTACCAGTTATGTAGTACCCACAAGTGGTGTTTATGATCTGCTGTTTACATGATAAATACGGGAGACCAATACATACTTCATGCTTGGCAAACAATTAAATGGATGAAAATAAGTGTTCTCATTCGCCAAAGTTGGTATGTCAAATATTTTGATGTGTGTTACTGATTTCAAGGTGTTAATTTTCTTAGTAAATGAATAAAATAAGTGTTCCCAAATACTTCAGTTGTCAGTATAAATAAATCATTACAAACAGTCTTGCTTTTATTATAAAATTTGCTGTTGTAGTTAATGAGGTGTCTCATTCTTTTATAAACAAAAATGGAATTTCCTTGAAATATCCCATATTTTATCTTAAATATGATTTTACTGATGTTGGAATAAAAAGTTAACAAATTTTGGAAAAATTAAAAATTTCAGTTTTAGAAGAAAGAAACAGAATATTTGTTTGTTCTGCCCATTTAATGAGGAAACCATTCCCAATCTGTGCAGCAAGCATTTACATTATTGAAATGCATGACTACATTTGCATAGTGAGCAATTGGTTAAAGTGGGCTTGTTGAAATCACACCATCCAAGAGGAAACAATTACAGAATACATTTATGTGATTCAGTTGAAGAAGCTGTTATCATTACTCTCAAAAGAACATGATGTTATGATTTCTCTGCACTAAAATAGACTGTTATCATTACTTTGCAGTACATCAGCTTGTTGTTATTACTCAGCAGTAAAAATAGGCTGTTATCTTTACTCCTCCTTAACTACTTCGCAGATTCGCATAAACTTTACACACATATTCCTCCTATGGCTTAGTTTGTCCTAGATAAAACATGGTATTATCATTAGTGGGGTAAAATATTTTCTTTGCAAATGGCAATTTAAGGAAAGCTGCAAGGCCAAAAGAAGAAGCAGAATATATCTGAGATGTTCTGTCAGAAGTGAAAATGTTCTTTCAAAATACAAAATCAAAACTGTACAATCAAGGCTGGGAAAATGCTTTCAGTAGTCAAAACATTTATTTCTTTTTCTCAAATAATATTTAAACAGAATATTCAGAATGCAAAATCGTAAGAAACAAAACAATATTCTCTCGAAAGTGAAAATGTTCAATGAGAATACTAAATTATAGTGTTCAAAGAAACTCACATTTGTCCTCTCCACCACAATGAAAATTTTGAACACACTTCTTTTCAGGTCAAGCTGCAGCTTGCTTTGTACTCATTGCACTGTACTATCATGCAGATTGTTTTGTACTCCTTGCACTGTACTATCCTGCAGCTTACTTTGTACTCCTTGCACTGTACTGTCATGCAGCTTGCTCTGTACTCATTGCATTGTACTATCCTGCAGCTTGCTTTGTACACCTTGCACTGTACTATCCTGCAGCTTACTTTGTACTCCTTGCACTGTACTATCATGCAGTTTGCTCTGTACTCATTGCATTGTACTATCCTGCAGCTTGCTTTGGTGGCATCTTATCCAACAAAGTTAATAGTACAGTTAAGTGATGAAATATTAGCTTTTATTTGTAACTGATTACTAGTTTGCATAATTATGTGTTTTTATTCAAACATTAATTGAAATACTTACAGTGACATAATAGCAATGAAGATAACAGCTTTGTATGACTAACTGGGTTGAAAATGAATTTTTTTAATAAGTTTTTAGGATTTATGTTGATGATTTTATTCGTCTGTTCCATGTGTCTGATGGAGTACATGTATATGCAATGCTTTCTCATTGTTACTGTGGATAATTATAATGTAAGGGATGCAATGACTTCATACAGTTTGATGCTGATAAAAGCAAAGTTAATTATTTTCTCCTTTTACACACCAAAAGGCAATAAGCCACTTTCTCTGTTATAGCAGGAAAACAAGATTTATGTCACCCTGTATCACCAGCTATGGGGTCAAAGTATTTGAGAATGCACTTAATTGTCTGACTTTATGATGCAACAGTTGCTTTTGCAACTTGAGTATGCTTGTAAAACTTAAACAGAGATCCATTACACTGGACCGTGAGTAATTTACTAGATTTTAATATCTAAATTCAATTAAGATTTAATTTAATATTTATAACTAAATGACTCCAAAGAGTATCCTGCTCCAAATACATCCTAGCCTGAGGGAATTAGTGAAGCTAAGATGAAGTATTCAGATAATGAGTCATTTCTCCAAAATGCTGAAACACAAACATAATGATTTAATAATTACAAATTCAGATGACCTATTAAATCAGAAACACATTCTGAAACTACAGACATTAATACATATGGTTTAACACCGTTCCAGTGGCCTAGTGATTAGAGTCATTCCATAGACTTATAAAAATGGTACTAACAGCTGCCTTACTTGACACTCAGCATTAAGAAGTTAGTGATAGGACTGGTCGGCCTCATGTCAGAATAATGTGATTGGGTGGGACATCATTCTGCGTCTGTGGCATGATGCCCTAGTGCTAGATATCACTATAAACTGCCACACTGCAGACATTGTAGTGATATGACTGACAAATTGTTAAAGCTATGTTAAAAATCCAAATCACATATGCACACATACAGTTTATGTTTATTATTATTATTATTATTATTATTATTATTATTATTATTATGTAAAGCTAAAATAAGTAGCTTAAATTGGTATTATGATCAAAATTTACTTCTCTTTATTGTGGGAACCTTGGATGGAGTTGGATTTAGATTTATAGGCCTACTCTGAGTAAGCAAACTGACAATATTTTTTATTCAGGAAATATCAAATGAAAGTACAAACATAAGATTTGGATGATTCAGTAGAAGACATTTTAGGCTACTATAGCACTCCTCCCAATGGTAACCAAAAATATAACAGCTCAGTTTCTGGATGCTGGTACAAATTGGTTATGAAGAAAATGTAGAAGCAAGAATTACATATACAAATATGGGTATGTATGGAATAGTTTCAGTAATAGTTACTGTTAAAAAATAAGGATGATGCTTATAGACAGGATATTTGTGATTTCTTTTGTAGAGTTCATAGGGTTGCCAAACAAATTTCAACTGTGAGAGCAAAAGAGACTGTATGAGATGTGATTGCTCAATTTAGAATATTTTGCCATCTCTGTTTTACCACAGGAACAATATTTATTATTAGATAAATGATTTAAATATAAATCGTAATTTAAACTAAAGACATCGCCAATCACAGCATTGAATCACCAACATACAGTAGAACTTTGATAATCCATCGGTGTGGGCTCAAGACCATGACTTGTATGAGAATAGACAGATAATAAAATATATACATTAAAAGTATTATACAGTAGTCTGGGTCATCAAAATATCATAATATCTACATAAGTACATATCCTTTTTTATAATATTTTGATGTACAATACCCTGCTGGTTAACAGAGACTGGCGGTTAATCAGGTGATGGAGAATTGAAGTTCTACTGTACATGTAATAGTGGTTAGGAATGATTTCATTTTCTCAATTCATGTAGGCTTTGAGATTATGTAATGAAGGATTATTTCTTACTTCTGTGTTGTTTTGTTGTACTGCTAACTCTTAACAAATTGCATAGGCCCAGATCTGCCAGCACTTTGTGTGACAGCAGATCTGGATCTTTGCAGTTTTGCAGTTGGACTTGACTTGCAAGTGATTATACATGGAAGTTATGATAAATATATCAAAGTTTGTTCTACAGTGCACCCAACACATTGTGTTCGAGTATGTTAGAACTGAATTAGCAAACCATGTTGTATCTCAAAGTTCTTCAATAACATACATCAAGTATTGTCTTTATGTTCTTTAAGCATAGACCAGACCTACAGATAATGCTTTTATTTGGGTGGGTGCAGGTGATATTTTAATCTTACTCAAAAGCATTTTCTGGTTGCTATGGAAATTGGAAGCTGTGTTGATTGATTACAAACTACACTAGGAATAACCTGAATTCACATCAATTGATCGATAACAATTACTAATCAGCTTAACTTTGATCAATTTAACACTGCTGAGTAGTACATACAATTTTCATGACAAAGGGGGTTGGATCCATTTTTATAGGGATTGTAACCCTATCTATTATTCAACAAACTCTATGAATGCTTGGCAACATACCTTTAAATGAAAAGTATGGGACTTTAAAGCATCTAATTACAAATTCTTCAGATACTTGGTGTATATATCACTAATTGGGAGTTTTCTAATCTTTTGAAAGACAATCAAGTTGGTAAGATCTCTGGTAATATCATAGTGGCAGCCCATTCTGCTTTTTCCATCAAAATAATGATTCACATGGGAAATCCTCAGGCACAAAAGTATTAGAAAACTAACCTGGCATATGGAAAAGAACCACTGCTTGGATAAAAGAAGAACAAACTTTCTTTAAATCTGGCGAGATTCAGAAATATTAGAAACCAAGTTATAAGTACCATAAAAATGCCAGACTTTTAGTATTTACCAAATTTGATGACATACTGTAAGATTGATGTCAATATTGGTCCAAAGGTTTGATAAAATAAATAAACCTAAAGTTTTCAGTTCTAAAATATAAAATCAGAGTACCCACTTTGATACATGCTAACAAATTTACTTTTGTCTTTAAAAAAGCAGATTTATTTATAAATATTTATAAGAACAATCATTTGTAGATGACATTTTACCTACAATCATGAGATCCACCCTGAGCAAGTGGTCCTGATGAGATCCACCCCTGACAGGTGGTCCTGATGAGATCCACCTTGGCAGGGGTCTTTATGAGTTCCACCCTAGGCATGGGGACCAGATGAGAACCACCCAGGCCATGGGTCCTGGTGACATCCACCCTAGTCAGAGGGTCCTAATGAGATCCACCCTAGGCAGGTGGTCCTGTTGAGATCCACTCTAGGCTGCGAGTCCTGTTGAGATCTATGCAACTCTGCATAAGAAAGGCAATCACATAACTCAATATTTATTAGAACTTATCAACAATTTGCTCCAATCTTCATATTTTCCACTAGACTGTGGAAAGAGGCCGATATTACTCCTGTTCATTAAAAGGGAGGGAAATTTTTTTTTCTCAAATTACAGACCTATTTCTCTACTAATAAGTATAGGTAAAGTATTTGAAAAATGAGTCTTTATCCATTTGTATAACAGTCTTTCAGCCAACAACCTAATTAGCCCTACTCAATCTGGTTACAAGATTGAGCTTTTTTTTTCTTCTTTTTTTTTGCAAGGCAGTCAAAGAGAGTAATGAAATTAGAGCACTATTTTGTGATATTAGTAAAGCCTTGAACATAGTCTGGCATAAAGGATTCATTTATAAACTAAGAAATACTGGAATTTGTGATAGACTATTGGGATATTATAAAATTATTTTTCAAATAAAATTCAGAAAGGCTGTTAGTTAAGGGATACACACCAGACCAACAACATATCAAGGCTGGTGTGCCTAGGATTTATACTTGGTGCACTGTTATTTTCAATTTATATAAACAATATTGTCACCAATGTTCACTCCTGTATAAGAGTGTTTTTCAACCCTAGCTGCTCAGACGTTATGAATAAAACCCCACAAATTGAATGAATGGCATGGTTCTTATGAATGTCACTTCTTATAAACACTAATTCTTAACACTAGGTGAAATGCTATTCTGGCATATACATATTCTGGAAATAACTGCATGGAAGTATGTAACATTATTTGAAATGTAAACTTGATATAAAATCATTAGACTCTATTTACATTTTTATGATCTCTTTTGAAATAGAAAAGAATAAAACAGGCATTTAGATTAAAATACAGTGAACATGAATATTGCTTTTGGGAGACTCATAGTGAAGTTGTTTTTTTAACCAAAAACATGTTTTTCACACTGTTTGCTTACTTTGGATGGTCCCTGGCCAACAATTTTATATTTTAAAATCTCAGTGTTAACTATCAAATAGAATCTATAGATTTGATTATAAATTAGAGATTTTAGGTTGGTCTTCTAGACTGAATGACTTCTTTTTCTCTTCAGCTCTTGCTCTTAAAGGAATAGAGTATGAATCTAGACCAGTCAATTTGATTAAAGATGGAGGTCAGCAGGTAAAAATGTAGAGTAATAGTATTGTACATTTTAAGAAACTTCAAGTTTCATTCATTTGCTGTTTTTATCTTTAAACTATACCATAACATTTTAGAAAAATGTGTAATTCAGTTATCTAGTTCAGTGTGGTCCAACTACAGACATGCAGGACAAATGTGGCTTGCAGGTCATTGTTTTGTAGCCTGTGCTTTTACAGAAAGTCAGTTCTATAATTATAGTATAATTACTATAATATTTATCATGTATGGCACATGAATTTTACATTTTCGGACCATATGGCCTACAGTGTTGAAAATGTTGGACCACTCTCATCTAATGACGAATGTAAAGTGGTATATCAGCATTATGTGGAGCATCAGTACACTGGTGATATGATTGGAAATCTTTAGGAATGATTTGAAAACACCTTATCATTTGTAATAAAATATCCATGTTTTTACATGTATGAAGATAATTTAGGGTTTTATTGTGCAAATATATTTTTTCTTATATTGTTACAATGTTATTGATATGTTACCCAGGGAAGTGAACATTAGCAGATCAAGTAAATATGTGCAGGTGTGATAGAATTTTTATTGAAATATGTACATGTGTGATAGAGGCTAATTGTAAATATTGTTATGTATATTTAATTTGTATTGTGTGATTGACTCTTGTCCTTTATTGAGGGTAGAGGTTTGGTCTACCTGACTATTCTCAAGTTTTTTGTCATGTTTGTAAGTTTTAAATAAGTTTTGTACTAATATCTGAGTTCAAGGTCAAGCCTTATTACAAACATTCTGGAAGAGAGCTTATGACCCACATTATGGTAATTTTATTGTGTGTTAGGTTTTTATATAAGGTTGTGGTAAACAAAATTATTAATTCCAGTCTTAAGTTCAGTCTTTTTAATCATTTTTAGTTCTGATGAAATATAATTTGAGAGGAATAATTTATTTAAAATTTTTATTCTTTAGAATTAAAAGTGCACATTATTGTGAATTCATTCAAAGATGTTCTGATTTATATCATTGAAATACATCAAGACTGTTAATACTTCAGCTTATTGAAGATTATTGATCCATCAGCACATCCAGTATTGGAATTCATTTAAAAACTCAGTACTTTTGGACTTGTGCAAGAACTTTTGGGATTATTTGGTATTTAATTCACAATGCTGAAAGTTCCTCTTAAATTTCCACTTTGTGCCCTGGGGAAATAAACTTGAATTTTTACAAAACTTGTTGGTTATCCTTCTTTCTGTTACATATTTTAAAACCACAGGGTTGTAATATTATGTATAGGTATGATAGAGTTAATACATAAATATGTAAAGGTGTGACAATTTATATGTTTATATAATAATGGTGTGATAGAGCTGATATATAAATATTGCAGGTATGATAGATTTTATGTTATTCTATGCATGTGTATTATAGTTTGTATATAAAGATGTGCAGGTAGGATTCAGTTTATATGTAAATATGTGCAGTTGTGATTGAGTTCTTATGCAGATATGTACAGGTTAAGTTTATATGTTAAAATTTGTAATTTGTGTAGAGTTTTGATGTAAATGTGTACATGCATGGCATAGTTTTTTGTGATTGTGTGATAAAATACAGTGTGACCCCGCTATAGCGCGCTCTGTTATAACACAAATTCGGATATAACGCGGTCATGGCATGGCTCCCGAAATTTCATATACATGTATTTTTCTTGTGCACAAAAAAATTCTTAAGTATTGCGAAAAAGAAACGTAAAACGTTGCTTATCATTTTGGGGAAAAGATCGCGTATGAATAATACAAAACGATCGTGGCTTGGCTCCTGAAATTTTATATGTATTTATCTCGTACACGAAAAAGTATTTTTCTTTTCTTCTTAAAAGTAAGAAGAAGAAAAAACACATCAAATGTTTATTCTGGGATCGTGTAGGTCTTCGCCAATGTCACAAACATGGATTGTTTTTCATTATTGGGGAGCCTCGAGTGGTCTAAAGCGCTCTCCGTTACGGATCACTGCCATATCACCTCTGTCTGCATCTTACTTATTGGTTTATTCAGTACACATAAAGGGACAGTGATTAGAATAGTCTAAATGATGGCCAATTCCTTTTAAAAAATGTACCCAGATAAAATAGATTGTTGAAATTTCAAAGGAAACAGATTACCTTTGAAGCACCAACTGTTATATGAAAACGTGCTCAGCAAATAAAAAAAAATACCAGTCTTAATCATGCAATACAATTATTTGATGTTGCCGCCACAATAAGAAATGGGCATTCGTTTGGTTCTCCAAAGCTGTCCTTTAGCGGTGACTTAAATAGCACATGCACCCTTCATCAAAGAAAACCGACTACAATTTTTCAATAACAGCGAAGAACTTTTCTTCAAAGGAAGTCAGTACCAAACTTAAATAAAAGTGATGGAATCTGATGGATTTTTGCATTTTCCAATGTGACTGGAACACGTTAACTGTGCTGTGAAAGTTTCCTTTTTGTAGGGAAAAAGTTTATGCCAACGGCGGCTAAAACACAAACTAACTTTTACCGACGTGGAACGTACTTTAGAGTAAATGTGCTTTGTCGTTCTTTACGTGATTGTGCTATGTTTTTCCAATGAATTCAGACCAATATGACCTGTTACAAAATTAATGAATATTTTGTAACTGTGTGTGCATATTTTCAATGGAATCACTTGTATTTTGGATTCAGTGTATATGATGAGGTTCGCAGGTGAGTACACGGTGTTGATACTCAATTCATGCTATACATTAGACATTTATATATAAACAGGATTCACGTATATGTTCAAATTCTTGGTTCTCTAAATAAAGTAAACTATTATATTATGTCTTCTCTGTTTTCACTACAGGTGTATTTCTCATTTAATATGCATCAATTCAAGATGGCAACTGTGCTGACGAAGCACATATTTTACTGCTCGCATTTATTACCCACCCCCACCCCCCAATTTTTTTTTGTGGGGGGATACATTTTTTACAGCTAACTAACTTGGTTGCATATAACACGGTGCGGTATATAACACGGTCAGGTTTTATGGCTCCCAACTACCGTGTTATAGCGGGGTCACACTGTATGTACATTTGTGATCAAACTTATATGCAGATATGTACAGGTGTGATAGAGTTATATGTAAATAGGTACAGGTGTGATAGAGTTTTGAGTTTTAGCTATAGTATCCAGCTACAATACGGTTGCAAATTTTATGTTGTAAAATCCACCATGTGGAGTGTGGTGTAAAACTTTTTATAGCATTCCAATGTTATTTTGCAGCATGCTGCAGAATACAAGACTTTGAATCCACAAGAGCAGGTTCCAACACTTGTTTGGGATGGAATTACCCTTACTCAGTCGGTAGGGATGGTCTAATTATATATCTCAGAGATATGTACTCTGTTAATTTAAAGCCCAACAGAAGCTCATAATTACAGATTCCAATTATTTATTTCCTCAGTCTCTGATTTTACTGTAACTGTATATCTGCAGAGTGTTTCTTCTTTTTCAGTGACAGTAACATATTAATCTCTCAACATCTGAGAATACAATGCAGTCGTCGGAAATCATGATGGATTAGTCTTTGAATCATGATCATTTCCCACTTTATCATTAATTTCAAGTATAAATGTGGAGAATTTTTATTGTGAACAGTTACCAAGTCGCTGTTTTTTTTAATTGCAAGGCATTTATTGAGACAGGTGCATTTATTAAGCAGAATACAGCAGATCATTTTTTGTAACAGCATTGATAACTGCTACCCAAAACTGTATTGTGTTGGAGTACACAGTAGACCCAATTGCATCAGAATCTCAGTTGACTCAAAGTCGTATATTACAGTCACATGAACACCTGCTATATTTGACAGCATGAAACACCATGACTGCACAAGCATTAATCACATTTACATTTCTGTGTGGGGCCCTGAGTGGCCGAGTGGTCTAAAGTGCTCACCATTCCAAATCACTGCCATCTCACCTGTCTGCATGGGTTCGAGTCTCGGGCTCGGGTAAAGTGGGTACATGAGAAAGCTTGCCAGTAGCTTTTTGTGGGTTGGTGGTTCTTCCTGGGGTTTTGCAGGGTTCTTCCTCCACCACTTATACTGGCCACCATGTATAGCCCATCTTGTGCTGCAAAATGGCATTAAACACTACAACAACAACAACATTTCTGTGTAAATACATGTGTCAAATCTTTGTGCTTTCTTCTCTTTTCTTTAATTCAAACAGCAGTGTTTGTAATTTGGAATTTAGTTTGCCATATCTCATGAGATTACTTTTCATTTCTAATAATGGAATAAACTTATCCAAGTTAGAGAGATAAGTAGAAATCTATACCTTTAATTATTATTATTATTATTATTATTATTATTATTATACAACCAACTGTGATTGAGTAAATTTGCTGTTTGCCAGTGAGTCATTGAGTTTCCTTCACCTTGCATATAATTTTATGTTTGTATGTTTTTTTCACAGATGGCTATCATGCTGTATATTGATGACATGAAACCAGACCCCCCATTGCTTCCCACTGATCCTGTTAAGAAGGCACAGGTAAAAAAAAAAAAAACTGGAATCAAGGTTCCACTTGGGAGTTTTGGAGCACCACTGTAAGTGACGAAGGTTTTGATTATTGTTAGGAAAAACTGTGTGCTGTTTGTAGCAGACAGTTGATGAAAATGAGTGCTTCTTTGTGCTTGGGAAATGCACATGAAATAGCACAAACTACACAACTATGCCTGTCCTTGAAAGACAGAAATGAATTTTACCATTCTCTGATAGTGCACTTATAAAATTAAAAAATATATAAAGACCCCAGAAAGGTGATCAGCTGAATTTTCTAAAAGTACTTTTGAGATTCAGGAAGTAAAAATAGCCATGCAGAGCTATCCATCATTCTATGAGATGCAACCAGAAATAAAGCCTTGCTGTATTCTCTCAAACTCAAATTATTCCGATATCAAAATAAAGAAAATTATAGATTCTTTGGGGAAGATCAGTGGAATGACTTTTCTATACATTTGAACCCAGTGAAAAATTAAACTTTGAAGCAGAACCCAAGCATACAATCAAGCTAAATATTTTCGTAAAAACTAATTCCATTAAAAATATTTAGAAACCTCAAAATTGTGAACGATCAACAATTACATTATATCATTGGAGAAGTTGGATTAAAGAAATTCAGATTAATGAGACTATTAATATGTCTCCATCCTCCTATACGCCAAACAATGTTTGCTTGCATTTTTTATCGAAATTCCTCCATCCATTTATATTATATTACTGTGCAGTACTTCAGGTTTGGTTGTTTTTTATGCCTATCATAAGGAAGAGTGTATATTATTATGACATCCAACCCTTTGTTCCCTTTTGTGTTTCTGCAGAATAAATTCACTTATCCACTATCATCATGTAGCATAGCCAGTCTTTCTGGACAGCTGGCATTTAGGTTAAGGAAGAAGCTTATCAATTTTGTGGTGTAAAGATCAAAAATCTGTGTGACTGAAAGAAGAAAAATAATTTCCACACTCAGTAACTTCTGCATTACTTACCTGAAATAAGCTGTGTTGATGGCCTGTTCTTGGAATATGGTAGACAGCTATTGATCTGTGGTCAGAAGGTAAAGGCCACTGTGCCTAAAAGTGGAAACATTGTTTCTGCACAAGCATTTCTGTTCTCAACTATGTACTTTCACCAACGTTTATGGATAATTTAAACATTGGGTAAGAAAGAAGCCTGTTGATTTGGGGCTCACAGTGTCAGGGATCAAGGTCACTGGCTATAAGAGAGATTTATTTTTTGCATAATAACTTCAGTTCCTGAACACATACCTTGACCAAGGTTTGTTGGGTGTTTGCACTTGACCCTTTCAACTCTGCAGACCAGTAAACCGGTCCAGGGACAATAAGTCCTCTCAACACGCAGACTGGTATACCAGTCTCAAGTACATGTCTCATTTTGACGATGTATTCTTTGATTGGTCAGTATTGGGGATCCCCCATTTGTAAATAATGATGCCATAGTATGATTCATTTACATACATTGGGACATTAAGATAGGTTGTTAAAAAGAAAGGGGTGTTTTCCGATCTATAAGTGTAAATCTTCATAGTCAACTATGTACATACAAAATGGCAGACTCATTGGACGACGAGTCTTGATAGTCTGGGGACAAAATATTTCAAAATAATGGTAGTTCTAGTCTTGTAAATATACACGAGAAAGAGAGGGAGTGTTTTGAATAAGGATGGATGTATATTGTTTTACTGTGACTGTATAATTTAGGAAATGGCAAGATTTTCAAATAAAAATGCACAAATATGCTTGAAGTGCTGTCACAATATCTAAACTACCAGCATTTTATAGCCATTATATATAGATGAAAGTTATGATTTTTGGCATAGAATTAATTGTATTTGTCAAAAAATGAGAAATTCTGGCTTTTTGGATCCAGTTTTGGAGAAATTGTGTCATGTGACATGTTTGACCTGATAAAACGCTATGGATATTTTATCAGTGACATGAGTAAATGATTGCTAGTTAAAAACTGCCTTTGACTTTTGTTAAATTAATCTGGTGTGATCACAGTTGAACCACTTATATTTATGCATGTTTATTTCCATAAAGAAGAACTTAAAACCTTGTAAATTTAAGTTTTTTACCTCCTGTAAAAATCTTGTTACGCACATGTGTTTTTCCCTGAAATGTGACAGTATTGCATTTATTTAAGCCATGATTTTGTAGGAACATTATATTGGATCAAAAAGAGGCCACATTACTCTTTACTTCATTTAAAATTTTTGATTAAATACCCTGAACTTTAACTTACTATTTCATTTATATTTTTACTATTTCATTTATATTTTTACTTAATTTCAATGAATGAGTACATTTTTCAAAAATAAACTTTTCAAGTACAGTAGAACATTGTTAATTCAAAGATCAGTCACTCAAACAGTTGACTCAGCCACATGCAAAACATCCTCATGTTTATGATCTTGAATATTTGAAATGAACGAAAACTCAAACTTTAATTTGGGGCACTTTTTATCCGTGGAAGTTGTTATTTATCATTTATATTTCTGGATATGTCTGACCCTGTTAACCTTACTAGAAAAAGATTCTAAAAATGTGACATGTACCTCTCCAGGCACTTGCCTTGGCCGAGTTAATCAACTCAGGAATCCAGCCATTACAGAATCTACATGTGCTTCAGAAAATCGGGGAAGATAAAAAGACAGAATGGGCACATTTCTGGATCAACAGAGGACTCACAGGTAAATTACATGAAATAAATGCAAAATTTTCCCTGCCTGTAATAGCAGGTAGTTAGACATATCAGATATACTTGATTATAAATCATGACCAACTGCAAGCTGCACAGAGCCAGATCTGCTGTTACATTATGTACTGGCACATCTTGGTTTATACATTTTCTTAGGAGTAAGCAGTAAAACATGTGCATTATGCAATGGCAGATCTGAGTGCATGTTGTTAACGGTTGGACTCCACTTATAAGCAAGTATATATCGGAGGCATCACTTTTCTGGTGACGTTTGAAATGTAAACTGAGCTGCTATTGTCAACATTCTGGTTTTTTAAGCCTTGCTGAGTATTGCCAAAAGTGAAGTAGCTGTAAAGGTTGTAATACCAGATACAACCAATAGGTCTGTTGTTAAGACTGATTTAGGATTATTTCTCTTGTTACCATTAAATTTACACATGCAGCAAATCTGTAAGCAGACCAGCTTGACATATGAAAAATATTAAGCTCCCCTCTGTGGCAAAGCCCCCGTGTTGCCATCAGTGGTTACACATTATAAAATCATAAACATATGTACATATTCACTTCATCTTAATCAGTCCATCTTCCTAGGTCCTTGGCAACAGTTTATGAATGGGTTAAGGGGGCTAACTCTTGTCAGTACATTTACAATATTGATACATGCTTTGTACGTATTACATTTAGCTAATGATCAAATAGGTTTTGTGTACCTAATATGCATTGCTGTTTTACCTTGAATGATAAATCTTGGTAATGATATGTATCTTGATGATTGCTACACCTTCATCATTAAAGTAGGTGACAGTGATCCATATATCATGCTTCAGTAATTTGGTTAAATTTTGTGTTTTAAGTTTATTTGTCTGCAGCATTCAGTGCTGGATTTATTATACTTGATGATGATACACATTTCAATTAGTATGACACCTTACAAGAAAAGAAGCTCAAAATGATATTTGTTTCATCCTTTACTGGCTTGGTTAAAAATTGTTGTGCTTATCTCATGACCATGCAAGATTTTGGCATGCTGTGTGCACACTGTCCTACCTAGAATCATGAAACTTGGTAATGAGATGCATCTTGATAAGTACAACACCTTTATTACAAAATCTTGCTTCTGTGACTTTGTTGAAATTTTGTTTTTATAGTTAATATCCTTTATTACAAAACTTATTTCTTGCTTTTGTGACTTTGTTGAAATTTTGTTTTTATAGTTAATATCTTGGTGCATTAGATTCATAAAGCTTGATAACCAAATGCATCCCTTTTTTTAATTTCATCCTTGCAACATAAGAAGGTCACTGTGACCCTCATATTTTGCTTTGCCAGCACAGGTTAAGTATTTGTATTTAGCTCATGACCACATATATTTTTGCATGCTATATATATGTTATTCATAGCCTGCTCAGAAAGCTCTTTTTGCTATGTATATATGTTAATCCTTTCCTGCTCAGAAAGCCCTTTTTGCTATACATATATATATATGTTAATCCTTGTCTGCTCAGAAAGCCATTTTATATATATATATATATATATATGTTAATCCTAGCCTGCTCAGAAATCCCTTTTTGACCAATGCAGTTGGAAAGAGGAACAAATATGCTGATGAACGGTTTAACAGTGTATCTTTTATAAGCTTTTCTTATGTGCGGAGGTGTCAGTAAGTACTACTATATATATAATAATTATATTGTACAGGTGAATGAGTAGATGCTAGTAAAGTTGATGCCATGCATTGCACATGAGATTTAGGCTATTGTGGCTAATCAAGGAAAGTATTGGTCATACTATTTAATACTCCCACTAAAACTTGGCTTCAAGTGATGGAAATGATTTGAAAACAAAAACAACATATATCTTAGTTTATACCAGCTCATTATAGCATAGAAGAGATTGTACATTTCCTTTATTGTTTTGTGCCATTTTTTATCCTGTCACAAGGCATGTCATTTTGTAGGTTTAAGAGCACTTTAGTCTGATTTATTTTCTGCATGATAATATTCATGTAGCTGCAGGAGGGGAGATATGTGACAATTAATTACATGATGGCATATAAAGTATTCACTTTTACCTCAGTAGAAGTACCTTATTCATGGTTATTTGGACCAAGGCAAATGTCATTATTTCTTGGACCAAGGTAAATTTCATGGTTACTTGTACCAAGGTGAATTTCATAGTTACTTGTACCAAGGTAAATTTCATGGTTACTTGTACCAAGGTGAATTTCATAGTTACTTGGACCAAGGTGAATTTCATAGTTACTTGGACCAAGGTGAATTTCATAGTTACATGGACCAAGGTGAATTTCATGGTTACTTGGACCACAGTAAATGTCATGGGTAGCTGAGCATGTCATAAGCTATGTTGACTCACCGACAGAAATAAATTTCGTGCAGATGATTATTGCAATAAATTTATTAACTTCTTTAAATTTTACATTGTTGAAAGAAAAAGTTGATATGTATTCTAAGTGCTTGTGTTTACATGCATATGTAGACAACCTGAGTAGAATTCCGTGCCATTCAAATGATTTTTATGATCTTTATTTCTTTTAGAATCTCTGGATTTATACTTTGTTGTGTCTGTAGTGGGGGCAAATGTATTTTACAAACACCAAAGCCTAGATTATGATTTTATAAGCAGCTAAAACATTTTAGTAATTAGTCTCTATAGCTTAGATATTGACATGAGTTGTGATCCTTTTTGTTAGAGAATAATGGACAACCTGAAGAAAAGAATCTTTTTACTGGCTTGATATTAGCACTTGTTCACTTTTGCACATGCCAACTGTAGAGACCAAATCAAGCATTTAAGAATGCAAAGCAATCCATTGCCACTGCACTATCCTTTGCACTTGAAATCAGTCATGTTTATTAGGGATGATGATAGAAATTTGAGGTCTTAGAGATGGAAATTTATCTTGATTATTAGGTTCCCCCATCAAGATTTGTGAGTGCTATAGTGATCACTGTGTCTGATGTCAGTTTCCATGTCTTTTCATCTGTCCATCCATTCACGCTTCTTTTAAGAACCATTTATATGATTTGGAAGGTGAATTGCCTCTTACATATAGTGTGGCAGAGTGACAAACTAACTCTGTTTTTGGCTAAATGTTTTTATTTATCAGATGCAAAACTTGTGATGTCCCAGGATATGAGTTGCTCTATAACTGGGTCTTGGCTGCTTTATTCTGGCCTCAGTTTGCTCTTATCTGCCTTGCTGCTGTCTTCCAACTAAGAGTTCCTCCTCCCTCCCAGATCTGGTGTATTTGTCTTAAGTTAAGCATGACAATGTTGCTGTAGTAAAAATAACCACAAAAACAGTCTCATCGGTTTGGGTTCTATAAGGGTCAGAGGGATATTTCCAGCTATGTCGTGTACAACATGAATGTCTAACCAGACCCAGAGATTAATGCCTTATATGGTCTATTAGTATTTATGAATGCTATGGAAACACATGGGTCTGTTAGTGTCATATTTATGAATGATAGGGATACAAATATGGTCTACTAGTGTCATTTATAAAATGCTATACATACAGGTATGGTCTTTTAGTATCATATTTATTAGTGTCATATTTATGAATAATATGGACACAAGTATGGTCTATTAGTGTCACATCTATGAATAATATGAAAACACATATGGTCTCTATTAGTTCGTTCCATTCTATTAGTGTTGTATTGATGAATGTTTTGATACACATATGGTCTGTTAGTGTCATATTTATGAATGCTGTGGATATACATATAGTCAGCTAGTGTCATAATTATGAATGCTATGGATACAGATAAGGTCTATTAGTGTCATACTCATGAATGCTATAGATACATGTATGGTCTGTTAGTGTCATAATTATAAATGCTGTGGATACACATATGGTCTATTAGTGCCATAATTATGAATGCTATGGATACACATATGGTCTATTAGTGTCATAGTTATAAATGCTATGGATATACATATGGTCTATTAGTGTCATAATTATAAATGCTATGGATACATATATGGTCTATTAGTGTAATAATTATGAGTGCTATGGATACACACATGGTCTATTAGTGTCATAATTATGAATGCTATGGATACACATATGGTCTGTTAGTGTTGCATTAATGAATGTTTTGGATACACACATGGTCTATTAGTGTCATAATTATGAATGCTATGGATACACATATGGTCTGTTAGTGTTGCATTAATGAATGTTTTGGATACACACATGGTCTATTAGTGTCATAATTATAAATGCTATGGATATACATGAATGCTATTGATACACATATGGTCTGTTAGTGTTGCATTAATGAATGTTTTGGATACACACATGGTCTATTAGTGTCATAATTATAAATGCTATGGATACACATATGGTCTATTAGTGTCGTAATTATAAATGCTATGTATGCACATATGGTCTATTAGTGTCATAATTATAAATGCTATAGATACATGCATGGTCTATTAGTGTCATAATTATAAATGCTGTGGATACACATGAATGCTATTGATACACATATGGTCTGTTAGTGTTGCATTAATGAATGTTTTGGATACACACATGGTCTATTAGTGTCATAATTATAAATGCTATGGATACACATATGGTCTATTAGTGTCGTAATTATAAATGCTATGTATGCACATATGGTCTATTAGTGTCATAATTATAAATGCTATGGGTACACATATGGTCTATTAGTATCATAATTATGAATGCTATGGACACACGTATGGTCTGTTAGTGTTGTATTAATAAATGCTATGGATACACATATGGTCTATTAGTGTCATAATTATAAATGCTATGGGTACACATATGGTCTATTAGTATCATAATTATGAATGCTATGGACACACGTATGGTCTGTTAGTGTTGTATTAATAAATGCTATGGATACACATATGGTCTATTAGTATCATAATTATGAATGCTATGGGTACACATATGGTCTGTTAGTGTCATAATTATAAATGCTATGGATGCACATGTGGTCTATTAGTGTCGTAATTATAAATGCTATGTATACACATATGGTCTATTAGTGTCATAATTATGAATGCTATGGATACATGTATGGCCTATTAGTGTCATAATTATGAATGATATGGATACACATATGGTCTGTTAGTGTTGTATTAATAAATGCTATGGATACACATATGGTCTATTAGTGTCATAATTATAAATGCTATGGGTACACATATGGTCTGTTAGTGTCATAATTATAAATGCTATGGATACACACATGGTCTGTTAGTGTCATAATTATGAATACTGTGGATACACATATGGTCTGTTAGTGTTGTATTAATGAATGTTTTGCATACACACATGGTCTATTAGTGTCAGTTATAAATGCTATGGATACACATATGGTATCACGGTACCAATTGTTTTTCCATATACCTCAATGCTAATGTTTTGTGAAATAAATATACTTTCTGTCCTACTTGGGCATGCATGTCACACGCTGTCATATAGAACAATGCTAGATTGTCAATTTGACAATGACATAACCAGGTACTCCATTGCATTTAAGAGAGATAACTCTACTGGAACTAGACAGGGGTAAGAGTTATCTAGTCACAACAAGCACATTTTCAGTCATGTGTACCATATTTTAAAAAAATCATAAAAAATACAAAATATGATCTAGATAGAAATTAACACAAGCTCACATGTTGCCAAGAGGCTCAACTTTTTTTTAAGCCAAACAGAAAGCACAAGTCTTACATAATGCACCAATCACAGCTAGTTTTGTTCTTTAATTCTGAATACAATGTTCCATACACCTTAAGCTCCGCCCACCTGGACTTGCGCAATTGGTACCGTTATACCTATAGCAAACCTTAATTTTTCCAATAATCTGTGAAATAGTTCGGGACTGTATAAGTAACAAATATACTTAGTCTCACTTGTGAAAAACAATTTGATGAGGTACTAACCTATGTCTTATATGAATGTGTATAGAAATGTCATTGAGCTGTTTGAACTATTGTTTTCATACTTTTGCTTCACCATCAAAATCATCTTTTGAAATAAAATGAATTCTTTCAACTATGAGTTCTATCTTATTCATATCAGCAATTATTGAACTTCACATAGGTGATATGGGATAAATTACATTATATCATATTATGTAATAACTAGGTCAAAGGTCAATGTACCAAATAGTATGCACCTGTCCTACTTCAAAATGTACAATTCACCTAAAAGAAAGGAATTTATATTTGTTTGGTAGGTGCAGAACTTAACATCAGAGACAGGTGGACATGACCCAATCTTATTATAAAGTATAAGCTTTGACCACTTTACACTATCTACAGATACAAGAGGTCACTAACCACCAGTCCTCACACAAAGGTCCACCTACCCATCCTCTTTGTAACACAAATAGTAAGCTTTCCTCCTTTGTAATGTGAATAAAATTGTTTCAATAAGCCAGTCAGTCACCAAATATAGTAAATCGCAGCTTCTAAGTGGTTATGTTTGGATTGGGAGGTGAAATTAGGGGAATAAAATACAGAAAAATGCCAAATATAAACACTAAGTATAGCACATCAAATGGAGTTAAAAACAGGAGGAAAGTGTTTATCTAAAAGGGAGAGGTAGCTTATGATAAAGGAATTAAAGGTGGCAAAGTCAGCAATGCGAAAAATGAGAAGTGAAAGTTTGATGACCTTACCTTGGACAAATATATGGGGCAGGGCCCAACAGGTCCAAGGACAGCCCAAAGGCCACTGTGCTATAACATCCCTTACAGGACCCAAATTTCAAGTGAAGTTGTGTTCATTTCCATCTAATATAAAAGGGTGAATAATTTAGATAATATAGATACATATAAAGTATATTTCTTCTACATAAGAATTTAATAATAATTGGCATAAGATAGAGAGAAACTTATCTCAGAGCCAAGCAGAACATACCTTATCAGTTTTTAAACTTGTAAACTTTACTGTGAGAAATTATCAAATTGCTTCTACTTACATTTGCATCAAGATTGAGGGCTAATATAATACTTCACAAATCTTCTCTTTATTTTCATAATCAGTCACTGAAAATGTGCGATTTTATTTCCTTGAAATGTTATGACTGGTGTAAGGGAGATAACTGAATGATATACATAAGGTGTGGTAACCTTGAATACATTATCCATGTAATATAGATGAGTTCATCAACAACCTGTATTAACTTCATTGCAATTAAATTATCTCAAAATACATTACTGACAAAGTGAGAACCTAACATTTAGGCTCCTATGTTTAGTGGAGACCTCAAGAGTCATGTAATTTTAATTTCTAAGATGACGCAGCTCTTTCATATCACATAGTTCATATTTTCTACAATGCCGGCATGTAGAGTGCAGCCTTCCATAACCATGCAGATATCATCTCATGCCAATTTGGATTCTTGCGATGGGATGCAAAGTTTCAAGAACAGTGTGGATTTGAATGGAATGAATACGCACTGTGTGACTAAAATGGTTATCATTCTGTAATGTTGGACCAAACATGGAAATTCCACAGGAGCAGCTTGACAGAAAGAAATAGGATTAATTGAAAGTCAATAGTAGATTATAATTGGGCTTATATAAGTGCCAATGGGAAATGCTGACTTAAGGAAACTGTTCTTGTTTGTTGGTATTCACTGCTACTTCAACAAAAGGGAATGCAAGAGAACTGAACTAACTACATGAACAATTTCAAAGCAGGAGAGTGTAAAAAAAAAAGGGACAATTAGAGCAGGACAATTCAAATCAAAATGGGAAGGAATACCAAATCCTTAATAAATTACCTAAAAATTATTCATGCCAGAACATCCCACATGATACAAGTGATCTATCTACAAGTGTACTTAGAATGTTCTCTATCCTGGTTTATGGCATGCCTTACAAGAACAAGATAGTTGTTTTTGTACACATGATTTTTCATCTTTTGCAGGTACAATAGCCAATATTTGGCCAAAATCAACTATATTATGTTTCCATAACTTATTTTGTTGCATGCATTCCAATCTAGGAGGTAACAGCACATACATAAAGGCATCAGGTAACACAAGTCTATATCTATCATAGCTATAGTTATCAAAAGTCCCCATCCAAAGCCATCTTGTGCTATTTTCTAAAGATTTCATACATTTTATTCTTAAAGAACTTTCAATATTTGACCAAAAGTGTTCAGCATACATTTGTTTTCCTACATCAAACTAGTATAGTTCATAAATGCCGCCCACATGTATGCGTTTCTATGGAAACACTGTGAGGCTATTCTTTCCTTTAGGTATCACGGTACCAATTGTTTTTCCATATACCTCAATGCTAATGTTTTGTGAAATAAATATACTTTCTGTCCTACTTGGGCATGCATGTCACACGCTGTCATATAGAACAATGCTAGATTGTCAATTTGACAATGACATAACCAGGTACTCCATTGCATTTAAGAGAGATAACTCTACTGGAACTAGACAGGGGTAAGAGTTATCTAGTCACAACAAGCACATTTTCAGTCATGTGTACCATATTTTAAAAAAATCATAAAAAATACAAAATATGATCTAGATAGAAATTAACACAAGCTCACATGTTGCCAAGAGGCTCAACTTTTTTTTAAGCCAAACAGAAAGCACAAGTCTTACATAATGCACCAATCACAGCTAGTTTTGTTCTTTAATTCTGAATACAATGTTCCATACACCTTAAGCTCCGCCCACCTGGACTTGCGCAATTGGTACCGTTATACCATATGGTCTATTAGTGTCATAATTATAAATGCTATGGATACACATATGGTCTATTAGTGTCATAATTATGAATGATATGGATACATGTATGGTCTATTAGTGTCATAATTATAAATGCTATGGATACACATATGGTCTATTAGTGTCATAATTATGAATGCTATGGATACACATATGGTCTGTTAGTGTTGTATTAATAAATGTTTTGGATACACACATGGTCTGTTAGTGTCATAATTATGAATGCTGTGGATACACACATGGTCTATTAGTGTCATAATTATGAATGCTATGGATACATGTATGGTCTGTTAGTGTTGCATTAATGAATGTTTTGGATACACACATGGTCTATTAGTATCAAATTATAAATGCTATGGATACACATATGGTCTATTAGTGTCATAATTATAAATGCTATGGATGCACATGTGGTCTATTAGTGTCATAATTATGAATGCTATGGGTATACATATGGTCTATTAGTGTCATAATTATAAATGCTATGGATATACATATGGTCTATTAGTGTCATAATTATAAATGCTATGGATACACATATGGTCTATTAGTGTCATAATTATAAATGCTATGGATACACATATGGTTAATTAGTGTCATAATTATAAATGCTATGGATATACATATGGTCTATTAGTGTCATAATTATAAATCCTATGGATACACATATGGTCTATTAGTGTCATAATTATAAATGTTCTGGATACACACCTGGTCTGTTAGTGTCTTATTGTCATAGACTCAGTGTTACCTATCAGTGCATTATAATGAGGTCAGGATAAATATTTTTCTTCAGTATATGATGTCTCTATTTATGTTTGCTCAGAAATTCTTGTTGGAAGTTATTGGTGTAAATTGTTTAACTCCTTGGACTGTAGGTAGCAAGAGAAAATGTTATTGTAGAATGTTGTTCTTTGATCACAGAGGATTACCATTTTAATAGCTTCTCTATTTTTGATAATGCATCCCTGTGTAGCCATACTATCAGACTTCCTGTGGCCCAATAAGTCAAAGTTTACTGACCTTAAAGCTGCATAATAGTTGTTATGTCTTATTGATTTGAGCTTTTTTAAGCATTAAAGAATTGAAGCCCCAACCCCTTACCTGACTACTTACAAACGAGTATCTTTGAAGAAAAGTAATCGAGGTCATCATTTGGTATCTGAAGTTCAATTTCGAAACAGGAGTCATCATAATAGTATGGTTCAATTTCGAAACAGGAGTCATCATAATAGTATGGTTCAATTCAGCTGAACAGGTCTGATTAAACAGGATGTATTTAATCTGTGCATAAATCTATTGTTTCACATCTTTTTGCAGCCTTTGAGAAGCTGTTGAAGGACACAGCAGGGAAATATTGTGTTGGGGACAGCATCACACTGGCTGATATCTGTCTTGTGCCACAGGTGTATAATGCTCACAGGTCAGACATGATTGTGTAATTGTATAAATCTTTTTTTTTTCTTAATATTATTTATTTATGTCTGTTTTGTAATATTAGCAGATTACATCAAGTAATTCAATACTTTGTGGATGTCTAACCAATAGTTATAAATGTTTAGATAAAAGATTAATGGTATATATTCTTGTGGGCTTCCCATTCAGGTTCACAGCTACATACAAAGTGCATGAACAGGTTTAATTACATGAATTTGTACCTTTTTGTATTCCCCACGATGACAGTGGTAAGGACAAACAGACCCTGAAACAAACATTTTACCAAATCTGTTTGATTTACATTTGGCATGCAGCCCATTTTTATTCCATTCACCTTTGCATATCTTTAGTCATCTTGTTTTTCATGCATGGTCTGAGAAATGCATTCAGGGTTTGCGTTTATCACTTTCTTCATATTTCTTTCATTTTCACTTTTGGAATGAAATGGAAATGCATTTTCTGAAGTTAGATTTCCTATTTTTGAGAGTATGAAAGGGAGAGAACTATTGCATTTTCTATCATGACTTTTTTAAAAGTGTGTTTTAATGAAAATCAAATGCAATAGACAGCATTGAATTGTTTTTTTAAAAATATAACCACAGATTTAATAAGTGCAAAAAGTATGTAGAGTATGTCGGCATTTTTATTTTTCATTTCATTCATATAAATTTTGTATAGATACTACCATTAGCAATGATGTTATGACATCACTGGCAGTTGTTTTTTACTCACCAGGCCTTTTTGGACCGTAAGCTGAGTAAGCTTATGATGTCAGTTAATTATTGGTTTGTTACCACTCTAGAGGCCACATTTTGGAGAGAAAAAATCTGATTTGATCAACCTTTGTCTATGTATGTACAATAACTTTGGTGAGGTTGAATATGAGCAAGATCTATGCATGTTTATTAAGTGATCTTGCATCATATCAACTGAACACTTTGGTGCCCATATTTCTAATCTGATTTTGACCAAACTTGAAATATATGCTCATATCACCAAGATCTCTGGTTAGATTGATAATGAGTGGGGTTGATGCGTAATAATGAGGTGATCTTGCATCTGATTGGCTTAAATTTTATTAGGCTAGAGACAGTATTTTGGAGCTGATTGAGAGTAAACTTCATGATTAGACTTGAATAAAAATTTTACACAAGTATAGTTATGAGCAGGATCAATGCACATTAATGATGTAATCTTGCATCTGATTGGCTGAGCTGGTCACAGTGGCTATTTCAGATAAGATTTTTGTACGACATAATAAGTAGGCTTCTATCATCAAGATGGCCAATGAGTTTTATTATGAGCCAGATGTATGCATATTAATAAAATTCAGCACTGTCTGTTAGAAATAGTTCTCAGTTCATATACTATGTAATCAGCGTTTATTTCTTTTGACATACCAGTCACCACTTGTTGACGGAAAACGATGGAATGAACCCATGATATTGATTATTGTCGAGACTCACTGGGTTTACAGAATTCTTCCCTATGCACAGTTATGCAAATGAGATAAAAGATGTAATTTTAGGTTACAAGATACATAAATTATTATACTTGATAAAAATTAGCAAAATCATAATTTTAGGGATTAAAATGAACAATTTGTTGTTTATAACAGTATAAAGAACAAAAATACAAATATTGATAGAGAAAATGTGCAGTTGAAAACAGCATAAATTACATACAGTATTGTAATTAAAGATCAAACTTTCTTTTCAGATTTATATATATATATATTTGTTTGCAAGTATTTATTTTTTTCTGATATTGATTTTGCTCAAGTAAGAAAATATTTTTGTAAAATCCATGTTCAGTATATTGAATGACATTACTCTCAGATAATTTTTGAAATTTGTAATTTCTATTTTTAGCTTTTAATCAAAATATTTAAAAAACAATATGCTTCCTTCCTGAAACGTTTCATATTTAATTACCCAGAGTAAAGAAACTCTTGGCCATAAAAAATAAAAATGTGAATGATGATTTCTATTCGTGTGAAAGCTGTGTGACTGTACATGCTCATTATGACAATGTCTATGGAAATAATTTTTATACAACTATTGTAAAACAGGTAAAATCAACTTATGAAGTTTTGGGGATAGTTTATTTAGGTTTCCCTCTTACACTACTATATAAACTTACTTAGACCACTCCGGTGGCCTAAGTGGTTAGAGCGTCCCTCTCGGCTGCAGGAGGTCGCAGGTTCAAACCCCTGCCAAGTCATACCAAAGACTTATAAAAATGGTACTAGCAGCTGCCTCGCCTGGTGCTCAGCATTAAGAGGTTAGTGCTAGGACTGGTTGGCCTGGTGTCAAGATAATGTGACTGGGTGGACATGTCTGCGGCATGATGATACAGTGCTAGACATCACTACAAACTACCACACTGCAGACATTGTAGCGATATGACTGAATTTTTTTTAAAAATCATCTGCCATTGTAAACAAACTGATCCAGGATTATCATGTTTTGAGCTTTCACACATGGAAAGGGTTAGGTAGATACAGTAAGAGTAATTTCGGCCCATAAGCTGATCCAGAAGAAACTTGTATAGGTAAAATATGCCCCTCCCTGTTCCTTACATAATATATTCAGTTTTTATTCAGGGCTGTTTTTCATAAAGGAATTTGTTGTTGTTGTTGTTGTTGTTGTGGGGTTTAACGCCATTTTTCAGCACACGATAGGCTATACATGGCGGCCAGTATTAATGGTGGAGAAAGAACCAGGGAAAACCCCCGGAAAGAACCACCGACCCACGAGAAGCTACTGGCAGGCTTTCTCACATACCCACATTGGCCGAATCTGAGACTTGAACCCATGCAGACAGAGGTGAGATGGCAGTGATCCGTAACGGAGAGCGCTTTAGACCACTCGGCCACTCGGGGCCCCCATAAAGGAATTTAACAATTAAATTGCCTATAGTTTTCTTCTCCATTGTGTTACCTATATTTGTGGATTCTAGGCATTTAGGCTAGAAATCTCCTATCATGCTTATTGCATATTGCTGAATATATATATCCTAAATTATGCATTTGCATGAAATGTGGATAAAAGTCAATGATGCAACTTGTCAAACTTGACTTTCATTTTAAAACTATATACAGTCCTACTTGTTTGTGTTGACATCCTCGACCCCGAGGAAATATTGCTGACATAGGCGGATGTCGAGATAAGGGGGGGGGGGCGGGTCTGAAAAAAAATACAAGTTAATTTCGTCAGTATGGGGTGACCTGTCATCAGTGAGTAGCATTTACACTTTGAGAAAACAAACAATGGAAATTTTGAGTACATGAAGAAAAAACCAGTGTGAAATACACTTGTATATTGACAAATTACATTTTGGTTACCTTTATGTAATAAAATCCACAATCAAATATTCCATTGGTCACATCCTGATATGAAAACATTCACAACGATATTCATTGTCGGTATCAGCACATGGTTGCATAGTTGATATTTACAAGCTTCCAGTACATGTACTTAAATTGTCCTAGATTTTGGTTAGTCTGTTCTCATCTTATTGAGGCTACCAAGGGGATGGGGCTATTCACAGGGAAATGAAAACCTGTCAACAAGTTGGTTTAAACAGTACATGTATTTAGTTACAGAAGTCATTGTGAAAAGTACATAAAAGCGAACAAGAGATATGCGGCTGATATGATTAATGAAGGCATAATATTGTATTCATTGACACATGTTAAATAAAGTTAAAAAAGAAGCTGTCACAGCACAGTTTTAATCACCGATCACTTTGGAAAATGCAAGAATCGATCAGATTTCATTGCTTTTATTTAAGTCGCCGCGCGAGGCCAACTTTATAGGACCAAACAAAAGCCTGTTTTTTTCTCTCCGTCCACGACATTAAAGCCTGGCGGCAAGATCAACTAATTGTTGAATAAAGTACAGGTCAATGATGCAACTTGTCAAATGATTAGGCAGGAAAATTGAAGCCTGTCGGCTAATTGTTGAACAAAGTATGGGTTGGAACTGGCAGTTTGTCGACATAAATGATTATAAAACAAAGGATTTGTTCAAGCTGGGACCAACGGCTTCTGTCGACATGTACGTTTATTTTTTATCTCGATGTCGACATAAGCATGACAATTTTGGTAGTAATAGTAAACCAAGGGACCGGGACTTTGCTTTTTTGTCGAAATAGGCGGCTGGTCGACATAAGTGATGTCGATATAAGTGGGTAGGACTATATTAGGTTCAGTTGATTACCTCTGACACCAATTTTCATTTCTTTTAAAACTTTTCTTGCATGCATATGTTTAGTGCTGACTTTCTGTCATATTCTTGCCAGAAAATGCAATTTAAGTATTTGTAGATCATTGTTCACAAAAGAATGTAATGTATACACTTTGTATTTGAATAATAGATTAATGTTGATACTGTGTATAGAGAAGAATTTAAAAATTTCAGAATGTCAGCAAGTTTGGATGAAAAGCTTAGTTTGTGTTATTAATAATTGAAACAGAAATATTCCTGATAATGATGATTGATTGTAAAATTTTATATATTTCAATGAATATTATGAAAGATAGATCGTATAGAAGCTGTAAAATATACAGCGCGAGGCACTCGTGCAACATATATGTTAGCTGTATTACTTTGCGATGAGGGTTATAAGTTCCGATACATTTATTGTTAAGACAATGAGTGAACTGGCACTGTTTTCGTATTATATATGAAATGGGTCTCCAGAATAGATGGTATGAAAAACAAAAGTTACAATCAGACATTAATACAAGCATATTTGTTCAGTGTGCAATGCTACCCCTCTTACCATGAACATTATTACTGGGTCATACCCAATTAGAACATATCCTCGTCCATTTCTTTTAATCATATTTTTCCTTAAGCTTCTGTATGTTCAGTGGTTAATATAAACAGGTTGCAGCTCTAGATTTTGTTTTTGTAGAAAATCATGTCACGTAATTGCATTTATTTCCTCGAGACAACACACTCCATCATAAATAAGCAATTATGTAAAATGAGGTGGCAAGGGTTAGAGGAAAACTCAGACTAAATGGATTAAATGCATAAGAAGAATTTGAATATAGTTATATGTACATGTATCCAACCAAGCGTATACACACATATAGTCCAGGGACATAGATACTTTTTAAAAGAGGCTTTTTACTCCCAGGAAAGAAGACGTTTCTACTAGTGGTGAGGCCTGCAATCAAACTGTTCATTTATAATTTGATTTGAAAAAATGGAGCAGCTATGGTAGACCATCTCATCCAATGTTGATGAGGGCTATTCCATTTAAACATACCACTACCCCACGGACAGCAAAATAAAAAACTTCCATGCATGGTCATCAATAAACAATAATCACTTCTGTGCCATGTCATATGAAAAGAAAAAATGCTTCTATCGGTGGTACCTATTTTATTTTAATAATATGTTTCTATAATGTCACCGTTGTGTTTGTTTTCTCTTCTGCACCACCCCCCCACCCCCCGTTAACAAAAATAACATCATTGCGGATTACTCATCGTAATTCGCGGGATTTCAGGGAAAATAAAAACTAAATCGGCAATTTCCCAATGAATTGTAACGGAATTACGGAAACAATGGGAACGTGGATATCCGGAAGTCATCGATTGTAGCCATATATGGTAAGGATGCTGCAGCCGAATATTTAGAACATGACATAAAATGGCGACAGAAATACAATGCAACATGTGGTCCATGGAAGATGTGGGGATATGGCTGACTTTTAGAGGTGAGAACTTGACGATAGACAGATACAAGGTTGAGACATTCTTCAGCCTCAGAATTAAGTTTGAAAATCGTACATTTGAAACTTGGAAAAAGTCCCCTTCTCTTATCTTCCATTTGATTGGTTAGAACTATTTGTATGACAAGTACGTGCTTCCGAAAAAAACATGACCTTGAAATAAACCGGATTGCGCACTTTCTCACGCGACTTCACGTGACCTTTTAAGCTAAACTGCTCGTAACATAATAATTTTGGTACCTATGTTTTGCTCTGACAGGCATTCAACTATGTATGCATACTAAAACTTTGACGTACTGTTATACATTTAAGGAACACCAGGCCATTTTCCCCACGCTATAGCTCGACATGGCCATGATCGCACCTACTTAATATGCAAGTACACCGCACAGAATGGAATGCTGTCTTCTCATTGGTTGACTGAAAATGAGGTACTGAACCTAGGTATAAACTGATTTTCAGTTGACTATAACGGGGACAGTATTCCATTTTTTGCGTTGCACTAGCATATTAAATGGGCGCGATCATGGTCATGTCGAGCGATAGCGTGGGAAAATGGTCTGGCATTCCGTAAATTTATAAATACTACGTAAAAGTTTTAGTAGGAGTATGAAGTCGAATGCCTGAGCGAAACATTGCTACCAAATGTATTATGCTATGCGCAGTTTAGCTTAAAATATCAGCGTTGATTCTTCAATAGTTAGTAGCAACAGGGGATGCTGCAAGAGGGCACAGGCGATCAAGATTAACGTTTTCTCAAAATGTCAACCTCACTACACCCAGTACTTTTTCCGCTTTAATATATAAAAAGCTGACATTATTACATCCGAATGTATTCATGGTTGAAAGGTCAAATGTCTATATTTAGTGTATATGACATTGGGCCATTTCTACAACAGATTCAGCAGGAAAAAAAACGAAAAACGAATTTTCAAAACGCTGGAAAACTAAATAAACGACCATATACGCTCACCTATGCCTACTTTTTAAATACTTTGTAGTTCTTTTTACGAGAATAATGGTAAAATGCATGCGAATATTTGCGGAAAACCCACGAATTACGACTTTTTCAAAGGTCACCCATGCCAGCAAGAATGGTAACTCTTCCCCGCACATGGGTATGTACAAAATGTAAACAATGACAACAATACGACATAATTTGGGTTCAAAAACACATGAAAACGATTGTATGAAAAGGCAGACGTTTATACCAAGGAATCAGATTATACAGACATACTGTCATTCATTATACCAAACTTATTACAAAATATTTGTACAACTTTTGTTGTGTAATATATTTTCGAGGTTAGAGACTCGATGGGAGTATCACTCACTGACTCAGTGATACTAGACGTATTGATAATATGTATGTGATTGTGATCACTGAGATATTATCAATGTCAGGTCATCTGTTCTAGGTAGGATTTTTATCTAGAGACACTGGTGTTACAGTTAAAATGTTCATGTTTCAGAAATTTGAAGAATGAAAACAAATTCATTTAAAATTTTCATGCCATTATTTTGTGAATATCAATATGAATATTGTCATCATAAGCCAAGGAATAGGGAATCAATCTGTAGTATATCTCCATTTAAACAAATACATAATCATAAATGTTTCTTGAGAACCAACTTAGTGCCAGTTTCTTCTCTATCTCTGACACCACAGTTGTCTTTACTTCACGAACTATGTAATATTGCTCAAAACAAGGGTCAGAATTATTATGAAAATATGCAAATTTAGGACATCCAAAATTTAATGTTGCACAATCCAAGAACACTGTAATGAATATGCACTATTGGTTTTAAGAGTAACATACAATTTCAACTTGGTTTGACTCACGATTATGCTATTTCATGCAAAAATGTTAGGGGGAGTGTGATAAAAAGGCACAGAAAGTCTTCAGAAGTACACGGAACATAGAAAAAGTGAATTTATTCTTGAAGCTGAATGTTCACGACATATTTATATATAACCATGTGTAAAAATATGCAACTTTCAGCATGAAATAACATGAGGTCAAGAATTTTCCAAAAGTGACCAAAGAGCAATATTAAAAATGGTGGACGGTACATGTGTTTGAATGCTTCCTGTGAATTTATTTGAAAAGCTCACACTTTTCTATGTAAGCCGGAAATGGACTGGTTCCCAGCATGTTCCTATTTTATTACTCACTGTGGGTTTGCCATTGGCTGGCCAAATACAGTTTGGTACTCTCCATAAATAATGCACTGTTACTTAAATCTGCTGTGAGTTGTAAGATAAAAGACCAATTCTGGCCAGTTAATGTAAACATTCATAGAAAAGTCATGAGTTTTGAAATATTTTCTCTAAAACAATGATATCTCTGCATTCTCACTGATTTGAAGACAGCAAAGTTTAGATATGAAATGATAAATTGTTGAAAATTGGACAAATTATTCACAAATCACTGTGAAAATAATGGTTTTTATGGTTCTACAAATATGTCGACCTTGTAAAAAAAACTACCATATTTCAGAATATTACTCTTTGTCATGGGAAAACTGTTTTGTGGAATTGTTTTTGGTTTCTGAACTACATGCATCTGCTGTGTGGTTGAAAATTGCAGAAATTTTACAGGTGTAATATTTGACTAATTAAGGCAAGATACAACAATACAGCCTGGGAAAGACAACAACCATATATATATATATATATATATATATATATATATATATATATATATATAGTATGGTAATGTTTTGTTTTGTAATGTTTGTTTGAACATATAAACATGTAAAAACTTCAAATGGGTTGGCTGAGTATCCAATGATACTGTGTGTAAAAGGTGTGATATGAGACATGTGTCATCTTTATATAAGACAATTAAAGCTGCATGTTCAGTCTGTTGGGGAACATTTTCCATGTTTACAGAAAATAAAAGTCATTCAGGCATCTTGTGGTTTTTAAAATTTCTTTAATCCCTTCATATAAAATACATATTACCTTGTCTAACTTGAAAATAATTTTTAAAACTTACATGTATGGCCCAGCTATCAAATTTTATATATAATTTCTGGGTACTATTATTTAGGAGCTGTTAATCATATTGATCTTAAACTATGTAAATATTGTGCTTTTATTCCAAAATAAACTGTCAAGGCAATGTTTCGTCCTTAAACTTGAAAACCATAAATACCCAGTTGATCCAAAATGAACAGCTCATTTTATTATTACTATTCACAAAATGTTTTTTATTTATCATATTATCTTTAATTATAAATATTGATTAGATCCATTATATTTTATTTCTGACTATTAAGTTTAATACTTCTATTCAAGTTACAAATAATAAAAATTAATCAACATATAATTCACTTCTATTAAAGTAATTTGTATGCACGGTAATGAATTTCCAAAATTTGCTTCTATGCATGGGCATGGGTGTCCAAAATTCACTGCTATGACTGGTAGTGGTAGAAAAAAATCACTTCTATGGGTGGTCACCCATTTTTGAATTTGCCTTCCCCCCCCCCCCGGGGTATGTTTAAATGGAATAGCCCTGATGCACAAGCACATGCTAAGCATGTACATACATTTCAAATTATAAAAGAAGACTGGTACGTAACATTCAAAATCCAGAAGCTGAACACAAAGATGAGAAAGATAGACCACCAAAAGGTTCTGTCCCCACTAGTTTTATTTTTCTCAGTATGGCCATTCTTATTGCTTCTTTCATGCACACACACACACGAACGATCATGATCAAAGAGTTTGTACTAATGAACTTCAGGATACAATGGAATGATAAACAATAATGAGATTGATAATGATAAATGTAATCAACCAGTTCAAATAGCAGTATTTAAAAACAAATTGCTTTCAGGGTTATTTTTAAGTTAATTGAAATCTTTGGATAGATGGAATGAGAAACAAAGAAATGAGTGCAGGAGGAACAAACTTAACTCACTGAATGAAAAAGTAAAACAAACGTTATTTGTATGCATGAATTGAAAAAGAAAGAATTTTACTTCCTATGAGGTTCAAATTGCTGACTGAGGATTTAGTGGCTGTTGGAAGCAGTCATGCATTTTATCTCTACACCATGTGGAGTCCCTAAAATCATGACTGCCAAATTTTTATACATCAATAATTTGTTACTGTGTGGGGTTCTTTTGGGTAAGATCAATTATATCCTAAAATTTCTGTTGTCCCTTTTTATAAAAATATTTTATACGTGTCTTTGCATTACTGGTAAATTAAAATATCCCAGAATAAGTTATAAATAGGTGCAGTTGGCCAATGAAAGGGCAGTATTCCATTCAGTGCATTACACTTGCATATTAAGTAAGCACAATCATGGCCATGTCAAGTAGTAACAATCAAAACTTGTCTGGCAGTCCTTAAAGGTATGATAGTAAGTAAAACTTTGGATAAGCATAAAAAGTCAAATGTTTGAGCTTAAGGTCAGTACCAAATTTATTACATTGCATGAAATGTAACTTGAAATAACAGCATCGATTCTTAAATAGGTCAAACAAGAAAGAGAGAAGTGTTCTTCCTTGTAGATTTTTATTGTACATGTATGACTGAGAGGTATACTGTAAATAAGTATATGAGCCCTTATGATTTTTTTGTGCTGGAGCTGGGGATTCAGCTTGGGACTGCAAACCTGGGGTGTTTTCTGCTGTCTTATTCATAAATATTGTCAGATACTGTTGCTTGATTTTGAGTGTAGCAAGTTTATTTGAAAATAACTGATTTTGTATATATAAAAACATTACATTTTTATCAGAGTCAAAAGAAAGACTCCCAACAAATGCAATAAAACACATTCTTGCATCACAGAATCATTTGTTAAAACCTATATTACATGGTGTATTACTCATTTAGCATTATTTACAGTGATTTCTTGAAGCACTGAACAATTTGTGCTTATTACTGCTAGAGTTACCCACTTTTGTAAACCTCAGCTGAAAATACACTGTTGTCCAGCACTGTAAATTTGTTTACTTCTTATTCTAGTATCCTGTGGTCAGGCATCCTTAATGTATATATTACTTGTGCTAGACATGGTTTCCATGGTAACAGGAAATATTAAATCAGACAATTCTTACTATCAAAAGGCACCTCTGTGAAACTTACTTGACGTGTACCAAGTTTGGTTGAGATACATTATGTGGTTTGAAAGTTATGTTCCACAAACAAAACTGTTTATGGATAAACAGACAAAACATGGTGATAATTATATCCCCCTGTATTACATACAGAAAGGATAGACATTTTCTTTATAATTAAGTCAATCAATCAATTGGAATATGAGGGAGACTTAATAGATATCAGTTTACTTTGTCTAACAGTGTTATTCCAAAACGATATGCCCATAAACAAATTAAATATGAACACAGATGACCCATACTATGAAATATCGTGAATATGAGAAGGACATGGGTGTGTGTGATAATCTGTCCAGATATATGCATGTGAACGATTTTATGTACATAAACATTAATATGTTATAGGAACAGAAGAAAGTTTGCTTATATGTAATTTTATGCTATTTTCAGATTTAATGTGGATCTCAGTCAGTTTCCTCTCATCCAGAAAATATCAGCAACATTAGAAAACCACGAGGCCTTCAAGGCAGCAGATGCTTTGGTTCAGCCAGACTGCCCTGAAGATCTCAGGAAAAAATAATCTGTATTTTTATTAATTCAGGAAGAAAAGGTCATACATTCGAAACGTTTCATTAGACAATTGTGTACAAAAATGGAATCTTTATTTTTTTAAACAAGAGAGGCATTACTAAGAATAATTATTGTACATGGACATATGACGGTAAAATTAAAAGTTCGTTGTTTTGACAGGTTTTATATGTTTTTAAAAACAGAAACAATTTGGTACACAGTTCATTACTGAACTTAAATGTTTCTTCTTCATGTACGTAATTGATCATAAAACATTAAGATTACATCCACTGCCTTACAAATCAAACCCTTCCAAGCAAAACATTATGGAGTCTGACAGTCTCTGCATCTTCACAAGAATTACTGACAGAGTCAGTCACACTTCTGAGTCACCTCCACATCCGTGACTTCCAATGACACGAACCACATTCTTCAGAATACCAGCAGTTATCTTTTATATCAAAACATCAAGTCCTTTGGTTTTCTTTTTTTTCACTTTGGATTCTTCATCAACAAGGACATTGCACATTAGTATCCCAGAGATGAATACCTTTATGAATGCCTCTCAAGAATGGCAGGAGGCTCTGTCTGGAAAGGGTGTTCTCATTCTGTCTGACAATTTGACTGCAGTCAATTACATGGGGGGGGGGGGGGCAGGGGGACGAAGTTGCCAGACCTCTGCCCTCTGGTTTGGGATTTTCTCAGGTTGTAGCATGATATGTGTACACCTCAATGCCCTTAATACCAAAAATAAGCCTGCACATCTATTCCAGTAAAGGGCTGGAATTTTTGTGGTAATAGATGTACTCTTCTTGTATTATGATCGATATACTATGATCTGGTATGTATTATTGAAGAAATATACTCTAAAATTTGGCTTTCATATTATATTTTATTGCATATTTAAACAGTCTGTACATGTATACATCCAAGTTATGCAGTAAGTTTTAAAGGGCATGATGATAAATGTTGATCAATTGTTTATTCTCATGTTCTTTCAAGTACCTTGCACAGATCTGGCAGCAAAGTAATTTTGTGATTTATTTGTCTTGGCATTGTCATTTAATTATGTCACAAACGTGGCTGAGACTGGTAATAGTTTGTTGTTGTAATTGTATATTATGATGTAATTGAATCATACCCATTCACCAAGCTTGAAACATCTAGAAAATAGCATTGTAGATTTTTTTACACAGAGTTTGTGTCTATAGAGATAGGATTATTAAAAGTACTGCAAGATAGTAAAAGAAAATGTCCATGGATTGGACTTAAGAAAAGTTATTTATGCTTGAATTTGCTGTCAAAAGAATCTGTCTTTTGTTTGAACAAAATTTGGGTGTACATGAACTTGGTATCTGCTCGGGAATAGTTTCATTTTAGAAGATCTTAGAGGCAGACTTGAACATATTTATATTTTCTAACATAATTGACTTAGCTATCAGAATTTTAAGGTAAGTATGGTGGCTAAGAAACCATGACTGCTTTAAATGATTGAAAATGTAACCATACAATTTTATAAGCAACGTTGACATAAAAAATGAACTGCACAATAATGCTATGACTCAGCTTGGACTCAGATTGGTCCACTTTGATTCAATACACAATTATTTTGAACTTGCCACTTGAAATTGTATGCTGATTTTAAAAAAAAATCATATCTGAGAGTTTATTTTTTCATCATGAAATTATTTTAGTATTGTAGCCAATAGGAATCATGTCAATCATGTCAGTTCTTTTATAATTTGTTTTATTATAGCAATATCGAGGAAAAACTACTGTAATATTTTTTCTTTATACCAGCAAATAATAAAACATGTGGACCATTAATTACAAATTCTGGACATACCTTCATTACCAGTATATTTATTTGAACCTGTCAGTCGTTGTTTATTTCATCTAGATCCATCTACAAGTAATTGATTTTTATGGATTGACATTCTTTTATGCAAAATTTTACCAAAGGACCACTTCCCATCAATAAACCAGTTTTTACAGAAATTGTTTTTTTTTTTTTTATTAATTAATTTGCCATAATTCCTCTTTTATATCCATACTATGTCCAAGACCCACTTTAAATAAATTATTGAAAGCCACTAATACATATAAAACTCAAAAAAAAAGACTACATACAAGGTCCATTCTGTCTATATCAGACATATGATCAAGAACACTGGTTCATCATGACATGCATAATTCATTCTAAAGTTTATTCAAGAAGAATATCGTAGCATCATATATTAAAATTTAAAACATACACGAGCAGTGCTATGAAATTTTTCTTATATACTTTTTCCTTTAAAGTTTGAAAATTGCATTGTTTATGAGAGAGTAGGACAATTTTTTAATGCACTGAATTGTGTACACTGTTTTGGCTGTTGTGCTTTTTAATTATCAGTAGCCATTCGTGTCAAGAACAAAGTGATTTCAGTTTAAAAAAGTTTCTGTGACCATTTTCATGGATCTGCAGGCAATGGCCAAGGAGTGTTGTTCTTACTTTGAAGTCAGTTGCTATTCCTGCTTCAATAACAGTTACTGCAGCTTCCTGCCTGGAAGCAACAACAGTCAGTCAGGACAGTTCCTACATGTACCAGATATTGTTCAATGGCGCACTTGCATGTTTAAAAATGTACATCAACTGTAATGAAAATATTGTATCACTACACACTTAAGAACTAAAAAGAAGTTTGCGAAAAAACCAATTTCAGATCGAGAAACGCATTTAACTGGTCTCTAGCATTTAACTAAAATTTTTAAAAATGTAATGGCCTTGGTGCATGTCTAAATTTTGTTCCTTGTTTTCTAAAAATTAGAATAATTTTTTTTTTTAAAGCTATATCCCTTTGATGTTTCAAAATAAATGCTGTTGAATGATGAATGAAAATATTCTTCTCATCACAAAATAAAATTTAAGTCTGCTCCCTCACTGGCTGTTAATGGCATAAACCAAGTGGTCTACGTGAAAAATGATACTTAATCACTTTTTCCATGAATCTATCCTTAGGCACCAGTTGAGGAGCAACATTTCGCTCTTAAGTCAGCCGATATTCTTGTTAACATAGCCAGCCAGGATAATGTTGAGCTTCAGTGTTATATTTTAGCACCTAAGTTTCGGGAGATTCGTTACATTCTTAATTATTATGATTTTGTTATTTTGTGGAAGAAAGAAAGAGGCATTGATAATTAAAGTGTATGCATTTTGGAATTCATCTGACAAAATTTTGAAAAACTGCTGATGTCGCTTTTCATTCCAAATAATAAAATATATAAATTATTGCTTACCTATTCATTTTGTATCTAACAAGAATTTATATAATTAATTGGGCTATTAACCTGCTATTAGTTTGCTTTTCTTTTTTTCTTAATTTTTATTGTTCATTCTGGCCTTAATTAACAAGTACGAACATATAACTTCAAAAATGTATTCGACTGAAAGTCAAATGAGTGAGCATTACTACAGTAATCAAAGTGAATACAGTGATAAAATTTTAACAACCATAGAATTATTAATATAAACAGGAAATTGGAGATTTACAACCTCTGAAGCTAAAACCTCATCCAGTTCGGAGTAGTTAACAAAGTTCTACCAAGGATATCTGTTGAAAGCTATGAAATATAAGAAACCACACATTCATGGCAATCATTGCAGTTGGCAAACATGGCTTAACATTTAAGGGGAACTACAGGGCATTATTGAAAAATATTACTGAAAAATATATGCTCAGCTAATGCCCGATATATTACAAATTAAACAATGGGGTGGAGTGGTTGGAAAAAATATGAACTAGAACAAATTCCCCATAGATAAAACTCAAACCAAATTGATGCACAAAACTGGAGGCTATTTTTATTGCATATCAAATACAATCGTATGTACTGCAGATACCCACTGCACAGCTAAATTTGCCTAATTGTAAGCATTTTGGTTAAATTGCAAAAGATGATATAATGGATGTACTAGAGGAAATAACTGCTACTGCAACATGGGGAAAATAAATTTTGTCCCCACATCCACACATACAAACTGGCCCCACCCTTTTTATCTTCATCTATTATTGCCTTTAATTGTACTTGTCCATTATTTTTTGGTGTGACTTGGAGTTTAGTTTGGTTCCAAAACATTCAGTGTCATTTGGGCAAGTACAGGCATAATTTCAGTAATTTCACCTTATTTGCCTAATTGCTAAACCAAGTACAAACACACATTTGGATCGATGTTCTTTGGCACAAAATGTTTTATCTGTATTTGTATCAACTTCAAAACAATAAATGGGTCACAATGTAACAAGTAACTGAAAAACAATATTTGCTAGTCATTCAGGTGCAGTTTGCAGTGTTTGTCCTGTGGATTGAAAGAATGTACTGTACCAAATAAACTAACTGAAAATAATACAAATTTATCTCCTACCAAAAATATTTAGAATACAATTTTTCATCACTTTGACCAGTTCATTTTGAAATATTACATGTAAACTCAAAGGATGACCAAACACACAATCATAAGTATATTTATGAAGCTGTTGGCTACAGAATGTGGCATCACGAACTTCATAGAACCTGCATATTTTCAGTAACTCGCTGGTAGAAGGAAAGAAATGTCTTGTTCCTGAGAAAATGTGTTACATGAATATACTTGAGTTTTAAACAGGCTGGACTAACAGAAGTTGCATTTTGGATTGCACTGTGTATATTTCATTGTGTGGGAACATGTTAAGCAAATAATTTGTAAGTGACTTTTAGAATGAAACCCACTAATACTTGTAATTTATTTTTTCCTTTTCTTTCTTTAAAAGCAGATTTTCTCTCTCTCTCATATTAAAATTACCATAAACTTGGTGTATTTTGTGAAACACCTATGATCAGAATTCTTCCATCTCTAACAGTACACAGATGTAATTGTGTTTTAGTGGGCAAGTCTTTGAATATTAAACAGCACTGTGTGCAACATTCTGCACCGTGTACTGCAGCAGAGCTTACAGTTCCATATGAAGTAGTAAATTAAATAATTATATTGCTGTAACTTCTAAAACTTAATCCATCCACTACAAGCCACAACGTGGACTACCTACTATCATACAGCTATCTCCTGTTTATGATGGAAACGGCATGAAAAGGATTAAGGTCCACAGTGGGAATGTGGATTTTAAATAAAACATGATGCATGTACTTTAACTCAAGTACTCCACCATCTACAATTACGAAACTTTATGTTGCCAGGGTTTGCAAAAACTTGAACAGTACTTGAATTTTGGTGCTTTCCTTGAAATGTGCTTGAATATGAAGTTGGCTTCAAGATGTACTGAAAAAGTTGTTGTAAACACTCTGTACTCAATAGTGCTTGAATTTCGAAACAGATACTTTTAATTGGAAAACAAATTTCCTTATACTAATAATGAGAAAAGAAAAAGATCCATTTAAAAAGTAAGAAATTTGATCTTGGAATTGTACTTCCATGTTGGGTCACTTCCATATTCAGTAATATCCAGGTGTTACCTGTTTTTAATAGCATAAGGAACAGCGTCGTATTGTTAAAGCTATGGATCTGAAAAAAGGAAATTATTATATATTATTATTATAGTAAATTCTATATAATAACTACTGCTAAAAACTTGCTACCAGCAGGCGTTTACACTGATTGATTGAGACAATCCTTTGTAACATGGCTGCCTATGGTTCATCCATTGAAGCTGGCTGCAACAAGTTCTCATTTGTCAGTGATGCAATGAAGCTGGAGAAGGGAAGAAAAAACTAAGGTAGCACATGAGGTACATTGTAAATAGTTTTTTCAATTCCTTGGAAATGTGCTCTGTTCATATATAGACCATGATATACTTACGGGCCATCCATTTAGTACGTACTCACGGAAGGGGGTAACCCAAATGCATTCATTTGTGTAGGGGGGTGGGTCTACTGATAATGTAAGTATGCATGGTAAACGGGGGGAGGGGGTGAAACCTCAATAATAATTTGTCTAATACGTAACCTATTCAACTGGGTTCAGATGGTGTTGGAATTTTAGCAGACACTAGACAAACTTTTTAAAGTTACGAAGCTTATTTCTTGGATGCAGCCAGACATTCAACATAAGTGTTAATATTTTTTAATCCTTGATCATTTCTGTGTGGATTAAATATAGGCTGTTCTATAAAATTGGGAGTGTGTGCATCAAGCATACATACGCAGGTGGGGTGTGTGTAAAAAAAGTATGCATGTGTACAGGGTGGGGGGAGGCGTCAAGCTTTGCCAGATTTTTGCATACCTACTAAATGGATGGCCCTTTAAATAATTTTTTACATATTAAAATCTGGAATTATGGTAACGTGTCAGATACTAAGCAGCATTTAATAACTTTATGCAGATGAAAAATGAAACATACCTTCGTATCTATTGTTCATATGATACTGCTAATATACCATATGATACATCACTATATCAAACATTTTCATTTCTCCATTGCATTACATTTCCTGATCACATTAATATTAGGGATCTAAGCCTGCTACCTCCCGAATCCAGCACTATTAAAAGATGAAAATTTGTCTTTTAAGTATATATCATATAGACAAAGGGCAGTAACTGATACCTAATACTTCCCCCTGCCACCACTAGTGGTTACAAGTTTCTAGGCTTCACTTCTGTATCCAATATAATACAGAATAAGCCTTTTGCTAAGTCCAAGTCTTTGTGTGTGAAATTCAAACCATCCATTCAAAGTTTGGATTTATTTGGATTAATACCCATTCATAAATAGGGTATACATTATTTTTTTAATCTGGTCGATGTTTAGTGAAATTTATCACTTTCTCAGATTTGGTCAAGTTTAGACCGCATTGTATAATCATTGATGCAAGTTGACTTTCAAGTGTTTGCATACACCATTTTAAGTTCGCACACTGTTTATAACGGTGTTGAATAGCGATTTTTTTTGGTGAATTATTAACACTAAAATGTTAATTCATCTATTATTTATATTTTAGTGTTTCAGAAACATATCCGTCTTTCTGGCTGATTCCCCAGTTAGCAGAACTCAAGGAGATGAATGATAGTTGTCCAAACATATATAGGACTGGAGGCATGCTAAAGCTTTCATTTGAGAAAGCCAGGTTCCAGCCACAATTTTGTTGTGCTGGTACAGGACACATTGCAGCATCTACCATACTGATTCTCGAGGCACTGGATAAAAATGTAATGGCAGCTAACAAGTCTCCCTCACCATTTTATAAGGTGGAAAATAATATATTCTGGCACATTGAAGCTGGTTCAAGACTTCATGATGCATGTTACACACTACATTGCAAATACCTCATCATGCCTTGGCTTTAAGGATGACTCCATACAACAAACTCTCTCACCCTCTTTCCAAAATGAAATCACCTGAGGTCCTAACATGTCTCAACTTGGAGAAATTCAAGCCGTTAGTTGGACCTTGGTGAGGATCTTATCATGCAAAACCTTTCCTTGTAGCTTTAGCTTCGGCTTGCAGGGTGAGTGAGTTACATGCCTTTCAGTTGAACTGATCTTCGGTTAAGATCAGATGGTTTGGTGATCCTCATGACACAATCAGGCTTCATGGCCAGAAACTGTTTACTATCCATGGGCAATCAGTCATATGCTGCCTCTCATCTATAGACAAGACGACAGCAGTGGCCATACAAGATCCTGTCCACACCCTCAAGCACTACTGGTACTTTAAGTGCACAGAGATAAAGTGTTGCAAATGCAAATGACTCTTACTCCCAGTGAAGGCAGGAAAGCTGGATATCACCTCTCAATCCTGTCTTCATGGGTTATACACTCAGTGTACTCTAATTTCTCAAAAAATCTAAGTTGCCTTATGAGGATTTCAGCTCATGAAATTGGAGCAAACTCTGAGAGCCTCATGTCTGAATGCAAAGTTCAATCCGAGACCTCATAGAAGCTGCTGGTGGGTCCAGTGGCTGAAGCCCACATGATCACCAATTTGAAACCTGATTAAACCAACACACCATCAGCCTGGATCATCAGAGATACTCATCGATCTTGCTCATAAATGAACTAGTCTGAGACACATGATCACCTAAAATCCAAGATTTTCATTTTTTTATCAACTTACATACCTAATCTGATTAAAATCTGATAAGAAATATGGCTGCTAGTGTTCACAAACTTGGCCAATGAGATGCAAGATCACCTTATTATTATCAGAGTTGTTGTTGTTTTAGGGTTTAACACCAATTTTCAGCACAAGATAGGCTATACATGGCGGCCAGTATAAATGGTGCAGGAAGAACCCAGGAAAACTCCGAAAGAACCACCGACCCACGAAAAGCTACTGGCAAGCTTTCTCACATACCCACATTGGCTGAACCCGAGACTCGAACCCATGCAGACAGAGGTGAGATAGCAATTATCCATAATGGTGAGCGCTTTAGACCACTTGGCCACTCAGAGGCCCCCCATTATTATCAGAAATACGGCCTCTCTGGTGTTCACAAGCTCAGCCAATCTGATACAAGATCACCTCATTCACATGTGTGGACATCTTTCATAATCAATCTTATCCAAGATTTTGATGATATAAGCTTACAGATGAAATCTGGTAAAAATCTTGTAAAATATAAAGCGTCTGAGTGTTCAGAAGCTTGGTCAATAAGATGCAAGATCAACTCATAAATACACACAAGTTTCAATCATAATTGGACTTAATGGAGATCTTGAGGATGTAAGTTTACGTACCAAAATCTGATAAAAATATGGACTCTAGAGAACTGGTTAAAAGTATGGATCATCACACAGTACTGGATTGCAGAATGCCTGGCAGTGTTGGCATCCTTATTCAAATGTTTTGTAATATGATTTTATGAAAAAAATTAATCAGAAGATATAATTGTTGGGTTGGGGACAATAATATTCTTAAACCAAGTCAAGATAAAAAAATTGGTTTGAAGACCGATGCACTAGAGTGTTCACAAATTTGGCCAATCAGATGCCAGATGATCTCTTTAATATGCAGCCTTGATGATAAAAGTTTGTTTAGTCTGAGTGAAATCTGATCAGAAATAAAGCCTCTAGAGTGTTCACAAAAAAGGGCTGACATAAGAATGAACAATGAATAACAGACAGCAAATAACACAATTCTTATAGGGCCATACCATAAGCTCACCTGGCCAAAGAGTAACTAATTTCTGTTACAACTTACACTATATATAAATAACACTTGTTGAAACTGTTTTGCTATGAAATTTTCTGTATTGTTGAACAAAGCTGACTCTCATGTCTGTATTACTCACTGTTCCTTTATCATGATTACACTACATGTACAATGTATTAGACAAAAAGCAATTCTTGGTGAAAATGGTCCAAAAAGAGTTAACAGCCCTACACAATCTTCTCAAACAATGGCCATTTAAAAAAGGAAAAAGTAAAAATCAAAATTTTTAAAAGACAGAAAGTAACTATTTCACTGGACCAGTTTATTTATTATTATTGTACTAGTTCATTAAGTACAGGAATACAAAAACTGAAAATCGCATAAAATGGACAATTTATTCAATAAATTCAACTGGGGTACATTTTACTGCCAAGCAAGTAAAAAAATTATAACATTTTAAAGCTAAATAATGATATTTTATGTATAATAAAACTACTGTATATACCACCATACATCTATTTAACAAAGTGTTTAGTGCAGTAATGCAAAGGACTCTTATAGCCTTAGAGCTAAGGGAAGTAAGTAATACAATACCACTGACTGTAACATGCATCACTATTTTGCCAATAAAATACTCAAAACATTTTCTTTACCCACATATATTAAAATAAAAATATCAGAGAGAAAAGTTCATCTTTAGACAAAAATGTATATAATGTCATATAATACCTACACTAACAGTCGCAACAAAAGAAAAGTTACTTTTGTTATAGGGTTTGACGTCATTTTCCACCATAGGAAAGGCTATACATGGCGGCCAGTATAAATGGTGGAAGAGGAACCCAGGAAAACCCCGGAAAGAACCACCATCCCACGAGAAGCTACTGGCAAGCTTTCTCACATACCCACACTGGCCCAGCCTGAAACTTGAACCAACACAGACAGAGGTGAGATGGCAGTGATCTGTAACAGTGAGCACTTTAGACAACTTGACCACTCGAGGACTCACAAAAGGAAAGAAAAATAATTTCAAGAGATGGAAGGTTGGGTAGTGAGCACACCTCAACTCATGCAATTCAATTGCATGAAAACTGCTTATTTGTCCATTCATTTTGAATACTACTCGTCGCTCATTCATCATGTAACCCCATGATGATCCACAATTCCATGCCAAAGAAGAAGGAGGTATAGAGACAAGTATGCCAGTTCTCATCTATAGCAGGACTGCAAAATGGTGGAAGAAGGTATTTTATCTATGCCAAGAGAGGATCCCCAATTTTCCCAAATGGAAAACATTTTGAAATAAGGGGAAAAAAATAGCAGCAAACATAGCCTCCCCCCCCCCGCCTCCCATAAAGATCTGTCGAAAGCAAACTGGTAGATGTACACTTGTCTGGTCTACTACTAGAGACAGCTAATGATGAGTTAAAATTCAAACTGGGAAGAAAAACTGAGGTAACAGTGGTCCAGAAGAAGCATGCTACTTTCTGCAGCTTCCCAACCATAACTGGGGTTAGAACCATGTCAAATGAACAAGTCCAAAAAACACTTCAGGTCTGAAAGTGTGCCATTACAAAACAGACTGTACTAATCGGAAATTGGAATCACCCGAGATTACCATAACAAAACAGACTGTACTGATCAGAAATTGGAATCACCCGGGATTACCATCAAACCTAATAAAAAGACAAGTTGCAACATTAGGGATAATTTACAGAAAAGAATCAATGAAAAAGCAACTACTGCATAAATCTGACATCACAAGAGACAGGGTCACTACAAATAATTAACAACTAACACAAAAGTATTCTGGCAGAAGTTGACATAATTTAACAATATTTTAGGGCATGGACAAAATAAACATGAGGAAACAGAGGTTGTGAGCCTCAAAGGAAGGAACAAGGACAGCATGACACAAATGCTATCAAGCTCATGTGAAGTAGTATGGGTCACATCAGAGTTTCTGAAAATGAAGGCACAACATAAACAACAAATACACAAGGGATACCAGAACATGATATTAACTATGGCAAGTACACCTAGACAAACATGCATAGCACAGGCTCACAACACAACCAACATTCACGGTTTTTATCTTCCATTTCTTTTGTTTTTTGTTCTTTATCTTTCACAATCTAATACCTACCTTTCTAGAAACACATGGCATAAGAACCATGAAAACAGAGATGGAGGAAGCAAAGGGAGGCCTTTGGAATGGAGAGGGGTGGGAAAATCGTCCTCACTAGGTGGACAGTAGCCAGGTTGGCAGCCCCCATCCAGATCAAAAGCCACCAGGAGTAACCAAAAACTCATTCTTTATTTTATTTTACAGGCAAGTTTTTCAATAAATACATCCAACTCAAAATGACTTTCTCCATTATAGCCAGTCCAAACAAATACATGGGATATAGCATTAACACAACAATATAGAAAATACACATATAGCATACACCAGACAAAAATAGATCCATCTATGGCAAGAAACCCAGCTGCAAGGCGAAATACCTTAATACAAGCTATTACACTTCGGCCAGGAGGCAGAACAAATTGGGACCTAACAAAGGAACTTTATCAAGTATGCCTCCATCAAATATAAAATAAATGAACTAATAAAAAATAAATAAAATTTTAACAAATTCTTTCTTGTTTCTAAATACACACAGAAACAGACTATGGGGGATAACAAACACATAAAAAAGCACTTCAAACTTTTCCAAATAAATGGTCATCAGCTTAATCAGTTTAATAGTGCTGGAGAGTGGAAAGGGGTACACAAAAAAAAATACACTATATTCCACTTACTTGAAGACACTATACACTCAAACAAGCTTAACATTACACTGTCTTAAGATACTCTGCACTGCCTTATAGGCAAAATACACACAGACAGTCCTATACTTTCATATAATACACATTGATTTTCTTTAAACACTTTACACTGTCTTATTGACAAAATAAACAGACATGTATACACTGCCTTGCAGACAAAATACACTAAACAGACTAACAAATATGACCTTCAGCTTTACTGAGTACAAAATTAAGAACTTGAGTATTTTAAATATTATGCAATGTCATAAAAATATGTACTTACCTTGTCTTACTGACAAATAAATATGGAATCATAATAGTGCTTCATACTGACTTAACAATACAGAACAAAATAAATAAACTGAACCTTGTCTTTGAGAAAAATATGACACACAGATGACATCAACAACTAATAATGATCTGGTAAAATAATGTCACTAAAAAGAGATTTGTACACACAACTTATATGCACTGGTACTAGGTGGATGGATGATGGTACATACCCCCCTCCTTTCTAATCAAGTATGATTTGAAAGAAAATTATTTCAAGGCCAAGACCTACATGTTTGACACACAATCAAAGCATTGCTGTTCATGTGACCTTCTTTCACAAAGTGAGGAGATGCTATTATTAAATTATCACAATTTTTCATCCCATGTATGAAGAAAATCTGTCAGGATTTAGGAAACATTTTTAAAAACAGACTAAAAACTTTAACCAAAACCTGAATGCAAATTTTGTTATGACTATTATCTTGACCTCAGGGTAAAAGGAGCAAGCAGGCAGGTCAAAGAATGAATTGCTTCATAATGATTTACGCCAAGTATGATGAGAATCAATCAAAGTACTTTGAAAATATTTGTAAATGTAACACTTGAACTAAATCCTTAACTGTTTACACTGTCATTGCTGACACTGTTGTCACCATTAATCATCAGAAAATGACTAATATGTCTTATTCCAACAAATATGGATGCGACAATAAAAGATCAAGATTTAAAGTTGCCTTTATCACAAGTTTTATATGCAAACAACTCCAATTATGCCAATATTTCCATTCCAAAGTCTCCATGTAAGGTTAATATGTGTCTATGGCACTCTGAGAAAGACTATTATAGTGTGTACTCTGTCTATGGCACTCTGAGAAAGACTATTATAGTGTGTACTCTGTCTATGGCACTCTGAGAAAGACTATTATACTGTATGCCACTTTTACAGAGGTTATGGCAGGAAAATAATGGTATGATTAGCACTGTTAGCAAGCAAAGTTTATTCATAAGGCAACTTTAAGTCTCATTTACTTTTCAATCATCCTTCTTGCAATGTGAAGGGCATATACCAACCAGCCATTAAGTGCCTGTGATTCTACCAAGGATCAAAAGATGATCATCTCACATGTATTAAAGGCATCTTTTCATACCGATAGGATAATAATTTAAAATAAGACACATTGCAACTTAATACTATGGAACGTAAAAAGTATGACACTTGCATTAAACATTTAATTAGATAGCCTTGCAACTGGAAATATATACCGTAAATTTAATCTACAAAGGCACATATTATAATTTAAGGCAAGAACATTTATCACGACTTGCTGAGAAAATATTCCTCTCATAATACTTACTGAGAGCATGGGACATATCAAAAGTCTGAATGTATTTTACTGATTCTGAGGAAACTGATATGGCCTTAAAAGCCATATGCAACTTGCATATTAGCAGTTTCTGCATACAACTTTGTTATAGTTGGCAACATTTTATATTCAGAATACATTCAAGGTCTAGTGTCAACAGGTACTAACTGAAAACTCCTGCTTTTTTGGCAACAATCATTTTTCCATAGCTTTTGCTTTTACTCCGTAAGTCCATATTTTAAGGGTAATTTTTGTAAGACTTATGGCAAAATTGTAAGGGTTGGCAGGTCTGAATTTTCACAACAGGGAAAATTAAAACTCCAGTGTATTTAGTCTCTGCTGGACATTCTCATTATCTCTTTTGAGCATTGGATTCAAAATCAAATGGCTGCAGGTTCAATATCTGCCCCATTTTGAAGAGGCGCGAGTTTGTCACAATTAATTGTACTCGCTTGATAATGATTCATCTGAAACATGAAGAAAATCCATCCAAATAAAAAATATTTATGAGAAACTTGATGTGGAAAACTTCAACCAAAGTTCTCAATGACTGGGAACTTGTGCCCAAAATAAAAAGGTAAAAAAGCATGTCCTGAAATGAATTACCTTAGCAGAATTACAAATCATTCCAAGTATGACAATAATTTATACATAAGTTTAGGAGACACAGGCCAATGACAAACTTCAGTCAAGCCTATAACAAATTCTTCATGCCATCTACATTGCATTAATGCTGCCACTGCCTGAAATGTGACTCCTATGTCTCACTTCCTACTAACATGAGCTTGACAAAAATGTTCTAGTTCGAATTAAAAAGCTTCTTCAATTTTTAAAGTTAAAGTGATGGTAATCTCAAAATAAATAAATACTCAAGCTAGCACTAAGCTAAGCACTGTAGCATTTGACAGTTCCACATATGTATAACACAATGACTATGAATATTCATAAACTGTAAACTTTGTACTTAAAATTTTACTTGGCTTTTAAATCAATGCAAATCAATGCAATCATAGTTACTAATCATCCTCTTGTCTCAACCAAAGGCACTAACATTGTCACCTCTTTCTCTGGTGGTATGCTAGTATTGGACTTTTTGTCCTGAAAGCAACATTTACAACTGGCACAAAGTTGTGCATGTCTGTTTTTACAATAAGGACAAAAGCAGAAAGTAAGTGCAGATATTGCAATTGTGCATACCGTTACACAGCTAACAATAATTGCAATTTGCATAGTGTCAATATATGGTTCTTCTGGTGTTGTGAAATGTGTGACATTACAGGATGGCACAGGTTTAAGTGTTCCATTATCACATTTTGTTTTGAACTGTCTTCCATTCAGACATAGCCAATCTATCTCAGTGTTATGTGTCACATTTATGGGACCAGAGTAGATGGAATCATTATAGTCAACTTTGCAGCCACATAAACAATGATATTCATGGTTCCATGTACCACTACCACTGCAAATCAAAAATGGACTTGCACCATCTGGAACTGCATTCTCAAGACAAATTACCTCAACCTGGGAACCAACGTTTATATTGCCGTCAGTATAAACCACTTCTGTGCAGGGTTCATACGAAGCTGGGGGATTTCCACAATTAGGTATTGTACACCTTGGAGACCCTGACCAAGTCTTGTTGGCAAGACAGGTAATGTACTGTGGACCTTGAAGAAAAGTACCAGCTTTACAGGTAATCTTGTTCTTACTTCCAAATTCATTTCGAAAACCACTGGAATCTTGGAATATATCTGCATCTGATGTGATGAATTCTGGACACCTCACCTTGACACAAGTTGGAGGTTCTGGAGACCAGGACCTATCTGCCATGCACTTAATTAAACCATCCCCATTCATCTCATACCCTTCATGACAGCTGAATGTGGTTGTCTCCCCTACATAGTATCCAGCCTGACCAACAATGTAACTGTTGGATGGGGGGTCAATAGCTATACAGCTTCCCAGTTTACAGCTCATAGTTCCACCTGTCCAAACTCCATTAGAACACTGGTAATAATTGCTTCCTCCAACTCGATCAAAGGCTTGAGTACACAAGTATCGAAGGACCACTCCCTCAGAATAAGGCCCTATGGATGAACCATTGTGAAAAGCTTCCTGAACAGTTGGTGCTGTATCACAATCACCAGCTGTCATGTCAACTGTTAAATAAAGAAAAGTAGAATAAATGTTATAGTTTTTAAAAAGAATTCTAGTTGAAATTCTTTGCAGATTACTACTTTTCAAACCGCTCCGGTGGCCTAGTGGTCAAAGCATCCGCCTCGGATGTGGGAGGTCATGGGTTCGATCCCCCGTCGAGTCATATCAAAGACTTACAAAAATGGTACTAACAGCTGCCTCACTTGGCGCTCAGCATGAAGAGATTAGTGTTAGGACTGGTCGGCCTGGTGTCAGGATAATGTGACTGGGTGGGACATCATGCCACATGTCTGTGACATGATGCCCCAGTGACTGACATCACTATAAACTGTCACACTGCCGACATTGAAGCGATATGACTGAAATTTTTTAAAATCTATGTTAAAAATCCAAATCACACACACACACACACACTACTTTTCAAAAATATATTTGAAATGGCCACATGACCATACATATATGCATGCACATGTTGGTGTAAATGTGTTTACATGTCTATGAACAAAACAAGGATATATATATATATATATATATATATATATATATATATATATATATATATATATATATATATATATGGCACAAATACAAAAGAATTTCCTAATGTATTGAGCTAAATAAGCTCACTCTCAGAGGAAGAAACAATTTACATCCACAAAACAAACACTAAACACATAAGTCAACAGAAATTCTCAACTCCTGTACATGTGAATGACAGAAATAAACGAAGGATTAAAAACAAAGAAATAAAGAAGACAAAATTTATAAATGCTCTTAAAACTGGTAAATTACATCTTTATGTTATGCTGTCATCAACCAACAAAGTTGTTTAACAAAACTGAAAGAAGGGATTAATGCACCTTTCATGCAGAGAACTAAAGTGTCTCCACCTAATTCCTAGCTGGAAACAAAAGACAGACACCATGCATGGCAAAGATTCAAAGCCATCTACCAAATGTACAACAGAAATTATATCCCGGTAGAGTTATGCATGGACGTACTATGTAAGTTTCAAGAACATGGTGTAGTGGCATAATGTACAAGAGTTCAAATAATAATAATAATAATAATAATAATAATATTTTATGTAAAGAGTTACTTAATATTTATATAAGCGAGTATTTTATACAAACAGTGTGTGTCGGATAAACTGATGCCATATGGCTGTAGTTGTGACAAAATTACATTACGGTTATACTTTTTCATTTAGGCCGAACTCCCCATGTCACTCGTTTTCAATTGTAGTATCACGTATTGTTCTTTACATGTGTGTTCTATATCAGCCAACCACAGATCGGTTTCAATAAGTAGTGTGGGTGAAATGATTCATTAATATTTCAGAGCATCGATACTTTCGCTGTTAATGATACACATATTGATACAAGAGATGGAGAATCGATACAAAACAATACTTACCACATACAAATTATTTTAGTCTTCAGCAGTCATGACTAATTATTAGTCATCCTTATTATTCTTTAAAATTAGAATTCAACTGAAACACGATCTGCAGTCACAGGCACTAATTTTTATTAGTAAAAATGAAAGACTATTACCATATTTACCGCATATGTTGGGACACGATAAAATAATTATTTTTTTTCCTGTCCCAGAACTTATGGTGAAACATTTTTTCACTTTGGTCATATGTCCCAAGATTTAAGAAACGAAATAAAATTGTATTGCATTTGTGCTTGCCCCCCCCCCAAGCATGTTGCAGTAAAATAGATAAATAAAATGCTGAATTGATAATAAAAAGAAAGAAACTAACCTTGTGTTGTTATCATTTATTCCTTTTTTCAATATGAGCATTAAAGAATAAAATATTTCCATGAAATCCGTAAGCGTAGGATTCCATACTGTAGCGTGTATCAATTATGTCTAATACCACACACCACGTTGTTCATGTTAAAAACTGGAGCCAACAAAATCGCAAACAAGAGGGAAATAGTCAACTGATATCTTGAAGACGCTATTCACGCATGATATGGTGTTGGGTGCAACATAATCAAGACTGAATTATATCCAGGTCTACTGTATGACAGTATATCGCAAATAAAAATAATCATCTAAAAACACATTCACTTAAGTGTAATTGACAATCTTTTCACCAGCTCGGGTTACAAAATTATCCTTGCTATTTACCCGCAGACGTCAAAGATCCTTTGTATTAATTGTAACCACAGGTGCCAAACACACAGAAGCCATGGTGGTGAATAAACACGACTGGCAGCAAGCTGTTAACTCCTTCTTTGAACCTACTGACAGGACATCAAAGACAAAAGGTGATTTTTATTACAAAGCAAGCCGATCTCAGAAGCCGACTTTGGTTACTTTGTTTTGGTAAAGGATATCAAATACAAAGGTTATTTTATTGAAAAGCAAGCCGACGTCGGAGCTGACTGGATTCTGTGAAGAGAGCCGATTTTTTTTTGAATATACAAAGACAGCCAAGATATGGAGGCAAACTTGGGTTCCTTTTCAACTGTATTCACGGGAATTTTGAAAATAAATTGAAACAATGGAACAAATTTTGAAGTGACACAATATAGTGCTTTGTGCACAGATGTTGATGACCCAGCGTCACCCAGAATATTTGGAGAAAATAAAATCATGTGATGAATTCGTGAAGGCCAGAAGAGAAGCAAACAATTTCGCAAACGAGCGGGAAATAATCAACAGATATATTGAAGACAACTGCCATTCACGCATGGCACGGTGTTAGGTTCAAAATAGCCAAGAATAAGTTATATCCAGGTCTACTGTATGACAGTATCTCACAAATAAAAATCATTATCTGAAAACACATTTACTTGACTGCAAGTGACAATCTTTTCGCTGGCGCGGGTTACAATAGTATCATTACTATTTATCCGCAGACATCAGTGCACCTTTGCAATAATTATTACTACAAATGCCAAGCACACAGAAGCCCTGGCGGTAAATAAACACAACTGGCAGCCAACAGTAAACTTCTTCTTTGAACTTACCGACAGGACATCAAAGACAAAGGTTATTTTTATTACAAAGCAAGCCAATGTCAGAGGCCAACTTTGGACTCGGAAGCCGATTTTGTTTAAAGGATATCAATACAAAGGTTATTTTATTGCAAAGCAAGCTGACCTCAGAAGCCGACTTGGATTCTTTTAAGTGTGCCGATTTTTTATATTTTAGCTTCGAATATACAAAGACGGCCGAGATATGTAAGCTAACTTTGGTTTCTTTTCACCAATATTTACGAAATTTTTTAAAATAAAGTGAAACAATGGAACAGTTTTTAAAGTTTACAATATAGTGCTTCGTGCACGAACATCGATGACCCAGCATCATTCATTAGATTTGGAGAAAATAAAAACATGTGATGAATTCGTAAAGGCCAGAAGAGAAACAGATCATTTCGCCGACAATATGATCATTAACATGGATGAAACTCTAGTGTACTTTGATCGCATTCCTGGATGGACTGACGATAAGATTGGCGTCAAAAGTGTGAGAATTAGCAAGACTAGTGCAGATTTGAAAAAAAACTTTTGTACTTGCAGTTTCCGCTTCAGGTGGTGTGTTGCCTCTAACAATTTTTCCTGGTATGAGAAAGCTAAAAATATATTCATGTACCAAAAGAATAGATTGTACGTGAGCAGAAGAAGGGTTGTGTTGATGATATGCTGCTGTGGATTAAAGAGTTTTATCTCAAGTACAGTTTTATAGTTTTTAAAATAAAATTTCAATTGGAGTGCAATTTCCTACATGTAATTTTCGAATGATTTAAAAGGTGTCCCACAACTTACCACTCGAAAAAAATGATGTGTCCCAGAACATACAGTGCACAAAAAAATTACTTTTAAAATTAATTTTTGATGTCCCAACAAATATGGTGTCCCAACATATACGGTAAATACGGTAAGAATTCTCACTCAACATCTATAAATTAACACAAAGTGACATGGTTCATCATCTGCCCGCACATTCCATGCTAATTACCTTAACCCAGCAGCAATGTTTAACATACACTATACATTTCAAAACATGTTCCACATGTATACTGAAGTATATAAAGTATTGTACTCATCATTTAATAGCCAATTTTATGCAAAATTTCTATGTTGAATTGTATCTTGTCTACTTTAGTCAATTTGAATCTACACTACCAGTGTACTGCACAGTGAAATATATTACACTGAATTCTCATTGGTGGTTAATTATTGCTTGTTCCAGTCCAGGTTAAATAATAACCACCAATAAGAAATTAACGTAGCTTATTCTCCGTGTGACAAACAGTAGGTATTGCCATGCAACAGAGAAACGTCACACAGAAGTCATTAATTGATATGTAAAATATTTAGAGATGCAGTCTGGGTGTGCGATTGCATGAATCATGCACCACAATTTGTACAAATTCACAAACTTCGAGAACACTGATGCACGAGAACTCCTGCAAATTAACTGAAAGTCCCTGGTACAAAAATGTTCTCGGCAAAGTACACAATTTTTATTTAACCATTCTCCTCACTACGTCTGTTTTTTGGATAGGCAACTATTTACACATCTGGGTTCTTCAAGCATGACATGAATGATTGTTAAACTAAATTTGATTGGCAAATGGGGCCCTGGAATAAGCATTATTATGGTGTAGTTTGAACCTTCCATGAAGGAAGTTTTACAAAATTATGCATGTTTAAAATATGGGCAACCTAGAAAACACAAAATGTCTGATTCCAGCACGGTTCATTATGATTTAATTTGGCAAATACTGGCTTATGGTAGTGATAACAAAACTTTTTAAGTCCATGATTCTGTCAAACAGCAGCTCCAACAGCGTTAGGAAGCTCATGTGGAATTTACAGAAGTTACATTGCAGTTATTTAAATCAATTGTCAAACCAACCAAAAAAATTGTTACAGCAAAAAACTCTTGAGACATTACTTGCTGATATTGCTGGCCATCTTCAACCCCCTCCACCACTAGTTCAACCACCACCAGAGGTTCAACTACCACCACCACCATCACCAAAAGTTAGAACTGATATTATGGATAAATTTACCAAGAAAGGTATAGCAGCTTTCAGGGATCCAAAAATAAATAGTTGAAATTGCTGCATTTGTGTGGGATGAATAGAAAAATATGTGAAACCTGAATATGTTGAAAGTTTTAAAAGTCCTGCATAAATATGTGTATTGCATTGTCTCTGGTGATAAGCAAGTCAGACATAACAATGATTTTAAAAATTTTGAACAGATAGTAGATGAATATACTGAGCAAGAAAATCAAGAATGGACACAAAGACAAGAAGAAATGAATCATCAACTTGAAAAGAAATAAGAGAAGAAAGAAGAAAATCAACTCTAAAAACTAGGTCTAAAACAACGAAGGAAAAGAGAAAGCTGAGTCAGAAGCACTCCTGCAGCGCTTTCCTGATCTATAACCAGATCCGAAGGACAAATCACCTGAAGAAGCAACTGGAAGTTGCCTTGCCACTCACGATGTTCAAACACATTGACGTCGTAAAAAAACAAACCTCTCCAGCGATTCAAGATAAACTTTGCCCCAATAACATCCCAGTTGATGTTGATCGACTAGACATTTCTGATTGGTGGAAGACGAGCTGGCAATAATTCCCATGAAATCATCTCCCATAAAATCATCAATGAAGCAGCTGCTATATGTCAGTGTTAATTTACCGGTGGTATCATGGACAGCAGCGTTTATCAAGCACTAATCGGTGAAATTACCAACGATCACTACAGTGATTGATCAATTAGATTGGCGATAACAAAATAACATGATTATACTCAATGCCCATCATGGACCTGAAAGCGTCAGGATGATAAATTCATGACTGCAGGTTTATAAAGCTATCTTTGGAGATGGATTCGGCAATGTTATTCAAGGTTGTTTCAGATGGATAGCCCCAAAAGCTAATCCAATTGCAAAACAATTTGGCATGAAAGCCATCAAAGTTGTTTGTGATAAGGGTATCTGCACTGTTGGTGATGCCACTGGTAAAGCATTTTCAGTGATCAAAGACAGATTTGCATGATTAATATGACAAAAACTACAGCTGGTGAAACTAACCAACACTGAAGTGATGCCAGCAAGTGTGCAAGTGTCAATAAAATAAATCAAGTTGCAAATGAGTAGTCGAAACAATTAGTTGGCAGACCATCTCTGACAAAACAAGCTGCAACCGAGATGGAAAACAATATAACAGCAAATCTAATAGCAGGAGGTGGTCTGGCCAATTGTTGCTGCTGATACGCTGATTTTTTTATCAATGTTGGAACATCATTTTAGACAACAACAAATATAATAAAATGTCCAAGCATGTACCAGATCCTGCATTTGACATGGACACATCAGTACTCTGGGATGAGTCAGTGCGTGATTATCAATATTATTCCTATGAAGCACGAGAACCAAACTAACGTGGATGAATCAAACTAAAAGTCCAAGATACATCAAGGTATTTCCTACCCGCTGAGGCATTCACTTAAGTCCTGGGAAAACTTATGAAAATTGATACTGTATATCTTGTAAATGAATGATATGGATTCATTAGCAATGTTATTATGGCGTTTCTTAACAGTGCCAGCTATATTATTGATGATAGAGAAATCGAAGCATGCCTTGATAACGTTGATGTTGCTATGACAATTATCAGACTGGCCCCATACAGCGATGACTATTCATGGTCCACCGGTCCATCGATGATGTTCGCGAAGGCCATTACTGACCACCCCAATGATAGGCAGCATCTCAAAGCACAATAAACACAGTCTAGCACTGTTGATCCACAACCAGCTGGAATGATACCCCGAACAGGGGTGCATCGTACTGCAACACCGCAGAGTACTAATCAGAATTCAACCTGGGATTTGTAGTACAACAATCTCAGGTTAACACAGACACCAGTGTCACAAATTTTCAGATTCTGCAGACATGTTAGAATAGTTATCTTTGGAGCCAAACATAGAGTGACAACGATGCAATCTGGCATGCTGGAAATTGGTGGGGGTGGGGGTGCTGGTAAAGTAAGACTATCAAAACTAGCATTATGGATGCCAATGATGACTCTGTCAGTGATAGAAATAGTGCAATTGTTATCGTTCATGGAAGGTGTTGGTAAACCAATGCTGTTGTGGCTGACAATGACCACAGACACAGCTCTGGGCACATCATTTTCATGATAGATAGCATCACAGCAAGGAATTTCAGCACCACAATATACGTTCATGGCATTTCAGCATGCCATCAGGCATAACAATCAGACAGCGAACCCAATGGTGTTTGATAAATTAGCAGAGTCTACAATTTCACTGAGGATAAACAGACATCAAGAACCATCTGATGACATAATACTCAATTTTGACCAAAATAACATTGCACAGGCATTTGACAGTTTGACGAGATTTATGGGGCATAATCAGAATGCTGACTCCGGCCTGCAGATATCTCAGTGGGATCTCTCGACGTTGTATCAGATCTATTATTTCTCACTGGACAACTTGATTTATTCAGACATTTAGTCACTGATGTGCAAGTGAGAGCTACTGTTGGTCCTGCACCAGCTGGTGGTTGCAGAGCAATCACTGTTATACTGTCAGAAAAAACAATACTGCTCGAAGGGGTTGGTGGACAAATAGTCATTGATTCACCAGTGGAAAACATGTAATTAGATCATTCATGATGTTATGTTATATCATCATGTCAACATTACAGTTACACCCGGTCAGATTGATATGCTGGAATCAGCATCAAAGAAGAATTATGGGGCAAAAATATCTCTGAAATCAACAGTTCAAATAAATTATTGCTGACAAAATGTCAGCTCAAGCACTACAATGATGCCAAGAAATAAATAACTGGCATGCAATTTCATCTTTCTGTGAATGTGTTCAGCAATACAACAAAGACCAGCAGAATATTTCCATTTCTAGCTGTGATAACAGCGCTGATTGCTGCTGCAGCACCGGCTGTTGGAAAACGAGGTGCACTCGGTGCCATTGGAATAGCTACCGGCATGGCACTAAACAAGGCAACAGGACAGGGTTTAAAAACATCAAAAGAAAGAGACAGGGTCTAAGATTACTGGAAACATGGTACGGTCAAGGTATGAGACTGCCATGGGCATTTCGCTAAAACTCCCCATGTCTAATTTTTATTTACTTGATGCTGCTCAGTGATTAAACAAAAAAAAACTTCAGAGGTGTTTTCATGCACAATCAGTTACTGGAAAACCCAACCAGCATTGAAACTCATATCAATTATCTTGATGGTCACTCTGGTCCAGGTTGAATATGTGGTTGATTAGTATGGTGTTATTAAGATATGTATGATTTGGCTCCACCGAGAGAATTTTTAAAATACAGTGGCTTAACTGGTGACATACCAATCTGGTATTCAACATTACCAACACAGACTTTAACGGATCCACGTATATGCAGTCTAGAAGTACTCACTGTACTTAATGCTGTGTCACTGTCATCATCGCTGCCTCATAGTCATGCATGAGTACACCAGCAGATGGCATATCCATCCAATGTCATTTTAAAGATGTTTATAATTTATATCTGTAGATATTTATGGAAGATCTGCTAGAAGCCAGGTCTCTAGTGACATTGATTTGTCAAAATCTGTCAGACAAGATGAGCTTGCCGAACTTATGAAACTCACCGGGGGTTGACTGCGATAAAGTTGTTGTTTTTCATGATCAACGTAAGCAGATAAAGACAAGGAATATTAAGTGGGTCAATACTATCCTTTGTGCCTCAGGTGCAACCAACGATAATATTGTGGTATTTACTGATAGAAATGTGATTTGAATTTTTATTGTAGCTTTAACAATTTTTCAGTCATATTGCTATGATGTCTGCAATGTGGCAGTTTATAGTGATGTCTAGCACTGAGGCATCATGCTGCAGACAAGCTGTTGTTGTGGAGTTTAACGCCATTTTTCAGCACACAATAGGCTATACATGGCGGCCAGTATTAATGGTGGAGGAAGAACCTGGGAAAACCCCGGAAAGAACCACCAACCCACGAGAAGCTACTGGCAAGCTTTCTCACATACCCACATTAGCAGAATCCGAGACGAGTCCACACAGACAGAGGTGAGATGGCAGTGATCCGTAATGGAGAGCACTTTAGACCACTCGGCCGCTTGGGGCCCCTCTGCAGACATGTGGCACGATGTCCCATCCAGTCACATTATCCTGACACCAGGCCAACCAGTCCTAACATTAACTTCTTAATGCTGAATGTCAAGCGAGGCAGCTGTTAGTACTATTTATATAAGTCTTTGGTATGACTTGGCCGGGGATTGAACCCAGAACCTCCTGCATCCGAGACAGATGCTGTAACCATCAGGCCACTGGTACGGTCCCTGCAGTAGAAAATCAAAAATTTTTCTTGCTCACCAATTTGTATATGTGTGCTTCAATAGTGTGATAGATGACGGTCTTGTTATTGGTCAAATTAATTCTGATATAACTGATTATCATCTAGAAAACCTGCAAGCGATAACACAGCATGGAAACATCAAACAAGGAAAAGCTTGAAAACACAGAAAACATCATGACCAGTTAAATCAATTAATTTTGATACCAGAGAAACAAAAGAATTTAAATCGATGACAGCTGCTGAAAATATATATTTTGACAATAATAAAAGTTTAGCATATAATGCAGCAGATTGTGTGTGTGTATATATATATATATGTATATATATATATATATATATATATATATATATATATATATATATATATATATATACACACAATTCAGCTAGATCAAAGCTGTTTAATCAGAAAAAAAAATTTAACTACGTTGATCAGTAACATCCTTGCCACATTTTTTATAACAGACTTGGATGGGCATTCTGTATTTTCAAAAAATCAACATATTTTTCAGGCCCCAATTGAAGAATGGAGCCCTTGTTGGCTGGTGGTAATTTGTATTAATTTTATCGTGGCCTTAATTGGGGGGGGGGCCTTCAAGGTTGACGCGACTTTTTGGGGTTGGTGCCCCCCCCCCCCGTGCTGCTCATGTGTATCGATATGTATCGCATCGCAGGCTGTGTATTGTGAATCATATCGATATGCAGCACAGGTGTATCATTTCACCCCCTAATCGGTAGCATCTTGAGAGACTCGTATGAATGCCCAGTCAAGTTGTAATATAACAAGTTTCAATTTGTTTTGAATGTGGCTCTTCCTTCAATTTCTGAAATCAACTTTGTTTTGTTAAATTGCTATTCATCTTTACTCAATGTGCTTGTCATTATTTCCCTTTATTTTCAGGAAGATAAAAGTACCTGAGTTTCACCGCTGTAACATAATGAGTTTATTACAAATTGATTTGTTTTCCATTAAAGGTAACCTAACGGTCTAGCCAATTATGTCAACATCCATGTATTTAAGTTTGAACCTGCCTGTATTCCACTGGAGTATAGACTGTGATATTGCAATCTGAATTAATTTGCAATTACTGTGAAAAACATTATATCATTCATGCCTCATTTACATACATACAAAGTGAGACATTAATATTTTACCGCGTATGTCGCATACTGCAACCCGAGTGTAATAAAGAATTTGTCATTGTCATTGGTGTTGTCTTTTGATGCATCAACTGTTACACAATTTTGTGTATTTGTTAATTATTGTTACAGAATATGAATACAAAATCCTTGATTTAAAAAGTAATATGTTCCTTCCAAAAAAATGAAAATTTAACAAAAAATTAAAGGATTGTTTTCAGCAAATCTGAAGACTTTTCAAGTTCGAAACCAACTTTTTTTCCCTAAAGAACTGCAACTTGATATTACAATGATCTAATTTTAGCTAAATCCTTCTTGTTAAATATAAATTGATTATAATTATGATTACAGATGGTATAAGACAAATAAAAAAAACTTAGCTCAAATGGCACCTGTATCAAAAGCTTACTGTTAATCAACTAAGTTTTCATTCAAAATATTAAAAAAAATTAAACACATTTGTTAAAATAGTATGAACAAATTCAAAACCATTCTTCTCTCTATATATGTTGTTTTTGTTGTTTTAGGGTTTAACGCCATTTTTCAGCACAAGATAGGCTATACATGGCGGCCAGTATAACTGGTGGAGGAAGAACCCTAGAAAACCCAGGGAAGAACCACCGACCCACGAGAAGCTACTGGCAGGTTCCCACGTACCCAAGCTAGCCGAGCCTTGGACTCAAACCCACGCAGACAGAGGTGAGATGGTAGTGATCCGTAACGGTGAGCGCTTTAGACCACTCGGTCACTTGGGGCCCCCTCTATATATGAAAATACTTCCTTATCAAGAGAGTACTTAAAGAAGTGTGTGGGTGTAATGTTGAGTGTAAAACTGTTGACTTGCAGACCATATGATGGAAGAGCCCCATTTTTTTTAATATAAAATAGGTGATGCCAAAGAGAAACCACTCATTAAGTCTTGCTTTTGAATGCATCTTGTAACAGAAACAATGAAACGGCAGTTGGCCAAATAACCTGGAACTGATCTTTTGAAGTGGTCTTCTGGTTTAAACATTTCCAAAATATCTATCACTTCAGGCAGCTCTCAAAACATGCCAGCACTTGCTATGACAAACAGAACTATGAATGAAATTTACTATTTGGAACTTATAAAAAGAACATTGTTTGATTACCGTTATCTAATTTTTCATTTCATGGCTTCCTATCTCTGCATTATGTTACTGACTTTACAAATAAAGAGCATGTATTTACTAACAAATAGTATTAAGAACTACTTTAGAAATACTAAGACCACCAGTAAGTTTTAAAAAATTAACACAAAGTGGTGCAGGGGTCAACAATTTTTCTTTCTGTGTATTTCTCACAGTACTGAAGAATGTCTTCATGCCCATATTACAGCCTTTCTTTGAATTTCTTGTTTCTATCATCAAGGCTACTCCAGTAAGGCCAATATCTCATCGATAATTCTTTGTCTTTCATTTAATGTTTTTGTCAGTCATCTGTCACTTAAGACTGTCTCTGATATGCTTAGTACAGCGTTTGCATTTTGTGTCAACTGCATTTGTCAATAATTTCTCATCATCAGAGACTATCAACATTTGCAAGAAAGACGTTTCACCCGAATGACGTTTAATCTGTGGACATTAAGAAGGAATCAATTCTCAGCATAAAATTCACAAGTTTAAAAAGCAATATAGCAATATCATGAATATTTGCCTTCTTTTCAATTTGCTTTTGAAACTGAGTGTTTAGTCAAATATGTAAATTAACAAAAATATAAGGGACAAAATAATTATATCATACTTGCTTTACTTAATTATAGAAGACTGAAGATGGGGAAAATGAGAAAGGCAGTGGTTGGCAATTTCATTCTGAATATAAAATGAAGAGAAGATTTAAAAAAATGATTTAATACTATGTTAAGGTTAACTGTCCAAATTTTAAAGATATATTTCCACGAAAATATCTTACAAACAGTTACCTGGTACAATACCTTTATTTCTTGAAATTTACCATTCAGCAGGCTTTATAAAAACTTATTTACAGAACCATTGCTGTTGCTAATATTAAAAACAATTTGTAAAAAATTAAAAGAGATGGGAATGGAACTAAAACTTTTCTTTGCTAATTTCACCGCTGTAGGTTTTTTATTCTGGAAAAAGCAAGCCAGTATTCTTGTCATGGGCCAATGGTTTTTCCCATATTCTCCTCAGGCTTTCTCCATCAACAATGAACTGGATGAATATATAGCTGAAAAATTGCTTATAAATGGTATAAAATCCAACGTATACCTGTGTATTATTTAATTTTTAACATAGCTTTAATATTTTTTCAGTCATATCACTACATTACCTATAAGTGTGGAATGCTTAATGTGATGTTCTTTAGGAATTTGCAAGTCAATTTGTAAATAATTTGCGCATTTTAGGCCAGCGGAGTGAATCTTTAACCATTTGCATTGTTCTGTTTTTAAATTTTGTCAAATACTGATGATGATGATGATGATGATGATGCTGATTATATATTAATTATCAAGTTATGTTCACAGAACTAAAGGGGCTCGTATCGTTGCGTACAATTTACCTGTCATACATGTTCTATATAATAACTACAAGCCAACAAATACCGTTACTTCTTAAGTAATGCTGGCAGTGCGTATTCCGGTTTGGATTACATGTCTGTCCCACTCAATTCAAAACTGAATTTTACACAAAGCGCATCAGCTAACATTTTCAAAAAAAATCTTTAAAAATAGTAAAATCTTTGATCTCTCTACAACTGTGTGTGTAGAGAGCGTATTTGCCCGAATAAGATAACATGCAATCTAAATAATTCGTAGTGGCCTTGCTCGCCTTAAAACGTGCGCTATAATTAATATAATGCAAGATATGCAAGACTATGGTTTTTTATTTAACATAAAAACCAAAAATTCCATGCAAGACGTTATCACTTTAACACAGGGCATGGTGCAAAAAGAGACCTGTTCTGATCTCCGGGCCTAACGTTAATTTTCAAACGTACATTAGAGTTATCCCCTCCTAGTTTGCGCATAACTAGGACTCCTAGTTAGTCTGACTTATACATCCCGCCTGTTTTGTAACCACCACTCCCCCAACACACACATTTCAATAACGTAAACGTTTAATGTACTGAATCTTTGATTATAATTTCTAACCCGACTGTGACCAGAACGGCAATAATACTACCATCCGCTGCACTTTTCATGCTTAAAAGACTTTGCATACTAACACGGTGCCACAGTACGTACACTATGGACTAGTTTATTTCCATCACACAACATAATGACGTAGTTTATCCTATTCGGTAACTGCCGCATAATTCCACAAATTATGATAACGTTGAGAGTTTGGAATTGTATCCCTTCGCAGACATAAACATAGAAATTAAACCGCTTGTAAATCCACGGGAAAGGCAAATTTGCTGTTGTCATTCTTTTATTCTGCTTGATTCGACATTGTAAAAATCGGAACACGACGAAATATTTATGTAGTCGTGTACAAACCCCTTTGCTGAAAATAGACTTGTCCAGAAACTAGAAATGGATCTCGAGCATGTCCGTCGTTTATATTGAAAACTTCCGTTAAGCATGAAACGCACAGAAGATGACGAAGTTATAGCAACTCTACTCAAAGTGCTGTTAGAAATTATAAATGAATGAATGAATGGACTAAGTTCCTTGACTTTTTATCACACTAAAGTTTCCATTATTGAAATCAGTAGGGGGTACAAACAAACGGGTTGGTATAGTCAGACTATAGTGCATAGCCTTGACACAGTTCTTTCCAGATACTCAAAATAATTTTGTATCAATTACCATCCGAGTTAACAATATTTATCGGTTTATTTGAGTACCATTTATGTTCTTTGGGTTATTTACTCCTTTAAAATGTTCTTAGTGTCCACGTTTTAGTACTTAGAGCCTTCTATAGAGCCTAGTTATTCATCGATGTTTATCATGACCCTTTCCCAGATGAACATGACTCACCCCTCAACTGACTCGGACCAAATAAAGGTTTCTGTTAAAATCAATATTATTATAAATTTCATGAGATTCGAATCAGTTTACACTGAAATGATTCTACATACCAGAATACAGTAGCAACATCAGCAACATCTCTTTTAACATTTCCTAATGTAATTTTTTCATTAGTCTGGTACCCTGACCGTCTCCTCTGTCTGATCCATGGAAAGACCGGAAAACACCAAAACTCTCCCGAAAAATCGCCGGGAAACGCCCAAAAAATCGCCGGGATATGCCTAAAATTCGTCGGAAAATCGCCGAAAAACGATTCAGAAACACAAGAAACGACTCAAAAACGCAGGAAAACGCACCTAAAGCGCCTCAAAAATGCCCTGTAGAGAAATACAGCCGAAAAATGCTGCCGATTTAAAAATTGCATGAGTTTTTTAATTTCAGTTATTGTTTTAAAAATATAGAGCATATTTTACAAATGTACAGGAAAACAATAAACAAAACGCTTAGTTTAGCAACGAATAAACCACTTACTTTATTTGTTATATGTATTAGTTATCCAGAAACGTGTCACCTTACAATAGCAACTTTTATCTTCTTTACCCCTTTGAATTCAATCAATTGCGGTCATAATCAAAGAAATTTTACAGATTGAACATGTGGCCATCACTTTCACGTTAAACTGTTGTTACGAGTCTATGCTCTTAAAATAAGTAACAGAAAAGAGTGAAGACGGCAAGCTTTGTAAAAATTTTCAAATAATTTTTTCCCCTAGAATACAAAGTGAAAAATGAGAAAAAAATAACTTATGGTATTGCGAATTATATCCAAAAATAATTCAAGAATTAAAAAATAAAAGTCCTATAAATGAAAAGTTTTAAGTGAATCTTAGTTCAAATCCCGATGAAATTCAAGATGGAAGGCGGTGACGTCTGTAATAACCTAAGAAGTGCAGAAATGTAAACAGTCTCTTGTTGAATCGCAAAAAAATATTATTCCATTTTGAATTCCGTATAAATTCCAGTGAATGTCTTTGCCCAAGAATTATATCAGAGCACTTTTGTATTTCCAGAGAAAATAATCACTTGAATTCAATAATTTGAAGAAAATAAAAATTCAGCCTAAACTGGTCACAACATAACACAACTCATAGTGCTAGATGTTAGAGCACAACTGACTAAATCTATATAAAAGCGTAAGTTATCTTCTCTTCTTCTTCTTGGTAGTCTCTCGATCCGAGGAAGACAAGTTGTGCGATCTCATCGAAGGTGGAATCGTATGTGGCTCCTGAGTCAAAATTCCGATGCACACATGCGGTTGCAGGTGGGGCATGGGACACTGGTGGTCGCGGTGGCTGGGATTCATCTCTGTGACGTGTCTCACGATCTGCAGCAAGACGCTAAAGGCGGTCAACCTCGAAGGTGGAACAGGCTTTTCTGGTCAGGGCTCGCCAGTGGCGTCTGTCTGAGGCAGTAAGCTTGAGCTGGTGGGGTTGAAGGTCTGTCCATTTCATGTGCGTCTTGAGATTGTCCTTGTACCTCTTGCGAGGGCGGCCTTGGTTTCGGTTGGCCTGGGTTAGCTCGCCAAAGAACGTCTGCTTTGGGATTCTGTTTTGATCCATGCGGATGACATGGCCAGTCCAACAAATCTTGGCCTGGATTAGTTTGGCTTCGATGCTTGTTGTGTTGGCTCTGTCAATGACTTCCTGGTTTGTGATTTGGTCCTGCCACTTGATCCGTATGATGGATCTTAGGGAGGAGTGGTGGAATTGTTCCAACTGACTGATATGCCTTCGGTAGACAGTCCACGTTTCACAGCCATACAAGAGAGACGTGAGGACAACTGCATTGTACACTTTCATCTTTGTTGACAGGCGTATGTCCTTGTGCTGCAAAACCTTGGCTCGGAGTCGTGCGAATGCTTGGCTGGCTTTTGTATCCTCGCAGTGATCTCTTTGTCCAGTGAGTCATCACTGGATATTGTGCAGCCAAGATATTTGAAACTGTCCAGGGACAGTGTTTGGGCCGGGCTGGAAGAGGACTTCTGTCTTTCCTAGGCTAATTATGAGTCCAAACAGGTTGGAGGCTTCAGAGATACTGTCCACAATTGTCTGTAGGTGAGTCTCTTCATGGGCCATGATTTCACAGTTATCTGCAAAGAGTGCTTTAGTGATTAGTCTTTCTAGCGTCTTAGTTTTTGCGACGAAGATCAAACACGGATCCATCCGGGCGATATCTAATGTAGATACCAAGGTCAAGGTCAAGGATGGCATGGAGCAGTACCTGTGTGAAGAAGAAGTTGAAGAGTACCGGAGCGATTACACAGCCCCGTTTGACACCGTTAGATATGTGGAATTTCTCAGAGGTTCACCGTCTGAGAGAATCTCTCCAGTCATGTCATCATAGAACAGCCGGATGAGGTTGGTAAACTTCTGAGGACAACCAAGCTTCTTGAGTACTACCCACAGTGCGTCTCTGTTGACTGTATCGAAAGCCTTTGTCGAGTCCACGAAGACGAGATACAGATTCATGTTCTGCTCAAGGCACTTCTCTTGGACTTGTCTCACTGCGAAGATTATGTCAATGGTACTGCGGTCTGGGCAAAAACCACACTGAGAATCGGGGAAATTATCTTCTGACACTACCGCAATAAGGCTGTTGAGAATGATGCGAGGAAGTATTTTGCCAGCTATGGTGTGCAATGAGATGCCTTTGTAGTTACTGGAGTCCGCACGTGTGTCTTTATTCTTATAGAGGGCCACAATTGATGTGTCGCAGAGGTAGGCTGGCATCTCCTCTTCCGTCCAGATGCTGATTAGCACATCGTGGAATGCCTCCAGTGTCTTTTCACTGAGAGCCTTGTACACCTCTGCTGAGATACCATCCTTTCCATTTGTTTAATGGCCGTCCTCAACTCCTCTATCGTTGGCGGAACATCCAGTTGGTCGTGTGTTGGCTGTTGTGGTATTTGGTCAAGAACAAATTGGCTGACCGATGAGGGCAGGTTTAGGAGCTGACTAAAGTGTTCTTTCCATCTGTCCTTAATGCCAGTCTTGTCCTTTATTTGTGTACTGCTATCTGCAGCAAGTAAGGGGGTAGATCCAGACTTTGAAGGGTTGAAGATTTACTTGATGGCCTTGTAAAATACTTTGGTGTTGTTAGTGTCGGCATAGCGTTGCACTTCATCAGCTTTCCTTTCCCACTAGTGGTCATGCATCTTGCTGCTTTCTCTCTGAGCCTCAGCTTGATAGGATTTGAGGCGGTCTTTTTTGGGGATGAAGTTTGTATCATGCTGCCAGTCCATGAATGCTTTGTTCTTTCTGGCAAGCAGATCTCCAATGACACCGTTGTTCTCGTCGAACCAGTTTTGATGGGTTCGCTTCTTGGGGCCCAGAATCGCCATACCTGTTTCTCTTATCATGTCCCTGAGCTTGTTCCGTTTCTCGAAGGCATTTCCACGTATAGGTTCGGTGGTGGACAGCTTGTCATCTAGGCTCTTCTGGAAATTGAGCTGGGTGGAAGGCTGCTGGTGTTTTACAATGTTGAAGCTATGCACACAAGTTTAGGACGCCTTGGGTGATGTGGAGCAGTGCGCAGCTTTAGGGTAGTTCGGACAAGTCTGTAGTCTGTCCAGCATTCTGCTCCTCGCATGGCCTTGGTGATGATTAAGTGCCGTTGGCGAGATCTGGGGTGCATCCAGGTGTTCTTGTGTTTGTTCGCCATTCTGAACATTGAGTTTGTGATTAAGAGGTCAGATTCTACGCATTTTCTGTATGGGAGCAGGCCGTTGTTGTTCATCTTGCCGACACCTTGCTTGCCAAGCACACCTTTGCATCGACCATAAATGCAGCCAACACGGGCGTTGAAGTCCACCAGTAGTATGATCTTGTCATCTGGAACTGAGTTATGTACAGAGTTGAGGTCCGTATAGAACTGTTCAATGGTTTCCGCTGAGCTCGAGAGAGTAGAGGCGCAGACGCTGATGATTGTGGCGTGGTATTTTTGGCTGATAGGATGTCGCAGTTTCATTAGCGTCTCATTGATGCCAACAGGCAGGTCTGGAGCTGCATCAGAAGACTTGATTTGATAGCCCCGCCAAATCCGTGGATCCTGTCCTCGTTTTGGGCTTTTCCTTTCCAGAAGAAGGTGTAGCTGCTTGCTAGCTCAGTCAGAGAACCCTCCTCTGCGAACCTGGTTTCACTCAAGGCTGAGATGTCGATAGTGTAGCCTGAAAGCTCCTTAGCAACTAGGGCTGTTCTCCTCTAGTAGTATATGGGGATCTTATAGGGTCTATGGGATTTATCATTACAGACCCCCTTGGGAACATATAGGGTCTATGTAAATTTAACATGGAGAAAAATCGTGGGAACATATAGGGTCTATGGGAATTAACATGGCCAAAAACCCTGGGACAATATAGGGTCTATGTAAATTTAACATGGAGAAAAATCGTGGGAACATATAGGGTCTATGGGAATTAACATGGCCAAAAACCCTGGGACAATATAGGGTCTATGTAAATTTAACATGGACATAAACCCTTGGGACTGTATAGGGTCTATGTAAAATTGAAACAGGGAGGGTCTCTATTTTTTTTTTAAAAAAATAAAATAAAAAAAAGGGGTAGGCAATTCAAAGACTATCTCTTTTCGAGAAATATGGCTGGCCCTGAAAAGGGCCTTTGGGTTTTCTTCTTCTTCTAATTTCTTCTTTTCCTCCACCAAGTTCTTATTTTATCTCCTACACTCTTCTTCTCTTTCTTTTTTTTCTTCTCCTCCTCTTCTTTCTTCTTCTCTTCCTCCTCTTCTTTCTTCCTCTTTTCATTTTCTTCTTCTTTTTCAATCTTTTCGTTCCATTTGCTTATTCTTATTCTTTCCTCTTCATCCTCCTTCTCCTCCTTGATCTCTTTCATGACACCACTAATCTTGTCCTTTGCTTTCCTTAAGTTATTAATTTCCATCTTCACACGATGGGGACTATAGGAATAATGGTCTTCAACCAGTCTTAATAGCATCTGTTCCATTATTCCTAAGTTGTCTAAAACGTCTTGCAAGGTTTGAATTTTGTCGATTTGGTTTGACGCCATCTTCTTTTTATTCTTTGCAGAATGGTTTGAACAACGAACACTGTGGGTTATTATAGTGAAAGCGCGGACGTGATGGAAAACATCCCCCTAAAAAACATAAAATCAATCTTACCTAGATCATGACCCAACAACGCGCGAACGTGAAGGAAAACATCCCCACTTTTCTCATTTCATATAATATAACCCAAACTATACTCTCCACATACGCTAAGAACCAATAAAGAAACCCATAATCTACTATTCACACAAACTTACTTTATTAGTTACTAACACAAACACACAATCACATACACTCCCACTATCAATAAAGAGTTAGTGTTTATTTTCACACTACTCTACCTACACACATTGGCAAATCGATCGTTATTTCTTTTCTAGAGTATTGGGTAGCCCTGAAAAGGGCTGTTTTGTTTGGAACTTCATGGACACCTGGTTAATGGTGGCACCTTCCAGGCCTGGCGCCACATACACATCTTATCCCCCAGTTACTTTTTACCTTTTGGGGGGAGAGAGCAGAGACAGGATATGTCGCTTCAGAATCCCAATTTTCGCTCTCTGGGATTTTGAAATTTCTTCTCTCCTTTTCCTCCTCCTCTTCTTTGTTTCTTCTTTCCTCTTTATATCTTCTTTCTTCTTCTTCTTTATATCTTCTCTCCTCCTCATCTTTTTTTCTTCTTTCCTCCTCTCTTATCCTTCCCTCCTCGACAATGGCTTCCGCGGCCAGTTCATTTAATATGTGCCTGGCATATTCCAGATGCACATGAAGCTCCAACAGTTTCTCAAGTCTCGTGTTCATTTTTGGGTGTTGATCAATCAACAAGGGTAGCTGGACTGCCGAACGAGTTTCAATTTATACTGAAAGCGCGGACGTGAAGGAAAACATCCCCCTAATAACATAAAATTCATCTTACCTAGATCATGACCTAAAAAAACAACAACGCGCGGACCTAAAAGAAACACTCACTCACTTTTTATGCTACCCATCACTATTTTAAAATTTTTTTATAAATCACTTCAATAGACTATCCACATACGCAAAGCAATTCAATCTAACTCCAAATATACACCTCAAACACTAAGAAAAGATATCATTTTAATCTACTATCCACACCAACTTACTTGAGCTCTTACAAACACACCAACACATACACTTTCACTATCAATAAAGAGTTAGTGTTTATTTTCACACTACTCTACCTACACACACATTGGCAAATCGATCGTTACTTCTTTTCTAGAGTATTGGGTAGCCCTGAAAAGGGCTGTTTTTTTGTTTTGCTATGGCATTCTTTTTTAGTTTCTAAGAATGCGATGTCCTCTGAGGATAGACTTTCTGGCGATAGGTCTGCTTCTTCGGAAAGAGAAGAAGAACTCTTTGGTGTCGATACGACAATCGACAAAGCCTCTGTCAGCTTCAGGTTGTTGCTGCTGTTGCTGTTGTTGCTGCTGTTGCTGCTGTCTCTGAAGTCTGTACTTCTCCGTCCATTCTTCTTTTTCCCTGTTCACTTCTTCTCTGAAGAGCTCTTCTATCAGGTCTTCAGTGATTTTTAACATTCTCACATTCTCTATTTCTTCTGGCTTCGGTATCAGACTGTGTCTGACCCTATGCAAATTCACGTAGGCTTCGTTGAGCTTAGCTAGTTTGGAGCACATCTTCTTAGGAGGATGAGTCGACAATGGATGGTTAGACTGGGAACAAACCGGTTCTTAAAGTGAAAGCGCGGACGTGAAGGAAAACATCCCCACACGATTTTCGATTCGCAACGTTCAGTGAGTGTCATGAGAGGGATAGTAAGAAATGAAAGAGCATCAATTCAACATTCTTATAGCTAAACAAACCACAAAAGCATTTTTTCAAAACACAACATTTTTTATTCAAAAATCACTTAACACTAAACAACAACTCTAACATTTTTTAACAATAATCCAACACTATAACATCAAACTTTTTTTTCAAATCACAAACATTTTTTCTCAATTTACAATCTACTTTAAACAAGGCTGACAACGTTGTGAATGAAATTGTGATTTCCACTGTTGGAAATCATTAGGCCATTGATGGACACTACGTTTCCTAGCTTGAGACAAAAGATAAGCATAATGGTCACAAAACCATCGATCTACTTTCACATCATTTCTAGAAGAAGAACGAGGATCAAAATGAGTCACTAAATGTTCTAAGGAATAGCCCAGGCTGCGATGATGCAGAAAATACACACAATATTGTCCACACACCAAGGAATCTGTGCCTTGTAATTTCACGTTATTGAATCGGGTGGTTTGAGCATTTCTTCTCATAAAGTCGATGATATCGTCTTCCAAAGGGGGCAATCCGTACGAATCGAAATATTCCACACATCCTTCTTGAGGAAAGTAGACGGCTACCCAGTGGGTTCCTGGGAGATGACTGTCGTCCGTGTTGATCACGTAAGCTTGATGGTCTTTAGGTTTGCGATGAGGGAGTTCATCTTTAGCACAGACGACAGGATTCCAAGAAGCCGTATACGAACTGTGGTTCAAAAGGTAATAAAGTTCCCAGGTATCCATTGATTTGTGTTTGTTTTTTCTTCTTCACAGGTAATAATACGTCGTCAATTCGATCCTGACTTTTTGCTTGAAAATGTCTGACGAATAAACGGTTATTCGTTCTGTTTCCTCACTCTGATTCAGGAGAGCTTCGATACGATGGATCTCTTGAGTGGTTAATGGTGGACAAGAATGTTCACGCAAGTCTTTATACCACTGGTGCAACACGTCTTTGTTCGAGATGAGACTCCAAGCTTCGTCCAGATACTCGTCCAATTTTTCTTCTTGACTCAACATCAGGCATTTATCGTGTTGAATTTGACTGGGATGATCGTTTTGACATCCATAGCAATTTTTCTTGATCAATTCCGTCATTTTGTCGACCAAGTGTTTGGCAAAACAGGAGACTAAATGGGCTTCTTGTTCTGGCCATCTCGATTTCATCATGATCACTTCTTCTTCCACAGTCTCCTCACATTTCATGTCCCAAGTTTCTTCACTAGGTAAAGAGGGATAACAGTCTTCCATGACTTCTAATAATCTAGAATGACTTCTCTCAAACTGTTGATTTCTATGGTATTATCGAATTCTGCATACAGGATGACGTTCACTGTTGCTGGTAGTTTATCTGCAAACTGAAGTTCCACACGAATCTGGCCAGATTTTATAGGGTGGAAATGTCCCTCGTCGCTGCCTTGGTCTGGAGTGAAATCGAAAGCCCACAAAGCATAGCCTCCTGCATATTCGTTGTACTCAATGCCGTGACTGGTGTTGGTTCCTAACTGACCGGTAGCTTCGTACAGGGACAAGTACGATCTCAAGTAATTGTTGTTGGCAAAGTCAGGTTCGAAAGGTCGGGTACACAAGGTCTTGCCATCACGACTGACTTCGATTTTCTTTACGTTGAAGTGATGAAAGTTGAAAGGATTTTGAGCGAAGGCTCCGTTGAAGGCTGAATTCGAGACCATACCAAGGATTAAACGTTTGGGTAACTGTCCTTGGAACAGATGATCTTCGGTCATGGAATGCTGTCCAGCAGGAATGGTGAAGGTTTTCACTTCTACGCGTCGTATGGGATACTTGGCGGTCGTTCTGCTCAACGTTTGACTGATGTCGTTACCCACTTTGGGTAACACTTCCACGCGTCGTACGTAGAGTTTGGCCTCTAAAATTGTGCTTTTAGGATTGCCAGTCTTAGTAGCATCAGCATCAGCCCACAAATGGAAAGCGGTACTGCTACGATTCAGTCTCAAGCGAAGATTGACCCCGTTTAGCAAATATTTCTCTTGCAACCACATGTCCAAATGCAAACGATCCATCAGTTCTAAACTCTTTTCTTTTAGGATTTTGCTTCGTCTTGCCTCAAAGCCGTCATTGTCAGTTGCGTCAAACTTGCCCGCTTCGTCATCTACCCACAGCACACAGGCATTGAGATGAGTATCCTTGGCATCTGTTCCGTACGTCAAGAGATTTTCCAGGTAGGCACGGTAAGGGTAAGTATCCATGCTGCTGCTGACCAGTTTGTTGTTCAAGTACAAGTCCACTGAGCTGAACAAGGAATGCATGAAATTGTTGACGGGAGCTATATTCTCAGTGTCTGTTACTTCACCATTATCCTTATCTAGAACTTTGACTTTCAAGTACAAGTAACTGCTATTCAGATCGATGTAATCTTCGGGCTGTCCCTTGATTTCAAACTCGATGGGAGCGGAATCGGTTAGTGAGGAGACGGGGTGAAATTCCACCCACTGGGATTCTTGCATGGTCATCATGGTGGGGGGCATGGCAAACAGATCCAGTTCCGTCTTGGAACAAGCGCAAGACTCTCGGTGCATCATTTTGTTCTGTTCTTTCTCAATAATCGAAAACGTCTAAGTCTCGAACGGTTCTTCTTTTCTTGGCTTTTCTCGCTTGAAGTCTGGTGAAAGGGTGTTTTCTTCTTCGTCGTCTCTTTCTACCTTGTCCTTGCTGAATGCCTGACTCGGTAGCGTGCAGGGCATTTATAGGTGTGTCTCGTCGGCCTAAAATGTCTTTGCCCGTTTGCAGCAAGACATTTTTGCCTGCCCTCATGAAGGCTTCTTTAGGGTTTTGTTTGTCGATGATGACATTTTGGAGAAATTCTTTGCCTTGTGTCAGTGCCGCATCTTTCAAGGCGTGCAATCCTCGTGTCACCATCGGTTTCAAGACCGGAGCCACCGAACGAAAGGCCGATTTTAACATGTCTCCTAAACCGTGTCCTCGCTGTCGAGCAACCCCTCGGTACACTGGATACATGACTTACTTACTTACGAGTCGTGAGAGAACCGTTTTCGAAAATGGAGTTTCACCGTGACTTTTCCTTTGGTGAATGGAATATCTTGTCCCAAATCTCCTTTTATAGTAATGTTGACCGTGTCCAAATACGACTTGCTGACCGGCAAATAGTGAGGATGGACAAATTCGCGGTGGACGTGGTAAGTGTTTCCACCTTCCTCGTCAGCGTTCGTGGCAGAATCCACTTTGAAAGGAATGACACGCAGTAACGGTACGGAGGTGTGGCCCACCACGTTGTACTCCACCACATCGGAATACACAAAGATCAAATTCAGTCCTTGGTTCAGTTCTACCGGGGTACGAAAATACTGGCCAAACGTCACGTTGTCAGAAATGATGGGTGATTCGCCTTTCTCTTTTTCTACTTTCTTCCTCATCTCCATGTCCCCGCCCAACATGTCAAACAATTCAGGACAAAATACAATGGACACGATTTTAGGCCGCTCAAATTTCATCAAGAAGCGACGAGCTACTTTGTGGTACTCTATGGTGACACTTTTGTTCTTGACAATCTCAAAAGCTTTCCCAAACACGCCATTAAACCTGGAGGCTATGGCGCTGACCAAATGATGACCACTGAAATAATAGCCTGGGAGAATGGACAAGTGGTAGGTGGTCGTTTTAGTGTTTTGATCATAGTCTTTAATGTCAGATATGGTTCTCTTATCCAACTCCTGTTGCAATTGCTCGTCATGAACTTCCACCTTAAACCAATTTTGCTGGGCAATGACATTGAGGACTTGGGTCGGGTGAATCATTTCTACTAAAGCCACTTCCCAATGGGCTTCGTGATCTAAGGGGATGGCTTGAGGTAATTTGGCCGTGTAACAGCACAACGTGTTGCGGGGAAACACCTCCATGGAACTGTCACTGGGTAAGGTTAAGTAAAATTGATTTTGGTGACTCATAATTCTAGAGTTCTGTGGCTGTCCGAGGGGATATTACTGGACGTCAGAGGTGTGTCTCCGCCCAAAATGGGGTTCTGGTTGTGGTTGTTGGAGTGGTGACTGGCACTGGCACTGGACACAACGTTCCCGTTCGAGGAGAATTTCAGGGAGGGATTGGGAAGCAGGTAACCGATGCAACTGCTCAATAAAATGGTCCACAATTGTTTGTCTCCTTGTTGCAAACTCAAATTGGCGATGGCTGCCCCGATGACACAATACACCACGAAGATTTGGCAGAAAAAGACGATTTGCGTTTTAGGCACACGTTCTCCACACCACACCCACAAGGGTTGTTTTTGTAAATCTTGCACAGAAGAACTAGGGGAAGGAGGAGTGGTCGACGTAGCTGCGTCTGATGTGTGAAAGGGCATGATGGTCACTTCTTTTTATAGTCGATGACTTGCGAAGCGTCGATCCAAGAATCGAAACTGGGTGGATATCCTTTCCAACGTACTTTGACTTCTTTGACACGTCGTTTGCCCACTTTACGGGTTCTGCGTTCGAGAATGCTTTCGATGTCGTACACGTCGTCTTCTTTTTTGGTGACACGTTGTAACTCGGGCAAATAAAACGTTCCTTTGAGCACTTCTCCGTTCATGTCTTCCAATTTATAGACGGCAGGATGACGGCCATGCACTCGTCCAGTGACGCGAAACAATTCGGTCGTCCAGTTAGGTAAGTAACCTTTGTCGAAAGTGCGTTTGGTTTTGCCAATGCGCACCCAATCTCCTACGGCCAACTCTCCACTTTTCTTGGGGACAGCCCTCGTCGGGGACGTACCGAACAGACGCTCAAACACCAACACTTCGTTCTCGGGAGTCACGTCTTGCGGGGCACGTCCAATGCTTCGATGGTAAGATTGGTTGTACGCTTGCACCAGGTGCGGTAAGATGTCGATGTACTTCAGAGTGTGGTGATGCGTAAAATATTTCCACATGCGTTCTTTCAAAGTGCGTTGAAAACGCTCCACGATGCTGGCTTTGGTTTCGGGATTCTCGGTGGTAAAAAAATGAATGTCACGTTTCTTTAATTCTTTTTGGAAAGCTTGGTTCAGAAATTCGGTGCCTTTGTCCGTTTGCCATCGAAGAGGGTGACGGCCGCTTTGTTTCAACACTCGTTGCAGGGCTCGCACTAACTCGCTGCTAGATTTGGAAGTCAAGGGTACGACCCAGGCAAATTTGGAAAAGACGTCGATGACACAAAACAAATATTTGTAGCCACGATTGTAGCTGGCCAAATGAGAGACATCGGCTAAATCGGCTTGCCATTGATGATCGATGCCTTCCACTCGGGTGCGACTTCTGGCAAACTTGCGTCGAATGGGTTTGTGTAAAGTGTAGGTAGCTTGTTCTTGTAACCATCGTTGCACTTGAGGTAAACGGAGACTTTTCAGTCGCGTTTTGGCAACACGATACAATTTTTGAACTCCTGCGTAACCTGCAGGATGCGAGGGATCGTAGTAAATGCTAGCTAAGACTTTTTCCATTTTTTGCTGTGTTAATAAGTCACCCACTCTTCGGTGATGCTACTTTGGGTGGGTCGAAAGGGTGGTTTGGAAACGGATTTTCGTGTCCGATGGGCTACGGGGGTAGAAGTCGAAGGTAGTGGTGATGGAGGTGGCAATGGAATGGCTTTGGTTTTCTTTTCTTTTTTCGCTTCTGGTTTCCCTTCTTTCTTTTTCACTTCTGTCGAAGGAGGCGTGGACATCATCTTTTTAACCCAAGCTTTCATTTCTTCTCGTTGGGGTGTGGGGGACGGGGTCAACAAGGATGCTGCAATCTTACTCGAAATGGGAGCTGCTGACGGTGTTTGAAACACTTCGCGCATCTCTTCTTCCTCAGGTCTTTGTGGGGTAGCATCTCTAGTGACCCATGGGGATGGTAGTGGTGGTGGTAATGATGATGATGGTGCTGGACTTTTCATCAAGGTCTTAAAATCTTTTAGAGTGGGTAAAGCTGTTTCGTCTAAAGCTTTCTGGTGAAAGAGTTGGAGTCTTTGCAACAGTTGACCGTACTTTTGCGATTTTTCTGTTTCGGACAAATCTTGGCGATCCATCAAGGATTGCAATTCGTGTTGTAACTGGGACATCTCGCTCAAATGGGGATTGGGAGGTAAATGCGGGGTGCGTTGTTCTTGCCACCGATGGTATTCCATCCATCGTTTGTAAGGCACTAAAGCTAGTTTTCGTCCTTCCATGGGGTTGTCAGGGGTCGATTCTGAGATCTTGGAACTTCCGAGGCCTTTTTATCTTGCTCCCACCAGTCCTCCCAACATGGTTCCCAAGACTCCTTTCAGTATGGGGCCTAACAAGAGAGGTAAAATACCTCCACGTTGGACCAACATCTTCTTTTTTTGACGAATGGGAATTTTCTTTTGAACCATTTGGCGAAGAACGTGACGATGTTTGCCTAAGCATTGTTTCTGGTGTTTGGACAAAGGGATCGTGCCTTTCAAAACGTTCAAACAACATTCGCACACGGTATCGATGACCTCTTTGGAGGCCGTTTGAATGAGTTTTTTTCGTAGGGGTGAAGAAGCTTTGGACAGGACAGATAACAGGTCCCCATGTTTAGCTAAACGTGGTGGCAGTCCTTTCCTTTTCTTTCCTTGGGATTTTCTGGAGGGTGACATTTTTTACTTGTGGGTTCCGGGACATTCACCGAACAGACACTAACGTCGATGACTTAACGCACGCCCTTTTATCTTTTTTTTGGGACTATCGCTTTGTCATAAAGGTGACAATGTTTTTCCCAAAATCACCAAGGAATCCTCCCCTTTGTTGACGCCTCTTTTTCTTGGAACGACTGTGTCTTTTCTTAGGGTAATGTCGATGCTTGGCTAAGCGCTTTGTCGGATGACGCGTCTGCCTTTGTCTCTTTCTTTTGTGGCTTCTTGGAGGTGACATCTTTTTTACAAGTTCACTGATACCCCGACTTGGTCACAGGCTCTTTTTATACTGGAACGCGTCGCCACTGATTGTCTTTACGTTTTATCAGTTTGAGGACAGGCATGACACGTCGTGCAGGGGTACGCAACGGACTAAATCGAGCCAGTTCTTGCTTGGACAAATCCAGTAAACTTTGTAACATGCCCGATCTTTCTTGGACTTTGATTTTGGGAGAAGGTACTTTGTGAGCAGCAGCCACTGCCACTAAATTGGAGGGTCCTGCCACTGGGGAAGTTCTTTTGGGGGTCATCAACGGAGATGTTCTTGGTGTGATCAACGTCTCCAAGTACTCTTCAGTTCTGGGTGTCATCAACGGAGAAGTGGATGAACGTGAGGATGCCGGAGACGCAGTCACTGCCGTGGCAGGTCGTGGTTTGCGAGTGTAAGGTTGCGTCCTGGCCGAAGTGCCTCTCTTGCGACTAGTTTTCTTCTGTGGACTTTTCTTTTTCTGGGGACTTTTTCTCTGTTTCTTTTTCTGGGGGCTTCTTTTCTTTTTCCGGGGTGGTGGTGTCTGGTAAGAGGAGGGTCCTGCCACTGGAGAAGTTATTCTTCTTGGGGACCTGGTCTTTTTCTTTTTCTTCTTGGGGCTTCGTTGGACTTTTGTCTTGGGGATAACTTTGGGGGCATTAGGATCCCATCTTAAGAGTGAGCGAATGATGACCCCTCCTAGAGTACCGCTCCCTCCAGGTTTCAAAATGATTTGTTTTTTGGTTTGAGTGTCGATGCGGGGATCGGCCAGTTGGACCAAAGCGACTTTGTTTCGATCGAAAAAGCGTTGGGTTTGATGAGGAATCTGAATGATTCCTTGGAGTAATTGACGTGCCGTCACCGTGAACCATCGTAAGACTTCTTTGAGACTAGCTTCTAAGACACGGGCTCGTGTTTGTGGATTTTTTTCTCGACTGATGCCATACAAGGCACGAATCAATTTGACGGGAAGATGCGACTGAAGGGACGTCATGTTCACACTGTGTGAGACAGACGAAAAAGGGTCTGAGGTTTTTATAGATTTTTTGATGGGGAGTGAAATGAAGTCGAGGACGGAGACGTGTACAGGACAGGCCCTCCGTCTTGGCACCAGTGGTGAAACAAGTGGGTACGAAATCGCAAATCCTCGGGGGTCGTAGGTTTCAAATCGACGAGTAAATAGGCGTGTGGCGTTTGAGTGGCATCGTCGTACGCCTGAGTCAGCCAAGGCGTTCCTAACTGTTTGGCTAAGACTTGCACTTGCGATTTATCTCGAGGGCTTTTAAACAAGACCACGTAATGCGCATTGAGACTGATGGTGCGATGGGCTTTACTTTGTTGAAACAAATTTTGGGTGATGTAAATGACACTGGCATTACGGTGATGCCCTTTGCGCGTGAACCACAATTTAATTTCTTCTTCGTCTTCTCCTAACATGTCGTCGAAAATGACCAAATGGGTTTGACGGGAGTCAGAGACGATGCCGTCGTCTTCTTTAGGAATGCCTTCCACAAACACGATGGAATCGCCTTGACTTTCTCGCAAGAGGCTGTACGCCGATTGCCACTCTTTGTAACACCACACGATCCGTTGAGGGGGCCGATCGATCAAATGATGTTTATGTTCGATCAAACGTTTGACGAATTCGGTTTTGCCTGAACCGCTAGGTCCAGCAATGAGCATGTTAAAGGGATGGCGAAGATACAAAGCCTCCCAACTGGCACGATCTAAGTGTTCGTCGATGACTTTGACAGTAGAGGAAGAGGGAGCAGAGGTAGCCATGGTGTAAGAAATGTCACTTGTGACACGAAAACGAACAAGACAAGAGTTTATATACTTTTTCAGAACACGTTTATTGAATGTTTTTTTATCAAACATGAATACGAAAGACAAAAATACATAAAAGCCAAAGGCTTAAGTACAAGGATAAAAGGCACATGATAACGATGAACGTGGAATAAACACAAGTGTCTGTACAACAATCACATCTTTTGGGTAATGTTCTAACCAGTTCAACAGGGGGTAAGGTCACACAAGTGTCCTCCCGAAAGGGTCTTTCAGGTCTGTCCACGACAGTCCTGTCCTGGGTGACGGGTTCTTCTGGCACCGTCACTAACACGGGTTGAAAAGTAACTTTTTTCCTTGAACAACTCTCGTGCATACTGGGCCACTTCTTGGGTCCAAGCCTCAAAATCCCATTCTTTCCAGGCACGGACATCTGTCCAATGGGGATGTAAGTCACAAGCTACACACACATCGTCATACACGTCTTGGGTCGCTAAAAGTTGACGAATCTTTTTTTCCCGTAGAGGTCGAGAAGTATCCAGATGAAACCGCAAGGCTTTGAGCAAAAGGAGTTTTTCGTGACCATTTAAGGCCATGGAGGTGGTAAGTACTGATCGTAAAGAGTCCACAAAGAATCGGCTGGTAAACGAAATCCCAAAAAACAAGTCACTAAGACACACACCACTTGTCGTCCCAAATTGAATGGATACAGTTCTTGTAATAATCGATGGTAATGATCCACGGTTTGAATATGGTCATTGAGTTCCTTCCACGGAATCTGTTGGATAACATGTGACATAAGTCGTGGCATGGCAGCCTGTTTTTATAGTCTCTTTGTTTCGGAAACAATACACGTACTTTCTAGCCAGAGATCTTCGTTCTCCAGTAGGGAATCTAAATCTTGCATACTGTAACCGAAACTTCAGAGTTCGTTTAGAAGTTTCCTCTTCCTCTAAGTAGATTCCACGTAAAATATGTTGATAATCCTTTACCTTGTCTTCCTCAATGTATTGCTGTAGGTGAATCTCGAAGTAACCAAAATGATCAACACGTGGATCATCGGGGGCTTGGAAGTATTGAACAAGGTCTGACCACTGAAACAATTTCTGACGAATCAGTTCTCTTATACCATTCAGGTACCAGTGGTTAAAGATCTGGTGACGTATCGGATGCAATTGTTCTTTACGTTTCACTTGTATTTTCACCAGCTCTCGGTAAATGCGTTCTCTCAACTCCACAGGCAAAGCACGAATGTTCTCTTGTAAAGTATCCATGAATAGGTCATACTAAATCCTCTTTGGTCTGACACAAGAAATGTACTCTTTGCACAAACATGGTTTCACTTCAGTGTCGAATTTAAATCGTTGAGTCACTAATCTACACATGACAATTCGTTCAGAAGTTTCGTCTTTCACCAAGTTGACATTGTGTGAAAGATGTTGGTAATTCGTTAACTCTTCCTCTGGAATTCGATGCAGTACGTTTACAATGTAGTAGATAAAATCGTCCATACCAAACCATTCCTTTTTATAACCAGGAGGTCGTTGATCAATGTCTGTCCAATGGAACACTTTCAATTGAATCAGTCCTTGTATAGCCTTCAGGTACCAGTGGTTCAAACACCGGTGACGTATCGGATGCAATTGTTCTTTACGTTTCACTTGTATTTTGACCAGTTCTCGATAAATGCGTTCTCTCAACTCCACAGGCAAAGCACGAATGTTCTCTTGTAAAGTATTCATGAACAGATGATTATGGTAAGAAGTTACTTCAATGTCTCGGTCCCACTAAGGGTAAGTAATGACAATTCGGTGACCATCGAGCATGTTCTACGTAGGCCGAATCTTGCGGTTCCCAGTGGTGAAGTGTCACATCGCAACTGAAGCACCTGACTTTATCTCCTTCGCCCAAGTAGAAAAATCCGGCTCTGGCTAATTCTTCGGGGGTCGGTCCTCCCAGATACTTTGGCCATTTTCCTTTGAACGATTGAAGACGATTTTCAAAGTCGCAGTATTCCGACAAACGCACAGGAAACGAATATTCGTTTTTCACAGGTTCGTTTCGATGAGGGTTGAGTGACATGGGTAGGAGTTTGCTCAAGGCTGGATGACATCCGTAGGGGGGTAGACGTGAAGGTGAACATTCCCCTTTAAAACGAAACCCAGTAAAATGTCCAAGAGGACGAGCGGCATCACTTTCGCATCCGACAGGTTTGACACGCACAGCATCACTTTCCATGATAGGGGTAGGGGCACTAAAGTTCCCATGATGCTTTACGGCATCGCTCAGGTCACAACGTACAGCATCGTATCCATCGCAAGGCTCACAATCGCACTCGTCTGCAAACTCCGTGACGCAATTACAATGGTAACCACATGGACAATCGCAGTTTCCTTCCGGACATTTTCCGTCGCAATGCCTGGGTCTTATCCATCCAATATTAGTCACACTAGAGGAAGATACAACTTTTTTACAATCCCCAAACTGGAACGATGTCTCTTTCAAAGTATTCATCTTGTTTGCTCGGTCTTGGTAGTCACAATGAACTATCGATCTTGTCTAGGGTTCCTTTTTATATACAGACCAATACCGACGTGACCGTACGGTAACGTAAAGTGATTGGGAAGTCGCACTCGCTTCTGGTACACGATTTGATAGACTTTTTCCAAGGGTCGACTGACGATGTGGTGAGTGGGTAAACGTACAATCTTGTTCGGTTGATAGGTGGTCACTTTAAAGTTTCCATCCTCTTCCGATTGCAAGGCTTCTTTCAATACCCCAAAGTTGACCACTCGACTGGTACGATAATTCAGAGTCAGTCCTTTCACTTTGCACGTCGTGTGCACTTCTCCTTGTTTGTCCCGGTATTCGTAGCCGTAATTTTTGGGACCGCCACTGACGAAACTTAGAATCTTGTCGTCGGGATGCTCGTCTGTCCAGGCTCCTAAACGGTCTCCTTCGATGTCAGGGTGATGTTGAATCGGGTGATGGATGTAAATGCAACTGTCCGTGTCAAAGTACAGGACGCGTTCTTCTAACAGTTCTAAAGCTTCGTACAATTTTAAGCGAGCATGGGCTGTCACGTAAGCCGCAATGATGACATTTCCAAAGGGGTCGTCTTGTACAAAGTCCAGATCTTCTTCGTAATTGACTAAGATCAAATCCTCGCGAACGATGTCCACGTGTTTCATGAATTTGGTTTTGTCGTGAATCATCTGAAAGTAGCGGGAAGGTTCTGTCAAATATTCCGTCTTGGGTAAACACGGGCGTTGTGCCATTTTACCCCACAAGCAATTTAACATCACTTTGGCAAACGATCGCCTGCCTTCGTTTTTCTCGATGTGGTCTAAAGTGATGCCTTCTTGTTCGTAGTATTTCTCTTTGAATTGTATTTGGTCTTCGGGAGTGTGACACCAGGAAGGATAGCCACTGGCTTCTTGCTTCAGTTTCAAAAAGGCATCCACGTAGTCGGCGAAAATGCCTTTCTGAGTGGGGTCACCCTTGTGGTATTGTTGTGTCTTGGGAAAGTGGCAAATTTCGTACACTTCTAACAGTTGGTATCCCATGTCCAGAGCTTTGAACAATTCTACGCTGACCCAGGTTCCGGTCAAGGCCCGTTCTTCCTGGCTGTGATGACAAGGCTGGTCTTGGTTGCACGTTTCGGCACAAGTACGGCACAAGGGAAACATCAGTTTGCCTTGACAATGGTGAGGTAAGACGGGATGGTATAGGTTCGTGGGAGGCAAAACTTTACACTTGATCAAGCCTTCGTATTGTCGAATGTTGACCAGGTCGATGTGTTCCGTGAACAATTGCGGGTGCCCTACAGGAAAGCGACAATATTTGCACACGTAGGGATACAGCGAACACACGTCCAAGTATTTGATTTCTTCTCCGTTCTCTTCGTCGGCTTGGTACAGCAAACAGGTGGCATTGGTCCTTCCTCCGTACAAACTATCCCTCGGGTTCAGCGGGTCCATGAACTGGTAACTTTCCACGAGGCGTTTAAACTCGGGATCGGTTTTCATACGGTGATCGTACTCGTGTTCCCACATTTCCACCACTTGGTATCCTTGCTGTTCTAACTTTAGGCGTCGCTGACAAGTGTCCTGGTACAAGTCTTCCATGGTTCGTTGCAAAAACTGATTTTTAGTGCCACGGTCAGGATAACAAACGGGACATCCGTGAAATAAGCAACCGTTAAACTCGTACACGATCTTGGGGTTTTCTAAGTCCCAGCCATCGACCGAATACGTTCCGATGGTCTTTTCACCCCCTCCGTTGCGGGCATGCTGAATCCACTTGTCTTCCTTGTCGCACAAGTAATGTAACCAACGTAGGGCTTTGACCGAGTATTGACGCTTGACATAGTGGGTCGTTTGAGGACTGATGACAGCCACGGTGTTTTCAAGCATGAATCGTTGGCGGTACACTAAGGAACACGCTTTGGCAATGGTGCAAGCTTCTTTCAAAGGATCGACCCCTCCGTGTTCCATGAACAGTTCTCGAAATTTTCCACAGCAACGCCGTAAAATGTCCACGTCGGAACGACAATACTTTAGCATTTCTTCCTGAAAGTCGAAGGGGTCAGAGGCGTGAGCCTGGTACCAAGCGTAGAAAGCTTCTCGTTGTTCGGTACGCATGTTGTCGGGGTCGTAATAGTGAGCCTCAGGTAAATGGGGTAGAACGGCGTGTTGATTGGCTTCCGTATTGAAAAAGTGTGGAAAGTACCCTTTAGCCATTTCTGTCATTCCAAACGTTTTAGGCATTCGACTCAAAGGCATGGCCAAATAGCTCATCGAATCTTTAAACTGTACTTGTCCCACTTGCATGAAAATGATTTTGGCTCCGTTCAAAGTCACTTTAGGACGTTCGGTGCCATGTTCCGTATAGTATCTGAGAAGAAACTGTCCATCGTATCCGGAGAAATTGTGAGCCATCACCGTGGCATGACGATGACAATCTCCGTAAAGTCCGATGTCCTCTTGGCTCCACGTCTTGTCGATGGGGTCTAAGACCCATTGGGCAAAATCGGCTAACGTGTTTGGCCCCCGAAAGATTTTTTCACGCCCTCCAGGAATCTTGCTGCAGTGAGGGCAATGACTGAAGATAGGTTCTTGAATGCACTTCTCGCACGCTCGATGAGCCACGCAGAAATTAGGAATGTGAATGCCAGTCTCTTGCATGCATTCGAAATCGAAAAAGATGAAATTGCCTTTCTTCTTGTGACCGTCCTCTTTCTCTGGTGGGGGCTGGTATTTTTGCACGTAACATTGGTGTTCCAAGTCCACGATGTGGTGACAAATGTGACATTTCTTTTTTCCTGAACATACGTGTGCCTTGGTACTATTGGTACGTATGCCTTGTCCACACGTAGGGCACAATCTCAGGAGTTGACAAGCACATTTCTGCTGTGAACCTTGCGTTTTCAGATGTTGTTGGTAACAGGTAGGGCTGACAAACGTGCGCAGACAAGTGGAACAAGGCACTGGTTCTTCGCTCAGACAGGGTGAAGAGGCCAAACATCCTGAGCATTTCGATCCACAATGCTTGTGTTGCTCTCGATTATTATAACCATGGTCACATTTCTCACAGTAATAACCGTATCCTAGGAATCCGGTGATACTGGTAATGGTATCGAAATGGTCATCGTGATGATAAACATGAATGTATTTTCCGTCCTTAAAATCTTGCCCTCGAAACAACAGAGACCCGCGCACTTCTTGAGGGTGCACTTTCAAAGTGTATCGTGGAGCTAGGGCATCTTGCAATTTTTGCATCTCAGGAATGCCACAGGGTGTGTCTTTGGACATGCCAGCTTGTCGTAACAGGAGTTCTGCTTCACTTCGTTGTTTGGCTCGGTCCGATTGTCGAATGTTCTCCCAGTCTCTTTTCCATTCTACCGTGTCGTTCTTGTTGGCATAGGTTCGTCCCACCACGATGGCACGGGCTAAACACATCTGGTCATGAGGATTGTGAATTTGGACAAGGCTACGCTTAATGCTGCGAAGGTCGTTCACCAATAACATCTTTTTGCGTCCGGTCCCTTGAGGAGGAGAGACGTGGGTCATGTCCAATGTGGCTTTTCCATCGGTGATGTCAAACTGGTCATTAGATTGTTGCACGTGTTGAATCTTGTCCATGACTTTGGAAGCGGTCAATTCTGCAGGGGTGCTAAACTCGATCCAAACAGGGGATTTCAAACCGTCGTGTTGTATGGAAAGTCTCAAGCGATCGTCTTCTTTGGGTTGACATTGTCGCTTGAGTGCAGTGAGCAAAGAATCCCACACTCCGGTGATGAACCCTTCTGCTTTCTCTAACGGTACTTCGGCCTTGAAATCTTTAAACTTCACCGTGTATTTGTAAGCCGTGGTTCTAAATTTTCTAGAGGAGCGCTTTTCCGTCTCTCGAATGGAATAGTACTTTTCAGGGTTGACAAAGGGTGGTGGACTTGGTTTAGAGGGTTCGGATTCTGGTTCACTCATGTCCTCTTCAAAATCACTGGCATGAATTTGTGTCAATATTTCAGCCCTGGTACGAGGCGATAGATCACGTTTCTGCCTCTTACTTTCTTCTTCTTTCTTCTCGAATGAATGGGATCGTTTCATCTTGAAAGCAAAAAGTCAAATGACTCAAGTTCAAACACCATGAACTACTTTATAGTCATAGCAGACCAGCGTATATAAAAGGGTGTGTGTCTTGTCCTTTCACTATTCATTTCACTCTCAAGCCGAGCACAACGATGGAAGAGACTAACCAGATGGAACGTTTCGTCAGAGCTTTGCGAGGGGTCATTAGAAAATTCTCTTCAGACCATCCTACGGACTACTCTCCTTCCTTTCGAGATAAAAGTCAAGATACTTGCTATATCTGTCAGAAGAAAGGGCATTGGTCTTCAGAGTGTCCAGACCGTCAAAAAACAGGAGCTAAAAAAGACAAAAGTAAAGATACCTGTTATTATTGTAAAGAAAAAGGACATTGGTCTCCAGATTGCCCAAAAAAGAAACAAGAGGAGTCAGAAGAAAAGAAGGATTCTTCAGAAGAAGAGAGGGATTCTTCAGAGGAAGAAAGCAGACAGGTGAAGAAAAAGAAACAGGAGACGAAAAAAAGAAGGGAAGAAAGCGAGGAGGAAGAAGAGGAAAAGAGTGTGACGGTGAAGAAATTCAAAAAACAGAGAGACTAAACAAGGAGAAAAGAAGAAATCAATGAACTTTTTATTAAAGTGTTGTGTTGTGAATTGTGAATTGGATTGTAAAAAATGGAGAAAAGAATAAATGAATGATATAAGGTAAGAGTCTTTGAGTTTTGATTTTAAAATAAGAAGCTACACTCACGTACTCATACACAGGCACGTACTATAAGGGTAAAAATGGGTGGGGTTTATTTTTTGTTTTGAGTTATTGGCAAATTGAAATTGTATTTCTTTTCGAGATATGTGGGTGGCCCTGAAAAGGGCCTTTTTTCTTTACGATGTAGGGGTGAGTTTAAGCAATCAACTTTAACTGCCTTATGCCTTTGCCACGGCCAAGGCCTACTTCTGGACTGCGTAATGTTGATGATGATGATAATGATTGGGTTGAAATCACTAAGGGTGGTACGGTAGGCTTAGTCACAGGGTTGACGTGTTTAGCTCGGGAAGGTCGTATTCTCTTCGGTCGTGATAAAGAAGTCTGATACATTTGTTTCAGACTTCTTAACTCCGCTAAAATATCCAACAGTACCGTGACCGTTTGATTCTCACCCTCTTGTTTCTTTGCTGCTACTTCTTCTTCTTGCTGTTGCTGTTGTTTTTTTCTTACCTCTTCTTCTTGTTGCTGTTGCTGCAATAGAAAAGCCTGTTCCGCTTCTTTTTGTCGTTGCATAAATTTCTCCAATTCTTCTTTCTGTCTCTGTCTAAAATTCTCCACTTGCGGTAATGAAGAAGGTAACGAAGGTTCCGGAACAAATTCTTGCGAGGAGAGAAAATCCACAAAATCCCAATTCACTTCTTCTGAAAGTAAGTCCGAGTTCCCTTGGGCAGTCTCCCCTGCTGGTGCAGCCCAATGGATCGTTTTCTGAGTTTCCGTCATGTTGAATCACTGTCGCATAGATTGACTGCACACAAGCGTTAGCGAATCTATATATTGACTACGTGACGTCACAGACTGCTCTCTTCGGATTGGATGCGGGCTGACTGAATTCTGTAACGCGTGTTCGGATTGGTGAATGAACTCAATCCGTTTCAATCCCTCCTGTCCCTATAAATAAGCGCCGTTCAGTGCATTGATTCACCTATTCTCGTCGCTTCAAGATGTGGACTACAGTTGAGTCATCCACCCTTGTGTCTTCCATGATGTTTCGGACAGACTTGCTTATGTATGTCCGATCGAAGTGGACCGTTGTCCACAGGACAAACACCAGCCTGTGGATACGTAGGATCTACGTGGAAAGACAAGGATGCCTGAAAAGAGTGCTGATGTACGGACCAACAGTAAGACGCAGCCTAAGGAGAAGAAGAAGACCAATGCGGTGCCATTTATGTTTATGAATACATTAACATAAACCCAAAGGCCCTTTTCAGGGCCAGCCATATTTCTCGAAAAGAGATAGTCTTTGAATTGCCTACCCCTTTTTTTTATTTTATTTTTTTAAAAAAAAAATAGAGACCCTCCCTGTTTCAATTTTACATAGACCCTATACAGTCCCAAGGGTTTATGTCCATGTTAAATTTACATAGACCCTATATTGTCCCAGGGTTTTTGGCCATGTTAATTCCCATAGACCCTATATGTTCCCACGATTTTTCTCCATGTTAAATTTACATAGACCCTATATTGTCCCAGGGTTTTTGGCCATGTTAATTCCCATAGACCCTATATGTTCCCACGATTTTTCTCCATGTTAAATTTACATAGACCCTATATGTTCCCAAGGGGGTCTGTAATGATAAATCCCATAGACCCTATAAGATCCCCATATACTACTTCCTCTGAGGTCTTGCTACGTTCTCGTTGTCCATGAGAGTACGGATGTTCCATGCTCCAATAAGAAGTTTTTGTTCTTTGATAGTTTCGACCGCTGATATGGATGATCTTGCCAGCCGTGGCAAGCTGTTAAGATTTTGAACGGCAGGCTACTTTTAGGCCACCTTTTCTAGGCCCATTCAATGCAGGTTGAGGAGTGCTGTCATGAAAAGGTCTGCACAGTCGCCCTGGATGCTGCCGAATTATTCTGCTGCCCTGGGTACAGAGCAGAGCGACCACTTGTCCAAGGGCTGCCTTCGTGCAGGTCTTTGATTACAAATCCCAGTGGCCATCTCGACCTATTGCGTCGCCAGTAGCCCATCGCCGCAAGACTTTGGTAGGTGCAGGTAAGGAACGATGAGTGTGATGATTAGGATGAATGATAGGTGCACAACATAACATGTGCGTGAAGGAGATTAAAGTGAAAGAGCCATTGCACAAAGACAGCCTCACTCTCTCGGCCTTGGTAGTTGAAACTCAGTGGTACGAAGATTCGTCACGGCTGGATACTACTTCGGCTGCATTGGATGGCCATGACGTCTTCTGTGCCTTGTCATGCCCTGCGCTCTCCACAAAGCGTTTGCAGATTCGCCTTCGTGGCCGTTGGATCACTCAGTTGATCTCTTCCACCCAGTCTGTCGAAGCTGGCTTTGTATACAAGGATAGGCAAGCTCCTAAGTCATCGAGGGTTTGAGGCCCGTCGGCTACCCTCAACCAGGTGAGAGTTAAGCGCCTTGTGGGGACCAAAGGTGGACGAGCTACTCCCGAAGGACCACAACGTGCCCCCTCCCCGAGGTACTACCCCTCCCAGAGCACACCGAACACCACATCAAAGCATAAGTTATATTACTAATTAAGACGCAAAACATATATCCGGATGAGGGTCAAAAGTTCATGTTTTCTGGAAAAAATAGAAGTTTGTTACCAATTGAAATATGCTTAAAATCACGTTGTCCAGGTATGACCTTGCCTCAGCTTAATGATTCTTACTCTGAGAAAGATAAATTTTATTTTACAAAAAGTTGTTTACCAAAACTGTCACTGATTTTGGAACAAGATCAGCAACTAGATAGAATGTTTCGTTTCGTCAGTTTTGGACAAGGTCAAGTTCAGTCAACAATGTTACATTACAATAGCATGTAATGGAATAAAATAAAATTTTAAAACTTACAAACAATTAATTTAAATATACATATTACAAAGCAACGGGTGCAATCACTAACCTGTGAAAAATTTTCCTTTCTGACACACGCAAATATCTTTTTTTAGCGTAATCGCAATCAAAACTATATCAAAGGATTAAAGCGCCGCCGCCTTCTGTAAAGTCGGCAACTCGTTCATTAACTACGGGTGCTCAAAACTACTAGACTGACATGGAATTATCTTCATTAATATTTTTACTCAATAAACTGAAGTCACAATCAAAATTATCTTGAGAATACCTTCATTTTTTTATATTTTTTTGTTGTTGCATGGTTTAAATTATAATTTTTCGACGACTATAAATTCACTGGTAAAGAACGTTTTTACATCAAACCCAATTTGTCTGTTAATGTCTATTATCATGGATGACTGTCTTTGTTCAGTTTGCAATAAGGTGTGCCAAAAATGAGACAATTCAGTTTCAAATTGTTTAAACTGGGTTCATCTTTCATGTGCAAATCAAAATTGATTTGAAATCTTGGTCAGCGAAACATTTGAAATTTATATGTAAATGATGTGTTTTCATTGGAACGGCTTATAACTCCAGCTCAACACTTTGAAGGTAAGTGAAATAGTTCATGCTATTCCAGTTAAATGTGTAAAAATGCTAAAATATATATTTTAAATTGATATTACTGCAAGATTGTATGTTGATGAAAACTAACGATGATGAAACCAATATTTTTAAGTTACAGGCTATTACTTATAATAATTTCTAATTATTAGGGTTTTTTTTATTGCAGATGACATATGTTTTGTTGATGTGATTTTAATTTATAAATTGCGAATCGTGAAAACACGGACGCACTAATTTTAATTTTATTTTTACATGGTACTGATTTTGTTCTTGCCTGTTTTATTAATTCAGATCTTTTCATTTATTGATCTATGTTAATCATTTTTTATACATTGGTAATGCACCCTTCGATAAATAATACTTACGTATCATATGGGATCATTTGAATGGACTGTTTTTACTATTATAATTCATTTCTGAATTAAACCTTTATTGATTTTGTAATTGCCTTTTTTAATTATTTCATAAAAATTGGAATGTTTGCCGAATTGAAATTTTTTTTAACTATTTTGAAAATGACTTCTTTGTATTCAATACTGAAATAATTGTAACAAAATCGCCCCCGATTTTGGAAGAATCGCCCCAATATGAAATTGTATAGGGTAATACACTGATACCAGCACTGTTTTTCACAGGTTTGACTAAGGACATCCAATACATGCAAAGGATGTACAATATATACACCAGAGCCTCTATTTAATGAAATTGTTACAAACGTACAAGATCAGCTTGCCACTCATGGTGACGTGAATTTCTCACGAAACCAAATAGATAATGTCTCATTAGATATTTTCAACATTTTTCATCCTGCAATGTGTAAAGTACATAATCCCATCAAAACAAACGGTGACGGAAATTGTTTGTATAGGACAGTATCACAATCTTTGACCGGGTCTGAGGATTGCCATAATTATCTGCGATTACTAAGTGCTTTAGAGCTGATACTCAACGAAAAACATAACAAGGAATAATTGCAATGATTTTATTGGTGATACTAGAATTGTGACATGTGACTATGAAAAACGTGTGCGCGATGAGGTGTGCGTCAGTTCTTACTCGGAGATGGCGCATATATACGCCTAAAGTGCAGCATTGCAGGAACCAGTCAGAACGTACTCTTCGCCACAATCAAATCCTAAATACACGTCAGAACCGATCACAAGCAGAGTTGTTGGTCGAGGAGTCACAGACAAGCAAGCCAGAGTTACCCTGATGAGGACGCAAATGATTAAACCGGATAGCAGCAACGACTTCAACCCAAATCATTTCGTGCCGCTGATACAGGAGCAGGACTTTGTATTAATTCAGAATAACTCTGTTAAAACTGGAAATAAAACTGTGACCTGATTAGATATTAGTTGTACACCTAGTTGGTCTACTACTGAGACAGCTACTAACTCTGGGTGCATCGATAACTACAATGCCAGTTTCGATTGTAGTCCTTCCGAGATGGGCTCCATGTTCTCAGGAATAACCAAGGATGACAGTGTTGAAGCCACCACAGTCTTAACTGCAGTGTGTCAGAGATAATGTTTTATTTTAGTTTGGATGGACACGAGGTTAAGAAGCACACAATACCAAATCCTGGTGTAGATGGTGTACATAACCAGTCTTTTAATCATGATAAGAGTTTGTATGGTAACTTAGAGAATGGTTTTATGAACACTGATATTGTTGTCTCTAAGTTGATAAACAGAATGGTCTCGACAAGGTGCCATGCGACCTGGAAAAAATGTCTATTTTATATTAAACAATACTAAAAATTTCAACAAACGCTCACAAATTAAAAATAGTACATTTGTTGATGACTGTTGAATATGGGATCGTATCAGCGTTACGACCCCAAAGCTTCATATTTAAGATGCAACACTGACAATCTTTCAGTCATTTTTGTAAAAAATGGACAGTTCTGTAGGAAAAGAATTGTGCAGCGGAAAACAGAGTTTGTACCTGTTATCTACAACCAGAAAAAAATATGCTGGTTGAGGTTCACAGGTATTCAGCTGAAGCTGGACAATTCATACAAGAAAAAAGTAACTTGGTTAGGATAATGTGGTTTGAAAAACCAGTTAGTTATAGTGGCATACACAGGAAAATTTTTTGGTTTAAGCATCCCTGGTAATGCCTGGGGACGAATTTATCAGAACGTGTGAGAACGTTTTGGACGAAATAAAAGATTGATAACCAAAGACTTACCAAAGAAATGTTATGACACTGGGAACGAAGTATGACGAACTGACTACACCTCGAATTATACAGCAAATACGTGATACCAAGAAGTACATCAAAAGTATAGAAAAGTTGGTAAATGGGTCTTATAAAAATATTGCAGATAACATAATGATGCTGAACAACATGGTTAGTGAGAACCATAACTTTGTTCGCTCCACTATACGCTTAAACGGAAAAGCACCGTGAATTATCATGTACACTGATCAGATAAAATACATTAAGAACAGTTGTTGCACAGGACGTACTATACTAGGTTTAGGCAAGACGTTCAACTTGTTCGATGTGCATATAACAGTAGCTTGTTACAAACAATTGACAGTCGTTCGACATACGACCGACCAACCTTCATTATTTTTTGGACCCGTTTTCATACATGACAGTAGTGAATGTGGATCTTTCTTTCAATTCTTCAGCCAATTGGCAATGAAATTAATTGACACCCGGATAGACAAACTTGTTATTAGAACGGATGATGAACACGCCATGGTGAAGGCTTTATCGAAGGTATTTCATGCATCGACACACATTCTTTGTCTGATACACTTCTATCAGAGCACCAAACAAAAACTGACAAAGCATTCGAGTTATAAGAGAGAAAGGACTTAATATGATTAATGGAGACTATGGAATTATCGACGCTAATGACACAACTTGTTTTGAGGATAAATGTGAGAACCTTGTTAATCTCTTCAGTAAGGTATCAACAAAATTTGTACAGTACTTTCAAAGCAGACTGAAAGTACATCTAAAAACAAATGAGACAATTAGACAACCTTCCGGAACCGGTAATTGGTCATAGTCATATCTAACACGAATTTAAAAAAGGCCACCGGACAGAGGGTTGTGCTACTCCCTAGCGCGAAATTTAAAAAAAAAAAAGCCACAGGACAGAGGGTTGTGCTATTCCATGTGGATTTACAAGTCACAGAACATTGGATTTGCTTCTGAAATTAATGTACATGCCACCAAAATAACCCTTCAGCCGACGTAGCCCCACAGCCTCGAAGAATATCGGTACGTGTATAAATAGTACACAGATGTATGCAGCCAAAATTGGCTGCAGATTTTTTGCATGTTTTAATGAATAGGTGATATCATCGCCTAAACCGCCAATCAATTTCATCACAGGTGAGGGGCTGATTTATCAGTCTAATAAGCTGGCGTAGCGCTCAGAATTACCTCTTGGAGGTTGGGCAGGCTAGAGGAATAGATAAGGCATCCTAAGCTGCACCCTTGCATAACCTTTTACCAAGAGAAGCACAACCCTCAAATCGACCCTGGGTCAAAAGCGCTCTTTTTCGGCATCGCTCTTGGCCACCGCGACGTGTAACATTCTAGCAGGCGCCTGTATGGCATTTTGGCGTCGTATAAATTATTAATCTCGTTCAAAATGAGAGAAAACTCGTACACGCACAGAGAGGCATTGCAAAAGGCTCGCGAGGCTAAGTCCGAAATGGATTTAAGCCAGTCTGATTAAAATCAGATCTTCACTGTCCTATGTGAAGGTATGACCGCGATCGCTTAAGGGTCATGTTCTGGTGATCTTTGAATTGGCCAATGTAAATGCAGCTTTCATAAATCTGAAAGTGAATCAAATCGTTCGGCACACGTTGATTATCTTCGGCCACACTGCTCAATGTCTCAGACGCGAAGACATAAGACTGCATCTGATGGGCTGATAAAATTAACGATTCTGGTAATAACATTGGTCATCAGAACAGTACTCTTAAGCGGTCTCTGTCAGATCTTCACATAGGACAGTGGAGAACTGATTTTAACTTTTAACAGCACATTTAGAAAGTATCTTCTCCGAATAAATTTGTGATAGAAAAGTACTGTTTTGACGGTGATATTCTACAACATTATAAAGTTTATGTCACTTGTTATGGTCACTGTCTCAACATAACGCGATGCGAAGACTGGACTTGAAAAACTGACTGGTCGGCCGGTGTTAGGATAATGTGACTGGGTGGGAGGGACATCATGCCTAATGTCTGCGACATGATGCCCCAGTGGTAGGCAACACTATAAACTGCCACACTGCAGACATCGTAGCAATATGACTGAAATATTAATTGTTAAAGCTACATTAAAAAAATCCAAATCCAGATCCATATGTCATCGAGGAAACTCATTCCAAATACACTGGAAAATTCTACTTGTGTAAATAATGTTAACCTTAATAGACGTAAAAGTGTTCTGAAGCAAGACCTGCTAGCATAACAGTGAGCAGACGCCACCCGCCCCAATGTGGAGTTACCATAAAGTAACATAGTCAGGTCAATATAATATTACAGCTAGAAGACAAATCGATATACATAGGCACACATTTACTCAGTTTTCCCTGATTGTAAATCAGTTGCTTGTTTTGGGTCACTAATGTCCCACTTCCGTATCTGTGTAGAGAGTCGCCAGTAGTTTTCCATTTCCGCCAACACAATGTCAAGCTCAGCCATGCTAATCTTGCTATCTTCGATAGCCATCGAGTACAGCTTGGTAGTCGTACTGAGACTACATTTTGCTGCCGCAAGAAATTGTGAATATACACGTATTCGCAAATATAACAGTAACACAATTATTTTACCAGCACTGCCTGCAAAACCCGTCGATATCGTTATAGGCATGACAGCAAATCCGACTGGCAAACCTACGATAGTTGTTGTGGTTACAATTCTAGCAAATACCAGGGTCAACAGAGTCCACCAGCTGTATATAAAACCATACACATGCGACTGTATTTCACAAGTCAAAACCACATACTCTGACCCATTTTCCAGGACATTTAAAATCAGACTTTAATCTCCAGAGTTTACCATGGCCTACTAGTACCCACACAAAGGACTAATGAGCATGGGGCAGGTGTATATTGAGCCACTAATGGTACAAGTTTTCTTTTTAGAGGCGTGGTAGTGATATGGAAAAGACATGCCCTCTGGACCAGTATCCCACTGAAAAAAAAATGGAATACTTAAGAAGACTGACAGATGGACTAGCTAATATTAGACCAGTGAACTAAAATTATGAATTGTCTACCAGCAAGATTGGCTTGTTTAACGTTGGAATAAGAGCATCAGTCCCAAATTTATGCAATTTGCACTTGCATCCTTCTGTTCAGTTTTGCAGAAAATTACCTCACATTTCACACCTCCACAAAAGGCTCTTACTGGAGGGCAATATCATGTAAATAACCTTGTCTCTCCAACATGCTCTCTGGCATTTATATTCCAAAAAGATTTGTTTATTTGCATGCCCATATTACATGCTCTGCAGTGCAAAAGCCAGGTGCAAAAGTCACAATGTTTTGGTCTGGTGCTTTACAGTGCAGGATGACAAATAGGTTATTTAATGCTGAGGCAATTGGAGTAAAGTGCCTTGCCAAAGGACACAGCATGGTAGCTGACTCTGGCTGGCCAGGTCGTAGGATTCGAACCTGCAACATTTTAGTCCCAAGTCCTGCATGCTAATATCTGAGCCACAGTGACTCCTCACAATGTTTTGGCAATAGGTATGATGCAATTATATGATATTTACTCTTCACCAACTTTACAGTGCATCATATAGCCAAGTTTCTTTTCTTTTTTTCTGTTATGAGATTGATATTTTTATTTATATTTCCTCCATTAAACAAAGAACACCACTGATCATAAAAAGTAGTGTAAAGAATAAACAAAGAAACTTCAGTGCAATGTTTGTGCTAAAGACACCATTGGGAAGCCTTGAAACAAGAGTTAACGAACACTTATCCACAAACAATAATCCCTGACAGCAGTTGGTGAACATTGCAAAGAATCTGGGCATACTTTCTCTTGGGATAACATCAGCGTATTCAGTAGAGTGAAAAACACATTCAGGAGAAAAATAAGGGAAGCTAATGAAATCATGGACCCGGGGAGCCAGTGTTAAACCATGATTCTAGACTGGAACTCCTGCCATTGTGCAGATGAGTTTTTTCATGTAATCAACATTTAGATGATCATGTGGCTCCAGTCCAGATATTGTTCCTCCAGTGAAGACCTTGTGAAAAGGTCAAAAGTTGAGGAGTCAAAAAACTTATTGTGCTACAGATTGGTATCTATTTTTAGTTGCATAATCCAGAAACAGTTATATTATAATGCATATATTTCTGCTCATAAACAAAATCAAAACCCTAAATGTCTTTGTTATTTTTCTTTTTTTCTCACTCAGATTTTTTTATAGACTCTGCAATATACTGGATTCTTTTATTGCATATGAACCAGTTTTGTAGCTAAGGATTTTCAGGATGTGCATATATGATAGAAGATAAACAAGACAAGTTATTTGCTTCATTTTTGTTGCACCCTGAGTACATGTTTGCATTTTTTGGACCAATGTCCCCCAAAGCATACTCATGTACCCCATTTTTGTAGAAAAATAAAAAAGTCCATCTTCTATATTTCTTTAGTGCACATCTGTCTAGCTGCATTTTAGTCTAGCAATATTCAGAGTCACTAAATGCAATAAAAACTTTAAATGGTAGTTAATTTCAACATTAAAATAATGTTTTTGGCAATCAATTTTTTACATAGGTTTATGCTAGTCTGATGAATTGCAATGCAAATTCACTGCTGCCTGCTGTTACATATTTTTGTTAATGAATTGCTGACAATTGGAACTAAAGTTTTCTTGTGGAAAACTTTCAGAAATACTATGTTTTGCATTTAATCAAATAAAGTATTAATATGCATATAAAAACAAAAACATATAATGGATGAACATTTCAGTTAAATGAGCATAATATCCAGAACAAAAATTCCATAGTGCAGCTCTTTTCATGTAAAACAGTTACTCAAACATGTACATTTTTCCATAGGTTACTTGAGCCCTTTATAAAATGTTTATAGCAATAATACAAGTGTTCAAGGAAAAGATTATGGTGCCACACATATGCCAAAATTTAAGGTGCAAAACTGTAATTTCTTTTGTGCCTAATAATGCAATAAGTACTATACTGCAGTTTTCTTTGCCCCTTTAAAATTTTGCATGTTTCCAAAAATTGATGGAAAGTGGGACACAGCATCTCCTCCCCCTGGGGATCATATGTGCAACACTACCTCACACCAGCCACAAATGCATGTGCACCATATATCTGCTTCAGCTCATAAAATATATTTTTGTTTTCAGTACTGTTTCCCAGTAAGTTTTGAAACTGAGTTACAAGTGTTGAGTCCTTGAGGTTATTAAAACTGACAATGTAATATTCTGCCATTTGTGATACTCATCTACATCAAGACCATTTATGAGTAAAGATTTCTGTAGTTTGTCACTTGAAGAAGAAAAATAAAAACAGAAATTTATTAGACTTTTGCCACTTTTAATATCAAGATATTTATATGTTCAACTTGGATCAATAAACTTTCCATTTAAAGCATGATATGTTTTACTCGGCGTGATCATTACTGACACATGTATAATGTGAAAGTCTTTAGTTTCAAAAAGTAGAACTTTCCACAGTATAATTATGTGCAAGTAGGTAATCAGATGTTTTATTCATAAGAACCTGTGTCATTTAAAAGACAAGTTATTCTATAAAAATCACCTGCAAATGTAAACATCATTCAGATCAGAACACTTCCAGTCAAGGATGATGGATGACAGTAAGTCATCTGAGTCATTCCCAGTCACCAATGGAGTCAAGCAAGGCTGTGTGTTGGCTCCAACCCTCTTAAGTATGACATTCTAAAGTGCAATCAACATTGATGCTGAAACCAACTGCCAGAATTGCCAAAGCAGGTGTAGCCTTTCACAGACTATGTGTAAATGCATGGGAACACAGAGGCATCAGTCTGCAAACAAAACTCTGCTGCATGCATGCATAACCTAGGAGGGAAAGTAATTTCAGACATGTAAAAAAGAAACACTTCAAAGACTTCATGACATCCTTGCAATACTTCAGCATTGATCCTGACTCTTGGGAAGATCTCACACAGGAACCTTCCAAACTGGAGCAGCTTTATTCATAGTAGACTATGAATTGAGGAAATTTTCAGAAGTGTGAGCAGCATAAACCTCAGAACCACTGCAGGTCTTCTGTTGATCAAACACCCACAAGTAGCATCTCTTGTCCATTGTGCCACAGACAGCTCAGAGCAAACAGTTTCTTCATCAGCAACTCAGGTTGTCAAGGAATCCAAACCAGTTTGTGTCCATGGACAACGAAAATGTATAAAATAGCCAAACATTACACTATTTTCAGTAATATTCTTGGATTTTATATAATGACTAACTTCTTTTCCAATATATATGCCACTGGAGTTTCTCCCAGTTTCTGTTTTGGTTGTGCATGCAGATTCATGAGAAAAATTGGAATTTTATAAGTCACTGAATTGAAATATTTACAAACAAATGTGTATAGATTATTTTTCAGCCCATTTACATTCCAAAAGAGTCATTTTTTTCAAATTAAAACAAAAATGTTTCATTTAATTTCATACTCTCAGCAATGTCATCTGAGCCATGGCGAGCTCTATTTCCAGTTTCCACATCCAATACTGAAGAACATAGGAGAAACTCTTTGAATTTACTGGTAAATGAAATACTGCAGCTTCAACTGCACTGTCCACTGAGTTTATGTATTTCCCACAATTGGTTACTCAATACTGTTTAAGTTCATTGTTTGGCTCATGTAAAACAAAACACTATCATTGATGACAATTTTATTGTAACAATGTTCCACAAATCTCTGCTCTAGCATGTCTCTAATCAGCTTCTTTCTTGGTCCTCTAACCTTTTAAATGAAGTCTTCAGTGACCCATTTTTCTGGTACTGACTTTACCATATTCATCACAGTTTGCTGATCCTTGAAAAAGCTGAACTCACCTATTATAGATTTGGAATGGCTTAAGGGGTCAATATTAACATCAGTTTTCAGGCAGTCATTATTACTAGAGGTCCTTGGTATTACTGGTATACCAGTTTGCCATGGTAATCTTTTCCAGCACTTTTTCACTGTACTGGTACTTTGGTAGTATTATATCAGTAAGACTGTACAGAATTCCAGAGTAATCTTGTTATGAATTTAATGATGTTAACTGCATGCTTTCATTTTTCATGAAAAAATAATTCAAAAACATTTTTGTTTACAACTCAATTGTATTTCTAAGAAATTAATTTTAAAAATTAAAAATATAATTCTATTTATGTTCCTTTAATCACACATTTGACATATGTAATGTACAGAAACATGGTGGCCAAATGGGATATAGTGAAAGATATTTGATTCAAGTGCAACTTTTGGAAAAATGTAGGATTTAGAAGAAAAGAAGAAATGTTTCAGTTACATATGTTACTGTGTGATTGACACGTTTTCCTTTGTAAGACTGCAAATCAACCTAAGACTTTCAGAGAGCACTTCTTTTCTGGTTGAATATTAGGCGATTTCTGAAGTCCACTAAATATTTTCTTGTTTGCTGAGTAAGTGTTCTCTCTATGATATACATCTTACCTGGGTATTCACATCCCACTCAAAGTTTCCCTATCTATTATATCAATAGTGTAGCTAGTAAATTTTAGGCTTCAGTGTCAACAATTCCTATTTTTATAAAGAAATTATCTAATATCAACATAATGCCTTTCATAGAGTGTTCACTCTAGTGTAAGCTTAATCATCCCCTATTAGTTTCAGTATTTAGATTACAACTTGTGCAACTATTAACATACACATAGCAAATTTGTCAAGTATTACGCTATTTCATGGGAGAGGGAGCTGCAATTTTCTTTTGAGCTGGGATATTTTCTTTTCTTTTACCTCAGTATTTTTAATATGCTGCTATTTTGATATTTATCAGTGCTAGATATTTTCCCAGCTATTGACAGAGCAGATTTTTAATTCAAAGTGTCAGGCCCCTGACCCTGGATATTAAATTGTTGGTCCTTAATATAAATGTGGCATACTGTGGTACATATTGCAGCATGTTCAGAAAAACTGCAGTACACTCTGGTACTAAATTTGTTGTGGTATTCAGCTATAGTTATTACCATCAATATGCCTTGAATCTCATTAGCCGGTCGTTACCTTGTTATCAAAAAGTTCAAAGGGCTTATAATACTGTCCTTCTAAACACTATCAGATCATTTCTCTAATGTGCATTAAGTGTACCAACTGTTCATTCCAAGCAGTCGAGTTTATTTTTTCATGTCTTTTTTGTCATTTTTATGTTTCAATTCTTCCAAAAAGGGATGCACCATCTGTTTTCAAGGGACTGAATTTTCTTGTTCATGCTTGGAGTTGTTGCTGAATGCATAGCAGAGTTGTAACCACATCCAAACCAGTAGAATATGACCTGGATAGATAAACATTGCCAGATGCAAGCATATTTAGCTTTCTTTGCTTACCTGCCCACTTGGGTGGTGCCAGTAGCCAATGATTGCCATTAACAGACTGAATATGATCATTGGTCAGTGACTGAAAATGACCAACAAAATTAAGGAAAAAAAACATTTACTTATCTCAAAGAAGCAAAATCACTCTCAACATTCCAATTCTGACCCCTATATATTTACAGGTACTCTTATTTCCACAATTTGCACAAAAACAACTACAAACAAAAAGTTGGTTCAGCACTCATGCTGCCAGGTGGCACCCCACCCTATCTGTGAACAGTGTGAATTTATTTAGGAAAAATATATTTGACATTACACCCACACATTCCTAAATTTGTATGAACACAGCTTTATATTTTAAGTCAAACCTTGCATAAAATATATGTTTTAAGTACTGTGTGAGTGTTTGTGTGATTTGGATTTTTAATGTAGCTTTAACAATTTTAAAGTCATATCGTTACAATGTCTGCAGTGTGGCAGTTGATAGTGATGTCTAGCACTGGGGCATCATGCCACAGACATGTAGCATAATGTCCCACCCAGTCACATTATCCTGACACCAGGCCAACCAGTCCTAACACTAGCCTCTTAATGCTGAATGCCTAGTGAGGCAGCTGTTAGTACCATTTTTATAAGTCTTTCGTATGACTCGACCAGGGTTCAAAGCAGTGAACTCCTGCATCTGAGGTGGACACTCTAACCCATATTTTAAGTACATTGGTCTTGATTGTGGGCCATGCCATTTGAGAGGAAAGTTGATAGAAAAATATAACTTAAACTTCATTATGATTCTTGCAACTTACTCTTGAGTAACTTAATGGATTAAAAGTCTCAATCAGATCTGACATGTGGTTTTTTTTTGCACAACCGTGATGTAAGGAGAATGAAACCCAAAAGTTGAGAGCACACAGAATAGACAAAGGGAGCTTACTCTTCAGTTATGGGGGACTGTTTATGACAAAATGGTTATTTAATTTATTGAATAAAAGATCTATTTCAGCATATATGAATGTGTTAAATCAGCATACATTTAGAAGAGTTCTAGATAACAAAATTTAATGTTTGATAAGAGATTTATTTCTGAATAAAAATGTGTTATATCGTTATACATTGAGATTTCAAGATGACAAAATGGCTGTTTAATGTTAACTAAGAGATCTATTCCTGAATAAATGAAGTGTGTCATATCAATGATAAACTGAGAAGATTTTAAAAAAACAGAACGATTATTTAATCAGAACACTGTACAGTGAGATCTTTAAGCTAAATGTTAAACCCATGAACTTTGTTGTGAATACCAGTATTAGCAATACAAAGTGGATCAGGCCAACCATGAATGGATGCTTGTTTTTTTTATATTAATAACTGTACTGTTATAAATATATGCAGCTTAAAATTAAAAGTATTGCTCACCAACCATGATATTTCAGCTATCCTTTCATTTTCCACATTCCTATTTTGTATAAACTCTGGTAAAAATTTTTGAGCATCCTATTATATTTGTAGACAGAAAATTTACCTTATATTTATGCTTCTTGGAATATGTTGGCAAAGTTCTGATAATGATTTCCTTATTACTGTGATCATTGAAAATAGCAAATACATGAAATTATACAATTCATGACAGAGTCATTTGCTCTGAAACATAAAAGCTGTCAGAAAGGAAACAAATTTGATCTGAATAAATGCTGATCTATTCGGCGATTTCAGTCCTGACATCAGTATCAAACTTTTCTTTTTCCATGGAACTCCTTTGGACAGTCAGGCTGTATAAAAGGATCTGCTGCTTTGAAGGCATCCATTTCTGACAAAGAGACTGTAATCTTTTGGATTAATGGAAACTTAGTCAAGTTCACATTAGCTCTGTAAATAAACATAAAATTCTCTGTAAGTCTGTATAAATCTGCTATATGGTTTTAGTTTTACATGTGAACCTCATGTAACAGATGCAAAAATTAAACATGTGATTCATAGATTATAGCAATATCTGCATGAGATATCAAATTGTTTTTTGTTCAACAAAATAAGTGGATTTACAAAATAGAAAAAGGGCCATAATTCACTCTCATCATCACTTTTTAGAAATAAGTGAGCAAATATAAGTAGTTTTGTGTGTTTTCAAGCATTTTCGAAGAACATTAACCACATAACTGACTGATCCATTGAAATTATAACCTCAGTTTGCGGACCAATAATTCCAGAGGCATTCTTTGTTTATTTAGATAAACTCTTCTGTGTTTATTTAGATATGCAATTTTATGATCATTTGGATATATAGTTCTATGTTGGATATACAGTTCTATGTCTATTTGGATATACAGTTCTATGTCTTTTTGGATATACAGTTCTATGTCTTTTTGGATATACAGTTCTATGTTTATTTGGATAAACAGCTCAATGTCTTTTTGGATATAGAGGATAGTGAATAAATAATTGCACAACTTGCCTGTGAGCATTAAGCATTTGTGGGACCAAGCAGATGTCGGCTATGGTTACACTGTCACCAACACAACACTTCCCAGCTGTTTGCTGAAGCATCTTTTCAAAAGCTGAAATTTTCATTGTTCAAATTAATATATACATAAAAACAAACAGCAGACATACAGACAAACTCAAAACCTAACTTAAACTCAAATTTATAATACACTAAGAAAATTGAAAACAATGTCATGTTCAACAACACAATTTAATGCAAATCTGCTTCTATCATATGTTAGTGGTTTTGTATAATTTGCCCACTGCATGTATTGTCAGCATAAAATGACAACTGATTTTACTAGAATACAATTTTCCTATTCATCATCTATATAAATGCACATTGATTGAAATATTATCAGTTCTTAATATATCAGATCTTTCTACAGAATTTTAATATGGTAAGATCTGTGCAAATCTGTTATGTATTAATTTACTTAAATATCAACTAGTATTTGATGTAACAATATTCAGTTCAATTTAGCTTTACTGATTTCATTCAATAACAATGGCACAATTATATCAATAATAATAATAATAATAATAATAATACCAGTAAGGCCTTTGTCAATCCAGTAATGTGACCACTCCTTTTGTTTTTCAGGGTCAGCACATAATTTCTTTAAAACAGACAGATTCTGAATTGGCTGAGTGCCTGAATTTATTATTTCTGCCAGTGCGTGAGCCTAGATGCAATAAAAAAGAAAACTATGCATGATATAATTCTGTTTACCTTTATAATATATACTGTATACTGTAACCATCTACATGTATTTATTTCCCAACTTTTCATATTATTGAATGGCTTCATTGTTTTTATTTCTTTTTTTGCTTTATCTTCATGTGTGTGTGTGTGTGTGTGTGTGTGTGTGTGTGTACACATACATCCCCTTAGTCTGATACATTCCCTATGTCTTTCATCAGCTATAGCTTAAATTCATGAGAAATAATGAAGTCATATCTTTGCATGGAGAAAAGTATTTTAGATACCCAAAAATGAATTGTACAACTCATTTGCGTAGTCTGCATTTGTAGTTCCCTCCCACACATAACCTGAAATGCTCTTCTCAGTTTTACTGAACATGGTTTCATGCTGTGCATGGAAGAGATTGGCAGATATGCATTGTTTTCCTTTAATACAAAAGTACCTGTGCTTTCCGCATTGGATCTTTTGGATACACAGGGGGATTAGGATATACATCATCTAGAAATCCAATAATGGCCATCTGAAAATGTATCAAATCAGCAAATTAGAAGATTTGTTTTCACAGGAGTAAAATGCACATCATATTGGCCATATGTATGTACTGTATATACTTGCTTATACGTTGAGTCCAACAGCACATTGCACAGATTGTGGCAGCAGATCTTTGTCTGTGCAGTTTCTTATTAGTAATCAGTATAGACCCTGGTCTGCAGGCACATTATGCTACTGTGGATCAGGATCTTTGTTGTTTGCACTTTGCCTTGACTAATAAGCAAGCATGCATGCATGTATGTATGTATGTATGCATTTATGTATGTATGTGCACCATTGAATCTTTTCAAATGTTCTTATTTATTTAATATTTAATTTTGAGTCTCTATAAGTATTACTATTTGCTTTTATGCCTGAATAGTTTTATTTTGTCATTTTTATATGTTTGCTATATGGTAGTTTTTGTGTTCTAATTTTGTTGATTTATTGTTCTGTCTGTTCATTATTTTGTTTCCACAAAGATCTTGCTTTCTACACCATACATTGTTACCAAACTTTGTAAATGGATTGTACTCTGGGTATTATCAAATCATGCAACATGGTGAGAATGCATCTTAATGAATACTTCACCATCTTAAATATAAGTCACTGATACCCATATTTGACACCTCATTGACTTTGGATCAGTGTCATGCTTTATTGTTCATGCTTTAAAAAATTAAACTAGGTACTGTATCCATCTCTCTTGGTACTTAAAGATTACGTAAACTTTCAATTTGAAAAAAACTTTGAGAATTTCACTTAAGCTGGGATATGGAGTCATTGACTTTTTCAAATGATGTCAGTTAAATTGCAAAAATCTGTCAATATAATCTAACAGTTACAAATTACTTACCTTTCAGCAGAATAATGTATTAAATTACTTTATGGTTTTGAAAATTGGTATTTTTCATCATATGATCAAGAAAATCTTACATTTGTGCTCATTTCAAATGAAATTTAAGAAAATTGAATAAGACTTTCACTATTTCTGTCCAAAGATGCCACAGATAATTTGCATTGTACAGAGAAACACATAAAGATAATTCCAAAGAATCATTCTCTTTATTTCAGTCTCCATAGGTCTGCTTGTTACTTTCATTGCAAATATAGTCATGGAACTTTGTTGGTCATATGATTATAGGTGACCACAAAGAGATGCTCAACATCCTTTTAATTCACTGTCATAGCATTGAAGTCTAGACATTAAGGTATCACACTCAATATTTTCTTGTCTTCCATCCAAAGCATACATGATATTGTATAATTTAACTGCAAAATGAATACAATTTCCGTTAATTTTGTTGTAAATATATGGACTGGAGCCATTTGGATTTTCCTGAGCAATTATATCACTTTAAATACACACTGCAGGCATCGCTCCGTTAGCCTAAGTGGTTATAGCATGCACCTCGGTCAAGGGTTTGAACCCCAAGCTGAGTCATACCAAAGACTTATAAAATGGTACTAGCAGCTGCATGACACTTTGAACTCTGCATTAAAAGGTAAGGGTTTAGACTGGTCAGCCTTGTGTCAGGATAATGTGCCTGTATGGGACATGATATGCCAGTGCTAGACATCACTATAAACTGTGACACTGCAGACATTGTAGTGCTATGTCTGACAAATTGTAAAAGCTAGATTTAAAAATCCAATCACATACACACACACACACACACACACACAAACACACACACACTACTAAATGCCTGTTTGATGGAATTTAAATCAGACTGTGCTGGAAATGTGTTCCTGAAAAGGTAGTGAACTGTCTCTGATATTTTTTACCTTATAACTTTCACACACTTATAATTTACACACAAGAATTGGAATTATTTATTTTCCAATTTGTGGCTAACATTTTCTTTTTGTGTGCAAAAATGAGCTAATGTTTATGTGTGAAAATGGTAATTAAATTTCCCTCTACTTATTTGTACATCTGAAACAAATAATAAAAAGTATTTTAAAAAGTCATTGATATTACAGTAATCATGGAGTAATCTTGATTATAGGTTTTTATTTTACTGTAATTAGGTCCTGTACAATTAAAATTAGTTTTAATCAAAACATGCATTACAAGAATTACTTGTCATTAGAAAATTATTCGGTGATAGATAATTACAATTGCTAATTATGATTCCCCAAAATCTGATTAAAAGTAGACAACTATGACTTACATTTCACATATTAATTATTTTGATGGAGCCATGTCTTACGGTAAGTTTCATGTTACACTAAAACCATGTCTGTCATGCATGAATTCAAATTGATCAGTATTTTTCATAAGTGTAGTGAACTACATCTGTGGTTTAGTCGAATCAGAAAATGGCAATTCAAACGAAATTTTAGGGTAATCAAAGCTGAAATAAAATGTTCAACATCTGATTTTGTATTTCTAGAAATATTAAAAATTAAAAATTATTTGAAAAATATAATATTTCTGCCAAATAAACTCGTAAAATTGGATCTCAGTTCTTGAGTTTATAGTCCATGTAGAAACTCTAAACTTTTCCTACTCAAATATATTGCCGTTGAACATTTGTCATATACTTCATTAGTGATTTGAAATATGAAAAGGCTGTCTTGTTAACTTTAAGGAAAACACTGAAAATTATACATAAGAACTCCAGCTTAGTACAAAGTAAATCTATATGGACAGCCGAACCAGTTGTTAGCAAGTTTTAATTAAAACTAAAAAGATCCATTCGTATGTGTGTGGGTGATTTGGATTTTTAATGCAGCTTTAACAATTTTTAAGTCATATCACTACGATGTCTGCAATGTGGCAATTTATAGTGATGTCTAACATTGAGGCATCATGCCGCAGACATGTAGAATGAAGTCCCACCCAGTCACATTATCCTGACACCAGGCTGTCTAGTCCTAACACTAACCTCTTAATGCTGAACATCTAGTGAGGCAGCTGTTAGTACCATTTTTATAAGTCTTTGGTATGACTTTACCAAGGTTCAAACCCATGACCTGCCACATCCGAGGCAGACGCTCTAACAAACTAGCCCACCAGAGTGGTCAGATCCACTGGTATAAAGATAGTTAACATCAGGTATTTCAAACAATAATCATGACAGTTTTGGCACCTACACAGTCTGGCAAATGTTATGAGCAGGCACTGCTGTCTTGTTTACCCCTACCCACATGCAATTTACATCAGTGACATTATTATGCAGCAGGGCTGTTACCTTTGTACAGACACTCTGTGGTATGTATGACACCATCATTCCAAAAGTTGGCATGAGGAAAATAAGGTAACTGTGACATTGTAGTTAATAATACACTTGATAATTTTCAAGCAACACTGAAACTAAATGCCTTTGAAGAACTTTAGATTTTGGCCCTGTCTTACCAATAAAATCTTGTTTCACTATGCAAAGAGGGAAATGCACCTAGTCACATTGATTATGTTTGGGGCAAGTGAGGCAGTCAAAATAAAAGAGATTGCTAGAACTCTGCCAGTAATTGATATCATTATCTGTGCACTCTCCACTCCTTATAGGCCTCAGCTCCTGGGATATATCCCTGGCCACCCCCCCTTGTTGACCCTCAATTTTTTTTCGATGTAATTTTTAGGATAATTACATATTTTGGTTGAAATAGGGCATCCAGGAAAATATCTGTGCACTCTCCACCTCGTGTTATAACAAGAAATTATTAATTGGAGCAAAAAAAATGCAAGTTACACTTTTTTGAGCCATGACATACGAGTCCAGGTTAAGTCCTTGTGAAAATAAAACCATAAGCATCTATATCATAAATGTTTCAAATGTGAGTAAAATAGCTATGATGCAATTTGTACAAAATAAAGACACAAAAAATGCTGCTATGATAATTTCCCAATTCTGACACCGTGAAGTTACAAAAAGTTTTACCTTGATCAGATATATTTCCAGCTGGCATTGGTGTTCAAATGAGGAATGTTTGCCTCTGGCAGCTTATGAGTACGGTGTTCAGATTACTTATTCACTTTAAGATATGTACACAGGACCATAAAGAGCGATCACAGGCCCTGGGGTAAGAAACACCCGGGCTTCTCCTCGTTCTTGTTCAAACAAAATTTACCTTTTATAACATTATAAAGTGTCATTTGGCCTGGGCCTCATTATGGGCCCTGGCACAAGGGATATATCTGCAGTTGCCCCCCCTCTTGTTGGTCTTGTATGTACAGTTTTAATGTCAGTAGACTGGGTACAGGCTAATTGGTTGACTGCTTCTTAGTTGACTGAAAAGTTAACAAAGGATAATTTGTCATGAATATTTACCGATTGGACGACTGTAGCTCCATTGCAGACTAGGGCTGGAACCTGACTCAGTGGGTTCAGTTTACTGAATTCCTCTGAATTCTGTAAAAGATTTACATTTACATATAATTGTTTATAGCCGCCATGTTTCCATCACTGAATATATGCTGCAAACTCTTTATAAAGAGGTCATGGATTTGAGTTCCATGGTTATTGCAGTGTGACATCTAGCAAGTTTAACAATGGTTTTACCTCTTTTAGATTCAGTCAACACAGTTGTATATCTGTAAAATTATGCAACACTAGCATCCACTGGGCAGTTAACCTGTGATGGACCATCCATGGTAGAAGGGATGGGGCTGTACTCTGTCTTTTGTATGTCAGAAATTGGAATTGAAAAAGCAGAGAATGTTTCACCTACAAAGTATGACAAGTATTTTTTTAAAGTCTGTATTTTTGAAAAGCGTTGTACTATATGTATCTACTATTTTAGAGCACTCTGCAGGCCTTGTGTGTTTCTTATGTACTATTTCCAAGCACTCTGCTGTCCTTATAATGTCTCATATGTATGGTTTTCAAGCATTCAGCTGGCCTTACATGTATCTTATGTACTGCTTCCAAGCATTCTGTTGGTCTTATGTGTATCATATACTTTTTCCATGCACTCTGCTAGTTTTACATGCAAATCATATACTGTTTCCAAGCACTCTGCATGCCTTGCATGTTTCTTGTGTACTATTTCCATGAACTCTGCAGGCCTTGCATGTTTCTTTAATGGACTATTGAACTCTGAAGGTTTTGCATGTTTCTTATGTACTGTGTCCATGCACTCTGCAGGCCTTACATGTATCATATACACTGTTTCCAAACACTCTCCAGGCCTTGCATGTTTCTTTTGTACTATTTCCAAGCACTCTGCAGGCCTTACATGTCTCTGATGTTCTGTTTCCAAGCAGTCTGCAGGCCTTACTGTATCTTATATACTGTTTCTGAGCACCATGCTGGCTATAATCTTTCCATTCATTCTGCAGGCCTTACATCTATATGTACTTTTCCATTAGCATTTTGCAGGCTTTAAATGTATCTTTTGTACTGTTTCCAATCATTTTGCTGGCCTTACATATATCTTACCTCTCATAGAATTTAGACACTATATGTAAATGAGGGACAAGGAAACAAATAACCAAAACCTGCATTGTTCACCTTTTTCTTTTACAAATATCTATGTTCAGAATTCTACATACATTGTAAACTGAGGAATATCAGTAACAACCAATACTGATAATATTTAAAATATTGTTACATTTTTAAAATTATTTCTTATCATGCAAAAAATGTTTCTTAAGAACTCTCTCCCTCTTGCACACACACACACACACACACACACACACACACACACACAGTGATTTGATCAGATTCAAGATCCAACACATACCAGCTATACTAAAGCATATACACTCACCTGCTGCCCCTTGAAGATGTCCACTGCTCTGTACTCATACTCGATTTTTTTCAGAGCAAGAGCTAGAGAACAATAATGTAAATATTAAATATTAACAGCAGTCTAAACTTCAGTTACATATTTTTTCCTTATAAAAGGTTGATGGAGTTTGTTGGTGAAGAATAGAGGCTTCTTGTGATATCATTCTCAAATTTTACAGTAATTTTATAGCTCATAAGGTCTAAAAAAAATATATGGGTACATATAGGAAGTTTATACTTAATCATAACAAAATATCACTTTAATTAGCCAAAATAAATACATTGAAATAATCATGTACACATGTATCACAAATACACTGAGTACATCTGTCACAAAATTTGAGTCCTTTTTTACCCTTTTTCTTAAAAGCAAAAGAATTACGCCAAAAGTTGTGTGCTTCTTCTTGCAAATATATAGGGATTTGGGAATAATTATGAAGAAAATATGGGCTGAAAGAAATATATGGAGTTCTAATGCCTTACACTAAGCAACAAATAGAAAAAGAAACCCAACAATTTCAGCAACATTAAACAAATAATTTAATTCCATAAGTTAAAGTGAAAAATGTAAGAGGAACTTACAGTATTTTGAATGAAATCCCAAATAATCCTAAATGTTCTGTCACAAGTCCACACATAGAGTATTACACAATGAATTATAATCTTTAATGTGTTGATGATCCAGTGGTCTTTAATGTGCTGACATACCAATAGTTCATTATGCAATACAAATTAAATATACACAGCGATATAAACCGATGGTTGACAGAACCTTTAAAAAGCAGTGAATCACGAGTAATGAGATGAGAGCATATTTATTGGCACAGGTATGGTTATATTTGTACTTGTATTGTTTCTGTTCACTAACATCTACACCTGTAAGTTCAATATGTATTCAATCCATAAAACATGATGCGAGCAACTCAGAAGATGTACAAAGCATATAACCAATATGCAATCAAATTGACGGCACAAATGCCAATGGATCATGCAAGTCTATGATTACAAACTATAAAGGTTCAATTACAGTATGCGTCGAGACCAAAAGTGTTGAATATAAACAACATAATCTACACCCGTAAAATGAACTCGGTTGTTTTCATACTAAACAGCTTCTTGTCTTCAGCAGCATCAAATCAACAGTAGTGAAACAAATTGAAGATGTTTGTCTTGCCCATTGATACATGCATAGTAATATAATCTTATTGAATTCCAACCATACACTTGCTTCTAAGGTTCTAAACTAAATTTAAAAGTTGTATAGGAGCTGTCCTCCATGGGATGGAATAAAGACTACTAACTTTGAAATTATATAAATCCACTCATAAAGCTTGCATTTATTTAATGACTACATAGTACTGTGTTGCTTCATTTCCCCCCAAAAAATACAAAATATTGTTCTGACAATCACAATAATTACTGCAGAGAAGCATCTTTAATAACACTACAGTTAATTTCTCAAACATTTTTTTTAATTGGTAAATTGCTTGTTTGAGTAACACATCCATATCAGATTATTAGGTCACTGTAACCTGTATTGCATGCTTCAATAAATATGATACATTTTTGTCATGCCCACATAAACCTGCAGCATTGATAGTGCATTCAGATCAATGTCTACCACTCTAAAGAGGAGAGCTACATAACTTACCTATCCGGACTCTCCATGCACAGGAACTTCTGTAGAAAGAGTACAGAATGGGCTGGAATAGAAGAAGAATACATTAGATCAGCAGATATCTTACATTTATTTACTTTTTAATTAACTGTGTTGTTATTCACATCATTGCATATACCGGTAGTTTCTAATCGAACAATATATCCAAGCCTATCTATAGTTAAGAAAAAATTAAAATTAATGATAAAATGGCTTTGAGGATAGAGCATGAAGAGCACAAAAACAAAGAGGCATCATTCAAAATGGCCAAGTTCATCATTAATGAGATTTTGAATAGCATTTCTTGATCATATTTAAATCATTTTTGTGTACCTGTAACCTGTTTACTTTGAATGATCTAACTCATAACCTGTTTTTCTTGAAAGATCTAACTGCATGATAAATGTGCATTCCTAAAATTAGGTTTGCTATGACATTAGTGCTTGTCAGTGGTACAAATGCATTAACAGCAAAGGAACCAACAAGCATTTGCCAGTACATGTATTCTCCTCCTTGATTTGAAATTAATATTTGAATGGTATCAAAGTACCTGTAGTAATCAATGCTGATAATGGCAATCCTAAGTTGGATTACAAAACTCAAGTGAAGTACCATAACTTATTCCTTTCGAAGTTGTGTTATCCTCTTTTAGTTCATTCTGGAAACTGAAGTTGTCAGTTTTAAGAAATTTAATTAATAATGACTTAACATCATAAATTACAGCATCTGATAATGATTTGTTAGCTATTCTTGCATTGACAAATATTTCAGGTCTTCTTGATTTGTTATCTTCCATGATTTTCTACTCTTCTGCAGTCAGATATTTACCAGTTATCTCTTTGTATCTTCCATTTGCAATTGCTGTTTGATTCCTTCTTGTGCTCTACTGAAGACTGTGCCATTCCATTGCTATAGACAAAGTACATCTTGGATGTATGATGCAAGCATCTTAATTTGTTGTTCCATTTAATTTTTGTCTAATTATGAATGGTTCATTCATGCTTTGCATAACCTATTGCACATGTTGCCTTCGGTATGATTGCAAGTGTGACAGTGGTGTGGTAAAGTACAGTCTTCAGTGCACAATCAAGTGCTGCAGTACTCTGTAATCTTCTCTATATAAGTAAATAAAAAATGCATACAAAAAATGTACAGCCCTTATGACTAGGTCAGTGGCAGAATGTGGTTAGTTATTCTTTTGAAAATTCTTTATATGAAATCAATGTAATAAATGAACATGATAAAATACAAGTTGATGATACTGTTAACTTGGCAAATGATTTGAGTGAAACGATGTTACATGTTGGTCTTCTGGAAGATGTTCTCCTAACTGGAGATTTTAGTGTTTCGTGCCAATTTCTTACCCTAAATGAAGAGGACATAAAAAGATACTACCGTAAACATGGAAAAACTACAATTATACCATTCAAAAGAAATAACTTTACAATAAAAGAAAAATTCTAAATTTTTAATGTATGAACCTGAAGGAAAAAATTTCTTATCTCAAGGAAAACTGATATCAAAACATCCAGCAATATTACCAGGGGAAAAAAACAAGGTTACCTATTGAGATGACTGAACATAACACATCCAACAGAATTCACTATTAAGCCAAGGCAAACAATAAAAGTAAAGGCTGGAGAAAACTGAGATGCAAGTATTTGAAATCAGCTGTGTGATCAAAAGTTAAGAGAGGCAGATGATTTAAAAGATGTTTATCTTAAAAAGAATTAAAAAAAAGAGAACATCTGCCTCAGTGAATAGTGTACTACTAAATAAGAGGAAGAAAAAAATCATGGTTTATGTAAATGCTCTAGAAGTTGTCAAATTTAACATACCAGTAAGATTTCTTCAGTCTGATTTTAAAATGTATGATGGGTTGTAGAAAAACATCAGAAGAGAAATAATACAAGAACAAGACAGAAATATTCAGAGCAAGAGAGTGCATTAGTTGGACAGCGACAAAATAGCTATAGCAAATTCTGATGGAATGACAATATTAAATGTCACTGTCCGATGAAAATGGAATCACATTACAAACTGTCAATCTTTAGGAAATTTTTTAAACGCTTTAATATGTGGTGGTGGTAGGGAGGTCCTTTTGTTTTATCACAAGGCAAAGATGACTCAGTCATTGACAAAATTAGCAAAAACAGCTTAATAAATATTTGTAATTATTGTTTAGGTTAGTTCCAAAAGCAGCATCAACATAACATGAAATTATTGCAGTATAATAAGTTGGATTTTGAACATGGCTATACTTGTTGTTTATTTTCTTGCTGAACTGTTATTTTACTTGCTATTGTGGTAGTGGTTTTTTATTTACATTTTTCATTGGTAACTCAAACAAAGCATCTAGCAGGATTTAGCAAAGTTCACAAACAGGGCAGGAGGGTACTTTTAGCCCACATTGCTTTTAGCGTGATTTCATGTTTGCATTTGGAAGTTTCATTTCTATTTCATTATTAACACGATTAAAAACATCTTCACCTCATAAATCAATTTTGCAATTGGATAGCAGTTTTCATTTTTATGAAGTAAATATGGAACTTGTAAATTCATTTAACTAAATTAGGAATACTGTTAAATGCCATGAAAAGAACCCTACAACCAGCTCATCCACAGCCCAGTTTAATTCATTATAATTCATTATTTTTGAAGTAATGCCACATTGTGACATATATATATATATATATATATATATATATATATTAATCGCTGCTGAATTTTAAGGTGTAATTATAAAAAAATATTTAAGAACTTTTGTGTAAAATGGGTTTCACTGTAGTCATTTTATTGCATTAAATGTTTGGATATATTTAACATGGTTACAGTAAGTTCCCAATTTATTGTATTAAATTCAACTGCAAGAGAGGTGTTCGCTAGTTTTATTGTGGATTTTTAAAACAATTCCAAGTCCATTTTATTGGAATTCTGTGACTTTAGTATTTACTGTTACTTGTGGACTAGTACGAGTTTCCTCTGACCTTGACACCCAATTTTTGACATTTGGACATTTATGGTGGGGCATACACCCCAACATAAATGTACAAATATCAAAAATGGGATGACAAGGGTCAGAGGACAATCGGACTACTTGTGGACTGAAGTCCTTAAGTGCATCTCTAGGATGTACAAAAAAGAGTACTTTCCAACTAAACGTCCATTATTTAGAGTAAAAGAAATAATAATGTAAAATGGGTTTTTCGAATTCTATTTTCTGTTTTTCCATATTTTCATCTCTCTCTCTCTCTCGTCATTTCGTTTCACACTATACTACCTTTTTTTTTCTCCTTGATTTTATATAATTTAAGTCTCTTGTAATTTGTATTTTGTGTTTCCTATTTCTTCCGTCAGTTTTTATTTGTTGTGTTTGTAACTTTTTACAACTACGTGTAGCTCTAGTTCATAATGCTTTCATCTTGAGTGGACATCGTTCACAACAGCCAACACTGATGGTACCATTTACGCAGATATTTTCAGTTACTGCTAGATATGAAAATGAAACTTATGCCAATAGAGCATGTTCCAGAGGAACAACTCTCTTCAAATGCTGTATATTTATTTTGCACTGAATCTCAGTTTATTCACGTGGTTTAAAAGCTCTACCTATTTTATTTGATTTTGGTTAATTTTGTGGTAGTTCTTTATGACGTAACATTTTATAGATATATTAAAATTGCTTATGATTAAAATGATGTATACGACATCATGTATAGCCCTGCTAGAACTTTACATAAATTGTAGTTGTCTAATATTAAGTTTTTCGTGTGAAACATTTTGCTATATACTGGTTCTCTTCCCATGAGTTAAACTTTTGAAATGGATTAGCTTTCAAATCCTCAGTTTATACTGTTCTTCCTCCAGATAAATTTTTCTATTACTTTTCACTAATACTCCGCCCGCACACAAATTGTTAAGTCATTTATTTCTTTGATCCAATGTTTTCAACTGGTTCACAACTATTAAACGATTCATCATATGCTTTGTACTTCAGTGGTACATACTGTTACCGTTCAACTGTTTTTTTTTTTTTATGTCGGCTTTGTATATGTCATCGTGATTGTCAGACAAAGATAACTCATAAAATATATTTATTCTTTTCAAGACAGGGAGCAGGTAAACTCGCCTCCATTGCAAACTCGCCCCAATTTACGTCAACTCACGCACAGCTTATGTCAACTCGTACACGCCAACTCGCCTCGACTTTTTGGTTTTTTTGCATTTGTATATTATAAATTGATATCAAACCAGATAAAAACCCGCCACCACTTTATGCCAACTCGCCCCATTTCAGAGTTGACTCGCCTCCACGTTTACTTAGACCTGGACATAAAAGACAAATCTGCCCAACATCGACTAATAATTGTTCAATTACAATTTATCTAATTATGAACTAGTAACAATCAAACAATTTCTTGATCAGAAGATAGCGAAGAAAGAAAAAAAATCATCAGACGTCCGTTTGCATAAAAAGTTCTTTTAAAATGAAAAATAAAAAGATGCTCTGAAATGTACATAAACAATACAAATTAATTAATTTTATGTTTGTGAGATGTAGATTTTATGAGATGCAGTCAGTAAGATATTAAAAGCGCTAGAAAACGTAATTGAATTCATGCTGTTTCTAGCGTTTCTTATTTTCTGTTCTGAAATATGAAGCATCAAAAGTAAAATATCTTTACTGTACTCTGTTTATCAACCCCCCTCTTTTTACGTTTGTGTATATATACGATTATAGGACAGAAGTCAACAGACAAAAACTTACTGACAAAGAGAAGATTAGAAAAAAAGTCACGTTCTGAACAAATAGTGAATACATCACAGGAGGCTTATTGTAAACAACTTTTTATCTGAAATCACATGTGTAAACTATTACAATTTCTTACAGCAGAAATAAAACACAATATACAAAGTCAACAAATGGAATGAAATGGTGATCGGAAATCAAAGCCATCCATGTGTCCCGTCTTTGTTTCATTAAAATGATTATTGAACATTAAAAGTAAACGCTCTGTTAGATGCATGATGTTAGTCATACATGTATATATTATATAAGAAGAAGAAAAATTGTAGGTACAAAGCCAAGTATTGAATTGTTCCATCACGACAGCCGCTTCTGAGTGCACATCAGAGAGAGAGAGAGAGAGAGAGAGAGAGAGAGATGCAGTTCGTGGACGCGTCAGACTAACGGACCCCCACAAGGGTATGTTCTTTAGCCAAGTTTGTTCGATGTCTATATCAATGGCTTACCTGTAACACAGACGCGCAAGTTCATGTATGCAGATGGCATTACTCTCAGGACCAAAATTCGCTAGTATACTGAGCTTGAGTAGGTACCGAACAAGGACCTGGAGGATATGACCGACTTCTTCACGAAATGGCGTCTACAGCCAAGCGCAACAAAGACAGTCTCCAACGTCTTCCACCTTAACAATGCAAATGCGAACCGCGAGCTTTGCATCCTCCTAAATGGGCAACAAACAAAATGCTACCCGGCACCAACATACCACCTGAAGAAAACTGTAGTAAAACTTAAAACTCTAAACAACCTACTCCGCAAACTGGCTGGCTCAACCTGAAACGCCTGTGCTCAGACGCTCAAGACATCAACACAGGTCGTCTGTTATTAGATAGTCGAGTATTGCGCTCCTGTCTAGGCTCGATTATCCCCTATCAAGTCAACTGATGTCAAGTTCAATAAAACAACGCGCATAATCCCTGGAACACTACGTCCTACTCCTTAACAATGTTTGCCGGTATTCAGCAACATTTCGCCTTCACATCTGCGTCGCCAGGAAGCAACCGCAAAAGTGTTGGCTAAGGTCTAAGGTCTACGTTAGTGAGAATTTTCCACTGTACATGGATAGCACCACACATTCAGCAGTCCGTTTGACTTCGAGAAGAAAAAGCGGGTTTGTTTCGTAGTCGGAGGATATGACATCTATTTTGCCAAGGAGTGTCGAGTGGTCTTCAACATATGTTGTAAACCACTCACTCGTAGCTAAGCCATCTGGCATTCAACCTTCCACGTCATCTGTAAACCACTCTGAACTGCTTTCGGACAGGACAGGGTCTTTGTGCAGACAACCTTGTCCGACGGGGCCAGGCCACTGACTTTGCTCCACAGTCCATGTCACACATTGTCAACAACTGTCCACTGACAAAGTTCCCCAGTGGACTGTGCGGTCTGCACCTCGCTGATGATGACGCTGTTAGATGGCTGACCACGGACTGCACACGATAATATGCTCAACTCCTTTCATATACGGCGCATAAAACGAATCTTGAAAATCAGTTGGCAAGACCGCGTCCCATACAGCGAGATACTTCAGTGTGCAAGCTACCTCAGCATGTACTCCCTGCTGAGCAAACGCCGCCTTCAATGGCTGGGACACGTCCAACGCATGTAGGATAGGAGGAAGCCAAAGGACATCCTATATGGACAACAGGCCACTGGCACCAGAAGAGTCGGCCGCCCCTCAATCCGTTTCAAGGATGTTGCAAGAGGGACATGAATGCATGCGACATTTCACCCAACGACTGAGAAGTGCTGGCCGAGGACGAGGCAACTAGAGACTGACGTTAAGCAAGGGCAATAGCAGTCGCTGTTGCGAGGAGAGGCCCGTTGGCGGCAGAGAAACGTGAGAGAAAGAAGAGCGCGGCAGCAACCCCAGTAACTCAGTCTTCCCAGGATGTCTGCACCAACTGCAACTGAGACTGTCACTCGCGCATAGGCCTGCACAGACACAGCAGACGATGCCAACACCCCAGAGGCATACGACACTCAAAGGGCGCTATTCGCATGGTCTCTCGAGACTGAGCCGCCATTGATGATGATGATGATGATGATGATGATGATGATGATATATATATATATATATATATATATATATATATATATGATCGATGAACAGCCTTTCTCCTTTTTGTTATAAAATGCTGGCTATAATTATTTGTATTACAGTCTAAGTGCAGAAACAAATTTGGTGTTTATCGGGAGACTTGTCCTTTTAATATGTTATATGCTTGTCCCTCTGGTTCGTGCTTCTTTCTCACAGATTCATCCCAGTTTGATTTCCACGCTAAATATAAACGTTATGTGATTAAATCAACATCAAATAAAATGAAAACTAAAGCAGCAATATATAAGCTGCATTATTTTTATGGGGCGAGTTCACTGGAAGTGGAAAAGAGTTCACTGCAAACAGGGGGAGAGATGGGACAAACATATTCTTTTTATGGGGCGAGTTGACAGTATGTGGGGGCAAGTTTACTCCAAAGAGGGAGCAAGTTTACTCCAAGGAGGGGGCAAGTTGGTGGGTGGCAAGTTTACAATGGGGCAGGTCAACTAGAAACCGTTCCGAACGTATGCTGTCAAAAATAGCCAACAAAACAGACTGATCCGCACCTGATTTATTTTCCTTGTTTGTTTGCAACAGAGTCACGTCTATTAGTCTGTGATGAAAGTTACTGCAAAAATCAGTTTATGTTGGTAAAATGCGAACCCATTCTCTGATTGTATTTTGTGCAAAATGCTTCTTCATTCTAATCATTAGATTTCTATTAAATCTTTCAACTACAAAAACATTTTCGTCTCATTAAACTGAAATATAGCAAGTATTATTTTATCAGCGAATGACTAATTTTCTTGAACATTTCCTTCATCAAATTATATCTTTTTAGATTTGCGCGTTTTGAATGTTTATCATGAATGTCATACCCCACTTTTGTTTTCATTTCTTCAGTCCAAATAGTAAGAAAAAGGTGTCACTGTCAAAATTGTATTTTGTATACATTGTTGCCTTTTACATCTGCCTGCATTATTGATAATGTCCGCGTGCCAGTTGTCATCCACGTGACTTGTTTACAATTTTATTGTAGCGAACTCTTTTTGCACTTGTTTATGTAATGTGTTAGTAGATTATTACTTTTTATTTAAATTTGTTGTTGTTTAGTTTCCGTATTTCCCATTTAACTTTTGTTCCTGCAACAGATCAATATCTTTGCAAGCAACTGGAGTGAATGGATATCATAAAGATGTATTAAATACTGTTTTTTTATATTTGTTATTAAAAAGAAAAACTACTAATTTTTGTAAAAATCTAGACACTAACTGTGTGTTCGATAAATGGTATCTAGGTGTTATCAAGAACTTTTATTTGCATCACCTGCAACGTTTCTACAGTTCCATTCATGGTAACAGATTTGTCGAATTTTGCCATTAATATGGTAGACATAAACCAGCAAGTAGATATCCGCTTTTGTTCTGACATTACCGCAACCAGAGCAGCAGGAGGGCATTAACCGATCTAAGGGGCAGGAGACATGTGAAAAAAAGACGCAAAGATATATGGAACCGTTGGAATGACCATATACTATATGACCCATCATGTTGTTTTTCATGTGCAAAAAAATAGAAATATTTATTCACGATATGAACAACATTGGGGATGGGGGTGAACAGGAGGAATATGATGGCCAGACCAAGTTAATAAAATGACGCAATTTGTTTGTATTATTGCTTTAATGCTTTAATGCTTTTATTAGCATTTTTTGATTGCATGCGTGAATACTTTTATTAGAAACTTTTAAAAAAAAGAATTGAGGCTTTTCAGCCACGTGCTCATCGGTCAGGACATTCTTCACTAATTATTGATATTGTCATTTTTTCAGCTTCATGACAAACTCCACATCCAGATCAAACTGGCGTGATTTTTTTGTCATCTCGCGCATAGTTTGTCATTTTTTTCTTCACTACGTTGATAATTCCTGGTGACGCTATTGTTATTTGTGACGGTGGAGGTGGTAGAGTCACTGCTGCTGGCAACTCCAACACGTAGACAACCCTGATATTTATGTTCCTTTAGACAAAGCCAGATAAAATAAATTTGACCATCCATATATTTGTATCTGAAATTGCTAATCTCTGAGATGAATTAATTGTTATTGCATATCCCAAGGTCCAGCACGATGTGTTTAACGACAATACTTGTTGTGCAGCCTCTACTGGAACCTCGACGTTATCATTAAGAACGAGTTTTTATTTAGAGTCCGTTTCAGGAATGTCAACGAGTATATTTTGCCGGCTTGTATCTGTTGGTCGATAACATAATGGAACTGGTTGATCAGGAAATGTTTCCTTTTAAAGCTCAAATAATTTATGCTGACGTGAATCATGGACGTTTTTCCCTGGATACAATTCTTAGATCATTAGGGCTCCATAAGTTCCATAAATCTGACATTAGAGTCTACGGAATTACTAAACTCATGATTTCACACTGAATGTGTCAGGTTGTAATCTGATTAACGATTTAAGTTGGCGAAGTTGTTCATCCTGTGATCGATAGTCATACAAAACGTCTTCATAGTGGCTAACAAGGATGATCAACCATTCGTGTGGTGATTCACCTGTAAACAGCAGAGGCTGTCCATGATCGCCACGCATAATAAGTGTAGTAGATTTTGTTAATAATCAATCAAGAAACATTTCTAAAACATCTTTGTATACTGTTTAAATCTCATCCCAGCTAATTATTCTCGGGATATATTTCTCACCCATCTGTTCGGTCGTCCATGCATTACCTCGCCAACTAAAGAAACTATGATGCATGCAGCGCTGACACCACGTTGTCTCATCTCTCTGGCAAACCGGTGTATTGGCGTCAACGCAAACATGTCAGAGTTTTTAAAAATATTATATCGCACGTGTTGTATTACCAGAACCAACTTGGCCATTTAGCGACACCATGCTGTGTCTCGTGATTGGATCGTTTAATGACGGTGATGATGAGGGTTCTGACAAATTATCGTGGCGATAATAACCATCTGGTGTTTTAACGTCAGCCGACTCTGAATATTTACGTATTTACTCGTGTTTTCTTCGCCATGAACCCCAGTTGACACCGCTGGTGTCTTCTTCGATAAATGGTTTCACAAGATCCATTTTACAACGACTAAAATAAAAAGAATCTGTGGGGACTCTAAACAGCATCATTTGGAAATCTGTAGATCATTCATAATAGGTTCATTGATGAGTATGCCAACATAGATGATCTCAAATGAGTAAACTGAGGGGAATTGTCCTCGTAGTAGATAAATATTGTACCCACGTTTTTTCCATCTTACATGATTACATTTATCCGTGTCACCAGTACACCTCTCGCAGCTGCGTCCTTAACAACAAAATCAAATTCGACTGGATCCATGATTAATATTGTACAACGACGAGCATTATCAGTTGATGAACCCCGACTGAACTTACCTATACTTTTTCTGCAGATATCTTTGTCGTCTTGTGGTAAACAGACAGATGTTTGTGATTTGTATGAATTATTGGAGACGTTACAGTCATTGATGTGATGATCTTATCATCGAGCATGTATCATATTAGCACTAATGGAGCCCAACCACGCTGATTTTTACTCAACATTCATTGAGATTGACAATGGCATCCGGTTTATTAAAGTGTCTAACAAACCAAATTGGTATCACAGGATGAATACTCGCTGAAAATTATTCAATCTCGGCACATCCAGTAAGATAGATATTTGGTAGTGATCCGTTTATTGCAACTCGTGTCATTTCGTATGTTGGGTGCCCGAATCATTCAAAATAACGATGAAATTCCGCCGGATAAGCAGCGATATTGTCAACCGAAATCATGTCAGAGGCATTATATTTTGTGTTCCAAAGACCACCATAGCCAAACGCAACACAATATTGTGATACATCATCCAGAAACTCTTTTGGAGGTGGACGCCATTAATTTTTGTTGGGCTATATGAGCCACAACAGATGATGTTGTAAAACAGTTAACGAGTATGTTGTCTATGTTATATTTTACCAAAACATTTGTTTCATATTTTGTTGGAGTAGTTCCTTCCGATGAAGAACCACAGACAGCAGAAGAATCTTATCAAATGTTGATTCATCCGACTCAGAGTTATCGTAGTGAAATAGCCAGATTGATACAGGGTCATGCTTACTTATGCAGATTTCTTCGTTGATATCGCCTTCATATAATCATATTATTCTATCCCTTGGAAATTCTGTCACCGAGTCGGTCCATGCATGTGAATTATGATGATGTAAAATTATCGGAGCACCCTGATTACAGTATTTTCCAGAATTGTACAAAATCTCATTGGTTATTATTTTTACAATTATTGGAATCATTAATATTATTTTTTTTCTAAAATAACCACGTCATTTATTTAAACTTTGTTGATAAGAGAGATTTCCCAGTTATTTGTTATATTTTTTCTTGATTCTGGAAGTTTGTTTCCTCGCCTCGAGTTTGCAAAATGTTCTCTGACATGTTGAGCCACGCAATTTAGCGAGTCTGTTTTCATCGGAGCAATATCAGCTATGTCTGGTTCATTCAAGCGATAAAGGGCATAAACAATTGCGAAAACTGGATATGCGTTATTTTAGTATGGTTTGTCAATACCGGTGAAAATACCAGCTTTAGAATTTGTATCCACTATGACGACATTGTTGTGTCGCCTAGATTCCTTAACAGTGTCGAGTTTATCACGAATGAAAAAAGTCGGACCATCTTCACTAACATGTTCAGAAATAACTTTTACTCTGAATATATAATAATAATAATAATAATAATAATAATAATAATAATAATAATAATGAGGACTTTGTATAGCGCCTAATCTTTAAAAGCTCTAAGCGCTTTACAACATTTGACAACACCTATAACTTAAAAATATATCTAATGATATTGTTACAAAAGCAAACACCATGAAATTAGAAAACATGAAAAACATGCTGAAATATTTAAGGTAGGAAACATTATTAGGACTTTAAGTTTGTTTTTGCAGTCGAAATATGTGAGTTTTAAGAGCACTCTTGAATGGGATCACTGTCTTTGTGTCTTAGTTCAGTAGTCAATTCATTCCATGTTGCTGGACCCTGGTATGCAAAAGAACGCTCTCCATATTACTTTGTTTTCATAGTGGGAATAATGAGTATACGATGGTCAGAAGAGGAGCGTAAGTATCTTGCTGGTGTGTACACATGGGTGAGGTCGGATAGATATGTTGGACTGGAGTCCGTCAGTGAAATGTAGCACAGAGAACAAATTTGTGTTTGCTTCTGGATCGAATGGATAGCCAGTGTAGGATACAGAGCAGCGGGTAGGTGTGCTCTGATCGTGGTACTCTAAGTATGATCCGAGCAGCTGTGTTTTGAACGTTTTGAAGTTTCTGGAGTAGATATTGAGATGAACCAGACAGAATTCAGTTACAATAGTCCAGTCTCGAAAGTACTAATGAACACACAAGTATTTTAGTGGCATCAACTGTAAGATATTTGCGAATGGAGCTGATGAGTCTCAGCTCAAGATATGCAGCCTTGCATATGTTCATGACATGTTGGTGTAATGTATGAGTACTGTCCAGAGTAACACCTAGGTTTCGTACTGTTTGTGTGAATTTATTGTTGGTGTTGCTGATATTTATTGTTTGAGGTAAAGGATGTAAATGAGAAAGTCTTTGTGTTGTGATCAGAATGGCCTCAGTTTTATCCTCATTCATCTGCAGCTTGTTACGTGTCATCCATGATTTCACATCAGAAATGCACCTCTCTACACCTTGGATGGTAGCATCAACTTCAGTTGGGTGGCTAGATTTGTATCTTTGGGTGTCATCATCGTACAATTGGTGAGACACTGGATGATGATCTATGGCACTTGAGAGCGGCTGAGTGTATAGAATGAATAGAACAGGTCCAAGAACAAACCGCTGTGGAACACCACAACATAGATTAATTGGGCTGGAGTGTATTCCAATCAGATACAATTTGTGTCCTGTTGACCAAGTAGGACTTGAACCACAGTAGGGCTGTATCATGAATGCCAAATACATGCTGGACGGTGAAGTAATATACCATGGTCTATTGTGTCAAATGCTGCAGACAAATCAAAGAGGGCGAGGACTGTAATCTTTCCGCTACCCAAAGCAGAGAGAATGTCATCGACTACATTTAGAAGAGTAGTTTCAGTACTGTGGCAAGGGCGATACTGTGGCAAAGGGCGATATCCAGATTGTACATTGTTAAAAAGATAGAACAACCTTTTCTAATATATACTTGCTGTCATCAACAAGATTAATAACGATAGCAGACGCATCATCGTTGATAAATTCGTTCTTTGCTTCTTGGATAAAATCATGCAGTTGTAACTCAAACGGTATTTGTTTTCTGTCACATAGTAATCTGTCAAAATCTGATTTGATGATATGCTCGGGGTCAATCGCAGATACCCTTGTGAACTCATCTTGTGTCGCTTCTAGTGATTTGATGTAATTTTTTTATATGATTTCAATCTGTTTTTGATTTTGGTAATATGATTTTGTTATGGTGAAAGCTTGATGTTTTTGTTGTAGTAATCTAGCTTCGTTCCATCGTCCCATGCTATATGATTACTTTTCTTTACTATACATAATAGGATTTCTCTAATTTGGCTTTCATCTAATTAGACTTTTACTAATATTATAATGATCAACCAAACGTGTAACAGTTGCAAGTGGCTGATTATGGGGTTGTCTACAACTTGTGAGAGAAAAAAATGGCGCAGTGATTACTGTGTGCTTCATTTACAGAGTGTTCGACGTGGAAGTACCGGCCCAAAGCCTTGTCTGGTTTGTAAAGTTGGTGTTAAATGAAAAACACATTTGTATGTAGCTTGTGGTGGGAGAAAAAATCGTGCTTTGAAAAGATACTTGGAGATAACAAATGCTTCAGATGATGCAAAATTAAAAATCAACAAGATTACCGTTACATTAAAAACAATAAAAATGATCAAATTAGTGAAAAATATATTGAACAAGTTAGTGAATACTCGTTTGGGGCCCCTTAGGTCGATTACCCCTCCCCAAATTTCATATCGTGAATAAAAATATTCACATTTTATAGCACATAAAAAAGCATCATGATATGTCATATATAGTTTATGTTACTGTTCGTTGGTCATTCCAACGGTTCCATGTATTGTTTGCTTCATTTTTTCCCCCACCTACATATGGCGCCTCCTAGGTCGGATTACCCCTCCTGTTGCTACCAGTAATGTCAGAAAAAAAAAAAACAAAGATGAGATCTACTTGTGGGTTTAATGGTAGACTACATCAGATCACTATACTCAGTCAGCATGCATTCTTTTAGAATCTAGCTATATTCTCCAATAATGTATATTTATGCTATTGTCGTGGCTTTGTAAACTGACCTTGTAAAAGTAATGATATCGTCAAAATGTACTGTGCATGTTGCATCGTGTCGGCTCGGATATGATAATGTGTTCTTTGGAACTAACAAACCAGTACCCTACTTTCGTCAAAATAAAGTGCATCTAAACAAGAAAAAGAGCGCCACCTTTACTCAATAGGCCCGCTGTTCTGTACAAGCGAACACACTCAATATCCGTCACCCACTTCTATTAAATAGATAAGATCTCCGTACATTTATACCCTTGCACGAAATTACGTAGGGATCATATTACATATTCAAAAACAAGCATAAATACCTTGCTAGCCATTGTCGTGTTCCCGTTTTTAAAGGTGTCAGTGTATCATGCACGTTTGTTTAGGTCTACAGGCCAGCTCAGATTGAACAACACCGATAAAATTTTCAGGTGACCTTGTACTTTTATTGTACACACGTGATTCCCAAAGTAGGAGCATTAAGAGTGATATTGCTCGTTTCTTCTTGAGTGTTGGAGTTAATGTGTTCGACGTGCGTATTAGTCGCGCTGTTCCTTCTGCATTTTTCAATACAAAATTCAAACCTTTGACTAACACGATTTATAACTAGTCCATAAGATAGGATAGAACAATTTAATTTGGATGAGAAGTGGAGGGGGTGGGGCAAGGATTTTTTTTCTTCTCTTTAGCCTCAGATAAAACTATTGTGAGGGGGCAAATATATGATTTATACTGAAAGAGAATTTTATATATATATATATATATATATATATATATATATATATATATATATATATATATGATTTATACTGAAAAAAATAATCTTGGTGTGATTTATACTGAAAAAGAATTATATATATATGATTTATACTGAAAAAGAATATATATATATATATATATATATATATATATATATATATATATATATATAAAATTCTTTTTCAGTATAAATCACACCAAGATTATTTTTGCAAGTTATGTAAGAAACATAATTTGTTTTTAGTAAACGCTCAGCCTTTTCACTGCCAAAAATTGATGGTTCGGTCCTGAATTAAACAATTTTGGTCAAACGCGGGGGGGGGGGGGGAAGCGGATTTAAATGTGAGGTTGGCTTAACAAATGTTACTATATGTGAAAATATTTGCACACGTAAGAATACAGCGAACACACGTTCAAGTATTTGATTTCGTCTTACTCCTCGTCCGCGTGGTACAGCAAACAGGTGGCATTCGTCCGTCCTCCGTACAAATTATCCTACAGGTTCAGAGGGTCCACCAGCTTGTAACTTTCACGATACACACAAACACACAAACCAAACGTACGCGTGCACACAAACACATACACACATACACACACATGTAAGAGTACACACACACACACACCGAAGAAGAAGAAACAAACCCAAATATACTATCCACACAACATACGCAAACGCATACGGACCCTCTGAACCTGTGGGATACAATCCCCAAATATACTATCCACACAAGGAGAGAGGGAAAGAAAAAAAACATTATCTACTATCCACACAGATGGAATAGGGAAACACACACACACACACACTCGCCTATCCACACAGAAGGGAAGGGTAAAAAAATCCAATATCTGCTATCAAAAATACCCCAATATTTACTATAAAATGTTTTTTTAATTTATTTTAAGGACTTTAGACCAGCTCAGACTGAACTAAACCGATAACATTTTCAGGTGGCCTTGCACTTTTATTGTACACACGTGTTTACCAAAGTAGGAACATTAACAGTGATATTGCTCATTTGTTCCTGAGTGTTGGATTTAATGTGTTCGTGCGTGCGTATTAGTCGCGCTGTTCCTTCTGCATCATTCAATACAAAATTCAAACCTTTGACTACTACGGTTTAGAATTAGTCCATAAGATAGGATAGAGCAATTCAATTTGGATGAGAAGTGGATGGGGTGGGGCAAGGATTTTTTTCTTTAGCCTCAGATAAAACTATTACGAGGGGCAAATATAATAGACAGGATTGTACTTTTTCAGTATAAATCACATAAGGTTATTTTTGCACGTTATGTAAGAAAAGAATTTGTTTTTAGTAAACGCTCAGCCTTTTCGCTGCCAAAAAATTAATTGTTCGGTACTGATTAACCCATTTTGGTCAAACGCTGGGGACGGAGCAGATTTAAATGCGCAGTTGCCTTAACAAATGTTACTTTATGTGACAATATTTGCACACGTAAGGATAAAGCGAACACACGTCCAAGTATTTGATTTCTTCTCCTTCCTCTTCGTCATGGAGGTACAGCAAACAGGTGGCATTCGTCCGTCCTCTGTACAAATTATCCCACAGGTTCAGAGGGTCCACCAGCTTGTACCTTTCCACGATATGTTTAAACTCGGTATTTGTTTTCAAACGGTCATCGTACTCGTGCTCTCACAAATTCCACCACTTGGTATCCTTGCTGTTCTAACTTCAAGCGTCTCTGACAAATGACCTAGTACAAGTCTTCCATGGTACGTTGCAAAAACTGATTTTTAGTGTCACGTTGAGGGTAGCAGAGGGGACATCTGCGAAATAAGCACCCGTTAAACTCGTACACGATCTTGGGGTTTTCTATGTCCCAACCAGCCACTGAATACGGTCCGATGATCTTTTCGCCTCCTCCTTTTCGGACATGTTGAATCCATTTGTCTTCCTTGTTCAACAAGTAATGAAGCCGTCGTAGAGCTGTGACATTTGACAAATTTTGTCGTTTGAGGTCTGATGACACCCAGGGTTTTTTCGGGCATGAATTGTTTGCGATATAATAAGGGACACGCTTTGGCGATGGTGCAGGCTTCTTTCGAATGATCGATCCCTCCGTTTTCCATGAACCGTTCTCGAAAGTTTCCACAGCAACGCCGTAAAATGTCCACGTCGGAACGACAATACTTTAAAATTACTTCCTGAAAGTCGAAGGGGTTTGAGGCGTGAGTCTGGTACCAAGCGTAGAAAGCTTCTCGTTGTTCGGTGCGCATGTTATCGGAGTCGTAGTAGTGAGCATCATGCAAATGAGGTAGAATGGCATTTTGGTTTGCATCGTTATTGAAAAAGAGCGGAAAATAGCCTTTGTCCATTTTTGCCATTCCAAACGTTTTAGGCATTTGACTCAAATGCGTGGCCAAGTAACACATCGAATCTTTAAACTGTACTTGTCCCACTTGCATGGAAATGATTTTGGCTCCGTTCAAAGTCACTTTCGGACGTTCGGTACGTTGTTCCGTATAGTATCTCAAACGAAACTGTCCATTGTATCCAGAGAAATTGTGAGTCATTACCGTGGCATGGCGATGACAATCTCCGTAACGTTCGATGTCCTCTTGGCTCCACGTCTCGTCTACTGGGTCTAAGATCCATCGTGCAAAATCGACCAGCGTGTTAGGTTCCCGAAAGGTTTTTTCACGCCCTTCAGGAATCATGCTGCAGTGACGGCAATGACTAAAGATAGGCTCTTGGATGCGATTCTTGCACGCTCGGTGAGCCATGCAGTAATTAGGAATGTGAACGCCGATCTCTTACATGCATTCGAGATCGAGAAAGACGAAGTTCCCCTTCTTTTGGTCATCTTCCTCCTCTTGTTTTGAATGGTATGTTTTTAATGCAGCAATCGTATTCAAAGTCCATGATTTGGCGACAAATGTTGCATCGTTTTATTCCTGGACATACGTGAGCCTTGGCATTATTGGTACGTATGCCTTGTTCACAAGTAGGGCACACTCTCAGGAGTTGACAAGCACTTTACGGCTGTGAACCTTGCGTCATCAGATGTAGTTGGTAACATGCATGGTTGACAAACGTGTGCTGACAAGAAGGGCAATTTATTCGTTATTGTCCTTCGCCAAGACTGGGTTTGGAGCCAAATATCCTGAGCTTTTCGATCCACAATGCTTGTGTTGTTCTCGATTGTTATAGCCATAGTCACATTTCTCACAGTAATAACTGTATTCCAGGAATCCGGCGATACCGGTAATGGCATCGAAATGTTCATCGTGATGATAGACGTGAATGTATTTTCCGTCTTTGAAATCTTTGCCTCGAAACAACAGAGGTCAACGCACTTCTTGAGGATGAACTTTCAAGTTGCTGTAACAGGAGTTCTGCTTCTCTTAGCTGTTTGGTTCAATCCAAATATTGAAAAGTTTTCCAGGCTCTTTTCCATTCTGCCGTGTCATCTTTGGCATACGTTCGTCCGACCAAGATGAAACGGGATAAACACATCTGGTCTTGCGGATTGTTAATTTGAACGAGGCTCTTTTTAGTGCTGCGAAGATCATCCACCAATAATACATTTATGCGTCCGGTCCCTTGGGGAAGAGATACGTGGGTCATGAACAGTGTTGCTGTTCCATCGGTGATGTGAAACATGTCGATGGATTTTTCCACGTGTTGAATCTTGTCGATGACTTTGGAAGGTTCCAATACTGCTGGGCTGCTAAACTCGAGCCAAGCGGGGGATTTCAAACTGTCGTGACGAATGGAAAGTCTCAAGCAATCGTCTTCTTTGGCTTCACGTTGTCGTTTCAGTGGTGATGAACTCTTCTGCTTTCTCTAGCATTGGACTTAAAATCTTTAAACTTCACCGTGTACGTGTAAGCCGTAGTTATAAATTTTTTATAGGAGGACTTTTCCGTCTCTCGAATGTGGTAGTACTTTTCAGGGTTTACTGGTGGCCTTTGGTTGGGTGTATACTCTCTGGGCCTGGATTGGGGCTCACCAATGCTATATTCAAAATCGCTGGTATGAATCTAAGCCAACACTTCGTCTACTGTGCGAGGCGACAAATCACGTTTTTGTCTCTTACTTTCTTCTCATTTTGATGATGCCATTGTTTCATCTTGAATGCAAAAAGTCAAATTACTACATTTTATACGCTATATGTTCCTAAAACCATGTAAGACCAGTGTCTTCCCTATATTAATGGTCAGTGTCTTCCCTTCCAGTATTCAGTTCACTCTCAAACCGACCAGAACGATGGAAGAGCCCACACGGATCGAACTTCTGATCAGAGCTTTGCGAGGTGTCATACGAAAGTTTTCTTCAGACAAGCTGACGGACTACTCACCATCCTTTCGAGATAAAAGTCAAGATAATTGTAATATATGTAAGAAGAAAGGGTATTGGGGCACAAAGTGTCCAGACCGTCAGAAATGCAAGACAGCTGTTAGAAGAGACTAAATTCAAGATCCTTCTTATCATTGTCAAGAGAAAGGACATTGGTCTTCAGTCTGCCCTAAGAAACAGCAGGAATAAAAGGAAGAGAGGGGTTCCGAACAGGAAGAATAAGAGGTACCCTCCCGAAAGGAAAAACCCAGACACGTCCAGAAAGAGAAAAAAGAGAAGACAACAAAAAAGAAAACAGGAGGAAGAGGAGGAGGAAAAAACTGTGAAAGTTAAGAAACTAAAAAGTACAGAGAGAGTGAACAAAGACAAGAAGTTTATGAACTTTTTAATGTGCTGTGATGTGAATAGGATTGTAAAATTTGTACCAGAATGGACCAGACAGAAAATGTAAGAGTCTCTTGGTTTTGATGTTTTAGAATATGGACCTACACTCATGCACTCACTCACACACACACAAACGTAGATCATGGGGCAAGATAGGGATTTTGAGTTTTAATTCATGTTTGCAAAATGAATACTATCTCATTTCGAGAGAGGAAGGTGGCACTGAAAAGGACCGTTGGGTGTTTTTTATATAGAAAATAAAACAAACGCAGAAACGGGAAGTAATCATCTGTAACTGATTTAAGCCTTTGCTACGGCCAAGATTTACTTCTGGACTTGCTTCTGTTATGTTGATTCGGCAGAAATCACTAGGGTGGGTATCTCAGGCATAGTAATCGGTTAGGGCGGGTCTGCTCGGGAAGGTCACTTTCACTTGGGTTGTATTAAGGAAGTCTGATACATTTGTTTCAGACTCCATAACTCTGCCAAAATGTCTAAGAGTACCGTCACCGTTTGACTTTCACTATCCTCTTTCTCTCCTAAACCTTGTTTCCTCTATGCTTTTCTTCGTCTTCATGTCATTTTCTTTTTCTTGCCTCTTCTTGCTGTTGAAGGAGAAAAGCTTGTTCTGCTTCTTTCTGCAGCTATTAAAATTTCTCTAATTTTTCTTTCTGTCTCTGTTCAAAACCCTCGACGTGTGGTAATGGAGGAGGCGGCGAATGTGCTAGTACAGGAACAAATTATTGTGAAGAAGAGAGAAAATTTAATAAATCCCAATATAATTCGGTCTCTTCTGGAAGTAGGACTGTGTTGACTTTGGTAGCCGCTGCAATGCCATCCTTTCTCGTCTCCAAGGCTGATGCACCCCAATTCATCGTCTTTGTAGTTTCCGTCATGTTTGAAAACTGTCGCATTGATTCACTGCGCACAGACTCAGGCGCATCAATGTAGGGAATGTGACCTAACAGGCAGCTCTTCGGATTGGAAGACAGACTCCACAAATTTTGTAACTCGTTTTAGGATTGGTGAGAAAACTCAATCCGGTTGGATCTGCTCTAACGTTATAAATAACCACGGTTCATTTAATTCTCTTTACCTGTTCTCGTCACAAGATGTAGACTAACGTTAAATCATCTACCCTCGTATCATCGATGATGTTCCGAACGGACTTACCCATGTATGTCAAATCATCATGGACAATCATCCGGATCACCGAAACGAGCGTTTGGAAAAGAAGAATTTATGTGGAGAGAAAAGACTGTCTAAAGCGAGTCATCATCTACGGCCCAGACGTCAGAAGAAGATTCAGGAAGAGAAGGAGTCCTATGCAATGCCATCTGTGTTAACGTAATGATGTTAACATAACACCCAACGGCCATTTTCAGCGTCACTCCATTGCCTCGAAGATATTTGCTTTCTTGCCTAAAACATTTTTTTAGTGCTAGACATGTGTTTACGTAAGATAGCACGAGTTCAAGTCCACCACTTTCAACACTGTTGCCATTATTCCCATAGTGTCCAGAACAGTGACGTCATTGAAGCAGGAAATTTGGAGACTATAAACATAAATTTGGGTTTTTCCACAGGTTGTAGCTATAAATAGATTCGAGAGTTCTTAAATAGGAACGTCACACAAGTTGTGGCTGTAAATAGATAATGGTTTTTCCTTAGGAATTTCCCTCAAGTTGTAGCTAAAAACAAGTGCTGGTTTTTCCAAAGGAATTTCCTAACAGTGGTGAATATAAATATATACAAGCGTTTTTCAACATATTATTTTTTGTAGTGTAAGAGATAGCCTATTTTGTGAGATTTTATCGCCATCTCTTACATTCTAAGTTAACACAGCGCGTTTGGATAGTGAATTCGATATAATGGATTGTATAGTGGGTGTAATGGATAGTATTTTTGTGGTGTAAGGGATATATTTTGTGTGATTTTATTTCTTCGCTTTCATTCTAAGCGAATATATATCGATTGAAATTTTTGTTTGTGTTTGTGTGTGTGTGTTTGTGTGTGAATTTCTATGTTTGTGTGCGTTCGTGTCTGTTTGTGCGGATTGTAGAGTGTGGTATTTTCCTTCCCTTCTGTGTGGATAGTAGTGTGTGTCTGTGTTGATAGTAGAGTGTGTGTTTGTATGCGTTTGTGTACGTTTGTGTGGATAGTATATTTTGGGCTTGTTTTCCCTCTCTTCTGTGTGGATAGTATATTGGGGGTTTGTATGCGTTCGCGTGCGCTGTGTGGATAGTATATTTGAGTTTGTTTTTCTTCCTTCCTCTGTGGTGTGTGTATGTGTGCTCACACTCGTACGTTTGTGTGTGTGTGTATGTGTATGTGTTGGTCTTTGTTTGTCCCCATAAAACTTCCTTTATCCATATCAAATTCATTTCACCTACCTACCTACTCACAGTAGCGCATATTCAGGTCAGCCACTTGCAACACTATTGCCATTATTCCCCAAGTGTCAAGTACAGTGACGTCATTGAAGCTGGAATTTTGAGACTATGAACATAGACTTGGGTTTTTCCACAGGTTGTAACTATAAATAGATACAAGGACTTCTAAACAGGAACGTCACACAAGTTGAGGCTTTAAATAGATAGTAGGTTTTCCAAAGGAGTTTCCCAAAATTTAGAGCTATAAATAGTGGGATTTAATTGGAATTTCAACTGGTTATAAATAGAAACATTTATGGGACAATTTCGTCATTTTAGCGTTACTTTTAGTCACATCGAATTTGGCGTTGATCTTTTCATTGATTATAGCTATTTATAGCCTCATTACAATGATGCTAATTTATGAACACCGCCAACATAATTTCAGGTCTAGGTAATGCTTTGTCTCTGTTGTGTCTGGTCCTATACCATCCTTGTCCTTAGACAGGCCCTATACAATTTCCCTATGATCCCTAGACTGGCCCTTCTATGTTCAAGGTCCCCTTATTCCTAGATAGTCCCATGTTCAATCCGCCTTGTCTTTAGACAGTCCCAATCCATTGTCGCTATACATTCCCTATGTTCAATTCCCCTTGTCCCTGTACAGTCCCAACCTATTTTAAACTGTCCCTTGTCCCGCTATAGTCCCACCCATGTTAAATTTCCCCGTGTTAAATCCCCCTAGTCACTATACGTTCCTAGTGTGTTTTTCCTTTTATGTCCTCATTTGCCTTACATTATCAATCTATGTCTATGTGTTGTATTTGTTATATATGTCTATGTTTCTACTGAGTTTATCTCTACCTAGGGTAGCGCACATTCAGGTCATCAACTTGCAACATTGGTACTCGTGTTCCGCCTACTTGAGGTCAGCCACTTGCAACATTGTTGGCAGTTTTCAGTACCGTAACGTCAATTCCTATTGATTCTAAACAGGCCCATTCCACATTTCCTATGTTCCATTCCGCTTGAGGCTAAACAAACCCAATCTGCTCAATGTTAAATTCCCGTTTGAGGCTAAAGTGCCAGGACCCTTTTTTAACAAAGAAGTCCCGTTGAGGCCCAAGTGCCCCACTACACTACTCATCTGGTTATTTCGAAATCACTCTTATCAGTAAACGGATCAGCTGTTATTTAACACCAACCAATCAGGAACAATGTCAGTTTGTTATTTTTCCAGAATTCGTGTTTTATCGGATCGTATGCTGCTTACTTGTACTTATAGTTCGAATTAACCTTGAAACTTATGAATGAATGGATCTACGCATTCGATAATTGACTCATCTTACAGTACAAACTTCGATCATAGGATATTAACATTAAAAATTTAATTAACTAAATGATCCTTACAAAAACTATTAGCATGAAAATAATACACATACTATAGATATACATTACATTTAAATGCGCTGATATACCAATAATTTTGGATGAGTTGACGTGCCATCAGTCTTGATGTATAAAGTCCTATAATCCAGAATGTCTTTGAATGAATTCACAATAATTCCAGTTCAGTGATTTCGTCCAAAATATCAATGAGCACTTTGTAATGCTAATTAAAATTTAAATAAATGATTGGTCTCAAATTATATAGGAACACAAAAGTAAATAAATCAAAAGTCTGAACTTAAATGAGGAATTAAATTAGTATGCATATCAGAACCTTGCATACAATCTAATACACAACAAAATGACCAGTATGTGGGTCAAAAGTTCTCTTCCAGTAAAATCTAAATTTCTATTAAAAACTATCGTCTTTAAATGAAACATCAGCAGATAATCGATTTATAAATTACAAACAACACACACACACACACACACACACACACACACACACACACAACCGGGTATGCACCAAAGCTATATTCTCAATCATGGACTAAAGAGAAGCACACAACATAAATATACATAACATCTTCAAAATAAAGTTGAAAAATACTCTAAAAATAAAATGAGACTCCATTCGCGGGGTACTGAACCAAAAGTATTAATTGTGTCCTGATTCCTCGTCGTTTTTCCGATGGAAATGTCAGCTTTTTCAGTCAAGTTGACAAAAAAACAAACATCGGAATCAATTGATGTCTACTGAGAAGTATATTCTGAACCTTTTTTGCTCGTATGACAAAATATGGCTACGGAAGTAGACAGAGTCACAACTGGAATATTGTCGGTCTTTGCTCTTGTAAAATATGTGGTGTACTCCGCTAGTAGTCAGATAGATCTACCCTCAGATCTGTGTTGATGCTGATGGACGATATGCAGGTTTGATGTCACCTGTTCATTAAGATGTTCAATATTATGCATACATATCTTTCAGGATCAAATCTGTGTACACTTTGGAAACTCATGGGTATTTGGTAATAGCCATATCTAGCGCTAGATTAAAAAAGGTCAGATAACAGAGGATTGTTCTATTCCATGTGGTTTTACAAGTCACCAAACATAGGATTTGCTCTTGAAATTAAATGTACACGTTACCAAAAAGAACCTTTCAGCCGACGGTAGCTCTACGTCCACGAAAAATACAGGTAAGAGTATAAAACGAACTACAACATGTGCAGCGAAGTCTTGCTGCAGATTTGTTATGGTTTTACTAAAAGAAGGCGATATCAGCCCCAAAACTGCCAATCATTATCATCACGGGTGAGTTGATTTATCGGTCTAATCCGCTATAGGCGAATCATTAAACAGATCAAATTGAAATGCATTCCTACAACTACTCACAATGTTATTTCATCTGACGGAAAAGGCTGAGCGATGTTCTGATCGTTCTTACTACCATATCCGGTACTGGGGACATACAAATCTGGAATATTTCATCTTTGGATAAAATCTCTAAGAGGAATTTGGGCTCATACACCGAACACGGTCACTGACATGTACACAAGCATGTGGCACACATGATTGTCAGAACCATCGATAAGATCATGAACGGTACATTTTTATCTAAGCAGTCGCTTTGTTTGCTTTTGAAATTTTAACTGAACCATTTCTTTTTAAGAATATATTGTGCAGAAATGTCGCGAAATACTATTTACAAGCCACTGACGTTGTTGAGGAAGGTATTGAAAACGTCTAGTGCACAATACAACCGCTTCTTTGACCCAATTGTTTTTAGGTCAGTGTTGTTCAATAGTCGATTCTTCAGCCTGTCAACCGGTTGGTCAAGTATGTATTATGATTAACAAAGTTTAGTTTTAAAAATAATAAAATTATTTAATGCATGCATCGAAAGAGGCCGAAGCATTTTCTCGCCATAATTTTTTGTTGACCGTATATATCACGGGATCGGATACTTCAGAGACCAGTCAACGTGTTATCTTTTGATAACGCATATGAGTTTCCCATTGGTTGTTAAATAGTAACATCAAAAATGGGGAGCGACTAATCATCCCAAGACTACACCAAGACACCCCAAAGACTCTCCCTAAACACACTCTCCTAACCAGCATACATTTATATAATTAAAAAATTAAAATAATAATGTAATCAGTATAACAATGCATTGTATAAAATAGAATAACATCAGCAGAGTTTTTCCGTTGTCGCTCATGGTCAACGGAAAGACCCAAAGACTCTCCCTAAACACTCTCACATAACCAGTATACATTTATACAATTAAAAAAATAAATGTTACAAATTTTTGTTTCAAAAAAATCTTTTTCTCTGACAAACAGGGGTCCGCTTAATAATCAGATCCGAAGGGCACTACATTTATAATCTTTTAATTATTTTATTGTGTTAACAAAACCTATGCCAATTAAATAACTAATTAAAGGAGAACCGAAAAGTGTGCCTTTCTTTGATTATATTAATCAGTATCAAAATTAAAGATGTATAGCAAATCAAAGGTGATTTGTTTGGCAAATTGTAAGGCTCGTGAATTTAATCTTCTTAATGGCTACAGTGTTATTGAATACTTGCGTGGGGAGTTTAAGCCAATTAATGTATTAACGGGAACAAAAAAGGATGCCGTAATGGGACGTAATGGATGATATCCTGGCATTAATCCACTTGATTAATGAGCCGCACAATTAATTAATCAGTATAAAAGGTGTTTCTTTTGTTTGTTTTGCTTGCCCGTAAAAGTGCTTACTTAGCTCAGATACATTCATTATAAACATGTCTTTACCGGGTGTGCATATAAACGTCATTAATTTTATTGCAGTTCATATCTGATCTGCTTGTCGGTTCATATACTTAAATATTTATCAGTTCAATCTAGAATTTGAAATCTAAAATGGCTTTGAAAAAGTGCAATATTATCGCTACAAAAAGAGCAGCATTTTGGCCCTGTGGTTCATGTTGTTTAAATTGTACGTCTGACTGCATACTTTGCAACTCTTGCAAACAATGGAATCATTCCAAATGTGAGCAGTTATCTGCAGAAAAATTGAATATCTTTTATGAAAACGATAAAGTACCATATGTATGCAACAACGGTTTCATGTTGGAGATGGGGACTTCAACTAACAACTACACTGAAGGATTATGCCGCTTAGCACAGATGTCGTGTTACGGTGTTGACAGTCTCTGCTTCGGAGCAACAAGAGAGGGACAGTTCCTGGAGTCCTTTCAGTTGTATGGAAAACAGATCATCCTATCCGATTTTGTGGAAATAGATCGAAACGCACAAGAAATCATGAACAAGTGTGGTTTGTCTTCTTTCGGTGTACCTTTGCTATCTACTGGCGACGGCAACTGCCTTTTCAACTGTTTCAATTGCGTTGACGGGTAGTGAAGTTTTGGCGTCAGAACTGAGGTTGCGCACATCGATTGAAATGTCACAAAATGCTGAAACTTACAAGTCACAATCTGACTTCGACCAGTTAATGGACTATTCTCCCTCCTATGAGGAATCCCTCATTTCATGCTGCACAGATGGTGGATATTCATCAATATGGACTATAATGGCCCTTTCTGCTGTAGTAGGTTTACCAATTCAGACTGTATCCTAGGAATGAATGGTCCATTGGACAAAACTCAGGAAGTGTTGACTAAATTGTTTTATATAGAAGATATCATAAACAGTGCACAGCTTACCATATTATGGAGCAAAATTGGTCCAAAACGTAACATCTGGACTGCCAATCATTTTGTCCCAGTTCTAAAGAATATTGGCAGTCATGCACACAACGAACAATTTCAGCCTCCAGAAATGAGTACACCAATCGTAAGCAATAAGCGGAAATTTTCTTTCGAAGTCATGGACAACATGGAGAAGGATGTCAAAATTACCAGAATTGAGAAGTCAGCATCATCAAAAACATTATTGGAGACAATACACAGTTTCTCAATAGAAAAAGATTACATTGTAGATCAGCAAAGCGATCAATCAATCACCAATGATGACTCTGTTATGTCAACTGAAAAAAAACGGTGACAACACTGATGAGAAAGTTGAAAATGATGCTAAACCTGCCTCTTTCTCAGTTCCTATAAACGCGAGACAATTAACGTCAGGACAGTGGCACTCTGGTCAAGAATCATACAAACTGATCACTAAAAAAGAATATGTACACAGTTAAATCAATATTTGTGATTAAAAATGGACACTTGATAAATGTTGAGCACAAAAAATTAAAACATTTTTTGGTCAAGTGATAAAGAATTTAAAATGTAAAACATTATTTTAGGTGTCTTGTGATGTTTTATAGAGTCTTGGGGTGTCCTGGGGTCTTTCCTTTGACAATGACAGACAAGGGTAAAAATTCTACTGATGTTAAACGATAATTATGCAATGCATAATTATAATTTTTACTTTTTTACCTTTTATTTTATTTTTTTAATTGTATAAATGTATAATGGGAGGGTGAGATTGTTTTGGGACAGTCTTGGGGTAGTCTTGGGGTGTTTAGTCGGACCATCAAAAATGCGGTACATCAGGTATAAATGTTCTCTCAGACTAACAGTGTAAACCTAGCTGTCACGTTGAAGTTGTGATGGTCCTTTTTTTTTCTTCCTTTTTTTTTTGGTATGCAGATGATATTGTCTCCAGTTTTATTCAGAATATCGTTTAATGTTATTTTAGTATTAACAATACAACCAAAAATCCTTAATTTTTATATATTTAAAAAAAAGGTTATGATGGTGATAATGGTAGTATCAGTGTAAAGATATTTTTGCTAAGCAAAAGTTAACCTTGATTAACAATTTCAAAGTACCAAACTGGGCAAATGATATTAACTTATTGGTTAAAATTAGTAACAATGCATTATGAATGTGTTGGGACTATATGCACGTTGTATACATTTTGTAAAATGGTTAACAAAAAAAGTAATTATGCAAATTTTCTGTGCAAAATTCCAAATTTGTTGTTTGTCATTTACCCCATTCCCACCAAAAATTGTCAGAATTGGCCAGAAAAAATGTTCACCTATTCATTTTCATATCCTTGCTATTAAAAGGCTGGGTGTTTGTCTTTTAGATGATGCTGTGTGGATTACAAAATTAGTACCATGAATGAGCTTCACAAATCCACTGTACTTTACACCATGAACATCATTTGCAAAACAATAAGGAATTATGATATTTGGTTCCACTGTACTTTAAGTACACCATGAACATCATTTGCAAAACAATAAGGAATGGATGATATTTGGTTCCACTGTACTTTAAGTACACCATGAACCTCATTTGCAAAACAATAAGGAATGGATGATATTTGGTTCCACTGTACTTTACGTACACCATGAACCTCATTTGTGAAACAATAAGGAATGATGATAGTTTGTTCCACTGTACTTTAAGTACACCATGAACCTCATTTGCAAAACAATAATGAATGATGATATTTGGTTCCACTGTACTTTAAGTACACCATGAACCTCATTTGCAAAACAATAAGGAATGGATGATATTTGGTTCCACTGTACTTCAAGTACACTATGAACCCTCATTTGCAAAAGAATAAGGAATGATGATATTTGGTGGGCTACAAGTTGTGGCGTTTCCGGTATTCCTGAACTGTATTTGATTCTGTTCAAGCCTGTGTCCTTATATACTTAAATACAGACTGCACTATTACTATGAAGGTGACACTGCAAAAAGCTTGCCCAAGATGTGATGGGGACGGGTCATTTTTTTAGAAGCACTTTTGTGCAGCAAGGTACTTTACTTTAGTGGAGCTTACAGTGGAGCTTACAGGGCTTATAGTTTTTGCTTCACCCACCCCCTCAAACAAAACAAAAAAAACCTCAAGGAGAAACTACACACGGGGATTTGGTATCAAGAGACATTCAGATTCAGTTATTCCACTTGGCTACCAAAATTTGGTGAGATATATTTTTTTTGAGGATGAAGAATAAAATAATATAACAATTTTGTAAAAACTAAAGGCTCTTGGTGACTGATTATGTGAAATAATGGTCTGTTATGTCAGGAGACAACTACCTCAGTAATAGAGTACCTCAGATGGCCACTGATACCATCTTTCAATCTCTGTGATAAAAGCTTAAAAATTGTTCCTTTGACTCAGTTCTCAGATATAAACTGCAGTTCAGTTACATTAAATAAACCCCATACACAACAAAGAATGGCCAATGGAAAGTCTCCAATGTTGTGGCAGTTTAGGCATTGTACTGGTATGTCACCTTGCACATATCATACCTTAGTAATATACCTTACACATTGTAGGCCAGTGGTTAGAGCATCTGTCTAGGATGTGGGAGGTCGTGGGTTTGATCCCCAGGAGAGTCATACCAAAGACTGACAAAAATAGTACTAACAGCTGCCTCACTTGGCGCTCAGCATTAAGAGGTTAGTGTTAGGACTAGTCAGCCTGGTGTCAGGATAATGTGACTGGGTGGGACATCATGCTACATGTCTGCGGCAAGATGCCCCAGTGCTAGACATCACTATAAACTGTCATACTGCAGACATTTTAGCGATATGACTAAATTTTTTAAAAAGTTATGTTAAAAATCCAAATCACACACACTCACTATCCATTAGGCCACCGGAGAGGTTAGTCATTATTGCTGTTAATACTTTGAGATCTTTTTTATTAAAGTTGTTCATTTGAATATATTTCCTTAACACCAGATGGATTCTCACCATACTTCATATCAGTCATCATGCTTGCTTGCACCATTTACCATGAGGTCAAGGTCATAGTAGCGGAAAAATCTGCATTAAGGTTTTGGTTCAAGTTTGTGCAGTTGCTCATATTTCCTAAAAACATGGCATGAATAGTTATGGAACTAAGTCAGTTAACTTGTTAATATGCACTCTTGCCCGTTTGATCTTAGTTTTGGTCATAGCTTTTTAATTTGTCTTTAATTTCCTTAACCCTTGATAGGTCTTGTTGTTGTGGGGTTTAATGCCATTTTTCAGCACATGATAGGCTATGCATGGTGGCCAGTATTAATGGTGGTGAAAGAACCACCAACCCACAAGAAGCTACTGGCAAGCTTTCTCACATACCCACATTGGCCGAATCCGAGACTCGAACCCATGCAGACAGAGGTGAGATGGCAGTGATCCGTAACAGAAAGCGCTTTAGACCACTCAGCCACTCGGGGCCCCTGATGGGTTTTGTTAATACATTGGAGGAATAGTGAAGACAATTCATTCTAATATATGCTTACTCAACCTTTTGACATTGGGGTGAAGTTTGGATTTTTTTTTGTGCAATGCTTTGATCATGGGCTTGATATGTTAGCCCAGGCCTTTTGGTTTTCAAGTGAACAATAGTTGTTTGCAAACAAAATGCCAGAGAAGGAATTTACCATTTTAAAAGTACAAGAAGTTATAAATTTATGAATATTTATTGTCAGATTTTGTCTTTTGAATATATATATATATATATATATTCTTTCTTTCTTTAATCCTACAAAGGCAAAGACAAGAAGCTATTCACCCCAGGTCCACTGGGAACTGCGCCTTCAGTAAAAGAGGCCATGTTAAGGGATCTTGGGTCAAGAGACATTGAGTTTATCAACTTAGTCAAAAGAATTCGAACTAAGGTTTTGGATGTTGCAGGTAAGAAATTTGAAAGCATACTTGCAGTGTTGCAATTCGTTTAAAAGTGCATTTTTTAATGTAAGCCTCCTCTTCTAGAAAGCAGAATACATGTACACAGTTCTCCATGAAAATGAACTTTGTAGAGTTCTACAGATCAAGTGAATCCTTTGTATTCTGAACTCTTGAGTTCATAGGAGTACCATATGTCCAGCTTTTTAAATATTATAAAATTAAAATAAACATCAATATATCAGAATTCAGTTTATTATTATTGTTATTATTATTATCATTATTATTATTATCAAAAGACTGCCAGATCATAATATGTTCTTGCATGCTGAAGTATAACTCAACCTTTAAGAGATGGTAATTGCAATGATAATAATGAAATTAATTTAAAAAGTTTTTGAGAATTTTTCACAATCCTTGAAAGAAGGTTATACTTACTACAGTGCTTTTATAAAGTTTGATTTTTTTCTTGCAAAATAGTACGGTACCTGTGAAAAAATACTAGTCAACTAGTAATACAGCAGGAACAAAAATATCCTTTTATCTTATGATATACTAAATGACAAATGACTCTAATTTTTGTCATAGTTATTAAATTTTAAAGATTTATAAATTCAATAGAAACAAAAAATGACAAAAACATGTGTCTTGTACTCATGTTTTTGATGATGGCGAGTGATATTTTCTATTTTAACCATTCTGAGACAGAACACCCAAGTATATGTCCTTCAAATGGTTGTTGACTCACTTAATAATGAACATACAGTTTACATTTTGTTAGTATCATTTTACATCTTGAATTTGATCAGTGTATTTTAAACATTTTCACTTTCATATCAACACAGGTGTATCTCATGGTGAGTATACCTGTATACCTATTCAGGGCAGTGGAACATATGCAGTGGAGTCTGTTTTCCAAACCACAGTTTCAAAACAAGGAGGAAAGGTTAGGAATAACTCCTCTGGTCTCTGTAGTATCTCACTTTGTGCATGTATGTCCATTGAATCAAATAACTTGCAATAATGGGCTAGTAACAATTTATTGGCGAGAGATTGTATGTGGGTATTTAGTTTATCTCCATTGATCCCCAAATCCCATCTTTGATACTGTCACCTTAAAAAAAATAGTTCTACCAGAACTACTGAAGAAAACCAAAATTTGGATGAAAATAACATTGATTAATACAAGTGAGTTTTTGAGAAAAGTCAGTTTTATTTATAACTTTTCTTTTCAGTTGTGAATAAAAGAATGAAAATATAGTAATGCTTATAATGACAGTTACCAACAAACACAGTATTGCTGCCTGAGTATGGTTTATTTTCTTGTGTCCATCTGTTGTAAATTACAAACAAACACAATATTGCTGCCTGAGTATGGTTTATTTTCTTGTGTCCATCTGTTGAAAATTACCAACACAGTATCGCCACCTGAGTATGGTTTATTTTCTTGTGTCCATCTGTTGAAAATTACCAACAAACACTGTATCGCTGCCTGAATATGGTTTATTTTCTTGTGTCCAACTGTTGTAAATTACAAACACAGTATTGCCGCCTGAGTATGGCTTATTTTCTTGTGTCCATCTGTTGTAAATTACAAACACAATATTGCCGCCTGAGTATGGTTTATTTTCTTGTGTCCAACTGTTGTAAATTACAAACAAACAGTATTGCCGCCAGAGTATGGTTTATTTTCTTGTGTCCATCTGTTGAAAATTACCAAAAAAACTGTATTGCTGCCTGAGTATGGTTTATTACTTGTGTTCACCTGTTGTTCACTTGACATAAAATTTGTTCTCACAGATGATTATCATTGGAATTTGGAAGTAAAATATAAAGTGGGTATGTACATAAAAGATTTTAAATTTTGTGACAGATCGGTGAAAGGCCTAGATCAGATTTATGGTTTGGTTATATATTCTGCTCTGCTTGTCAGATTACAAATTTTTATACAAGTTTATGTCTTTTTTCTCATTTGTTTATCAGATTTCTTTTGAATTGCTGTTTCTGAATTGAAAGATGAAGTATTTGTGAATATGGTAATCACATCAGAGACAGGAATCTAGAATCAGTTCATTGGAGATGTGGAGTTATCACAATGTAAAATACATACAGAATATTTTTTTTTCCTAAGGTAATATGGAATATAGTTTATCTTGTGCACAAAAGAACACGTTATATTTAAATTTGTGACAGATAAAGCTGTTAAAATGTATTTTTTGTGTATCACAGTATGAAATATATCTGGTATTTATCTCAGATAAGGAAATTTTATTTTTTATTATTTAGACCTGATATTTCTGTTTTAAAGTTGATTTCTGCTTTTCTCCAGATTTGAATCCAATTTTTCTTGATATAGTCCATTTTTTGTATCATCTCCAATCCAGTTTGGGGCCCCCGAGTGGCCGAGTGGTCTAAAACGCTCTCTGTTACGGATCACTGCCATCTCACCTGTCTGCATGGGTTCGAGTATCGGATTCAGCCAATGTGGGTACGTGAGAAAGCTTGCCAGTATCTTCTTGTGGGTCGGTGGTTCTTTCCGGGGTTTTCCCGGGTTCTTCCTCCACCATTAATACTGGCTGCCTTGCATAGCCTATCGTGTGCTGAAAAATGGCGTTAAACCCTACAACAACAACCAATCCAGTTTTTAAAAAATGGTTTGTCCCATCCCATTCCTTAAAGTGTTCATTCTGTATATGATTTAACACATGATTGTTGTAAAGAGTATTCTGATTGGTCAAAAGTTTCTACCCATCCAATGAATCTTCATGTAATGGAAACTGATGAAAATGGTAAGAAAGAAGTATGTTTGCAAAACATGGTGTGCTGAGTTACTGATAGAGACCAGGACACAAAAAGTTTGGAAATGCTTTGAAAAATGTATGGAAATGGGAATAGCTGTAGTGGAAAGTTAATTGAAATTGAGCTGGAAAGTTCATAAGAACCCTAGAGGACTGTCATTTTTTATCAACAGAAGAAAGATTTGAATTTGCTAATAGTGGATGGAAGAGTTTAAGTGCAACACCTTCAAAAGACACTGCATACAGATAAATTAAGCCAAAAAAAAGTAAGTGGTGATAAAAAGGAAAGCAAAAGAAATCTTCATCAAGGTTGAAAAAATAGCAAGACTAGCCTATCAGTATCAACAGGTTGTGTCCAGTAGAGGAAAAGGCAAGTGAATTCATGTGATTATTTGTATATAGTAGATGTATTTGAGTGTTTTATTTGACAGATTTGTTTGGAAAGGAGGAAAATGTATTTTAATGTTTGCTGCAAAATGAACAAATTTTTGTGACTGAATTACTGTGTGAACACTGACATGCACATGTACTAGCTTTGGCACTAACATTATTGAAGAAAAAGTTGGTGTGACAAAGTAAATTGTGAAATTCTTTATATATTGTTGAAAGTTTTGGTAAGTTTGTTAATTTTTTAAATGATTTTGTTTGGTAATGAAGTAACAACTCTGCAATATATTAAGTTAATATGGTCCACCAGGAGTAGTTTGACATAAATGTATGGTGCATTTTTTGCCAGTGGCCAATCACCCACTTGACCCTCAGATCAGGGGTGACATCCCTTGAGATCCCATTGTGGGAGGACCACCAAACCCTACTGCACATTTTTTGGCTTTTTTTAATGGTGGACCAAAATCATGTCTGTATATGCCTAGAATATTAAATCCTTTGGCATCACATCTTCTAGGAAGTTCACTGCAATTGTATTCATCACTATATCAGAAATATATTAGGGATTTAAGAGAATGATAGGTTTGGCATGACATTATCTGTTGCCATAAATTAAATATCTGACATTTTAAAAACTATTTGATCCTAGCTGACCATAAAGCACGTTTGAGTGAATCAGCACACCAGCTTTTGTTGTCATTCCCATGTCCAAATGTTTGTGCAGTTTCCATGCATTTCTTTAGTTCACAAACTGCACATGTATGTTGATGCAAGTATGATTTTTATAGGCAAACACAATCAAGTATTGCATGGCATTATAGATATATTGCATGTCCACATAAATAAAATACAATATATATTTTTCACATATGAAAATATAGGAAAAGAAAATGATACAAAAGATATTTCACTAATAATTTTTATATATTTCATATTCAAAAATGTAATAGCTAGTTTGTTTTTGTTGTAGGCCCTTATATTGGCTAATGGTGCTTATGGTAAGAGGATGTCGAAGATTTGTGAAGTTATTGGGATTCCACATCACATAGAAGTCTTCCCCGAGGATGGCAGAGTCAGTGTTGAAACTGTGGAGGGTATTTTAAAGGGAGACAAATCTTTCACCCTTGTTGGTATCGTGCACTGTGAAACCAGCTCAGGAGTTTTTAACCCAGTTGAGGATGTTGGGCAAGTTGTGAAGAAGTACATCCCAGGTCAGTTTCAAACTGAACTTTTTTTCTATTATATTCTCATTTCAGCTGCTTACGAACTTCTGTGAGGTACCAGTAACACTTTTCAGGTGGTAATGGCATTGATAACTTTTGTGAGATACAGGTACCACTTTTCAGGTGGTAATGGCATTGATAACGTTAAAGTCTTGTGTTGTAGGTTTTGCAGATCATCTACATGGGGAATACACTGCTAAACAGATGCAGGTGAGACACCACATTTTGTATAAGATTTGTTCGTATCTGACACAGTCAGAGGCAGTGTTGGGTCTATTTTTTTAGACACAAAGAGTCTATTTAGAAGTTCTGAGGGGATGAGTGTGTGTGTGTACATGACCCCAAAACTCCAAGGGAATGTCAACACGTAATGAACACCCTAGTTTGATAATCAAATCATGGTTTTCCTTAAGGTAAATGTCAAACTTTTTTAATGGCATGATAATACACCCAGATCAAAATAGCAATGGTCTTGTCACCCCCTTTGTCATTAGATTAAATAATCAAGACTGAGAATTTGTTATTTTGGCATAGCTTACTCAACCAAGGAAAAAACTAAAGTAATACTGCAATAGTTAACTGCAATTTGTAGTCTTCTGTTATTTTTTTTGTAGTTCACCTGGACATAAAGTCAAGGGTGCTTAAGTTATAACCCTTTATGCTTCATATGTTGTCCATTGTATGTCCGTCTGTCAAAATTGCTTGATACAACTCTGGAGTCCATATTTCTGATCTAATTTTAATCAAACTTGTAATATGAGTTTATATCATCAGAATCTTTGACGAGTTTGATAGTGTCAATATTATTGCATGTTAACCGTACACCTGTTTTGTTAACCTTGTTACCAGTCTGGAGGTTTTATTTCAAATCTAATTTTGATCAAATTGGAATTTGTGCTTGTATCATTAAGCTATTGGATGATTTTGATTGTGAAAGAAATCAGTGCGTATTCATGAGATAATCTTGGATATGATTGGTTTAGTTTGTTACCATGGCGGAGGCCCTAATTCTGATCCATTTTTGATCAAGTGTGGTTTATGTGCATATCTCATTACCATCTTTGCATAATAATGAGATGATCTTGCATATGATTGGCTGTCCGTGTTACCCCCTCAGAAAGTCATATATTTTAGCTGTTTTTTTAAAAAATCAAAATTGAAACAGGTTTATGTCATCAAGGTCTTAAATGGGTTCAGTAATGACAGAATGAGAGAGATCCACACATCTGATTAGCTGGTATTGTTACCTCGCTGGAGGCCATAGATGCAATCTGACCCAAACTTGGAATATATGCTTCTATGATCAGGATCATGGACTGTTTCAGTAATGAGTGAGATTGATGAATATTAATGAGGAGATTTTGCATCTGATTGACTGGGCTTCTTACCACTCTTGAAGCCATAGTTGTGATCTGTTGGTTTTTTTATCATCAATATTGTTGACTTAATTTATAAGCAATGTTAACAAGGCCTTCATCTTTAGAAAGAAATTTTTTAAATCGTCATATAGTAAAACAGGTAAAATCAGCATGATGTAACATTTGGGAGATCATTTTACATAACATGTTTTCTTACACCACTGCTTAAATCAGATTAGTGAAATGGTCAACTGTTTAGTTATGTTTCCAAGTGAGCAATATCAAGCCTACTTGGGCCTCTTGCTTCTTTTTACATTTAGCTTGCCAACTCAAATACTGATGTAAAAATTTGCAGGGAGAAGAGGAAGCAGATTGATTAGACTTTAATGAGAATTTTTTAAAATATGATTGGGGATAATTCATTGGTAAGATATCTAAATATATTCCTCCATAAGTGTGAAAAGCTGTCAGTCTTTCATAATACAATTCTTTTTTCCTCACTCTTTTGATCTGAGGTCCATTCTCCGATTTCCAGGTTTCATCATTAATTGGTATTTCACCCTGGTTCTGAAATCCAATGGAGATTCCTGTATACACCACTCCCTTGATAACTCGCACCCTGATAACTTGTGAACCCACTTATAACATGGTGTCAGGCATGGATCCCATTTTTTAAACCCGAAAATATCCCCCAAAATTGTCCCTATTTGTTGAACTTGAAGAAAATTGAGATCAAAATTGGTAATGGAAACTCAGATGTATCGCTTGTTTTATCATTGAAAATGGTAGATCGGACTTGGAAATTTTAATCAACACTATGAAATAGCAAATTTAAAAATAGCTCATACAACTTTTTACATTTTCTTTCCAGAGTCATCAAGAAAATAAATAGCAGTTGGAATGATCTTTCGTATGTTGGATATTTTGAGAATAAAGAACAACTTCATTAGAAAAAGCACATTATTAAAAATTATTATCGACATGATTGTAAAATGAGGATTCATTCATTAAACAGCCAGTTCCCTAACACGGCTTCACCCCACCCACCCACCCCGGTTTTCTCGATGTCAAAGTGATTTTTTTTTCTTCAATTTTTGGAGGTCCCTCGGTAACAAGTGCCTCGCTTATAGTGCAGTCTATGTTTGTGGACCCCATTGTGCGCGAGTTATCAAGGGAGAGGTGTATGATGGTATATGCAATTCTGTACTTATTGCTGTTAGCCCCTCTGAAGAAATTAGATGTTTTTATACTGACAGAACAGTTTATATAAATGGTCAAACAACCCACACAAATAATCTTGCAAACCAGTATAATAATTATAAGTCAGGATAAATATTACCGAATGTTATCAATGATCTATATGTAACAGCAGATTTCATCGATGATTATTTTGGTAGCACTGTTCCGTTGCAGATGTGAGTTACTTTGTTGATGCTATGAGTAGTTTTGGGGCTGTTCCCTTAGACTTCAAGAAAGGTGGTGTAGATTACATGGTCAGCTCAGCCAACAAGTGTCTAGAAGGTGTCCCTGGCTTCTCCTATGTCATTGCCAAGTTGGACAAGCTGCTTACATGCAAAGGTAATGGCTAGTTTATCTGTACTTTATTAAAGAAATGTAGGATGAGAGAAAGTCAGAAAAGCAGCTCAAATGCAGAGGTAATACCAATATTTACATGTAGCGGTAATACCAATATTTACATGTACTTTTTCAAAGGAGAATACAGTGAGAGAAAGTCAGACAAATAGATTAAAAGCAAAGGTCATGCCAAGATATACTCCGATTTTATGCTAGGAGAATGAATTTACAAATATTCTGATAAGTTGCTTAAATGCAAAGGTAGGGTTAATATTTACCCATTCTTTTTCAAAGAAAAGCAGGATGACAGAATGTCTGAAAAACTGTTTAAATGCTATGGTACGGTTAATGTTTACCCATTCTTTATCAAAGAAAAATACGAAGAAAGTCTTAAAAGCTGCTTAAATGGTAAGGTAATGCTAAGGTTGTGGGTAAATGCAAAGTTGAAGCTGACAGGAAATAGCAGTGATTATTCCACACTGTTATGTCAGGGATATTGTGATTATTCGTCTGTCGTTAACTCAAATCTTTTCTTAAACTGGGGGTGGGGAATTCACCAAACATGGTATATAAATTGTCCATGTGCTTTTCATCTGTGAGAAATGTAAGTGTTGGCTCCTTCCCATTGAATGTATATTGAAGGGGGTCAAGTGTAGAAAAAAACACAAAGATTGTAAAAACACACATTTTTGAATATTTTTTTTATCACACTTGACACATGCAGTCATAACAGGAGGATATATATGATATATGCATGAAATTTCGGTTATGTCCCCAGAATCACTGCTTTGAGGGTATTTATGACCCAGGATCACTGTTTTGAATGGGGTTATTACCCCTGGGTCACTGTTTTGAAGGGCATTGTTATCCTAGGGTCGCTGTTTTGGATTGTGTTATTGCCCCTGGGTCACTGTTTTTGAAGAGGGTTATTACCTCTGGGTCACTGTCATGTAGGAGTTTAGGGAGGAGGTAGTACATAATGAAGAAAAAAAGATGTTGGGATAGAACATGGTGAGCCATAGAATGAACTCGAGGTAAAGTTCTCTGTACATTACAGGTAACTCCCGAAGCCTGAGTCTGGATGCATATGATCAGTATATAAACCTAGAGCAGAGCTCCCAGTTTAGGTTTACCCCACCCACCCACACCATGCTGGCCTTCAACCAGGCCCTGAAGGTGTTTGAGGAGGCTGGAGGATTAGCTGGACGAGCCAAGAGGTAGGCAGACTGAGCAGCAAGGACGTGAAGCTCCATATATCTCTGTGAACAAGTTCTTTAACGTAGCTACTGCTCTTCCCCTGTTGAAAAAGCACATAACATGATGCATGGTGGTGAGAGTGGGAGAGGGAGAGAATTGACCGTGAGTGAAATGCGCAAATATACAAATTATTATAAGTAATCATTTACATCAGCGAATCAAGAAAATCATTTGGTTTCTTTAATGCAGTCTTAAAACCTTTAAAAAATTTAAATCATAAGATGGTTGAGATGAATTAGACATGAGCTGCCGCACATAGAAATCTGAGTTATATTATTATCCCAGTGGAATTCTAGCAGACAAGTGGGCAAGGGAAAAAAAACCAAGAAAAATACTTACAAATACAGTTTGTATGGATCTCCAAGTTGCTTGCTTGAGAAACTGTATGTATAGCAAAAAAGCAGCATACATGCAATTAGACTTTAATGTAAAATCCATTGTAATAAAAGAGCAGGAAGGACAGAATGTAAAGTCCATTATAATGGAGGGAAGGACAAGATGTGGTCAAGTCCATTGTAGTTACAGGTAGGAAAGTACAAGATATAGTTTGCGCATAATTATTAATATTTATTCTTTCCTACATTATTCTTGTGTTTTTTCTACAGATATTCTTGTAATTGAACACCTAAAAGTGACATCATTTCAGTTTAAGCATAGTAGAAAAAATCATTACAGGTATAACTAGATGACAGATTTATCAGGGTATAGTGGGACCCTGCCACCACCTTGAAGCTGGCCAGACTGAACATCTTTTATGCGAGTGTTAATTGTTCTGTGCCATCTTATGCTTCACACTCAGATAGTGTGCCCAACACCCCAATATGAATCTGGTCCACAGAAAGTCCACTTAAATTGCTTTGTTATAACATGAATTTGGATATAGCAAGGTTGTGGTGTAGCTTTTAAATTTATACATCCTCTTCACCAATTGCTGCAGTTTTATTACGGCCACAGTGAATGAATGTTATTTGTTTACATGTAAAAAATATATTGATTTCTTGCATTACACACCCTTGAAACAGGCAGTCACTGGACTTTATTCATTGGTAATCTAAGTTTCATTGCATACCATCATGCACACCAGGGCAAAAAGTATATATATATATATATATATATATATATATATATATATATATATATATATATATATATATATATATATATAATTTAAATTATAAAAAAAACCCAAAATTGAATTTTGCGTCTAGTTGAGCTGGTTTAGTCCAGTACTTGAAGTGCTTTGTACATTATATAAACTATTATTTAATTAATAATTAATGACCTTGACACAGACATGTGAGTAGTGAAATGTAAATGTGCTAAGTCTTGGTTTATGTTATTCTTAGAATAAATTGTGCATTTTACACACATTCTAATATATGTTGGTTATTACAACCTTTTCTTGTATCCATGGTGACATTGATAAGTAGCACTCTGTTGACTCATTTCTTCCCTTAACATGTGTCAGATTCACTATATTATTTAAATTTTCTCATGTATCAGGGCCATAGAAGGACAAATCACTGAAGTTGGACTTTACACTGCACTTGTTCAAGTTATTTTTCAGATGAGAAATTTCGGCAGGTGATTAGTTGGGCTTTTTTGCACCTGGGACTGGAAAGACAGTTCTTTTATAGCAACATGATAGTCTTAACATTTTAAGGACATTTATGTCGGAAGATGAATTGAAATGGGAATGCAGCAGTATCTACATTTTATGTTTGTGAATATACGTTGTATTTATATCTGTTTTGACTTGCTCTGCTGCAGCCTATCTTGCATTGTACACTTCATTTCTTTTCATTGCTTTTATCAATAATGTGACAGGGTGCTTTTATTGATAGATGTACAGAAGTAATGGAAACCTATTTGTTTTATGCTCGCTTACAAGCCACAGCATGTCATATTATGACGTTGTCCATACATCCACTGGTCTGACTGCTCCTTATTTTGATTCACATCATCGGTGGCCTTAGAGGTTAGAGCGTCTGTCGCAGGTGGGGGAGGTCGTGGGGTTGAAGGTCGGCCAAGTCATATCAAAGACTTATAGGAAGAATGGTACTTGCAGCTTCCTTGTTTGGCTCTCAGCATTAAGGGGTTAGTCTTAGGACTTAGGATACATTGTACTGATGATTAAAGAAGGAACCTATATATTTTGGGCTTTATTGATCCAAGGTCAAGGTCATGGTAAGTGTAATAAAAATAGAATGGTTTCTGCACAGAAACCCAGTTTAGTTCAAGACAACACACCCTAATGGACTTGTGAAACATGAGGCAGGTTCACAGGTACTGTTCATGGAACTTATGTTTTGTGCCAAAAATATTTTTAAGACCAACTTTAGTCTGCATTTGTCATTCAAATCCCCTGCATTAGATCTTGGTCTTGTTCAGATCTGCAGATCAGGTAAATAGTCGGGCATCTTCAGTGCTGAGCACACAATATGACCCAATCTATATACACAAACTTACAAGTCAACCAGTGTACATGTGGAAATGAACCACTTTTTTTCACCAGTGTTTTGTTTGTTTTCAGAATTGCTAGCATCAGTTCTTTGCCATTGTAGTTTGGTTTAAATTGAAGTTATAACCTTTCTTAGATAGGTATAGCTACCTCATACAGACGGGCATGTATGCTGGATTTTATTTAACGTATAACTGACATTAATGGACATCAACACTGAAACAGTAGGTGGTTGTCAAAGCTTGCCAGTAGTTTCTGGTGGATCGGTGTTTCTTCTTGGTGGTTTTCCAGGGTTCTTCCTCCACAAGTTACTCTGGCTGCCATGTATAGCCTATCTTGTGCTGAAAAATGGCATTAAATCCCACAACAACAGCAAAAATACTGAAAGAAAATAGTATATTCAGAAATGTGGCTACCAAAAACATGGATTTTAATGTGAGCACCTGGCAGATGGAAGGTACGTGCTAACTGTTCTATGATACAGAATAATTTTTGCTCTCTTTCTCTCTTTGAATCTAAATACAATTTTGGCAGAAACTGATATCTTATAGTGTTGAAGAGTGTAAGCATATTTATAAATGAGATCTATGCTGCTGTTAAGCACATGATTTCTTGAACTGTTGACAGTAGACTGGTGTTAGCCTGGATGATGGTTTAATGTATGTGCTGTCCATTATTGATTGGCTTTGCATAAAAATCCATTTTTTAAACATTTTATAGCATTTCCCTACTGGGTGTTTCAAAGGACCTATATCAGGGAAGAAGAAATTCAGAAAGTCTTTTGAAATACAGTATTTTGAATGATTCCATCAGCAGCAGAATAACATTCTCTCCATTTTGTCAGGTACAAGGACAACAGGTCGATACTTCGGGAAGGAATGAGGAAGCTGGGCTTCAAAGAATTTCTAGATTCCAGTCATGAGGGATACATCATTACCTCCTACCGATTTCCCAGTGATCCTAACTTTGATTTTAAAGAATTCTACTCCAGGTTAAATGAGAAAGGTTAATATTCATATTTACTTCCCTCCATTGCCAAACATTTCATGACTTTTTCATTTGTAATTATATTTAATCATGCTAATGTATTTTCATTAATGGAATGTATTAATAATCATGTTAGTATATTTTCACTAATGGACTTGTTTTGACACTTGAATTTTCTCCATGTTACAGAATCTTAAGTTTGCTAATCACAATCTGTTAAACCACACCTTGCTGTCACAAAATGTTTCAATATCCTTAATTTCTTCCCTGAATATTCTTTAAATCTACAAGAGCATTTCATTAAGTTCAGATTTGTATATAGCTTTTTTTAATCGTATTTCTTGCAGCTTTAATATTGAATTTTTAAATTTAAATGGTCAGGCCTCCAGGTGAGATATTTGGTCCCTCTGTGGTATTGATCATTTCTTAACCACATAATGATTCCCAAGCCTCATTGGTGGAATTGATCATTCCTCAACCATTCACACTCTTGGAAAGTGGTGATGCATGAGAAATCCTGCAAGTTTCAAGTCATGCATATGAAACTGTACTTCGGTGCATTATACAGTTTTATTCAGTTGTTCACCCTTCAAGTGCTTGTTGTGACACAAGTGAACTTGGTAGAAATATTGTAGTGCTTATCACAATGGGCATTTTTGTATCTCTTTACACATCTGGTTTCTTCGGCTTGACATCATTGGTTGTTAAACTAAATTTGATTGGCACATTGGGCCCAAGAACAAGCATTCTGTCCCAGTTTGAACATTGCATCAAGGAAAGTTTACAAATGCATGATTAAAGTATGGGCTATCTATAAGACCCAAAATGTCTGATTCCCAGCATGATTCATCTTTTGATGACTATTTCATTTAGCAAATACTGGCTGACCAGGGGCCCCCAAGTGGCCAAGTGGTCTAAAGCACTCTCCATTACAGATCACTGCCATCTCACCTCTGTCTGTATGGGTTCGAGTCTCGGATTCAGCCAATGTGGGTATGTGAGAAAGCTTGCCAGTAGCTTCTCGTGGGTTGGTGGTTCTCTCTGGGGTTTTCCCAGGTTCTTCCTTTACCATTTATACTGGCTGCCATGTATAGCCTATCGTGTGCTGAAAAATGGCATTAAACCCTACAACAACAGCAACAACAACAACTGGCTGACCATTGTGATGAAGGCAATTTATTTTTAAAATTAGGAAATGTATCAGATTATTGGATCTAGGAAAGTGTAAATGGAGATACCAGTGATTGATTTTGAACCTGAACATGATGTTAAATATGAATTTGATGTACATGCTAGAGATCAAAAAAAGATGGCATTCCAGGTCAATCCCTAATTTCAGAAGCATTTTGAAATTAAATGTAGAACAGGCTGACAAACAAGCTGAATTAAAATGCAGACAATTTTAAAGTAGAGTGCAATTTTCATTTCTTTTCTTACCATAATTTAGTGATACAAAGCTATTTAGCCTTAGCTTTACAAGTCTATGCTCTTAAATAAGTAACATGAAAGAGTGAAAGCAACAAACTGTAAAATTTGACAAATAATTTACTTTTCTAGAATACAATGTGAAAATGAAGAAAAAAAACCACCCAAACTTATGGTATTGCAAATTAAAATCCAGAATAATCCTAGAATTACAGACACAAATCCAAATAATAAAAGTTCTGAATAAACTTTAGTGCAAATCAAAATTAAGTCCAACACAGAAGTTGTTGATGTGCCTGTAGCAGCTTGTATCATGTTGATGTACCAGCAGTCTTTTGTTGAAACACAGTAATATAATTCCAGGTTTTAATTCGCTATAAATTCCAGTGAATGTCTCTTACCAGTAATATAATTTTTAATGAGCATTCTATATATCCAAAGAAAATAATCACAGAATTAAATAATTGGAAGAAATAAATTCCAGCCCAAATTAACCTCTGGACACAACACTAATACAGATTATATTCTGCTAGATCTTAAAACATGAATGAATAATCTTTCCAGTTACAAGATTATATAGTCTTACACTTGACCTCAGGGCAAATTATTACCTAATGGAATATAACCTTAGTAGTCAGTAGAGTACTAATTCAAGAACGTTAAACTATGGCAGAGCTTATGTTCGTGAAAAATATTATTTTGTTGCGAGCTGTAAACAGTTCTTCATAACAGCCATAAAGATCAGTTTTCAAACTTGTTCAAGCTGGCTAAGCTATCCATATACCCATTCAGACAGCAACTGTGAGTTCATGGTACAGAACAATATTCACACACATAATAAAGAAAACAATCAGAAACAATCAACAGATGAATGCTTATACAACTAGAGGCAACATCTTTTAAAGATTTTGATTTCAATAGGCATCTTACAGTGGGGCAGGAAGAAGGTTGTTGTTGTTGTTGTTGTTGTGGGGTTTAACGCCATTTTTCAGCACACGATAGGCCATATATGGCGGCCAGTATTAATGGTGGAGGAAGAACCCGGGAAAACCCAGGAAAGAACCACCGACCCACGAGAAGCTACTGGCATGCTTTCTCACATATCTACATTGGCTGAATCTGAGACTCGAACCGGCGCAGACAGAGGTGAGATGGCAGTGATCCGTAACGGCGAACGCTTTAGACCACTCGGCCACTCGGGGCCCCGCAGGAAGAAGGAGATATTGAAGTGTTATGTAAATATTGAACTTTTAATGTTTCTTCCTCCCTCACATTTATGTTTTGCTTCCCCATTATATTTGTAACAAGGGGGGAAATTCCTGGGAGCATCTCTGGGGAAAAAACTAACATATAATTCAAGGTACATTTGGTGTATACTACTAAAGGAAAACTGCCTGGAATTTAGAATAATAAACAATTATGCAGTAACTAATTACGTGTGGCAATTGTTGCAGACAGTATACCATTCTGTTAGAGAAGAAATGAACTGTTCATGGTTTGTTTGGTCTGGAAATTAAAGGTTGCATCAAACAAATTACAAAAATAATTACATTCCTTTGTTTGTAAATTCAGTGTAATGTGAAGAATTCATGAACTGGGACTATTTTTAATACAAGTACTATAAAGTCAATTCGTAAATCAGTGGATGCAGGTCTCAGTACTACCCACAGTGGAGTATCAGACATTACTTTCTGGGCCGTATCTTATGAGTTTGAAGGGATTTATCTTTAAATAAAAAGTGAATATTTTTATAAGGTAAGTGACAGTGTTAAGAAAATTGGCTGTTACTTGTTAATGGATTTTCCTGCAACCTAATAAATAATGATTGCAGTACACCCAGTTATCACTGACACGACTCTAAAATGACACAGCCATATCAGAGAAAATGCATATCCCATCTGTTGCCATGCCTATGGTAGTGGGGATTGAGCTGTAGCAGTCACTTTTCTGATAGCGTTGGCATGGGTGGCACCAGTGTAAACAGTTTGTTAAGAATTTGCAAGAAGTGTTTTTCATTTGCTAATGTTTTCTAAACCATTTTATAGGTTCTTCATGGTTGGAATTCATCATTATGAAGCTAAGACAATTCACAGAAAATTTGCATTAGGGTTTTGGTTGAAGTTTGTACATTTCCTTTTATTTTCTAAACCAATTTACAGATTTTCTTTATGTAGCTAAGACAGGTCATACTGTAACATATATGCTTGCCCCTTTGACCTTGTGGTCAGAGTCAGATTTATGGAAAATTTGTGTTAAGATTTTTGGTAAGGGTTCTTCATTTGCTTATCGTATACCCCTTAATTGATTTTCTTGATACTTGGAATCAATGATTATGAAACTAAAACAATTCATTTTGAAGTGTGCACTCTTGCCCTTTGATTTTGGGATCATAGTCATAGTCATAGAAAATGTGTGCTGAAGTTCTGGCTAGTTTTTCATTTGCTTGCAATTTGCAAAACCAATTGAAGGGTTTTCTTAATATATGGAATGAATCCTTATGAAGCTAAGACAATTCATTCTGCAGTATGCATGCTCACACATTTTATTTTAATGCATTCGTTGTGGGCATGGCATAAAGACTCTGGCCTTTTTGTTGCATAATCTACTAGGCTGGCATGCTGTTGATGTCATTGGTAAAATACAGTAAGCATCTTGAACAGTTTGACCTGGGTATTTCTGCAAGCTGCTTGCAACACAGTTACTGTCAGGCCTGCCTTTAATCAGCACCATGTAGCCATTTTTATGCCAGCAGGCCATTAAACCCTAATGCATACTGCTGTGAAGTTAATTAGGTAATTGCTGATCATAAAGGGTCACTTGAGTTTCTAATGCATCAAATTGCCTGTATTAGGCAGTGGTAATCTGGCATAAGGATATCGTCACTTTCCAAAAGTAGCCAATTAAGATAGGTTTGACTGTATTGTCTTTATGGTTTCATATTCATTTAACACTAATGTAGAATCTCTTCTAAATTACTGATGTAAGGTTTTCTGTTTCACTGAAACTGAAGTTATAAATCTCTGTTTCCATAGATCAAGTGATATACCCAGGGAAAGTGCTGAACGCCGACTGCTTCAGAATAGGAAATATCGGATACCTTTTCCCTGAGGATATGCATCACCTCTTGAAGTGCATAGAGGAAGTCTGCCGAGACATGAATATACATCTTCCCATTCAGAACTAGGGTACCAGTGTCATTCTGGAGTATTCGATGTTCTTGTACTATTCTTAATTTATAAATAATGTTAAAACAGCTGATGTAGTAGATCTGTTCAAATTTATTCAGTGCTGGACATTATTATTAACATCGTCATGTTAATATTGAAACAGTTAAATATACATGTGCTGGCTTTCTGCTTTTATTCAGTACCAGTGTGTTAATTTAGGGCTGTTCCATTTTTGAAGTGCACAGGACTAAGGGAAGGAACTTTTGAAAAAAGTATCTGTTAAGGTGCTCAGATTATACTTAAAAAGAAATTGCTAAAAAAAAATCTTTTTAATTGCATTTATTGGTAATAACTCAAAAGTGCCTCTCATTGATCCTAATTATGTTTTGCTGGAATAGCCCATGTTGAAACCATGTGGAGATTTCAGACATTAAACTGTATCAGTGATCAAGATGGGAAATCCTAAGACTTGGACTGTATTCCAGCCAGTACCCTCCAAATGCTTTTTTGATACCTAATTTAGGATGCATTATTATTCCATTATAATGGGTCAGTTTAACCTACCTTTTTAAAAAACATAGACTGAAAATCTGTGCAAAGCTTTGCCTGAGTAAAACGTTCATTAGTCATTTAAACATTGGAGATATTTAATTTCACTGCAGACCCCATTCAGGGTATGGTAGTACAAATAAATTCATAAAAGTGTACATGGAATGGTGTACAGTTTGCACAGACTAGTGGAAGATTACATCATCATTTAAAGTTTCATAATACAAAATTTACATAATTTCTCAAAAATTTAGTATAAAGTATTCACATTGATCATTAGGGTTTGAAAGTTAACAGTGTTTGGTTTCCTAAGCAGATGCATACGTATAAATGTAGCTCTTATCCTCTTGAAATAAATACAGTTAATAATGGAGTGAAATTCATCACCTGAGTTTGCTTGTCATAGAGAGGGCAGAGCATCATTGATTGCAGCCAAATTATCATCATGCACATCCAGCTTGGTCTGCAGAATCAAGCAGCTCTGCCCGTTCATACTCATTTATGAAAGGACAAGTTCAATTAAAAAATCAGGGTTAAGTTTCTAGATGAAGTTATGTATTATGTATTGTTATAATTAAAAGTCCTCAGGAGGACTAGCTGTCATACTCGGACTTTAAGATCAGGAAAATCTGCCCTTGTGTCCTTTCACATCAACTTTCCCTGTGATTTTCTGGCAAGTTCTGGGTTAAGTTTTAGATTCAAGTTTTCTGTTTGCTCATAGGTCCCAAACCCTGTGGGGAATAGCTATTATATTTGCCATTTCATATTCAAGCATGACATCCCTCCAGACCCTGTGACCCTCATGCAGGTTCAAGGTCATTTAAAAATCTTGGTTAAGTTTTAAAATCTCATTTGAGTGTTCATTTCAAATTCTGTGATTTTTATTTATAATAATTGGTATGTGAATTATGCAGCTTTTTGATATCTGTGCACCACTACACTCATTATGACCTACAGACAGTGTCAAGGTCAGTTAAATATCCTGGTTAAGAATTTGGTTTAAAGTTTTCTTTATTGTCAGAAATCCTAAACTTGGAGAGTGCTAGTTATCTACATGGACATCAGAATTAGGGATCATTTTCCTTACATAACCATGTGCCCTAATCGTTGTTGTGGCACTTGAACAAATTCAAGGTCATTTAAAATTCTTGGTTAAAATTTCTGTTAGAGCATTTCTTGTATGGTTATAAGTCCCATACCTTGGAAGAGACAGACATCATACAGGGATTGTTGAATCAATAACAACTGGTCTTTAATATTTATGCATTCATATTGTCTGTCAGACGTTGTGCGAGGTCAGGGTCAAGTTATTTTTGAAAGTATACACAACAGTATATCTGTATTTTTTATTAGGCATGGATGATGGAAGCAGGCAAGAATTTCTTTTTTTAATATTTTTTTTTGCAGTCACGTGCATCATTGATTTTATTCAAACTGTTTTGAGTCACACAAAAAATTCTCCACAATCATGTATTATTGATGCTTCTGTAAAAAGAATTCATGATTGAGGAATAACAATCAAATTGATGCTGCTATTTAATTAAAGGTTTATATCCTACACCAATAGTCTTCATTCATATTATTGAATATTGTTATTGTAGCAACTATGTTCTTGCCAATTTATGCATACTTGTATGGCTATTTGCATTACATTTGTATTGATGGAAGATTGTAGAACTGGATATATCAGGAATGTAATAATAGATGTTTTCTCAAAGTTTATATTGCCCTATTTAAGTTTTGTTTGTCCCATTCAAGATTTGACTGTCCCATTTAAGATTTGATTGTCCTATTTAAGTTAGGCTAGGCTATGTGCTGGAGGTGGGCTTGCATGGTCTGGCATGGTATTGATAAACATGACAAAATTGGAAGGAAGCATAATTCTAGCAATTTGTAAGACAGACTTTTGTGTATACAATATCTTTTTGTGTATACAGTATCTTGCTAATGTGCAGAGTGAGCCATTTCATCACTTTTATATATTATATTTATTGAATCTGAAGCTGGAATGACTTGCCTGTACTATAAACTTGGAGTGACCACTTTTGGGGGACTGTTATGCATTTTGTCTTTAGTGACCAGCTTCTTAATGGATAGATCAATTTTTTTTATATACCTAATTAGATGACCTATCATGATAGACCCCATCTTTTGAGAGACAGTTTTTGTTGCCAGAAGGGATAGTCTGTCAGTATAATTTTACTGTAGGTGAAAAATGAAGGTTTTTACCTGTAATGTTTTCCAGGGACTTGCATAGTTATCTTTAATGGTTTAGAATAAAATACTGTGTTTAATTTTATTTACACTGCACAGGCCATTTACAATAAGTTTTGTTTCTTGGATTATGACTATCACACCACCATTATCACACTAAGAGATATTGCAACATATTGTGGAATATTTTGAGTAATGATTAGTGGTGATTTCATGTTACCCTACTTGACCTCTTGAGGTTTGATACACACATAATTATACTCTTCCACGCTTAAGCTGCAAATATCTGTTAGTCTGGATCACTGATTTTATTGAAATACCATTTATTGTTGTAAATATATGTGATGCATGTCTGTTATGTAAGCATCAATTTGAATACTTTTTGGTAAGACAGAGTATTTGTAGGAGGCATTCCATTTGGAGTAAGGAATTGAATATTTCATCAAAAGGTTTATAACTATTATGAAGAGAGCAGTGGCAGACTGGTGTGCTATATAAATTAACTTCATCACATCATCTTAAAATTGTTATTGGTAACTTATAAAATTCATGTGTCCAGTCAGAAAAACTCATTTACCTTTCATTTGTCCTTAAGATTGTTTCACATGCATTGGACAATTGGGCAACCATTAATGTCCAGCCCTGATAGTATACTGTCAAGTACAATTGCAGCATATACAGAATTTATCTCCATTTACAGTAAGTAAAAATATTGCCAAACATAGTCAGTTTTGGAAGAAAACAGAATTTGTAAAATATGTTAACACATGTCCAGATGTCAGTTTACAGAAATTGTAATGATTTTACATATATCATATTTTTCAAAAATATTTAGTATGTTATTTGATAAAATACTGTCTTTATACTGTACCTTGCTGTTTGATACTAAATACAAATGTTCATATTGCTTGAATTCTTGTAATTTTACATACATTAAAAAATAATTATTCATTTCAGAGTACAAAAATTATATGTATATGGGAGAAGTGATAGTCTACAAAAAGTAAGTGGAAATGGGGATCAGACCCAAATACAGCTTATGTGAAACATGATACTTTCTAACTGAATTGTAAAAGAAAAATGTACAACATTTATTTTCATTTTGCTCTCAACTGTTTAATCAAATTTCAATTAAAAAAATATATAAGGACTCTGAAAGACTTTTGTTATTAGTAAATGTATGTGGGCGAGAGAGAGAGGGGGTTTATGAATGAAGGAATAATTTTGTAAGAATATGTGTGTTCAGAGTGTATATCTTTGTAGCTGTTATGATGTGCTATATGTTTGCAATTTGATAAAGGTGGTTAATGCCACAGGGGCTCGTATCATTCCTTACATTTTACTTATAAATAATGTATTAATTTTAGTAAATTGTAAGCAATGATATTAGCTCTTGTTATCAAAGTTATCTGCAGCTTCTTGTATTTTTATAGCAATATTAACAAACAACAATTGAAAAATGAATGAACTTGTAAAGACTTTTTTTGCTTTCAGTGAATGTGACTGTGAGAGATGGCTGGATGAAACTAATTTGTGTCCATGTGTACGATTGTAGGTATTCAAAGTGGTATTTAATTGTAGCCTCTGGAGAGGGTTACAAGGTGATTATGATTTTTATTCAGTTAACTGACAATTGTGATATTTTTCATGTTGAAGAGAACTTCTGTTCCATTATCTAATAAGCACCTTTCAGTAACAGTTCATTCTTGTTATGATGGCCGCTGTCACAAGAATCACATGGAAGATATACAGTGTTATTACATGCAAATTAAATATGCCTAAACCTTTGACTTGCTAATTCTAGTTTATGCCAGACTGAGTACAAGGTTACCTCAGATGAGATAAAATTAGTGAGGGTCTCATTAGGGAAATAAGACTGCCCATTGGGAAATGAATATACGCTTGTGGGCGATAATAGCAGTAGTTATTGTACTCTCTGATAACAGTATAAGGTACATCAAACATATGATTCTCAATAAAATGTTAATTAGATAAAACCTCAAATGACTAAAGAACTCATTTTAAAATCATTAGTAAAAGGCAGTCATTAACTGTAGTGTTTAAGTACTGAAACCAAGAACTTTATAATGAAGGTTTCTCCAAGCAAAAACAGTAGCAGCACTTTAAAGAGATATATAAGAATCAAATTCACCAAGTCATCGATTTTCCCTTTTATAATACAAAATGTCATGAATTTTATTTTTCATAATACTGTAATGTAACAATGGGCTATGATCATTACTTTGACATATACTAAGGTATACTTTCTACTGAAAATATTGAAATGGCCTCTGAATTCATTTTAAAATGTTTTTGCTGCTTTGGTATAGTGACTGTCTTAATAAAATGCATTCAGTAATGATATTGTTTAAGGATCATGTTTTGTCAACTCCACTGTCCGGATGTTAATGGACAGCAGTAGATACTGTAATGACAACAAGAGATCATACCCAAGATTCTTTATATTTTCTCAACGATAAAGATAACAGTAGCAGGGTAGATCGAAGTACAAGAAGATTCACAATAATCATTTAACCTTTCTTAACGAGATGAGCAAAGGCCTTTCAGCATAATTTAAATATGACAATTATTTTATTTCTTAATCTCCAGTTTCATTATTCAATACCTCAGTTAAAGTCTCGTTCATGCTTGGTCATTTGACTTATCTAAATTGTACATTGATACTTTTCAAAGCTCTTTGATGATTGAAATTCTTTTATTGATTCAAATGGTGATTCTTTTAGTTTGCAATCTCCCGTTTGATTTCTTGGTACTATGATTAAAACTTTACTAAAGTTACATATACATAGGGATGTGTCATTTAAACCTGCATGAAACACAGGGAAGGCATTTTTAAAGATTAAATGCCAGGGTACTCAGATTTTTCAAAGAGTTAATAATAAATCGATACAAACTTCTAAATTTGATCTATGGATGTTGGTTATATCTAAAGGGTATATCAGTAGATTTTTGAAGACATTTGAAACATGAACTTCTATTCTTGATTTAATTATAACCTCCAAATATGATGTTTCAAATACTACAAAGATACAAAATGACAAAATTCCTTAAATGTCTATGATTTTAATCTATGCTTTTAGGTACACAAATTGGTAATCTTTTTCGCAAATGTACATCTCAGTCAAACTCTTTGTATGAACATTTTACAGATCAGAAGAAAACTACATAGAGGATATGTTCTATTCCTATGTTAATACTGGATTTATTTCATTGTGTGGTATGCAAAATGTGAAATTTTAACATTTGACAAATCCAGAAGTTTAAATGCCAATTAATATACCTCTAAATAAAAATATATCTTGTATTTACAGAGAAAATAAAACTGTATTTATTATACACCAGATCTGCTTCTGAATTTAAAGCTTAGAAGATTAAATTCACTCTTCAGCAATCACTCCCACCTCCTTTTCGTAAGTTCAGGTCAGTTTCAGTTGCATTTATTCAATGAATGTAAAAAATTTGAGAGAACTAGGTTTGTGCTAACCTAATATGTTGCAGTAAGTTACATTTTTGCCATTTTGTTCAATCTGAAATAAGCCCAATTTCAGTAATGCAAAACAATATTTTTTGGCATAGTTGTCACACTTGTTAAAGGGACATAACTTTGTATACAAAAATCTGGTGGTTAGTAAGATATATTTGGCGAAAAGTAATTTCAATGCAGTGTAGTGTTGCTTCTGTTTATTGCTTAAGCTTAGAAAATGCTCATTTTTCTAGCTAAAATTATAGCTTCTATGGGCACTCACGAATCAAGTGTTGCTTAGCATGATCGGATATTTTTTATTTTCTGGAGTTGCAATATAAGGATATGATTTTCACAATTGAAAATATAATAATTAAAAAATATTAAAAATATTTCAGCAATAAATATTTAAAGTTCACAAATCAGTAACTATATAATAAGTAGTGCTATCAACAGAAAGTACACATTTAATTATGATTGTCATGGATGGTGTATGCAGAGTTGGAGGGTACAAAATTACAGGAATTATGGTATATATTCATCCTTGAAAAATATTAGCATTCACACGATATTTTGTAGCCAATTTCTGTGTATGAGATGGTCTATTTTTGTGTTATGGCATTGATTCAGACTTTATTGAAACAAAAATAATACTTTTCATTGGATTGTATTAGGTGGAAAAGTATGACATTGTCACAAAGTATACATGATTTGATATCGATTTCAAAATCTATCTTTATTTATGACATTTATGGATATTTTTTATTTTTTCATTAACAAAATTTGCCCCTCAAGTATATATATATACGTACATAATAACACAGCTGATAAATCAAGCATTGTAATGTTGGAGCAGGTATCATAACATCACTGACAAATCAGACGCTAATGGCAGATCAGGTAATTACACAGCTGATAAACACTGTAATGTTGGAGCAGGTATCATAACATCACTGACAAATCAGACGCTAATGGCAGATCAGGTAATAACACAGCTGATAAATCAAGCATTGTAATGTTGGAGCAGGTATCATAACATCACTGACAAATCGGACACTAATAGCAGATCAGGTTATAACATTGCTGATAAACACTGTAATGTTAGAGCAGGTATCATAACATCACTGACAAATCAGACACTAATGGCAGATCAGGTAATAACACTGCTGATAAATCAAACATTGTAATGTTGGAGCAGGTATCATACCATCACTGACAAATCAGACACTAATGGCAGATCAGGTAATAACACCGCTGATAAACACTGTAATGTTAGAGCAGGTATCATAACATCACTGACAAATCAGACACTAATGGCAGATCAGGTAATAACACCACTGATAAATCAAACATTGTAATGTTGGAGCAGGTATCGTAAAATCACTGACAAATCAGACACTAATGGCAGATCAGGTAATAACACCACTGATAAATCAAACATTGTAATGTTGGAGCAGGTATCATAAAATCACTGACAAATCAGACACTAATGGCAGATTGGGTAATAACACCGCTGATAAATCAAACGTAATGTTGGAGCAGGTATCATAACATCACTGACAGACAGACACTAATGGCAGATCAGGTAATAACACCGCTGATAAATCAAACATTGTAATGTTGGAGCAGGTATCATACCATCACTGACAAATCAGACACTAATGGCAGATCAGGTAATAACACCGCTGATAAACACTGTAATGTTAGAGCAGGTATCATAACATCACTGACAAATCAGACACTAATGGCAGATCAGGTAATAACACCGCTGATAAATCAAACATTGTAATGTTGGAGCAGGTATTGTAAAATCACTGACAAATCAGACACTAATGGCAGATCAGGTAATAACACCACTGATAAATCAAACATTGTAATGTTGGAGCAGGTATCATAAAATCACTGACAAATCAGACACTAATGGCAGATCGGGTAATAACACCGCTGATAAATCAAACACTGTAATGTTGGAGCAGGTATCATAACATCACTGACAGATAGACACTAATGGCAGATCAGGTAATAACACCGCTGATAAATCAAACATTGTAATGTTGGAGCAGGTATCATACCATCACTGACAAATCAGACACTAATGGCAGATCAGGTAATAACACCGCTGATAAACACTGTAATGTTAGAGCAGGTATCATAATATCACTGACAAATCAGACACTAACGGCAGATCAGGTAATAACACCGCTGATAAATCAAACATTGTAATGTTGGAGCAGGTATCGTAAAATCACTGACAAATCAGACACTAATGGCAGATCAGGTAATAACACCGCTGATAAAACAAACATTGTAATGTTGGAGCAGGTATCGTAAAATCACTGACAAATCAGACACTAATGGCAGATCGGGTAATAACACCGCTGATAAATCAAACACTGTAATGTTGGAGCAGGTATCATAACATCACTGACAGATAGACACTAATGGCAGATCAGGTAATAAAACCGCTGATAAATCAAACATTGTAATGTTGGAGCAGGTACCATAACATCACTGAAAAATCAGACACTAATGGCAGATCAGGTAATAACACCGCTGATAAATCAAACACTGTAATGTTGGAGCAGGTATCATAACATCACTGACAGATCAGACACTAATGGCAGATCGGGTAATAACACCGCTGATAAATCAAACACTAATGTTGGAGCAAGTATCATAACATCACTGACATATCAGACACTAATGGCAGATCAGGTAATAACCGCTGATCATGGCCGATCCTCTAGCTAAACACAATTGACAAATCAGACACAGTTGTTAAAGTTTTGAGACAAGTTTTCACACTTAAAGTTTAGTTCATACAGTGATATGGTACAGGTTTTAAAAAAAGCTCATAAAATATGCAGAGAAGTATATTTATTTCTTATATTTAAATAAACCTATGTATCCTTTGACACATTACGATCAAATGGAGAAAGTTCATTGCAAAAAAAGAGCTTATTGTTTGACAAATTTCATAGTGCATATTATGTAATATTATTTTTATAACATGATGAAAAACACTGATTTTATTTGACCAAAAGTGAAATGACTTTGTAAACAATCATATGGATATATATTAACATAAATAAACAACAGTGATGTGAGAAATATAAATATTCTGATTATCTCTAGATACATGGCTATATTTTATGAATATTCTACAAGCGACAGCTTATCGTTTACAGCTCTTGTTGAAAGCAATAAATAAATAAGATGTGGTCTTTGGGGTTAGAATAATGACATAATGCTGTCATATTCAGCACTTGGGCACAAAGTATCATTTCTAGCAAGTATTTAGTGAGATAAAAAATGAAAGGTTCACATGTGGTTTAGTATTTTGTACAGGTATCAGTATTCCGTTTCAACAATAGAATGTGTCCTGTGAAAGACAGATATACGTTTTAAATTACCACTCTAGAATTATATTTTATGATTCTTGAACCTCTGAAATAGTACCATCAGGTTGTCATCTTTTGTATAAAAAAATTAAAAAAATGCAAAGGAACATTCTGTAAGAAGATACATTGAAATCCTAGTTTACATATTAATGCTGCTTTATGCTAATGAGTACTGGTATCTGTCATTAACAAATATAGCCTTCAGTAAAATGTTTCCCTTTATGATGAAGTGGGAATAGTTGTGGGTCCCATTAAATTGTTTTATCAATTGACACTTGAAATTATTTTACTTAATTTTATTTCTTGGCTAATGAAAACCATTTATAATTGCATTTAACAGATTAAGTAGTACACTTTTAGGTTCTGATCCTTGTTATCACACTGCTTTGTTAGGACATTACTCAGTATAAGGTATCACTCACTAATTAACACTGATTAGCATTTACTGCTTAACTTAGAAAAAAGTCAGAGTAACAATATTAAACATATTAATGTTTTTTTTTAGGGATTACGGTAGGATGTACTACAACTTGATTTTGCACAGTTAGTGTAGTTATAGTGTTATGACACTTTGAAACTAAAGACTTTGATGTAGCTTCCAATTTATAACATAGATAACAAAAACATAGTGTATTCTATCCATCCCCAAATAATAAGAATTTCTTATTGAGATAAGTGCCCATATGGAGCAATATTGGTGGCATGATAAATTGAATATACCTTTCAATTCAATTTAGTTTCTTCAACTTTTGCTTCCTAGAAATATCACCAAAGTAAGCATCAGACTACACTTAAGTGCAAAAAGTTCTCAGTGCAAGAATATAGTGGCGTACTAGTATTTTAAGTTGCATGTAGATATGGATTACTGTGGGTTCCTAACTTGCATTAGTTATATTTAGCAGTATTAAAACCATTTCTTGTGTGTTTGCTATGGAGCTATTCAATGGAGGTACTGTGCTTTTCTTGTTTATTTGCTTTCAGTTAATATAAAGATTGATATACAGATAAAGTTCTAAGAAACACAGTCTACCTCAACTCATGTAACCAATATGATGTGTCTCGAAAACAGTAAACAAGTGTATTCATATGTTGGACTTGAAAAAAATATCAGTGAATAATTTTGTATTCTTATCCACATGAACATGCTACTGTAAAGGAGAAAACAAGATGCATCCAGTAAAATATAGCTGTTTTTATACCTATTCCTTGTAAGCATATCTATATATATACATATATATATATATATATATATATATATATATATATATATATATATATATATATTCCTTGACAAGATGAATCACATTTCATTTTGAAAAGTACTACAGTGTATATAACCTTGAATTATTGTGTCAAAAATGGTTTGTTTTAGATTCATTTCTGGAATAAAATGAAACGGTACAGGTTTCAGGCAGATCTCAAAAAGCTCGATGAACAGCTAAAAAAGAGTTGAGACCATATGTTACACAGCATCTGTGATTGGTTAAACAGGTCAATAATTTTATTCTACACAAATCAAACAAGGTGTGAAACATCAATTGATTAATTCTGTAGGTCACCCAGCTGTTGATTAATTAGCTCCCATTCCCCTTTCATTTACAGCCGGTGAGAATTGATTGGTAATTATAGAAGTATCATGATTAATTTTTTAATCACTGTATGATCCTAGATAGAACAACCAATCATACCCATGTGAGAAGTGACTCTCCTTGATGGCAGCTGTATCTAGATTGATCCTTGATGAGGGTTTTACCATCCATACACAGTTTATAGTCAGGTCATGGCTTTTGAGTTAATTTTGTATTAACAATTAGATACTATTTCATGATACAATGCATTTGATGAAATCATAATTTTAGATTTGTAGACATTTCATTCAATCTTTTGTGTCATGTTGCAACAATGTTGTTTACAATTTTAAGCACATTCTTTGATTATAAAGCTAATTTTGTTCTTGAGATTCCTAATGTTGCAAAGAGAATGAAAGATGAATTAAAAAGTTTGATCACTAGTGTATTTTAAGATGGATGGGCTGGATTCCAAAAATAAAAATAATGTCTGTTTCAAGCTTTCAAATGCCATGCCTGCATGCTCTTGCTCCTTACACAAACAAATGCATGATGGTTTGATGAAAGCTTAACTGTATGTAATATTATTCATATTTGACAATATTTTCAACTTTTCAACCACATACACAAACAATATAGAGAGAGCTAAGCAGAAGCTTTGATCCTGACACTAAGGACTTCATCAGCAGACTGAGTCAATCTCTACTGACTGTTAACATTGCTCGATGGAATGGTGAGTGATATTAACATATTGTCCAAGATATGCGGCAGTAGAGATTAAATCATTCTGCTGATGAAGTCTTAGCGTGAGGACAAAAGCTTCAGGTTAACTTTCTCCATATTGTGTGATGTTAACATATTGTCCAAGATATGCGGCAGTAGAGATTAAATCATTCTGCTGATGAAGTCCTTAGCGTGAGGACAAAAGCTTCAGGTTAACTTTCTCTATATTGTTTGTGTATGTGGTTGAAAAGTTCAAAATGTTGTAGAAAATGCTTGATGGAATCCTCAATAATTGACTTGGTTTTGAACCTCTGTGGACATAAGAAACTGTTTTAGACTCAGAAACCATTGGCACAAACAAAAGATGACTAAATGACCACAAAATATGGAATCAGCTGTACTACATCCCAATTGCTACTTATAACTACACTGTTAGAATAATAGCAACTAAGTTGCCTTCAAACAGCAATGCAAATTTCAAGACAGATTAAAGGAATGATTTTCTTAAACAAAAGATACATTAGGTTTGCAAAGGTTTTGTAAATTTCATGACTAATTTGGCAAATGTTTAGTCTGGTAAAATGTATTCAGCATAATGACTTCCTTTGCATCTATCAGATTTTAATAGAATAAAAGTTGGTTATACATTTTTTTGTGCAATGTAAGCACTGCATTGACAAATCTTTTTGCACAGATGGTGCCCTTGTGAAGCAATTATTTATGTGAAGTAATGATAGTATTTGTTACTATATCTCTTCAGTTATTACCACCAAGTCTAAAGATTTTGGATGGATTTAAGGTGAATAGAAATATACTTTTCTGAGCTTCCATTTCAAGACTAGAAATTTTAACAGGTCACGTCATTTAAACTTTGATATTTTTATGAATCACTAGTAACGCTGAACTCTTTACAAGTAGGTCACTAGCCATGTAAGGTTTTTACAGTGGCTATTTTTATTTGCTTTGAAACTGTCACAGAATTATCACAAAGTCAGCCACAAAGACACAAGTGCCGCAATGAGGGGGTCTGCAACTCGGTTAAAAGTTATATGCATGACAGCTCTGAAGTCCTAACCATCAATAATATAGAAAGAGACTTGTGCATATAAAGTAACATTAACTACCTGGCTGACTTTTGAAATCAAGTACATACTCCTTTAAAGAGTAATTACCTATATTTTTCAATTTTACGCAGGTGATACTCGTAATTAGTTTTTATTTCTGTCAAGTTTTACTGTGATCGTGAGTTAAATGTATAGAATATGTCAACTGCATCCTTTTTGTTATCATTAATTTGCTTTGGCCCCTTTATTTACATACCAGTAATAAAACCCCTCAAAATTAGCGATCAGTCTATAAGGTTGATGTGTAAGACAAAAGGAAAATGTTATCTCCTATAGTGTTCTTATCCCTAAATGACCTAGAATCTTTTTTTATTATTAGCAAATAGTTGTAGAGGATGTGATGTACTTTCCAAACATACTGACCTTGTAAAGATGTTAAGTGTTATGTTGCTTTTATACGCTGATGACACTATACTTATCACAGATAATCCTGTTGACAGGGAAAATACTCTTGATATGTTTAGTAGATATTATGATAGCTGAAAACTTAGTCAACACGATGAAAACACAAAGTTTCGTATTTGGTTAAAAAAGCATACATATAAATTTAAGATAAGTAATGTCGATATTAATGTTGTAGATGAATATAAGTACTTAAGTCTTATATTTCACAAGAACGGAAACTTCTCCAACGGCCGAATAACCCGTATCCATTGCTGATAAACGTATGCATTTACTAAAAAAGTGTATACACAGTTTAGATTTGATTATTGATTGTCAACTGAAACTGTCTGATCAAACCTTTGTGCCGATTTTAACAAATGCTTGTGAAAGTTGGGGAACTGTGAAATCTGAAAAAACTTGTCTTTCTTTCCTCAGAAGTATATTGAAAGTCAAAAAAGGTACCACTCTAAATATGGTATACGGTGAACTTGGTCATTTCCCCTTAATTATCAACATGAAAAGTCTTATGATAAACTGTTAGGCTAAATTGGTTAGTGTTTATGAAGAAAAAATATCTTATTGTATGTATTCTTTTCTATACAAACACTGGTGATATTTCGAATGACAATAAATGGTTAGTTGAAGCAAAATCTATATTAGATGTTGGGTTAAGTTACATATGGAGAAATCAACATTTTGTATCAGTTAAATGGTTAACAAATTCGGTATAACAAAATCTAAAAGATCAATACATACAAGCTTGGGCAGCTAAAATCAATAAATGTAAAGGTCTGAATAATAGGTCATTTAAAACTAGTTGGGATTTAGATTTTTTTTCTTTCTCATTACCAAAAATATATATAAAAACTTAATTGTTTAGAATTGCAAATTATAGGTTACCCGTCGAAACTGGTAGTGGGCTAATGTTCCATATAATAAAAGATAATGCACACCATGTCAATTTCAAGAAACAGGGAATGCATATAATTATCTGTTATCTTCTTTTTTTCACAATCAAATATAAAAATGTATATCTCACTTTTACACTTCCAGAACTAACGTTTAAAAATATTATTAATTAATGAACACAGATAACGTGCAACTCTAAAAAAAATGTGTTAGCTTTTAGATTGTGCTTTCCAAATATTGTAAACCCAGTTAACGCATTAAGTAATATCATCAAATGCTATATATTCGTGTTCTTTTTCTGATATACATCATATGTTTTATCTTTTACAACCTGAGTGTAATAAAGTCTTGTCTCCATCTGAATTACCTTTCGGCTCGACATGTAATTAGGATATTTATATGTTGCCTGGCCCATTGGAGAAGTATTTCGATTCATGCATCATTCGTGCATTATATATCGCTGAAATAGTTCTCTTTCATGAACTATGTGTTGTGCATGAACTCCGCTATGCCTTTTTATCGACTGAACCAGACCACACATAACAGTTAGAAAAGTGCATATACTTCATCTCACACGCATGCATTTGGTGAAGAAATCCGTCGATATAAATATTAATTACTGCATCAAATGTGCATTTCAACCTATTAAAATTAATAACAAAAGTATTATCATTGCTCAAAAAGGATTTTAGTATTCCTCTACAAATATTTGGTTGTTTAAAGCTATAAAATGTTTGTTTCTTTAATTATAACGGCTTAACTTATATTTTTACATTAACACCTTCCTCAAGAACTTCTAGGATAGGTCTACTTTAATAAATATTATATTTAAAAGTTTCGTCATTAGTCTGTCGATTTATTCCATAAATTGAATTTTTAAAAATTGTGAAACATTGTGTCTTTTCAAGACTCAGATTACTACGTTAGTTGACTTGTACATTGATATATGATTGCTCCCTCAGATAATTCTTTGTCTTGGTCTTTGCCCTTCATGTTACTGCCAAAGTCGATTTGAATCAAGATACGGATTATTGTCTGAAAGTGATCGTACGCTACATTATCTTTGTCTGGTTTCAGCTGTAGGGATTTAATAAGACACAATGCTGCTGATCTGTAAAAGCCTAACTGCATCCAACAATAGGATAAAAGGTTGAAACCAAGTGGTCGGTACTTCTCTGGACCTTCTATGATAGCCCTGTTCAGATGAAAGAGACATCTCTTACAAATATCTTTGGAACTGCTCATCTGAAGCTTACACAGAAACCTTAGGTAGCATGCATAGATTCTTGGATCGAGAGTGAGAATAAAGGTTTTATCCTGAGTGTCTTTCTTCATAGCCTCCAACAGCACTGGTTTTGGTAAAACACATAATTCCGCTGATGTGAAAATAACATCAAAACAAATATAAATCCATGCGCAAGTGAGAACGTCCGCAACGGATTTATAATGTGATCTCAGGGAGTTAATGGTTTGTTGTAAATTTTTTTCTTTTATGTCTCTTTTAACTATGTGATGGATATTTCTTAGATCCTTCCACATCTTCCCCGCATCTATCGCTTTGATAGTTCCTTGTAGAGCCTCTTTATGCAAGTTATTAACTCGCTCCTTATAGTGTGGCATACACGCGAGTTTAGTATTGTAAGCCTTTGCTTGTTTGATCAGACAAAGCGTTTCCTGATAACACCTCTCCTTCAGCAAACAGGTTGCCATCCTCAATGGAGCATTGGTGAAATCTACCTTTTTGCTTGTTTCAAAGTATTTCATTGCCTTTTCTTTTTCGTCCCACGCTAAGTTTGCATTGTCTTGCCTCATGGAATTAGCATAATGAAGTACAGCCAAATAGTTTTGTACAATATCACACATAGGTTTTGCGTATCCACCAAGTCTGGACAAATTTTCCAGTACAGTTTCACATGTATGGATACTTTTTGGTACATTCTTGTACTCACATGCCTCATGTAAAATTTGGTTGCCATACAGGTAATATGCCTCGGCCATTTTAACTCTGCAATAAAGCCAGTTTTCAACTTCCAAAAGCAAAGTTTGAAACTCTAATTCGTCCAAAGAACAGCTGAAACAATCACGGAGGCGCTCCAAACGGCAAAGTTCACCAATGGGATCGTTAGCAATCCTGTTTAGAACTAAGACGGTATCGTGAATTATCTCGTATGATAACTCAGATTCTAAAAACATGTTCCGTTTCATTATGAAGTAGTTTGGCATATTACGCGATGTAATCCAATCACGTAGCCGCGAAATACAATCCAAGAAACATTTAATCAACGTCTCTGGTTGCCATTCTTCATGTGGCATAGATTCTGAGACCCAAAATAGCGTGACTTTCATAATATAGGATGTGATATTACCCTGTGACACCCTTTTAAGAATTTCTGTATTTATTATTTTCAACAAAATGTAGCATTGCCACTGTGTTTCATTGAACGATCTTATTAGCATAGACTCCGCTTTGTTGAACGATATTCTCCATTGCAAATTGTTACATGGTGACTCTTTGTGTCCGACAGGAGCAAAAATACACCCAGTTTCTACTATTTGCTCCACTAAATCTCTTTTGGGCCAATCAAATTGTCTTTTTCGCGTCCTCCATTCTTCTGCTTCAGCTGGCCATGTCTTACATTCCAAACCGATGACATTGTCAGTCTTGTCCACGCCATGTGAGCTCTTTGTATCGAAGGAGGGGTCGTCAAATCGAAATTTAGGGATACTTCTACTTTTTCTAATCTTTTCTCGTATCACATTCGGTGTAAGATCCTCAGCTATGGCAGGCCCATGCACTTCCACTTTACTACCTTGTTTTTTCAATGATCTTGCAATACTATCCATTAGGCGACGGCTGGAAATGTATTCTCCGTCGAGGCATTCATAATGTGCAAGGACAGGATCACGTCGTTTTACTTTGAGTCTTACGTAGCCCATACATCGTGGATCAGTAATCTTTACAATCCAATCATTGTCCGAGATGTCGCTTTCAGATACATGCAACTGCTTAAGGACCATTATCACGTCTACATCACTTGATTCTTCTACTCTTCCATATCCGTACAACAGCCCCGCTCCATCTGCCATACTACCGGTGAAAACGATTTCTTGGTCTTGAAATTTGAAGCAATTTAAAATATCAGTCTCATAGGATTGGGATTCTCTGTTAACAGTAGCTGTAAGAAGGGTCATGCCTTTTTCTGAGAGTGCCTTGCTTAATCGTAGACTTTTGTCCCCTTCTCCGCTTTCACTCTTTATTTCTTCCATCCTGAATCCGCATATTGGATTAGCTCATGTTTTATCGTTTTGCCTGAAATATAACAAAATAATCATGATTTGCATTCATTATTAAACGAAACCTCATTGTATTCAACAGAGTATACTTCTCTAGTACACTATTACCACTTTTACTAAAGAACTGCAGATACCTGGTACAAGCTTGATAAATAATGTGTCAAAACCATGAACATATCATGTTCAGTATATGTCCGCTTGGGCCTTTATTTAAAAGGGACGAAAACCCGGACCTGCACAATTTTATTGTAAATAGAAGGATATATAGCAGTTTGTGTAGATAATCTATCCCGACTATTTGTTTCTTTGCATCTATTGTATTTGCACAAACATTTCATACAAAATATTGTCCTGTATTACGAGATCAAACGGAAAGAACCTGCCCCGAATTTGTTAGCTCCCTTCCATACAAGCAGGATGTGACGTCATTTGAGACGATTAACGTATAAGAGTTGTATTCAGTTTGTGCAGCGAAGTGTCAAGTAGAAACAAGATGGTTCAATGCGCAGCTCTAAATTGCGTGAATAATAGCAGTTCTGGAACAGTCCTTAATTATTTTACTCTTTTTTTTTCTCCATCTATGAAAAGTAAGAAATTATCTACCAAATGAAATAACATTAAAGAAATGTTTACGCTTTTTCATTCAATGTTTCCAGCATCAATTTATTATGCACGTTGGATTTAGTATGTAACTGCATCGGATGAATATGCATTTTGTCTTCCACACTTACGTTCAAGACTGTTTTCCACTCGTTTTATAATAAACACCTCCTTCCCATTCAGCATTCATCTTTTTTGTGTAATGTCGATAATAGAAAAATAAATCACTTATAATTGAAAGTCTGTGTGCTCATATAAACTCGTTAGATTTATTGTAACTACACACACCTGAACACCACGATACAATTTTTTAAAATTTTTTAAAACAAATGTTACTGTTAACTTTCTTGATTGATAAATCTATTATAGTAACATTATTGATTAATGTGGTAATTACTCTCAAATTCGGACCCGGCTGATTCGGTACAAATCGCTGACTGATTCGGCCCATATATCTTGCTGATTCTCCAAACTTCCAAGCTGATTCGGACCATGTGAAATGTTATTCAGTTTAGTCCAGGATTTAAATGTGACATTTAAATTTGTTTTTAAAGATGATCTTCTCATTATGTCCCAAGTACGCTGAGCAGTTCAAATATGCATTTAAAATAACAAAATCCCGTTAGTACGCGTGATCATGGTATTGTTATATATAATAAAATAACGTAATCATGTTTATTGTGCATCGGCAATTTAGTAGTGAAATATTTTTTAAACTTCTCGTTCAATTTTAAATAGTTTGTTTAATTGAGAATTAATAAAATTACGAACACTGACAAAAAAGAAGAAATAAACTAAAAGATGTGCGTAATACATGATAGCTTTTAGAAACCGTCCGAATTCTGTGCATTAGCCATTATGTTGAACTGAATAGCGACCGGATTTCCTGAGTAGGCGTCAATGATACTTTTTATCGAGTTCAAGTAACATTCGTCAATTGTTAGCAAATCTCAATGAGCAATCAGATTAAACTGTTCAGTTAGAGAGATGATACTATAACCGTTTGGATTATTCACGGCAAGAATTCAGTCGATTTCGGGTTATAGAGGTCCATGCCATAAAGTCGTCTCATGATGACATTAGTTATTATGTTGGAGCCCTTTCATGTATAAAACTGCAGATGTCACATCATGCTTACACCCGCTCTATTTTTTCCAATGGAAATGCATTTAATGATTTGAAGAGCAGAGCAAAAGGGATGGATGCCACTTCTTTTTTCGTTAAGTACAGAAGCGGAGTTGATCAAATGGAAAAGTTTAAAAGCTGTAAATTTTCTAGATTTGATAAGTTATTTAGTTGAAGAAATACAACAATAAATAAAGCTTTAACAACCAGGGCGAGTTCTCCATAATTCATGATCAACAATGCCAGTGTGTACACAGTGTCTCAAATGACGTCACACCCGCTATTTTTACAGGGGGAGGGAAGCGCGTTGTTCTATTCAAGACGGATCGGGAGAGATGATCGGTTTTTCATACATTTCTTCGTAACGAGTAAGAATAAACGATAAAAAAAATCTCAGAAAATGAACCTTATACATACAGCAAATTATATACGAAGTTTGTGCGAATTTTAGTTTTGCATGTTGGTCCCCTTTAAACATATATTAAGAGAAGAGATTTCTAGCTTGAACAATTGCAGTTAAACTCATAGTCCTTCATTTCGTAGTAGTATCCTCGTTTACAGTGACGCCTTTAAGTCATACATAAATCATTTTGATATTTTAAGGTATTTTCAAGACAGTGCAGCTTTATTAATACAATGTCAAGCCCCCCACCCCCACCGCCAACAACAATAAATGACGCCGATGGATATTACATAAGTGTGTAGGTGATTGTCAAAAGACAAATGTCGGTAACCTGCATTTAAAAGTAGAATTTAATCTGTGTCAATTTTCACCAGTGTTTGTACTACATGATCATCTTTAATCAAGCCTCCCTTCGAGAGAATTAATAAATGGTAACATAAACGGGAAGACTGCTAAATGACCAAAAGAATAATAACGTTTCTAGGTCATGACAATAAATTAAATATGCTCTATATAAATAGATTACAATGGTATGTGTTATCTGAAAGTTGGTGTAACTCGGCTGAAAGAAATAAAATACGTGTTCCCGATGTAAGTTGGCAAAATTCCGTCATGTGAAAAGTAATTGCATACTTATAGACAGGGCTGGTCTTTGGCCGATTGTACCGGTTTGGCCCAGTCGGACCCGCGCTTTATTAATTTGTAAAAATATATCTATAGAGAGAAAGCTTATTTAAAGCGATGGAAGAAAATGTTATGTTCAAGATCATATAAAACTTATTTAAAAGTTTATTTCGAAATTCCTTGCGCCCGTGGGTACCCCGCGCGTCCCGCCAAAATTATCCAAATCGGGGCCCCACGTTGCTACGGCCGGTGCTGCTTATAGACTTATCTGGTGGAGGGGCAATGTGTCAAGAAAGCTTCAGTCTTGAAAATACTGGTACCCTGGGACAAGTGTAACATTGTCGGACCAAACACATTACATTCTCTCTCTTTCTCTCTCTCTCAACTCTTCATAGGTTTGACTCATGCAGATGTGTGATAGTTTGGTGCAAGGGAAACTTTCTCCACCTCCAAATGATGCCTAAATTACTGAAAAGTGTCACTGTAAACGTGAATGCCACTGAGATCTCGAGGGCTTCTTATGAAACTACTACGTAATATGTTAATGACTTTAACACATTTTAGCATCAAGCTTACATCGAGTACCTGTGTACGAAATCAGCTTCCTTTGCCCCATGTTATAAATTGGTCACAAGCAGGCATATTATGTTAAAGTAACCTATATTTGACGCACGATCAGTGCTAAGTGATGTTGAATATTTGGTGCAAGTAAAGGGTAAAACATGAACTCATATTTACTCTAAATATGCAATTATGCATAACCTCGGCCTAGGAACGAGTACATAGTACAGTTTTACTCAACCCAGCCAATTTGTTTCTTGTCCGGACGAAGAGGATGAGTGGTTTTCCGAGGCCCTTATCTTGCGCTGAGAAATGGCGTTAAATCAAAACAACAACATTAAACTGAAATGCATAATAAATGTAAACATAAAAAGCAACCCATAAACTCAAAACCAAGAACAAAATTTTACAATAGCACCCTATTTTCTAATGTTATATTATAGTATGTATATATGTATATATGTATATATATATATATATATATATATATATATATATATATATATATAAATCCTTCCAGCTGTCTATAAAAAGGAGAACGAGTTTCGCTTTTCAAATTTATTTCTTAAATTATGCTGATTGGGGGCAGTTTATTTAATTAAACATCCCTCCCAACAAAAAGCGAATTGAAAAATCTAAAACCTTGCTGCATTTCTTTATCAGTCGCTTTCTTAGCTTCAAAAGCTTCATTACGTTTTTCTTTGTAATCTAAGAGAAATGACAATGTTCATTCTGCAGTTCATTCTACTTTTCAGGATTCCTCATGTTATGCCTGGCAATTTATCAAGACTTGTTAGTAAACATTTCGCTTAGAAAAACCAACCATTTGGCCTTATAAGTTCCAGTCGGTTTCCTATTGTAGTCCAGAATAAGTCACGTCAATCTACAATATTTGCATTCAAATGTGATCGTTTAGTACGCCACGTATTTTAGCTTTGTCTTTCTTGCTTTATGTTGCACTATCATACTATAAATCTATTCAGAATATTGATTTTATGCTATATCATATAACCATCATTGTGCTGACATGCAGTTAAACTCTGCTGTGTACAGAGATATTATTGGAATTCCAGTTCTCGAGAATACTCCGCAACAACCCATGTTTCGGATATTTTGACAAAAATGAACAATGGGAGAAAATTATCCCCTTTCATGCATATATACACACTAACCATTAATCTAGACTCCATGCACTTGTATAGAAATCACTCTTTCAAAATACAGAAACAGATCTTGGGAAATTAACTACGTTGTAATTTTGCATGTAAACCAAATCAGTGATTTGGCCTGTAAAATTTCATTAAATTCCCCAGAGCAGTGTAGGCGCATACTCGACAACAAAGTTTTCTCACTAAATGACGGATGGGGGTGGGGTGGGTGGGTGTCATTCGGATAGAGAAAGGTGCAGGCTGCCACACAGCCCAATAATCCGAATCCTTTCAGAAAGGTGTATGCATATTTATTGTAATATTCCTCCAATTCTTTTTTGTTTCTCAGACTCTTTGTACATATTTATAAAAGCAGAGAAGTTCAAAACATTAATGTGCTACGTCTTTAGAGGGATAAAAACTGTGTATGACGTTATCATACATATTTGATACTACAGCAACAATATGCCGGAAATAATGTATTAGCTGACTATATTTCTTATGCACCATTTCTTTGTGAACTGATACATGATACGGCACACAAAATGCGAATGTGGTACCTCTATGACTTAGGTATTTTAACGTGTAAAGACGAAGGTACACAATCTATAAGACTGAAAATTATGAAAACATTCAACGTCGAATAGAAATTTTAAATCAGAGAGTAAGGAGAAGTACGAACAGGATGACGATACCATCATAACAGGGAAGCAGACGAAAAACACTACAGTTAATGTGCAATAATTTGTGTTTAAGTTGCTGTATGAAAACTTGTGACAATTAAAAATGGGTTATATTTTTAAAAGGTTAACTAAATTACATGTCTATTGTTGTAAACAGGTAGTGTGATTTAATCGTACTATTCTTAGTTGCTTCATAAGACAACCCGGTATATCAATTTCATTATATGCAGAAAAGCTTTGGACAAAATCATATAACATGACTACAGATCCTGTTTTTCATTAGTTATTCTATATACGCCATTTGTGTTGCACTAATATTATCTTGAAGATTTTATAAGAGTTTAATTGGATTTGACCACACATTTAAGTATAAATTTAGTAATATTTTATTTTAACTACTTACATTATGTGGGTCGTAATGTTTCATTGTATACCCAGCTATTGGTAAGTTGATATTTGATATCGTATTAGAAAATATTCGCTTACTCAGTGTGTATACATTTTTGGAAAATTCAATGAAAATATTTTATGTCATTCTCTGATCAAGGCTCGGAAGTTATCTTCATTTGCAGCAGCAATGGAACAATTTATCAAGGATGTAAAACCCACCAAAGCTTAAAATGATCAACAAGCTTGCAGTGAAAGAGTAGAATACCTACATAGCGCTTTGACAAACGTTAAAAGGCTCTGTTACTAAATTATGTATCTTTCTGTTATTGATATCATTTAAGTTTGGAAGATAGGTGCGTCGAACTCCAGCGATTATAACTTTTTGTGTGATCAAATTAATTTCAAATCTAACATGTGCCATGATTGCTTTTTCTAACAAAACTGTAAATAACCATGAGTTCAATTTAATTTGAATATATTAACATGAGTTACACAATATCACGTTGAATAATGTTATATTGTCTATACAACGACACACGCTATTTCATTTATAACGTAAATGCATTCCCGTATAGTTAGTATACCCTGGTACTTATACGGTACATGTATCCTAATTAAGTGTTGATTTCTTTTGTTATGACGTTTCAATTATTTTATCTCTCATAATCACAGGTACCATATAGTTTTCTCCCTAACACATTTTCCTCTGACACATTTACTTCTTTGAAGTAAACTACCACGCAAAGCTTAACATTATCACATAGGTTCCTTATGAGAGAATTGTATTTTTGTATTGTTACCCGCACACATATTCCGTAACGTCTATAACTGAATCCTAACTTTGTTATTAACTTTGTTATTGATGTTGCAGTCTTTTGTGCATCCGTTAATTTGGTACGTTCGTACTTCAGAAACAAAATATTAGTATCCTGGTTAACTTGGGTACCATTTTGTTTTATTTGTCACATACCCGATTGCTGGCATGGGGACTGAATCGAGACACAATGGTCATTGTGCTTGCCATATGAGGCGATTAAATGAAAGCATCATCTTCGTCGTAGGTTGTGTCGGCGGAGGAGTGAATCCTGATTGTTAAGTGGATGAGAGGCCGGTTATTGCCGGTCCGATGCTATTCTTGGAAGTTACATTCCAAAATATATTTTACAGTCATATTTAGAAAGTGCGTTTCAATAAATTATCTTCGGCGTATTCTTAATGTTTTGATCCAAAATACCATTTAATAGGTCTGCCTTTAATGCATTTACAAATTTATTTAGATCTAAAACAACTAGACCACCCTTATCACCCATTTAAAAATAGGTTTCTATTTGCGACAAGTTTTGAGTCCCAAAGGAGCTGAAGCATTTTATTTTAATTTTCAAAAAATTTCACGATGACGTAAGAGGAAGAACCGTGAAAGGATTTTAAAAAATCAGTGTTGGTAGAGCGATTTTCTATTTACATTATTTAGTGACAGAAAGCAAACAGCATATCACTTCAGTTCGGTATCAAAGCAAGGCAGCCAATGCTAAAATGCAAGAATCAGCCAAAGTACAAAAGACCATACTAACTAATGCTAAAACATATTCATTCTATGGAGTAAGGGAGATAACTCGATGCAGTAGCGATGTTAAAGTATATTTCTGCGTACGTTATTTGAAAGTATTAAAAGCTTCTAACTGAAACAAACAAGCATAAGCAAACTGTGCTTTAGAATATTGTAGTGTGTTATATTGACTGCGGTATTGTTAAGTCGTTATCTGTTCAAGCAACCAATTGCATCAGTTGCACACTATTTTCAAATTTAATGGATCTTTCAGAATTTAAATTCCAACGGAATACAAGAACACATAATCAGTATACATATTACAACCCTCCCCCCCAAAACCCCACCCCCCCAAAACCACCACAACAAAGAATTGCTTCGGTAGATATTAAGGCAAAGCTGCAGACGCTAAACAAAAATTAAATTTTCAAACTCATCATAGTGATAGTAAAAAAGAAAAAAAAAAAAGAAAAAACAGAAAACAATAAAAATGCAAAACAGAATTTTATGGAGTGAGAGTGTCATGTTTACCCCGACCCAGAGTAGCCCAGTTGAAACATGTATAATCAAACTAATTCTGACAAGCCATTGTTTGATGTTAAACATTGCCGCAGGCTACCATTAATCCATTACATAAGATTGCCGTAGCTAGAAGTGGAGAGCCGGACCTCGGAGTTGCGAAGCTACAGATAGCCAATTATCACCTAGGTGTGGAAATGTTTATCCAGGATCAAAAGAAGTTGCCTGAAGAAGTGGGAGTGTCTTAACTTCTTTTCCCTGCAAACAGACAGATAGGTTGAACTGGCCGATAAGACGATTGGACAGGGTCACAGCGCCACCCAATCAGAATCGAGATAGGGGAGAGACCTTGATTTGGGTAGAATGATATCTCCGCGTCTTCCGGCAAGAATTAGTTCGTTAAGAGAAATTACCCAGAGTGGAGGTTAGCGTAACTCCGAATAGCCATTCGTTATTGGCGGGAAAATCTTAGAGCAGGAAATTCTAAGTACAGAGAGAGCTTCAAATAAGGTCAGTGGGATATTTGTTCGGTCTTTGTGGAATGAGACTGCATTTTAATTGTAAGTCGTATGTATACTTTATTATTAGTAGAATCGTAGTACGAATAATTACTTTGTTTTGTTAATATGTTTGCATATTTTGAAGAAATGAGTTGATATTTGTAAAGAATTATATAGCTTGCTAGCCGTCGTAAGAGTTTTGTAATTCGCTATGTGGGTATTTTCTAGTAGACTAACACATGTGTTCATATGATTATAGATTTTGCCATTGTTGAATATTTGTGTAATGTACAGACATGCGTCTGATTGTTTTTTGTCAGATTGTAGTACGATGAGATTAAATATATATGTGTATATACTGACGTGATGCAATGTATTGATGTCTGTATAACAATTCGCTGATACCGTGTTATTACGCCATTGTTTACCCTGCAAGAAGTGTGTGGGAATTTCGACGTGTATGCATGCGTGACCGAAACCGTGATAGCTTATCTGATGATTAATTGTCGATATAGTGTGAGGTGAGGTTCGATAAAACATGTTAACGCCTTGTGGTTTTTCACAGGAAGCTTTGAGGGACAGACCAGTTACAGGTTGGTCCCGTAGTCTCAGATAGAGAGACGGAGGAAAGGAGAAGAAAGAAGAGAAGAAAAGTGAAGTTGAAGTCTGGGAGCGAAATTGGAGGAGGAGATAGTAGAGGAGGAAAGGAGAAGAAAGGAGAAGATGAAGTCTGGGAGCGAAATTGGAGGAGGAGATAGCAGAGAGGGAAACGGAGACAAAGGAGGAGTTAGAAGAACGGAAAGAAGGAAGGAATTAGCGGGAAAGAAAGAGATGAGTAAATGCAAGGACAGGGGGAAAATCGAACTCACACTGTAAATCACGGGATGAATTAGGCTGTCACTTGGTCGCGGGAAAGACGAGTGATTGGAAGTTATCGTTTTAATTTATCGAATTTATTAAATTGTTATTGATTGAATTTTCATCTTCATGTTCTCTATAATTTAACCGTCGGCATTGCTGACTGGGGGCTCAGAGCTGTAAATCTACCTCGTCACTAATTTAACTTTCTAACCTCACGAGCCAGGGTGGAACTTTCAATTTAATTTGCTTAAATTATATTGGAAGAACCCCACCCCAATACGTGCAAACATCACAGAGAGAGATAACTCCTTTTGAATTTTATTAAAAGATTTCCATGATAATTGACAGTAAACGCATGCATTTTTTATTTGCAATACTTCCAGGCCACAATATTTTTGTGAAATATATATCTAACTGTTTACGTGGCCAGTGCTAATAAAAAAGCAGAGCATTTTAACTCAAAATAAGGGAATACGAATCAATTTCATGCGCAGATTAAAGAAGACCAAAATAAAGGGGGGGGGGGGAAGCTCTCTCCGCAAAATGATGAGATGAATATACTGCTACATATAGTCAGGCAAACCAAGGAAAATGTGAAGGTTAACACATTATGCAGACAGAATACTAACTAAATACAAAAGGTTCTGAAACAAAAACAGACCAATGTTTAACTGCAATTGTTAAGTAATCGGTAAATTTGATTACCTGTGCTACCTTTGCGTGTAATAGAGGAAGAAATATGGGAATCTGCCAGGATTCTGCCAAGAAAAGAGAAAAAATGCTTAAAGAGTTATCTTGAAAAAAAATGAACCTTCCACAATAACTAAATAGTTTGTATGGCTTTTTACTATGTATATTATTTTGCCATTTTTGACTTTTTTCCCAAGTAAATTAATTAAAAAATCCTGACTATAAGCAATGTCTTCTCATGGAAGTACAATTTCAAGATTAATACTTTTTTCCTAATAAATCGTTCCTAATAATTAATTTACTCATTATATATATATATATATATATATATATATATAGAGAGAGAGAGAGAGAGAGAGAGAGACCATGTACAGGTGTCAACGTTGTTTCTCTTTACAATGTAGAACTCACTTGTTTTTAACATTTATAAGAAATTAATGATGCTGGTCAGCGAGCTTTCCTCATGCAGTGTGAGAAAATTCCAATTTTCTGTAATAAAAGATTTGACTGCTTAACGCATAATTCTATCAAATACTTGTCGATAATTTTGTTTCATATGAATTCTTTATTAGTTCATTGTTAATCTATTAAATAATTATTTATTGTTAGAGATTGATGCATTGTTATCCTGCGATGGAGAGGTGGTGTCTTCATTTGTTTCTACGATTAGCAACGTGCCCATTTCCTGATTCTTGTTTCCATTCCTGGCTCACCGGATGGATTTCTTAAAATATATACCTCCTTTGCCAATACGTCTTTAGCTTTTCGCATGACCGGAGGTAAGTCTGTATTCCCCTTAAGATCTTTCCCCAAATTGCTGCTTATCTGTCCTCAAAGAAAGTAAACTTCACTTTTATTGGTTTGGGTCCTTGGTTGTAGCGGCGACGTCTCTGAACATGTACAAAGCATGTTTCAACATATTCGGACTCTAAATGGATCCTTTTCTTTGAAGTTGTTCTATTTTGTCTGATGGTATTGCTTGGTTTCTCTCTGCCTGCTTTTATATCTTTCTCCATAGGCCTCTAGCACATATATCTGCTTTCTCTCTAGTTCGCTAATGGTTTCTAAATGGGCCTCTAACATGGATGTCCGCTTTCTCTCTAGCTTCCTAACGGTTTCTATGGGCCCCGAGTGGCTGAGTTGTCTAAAGCGCTCACCGTTACGGATAAATGCCATCTCACCCCTGTCTGCGTAGGATAGTCTCGAGTTCGGCCAGTGTGTGTATGTAAAAAAACTTGCAAGTAGCTTCTTGTGGGTTGTTGGGTTGGTTCTTTCCGGGGTTTTCCCGGGTTCATCCTTCACGATTTATACTGACCGCCATGTACAGCCAACCTTCTGCTGAAAAAATGGCGTTAAACCCTACAACAACAACAACACCAACAACAACGACGGTTTCTAAATTGACTTCTAACACATATGTTTGCTTTATCTCTTGGTCACTAATAATTTCTAAATGGACCTCCAACACAGATGTTCGCTTTCTCTCTAGCTTGTTAATGGATTGAAAACGAAACTGCACGTTTGTTTCGACTTCATTCATTCTTTTTTTTCTTCAAGTCATCATTATCAGAAGAATTATTAACTTTAACATCCTCTAGCTCATGTTTTATTTCAGAAAATAGATGCTGAAAATTGGTGTCTATCCTATCCAACTTCCCAGTCAGTGATACTTTTAAATCATCATTTTGTTTGCTCCATCCTAACAAGCATTTCTCTAATTTCAGCAAGGATTTCTTTCAATACGGGATGCCTCCAATGTCTCGCTAACTGGAGACCCACTTGCCATGGTATGATCTGTAATGGTATGACCACGTCCACTGTTTTTGTGCGAGACTTAGGCGACTGACCTTTCTTTACATTGCCTCTGCCTGACATGACTGAAGTTTACTTGCATAAAATTTAAAACACAATCAACCATCAATCAGCTGATCGAGACCTGACCACGACGCCCCAAATATCTCGGCTAGCCAGCCCACAGTAAGATGGTATTATACTGAAATATCATCAATAATTATCTAGCAGTTTGATACATTTAGCGTGTCTCTATCCTTTCAGACTGCCTGTCTCATCCTTTTCGAACCGATGACATTGGCTCAAGAAAACAGTAGAGCAGCAAGAGCAGATCACCGCCTTCGCAGGCAAAGCTCACTTTTGAAAACTTAAGTCGGTTTAGTCATGCTACACAAGTGAGGCTAGAGGCATATATTAGGAGAGATAAAATGCATACAACTCTTGCAATCAAAAGGTCCACGGGATGTTTACATTTATTTCCAAGCACAGTTATCGAGAACTTAACATATCTATGCATGCCGAAAATCAGGTCATTAACTAGTACACCAATAAGGTCAGTGTCGGATTACCAAATAGGCAGAGTAGGCACGGGCCTAGGGGCCCCGCGACAACGGATCAAAATAATATTAATAAAACCACAGGAGTCTGACGTTTTAGCAATAAAGTACGGCGAAATCTCTTACCACATGAAATCACCTTATCAGTAATATAAATGAACACAATGGAGTGCAACGGTGACCACAACCCTCCGCTCGATTCGACTTTTCTCACGCGTCTTTTATCGCATCAAAATTGCAAGGAGAGTAAAAAAAAAATACACATATACATTCAAAAGACAGTGACGTACCAACGTATAACTCTCGGACGACCATGTCATTAATCCAATCTGGCGAATTAACCTTTATTATCACCATTGCAGTCACAAACCCTTTCTTGTAGAATCCACCAGACGGAAGTAGCACGTTCTATCAGTTTCTACCCTGCATTAAATATGCGTTAGGGTCTAATAATCGTAACGAACACGGCGCAGAATCTGTGTTAATTTTAATGCTAATATTTTCTTCTCCACTATTATTTTCTGTTATGAAAAAATATCAGTACAAATAACAGATAATCTTACCAGGTGGCAACCTCTAGAAAATCGATGAAACACATTTCTTTTATTCTACCGGTTCCAGCATCCGTCTGTAATATTTGAAGTGCGATGACGTCATCAACCGTTATTTCTACTATCCGAACTTTAGCTATATATTTCTGTTCTGCCGATTTATAAAAAATTATAAAATGATACAATCTGAAAGAAAAAGCAAGCTAAACATTTTATCTTGTGAAATTACTTTCATCACGTTATTCAGCTCGCGGTAGAATAGGCTACTTCCGTCTGGCGGATTCTGTATGAAAGGGTTAATACTTCTTAGGAGATAATTTGGGAGAGGGGCCCTAAGATTTAGACTGCCTAAGGGCCTAAGGGCCTTCACGTGGTTTAATCTGGCACTGAATAAGATATATGAATTCGCAATGCCCAAGGTACTTGTACATGCAAGGATATGTTTAGGGGACCTGAGGCGGCGTATCCCATTCATTATATAGCATGAAGTTAGACCTTTACACACCAGCCAACTCCCGCCTCATCCATCACCCCAACCCCAGGATGAATTCGAGCAGTTGTTGTTCCTTTTCATTTAAAGCCATTTCTCAGCGAAAGATAGGCTAAACATGGCGGTCAGTTTCACTGGTAGAGGAGGTACCCGGGTAAAACCCTGGTAAGAACCACCAACCCACGGAAAGCCACTAGTATCTTTCTCACATACACACATTGGCCAGCTCGAAATGTACTTTCACTATGCTATATGGACTCGATTAGTCAAACCTTATTGCTTTTTTTTTCTCGAGGGATGGGATTCAAGGATATTGATATCGACATACTGGCAGGTCTAATATGGCAAAATATTTTCAAACTTGTCCTTTATTTTCAGCTAAGCAACAAACTATTTTATTCCTAAACTATGCCCAACCTTTTGTTCATATATGTTATGACTATAGTTGGAAAACAATGGATATCTCTTAAGCCCAATTTACCCAAAGTTTTTCAGTTAATTTATATTATAGACCAACAAGTAGTCAGAGAAAAAAAGCGGAGACCTACTTGTTGGTCTAGTATCTATAAGTGTTATTGCTGGTTAAGAAATTCATCAAAACCGTATTACAAACCTACCTCATTAAAACTTTACACGATATTTAGTTCTTCCTCTTCATCCCTCAGTCGTCCACTCATTGCAAATACATCATGACTTCCTCTATCTGTATCCACGGGGGCAGCAGCAGGGGGGGCGAATCGGACAACTTTTTCAGACAAAATTTGATTAAGGTTTTAAAACGACAAATAGAGCCTTCCTTCGAAATCTCACTTTTCAAACAAAAAAAAATAAAGTCTCCGTTTGGCAAATGGAGACTTAGCGTTTTTTGCTCGAAAACGCTGTATTTCGCGACAACATCTCGTTGGTGTTTTCCCGTGATAATCATCGGGCGTCCCGCGTCGATGTCATTTCCCCCCCTGCTGCTAAGTAGTTATTTACAACTAACCGAATATTTGGTCAAGTCCGATACGATATCGTGAGGGGGGGGGGGCGAATCGGACATTTTGTCCAATCGTTATTTTGCTTAATTATTACTTTCTGCACTCAGCGGATCCGGTGTAGTCAGCGCCTGGTAAAAAAAAAACGACGACGGTCCATCCTACACGACGGTGACGTCATTTGGTTTAATTAATACGTTCTGCACTCAGCGATCCCCAGCGTCGTCAGCGTCCGGTAAACACAGCGACGACCGCGTCGATGTCATTCCCCCCCTGCTGCTAAGTGGTTATTTACAACTAACCGAATATTTGGTCAAGTCCGATACGATATCGTGTCCGAGGATCATGTAAATTTATCGTTACAAATCCATGTGGGGTCGACTGAGCATGACTAAAAAAGTTTCGAAAACCATTAAAGTCCATGTCACCGCCGCACCATGTCTGCCAAATATTTCGTAGCGTGTGTGTATCAACGCCGTTGAATGCAGCAAGAATATTACAGTTGTCTCTGATTGCTTTTGGAATCTGAGTGTATCGTTGAGTGACATATATCACGTCGGTGTTTTTATGCCTGCCTCTGGAAAATATCCTAGCTGGGTTTTTTTGATTGTCTAACATAACATCATCGTACACGACTAGATTGTTAACGTCGCCATCAATATCATCAATACCCGGTGCATCATTGATATCTGTAATAAACTCAATAACATTTTTTTCAGCGATCGCTGATGCATTCTCGTTAAAATCTTTCAACACCTCGTAGCATCGTTGATCATCCACGCTAGGGGCGATTAAATACAACTTATCCCACTTCATCCATCTCATTATTAAATTGAGTAACAATTGCGTCTTGCCGGATCCAGATGGTCCGATGATAATCATCCGGATCGAGTTTGGTAACGCTGCAACATGCTTAACTGGTTCTCTCGTTTTAGTTGCCGAAAAATCAATTATATCCATATATCTATACATAAATTATGGATCTATATTGTGTGAAGTGTAGAGTGCGTACTGGCACAAATGATATGACAACCGTTATAACAAGAAATAACAGATCGGCGCTTACTGGTAAGTGTGTACAATGCGGTACAAAGAAATTTAGGTTTATTTCTGCTAGACCCGGAGACGTTTTAAAAAAAAGCGAGGAGGTGATATTGCAGCCAAGTTATCAAAACTCCCCGGAACACCGTGGGCAAAGTATCCAGGAGAAAAGCACCTCCCAGGATATAACTACTGTGGCCCCGGAACACGATTAGATATCAGACTCGATGATCAAAATCAGCCGCGACCCGGTGAGTATCCAATAAACGCTATCGACGAAGCATGTCGGATACATGATATAGCTTATCGTAGCGGTAATCTGCAACAGCGTCATATCGCGGATGTAAAATTAATTCACGCGTTAAATGCTATTCCTGATAAATCCGTCAAAGAAAAATTGGCCTCATGGTTGGTAAAATCGGCTATGAAAGGTAAATTAATGATTGGAAGCGGAGCTTCTCGCGCTGGTAATTGAATACGCTAGCGTTTATAATAACAACATGGAATCCATCTATTATTCTCCGAGAGGATACTGGAAGGGGAAGGCCGCAATTGGTAAACTCGCAAGCGCTGCAAAGGTAACAAAGGCCGTTGCGGCTAATTGGTTATCCAAACAGGCTATATGGCAAATCTATCTACCGTTGGTCTCCACGCATTTTTCCTTGCTGCAACATGAGCCGCAACCGATGGAATCGTAAAACAATTTGTTAGCAGTTGTTCATCATACTCTTCAAATTCCATGGCGGTTTTTTTCATCTTGTTGTGAAACGCTTCAGTGCGATATAATTCACCGTTTGGTCTTACAAACTGATCAAAGGTATCCATGTCGTTTTCAGCGCTGCGAAGTAACCACACTGATACAGGGTCGTTTTTACACAAGCAGGCAATAGCATCAAATAGTTTCCTCTCTGCGAGAAAACCATCCTTGGAGAATTGTTCTCCCAGGAATTCTTCGGGTATATACTTTACTGTTCTATCCCGTGGAAATATTGTGATCGCGGGCGTCCACGCGTGTTCGTTATGATCAATAATTTTGATTGGGGTTCCCTTTGATTTATATTTTGATTCGTATAATACTTCACCGGTTATCGTTGTAACGGTTATTGGAAATCTCAGCGATGTTTCTAATTTCGCTATGTCGCTGATGGTTGCTCCTCGCTCGCGCACTGTCTTCTCCCATTGGTTTATTTTACTACGTCGTAAATCAGTCACGCATTTGTAAAATGCTCTATTACTCGTTCCGCTACACAATTTATCCCCGTTGACTGTTTCATCGGCGCTAGTTTTCCGATATCAGGTTTCTTATTTAACGGGTATATTCCATAGACAACTGCTGTTTCAGGATACGCTCGTTCATAGTATGGTCTGTCAATTCCGGTTAACAACCCTGGCTTGGAGTCGCGGCTAACAATGACTGTTTTCTTATCGCTGAGAACCGGTTCAAATTTATCACGTATGATCCAATTACCTGATTCCACCCGGACAATGAATTTTACTCTGAAGAAATACCTTTTACCGTCAAGTTGTGATATTATCATTGCTGCGCGGTTGTCGTTCATGGTTGCATCAACAACACCATCAATTCGAAATGTTGACCAACTATGAGATGCACCATCACGCTTGAATTCATTAATACAATCGCGTATTTTATTCAACAGGGTTCTATCGTTTATTAACGCTTTTGGTGCGTCCTTGAGGACTCTATCGAGATTAAACCTAATATTTTTCCAGGGCTTAATTGCTGCTAATCTCTCGAACTCATCCATATAATTAAAACAAGTATTTAAATGAAAGAATATAGTATAATGAATAAATGCAAATGGTTGATGATTGGGTCGATAACCCCGTGCAATAAATCATGTAGAGGTGAATTCTGCGGGTATCATTTACAAAGCGTTCGTAATGGTTCTCTTGGCCCCCTCCCGTGCTTGGTTTGCCACGTTGGTGTAAGAGGAAAATCGCAGTTGTGTATCAATTGTGGCGGAAAGCGATACAGGGAACTAAAACGTTATTATGATAAACGAATAAAAAATGCCGTCATTGACCCCACCGCAGACTTCGTCATCAAAACCCCCCAAGACTATGTTGCAAGGTTTATAATTAAACCAAATAATGAATTAGACAAGTAGTATTATTATACAAATGAACCAAGAATTTCAGCCGCATCCCGTGCTCGTTAATTACGAGGCATCTCGCGACGGTGTTGTTAGAAGTTGTAGACTGAAGAAGCCGGTTGGATGGAAAAATAATCAGGGGTATTTGATGTTTGGTGCCGGAAAGAAGAAGTATTATGTTCATAGGATGGTATTTGAAGCATTTAACGGACTGATCAACGACGGTCTCGTTATTGATCACATTGATGGATATCCTCAAAATAACAGACTGTGTAATCTAAGAGCTGTTACACCGAGTCAAAATTCCAAATTTGGAAAAACAAGAGGGATGAGAAAGGCAAAACCCGTAAAGTCATTTGATACAATAACGCACGAAGAAAAAATATTTCGCTCTATGAATGTGGCTGGTAAATACTTCGATATTTGTAGTAAATCAGTTCGAGATGTTGCAGAGAATATAACTAAAACAGCGATCTCAAAAAAGACGGGTCACAGAATTCGATTTTCATATATAACATCAAAGGGAGATAACTCGTTTTGTGATAGCGTCGCATGACAAGAGTTACGTCCCTTGAAGTCCAATTAATGTTGCGATTAATTAATCATTTTACGATGAAAACTAATGAAATACACGCTGTTATCTAACAGCTGTATTCTTTTTTTTAGTGTTTTATTTGAGTATTTGGTTGGGTTATTCACTGCCGTTGAAACAATACGAAAAAAACTCGGGCAGCTTTATGAAAAACGCCGCGAGATCTCTAGTAAGATTAAAAACATTAGGAGGATTATAGACGAAACCCCAGCTTGAAGTTACCTGTGCCCACGTCGCGTGACGAAGTCGGCATACCAATGTAACATTATATACATGTGATGTACAATGCCACCATGGAAAGACCCGGCGGAAAATTTTATTTGAAATTGCGGATCAATTTACAATAATGGTAGGTGAATCACTTACTACTCGGCTAGCCAGAGAGCGGCTTGCAGCGCTTAGAAAGTTTATACCGTTACGAGACAGAGTGAGAGAGAAACTTCAAACGCGACAACAAATGCAAACTGATTTTGCTGTTGGAAGTGAACAGTTATTTGCCCCGGTAACTAAAGCGACCAAAGATGTTACAGCGGCAACTGTACCCGTTCTCGATGCGCTTGAAAAGATAGCGGCAGAGACAAAACAAACAAAAAAGTCTTTAGAAACACTCCCTGCAAAAATAGCGGCTGCTACAACACGGAGGCCACCACCACTCGCTATAACCGAACCACAAGAACCTTATGTTACAATGGCCGACGAAGAAGAACTAGGCGCCACCGCAAGAGAACCAGAAGAAGAAATACCCGAAGAAATACCCGAAGAAACACCGAAAGAAAAAAAGAAAGAGGGAAATATACCCCGTAATGTTCTTAAAAAGTCCGCAATAGATCAAATTAGAGACATCGACGACGATGAAGAATTAATTAATTTTTTTGTTACAACATCAACTAAGAGCCTTCGAGATGAGTATATCAATGAAGGTTACAAGAAAAAAATAACCTCGACGGAGAACTGGGCAAGAATAGTGTATTTAGCGAGTAAACATAGAGACGCATTACCACATCGTGGTGATCCCGATTACGATGAATTCCTTGAGAAAGTTAAAAGTAGAACACCAAAAAAGGGAAAAGGATACTCTGTTGGTAAAGAATCCTACGGCGTTACCTGTCCTGGTAGTGTTCTCAGTGATATATCACGGCTGGAAGTACTAATCGGAGGAAAACGAGCTGGAAATAACTCTACGGAAATAATCAATGAGGCCGCTGATATTTGCAAGCGGTTATTTGCAGGCGGTATCATGGACATTAATGCATATCGAACGCTCATAGACGAACTTGTGGATGATTAAAATTATCGTTTTTGTTAATTTTTGACTGTTTTTTGCCATTTTTTGAGGGTAAAAACCCCAGGAAATCATTTAGAGAAAATCGATGTTTTTCTGAAAAATCGAGAAAAAAACGACTATAGGCAACCAAAAATGACTAAAAATCAAGAAAAAACCAGAAAAAAACCAGATTTTTATCGAGGGCAAAAACCCAAGGAAATTTTGATAAAATTTATTCCGGTTTTCCACACGGCGGTGGGAAGGGGGTCAATCACTGGTGATCACAATCACTAATTGGAAAACTGGTGTTTTTAATAAGGATGATCATACACTACAACCACGATAAACCAGTACTCGTCTACGTGGTAAACTCGCGATTGCCTGTTTACCGCGCGTACTATGGAGATGGTCTCGGTAGCACCATTGCGGGGTTATTTACAAGAATGGCTCCAAAAGTAGCGCCGTTAGCCAAACAATTAGGAATGAAGGCTATTGATGTTATTCGTGATAAGGGTATCGATGTTGCCAGAAAGGCGCTTTCAGCCGCGCGGGACAAACTAATGTCGTTGGTGAAATCCAGGAGAAAAAAACAGATGCCATCAACGACAGTGATGCCTGCGAATGTCAGTAAAGTAATAAATAACGCCGTGGAAGAAAAACTAGAGTCGTTGGCGGCGACGAATCCGTCGTTGGCGACATCGCCATCCACCGATGCGGCAACCAACGCGCTCATGAACGCGATAGCGGGGAGTGGTCTACGACGAAAACGACGTTGATGGATTTCAATTGAAAACACCGACATGAATAATAATAGAAATGTTTGCGCGAACCGCTGATCCCGCGTTTGATATGGATACCCCAGTGCGCAGGGATGATTCTGTCCGTGATTATCAATATTATTCTTATTATGCAGCGCAACCTGACCTACGATCGCGAATTGAACTTCAAGTCCAAGATACCAGTAAATATTTTTTGCCGTGTGAAGCGTTTATCGAAATCGAGGGAGAACTCGTGACAAATGCTGCCGATAATGCACCATACGCAGATGACCCTCGTGTTCGAGTTGGTTTTGTCAACAACGGTATCATGGCGTTATTTGAGAGCGCCAGATATCTTATTGACGGGCGAGAAATTGAATCAATAGAACGCGAGGTTGATGTTGCAACGACGATAATTGGGTTAGCGAGGTATTCAGATGATTATACAAGATCGGCGGGCCCATCTATGATGTTCGCAAAGGACACCGCTAATAGCGCTGATCATCTTCAGTATATCAACGTGCTGACGGCAAGAGATACCGCAGTTGCTGATCAAGCTGAGGCAAATAACCCAGACCGCAGAGCAAGACCGGGCGCCGAGTTCAATATTATAAAAAGTCTTAACGGTAATTACAATATGGGATTCGCAACACGAATAGGAATGTTGCAAGGACCACGCCGAAAGTTTTCATGCGCGATTCCACTCCATCATATATTTGGATTCTGCAGAAATGTCAGAAAAGTTATCTATGGGGCTAAGCATACAATCGCGCTAACGCGAAGGGGCGATGATAACAATGCAATATGGCATGCTGCTGGCGTCGCTGCCGGTAAAGTCGTTTTAACTAAAATGGCATTGTGGATGCCGGTGTTGACTCCATCAGTTACCACGGAAGCACGATTGTTAGCATTTATGGAACAGGGAGGAAAATCGTTGTTGAGTTGGCTAGCGGTAACAACTGATGCTAAAGAGGATAACGTCGCCGATACGTTTACATGGCACCTGGCATCAAAACAGGGTGTTTCAGCCCCGCGTCATATATTCATAGCGCTGCAGAATAGGGAACGATTGGGTAATCAAGAACACAGCCATATGATATTTGATCAATTAGGAGTCAGGGATGTTTCGCTGAGAATAAACGGACAACAGGAACCATCCGAGGATATACAGCTTAATTACGGCGACAACCATGTCGCACGTGTGTATCATCGATTGCTGTCATATATGGGTCGTGATCAAAACGTCGACACTGGTCTGCAAATATCACAACTTGATTTTAAAAACCTGTATCCGATTTATTATTTTTCGCTGGAACATCTTGATTTAACGAGACAATCCGTCGTTGATATACACTTCAGAGCTCGTATAGCCCCGGGTGGTGTCGATTATAGAGCGGTTGCTGTCATTCTCAGCGATAAATCAATGCTGTTGGAAGGCGTTGGTGGACGAATGAGAATCGTTGATGCGCCAGTGGAAAACATGTAATTGAAAACATAAACGCGTTTACAATAAAATGTCGTATAGTGTCGTCAGCGTAGAGTTGACTGATGGTCAAGTCAAGAAATTACGATCAAAGTCGGCTAAACAATGTGGAACCACAATAACGCTGAAGCCGTCACAGATGGCAGGTGGTAATCATAAGATATCGTTGACGGCGCGTCAAATAAAACATTTCAATAATGCGATGAAGAATAAAAAGGGTGTTCAAATAGATTTTTCAGCCGCAGCGATTAAAAACATGGAAAAGACCGGTGGGATATTTCCGCTGTTAGCTGAGATTCCAGCGTTGATTGCCGCGGCGGCCCCAGCAGTGGCTAAGGCGGCTGCGTTAGGAGCCGTTGGTACCGCGGCGGGGATGGCATTAAAGAAGGCAACCGGGAAAGGCTACAAAAAAAACGACCCGTAGCCGGAAAGGGTCTAAGACTACCGGGAACCCCGTATTCATGGTACTCGGGGAAGGGTCTAAGACTACCGGGAACCGTTTATTAACTCAAGAGTCAATGACTCCAATGTCTAATTTTGATTTAATAGATGCCGCAAACGCGTTAGCGATAAAAAACTTCAGAGGTGTTTTCATGAGGGATCAATTACCGACAAAACCAAGGAATATTGAAACCGGTATAATTAACCTCGATAAATCCTCCGGAGCGGGAACTCATTGGGTTGCATACGCAATTGATCCGCGTGCGATCGTCTATTTTGATTCATACGGGTTAGCCCCGCCAAACGAGTTCATGCGGTATATCCGGGCGTGTTCAGCCCGGGCGTGTTCAGCCCGGGTTTTTTATTCCACGCTGCCAACACAACAATTAAGTGACCCACCGATATGCGGTCGTGAGGTATTGAACGTACTTGCGGCGATTTCATCATCGCGGAAACCACCTCATGTGGTTGTAAACGAATACACTAGTGGGGTCGTAGAGGCCCGGCGGGTTAATTAGAAACGCTGTTTTTTTTTTACAATAATAATGATTGATATTTGGGGACGACCGGTTTCGGCGCTGAAAAAGCCCACGGAAACGCTCGCCACCGATGACATAAAAAAACTAATCGAGGATGAAATCGCTGATACGTTAAATTTAACCAGTGTTGACCCGGGCGAAATAGTTGTATTTCAAGACCGCCAGGGTAAACTGAAATCCAGTAATGTGTCGCTGAATGACGTTTTAACACGAAATAATGATGCCTCCGAGGACACTATCGCGCTGTATACCGGCGACGGACGACTTAAATCAGGTGAATCCATCTTGACGATAAATGGAAAAATAAGTACACTTGACAACAATTATATATCCGTGTCGGATTCGTTAAAAAAATTGTATGATAGACTTAACGCGCAAGCAAATCAGTTCGAGGGGATACAAAAGTCTGTCACCGATGTACAACTCACTACTGCTAGTTTTTTTGGAACCCCGACGGTAACCGAACCGAATCTTGTAGAGATAAAAAATACTATTTCGGAGTTTACAACGCTGTCGGGCCAATTTTACACGTTACAAAAAAATTTTAACAGGGCTGATAACACCATTGATAAATTCTTTGGTAAAAAAAATACCAGACCGGAAGAAATTACAATAACTATAAATGATATCACTACGTATGGACAGGAAATAAGAATAATCAAAACTGATATATACGCGAATCTGCAGAAAATAGAAATAATCAAAGATAATATTGAAGCGAACAGAATGAGTATAGACGCGCATACACAGGAAATAAGAACAATCAAAAAGAGTGTAGACACGCATACACAGGAAATAGGAACAATCAAAGATAATGTTGCAGCGAACAAAAATAATATAGACGCGCATTCATTGCTCATAAAATTATTCAGCGCTAAAGTTGAAGCGAACAGAAGGAGTGTAGACACGCATACACAGGAAATAGGAACAATCAAAACTGATGTTACAGAGATTAAAGACAGACTACCTAGAATGACAGAGCAACTCGAAAAAATGAAAACACCTCATGGGAGCATCGGCAATAGCGTATACACGGTTCGACACGGATCATTCGATTGGACTCCTACGCATAATATAGTAAATATCACCGCAACTGTTAAGGGTATTTATCGATTGACATTGATTTCAGCGATGCAGTTTAATATATCATCGTCAAGTTCATCCGGGTTTAACAATACAATATCAACAATTATAGACAAGGGCGCAACTGAACCGTTTACAATTAAAGCCGTTGATAGCGGTCTATTTAGGATAAACATTACATGGTATGTGGAATTTGTAGCGGATCTAAGTAATTAAAAACACTAGCTCTTTTAAAATAAAAATGACCACCAAGGTAATTGAATCAGAGGTATCACCGACGTCACATCAATATCGATTCAATACCGTAAAAGAATTCTCCGCGAATTTGAAAACGCTTTCATAACAACACCTTGTAAAAATAAAAAAATACCGTCGAAAAATAACCGTCATCGACGCGGTCGTGTACTCGGTGTCGGGTATAGTAGCCGGTACCGGTGTTATTTTATCCACGGTGACCATGATAGCCCCGATCGCTGTTCCAATCGCTATCTCCGCGGCGACAACAATTGCTGGAGTCGCCAACGCAATCACTAGAAAGATATCATCGTGTGCTCAGAAAAAACTCAACGAGTATACAGTAAAACATCAAATAGTATCCGACGCGTACTCGAAATTATCCGGGTTGATCTCGTTGGCGATAGATAATTCGTTTATATCCGATGCTGAATTCTCCACGATGGTCCAGTTGTATGACTCCGCGATGTCAAAAATCGAGGATTTTTCAACTGGAAGCTGGAAACCACGTGGCTGAAACAACTTCAATGGGCTTAAAACAAGCAGGTTGTTAATATTAAACACTAGAAACGACAAATAACAATAATGTCGCTGAACCCCGAAGGGTTTCAATTGCTTCAACGGATCGCGGAGAACACCACTCCGGTACAAACAAGTATGATATCGATAACGTCAACGAAGCCAGAATTCAATGTAAACTTCCCTTCTCCGATTCCAGTAAAGGAAATAGCGCTGGCAAAATTGCGAATATATCACAGTTGGCCTAATATCCGAGCGGAAGCATTTAACGGACAACAACCTAATAACTCGCTGGTTTTGCATGGACAAATAAACCCGATGGGACCCCAGACTGGAATGAGGTTACAATACCAACTGGGTCATACCAAGTAGAACAAATCAATAAAGAATTTCAACGCAGGATAAAATCGATCACTGGAAAAGAATCAAAAATCGCTATTACGGTTCATGAACCGACGTTATCGTCGACGATTGAAATAAGCACACCGGGGTATATGGTTGATATTTATAACAGTTTAATAAGAACCATACTAGGTTGGCCCAAGAATCCACCTAATGAAATCCCCGCGTATTTGCACACGAATGCGCAATCGTATCATGAAATTATTACCAGTTATCAAGATGATTTGTCTATTATGAAAAGCACGTTATTACCCAGTAGGTTTTTATTTCATGACAGGAATACCATGCAATGGTTTTTTCCGTATAAGGAAACTCCTGAATCGCAAATCATATTAACAATTATTTTAAATGATATCAATAGTTTTTTTAGCGAGATTAATCGTAATTACCAATTGCAACTAGAACAACTACGGAAAACAAAAGCACGAAAACACGTTGAGATGTTAAATCAACTTATATCAGACATGGAATATATCAATGAACGATTAGTTAAAATAATATCCGATAACATCGATGGTAATAAACAAAAATTCCTAACCGAGTATAATATCACAGAAGCCGATTTACCCGATTTCAAGTTTCCAGGATACAACGCGCCAGAACTAAGAAAGTCTCTTAATGATTTTCTCGGTCCATCAACTATCCTCAAACACGATAACGGAGATGGTGGTAGGCATATTGCTCCATACAACGTAAATATCGCATCGGTGATAGCAATCAATCTAGTGTGTGATGTTATCGAAGGGAGTTACCAGGTAGATACCAAGCAATCAAATCAAGCTCAACAGGGGTATATCCTTTATTCATTTTCACCAACAGCCCCTCCCGGATTCTTAATCGTTGAGAGCCCGATTAATCCGGTCTATATGCGATGCCATAATCGGTTTTTAACGAGAATTAATTTTAGACTTACCGATCAGTCAAATAACCTAATTGATCTACAAGAGGAGGAGTTAGTGGTTACTCTGTTTGTAAAATCATTGTAAGCAGCAGGGGGGGGGGGAATGACATCGACGCGGTCGTCGCTGTGTTTACCGGACGCTGACGACGCTGGGGATCGCTGAGTGCAGAACGTATTAATTAAACCAAATGACGTCACCGTCGTGTAGGATGGACCGTCGTCGTTTTTTTTTTACCAGGCGCTGACTACACCGGATCCGCTGAGTGCAGAAAGTAATAATTAAGCAAAATAACGATTGGACAAAATGTCCGATTCGCCCCCCCCCCCCCCCTCACGATATCGTATCGGACTTGACCAAATATTCGGTTAGTTGTAAATAACTACTTAGCAGCAGGGGGGGAAATGACATCGACGCGGGACGCCCGATGATTACCACGGGAAAACACCAACGGGATGTTGTCGCGAAATACAGCGTTTTCGAGCAAAAAACGCTAAGTCTCCATTTGCCAAACGGAGACTTTATTTTTTTTTGTTTGAAAAGTGAGATTTCGAAGGAAGGCTCTATTTGTCGTTTTAAAACCTTAATCAAATTTTGTCTGAAAAAGTTGTCCGATTCGCCCCCCCCTGCTGCTGGGGCTCGTATCATTGCTTACAATTTACCTATCATACATGTAATATATAATAACTACAGGAGAGGAGACTTCACTCTTTTCTCGCGCGACCTATTTAAGAATAAACGCTGATATTTTAAGCTACATTTCGCGTAGCGTAATAAATTTAGTACCGATGTTTAGCTCAAGCAATCCACTGGGTATGCATATCCGAAATTGGCTTACTATCATATCTTTAAGGAATGCCAGACCATTTTCCCATGCTACTGCTCGACATGGCCATGATCGCGCCCGCTTAATATCCAAGTAAAATCCTGCTGAATGGAGTACTTTCCTCTCATTGGTTAAAAGAAAATAATGTCCTGCATTTATTTTATAATTTGATTTCAGTTGGACAATGAGAAGGCAGTATTCCATTCAGCGCGTTGTGCCCTCTGACTGGCGAAGCCAGAGACTGGATGAAATGCCCATGACAGCTTCTGTATGTTCCGTGAACTACTGAGGTACTAAAAAAAAAAAAAGACAGCAGGGTTAAGCAGCCAGTATTAGAGTTGTAATATATATATATATATATATATATATATATATATATATATATATATATATATATATATATATATATATATATATATATATATATGATTCGTGTTGAGATTAGATTATAGTGGAGACATTTAAAGCAATTTTGCAATTGATATGTTTATTTATAATGTGATTGAAAAATAATTATATCTGGCACCAAATACGTGCACATAAAATCCGACAGCAGATTTAGCAAAATGATGCGCACTGAGTTAAAGAACTGATATAAGGAAAATGATATTGTTCCTCTTCAGGAGAGAACCATAACATGCTTCTTAAAAGAGTAATCAACAAGAAATAACGAATGGAAATCACGAAGAAATGTGATTGACTTATCGAGCTATCATCATGGATGATCAATGTTTAGAAACTATTGCTAAATTGAACAGTGTTGTATCTGACACAAAGGATTTCACAGTATTTATTTTCACAACTATGAACGAGTTGTGATTACTCACTAAATGTGAATAGAGTATGGAATTTGTACAAGTCCGAAACAAATTTCATCCACAGCTTTGATATACATATGCATATTTAATTTGCATTGGTTGTTTGTTAGGATTTTTATTTTGCTTATTTTGATCATATGCTATAGAAAATTGTATTTTGAATTCGACTTTGTCCAAAATCAAGGTCACTTTCTATCTGACCTGAATAACACTGGACAACAAATTTTTACAAAAGTCATGTTACTGAAATAAAATTAGTCAATTCTTATCAATTTTTATGTGCTGAACACGAATATGACAGTCAAATTGCAAAATTGGCTCTAGTTTTTTTGTAATCTGCAAGAAATTAATGTTTACATAACGAAATGCATTCCAATAGTAAAAGGTCAACTGTAATAGCCTACCTATAAAAAATCAAGTCATTGACTACATCTTAGATTTCTTCGCCTGTCTCTTGTACAGCTGTTCGGGAGCATCTCTGAGGAGTGTCCAGCAGTAGTCAGCCAGCATTGTAGTGGACCATTTTCCCTGGTATCTTTGTTCCATTGTTGCGATATCTTGATGAAAACGTTCGCCGTGTTCATCACTAACAATACCACAGTTGCTAGGAAAGAAATCCAAATGGGAATGAAGGAAGTGAATCTTTAGAGACATATTGCAGCCAAGTTTCTTATACTTCATCAACATGTCTTCTACTAGTTCCTTATAGTTTTCTGCCCTAACATTTCCGAGGAAGTTTGTAGAAACTAGGCGAAAAGCATTCCATGCTTGTTTCGCGTCACCTTCCAGCAAGTTGTTGAACCGGTCATCTTTGAAAAGCTCTCGAATCTGAGGACCCACAAAAACTCCCTCTTTAATCTTTGCTTCGCTGAGTCGAGGGAATTTTTCATGCAGGTATCGGAATGCTGGCAAAGTCCGGTCAATGGCTTTCACGAAGTTCTTCATCAAACCTAGTTTGATGTGAAGGGGTGGTAGCAAGATTTTCTGAGCCTCAACCAGAGCTGGGTGTTGGATATTCTTCTCTCCAATGGCTACATTCTGCCTGTGAGTCCATTCCTTCCTCATGTAGTGCATTTCCCTTGCTCGGCTATCCCACTCGCATAAGAAACACATGTATTTTGTATATCCTTGCTGCAGTCCCATTAAAAGGGCAACTACCTTCAAATCACCACAGAGGTGCCAGCTGTACTTGTTATACTTAATGGAATTCAGTAGCTGCCTTAAGTTATCGTATGTCTCTTTCATGTGGACAGCATACGCTACTGGAATAGATGGAAGAATGTTTCCATTGTGCAAAAGCACAGCCTTGAGACTCAGTTTCGAAGAGTCCACAAATAGTCTCCATTCTTGTGGGTCATGAGTGATTTTTAAAGCATTCATGAGGCCCTCAATATCGGAACAGAATATCAGATTACTTTCCTTTCTGAAGAAAGGCTCCAATTGCTGGTGGCGCTTTCGATATGCAGTAATTGTGACATCTTCTTCTAGAAGATTCCATTGTTGGAGTCTTGATCCTAGCAATTCTGCCTTGTTCTTTGATAAGTCCAAATCACGAATCAGGTCATTTAGTTCTTCCTGTGTTATTCTGTGTGGGGTTGATGATGCACCACAGTGAAAATCTGGATCACTGCATGCTGATGGACCAGGAGAAGAACAGGTCGACTCACCTTTGTCTTCGTCAGATGAATCAAGAGAATATTCTGCTGGAGGTTCTGGAATAGGAAGTCCCTCACCATGTGGAACTGGTCTCAATGCAGACGGAATGTTTGGGTAGACTATTCTCGACTTCTTTCGCTTCGTTATTCCGCCGGAAAGAGGAGGAACCAAGCAGAAGTAACAGTCATTTAGGTGGTTGCTTGGCTCTCTCCACACCATTGGGACTGCAAACGGCATTGATGACCTTTTGCAATTCAACCACTGTGAAAGCTGTGTTGTACATGTAGCACAGCATATATGCGGAGCCCAAGGCTTGTCTTGGTCACCAACCTTGCATCCGAAGTAAAGATGATATGCCTTCTTCACTTGAGAATTGATACTTTTCTTCTGGTTGGCAAATGTCACTTCCCCACAAATATAGCAAAAATTGTCCGCGGTATTAACACACTTTCGAGGCATTACTGTTCTTTATTGTACGTAAATGGATAAAATAATAAGTTTTACGTAACAGTAGCTTGAACTGTCTCGCACAACGTCTAAAATATTTTAAATGCTGAACCTATCTGATTGGGCTTTATATAGTACACTGCTTACGTCAGCTTCAGCAGCCGCCTGGCATTAGTATAATAGGCCTACACATGTATAGTACACTGCTGACGTCAACTTACTTCAGCAGCCGCATGGCATTAGTATTGCATTGCATCAGAAAATGATGCAATCAACTGTGGATGATGTGAGCATGATGGTATTATGCAATGTTACATCATTATTCCGGATGTTGCTGCAGTCCTACTGGAGAAATTTACACAGTGAAACATAGAAAATGAGGTATATGAATATCTTCAAAACGAGAGCCAATACAAATTTTTCACGGTTATATTCGTGTTCGGCACACCAAAATACTACAGATTAGGGCCTTTTCAAGTCAGTAATGATTTCACTGTTGACCAGTGTAATTGATCTTGGTTTTGTACACAACATGTTTATCTCAATCTGAGTCCAGGACATTGGAAATTCCCAATGAAATGCCGGGTCTACATGCTGTTTAGTACATTTTATATTATAATTTTAAAAAAGACCTTCTAATTATAGCTAACATTTTATCTTGTAAACGTTTGGAACTTTCTAGAATGAATTTTCCATTAGGTAATAGTTTTTATTAGAAAATGTTAAGTGTGATTTGAGATCAAGTAGTGGACAATATAATCTTATTTTTCAAAGATAGTATTTATCCCTGCTGTAAGATCTAAGCAGAGTGAGTTGTATTATTGTTGTGTCCAGGCTTTCATCTGAGCTGGAATGTATTTATTCATTTAATTTTATTCAAGTTATTCTTCTCTGGAAATACAGATTGCTTACAAATACCACTCTTGGAACTAGAGTGTTTGATTTTATAGCCAAATTCAAATAAGGATATATTCTATGATTGTATAAATCCGGCTTTGGATTTATTTTAGAATACCGCAAAAGTTTGTTCAGAACCTTAATCATTAGGACTTTTATTCTAAGTTTTAGGATTATTTTGGATTTATTTTGCAGTACCGTAAATTCTTTTTTACAATTTTAAATTTGTATGATAGGGAAATACATTTTTGTTAAATTTTACAAAATATGTTGGTTTTCGCTCTTTTTCTGCTACTTAGTTTAAAACCGTAGAGTAATAATAATAAATACATATTATTTTCACTCAGATAGTGATAGTGAAAATTCACAAAACGGAAAATATTACTCGTGGTTACAGAGTATCTTCAGATCCTTCGCTTTGTCGTGTGATCAAAGAGCCTCCACGCATGGCCAGCCAATCCCAGTCTGTCAAACGATCATCAAGAGTCCCCATATTCACTGTAGACCAGTTGGTCCAGACGTTTGGGTTCCACACCACGAGAAAACCACAATCTTCCTCCGAGCTAACGCTATCAACAACATGTGTTGTATGAAAACCCACAATCATGCGACTCTGCATAAGAAATATCAGCCACACTCTCGCTACCAAATACAGACACATGGTCACATCTCCAAATCCAGATATCAGAATCCAACCCTAGACAGATCTACAGCTGAAGATTGCTCCAGTAAAATGGAGAGCTTCCAGACAAAACCTTTCGTTTTGTGACGTTACTATCTAACTCGTCTAGTAGTACCATATCTATGGTGCATTCTAAGGCCAGAGAGCTTAAGGTTATTGGGTTTTCTCAATGCAAGCGTTTGGCTCGTGGACCGAAATCAGTATTTTGAAATAATTCACTGGTAAAGTGGTACACGGAAGCGAAAAACGAGCACAAGTTTCTTCAGGTATTATGCATAAACATAAAGTATATATAATTCCTTGACTATATATCTATATCTATCTATCTATCTATCTATCTATCTATATATATATATATATATATATATATATATATATATATATATATATATATATATATATATATATATATATATATATATATAATACTTTCATTGGCATTCAAAGCGATTTTGCAATATATCGAAGTTGTCGATGGGAAGACTTTTGCTGATCATTGATGCCACACAGCAAATCTAGATATACGAAAAATACTGAGATTTTAGAAGCCACTTCACTGGCCAATTTTTCATGTCTTTTTGACGCGTTTGTCTTTCATGTTTGCTGGTTCTTTCGGATAAGTTTCAACAGGTTATCTCCTATTAATATATTCCTTTTTTGTGCTGTGCTCCATTCCTGCTTAAACTCTTCTTTTCCACGTGCTGATCCAGGATAAATAGATCTAACTTTGTCTTCAAACAATCCACATACTTGCACCATTTGTGAGTTATTTATTTTTGGCAGTAATTGAAAGCCAAAACATCGCTGAAAGTGATTGAGATTTGTCGAACTAAAATAATTTGAAAATTCTGCGTATGAAGATGATGATGTTGTAGAGTATCATAAAATAGATGTTGGCGGTACTAAAAGTCCATCTCTTGTTTTCATGTACTTTAGAAAGCAACCAAATATCTAAGTTAGGTCATACAACAGCAAGCCAATAAAACAATTTTCAACGTCTGAATCACTATTTTCTCATTATTACTAAGCTACCGATCTACAAATATTTTGTAAGGTCATTATGCAAGCACTGTCCTTTTATTTGGCATTTCCATAGCGATGAAATTTCTGACAAATTGGAAACATACAGTACAGGGCACTGAAATTGGTTTTTGATGATTCCAATAGCTCAAATAACTCTCTGTTAAAAATCAACCCTTCCTACTCAACACATCCATAGATAATATATATGACAACTTAAATATATACGATTCATCACAGGAAAACACCTAATTAATTGAGTAATCTGGTTGCATTCAGTTTCATTTAAACTGGAAGTTTATTTCAATGGTCACATTTTAACTTTTAGTACCCTCATTCTTCTGGCATATTACTTATACAATCTTAGCCATTAAGCGCATGCTATATACCGATTTCTTGTATTTTAATCTATCATTATCGTTGTCCATGCTTTTAACAATACAATTGTCCTATTTCTTACTTAAATTATTAAGTGTACTCCTTTCTATCATGTGTGGTCTGTGTTCATTTGTATTTTTTATTTAACCTGCTACGGACTAATGCCACCTGTTTCCTGTACCACGCTGAGGAGGAGAAAGGAGAAGAAATCAGATGCATGAACGTGTGTTCGCTGTATCCTTACTTGTGCAAATAACGTCACTTTCCCGCAGGGCACCAACAATTGCTGACGGAACACATCGACCTGGACAGCATTCGACAATACGATGGATTGCTCAAGTGCAAAATCTTGCCTCCCACGGACTTGCACCATCCAGTTTTACCTCACCATTGCCAAGGAAAACTGATGTTTCCCTTATGCCGTACTTGTGCCGAAACGTGCACCCATGACCGACCTTGTCAATACACCCAGGAAGAACGTGTCTTGACAGGATAGTGGGTCCGCGTAGACTTGTTTAAAACTTCGGACCTGGGATACTAACTGTTAGAAGTGTACGAAATTTACCACTTTCCCGAGAGAGAAAAATACCACAAGGGCGACGAGACTCAGAAAGGCATTTTCGCAGACTACGTGGATGCCTTTTTGAAACTGAAACAAGAAACCAACGACTATCCTTCCTGTTGTCAGACTCCCAGAGACCAAAAGAAATTCAAAGAGAAATACTGGGAGCAGGAAGGCATCACTTTAGACCACATCGAGAAAAACGAAGGCAGGCGATCGTTTGCCAAAGTGATGCTAAATTGTTTGTGGGGTAAAATGGCACAACGACCGTATTTACCCAAGACGGAGTATTTGACAGAACCTTCCCGCTACTTCCAGATGATTCACGACACAACCAAATACATGAAACACGTGGACTTCGTTCGTGAGGACTTGATCTTAGTCAAGTAGGAAGAAGAACTGGACTTTGTAGAAGCCGAAGAATTTGGAAATGTCATCATTGCAGCTTTCGTGACAGCCCATGCTCGCTTAAAATTGCACGAAGATTTAGAACTGTTAGGAGATCGCGTCCTGTACTTTGGCACGGACAACTGCATCTACATCGATCGTCTGGGTCAACGTCATCCTGGCATAGAAGGAGGTCGTTTAGGAGCCTGGACGAACGAACACATCGACGACAAGATTCTAAGTTTTGCTAGTGGCGGTCCTAAATATTACGGATACAAATACCGGGACAAACAAGGAGAAGTGCACACCGAGTGTAAAGTGAAAGGATTGACTCTCAATTATCGCGCCAGTCGAGTGGTGAACTTGGGGTATTGAAAGAAGCCTTGCAGTCTGGAGAGGATCGAAAGTTTAGAGTGACCACCGACGAACCACACAAGATTGTACGTTTACCCACACACCAAACTGTCAGTTGAACTTTGGAAAATGTATCAAATCGTGTACCAAAAGCGAGTGCGGCTTCCCAACCATTTCACTTAAACATAAGATCACGTCAATATTGGTCAGCATATAAAGAGGGACAAAGTCCAATACCGATAGTTCATTGTAACTACCAACGTCAATCGAGCTGACCAGATTCTAAGCAACGTGTGTGACGGATACAGAGAGAAACGTGAACTTTGTCCTATATTATTGTTTGTTACTTGTTTTGTTTTAGATATTTCCTTAAAAATGGATTATAATTTTAGTATGAAAAGTGTCATTCTTTTATGAAATGCATACACGTTGTATATAAAGTGAGGCTTTTTTGAAGGCATGAACTTTAATTTGTAAAAGTAGTTTACTAGAACCAAGAAATAAATAACATGTGAAGAGGTTTGCTCCATATCCAAATGTTTGTGTATTAAATGGATAGTGCTTAGACCAAAGCACAGGCCAGAGAGCCCATGTATATAATTGAAAAAAAGGTTTGTGCCCATAAAATAGACTTTTTTTTTTATTGGAGTCTATATTCCGTCTGTGAGTCTTTCTTTCGAACATCTTTGTCTCCTTTTCTGTGTGTTTGGATGTGTATTAGTTTGTTTCTACATGTCTATGTTTGTCCCTATCAACCCTTTGTCCCTACAAGCACATTTCACCCTATAAAAGGTTTTGACCCTATAAACCCATGATGTCACCAATGTTCAATTTTCATTGACCTCTAGGTGCCATTCCCATGTTAAATTCCCACTGACGTCAATTTTGATATACCAATTTTTAAAGTTAAAGACATACTGACGCTATGTTAAATTCCCCATTCACTCCATGTTACATTTCTTGTAAAATTCCCCTTGACGCCAAAGTGGCCCACGACCTTTTTGACTGGGATTACCATTGACGCTAAAGTGGCCCAATCCCTTGTCGCTATGTTCAATTCCCCATTCACTCCATGTTACATTTCCCATGTTAAATTCCTCTTGTCGCCAAAGTGGCCCACAACCTTTTTGACTGGGATTTCGATTGTCGCTAGAGTTACCCGTTAAATTCCCAATGCTAAATTCCTCTTGTCGAAATAGTGGCCCACGACCTTTTTGACTGCGATCTGTGCTCATACGTATTTGTATTTAATCTGCTGTTATCTTTGTCTATGCTTTTAACAATACAATTGTAATATTTTCTGCTTAAATTATTAAGTGTGCTCCTTTCTATCATTGTGATCTGTGTTCATACGTATTTGTATTTAATCTTTAAATCTGCTATTTTCTTTGTCTATGCTTTTAACAATACAACTGTCATATTTCTTACTTAAATTATTAAGTGTCCTCATTTATATGATGTGTTATCTGTTTTCAAACCTGTTATAAAAACACTTCGTACATTTTTATTTTACGTACTGTTGTATTGTCTTCTAATCCCATGTTACAGTTGCACTGTAATTTTTATATGTGTATTGTTTCATTTAAGTATATACAACCGTGGTACCTGTGTATAAATCTGTTGAATCATGTTATACTTACGTTACGTCATGTCGGTGAAATATATTTTACAGAGCTAGTGTTTTATGTATTACTACCCGGATCACCGGCGTTAACAAAATTTCCTGTATTTTATACCTGTCTGAATAGACCAGTTGAATTCAATTACATGTTGCATGCATTCAATGGTAAGTAGTGTTCGAGGTCTTATAAGCCAGTGTGATTATTCTTGCCAGAGTCAGAGTCATGTACTGACGTGCTTGTTCCAATAATAATCTCGTATATTCTTGTTTATGAATTAATTTAATGCGTGACGAAGTCAATTCATGTGTGTTCATGAGTAATGGTTGGTTCGAAGAACGGGACTGGTTTACTTTGTGTGAAGGGCCAAAGGGTCAGGAAAAACGGGTCTGCGAGACAAGATCGCTGTCAAGGGATCCTTTGGCAGGCTGGAAGGGGCGGACCACGTTAGACCGTTCCTTCTCTGTGGAATCGGAAATTTCTCGTGATTTTTTTTTGCCACGAGATGTATAGCATTATTACGTTTCACTTTTGAATCAGTCTAATTCAATACAAAGAATTTTGTTCAAATTTAATTGAATGTCACGATATGTATAAAAATCAATAATACACGTATCATAATTGTTGACGAGTCATATGTTAATTGTACATCCATCACACTAATTGATGAATTATGAATCGATCGTGCTTGTTTATAAATTTCATTAATTAATCATTGTTTAATCATATTGTGTCGATAGATCTGCATGTCACCATACTTATTAAAAGTCTATATATTAAATCATTTCTGGTGATAGCTCCATATGTTGATCCTATCTGTTCATATATGGGACATTTGTGTGTATTTGTTGAAATTCCATTCTTTGATAAGGTCCATTTATAAAAATAGCCTTGTTTCATATTCACTCTTGGGATTTAAGCGCCTGAGTAAGGTATCAGTCTCATTCATATGCATTACAAATAACCAGTCTTATTTCCGTTATTGCATTGAATGTTTTCGTTAGATCCAATCTCACCCTGTTTAAACCCTGTTACACATATAGCCGAGTACAGGCATATGATAAAAATGGAACCCAAGATAAATGATGATCAATACGAATTCATTCCCAAATACTTACAAATAAAATCTAGAACACGAAGTACGTAAGGCATGTTGGTAGCTTGGCTCAGCATACTAAGGAAGTGGAGTATTATAAAAATGCTGACTTGAGAAACCATATCTGAAAACACGGCAATCTTTAACCGTATAAGGTTCGACAATGCAGGACGAGAGATGGGCGTTACCTAGTAAATAATCATACACAACCAATATATCCATCTGCACCTTTAGTTGCCATCAGGACACCAATAAAAATCCCTGAGAACATAGAAATGCAAACAATATACATAGATGAAACGCTCGATGAGCTAGCCAAAGAAGAAGAAACCAGCAATTCTAACGAAAGTGACAAAAGCTTATTCACAGCTCACGAGGAAAGTAAATTAAAGGGCTGTGCAAATGCTATGGAAAGTGTCAGATAAAAAAAGAATTAAAGAAACTTGATGCTTAAATGTGTGAGAAACACAATGAAGCGCTTACAATGAGCACCAGCAGGGAGCAAGAACCAAATTAAAAGGCTGTATTACAGAAACAGATGCATAATCTGCACGTAACAAAAATCCAAGGCGCTGGACATTTAACGCAGAGAGAGAGAGAGAGAGAGAGAGAGAGAGAGAGAGAGAGAGAACTTGTTGGTCGGAAATATTTTTCCAGTAAAATGCATTGTTGATTTAGTATTTCTTTGACTCTCTCCCATACGTTTTTGAAAGGAGTTCAAATGCACCGATCATTGCATTAACGTATATACCTTCATTGCATTTTATTTTGTCCAAAGTCACAGAGGTACATTCAGTATTTCAAGCTGTATTTGGTTTTAAGATATTTGTGCGACGCAGTTTGTATGAATTGTATATGCTTAAATATCATCTCTTTTTATTTCTTATTTAATGCCATGCATTACACAGGCATGAGACTGTTTGCATTGCAGTCTCATTATTATAATTCGTTCGTGTATCTTTTTGGTATTTAACCTTGGTTCTCCTAGGCGTAGTTTCGTTTTCCCCTCTAGTCTTGTGATCAGCATGATTTCACGCCCTCATTTATAATACACTGTTCTTGCTATACTTGTCACCTCCTATTTATAAAAAAATCTCGACGTTCTCATGCTCTTTGGTGCTGCTGTAAATGTATTGGAATTTCACCATTTATTTTGATTGAATAATGGTTTCCTCTGGCTACAAGCAATTACAGGAATTGTCATGTCTCTTCTATTTCATAGGTGCATACATTTTTATTCTCGTTGTCTTCAAAGTCTTTTGAATTTTGCATACATCCTCCTGTTTGTCATACAGATTTAACTTTTGCTCCTAAAACAGGTCCGCAGTATCCTCTTCCTTCGCGTCTTTAAATTCGTAAACAACCGAATCTCATGACTTTATTTGCCTGTATTATTTGTCCGTGTTTCAATACTTCCCCGATGATGCTGGCTAGGTATCTAATTGCCATTATTGCTTAAAAAATAATTAAACTTTAAGGTTTTAATTTTGTAGTTCTATGGATATCATATAGGTCAGGGGTGCACAACCCATGGACAACATGCTAAATCCGGCCCGCGAATGTGTTCTGTCCGGCTCTTAGGGCAAATTAGAACAACACAGAAATCTGGCCTGTGAACAGTAATAATATTAAAGAAATTAATATTTGCGGCCCTCAAGTGGTCTTAGAAATTGTGTTTGAGGCCCTAGAGTGGTCTTAGAAAATGCAACCTGGCCCTTGCCGAAAAAGGTAATGCTCCCTTGATATAGGTTTTGTTAAACGTCAACCCATTTGCTGCTTACGTTTTGATTAAATAATTCCACATCCGACGACTGACTGTCCTATTTAACCTTGACACTACTAATGCTAAGAAGATATGCAATTTTTGATGTCTGTACTTGTCCCGTCAATCTTTAACATTCAAGATGTATAACTCTTCCCTCCTCATCAAACTTCATCGTTTCAGGCTTTATTTGCTTGAATATCTACGTAAAAACTTCCCATATGTCAATACTAACTTTGGGGCTTTACTCTCGGAGACATTACATATTTATAAAATGTATTTAGCACTGTCAGTATGTATTTGTATCCATCGTTATATCTCTGTCTGTCTGTCTGTCTCTCTCTCTCTGAAAAGTCAGCTAGGTTAGCCTTTTAAAACAATATGATGATGATATCCAGATGGTACTTTACACTTGACAAATTTTCTTTTGACGTGATTACAGGGCCAACAGAACATCCAGCCACATTTAGAACCTTTATTTTTAACATTGCTTCAATCCTTCAAAACGTACGAGTGATCCCGATCAATGTCAAAGTTTGCAACAAAACTCAGCATTAAACACAAATGTTCTGCATATTGAAAATAAAGAAAACGGTGACATCCTTTACAAGCCGTGCGTGCAGCTAGGTTTGAAACAGATTGCACACAGATTTGTTTTAAGTCTATTTGCATACATGACGTAATCTCTGCATGGAAGCAAATGCTAATTTGAGACTAAAATTTGCAAACAAGATTGAGGGTAAAAAAGGTTTTATTGTCTTCAAATTGATGAACAACACAAACGTACTCACGGCCCATTATATACAGATGAAAACAATTTTTGTCTAATCTCAGAAGTTTCTATCAATTTCAGTGAGAAAAATGATTCATACTGAAACAGAAAACTCTAAAACTGAATAATATTCAATTCCATGACTCAAGCCACTGTCATAAGGATAACATATCAATATAGTCAGCAAGAAAGTTCTTAACATTTTCAAAGATGAAGTTACCAAAGGGTCGTATGGTCTGCATAATAGTCTCTACTCTTTTAAAATGGATAAGCAAGAGAAAAAATGCCTATGAGGGAGTTAACACATGTAATTAAAAATGATATAAAAATTACAAAATGTACAAGGATAGTTTATTTAGCCAAACTGAAAATTGCCAGGAGAAGAACATAGCCTGATCTTACCACCATGAGATAAACATATCAAAATGAATACAGTAACATTGTCTATGTATCTGAATGATAAAACATTGTTTGTTTATTAATATTCAACTTTTGTCCAATGGCAATACCTACGGCAAAAGTGCATAGCATGGGTCGATCAAAATTATCGTCGAACGGATCCTCAAGTCTCATTAAACGTTTCTTCCGTTGATTATGGTGAGAGTGTCTTATGATATTTTCGTTGTTTATACAATGAAGCATAACATGGCATTCATTTTGTTTTTATCCATGCTTTACAAGACACCCTCAAAACACGTATTCTCTCTGAAATATTCGATTACACAGAAATAGCTTCGCATGAATGCCTGTATGATTATGATATTCCCAAATATCTAGCGCTAAATATAACTCAGTTATATAAGCTACTTTCGTTGTTTTTTTAATCATAGAGATTTTCAAACTCGTCAGTGAAGAACGATTATTGGTTCGTAGATAAACATTAGCAATTGTGATCATGTGTCTGACTTATCAAAGGTATCCATCAGAAGAATATTTTGTATTATATAGGTTATTCCTTACAGTGCTATACAATAGATGCACAAAATATTGTTTTACCTCGTTTAATAACGTGTGAGGTAAAAACCCATGAAAAACAAACAATATTTTCAACTGTGCTCCTGTTTTCCTTTTCTAAATCCTGCTTGTGTTTCGATAAAGACATCATAATTTTCTGCCCAGTCAGTCAGTCAATAATTAAGTATACGGGTGAATAATTTGCAAGACAAAACAAAATGCTTAATTCTTTACAGTGAAAACTAATGTTTATAATTTATGAAAGGCTTTAAGTGAAACACATAATTAAAGGTGGAAGAACATTGTTTTCTCTGTCGTAAAATATTTGACTAAGCATTCATGTTTTTAAAGACAACGTGATCTGAATCTCTAGGATATGTCCAGAATATTCTCGTATCATCTTCGCATGTTGCAGACAAACAACAATATTTAAATTTATGTGCAGATGGCAGTCATTTTAATCATACTAATTCTCATCGAATTCATCTAATATGCTCAATGTTACACACGCACGAACAATGCTCATGTTTTGATCGTAAAGCCTGATTACAGAGAAAGAAGCAAAACAGGCAGAGACAGACTGAGGCAATGCTGATAAATAGAGAGTACACAAAAGTATATAGAGAGAATGGCCAAAGCGACTAAGAGAAGATTTGAGATATCAGAGAGAGAGAGAGAGAGAGAGAGAGAGAGGGACTAGAAAGGTAGTGGTGTATGATAATTCATAACATTGTGACACTAAGAAAAACTATTAAAAAAATACCTCACCTGGGTGGAGCACTTGTGAAATATCATTGATGACTTTCGACTTGGGAAATAACGATTTCACAACTCGGTAAGGTTGCAAAACCAATGGTCATTTGCTTTCGTTATCTAGATGTTATATGTAGTCATAATGCTTGTTGCTAGCAACGTATTTACTTCGGGATATCACAGAATCCTCTGGTGACTATTCGTGCCACCAATCTCTGAGAATCGCATGTTTACGTTATTGTCATATACCGATTCTAAGAGCAGAAGAGAATCCACAGAAAACGGTACATAATTGTATTTCATTGCTCACATATTTGGATTGATTGAAAATCCACTTTCGAGACTAAGAAATTGGTACGTACCTATATTTCGCTGATCAGACATTTGGGCTGATTACTTCATTCATTATCGTATCAGTTAACAAAGTTTTGGGTGTTATTTTCATCTTACATCCCAGTCCTTCTGCATACATACATACATACATACATACATACAAGTTTGCATTCAACAATTTTGATTAGACGCTGATAATGTATCTTCTCCTGTGTCCTTTCTTGTCCACGAGTGCTTGATCAGAAAATATATTTCCTCCATTATTTTGTATTTGTTCCTCCTATCATAATCAATACTTAGGCATTGATTGACCACGTTTATATCTTTGAGTCTTTCGTCGTAGAATTCACATCTGAAAGTCCATCATCGTTCATCTTAACTTCTTCTTCCATGTAAATGCCTTTGCAACATCCCAGTTTGCGGCAGCATGCACAGTTTCCGGTAGCTCGCATGAAACATCTGTCATACGGTGCAAGAGAACGAAGACACTCTGGTAAAAATTTCCAGTTTCGCAGTTTCTTTGGCAAAAGACTCGGTTTCTTGGACTGAATCAGTTTGATAGCGAAAACAATATGAAATAATGCCGCAAATGGAACCATGACAGCCGCCAAAGCGATCCAGCTGATGCTTGAAAGCGCAAAGCACACACCTGGCAGCACGAAGAACATCAGAACAAGGTAGGCTAAGGCAAACCATCTATACTTTGCTGTCTCTATTCCCAAAAATTTTGCCAAGTTGATAGGAGGTCTAAAAAACGGCAATGGATAAAACAAGGCAATCCCAGATATATTGAAGAAGAGATGACAAAATGCTACTTGTAGCGCATTTGCGACCTTGTCACTGTCTTGTGCTAAAGCCGCCAAGATTCCCGTGGTTGTGGTGCCAATATTAGATCCAAGAGTCAGAGGGTACATACGTTCCAGGCTGATCACACCCATTCCAACCAGTGGTGTCAAAGATGACGTAAATACTGAGCTTGATTGGACGAGAATAGTGAAACCTGCGCCAATGACGATGGCAAGATAACCAGTTAAGTAGCCGAAGAATTTCCCAGGAAAGCTGGCATTAACAAATTTTCTGATGACTACAGCCATTTGTCCTTTGAGAAGAGAGTGTAGTATTTTGACGATTCCAACAAGACAGCAACAAAGAATAGAAAGAGACAGGAGAAGAAGTATGGCTCCAATTGCTGTGTCACTCCACGAGTTGGATATGTCCTCAAAGAGGAACTCGCCTGAAATAAAAAATTATTTGTTTGTCAAGAATAGCATTGACCATTCAAGCTATTAAATTTCAAGTATAGATTTAAATTAATCTTTTGATGCATTGAGACTAAGAGCGGTCAATAAAGTAAACATATATTGTTGTGGTAATACTAATTTTACAAATAGACAGCAACAAGATCGACAAGGACTGATTTATTATAATACTGATGATGATGAGTGTGTGTTATTGTTGTTGGTGTTAACGATGTTGATGGTGAAAACCACAACAGTATTGATCGGAATACATCGTTACGGAAGATGAAATAAAATCGACTTGTATGCCCCCATCGAACGCATTACATTTTTTCTTGCACTCCTTCTGCTGAAACCACTCGGCTGTAATCGTTCCGTTGATTTCAACCAGTCTCGTCTGATTTAAGTAGTACTTGGTCTTGTCACAGCAATGCTTTATAATACTTCCTGTAGAATTCTCTTTCCCAAGAGCAATTTTCTCAATCACGTTCTTATCAATCTGTAAGGAGAGGAACGTATGAAGAATTTAGTCAGGCATGATTCACATCCATGTAAAGACAGGCAGATAAAATAACAATCAAAATATATGTGAACTGTGGACCTCTGGGTTAGACTTAAATCCATGTTCTTATCACATCTAAAACATATTTGCTATCGTATCATCACAATCATCGTCATCATCATCATCATACTGCATTTTGAAAATATTCACACCAAAACTATTTCAGAAAGCACCATCCTGGTTATGCCTGAAGTGAAAAGACTAGCTGCAAACTTTTACCATCCGTTAAATTCAACTATGCAGATCGAAAGTTTCAGATTAACAAAGCTGAAGATGAAAATCCCGATTCAGAAAATTACTATTGAACATACGTATTGTCAAGTAGGGGTTATAAAATAGGAAGAAGTAACCACTGAAGTTACGAAAGGATATTTTCAACTCGGAGGTATGGAAAGGGATATTTTTGACTCGGAGTTTTGGAAAGGGATATTTTTGACTCAGAGTTATGAAAGGATATGTTTGACTCTGAGTTATGGAAACGGATATATTTGGCTTGAAATTATGAAAACGAGAGTTTTAATTTATGCATAGTCAATCAAAGAAGACAATGATGGGGGATTAGGTAGGTATTACAGTAGTACTTGTAGAGTGGCATATGCATGTAAATCCTCTTTTCTTAAACATTATTTCAGCATAAAGCTATTAAAAAGGCAATTGAAAATTCTGGAGTAAAAATATAAAAAGATGATCATTTGAGGCATACATACGACATAAATGCCAAAGAAAAAGGCAATACGTATTTTACCTCGGATGTATAGCACACACCAGATCAAACACCTGCAACTGGAACGGACTATATTTTGGCCGGGGGGTGGGGTGGGGTATTAAATGCAGGAAAATATGTATCAGATATAATAACAACAATAATATTAATAAGAAGTTGAATAATAGTGATGATAATAATAATAATCATCATCATCATCATCATAAAAGATATAGATTTATATTCCTAACTCATTCTTTTTACTGATAGATGTTGCTTTGAGAACGACAAAAATAAAGGATAACTACTTCTCTAAAGTAAAGACTTAATCCTTACAATGACCGAGTCGTTACTTCAAAACAAACCGGCTGAAAACGAACTTGTTCGTTGTAAATAGGGTTGACTATTACTAACCTGTATAATCAGTGACGTAAATGGCTTTGTAATCTTCTGCAAGAAGTCTTGATCAGTGCCTTTTTCTTTATTCAAATCCATGCTGTCAACTGCGGCCTTGCTGAAGCGTTCTAAGTATCCTATAGTGTAATATTAATTAAAATGACAATTAAAAACTCATATTAACAATGTTAATGTCTCCAAATTGATATTTATATGGAATTCGAGATTTTCGTGGTTTACATAAAATACATTGGTTAAATCAGGTAACGTTTAATGTCTTGCAGTCATTGAAATCTTCAAATTGAAAACGTAATATTCCCAGTTTGATGGCAATTTGTGAGTCTATAGCAATAAATTAGTATCGGGCATACGACAAAACATTTAAATCACTCCACGTGGACGAGGGGTGGTGGAGTGATGTCGACTTTTAGAATGAATTTTCCGTTTCTGATCAATCTCTGGTACACAAAAGTGGAATATCCCATTAGAGTCATTTAAGATCCTCACGCTCTAAAGTTTAGTAAAATGCTCTAAACTATAATTTAAGGAGTAAAATATTCTTTTTTAAAAAATCATCGTTAAAGTCAGATGTTATTGTATGAACAATCGGTAAAATAATATTCATATTACTACAAAAAGTGATGTTCAAAAGTAGCGAGACTATCACATACATACTTTCATACACCCTCACACGCTCTCTCTCTCTCTCTCACACACACACACACACACACACACACACACATACACACACACACACACACACACACACATATATATATATATATATATATATATATATATATATATATATATATATATATATATATATATATATTTATCAGAAGCTTCTCATATTGTTTTCTATTAATATTTTTGAAAGCATGTTGCTGAGAAAAGACTTTATGGTTTTTGCAGTACTTCTAGTTGGCTATGATTTTTATTGTGGCAACAAACTGTTTAAAGTAAGCTAGAAAAGCATAGCAATACATAGATAAATGGAGGTTTTGGAGAGGGGAGGGGTGAATATATATCCTCTGTCTTTGTTGCATAAAACCGTTACCTGTTGCTATTTCTAGTGGCAGTAAGACGATGACTGTGAGCCAATTAAACATGTCGTGAACTGTTGCACCTGCAAATGCTCGCCTGAAGTCGTTTTTGTCAGTGATCTGTCCCAGCGAGACAATGGTATTGGTAACAGATGTTCCGATGTTAGAACCCATGATAATTGGGACGGCGACTGTCACGGTCAAAACTGAAGTATTTTAACAAAAGAAAAACTAATTTAGAATTATAAAATTACTTTGTCTGTCAATTAATGGCAACGACAAGTTCTAAAATGTGGATGGTCGTTTAAAGGAACGAAACTCACTAAAACAGAGGACAATATTATATGGAGTTTACTGCCCTTTTTATAGCGCGATATATATATATATATATATATATATATATATATATATATATATATATATATATATATATATATATATATATATATATATATATATATATATGACCGTTGTACGCCATTCTAAAGTGTGTTCCTTCCCTGATTGTTACAGAACAAGCATAACATGGTTTCATTCTCAAATGTTAGTCAATTAGATTGCACAAGTGTAGCTCAAGACGTACTTTAAGTTTAACATACTGAATACAGCCGATGCCATCTTGAACATATTAATCTTGTGTTGGCAAAGAGGTTAAATCGTCATAGACTGAACATGATCGACCCAATAATGTGCATGACGTTCACTTACTTTTCTCTGCCACCATGCTGACCACTATGGAAGTAGTAGTGGAGGAACTCTGCAGAAGAACAGTTGCTAGGACGCCAATCATCACCCCGGCAACAGGGTTAGCCAGAATTGTGTTGTCCCGGAATACTTCACCTGCCGCTTTACCTATCAAGATGGACGCAACACGATTAGATGACTATGTGTGGCGGTTTCTTCGTTCGATTGGGAAAGGCCTATTCTCACTTAAACCATGTTTGTGAAATTTTATTACTTGAAGACAAACACAGAACCAGTCGTCAAATTGAGGATATCTTTGTAAAACACAGACATAATTAATTAAAAAATATTTTTTTAAAATAACATTGTCTTTGACATTAAAACTTTGAGTGATTTCATCTTTATATCTGACACACTATTTCTAAGTAAATGACCTTTTACGTATATTCGTTATTTTGAGAAATACAAGTTATGTATTCTTAAAACGATAATTTATATTAGAAAAGTCCAAAACTATGAACCAGTTTACCTCCCAGCAGCTTGAAAGCGTCACCGAGAAAACCAAGGGAGCATATGAAGAGATAGAGAAGACCAAGCAGTAGGAGAAACTTCCCAATGTAATGCCACAAAACACGTTTGAACTTCCCACAAGTAGACAGTTCTGAAAGTATAATAACGTGCATGGTGGATGATAAAGCGAAGACAGTAACAGCAACATTCCGATACATTCGTACTTATTTCTTAAGGCCATGCTTTATTTTTGTCTTCATTACCATCTGTTATACAGGCCCTAATCTTTGTTTGCGTACGAGTAAGGAGAACAACATGTTCGCTTTCCAGATTTAACTCTATTTATCTCTGGCCGTTGTCAATGATCAAATGAATATAAATACTATAGATCTAAAATATTTTATAAATTAGTTCACAAAATCTGCAAAATGGATTCACCAGTATTGAAAATGTTGGTGTAAATTTCATATTAAGTCAAATGATCAAGGGGCTTCCATATATTTTTGCAGAAATTATTCTTAAATTTACAATGACGGTTTTGTGCTATTATGTGGTTGCCAGACTGCTGAAAAAATATAATAAATGTGAACACGTGTTACGGCTTACCGCTGAATGGCGTGAAATCGACTTCTAATTCCGGAAGTGCCCATGGATCCTCGCCTTCCTGAAGGTACGAAAAATAGATTAAATAAAAAACAAAAAAAAAAAAAAGAAAATAATTTAGCTTAGTAAATTTTGCTTCATTTTCCTTTTAATATATATATATATATATATATATATATATATATATATATATATATATATATATATATATATATATATATATATATATATTTCAACCAGCGCACTACGAATAACTTAATTTTGGTACAGCACTATCTATTCAAACCAGTCAGATTGTACACATGATACTGTAAGTTCTTTGTTTATTATATTTTCTTAAACTATTACTTAAATATTTGCATAATATTTAAAACAGCAATTAAATATATTAATTTTGTAACGAGGTGTAAGAAAAATGGCGGAAAAATAATTACGTCATTTCTTAGATTTTGTTTGCACGATTTCTAATGTCAAATGAAAAGCATTTACTTTTTAGCTTTCGCAGTTGTTCCCCTTTTAGCTGCTAAAACTGTAATATATCACGAGAACACGTGAAAATCTTGGAAATCCAGAAATTCTCACTGCGCTCTCGACACGTTTTCATGGGAAATGACAAAATTAAGTATATATACCTTTTTAACTTTTTAGCATCAAGGTTGAGACGCTTCCGTTTGTGATGATAATTGCAGCTTCGATATAATCGTTCTCAACCAGCACTTAGTCTTTTGTATCTCTTTTATGTTAAAATCCCCTTTCAATGATGTCGTGATTTAGCTCAATGTAGATAATTTTTGTTAATGATGTCTCCCTTTCCAAGTGACAGTTAAATCTGGTAGGTACTCCCTTTTTTAGGTTCCATACATTACTTATGCTTGTTACTTGTGTAGATTTTTGACACACATGTACACGTACGTTACACAACTAAACGTGTATTCAGTATCATGTACAACACTCGTGCATCGCATGTACAAGTAGTTTTGTTTTTGTTTTTGTTTCTTACACCGGAAACACGCACGTTTGACCTATTTGACTTATTTGAATAAAACATCGTCTGTATGAACTAAAACTATTTATATACGTCTTTTGGAGTTCATTAGCCTGTAAACTTTTTCATTTAAACCAGACTTGTAAGAGGGGTTATTTGAAAGTATAAATATATAAGTAGAGCATACGACAAGGATAACAGTTTAAACTTAAAGGATTATATAGTAAACTGCCATTGTGAATTGCATTAACAAATAAATGTATGCAAATGGAATCTATGTTCAGAATGAAAGAGACGAAGACATATTTTGCAAATGAAAACTTTCGCTGTAACTTGGGTGGTTTTTCTTGAATGCAGGTCAGTTCCAGATAAAGGTTAGGGATTATTAAGCAATATACTTTCATGAGGTCGGATATTGACTATGTCGTCATCAGTATTTATCTTGAGTCTATGGGGGATAATATTTGTTTAGATGTAGATGCTAAAGAATAATGTTTTTTTTAAAAAAAGTTAATGTATACAAAAGTTCCAAATTTCATGTTTATGTGGGTATATATACTAAAGTTTTAATGTACTAAAAATGATTTAATTTCGTGGATTTTGAGTAGATGCGATACAACTGGTTTATATTAAGAATCAAGCACACTGCAGTGTCACAAACCACAGCAACACATGTTAGAGACTAGATTTGAATTGTATCTGCCTGCAACTGGTGTAAATATCGACATGTTGTGACGAGATGCTTTGAGACAAGCGTATACTTTCTGAAAGCAAGTTAAGTACTTTGGCAATAGATGGCCCGAAATTGCAAAAGATTGTATCGATATCACGTATCCGATTGAAGTTTCCACTTTTTAATAGGAAGAGTCTTCTGACTTTTTTCCATCGTAAATAATTATTATTATTAGGATTGTCATTATTAAGCTAGTTCGTTTATTATTCAATTTTACCAGTCAGGCTTATAATATGAAGGAATGCACAATGAAACGGACCAACACACAGAAGTAGGTGAATATAAGTTGGTACGTACTGAGTAGGCGTAAGAATTGCGAATATACAAATTTACACCGGAGGATAATAAAAGATCATAGCATGTCATAAAACATATATAAGGATTTTACTAAAACAAGGAATGGAAATACAAGGTGCAAATTGCTAAAAAGAATCGAAGTTACTAATGAATTAGATTTCTCTTTACTGTTTTTATTTCACTAAACAATAAAACAAGCAGCTTCTTTGCCGATAAATGACAAATCTCCCCAAATTAGAGGACTAAATGACTACACAACAAGTCAATATTTGATTTATCTACTACCCTACCATATTGAAATATATTCTATGCATGTCAAGAAAATAGTACGAAATATACATCAATAAAAGAACAGTCTTTCTGTCAGTGTCCATACAGTACAGCTGAGTGCTTATTTTGTCACAGTAAGGCTTTAGAAAATGATGAAATGTGGTTTCCAGTTTGGTTTCCAATTTACGTAGTTTTACCACTGATTTTAAAACCGTCGGCTTGTCACCCTAATGAAAATGTGACATTGTGACATATGTGATGTATAGTTTGCAGTTGGGCTCGCCTTATAAGCGAGTACATACGGTATGTAAATTTTAATTCCACTTGCATTAAAAGCTGCTTCAGTCCAATAGCTCGAGGCCAGGTTCAAAAAGTTTTCTTGTGAAGCATCTCTACGTGTCTCATTAGACCACAAATCATCCAAGTGAAGACAACGCCACATTTTATTGCAAGGTACGACTGTTTGCGACCGTCCTTCATTCGATATGTAAGATAATGATACCATTATAGATCGACACAAATATGTAAACATATAATCTATTAAAGCTATCATTCGAACATGATTATGCACCATTACATAGTAGCACAGGAATAACTGCATCTGCTGAGATTGATACATGTAATACCCAGCACTGATGATATTTCAACAATGCGTACCAACTTTTCATAACATTTTCCAAGGGTTTTAGTAATTTACATTAACATTTCTTCGAAACTGGTCAACATATTTTGTGTATCTATCTTGCATTCTTCCGAGTCGTTTCCCTTTTACGTCTTATTCATTTGCAAGAGCAAGAAGATATCGAAGGCAATATTGCCTGCGGACAATGAACCAGACAGACTTTATAACACAATTGATTGGTATGTTTTGTCGTAACAATGAACTAGATATTGCTTGCATTATGTACCCGATATATGTACATATACAAAAATTGTCACACTTTCGTGGGTTGGGTGGGAGGGTAAGAAAGAAAACAAGAAGCTAAATCGTCTTTCCTTACTCCCCGACCCACCACAAGAAAGTGTGACAATTCTTTTCTCCCTTTGGGGGCGGGGGGGGGGGGGGGGGCGGCAAAAATCAGCGATATTTTAAAGTAATTTTATTCTATTCAGATTAGGAAAAAATTGGTTAAATAAACGGCTTCGATGATACGCATAAAGTTTCGTATACTAAGGCCTACATATTATTATCATAAAGACAAATACTGAATATTGGCAGACATCGTCGACAATGACTATCGGGAGCTAAGGCCTACTGACGTTTATCATAAAGACAAAGACTGAAGATGGGCAGACATCGTCGACAATGACTATCGGGAGCTAAGGCCTACTGACGTTTATCATAAAGACAAAGACTGAAGATGGGCAGACATCGTCGACAATGACTATCGGGAGCTAAGGCCTACTGACGTTTATCATAAAGACAAAGACTGAAGATGGGTAGATATCGTCCAAAATGACTGTCAGGAACACAGCGAGTTTCTTAAAAATCACTTGTAAAGTCAAAATCGAAGCAAGTTACCACTAGAAAGTTCCCTCTTTTGAAAATCCTACATATTTCTATTTTGACTTATGCCTGTTAAAGTAGGTGTATAAAGTGCATACTTTGTTGGGTTTGTTTAGAGTCATAACTAACATAGTCTTCAGGTTTTGTTTTCTTCACATTTAGTTCTCCGGTACGCTCCAAAACAATTAAAATATATAAAAAGATAAATAAAATAAAGATTTTAATGGTGCACTGTATATAATTTTGTTCTGGCAGCCAGCGAACATATGACCATTCTATATTCTTAGGTTCATGTTTTATCTGTCTCTTTCACTCAGCCGATGTGGTATTTCAACTGAAAAGTTTCCAGTATTTTAAAATATCCTAATAGGAAACTAAATACGCTGGGATTTCCGCGTAGTATGTCAAGTAATTACATAATTCTTTTTAAAATTCTCATGAACTACTTAGGTTTATTTTGTTTTCATAAACAATAAATGAGAATGAATGTATAGCCAAGCATGCAAAGTGATGAAAAAGAAGAAGAAGAAGAAGAAGAAGAAAAAGAAGAAGATGATGATGATGATGATGATATCCTTGGCGAATGTTTACAATAGTACAAGAAACAAAGTTACGATTTTACTGTTGATATTTGCATGTTACTGATCTACTCACGTCATGCAAAAATCTGTTATATCTATAACGTATTATGCAGCACTTGACAACCATACCCTAATATTTTACTGCAGTAATTCATCTACAGCTAAGTACGTAACCAAATAATATAGTGATATTTTACTCCTCGCATCTCAGACTTTGTTATATGTGGCTACTTAGCTGATAGCTTTTCTCTGTTCCAATATATTTGTAATACAATGTTCTTTGCTGATAGCGTCTTCCTTATTCCGTTTTATTTGTAACACGGAAAGCTTTTGTTGTCAGCCCTATTCTTTATTCTGCTATATTTGTAACATGGGGTTATTTTGCTGACAGCTTTGTCTATATTCCATTATATTTGTAACATGGGGATTTTTTTCTGGGAGCCTTTTCTTTTTTACATTATATTTGTAATATGGGCTATTTCGCTGGTAGCCTTTTCTTCATTCTATTATATTTGTTGCATTGACTTTTGTTTATTTCATTGTATTTGGACTGCTCGGTTGCCTAGTGGCTAGAGCGTCCGCCTCGGATGTGGGAGGTCGTGGGTTCGATCTCCAAAGACTTACAAAAATGGTACTAACAGCTTCCTCGCTTGGCGATCAGCATCAAGAGGTTAGTGTTATGATTGATCGGCCTGGTGTCAGGATAATGTGACTAGTTAGGACATCATGCTACATGTCAGCGACACGATGCCCCAGTGCTAGACATCAAAATAAACTGTTACACTGCAGGTATCCTAGCGATATGACTGAAAAATTGTTAAAGCTACGTTAAAAATCCAAATCACACACACAACGTTATATTTGTAGCATAGGGGTTCTTTAGATGATAGCCTTTGCTTGATATTAATTTAAAAAAATCGTTTAGTATTAGGGTTGAAAATCTCGGTAAATAATAAAGATGCATATAAGCGGATCAGGTACCCATTTCTAAATTGTATTGCTCTATCATAAATACTCGATTGTGCATAATTTGGAAAATGTCTTATGTTAGTTGGATACCTCGATGCTGCATGTTGCAGATCCATCAAGCTGACATCGTTTGCTTGTGACAAGAACCATCTCTGCGTCCTTTCTTGTTGACCCTTCAGCACCGGGATGAATCTCCGCGCCGTTTTCGTTTGACTTTTCAGTATCATGGTCAAAGGCAATGTTGGTCTGACCTTGCTCGCTCACCTATAAAATAAAACAACTTTAAAAAACGATTCTGGGGTACAGGGTAAAGTTTATTTGTTTAAATATATGTACACAATCTTCGTGCTCAGGTACAGTCTTATACGTTCAAATATATGCTATTTTTCAAAGCGGATACACTAATTAATACATAGAGGCCAAAGTGTCTAATACGACATGAGAATAGTTAAGAGACACACCTAAACACATCAATACATGGTGATAGGTTAGTCTTTTGGTGAACTACCTTATGATGTTTACTTGCGGTATACCGAATAAACATGGTTATGTTTCATTTGATGATGGTAAATATGCTAATGATTCTGCTCCTGACGGTGATGCTGACGATAAGAATGATCATCATCATCGTCATCAACTTTATCATTATCGCCGTCGTGATGATCTTGATAATAATAATAATAATAAGAAGAAGAAGAAGAATGATAATGTATATTAGTGGTTTGGTGATCAAGCACTGTATGGTGATCAAACACTGATGGATAGGTGATTGGTTCAACTGAAGAAAAATAACAACTATGTTCCTTTTCTCAAGCTGCCATCTTTCAAACGAAAAGGCATTTTTCACATATATGACAGAATATATGATTTAGAGAAAAACAAACATTTTTTGTTCCAACCAAAAATCTCTGTCTGTCAGATTATAAAAGCATACACTTATAGCGTCGAATTAATGTCCGTCAATAAATGTCACTCACTGGAAATGCATGTCTCTATAACAGATGCCTTCTATGATGACAACAAGCCCATCAGTATTCTCACGGCAAAAAATGATGTCAGTTAGATGGTACAGGCCTAGTCATACAAAAGATGCCTGGCCGAGTCGTACAAACGACTTATAAAAATGGCGCAATCAGGTGCCTTGCTTGGCACTCAGCTTTAAGAATTTAGTATTTGGACTGGTGTCAGGATAATGTCTGCGGCATGATGCCCCTGTGCGAACATCACTATAAACTGACACACTGAAAACATCTTAGCGATAAGTTTTAAAATTGCTAAAGCTACGTTAAAAATCAAAATCACACAGACAGACAGACACGATATCCATCGTATTACTCGCGAGACATTACCATTACAAGTCCAAGTAATATGTAGTTTTTTGTTTCTAATAATAACATTGTTGTTTCGCTCATTGAGGACATTTTTTAAATAAAATAAAATTCTAATAAATCTCATAAAATTCATGTGTTAGACTAAGGAATCTGTTACGAACATATGCTACCACTAAATGGAAAATGATCTGAATGCTCTAAATCGGATATAACAAAATATTTTCCTTTGCATAGCGTGTGTATCGGAATCGGTAGAACAACCCTATTTGTTCAGTGACAGAGGTCGCTGGGCTATCATGTGTTAAGCGTGTATTATTATTATTTCTGTAAGTTATCGCGTAAAACAGGACAATAACGATAATCGGCTGCGCATATTTGACAGCAGGTAAGTGCACTTAACTTGATATCTACGAACTATGTATGATTGTATAACTTCCTTTGTTTAAGATATGACACCTAGTGCTATCTTGTATGTATAGCTTAATTTGGTGATCATATTTGAATTTAATCAAAATGATAGCGCAGTCCAAAAGTCTATCATGTAAAAGTTACTTTAAAGATTTTGATCTGGCAAACTATGCCCCCGACCCCAACCATTCAAGGTGTTATAAGCAGGTATTGAAATACTGTTGAAGGTGTCATCTTATATAATCTTCATTCATTATTCTTGTATCTATTTATGCCCTTTATTTGTTAACAGGGTAACCAGTGTAAAAAGGTACCAATTTTAATTTTTTTATAAGTATGTTTGGTTTACACCTATACTAAATATTCCTGAATCCACTCTGCGAAAAATGGCCGTCAGTATTTAGAGGTGACGCCATTAATTTTGTAATAAGACAAAATTTAAAATATAAGTACTCTTACATCCGTAAAGTGGGGGGGGGGGTTACAGTCGTACAAATAACAATTTACCTTGAATTCAACATAAATGATCTAATCAGTCACAGTACCTCGTTGACGTACAAAGCATCAAACTTGACATGGCCTTTTGCCATCAGAGACAGTGTGCCATGCATCAAAATCCTTTGACATCAACAAAAATCGTCCCATGTTATCTTTTTACTACATACATTTAAATAAACACGCATAGCGACATGTTTTCGGGCTTTTGTTGCTTCTGCGAACGTTGCACTGGAATACAATATTTGCTGACTATACCCCAGATAACGTATTAACAATCGACCAGAAGAGTTTTTTTTTATTGTTTGTTCTTTTATATATACACTACAACTTTTACTTTTTTTCTTCAAAAGCTGTTATCTAATTAAAAACTAATAATTTTCGATATAACAGTATACTTACTTAATACAAAGAAGAGGGCATATGAAGATGTCCAGCTACATGTGTATCAGATATCACCCAGTTGCTATTGCAGGTGAAATGTATGTATATGAAAATGCATAAAAAGAGATTTCTTCCTAAAAGTAACATGGTCACCGTGAATACATGTACATATATATCTATATATTAGCCGTGTGTGTGTTTTGTGTGTATGAAACTTAATATGTTATAACATCTCATCTATCTGTCACTTAATTAAATAATCTAACCATTTTACTTTATTATTTCATTTATTTTTTCGTGTCTTTCCATTCGCAGTTCTTTGTTCTTTTCTTTCTGTTCGTATGCGACCGCTCCGGTGGCATATGTGGTTAGAACGTCCGCCTCGGATGCGGGAGGTCGTGGATTCGAACCCCAACCGAGTCATACCAAAGACTTATAAAATGGTACTAGCATATGCCTCGCTAGGCGCTCAGCATTTAGAGGTTATTGTTAGGACTGGTTGGCCTGGTGTTAGGATAATGCGACCGGGTGGGACATGCTACACGTCTGCGGCATTATGGCAGACATCACTATAAACTGTCACACTGCTGGCATCCTAGCGATATGACTGAAAAATTGTTAAAGCTACTTTAAAATCCAAATCGCGCGCACACACACACACACACACACACACACACACACTTTGTATGTAAATTTTATTTTAGGTTAATTACCATCTTGAACTCTACGAAGAAGAGTTCAATTTTATTTTACCAGCCCTAAAATCCCTTCTTTTAATGTAATTTTTGTCAAAGCTTTTACAATATGTCAAGGCATAAAATGTTTAAAGATTCGATAATATTATTACATGATACTATAAAATCATGACATATTGTTACGAGTTCAAAATGATTACTGGTGTGTATTTCGATAATAACTTAAAAATAATAGCTTCATATATATCGATTCTCCGGTCTGGCATTTGCTTAGTAAATTAACTTGGAGATATTTTTTGCTCGTATGATTTAGGGTTTTAAGTACTCCAGTTTGCATTCTAATCGATTCGTATACTAAAAATATCACACAGGTTTTATTTATCGGATTGATGTGACGTGATGTGATGTGATTTTGATTTTAACGTAGCTTTAACAATTTTTTAGCCATATTGCTACGATGTCTGCAGTGTGGCAGTTTATAGTGTTGTCTAGCATTGGGGCATCATGCTGCAGACATGTAGCATGATGTCGCACCCAGTCACATTATCCTGACACCAGGCCGACCAGTCCTAATGATGAACGCCAAGCAAGGCAGCTGTTAGTACCATTTTTGTAAGTCTCTGGTATGATTCGGCCGGGGATCGAATCCACGACCTCCCGCATCCGAGGCGGAAGCTCTAACCACTAGGCCACCGGAGCGGTCTTTATCTGATTGAGCTCTATGATATGATAGTGATACATGACAAGAAAAAAATGAATTGTATGCAATAAGAATGAAGGCTTCATTATTATGCATGATATTTTCCATTTTATTCTTTCTTCCTATAACAGTTTCCTCTTTTGTAAGATACATTTATGCAGAAAGAGTACGTCGGACACGAACAGTTCTCTATCCTTTCTTCATCGAGGCACTCAGGAAAGGTAAAGCAGCCTTCTTGAAATATGACAGAAAACAGCCTTCTTGAAATATGACGGAAAACAGCCTTCTTGAACTATGATAGAAAACAGCCTTCTTGAACTATGACAGAAAACAGCCTTCTTGAAATATGACAGACTGGTTATAAATAGAACTGAATATGTTGCTAAATGATGCACTGCGTGATGTAGACATAGTGACTATACATGATTGATAGGGGTCGTCATGCCGAGGCCATTTTAATCTGCAGACGATTATTAAAATTATGTTCTCTATCTGAAATATTTCCGGTTTAACAAGAAAACTATCTAATGAACGGTCTAATTAGGATTGTAGTGATTTTATTTATTTTTTCTGCTTGATTTTATTACTTTTTCTCTGACCAACACTTGGGTCCATGATATAATCGACATAAGTGGTTTCACATGTTACAGGATTGTCAAAGATAAAGACATTAATGCAAAACTTTTTTCTGGTGGTATTTGCCGTATATGTAAAAAAAACCCACATAATACGTGATTTCAACTTGAGAGTAAATTATATAAAAAAATATTGTCTAGTTGAAATTCTCCCCTTGCTTATGAGCTATATTCAGGATGGCCTACTTTTTGATGTATATTTGTCACTTAACACTCGTTAATACATGAGAAGCTGACTTGTTTACCATTAGAGAAAACGAATAGGCACATGCCAGACTTATGTATCCAAGTCACCCAGTTTTTGTTGTTGTTATGATTTCAATGCATATACCTCAATATAGCCTGATATTATTATTGCATATGATAGTTCTAAGCAGGAAAGGACTTAGCAAACGTGGGGCCCAATTTGGATCATTTCGGTGGGGTCCCCTTGTGAGCACTGCATTTGGAATTAAACATTTTAAACAAGTTTTATATTGAACTTATACTTTACTTCCATCACTTTAAAATTACTTTCTCTAGAAAGATATATTTTAAAAAATTACTCAATCGCTGGGTCCCTTTGATCGCGGGGCGGCCCTGATACTAAGATCAATGAGAAAAATATTACTGATGTCAAAGATAGAGATTTAGGGAGAAGAGTAAATAAAGACAGAAAGGACCTAAATCACAATGGCGAGAATTGACTGGAATTTTGTCATTTATCTGGAATGAGGATTGTAATGGTCGATGTGGAGATGGTAAACGTATTTTAATCTTTACATGTACACAAGATAAGTCTAATACAACCATTCAGTACGTCTGGGGTCGGCAACCAACGGCACGCGTGCCACAAGATGGCATGCCAATAAGTTTTATGTGGCGCGCGAAGGGCAGCCAAAAATGTTCATTTTAATTTTTACTGTCTTACTGGTGGCACGCGATTGTTCTTTTTGCAATTAATCCGGAAAAGAGTGGCACGCTAATTTACATAGGTTGCCGACCCTTGGACTGCATACTCTAAGATCAGTCATTATTTTTTATTCTTATAACATGTAATCTTCCATGGAAGGAAATAAAGATGATGATGATGTATAATTACCTTCAGAACTGTTACTAAAATTAGATCTGTTCATCAACAAATGATATTTCACTTTGATCTAGATGACCCCATAACCAACACAACCGATAACAATGAAAATTATTTCTCTAATATATATATATATATATATATATATATATATATATATATATATATATATGGGAGGAAACAGAAATAATTTGTTTTGGTACAAAATGTTAGCTCTGTACTATCAGAAAATCTAATGCTATATTTACAATGATGTAACCTAATCAACTGAATACCGCACTTAAAGTTTCTCATGGGGAGCATTTGTGAATCAGCACAGACGACGAAAGTAGATCAAAATGATGTCTATTACTGAAGTGATCGCTTTTCTGTCAACCATCAACCTCGGTGTGATGTAGATTGTAAAGCAGCAACATGTAGCGCATTTGATGCACTTTTAAACTTCGGATATAATAATATGGCAGATAAATTAGTTTTATGTTTTAAGCATAACAAGGCACAAAAGCAACGCATACAGAGGAAAGGTAAAGGCAAGTTGTGAAAAAGCGGTCAGCTTATTACGGTGATAGGAAAAAAATCTCCTAAACATTGCCAATAAAAATGTAAAAGCACTATTGGATAAACACTTGACAGGCTTATAAAACTTTTACAATATTTTTTTTTTTTTTTTTTTTTTTTTTTTTTTTTTTTAAATATTTATTGATTGTATTCAGATGATTTATTCTTATATCATGTAATCTTCCATGGAAGGAAATAAAGATGATGATGATGAAGCACCACGCACGGAATAATTAACTTCGCCGAATGGTATCAGTACTTTTCCGAGTTATTTAATATACAATATGAGATGGAACAAAATTTTAGATTAAACAAAACAAACAATATTCGCCGTGAACATTTGTACGGTAAAATAACTAAATCGGAAGCGCAACATGCCTACAAAAAAGTATAAAGTCGGGAAAAATAAGGTGGAATTTATGACTTTACGAGTGATTGTTTTAGGAGACTGGAAATATTTCTTGACACCCATTCATAAAAAGGGAAAAATAAATATACCTGAAAATTATAGAAAGATTAGCCTTTGAATGGTCCTCAACAAAATATTTACCTTCATTTTAAATGAGAGGCTAGAAAGCTGGATCAAAGAAATTGATATTTTAGGTGCAGAACAAGCTGATTTTAGACGTGGGTATTCCACTGTAGATAATATATTTATTCTAGGCACGTTAAACAAAGTGGAATGTTTGATTCTACTTTTGTTGAATATTAAAAAGCTTATGAACGTATAGACATGCTTTATCATAAATTGGTAAATGAAAATATTAGCAGTAAAATGACTACGATACTAATAGCCATATATCAAATGTTCAAGTTTGTGCAAAATGTGTAATGGCTTGATAGAAATATTTAACTGCCTAGCTGATGTAAGGCAAAGTTCTGCTTTATCACCTATTTTATTTTTATCATTTCTAAACGATCTAAAGACACACGTTTCTAACCAGAATAAATGTGTAAAACTTTGAATTTGCTAATTTATTTGCACTGTTGTATGCAGATGACTTAATTGTAGAAACCGCCACTCAACTTCAAAGAATTATAAATAAACAAAACTAATACTGAAACATCTAGAGATTAAAGATAAAGATAGTATTATTCAAAAAAGAGGATATTTGAAAAGAAATGAAAGTTGGTATTTTGGTGATTTTGTGATAGAGACAGTATTTTGTTATAGATATCTTGGTTATTGATTCTCTTCTATAAGCTCGTAGCATATCTGTCCAAAAATAAACTCTAGCTGCACAAGCGGCAAAGACACTCTATAGTTTGAAGACTGACTCAATCGGTTTGGTAAACTGTCTAGAAAAACTCTATTCCAAATATCTGATACTAAAATAGGACCAATTTTGAATCTTGGGTTGGAGGTCTGGGCTTTCCACAAAGCAATTGTCATTGAAGCTGTTCATATATTATTTTGCTAATATATTATTAGTATTACAAAAAAAAGCACCAAACGTCTTTATCTATCTTAAGTTGGGTATCATGCCATTGCAAGTAGTAAATTATAAAATAATTCTTAAGTAATGGATAAGATTTTTAAAGATGTTTGATGATAGATTCCCCACACAAGGCCATAACCTACAATTAACGAGGGGCAACCACTATGGCTTTTGGTAAAATAAAGGAATACTACAGTTTTCATCCGTAATGGGAGAAGTTTGGATATTTCAATATTCAAACAACGTTACAAAGATATTTTTCAAAAACATCTAAATGGATAATTAAATTAAGAAGAAAAATTTGCGATTTTGTAATAAGGTCAGAAACAGTCTGATTTGTTAATACTATATAGATCATTTAAACTCTTCGTACAGTGTTAGCTGGCTATGTATATTCAGAAACGGAAGCTTTTCCACAATGGCATACATATAGGTAGGTATAAAAATATCCCCTATGCTGAACGAATGTGCCCATTGTGTGCATATAGAAGAGGAGTTTCACTATGCTGTCAAATGTCCTAAGTATGATAATTTGAGAAAGGCTTATGTAGCATTATACGTTCATTGTAATGCATATGACAAGAAGTTTTATAACGCTATCCAGAGAATCAATACTAATATTAACATCCTTCATAATGTTTGTTGTTCATCAGGCAAAATCTTTAAAAACGAGACAATCAGTGTTAATCCTAGAATCGTTCTGTTTTGTGTTTGTACCATATTTGTAATACATGCATGCAATTTGGAAAGATGGCCTATGTTACAAAAAAGATAACTACTACTATTACTACTAATACTACTACTACTATAGTGTCAGATTATTACTCCCGAAAGTCTTCAGTTTTCCGTTTTTATTAGGGCTCAGGTTACTTAATATTTTTCAATATTTTACCTAAACACGGTTTTCAGTTGTGTATGTTTTTAATTCATTGCCCACAAAATTTGATATCAATCTGCATTATTAATACCAAAAATAAATGTCTTTGTTTATTCTAAAATATACTGATTTTTTATGTCAGCTCTGCAAGTCGATTATTTAAAATTCTGAAATTAGGGACTCTTCTGCTCAAATTTGTTATTGTTTTAATTAAAAAAAGCATAAAATGCAATAATGTAACCGTTTAAAAATTTGTCAAAGTTTCACAAGTTGACTCACCAAAGTATTTTCACGGCTAACGCTGAGTACCCTCTCATGCTTTGTCATTTTTCGGATCACACTTCCAGCGGTAAGCAATACTTCTTTATACAACAATCTATATTGTATAAGTAGTCGATGTTTTCTGTAACAATTCGCAGGTAGTATCCCTACAAGTATATCTTGAAATGTATTTGGTCACTAAAATAACATCACCTGTCTGGAAGGTAAGAAAAGCAGTATAAATTTCTCCAGTGATGACTTGATCAGTTAATGATAAGTTTGTCTCAAAATACAACGGCTTCATATCATGCTGATCATTATATTAATTTTACCTCCAGACAGTATATGTACCGTACTGGACAATGTATTCCTGTGGTGGCCTGACGTCATGATTGTCGAAATAAAGATAATATGTCAGTCTCTAGAGACAGCTTAAAGGAAACGTTTAGTCCCTCTTGGCCAGTCATGTATTTTACTATCATGTCGGTGAATATATTGCGAGTTGGAGTTCCCTCAGTCACCGTATGAATCTGTTTAAAACGCGCACCAACTACTACCATTATAGAGTACGATCCAAATCAATTGTCACATAATGTGTCGGTAGTTTTGCTGACACTGACAAAGCGTAGACACTGGCTGGACAGCATATTATGCTAGAGCAAATCTGGGTCTATGCATTTTCAATATGGCTGCATGCACGACACGGAAAGATACAATGTTACTTTCTTAATGGGCAACTGCATACCTGCCAATTAATCATCACCAGCCAGACAGAACAGTACAAAACATTTGTCCCATAGATATATGTCATCGGCTTGGAACTCGCATTTTCTTTTCCATTGTTATTATTTTATTTGTATACCTTAACACTGCTCCGGTGGCGTAGTGGTTAGAGCATCCGCCTCGGATGCGGGAGGTCGTGGGTTCAATCCCCGTCCGAGTCATACCAAAGACTTACAAAAATGGTACTAACAGCTGCCTCGCTGGGCGTTCAGCATTAAGAGGTTAGTGTTAGGACTGGGCGGCCTGATGTCAGCATAATGTGACTGGGTGGGACATCATGCTACATATCTGCGGCATGACGCACCGGTGCTAGACATCACTATAAACTGCCACATTGCAGACATCATTGCGATATGACTGATATGAGATACGTTAAAAATCCAAAGTCACATCACATGTATACCTTAACAGATGACTGGGGAATTTCTTGATTCGGATAATACGGTGCATCGAAAAAGTCATCTATCTCTTAGGGAAAATAAACAATATGTCTAAGTTTTAAGCTTTAAGTGAGAGCGCCGATGGCCTAAGTGGTTAGAGCATCCGCCTTGGATGCTGGAGGTCGCAGGTTCGTACCAAAGACATAAAAATGGTAATAGCAGCTGGCTCGTTTACGCATAACATTAAGAGGGTAGTGTTAGGACTGGTTGGCCTGGTGTCAGGATAATGTGACTGGATGGGACATCATGCTACATGTCTTCGTCATGAGGCCTCCAGTACTAGACATCGCTATAAACTGCCTCACTGCAGACATCGTATGACTGAAAAAGTTTTAAAGCTACGTTAAAAATCCAAATCACAAACAAGCGCGTGTTTTCAATGAATAAAGTCACAAGAATTTACTTTTGATATTGCAAATGTGGCCATACGATACGGACGCTCCCATATGGTGTAACTGAAGGATGAATTTCGAAGTACATGAGGGACTATAACTCTGTTAATATTTGCTGGAAAATGGTTTTAGCGTTTTTTGCGTTTAACGCCATTTTTTTAGCAGATGGGAGGCTATACATGGCGGCCAGCATATTTGGCGGAAGAAGAAATAACCGACTCACAAGATACTACTAACACACTTTCTCACATATTCACGTTGGCCGAGCAGAGACTCGAATCAACGCGGACAGAAATAAAATAGCAGTGATCTTTAAAGGCTAGCGCGGCCTTAGACCACTCAGCCACCCAGAGTTCCGCCGGAGAACGGTCATAGATAACCTAGTTCCTGATATGGTAAATCTTCATACCAAATGTTTTTTTATACTTGATATCCTTTGAAAGTTATTCCAAAGGAGGCCACATCTCCATAACATGTTGCAAAGAAGTAATAAAAATCAACCCGTGACCTAGGTCTTTTTAATGTAAAGTCTCATACCATTTTTTTAATTTCAATTCATGAAATGTTTCAAAAGATATAAAGCGGAAACGAATTTAGCGATTGTGACGGGACGGAAGGCCATGAGCGGCGCTGTTTATTTACTCAGTCCATAGATATTGTGGGGCATAAAAAAAATAGTCGTTGCACGCATAATTTGCCCGTCTGAAATCACCAATTTGGTTCCGTGTACGACACGTACAAGATTTACTTGTCACTCGTAAGGTCGGATGTATCCTGTGCTTTATCTTGTTCACCCACACTAAATGAGATCTAAATGTAACAGCAGCCAGGCCACCGAGAGCACGTGATTTAAGTTGCTATCACTTACAAATCAAAAGAATGTAAATAATGTTTACATTTATAATGTTTGCAAACTAATGGAAAGCCTAAGATTTCAAACAATGGCTGATGGTAATTAATGGGTTGCTTCCCCTGTTTACTGAGAGATTTACGCGGATAATACTAAGACAACGAGACAACTGTTTAATTACGATTAATCTAAACAAAATTCTGACTCAGAAATATAAACTTTTGTTGGATATCAAGGATGCGCTCTTTTTCTATTGTTATGTAGCATCGATAACAGACGCAGTTTTCATTCATTTTACTACATTTTATATTCGCTGACCGACCAAGAGGGACCTTAATGTAAAAATATTGGATCACAAACTTAAAAGAAAATAAAAAACAAACAAAAAAAAAACTTTATTGCTGTCGCATTTTGTACCATAAAAAAAATAAAACCCAAGAAAATAAAAAATGTCAGTCAGATCCTACGAATACAGGTTTTGATGGGCTGTTATGGTGTCAAATATGACACTATGCTACACTTATAAATCAATAAACTCTGCATTAGATGGTTGTTATGGTGTCAAACATGACATCGTGGTACGATTATCAATCAATAAATACTATCATTTAACATTATTTGTGAAGATTACATTTTGACTGACATTCAGAGAGCTTAACTGTATATAGTGTTTTAAAATAGCAAGGAACCATCGAGAGAACAAAGGTACAGAGGTTTTAAAGTAGGCACGAACATCGCCCGAAAAACACACACAAGTTGAAAGCATAATTTCCAGGGAGAGATGCTATTGTTGCTATAGTTAAGAAATTGAATCTGAATTATGTGATTTGAGTTTAGTTTACTTTTGGATGATATGAAAGTGACATAAGTTAAATGCATGAATGGTTGGAGATGGGAACAATGAAGCAATTTGTTACGGTCAGCCGATCTTTTTTTGTGTGGAGGCTAATTGATTTCGATATTTGTAGACATCAAGATATTTTGCGACTAATAAATTTCGCATTTCTCCTGTTCGTCGACTCTTAATTTATTTCACATTCTCAGATAGATGTCCATATGTAACATACTTGATTCCTATTACAAAAGAGCATTTCCACTTTTAATAGAAAGTTGCTATCATGTGTTTGGACGTCTCATGTTGGGCTAATGCTAGTTCACAATTACACAAAATATTTTCCAATTTTTCATGCATTAACTATTTTTTTTAAAAATTATTTGGTCATTTGAATCTAAACTGACTAAAAGTTGTCCGTCTACACGCGAGATGAGTGATCTTGTTACAGTAAAAAAATCTGACTTCGTGCATGCGTTCCTTGATAACCTTCACCTGGAAATGACCTGCAGACAAGCTACCCAAATCAGGTAGCGGTCGTGCGGTCTAGAGAGCACACATGTTGTCCCCAGGGCAAATAGTTGTTTGGTTATTATGGGTTCAACGCAAGTTTTCAGCACACCATAGGCTATACAGGAGAACCAGTATATTTCACGGCGAAAGAAACCGGAAAAATCCCGGGAAAAACCTACGACTCCCAGGCAAACAGAGTCTTGGCAGAAATTTAGAATTAACCGAGCTGCGTATTTTCATAATCAGTATTTATTGTATTCCCCTGCACTGATTTGTGAAATGAACTTTTCATTTATTCGGCAGTCTGTGGGTGTTAAAAGTATTTTGAAAGATGAGAAACTTAGGATTAAGTTTCATGCATTTTAGCTGCGTTGACAAGCAGGAAGTAACAAGTGATAAAGGGAGATTAAGGAGGCGATGTCTAAAAGCACCTGCATATTCAAACGTAGAAATATGACCAGCATCTAGAATCCTTTATGACAGGTTATATTTCGTTTCATTTCCTCATTGAGCAAACCCATGCGAACTTCTCGGATATGTTTTCTCCTGTACAAAGGCCCATTTCGCTCAGTAAGTGTTTGCAATCGCTAGACAATTAATATACGTTCAAAATGCGACGCGTGGACTCTTTTGTTTTGTCTACAGCATTTGTTAATTTTGCTTTTTTTCTGCTTGTCATTGTTCTGCTTAATACATAGAGGATAGCTTCTTTTCTTACGTTAATACCGGATAAATTGCGTTGTGTGATAACAAAAACATGATATACCAAACTTGCTCTAGTGTTGAAGTTAAGAAGATTAAACTCACTGGCTCAACATGCACCCAAACCCCTTTTTGTGAATCCACCTCTCTTTCATAGGCTGGTCATATAAATATATACGGGAATTAAGAAAGAGGTAGGATTTATTTGACCTAACCTGTAGCTGTAAATTACATTTTTATCATTTTGTAAACCATTTGACTCTAAGTCCGATTCACCAATGCATCACAACCGGTTTTCCGTTGTTGTCAAGGAAACAAAGGAAAATAACTTCAGAGAGACGCGAACTGCGTCCAGTCAGATTTCTTTATCAAAGATTAATTTCCATGTCTGAAATGTAAGAGTTTCAATTTATTTGTTCTAGCTCGATTTTGTTGTTCCATGTACAATGTTTGTGGGTATACGCCATCAAGCGTCGCATAGCATGATGGGAAATCTTATATATTTCACATGTGAAAATATGGGAATGAATAAATATGAAAATTATTTCATCAATAAGTCAGTATTTCCCATTTAAGTATATAACAAATGTTTTTTATGATAGGAAAAGTTTTATTACAGAATATAGCTCCTTTACGTTATTGGTTGTTTCTTCACGGCATTAAATTATTCATGAGGGATTGTTTCTTCTTTAATTTTAGCTGTGTTCATCTTCGGATGTTTGATATCAATATGGTTACTCCCTAAGGCTTTTTCTCGTTCTCTGCTGTTTTTCTTTTCGTTTCTTTTTCTAGGTCGGTCGATGATGACATATGGCAAAGACTGCTTCGAGAAAAGTGTTTAACTTTGTGATAACCTTTATTCTAGACCTTAATCTACCACTATAGCGAGCTTTATGATTGACAGCGGTTTTAAGAACACTGAAAACTTATAACTATTGATCATAGCTGTGGCTTAAGTTTGTTAATTCGTACATGCGTTGAAGAGGATTTAAGCACTGAGAACTTTATTTAAATTAAGATCTCCGCATCTGTGATAACCGTAAACAGTGACTGACCCTTTTGCTCACAAAATGATGGAATGCACCTGCAATCTGTTAAATTTCAATATCTGATCATTTTATTTGTCAAACGATAAAATAGACAAAATTAAAAACCAACTTGAATGTAATTTTTGTAAACCAAGCTAGAAATTAAGTACCAAAAAACCCCAATATTTTAACCAAACCACAAAATTTGAAACGTACGAATTTAATGTCTTATTCCAATACTGGAACGGTGTATTCGGGTTCGTTGGCGAAATTCTGAATCAGGTCTTTGTTAATGACTGGTAATTATGGAATATGATTACCTTTTAATGTTGTGTGGATTCAGGTTTTGTCTGGAAAAGTAAATTGTACTGTGACATTTTGCGTGGACTTAAACACCTTTTTGATCTACCGTCCTCAATGGCGTATAAGTAGGGCGAAGCGCAAACAGCAAATATCCGGATTTTACGCATGAAGAACATGGTCTATCTTGTTTATTCTACTACTTACTCCTAACAAACTGCACAGAACCAGAGCTACTGGAGCATTATGCGACGGTAGATCTGGGTCTGTGTAGTTTGCAGTTTGATTTGGCTTATAAGCGAGTATATCGGGTGTTAAACTTAGTGCGTATCTGACCCGCCATACGGTAGATTAGATTTGAATCATCAGAGTACCTTCCCTTCGACGCAGGTTACTGCACTATGCGAATTTGAATGGAACTCTGTCATCTGTTATTATCAATCTTCATCAGTTTAAAACATTACATATGCATATGTGCTTGTAAAGATAAGCGATGTTTAAAAACGGCACTGTGCAAAATTACTTGCAATTACTTCGTCATGTACCGTTTATACCTTCATATCCATTACGTCAGCTAGTTGGTTGGATTTTGTTTCGTTGCGGATGAGTAAAAAAAGTAGCATTAAGTTTTTCCATAGCTTAGCACGGTCACTAAAGGGTTGCTATTTTTCCACCGCTAGTCTTTCAAACAGCATCAGCCTTGCTCCAAGCTGCCTTTCCAGTAGACCAAATAGCAACTTTTTCAGATAATTGGTCCAGTACCTACATAATTGAATTGAATCGATGGCCTTTCTAGAGCAGCCTTTTGACTCGAGTACGAGGTCCAGTGCTGTGCTGTGGTACATGGCACTGAACCCGAAGGACATGACAACAGCGCTTCTGTCTTCAATACTTGAAACAAAATTTCTTGTTTTCAATATTTTCGTTGAGTTTGTCCCAAGCCTTTGATACTTTCTGATTCAGAAAGCATAATTGCCTTAGAATGCATACAAAACCCCATCAACTTAAATATTATATTATGCTTGTTATACGTCTTTTTTGTGTTGAACAATAACATTGCGAGGTCGAGACGCAGGGTCTTATCGTGGATTTCATAGAATTATTTCTAACACACACACACATTATATATATATATATATATATATATATATATATATATATATATATATATATATATATATATAGAGAGAGAGAGAGAGAGAGAGAGAGAGATAGACACACACACACACACACATACATAGATAATGTTATCACGACAGTTACAACATTGTTATCCTTTTCCAAGTTGGTAGTTTAATCCGGATTCGCGAATTATGACAACCACTGCCTCGCCTGCCCGCACCGATTTCCTTACCATTTCGACTAGGCGCGCACATCCACCAAAAGCAGAAATAAGGAGCGGATGAAGTCTAGCATGTGCTGTACCCGAACTTCGAGTTAAATTAAACTCTGTGGTCATGTACGTTCAATCAAATTCTTTAATCATTACTTCCTAGATGGCGCTTGTATTTCATATGATCTTTTGTTGTATGTGTTCACTTTTGTTTATAAAGCTTTGCTTACAAACCAATATCCTAAAGAAGGTAAGCAGAAGACCCATAGTACATATAGCGCTGTATGCAGGATTAACATATTTATGAGGTGTTTTGTGTCACTTGAACAAAAAGGTATTTCAACATGGAAATATCCGGTACTGTCATATTTATCTCAACGGTATGTTCAGAAATGTGTTACAAATGCATTGACTCAACGCTTTTGTTTTGTTGAAAAAGGCAAATCAGTAACATTAAGTCCAAAGTATGTAAAATATTTCTAAACTTTACTTCAGTGAAGTCATTTTGATGACTGCGGTTGTGGTTTGAGTAATTTAGACACATGTTTTTTAAAATGATAAACGCTATATTATTATCCATGTCTAAAGACTACCTGTGATCAAGTTTTACGTTTGTCAATGCTGACACCGTGATTTATGTACAGAACATGCGTCCTAACTTGCTCCCATGGGGCAAAACGTAAGGGGGGGGGGGGAGACTTCACAGGTTGTTAATTTTTGTATATAGGCTACAGCAACTTTACAGCACATACAAATTCGGGGGGAGGAAAAATTCCTCCCTGCCTCCCCTAAAATACGCCCCTGTTTTGAACGTAGGAAAATATTAAGTGAATCCGCAAGCCCATACTGCCTAAATATAACTGATCGGTTTTAAAAAAAGAAACAAACACCCACACCCACCCCAAACTTGTGAAGCTTGAGATTCGAGCACGTGTCTGGATGAACGAGCCTAGCCTGTTCATTGTTTGGTTTTCCGGTGCATTGCGATTTCAACCGAAGGGGGCCTTTGACCCGGGCTAAAAACATCGGAAGATCTTTTAGATAGAAGCAAGTCATGGAATGGTCACGAACATAAAAGTGGGTAAGAATAAACACTTAGCCAAGCACTTTGCAGAAAAAGAAGATATCCAGTTTCACAAGATTTCGCTGATGTTAAATATACTTTTTGACGTTCTGTATTTGGCAATATCTTGGATAATCAGAATTACTGAGAACTGTGATAGAATAATACTAATTGGAAATAATTGTTTTCATATACGTCTTAAGAAAAAGTGAAGCGTCCTCAAAACAGTAATCCACATGGCTGATACACATAATAATCATTTGTAATGGAATGAAAATCTATAGCTTCTGTACAGACCGGAGTCTTATATAAATCTATATTTAAAAAATGCAATGGCAATTTTTGGAAAATCAGTTTCAGCCAAGGACACTATTTTAGCCTTTTAAAAATACAGTTAGTTTCTTTAATGTTAAGTGGTAAAGTTAAGGACTATTTTGCCCAACAGTGTGTTGAATTCATCCTCCTTGTAAGACAGCTGTGAACATTATCCAATCAAACCAAAAATATATTTGTATCATTTCCTTACCATATTTGGAAAAGTTCAACGTTTTCATTGGGCGAATAATTCCGAGAACCGTTGAAGTTTATCAATAAAGAGTAGTCCCTCTTCACAAATATTCTTAGCCGCTTGTTTGCAATGTTCAAATATTCTACAAAGGTAGGTATATGATGTATATGATGTTGTTGGACAAAAAAATCTACAGCAAGCATTATGATTCTGTCTTCGTGGCGGAGTGCATACGACATACTGAAGATGATGTATACACACGGTAATTTGTCTGTTCCGAACATATCGTGTCTGCTTTGCCCCTGCGGGCATTTACAGAGAACTCATGAATTTCTCCTCTCTGCCGACCGTGTGCGATGAATCACAGCATTAATTCAGAAACGTTTCTGTCATTTAAGGACCGTTGAAGTGTACAAATATCACTCAGGTAGTAAAAATAATACTCGTTTTATTACAGAATTTCTAAGTACTTTAAAAAATATGTAATAAGGAAGACAAAACACAGATTTTCAATACAAATTTTCTGTATAATATTCCGACTGATCCGGAATTTCGTTTTCTAAAATGCCATATGTTAAAAAATGCACGATTGGAAGAGACACATAAATGGCAAACCTACGACTGTCTCTTTTGTCTAGACCTTCCGCTAACCGTACTTAACTTTTAAAACATGTAATCCTTCATCACCGAATCACATGGATCTAACACAAATGAAAGTGCTAGTTGTTATTTTAACCGGAGGAAGTGGCCACGCATGAGTAATTTCTAACAAATTGGTATCACTGACACTCATTCACTGAAAAGAAAGCAAAACATAAATCAACGAACAAAGAAATGGATGGATGGATGGATTGATGGATGAAATGATGGATGGATGGATAGATGGATGGATGGAATGTATGTATGTATGTATGTATGTATGTATGGATGGATGGATGGATGGATGGATGGATGAAGAAATAAATTAATATGCATAAGGGAGAGCGATATAAAAGTATAAAAGTAAAACAAATAAATTATGTAATATGAAAATTATGACAGATTACAAAGCACATCAAAAGAAAAAAGAATTAACCAAAGACAATAAATAAAAATGAACATGTACCTGTACAGTTAACCTCAACACGAATTTTCAATTATTATCAGCAGAATCTCATTTGAGAAATAAATCTTGTGTTGCGATTGCAACTCTAATGTGGGTATGTGAGAAAGCTTGCCAGTAGCTTCTCGTGGGTCGGCGGTTCTTTCCGGGGTTTTCCCGGGTTCTTCCTCAACCATTAATACTGGCCGCCATGTATAGCATATCGTGTGCCGAAAAATGGCGTTAAACCCTACAACAACAACAACGATTGCAACCCAATCTCCATCTGGAAAAATCATAAGATCATCATAGCTTCCAGGCCAGCTGCCAAATTTACATTCTTTACTGTTAACTAAATTGTTGTGTGTCTTGTATGCATACAAATCTATCCGTGTGACAGAATATTTGGCATACATGTGAAATTTATTCTGTCTTACATCCTTACTTGGCCGTAGTCTTCAAATATGTGTCACATAATTTTCACTGAAACAAGTTAAAATTAATTGCTTTTGAACTGGCTTCAATAATTCAGTGGCAAAATTTTGTCTTAGCATATTGTATTTTAGCTTCGAATTATATATTAGTGTGGTTGATTTATGGTTTCTAGGCACCGAATAATTTCAACAATAAACAGTTCAGTTGGCATTGCTTAAAAATACGATCATCCTAAAGTATTGATCATTTGTGATTGGCTCATACAAATAGCGTAAATGCCTATGTTGGGCCACGTCTGCCTGCTCGCAGTGATTGGTTAATCCGTTTCATTCATAATCATGAAAAAGAAAATATCTTCATGCCCAGCCCTGGGCGAAAAAGTATCATGCCGGATTGTCGCCGGTGGTTGTAGATGAGAGCTTCTATAATAGTTATTAATTTCAGCAATGTGTATTATTTAAATTTTTACAATAAATGTATAATCAGTACAGTAAATGATCGGGATAGCTGATTTACCGATCAAAGCACTAAGCAATATAATTCGTCAGTATGAAAAGCCATCAGTAATTTTTTTTATCTTCGATATCCGGTTTTCAAATGTTCGTTCGGAGTAGCAAGGATCCGGATCGGCACATTTCTTGTAAAATGTTTAAGATCATCTTACAGATAACAAAGTACAACAAAAATTCCCAACGCAAACCAGCAAATTAACAAACAGACTAATTGCAGAGCACAGTAAAATAGTACAGAATAGGTAAACGCAATACATTTACTATCAACTTTGTCTTAAAAAGAATATGGACTTCTAATACGTCAAAAACAAAATAATACTGGTTTGGTTCATTAGTCATAAAACTGAATATGCACTTTTGGTAGGTTAGTCTGTATTCAAATTTCAATGATTTCAGTTCAGAGAATATGAGAATTGCATGTGCATCTTGTGAAATGTATCATTTCTATATTACTCCCATCTGCATTTCCTTACATTGCGCAGCAGTATCCAACCAAAAAAAAAGAAACTGAATACAGTATGAAGTATCTTTTTTCTTTTCTTCCTGGGACCAATCCTTTCTAACAATGATCCTAAGCAATAGCTAAGACATTCACATATTGCTAAAATATTCGTGACGCATTATGCTGGAAATTTGTGTGCTTGTTTGTTTGGTTTACAACCCTGTGTATGGTCGAGCAAACAGCGCTTTGTTTTGTATATATATTTGGCCACAATGAACCATAAAATAGGCTCGGGTCTACTGCTAACAACTGGCTTGACATATTGGATGTGACAGCTGATTTACGCATGTGATGTCAAACACTTTGCATGAATGTCGAGGAGGCAAAAAACACATACAGATTTCTGTAGTCTTCCTTTCCAATTATAAAGGTTCACAAGACCTTTCCTAAAAGTATAAACTAATGTGTTATATTAGTGTTATCAGGTATTCTCCAGTAAGATGCAGGGATAATATTTTCCTGTCTGTTTGGTGTATGTCGATATTTCAGTTGGGAGGAAGAAGTTTCCTTTTCAAAGAAACACTGTGTCTGGCTGAATACTTGCATTTTCTTATTTGAGCGTTTAACTTAGGAGGTGCGAAGAGAGCTTGTCCCTTTACTCAGATCGACTAGGGTTGTTGTTGTACAGTACAGTACATACGGTACAGTACAGTACAGTACAGCACAGCACAGCACAGCACAGTGCAGTGCAGTACAGTACAGTACAGTGCAGTACAGTACAGCACATAAGGTGAAATTTCACTGGAGGTTGTATGCAAGCTGCTTTCTTAAAATTTGTTTAAAAAATAAACCCACCGAATAAAACCATACCACCATATACATCTTCACAATAATGTTACATGAAGATAACGTCAAAAGCTCATTTTGTTATGCTTCACAATGATATTTGAAGATCAATTGTTCAAAGAGTTTGATCTTCATGAATGCTTAACTGTAATTCTATTTACTACACACACACACACACACACACACACACGATGATTCATTCCACTTCATATTGATATCTGAAGATGAGTGCATCTCTAGATGCCTTAAGTGGTCCTTTGGATGATGTTCCTGCAAACACTGCATGTATTGAAAGTCATTGTATGCACGCCACGAATATGAAAGAGGCATATAGCGTTGCCCAAGTCCATCAGTTCGGTCAGTTTAGTTCGTCCGTCCATCAAACGGGCATATAGCGTTGCCCTAGTCCATCAGTTCTGTCAGTTTAGTTCGTCCGTCCAACAAACGTTTGTAAGGTTTCCATTTACATCAATGCTCATGTTTCTAGTTCTGAATAATAGTTGCATTTGTCATAATATGCAGCCAATTTCTAGTTGATGTACCTTATGTATATATTTGTACTTTACTATATATATGCAGTGCATTTCTCTGAATATGGTGTGCACAACTCTTTAATCCCCGTGGTCCAATAAAAAATGAAAGTGACGTGATACTTTACTTGAATATATAAGACATTCTTCATTAAACTGAGAAGCGAAATAAATGTCTTCAACAATGAAAATGCTACCACTGAGATAAAAGTTTCATATATTAGAGAACTCGCATTTCGAAAAGCATCAGATGACACAGAACGTTTTATATGACAGAAAACGCACACATCGAAAGGGATCCGTTGTAGCTCTGCTGGCACAACGTCGAAATCGTAATCAAGTGGTTTTGGGTTCGATATACGATCAGGTCAGTCGTGGTCGACTTCCTTGGCGTGTCCTTTGCATAGGTACTTGGCTCCCATTTCTTCGGCATGACGGAGCCAGTGATGTGATAAAAGCGCCATTAAAACGAACAACGAAGACTCAATCCCTTAAAGTGACAGTTGAACAAGAACAGCTAATGCTTAATAGAAAATCATCTACATCCTGTATTACCCATCCATACTCTGTTAAATCTTCCTTTCGTTTGAAACTTTGCTGGATGCACATATTTTTATATTATATGCAATTAAAATTTCGTTCATGGTTAGTGCAGTCTATAGTTACAAGGGATGAAATAAATCAAGTCGAGGAAATTTCACTTTAAGAAGAGTATACTAACATACAATATAATCTCTATAAAGCTTTTGTAGTGACCCTAACATAAAACATTAAAACATAAGACATCATGCCATAATAAGATAGGATATTTAATGTACAATCAAATTAGATCTTGGCAAAAACCTAAGACAAAACCTGAAGGTACACAGACTTAACAATGGGTATTAAATTGGAAGGAGTGGTATTATCCATACAGCGATCTCACAATTACATAAGACCAGAAAGAAAAAAGAAAAAAGATTAAAACAAATTACTTTAAAAGGCTGATTAGAAATTTGATAGCTTCTAAAATGTAAAATTGAATGATGCATTACACACCAGTTATATACATTAACATTAAGTACAACCAGGCCCCTTCAGAGGCTGAGAGAATCCCGGATAGCTTCGAGAGCTTGAGGCCGCTAGGCCCTGGTTATATTTAAATTTAGAAATGAACCTAGGTCCCTGAGGGATTGAGGCCCGGGTGATTTGGCCCCCTGCCCCCCTCCCCTTTGATTGGGTCTGAGTACAATGCAGAGAAAGGGATCTTGCAAAATGAGGTAAAAATGAAGCAATTATTCATGTTGAAAAAGTAGACTAATTACCTGTAATAAGAAGTCTTAAGGATAGAAAAGTTCAGACTTCACAAATGAAACACGGAAAGCAGACAGAAAATATACTGCCCGTCTGTCTCTGATATATATATATATATATATATATATATATATATATATATATATATATATATATATATATGCAAATATCTTCATTCCTGATTTAGGCCCTGGAATAGAGGCATTTTATTACCTAAAGTGAGTTGATAATGTATTCCAACGCTTGGCTTCATGTTATTTGGAATGATCACGGTATTGCCATATTTAAATTAATAAGATTTAATCGGAGATTGAATGGAGACAATGCAAGGATTTGTATTAAAATGTTTCTAGATTTTTAGATTTATGATGCAATAATTCCAATTCTTCCTAATGAGTCAAACGTGTCGTGCATATGCATGAAACAAATAGCAATGTAGTAGTTCGAAGTAAACTTGGCAGTCATAACTGATCTAAATCATGATAAAGAAAAAATCGAAATGTTGTTCAAAAAAGTATACCATTTGTCACAAACTTGCTCTTTCAAGCATTTTAGAGATTGCTGGCAGTATGCTTGCATGTCTATAGTTCCCGTATCAATGGTAGAATTATTCTGTATATGTTGGTGTAAACTGAGCTAGTTTAAGAGTACGAGGAAACACTGATCAATGTTGTTAGATACTTAGTTATGAGTACAGCAATGTTTCTTTGGAAAGACTGTTAATGCATGTTGCATTTGTCTTGTTTGTTTGGAAAATCTTCATCTATTGAGATGAAAGTCAGCATATTTTCTGCTAAATAATGTTTGCAAAAAGAGCATTATCAAACACTTCTTTGACAATCATGGGGTCAATGGACGGGAATACAACAAGAAATGCAAGTAATGTTTTCAACCATGTGTGCAAATACTGAAGACGATATTATTCTTAAAATGTTTTGAAGGAAAATATATATCATTACAAAGGAATTTAAAAATTAGAACACCTATACATAAATATAAAAAATATTGCCAATCACATTGCTTTTGCATTTGGTATCTAACAAAGTGATTTTATGTTATTCTGCACAGGCCAATTAATGAAAAATACAAATATTCTTTCACACACTATGATGCGTAAACTGCGAATATTACCTCAAAATTATAAATAATACAAAACGATACTCATTTATTGAGTTTTAGTTACATTTAATGAGGTGTATTTTCTCTTGGAAACATATTCGAAAAACATTTGGTTAAGACAGTGGTTTCTCTATTCAGGGTTCTTGTTGGTTTTTGCTGTAGATTTTATCACACAGAACTTAAAAGTAATACTGAGTGTGTGTGTGTGTGTGTGTGTGTGTGTGTGTGTGTGTGTTGAGAGAGTGTAGTGCATGCGAATCTGTATGTATTTTACAAATTATTTTGTCAATACTTAAATGAAATTTATATATTCATCCTATTTGTTATTGTTTTTTTCTCTGTTGGAGTATATTAATTCGTTTTTATGAGAACGTTGTACCATATGGCTTAAAGTAAAGTCTTTTCACTGTTATTTTATTATTATTATTATTATTATTATTAATTATTATTATTATTATTATTATTATTACTATTATTATTATTATTATTATTATTATTATTATTATTATTATTATTAGTAGTAGTAGTAGTAGTAGCAGCAGTAGTAGTAGTTGTTGTAGTAGTAGTAGGTGGTAGTAGTAGTACATGTAATAGTCAGTGACTTACTAAGGGTAAATGGCGCCCGTGGCGACGATAATGGCCGATAGGCGTTTTGGTGCCCCAAGACCTCTAGCGCTCCACCCCCTGCTAGAATACTACTACTAGTAGTAGTACTAGTTGTTGCTGTTCAGCAGATTACGCGACCAAGAAGCTATGAATATATTATCAGAATACGGATGTCATTGCTTTTTAAAACTTAGCCAATGTAGCAACGTTGCTTGAGTCATATTTATGCATTGGCTTACCTTTGACTTACTTTAGACACTATTCACAAAGACGCACAGACACATACACACACATACAGACAAACACACGTACGCACACACGCACACGCACACACACACACACACAAACGCGGATTGATAGAAAGGAGAAGTCATTGCAGCTGTATAGAATTTAAGCACACAACACGTTTAAAAAAATAATTAGAAGAAAGACTTTCTTTTATGTATCCTTCTAAAAAAACTTTGGGGATTTTAGACATTCTCATTATTGAAGACCTTTAATATAAATGGAGAACACTGTAGTCGGAGTACCCGTAAGTTTTACATTTTCCTTTCGGACGACATTACTGCTTTGGCAATCAGGAAGTACGTTAATGCGGACAGGTCATGGCATATTTATGATGCCTGGTCATCTTTCTAGTGTCCAGGGCCACAAGAGTCATCCAGTCCAACTCCGTTTTCGCTGATATGGGTGTCCTTGATGTAGAAAGAATGAACCCGCTGGCTCTTGCGATGGTCAGTATATAGTCGACCTGGAGTACGTGGAAAGAATCAGAACGCTCATTCCTATGTAGATCGTGATATCAGAGAGAAAAGCTAGCTGTAAAACCTTATTATGGTCAGTCTATATATATATATATATATATATATATATATATATATATATATATATATATATATATATATATATATGAGAGAGAGAGAGAGAGAGAGAGAGCGATGGTTTTAAAATCGTACTTTGATCTGTCTTTAAAATGGAGTGAAATGCTATTTGTGAAATCCTTTTGTGAAGTTTTACTATGATAAGCCTTTGGGAGAGAGAGAGAGAGAGAGAGAGAGAGAGAGAGAGAGAGAGAGAGAGAGAGAAAGGCTGTTTGTGAAAGCTTACCTTGAGCAGTCTATAAGCATAAGCGTGGAGAAGTTAACTGTTTGAGCATGTATATAATTACCTGTATGTACATGTTTATAATTGTATTAATGGACACAAATTTGACTGAAAAAGTTTGGGTGATATAAACAAAGGGATAAACCCAAATATGTAGGGTATGATAAGATAGCACATTCGTCGTTTATTTCTTAATAAAGCGTGGATATCCCAAAGCTGTTTTCTTGCTAAAACAAAATTGATGAGACCATATTAATTTTGCATCCGCCATCGAGGACAAGACAAGACAAGACTATATTACACTTGGGTTGGAAAGGTTACTACATACGAAGTATACAAGAATCAGAACATGAGTATATAGCGTATGATGATGATACGTAGTGCTTAACAGGGTTTAAAATATTTGGAAAACATAGTGCTTAACAGGGTTTACAATATTCGGAAAACATAGTGCTTAACAGAGATTACAATATTCGGAAAACATAGTGCTTAACAGGATTTACCATATTTAGAAAACACAATCCAAAAACCTTCAAATAGTTCTTTAAAAAAAAAGATTCGTACGTTACCTGTATTCATTAAGTGATTATTTTGTAAACTTTAAGTCCATTTAGTGTAATGTGAGATATAACTGTTTGTCTTTCATCGTTAAAATAAGAGCAAGACAGAAGATAGTTAATGAGAGTGACAAATTGTGCAATATCTTTCGTTATAGGGTACATTAGCCAACCGACCAGTTTAACAAGAAACCTTAGCTTTACAGTTCTAAACTTAATAAAATTTTTAAACATGTTCTTTTTTGGGGGGTAGGGGTGGGGGTGGGGTTAATGAGAAATATATCTTTTCTAAATTCAAATTCGTTTTAAATAACCTGTAATTTAGACCTTTAGATGACGTATTAATGTTAGCGGCCCAAATACTTGTGTGTATTGATCTTTTAGTCGCTGTTCTACCTATTTATTTTGTAACCATTTAACTGATAGAAAAAAACATGATTTCTCTATACGTAGACAGCTCCGGTGGCCTAGTGGTTAGAGTGTCCGCTTCGGATGCGGAGGGTAGTGGGTTCGATCCCCGGCCGAGTCATACCAAAGACTTATAAAAATGGTGCTAAGAGCTACCTCGCTATGCGCTCAGCAGTCAGAGGTTAGTGTTAAGACTGGTCGGCCTGGAGTCAGGATAATGTAAGTGGGTGGGATATCACGCTACATATCTGCGGCATGATGCCCCAGTGCTAGACATTACTATAAACTGCCACACTGCAGACATCGTAACGATATGACTGAAAACTTGTTAAAGTTACGTTCAAATATACCAAATCCAAATCCAAATCTCCATACGTAACTTAATCTAACATTATCAAATATAGCTTCCAGATGTGCTTGTATAAGAGAGATTACATATGCTAAGATATTTTTTCTTCATGACAACTAATCATTTTAGCCCAGTATTTTAGCATGCGACATTATGTTAAAGGGGAAACGACTCAAGTTCGTGGCATACCATATATAGAGGGGGACATTTTTTGGACATTCAGTATAATTCTGAGGAAAGAAATATGAGTTTTCTCGACTATATGACATTTCGCAAATCCCCAAACTTTACAACGGTACAATGGTTTGATCGAACAGTTTTAGTTGACAATAAATAGTCAAATCTAGACTGTGTATACAATCTGGATTGTGTATACACTTCGTTTTACTAAGTGCATACTTTAATTAGCATTGGATACTAGGCCATTCAGGCCGTTGGAGACTTTTCCGTTCTTGTGAAAGATAGGTTCCAAGTACTTATGCTCATCTACAACATCAGTATCGACATTGCTTATATGTATTTAAATGTTTATTTTAACGAACCAAATACGATAATTTTTGTTTTGTCTGTATTGACAATAAATTTCCTGTTATCGCAATATCTTCTAAACACATCAAGAACATGTTGCATGTCAGCACAAATATCTGCAACTATTACAGTATAATCAGCGTATAAAAGGAACACAACATTTAACATATTTACAAGGTCAGTATGTTTGGAAAGTAGTGCACATCCCCTACACTAAATTTATTAATATAAATAATTGTATGTTATATAGGACTGTGGAGAATAATAATGGAGATAGATATTCCCTTTGTCTTACACCTTTTTTCACATAAGAAAATAACCCCGAAAATTAATTATTTACTGGGACATACGTTGGACGTCAAGCACATACTTTGAACGTCAGAAGCAATGTCCCTTGTTTTTACGACGTCATAAGTTGTACAGGTCGACTATTATGTAAGCATTTTTGTTTGCAATGTGTGGGAGTTTTCGCCAGATGCCGATATACGGATTGATAATGCCAAAGTTCGGATTTGCAATAAAAATGTACATTGCCAAACTGACCATATCAGTCGAATTTTAACCTCTATTGCTTAAATTAATTTCAAACTTTCTCTGGTATTTAAACACAGTGCGATCTAGCCGGATAATTTACATAAAAAATACGATGAAAATTAGAGACACTTTGTTTTCTGCAGCTCTTTGGTAAGTACAGATAATTTTCAAAATCTACCTAGTAACCCTACTTTTTATACCCGTTCTTTGTTTGAAGTGGTTTCGTGTTTTCTTTTCTTTGTTTTTGTTTTTTTTTTAGGGGGGGGGGGCGGGAGAGGAGCGTATATTTTATTATCAGGAAGTATAAAAGAAACAATATATGCAGTATTGATGAGATGATGAATGAGCTCTATATTGTCGGAAACGATATCCTATATCCTGTTTTAAGCAAACGTTGTAATGTAATATTTGATAGTGGATTCTGTCAGAGGGGGTGATAGTTCCAATATGTAAAGGTTAGAATAATTTTGAATCCAGACATTACATGTATTACCCGAACGAATTGTGTTTGAAACGCTTAAACGCTTGTAAAATATATGAGTACAATCCAGTATGAGAGTATCTAAGAAACTCGCTTTCATTACAAGCATGGCTGTCAGACTTTGTCCGTTCCTCGTTATTCACTTTTCACTTTCTGAAACACTTCTAACATTTTGTAAATGCATATAGATCAATTTTCTGAAACACGCACTTAGTTGTGTCTATGATAATAATATCTAGTTATTGATTTTTTAAAGCAACATAAACGAACATGTATTCTTTTATTATTATCATTATTATCATTGTAAATAATGACACAAAGCTATGCTGTATTGGTTATAGGTGTATGCGATGGTCAATAGAGAACTGGGTACACATTTTGTTTATAAACAGAATTAATAAGTATTTTTAAGTCAGCTTTTTATATATACTAGAAAGGCAGAGAGACATTTAGTTTCAAGTTATTATTTTGCAGCAGGTTATAGAGATATTTTTGAAAATAAAATGAATACTCTTGAGTTTGGTTCAGGAAAGTATAGAATTTAGTCAAATTCAAGAATAGTAGTGAATAGGGGCGATTCAGCGTCAAGGGGACTTACCATTAAAAACATGGTCCCGGCACTTTGGCGTCTATGTAAATTTAACATGGGGAAAACTAGCCCGGCACTTTGGCGTCAAGGGGAATTAACATGGGAGATACAGACCCGGCACTTTGGCGTCAAGGGGAATTGAACATGGGAGATACAGGGCCGGCACTTTGGCGTCAAGGGGAATTGAACATGGGAATATATTTTGCGTCTGTTTAGCGTCAAATGGAATTGAACAGGGTCGGGACCCTATTTTAATATAGTCCCGACCTTATGGGTCTATGGAAATTGAACATGGGAAAATTTAAACAGGGAGGATCTCTATTTTTTTTTATTAAAAAAATAAAAAAAGGGCTAGGCATGAAAGTCAAGGTCTTTTCGAGACCTATGAGTGGCCCTGGAAAGGGCCTTTGGTTTTCCTCTTCTTCTATTTCCTCCAGTTCTTCATCCATCCCTTTATCTTTTCCAAAATTCCTTTCTTCTTCCTCTTTTCAATTTCCGGTATCCAGTCAGGGTGGCCCATCGCTCTAAACTTCTGTTGGATTTTTATCCAGTTATTGTTCAGTCTCTCATATTCTTCCTTTTTCTTTCTATTCTCTTGTTCTTTCCTATCTTTTGCCCACCTGTCCTTGATTTTCTGCACTTCTTCATCTATTACCTTTTTCATCTGTTCCTCCCTTTTCTTTATTTGTTCACTGCCCTTTTCACAAAGAACCAGTCTGACCTTTCTTCTATCTCTTCCAAAAACCTTCTTACTTCTGTTACCTTGTCCATGGTCTCTTTTATTGCCCCTACTCTGACATAGAGGGGATTTATCAACCCTCTCAATCTCTTGACTTCTTCTTCTATTAATCCCTCTATCATTTCCCTGGCTAATTTCATTGCGTTGACATAGTGAAGACTTTTTCTTAACTTCCATTCTTTTTCTATCCTTTCGATAGCATATTCTCCGTCCACCATCCAAAAGTAAATATTCCTTAAATTGTTAAACAATTGAGACACTTCCATCTTCGTTTTGGTTATTCCGTGGAATGGGGCGAACGACGAACACTGAGGGTTCTTATATGGAAAGCGCGGACGTGAAGGAAAACATCCCCTACTTTTCTCATCTCATATTATCTACTATCCACATACGCGAAGCAGCAATAAACAAACCCAAAATATACCATCCACACACGCCAATGAGCAAAAAATCAAACTCATTAATCTACTATCCACACAAACGTACGTCAGCGCTTACAAAACCCAAACTATACTATCCACACACACGCTAAGCAGTAAAATTAAACCCAAAATCTACCATCCACACACGCAAAGCATTAAAATCAAACCAAATCTACTATCCACACAAACATCCGTGAGTGATTACAAAACGCAATAATCTACTATCCACACAAACCTACTTGAGAGCTTACAAACACACAATCATATACATAAACACATACAGTCGTAACAGGAAAAGACTGAGTGTTTATAAATACACTACTTCACATACACACAATGGCAAATGGATTACTATCTCTTTTCAAGTGTTTTGGCTAGCCCTGAAAAGGGCTGTTTGTTTTGAACTCCAGGGCACCTGGTTAATGGTTGCACCTACCCGGCCTGGCACCGCAGACACATCTAAACCTCCAATCTTTCTCCCAGTTTACTCTTTTGACTGGGAGCGCAGAGGGAGGATAATTGGCTTCAGCACCCCAATCCTCTGTCTCTGGAATATTGTAAGCCATCCTCTCTCCTATTTTCTTTTCCTCCTCTTCTTTTTTCCTTGTTTGCTCCTCTTCCTCTTTTATTCTCCCTTCTTCGACAACGGCCTCCGCGTCCAGTTCATTAAGTAAGCGCCTGGCATATTCCAGGTGCATCTGGAGTTCTAACAGTTTAGCTAGTCTGGAGTTCATTCTCTAGTGTTGATCAATCAACAAGGGTAGCTAGACTGCCGAGCGATTTTCAATTTATACGAAAAGCGCGGACGTGAAGGAAAACATCCCCTAAGACAAAACTTATATTACCTAGATCATGACCAAACAACGCGCGGACCTAAAAGAAACACTCACTCACTTTTTTATACTACCCATCAATATTCTAAAACATGTTGACAAGCCACTTAAAGAAAATACTTATACACACACACACACACACACACACACACACACACACACTTTCTAAGTAAGATAAAGAATTCATATGCTTATACACCCACTTCTATTTTTTTAAACTTATTATAGGCAATCGATTGTTATTTCTTTTCTAAAGGTTGGGGTAGCCCTGAAAAGGGCTGTTTTTTTGCGTGTGAACTTGAAGCTATGGCCATCTTTTAGGTTCTAAGATTGCGGCCTCCTCTGACGATAGGCTTTCTCCCAGGATAAGGTCTGCTTCTTCGGAAAGAGAAGAAGAACTCTTTGGTATCGATGCGACAATCGACAAAGCCTCTGTCAGGTTCAGGTTGCTGCTGCTGCTGTTGTTGCTGTTGCTGCTCTCTCTGCTGTTTCTGAAGTCTGTACTTCTCTGTCCATTCTTCATTCTCCTTGTTAATTTCTTCTCTGAAGAGCTCTTCTATCAGGTCTTCAGTGACTTTTAAGATTCTCACATTCTCTGTCTCTTCTGGCTTCGGTATCAGACTGTGTCTGACCCTATGCAAATTCACGTAGGCTTCATTTAGCTTAGCTAGTCTGGAGCACATCTTCGTAAGAGGATGAGTCGACAATGGATGGTTAGACTTGTTGTTGTGTTGAATTATAGTGGCGTGCGCTCGCATTGAGCATGTACCACTGGTTTATGGTGCCACAGGCACCTTTTGATTACTCCTGGGGGAAGGAATGGTGCCACTTCCTCCAGGCTTTTATGTGTTCACAGAACACTTATTGATTGGGCCGTCAGGTCGAGGTACTATTTGTGTGCATATCGATCTGATTGTAAGACCTATGTTGAGTGGGATTGGACCCAGCACGCACTCAGTATTCATTCGCATTGATTTGCGACTAGTGGGATTGGACCCGATCTAAGTTCGCTTTTTGTTTAATTTATGATTCGTGCACTGCACGTATGGGTTTTGGTGTCTGTCCGTGGTAAAGGGTGAAAGTGGTTAGGCTCGGGTGGTGGTGTCTTGCCACAGGTCAGTAGTGCTCTTCCGATCCAGGATATTTTTGGTTCTAAATTCCGTCTTTGAAATTGATATAATAAAACTCTGTGCTGTTTTGTTTTAAGAGAGAGAGAGAGAGAGAGATCGAGATCCTATCGAGGTTGATGTTAGTTTCTAGGTGACAGCAGTTTAATCAATTGGTTTTGCAGCCTTGTGCTGGCCCTGGATGGAGTTGGTGTTTTTTCCATCTTAATGTGTTATTTTGGGTCCTATTTTCCTAGGTGTAATTTTTGGTTGCAGCCTTGTGCTGCTGGACCTAATAGTCATTGGGTTTTTTGACTACCTTATACATGTAATATTTGGGGTATTATTCTACATAATTGTTATTTTGCAGCATTGTGCCGCCGGGCCTGATAGTCGTTGGGCTTTTTCGACTACCTTGTATGTATTAATTTGGGGTCCTATTGCGGGTGTCTATTCTTGCGACCACCTTATACGTTCTATTTTGGAGTTGTATGGTTAGGTCTAGGTTTGTTGTAGCTGTCATCTAGGTATAGACGGTAGAGTTTTAGCTGTTAGAATAGGATGTTGTAGAAGAGTGGTATGATAGGAGAAGTAGAGTACAGGTTGTTAATTTCTCCCCCCCCCCCCCCGCATATTTCTTCCTGGTTATTGGACTAGTTAAATTTAAAGTATGAGTTTTTTAATTTACATTTGGTATTTGGATAGTTTTATCAGTCAGTAGTATACTTTCCTTATTGTTTGCCCTAGTGAAAAAAAATATTTGGTTTAATATAGCTTGGTCCAGATAGCATTCCTTGGCGATTGTCCTCGGATCTCTTGGGGCTAGAGATGTTCAAGGAAGTCTGTCTGGTTTTATTCGCTATTTATTAATTTATTTGTTTGGCCTAGATTTGAAATTTTCTTTTAATTTTGGGATTTTTTTAATGTTATTTATACTTCTAGCATGTTAATTATTTAGAATCTATTTGTATTTAGCTAGTTCCAGTTCAGTTGTCCTTGTCGATTGTACTCGGATCTCGTAGTTTTAGAGATGTGCAAGGTAACTAATCTGGGTTTTCGCTATTGCTCTAGATTTGGTATTTATTATATTTAATTAGAAATGTCATTTCAATTTTTGTATATAATTCAGTTTTTTTAAGGTAAGTTATGATGTTGTTGTAAGTGATATTTAGATTGGGGTTAGAGCTATTTAGGAATTCTGGGTATGTATTCGGCGATCCTATTTTGTTTTGTTCGATTTTGAATTGTTCCCTTTCTTTCTTTAATCTATTGCATGTGTTGAAAATATGGTGCAGATCTTCTGGCACCCGACAATTGAAACAATTTGGGTTATGAGGTTGTGATCCTATGTGTTTTCCATAGCTGTTGGAAAACTTGGTTTTTCCAGTGTAGATTCTATTTATTACTTTTTGATTTTTTCCTTTAAGTAAAGGTGGTTTTCTATTTCTAATGGTTTCGTTTAGTGTGTTATATAGTTTTCTACCTTTCTTGTTATTGTTCCAGTATTCCTGCCATTTTTGGTTGATCATGATTGTTGTTAGACTGTATATTTCACTAACACTGTATGCCAGTAGTACGTGGTTTAGATCGCTTAGCTTTTGTTTAGCTAATTCATCTGCTAGATTGTTTCCTAGTATGTTTATGTGGGATGGTATCCATAGGAATTCTATTTGTTGTTTATTGCTTTTCAGTTTTTTGAGTATTAGGCTAGTTTGATTTAGAAAGTTTTCTCTACATTTGGTGTTGTTATTTAGGATGGTTGTAAGGACGCTTAGCGAGTCGGTTATTATTACTGTTAGGGGTGGGTTGTTTTTTTACACCCATTCTAGTGCTTTTAAAATTGCCCAAAATTCTGCTGTATAGATCGAACAGTGGTGTGGTAATCGGTGACCATTTTGTATATATAGTTTAGGTATTACGTAAGCAGCTGCTGTTTTTGCGGGTTCTGTGGTTTTTGATCCATCTGTGTATATTTGTAGATGGTTTGGATAATTGGTTGTTAATATTTCTGATGTTACAGTGCGCAGCTGCATTTCTTGATTTGTTTTATTGCCGTGCTTGGTGTTGGTAATATTGATGTTGGGGCCTTCGTTAGACCAAGGTTCATTATCGAAGATATTATTATTTTCTATTTGTTTTATTTCTATGGGGAGTAGTTTAGTTAGTTCGTGTACTAGTTTTCCTGTTGGTATGTGACGCTTTAGAGTGGTTCTAAAAGGTATATTACATTTCTCAATTGCTAATAGTGTTGGGTGTGTATTGGATTGAGTTTGTAATCTGGCTGCATATCTCAGTATTAGTTCCTGTCTTCTGAGATAGAGCGGAGGTTCTCCTGTTAGTACCTGGAACTATACTAACGATGTTGATGGTAGTGCCCCAGTGATTGTAATTAGGGCTTTTCTTTGTACTTGTTCTAATTTTTTAAGATGGTTTATTGGCGCTAGGTTGTATACTTAGCACCCGTAATCAAGTTTAGATCTGATCAATGCCCTATATAATGCTAACAATTTTTCTTGATTGGACCCCCAGTTCGTTCCTTTAAGGCTTTGTATGAGATTTAGGTCCTTATTGCATCTCTTAACTACTTCTTGTATATGTTGTCCCCAATTTAGATGTTCGTCGAAATACATACCCCAAAATATTTTGAATTTGACATATTTTATTTCTTGGTTATTTATGGTAAATCTTGGTCGTGGTTTGTTTCTTTTCTATGTGGGTGAGAAAATGATTGCTTCAGTTTTGTCCTGTGATAGTTTGAACCCCCATTTGTCAGCCCATTTTCCTATGTTATTGAGACTGTCTTGTATATTTTTGATGGTTTTTTGACGGTTAGGGTTTCCAGCTTTCCATATTCTGTTGTCATCTGCGAATTGCGAAATTTCAGTTTGTGTGGTTGCCAGGTTTTTATCTAGATCGTTGATCATTAGGTTGAATAGAGTGGGACTGAGTACACTGCCTTGTGGAGTTCCATTTTTTAGGGAGTGTATTTCAGAGTGTGTGTCTCCAACTCTGGTTATTATTTTGGAACTTTTCGATGAAGTTGAACATTCGAACTGTAATTCCATAGTGATTTAATTTGGCTAGTAGGCCTTTGGTCCATACTAGGTCAAATGTTTTTTCTAAGTCTATAAATACCGCTATTATGTTCCTATCTGCTTTCCTTTTGGAGTTAAAGGCTAGTTTGATCGCTGTTTCTAGTCTTATGAGTTGATCCGTAGTGGATCGTTTGTTTCTAAATCCGCATTGGTTTTCGGATATTAATTTGTTTTGCTCTAGGTGGCATTTCAATCGATTAGTTAATATGGTTTCCATAATTTTGCATATGTTGTTTGTTAAAGAGATAGGTCTGTATGAGCTGACATTGTGAGGGTCCTTATTTGGTTTCAGGATAGGGATAACTATAGCAGTTTTCCATTTAATGGGTAGATTACCAGTTTTCCATATTTTATTTAAAATATTTATTATTATCTGTTTGATGTTATTTGGTATGTTTTTGTACATAATGTATCCTATTTTATCCTCTCCAGGGGAAGTTTCTTTTTTGGTGCTTAATGCTTTATCCCATTCGGCAGTTGTGATATCTTTATTAAGGTAGGAATCTTTGTTACCAATGTCAGTAAAGAGTTTGCTATGGATTCTTTCTACCTTGTTTCTGTGTTGCTGGAATGAGTTGGTGTGGTTTTTGTTACTACTCATTTCAGCAAAGTGTTTAGTTAGTTGTTCAGCTTTATCTTTGTTGGTGTTAGCTCCTGGGATTTTTGGGATGCTATTGGATGTTTTTCCTCTAATTGCCCTGATTTTATCCCAGACCTGTTTGGTGCTGGTTTTGATGTTAATACTTTTGCAGTATTTTTGCCAAGTAGTTTCTTTGGCTTGTTTTATAGTTTTTTTGAGTTCTTGTTCTTTGGTTTTGTAATTGGTGAAATCCAAAGAGTTACCTGTTCGTCTAAATTTATTGAGAGCTTTTTTCTTATCTTTATGTGTTTGTTTGCATAGTTCGTTCCATCACGGGACTGGTTGTTTGTTTGGGTGGCCACTAGATTTGGGTATGCTAGTTGTTGCAGCTAGATTGATGGTATTAATCAGATTGATTGGTTAGACTGGTGACTGATCCCGGTTTTATGGTCAATACGCGGACGTGAAGGAAAACATCCATACACGGTTTTCGAGTCGGAACGTTCAATGAGTGTCATGAGAGGGATAGTAAGAAGTCAAAGAGCATGAATCAAGATTCCTATAGCAAAACAAACCACAAAGACATTTTTTTCTTCAAAACACATCATTTTTATTCAAATCACTTAACACTAACAAGTAACTATAACATTTTAACAATAACTGTTCAATTTATTATCAAACATTTTTTTCAAATCACAAACATTTTTTTCAACTAACACATTATTTTGGACAGGGCTGACAACGTTGTGAATGAAACTGTGATTTCCACTGTTGGAAGTCATTAGGCCATTGATGGACACTACGTTTCCTAGCTTGAGACAAAAGACAAGCATAATGGTCACAAAACCATCGATCTACTTTCACATCGTTTCTAGAAGAAGAACAAGGATTAAAATGAGTCACTAAATGTTCTAAGGAATAGCCCAGGCTGCGATGATGCAGAAAATACACACAATATTGTCCACACACCAAGGAATATGTGCCTTGTAATTTTACATTATTGAATCGGGTGGTCTGAGCATTTCTTCTCATAAAGTCAATGATATCGTCTTCCAAAGGAGGCAATCCATACGAATCGAAATATTCCACACATCCTTCTTGAGGAAAGTAGACGGGTACCCAGTGAGTTCCTGGGAGATGACCGTCGTCCGTGTTGATCAGATAAGCTTGATGGTCTTGAGGTTTGCGATGAGGAAGTTCATCTTTAGCACATACGACAGGATTCCAAGAAGCAGTATACGAACTGTGGTTCAAAAGATTATAAAGTTCCCAGGTATCCATTTATTTGTGTGGTTTTCTTCTTCTTCTTCACAGGTAATGATAAGTGATCAATTCATCCTGACTTTTTGCTTGAAAATGGCTGACAAGTAAAAGGCGTTTAGCTCCGACTTCTTACTCTGGTCAAAGAGAGATTCGATGCGACAGCACTCCAGAGACGTTAATGGAGGAGAAGAATGTTTATCCAAGCCTTTATACCACTCATTCAACACGAATACTATCTCGATGAGACACCAAGCTTTGTCCAGATACTCGTCCAATTTTTCTTCTTGACTTAACATCAGACATTTGTTGTGTTGAATTTGACTGGGATGATCGTTGTGACATCCATTGCACTCTTCCTTGATCAATTCTTTCATTTTATCTGCCAGGACTGTAGCAAAACAGGAGACTAAATGGGCTTCTTGTTCTGGCCATCTTGACTTCATCATGATGACTTCTTCGTCTTGGGATTCTTCTTCTTCTTCCACAGTCTCCTCACATTCCATGTCCAAAGTTTCTCCACTAGGTAAAGAGGGATAACAGTCTTCCATAGCTTCTAATAGTCTACAATGACTTCTCTCAAACTGTTGATTTCTATCATATTGTCAAATTCTGCGTACAGGATGACATTTACTGTCTCTTTCAGTTCTTCTGCAAACTGAAGTTCCACACGAATCTGGCCGGATTTTATAGGGTGAAAATGTCCCTCGTCACTGCCCTGGCCATGGGTGAAATCAAAAGCCCACAAAGCATAGCTTCCTGCGTAATCTTCGTACGTAATACTGTGACTGGTGTTGGTTCCTAACTGGCCGGTGGCTTCGTACAGGGACAAGTACGATCTCAAGTAATTCATCTTCGTGTTACTAAAGTCAGGTTCGAAAGGTCTGGTACACAAGGTCTTGCCATCGCGACTGACTTCGATTTTCTTCACCATAGAGTTTTAAAGTTGAAAGGATTTCCAGTGAAGGCTCCGTTGAAGGCTGAATTCTCAACCATACCAAGGATTAAACGTTGGGTAAGTAACCTTGGAAAAGATGATCTTCGATCATGGAATGTTGGCTAGCGGGAATGGTGAACGTTTTCACATCCACGCGTCGTATTGGATACTTGGCGGTCGTTCTGCTCAAAGTGTTACTGATGTCATTTCCCACTTTAGGTAACACTTCCACTCGTCGTACGTAGAGTTTGGCCTCCTCGATTTTGATTTTGGGATTGACGGCAGCACTATCAGCCAACAAATGGAAAGCGGTACTGATGCGATTCAGTCTCAAGCGGACATTTACACCGTTCAGCAAATATTTCTCTTGCAACCACATGTCCAAATGCAAACGATCCATCAGTTCTAGACTCTGTCCATTTAATATTTTCTCTCTTCGTTCTACAAATCCCTCATTGTGTTTTGCGGATGAATTCGTTTCGAATTCGTTAAACTCGTCCGCATCATCAGATTCCCATAACATTGAGATGAGTATTCATGGCATCTATTCCGTACGTCAAGAGATTTTCCAGGTAGGCACGGTAAGGGTAAGTATCCATGCTGCTACTGACTAGTTTGTTATTCAAGTACAAGTCCACTGAGCTGAACAAGGAATGCATGAAATTGTTGACGGGAGCTACTTTCTCGTCTGCTATAGTATCTCCTCCCTTATCTAGAATTTTGACTTTCAAGTACAAGTAACTGCTATTCAGATCGATGTAATCTTCGGGCTGTCCTTTGATTTCAAACTCGATGGGAGCGGAATCTGTCAGTGAGGAGACAGGGTGAACTTCCACCCATTGGGACTCTTGCATCGTCATGGTAGGTGGCATGGCAAACAGATCCAGTTCCGACTTGGAACAGGCGCATGACTCTCGGTGCATCATTTTTTTTTCTCTTTCTCAATAATCAAAAACGTCTAAGTCTCGAACGGTTCTTCTTTTCTTAGTCTTTCTAGCTTTAGACGTGTGAAGTCTGGTGAAAGGGTGTTTTCTTCGTCGTCTCTTTCTACCTTGTCCTTGCTGTGACTTCAGGGAAGCGGGAATGCTTGACTCAGTAGCGTGCAGGGCATTTATAGGTGTTTCTCGTCGGCCTAAAATGTCTTTCCCCGTTTGCAACAAGACATTTTTGCCTGCCCTCAAGAAGGCTTCTTTGGGGTTTTGTTTGTCGATGATGACATTTTGGAGAAATTCTTTGCCTTGCGTCAGTGCGGCATCTTTCAAGGCATGCAATCCGCGTGTCAACATCGGTTTAAACACCGGAGCCACCGAACGAAAGGCTGATTTCAACATATCTCCTAAACCGTGTCCTCGCTGTCGAGCAACGCCTCGGTACACTGGATACATGACTTATAGAATCGTTTTCGAAAATGGAGTTTCACCGTGACTTTTCTTTTGGTGAATGGAATATTTTGTCCCAAATCGCCTTTTATAGCAATGTTGACCGTGTCCAAATAAGACTTGTTAACAGGCAAATAATGAGGATGTACAAATTCCCGGTGAACGTGATAAGTGTTTCCACCTTCCTCGTCAGCGTTCGTGGCAGAATTCACTTTGAAAGGAATGACACGCAGTAACGGTACGGAGGTGTGTACCACCACGTTGTACTCCACCACATCGGAGTACACGAAGATCAAATTCAGTCCATGGTTCAGTTCTACCGGGAAACGAAAATACCTCGCAAAATACCCGTTGTTGTCAATGTCTGCGATGTGAATCCTTGTTGGTCTGCTTATCCGTGACCATATTGAGGTCTCCACCCAAAATGTCATACAATTCAGGGCAAAATTTAATACGTATACTTTTTTCCTCACTTTCAAATTTGATTAGTAGACGATGACACAGTTTATGGTACTCAATGGTGACACGTTTTCTTAGTCCGGTCAGAACTTTGTCAAATGCTACATGGAATTTGTCAGCGATTGCGTCCACCAGATTTTGACCACTAAAATAATGGCCTGAGTTAATTTTAAAGTGATAAATGTAAAAAGGAGGAGAAGTGTCACTGCTGCTGCGGGGTACTGTGTCCTTCGGAAGTAATTTATGTTGATTAGTGGTAATCATGGCTTGCTGCACTGTTTGGTCTAGAATTTCGACGTCAAAAGTGTTTTGAGTTTCAGTGATGTTTTTGATTTGTGTTGGGTAAATAATTTCTACCAAAGCCACTTCCCAAAGGGCTTCGTGATCTAATTGGATGGCCTGTGGTAATTTGGCTGTGTAACAGCACAGAGTGTTGTTGGGAAACACCTCCATGGAACTGTCACTGGGTAAGGTTAAGTAAAATTGGCTTTGGTGACACATAATTCCAGAGTTCTGTGGCTGTCCGAGCGGTTACTGGAAGTCAGAGGAGTGTCTCCGCCCAAAATGGGGTTGTTGCTGTTGTTGGAGTGGTGACTGACACTGGCACTGGACACAAGGTTCCCGTGGTTCCCGTTCGAGGAGAATTTTAGGGAGGGATTGGGAAGCAGGTAACCGATGCAACTGCTCAATAAAATGGTCAACAATTGTTTGTCTCCTTGTTGCAAACTCAAATTGGAGATGGCAGCACCGATGACACAATACACCACGAAGATTTGGCAGAAAAAGACCATTTGCGTTTTAGGCACACGTTCTCCACACCACACCCACAAGGGTTGTTTTTGTAAATCTTGCAGAGAAGAACTGGGTGAAGGAGTGGTCGCCGTAGCTGAGTCTGTGTGAAAGAGCATGATGGTCACTTCTTTTTATAGTCGATGACTTGCGAAGCCTCGATCCAAGAATCAAAATTGGGTGGATATCCTTTCCAACGTACTTTGACTTCTTTGATACGTCGTTTGCCCACTTTACGGGTTCTGCGTTCGAGAATGCTTTCGATGTCGTACACGTCGTCTTCTTTTTTGGTGACACGTTGTAACTCGGGCAAATAAAACGTTCCTTTGAGCACTTCTCCGTTCATGTCTTCCAATTTATAGACGGCAGGATGACGGCCATGCACTCGTCCAGTGACACGAAACAATTCGGTAGTCCAGTTAGGTAAGTAACCTTTGTCGAAAGTGCGTTTGGTTTTGCCAATGCGCACCCAATCTCCTACGTCCAACACTCCACTTTTCTTGGGGACAGCCCTCGTCGGGGACGTACCAAACAGGCGATCAGACACCAGCACTTCGTTCTCGGGAGTCACCTCTTGTGGGGCACGTCCAATGCTTCGATGGTAAGATTGGTTGTACGCTTGCACCAGGTGCGGTAAGATGTCGATGTACTTCAGAGTGTGGTGATGCGTAAAATATTTCAACATGCGTTCTTTCAAAGTGCGTTGAAAACGTTCCACGATTCTGGCTTTGGTTTCAGAATTCTCGGTAGTAAAAAAAATGAATGTCACGTTTCTTTAATTCTTTTTGGAAAGCTTGGTTCAGAAATTCGGTACCTTTGTCCGTTTGCCATCGAAGAGGGTGACGACCGCTTTGTTTCAACACTCGCTGCAGGGCTCGCACTAACTCGTGGTTCGATTTGGAAGTCAAGGGCACGACCCAGGAAAATTTGGAAAAGACGTCGATGACACAAAACAAATATTAATGCCGCGATTGTAGCTGGCCGAATGAGAGACATCGGCTAAATCGGCTTGCCATTGATGATCGATGCCTTCCACTCGGGTGCTACTTCTGGAAAACTTGCGTCGAATGGGTTTGTGTAAAGTGTAAGTAGCTTGTTCTTGTAATCATCGTTGCACTTGAGGTAAACGGAGACTTTTCAGTCGTGTTTTGGCAGCACGATACAAATTTTGAACTCCTGCGTAACCTGGAGGATGGGAGGGATCGTAATAAATGCTGGCTAACACTTTTTCCATTTTTTTGTTTATTTGTTAATAAGTCACCCACTCTTGGAGGATGCTACTCTTTTTCTCTTGGGGTATTTTCTTGGATTGAAATGCTTTGCGTGTGCGACCGGCAATAGGTGTCGCAGAGGAGGATGTCTGAACAGGGGATAACTTTTCTTGTTTCACTTCTGTCTTCACCTTTTTTTCCTCTTCTGATGAAGAAGGGGTGGTCATCATCTTTTTAATCCATCCAATTCTGGAGGTAGGTGGTGTTGTTAACTTTCGTACTTTTTCTGGTGGAGTTTGAAACCCTTCTTCTTCTTCTCCTTTTTCTGTCTTGGTCACTGGTAGTGGTGGTGGTGGTAGTAGTCATGGTGTTGGACTTTTCATCAAGGTCTTAAAATCTTTCAGAGTGGGAAGAGCTGTTTCGTCTGAGGCTTTCTGGTGAAAGAGTTGCAGTCGTTGCAAGAATTGACCGTACTTTTGCGATTTTTCTGTTTCGGACAAATCTTGGCGATCCATTAAGGACTGCAATTCGTGTTGTAAATGGGACATCTCGCTCAAATTGGGATTGGGAGATAAATGCGGGGTGCGTTGTTCTTGCCAACGATGGTGTTCCATCCATCATTTGTAAGGCACTAAAGCTAGTTTTCGTCCTTCAATGGGATGTCAGTGGTCGATTCTGAGATCTTGGGACTCCAGAGGGCCTTTTTATCTTGCTCCTACCAGTCCTCCCAACACGGTTCCCAAGACTCCTTTCAGTAATGGGCCTAGCAAGAGGGGTAAAATTCCTCCACGTTGGACCAACATCTTCTTCTTTTGACGAATGGGAATTTTCTTTTGAACCATTTGGCGAAGAACGTGACGATGTTTGCCTAAGCATTGTTTCTGGTGTTTAGACAAAGGGATCGTGCCTGTCAAGACGTTCAAACAACATTCGCACACGGTATCGATGACCTCTTTGGAGGCTGATTGAATGAGTTTTTTTCGCAGGGGTGGAGAAGCTTTGGACAGGACAGATAACATGTCCCCATATTTGACTAAACGTGGAGGCAGTCCTTTCCTTTTCTTTCCTTGGGGTTTAGAAGAGGAATGTTTTCTTATGGGTGACATGTTTGCTTGTTGGTTCCGGGACATTCACCAAACATACACTAACGTCGATGACTTAACACACACCCTTTTATCTTTTTTTTGGGACTATCGCTTTGTCATAAAGGTGACAATGTTTTTTCCAAAATCGCCAAGGAATCCTCCCCTTTGTTGACGCCTCCTTTTCTTTGAACGACTGTATCTTTTCTTAGGGTAACGTCGATGCTTGGCTAAGCGCTTTGACGGATGACCAATCTGCCTTTGTCTCTTTCTTTTTTGACGATAGTGACGGTGTGCACTTCTTTGAGGTGACATCTTTTGGAAGTTCACTGATACCCCTACTTTGTCGCAGGCCTTTTTTATACTGGAACGCGTCGCCCCTGATTGTCTTTACGTCGTATCAACTTGAGGACAGGCATGACACGTCGTGCAGGGGTACGCAACGGACTAAATCGAGCCAGTTCTTGCTTGGACAAATCCAGTAAACTTTGTAACATGCCCGATCTCTCCTGGACTTTGATTTTGGGAGAAGGTACTTTGTAAGCAGCGGCCACTGCCGCTAAATTGGAGGGTCCTGCCAGTGGGGAAGTTCTTGGGGTCATTAACGAAGAAGTTCTTGGTGTGATCAACGTTTCCAAGTACTTCTCAGTTCTTGGTGTCATCAACGGAGAAGTGAATGAACCTGAGGCTACCGGAGACGCGGTCACCGTCCTTACAGGTCGTGGTTTTCGAGTGTAAGGTTGCGTCCTGGCCGAAGTGCCTCTTTTGCGACTAGTTTTCTGTGGGCTTTTCTTTTTCTGGGGACATTTTCTCTGCTTCTTTTTCTGGGGGCTTTTCATTTTCCGGGGTGGTGACTGGTAAGAGGAGGGTCACGCCACTGGAGAAGTTCTTGGTGACACGGGTCTCCTTGGGGACCTGGTCTTGACACCGTGGCTCTTTTTCTTCTTCTTGGAGCTTCGTTTGACTTTTTTCTTGGGGAGAACCTTGGGAGCATTGGGATCCCATCTTAAGAGAGAGCGAATGATGACCCCTCCTAGAGTACCGCTCCCTCCAGGTTTCAAAATGATTTGCTTTTTGGTCTGAGTGTCGATGCGAGGGTCGGCCAGTTGGGTCAAAGCGACTTTGTTTCGATCAAAAAAGCGTTTGGTTTGATGAGGAATCTGAATGATGCCTTGCAGTAATTGATGTGCTGTCACCGTGAACCATCGTAAGACTTCTTTGAGACTATCTTCTAAGACACGAGCTCGTATTTGTGGAATTTTTTCTCGACTGATGCCATACAAGGCACGAATCAATTTGACGGGAAGATGCGACTGAAGGGACGTCATGTTCAAACTGTGTGAGACAGACGAAAAGTGTCTGAGGTTTTTATAGATTTTTTTTGGAGTGAAATTAAGTCGAGGACGGACACGTGTACAGGACAGGCCCTCCGTCTTGGCACCAGTGGTGAAACAATTGGGTACGAAATCGCAAGTCATCGGGGGTCGTAGGTTTCAAATCGACGAGTAAATAAGCGTGTGGAGTTTGAGTGGCATCGTCGTACGCTTGAGTGAGCCAAGGCGTTCCTAACTGTTTGGCTAAGACTTGCACTTGCGATTTATAAACAAGACCACGTAATGCGCATTGAGACTGATGGTGCGATGGGCTTTACTTTGTTGAAACAAATTTTGAGTGATGTAAACGACACTGGCATTACGGTGATGCCCTTTGCGCGTAAAACAAAGTTTAATTTCTTCTTCGTCTTCTCCTAATTTAAATGCTCCAAATTGTAACCTAAACTTCAGAGTTCGTTTAGAAGTTTCCTCTTCCGCTAAGTAGATTCCACGTAAAATATGTTGTAATCCTTTTATTCGTCTTCCTCAATGCGTTGTACTAGGTGAATCTCGAAGTAACCAAAATTATGAACATGTCGATCATTCACTAACTCAAAGTGTTGAACAAGGTCTGACCACTGAAACAATTTCTGACGAATCAGTTCTTTTATACCATTCAGGTACCAGTGGTTAAACATCTGGTGACGTAACGGATGCAACTGTTCTTTATGTTTCACTTGTATTTTGACCAGTTCTCGGTAAATGCGCTCTCTCAACTCCACAGGCAAAGCACGAATGTTCTCTTGTAAAGTATCCATGAATATGGCATACTAAATCCTCTTTTGTCTGACACAAGAAATGTACCGTTTGCACAGACATGGTTTTACTTCAGTGTCGAATTTAAATCGTTTAGTCACTAATTTACACATTACAATTCGTTCAGAAGTTTCCTCTTTCACTAAGTTGACATTGTGTAAAAGATGTTTGTAAGTCTTTAACTCTTCCTCTGGAATTCGATGCAGTAAGTATACAATGTAGTACATAGAATCATCAATAGCAGACCAATCCTTTTATAAACCATGGGGTTGTTAATCAATGTCTGTCCAATGGAACACTTTCAACTGAATCAGTCCTTGTATTGCATTCAGGTACCAGTGGTTAAAACACCGGTGATGTAACGGATGCAATTGTTCTTTACGTTTCACTTTTATTTTGACCAGTTCTCGGTAAATGCGTTCTCTCAACTCCACAGGCAAAGCACGAATGTTCTCTTGTAAAGTATCCATGAATAGGTCAGTTCGTACAATTCACAATCTTCTCCTAGAACAAAAGTAATCCACATAATAAGTAATTTCTGACCACTGACATTCAGGGTAACGTCCAAGAATCTCATTGAAATCTTTGATGTAAACGGTCTAAAGCGATATAATAGGACGAATACACATTTGACCCAGAGAAATCTAACACATTGGTTGACTTTTTTCACTTTCCGCTTGTGAATTTCTCGACACAAAAGTTCTACAGTTACCCATTGAGATTTCACTCTGGCAAGCCCCTACCAACCTTCCTTGTAAATCTTCTCTTGCAGTTCTTTAGGTAATGATTCAATATCATTTTTGAAATGAAGTTTAAATACTGGTCTCGGTGATGTCCAACCTTTGACTCCTAGCCAATCTGGTTTCTTCTTCTTGAACGACATAGTAGGTTACTTCAATGTCTTGGGCCCACTAAGGGTAAGTAATGACAATTCGGTGACCATCGAGCATGTTCCAGGTAGGCCGAATCTTGTGGTTCCCAGTGGTGAAGTGACACACCGCAACTGAAGCACTTGACTTTATCCCCTTCACCCAAGTAGAAAAATACGGCTCTGGCTAATTCTTCGGGGGTCGGTTCTCCCAGGTACTTAGGCCATTTTCCTTTGAACGATTGAAGACGATTTTCAAAGTCGCAGTATTCCGACAAACGCACAGGAAACGAATATTCGTCTTTCACAGGTTCGTTTCGATCAGGGTAGGGTGACATGGACAGGAGTTTGCTCAGGGCTGGATGACATCCGTAGGGTGATAGACGTGAAGGTTGACATCCAGATTTAAAATGAAACCTAGTAAAGTGTCCACGATGACCAGGGACATCGATTTTGCATCCCTCAGGTTTGACACGCACAGCATCACTTTCCATGATAGGGGTAGTGACACTAAAGTTCCCATGATGCTTTACGGCATCACTAAGGTCACAACGTACAGCATCGTTCCCATCGCAAGGCTCACAATCGCACTCGTCTGCAAACTCCGTTACGCAATTACAATGGTAACCGCATGGACACTTGTAGTTTCCTTCCGGACATTTTCCGTCGCAATCCATGGGTCTTATCCATCCAATATTAGTCACAGTAGGGGAAGATACAACTTTTTTACAATCCCCAAACTGAAATGTTGTCTCTTTCAAAAGATTCATCTTGTTCGCTTGGTCTTGGTAGTCTCAATGAACTATCGATCGTGGACATTGTCCCTTTTTATATACAGACCAATACCAACATGTCCATACGGTAAGGTGAAGTGATTGGGAAGTCGCACTCGCTTCTGGTACATGATTTGATAGACTTTTTCCAAGGGTCGACTGACGATGTGGTGAGTGGGTAAACGTACAAACTTGTTGGGTTGATAGGTGGTCACTTTAAAGTGGTCATCTTTTCCAGAGTGTAAGGCTTCTTTCAATACCCCAAAGTTCACCACTCGACTGGTACGATAATTCAGAGTCAATCCTTTCACTTTACACTTCGTGTGCACTTCTCCTTGTTTGTCCCGGTATTCGTAGCCGTAATTTTTAGGACCACCACTTGCGAAACTTAGAATCTTGTCGTCGTGGTGTTCGTCTTTCCAGGCTCCTAAACGGTCTCCTTCGATGTCAGGGTGCTGTTGACTCGGGTGATCGATGTAAATGCAACTGTCCGTGTCAAAGTACAGGACGCGTTCTTCTAACAGTTCTAAAGCTTCGTACAATTTTAAGCGAGCATGAGCTGTCACGTAAGCCGCAATGATGACATTTCCAAAGGGGTCAGCTTCTGCAAAGTCCAGATCTTCTTCGTAATTGACCAAGATCAAATCCTCGGGAACGACGTCCACGTGTTTCATAAATTTGGTTTTGTCGTGAATCATCTGAAAGTAGAGGGAACGTTCTGTCAAATACTCCGTCTTGGGTAAACACGGTCGTTGTGCCATTTTACCCCACAAGCAATTTAACACCACTTTGGCAAACGATCGCCTGCCTTCGCTTTTCTCGATGTGGTCTAAAGAGATGACTTCTTGTGCCCAGTATTTCTCTTTGAATTTAATTTGGTCTTCGGGAGTGTGACACCAGGAAGGATAGCCACTGGTTTCTTGCTTCAGTTTCAAAAAGGCATCCACGTAGTCGGCGAAAATGCCTTTCTGCGTGGGGTCATCTTTGTGGTATTGTTGTATCTTGGGAAAGTGACAAATTTCGTACACTTCTAACAGTTGGTATCCCATGTCCATAGCTTTGAACAATTCTACGCTGACCCACGTCCCCGTCAAGGCACGTTCTTCCTGGGTGTGCTGACAAGTCTGGTCTTGGTTGCACGTTTCGGCACAATTACGGCACAAAGGAAACATCAGTTTGTCTTGGCAATGGTGAGGTAGCATGGGATGATACAAGTCGGTGGGAGGCAAAACTTTGCACTTGATCAAGCCTTCGTATTGTCGAATGTTTTTCAGGTCGATATGTTCCGTTAACAATTGTGGGTGCCCTGCAGGAAAGGGACAATATTTGCACACGTAGGGATACAGCGAACAGACGTCCAAGTATTTGATTTCTTCTCCTTTCTCTTCGTCGGCTTGGTACAGCAAACAGGTGGCATTGGTCCTTCCTCCGTACAAACTATCCCTCGGATTCAGGGGGTCCATGAACTGGTAGCTTTCCACGGTGCATTTAAATTCGGGATCGGTTTTCAAACGGTGATCGTATTCGTGTTCCCACATTTCCACCACTTGGGATTCTTGCTGTTATAACTTTAGGCGTCGGTGACAAGTGTCCTGGTACAAGTCTTCCATGGTTCGTTGTAAAAACTGATTTTTAGTGCCACGGTCAGGGTAACAGACGGGACATCCGTGAAATAAGCAACCGTTAAACTCGTACACGATCTTGGGGTTTTCTAAATCCCAGCCATCGACCGAATGCGTTCCGATGGTCTTTTCGCCTCCTCCGTTGAGGGCATGCTGAATCCATTTGTCTTCCTTGTCGCACAAGTAATGTAACCAGCGTAGGGCTTTGACCGAGTATTGACGTTTGACATAGTTGGTCGTTTGAGAACTGATGACAGCCACAGTCTTTTCAGGCATGAATCGTTGCCGGTACACTAAGGAACACGCTTTGGCAATGGTGCAAGCTTCTTTCAAAGGATCGACTCCTCCGTGTTCCATGAACAGTTCTCGAAATTTTCCACAGCAACGCCGTAAAATGTCCACGTCCGAACGACAATATTTTAACATTTCTTCCTGAAAGTCAAAAGGGTCCGAGGCGTGAGCCTGGTAGAAAACGTAGAAAGCTTCTCGTTGTTCGGTACGCATGTTGTCAGGGTCGTAAAAGTAAGCCTCAGGCAAATGGGGTAGAACGGCGTGTTGATTGGCTTCCGTATTGAAAAAGTGTGGAAAGTACCCTTTAGCCATTTCTGTCATTCCAAACGTTTTAGGCATTGGACTCAATGGCATGGCCAAATAGCTCATCGAATCTTTAAACTGTACTTGTCCCACTTGCATGAAAATGATTTTGGCTCCGTTCAAAGTGACTTTGGGACGTTCGGTGCCATGTTCTGTATTGTATCTGAGAAGAAACTGTCCATCGTCTCCGGAGAAATTGTGAGCCATCACTGTGGCATGACGATGACAATCTCGGTAGCGTTCGATGTCCTCTTGGCTCCACGTCTTGTCGATGGGGTCTAAGACGCATTGTGCGAAATCGGGTAGCGTCTTTGGTCCCCGAAAGATTTTTTCACGCCCTCCAGGAATCTTACTGCAGTGAGGGCAATGACTGCAGATAGGTTCTTGAATGCACTTTTCGCACGCTCGATGAGCCACGCAGAAATTAGGAATGTGAATGCCGGTCTTTTGCATGCATTCGAAATCGAAAAAGATGAAATAGGCTTTCTTTTTGTGACCATCCTCTTTCTCTGGTTGGGGTTGGTATTTTTGCACGTAGCATTGATGTTCCAAGTCCACGATTTGGTGACAAATGTGACATTTTTTCTTTTCTCGACATACGTGCGCCTTGGCAGTATTGGTACATATGCCTTGTCCACACGTGGGGCACAATCTCAGGAGTTGACAAGCACATTTCTGCTGTGAACCTTGCGTCTTCAAATGTTGTTGGTAACAGGTTGGGCTGACAAACGTGCGCAGACAAGCAGGACAAAGCACTCGTTCTTGTCCTTCGTCCAGACAGGGTTGAGAGGCCAAACATCCTGAGCATTTCGATCCACAATGTTTGTGTTGTTTTCAATTTTTATAGCCATAATCACATTTCTCACAGTAATAACTGTATCCCAGGAATGCAGTGATACTGGTAATGGCATCGAAATGTTCATCGTGATGATAAAGGTGAATATATTTTCCATCCTTAAAATCTTGGCCTCGAAACAACAGAGGCCCGCGCACTTCTTGAGGGTGCACGTTCAAGGTGTAGAGGGGAGCTAGGATATCTTGCAATTTTTGCATCTCAGGAATGCCACAGGGTGTGTTTGGACAGGCCAGCTTGTTGCAACAGGAGTTCTGCTTCGTTTCGTCGTTTGGTTCGGTCCGATTGTTGAATAGTTTTCCAGGCTCTTTTCCATTCTGCCGTGTTGTTCCTGTTGGCATAGGTTCGTCCCACCACGATGGCTCGGGCTAAGCACATCTAGTCTTGAGGGTTGTTAATTTGGACGAGACTCTTTTTGGTGCTGAGAAGACCGTTCACCAATAACACCTTTTTGCGCTGTCCGGTCCCTTGAGGAGGAGAAACGTGGGTCATGTCCAGTGTGGCTTTTTCATCGGTGATGTCAAACTGGTCATTGTATTGTTGTACGTGTTGAATCTTGTCCATGACTTTGGAAGTGGTCAATTCTGCAGGGCTGCTAAACTCGATCCAAACAGGGGATTTCAAGCCGTCGTGTTGTATGGAAAGTCTCAAGCGATCGTCTTCTTTGGGTTGACATTGTCGCCTGAGTGTGGTGAGCAAAGAATCCCACATCTCGGTGATGAACCCTTCTGCTTTCTCTAACGGTACTTCGAACTTGAAATCTTTAAACTTCACCGTGTAGGTGTAAGCCGTGGTTCTAAATTTTCTAGAGGGACGCTTTTCCGTCTCTTGAATGGAATAGTACTTTTCAGGGTTGACTAAGGGTGGTGAACTTTGTTTAGAGGAAAGCTCTCTGGGTTTGGATTCTGGTTCACTCATGTCCTCTTCAAAATCACTGGCATGAATTTGTGCCAAGACTTCAGCCCTGGTAAGAGGCGATAGATCACGTTCTTCTTCTTCTTTCTTCTTGAATGAATTGGATAGCAAAACGTCAAATGACTAAAATTTAAACACCATGGGCTACTTTATAGTCATGGCAGACCAACGTTTATAATGGGTATGTGTCTTGTCCTTTCACTATTCATTTCACTCTCAAACCGAGCACAACGATGGAAGAGACTACACAAATCGAACGTTTCATCAGAGCGTTGCGAGGGGTCATTAGAAAATTTTCTTCAGACCAGTCGTCGGACTACTCTCCTTCCTTTCGAGATAAAAGTCAAGATACTTGCTATATCTGTCAGAAGAAAGGGCATTGGTCTTCAGAGTGTCCAGACCGTCAAAAAAGCAAAATAAGGGCTAAAAGAGACAAAAGTCAAGATACCTGTTATTATTGTCAAGAAAAAAGACATTGGTCTCCAGATTGCCCTAAGAAACAACAGGAGCAAGAAGAAGAGGGGAGTGATGGAAAGGAAGAAGAGGAGGGAGAAAGCAGACAGGTGAAGAAAAAAAAAACAGGAGAAGGAAAGAAGAAGGGAAGAAAGTGAGGATGAAGAGGAGGAAAAGACTGACGGTGAAGAAATTCAAAAAAGCACAGAGAGTGAACAAAGAGACAGCAGAAGTCTATGAACTTTTTAAAGTGCTATGTTGTGAATTGTGACTTGGATTGTAAATATTTATAACAGAATAAATTAGGTATAAAAGGTAAGTGTCTTTGGGTTTTGATTTTAAAATAAGAACCTGCACTCAAACATTCCATCATTCACACGTACTATAGGGGTAAAATGGGGCTTTTTTTTAGTTTGAATGGATGTTGGCAATTGAAAGACTATCTCTTTTCGAGAGACATGGGTGGCCCTGAAAAGGGCCTTTTTTGGTGTATGGGTGAGTTTAAACAATCAACTTTAGCTGCCTTAAGCCTTTACCACGGCTAGCGCCTACTTCTGGACTGCGTAATGTTGATGATGATGATGATGATTTGGTTGAAATCACTAAGGGTGGTACGGTAGGCTTAGTCACAGAGTTGGAGTGTTTATCTCGGGAAGGTCGTATTCTCTTCGGTCGTAATAAAGAAGTCTGATACATTTGTTTCAGACTTCTTAACTCCGCTAAAATGTCCAATAGTACCGTGACCGTTTGACTTTCACACCCTTGTTTTTTTGCTGCTGCTTCTTCTTCTTGTTGCTTTTTTCTTACCTCTTCTTGTTGTTGTTGCTGTAGGAGAAAAGCTTGTTCTGCTTCCTTTTGCTGTTGTATAAATTTCTCCAATTCTTCTTTCTGTCTCTGTCTAAAATTCTGCACGTGCGGTAATGAAGGAGAAGGTGGAGAAGGTTTCGGAACAAATTCTTGCTAGGTAAGAAAATCCACAAAATCCCAGTTCACCTCTTCTGAAAGTAAGTCCGGGTTCCCTTGGGTAGTCTCCACGGCTGGTGCACCCCAACTGATCGTTTTCTGAGTTTCCGTCATGTTGAAAAACGGTCGCATGGATTGGCTGCACACAGACGCTAGCGAATCTATATAGGGAATGTGACGTCACAGACTGCTGTCTTCGGATTGGACGTGGGCTGACTGAATTTTGTAACGCGTGTTTGGATTGGTCAATGAACTCAATCCGTTTCAATCCGTCCTCTCCCTATAAATAAGAGCAGTTCACTGCATTCATTCATCTCTTCTCGGCACCCAACATGTGGACCACAGTGGAATCATCAACTCTTGTATCTTCCATGATGTTCCGGACGGACATACCGATGTACGTCCGATCCAAGTGGACTATTGTCCATAGGACAGAAACCAGCCTATGGATACGAAGGATTTACATGGGGAGGCAAGGATGCCTAAAGAGGGTTCTCATTTACGGCCCCGAAATCAGACGTAGTTTGAGGACAAGAAGAAGACCAATGCGGTGCCCTCTGTGTTAACAATAGGGTATGTTAACATAAACCCAAAGGCCATTCAGGGCCACTCATAGGCCTCGATAAGACCTTGACTTTCATGCCTAGCCCTTTTTTCATTTAAAAAAAATAAAAAATAGAGACCCTCCCTGTTTAAATTTTCCCATGTTCAATTTCCATAGACCCATAAGGTCGGGACCGTATTAAAATAGGGTCCCGACCCTGTTCAATTCCCCTTGACGCTAAACAGACCCAAAATATATTCCCATGTTCAATTCCCCTTGACGCCAAAGTGCCGGTCCTGTATCTCCCATGTTAATTCCTCTTGACGCCAAAGTGCCGGGCTAGTTTTCCCCATGTCAAATTTACATAGACGCCAAAGTGCCGGGACCATGTTTTTAATGGTAAGTCCCCTTGACGCTGAATCGCCCCTATTCACTACTAAGAATGCTTTTCTCAACAACAGTAAATTACAAAACTAAACCCACGAGTAATACATAAAAACTAGACACATGTGTTTGAATGAACGACTTTCTTTTAGTTCGTTGTATTTAATTAAAACAAAATGTTTTATCCGCTGCAGTAAAAGTGGGGACGTGCTTTATTTACATGTAGTTTGAGATCGTTCTGTCTAATGTATAAGAAATTCTGGTTCCATTGCAGTTTTTGCTTGTGAGGGAGTGAGGCTCTAATTCCCTCCAGCAAGATAAATTAAGAAGCCTACGGCGTGGGTTGTAATCAATCGCACATGCTCCAGTGGACAAATACAACTATAATATAAGATCAGTCAGTCAGTCTACATAAACCCCAGTTCGTTTTAAATTTCATTCGCACAGAAAAGCTATAAGGTGTTGAAAATATATATGCAATGAAACAAAACCAAATTCGTTGTTTATACTGAGTTGGAGGAAAGAACTCGTTCCATACGACTTATGAATACGACAATACCTGACGTCATAGAAGCATGCCTATGCCGTAACAATTTCATTCTTTCCGCAGGCTAATAACAAAACACAAAAGTAGTTCTGCATGTATAAACTACATGCAATTTCAGTTATTTACCTTTCTATACGATATAATTTCCAACAGTCTTCAGAAAGGAAGGAAAATATTGGTGTAGTGACGATGCTTCACCTGTCATCTTAAAATGTTTATATTCATATTGCATAAAAGTGACTTGTATGTCCGTGAGGACCATGTTGTCCCAATGGCCCTGAGATGTAACCAAAATGTTTTTAGTATTTCTTTCTTAACCCCTGTGCAAACTATCTGCACACATTCGCAACGGTAGATGGTGTAAAACTCAATTACTGTACGTAACGAAAAGACGGATCGGATGAGCAACTGTTCATGCCTCACGATGTCACAATACACTATTTATAACAATCTTATATAAATGATTATGTTGCTGTACTTAGGAATAGCAAAAATAAAAACAAAATAACCTTGACCTGTGACCGCGCACCTTACAAATCAAAAAGTTTATACGATTATAGACAAACTCAGTCAATTAGATGTAAGGTCACACGTAACAGTTTTGCATGCATTTTGGCTCTTAATCACACTTAACCAAGATTTTGATGACATAGGCCTATTTACCAAATTTTATGAACATCCTATGAAAATAAAAGCCCAGGTTATCGTCTCTCACTTTGCGTACATATTTCTGATATTAGCCATTTTCCGTGGCTTGCTGTTTGAAGCAGAGATGTCGGTCCATAAATACTTATTCTTATGATATTTATTTGGTAGCAATTTAACCCATGTCATCTTATGTCCTCATATGTTAAATGACTAAATGACATTGGAATAATTAACTCCACATTTTTTCAATACCAATGATTGACGGTGGAACCTATGTAAAACTCTGTAGACTATCGCAAGAGATGAGTTTGACATTGCATGATAAATTGTATTAATACTATATTTTGTTTCATTTTTCGTTTTCAGATGAAAACTCTTATATTTATTGGAGAAAATTTTGGAATTTTTATAAATGTAAGTCTGATTTTCTTGTCATTCATAGCGTGACAAATATTTCGAAGTAAAATTCAATGTGCTATCAGGTTGTCAATTGTAAACTGAGTGAAAATGGCATAATTAATATCGATGTTTCTCTATTATCCATGTTTGATGATGGTCTGATTGACATCTTCAGCTTTAATGTCACCGTTTGTCATAAATTTAGACATTCTTCCAATCTAAATAAAGTTTGGAAGGAATGAGATGATTTGTTATAAAAGCTATCTGATATAAACCGCTCTTTAAAATAACCAAGATTTTATGTATAAACGACGTTCAAATAGTCATTTTAGAATTAATAGGTGGCACCCCTTTTTCAGTCACAGATGTCATTCGTAGTTCCGTTCTTCTTCGGGAGCGCTTTAAAAGAAGTGACGTATTGCATTCGACAAATTCTGTCAGTGACTAATCTAATAACAACAACATTCACAGGTAGCGGACAAATTAATTGGAGAGGGCATGAAGAGATGTACCGTTTTTTTTTTTTTTTATAAAGCGGATCTGAGAGGAAAAGCGTACTTTAAATAAGCATAAGATTCGGGTAAATATAGGTGCTCAGCTTGAACAATGGAATCCTTTGAAGGGACAACTTGAGTTGAAGACAAACAGAGCTGTTGCTAGTTTAGTTATAAATTGGTAAGCATTCGACATGGACTTGCAAGAGAATAACATACGTCGGTTAGGCCGATTACAGCACCATATCAAAAGCAAAATGAGAATAGCGTTTCACATAAGGATCATCTACTGTATCTGACATAGCTTGGTGTTGGCTTAACGTGTTTACAACAATGACGTCATCAAATCTTGTGTTCCACCTTTCGACTGAAGTCGGTTGTCCCACGGATTGAACAGTATTGGCATGAACAGTATCGGATTAATTCGTACACGTGAAAAATGGCCGGGTTTCCATGGCTCATAATGTGATGAAACTTCGATATTATCGGATTGTAATGGAACCCAACGATGATTATTTCGATGATTTGGCAGATACGAAATTGTAAACGTAATGGCGGCATTGGGGCTTTAAACAACGTATTGACAACCATGCTTTATGTCACATTTAGGCCAGATTTATTTACTGTGTGGTCGCCATAGTTCGAAATATTTTTGTTTCACTCAGCGTTGTCTGTATGTAATGGCATTGGTATTTATGACCTGAATAGATCAAGGATATCGCCGATTGAGTTTGAAGAAGTCCAAATGTTGCAGTTGGAAGTACATAACATGACGTCATGTTTCATATGGGATTTGTTGCTTTTCCTAATTATGTTTATTTTCTTGTTCACTATCACTGTGGTTTGTTCAGTTTTTGCCATTTTATGACATTTAAAAACAATATGACTTTAATTTTAGACCCTATGAACAGGATACATCAAACAGCTGCATCACCCCTTACGAAAGATCTTTGTTACCTTTCATTTACCTTTTCACCCTTTTTTGCTCACCTTCCATTTATCATTGTCAAGGAAGTTTGGAGCATTAACTCACTATAAATCAAACGATTAACTGAAAACTATATCTGAACGATATGATGAATAGTGAAAAGATGATATAAAATTGAATTGGATAAATAAAACTAACGGATTTTTCAATACATATCCTAGTTGTGGAAAGTGTAAAACAAACTGATGTCTACAGGACCGGTGTTTTGTGCAAACTTGTACATAAAGAATTCTGTAGAATACAGACAAAAAATGGATACAGTAAACAGAACACGTAAATGAATAAAACAAAGAGTGCTTGAAATGGTGTTTAAAGCTTCATATTAATTCAGAATTTTACAAGCATCGAAGGGAAACTCAGAATCTGAGATGACTTAAAAAATATTTGTTTTACCATAGGTTTACGTTTACCGTAGATGGCTAATTAGTTTAAAACCTGTTTCTGAAGATGATCGAGTCATACGATAGGTCATACCATATGTCGATTCTGACATTTCTTACCCTAAACGAAAAAAAATATTGATTGTACAGGTCAATAGTTACAGGTATGCTAACTATATAAATAATGTAAGCTGAATTAAAAAAAATGGGCACACTAGAGCCACTTATTCCAATTTGCAATCATACACTGCCTCTGTCATGATTATAGTCTATTTCTATTGACTTTATTTCCTGATATACAAGCACTTCTGAAGTTAAGGCTGACACAGCAATTATGATTACAGGCACCAACGCATCAGGAACAAAACAACAAAGCAACCAATGCACAATTATGTCATACTAATCAGATATGGAGTATCAATATTCAGACTCAAGCCTGGAGTATCAACTTTAAACCTCAATCTTGGAGTATCAATATTAAGTCTCAAGTCTGGCATATCAACATTAAGCCTTTAGCCTTGAGTATCATCATTAAATTAAGCGCCAGCCCTGAAGCATCAACATTAAACCTCAAGTCTAGAGTACTAACATTAAGCCTTAACCTGGAGAATCAACATCAAACCTCAAACATGAAATATCAACATTAAGCCTCTACCTTGGAGTATCATTATTAATCCTCAAGCCTTGAGTATCAACATAAAACCTCTAGCCTGGAGAATCAATATTAAGCATCAAGTCTGGCATATCAACATTAAACTTCAAGCCTAGAGCACTAACATGAAGCCTCAAACATGGAGTATCAACATTAAACCTCAAGCCTGGAGTATCTATATTAAGCCTAGAACACTAAAATGAAGCCTCAAGCCTTGAGTACCAACATTGAGTCTCAGTCTTGAAGTATCAACATTAGGCCTCAAGCCTTGAGTATCAACATTAAACCTCAAGCCTGGAGTATCAATAAAAAGCATTAAGCCTGGAGTATGAACACTAAACCTCTAGCCTGGAGTATCAATATAAAGCCGTAAGCCTGGAGTAACAACATTAAACCTCAAGCCTTAAGTATCAACATTAAACCTCAAGCTTGGAATATCAACATTAAGCCTTAAGCCTGGAGTATGAACACTAAACCTCCAGCCTAGAGTAACAATGTTAAGCCTCAAGCCTGGAGTATAAACATTTAGCCTCAAGCCCGGATTATCAACATTAAATTAAGCATCTAGCCTGGAGTATCAACATTAAGCATCAAGACGTTGGATTTCTTAATGTTCGTTTTTATTGACTTCGCCAATATCGACCAACAAGTCACCAAGTATGATCGATAAGAACATTCATTAATTTGTCGAATGGTGGCAATTATAAGAAACTGTCACTACAGAAACCCATGAAGCGTTTGACAATAGAGTGTACTGAAACAAACATTTTGCAGCCAAAGACAGCATGACAGAACAATCTGGTTTGAAAATAGTTGGATTACTATCTTTCAAGCTGGAAAATGTCATGATATGTTAAATTCTCTTATTTTAAATCATATTGAAATTATCTGCTTTGCAGATTGGAACGTTACGTTCTAGGTCTAAAATTCACTTGATGTGCTGTTGTTACACAGATATTTTAAATAATATCCAAGTTTTAAAGCAACTCAGGCTCCAGCTTTTATACAATTTGTTTTTGAATTTATTTATTGTGCTCTTATTTTTCACTGACAACTATCTTGAATTCCTAGGAAAATTGTTGAGGAAACATTTAAAATGTAATACAAAAACATTACACACCGGATAAAAAACATTACCTTCCCATAAAACAATCATAACGCTCTGAAAAAGCTCCACTAGGAAAGTAGATTAACAAGGTCAGGTTTTAATCATTAAAAAAATCAATAACATTATATTAATAAACAATTCACTTAGCTTTTTATATTTAAAGTACCATTGGATATAATGATCACATATAATTATGAAGATTCTGTTGCTTAATGAATAACACATTTATTTAACAATACATGTACAAAGATTTATATCTAAGTATTTTTAAATAAATTACTTATTCTTTATATATACTATATCCTTGTAATCGATAGCATTATTACAAATAGGAAATCTAATAAAAATGGATAGCTAATGTTAAGGTTTCTCCAAGTTCAGTATGAAAACAATTCTGTCACGCTATAAAACCTAGTTTTACCTACACAAAATTTGTATTTCGATTAACCTGTTTACATGCAGTGAACACATTGCTGCTTTACCCCTTGAAGAATTTTAATTTTGGGACAAGTATGTTTTTCTGTGATTTGAGATTGTATATCGTATCAGATTGAAAACTGCTTGCTGGTTTCAATTCTAGTCACAAATGAATAAATCACACTTGAATATTTCAACATACTACATTTTGTTTTTAACTGCAGATTTGTAGGTAGCCGTGGGTTGGAGAACCATGAAGTAGCTTGGGTAGGTGTGTTAGGACATTACGTAAAACAACTGCCGAACAATTACATCACAAATGGAGAATGATAAAGGGAGTTGCCAATGAGAAAAGAAAGACAAATTCCCTGCTTCACTAAAGTGACAAACAGGTAAGGGAAAGAAATAAAAACTTATGACAAAGACCACAGAAAACCTTTCATCTCTAACAACATACATATGCGGGTAGGTACAAATACAAATTGTTTATGGTGATGGTGAAGCAGATATAGAAAAAATATTTTAGGATGTCATATACTTATCCTCAGTGGCGTACTAAGGGTAAATGGCGCCCGGGATGACGATGATGGCACAAGGGGTTTTGGCGCCTCAAGACCTTAGGCACCCGTTGCAACCGCCCCATCCGCCCCAGTCCCATTAGTACGCAAGTACTTGTCCCAGTTTTGGGCACTTGATGTACATGATGCACCATGTGTAAATCAAGTTGAAAATGAATGCTACTATCGTGACACATTCTGCCATTTGTGCCGTCCAAGAGAAACCTATCAGGGAGAATTAAAGAAAAACATATGTAACCACAAGTGACTAGGGGGATAACTTAGAATTATCCACCAATATGAGCGTAAAAGTACATGTTGACTTGAGAATGTTTAAACAACTCCCAGTGTTCAAAATAAAAAGCAATAAATCGCACACAAAAAAGTTTTAAAGTCAACACCTGTACATTGCGAAATCCACCGGAAAACAACCACCGTCCATACATCACACTTTGACTTTTATCTGCTACCACAGATGCTACCATCGCTTGGTTCTTAACAAATACGGTATTCGTTTAATCTGACTTGTATAAAATTATTGGCCGTTATATGAGGAGAAACTGGTTTACCCATTTATTGCGGTGATATCAATTTAAGAAGATAAAGATTTTATTTGAGAACATGGGCATGGGGTATGGCCATTATTTAGAAACAGTGATATTCATGTGCGTATTTTTAAAATGGTATACTCGTCAGCAATCCCAACATTTTCCCGAAATCAACCGGTGATGCAGAACAAAGAAGTTATGTCAGATAGTGTACATAAGATAAGTACACGATAGGCGGCGCAGTGCAGAAAAAAAATACATCGAATAATGGATTACTTCTTCTGTTTTTGCTCCAAAGAAGACTAAACTCCAAAGTATCCTAACATAAAACACTTTACTTTTTAAATAACTTACAACTGTGCTATGCTAGAATCGACAAACAAAGGTTACTTTTTAACCAAACTGAAAAATGCAGTTTCAAACTTATAACACACTTGGTCATTCATCACGTTTTCTATGTTCTTCACTGTATTCTGATTAGGTCAGTTAGACGAGTCATTGGTATGTCAGCATTATCCAGTGATTGGAAATTGAGTTCGTATTAAATCCGCACTGATATGTTAGATTTTTACATTTCATATTATTTAAGCTAAATAATGTATGACTTGCTTGTCAGTCAGTGAGTCTAAACGTATAAAAACACGGCTACACATGTACGATACCACGAGACGAAAATAGGGTCAGCTAATGAGATTAATCAAGCCGAGATCTACAACGTAACCATTTCTTATCCATCCCGAGTTTTTCCAATAAATTTTAAAGAAAAGGATACAATATTTGGAAAGTATTATTTTTCACATGTTGGTAAGTACATAGTATTGTTCTCTTGTATCAACAATGAAGGTATTTTATATGAGAACAGAAACTATACATTGCATATAGTTTAATGTAACAAAAGGCAACAATTCTGGTTAAATTAACCCCTTGATAAAATTTACCCATGTCTGGCCAATGCTTTTAAAATCTGGCTTATTATCATTCGTAAGTGTGGTATTGTGCCAATGCGGCAACGTAGAAAAAGCGAATATATTTACTTCTGGAAAGCCAAATGTGGCTAACTTCAGAGTACATCTACGATCACTTTGATTAATTTGAAGAAAAGTCCGTTCTAATTTAAGTCTGTTTGAAACATATAATAAACGGCTCAGTTTGCAACCTCCATTTCGTGTAATCCCAAATCATTTAAGTTCTTGTCACTATATACTTTATTGTCTAAATATATTGCAAGATGACAATTTCTATTTTATCACTTTATCTTTAGGGTTTTGAAAGACTGATAAAACAAAGCTTAATTTAGAAAGCACAAGAACTGTGACCATGACTTATAACTAAGTTTGGGATTTCTTTTAAGCAAAGACGAAACGTAATTCAAACAAGTGAAAGATCTTGTTAGTCAATTAAAATTTCAATCTTTACAAATTCCTTGTGATTCAAATTTTACAACATAGCATATTCAGCATGTCGTAACGTACTTGAAGCACTGGGCTCCATGTCATCTATTAAGACAGCATGTTTCTTGAAGTTGTAGTTTGTGAGTTAAGAGTGATGGCAAGTTCGTTTAAACTTGATTGCTACTGACATGTGCGCAAACGCCATCTGATGACAGAGCATGATAGATTGCACCACTGCAATAGGTTAAAGTGGCAAGCGTGTTTTGATTTGCAAACTTGACATCCCTATTTTATGAGATAGATCAGTCCTTATAAAATGTAAAGGAATACATAAACGCTGTGTTGAAAGCGTTGGAAAACTAGAGTTATACGGCAGAGGCGTAACGTGAATTTCGAAAAAGGATTAGAGGCGGAGTGAAGAAATAAGTTTTTACTAACTGTTAGAAAGGAGACAGCGAAAGGGGAAAGAAGTAATGGATATGAAATCAATATGTATTGCCGATTCGCTGCCAGGTTATGAAAAGGTATGTAAAAGCGTAATAACCATCTTATGATTGCTTAGTCCTAAAACGGATAAAATGTAATACTGTGGCTTAAATACCGTCGAAAATATACTGATTCACTATTCAAGTTTGCCGCTTTTGCTAAAAAAAAATACCATTTAAAATGCATCGTATATAATTTCAATTTTGACATATATGACTAATACCATCTTCGAATCGAAATCTTTTAAAGTATTACAAAAATGCCTACCGATCATGAAAAGGGGGAATCATTACTAACATAGAAAAATCCTCGTAGTTTTCGATTAATGGTGACTAATTTTAACAGCTAATATCCTAACATTAAGGCCATGAATTTTAGTACACAAAAAGCTGTTCCGTCTTAAAAATATGCAAAAAAGTTTACCAAAAGTGTGAAAGTCTGGAATGACTTAATCATCAACGATTTGTAAAGTTTGTAACACATTTGTTAAAAGCATCCTAAGGTAAAGACTTCTCATGCTTGTACAGATAATGCCAATGTGTTATCCATTATGCCTAATTGTTAGTAACTATAGAAATAACTGCTGACGGGGCCTACAAAACGTTACCATAACGTTGACGACCATATCGAAGACACGTTCCTTACATCAAGGCTTTTATAAGTCGTGAAATGATGCTAAGTTACTAGAAAATCATAAACATTTAAGCAACCTATTTAAATAGCCTCTTAAAAAGTGCATGTATGTATGTATGTATGTATGTCAGGATAGCGAAAATGGGAAAATAAATTACAACCCCCCCTTACGACAAGACCTTTCAGATCACTCTGGGAACGTTTAGCGACAAGAGGAATTTAACATGGGGAAGACTGATACTGTATAGCGACAAGGGAAAGTTGGGTTATTGTTTAGGGATAATAGGAATGGAACAGGTGAGGTGACCTCACAGTACTGTACATTGGTAATAATGTTGCAAGCGGCTGACCTCAATCGGACCAAACAGCGAGAAAAAGAAAGAAAAAAACTAGAATCCTGGGGGGGGGGGGGGAAGGGACTGTCGGGACGTAGACATATATTACACATACAACATACATACATAGATTGACAAATATCAAGCTATCAAACCTAAACTATAAAATCGACTATTTTTTTGAAAGGCAAGATAATAAATGCCTTTTCGAGAGAGTGGAGTGGTCTTGAAAATGGCTTTTGTTGTCTTCTTCTAGTTTCTTCTTTTCCTTCACCATCTTCTTAGTTTTGTTATTGCTGTTGTCTTCTTTTTTTATTTTTCCTTCTCCTCTGCCGTGTTCTTCCACTTCACATTCGTCTCTTCCTTTTCTATATTTTCTTCCATTCCCTCATTCTTATTATATTCTCTTCAACCTCCTTCTCCTCCTTTACTTCTTTAATCATTTCCTTTAAAATGTCATTTGATTTTCTTAGATTATTGATTTCCATCTTGACTCAATGGGGACTATATAATACAAATCTTCATCCAGTTTGGCTAACATTTTTTTCTATCATTCCCAAATTGTCCAGAACGTCTTGCATCTTCTTCATTTTATCAAGGTGGTTACTAGTCATCTTAGCTTATTCAATGTTGAATGGTGCGAATGACAAACGCTTGACTTCACATTTGTCAAACACGGACGTGCAGGAACACATTCTTTTCACTAATTTCACATAGTATGTGCTATCCACACAAACGTACGCGAACGCATACAAGCAAACACTCTACTATCCATACAAACGTACGCGAACGTATACAATCATAATGTTTACTATCGACACAAACGTACCCGAACGCATACAAACCCCAAATATACTATCCACACACGGGAAGGGAAAAAAGCAAACCACAACATCTATTATCTCCACAAACGTACGCGAACGCATACAAACACAATATGTACTATCCACACAAACGTACGCGAACGCATAAAAACACACTCTAAATGCACAGGCATACCAAAACACACACACACACACACACACACACACACACACACACACATACACACAATCACATAAGCAAATGAATATGTATAGACACACTACTCCACATTAACACAAATCGGTAACTTGAATAGTATCTTTTCTAGAGACTTGGTTAGCCCTCAGGAGGGCTGTATCTTATTGTTTCAGATACACCTGCTTAATGCTGACATCTCCCAGACCTGTCCACACACACGCAATGTCTACTCCAGTCCTGCTAACTATTGGCATTTGCTCTTGGGTGTGCAAAGGCAGTTTGAGTGGCCTCCTCATGCCAGTCTTCACTTTGTGGAATAGCGAAGATTTCCCTCTGCTTTCTACTTTGCAGTCGTGGATGATGAGGTTCTTTATCTCTGGCACTGACACTAGTTGCTGTAGCTGACGTTGTTGTGGTTGTGGTGCTAATTGTCGTGCTGGTTATAGTGATAGAGGCTTCCTCACCTCAGGCTTGGTCTCAGCATGAGCTGAGGCAGTATCATTCTCTTTTTTCCTTCTCCTCTTCTTTATTGTTCTCCTCTTCCTCCTCATCTATCCTAGCACTTTGTGCTATAGCCTCCATGGTCCGTTCATCTAGTATGTACATGGAATACTCCTGATGCATCTGAAGCTCCAACAATTCGCTATTCTGCTACTTAGTTTTTTGAAGTTGACACGTCAACGTAGGGTAGCCAGAATGACGAACGCTTCCCATTATACGTGTGAATCATGGACGTGAAGGAAAACATGTGATGTGGCGTCAGGGAAGAAAGAATACCTGACTCGGTATCGTCCAGGGCATTTATAGGAGTTTCTCGCCGACCCAAAATTACCCGTTTGAAGCAAGACATTGTGCCTGCTCTCAAGAAAGTTTCTTTATGGCTTTGTTTTTCGATGATGACATTTTGGAGAACTTCTTTGCTGTGCTTCAATGCAGAATAGTTAAAAGGGAGTTACTAAAAGAGGATTGTTGTTGGGGTGGCTATTGTTGGGGTGGTGACTGACGTTGAACACAAGTCTCTCGTTGTTTCCGTTTGAGGAGTATTTCAAGGACGGATTGGTAAGAAGGTAACAGACGCAACTGCTCAGTAAAATGGTCCAAAATTGTTTGACTCCTTGTTGCAAACTCAGATTGGCAATGGCAGCACCGATGACACAATACACCACAAATATTTGGCAGAAAAAGACTATTTACGTTTTAGGCACACGTTCGTTACATCCCACTCACAAGGGTTGGTTTTGTAGATCTTGCAGAGAAGAACTGGGTCAAGGAGTGGTCACGGTTGTAGTGGCAGCGGAGGCTATGTTGAACGGCATGATAGTCGCTTCTCTTTATAGTCGATGATTTGCGAATCTTCGATTCAAGAATCAAAACTAGGTGGATATCCTTGTCAAAGTAGTTTGACCTTTTTGACACTTCATTTTCCCACATTTCGGGTTCTTCGTTGAGAACGCTTTCGATGACGTACACTTCGTCTTCTTGTTTTTGTCACACCTTAAAACTCGGGCAAGTAAAACGTTCATTTTAACACTTCCCCGCTCATGTCTACCAATTTATAGACGACAGGATGACGGTCACGCACTCGTTCAGTGACAGGAAACAATTCCTTGGTCCAGTTGGGTGAGTAACCTTTGTCGAAAGTGCGTTTGGTTTTGCCAATGCGCACCCAATCTCCTGCTGCTAACTCTCCACGTTTCTTGGGGATATTCACCGTCGGGGACAAACCAAACAGGCGCTTAGAAACAGTCACTTCGTTGTCGGGAGTCATTTCTTGGGGGGCACATCCGATGCTTCGATGGTAAGATTGGTTGTACGCTCGGACCAAGTATGTCAAGACGTCAATATACTTGAGAGTGTGTTGATGCGTAAAATATTTTCACATGCGTTCTTTTAAGAGGCGTTGAAAACGTTGCACGATGCTAGCTTTGGTTTTGTGATTCTCGGTGGTAAAAAAGAATGTCACGTTTCTTTAATTCCTTTTGGAAAGCTTGGTTAAGAAATACGGTACCTTTGTCGGTTTGCCATCAAAGAAGGTGAAAATCATTTTGTTTTAACACCAGATTTAAGGCTCGCACTAACTCACCGCTCGATTTGGAAGTCAATGGCATGACCCAGGCAAAGTTGGAAAAGACGTCGATGGCTCATAACAAATATTTGTCGCCACGATTGTAGGTACTTGCCCCACTTGCACGGAAATGATTTTTGCTCCGTTGAAAGTCACTTTAACGTTCGGTACTTTGTTCCGTATAGTATCTCAAAAGAAACTGTCCATAGTATTCAGATAAAGTGCGAGCCATCACCGTGGCATAGGGATGAAAATCTCCGTAACGTTTGATGTCCTCCTGGCTCCATGTCTCGTCGATGGGGTCCAAGAGCCATTGGGCGATATCAGCTAGCGTGTTTGGTTCCTGAAAGATTTTTTTCACGTCCTCCAGTAATCTTGCTACAGTTTGAGCAATACTAAAGATAGGTTCTTGGATCACTTCTCGCACGATCGGTGAGCCACGCAGAAATTATTAATGTAAATACCAGTGTCCTACATGCATTCGAAATCGAAAAAGATGAAATTCATTTTCTTCTGGTCATCTTCATCCTCCACCTGTTTGGGTTGGTATTTTTGAATTAAAGGTTCGTGTTTCATGTCCACGATTTCGCGACAAATGCGGCATCGTTTATTTCATGGACATACGTGCGCCTTGGCAGTGTTTGTATATATGCCTTGTCTACAATTAGGGCACACTCTCAGCAGTCGACCAACATTTTTCTTCTGTGAACCTTGTGTCTTAAGATGTTGTTGGTAACAGGTAAGGGTGACAAAAGTGCGCTGACAAGCCGGGCAATGCTGCTGTTGTTTCCTTTGTCCAGATACGGTTTATAGGCCAAACATACCTAACATTACCATCCGCAATGCTTGTGTTGCTCTCGACTGTTATGGCCATAGTCAAATTTCTCACAGTAATAACCGTATGCCAGGAATGTGTCGATACTAGTAATGGCATCGAAATGTTCATCGTGATTATAGACGTGAATGTAATTTCCGTCTTTGAAATCTGTTCCTCGAACCAGCAGAGGTCTGCGCGCTTCCTGAGGGTGTACTTTTAAGGTGTAGCGTGGAGCCAAATCGTCTTGAAATTTTTGCATTTCAGGAATGCCACAGTGTGTCTTTGGATAGACCCGCTTGCTGTAACAGGAGTTCTGCTTCTCCTTGTTGTTTGGCATGGTCCGATCGTTGAAGAGATTTCCAGTCTCTTTTCCATTACACCGTGTCGTTCTTGTCGTCATACGTTCGTCCTACGACGATGGCACGGGCTAAACACATCTTGTTCTGAGGGTTGTTAATTTGGACGAGGCTCTTTTTGGTGCTGAGAAGGTCGTCAAGCAAAAACACCTTTTTGCGTCCTGTCTCTTGGCGAAGAGAAACGTGGGTCTTTAACAGTGTCGCTTTTCCATCGATGATGTGAAGCTTGTCGTTGAATTGTTGTACGTGTTGAATCTTGTCGAGGACTTTGGAACGCGTCAGTTCTGTCGGGCTGCTAAAGTCGATCCAAAAGGAGACTTCAAACTGTCGCGATGAATGGAAAGTCTCAAGCGATCATCTTCTTTGGCTTCACATTGTTTTTTCAGTGTGGTTAACAAAGAATCCCACATCTTGGTCATGAATTCCTCTGCTTTCTCATCGGACTTGAAATTTTAAACTTCACCGTAAGCCATAATTCTAAATTTTCTAGAGGAACGCTTTTCCGTCTCTCGAATGTGGTAGTACGTTTGAGGATTTATTGGAGAACTTAGGTTGGGTGTAGATTCTCTGGGTCTAGGTTCTGGCACACTCATGTCATCTTCAAATTCACTGGCATGAATTTGAGCCAACACTGCAGCTACTGTGCAAGGCGATAAATCACGTTTCTGCCTCTTACATTCTTCTCCCTTTATCCACGAAATAATGCGATCTTTTCATCTTGACTGCAAAAGTCAAATGATTTCATTTTTAGCGCCACGGTCTTCTGTATCCATGTCAAATTAATGTCTTCCCTATATAAAGGATCAGTGTCTTTCCTCCTAGTATTCAATTCAATCTCAAACCGACTAGAACAATGGAACCCACATATATCGAACGTCTGATCAAAGGTGTGCGAGGTATCATACAAAAGGTTCCTTCAGAGAAGCCGACGGACTAATACCACTCCTTTCGAGATAAAATTCAATATATTTGCTATATCTGTAAGATGAAATGGCATTGGGCTACGGAGTGTTCAGACCGTCAAAAGCATGATAAGTGTCAAAAGAGACAAAAGTCAAGAGTCCTCTTATCATTGTCAAGAGAAAGGACCTTGGTCTTCAGAAAGCCTTACAAATCAACAACAGCAAGAAGAAAATAGGGGGAAGAAGCAGTACCGTCCCAAAAGGAAGTATGTTGACACGTACAGAAAGAGAAAAAAGAGAAGAAAAGAAGACGAGACGACAGTGAAGAAGGAGAGGAGGAAAAACCTGTGAAAGTGAAGAAATTCAAATAAAGAAATTGAACAAAAGACAAAGAATAAGCATTGTTAAGTAGTGTGACGTTAATTGGATTGTAAAATTTGTGCAAGAATAGACCAGACAGAGAACGTTAGTGTCTCTTGGTTTTGAATTCTTAGAATATGGACTTACACCCACGCACTCACACACGTACATCATGGGCAAGAAGGGGATTTTGAGTTTTAATTGATTTTGGCAAAATGAATGCTATCTCTTTTCGAGAGAGGTGATTGACCCTGAAAAGGACCGTTGGCTGTTTTATTTTGTTTATAAAAAACAAACAGACTCAGGAACGGGACGTAATCAGCTTTATCTGCCTTAAGCCTTTGCCACGGCCAAGGCCTATTTCTGGACTTGTTCCTGTCGATGATTTGGTATAAATCACTTGGGTGGGTGTCTCAGGCGTAGTAACAGGGTTGGGCTGTTTTGCTCTGGATGGTCTTTTTCTCTTTTTTGCAGTATTAATGAAGTCTGATACATTTGTTTCAGACTCCTCAACTCTGCCAAAATATCTAATAGTACCGTCACGGTTGTCTTTCACTGTCCTCCTTCTCTCCTAGACCTTGTTTCTTCTGTGATGCTTCTTCTTGCTGTCGTTTCCTTCTTCTTGCCTCTTCTTCTTCTCGCTGTTGTTTTGAAGTAGAAAAGTTTGTTCTGCTTCTTTCTGCTGCTGTAAACATTTCTCGAATTCTTCTTCTGTCTCTCTTTAAAATCCTCGACATGTGGTAAGGAAGGAATAGGTCGCTAAGGAACTAGTACCGGTACAAATTATTGAGAAGAAGAGAGAATATCCACTAAATCCCAATTAAAATCGGTCTCTTTTGGAAGTAGAACTGTGTTTACCTTGGTAGTCGCTTCTATGACATCGCTTCTCGTCTCCACGGCCGGTGCACCCCCAATCTTCTTATTTTCCGTTATGTTTGAAAACTCTGTCGCATTGCTTCACTGCGCACAGACTCTAGCGTACCTATATACAGAATGGGACGTCAAAGGTAGCTATTTTTGGATTGGAAGACAGACTCCACACAGTGACTGAATTTTGTAACGCGTGCTAGAATTGGTAAAAAAACCTCAATCCGTTTCGATTCACTTCACTTTATTCCCTGCATCTGTTCTTGGTACAGTATGTGGACTAACGTTGAATCATCTATTGATGCTGTTCCGCACGGACTTACCCATGTATGTCAAATCATCATTGAAGATCAAAAAGATCAACGATGCGAGCGAAATTTTCAATACTGAAAGTGGCGTTTAAATTTTCACTTTGTATTCAAGGGAAATAAATTATTTATTGAATTTTGCTAAACTTGCTGGTTTTGCATTCTTTACGTTGCATTGTTTTATACATAGAATCGTAACATTTATGGACTGAACTTTCACTAAGACAGATACCATATCTGGTAGGCTTATTCTATAGACACCAGGTGCAAACAAACAATTTACTTCGATGACAGAAGCCTCCTTTCACCGTGCTGTTGATACGAGGATTAGCGATATAATTGAAGCAGTCGACTTTAACGTCAAGATGCTAAATCCACTCTCCGATCCAGAAATGCAACCACGGTGTGATGAGTTTTCACTTCACCAATGCATTAATCAGTCCACTCTTTTCCCTGAAATCTCTTCAACCTTGATAAATCTGTTATTTATAATGAATAAGGTTTATTTTCAGTTGTTCTGGAGATTCTTTCTTACATCAAGATATTATATATCATCAACACCTTTAATGGATATTTAACTATAGAAAGCCTAAGAACCTTGACTCGTTTCCAAGATTTATATGGATACTGCCGAGGCGACTGTAATCTCTTGAGACATAAAGCATCCACTACCGACAAGATATGCATGAAATATAACAATATTGACAATATCGACAACAATACAAAAGAATATCAATGATTAAATCATCCTGTTATCTGACCGATGTAATCGTGACAGAAATAACAAAGTCAAGCCATGGATCATAACGTCAATCAAAAGAGAACCTATCGAGAAATCGCGATCCATCCTATCAGCGTACTGAACTAAATTTCGTTCCCTGCGGAACAAAACAAGTGTATGATTTGAAAAGCCAATAAGCTAAATATTGACATATTCGCACAAAAGCTGAAATCAAGCACTGCATCACCTGGTGGCTGGTGGTCAGTGTGGTCACTTTCATTCCACAACCCTCACAGTACACATTCGATTCGATACCTTTAACGTAACGGTGCGATAATTACCGATTAAGTGGACAAAGCTGAATTATTTAACAATTTTATTTATATCTAGCAAACTGTAATTGATGAAACAAATGATATGTTCTTGACATACCTTTACATATGGATAGAAACTTAGATTCTATAGAACTAACTCCTGATGAAGTGCAAGATATTCTCGAAAACCTTTCCCACGAAAAGGCTTCTGGTCCCGTTTTGACCAGTCTCTTAGAGAATCAACTGTTCCAAACATTTGGAATGAAGCAGACGTTTGTCCAATGTTAAAGAAGGGCGACCCTTCCATTGTATCTAATTAAAGACCAATACCGCTTCTTAGTAATTTTGGCGAAGTTTTCGAAAGATAGGTTTTAAAACACATATTGAATTACTTCCTGAAAGTAACATTCTTACACCTTTTCAATCTGGTTTCATTGGGGATGTTTCTACAGTTAATCAATTAGCATATTTCTGTAATACGGTCTACAAAGAAATAGATCGTGGTAAGGAACTTAGAGTTGTATTTTGCGACACAAGTAAAGCTTTCGACTGAGTGTGGCATAAATTACCCGTTTACATATTGAAAGCTAATAACATAAAAGGAAGCTTTATGAAAGAGTTCTCCATCTGAAAAGCAGAAAACAACGAGTGATACTTCCCGGCGCGTGTTAAGGGTGGATGTGTACTGAATTATTGTGCCCTAATGATCCGATTTAGTTCCATTACCTTTCCTGATATAAATAAATGATACTGCATATGCTGTACACTCCAATATACATTCATTTGCAGATGATAAGAGTTTCTTTCTAATCGTCGATAATCCCGTGCTAACGGTTCATAACCTTTAACTCTGAATTGGAAGAAAACCTTTCAACCATTCTAAAACTGAACCGGTGGCCTAGTGATTAGAGCATACGCCTTGGAAGCGGCAGGTCGTGGGTTCAAACCCCGGCCGAGTCATACCAAAGACTCACAAAAATGGTACTAACTGCTGCTTCGCTTCGCGCTCAGAATTAAGAGGTTAGTGTTCGGACTGGTCGTTCTGGTATCAGGATAATGTGGCGGGGTGGGGCATCATGCTATATGTCCGCGGCATGATGCCCCAGTGGTAAACATTATTATAAACTGCCACACTGCAGACATTGTAGCGATATGAATGAAAAATTGTTAAAGCTACGTTTAAAGTCCTAATCACACACACACACACACACACACACACACACACACACTAAAACTGAATCCCTGACAATCGTTTGGAAAATTAATAAACTCTTGCATCCACCATCAGAGTTTTTCTCTCAAATAACTGCTCATGGTGCAAGCAAATAGATTATATAATGGACAAGCCATGGTCAATAATCAATATAATGCAAAATATTAAATTCCAAAATTGGCAGGAAATCGTTTGAAATTATATTAACGTCTTTTGTTCGACCTGGAATATGGTAATGTTTTTTGAGACGATGCACATTATTCGAAAATGGAGAACTCCAAAGAATATAAAATGAGGCAGCCAGAATTGTGACTGGTGCAACAACATTATTATCTATTGAAGCGCTACACCAAGAAATAGAATAGGAAATTCTTGAAGTCCTCTCTATCTTACATCTTTGATTCCACCATCTGTTAGTGATATTACTCGATATCACGTACGCAATGTAAACACGTTTCAGTTAGTGCATGTAAGAAGAAGTCTTTATTACAACTCGTTTCTTCCTACTGCCATTCGAGAATGCAATACATTATCTATTGATACTCGTGAAATAAACTCCATTAACAACTTTAAAAGCACATCAGATATAGACGACACTTATTTTCCCAGAAACGTTTGGCGGTTTAGAAGCAAATTTAAAATTATTCACGCTTGACTTGCAGTTCACAAAGTCAGCATTTATTTGCAAAGAATATTATCTGATCACATGTTGTATAGGTACAACTGTATAAAGTACAAGCCACTTCTCTTTATTCTGCATTTATTACCAGGAAAAACAACTCGAACTGATTCATTCCCTCGCACTATGGGATAATTTAACTTTAAAACCCTTATTGTAATGTAATATAGTCAAAACTATTTAGTGAAGCGCACATGTTACTATCACGCATGCACTTTCACCTGCAAGAAACATTTTACTCAATTTTTCAGAATGATTCGCCATCGCCCCCGCAACGAATCGCTCTAGAAAGCATCCATATTCACATTTAACTTTGTGTTCCCGTTTATTTATTTATTTATTTATTTATTTATTTATGTTTGTTCTTTTTATATATTTGGTTTGATTTTTCTAACAATAAGTCATTTTTCAAAATTATTTTTCAGGAGCATGAAATCAAGAACAAAACTTTCGAAACTGGTGATGGAAAATCTGACTCGAGTGACGTAAGTAAACAATATCATACGAAAGGCTACAGGGATTTGCATTGTAAGATATAAGGTATAAATTATATATTATTTTGCATCGATTGGGTCATGGAAAATGAACGACACAATGTAAAGATTGTATATCGCGACATATACCATTTCTGCTCGATTCCTTTTCTCATAATACAACTGATTGGTTTTAAACAATGTTAGTATTTCTTTAATTTGATCATTTATTCATACGGTATTTGTCAGTCTATTTCGCGTTAGAAAGGAATATATTATTTACGGAAGCGAGTAGTGGGTCAGCGTATGATTTGGTTGCTGTGACAGGGGCTATAGCTTTCTAAGAATCAGGTGTACTTGGGACTTTATTTCGGGTGAATTCTAAAACCATTTTCTTTTCTTCATAAAAAGAACCTTAGCATACCTGTACAATAAAAAAGCAGCGTCTGAACTGTGGGAGGAGATCGGGTGAGCAGATGTAAACTCTCCAGATCATTAATAATATGCGGGGAATAATGGGAACGTTTCCTAGATATACAATTAGAAGGTTAAAGGTATGATAAGTAAGAATTTAAATGCTCAAGCCTCCCGAAGCTTCGTTCCCTGAGCCTAAACCAGTGGCCAGTGCTCCCATCCCACAGAGCCCGTACCCATATCCTTAACTCCCTCTCACCATAAAAAACATATTCCTTGATCCAGCCATGGAAAAGTGAAAATGTGTTCTGATCAAAGCACCAAACACCTAATTTTACTTAATTCTCTTTCTCATCTCGAGTCACACGTTCACTTGGCAATAATGCACGTGGTAATAATTGATTTTAAGCGTGACTTGAGACGCTTCGAAATCTCTGATCGATATGCTAGTTTTAAGTATTACGAGTATTTGCCCCCATTCTTGTCTTTGCAGGAAAAGGTTTCAGTTGCAGTAATTGACCCCTGGGCCCTTCCGGAATTGAATGTCCAGTTCACACAGTGGTCCGGTATGATATAAATTTGTCTTGGTTCATTTTGTTCCGTTTTGCCGATGGGGCAGAACAACGAAACCAGTCGCGTCAGAGCTTCCATCTGTGTGTTTAATTTATTCTGCCTCTCTATGCTTGAGGTTTCTGTTAGTCCTCAGTAGTACATTGTGCTTGGGGATGGTTAGGATACCTCAGACCAGAATAGCATTGTTAAAGAATGTGGGGATCCACGATTGTCACAGAAATATTAATGCAGCAATGCTGGTAATGTATATTAATTATTTATAAAGACATCTAGTCGAAGACTGAAATTTTCTTTCTTCCCGCCTGTACGTTAAAGTGATGCAAAGAATGGAAAAGGGAATAAAAATAGTGCTGTTACATATACATAGTCTGACATATTATTTTAATTTATAACCACCAGGACGACCGGGTTTAATGTATTATTTCTTTTACTAACCAGAGTCAGCATAAGAAAAAAAAAACTCTCAAATAATTATATTAATATAACGGAGCTTCTGGCAGAATTTTTATTTTATTGAAAACAATTAGTTTGGCAAATTTTTTTACAGTTTCATTTTTGCATCCAAAAAATAATTCTTTTATATTTTTTATAAAACATAATCAGAAACTATTTATGGACAAATTATTCTAAATGTTTTTTAAAGTTTGATTCTAAAGTGTTTTTGTATTTGTTATTTCCAAATGTTACTTTGAATTATTATTTCAAAATACTGTCATGTTTTATTTAAAGTTATTGTTTAATGTGTTATTTTATGCTGCATTAAGATGTTAGTGCTATTATTACAAAATATTATTCCCAAACTGTTCTTTGATATGTTATGTCAAAATATTATATATTGTTTCTGTTGGCTGTACAAATGGTGAATTGGAGGGTTACAACATAATACAAACTATTGACGTATAGGCGAAATCACAATAATTATTCATTTCTGTATGCTCACAATGATTGTAACAATTTAAATTAAAAAATAAACATGATATTGTACGTAACCTTTTGATAGGCTCAGTTCTTCTATTGTTATTAATAAACATTTTTAGATAAAGATTAAGTAATGATAAGGTTTATATTCTAAATAATTTATGTGTATGTTATTTAAAAGAAGTTCCATTTTTGTGTTAATATCAGTTTTCTCAGTACTACAGTGCTCATAGGTGAATCTGGTTATTCCATCATCTAGGATGTATCCTTCAGTAGCATACAGTGGCAGTGTTATCTTATTCAGCTGATACAAACCTAGTCGATGATTTTCATGCTTAAGATAATAAAACTCTTGTGTAATGGTGTGTTTTGTTGTTGTTTTCTTTTACCACTGAATAACCACTCATGCTACTATTCCTGTGGAAGATATAGTTCTGTAACACATCGGGGTATACCCCTAGAACGACTATTTTGCATGGGAATTTTGCAAGACACCATTCCTATTTGTATTGAGGTTTAATGTTTCTGACTCCTTGGAATACATTTCTTTCCGCTAATCAATGGAGCTACTAAGTATTTTCCATTCAATTTATCCTGATATTTTCAAGGACCACATAATAATATTCATTTACCTTTTTAATAGATTACTCGTATAAACGTCAGATGTATCACACAAATCAAAATTACATTGATGATCTAGTCAATATTATCAAATTATATATTTTATAAATTAACTCAATATTATCGCCATAAATGTTTTCGGTTTGTTAAAAGAAACATCATTAATTCACAACGTATTCAAATCAAATACACACATCCCCGTATAATTTGGTCTATTCAGATGCTAGTTTCTTTTAATTCTATGAACAGCTATAAATTTATCAGTGAATATTTATCTATGACAAATGGTCGGAAATCATTTTTCGGAGTCTCTCTGTTTCTGTCACTATAACCACCTCAACATTTATATGATTTATGTGGTTCTTCATTGATTTAGAAAAGAACCCCTCTATTGTTCATCATTCACAATTTAGGCCAACTAATACCAGCGCTACTAAAATAGTGTTCAACATCTAAGGTATACTTTCTCATACTGATACGACTTTATGGTCATAAACTAAGTAACATAAACGATAAAATTTTCAATGTTATAAAAAGAAACTTTTAGAGGCACTTACAGTATCAAGAATTGAATCCAAATAATCCTGAACAAGTTTTAATAAATTTATTAAGAATGAATGTCGAATATAAACTTCAGATTAACGAATATACTGGTTCGCCATTAGGCCTGACATGTCGAAATGGCGTTGTCCAGAACTCTTTTGAATAATTCATTGTAGTCCCAGAGTATCCCTACATTTATAGTCTCCAAACTTCATTTCACACACATAATGTGTTTTGTTTCTAAAGTTGATTGCACATTCTTATGTCATGTTTATTGGATGAGGTGTCTTGAATACTTTCCTTACTTTCTAAAATCGTCATTTATATCATCTTAAAACTGAGCCCAATAAATTATTATTTTCAAGTTTCGCACTGTATAACTGTTTTGTAATTTGTACTGTAAGGGGCATTTTGCTCCGTTGGAGGATTGATAAACTTTAATATATCATTAGTTTTATTAGACAGTAATGTTTTTTGCCATCTGATTGTAACATTCCTATATTGTATTTGGATATGTATCAAGGTATTCTTGCTCGTACAATATAATTTTGATATTGATAATTGCTGTTTTAACACAAAAATCTTGATAACGATTTGAGCAAAACGTAATGATAATTTTTCTGATCTGATATCAAGAATAATTAAAGGATATAAACCATTATCCATTACAAGTACAATGACATAATCAAGCATTTTAGTTTTTCAAGAACGTACAAGTATCAGGTAATTCCAGAAGAAATTCAGACTCCCACAAATTTAATCCATTATCATATTTTGTTCACATATTTCACTCCCAGTTGCGTTTTTGATTATATGAATTAGCTAATATACACCACATGAAACATTTATTATCCCTGTTTAATTTTTATATTTATACAAGCGTTTTGGGTGCCGTTTGTTTATTCCCTAATAGAATGAGCTTTTAGATATCGTCAATGAAACCCGTTCTCACAATGAATGAACAGCTTAGACTCTGTCAGTTAGTCCGGTATATTCACTATTTAAGCTATCATTAATGTCTTCATTTGAACGAAATGTTGCATCGGCTTTGAAGCTAAACTTCTGCAAAATTTATTTACCCCCATTTTTCAGAACTGAATTTCTAAAAACGAATTTGAAGACTAATGTTATATTTTACACTACCTGCATTATATTGGTCATGTTTCCTAAAACTATGCTTCATTCACGTTCTCTTCTTCGGATGGGATTTTGGTGGGCATCAGTCTTCCTTTCTGCAAAATCTTTTCATTTTGGCTTTTCATCTTCTACAATTGGGTAATATTGTATTTTTTGCTCGCTTTGTTTAATATTTTAACTTTTTAGGATTGGTTGTTTTGTTTGTGTTGTTCCCGGTTGCTGTGTTCGTTTTTAGATTGGTTTTGGTAATTAGTTTCCATAGCTTGTTCTATAACAATTGATCGTGGTTTTGGTATTTTATTTTCAATAGGTTAATTTGGTCCATGTTTTGGTATTGGTTTTGGGATTAAGGGTTCTAATTCAACAGACATTGAACAGAGTATCATATTACTAAGTTCGTTTCTTCCTCTAACATTTTCGCTATAATATCCATTAATTATTCAGGTTGCTTTTGATTTTTGATATTCTATGCTTTAGAATTTTGTCTGTAAAACTTCTTCGTGGTTTTTTGATCGAATTTCGTTTCTTATTATAAGAAATAGTTATATCACACGGTGATTCATATTTTCCCTTTGTAATACAACCTATATCAACAATGTTCTTCTTAAATAACATGTATTGGTTAATATATTTTAATTAGTTATTATCATGTTTCGAAATTTAACACCTAAACAAGGGGTAAATCTACTTTGTGGTCACGTGCTTCTAAAGATATCATACATTGTCTGCACTTAAAACTTTACAAAACCCTATATATTTGGAAATTTTCCAAAATAATTTACTGCTTATTTCAGATAGTGCGAAATGTCATTGATGTTTAATAGAGGTTATGTAATATCACCAGCAATATCGTGATAAATAACATCGGGATGATTCATCAGCAATAACACATATTTCTTACCATTTAGTTTAATGTTGCTAAGTGATGGTGTTCCTTTTACAATTATATTGTTGAAATTTAACCCTGACAGATGATTGCTGATTGCGGATGTTGTTGAAATGTTCTGCATATCGGTGTAAAGTCTTTTCTTTGTCAGTGAGCAGTGCGGTGCGGTCAGCAATTAGTGATGGAGAAGTTCTTGATCAATGTGTCCCGTAGATGTATCTTCAAAGTATCATAAAAGTTCTCCCTGTCTACGTAGACTGAATCCCATCTGCCTTCCTGCTGAGCCATGAGTCATGCAACTCTTATAGTTTGCATTGGACAGTACTCTTAGAGTATTTGCAGGCTGCATTCTTAGATCATAAAGGAGTGTCTTCTAAACATACATTTTGTAACGGATGCTCTGCACCCAGCAGTCTCTGCATGGCAGCATAGTCCTAACGAAAACAATATTGATCTTCACATGTGGTGGGACCTAAGGCTTTGGATGAAGCTGACAATATCGAGTCCCTGAAGGAGTCCTAGGTTTTCTCGACATTTATTATTTATAGACAGCTGTTCAGTTCTTTGACATTCTCCTGTTTACATCTGGAAACAATGAATTATTTGAGGACTTTTGCCTTGTGGTCGTCTACTAGGGTGAACCTGGATGAGATTGAAGACTATGAACCTGTGTTCAGTCCAGTATTATGCACTTCCCATGACCTTTATCATTCGGACATCCTGCCTATCTCTCCTCCTGACGATGACATAACCGAGGAGACGCCAGTGCTTGAAGTTTGGATGCATGTATTACGTCTTGTTGTGCTTTGTCTGTTTGTGATCAGCAGGTCCTGTTTTGGAAATGTCCTCAGTAGGAGGAGTTCGTTGATCATGCATTTGTCAGAGCCATTTATGTAAATATAATCTGGTCAATTTTGTCGATCTGTGCCAACTCTGACATTGAAGGTGCTAAGGACGATGATCATATCTTCATTACTTTTCCGATAAGAGTCTCCAAGTCTTTACAAAATACTTCATTGATATCATCTAGTTTGGTCATGCGGTTGTATGGTAGGAGTGTATCTTTTACCAGACAGTATGAGTATCTTTTGCATTAGTCTGTCATTTAGGCCTTTGCGATCTGTGCGATCTTGACTAGCTATGATTCGATGGTAACCCCAACATATGCGTCATGTTGCTCTTCTATGCATCTGTCACTCCAGAAGAAGGTGCAGTGTAATCATAGTTCGATGAGCTGTTCATCATTAGATAGACGTCTTTCACTCTGGGCTACTATATGCATGTTGAATCCGTTCAGTTCTTTACCAACCAGACATACTTATTCTTCTTTCTAGTGCTACGAAGGCAGCATTATGTGATCCTTAAAAAAGATGCTCAATCTCCCAGGGGGATGCATAGTTACACTGCTGCTACTTTCTTGTGAAATTTTACTCTATGCACTTACCTGCCTGTTGTAGGTCTGCAGCTACAACCCCCTCTATATCCGGACCTGATGTTTTGCATCTCGCCATCGCCACAGAACTTGAATATATCCGTTGTTGGTTGTGGAGGGGAATAATGCCAAGATTGTTGTGTTCAAGTGAGGGAAGGTCACCCTCACTCTCTCGACCAGACGTTTCTAAATCTACTGGCACAAGACCATTTTGTCCTTCTGCAACTAAGCTTATGCCCTGCGTTGTCCTCTTAGCTCTCGCTATCTGCCTTTGGGATAGTAACGACCATATCTGCTCGTCTGCGTGATACACCTGAGAGAACATTCCAGAGGGAGTGATGTGTAGCTGTCCGCTATGGGTCAATAGTTGGTGGTAGTCTCGTCCACTGTTACTTATAGTAACATAACATAATTACAGTGAGCAATACTATCCACACGTGACACTATCGGTATATTGTATCTGCAAAGAGTTGAATAATTTCTTTTCGCTACCCATCATTTAATATTTACAATAGCACGTGGAAGAAAAAGAAATAAAAATATTCAATTTCATTGCTCTTAGGGTGATTTTAAACAGCGAACTACTGCCATCACTTTCAAAAAGTGTTTAAGATTAATAATAATGTTTGCATTAGGTTTTATTTTCATTGTGTGCACGTCCTTATTAAAACAACCAATAAAATATTTATCATATGTTTCTTTATTATTTTTTTTTCAATTTAAATATTACTAACAGGGGATATTTCTTCTTTTATCCGTTGTTAAAAACAACCATTAGCTATAAGGCCACCACATCTTTTACCTGGACGTGTTAAACCTCGCACGCAAAACACTTTCTTTCTCAAATAAACCATGCAAACAGCTATCAGCCACACCAGCCGAAGGAGGAACCAATACCATTATAATAATTTTATGCTAATGAGAAATTTAAATCTACACACCGACCCCTACCTTTTGTGCTATTTAACTTAACGTATGATCCATGTGGCTTGACTATGGAGTGATATACACCATCGAATACTGTATTTATTTCTCTATATTTTTCAAATATGCTACTAAACGGTAAAATGAACAATTGTTCTCCACCAGTAATTTAAAGTGGTCTTCAAAATCCGTCATTAATACACACACACACACACACACACACACACACACAGATATATATATATATATATATATATATATATATATATATATATATATATATATATATATATATATATATATATTAGTCGCTGTTTTGAATTTTTGTGTAGTGTTAAATAAGGTTGAGATCAGTGTATTAACCAACATCTATAGTAACAATTCATATTAATTAAGCACCGCTCTTCAGTTTTAATAATACATCATTACATCTAGCATCACCTTTAAGCTAAAACATACTGCTGCACTACTATCTGATACTAATCCTATGATTTTAATCGCTTGTGTCAGATATAAAAATATTTGCTCAATCACTTTATCATAATTAAGATACTGTGTACTATGAAAGAGAAACCATGTTTTATTTACAAATGCAATTTGATAATTCGCACTATCATTTGTTATCATTTGCTGGCTTGTTTGCATTTGCTTTAATCTGACTAAAGTCAGACCTTCACTACCCTACGTTAAGATCTGACCTCGACCGCTTAGGGGTATGTTTGCGTGACCTATGTCATTAGTATAATCACTAGTTTTACCAGCTAATCAAGTGAATTCCTATATCTTCGCGTTCGGGAGAATGGACAATTTGGCTGTAAATATTACAAATATAATTATAATTACGATCTTTTAATCACATGTTTGACATGTGTCACGTTTGCCAAAGTCGTAGCCAAATTGAATGTTGTGAAACATTTTCGGTCCAAATCCAAATTTCGGAACCGTTTTCTAACTGACAACCACCAAATAAACTACCAAACGCAAATCAACACACATCATGTTGTAGTTATTTACTAAAGTATGTGAATGTATGAATTGTATTTCGTCCTTTGTACGGCTGCTAATCATCCTCCGATTTTCCACTAAAGCTTTTCTCGCTTGTTGAGTAAGTGTTTTATGTTTCCTGGTCATCTCTGATAAATATCTTGCCCGGTGAAGGCATCCCGCTCCGATTTTCCTTGCCTATAATGTCGATAGTGTAACTAAAAAATTGTAGTCTTCTGCAGCAACATTTAAAATGTTTAGCAATACGTTATCTAATGTCATTTCGATGTCTTTCACAGTGTCAGCTATAGTGTAGGTTCATCAGCAATTATAGCTTTTAGTTTGCAACTTCTAATTCAGTTAAAATACGCATAGAATTTAATCTGCTTTGTGATACTGGCCGTTTAATGTTATTGCATTGGGGAGCTGTTAAGTTCTTTTGCGCTCAGATATTTTCACCATTTTATCACAAATATTACAAATGATACAGTAGATATAATATGTTTTGTTATAAATCGGAGCAGGATGTTCTTCCAGCTACTGATAAAACAAAACAGTGTCAGACCTTGCATCAGAATACGTATGAACGTGTTGCAAGGTGATTTAGACTGATTTCAATCTTTTAGTACCGCTTGCAGATTTACTACCACGTATTAAATCAGAAATTATTTCTTCTGACTTTTGGGACTATAGTTCTGTTGCATATAGGTTACATTTTTAGACAATATTATCATTTGAAAAACTTCTTGTATGATTTGCTTTATATCCGGAGTTAATGTGGGCGTTGTTTCTTTATGAAATGTTTTTTAACAGCTTTTTTTCGCCAAGATTAATAAATCGAGATTCAACAATTCTTTTATTACTACCTGGCAGTCACCAATTTTTCAATCATTATGTAAATTTTTTGACTTAGCACTAAGAATAGTAAGCATACTATTTGGGATTGTAAAACATCCTTGTTATTTCTTTGGGTTTTATTGAGCATCTTAGACATAGTGCTTTGTTGTCCGTACAATGGCTCTATTATGGCTGTTACTCACAATTATTTTATTGTGGTGATGTTGATATCCAATGCACTTTATTTATCCTGATTTATTGTTATTGATACCCTTTGTCACCATCAGAATATCAAAAAATATTATTTGCTGATGTAATATTGAACCTACTATATCAAACATCCGAGCTCAGTGCACCTTTATGTTGTTTGTTAACAATGTATATTTATTGTTCCTAAAACAATTGTGACGAATAATCAAACTGTAAACTTTTATACGTTTCCAAAATTTGCATTTGCACAGTCAAAGAATACTTTTCCTTAAAATGCCATCTCAAGGTAATATATGATTATATATTTTTCAGTTATACATGTGTGTTCAGATTTATTGATTATCTCTTGATTACACAATTGATACAATATTTATATAACCTCATTGTAACTCAGTTTTAAAAACTGTTTCAATTCCTTTTATTAACACAAAGCAATTGTAATATAGACTAAAACTTTCAAATTTAATAATATTTATTATTGTCTCAAACTTTGCGGACTTTTAAAAACTCGTCCTTACCCGAATAGCCATCTAACTATAACATTGTTTTGAAAATTAAATCATTTCAATATCATATCAATTCTATCCTAATCAGGCTTCCTGGATAATAATCTTTTTTGTCCTAATGCACATAATGGCACAATTGTAATAATTGTTTATTTGTATTTATTAATTAATTAAATATGTTCTAACAGCTCTGCTTCTCTTCTGTTTTATATGTTGATGCTCCTCCTTTATGTTTACTGAATATGCTGCTTGCATAAGTGACCTCCAGAAGTAGTTAATTTAACTCCTCAATGTTCATGTTTAAAATAATTCGGTTATTTCTAGTAAATTTAAGATTTTATCGTATAACATATCACGTTTCTTAATACCTGTCATAATGTGGGCTGGTTGTGAAATGTTTTCTTGTAGACTAGCGTTTAGTTGTAGACCAGCTTGTGATGAAGCTTCTTTTAGCCAATCCTGCTTTTTTGTTGTTGTTATCAACTGAATATTTTTAATATCTTTCTTTCTGAAATTTTGCTAGTTTTTCTGTAACTAATTGTGCAAATGGTTAAGCTATCTCTAACATTTAAGTAATTTTTCATCCGGCAGTGGATGTGTTAAAACGTTTATCAATAATTTGTTTTCGTTTTTCTATGCATGAAGCTTGTTTAAACAACTTATATATTGTGTCATGTACTATTAACTTAGCTTACATTATTTGCAACACTTCGAAATAGTTATCGAAATAATCCTTTCATTATCTTGTATTATCTTACAATGTAAAATAGTGCTCACTAATTAAACAGTGTTTCCAGTATGGTCAAACCCACTGTTATATTGAAGGATAGGAAATTAATTTATCATACATTAAGAAATTGTATGCTTTTCGTCACCTCACAATATAATTTGAAAAAAACTATATTTACCTCACATCGAAATAAAAACGGTAGCATGTAATTTGCCTCGTATCTGAATTAGCAATTAGCAAGTCCATTAAATAAAACAGAAAATTATCTATTATAACTAATGTGTTTGAGAATGTCAAAATAACTGTAAAATATATGCAAATTTAATTATGTGCTTCTCCTTAAAAGCAAAAGTACTCTTTTAATTTATTGAAGATTTTATCAGTTTTATGACCATCAAACACAATTAGTTTTTATGTGTATCTTCATTCATTTATTTAAATAGAGTAATATCATATAGTATACATATAGACAAAACTTATACATATGTTGTCGCTTTTGTCTGTTCAAATAAGTGTCCAGTATTTTACATTTCGATCGTGTATTATTTACAAAATATTTAATTACTTTATCATAAATGAAATAAATCAGTAATAAGATTTTTAATACATTTGCTAGATTGGTCGAGTTTTACCTACAAGAATATAACGACAGGGAGCCCAAATAGATGCTTGCTTCTTGTATGTTTTTCAAAATTAAACGTTATTATTTTGGTTAACTTCAAAATATATTTTTCATGAAAACCATTATAAGAGATGTTTCTAATGGTTCCAGATAATTTTCGGTTGTCTTGCAGCTCTTTTATTTTATCAAAATGATAACAAAAGAATCTCCTATAGTGATCGGATGCGGTGTATTGTGAATAACATTATTTTATCAGATGTTTCAGTTTTATAAACTGCTATGTTTTCATTGTTACTAAATTTTAGTGTAACCGTGTTATTCCTGCTCATAGTTCTAGTATCCCCAGTCTTCAAAAGCAAATCTCCTGTCCTCTCATGCCACCTTACAAGAGATAAACATCAAAGAGTTGCTTGTTTATCTGTCTGTCTAGATTAATAATTTATTTATCACTTTCGCTGTCAAATCGATTTGTTATAAGGTCAGTAACACCTCGAAAATGCTTAATAATGTAATTAATATTATCGTCTGTGTATTTGTTATATCTCGTAACTTGATCTTTGTATGTTAACCTAAGTTAGGCATTTTTTTTCGTTCATATTGTCAATTATACTGCATCCTCGGTTCAAACCGTTACATCTTTGTACATGTTCATCTAACTGACTATTCAAATTCAAGTATTGTCTTATTGCAAATGTAGTATCACTTTTTGAATCTGCCCTAGAATGTGCTACTCTTCCAAATAAATATAACTCACTTATATTATATAATTATGTATTAACAGTTTCTAATAGAGAGCTTACATATATTATGCAAATAGTTTATAAATTAGAGACAAAATAAAAAAAACAATTGTGTCAAAATCCTGATAGGGACATTCAGTTAAATAAGTTGCTGAAAAGAAGGATTGATAATAGTTTATTAACTAAACAAGAGTTGTGACACTTTGAACCATTTGATGAATTAGAACTTATGATTATGATAAACTGCACCCACATGTAACATATTGTATTGATGTTAGAACTATATTAGAACATGGTGAATCCAAAATAAAACAATTATAATAACGATTTGAAAAAATATTTCGAATTAGCATAAAATAATCCTTTCAAATGACATATAAAATAACACTTTTGAAAGAATATTATGAAATAACACTTTGGAATAACATCAGATTCCATTTTGAAATGAGATATAAAAAGCATTTGAATAAGTCGACAATAAATATGTTTTATTTTTTATTCTTTTATGAAATAAAACAATATATTTTGAAAAGTAAAAATTATTTTCAATTAAACAGATTTGCAAAAATAAAAGTTTTAATAACATTTAAAATTGAGTCAGAACTACCATTATGGTAACTAATGATTATTAGCAAACGTTTCAGAGTTTGCATTTGTTTTTTAATGAAAGTTATGAAAGTTGCTCACCGTTTTTCTTCATTTTCGCCGACAACGCATGTATGTTACCTCCTCAGCAAGCATATATCTCTCTTATCGATCATACATCTACATACATGTACTAACTTCAGTCTATAATATGTTTTCTGCTTTCTACCGGAAAGAGTTAAATGGTTGGCAGAAGATTAAAAGGTTGATTCTGCACTACATCCTGAAGATTCTACTCCTCTTAGCAGCCCTATACCTCTTTATCTGTTCTCTGGGATTCATGGGGGACGCATTCAAGCTTCTGGGAGGTAATATATCTATCTATCTACCTGCCTTCCTATATACATATCTATCTTTTGTGTATGCATTGGTATTCTTTCTTTATGTCGTATTGTTTTCTTTTCTTAAATAAATGTGTCGATTTCTTTTTGTGTGTGTGGTTTTCCTCCTCCTGATATGCTTATCCTCATTGTTCGTTTCATAATCATCGTCATCATCGAGATCTTCTTCGTCTTCTATATTGTTTCAACGTCATGATCTATAAACAAACGTTTTAAAAGAAATATGTCGATTGCAAGTTTTCCCTTTCTAACAACAGACATCATTTCTCTACTGTTTTCTTCTACATTTTCCAGGTAAAACTGCCGGTAAAGCCTTTCAGGAGAGTAACATTTTATCAAATCCCGTTGCTGGTTTGATGATCGGTGTCTTAGCAACAGTGCTTCTTCAGAGTTCCTCCACAACAACCACTATTATTGTCAGTATGGTCGCTGAGGAAGGTGGGCATATGTGTATAGTTCACTTTTAAACCTATATACTGTTTGAACCGTAACATTGTGGAAAATCACATACGCTGTAGGTATAACTCTGACGTAACCCTTGTTAAAATTATTGTGAGATTTGGAATGAATGAGTGCCATTGAAGTATGCATGATAAAACTTTGTAAGGGATGTCAGTTCGTCCATAATGTTCTTATTTTAGCAACTTCATTAAGTCTGAAGGTGTAAATCTAAGATATAAAAATGTATGTATGTGAACACAATCTTCCTTCTTTTAGACAGAGTAGAAGTGGATTTAACACAAGACGAATATGTTCGTTAAAGTATTCAGCTAAAGGTAATAATTATTTGATAAAATGAATTATTACGACAACAAATTACAGTATGTTGTTGTTCTTGTTATTGCTACTATTATTATAATTTTCTTACTATTATTAAGTCCTCACGGTGAAGCTGGCTATACCTATTGTGATGGGTGCTAACATTGGGACTTCCATTACCAACACGATTGTATCTCTGGGACATATTGCAAATAAAGACGAATTCAGGAGGGCTTTTGCTGGCGCCACAGTCCACGACATGTTTAACTGGCTCACCGTGCTGGTCCTTTTGCCTTTGGAGGTAATATCCGGTAAGGAATAATTACGTTTTCCATCTGAACGCAAGATTTTGTTAATCACATGTAATATTGTTTTTCTCACTAACTATCTTAATAAATAGAATTATTAAAATAAATCTATTTAAACATCTTTCACATTAAAAGTGTTCACAAAGTATATCACGCAATCATAAGAAACTTCGAAGAATCGCATAACCGTGGAGAAAAAAGAAAACGTCAGAGTCTGTATTTCTTACCTACGGGGATTTCTAAGTAGTGGACGCACGTAATAAATCATCTTAAGCTCAGTTTTCTGGCATCTCAGGTTATTTGGAATGGCTGAGTGGTGTGCTAGTGGAAAGTCTACAGCTACAGGCAGACAAGGAAGCAGACAAGGATTTTCTGCAGGTCATCATCGGTCCATTTACAAAACTTATAATCCAGGTGAGTGTGTTCAGTGGTTTAAATATAAGAACTCACAAATTTCATAAACGTTTTCACGCTCAAACCCAATTTGAAATCCTGTCGTTTGATTGACTCAGGTCAAATCACTGACCCATCAAACGTCAGAATATTTAGTTGGGTCTGAATCTGAGTTTGAGAACTGTTATAATCTTCAGCCAACTGTAAAGTTTTCATGGTCTTAATTACCATGCGTAAGGTGGTTGGGAGCACTAGGAAAAATGCTCATAATGAGTAGAACTTTTAAAATTATTTCTTACAGAAAACGGATTTATATAAAAATGGGAATTTAATTTGTACCGAACGATTTCGTTCTATTTTTCTGAACCAAACTTCTAAACAGTCGAAATATTAAGGTAATAACACATTTACCTAAACATAGCTTCCAAAAAGTCTGAATTATTGAGGACGTATTAACACATTTGTCGCCTGTACCTTTAGATACCTAGCAGTCAAGTGCGATTTGAATATACCCAGATTCGCGGCGCAAGTCTGGCTCAAACACTTTAGTAATTGACCTTAATAATGCTACGTGAACCGACGGTTTGCACATAATTTAATAATTTAGTACGCTTTTAATTCACTGAAAATAGAACAATTAATTTTCATGTCAGTGAAATTAGCCAACATAATAATGAAATACAAAACATAGACAAGATGTTCATTTTATATTCAAGCACTTCCCATTGTAGATCGACAAACATGTCATTGAAAATATCGCCAAGGGGATGAATGAGTACATGGACCAAAGTATACTAAAGACCTGCTGTGACAAGACAAAAAAGTACATCAATCAAACCGTGTCGGAAGTGGTTAATGGAACTCTGGTAAATTCATCAAAAGAAATTCAAGCCTCGTGTCAAAAACCATGTAGGTTTCAGGGGGTAACAATCATGATGCTTGTTGTATAATTATTTTATTTTGCTCGTATTCTTTCCATTTACATTCCTCATCTGCGTTTTACCAAACGAACCTATGCACTGAATATGTATAATATGTTTGGAAAAAGCGATTAAAACGTATCCAATCATGCAAGTGTAAGAGAAAAGTATGATGCCTAAATAATATATAACACATACTCGGCATATGTATATATTTATTGTTAACAACAATAGGTGATGGTGATTTTATTAATGATAACAATATTTTGTTTATGTTATTGGTGTTACATATATTATTTTTAGTATCATTATTTCCATTTACAGGTCAATACTTGTTCAGAGATTTGGCAAACGTGTGGAGCGACTCAGCGGTCGGTGCAGTTTTGCTTGTGCTTGCCTTGATAATCATGTGTGCGTGCCTGATTGGCATAGTAAAACTCCTCCACTCTCTGCTCAAGGGTCAGATGGCCGTCACCATCAGGAAATTTGTCAATGCCAACTTTCCGGGTAAAGTATTTGGTTACTTTACGGGATATCTGGCCATTCTCATTGGGGCTGGGTTCACCGTTCTTATTCAGTCAAGCTCCGTATTTACATCGTCCTTGACTCCATTGGTAGGAATGGGAGTCATCTCTTTAGATAGGATGTACCCTTTGACCCTTGGCTCCAACATTGGCACAACAGCTACAGGAATATTGGCAGCTTTGGCTCAAGATATAGACAAAGTCCCACATGCATTACAGATCGCATTCTGCCACCTCTTCTTCAACATATCGGGTATTTTGATCTTTTATCCCATCCCATTTTTCAGACCACCGGTAGGGGCGGCGAAATTTCTTGGTACAGAAACTTCTAAGTACAGATGGTTTTCTCTCGTCTACTTGATCTTGATGTTCTTCGTAAACCCTGCTATAATTTTTGCCTTGTCAGAAGTGTCATGGATAGCCCTGACTGCAGTCTTAGTTCCAATTGCCGTGGTAATTTTGGTCGTGGCTGTCGTAAAATGCATACAGACTAAGAAGCCAGACATTCTTCCGCGAAAATTGCAAAATTGGAAATGGTTACCAGAGGCTTTACGCTCCCTTGAACCATATGACAGGATTATGATGAGGGCTACAGGAAACTGCGTTTGCTGCCGAAAGTGTGGTTGCTGTAAAGGTATCTATGTAGAGGAAGCACCTGCGAAAGAACACAAGCTCAAACAAACTGTTGATAGTACAGATACTATTGTGACAGAGTTCTAAATCACATTATCATTATTTCATATTGGTAGGCTCATGACCTTGACTTTAATTGGTGTTAACGCGCGTTCTTGGATTAACCCGGGCATAACGAGCAAATATCTGCTAATACCATAGCAGTGCTTAGACTCGAATACTAAAATAGATTGAAGATCAATAGAAGAATATCGCAGAATTAAAATTTGATCAAAATTAATAACATAAATGAGAATCAATTATTCTCATTACAATCGATCGATCGGAACTATACTAGATAAGGGTTGACACTGATGTGCCTTGGCTTACTGAACTGGAAGATCTAGGTCTACGCTGTTCACAATTGAGTGCATGTAAACTTAAGCAAAAGTGCAAACTGCTGCAAAGATGCGTGAAACCGTTTTGTATTTTTCTATGTATATATATGGAACACTTAAGCTTACGTTTGCTATAGCAGTCAAGAATTTGATGCATTTTGGCGGATACGATGTGCCTTTAAAAATATTTTATATAAAACTTCTATTAAATCCATGCATAGACAGCACTACGAGAGCGAGCACACATAATTTGCATATTATCGCGTTATCCGGATACAATGTACTTACTAGAAGCATGCGATGACATCGAGATTTGTTTTAATACGTCATGTCCGCGTTTTAATGATAAGGTAAACATTTCTTTTATTTAGTTTTCTATAAGTCACTAGCTTATTAGGCTAAACAAAGGTTTACATAACAGGTTGTAAAAAGTAAGTCTTTTTTGCGCATTTCGATACTGGTTATTAAGGTCCGTAACAGTTTGAGTGATAACGACAATTGGTCCTATCATAGTTCCTTCATTTATATTGGAATCTATGTTTTGGGTAATATATTCATATTTTGATTACTTTTTAAATTACTTTCTTTGCTGGGTCATTTTATTGGAACTGGTTCGCATATTTAGGTGGGTATTTATACTACACTTCAATTCACGGCAATATAACTATTGGTAGCATTGGAAACTGTTTAGATATCGCTCTGGAAAAGCGAAACGGGAACAGCTGAGCAGAAAATGGCTTTGCCATGGCGCTACTGGTCTTTTGCCGCCAATATACTGTAAATAAAATAATATTGTCATTGGTTTTAAAAGTAATGAATAACCTGTCAGGATAAATCGTAACAGATGCCAGATTTGTCAAAGTATACCTTATGAAATTATCTAGGAAGTTTCTCGGTTGATTGTGTTGGACACAAACATATGCCTTTGTCTCGCCCGAGTGTAAGTGTGTTGGGGCCTTAAAATATTGTTTTACCGCAAATCGGCGAAGGAAACAAATTGTCCTGCGCTGTGTCGTACCGGTTGTTGTTTCGAAGCAAAATAATCAAGCTAAGTGTCGTCCAAACTTAGGCTGATCTCTTGTCGTTGTTTTGGCTACAACGTTATCAGCAGATGTACTGGGGAACAGATTATCTTAAACATAACATCAAAGAACATTTCAGAACAATTGTTGTGTTTTAATCAGCAAATGACTGAATTTAGCCTTTATGTAAACCTGTTAAGGAAGAAAAATCGAGTCACTTATAGAAAGAAAGCAATAATATATCTTTTCTTGTTGGAACGAGTTTATTAAACATGCTGCTGACTTATTGCTTAAATCATGTATGTCATCAAGCGGTTTCAGTCTGTAAACTCTATGCACAATGTAAATCAGTTGTCATCTGTGGTCTTAATCACTCCTATTGGTTTTCTATTTAATAGCTCCAGGTTTTCTTGTTGGTGTAACGGCACTGTTAACACATTCTTAGCTAAATCATGCAGTGGAACTAAGTGCGTTTGTCTAGTAAACACCGAGGGAGCCGATCGGGGTTGGCAGGGACAGGAATCTTACATGTGCTCCTTGGATAATGAGACATTCTACCAACTTGGCTACCACGGTTTTGGACTCAAAGCTGAGTCAGATCTATGTTTTGAAGTTTTATATGATATCTGTAAACCAAACAGCACATAATACCGGTCAAAACTCTACGAATTCTCACTTGCAATTACAAACATAAACTTAAGTTTTGTTGATACGCATATGAGTGAATCCAAACGTTTTCACGCAGCTTCGGCGCATTTTGATTGTTAATTTTATTTGAAAATCGATCCACATTGAAAAATGTAATCTTCATAAAGTTTTGTGTGTGCAATTCTTCTATTTGAATCCTTACAACTTTCATATTTTAGTTGGCATTATATAGCCATGATTATGCTGACGTCCTATTAACCCAGTACATAAATATCCGAATGTGAATATACCTAAGACTTATCTGAAACATATTCCTACATTCGACGAATCATTTAATAGAATACCGGTAGACAGTGTCGGTTCTTGACCAAAGACCAAGTCAGGCAACCAACACGTATTGTCCAAAATGTCTTCCACAACAATAATTTCCAGAGGCAATGCCTTTAAGGAATATAAAGACTAAAACCATAGTAAATGCTTTAATAATTTTTTGACGCCATTTGGCCTTTCTAAATTCAATCTGATCAAGGGGCAAATTTGATGTCTGCAGTTCCAGCAATTTATGTAATGAATTAGGCATAAAACAATGTAATTCTTCTTACTATCACTTGATGGAAAAATTTCATCAGACTTTGAAGACCATTGATGTTGTTAAAAGAAAACATTCTTTCAACAGACAATTCAAAGATGAATCGTATTAATTATGTCTCTAATTTTAAATATAAGTTGTCTAAAGTTGGTGAAGTAACAATAAACATCTTCATTCTAACCAGTCAAAAATGGTTAAGGTATGACGAAACTACAAAAAGTAATAACTTTTAAACCTGATGAAAAAGTTCTGGCTCTCTCACCCATAACTCAAATTCCTCTTCAGGATAAGTATTATGATCTTTATACGGTTTAAAAAGAAAGTGAATTAAATTATATCATCAACACTTATGGGCGGTGGAAACAGAAACAACTCTGCCATATAAATATAACAAAGGAGTGTTTCGATAAAGATAACACTGTGGGTTTCCCACACACCGAGATCTTAGATGACTGCACGCAGTCGGAATGTATTGACTTTGTTCTAACCAGTCATAAGAGTTCAGATCTATTAAACATTATTGACACAATAATAAGATATTCCACTATGGAGAAGGAGTGTTTGGCTTTATAAAATTTTGAAGTGCATAGTCATTCAGTTCCTTCTCCGGTTATTTATAGTATTCAGTGATCACAACCAATTTACCTTCATCAACACAATAAAAAAAAAACATCAGAGATTGTTGAGATTGAGTTTGATGCTGCAAGAATACAACATCGACATTATGTACATCTAAGAAAAAGATAAATTTGATTGCAGATGCACTTTCACGTGCATAAAAGTGCTATAATGCTCAGCTATGTACATATTTTGTGTCATTCATTAGATATTTTTTGTGAAATGTATTATTAATTTCTCATATGCGTGTTTGATCATTTGTTATATACATAAACACGCTTTTACATCGTTCTTCTTATTAACGAAGGTGTTATGTATATCTATATTTTTGTAACCTTTGGTACATGACCGTATCGATATTGTGTGTAAATTTCTGTTCGTGACAGTATATTGTAGTGATCATTTGTAAACAAGGTATTGATTAGCTAATTTTTGTCCATGGGTATCAATTCTATTTTAAAGATATTGAGCTAAGAATCGGTATTTAAAAGTTACATTCAACATATATATTGAACCAGTTTACTAGTTTGGCGTTATTTTCCATTGCAAAGAATGATCAGGTGGGTCCTTACAGGAATTAAATTATTTCCGATTGGATAAATCAGGTATGCTCTTTTACGACGTGGGCAATTTCGAAATGTGACATAGTGATAAGGTGAGAACAGAATAAGTAATTCATTCTTACTGTAGCGGTGCTACTGGTGGTAGTGTTGTTGGCGGATTGTACCTTCTTACAAGGTGTCCGCTTTATTCGGTTCTCGTTATCTAGGAGATGATGACCCTCGGTGTTATTGCCCGGATCGAGTACATATTAATATAAAGTGTGAAACTTATTGGCGGAATAAATAGAGATCTTAGCAGATATACAGAACAGCATGACACGGGCCCCCGTACATGAAAAGAAACAACGATTTAATCAATTACATAAACAATGTGACAATACATTACATTAGGAAGATACACTTCTATTTGGAATAAATCTTTCACCGAATTTCAAACACAAATATATTTATATAAATAGCCGATGTTTTTTAAATGACAGAATTGGATTATCATATAATTCAGTGAACAATCGAAGTCATTGCCTTGTACAACTTCATAACCTGCTGATTTCCAGTCCACTCCAACTTCACTGTGGTAGGTCGCTTCGTTTTTTTCCATTCTCCAACCTACCTACTGTCTCGCCTCGTTTTGGCCCTCAAACTTTGTGTGGGTAGGTGGATATGTAAGTACGTAGATACGTAGCTAGTTGGATCAGTATGTACGTGGATACGTCTGTGGAGCTATTTCCCCTTGTTCATTCAAGCTTTGTTCACTTCTACCGCTAGAATTGTGTCCGTTGACTTTCAAGGCATCCGGTCCCATGGATAAATGTTTTACAGGAGAATTTCTCCCAAATTCAGTCTCTGAGTCCCTTATATTTTCATTCTTGCAGAACAAAATGCAGACTGATTAGATTTTTCGATGGGGCAAATTTAAATCTAGGAAATTACGTGTGGGAAACACGCCCCCTTATTCAGAGTAACCAACGAGGATTAAATATATCTACCGCCTTTTATAATTAGGCGCCAAAATTACGGTAAGCCTGACTTCTAGATTTCAAAACAACTGATTCTGGAAAAACTAAAATCTGAAAGCTCCGATATAAAATCGAAGTTAACCTTCCCTTTTCTAGTCATCTAACGGTTAAATAATTGAAGGCTTAATTAAGAATCACTTCCTCTCCCGACACAGACATTATACATCATTGCAGTAGAGAGATTTAATAAGCACATGTCTCCAGAAATCTAATTAATTGTTCTCTGGCTCAAATTAATGTGCTCTTCATAGATTGACAGAAATTTGCATCCTTACACTTATTTCGGATTCCTATTTAATATGTTCTTGTTTTAACATTAGTCCCCAGATGTGTTTAATGTTGTGATTTGAATAGTTTGCGAGGACAATTTGTTATTATTCATTATTTTTAATTAGAATTAGAAAACCGGACTCAGTATTCTTGGACTTATTGTTCGTCGTTAAATGAAAGATTTCGAACCGTTATATTTTAGTTATCAGGACATTTAAATTGGTGTTTTCCCTGCCGTTAATCATGCTTGATTAAACTGTACTACTATATTTATATGAGGAAGGGTGTATCTAATGTTGTGAGAACTTGTAGACTGTATCCTTTTGATTAATTTATCAAATGAATTATGTTTAAACTAACGTAACTAAGCTTGACAAATACCACATATTAAGAAAGTTTAATGTTGAAAGAAAATGGCCGATCATCGTCCAAAAAAAGGTGTTCCTTATCTTTATGTGCCGAGCCTCAACATGACATATAGCATCAATATACTGAATTCGTATCTCCTTCTTTAGAGATGGAATATTCATGAAGCTTACGTTTTATGGATTCTTGCATATCCGACTAAACGGAAGAAAGCAATAATCTTCACGGTTTTGCTCTTAGAAGTGTTCAGCAGTAACTGTCAACGATACAATTGTTACTGCATGCACTTAGCTTTGCCTCGTTATCGACCTAATGACCTGGAGTCATATAAATATATTTAAAAAATCGTTCTGTGAAGGGTCTAGACTACAATTACTGCAGACATATATGACAGCAGCTGTCATAGCTCATATGTGGACTTGAAGCTCTGACAACAGTTATAGCTGAATGATTTCTACATAATAGTAAATATACATTTGTTTTCAAAGAGAAAATTTCTGAAATTTGTGTGGTTTTAGTGCAAATTTATCAGAGATACATTTTACAAAATTAATTTAAATACGTATCTTTTGAAATAAATTATCACGCATCAACATTTTACACATATTGTGTAGCAAAACTACGTTGTATGCTGGGTCAAATCATTAATGCTAATCGCCATAACGTTTTTTAAACACTATCAACATCCTATGTTATTGCCGAAGAAATATTTCTTTCACAGGTAAATGGATGTAGCAGTTAAATGTAGAAAATAAGTTCGGAGATGTCGAGAATTTTGTCTACGACAGTGAATTCAACCCTTAAACAGTTGTTGGTAGTAAAACAAAACCACTCTATATATAATAGATGTAGTCGTCATATAGCAGTCATGTTCATTGATATGATTTGGGCACTGCTTTGTAGTTGGAATGCTGTAACTGGTAAAACAACAAAATTTAGTTACGATTAAATTCATTTTTGACTGATATATCAGTAGTTTTCTTTTCAAAGTATTTTTTATTCGAGTTTGTCTTTCCTGCTGTAGTTTATAAGTCATATTCTTTTTCCAGTCTTTTTTGTTTTTACCAAATTTTAATAAATCATAATTTCATGACAATCTTTGTTTTCATTTGACATGAAACATATTCCGCAAATTAAGATGTGACAGTGATTATACATTTGACAAACTAATTGTTTTTAAATTTATATTTAGCATAGTTTTGCATTTTTATGTAATAGCATGCAATTGCACAAAATATTATATCTTTTGTCTTACTTAAATATAATGCTTTTGGAGTAAATACGTAGTATTGCTTGTGCGGCACTTTTCTATAACACTGAGTCTCTTTGATAACTTTGTTAACTTTTGCATATGCGAATTTGGAAGTATTTAGAGTAAAATATGCCTGAATCAAAACTATTTGATATATGTCCCTACTCAATTTCATCCATTCATTCAGACTTAGTAGTATAGTGGGGCTGTTTAGCCTCAATGGCAATTAGCATTACAGAATCCCCCCGGGGCTGTTTGGCCTCAAAATGTATAGCCTCAATGGGAAAATACATTACAGACCCCCTTGAGCAACTCTAGCCTAAAGGTTTTTCAGATCACCCATGGACTGTTTGGCGTCAAGTAGGTCATATATATATATATATATATATATATATATATATATATATATATATATATATATATATATATATATATATGGGTGGGGGTGAAGGGGTGGGGGTGGATATGTGCTTGATTGTGCAATAGTACTGAACAATCAAGTGATATTGCAATTAACAGATCAAGTATCTACACCTTGGCATATCGAGCATATATTTCTGTACTTCAGGTATGTGAATTTCACTGGATGCGGCGGCAAGCCACTGCATCCAATCAAAATTAGGTTGTTCAAATTTGAACACTGTTTCTACGTGATCGAGACAAGGGGAGTACACGACTTAAATGGACTGATAAATTAGCCATTTTTGTGTCGATCCGTGCTTGCTCAAATATCTTTAACTCAAATAGACCTTGAATGGCTTCCCTCTGGTACAAAGTAATACTTTCGATGCTAAACGTACAAAGTATCCTTTACAGGTCAATTGCAACCACCGTTTCTTCCTGATGTCCAATGCACCACACTATTGGTTAGTTGGTATTATGTACTAAGGGAGGCAACACATGATATCCAATAGATCTCGCTAGGACAAAGCCCCAATACAACTATTTGATCCAGCAAGGTGTAGATAGGTTTATTAGAGCTTTGCCTGGCTAAGATCAATCGTCGCCTGATGCCAATATTTCATATGATGTTGGAAACAAATGGCTCAGTTACAGATTAAACTAAATAGCAGCGCTAAGCTGTAGTTCCTATATTTTGTTGATGCTTGGATGTCTCAGTAAGTTGATTTTTCCACCACTCAATGTCTTTAGTGATTGGATGTCATAACACGATGAATTAAACAGTCTTAGTAAGTTGATTTCAGCATCGCCCACGCACTGTCTTGAGTGATTGGAGGTCTTAGCACGATGCTTTAAACATCACCTACTCGATGTCTTTAGCGACTGGATGCCTTAGTAAGCTGATCCGTATGGGTACTTTAATGTACATGTGTAGGGTGAAGGGCGGTTGAAAAATCAATGTGCAGACTCAAACTTTGATTATTTGACCTAAAACTAATCTACTTCATCTAGACAAATACAGTTTCCTCAATCGTATTTTATCATACGTTGCTAAAACCAAAATAAAGATTTAATAGACGTCAAGGATCCATAGACGGAAAGGATTCAAAACGGAACAATAATATCTCCTTGTTCTGTGTGTGTGTGCGGATCGTTCAATTACATTTGATATTTTAAACACGTTAAAAATCCTCTCTCTATGTATATATATATATATATATATATATATATATATATATATATATATATATATATATATATATATATATATATATTTATGTCCCAATCACCAGTACTTTAAGTTTTCTCTCTTCTCAAAGTTCGCTTGGATCTATAACATTTACAATGTCAGACAATAATAGCTCCTTGTGTGTGTGTGTCTGTGCATGTGTGCGGATCGTTCGATTACATTTAATATTTTAAACACGTTAAAAATCCTCTCTCTATCTCTCTGTACTCATTTAAAACATTCTACTACGTAATAATTCAATAAATAAATGCTTTTACCTTTCACTAATTGGAACTTTCTGCTACGATCAAAATCTCTAAGACGCTTCAATAGCTATGAATCTAAGTATCTACCGTATCGAAAATCGTCGAGTGTTTAACATTCTGTTCTTTTACGTTTCCGGATCCATACATCTCTCTATTGTGTTTACACTGGAATATAAATTTTGCTTCCAGTTGCAATCATCATTATTAACTCGCTTGATCTTGTCATGTATGTCAATAAATTAAACCAACAAAAACCAATCGATAATCAAATGTTAACATCTAAGCATCCGATAACATACTGTAAAAATTATTTTACTGTAATATCTGATAATTTAAAGGCTGGCTAAAAATATGGTCCCCAATTAAGCCGAATTTATTTACTTATCTGAAATGATGCCCTTGTCCATAAATAAACATTATTTATATCACGGCTCCAAGACTAAACCGTATTCACATTCTCCGCGCGCACGACCAAGATCCTTCAAGTCTTTGAAAATCCCCCTAGAAAGTGCAATGCTTTGCTCGAAGGAGGAAAACCTATGAAACTATTTAAGACCATTTAGAAATTACTATTTTTCACGTTCATTATATACAATAATGATTATATTGCCTTGAATGAAATGATAACAATAGAAGGGATCAACGATATATCGTAAGTAGCGTATTATAGTTTACCTAGGACAATATTAATTAAGACATTTATGTAGTATCTCACCTGAGAGTTCTCGAAGATCTAATTAATCATGCATGTTTCTATGTTCATATAAAGTGTACACTGTGCTAAAACAAATGCCACATACAGGAAATAATCAAATGAAGTCCCTTTTTCTTCTCTCGAACCCATTTATCATGGCGTATGACGTATTTGCTTACAATTCTGAAAGTTTAATATGTGCGCCCGAGGGTGACTGACTGAGATGATAATTGTCTGTATTGCTTGGACAAATAAGAACACCACAACATAATATAATTTATTATTTTATTTTATTCAAAGCAAACGTATTGCACTACATGATTTCAGAAACGTTACAAGACCTATCTGACAATACATTATGGTTTTAAAATATTTGAAATTTAAGAATCTCGTAGGCGAAACTCTTCCTAGAAATTTATTTTTATTCTTATTATGAATTTTATTTATTTATTCAATTATTTTCAGTGCAATAGGTCCCGGGTTCGAAACCAGGCCGATTCATATCAAAGACTTATAAGAACGAAACTAGCAGCTGCCTCGCTTGGCGCTCATCATTAAGCTGTTTGTGTTAAGAATGGTTGGCCTGGTGTCAGGATGATGTTACTGGAAGGACATGCTACTAAACATATGAGGCACGATGCCACTGTGCTAGACACTATAAAATGCCACACTGCATAGATCGTAACAATCTGGCTGAAAAATTTCAAGCTACGTTAAAAACACAAATTACACACACACACACACACACACACACACACACACACACGCGTGATGTTCAGATAGAAAAAAAGAAAACAATTTGTTTTTCATCAACAATAATGCCGTCTCAAGATGTCCGGCCCATATACAGGCAAAGTTATATGGTACCTATCTAATGAGCCTTCTAAGATTTTGTCTTTAAATAAATTATTACGACATTCATTTAGATTAAAGTTTCACTAACGCCAGTTTCACTGAACTATACAAATTTCAGGCAGATAAGGTATATTTTTGAAAGTGATAAAGTATTAATTTGAATCGTATTTGATGTTGTGGGTAAATTGATTGGTACTTTTCTCTGTTCGTTTATAATCTTATTTTGATTCAGTCATATGAATGTTGTCTTTGTTTTTGTTATTTTTGTTGGTCGTGTTTGGTTGATAAATCTCAACAGTATTAATTCATTTATCAGTTTTGATAAAATGTTAATTCATTTATTAGACAGCTGTTTATTGCTTCGTTCTCTTAATATGATTCGCTGAGACTATGTCTCTACTTGTGAAACCACGCGTTATCTCGCGAGAAATAAAGGCCGGTAGATGTAATATTGTGGAAAGGGCATATTAACCTGGAACTATCGAGTCTGTCCTTTAATTAATGCGCATTGTAAACCCATGACCAATCTCTGTTGTACCGTTTTAAATAGACTCATACGTGTATATAACATTTGTTTTAGCAGATACAATATTTATAAGTTAAAAATGTTCTCTTCTGGTTTGAATTTATTATCGTACCAAACTTGCATACCACACAAAGAAAAACATACAATTAGTTGACACCCTGCTTGAGACAATTAGGAAAAAAGAAAAAAAATATATGGCAAAAACAGGTTTAAAAAGCACAGATCATACTGCTTCAAAAACACTTTTTACGTTGAATACCCTCAAAGAAGGGTTGCGCTGATTTAGTTTAAAAGCACGTCCGTTACGGCAAGGAATTATTCAGATATATGTCCGAGAAGAACGATTGCCATCTCTGTAAATTCCAGTACAAGCTTTACTTTCAGCTGATCCCCACCGCAGCTAATTTTCTACGACACTTAAAGAGATTCATTGCTTTCATTGGTGAGTATGCTAAGTCCTAACTACTAAAATATACCTGATTTTAATTAAAATCAAATTTACAACTGAACGAGAATCGTAACTTCTTTCAGTTTTTCTTCTAGGTTCCAATTTCTTTCAAAACATAACAATATGAATATAGGCCAAGATCCTATCTTGTCTAATCGCGAGGCGATATCTGCTAATCAGTTCTGTCCATATAATCGACTTATTTTTGGCTTGATCATGTGTAACAATGTTAAAGTGTACCTATCAGAATGTAACGTGGAAGAACATTTTCAAAAGAAGGTCCGCGACTGATTCTCTCTCTCTCTCTCTCTCTCAGATTAACTGCATTTTTGATCCAGCTTTTAGCTGAAAATGCTCAGAGTCAAAACTAAGTAGAATCGTTTTCATGGTATTATTGTTGTTGTTTTTCGAGACATTATTTATTATACACCGTAAACACGATACGATCACCTTGACTTCATTGTTCATGTAATGCATGATTACGTCGATGTAGCGTTCAAATATTGTAAACATGATCGTATACAACTGATGGAGACAGTAGGCCCAGTGGGCGGGGCAATATTTTGTTATATAAATTTCTTGTAGGTATAAACAAAAGGAATTCAAAAGGGCCTGGCCATTTAGATTCCTGGAAATTGTAATGAGAAAAGAAATTAATTACGATGCGTAAGAGTAAGAAAGGCTAATGTCATGAACAGACTGAGACGCGGCTAGTGTTAACACAATAGATACAATGAACTTCAACCTAATAGTTGTACCAGTAAGGTCAGTCACATTTTCATCCAAAGACTTTAATAATGAAATTTAAATTTAACCACAAACATTTTATATCTAGGGATAATCTTGTATATGCTAACAAATGGAACATTTCTGATAATGATGTCATTTGAATTGTTTTAAAAATGAAAAGTCGAGAAGGATGTGGTGAGAATAACTAGGAAATAAATCATATAATCTCCATGACGTTCGTTTATCATTCACTTTAATATTTAAATTCTTGTAAGATTACATCAGAAAGGGAACCCATAACAAAAATGTACTCTTCAGTGATTAGGATGCATTAGGAGATATGTATTCTTTTAGACCAAGAACAACAACTAGGCTTATGATTGCTCATGTTAATGATTTACATAGACAGCAACAAACCAGGGCAAAAATCGATGTCTCGTTATTGTAAATATAACATGAAGAACACAGATATGTGCGCCAGGCAAAAGAGTTGGAAACAAGTTTTAAACTTTTAAGTTCGTCTCTGCTATAAGCTTAATTAATTAATCAATAAGCATGAAGGCAAGATTTAGGTAAATGTTTGCATTTTCTTCTGTATCAAAAGATTTTGTTCTGCAGTGTAGTTCGTAGCTAGACAAATGTGTATAAAAATCAGTATCAATTAATAATTAATATTCATTTATACTGGTCTGCGATAAAAGCTCATTTCTTGCGTTATTAAAGAGTCTGCATTCAAAACGAAAATGACATCGTTTCTATTGGAAATCAACAAGAACAGAAAGGATAGATGATATGATTATATCAACATCAACCATAATTGATCGAACTTCATTTTTGTTTGGATATGCTTAATAACCCTGAAATTCATATATTACTAGATTCTAGAAAACTGGAAGCAGATCGTTTGAGCTCGGTAATGTCTTCATGAAGATTAGTATACATGAAACGTTTTTAGGGGATTTTGACAGACCGTTTCATGAGTCGAAAATTGTTGTTTGATGCAACATTTGAACAGAGAGGTTCTACATCGATACTTAATGATATTGTTCTGGTGTCTTAGATCATAATGGGACATAAACAGCTGTATAATCCGGAGACCGTTTTTTTTTTTTGAGCTGCGTATTAAACTCTCTTAAAAATCCAAAATTGTCTTTTCACTCGAGTGGGGTTCAAAACCTAAATCCATATTTCATCGCATTGCACAATCGCATTCAAACATCTCTGATCACTCTTGTCATATTTGGCAAATAGTTGTTTGGCGATTACAACCCGAGTCTCATGTTGCTCAACATGCAACAAATGCTGAAACCATCTTAAACAAATCTTCTACAGTATATTACAAACATCTGAGGAATGAATCGGTTTGATAATAGAAATAATTTCACTGTTTAACGAGCATCTTTATCGATTGTCCTTTCCAAAGTAGCCACTTCTCGCTCACTTTTCGCAGACAACGGTCTTTTAGAACTTAGGTCATCACCCATGGTTTCTTAGCCATCTTTGAGACGATGAAACCACATCAAAATTGTAGGATTAGACAAATTATTACATTGTAAACGTTGTCTATGTCGGTATTTATATAAATCAGAGAATACAATTAGAACTACATGGGATTAACAGCATACTTTTCGCTTAGGAACATAATTATTTCAACTCCGGAATGTTTACATCCCTGCCATTTGAATATGTTAAGTAAGAAGCTCATGGCAAACAGATGTCCGGTATGCCGTATTTGCAGCTGCAGATCACTTTATAGAACGTTTTGTTTTTGTTGGTTTGGCGATATACATCAAATTTATACAAAGGTTGAAAGAAACAAACATATTATTGCAAAATATTCATATATCCCTCGTATATCCAAAGTTCAGAAGTCAGTGGCAAAAGCTTATGGCTTAAAAGTTAGAAGACAGAGAGATTTTCAATGCATACCGTTTAGATTTAAAATAAAAACGGTATTGGCCAATATAATTGCTGAAAAATAGAAGTTTGAACATTTGAACCAATCATCTTTCGCTAATGCCTCATGTGTACCGTAATGGAGCTCTCCACTCAGTAGGTTGTGAATTTTATATTCATGGAGTTATAATTGAGTGGATATTTGAAAAAAACGTTTGTAATTCTTCCATTGAATAGGATTCCGAAAGTTCATTTTAGTGAACGTTAAGTAGAACATTACCTTTGCATATACCTATTCTTATGTTACTTGTTTAGGCTCGAATAAGCAGTAACAAAAGAAAGAGTGAAAACAACAAGCTTTAAAAAATTTAACGAATATTGTATTTCCCTGCAAAAACACCATAAAAGATATAAAAAAATAAGAACGTACGGTTTTAAGAATCAAATCCAAATATAATCCAAGAATAATCAACGCATTAAATTTTAGAAGTCATAGTAATGAAATGTTCTAATGAATTCAAGTTCGAGTCCCGACAAAGAATCCAAAATGGAAGGCTATGACGTATTCTGTAGTCAGTATTGTGTTGTTGTCTACAGTTCTTTGTTTTTTCACAGTCAATAATATTCTGGTGTTTGAATCTCCGAACAAAATTTAAATTAATATCTTTGTTCAAGAATTCTGTATGAGCACTCAAATATTTCCAGGAGGAAGAATTAATCATTTAGAATCCAATCAATTCGAATATAAATGGATAAATCAAGTTATAGGCCTATAGAGGTTAATATAAACAGTTACACATATACACTAGACAGAGCTGAAAATGCTATCCCAAGATGAAACTGGTAACATCAAATAATACCATATATGGAGAAATAAAATTATTATTCAGGCCATAGTTTATATACAGAGATCATTTATTGAGATTTGAACTCGAATAGACAAGTCATTGGGAGCTGTAACTTGCAGACGCTGCTTGGAGTCGAAATGTTTTTAATCGAAATAGAACGAATTAAAAATAATCGAGCCTAATAATATCATGTTGAGACACAATAACGGAAAAGAACGCCGAGAAATCCTAATTTCCTACATTTTTGCTCATTATAAAATATTATTATGATTATTATTATTATTATTATTATTAAAATGAAACAATATAAATATTGGACCTTTTCAGACAGATACATAACTTAAATCCAACTCAAGCATACGTCATGACACTATCCACACCACCCCCATCTATCCCCCACCGAAAGGTCTGTGTCCATTGGCGAGCTGCAGGTTCTATGTCCATGGGCTAGCGGCAAAACAGCATGTGTAAAGACACTGGGAGCTGTTACCGCAGTCCTGTCCAAATGAAATTCAAAAGCATATGGTCGCTTTTCACTGGACAGAAGTAACTGTGGTACTTGGCAGACCCCCCCCCCCCCGGCTACGAATAAGCTCTATTTAAGATCACGCTGTTCACCTCCGTAGCATGATCAAGGGACTAGAAAAGGTGCCTTAAACATTGCCTGTTTCAACATAACACTAGTCAGAATACCGCCTCTAATTTCACGTTTAGCGGTCGAAAATCTAAGAGGAAGGCGCTCTTTACCATCGGTCTCTGGAATTAGCATACACAATAAACCAGAGCGTGCAACGGTTTTAGTTGGTAGAGAAAATGCCAGATTCAACATCGATATATTGGCCCTAAGAGAAACTCGCCTGGATGAGTAGTGACAATGCTTCGAAGTAAGAAACGCCCATAGGTTCTTCTTTGGTGACCGAAGTAAAGAAGAACGTCCTGAAACTGCTGATGTTGGATATTCCATCTGATCACAGTCAGCAAATTCACAAATCTCGTGCAGGGCATGAATAACACACTAATGCAAAAGGTACTCGGACTGTATTAAAAAAGACATACTACTAGCATCAGCACCCACTATGATCAAACCAGACAAGAATCAGGAAAAAATATGTGTAGACATAGAGATTCTTAACCAGAAGTACGGACAACATAAGCATATAATCCCCGGTGACTGTAATGCTAGAATTAGCGTAGATCACCATACATCATCGGCAAAACTGGGTTTGGCAAATGCAACAACAATGGACTCCTCCTTGTCATGAAACGCGCTGGACATGACCTCACAATGACCAACACATTCTTCGACCTGCCAAATCGAAAAAAAAGAAGTTTGGAATCCACGTCCTCTGTTGATCTGCAGCTTATCGAGTGTACTATAGACAGTTTAAAGCACGATTTGGCATAATCAGCCACACACGTGCTGACAAAAACTGAACCAGTTAGTGATGTCATGGGCATTTTCAAACTCGAATTACTTCCAACATCAAGTTAAAAATCGGTACGAAAGGCAATATCTACCAGAATCTGGCGACTTATGTGTCTTAGCTTGCCTTTTTGTACCCACAATCCACAAATGAACATTTAGGTGGAATTTTAAACTGGCTTTAGCCGTGTTTTTTTTATGAACGCATTCCCGGAATCAGTACCAGAGGATTATGTACGATACATTTACTTATGGTGCACTAGAGACATTAGACTTCATTTTAACCGAGTGCATCGACTTACGTGCAGTAAAGGGAAACAACTCATACAATTATATTCATATGCGTTGACTCTCCCGTCCCCAAAGTTTCTTTTTATATTGTACAAAATCTTAATATGTATTACATGGGATTAACTGAGTAAGTGTATATAAATTCCATTTATGCTTATACTGCCTAACATTCATTCCAGTTTTTAAAATAATTTATTTGAAAGTATTCTCACAATATTAATCCGTATTCAAAACATTTCTACGTATGGGTTCCCTAAAAGACTATTGTACTGCAGTAATCATTAATCACAACCTATAGCACAGTGTGTGTGTGTGTGTGTGTGTGTGTGTGTGTATGTGTGTGTGTGTGTGTGCGTGTGTGTGTGTGTGTGTGTGTATCTGGGTGAGGGAGTCAATACAATTAACCCGTATCAGTAAACTATCATACATTATACATGTTGCGTATATCATAGATTTCACTAACTGCTAAAACTATATATAAAAGTTTTGCAACGTACATGTATTATATATGTTCATCTCAACCTATAATAGGATTTGCATGTGAAAATTCCTTGAAAAAAATATCATTAAGTTAAATACATTTCTCAACCCAAATGTGAAAGTTTCTGTTCCAAATATGTGTTATATTGATTGGTAAAGCACAACATATACCAAGGTATAGCGAAAGTCACATTACTCTCTGCGTACGCCGTAAATTGGTGTCTGAGTGCGTAGATTGTCACTTGGAAACGGTTACGGGGATCGATTGGGACATGGTTACCTCCTGTTTGACGAAGGTTCAACTGTTCTAACCTGGATAGAGTTATATGTGTGTCCGCCTTAAACGAAACTCATGATTTAATACAATTAATGTTCAAACATGAAGATGTGTGCCAAGCACCCTCACTATTATCTCACAAGGTGACCTATTAAACAGGTTTATATTAAAGACGGACGGCACATGTATTGTTCCATTCACATGCACAGTAATGTATATATTACGTAAACCGATACAGAATATTTGATTTAGAGCACTTGTGATTCTTTTTAGGTTAATGGTTTTGGTATGGCATGGTTTAGTTATTTATCAAACAATGTATTTATTTGGACTTTGATTATATTCACTTATTACAAATGAGAGAGAGAGAGAGAGAGAGAGAGAGAGAGACACAGAGAGAGAGAGAGAGAGAGAGAGAGAGAGAGAGAGAGAGAATTATTGAGTTCAAGGGAATTTACGCAGTCTTTTTAATGACTAAGTGATTGCTCAGAAACTTTAAAAATGTGTAATTGAAACAAAATAAATACTTTGCGGCAGCTAATTAAAATGAATGAATGCAGGAGGAAAGCAACTTAAAAAGAAAGGGGACTACTGAACAATTAATAAGGTGGTGGCGCATGGATGAATCCATAATTGTTTACTAATATCTGTGTTCTAATGACAGAATTAAAACGTCCAACAACACTTTCGGATCTCTGAACTGAAGAAGAGTTGTTTATTTAGCTATTTTAACTGCAACTCATAAATTAAAATTTGAAACACTATCACAATGACAATGATAACTTCGACTCGGTACAATTATTAAGCAATACGTATCCAGGTCTTAGTTTTCTTTTTGTTATTACCGATTTCCTGTTTTAATCCACCGATTGTCATATATAATGGATCTTCATGCATATTTCCACGTTCATTTCAGTCTGGAATGTTACGTAAACCTGAAAACGCTAACACGGATGAACCGCCAGAAGTCCCGCGTTCAATACGGTGCAAGTGGTCAAAGACAATTTAAACTTTTGTTGTAGATCAGCTTTTCCTTGAAAACGTCTACAACAAATCAAATTAATGTGACACTAATGCCATAAAATCAAAGGAGTAAGTACGCCGGTAGCTATCCAAGCAACACCCAACGCAGCTGTTGTTATACACACGTCAGGCAAAACTCTTTTCCAATATACTTTCTATCCCGTTTAACACTCTATAAGTTGCATTGTATTTCTTTATAACACCTCTATAGTGTTCGATCTATGTAACAAATTTTATTTTTAACTCGTTATGTTTCGCATTATACAATTAATGGCATCGTAAGCCAATTGTAAAGGATATGAGTGGAGCAGTTGGTGAATTTTCACTCTTAACCCTATCTATCTATCTATCTATATATCTATCTATCTATCGATCGATCGATCTATTAAATCGGTAATAACAAATAGATAGATTAAAATGGATGAATGCAGGAGGAAAGCATATATATATATATATATATATATATATATATATATATATATATATATATATATATATATATATATATATATATATATATATATAAGACAAAGAAGACAAGGACTAATAATACTTTGATAAAAACACACACCTAAAGCTAAAGCCACCAATGGCACTAATGAATTTGTTTTACTTGCTAATTCTGTCATTTAATAGTATATATATATATATATATATATATATATATATATATATATATATATATATATATATATATATATATATATACACACACATATATATATATATATATATATATATATATATATATATATATATATATATATCTATGTGTGTGTGTATGTTATGTATGTATGTGTGTGTGTTATGTTACAAGCTATGTCAGAAAGAAAGAAATTGTGTGTGTAAGTTGAGCTGGATTCTATAGTAGTAAATTGTATGAAGGGATAGTGAAAAACAGAAACACATACACAAGCATACACTTTACAACATCGATAGTTTAGAAAGGAAGAAAGATAGAGCAAAGGCAGAAATCGGTCACTGGATCAGTCAGACAAGAATATAAAGTCAAAAATATTTGGGTATATACATACAACAGAGCCCTACGATGTGTTTGATGCTAGCCACTTTTGTCTTTCGTGACTTTGCATCGACCATGAATGATATGCAATGACCCATAAATTAATTATGTATTTACAGCATAACAAAGCTATTTCGATAAAGTTTATCGCGTAAACGTACTAACGAATGGAACAATGAAACATATCACATTATGAAGAAATTTTTAGAGGCTGCAACCACCACTATTTTTACAAGGTCTATTGTGTAAACGTTGTAACAAATGGAACAATGAAATATACAGCATAATAAGGAAATGTTTGACACCGTAATCGCCACGTATCATTATAAAAAGGCTATTGCGGATGATACTGTCTCAAATCTGAACAAACATGAAAACACTGAGATCACTGATAGATGATATAATATATAAAGAAATTGTGCGCATGGAATTATGATGGGGTGGAGGTTGGGAAAACTCGTAGAGAAAAGACAACACGTTTCGACCCAAAAAGGATATTTTCTCTGTTGACGCCAAAGATTTTAGCAGATAATTTCTCACGCTTAACAGGTACGAAAACGTTGGGATTGGATGGGCGGAACAAATAATCTAAAACTTTAAATACATTGGCCCTTAACAGTGATAATACATGGACCCAATCAAACCTCACATAACTGTCCTTACGCGATCGTCAATAGTTTTATGTGATGTATTCAAGTTATGTCAGAGAAAAAGAAAGCGAATATAAGCATAAGTGAATTCCACTGTATTAATATGTGTGACATTTTTTGAGGCCGTAACCGCCATAAACAGAAAAAGATGAATTGATATTGGTGTATTTCTAGCAACCCACAAAAATGCGGATGATATGGGCAAAAAGAAAAAATGGCCTGCATCAGAAAAAGCGAAAATGTCAATGCTGATCAAGGCGAACAAGGGTATAGTGTAGCTCTTCTTTGATCCAGAAGTACTTGTTTATCCCTTTGATACTGACTTCATAACAATTTTATCTTGTAACGTATGTGCTGTTGATGTTGCATGATAAATTGCATTGATGATGTTTTAAGTTTTAGTCGACCTTTGTCCGCAGATGAAAGCTCTGCTATTTATAAGAGAAAATAATTGGGCATTTAAATGTAAGCTCGATTTTTGTTCCGCCTCTACGGCGTTAACACTTTTGTAAGGTAAATGTCAATGTGCTATCATGTAGTCAATAGTAAGCTAAACTAAAATGGACTAATTATTTTGTTTATTTTTTTCCGTTAACCCTGTTTGATGGCAGACTTATTGACATCTTAAACTTCTTCAAATCCACACTGTATGCTACAGAGAAAGAAGATTCAGGTGATGTATGGTCACCAGATTTAAAAAAAGAATTGTCTCAATCAGCATGTGTCAGCATGTAATGGTTATGATATTTATATCCTGAATAGTCGAAGCATATCGCCGACTGAGTTAGACAAGGTCTTGATTTCATCGTTGGATTTATACAAAGTGTTGACATGCTGAATCTCTTATGGGCTTTGCTGTAGTTCATACTTAAATTCATTTTCATTGTCTCTAACATTGTGTGTTTGTACAGGTTATTTGCCATTTCATGACATTTAAAGCAAAACTAATTGTACTTTTAGGTGAAATAAACAGGATACCTCAAACAGCTGCACCCCCCCCCCCCTTACGAAATAATATATCGAGTATTTTGGACTTGTAACATTTTTTTTCATGTAGTTTGTTATGATACGTGGTTGTATCGTGGGATGTTATAGAGTTTTATTGTTCCTTATTTAAACATTCTAATGTTTTTTATATTACCTTTAGGTTTCTCAAAATCGTCTTCCAAGCGATTCTGTAAGTTCACCTCCATGAGAGTCTTTTAGATTATCGTTCTTTTTCGTATTTATGAATTAAAATTTTTAGGTTCTTTGCTAATTTTATTTTTATTTTCATTTTGTGTTGCTCACTATCCATTTATTTTCAATGTAGTAGGGAAAGTAACCCAATGTAAATTTGAAGTGCAATTGCAAACTATATTTGAATGCTACACACATTGCCTCTAGCATGGTTTTGGAAGAGTATTTTTAGTCTTTTCTATGTTTGTCTTTATTGCATGATTTATGGACACTACTAAAATTAGAGTTGACATAGCAATTGTGGTTAAAGTAACAAGCGCGTCAAGGAAGGGACAAGTACACATTTATTTTATTTGTCCTTATCAAAACATCTCATTCAGAAAGCTTTTTCCCAAAAAAAGAAAGATTCGTTTGAACGTTTTCATGGTAGCACTCAAAATAGAGGCAAACCTAACCTAAATGATACAAATCCTATGAAGTATCTAAGTCATTTTGAGGTCCTGTAACTATCTTTCGGTTCATTCTGTAAATTGTCTAAGCTGTCACTTGGCAAATATTTGCTAATCATTGATATCACATTGTAGATTACTATATCTGACAATGGTCTAAAAATTATGAAGCTCTGCCACTGAAAAAGATTTCATAAGGCCTTTCGATTTCGTTTTCATTGATTTCTTTTACAGCTATTCTTTATTTTGATTTTACCTGATCTGTCTTTGGTAATAGATATTGTGAATACCTATTGAATTTTTTTGCTTTGGCTGGAGATATTGCTATTTTTGTTTTGTTTTCCATACATGCTAATTCTTTATCCAGCTGACACTTTTTTTCATTCCTTGCTGTTGAAAGAGCCAAAATTTGGCCTGTTTCAGAAGGTACAGTCTTTATTGCTAGACAGGTTGTGTTCAGCGAAAGAGATACTTTGATCCTGTCCCTTGGGTATACTTGTTAGAGTAATATGGAAGGTGACGAAAGCTTTTAAGTAATAGAATTTGAAATTCCTTTTATGTTTCCTTCTTTTAAATTGATGCGTATGATTGTATTTTAGATACTGAAACAGGAAATCATGCTTAGGATTTTGAACTTAACATATGCATGAAATACAACATTATCTTATCGCAATTTAGTAAAGCTGTTTTAAAGTCTCGCCACATAATGATTGCAAATTGCCTTACAACTATGAAGTTGTAATTTTGAATATCGAATAATATTGCCATGGCAGACAAAGATAAACCTATTGGATGAGCCTAGTTTTACTTTGCAAGATTAAATGATTGGACCGTTTTCATTTTCAATACATATGTATTAAATATTTTAAATGCAAGTTTCTAATGTTATTTTCACTTTGATTTTGATGTTTGGTTTTAGAATCTCCTAAGCAATGGAAAATAAATTCCCTGAATATTCTCAAGCATATCAGAAGATATTGCAATCTGAGTGTTAAACTTCTGTTAGATTTTTGTATAAATCTCAGGCATTGACTGTGAATATAATGGAAGATAACTTTAATAAATATTTTGATGTGACTCGTGTCAGGAAATGAGTATGGTGTAAATATAAATAAGTTAATTATTGATCTCATACTGGATCTATTTTCTATTTAGGAAGGGGAGAAAACATTTTAAATGTATCGTTGAATATGTTAATCCACTACTATGCATAATATTTTGCTTTATTGTACCTTGTATAAAGTACCCCACTTTACGGTGAATATATTAATCCCTTACCATACAGAATAATTTGCTTCATTTCATTTTGCATAAAGTGTCCCACTTGACGGTGAATTTTTGAAAACAAATTATTGGTTGTGTTTCTGTTTCTTTTCTGCCAAGTGGTCTTTTAAATTTGTTTTTACAAAGAACAATTATCAACTTTCTCGGGTCGCAAATTTCTTTACCAGTTAAAGTATATTATTTTTGGTCAAAGAACATAAAATTTGTGAATAGATTACGATCACTTTTTCATTCTGTGGTAGCTATGAAAAACTATTTAACAGTAAATTGGGATCTTGGTCTTGTATTGATGCTATAATGTGTAATTGTTCCCTGAACATGTATTTAGTATTTTATTTTCATTTTTGTATTTTCTTGTGCACTGCAACCTGTTGGACCTTTTGCTTCCTCTCTTTTGTTGTAAAAGGTGTCTTTATTAATTTCTTTTATTCATTTGGAACCCTTTTGTTTTGAATCTTTGCTCAGAATTAATATTTTATATGAATCTATTAATTCTGTTCATTTACCACTTCTTTTAGAAAGAACAACAAAAATCGAATGAAAGAATTAATACTGATTTGGTATGCCCAATTTATGTTGAATATGGACACCTATTTAACATCAAATTGTAGTCCTAGTCTTTACTCATTGTTATCATTGTATATTCCTGTTTATTGTTTTCATGCTATATGATTTGTATTATTGCTTGCTTGCTTTCTTTGTTGCTAAGGTATTTAAGGTCTTATGCTTTTTTGCTGTCTTGTATGTTAGTTGCAAATATATTTATGTATGTAGCATTAGCCTCTTTTTGACGTTTGCAACTGTTTGGTCTTTAATATCAGCCTAACTATACTTAAGGAAGTATTTGTAGAAACTGTAAACATATTAGAAATATATGAATTTCTAAAGTGTTCATATCCCCTTACATTGAGGTAAAGGTAAAAACATAATATGCATCTCTTCTTCTCAATTTTGTCTCTTCTATATCTTGCTTTTCCATTTAGTAATTGTGTTCTTTGCTACGTGAAAGGTAAATGTACGAATATATTGTAGTTTTGTCTTAAGTTTTAATGTACAATTATATTACGGTCTAGTTTTTTTTCGGATAACAATAGTCGAAACTATCTGCATAATATATGAAACATTTTATAAAGAGTGACGACACTCTCATAACCAAACACAAATACATCATTGAAGTGACACAGAAGCATATACCTTACCAGATGTTAAAAATATCGATTTACGCTTAATAATCGATTAATTAAATAAAAAGCAGAATCAAGACCTATAGGGCAAGATATCCTATACTGACGCTACCCTAAAAACCAAGAAAACTTGTAGTAAGAGTCCAAGTTCTGACTGGACTTCTAATGAATTTCTTAAGTTTAGTTTGGTCAATTAACTCTAATTATAAAATAGATAGTCTTACAACAACTCTGAAGGAAGGATTTATTACTTGTATTCCCAAAAACTCGTTAAAATACAATTCTCACATCAAATTTCTATGGAACGACATCTGTACTCAATACAAACATAGAGACAACAAAATAATGTGACTACAGCAATTTATGTAAAGAGTATAATTTATGCTGAATAAGCGATAGTTTGATAATATTAGTAATTTTCTTTTCTACAGATTTATTTCACATGAAATACTAAACAAATATAACCTTTAGGCTGCATACGTTGCGCTAAAAAAGTAGATGTTTAAAAAATGTAAATGTATATCTCATAAATTGACCTGACGATAAAACGACTGCCAGAGATAAATTTCGACAAATATTATACAACTTAATTATTCTATAAATGTCTCCGTTCTAAAACTATTTCAAGCACGAGTAACGTCTTTTATATATATAGTCTCTTATGCTTTATTTTAAAACGACATTGGTACACTCTGTTCAAATAAATTAATTTGAATGCAATGCCTAGTGTCTGCATATGCACCATTAAATAGATATAGATAATGTGATACATTTCACTTTCGCACATATAAGTATAAGTTTGACCTGCGTTTTAAACAAATCTGATAAAAGGATAGTTTCAATTACAAATTGTTATGTTTTGAAATTTTTCGCATAATTCATTCCTCACGAAGACAAACATGGAAATATAGAATTGTAGAAAAGAACTTACGTTTTAAGACAAATTTGCCAGCTGTTAGCTTGTCCAGTATCAATATTTTCTTTTCTTGCAAGAGAGAATAGTTATCGCCAGTCCATCCAACATTATACGCAAAGGGTAGCCTTTCGAGTGTCTGAACAGTGCCCGACTTTGCAGAGTACTTATATTTTGTATTCATTTTGTTCTGATACGTCATTTTTCTCCAGTCAATCCTTCCATTATTAGTGGCCATCAGACGTAAATGAGACTGTTAGTGTCACACTTTAACCTTTAGTTCATTTTGTAACTCCCGTAGATGAGCCCTTTAAATTATATTTGTCGATATTTTTGTACACTTTAGACAAAGGCTCTCTTTACATCTGCGTATGACTGTTTCCTTCTGTTGTTCAAGTTGAACCTGCGAGGCAGGAGGTGGTCTTTTTTAGTTTTGTTTTACCATTATATGTAGCTCTTTGATGATATATTTTAGGCATACACAGTAGTCGCTCATGTGTCAGTTCTTCCGAACCGCTTGTCTTTCTTTTCTTTAATGTTTTGGAAGCGTATTCATGACTCACATCCTGGTCATCGTATTGTGTCTTTGATTTTTATATTAGGTAGATATAAACAAAACTTATTTATTTCTATTTGAAGTTCAGTCTTTGGGATTAGTTTTAGTTGCCTTCAGGTGTAATGTGAAATGAATCATTATTTAAATCATTCATTGGAATTACTAAATTGTTCATTGACTAAATTAGCACTATTTTGAGATTATTATGAAGTTGTTCATAGATATCCTGGTGCATATTATTGTGATACATCAAGACCTTGGTACATATGCATATTCGAATTCATTCGAAACACTCCATACATTTGGACTTGTGATAGAACTTTTAGGGTTCTTTGGGATTTAATTCACAAAACTATAAGTTCCTTTTCAAGTTTCAGTTTGTATTCTAGCGAAATAAATTATTTGTTGAATTTTACAAAGCATGTTGGTTTTGCTTTTTTCTGTTTCATATTGTGAATCAAAGAGTAGTAATATTATTTCAAACACATTATCAGCAAATGAATATAGTTCATACCATTACACCAACCAACAGTATAATTTCAATGAAATAGATCTAAAGACCTCGAGCACTGCTATTCCTTGCATATTTTTCTTTGTTTATTCAATTTGATGAAGAGTGTATCCTTTATTAGGAATAAGAAATCAGCACCTGATCATCAAATCTTCCAACTGCATCGATACCTTTGATTGATAAATTATGTTAGTGTTATGAGCAGAATAATGAGCACGTGACTTTCATTTGCACTCTAGATTATTGGTTAGTTTTGGCTGTATAATATTGTAGCTTTACATTGGGAAATTACGCGTCACAGTATCCCCCCACTATGCAGAGCCAATTTCAAAATGGGCCGGTCCAAACTAAACTGCCTTCGAGACCAGTTCCCCTTTATCGGGATCTAAGTGGTTGCTTGGCTTGGGTGATTGCTTCCTGGTACAGTGATTAACAAGTGAAGCTATACATCAGACCATGTGCATCCTACCCGATTTTATTCCCTTATACGTGTCAAATGGCGTGGGTTTGAAATTCTTTTATCCGACCAGCGCCGTAGAAGTTGCACATGCCCTCTGTATACTAAACACCACTAAATTAGATGTAGGGCGGATTCGCCTGTAACTTTGCTCATCATTATTTCATCCAATTAATGTTGGCTTGTACCTTTTGGATACAAATAGATACATGTGACAAAGTTGCACCGAGTTGACAAATCAGAGCTCATATGTAGTATTGCTACCCACCCTTTCTATCCCTACCGGTCGGTTTCGGAACTCGGCTTTTCAGTATTGGAGATGAAGAAGATACTTTCAGAGTAATTCTTTTTGTTTTTATAAATATAAAAGTTCATACGCAATTTATTACGCGAATGACGACAAACACGCTGTTATCTAGTACGATAAGAATTTAGTAGTTTTGTTAGAAAGATTAAAAATGCCATATTCCACTTTCGGATGGAACAGACCAATTTTTTCGTTAGCTATTCAAAAGCAAGTCAAATGTACTGCTAGACACAATTGCGTTATAGTGTGTTGATAAGAATGGTATTTTACATTTATTTTCAACAGAGTCTCCAAAGGATTAATGTGTAAGAAAAAGAACAGTGAGTTGTGTCACGAAATTGTCACGTGATGAAGGGCATTAGAACATGCATCAGCCGGGTATGATCATAAGTGGAGCTACTTTATTCACCCAATGAAATGCATGCCCATGTGACCTACCTACAAATAGGTCATGGGAGATACATTTGCGAAAGCAAACACAACCGGTCAAGACCACAACGAATATAAACAAGGAAGATTGAAATCATAAATGCATCGAATGCCCAAAAAGCAAACCCTAGCTGTCTGCTAAAGTTCAACTGAAAACAGTAGCGTAACAAAATCACATCTAAATCTGTTAAAATGAATCACAGTATATTAATAATCAATTCACATAGCTTTTCGCATTTAAATTACCAGTTGATGTAAAGACCATAAATACGTTGTGAAATTTCTGCTCATATATATATATATATATATATATATATATATATATATATATATATATATATATATATATATATATATACAACACATTTGTTTTGAGGAAATATTAAATGTTGATATATGAATTTATTCAAACAAACAATTATTAATTATATATATTACATCCTTATAACTAATAACATTAATACAAATCAAAATCTTAGTAACATGAAAAGTCAATTTGAAGTTTTGTCAGTTTAGTTAAAAAAAAAATCACAGCTTTACCCACACAAAATGGTATTCTCTTGATTAACCTATTACCTTCTAGAGAACATAGTGTTACAATGCCCTTCAATTATTATTATTATTATTATTATTATTATTATTTGATAATGGGACAAGTTTGTGTTTTTCTGTAATTAAAACACTACATGCCGTTTTGATTTCTAGTTACAACTGACTAGTTATTCTTGAATATTTCTGAATACTACAGTTATTTTTTGAAATATACGTTCATAGGTAGATGTGGGTTCATGAACTAATAATGTTAGACTTATATCGCTGCCCATCGTTAAACTTTCCCATCGAACCATTTTACGGTAACTGTTTCCGTAAAAACGCTCCAGTCTGGAGCCGTTGACGGTGACGGTTATTTATGAAGCATTTTGCCGTGCTTGTATGCCTTCAGATTTTATAAAAGTGGTATATCAACCGGAAGTCATGTCTCACTATATTGGTTTAAATATAGGTAACTTTAAATCTGGTCTGAGTAATGTAATCGGGTACAGGATATGGTGGGTACAAGTTATTTAATCGGTTACAGGATATGGTTTAATTCAGTAGCCAATTTTAGTGTAGTTTCTATCGCTCGGTTGTAGAGTACTTACCCTGTAATAGAGGGTTCGAGACCCAGTGGAGGCTGAATTTTTCACATGTTCCAGTAATATACACCACTCCCATCACTGTCGTCTATTACCGTGCATGTTCTGATCATGGCTCTGCTTTCATAAGTATCCGATCTGCAGACCTGATTAACAAGTTGAAGATCGCAAGAATAACATCATATCATATGCAAGATCTCTAATGCTGAACCTTTAGCACTTTCACTTGAAACCACGACAGCCGGGTAACATTTAATATTTTTAATTTCCTTTGTGTTTTTTTCCTTGACTGTCAGATTATAAGTCTTTTGAACTTCGCGAGGGTAGAAAGACAACACAAGTGTCCATTTAAATTCGGATCTTTCGTCATAAAGTCATGCGACTGCGTTTCATTCGGTTATTGGTTAATATTTACATTTACGTTATGCCTACCAATTGTCTCCACCAGAAAGAGCCAGAATTTCAGTATCATTTTCTCCAAGAAGAAAACATACTATCGTTTTCTGAATCTGTATTACAATATTCTCAAAATGAGCCTAGAGCTACTTTATCGTCAAATTTTCGTGGCCACTTTTAGTGTAGTTTCTATACCTTGGTTGTAGAGTAATTGTATTAATTTAAATTAGGATCTTTCGTCATAAAGTCATGCAAGTGCGTTTCATTCAGTTATTGGTCAATATTTACATTTACGTTATACCTACCAATTGTCTCCACCGGAAACAGCCAGAATTTTAGTATCATTTTCTACAAGAAGAAAACATATTATCGTTTTCTGAATCTGTATTACAATATTCTCAAATGAACCTAGAGCTACTTTATCGTTAAATTTTCGTGGTTACAATAGCAGCGCCCCTATCGATGGAATGATAATACTAGCAGTAAATAAAGCTCTTACATCGACGTTTGTTAAGAAACTTTGCGTTATATTTAAAATACATGAAACGTAGCTTTTACAATTTTTCAGTCATATCACTACGATGTCTGCATTGTGGCAGTTTATAGTGATGTCTAGCACTGCAGCATCATATCTTGCTGCAGACATGTAGCAAGATGTCCCACCGAGTCACATTAACCTGACACCAGGCCGAACAGTCCTAAAACTAACCTCTCAATGCTGAGATCCAAGCATGGTAGCTGTAAGTAGCACTTTGGTATGACTCGGTCGGGGTTCACGTTTTGAAGCACTTTATGGAGCATGTATACCTTTGGCCATCAGAGTGGAAACGCTTTGCGGTGGAGTTTCAATGTAAAACGATCCAGTGAGAGCAATCTACATTTGGGAGTGATTGACGTTGTAACAAAGTATCACAAGGCGCTACCTTTTAATGGCTGTCTTTGAATGAGCATATGTATACACAGAGGATGATAAATGGAATAATGACAGAGAGAGAGAGAGAACCTTATATACCCCACACATGCACTCTCCATACATCTGATAACAATATACATAATATGGTAAGAACACGTACAAAACATTAATGGTTGTGGTGGTGTGGATGATATAGAAAGGCAGAAAGGAGAAAAATAGCGTTACGAGGCTATGCTTTTAAAAACAAATAACAGAAAGGAGTGAAAAGTAACAAGCTTTATAAAATTCAACAAATAATTTAATTCCCTACAGTGAAAATGAAAACAGAACTTACTGTATTGCGAATTATATCCCAAAATAATCCTAAAATTAGAGACTCAAGTCCAAATAATTTAAAGTTCTAAATAGTGTAAATCCAAATAAAGTCCAACGCTGAAGGTGTTGATGTCCCCGTGGCGGCCTGTATTGTGTTGTTGTACCAACAGTCTTTTGTTGAAATACAGTAGTATAATTCCAGGTTTGTATTCATTATAAATCACAGTGAATGTCTCGGTCCAAGAATGTATTTTTTAAATGAGCATTATTTCCGGCGAACATCCACTTGAATGGAACAATTTGAAGAAATAAGTTCCAGCCCAAATGAACTACTGAACACAACAATAATACAAATTTCTATATCTTAAATACGAATGAATAATCCTTCCAGTGATAAGATTACACAGTCCTCTATGAATAATCCTTCCAGTGATAAGATTACACAGTCCTCTATGAATAATCCTTCCAGTGATAAGATTACACAGTCCTCTATGAATAATCCTTCCAGTGATAAGATTACACAGTCCTCTATGAATAAAGCGGGGGGGGGGGGGGGGGGGGGGCGAATCCGACATTTTGTCCAATCGTTATTTTGCTTTATTAATACTTTCTGCACTCAGCGGATCCGGTGTCGTCAGCGCCCGGTAAAAAAAAAACGACGACGGTCCATCCTACACGACGGTGACGTCATTTGGTTTAATACACTTTCTGCGCGCCGATCCCAGCGTCGTCAGCGTCCGGTAAACACAGCGACGACCGCGTCGATGTCATTGCCCCCCTGCTGCTAAGGGGCTATTTACAATGATCTTACAAACAGAGTGATTACTAACTCCTCCTCTTGTAGATCAATTAGGTTATTTGACTGATCGGTAAGTCTAAAATTAATTCTTGTTAAAAACCGATTATGGCATCGCATATAGACCGGATTAATCGGGCTCTCAACGATTAAGAATCCGGGAGGGGCTGTTGGTGAAAATGAATAAAGGATATACCCCTGTTGAGCTTGATTTGATTGCTTGGTATCTACCTGGTAACTCCCTTCGATAACATCACACACTAGATTGATTGCTATCACCGATGCGATTTTTGATTCTTTTCCTGTGATCGATTTTTTTTTCCTGCGTTGAAATTCTGTATTGATTTGTTCTACTTGGTATGACCCAGTTGGTATTGTAACCTCATTCCAGTCTGGGGTCCCATCGGGTTTATTTGTCCATGCAAAAACCAGCGAGTTATTAGGTTGTTGTCCGTTAAATGCATCCCCTCGGATATTAGGCCAACTGTGATATACTCGCAATTTTGCCAGCGCTATTTCCTTCACTGGAATCGGAGAAGGGAAGTTTACACTGAATTCTGGCTTCGTTGATGTTATCGATATCATACTTGTTTGTACCGGAGTGGTGTTCTCCGCGATCCGTTGAAGTAATTGAAACCCTTCGGGGTTCAGCGACATTATTATTATTCGTCGTTTCTAGTGTTTAATTTCAACACCGAATATTAACAACCTGCTTGTTTTCAGGAGAGTGTTTTAAGCCCATTGAAGTGGTTTCAGCCACGTGGTTTCCAGCTTCCAGTTGAAAATCCTCGATTTTTGACATCGCGGAGTCATACAACTGGACCATTGTGGAGAATTCAACATCGGATATAAACGAATTATCTATCGCCAACGAGATCAACCCGGATAATTTCGAGTACGCGTCGGATACTATTTGATGTTTTACTGTATACTCGTTGAGTTTTTTCTGAGAACACGATGATATCTTTCTAGTGATTGCGTTGGCGACTCCAGCAATTGTTGTCGCCGCGGAGATAGCGATTGGAACAGCGATCGGGGCCATCATGGTCACCGTGGATAAAATAACACCGGTACCGGCTACTATACCCGACACCGAGTACACGACCGCGTCGATGGTGGTTATTTTTCGACGGTATTTTTTTATTTTTACACGGTATTGTTCGGAAAGCGTTTTCAAATTCGCGGAGAATTCTTTTACGGTATTGAATCGATATTGATGTGACGTCGGTGATACCTCTGATTCAATTACCTTGGTGGTCATTTTTATTTTAAAAGAGCTAGTGTTTTTAATTACTTAGATCCGCTACAAATTCCACATACCATGTAATGTCTGCCCTGGTTAAAGTTCTATCAACGGCTTTAATTGTAAACGGTTCAGTTGCGTCCTTGTCTATAATTGTTGATATTGTATTGTTAAACCCGGATGAACTTGACGATGATATATTAAACTGCATCATTGAAACCAATGTAAATCGATAAATACCCTTAACAGTTGCGGTGATATTTATTATATTATGTGTAGGAGTCCAAGTGAATGGTCCATGCTGAATCGTGTATACTGTGTTGATGGTGTTTTCATGAGGGATTTTTATTTTTGTCACCTTCGGTAGTCTGTTGTTAATCGCTGCAACATCAGTTTTGATTGTTCCTATTTCCTGTATATGCACGTATAACCCCGCTTTGATCGTTTCAACATCAGTTTTGATTTTTTCTGTTTCCTGTCCATATGTGTATACATTCCCTTTGATCGATTCAACGTTAATTTTGATTGTTTCTATTTCCCGTTTATGCGCGTCTATACTCCTTTCGTTCGTTACAACATCAGTTTTGATTATTTCTATTTCCCGTTTATGCGCGTCTACACCCCTTTTGTTCGCTTCAACATTAGTTTTGATTGTTCCTATTTCCTGTGTCGCGTCTACACCCCTTTTGTTCGCTTCAACATCAGTTTTGATTATTTCTATTTCCCGTTTATGCGCGTCTACACTCCTTTTGTTCGCTTCAACATCAGTTTTGATTGTTTCTATTTCCTGTCCATACGCAGTGATATCATTTATAGTTATTGTAATTTCATCCGGTTTGGTATTTTTTTTACCAAAGAATTTATCAATGGTGTTATCAGCCCTGTTAAAATTTTTTCGTAACGTGTAAAATTGGCCCGACAGCGTTGTAAACTCCGAAATAGTATTTTTTATCCCCACAAGATTCGGTTCGGTCACCGTCGGGGTTCCAAAAAAACTAGCAGTAGTGAGTTGTATATCGGTGACAGACTTTTGTATCTCCTCGAACTGATTTGCTTGCGCGTTAAATCTATCATAGAAATTTTTTAACGAATTCGACATGGTTATATAATTGTCGCCAAGTGTACTTATTTTTCCATTTATCGTCAAGATGGATTCACCTGATTTAAGTCGTCCGTCATCGGTATACAACACGATAGTGTTCTCGGCGGCATCACGCTGTCGTATTAAAACGTCATTCAGCGACACATTACTGGATTTCAGTTTACCCTGGCGGTCTTGAAATACAACTATTTCGCCCGGGTCAACACTGGTTAGATTTAACGTATCAGCGATTTCATCCTCGATTAGTTTTTTTTATGTCAGCGGTGGCGAGCGTTTCCGTGGATGCTTTCAGCGCCGAAACCGGTCGTCCCCAGATATCAATCATTATTATTGTAAAAAAAAACAGTTTTTAATTAACCCGCCGGGCCTCTACGACCCCACTAGTGTATTCGTTTACAACCACATGAGGTGGTTTCCGCGATGATGAAATCGCCGCGAGTACGTTCAATACCTCACGGCCGCATATCGGTGGGTCACTTAATTGTTGTGTTGGCAGCGTGGAATAAAAAACCGGGGCTGAACACGCCCGGATATACCGCATGAACTCGTTTGGCGGGGCTAACCCGTATGAATCAAAATAGACGATCGCACGCGGATCAATTGCGTATGCAACCCAATGAGTCCCCGCTCCGGAGGATTTATCGAGGTTAATTATACCGGTTTCAATATTCCTTGGTTTTGTCGGTAATTGATCCCTCATAAAAACACCTCTGAAGTTTTTTATCGCTAACGCGTTTGCGGCATCTATTAAATCAAAATTAGACATAGGAGTCATTAAACGGTTCCCGGTAGTCTTAGACCCTTCCCCGAGTACCATGAATACGGGGTTCCCGGTAGTCTTAGACCCTTTCCGGCTACGGGTCGTTTTTTTTTATAGCCTTTCCCGGTTGCCTTCTTCAATGTCATTCCCGCCGCGGTACCAACGGCTCCTAACGCCGCCGCCTTCGCCACTGCTGGGGCCGCCGCGGCAATCAACGCTGGAATCGCAGCTAACAGCGGAAATATCCCACCGGTCTTTTCCATGTTTTTAATCGCTGCGGCCGAAAAATCTATTTGAACACCCTTTTTATTCTTCATCGCATCATTGAAATGTTTTATTTGACGCGCCGTCAACGATATCTTATGATTACCACCTGCCATCTGTGACGGCTTTAACGTTATTGTGGTTCCACATTGTTTAGCCGACTTTGATCGTAATTTCTTGACTTGACCATCGGTCAACTCTACACCGACAACACTATACGACATTTTTATTGTAAACGCGTTTATGTTTTCAGTTACATGTTTTCCACTGGTGCATCAACGATTCTCATTCGTCCACCAACACCTTCCAACAGCATTGATTTATCGCTGAGAATGACAGCAACCGCTCTATAATTAACACCACCCGGGGCTATACGAGCTCGGAAGTGTATATCAACGACGGACTGTCTCGTTAAATCAAGATGTTCAAACGAAAAGTAATAAATCGGATACAGGTTTTTAAAATCAAGTTGTGATATTTGCAAACCGGTGTCGACGTTTTGATCACGACCCATATATGACAGCATCCGATGATACACGCGAGCAATATGGTTGTTGTCGTAATTAAGCTGTATATCCTCTGATGGTTCCTGTTGTCCGTTTATTCTCAGCGAAACCTCCCTGACTCCTAATTGATCAAATATCATATGACTGTGTTCTTGATTATTCAATCGATCCCTATTCTGTAACGCAACAAATATATGACGCGGGGCTGAAACGCCTTGTTTTGATGCTAGGTGCCATGTAAATGTATCGGCGACATTATCCTCTTTAGCATCAGTTGTTACCGCTAGCCAACTCAACAACGATTTTCCCCCCTGTTCCATAAATGATAACAATCGTGCTTCCGTGGTAACTGATGGAGTTAACACCGGCATCCACAATGCTATTTTAGTTAAAACGACTTTACCGGCAGCGACACCAGCAGCACGCCATATTGCATTGTTATCATCGCCCCTTCGCGATAGCGCAATTGTATGCTTAGCCCCATAGATAACTTTTCTGACATTTCTACAAAATCCGAATATGTGATGGAGTGGAATCGCGCATGAAAACTGTCGGCGTTGTCCTTGCAACATCCCTAATCGTGTTGCAAACCCTAGATTAAAATTATCGTTAGTACTTTTTATAATAGTAAAATTGTCACCTGGTCTTGCCCTGCGGTCTGGGTTGGCTGCTTCAGCTTGATTAGGAGCTGCGGTATCTCTTTCCGCCAGCACGTTAATGTACTGAATATGATCAGCGTTATTAGTGGTATCCTTCGCGAACATCATAGATGGGCCCGCCGATCTTGTATAATCATCTGAGTATCTCGCTAGCCCGATTATCGTTGTTGCAACATCAACATCGTTTTCTATTGATTCAATTTCTCGTCCGTCAATAAGATATCTGGCACTCTCAAATAACGCCATGATACCGTTGTTGACGAAGCCAACTCGAACACGACCGTCATTTGCGTATGGTGCATTATCGGCAGCATTTGTTACAAGTTCTCCCTCAATTTCGATAAACGCTTCACACGGCAAAAAGTATTTACTGGTATCTTGGACTTGAAGTTCAATTCGCGATCGTAGGTTGGCTTGTGGTGGTTGATAGGAATAAAATTGATAATCACGGACAGAATCATCCCTGCGCACTGGGGCGTCCATATCAAACGCGGGATCAGCGGTTTGCGCAAACATTTTATTATTTATCATGTTGATGTTTAATTCATCAACGTCGTTTTCGTCGTAAGTTCTTTAAGCCACTTCCCGCTATCGCGTTCATGAGCGCGTTGGTTGTTGCATCGGTGGATGACTGAGCCACCAACGACTCTAGTTTTTCTTCCACGGCGTTATTTATTACTTTACTGACATTTGCAGGCATCACTGTCGTTGATGGCATCACCGGTGGTTTCTGTTTTCTTTTTCTCACCAACGACATTAGTTTATCTCGTGCTGCAGAAAACGCCCTTCCGGCAACATCTCCAATAGCACTAATACCCCTATCACGAATAACATCAATGGCCTTCATTCCTAATTGTTTGGCTAACGGCGCCACTTTTGGAGCCATTCTTGTAAATAACCCCGCAATGGTGCTACCGAGACCGTCTCCGTACCACTCGCGGTATACGGGCAATCGTGAGTTTACCACGTAGACGCTGACTGGTTTATTATGGTTATAGTGTATAATCATCTTTATTATAAAAACACCAGTGTTTTCCAATTAGTAATTGATCACCCCCCCCCCACCGAATTATAAATTTTGTCAAAAATATCGATTTTCTCTAAATGATTTCCTGGGGTTTTCATCGGTGGTAAAAATCCGCGGTTTTTGTCAATTTTTGTCAATTTTTGTCGTTTTTTGTCAATTTTTGTCGTTTTTTGTCAGTTTTTTGTCGTTTTTGGTAAAAAATATCGATTTTCTCTAAATGATTTCCTGGGGTTTTCACCCGTAAAAACTGACAAAAAACTGACAAAAAACGACCAAAAACTGACAAAAAACGACAATTTTATAATTTTTTTAATCATCCACTAACTCGTCAATGAGTTCTCGATATACATTTATGTCCATGATACCACCGGCAAATAACCGCCTGCAAATATCAGCGGCCTCATTGATTATTTCCGGAGAGTTATTTCCGGCTCGTTTTCCTCCGATTAGTACTTCCAGCCGTGATATATCACTGAGAACACTACCAGGACAAATAACGTCTTTACCAACAGAGTATCCTTTTCCGTGCTTTGGTCCTTCATTTTTTACTTTATTGTGGAATATTATATAATTATTATCACGCGGTGGTAATACATTTTTATGTTTACTTGCCAAATACACTATTCTTGTCCAGTCCTTTAACGACCTTATATTTTTCTCGTAGCCGCTATTGATATGCTCATCTCGTGCGCCCTTAGCAAAATTTGTAACAGTAAAATTAACTAATTCTTCGTAGCCGAGATTTCTAATTTTATCTATTGTGCTCTTTTTAAGTACATTACGGGGTATATTCTCCTTTATCTCTATTTCTTCCGGTATTTCTTCCGGTATTTCTTCTTCTGGTTCTCTTGCGGTGGCGCCTAGTTCTTCTTCGTCGGCGATTGTAACATAAGGTTCTTGTGGATCGGGGGGCGGTGCAATAGGTCGTGGTTGGCGCTGTTGTAGTTCTTTTAATACTCGTTCTTTTCGTTGTTGTTGCCGTGAGGTGGTTGCTATATCCACGGGAAGTGTTTCTAAAGACTTTTTTGTTTGTTCGGTCTGAGCCGCTATCTTTTCAAGCGCACCGAGGACGGACACAGTTGCCGCCGTAACATCTTTGGTCGCTTTAGTTACCGGAGCAAAGAGTTGTTCACTTCCAACAGCAAAATCAGTTTGTAGTTGTTGCCGCGTTTGAAGTTGTTTTCGGACCCTGTCTCGTAACGGTATGAACTTTTTAAGCGCCGCTAGCCGCTCTCTGGCCAGCCGAGTAGTAAGTGATTCGCCTACCATTTATTATAAATTGCTCCGTAGTTTCTAATTTCCCTGTGGCAGCCGTTACCACGACCTATCGGGGGGGGGGGGGGGAAATGTATACAACGTCCGTACGCTACATGCCAGGCTCCACGGAGTTTTCGTCTATAATCCTTCTAATGTTTTTAATTTTATTAGAGATTTCTCGACGTCGTTCAAAAGCCTGTCCGAGTTTTTTTCGTACTGTCTCAACGGCAGTAAATAGTCCAATAAATGCATTTACGTCATTGCCATACAGGTTTTCATTGATCGTATATTGTAATCGCTTTATAAAAGAATACTCGCGTGGCAAGGTATATCGACCTTTCTTTGATTGCTCATTAATAATTTCATAATCGGACAATATTTTTTGGTTATCAAGCTTATCAGATAATACAATTCCTTGATTTTTTAATTTTAAAATCTCGGTTAATATATTATTGATGTCTTCGATATTCATATTCTTATAAAACATCTTATTTCTAAATAAAAAAAAATTATTTTACAAAATGAACCCTGCGTATCAATCCCGAGGTGTGTTATCTAGTATGAAGTATTTCGTCATGGCGACTTCGTCACGGTGACAAGGATTTATTTATATACGAAAATCGAATTCTGTGACCCGTCTTTTTTGAGATCGCTGTTTTAGTTATATTCTCTGCAACAAATCGAACTGATTTACTACAAATATCGAAGTATCTACCAGCCGCATTCATAGAGTGAAATATTTTTTCTTCGTGCGTTATTGTATCAAACGATTTGACACCCCTTGCTTTTTTTGCGTGTTTACCAGTTCCGCCTTTTTTACTATTTTCACTCTGAGAGATAGCTTGTAGGTTTATAAGAGAATTATTTAGACAATCAGAATCAATGTGATCAATAACAAGACCGTCCTCGATTGGTCCGTTAAACGCTTCATATACCACCCTGTGAACAAGATACTTCTTCTTTCCGGCACTAAACATCAAATACCCCTGATTATTTACGGTACCAACCGGCTTCTTCAGTCTACAATTTCTAACAACGCCGTCGCGAGATGCCTCGTAATTAACGAGCACAGGATGCGGCTGAAATTCTTGGTTCATTTGTATAATAATACTACTTGTCTAATTCATTATTTGGTTTAATTATAAACCTTTCAATGTAGTCCTGAGGAGTTTTAATGATTTTGTCCTTGACTGAGTCAGCGGTGGGGTCAATGACGGCGTTTTTTATTCGCTTGTCGTAATAACGTTTTAACTCTCTGTATCGCTTTCCGCCACAATTGATACATAATTGTGATTTTCCTCTTACACCAACGTGGCAAACCAAGCACGGTAGGGGGCCAAGAGAACCATTACGAACGCTTTGTAAATGATACCCGCAGAATTCACCTCTACATGATTTATTGCACGGGGTTATCGACCCAATCATCAACCATTTGCAGTGATTCATTATACTATATTCTTTCATTTAAATACTTGTTTTAATTATATGGAGGAGTTCGAGAGATTAGCAGCAATTAAGCCCTGGAAAAATATTAGGTTTAATCTCGATAGAGTCCTCAAGGACGCACCAAAAGCGTTAATAAACGATAGAACCCTGTTGAATAAAATACGCGACTGTATCAATGAATTCAAGCGTGATGGTGCATCTCATAGTTGGTCAACATTTCGAATTGATGGTGTTGTTGATGCTACCATGAACGACAAACGCGCGGCATCGATAATATCACAACTTGACGGTAAAAAGTATTTCTTCAGAGTAAAATTCATTGTCCGGGTGGAATCAGGTAATTGGATCATACGTGATAAATTTGAACCGGTTCTCAGCGACAAGAAATCAGTTATTGTTAGCCGCGACTCCAAGCCAGGGTTGTTAACCGGAATTGACAGACCATACTATGAACGAGCGTATCCTGAAACAGCAGTTGTCTATGGAATATACCCGTTAAATAAGAAACCTGATATCGGAAAACTAGCACCGATGAAACAGTCAACGGGGATAAATTGTGTAGCAGAACGAGTAATAGAGCATTTTACAAATGCGTGTCGAGGAAATAAACTGACCGATTTACGACGTAGCAAAATAAACCAATGGGAGGAGACAGTGCGCGAGCGAGGAGCAACCATCAGCGACATAGCGAAATTAGAAACGTCGTTGAGATTTCCAATAACCGTTGCAACAATAACCGGTGAAGTATTATATGAATCAAAGTATAAATTAAATGGAGCCCCAATCAAAATTATTGATCATAACGAACACGCGTGGACGCCCGCGGTCACAATATTTCCACGGGATAGAACAGTAAAGTATATCCCGGGGGAATTCCTGGGAGAGGATGGTTTTCTCGCGGAGAGGAAACTATTTGATGCTATTGCTTGTTTGTGTAAAAACGACCCTGTGTCAGTGTGGTTACTTCGCAGCGCTGAAAACGACATGGATACCTTTGATCAGTTTGTAAGACCAAACGGTGAATTATATCGCACTGAAGCGTTTCACAACAAAATGAAAAAAACCGCCATGGAATTTGAAGAGCATGATGAACAACTGCTAACAAATTGTTTTACGATTCCATCGGTTGCGGCTCATGTTGCAGCAAGGAAAAATGCGTGGAGACCAACGCGCAAGGAGTTTCTACCGGATGTACAATCCAGTTGTTTGGAATATTATCACGGTGGACTATGGAACACTGAATACAACCGCGACGCTATGATTTCCGTTGATATGGTTGCCTGTTATCCAGCGAGTTTTCTCGGGTATGGATCCGCCGCTGAGTACTTCAAACGATTTGGACACCCCAGACATGAAATGACTCGTGTTGCTATTAATGGACCACTGCCTGATTTTGATTTAACCGGATTCGCTCGCATAGTATCATTTGAATTCGCGGCAGGACTTCATCGCTGTTGTTATATTTGGATCGGTAGACACATGGCTGAAAAGAGATGGCTTCCAATAGCGCTGCTACGGTATATGATTGATTGTAGCATGCTAGTTTCGTTGATTGTCAGTGACGCGATTATATCATACCGGGCGCAGACTGAAGTCTGGTTACCAGAACCAGAGCGTCTAGATAGCATAATTGACGAATCCAGAAAACACATTGATGCCGACGAGGAATATATCATCGAATGGTCCAAAAAGATATTCAACCAACGAAACCGCGAGGCAAAAGATCTCGGTAGAAGGATAATTGGTAAGTTCACACAAGGTGGAAAAAACTGCGACTACAAACGATATTGCTCACGGCTGATTATAGATGACGCAGAATATGATTTCGTAATCAAGGACGCAGTGGCAAAAAATAGATACGTGAACTGCAAAACAGCTTTCTTGTCCAATGGAACAAAGTTGGGTACAGTTGTTACCTACAGCGATGGAGACAGCCCGGCATATCCACATTTGAGGGCGTCTATGCTGGGTTACGCCGCTATCAATTTATTCTGGATGATAAATAGATTTCCCGACACCGCGGTTAGAGTAGCCGTTGATTCATTTTACATAGACGTAAAGTACAAGGGAAACATAGCCGAGTTTACTAGTCCGGACGAGAGTTGGGGTATATGGAGAATTAAAAATGAAATACGACGCGATTATTCCCCGTCAGCAAATGTCACCGTTGAAAATAATTACTTACGCGGTGATAATCTATCAGAATGGTCTAATGCACCACCGTGTTCTGATCCAATTTGTAGATATAAAACAGTTTATTTAAGCGGCTGTGGCGGGTCGGGAAAAACGACTCGGGCAATTGAATTATTTCGAACGCGGGCAAGTATAATCGTGCTTACACCGACCCATAGACTAGCGCGAGAGATAAAACAACGAAATGTTGACGCCGTTACTTATCACAGCTTTTTTCGATACAGCGGCGGTGAGTGGACTCCTGATCGAATGGGGGAAAAATTTATTCCTGAGGTTATCATCTGGGATGAGATATGTACTGTTTCATTAGATGTTTTACAAATGTTTCTTGAGTGGTTGCTGCGCGCGAATACAGCGGTGATAATGTGCGGAGATCATGGCCAACCACCACCATTTGTCGGCGAGGGTCCACATGATTGGTTAAAGGGTTTTGTGGACTATTATGAAGAAACCGATACTGATTATCGAGCACTTGATGAACAACTGTGCGAGGTTAAAAAATTAATCAGATTACAGCCGGATAGAGTTCAATGTGAAATAATCCGCGAGGTGATTCCGGAAACGCCGTTAAATGAATTCTGGGAAACATGGAGACCAAACGATTTGATTGTAGCGAGTAGAAAGATAGTCAGAGACACACTTCAGCGGAAGTTGTTTACGTTGCATAAGGAAAAGTTTCCAACGCGTCCAGTGCCGTTGTGTTATAGACCCGCGGACACACGGCGGCAGAACATTGAAGTTGAAATCCCGGGCCCGACAGCGTCAGGGATAAAAAAACAAATTCTTGTGCTGAATGATATTGTGCTCGTTGATATCAGCGTCGTCGAGGACGCGCTGCGTGCTGATAAATCCCCGTGGACGCTAGGATACGCAACGACAATACATTCCTCGCAAGGATTGACTATCACGGATACAATTGTTTGGATGGTTGATAATCGCATCGAATGGTCAAATCTAGTTTATCTTGCAGTGTCCAGAGTACGGAGAATGAATCAGCTTCGAAGAATTGTTATTGACGAAGCCAGTGACAACGATGACATTATTGATGCTAGCGTCATTGATAGAAAACTCTCGGGTTACCGCCAACAGGATAAAAAAAAAACAGCGGCGTTTTGATATTGATGCCGAATTAATAATTGCGTTACGACAACAACAGAATAATCACTGCGCGAGTTGCAATTGTGTAATGCGCTGGCGTTATTCGGATAAAGACGCTCGCCAATTTACCGTGGATAGGATCGATAACAGTTTCGGTCATGTCAAAAACAATGTAAGGTTGACCTGTCTTGAGTGCAATAGACGCAACGGCGCTAGTTAAGACCACGCGGGGGCAATTGAGTATCGTCAGGTATCACTTGTAGTTGCTCGCGTGTAAACCCCCGCTGTGGGGCAGTTGAATCCAGTCTATAGATCGGTGGTCTACCAGTTGATCGTGTTATCGTTGATATGTTATGTGTGGTAACACTCCAAATAGGATCAGTAGCTCTTTTTTTACCGCCTTCAAGCTCTCCTGGTTCATACAGATATCTAACAGTGACATCGCCGAGAATCGGCTTGGAAACGCTATCTATTTTTGATCTTCCGGGTATATACTTTTTTTTAATCGCGTCGCTGGGCTTCATGTTGATTGCTCGGGTAATCTCGTTATTTAACGCTGCAATTACGCCTGGCAACCTTTTGACCCATTCACGAGATCGTTTTTCTTGGATGAATTCCTTCGCGTATTGATACCCAAATAACCGTTCAGCAAGAGTCCGATTGAGTCGTTCAACAATTGCCTGATCACGATGTAGCGCAGTATGACCTCGTCGTATCGCGACGCTATGATGTTTCAGCGTTGATAAAACAGCGCCGCGAAATTCACTACCAGGATCAACTTGTAATAGATTTGGCCAGCGCAGAGGACCCCTTTGGTAAATCCGCTCAAACGCATCGGCTACTTCAGTTGCTGACTTTGTTTTTAACGGCTCCGCTTGTTTGTATCGACTCGCAACATCAACTACGGTTAGCGCGTATTTGTAACCGTTGTCATGCGGCAGAAATAGTATATCAGCCTGATGAACTTCATTAGGTACGCTGACATCAAAGCGCGAAAAGTTGATTTGTTTAGGCGGTGGTAGATAGATTTGCCATATAGCCTGTTTGGATAACCAATTAGCCGCAACGGCCTTTGTTACCTTTGCAGCGCTTGCGAGTTTACCAATTGCGGCCTTCCCCTTCCAGTATCCTCTCGGAGAATAATAGATGGATTCCATGTTGTTATTATAAACGCTAGCGTTTTCAATTACCAGCGCGAGAAGCTCCGCTTCCAATCATTAATTTACCTTTCATAGCCGATTTTACCAACCATGAAGCCAGTTTTTCTTTGAATGATTTATCAGGAATAGCATTTAACGCGTGAATTAATTTTACATCCGCGATATGACGCTGTTGCAGATCGCTACTTTTGTAGTAAGCAACATCATGAGCATGACACGCCTTATCGATAGCGTTTATTGGATACTCACCGGGTTTGGGCTGATTTTGATCATCGAGTCTGATATCTAATCGTGTTCCGGGGCCACAGTAGCTATATCCTGGGAGGTGCTTTTCTCCTGGATACTTTGCCCACGGTGTTCCGGGGAGTTTTGATAACTTGGCTGCAATATCACCTCCTCGCTTTTTTTTAAAGCATCCCCGGGTCTAATAGAAATAAATCTAAATTTCTTTGTACCGCATCGTGCACACTTACCAGTAAGTGCCGATCTGTTATTTCTTGTTGTAACGGTTGTCATATCATTTGTGCCAGTACGCACTCTACACTTCACACAATATAAATCCATAATTTATGTATAGAGATATGAATATAATTGATTTTTCGGCGACTAAAACGAGAGAACCAGTTAAGCATGTTGCAGCGTTACCAAACTCGATCCGGATGATTATCATCGGACCATCTGGATCCGGCAAGACGCAATTGTTACTCAATTTAATAATGAGATGGATGAAGTGGGATAAGTTGTATTTAATCGCCCCTAGCGTGGATGATCAACGATGCTACGAGGTGTTGAAAGATTTTAACGAGAATGCATCAGCGATCGCTGAAAAAAAATGTTATTGAATTTATTACAGATATCAATGATGCACCAGGTATTGATGATATTGATGGCGACGTTAACAATCTAGTCGTGTACGATGATGTTATGTTAGACAATCAAAAAAAACCAGCTAGGATATTTTCCAGAGGCAGGCATAAAAACACCGACGTGATATATGTCACTCAACGATACACTCAGATTCCAAAAGTAATCAGAGACAACTGTAATATTCTTGCTGTATTCAACGGCGTTGATACACACACGCTACGAAATATTTGGCAGACATGGTGCGGCGGTGACATGGACTTTAATGGTTTTCGAAACTTTTTTAGTCATGCTCAGTCGACCCCACATGGATTTGTAACGATAAATTTACATGATCCTCGGACACGATATCGTATCGGACTTGACCAAATATTCGGTTAAATTGTAACTAATTTTCATTGTAAATAGCCCCTTAGCAGCGGGGGGGGGGGGGGGCAATGACATCGACGCGGTCGTCGCTGTGTTTACCGGACGCTGACGACGCTGGGATCGGCGCGCAGAAAGTGTATTAAACCAGATGACGTCACCGTCGTGTAGGATGGACCGTCGTCGTTTTTTTTTTACCGGGCGCTGACGACACCGGATCCGCTGAGTGCAGAAAGTATTAATTAAGCAAAATAACGATTGGACAAAATGTCGGATTCGCGCCCCCTACTGCTAATAATCCTTCCAGTGATTACACAGTCCTCTATGAATAATCCTTCCAGTGATAAGATTACACAGTCCTCTATGAATAATCCTTCCAGTGATTACACAGTCCTCTATGAATAATCCTTCCAGTGATTACACAGTCCTCTACTAGACCTCGGTCACAATTAAACTTTTCTACAAATCATTGCCTGATGGAAAATAACCTTCCAGAAAGTTCTTAATGTTTACAAAATAAAATATTAGTTATTATTAGAAAGTCTGTTACTAAACGTATAATATATAACCTGGACTATGTCAGATACACCAGGTAAATTATAAGGGGAATTCCAATAACATAGACCCAGACCAAAATAAACATATTTACTTCTAAACCCATATACAGAGAGAATATTTTAGACATGTATTAGCTCAATACAAAATAAAGTAAGAAAAATCAATAATTCGGGCCAGGTAGAAAATAAACTTGAATATTGGACAAGGTTAAGTCCAACATACAATGTTGCAATACAATTGCATATAACGAAATTTAAAAAAAACAAAAACAAAAACAACAAACAATGCAAATTAAATATGCATAACAGTAGAAGGAGATATTTCCGATCGGTATTTTGTACATACAAGTCAGGATGGAATGAAAACATAAACGACATAGCTACTTTAAGTTTACACGGGAAAAGAATGATTCAACAAATACCGTACTCATATTTACAAGAGCATAATGGAACAAATATAAATACCAGAGGACTTAAACACACATACACTCAAACGGATAAAGATGAACTCTTTGATATTTTGTGTACGGGAGTATTTGAAAAGTATTTATTATTTAATTATAACTGAGAACATGTTGCATCTGTAGACAAACATTTCTGTCTTTAGATTTTAATATACATTTATCTATACAGTAACCATTAGTTGTTGTTTGCTTTACACAAGTGAGATATGGGATACTGTCCACATTTGTATCCTTTAAATATAACATTTGACAATGTGTACAGTCGCACTAAGTGTGATATGTAATACCATTTCAACATGTATACAGGCACACTAGGTATGGCTTGTAATATTTGCCAATAAATACAGTTACACTAAATATAATATTGTCCATACTGTTTTGTAGAAATTAGACAAAAATTAATGACACATTATTTTTTCTAAATCAACTTGTTTCGGTAATATCCACGCATTTCTAACTGATACATAGTCAATAAGCAAATTCTATAATGTTTCTTTTCTGTTTTCTCATTGATGGTGCATAGAGAGGTGATCTTAATTATTCTGTATAGAAAATCAGGTGTCGACAGAATTCTATGTTTTAATCTTTATTTAAACTAAAGTTAATATTTTAGATCTGATGTAATATTAATCAATATCAGCTAACTTAAAAATACAGCCAATGACCTTGCTGGTCATTTTATTTAATTTTTATTTATATGCTTTTAGGTGATAGAAAACAAATAATGTTTTGGACCCTTTTCGAACTAAAAAATTCAATTTCGAGTTGACAAAGTCTCTTGCATACAATTATTTCTGCAATTTCGAAGTAAACGAACCGAATTAGATTGCAACTGTACATAAAAACGCTAATAAAGTACCAAACACATGATTTTAGTTACACGCTCGTTTGATATGGGAGGCTTCCTAGACTAGAAAACGATGTTTACCGTCTTGAAGGAGTATTTGAACGTTACTTATTTAAGTATATCTGAGAGTATGTTGCATCTGTAGAGAAATATTTCTGTCAAACATGTGGATTTCACAATTTTCTCTGCAAAGAATCCTAAAATAAAACACTTTAATTTTAAAAGAAGAAATGATGGAGGTGCTCGGCTATAATCTACACCTGAAAGTTACTTTTTAAATAAAATGAAGGGAAAAAGGACTATTTGCATCGTCATTTATTTTATTTCGCACGTTTTTCGTTGTATTCTGATTAGCTCCATGGATCGAGTGATTGGAGACAGTTTCAGCGGTTTCGAGCTTGTAATGCTTCCCACTGGTATTTTTATTCATTTGTAGTTTTATCTGATTAAAGCAATTGGTCTTTTTATTATACGAAAGATCGTTACCTTGTCAAGCAGTGATAGCATGTGATTTATCAGCTTATCTAAACATGGCTTTACACATGTACGATACATTTCGTGTATAATGCTGGCTAGTGAAGCCAATCAGGCATAGACTTTCTTCTGTAACGAATTCCTATCAATCCCTCTATATTGATTGTCTCAATATATTGGAAGACAACATTTTATATTACATAGCTTTATCTTTAGAGACGGCTCAGTTTGGAAAGAATAACTATGAGTCATAACTGAGGTCTGGGTTTTCTTGTAAGCAAGGACAACATGTCACAAAGAGCCGTCAAAGATCCTGTTGTTCAATTAAAATTTGTATCTTGGCAAAGTCTATCCCTCCTGCTTTTCTCTGTGCCAACCAATAGAGTTATTTTTCTTGTTTCTTATTTGTTTCAAATAATCCAGATTGAACTGTACTTGAACCATCGGTTCATTTAGAAGAACACGCAACTATCTATTCATGCTACACTTGTGATTTAGGCGTGATGACAGGTTAGTTAACAATTCGTGTGTTACTGGGAAGTGCACAAATACCATGTTAGAACAGGGCTTGAGAGATTATACCACAAGCAGCAGGGAGGGCGAATCCTACAAAATACTTTTCCGAAATACCCCTTCCACTGAAACTATTCCCGATAGAGGGCTTATTTCGACGAAATAACACTTTTATTCAGAAAACGAGACAAAAAAAATGTCCCTGAAAATGCTTTGTATTTCCGCTGATATAACGCGAGTTACTTCAATAAATCCGACTCGTATCCGACATAATTTCCACGGTGAGGTATTATCGAAAAATCAGGTGTAGTTCGCCCCCTCTGCTGCTACGAGAAAACATTTTTATGTTAACGGAATTAAATCATTGATAAATAAATAATGGCAAATATCGGAGAAGCACTCACAACTAGATTGGCACGACAACGACTAGCCGCGATTAAAAAATTTATTCCGGTTCGTGATTCCGTTAAAGAAAAATTAAAAGCAAGACAAGAAGCGCGAGTTGAGTTTGCAACATCTGCGGAGGAATTATTTAAGCCTATTACAGCAGCTACTGGTGAAGTTAAAACTGCAATTATAGGAAAACCTGATCCTGCTGACCCTACCAAATCAAAACGAGGGCTACTTCAAGCAATAGAAGAACTTAAACAACAACAGGCAGATGCAGGTGTTGTAGTTGATCCAGGTGCCGCCGGAGTAGTGACAGTTGCTAAGGGAACATTTATTGATAAATTTACCGAAGATGGTATTACTGATATAAAAAATATTCCACTTACTAGCGTGGATGAGCTTAAGGAGTTTTCTGCTTGGATTGTCTTAAATTATCCTAACCGGCAGGATTTTCTAAAACCAGGAGCTGCCTCGGGTATGACCCAGGGTGAGTGGCGGGATTATGTTTACAAAGTAAACCGAGACATTCCTCGAATATCTAGCACTGATGATACCTATAATTTTATAAAAACTGGCGTAATTGGGGTTAATAAGGAACTAAGAGACCAACAAATGAAGGCAAAGGAAAGTGAAAGGCAGGCAAAAATGCAGGAAAGGGAAATGAAAAGGCAGGCAAAAATGCGGGAACTGGAAATGAAAAAGCAGGCAAAAATACCGGCGAAGAGAACACAAGCTTTAAAACAGACCCCGCAAATGACACTGCCCGATCCAGTGCCTGAATTTTTATCGCGTGAACCCGTTGGGGCTAGCGCTCCTGATGATGATTTTACCACTCCTGTTTCGTCGTCCATCCCCCCCGATATATCAGAAGAGGAAATACTGAAAAAGCAAGTAAAAGAATTACAAAATGAATTAAAAAATTTAAAAGAGAAAAGAGAAAAATTAGAGGAAGGAATACCGAAAAAGAGTACCTACTCTAAGTTAGAAAAGATAGAAAAAAAGGAAAGATCTATATTTGATGAAATTGCTAAAGTATCAGCAAAACTAAAGAAAACAGGAAAAGGTTACACTGGTCGCGGATATAACAACCACATCTGTCCTGACAATATCGTCAATGACGTATCACGGTTAGAAGTTCTCATAGGAGGAAAACGTGCCGGAAACAACTCTCCGGAAATTATAAATGAAGCCGCAGATATCTGTCAGAGACTATTTCAGCGTGGTATTATGGATATTGGCGTTTACCGGGGACTCATTGATGAACTCGCAGACGGTTACCACAGCGACTAGCAAATTTAGTTAGAGAAACAATAATTAAATAAAATGATCGTGCACAATTCTCAACCTAGACACACTAGCGTGTTACCAGTCCGCGTAGTGAACTCGCGATTACCAGTCTACAGAGCAACCTACGGAGATGGTCTCGGTGATACAGTTACTGGTTTGTTTTCAAGAATAGCCCCTAAGGTGTTACCGATTGCAAAACAATTGTCGATGAAAGCTATTGATGTTGTCAAGGATAAAGCCCTTGGATCTGTTGGTGATCTCGCCGGGAAGGCATTCGCGTCAATCAAGGATAGACTGTTACGGTTAACTCGTAGATCAAAAAAACCGCCACCGGTGAAACTGGCCAGTACTGAACTTATGCCCGCGGACGTCAGTAAAGTAATAAATCAGGCTGCCAATCAAAAACTTGCAGAGCTTGTAACCCAAACACCCGAACAAATAAATACAAGCCTGATATCAGGAAGCGGATTTCGTTTTAGAAGACAATAATTTTATATAATGTTCAAACCTATATCTGATCCAGCGTTCGACATGGATGCACCAACACTAAAAGATGAGTCCGTGCGCGATTATCAGTATTATTCTTATGAGGCAACAGTACCTAATCAACGCGGACGAATTGAATTACGAGTCCAGGATACAAGTAGATATTTCCTGCCCGCTGAAGCATTTCTTGAAGTCACGGGTGAACTTGTAACAGATGTTGCCGCTGATACAGCATACGGAGCTAATGTTCGAGTTGGTTTTGTTAACAACGGTATCATGGCGCTGTTCAAAAGTGCTTCATACAGCATTGACGGAAGAGAAATTGAAATAATTCAGGATAATGTTGACGTTGCTACAACAATCCTGGGATTAGCGAGATACTCAGATGATTACACTAGATCAGCTGGTCCGACTATGATGTTCGCTAAGGATAATTCTGATCATCCTGAACACAGATCTACTATTCAAGTACAAACAGCACAAGGCACTGCTATGGACCCGCAACCGGCTGGATTTCCGGCCAGACCAGGTGCTGCATTTCCAATATTAAGGCCTAGTCCAGATTACAATTTAGGTTTTGCTACACGTAAATTAATGTTAAAAGGTGAACGTAGGAGATTTTCATGCGCAATTCCACTGTCTCACATCTTTGGATTTTGCAGACATGTCAGAAAGGTTATTTTTGGAGCCAATCATACAGTTGTACTTAACCGAAAAAGTGATGACGTTGACGCTATCTGGCGAGAAGACGGTGTTGCTGGCGGTAAAGTAATATTATTCAAGCTTGCTTTGTGGATGCCAGTGATGTCCCCATCGATCACTGAAGAGCAACGATTACTCTCTTTCATGGACACAGGTGGTAAATCACTGATATCGTGGTTAACAACATCAACAGATTCCATTCAAGGTGCCGGTGCTGGGCAGTTCACGTGGCACATAGCATCACAACAGGGAATATCAGCGCCGCGACATATTTTTGTTGCACTCCAGCAAAATGCAAGGTTGACTTCCCAACTACAGAGTAATATGATATTTGACAAACTTGGTGTCTCTGAGGTTTCGCTGCGAATAAACGGGCATCAGGAACCATCCGAGGATATACTGATAGATTATGAGCGAAATGAAGTTGCACGGGCGTATCATCGTTTGATGACATTTATGGGACGTGATCAAAATATTGATACCGGGTTGCAGATATCACAACTGGATTTTACAACGCTGTATCCGATTTATTACTTTTCGCTGGAACATTTGGATCTAACAAAACAATCTGTCGTTGATATACACTTCAAAGCTCGTGTAGGTGAGTTTCCCCTCGGCCCGCCTGCTGGTTTTAGAGCGATCGCTGTCATACTCTCCGATAAAGCAATGCTGCTTGAAGGTGTTGGCGGACGAATGAGGGTCATCGACGCTCCAATCGAGAATATGTAACGCAATTAAAATCAAACTTAGGATATAATGTCATACAGTCATGTTAATGTCACCTTGACTTCCGGTCAAACGAAGAAATTGCAATCAAAGAACGCAAGCACGTGCGGGACATCAATAACGTTAAAACGAGATCAACTTGTTGGTGGTCCAAACAAGCTGTCGTTGACTAATACTCAGATTAAACATTTTAATAAGGCACTAACAGCAAAAACCGGTGTCCGCCTTGATTTCTCTGCTGCAGCTATCAAGGACATGACTAAAACCGGTGGAATATTTCCTCTTCTCGCAGCAATACCGGCGTTGATTGCCGCGGCAGCACCAGCCGTAGCAAAGGCAGCAGCACTTGGTGCAGTTGGAACCGCAGCTGGAATGGCACTAAAGAAGGCAACCGGACACGGGTATAAGAAAAAAAAGGGGAGATCCACTCGCGGATCAGGGCTAAGACTACCAGGAACTCCACCATCATGGTATCCAAAAAAATTCTAACGCCGTTGAAGCTTCCAGCGTCCAATTTTGATTTACTCGATGCTGTTAAAAAATTGCGTATAAAACATTTCAGAGGAGTATTTATGCGAGATCAATTACCGACGCGGCCGAATAATCCAGAAACTGGCATTATCAATCTCGACAACAAAGATGGTCCTGGAACTCACTGGGTTGCTTACGCGATCGATCCACGTGGAATTATCTATTTCGATTCGTACGGTTTAGCACCGCCAACTGAGTTTCTCAGGTATGTCCGCGGAGTGCCTCGCACTCTCAACAGCAGATTCTCCAAGAAATCCTTTGGATTTCCAATTCCAGTGTGGCAGTCGACGCTACCAACACAAACATTAGTTGATCCGCCCATTTGTGGAAACGAGGTTTTAAATGTTCTTGATGCAATCTCAAGAAATCCAGCAACGTCTCCTCATAAAGTAGTGTATGAATATACCGCATCGAGAAACGCTAGCGTTTCCAATGCTTAGCATTTCTGGAAGTCCAAAGGACTTCTCACGCATTTGAAAAACAGCAATAAGAATAATGGTGGATATTTACGGAAGACCTTTCACAAGAAAAGTAAAACCAGGCACAGATGTTGATCTCTCAAAATATGCGACCCGAGATGAAGTCGATAATCTTTTGAATTTAGCCGGAGTTGACCCAAATGAAGTTGCTGTTTTTCAGGACAAGCAAGGAAAACTAAAAACTAGCAACATCAAGTGGAATGATATAATTCGCAAAGTTCTTGGAGCTACCAAGGATAACTTCGTTGCATTTAGTGATGACGGCCGGATCAAGGACTCGAACATATCAATCGCAAGCATCAAAGACAGTATTGATAAAGGTGTTGATAAATGTGTGAAAAAAGCCGGTGACACGATGACAGGCGAACTCAGCATGAATGGAAACAAAATAACCGTTCTAAAAAATCCGGAAGGTCTCGAAGATGCCGCAAATAAACAGTATGTGGACACAGCCGACAGCGTCATAGATACCAAATTATCCACGTTACGAGCTGAGTATGATGTTCATGTGACCCAGTTTGGAAGACTTCGCAGAAACGTTCTTAACACCGTAGATGAGTTCTTCGGGAAACTTAATGCCGTCAGTATGAAACTCACCGAAATTAAGGAAACATTAGATAACGTAGTAAATGGAATTCCGCAGATAATGGAAAAATTTAATTTAATTAAAATTCCTGCCGGAGTAACCCCAAAAAACATTGTGTATACGATAAAATCAGGAAGGGAAACATGGTCACAACAAAACAAGACTATTACACATACTGCAGATGTTACTGGAATATACAGACTGACAATACTCTCTGCTGTAGAATTTAAGATATCTGCCAGACATTATTTAACTAGCAAGTTTTCCCGAGTTGCGTCTGTGGTGATAAACAAAAAAACCGAAGAAACTTTTACGCTGGAAGCCGAAAATCCGGAAGGATTAGCCACAGTTAATTACTGGTATTGTTTGGAATTTGTCGCCGAAACACCTTAATTGGTCACCGGGTAAAGTAATAATGGAAGCATCCGCGTATAGATACAATCAAGTCCGTGAGTGGCAATCTGAGTTAAAAACTGTCATCGAAGTAACCAGTCAAAAAGTAAAAAAATACAAGCGCCGCATAACAGTGTTAGACGTTATGGTTTATTCAGTATCTGCCGTTGTTGCATCCGCGGGAGTAATACTATCAGCGGTCACTCCGGTAATTGCAGTCGCTGCCACGATCTCTGTTTGTGCGACCACAACCACGGCAGGAGTTTTCGGCATCATAGCAAAAAAAATATCCTCGTGCGCGGTCACAAAATTACACGATTACACGACAAAATTAAATACAGCCACGACCGCATATCAGAAATTATCATCGCTGATATCATCATCGTTAGACGCGCAATCCAGCGACGCCGCGTTGATATCAGATTCTGAATTCAAACTAATGTCAGATGCGTACAATGACTATTTGAAAACTAAACAAATAAATAATGTCACTGATGGCAACGCCACAGGAACTGCTTCAACAAATAGTCACAAACACAACGCCGGTAAGGACCACAATGATCTCAGTGTCCTCGACGACACCAGAATTCAGCATTAATTTTCGAACTCCAATTGCCGTGAACGAAATCGCGTTGTCGAAGCTCAGTGCGTATCACAGCTGGCCTAATGTCAGAGCGGAATCATTTGGCGGTCAGCAGCCGAATAATTCGTTCGTGTTCGGGAAACCCAGCGCGGACCCACAACAACGTGAATTTGAATGGGATACAATTACGCTACCCACTGGGAGTTATCAGATCGAAGAAATCAACAATGAGATACAACGCCAAATAAAACGAATCACCGGCAAGGAAGCCAAAATATCTATAGCCGCGCACGAACCAACGCTGTCTGCGGTCATTGAAATCTCAACACCGGAATACGCCGTGGATATTTATAGCAGCTCTCTTCGAACAGTATTAGGATGGCCACAAAAACAACCCGGGTTCGTGCCGGGTCCGGAACTGCCACCGAAGTCGGATTTCACGACCACGAAGGAAGAAGTACACGACCTTGTCGACAAGGTTGGCGACGATGGTTTTGTTTTATTTCGACCCCAACCACTAATAGAAAAAGTCGAATTCACTGCAATTCACGAAGATGGTTTGGGTTTAGGATTTAATCCGTCCGGGAATCATTATCTCAAGATTCTACATGTAACCGCGATAGAACCTCAGATATTTATTCCGATCAAACAAATGCATCAAGAACAGCTAAAACTGTTGCGGGCATATTTCCAAGATTATATCTCTGATACGACAAGTGGAAACGCTAGCAGTTCTCGCACGAACATTATCACGACCATAGAAAAACTAAACAAACTCGCAGCCGCAATGGAAAAAACAAATCAAATAGTAATTCAAAAATTTCTGGATGATCCCGACAAAGGAATAAAATTTGCGACGTTGTATAATATCCGCGTGGAAGATATTCCTAGTTTTAAATTTCCTGGGTATAACGCACCCGTGCTGCGAGAATCAGTCCGGGATCTCATCGAGGAATCCTACAAAGATATCACTGACGCGTACGCGCGAACAAAACCGCAGCCGGTTATTCTCAAGCACGACAACAGCACTACCGCGGACGGCAGACACATCTCACCCGGGATCGTAAATATCACAGATGTTATTGCGGTCAATCTTGTATGTGACGTCATCGACGGTAGCTACAGCGCTAGCGCTGACACTACTACGACGGCCCAACAGGGGTTTATCCTGTATACGTTCACACCAAAAGACCCCCCCGGTTTTCTGATTGTGCAAGAACCAATCAATGTGGTCTATCTGCGGTGTAATAATCCGTGGTTGTCAACGATAAATTTTAAACTCACCGACCAACGGGGGGGGTTGTTGGACCTGCGTGGCGAGACTGTCTCCGTGAACTTACTGGTGAAGTCCTGAAACTCTTCGAGTTTCCACGCTCATGCATAGCGTTTCTCCGGAAGTCCAAGGGACTTCTCATGCTAGCATGAGAAACTCTTCGAGTTTCCACGCTCACGCATTTAAAAAAAAACAGTTGTGTATAATGTGTGAATATATTCACGCACGAGTTCATATTCATGATAAGCAAATTCTTCACGAGGCAATAAAAACCGCATTTGGAAACGCTAGCATGAGAAGTCCCTTGGACTTCCGGGGAAACTCAAAGAGTCAGCCCCCGGAACAGTATTTCCCCGTTAAAATAATCGTTGACGTGTATGGTGACGAAGACTTCTTGTTAACGTCGTCACAATTAACACAGCTACAGCAAAATCATATGATCACAGCTTGGTGTCAACGAGAACAGATTATGAACTATTCTCATTGTTGTATTGATGTTGAAACGCTTAAGCAAATCCTGGAAGTCTAAGGACTTCTCATGTAAAACATTTTCAAATCTGAAAACGCCCTTGAGAAGTCCTTTGGACTTCCAGAGAAACTCGAAGAGTTTCCACGCTCGGGCAAAAAAAATAATACACTTTTTTTTTACCGTGGAAATGTGCTTTACACTCCAAGCGGGGGGGGGGGCTAGCGTTTCTCAGGTTCTACTTTCACTTTGTGCTGTGAGTCACACGCGGCGGTTTATACTTCCTTGTCGGCCTCGTAGTCACAAATACTAGTATTTTCGTCAGAAATGCAAGGCATTTCCGTGTCTAGATTCTTTATATAACCTTTTAACCGTCTCACCCTGGTGCTAATTAATTTTCGAGTCTCATACTCGCTTGACAATACAAGACGAATCTTCTCAACTGCACGGCACAGTGGAATAAATTCAGATACCTGATTTTCAGTTATCCCGGCAAGTGATCTGTAAATGCGATCTTGCAAACCCTTAATGAACCTATAACACGCGGGGAGATTGTTCTTCCCCGATTGTGATAGCTCATTCAAGGATTCAAAATCTGACATAATTGTTTCAGTGTCTAGTAAAATATTAAAACCTCGCTGTTGTAATTCTTTAATTTCAACAAGTATGGTATTTATATTTTCGTGATTCATATTATTATATATTTTTATATTTTTAATAGAAACACTTTGCATGAGAAACGCTAGCTTTCCAAAACAAAACGAGACAGTCGGAAACATTTATCCCCTGCAAGGGCCTAGATCGTCAAATAACGTTCTAGAACCCCACGAGGACTGCTTCCGACATGACAATACAACATGTAACACGAAACACTTTATCCCCTGCAAGCCTCTAGATCGTCAAATAACGTTCTATAGGCGCGAGGACGTGTTTAGTGAATTGACAAGGACAAACATATAACACGTAACTTATCCTAAGGACGGACCCCTCTGACTGCCAAGTGACTCAGAGGCACATTTATTTACAAGACGAGACAGCCCTGGCTTCTAGGATCGAGTTCTCTAGCAGGCCCGGCAAACATTTATTTGACAACACAAACAACCTTTACCTCTGATTCGAGTATGACAGCAAGTAAAGGCACAATGAACATGTAATCTTATCCTAACTTATCCTAAGACCTTATCCTATGACGACACAAACATACAGGTGGGTCATTTTCTACGATCAGCAGCAGAGCAAAACCATCCATTGAATCGACCATTGGATGGTGCACAAAAGACACCCGCCATTGGCGGATTTAATTTATGGTTTTGCTTGCGCTGCTGACTTTCGATCGACCCAAAGGTCTTAGGGAGCGATTTCGTATATAACCCAACTGTTACTTGCGAGTTGGAAATTCGCTCTAGCAGTGGGCGGGACTTGTTTAAAATATTTTAATTGTATGTTTTCTTAAGCGCGGTCATATAACAAGCACAGAAGAGCAAAACAGTCGGATATATTCAGTAAAACGAGGATATTGTTTGTAAAAAAATATGTATTCTACGGTAAATAAATGATTACATGTTATGAACTCGATAAAATATTTTATCAAGGTGGCTTTCTCAGGGGAGCAAATCCTCTGACGACGACAACTCTGCAAAGCGTTACACACTCGTGGAGGAGTTATCGTCGTTTGTGTCAGCGATAAGAGTTATATAGCAGAATGAAATCTTCTGTTTGAGCTTCTTTGAAAATGCTGTTTTGTAGATCCCATCTGCGACACGCTGTACAACAGGTGAACAAATACCGAAATACCTACCGGCGGCGTTTATTGACTGGAATACAATTTCTTCACCTGCGTTTATAGATTTAATAGCTCTTCTTGCAACTGTTTTACAACGCCCTGTGTTACCCAGTAGGCAGTTCTTGCTCTGAGTGACCACGCGAAGATTGTTTATAGAGTTATCAAGTATGTTACCGTTAATGTGATCAATGACAAAACCCTTAGGGATCACTCCAAAGAAACATTCGTAAATAAAACGATGACATAAATACCTCTTTGAGCACGTGGCAGTAAATCTTAAATAACCAGAATTATCAACTGTACCAACTTGTTTCCTCAGCCTGTAGTTTCTCACTATGCCATCTCGGTTTGCCTCATAATTTGGAATAGTTGGATGTGGAACAAATTCTTGTTCGGGGACGAATTCTTGATTCATTATACTATAAGCAAATCATTTGTCTAATTCATAATTTGTCTGAAAACTTATTTATGTAATCACGCTCCGAGAACGTGTTCGAGTCTGGATTTTTTTTATCATAATACCGTTTTAGTTCTCGATAGCGTTTCCCCCCACACGCTGAACATAATTGCGTTTTTCCTCGTACTCCAATGCCGCATCTGATACACGGTATCGGTCCTAGACTCCCACCGCGGACCTGTTGAGCATGTTGTCCACAGTATTCGCCTCTGCAACGTCTGTTACACGGCTCTGATGAATTTAGTTTGATCCACTTGCATGAGAAATGCTTTGCATGAGCGATGCTAGCATCGCCGGAGAAACTCTTTGAGTTTCCGTTCATTATATATAATATTTTTGTCTATTTAAATACTTGTCTTAATTATAATAATGAGTTTTGAAAGACTATCCAGAATAAAACCCGCAGGCGGTCGATTCGATCTTGACCGGTTAACCACTGATCGTCGACGAAGAGAGTTAAAGGAACTGCTTGGTGTTATCAAGAATGCCAAGGAAGAGTTTCGTCGTGATGGTGCCGCACATGTGTGGTCGACATATAAAATTATCCCCGACGCGAGCGTTATCATTGATGCTACCATGAACGATACAATCGCGCGTAACATAATTGGGTATCTCGACGATAGAAGATATTTCATGCGGATAAAATTTATTGTCAAAGTGGTCAACGAAAACGACGATGACACGTGGATTATCCGTGATAAAAATGATCCTATCCTTGACATTAAAAGGAAAACTATTTTGTTGAGCAATAATTCTAGACCAGGAATGTTGACGGGGGTTGATATACCGTATTACGCCAGATCGTATCCAGTAACTGCAGTCGTTTACGGAATATATCCGATAAAGAAACCAAGTGTAGATAAACTCACGCCAATGAAAACACCAGTGGTGTTAAATTGTGTAGCTGAGCGAGTAATAGAACATTTTAAAAACGCAGCACGTGGAAATGGTCTAACTGAGATCAGAAAAAATAAAATAACAACATGGGCTAATCGAGTCAAAGATACAGGGGCCACAATTAAGGATGTTGCCGCGCTAGAAAAATTATTAAGATTTCCTATAACGGTATTATCGCTAACAGGCGAGGAATTGTATAAATCGAAATACAACCGTAGTGGAGCTTCAATAACAATTATTGATCATAACAGCCACGCCTGGACGGAATCAGTTAAAATATTTCCACGCGATCGTGTTATAAGGTATTATTCCGCGGGTATGTTTGATTGTATTTATCAAATGAGTAAAACCGATCCGGTATCGGTATGGTTGTTTAGAAGTTCTGAAGTTGGTGATTATGACCAGTTCGTGACCCCGAACGGAGAAATATATAGAACTGCGGAGTTACAAAATGAAATGAAAGCGCTCACAGAAAAATATTCAACTGAGCAAGTTGATCAATTACTAACTAATTGTTTTACTGTTCCAAGTGTTGCCGCACATATAGCACGACAAAAAAATAATTGGAAACCAACCATGAAGAGTTTTCTCGAGAATGTTCAGCAGAGTTGCATCGAATACGGACACGGCGGTTTATGGAATAGTGTATTTGTTAGTGATAATATGGTATCGGTGGATATGATTGCGTGCTATCCAGGAAGTTTTCTTGGCTATGGCGAATGCGCTGAATACTTTAAACGATTTGGACATCCCACAAATTTAATGACAAGAGTAGCTATTAACGGACCTTTACCTGATTTTGACCTGACTGGATTTGCTCGCGTGGAATCGTTCGAATTTGCAACACGGTTACATCCTATTAATTATGCTTGGTTTGGCAGACATTTCCACGAAAGGAAGTGGGTGCCGTTTCCGTTGTTGCGGTTTATGGTTGACAAAACAATACTAACATCTGTTGTTGTCAGTGAGGGGATTATTTGTTACTCAAAACAAACCTCAGTTTGGTTACCAACTCCAACTGATACTGCGTGTTATTCTGACTTAAAATTAAATTATCCTACAGCGTCTGAAGAAGAATTACGCACACTGGCGTATAAACATGATGAGCGCAACTGTAAAGATCTCGGCCGAAGATTGATAGGTAAATTTACTCAAGGTGGAGCATATGATCATAAACGACATCACAGTCGATTAATTATGGATGAAGAAGAATTAAATTTCATTATCGCTGATACTACTGCGAAAGATACATTTTGTAGCCGCGAGGATATAATAATATCATTGCCGGGGATGCCTGGAAAACGATTAGGAACAGTTGTTAGTTATATCGACGGCGATTCAGCTCAGTACACTCATTTGAGATCCTCTATGCTGGCTTATGTTTCTATAAATTTATTGTCGATGGTGAATAGAGTTCCCTTCGCGGTAAGGGTTGCAACAGATTCGTTTTATATTAACGAAGACGATTTAACAGCGTTAGATTTACCAACATCGGATGATCAATGGGGAACATGGCGAGTAAAAAAGGAAGAGTTGCACGCGTACTGTGAATCAGCTGATGTTGAAATTAAAGATGAATATCGTAAATCAACAACCTTGTCGTGGACAACTTTGTCGTTGCCTTCTGTGTACGATCCAATTGCTAGACACAGAACAGTTTATTTGAACGGACCTGGAGGCTGTGGTAAGACAACTCGTGCAATCGAACTATTTCGCGGTTCTGATTTGGTCGTGCTAACACCAACACACAGACTTGCCAGAGAAATGATACAACGCGGAGTAAAGGCCTGCACTTATCACGGCTTTTTCAAATACAGCGGCGGTACATGGACTCCTACGCGAATGGGAACGAAGTATATCCCGGAGAAAATCATCTGGGATGAAATAGACACTGTGCCGCTGGATACATTACAACGGTTCCTGACGTGGTTGTTAACGAAAAATACCGCAGTTGTGATGTGCGGCGATCATGGTCAACCACCACCATTTGTCGGCGAATCCCCCCACGAATGGTTGAGAACGTTTGTTGATTATTACGAGGAAATGCGTGATGACATCAGAGCGCTTGATGACACATTAAAGGAGTTTAAAAAACTAATTAGGCTACAAACCAATAAAGTCCAATGTGAAATAATGCGTGAAATAATTCCAGAGACTTCATTTGATAACTTTTTAACGGCGTGGAAACCAGATGATTTAATTGTTGCAAGTAGAAAATCAGTCAGAGATACACTTCAGCGGCGACTATTTCAGTTACAGCGGCAGAAATTTCCAACGTTGGAAGTGCCGTTATGTTATAGACCAGATGATACACGATTGCAGAATATTGATGTTGATATTCCCGGAAAACCAGAGAAACAAAATTTAGTATTGAATGATATAGTAACAGTTAACGTCGATGCGGTCGAAGATGCATTAGCAATAAATAAATCACCGTGGACACTAGGATATGCTATGACGATTCATTCAGCACAAGGATTAACTATTTCTGATACAACTGTTTGGATCGTTGATGACCGCATCGAATGGTCAAATTTAGTTTATTTAGCCGTGTCCAGAGTAAGAAAGATGGCTCAGTTACGAAGAATTGTATTAGATACGTCAACGAAGTCAGCCGTTGTTGAGTTAACGCAAAAAGATCAAATAAGAAAAAAATTAGACAGTTACCGACAAAGCGACAAGAAAAATAATAGAGAGTTTAACCTGGATATCAACGCTGTGTTGTCGTTACGTGAGCGTCAGAATAATCACTGTGCGAGTTGTAATTGTTTATTGCTGTGGCAGTATCCGAAAAACGACCCAAGACAATTTACAGTGGATAGAATAGACAGCAATCTCGGTCATACGCGTGAAAATGTAATGCTGACCTGTCTTGAGTGTAATCGACGCAGAGGTGTTGCTGCAGTTATTTAAGTGATCGAGGTGGTAATTGTGTATCCGTGGGAATCACCTGAAGTTGCTCGCGTGTGAATCCGCGTTGAGGAGCAGTCGAATCTAATCTGTAGATTGCGTTTCTCCCAGTTGATCTGGTTATGCTGGATATCTTGTGTGTGGTAACACTCCATGTGGGATCGGTTGCTCTTTTTTTTCCTCCTTCGAGTTCGCCGGGTTCGTATAAATACCTAACGGTGACATTACCCAGCAACGGGGACGCTAGCGTCGTTGGCTGCGTTGAAACACGTTCACTGACGCGGGGTATATATTTTTTTGTGATTGCATTTACAGGTTTCATGTTTGTTGTTCTAGTAATTTCATTATTCAGTGCGGCTATCACGTTTGGCAGTCTTGCAACCCATTCACGAGATCTCGTATCGTAAATGAATTCCCTCGCGTACTGGTATCCGAATAATCTCTCAGCGAGTGTTCTATTAAATCGCTCAACAATTGCCTGATCCCGATGAATTTCAGTATGTCCTCGTCGTATGGTAACGTTATGCTGCTTTGTCAGTGATGACACCGCGCCCTGAAATTCCTTGCCAGGATCAACTTGTAATAATCGTGGCCAGTTTAGAGGTCCTCGTTGATAAATTCGTTTAAACGCAGAGGCGACTTCGGACGCTGTTTTAGTCGCTAACGGTTCTGCTTCTTTGTATCTACTGGCAACATCAACTACTGTTAGCGCGTATTTGTATATTTTTCTACGGACAGTATCATGAGGCAGGAATAGTATGTCAGCCTGATGAACTTCATTGGGCACACTAACATCAAAATGTGCAAAGTTGATTTGTCGAGGTGGTGGTAAGTAGATTTGCCATATTGCTTGTTTTGATAGCCAATTTTTGGCAACCTCGCGTGTTACTGATGCCGCGTTGGCGAGTTTATTAATTGCTGCATTACCTCTCCAGTATCCGGCCGGGGAATAATAAATCGCTTCCATTGTTATTAATTATCCAGCGCCTAATGCTAATTTAGATTTCATCGCTGATCTTATTAACCAATTAGCGAGTGACTCCTTAAATGATTTATTTTTTATGGCGCTTAGTGCATGAATTAATTTCACATCCGCGATATGCCTGTCTTGCAGATCTTTACTTCGATAAGCAACATCATGCATGTGACACGCTGCGTCGATAGCGTTTATCGGATACTCTCCCGGTTTTGGTTTAGATTGTTCATCAAGTCTGATATCTAGTCGTGTCCCTGGACCGCAGTAATTGTATCCTGGGAGATGTTTTTCTCCGGGATATTTAGCCCAAGGGGTACCTGGAAGTCGTCCGAGGGTTGCTGCGATGTCACCTCCGCTGACTTTGTCAGGCTTTTTTTTTGAAATCTAAATTTTTTTGTGCCACATCGCGCACACTTACCAGAAAGTGCTTGTCTGTTATTTTTTGTTGTAATGGTTGTTAGATCATTCGTAGGGGTTTGTGCCTTACACTTCACACAATATAGATCCATAATTATTATTCCTTATATACAAATGGAGATCACTGATTTTTCTGCGACGCGAAGGAAAGAACCAGTCAAGCATAATTCCGCGCTACCAAATTCTATCAGAATGATCATCATAGGACCGTCAGGATCAGGTAAAACACAGCTGTTGCTGAACATGATAATGAAGTGGATGAAATGGGACAAACTATACTTGATAGCTCCGTCTGTGGATGATCAACGTTGTTATGATGTTATAAAAGATTTTAATGAGAGTGCAAAAGCGCTGAGTGAAGACGGCGAGGATGTTGTTGAATTTATAACTGATATTGAAGAAGCTCCGTCCGTGGAAGACCTTAACGGGGAAATAAATAACCTAGTAGTGTATGATGATGTGATGCTGGACAAGCAAAAAAATCCTGCAAGAATATTTTCACGAGGTCGTCATAAAAACACTGATGTGATTTATGTTACTCAGCGTTATACACAAATTCCAAAAGTAATCAGGGATAACTGTAATCTTCTTGCGGTGTTTAATGGAGTTGATGTTCACACGCTGAGAAATATTCATCAAACCTGGTGTAGCGGCGATATGGATATTAATAAGTTTAAGAATTTCTTTAGTCGCGCTCAAAGAAACCAGCACGGATTTGTGACAATAAATTTACACGACCCGCGTACACGATACCGCGTCGGCCTTGATACACTATTTGCGACATAAAAATGTTTTCTTGGAAACTCATTTCGTAGAGCAGCAGAGGGGGCGCAAACTACACCTGATTTTTCGATAATACCTCACCGTGGAAATTATGTCGGATACGAGTCGGATTTATTGAAGTAACTCGCGTTATATCAGCGGAAATACAAAGCATTTTCAGGGACATTTTTTTTGTCTCGTTTTCTGAATAAAAGTGTTATTTCGTCGAAATAAGCCCTCTATCGGGAATAGTTTCAGTGGAAGGGGTATTTCGGAAAAGTATTTTGTAGGATTCGCCCTCCCTGCTGCTCCACAGCAACAAGTTAAGGTGGTAAGAGGTGTCCGATTCGCAACAGGTGCAGCAAACACACTAGACAGTTACGTGCGTCTTTAGAACTCTGAACATTCTACATCATTTTGGTAGTTGTGTATAAACTTTTGAAAATGTCGAAATATAAATCACAAGTAGTAGTCGTCAATACGTCGTGCAATCGCAACCTGTTGTCCCTATTTCTGAGATGGATCGGTCCTGATAAAACGTAATGATGTATGTAAAGGCAGTATTAAAAGCGTTGAAAACTACGCATATACAACGTTGTACAGAGATGTTGCCGAACAACCATTTCGAATAGAGCTTTGAGGCGAGTTGAAGAAATAAGTTCTTACTAATTAAAAGAAGAAAAAAAAAAACAATGGCTAAGGAAAGAAAATCCATTGTTCATCAGGGCTAGATGATTAAAAAGTATGTAAAACATCTTAACTATATAGTAATATTTTTTTTCTCCAGCTGTAAAGCTAAGTTTGCTTATGATTTGACCATTAGCCCGATCCGTACCGTTTGTCTCCCTTGAATAATGTTTGTTTTCCACAGCTCCTCAAAATCATCGTGGTTTTTAGTGGATCAAATATAACGGTGAGTACTGTGGCCTACATACCGCCTAAAAATTCAATGTTAATTTGAATAAAAATAGAGAAACACAAAAACTGTACCTTATTAAAAAACACCATTTTTGGAGGGAGGTAAATATCATTTTTGAATAGAATCATTTGAAGTGTTACGAATAATGCCAATCCGCCATGAAATAAAGCAATCATTGCTAGGGATATAAAAAAATAACGACCTATCCTCATAAACGTTTCGACAAGATGTGATTACATCTGATGCATGTATTCTAGCATTAAGTATTTAATTCTGTACAGACGATGCTTTTCTATCTGAAACATATAACATTACTAAAATTGGGAAAGTATAGAAAAAGAATTCATCTTCAACAGCTTGTACCATGTGTCCCAACAACATTTAAGACCATCCTGGGGTAAAAACTTCTCAGAATTGAACACTTGGTGTCAGTGTGTAATAAATTATGTCTACTTATTAAGAAAGCTTGAAAGAACTGCAAACAACTCCTGAAAAAAATTATTAGAACCTTGACGAACAGATCAAAAAGTTCATGGCATCCTTACATCAAGGCTTTTCAAATTAGTAAAATAGGCTAATATGATCGTTTTACTACAGAACGAGAAACGTTTTAGCAAAGTATTAAAACAGATTCTTAAAAAGGGAATCATAATATATGTTTGTACATAACTATATATGCAAGGTTGGATGGATGAATATGAAATTTAATATAATCCACAAAGATTATTCTTCATAAAGCCATTGGTTAATTAGCATGTCCACACTCAGTCCTACACTGCCTATATTATTGGAAGTTTCTGCGTAAAACAGAAAAATGGCAGACATAATTATCTGAAATCTCTGAGGAATGTCTTAAACTGTCTGCCATTTCTTTTGTGCTCTTTAGCGATAATTCGTTTTTTTTAGTTTGAACATTTTCCCGATAAATGTGGAATAATATAATTGTCAGTTATTGTCTATCTGTCTCTTGTATTGACTGTGTACTGGCAAACGAGAAGAAAGCGCAATTTAGCACTGAAACTGAGATAAACTATCTAAATGCTCGGATGCGGGCAATTAATTTTATCAGGAATAAAAGAATGTGACATTTCAATACCTTCAAGATACAAGTAAGTTGGTATTTTGGTGGTACTCCACTGCACACAACCAAAACTAGCTGCAACGAAACAGAGATTTTGAAACAAGGAGAGAATGTGTATATCTAGTTTTAAAAGAGGTTAATTTGATGAAAAGTCGAATTCGATCAGAAAATCCATTTCGAAGGTGCACACCTGAGAGTATTTTCAAAAGAATAAACAATTGAACAAATCGTTTTTTTCCTTCCTTAATCATAAAAGACAAGGGGATACAAAAGCTGCAGGGTTCAGATGAAAGAGGGTCGAAATTTCTTCATTATTTTTTGTTTCTTTAAAACCCAGATGTAGTTCCTTCAGTGGTGGTGGTGAGGTGATCGTTCGTACCAAGCAAAATGTACATGTTAGAATTTGTTTTAAAATATTTTTCCAAAATTCAGTACTCCTCCAGTATCCACCCCATCCCCCAGTAAGGAGAACGTTTCAGTACCACGGCCATTTCATCGTACCGTCATTTTCTCAACCTGATGGAATTTTGTTTCGCTTTCAATTAAAATGCAGAACGGAGTAGAATCATAAACATCGTTGGTATTTCCTCAAACTCTTTGTGCGGAATGTATGATTTGTATTAAAAATAGCAAATATGTAGCAGAAAATATTTGGTAACATTTTGGCATGCCATCGATTTTGTTACATATTTTTGAATTAGTCAGATATTGCATGTTTATAGGTAATACTAAGGTAAAGTAACGCACCTTTAGATAGTCTAATAATTTTCTGTCGAAATATTTAATTTTCTCGTGCGACTATAATTAAATAATATTCATCATCAACTTCGTCTGGTTGCCTGTTTGAAAAACATGGAATTTTTCTTATCGTGATAACGGAGAATTAGCAATGAGACATTATACCCTACAGTCTAACTAAACCTGCCCTTTTTCATTTGTTTGTTTTTACTGGTGTATTTTGTTTTGTTTTTTAAATTTAAATCAAGATGAAATGTTGAATGCAAATAATAATTCTGAAAGTCTAATATCAGATCAAATATATACCATGTCACAGTTTTACCCTCAATTGCATGGCACTCTTTTCATTGTTACTTTATTGGGATACAGAGGAAACAATTACCTTTGTGTCCATCTAACCTATCTAAAAATAACTTAATTATCCTTGGTTTTAGTTTCCTTAGCACAAGTCTTCGAATTGCTTTCTCAGAAGTATGGAATCAAGAACAAAAATTTTGAAAATGGCGATGAAAAGTCCGACACATGTAATGTAAGTACAATCATCAAGCATAAGAAAACCTACCGGGATTTGCATTGACTCTTTTAAATGATAAAAACTATTACTTGCAAATTATTTTGTGTTTCATTGGTCATGTAAAATGAATAAAGCAAAAATGACAACACTGTATTTAAGGACAATAAAAATTTGTGTGCGATTCACTTCACACTTTCATACACATAATACTACTGATTTGTTTCTGAACAGTGTTATACTTTATTTTATTATTATTATTATTATTATATATATATATATATATATATATATATATATATATATATATATATATATATATATAGAGAGAGAGAGAGAGAGAGAGAGAGAGAGAGAGAGAAACTTTCAGTCTAGTCCAGTTCAGAACGAAAATATAGTCTTTACAACAATTGATCATTAGAACACACACCCACACCTCTAGAATGGATGTGAAAGAACCGGAATGTCTCATAGATGAAGTTTCCTCGATAGACGTGTTAGCTGGTTAATATTATGATCTGGAAATGCTTAAAATGCGGTAGCCCCGATCACTGGCTCAATCCCGCAGTCCCTTTCGCACACACCCCTCAATGATATTCCTTGATCCGCTCCTAATAAAATAAAAATAAATTCTGGTCACAGTTCCAAGGCACACCCATATAATTCATCATTTTTTTTCTCACCTCGATTCCTATCGGTACTCGGCAAAAATGAGCGTAGTAATAATTTATTATACGCGCGAATAGCAAAGATTAGAAACGTTTGTTTGGATATATTATAGTACTTATTACGACTGGAAACTTGTCCCCTTGTTTTTCTTTGCAGGAAAACGTTCCCGTTGCAGTAGTCGATCCATGGGCACTTCCGAAATTGAACGGCAATTTCACACCATGGTCCGGTACGAGATAAATTTGTCTTAATTCGTTTTGTTCTTTCTTGTCGATGGGGCAATACAACTGCAACAGTCACGTCAGTGCTTCTATCTGTCTGTTTATTGGAACCTTAACTTCTGCCTCTATGTTTGAATTTTCTGTTAGTCCCAAGTAGCGCATTCTGCTTGGGGATGGTTAGTATCCCTCACATCAGAATATTGCTGTTAAAGAATGATGGGATGCATGATTGTCAAAGAGTTATTAATGCAGCCGATCCGACATGGTATATTATTAATTCATTGTACGCAAATTAATAGCAAGAGTTGATATCTCCTATGCACCAAGTTGGACGATATAGTGACACGGAAAGTGAATTTTGGGATACAGTAGTGAAGAAATTTACATATAACGAGTAATATTCTTTCATTTAACTAAATTGTAACCACCAGAAAGACGTGCTTTTCTGTTTTACTTATTTTAAAACTCATCATGAGAAAAAAGCACACAGATAGTTGACAAATATTAGGACGCATTTTAAACTTCGCACCTGCTCCTGCAATGAAAGTGATTAAAATGGCGCATTATGTGTTTTATACAGCTTACACAAATTTATGTTCTCTTTTCTACCTCAGTACTGCAACGTGGGAGCCATACACATACATATATGTACTTACTTCATTGAATAATGTGTTTTCTGTTTTCCATCGGAAAGAGTTAAGTGGCTATCAGAAGATGAAAAGGTTGTTTCTGCTTTACAACCTAAAGATTCTACTCCTCTTAGCGGACCTATACCTCTTTATCTGTTCTCTGGGATTCATGGGAGATGCATTCAAGTTGATGGGAGGTAATCGTTCCATCTATTTATCTATATATCTATCTATCTATCTATCTATCTCTATATCTATCTATCTATATAGTTTACTCTTCTCTTTAGTAGTCATCTTACTCCTCTAATTTCCCGCATAGTTATTTTCCTTTCTAAGTCATAGTCATCATTGTGATTTCTTCTCTTCATCATCTTTCCATGTCACGTCTTTATCTTCCTCGTTTTTCTAACAAATATACTGATTAAAAGTTTTCCCTTTCTGGCAACATTTGCACATTTCTATCTAATTTTTTTAAATCTTCTCCAGGTAAAACTGCCGGTAAAGCCTTTCAGAACAGTAACATTCTGTCCAATCCAGGGGCCGGTTTGATGATCGGTGTCTTAGCAACAGTGCATCTCCAGAGTTCCTCCACAACAACTACCATTATCGTCAGCATGGTTGCTCAAGAAGGTGGGCATATGCATATAATTCAAATGCAAATTCTGCACTTTTTGAATGGTTACGTTAATGGAAAAATCATATGTACTATGGTTATACTCCTGATTTAGACCTTGCTGAAATAGTGTCGAGTTTTTTATATGAATGATTTCCAGTGAAGCATACATAATTCAAGTTTGTAACGATGCTATAAAAAGTACACCCATGTAAAGGGATTAATGATGTGACTCATATAGCTTAACACTGAGAGGGTATGTGTTTAATAAGTCATACACAACATATAGTTCAAAGATATAAATCTCAAATATTGAAATTTATATAGGTATATGTAATCAACCATCCATCCTTCAGTTCATGTACAAACCGATTTAAGAAGAGACAAATATTTTTGTGAAAGTATTCAGCCTCTGGCAAAAATTATTATATAAGTGAATGGACTACAGAAGGAATAGATTGTGTTGTTCTTGTAGATGCTGTTATTATTCTCGTTATTATTATTATTATTATTATTAAGTCCTTACGGTGAAGCTTGCTATACCAATAATGATGGGAGCTAACATCGGGACTTCGATTACAAACACGATTGTATCTCTGGGACAAATTGCGAACAAAGACGAATTCCGGCGAACGTTTGCTGGCGCCACAGTCCACGACATGTTTAACTGGCTTACCGTGCTGGTCCTTCTACCTTTGGAGATAATTTCTGGTAAGGAGCCATTACAGCATTTTATAAGTGAGTAATGAGTATGGAAACGTCTTATGTTTTGGTCATCATCATAAACATGTTTGCCCATGTTAATTATTTTTGTAAGGCAGTGACCTAACATGATTCTAACGAATAAGAGACATCTTAAAATCTAGGTTAAAAATATTCCTCATTAAATGTTCATCACATAGGTAAAGGAAAATTTAAAGTAACCGTGGAGAAAATAAAAGTCAGTTTGTATTTCTGACCTATGGGGATTTCTAAGTAGAGCACACTAAGAAAGTTAAAGTGTAAAACGTATTTAAACATTATTTGTACAGATCAAGGGAAACGCAAACAAAAAAAAGAGACCTGACGCTTCCAGTTCAGTTGTTAATCAGTTTGCGAAAACCCGGGTTAATGTGTATTATGAGCTCGAGCGATAGTTTATTTTATTTATTACATATGTAAAATTTAAGCACACTTGGGTCATAGTTTAAGAGAAATCAACCTTTAATGTCTCAACTGTTCCGAGACAGGAGGTTTTTCATTTACATAATGAGGGCACTGTATATGTGACGTTGAAATGCATTTCTGGGTAATGCCCTGGTGTTAGAGCTACAAAATTTCAATGGCTCTCTTTATCTGAGCCTGTTTCTGCGGATTTCTTAAGAACGAATTTAATCCTACATCACTGCTACTTGAGTGCTTAGATTATGTATTGTTAATATTGTAATTATATATTGTTTTCAGAAACTGATGTTACTAACAATTCTCTGTAATTTGATTTATTCTCGTCATTATTAAAAACAGCCTCAGTTGCAAAACCAAAACCTGACCCTCACGATTAAAACAAGTTACCTTCCTGCTTCTAGCTTTCCATTTGTCAAAAATCTTAGTTACAGTTCTTCTGCCTCACGTCATCTAATATGAATTTAAAAAGTCTTCAGTCATTTTCAGTACGCATTCCGACCCTTTCTGAAAGTAGCCACTGGCTTTACCTCTGCTTTGGACGCTTTTAGTTGTGGTACAGTTGTATATTTCTTGGTATTCGTATGTTTGAACGTATGTTTGTTCGATGTAAAGGCTGGGTGTATTTGAGATGCACTTGTGATATCAGTGTTGTAAGTAAAATTACTGTTTTGCCATGTAATGGTCTTCCTTGCACACAAAAACCGTAAACAAACACACACTCACATATAGATACACACACATAGATGCACACACACATGTATACACACACATATACACATACACATAGATACACACACAAAGACACACACACAAAGATACACACATAGATACACACATATATATAAACACACACAGATGCACACATAGATACACACACGTATATAAACACACACACATAGATACACAGACACACACCACAATACCTTGGTCAAACAAATTTAATAGAACTTTTACGCTCAGTTTTATGGCATCTCAGGTTACTTGGAATGGCTTAGTGGTGTGCTAGTGGAAAGTCTACGGCTACAAGCAGACAAGGAAGCAGACAAGGATTTCTGCAGGTCATCACCGGTCCATTTACAAAACTCATCATCCAGGTAGGTGTATTCCGCATTTTTAAATATCAGGCCCCAAAATTTCAAAAAACCTTCTCAGGCTTAAACTAAGGTCGAAATAATGGCGTTACATTTGCTAGGGTCAAATCACTTACCAATCAGACGTCAGAATGATCAGATGAGAATGAACCTGAGTGTGAGAACTGTTTATATGATCTTCAGCCAACTGTAATGTTTACGTGGTCTTAATCACGCAAGCGTGATGCGGTCTGAAGTGCTAGTGATACTGTCAGAATAAATTTTTATGATATTTTGCATTATACGGATTTACATGAAACAAGGAATTCAATTTATACCAAAAGTTTTTATCCCCTTTATCTGAACTGAAGTTCCAGACAGTGAGAAGAATTGAGATGATAATACATTTAGCAAAATCAAAACGGGGAGAACTACTGAGGAGATTGAGTCGATAATACTGCATTTATCGTCTTTTCCCTGATAAACCTCGAAACCAACTGAGAATAGAGTAGAATATAATATAAACAGAGTTTACTAACAACTACTGCAATAATGCCATAGAAATAGAAGTTCTTATCATAATTTCGTTATTTTGTGTTCAATCAGGAAGAATATAAAAATAAAATTCCATATCTGTGAAAATTAGCAAACATTATAATGTGATATTAAACTTTGAATAGGTAATCATTTTTTTAATTAAATCGTTTCCCATTTTAGATAGACAAAAATGTAATTGAAAACATCGCCAAGGGGATGAACGAGTACTTGGACAAGAGTATACTAAAGACGTGCTGTGACAAGACAGAAAAGTGCTTCAATGGAACAGTATCAGAGGTAGTTAATGGAACTCTGATGAATTCAACAAAAGTACTTCAGGCCTTATGTAAAGATCCATGTACGTTTCATAAGCAATAATCAAATTGCTTATTTTATAATTATTTCATTTTATTCATGATAGGTCGTGCGTTACTGGAATTTCCAAGTGAAATATTTTGTAAAGTTCACTGGAGTTGAACATGATAACATTATCGCCAAGAAAATTTAAGCCATGTTTAGACGCTTGCATAGTATAGTAATCGGACCGCCTCACATGCAGACGAACTTAAGTATTTTCATCCACTCGATGAAATATATCCGTTATTCGGTCATTTCAGCAAATGACATTTCTTTACTCCTTATCTTCCCATTTACGTTTCTGATCTGATTCTTCCAAATGAGGCCATCCATTGAACAGCTCATTCAACTCTGTAGTTTGTGGAGAATGGTATCTAAATAATTAATAGCACAAACCAGGAACATGTCAATGTGTTTTGTGAATAGCAAATGATGATGATGATGATGATGATGATGATGATGATGACATTTAGGTTCCGCTCTTCGGTTTCGTCGTTTGAAAAGTTTTTTTTGGCGGGGGTAGGGGCTTTTACCAAAAAACATAGACTTTCCCAGGTTTGTCTCACTGGTTATCCTCGTAATGAAAAAGGATTTATGCTTAAAATACATATTGTTAATATAACTTTTAATTCCCTTTCCTTTGGTGTATGGTTTAAAAGTGTTATCTGAGCTCTAGAGTATTCAGCTTCGCCTTATTTTAGATATGAACCTTCCAAAAAGACTGCTACCTTCGCTTGATTCTTTTTATTTCCTGGAATTCAGGAGTTACATGGAGGAAACAAAACCCAGATGATAACTTTGTTCTAGCTTTTGATATTTTACAAGTCATTTATTGCACTCTCATGATATCGTAATGTCTACTCTAGCAACATTAATTTTCCGTATTTTTATTTACTGCATAATCTGGCGTACTTTAAACTGTTTCGAGTTCATTTCTCGAGTCTAGGGAAGCAGTCATTTCTATTAACTGTCTACTTTAGGAAGCGCGTTATAAACCTAATAGCATATATAAAGAAATTTCAACCACGAGGCATGACAGTAGCAGTTTTTTACACAGTAGCAGTAGTAATTTGTTACGCAGTAGCATGACAGTAGCAATTTGTTACGCAAACATTCTCTCCAAAATGCATACAATTTCACCTTATACCTGCCCTGCTTTCAAGAATACATAATAACTTTACAGAGGAGCTATAATGACCGAACTAGTTTTATTATGTTTGATTTATTCTTGGTTGTATAGCTGAAGTATTTCAGTCGCACGCTTCGATGCGGCCTTTCTGAATAATTATCGTATTTATTCACATAACAGTATTCATTAGTACAGAAGTTGCAAACTAGCCCTTCATCCCCACATCTACTTCTCTATCGTGAAAAGTGCGCTACTATTATTTGAAACTAAACATTGCATTATCTCAGCCTAGCAGTCATTGTTATGCTAAACTAAAGGTACAAGAACATCGAACTTGCTATCATCCCTGAGATCAGGTTTACAGGGATCAAAGGGCAAAGGGTATAAGTTTGCCAATGCTTCAAACACTAACATATAGAAACATGCGAATCTACATTGTCATCATGTTCTCTTTAATATGATTGCAAATGAATGAAAAAATAAATTTCCTTTATTGTTTCCATTATATAATCCAACGTATAAAATATAAATTGAGTTTTCTAATATGTTCTGGGACTTTTAATTACCCCATAATTACTGATATTTCACACACTAATGTGTCAATTGCGCATGGCATCAGCAAGAGCAAGATATGAATAATTAGCTTTCTTCATTAGCATCTATATTTACTTACTATTTTACTGAGAAAATCATGTATGGCTATATGAAACAAAGGAAAGCAATTGTACAAATGTTCATATTTGTCTTAGGGTTTTGCTCCAGAGTTTTGTAATTTGCAATCGATTTGATTTTCAAAGACACAACTTTTTTCAGGTTTTTCTCACTATCTATACTGTTTAAAAAGACATAATATATTTGACTGAGTGTAGTAAAGCTTGGATTATTGAGTATGTAACTTGGCCTTCAGTTGTTTTCTCCATTCAAAGACTACTAGCTCCGCTTCATCTTTTTAACTTCATGTACTTTTAGAGATAACTTGAAAAACAACTTGGATATTTTTAAATAGCTTTTTCATATACTTTATATTTCATTTATTGCACTCTTAGAATTTGGTATTGTCTACTCTGGCAAAATTCATTTCCTCTATTTTAATGACCATACATTAGTGTACATTGCACTATTTTATGTTAATGTTTCCAGTTCACGGGAGCAGCCACTTCAATCCGCTCTCTGCCTAAGACAGTGCGTTGTCTCCCTAATACTACAAATAAAGAAAGTTTTAGTCACAATACATGAAAAGTAACATCAAGGTATGCCAATATTCTCTTCAAAGAACTTCTTCCAAATGCAGTTATATTATTGTTGTTACGTATGTTATCTTGTATTATTATTTATATAAACAGGTAAATACTTACTCAGAAACGCAGCAAACGTCTGGAGCGACTCAGCCATTGGTGCGGTTTTGCTTGGGCTTGCCTTGGTTATCATGTGTTCGCGCCTGATCGCGATAGTTAAACTTCTTCACTCTCTGCTCAAGGGCCAGATGGCAGTCACCATCAGGAAATTTGTCAATGCCAGCTTCCCGGGTAAAATCTGTGGCTACTTTACGAGATATCTGGCCATACTCATTGGGGCTGGATTCACCGTTCTTATTCAGTCAAGCTCCGTATTTACATCGTCCTTGACCCCGCTGGTAGGAATGGGCGTCATCTCTTTGGATAGGATGTACCCTTTGACCCTTGGCTCCAACATTGGCACGACAGCTACAGGAATATTGGCAGCTTTGGTTCAAGATATAGACAAAGTCCCACATGCATTACAGATCGCATTCTGCCATCTCTTCTTCAACATATCAGGTATTGTGATCTACTAACCTATCCCATTCTTCTGACCACCAGTAGGTGCGGCAAAATTTCTTGGTACAGAAACTTCCAAGTACAGATGGTTTCCTATTGCCTACTTACCCTTGATGTTCTTCGTAATCCCTGATGTGGCTTTTGCCTTGTCAAAGGTGTCATGGATAGCCCTGGCCGTAGTTCTTATTCCGATTGCCGTGGTAATCGTGGTCGTGGCTATCATGAAATGCATACAGGCCAAGACACCAGGAATTCTCCCGCGAAAATTGCAAAACTGGAAATGGTTGCCAGAGCCTTTGCGTTCACTTGAACCGTATGACAGGATTATGATGAAGGCTACAGGAAACTACTTTTGTTGCCGAAAGTGTGGTTGCTGTAAAAGTATCTATGTGGAGGAAGCGCATGCGAAAAAAGAGAAGTTCAAACAAAATGTTGACTGTAAAGATACAATTGTCACCGAGTTCTAAATCGCATTATTAGTGTTTCATATTGGTAAGTTCATGACATTTAAACTTGTCTCGCTATCAATTTTTTCTGAATGCTAATTTGCAATGTGCACACAAAGGCCTAGCAGTGTCGAGATTAAATCGGACTTAACAGAGAAGATGACAGAAAAAGCGTGAATTACACAAAGGTGTGATTTCATAGATAAAATGATTGTTGGGTTCATATAGTTTTGCATTTGTTGGACGATTGCATTTGTTTGACGATATGTTTCTGGCATGTGTATGACTTTACCAGAGGGGTATTAACCTGTGTTACCGCATTAACAAATGCATCATGCATTACGAGCAAGAAACATAATAGTAGTCTTGGGAATTGCATATAACTTTATGATCGGCCATTTCGTCATCAATTTCTGCTACAACGTGTTTCTTAAAGTTGAACAGTGGAAAATTATATATATATATATATATATATATATATATATATATATATATATATATATATATATATATATATGTGTGTGTGTGTGTGTGTGTGTGTGTGTGTGTGTTGAAATGATAGCTGTATTGTATGAATGAAAATTACAATTACTGTTTATGTTCGACTAATTCTTAAGAGTCAACAGTTTAATCAATAGCATGACTTTATTCTAGACGGGAAAATGGCCCACTACTGCTAGTCTATTTTTTTCTAGACGGGGAAATGGCCCACTACTGCTAGTCTATTTTTTCTAGACGGGCAATTGGCCCACTACTTCTGGTCTATTTTTTCTAGACGGGGAAATGGCCCACTGCTTCTAAAGTAGGGTCTCTCATCAACACTACCACTAGGATCGCTATTGTTGTTACTGTCTCTCACTAGCAGAGGGTAGTTCTAATACAGCGCGCGAGTTAAAGTATGTGTAAAAAGGGGTAAATGTGGAATGTTTGGTTATTCAATGGATTGTCGGATGCTGCATTGTTCGTATAACGTTTGTTTGATAAGGCAAACAAAAATGCATTTATAAACTTTAGAAAAGTACTAAGTATCTCCGTATTGAATAAAGAATGAAACGCCGACGTGTATATGATTATGTATTTCTCTAAGACATGGTATCAATACCATTAAAAGACGAACAAGTAGGAACTTTTGCAATTATACTGACAGTTTATATTTCGATTACTGCTGACTTGTTTGATAGTAGCTTGAAATAATATGGAGCAAATATATTTCACCGACCGGAACATTTCTAGAATTTTAGGGGTTTTAATCTAAGTCAGCACACGTATATTCTTGGTCAAAGATCATTATTCCTCGCTATATTGTGTGTATATGGGGGGGGGGGTCATTAAAAAAAATCACAACAACATAAACAACTCATTTGATTGTTGACCAAGTTATTCGTTCTTGAATAAACTGCTGTTGCAGTAACTTATGGTAATAAATAGTTTGATGTCGAAAATGTCGTCTATCTCTGTCGGTTCAACACATGAAACAAACGGTAAGTAATAACTGTTCAGTGTATAAAACATGTTGTGGCCATCTTGCGGTTATGGGCATTCACTTTAGATAACTGTTTTATTGTTTTACCAGATTCTATTAAACCAGAATTTCATGACAATCTTTGAGTAGTTTGACATAAACTTATTCCGTAAATTAAGATGTGATAGTGTTTCTAAATTTGACAAATTCATTGTTTTCAGTTTTATATTCAATGTAACTTTGTCTTATTTATATTATATAATTGTGCAAAATATATTCTTTTGTCTTAGTTTAATAAAACGATTTTGGAGTAAAAACGTCGTCTTCCTTGTGCGGTACGTTTTATTTATAACTTTCAGTCTCTTTGATAAAGCTACCATTAACTTCGCATATGCGAATTTAGAAGTATTTTGAATAAAATATACATCACTATGTAACATAAATAAAGTCATCATTCTTTTCTAGTTGCTCAACAAGTGATACCTTCCCCGCCCCCCCCCCTCCCCGATCATATGTCTGAATCAACGCTGGTTTATATATGTCTCACTCAGTTTTCCATTCATCTGCACGAATTTCCTCATAATCTAAGTTAATTATACTATAATCCTGTCTGTCTGTCTTTATTCATACACACACACACTCACACACACACAGATATATATATATATATATATATATATATATATATATATATATATATATATATATATATATATATATATGTGCTTAAACAAGCTTGTACATCCAGCTATATTGTACCATTAGATGCGATTTGATCTAGACTCTTTAATTTTAAGATTTAAAATAAATAAAAATATCCATATTCGTAAAGCTGTATTTAGGTTAAAATCGAAGCTTATCATGTGATCAAAATTGACATACAGAAATGAAATCATTACGTTTTTTAACAGCAATTAATTTTGAGATTTTTTCCGAATGAGTGTTATAGATATTAAGAGCCATTTTCTGTTTGTACTCAAGGCGTCATAACAGGGGCAAAGATCGCAGCTCCAATAATTTCGTCAAAATTATGTTAATAAGACAAAAATTCTCTGCATTAGGAAGCATCCTCCACTAACTTACTAAAAGCTGTAACCTCCCTTCTGACCTATTGACCGACCGACCGACCGACTTACTTACCTACGTGGGCCACGGGTGGTCGAATGTCAACTGTGTTTGCTTTAAAAGATCCTTCACATCTCACCCCTGTCAGCGTGGGTTTGAATCTATGCTCCACAAGCGTGGATATGTTTGTGAACTCGGCAACTGCTTACCGTGGGAAGGTAGTTCTTACCGGGGTCTTCTTGCTTTTTGTTTTCTCCACCAAATATATTCGACTATGTTAATCGCTTATCATGCGCTGGAAAAATAGTGTTAAACCCCACAAAACAAACCGTACTTACTTGCTGACTGACTTGTCGATTGGCTCTCTTGTTTGCTTGCTCACCGACTGGCTGACAGACTACCCGAAAAAACAAACAGATGAGGATGGGGTGAAACAAATATTTGAACTCTGCAGAGAGTACATAGATCAAATTCATGGAAGTGTTTCTTGTTTCAGGACTGGTCATTTTCTCAGGCGAATAACCATATATTTCATTTTAAGCTGTATTTTTGTTCTTATGTGCTTTCTATTTTGCATCCGGAAGTGATAATAGACCATTACCTGATTTGTTCAAATTAGACGGGCGATGTAGCATCGAATTTCTTAAGTAGGACTGACCTAACCAGAATGACCGCATGGACGGATCACGTTTGCTACTACTACTACTACTATTACTACTGCTGCTGTTGCTGCGACTACTACTACTTCTTCTTCTGCTAATACTGTTGCAACTACTACAGCATACGGATATTTACCTCGAACAAACCATGTCTGATATAATTTTAAAATCACAACACTGGCAGGTGACTAAATGCCTTTCCAATGGTTAACAAACACCCCGAATACGTAAAGGGATACTTTTGGCCCGTATTTCTACAGATTTTGAAGATCGATACTGATAGTGCTAAAAATAAAATCGTATCTTTCTCAATTTGATCACTCAATATCAACAAGACATTAGGTCAACATCCAGAGCCCCAGTACTTTGCATATTTCGCTATGTCGTACACGCCTTATTGTCCGCTTCGTCATTAATATCCTCTGATGCAAAGGAAGTGTCCAAATAGGCCTTTTTTAATGACCGCAGACCTAAACGAGGATCGTCTCAAACCATTTAAAATATTAACTAAACATCTGTTTCTTGATTTCTAAAATAAAACCTTAAGATTTTCTCATGCCGGCATTTTCCTGATTGGATTGATTTTAGTTCATTGAGTTAATAAAAAGATAAAATAAACAAATAAAGTTGCTGGCAGACATTAAGTACTCTGAGGATATTAAAGCCATTTACACCATTCATTAACGTCATAAGACTTTACTTAAAATGTAGACAATAAATAAGTAAATAAACAAAACAAGCAAACAGATAAATAATTGCTAGAAAATAACAAAATTTGTTAGCGGATTTTACCGACATTTGGGAACTTCGACGACTCTTCAGACCATACCTCAATATCCGTGGACATTATGTAAAATGTTTCAAATTAGCTAAATACTTAACTAAATGCAACATACAGCCTTGGAATGTTTGTTTTCTTTCTTTATTTGCCTTGCAACCAGTGGTACCTCCATTGGCTCCTTGCGAAAAATAGCCGGAAGGGTTTCAAGTTGGAACAAAGTCCTTAATTTTAAGAAAGAAAAATAAATAAATAAGTAAATAAATAAATAAACAAATAACTCACAGCCTGTTTATTTTAGAAATTAAACCTTTTTTTTGTTTCAGCGGTGAAGGGCTTTTTAATATTGGTTACAGTAATTTCCCCCCTTTTCAGTAACCAGCTTTAGTGTCCCATCAGGCAGGAATTTAGTGTGACCATTCTCCTTTATACCGCGTGTCACGTGCTCAGGCTTCACTTCAAGATATGGATCGACGTGTCAAGGATAGCTGAGAATGTGAATATCTTTTCGTGACCCTAAGATTTTCATACACGCAATTATCAGTAGTGACAGAATTGATAAACTAGTATAGAGCACGTAGAGTTTTCAGTGAAATGCGTAAAGCTTAGAACCAAAACAAAAAAAAATTTGCTGTATATACTTTAAGAGCCTCATTGAAAGGTTACGCAGCTGTGTACTTTTTTTTTTTACTACACAATCTCTCCGCTACCATTATTATCAGTTATCATTCTAAACCCAGCCTTATAAATGAAACCGATGGGCGTGTTGGAAACGACTGTCGAACATATGGCATAAAGGTTTCGTCTGTTTAGGTTTAACGCAGGATACACATGCACAAATGCATACAGCTATGCTTGTGGGCACATAAACAAGTTAATGTATAGGCAGCACGTAATATAACAAACATAAATCCTAAACAAGATATATACATTCTAGTTCTAGCTAACGTATTCCTTGTATAAATGCACAGTGTTTCTCGAAGATGTATGGTATGCACTCTTTGTTATATAATGCTTATTTTGTTAACACGCCCGAAAAAAGGTAGCAACTAACTGCAAGTTCAATTAGTACTGAATTAATTTTGAAAATAACATAAATCCAAAGCAACATAGAACACGTAAAACTTTGTACTGTATTTTCTGAAGCTAGAAAATAATGACATTCATATGTCTTACTGTAGCTGTATGAAATAGACAAACCTGGGCTTAAAAAAGCTCTAATTAAAACACGTACTCTGAAAGTCCTAGTTAATTCCTGGTATTGGGATATACGAGATTTTTACTTACGGGGAAGGGTCGCATTTCCCGAACGTGAACATTTCACATGTTTTAGGTTTTAACGTTCACCCCGATTCTAAATACACAGGTGCTGCTATCATGGAATTTCAGCAAGGTAATTTCGGAAGCACTTGACAATATACCATAATATTCAACTTTCGACTGATCTGAGATCCTGTAGAATAAATGGCACGCTATTTGAATTTTAATTGTCATCAAAATTAAAATGTATACTTACAGTTATAAGGACTGAGTAAAGCACTTTCTCCAAACAAACAAGCAAATAGCTGCCTTTTATTTGCTATGGAGGGGGATTACCGTCATAATTATATGCGTGTATTTCCTATTCTTCCTTGATGCATTATTGTAAATTGCTGTTTGCAAGTGCTACTTTCATAATTCTATCAATGTATAATGTATTTTCATTGATGCAAATTGGAGTGGCAGTTTGCAATTGCTACTTTCCTTCTGCATTATTGTAAATGACTGCTTGCAAGTGCTACATTCATAATTATAGTCATGAATTTTCTAGTTTTCATTGATCCAAGCTGTAAATGGTTGCTTGCAAGTTTTTCGATCTACTTTCCTTCTGCGCCATTGTATCTTGCTACTTGCCAACTAATGAATTGATTCTGTAGTTTGTCGTATGACAAACGCTGTCAGCTATTACAAGTTTTGTCTATTCTGTTTATATACTTTAGAAATACATCATTCCAACTGCTGTTTTCATACAGGTTTTGTCTGTATGTCTTTTTGTCCAACTCGAGTCGCCATCTGTTGTCATACTAGAGATTAGCATGGCATTATGACAACAGACGGCGCTCTAAATTTCTAAAGTTTTTCCTTTCCTATGAATAACGAATGCTCCCCACCGAGCTTTACGACATTCATTTTGTATCGATAACTCTTGCAGTCCTCTTTTTAAGGCGTACGTTAGCAAAAAAGTTTTAATCGTCTCTAAAACCAAATGATTTCTCGAAGATTTAAGTGATTTATCGCACCTTTCGAAAACAAAAATGCATACAGTACAGCAGTTTGGTCCATTTTTTCAACCCCAGTTTTGACGCACTTAAGTATTTACCTTCTCCGTTTAAGACATATACTTCTTAGTGATATCTCTTATGACAATGATATATTCCCTCGTACTCTTCTTAACGAGCTTTAATTAGACGAACCCTAGTTGTAAGGATTGTATTGTACGTCACCCATTTTGACACACCTAACAGACGTCTGTCTTTTCTTGTGATACTCTTGTACATAAGCTCCCGCGAAAATAAAATATTTCCGAGCAAAATCAATAGCACATAAAAAAAACTTATTAGGTAAAATGACATTAACAAAATTAAGCATTCCTTAAAAGTGTTCTTATTCTTATCCCAATCTTCATTTTGGAACATATTTTGCCGCAAAAACCGAAATAATCAAACTGGAAAATCATGATCGTATCACGATACAAATGTTGACTTGCGATTAAAAAGATTAGATTTAGTGTACAATTGTTTTCCAATACTTAATTTGCGTTGTTAATGTACAGAACCTCAACCTCTGAATCTATATAAAAAACACACCAAAAATCCAGCATTAAAACTTGTTTGCATCCTTTAAAACGTTTGTCTCTAGAAATGGAAATAATCAGAGACAAACGATGTTACAGGAGATTTTACTTTTATTTTGTTGTAATTCTCAATTATCAAACCAATTAAAATTAATAATTTGTTTCAAGAATTTTAACAATATAAAGATAGCACCATTGGGTTCTAATTATTCAGCTGCTGTTTGTCACATTAAAGATTTTTAAAAAAAGCTTTAAAGAATTTTTGAAATATAAATGTAGTGACGCATGATTCTGACTTGTTAACTGTGCTGCTCTTTGCAATATGAAAGTAGTTTAGTGAATTATCTACGATCAAAGAAAGAGAGATAAAGAAAGAGAGAGAGAATGCACCAAAACTGCATATTTCATAAAGTCATTGTAAATGTATACATGCATCCTGGGTTGATCAGTGTGTTCTGGGACAGTCAGTATCAACAAAAGAATAAACTCTACTGATCTTACTCGATAATTATATAGGGTATACTTTTACAGATCACTGTCCATTTGTTTGGTTTTATTCTATTTAATTGCCTACATGTATCATGGGTAGTTGATGATGTTTTGGGACAGTCTTTTGTTGTTTTAGTGTAGTCATGGGGTCTTTCATTTGGTGATAAATACCAATATGGGAAGAAAAAACTCTCCTGATCTTACTCGATAATTTTACAATGCAGGATTTTACTGATCACTGTCCTTTTTAAGGTTTGTTTCAATATAATGGTATACATGTATCCTGGGAAGGTGAAAGTGTTTTCGGACAGTCTTGAGCTAGCCCCATTACTTTCAGGGTGACAGGGAAAAACTTTTAGAACCGTTTTTGCTATAATATTCTTCAAAGGAATAGACTATGGAAATCTTGAGGACGCATATATTATGGTCAACAAGTATTAGTTGCTTGACTTGGTATTTGGTAAAGAACCGACAGTCTACCATTTTTCTGTTAAATGGCTTGTCAAATGGTCAAATGCAGGAATAGGTTGCAGATGTGCCTAAGATATCTTCTGATTGGGATTTCCTACCATTTGGCAAGTATGGCAAAATCTATGGTACTTATAAACATCACTTTTAATTTTCGGCAAATAAAAATGATTCAGTATCTTGTGATAAGTCTTATTGACACCAAACTGACCAGCTTAAGGAGTTTTATGGGCTGGACTATGCATTTCCTGTCTGTATGACTTAGGAACAACAATTTAATTGTTCAGTGACCACTCATCACCAGTAGGTACAACAGGTGTCTCCATTTTCTCATAATGACCCCATTTTTCACAACGTAACAAACTGGTACTTGTGTGGCTCAATTTCTAAAACCCAGTCTTGTGTCTTCTCTGAGGTATAGTACTTAGGGGCCTATAACACACATTAAAATGACTTGCATGCTTATAAAGTAGCTGTTACTTTCTGCTCAGATATCTTACAATTGCAGTCAGAAATTTGCTAGGAGTATCTATTATTCTGTGAAAAAACTAACTTACTTATGAATCTCTCTCTCTCTCTCTCTCTCACTGCTGAGTGATTAAGACATTTAAATTATGGAATTTACCTCATTCATTGTTCCAAGGCACATACATTAGGGATAACAGGCCAAATTTAAAATTTCATCTCAATTACATAAATATAATAGTTTTGTGAAGGTAAAAGTATCAGAAATAACAAATTAGCAAATAAAATATAATCCTTTTCTTGATCGTTTGCTCATAGCAAGTGCAAACAAGTTATTGTATTGCCCACAAAATCAATTCATCAAAAAGTGAGCATTTTTGTACAGCATATATATTGAATACAGATCCAGTAATGGAATGTTTTTGGGAATTAATTCTTGAAACAAACACTAGGGAATATAACCTGACTGTTCTTGAGTTATAATTTATAAATGTATGTGGTACATAAAAGGTAATATGTCTTGGCCAATCCAGAATTTACAGTTTTATTTCCTCAGAATTTGCAATGATGAGAGTATGTCCAATCCAAAAACCAGATTGTGTGAAAAGCTTGTCTTCATTCATGTTTTATTCATGTGAAAATGACAAACAAAAGAGACTGGCAAATAGATCCATCAGAACAATGTAACAAGACAATCCAGGTATTTGTTCCATATAATTGCCTACCTGTATAATTGCCTGCCTGCCTACTAATTCATCTAACAATAGTATTTTTATGAATGCCGGTTTAAATTAAACTTTTTTCTCTTATATTTCCTGTGAAAAGTTAAACAGAGGACTGTATATTGTTTTTATTTATTTTACTTTGCTTTATTGAATTGTGCTGATATTTTTTTGTGTCATGACAATATTAACTTATATTTTAAATAGGATCAAATAATGATAAAATCACAGACAAATGAAGATGTTTATGTGGAATGGTGGATGCTACAACAGCCTGAGCTGTGACTAGCCTTAAAAACTTTACAAGTTTTTTAGAAAATTATGTGGAGGGTGTCTTATTCTTCTAACAGAAAACAATCACATATGTAGAAGACACATTTAAAATTTGTAATAATCTCTTAAACTACTACATTAATTTCATATCCAAATGTATCAACAACTTTTAGTACTGTACTGTAGCAGAAATAATACAAACAAATGAGCTGGTTACTGGTAGCGGTAGCAATGTTATTTATATTCAATATATTTTTAAAAATGCTACCAAAGGAGTCTGATACTTTATCGTTGAGGTACATACAGTCAGTCATCTTACCTGTACTATAAATATCGCTTCATATATGGACGAATAAGGTTTTAAATAATAATAAAAGTGTAGTTTCCAGTTTGATATCTGTCGAAATAAAGCATCTCATAATTGTATGGAAGTGTTCTTTATGTTTACATATAGAAAAAATATTTCATACTCTTAGAATTTCTTTTCTTATATAATGAAATAAGTTCAATTATTTTTAGCAAATATGCTTTGTATGTGATGTCCTTCTTTTAAGTCATTTGCCTCTTGCTGTTGTGTTGAAATTGGAGATTTAAAATGAAATTGGAGATATGACATACTTGTCACAGACCACTAGTGACAATACTTGAGGGCTTTTGCTTAATCATCCATGCATACGTATATAAGAATTCTGTATAATTTGACTATTTACATTGCTTCTTGTTATATATATATATATATATATATATATATATATATATATATATATATATATATATATATATATATATATATATATAATTAAACTGCTACTGTAAACTGCAGATTAACAATACAATTTAATAATATCGGGGTTGAGATAATAAATAGAGTATTCATCTCTGTAATGTACTCTCTCTCTCTCTCTCTCTCGTGAATAAAAAAAATGAAAGCATGGCCTCGATGTGCAGTTATATGCACTTTGCCCAAACCGTATGAGGTCTTTACTGCTACAAAAAAGCAGAATTTGCACTGCACTCTAAAATAATAAATATGCTCTAAACTGATAACATTGTGAATGAGAATATATTAACAAATTAGGGCCTTAAATCTTGCTTGTAAGCGGCTACCCTATTCTGCCACCGTGCGGCAGCGGTAAATTAAACAGACAAAATGTTCAAATAACATGGGGTGAGAAGGATCAGCGGAAATATAACGTTGTGTAAATACATCTAATTGTATACAGTCTGATACATTGAATTTGTTTTGTGCTACTTGCAGGCCACCTCTCTTCCGAATGTTAATACCATGAGACATCAGCTGCTGTAATTTAATTCGAATGATATTTTAAATAAGACGCCATAAAGTGGTATAACCTCTTGTTGCTAGGGTCAGGGGAGTAGTCGTATTGTAAAAAAGATTGACGTGTCACATCACCATCTGTTGTCATAATGAGGCATTATGTTCTGCTAACTTCCTTGATTCTAACTTGCAACGTGCTTGATGCTACATTATAGTCATGATCATGGAAGGTGCAATTTGTGTAACTTGTGATATAGCAAGTTTATAAATGGAATGTTACAACTTGTAATAACTGACATAGCATTTGCCATACGACAACTACAGAATCATTTCAGTAGTTGGCAAATTGCAAGATACAAGGACGCAGAAGGAAAGTAGATCTAGGCACTTTCAAGCAGCCATTTACAGCTTGCATCAATGAAGAATAGAAAATTCATGAATGTAGCACTTGCAAGCAGCCATTGACAATAATGCAGAAGGAAAGTAGCACTAGCAAACTGCCACGTACAATCTGCATCAATGAAGAATACAATATACATTGATAGAATTATGAAAGTAGCACTTGCAAGTAGGCATTTGCAATAATGCATCAAAGACGATTAGAAAATACATGCATATAATTATGGCGGTAATCCCCCGCCATAAGTTGCTGGGTGGCATTGAAGAACTTGCATTAAAATTATACGAAATAAAAGCTTGCCCATACACCTACATGGTGGATGTTTCCATTAGTTGGTACTATACATCCACCAATGCAATAACTTCTCTTTCTCTTTCTTTCTCTCTCTCTCTCTCTCTCTCTCTCTCTCTCTCTCTCTCTCTCGACCGCTCTGGTGAAGTTCAGAGCGCCCGTCTCGGATGTGGGGGGTCGCTGGTTCGAATCCTGCCGTGTCATACCAATGACTTATAAAAAGGGTACTAACAGTTGCCTTGCTAGGCGCTCACCATTAAGACGTTAGTGTTAGGACTGGTCGGTCTGGTGTCAGTAACTGGTGACGAGGTGGGACATCAAGCTACGTGCTTACGACATGATACCCCACTGTTGGACATCACTATAAACTGTCACACTGTAGACGTCGTAGCGATATGACAGAACAATTGTTACAGCTACGTTAACAATCCAAATTACAAACATAAACTCACACACGTACACACACACACACACACACACACACACGCACACTCTCTCTCTCTCTCTCTCTCTCTTCTATAAAATTCCACGGGATATCTATACTACCAAATATATCAAACGTTGTTTGGGTCTACTCACGTTGTTACTGACGATGCCTGCATAAGTCTATGAGCCAAGTGTTAGAGTTACGATCAAAATTCAAAATCCCGATGACTACTGTCAAAGCCATAATTCTAAATACCGGTTAGAACTCAGTGTCTAGTATAAGAAATTGTTTGGGTTGCTCGGGTCTTATCGTTAATCCTGCATTACGTGTCGTGATAATATAACAATTGAATATTAACTGGCTTATTCAATTCGGTCTATAGTAATTGGTAACCTTATTAAATCCGACATTGTCAACGGCGTTTGATGCACTTCGTAACAGTACAAGAAACGTCTTTCAAATCAGTCGTTTTAGTACTTTGATAATGCTTTGAAGGAAATAAAATGCAGAATTGATTATCACTGCAAGAGAGTAAATGACAAAACTAGCTTGTAAACATTTAATTGATCGGACTTGAGTTAACTTTGAGGTTGGTGATAAATGGATTTTGGCAGACATTTAATATAGTAAAAAATAACTTTTCGTGCAGGATGTTATTAACCGCAAGCCGGCTGAATACACTTCGCTGCCTGTACAAATATGTGTTGATAACACCGATACAGTGATCAAAGTTTGTTTAGGGTAATACCAATCGCATAAATTATCATGTATACTTCACTTTGATTTTGATAATAGCAGCTTATCTCGTTCCTTCAGGAAACATGACTAACTAAAACGTGTCTTATATCGTCCTAATATCGTCGATATACCAGTATTCACTTGATATAAATTTTTTATATTTTTATTTTCTAATTGTTCGTCAAACATTATTGAGGAAACACACACGCACATCTATCTATCTATCTATCTATCTATCACTTGTAATGATGTTTTTGAAGAGGTGTAGAATTTACAATTTCACAATTTCTACGTCATGATAGATTTTATTTGCTTGTGTCAGAACATCAGGAAACAAGTGCTCACGTTCACATAACATCTGTTTAGTTCACTCTTATCTTGTGGCTGCAAATGTAAAACGTTTCTGGTTCAGATTGTTTAATATTTCCGAATTATGAGGGTTGGATACACCAAAGTCACTACAGTCCGATTACATGCCATCGTGTAACTCCTCAGTGTGGGACATATTCAGTTTAATTGATTGTATATTAAACTGGGCTATATCTATCAACACGCTCCTTTAACATATCTATATGACAAAGTTGTTACTGTCTCCCGCATAGTATGAGTGTTAGTTATAATGCAATCGCTTTTTCAATTGTAAAAGGACCATACTACTTAGTATGATGAGATATGGGTACAAGACACAGAACTCTATCACCTTAATTTCATTGTTGACTGAGTATATTACAAGATAGCTCTTGCTAATTTACAGACCTTGATAGCTTACGTTTGAAATCAGAGACATAGTAACGCAGATCAATCTCTGAATCTTCGGTGGAAATAAGTTTCTATTTTAATAAGTTCAATGGTCCACGGACAGAATGTCCAAAACCTAGTACAGAAAGACTAAAATCTTGAACTGATTCTCTGACAGCAACAAAATCGAAATCTTTCTAAGGTCCCTTGACGTTGAGGGCGATAGACATAAGATTTAAACTGTTGCAATATTTGTTAGAAAATTCCAGATATAAAATATTATCCTTGAGCTGACTTCATAGATTTTGGAATGCCAAAAAGTTTTAAACCCTTTATCAAAGCCTTTACAATGATTTTATGTTTAATATTCCTGAAACGGATTGCCTCTGGAAATCTTGTAGATGGACACATTATGGTCAACAAAATATTGGTTTCCTTGTGTCGCCTTAGGTAAGGGACCAACACAGCCTGCCATTATTCTTCTAAATGGTTCATCAAATGCAAGAATAGGTTGGAGATGAGCCGCATGTCTCTTTTGATTGGGTTCTCCTACCATTTGAGGTGTGACAAGATCTACAGAATTTACAAACAGCACTTTAAATTTTTGGCTAATGAAAATGAATCAAGATCATGTAATATGTCACTTTGATTGGTGTATGACCGGACAAGGGAGTTGCATAGAATAGACAAAATATTTCCTATCGATATGACTTTGGAACGAAACTTTAATAGCTGTCCACTTAGTACCAGAGGTACATCAGCTAGCATCCATTTTCTCCATATGGTCCCATTTTTCACAACATAACACACGGGTACTTGTGTGGCTTCAGTTTTGCTAATAGTACTTTAAAATAAAGAGATCTCATGATTTTTGTCCTGTTCAACAACGAGCGATTGTCTTTTTTGTCATCCTGATTAGAATGAAGAGAATGAGTAGCAAAAAGAGCATCAGTGTGATCAATATCTCATTACTGAACAATATCAGCAGTAAAAGTGATCTCATTAAAATATTGACCAACAAATGTGTCAGCTAAAGGAATAATATCCTGCTCAACATCATTCTCAAGAGTTATCTGTGCCATAGCTCTGACAACTGCACAAGCAGGGAATAAATCAGCAATTTTATTTCAATAGGATTAACGTTTTGATCTGAACAAGGCTTATTAATTACAAGAGTATTAACTAAAACCTAATCTCCAAATTGGTTTCCAGCTTGTTCTTTGATAGTAATAAATGAATAGCCTTAATGGGTAAAGAAGACACGAGGCTAAGTCTGATGACACACTGACACAGTGGAGAAGAACGTTAATAAAGCCGCACTCTACTCCTTGAATACAAAAAATTTCAATAGAAGAAGACTTCGTAGACAACGGCAAAGTACTTATTAGGCAAAGAACATGATAATAATAGACTCTGAAATCGCGTCTATCCCTTAATATTTTAATAGGGATAATCTTGACAGAATCACTAACAAGTGATATCGAACCTTCCGCCATGACAGGGGTGAATATGAACCTTCACACAGTTCTGTCATCATGATTAAATTTGCAGTGGTTGAGGTTGACATTCCAGTATCGACAATAAGAACAAAATATTGGATAGCCAGAAAACATTAACGAAATTGTTGAGGACAAGCGAATCATACGAGCACGACAACAAGGATCAAGATACCATATTGTGCCAGACATGTTCATGATTTCCGCAATACTTTGAAACAATTGAACCTGTGACGCCATAAGTGCCAGTGATAAAAATGGAGTGTACACAACCTCAGCATATCAGGGTTATATATAGTTTGGGTTTCACCAACAGTGGAACGGGACCATTTGATTGCGATTTCTCCGTCGGCAATAGCGTATCTTCCTTGCCATAATCCCCGATTGACGCACATTCGCTTTACCCATGTGCATCGAAACGGGTCCATGGTAGAGCTTCGTACAGAAACGGTTATTACACAATTATACTTCATTCCTGACATTTTAAAATAATGACATTCGTACGTGGACGTGTAATACCCGTGCGTGTTGTAAACCTGTTTGCGTAGTGTACTACGGAAATTTACTGGTGGTGTTCTCCATGGATTGTTTACATGCACACCAAAGGTGCTCACGGCCTTGTATCTGCACGCTGCACAAATCGCAAAAGAAGATGAAACGCGAGTCGTTGTTATCATCGAAATTGTTGCTGTGGATCTATTGAGAAATCCATAATTGCAGCTGTTCAATGGATTCGAGATCAACTACTACAACTAGTGACTTGATTACCATAGGTTCCAGTTATAATACCATCAACGGAAACAATGTCGGGTTCTGCTGGAAAACAACGTTTAGCTGATTCAGTGATTGCAAATATGTTAAAGAAGAGCTGATTTGAAAAGCTAAACAAGTATTTGATGAAATATTGCGAATGCAAAAAATAAGTCCAGTACCTTCTGTTTAACTACTCAGATTGAGTGAACTAATTTCACGTTCGGTAAGTGATAAAAGTGTCCTTACTTCGAAAACTACACACTGTTTCCTCGTCACCTTATATTAAATCCATTGTCTTATCAATTTCCCTTTTGCAAAAATAATTTTGGGGAGGAATCGCTTTCACCGTGGACTTTATTGTACTGACAGATTTTGATTGACAATTATCGGTCGTGTCTAAGAAACGTAGTCTACACACACACACACACACACACACACACATATATATATATATATATATATATATATATATATATATATATATATATATATATATATATATATATACGAGCATCATGCCTCTCTTTGAATAAAGCAAAGGTCATGTCTTAACTGGCTATTAATATAATTAATCATTAGGGAAAATATCTCGCATGTACCCATACGTCAATAACTCCACAATGTCAGTAAAATGCAATTAATTATTGATAATCTATATTAGAAAGATTATCAACGGGGAAATATAAAAGAGAATAAACTGTCAACGAAAACATATATCGACAACTGCTCCCTAGTTATTAAAAGTAATATCGAATGGAGCACTACTGCATACTATGAAAAACACAATAATTCAGGAAAGTCAAAAGGTGTGTTGTCCTTGGATAAAAGATTCTGACACAAAAAGTACACGTCTTGAGAACTATTGATCGAGCTCACGGGCCATGCAAAATGGAACACTTTTAATATTTGATGGAACTCAAAATATTTGCATATGACAAATTAAACCATTGGCAGGATTCCAAAAGTGGATCTGAAAAAAGTGAGTAGAAATATTCTCATAGCATTGTGAACAACCAAAATGCCGGTGTTAGAAACATTCTTCTTCACCTACGCGGAACGAACCACGGAAGGAAAGTTCCTGGTGGCGAACGGAGAGATATGTGAATAAGCGATAAATTTCAAAAATAAATACAGAAGAGCTAAAAAGACCGCTATTGCATGCGTTCTTAGGGAAAAAACAACTAGACTTGTAGACTGGTACAAAACACCTGCTTTCAGTAGAAAAAGGGTTTGTATCCTTCACTCTAAGGGAGAAGAAGCTCTACTAGAGAAGGGACTTATAAAACATTATAGGAGCAATAGGACAAATAGTCGAGCCAACATCCTTAATAAGGGAAGTAATCGTGAAACAATGTGAAGTATACCTGACAGGCTTATCTATCTGTGACCCACTAAAACCTCCAGTGAAATATAATTCTCAGATGACGAGATCGAAACATCTACTGTACCCCAAAACGGTACACAAATAAGCCCAATGTATACGAATACAGCAAATAATCTGATATTAGGAACCTGCCTCAAACATGTGAAATACTGGAGAAAAAGCCCGTTAGATCTCAAATGGTGAGGATAAGTGAACAAGTCTTCTCAAGCTGTATACCGCAGATGCGAAATACCATATAGACGAAAATAGGTCGCTGACATGCACTCTAGAAATATAGATGTAAAATAAACATATAAATATATAACTTGGAAATTTGGATTTAAAAGTCCTAACTCTAAAAAATAAAAACAACAGTATATAAAAACGCAAAATTAAATATAACCGAAACAAGTCGAAAGACCTCAAATTGCATGGGTCACCGAGGTTTCAAAACTATCTAGAGAAGATGAGCAAGGAAACCCGACTAGGAATGAGGGAAGTACTGTCCCGGAAGCCCTAAATCAAGAACTTGGATAACTGGGAATCAAACAGGAACAGAGAAACCTCAATAGTAAATATAAAAATTTCAAAATTACAAACTTAAAATTCAAACTAAGCAAACCTGAAATATCTTCCAAATCGAAACATAATCTTAATCCAGATAAAAGATTAGCTTACAACTAAAACTTTAATGGTGCAATTTACAAATGTCAATAATCTAAAATGGAACTTTCTAAAAATTATATTTAAAAGTTAAAACTTACAATAGACTTGGAAGTTGTAACGATTCAAATCAAAATCTTCATATATAATACTATATTCAAATGCTTACCCCAAAAATTATGTATGCAATTTGTAAATTCAAAGATCTAAAAATTCCAAGGCTTTAATGTAGAAGTATTAGATTCTGTATCCAGGATTTAGTTATGAAGCTGTTTAAGATATGATGAAGAAAGAGTATATGCGTTGCATACCATGTTCTATGTCATTTATCAAGGTAACTCAAGTTAAGTACACCTCTGATGTCATGTAAAATTATTATATGACTATCGATACATTTTACAACCATCTTAAATTAGACATATATATTAACAAGTTGGCTCTCCTACCTTTTGGTAACATGTACTTGTCCAGCCCATAACTTTGTGACAGCTGAAGGGATTTCATTAAACTCTGCCCATGCTATATATCATGACTAAACGGTGTGTCACATTCCATATACAGGTCTCCTGCCACCTGGTTAAGTTCGTAGCAAGGCAAGGCAAAATGTAAGTATGTGATTTATACATTTTCTGGAGGATGGCTTTTAAAGTACTGAAGATATTTCAATGAAACAAATATGTACCAGTTATATATCATGACTAGAGATACCACAGCAATGACTTCAGTCTCAAGCCTAAGTGGTCACAACCGGGGAAAGTATAAGTCAGCAACCTATATCCATGTACAGGTATAACATTTGAGTCACTGATTGGTGTGTTCAATAAACTTAGCCTGCTGTATATTTTGACTTGATCGTGTCTTATATATTCATAGTCATACCCTATGTCCCCAAAGTAAAGTATAAAACAAAAACAATCCCACAATCCCCTCCAAAACAAACAAACAAAAACAGCAACAACAACAACATTAAAAAAAAATAAAAAAAAATAAATAAAAATAAAAATAAATAAGCCAAACCAAAATCAAGAAAATAATCAGTTGCCTGCCGTCGCCTTTTAACTACTTCATATATTTTGATGAAATTGTATCTAGCTCCATAATTTATCATGCATCTGGCATGTTTGTAACTCAAGATAATTGGCAGAGAAAAGCACACAAGACGGGCTACATGTGCTGTATGGTATTGTTGTAATATAAAGCATGTAGGATGTCTCATTATTTTGATGTCATATTCAAGATGACAGTTGTAGACTTTGAGGTGTTTTTTATATGCTTTTATCATCAGCCCATAAAACACTAATGTGAAATATTGGGTGCTTCGAGTATGTACAACATAGCTAACTTTGACATGGAAGTTTCATAATTTTAGCGATATAGAGTTAATAAGGCGTACATGCTGCTTTTCTGAAGATTTCTTCCTGAAAATAATTTTCCATTAATTTCAGTATGACACAAATGTTCGTACCAAAAAACCCTTCGCATGAACATTATTGTGAAATAGGCTTAGAATACTAGGAGTGTTCAAACTACTGGAGCTTCATAGGGAGTGAGACATGACACATACTGTATCAAACATTATTCATTTTCCATCTGTCCTGCATGAACTAATGAAGTGACAGAAATTTAGTTTTCATAAGAATCAAGTTGAAAGAAATGGCTATATTTGGCTAAACATTCCAGCAGTATTTTAGACTTTTTCTGTTTCTGACAGATCCCAAAGCAACAATCAAAACTTCATAACAATCTAGCAGAAAATACATTGGTTGACATATTCACCCACAAACCGGCCCCCCCCCCCCGCCCAATACACGGGTTGTTTTTGTTGTTGTTGTTGTTGTTGTTGTAGGGCTTAACGCCATTTTTCAGCACACGATAGGCTATACATGGCAGCCAGTATTAATGGTGGAGGAAGAACCCTAGAAAACCCCAAAAAGAACCACCGACCCACGAGAAGCTATTGGCAAGCTTTCTCACATACCCACATTAGCCGAATCCGAGACTCGAACCCGCGCACACAGAGGTGAGATGGCAGTGATCCGTAACGGAGAGTGCCTTTGACCACTCGCCCAGACGGGGCCCCCCAAATACACTGGTAAAATTGGAATCAAAGAATTGGTGGAAATATGTATTAGATCATTGTCACTCAAATGCGTTGTATAATGTTTCCCATGGCAGCTAGGTGTAGGACCCTTTCGAGGTTGAGGTAGGCCTTGACCACATCGAGCGTGTGATACCCCTAGGCCCTGGATATATTAAAATTTGGAAATAAATCTAATTCCAAAACAAGCCATATACTATACCATATAAAGATTTAAAATACAACTAAGTACAAGACAAAGTATATTTATTATTTTCATAATTGTTTATATAAAAAGAGCTTTTCGAATCCCGGTATGGGTTGAAGCCCGGACCTTATCCCCACCCTCACCACACCCTTTGTGATTGGGTCTGGCTAGGTGAGAAACATACTTTTCACACCTTTTTCAAAGTTACAAAGTTACTTCATGTCATGTTATCAAACATTCAACAAATGTTCAGTACGATATATTTCTGTTTACGTTGTTTCATGTATCCTCAAAAGTAACCAAGTATCTTTGACGTCATCAAGGTGGAAATATATTTACTCTTTTCAAATTATTAAGTCAAGGTTTAAAATAAAATTAAAGTTGTTTACATTTTCTACGATTGCTGTATGTACAGAAAACAAGAAACTGTCTGCTAAAGAACCAACCATGTTTTTGGAAGATAGGGAGAAGGCTTCTTGGATTTTCTTTCAAAACAAACTTTCTTCTATATTACCTGAAGAAAGTTAATCCCTTACAGATAAAATAATTAATTATCGTAAGTTGTGTTTTCCACAAATTACAAAGTGGAGCGAGCCATTTGTAGATTTGGAGGTAAAGTATTCCAGTCTCTGCCCACCTCCTTATACAATTAAATAGGCAGTTACTGAGTTTAACGCAACTAAGAGAGACAAATCTCTCAACCCAATCTATCAGTCTAACACTTTCATTATAAAACTCAGTTACAGCTTCACTTATTAATATTAAACCATATGTGAATTTGGGACGAGTATATGTGTAATATAAATAAACATATAGAGGGCTTATTCTCGAATTCTCTTATTTTACGAGAGAGAGAGAGAGATGACCATCATGTTTCCATTATACAAAAATTTACTTTTTATATCCGCTGCTCTAAAACTGCGTAAAAAAAATGTTGTAATTCAAGGAGAGTAGATAGCCATGTAATAAATATATTTCATCCCTTCGGCGAAAGCAATATATTATCTTTTATTATCACATAAATGAACGTGAAAGCATGAATATCCACTAGCACTGTTCAGGTACACTATTAACTTGACTTTGAAGAAAGGCAAGTACAAAAATACAGATATATATATTATAATCATTAAGAGAGAGAGAGAGTGTGTGTGTGTGTGTATGTGTGTGTGTGTGTGATTTGGATTTTTAACGTAGCTTTAACAATGTTTCAGTCATATCGCTACAATGTCTGCAGTGTGACAGTTTATAGTGATGTCTAGCACTGGGGCATCATGTCGCAGACATGTAGCATGTACTCATTAAGAAAAGTCAACAAATAATACAAATGAAATATACATAACATGAGTAAATAAAGTTAAAATTCTACTGTTTTCATTTGGATTGGGAGAAGTTTGGGTTAAGCAAGGTATGGGTGATGAGAAAATATTTTTCATTATTTTACAACAACTTTGTAAAGATGTTTCAACAATAACTAATTGAGAGTTAAATTATGTAGATATATTAAAATTCATTCAAGTCAGAAACGATCTGAGTTGTCAGTTCTATAGGAATTATTCGAGTTTTTCGTACAGTGTTACCTTGCTATGCATGCTCAGATGTGAAACCTTTTCCATAATCACAAATATAGACAGTTATAAAAAGAATCCCTGTGTTGAAAGACTGTGCCCTTTTTGTGCCTATATAGAAGATGAGATTCACTTTGCTGTTAACTGTCCCATGTATGCTAATTTAAGGCTTGTGTGCCCTAGGTTCATTGTAAAGCAAATCACATCCAAGTTTTATAAATTTATCCAGAGAATCAATTACACTATTAATATCCTACAAACGTTTGCTGTTTATATTGCAAAATCTTTACAAGTGAGAGAATCGGTGTGCTAATCCTAAAATTGATATGTGTTGTGGTTGCACTATACTTTAATACGTGTATGTAATTTGAACTGAATATCTATGTTAAAATAAAGAGTATTATTATTATTATTATTATTCGTGATGCTGAGATGAATTTAATTTTCATTCCATCTCAGCGTTTTTTTTTTGTTTGTTTTTCATTTTTTTATGAAGGGATCCTACAGACAAGAATATTTTGTTCGGACACATTTACGAATCCATTCATGTGTCTGTCGATCTGTAATCTCCAATAAATAGTGTTATAACATTTTATCTTGCAATCAATAGTTATGTCTCTGTCTCTGTCTATATGTCTCTCTTGGGTCAGTGGTTCTTTCTGGGGATTTTCCGGGATTTTCCTCCACCATTAATATTGGTGGCCATGTATAGCCTATCGTGTGCTGAAAAATGGCGTTAAACCCTACAACAACAACAACAACAACGACAAGAAGATCTGTCTCTGTCTCCGTCTGTCTCTCTTTCTGTCTCTTATTTTATATATTTCAGTCAGCAATACCTTCAATTTTCTCTCAACTTGGAGCTCATTTTGTCGTTCGATAACATTTACAATTGTATTAAATGATAATCTACCCCACTGCAACCAAATCTCTCTCTCTCTCTCTCTCTCTCTCGCGCGCGCGCGCGCGCTGGACTGTTAAACTACTTTTTATGTTTTTAAATACTCTTAATTTGTATATTTGTATCTCTCTGTACTCCTTTGAATGCCGTAACATTCTATTATGTTATGTTTTTACTCCATACTTCTCTCATTTGTCTTTACATTTAAAATTAAAGTCTACGATTAGTTTTAAACATTGGTATTAGTTTGCATGATTTCTATATCTTCAGTCAATAAATAATATTTTAAAAAAAACGATCTAAACGTTAGGATCTAATCATCCGAATGTGTCTTTTAGAAACTTAGTTGTTATAATAGCAGAGAATTTAAAGTCTGAATGCAATATAACCCTCGAAACAATCGAATTTATTACTATCGGTAAGTAATGGTCATGCATTGTGAATTGCTTTTTATTTATACCTATTGGCACTTTCTGCTACGATGAGGCTCTCTAAAACAACTGAATCACTATGACTAGCCATACATGTACCTACTCGAAAAACCTTGAATGGTTTAACAATCTCAGCCGTCATGTTTTGAAGTGTAATAATATATTGGCTTTAAAAATAAACCATATTCATATTCTCTGTGCGCATGCCTATGATCATTCAAGGGATGTGTTAATCTCACAAGAAATTGCGAGGTTTCGCTTGAGGAGGCAAAAGCTATGAAATTGTTTAGACACCCAGAAATGTCTCCAACTTTTGTCATATATATTAATGCTTATATTGCCTGCAACATAATAATAACAATACAAAGAGACCAACTATATATCATAAATAGTGAGGTGTACTTCCCTAAGATAGTTGTAAACAAAACAGTTATGTTTCATCACAACAAAGACTTCTCGCGGATCTCATTAACCAAGTATGTTGTTTTGGTCAAATTAAGTCATAAAATTATACACAGTGCTAAACAAACACCGAATATAGCAAGTAATAAAATCAAAGCTAGTTTTATGGGGTCTCTTTTATTAGAGAGTAATTGCTCTAGACCATTCTGAAAGATTAAAGATTGCGCCCGAGGCGACCGATACATAATATAAGTATTTTATATCTGAGAGAAATAAAAACACTACTACGTAGTGCTGAATGCTTTCAGAAAAGTTACAAGAACTATGTGATTATAAATTCTGCTGGAAAAAAATAAAAAAGGTTAGGCTGTCAGGCGATCTTATTGGCAAACATTATGCTCAAGAAATGAGTCTTATTTATTTATTTATTTATTTATTAAATTTTGAAAGAATAAAGAAAGCCTAATTTTCTTCATTAACAATATTGTCGTATTAAAATTATGACGTACGCATTGGTAAAGTGATTGTTGTACAAATCGACGATTATTATGGCAACAATAAAATTGCCGGCAGAAAATATCGATTTTTGAATGTGATAAAGTTTTTTACGACATTTTCAGTAGCGGGTCAGAACTAACTGTTATGCTTTCATCAACTCGTTTGCAAGTTTATTTTAATTCTTTAAAAAAAAATATTTTGGATGAGTCACTAATTTGTTAACTTATTTATCAGTCATGCAAATGTAACTCATATATTCATTTAATTCTTTGTTCATTCTTTCATTAAATATGCAATACTCTGGAACCATGCCACCTCGCTGAGAAACCACACGTTATCTCGCGAAAAGTGGGAGCATGGAAACTCAATAACTTAAATAGTTTTCTCTGACATCACAATAAAGTACAAAATTAACGACAATGCAACAAGCGGCAACAATCGCCGCAATCTTGATTTCCAAGCCAAAATCGACAGTTATTATCGAGAAAAAGAAAAATTCATACTACGTATCACGATTGACTTGGGGGTGGCGATTGTGAGAGATGCGACAAGAAAATTGATCCCTATAAATTGCCTGCTGAAGATTTTAGTAACATTCGGACGTAGTCGCCTGAAGTGAACTGTGCAGTCATTGTCCATTTTGTCATCTGTTAAGAATCAGCATAGACAAAGGATCAAATGAAGAACTGCAAGTCCATCTATGCATACAAGCTTTACGACGAAGGCAGTCACTATTGAGGAAAACAAATCCATATATAACGAAAGAGTTATTGCGTTTCCGGTCAATAATTGGAACACGCTCTCCGTTCCTCAGTTTAATAATTCAAAGGGGACAATGCCCTGTAAAAGTCTGTATTTTCGCAAACTGAGAACAATAACATGTTCCACGTGAGGTCGAACAGTTTTAGGTTTTCCAGTTTTATCACCTTTCAGTGTATGTACGTGTTGTAAAGTTAGGAATAATTCATGTTCATAAAAGTTCACACCATCTTCTGTATTGAAGCCTATGTGAACCATTACAATCTCATTGCATAACGGTGATAGGTTGTACCTCACAATCACGTTGCACGGCTAAGAGCCCGGGTTTTAATTAAGGAGAATTGCCAACCCATGCTATACATTTTTGTACCTTTTCATAAGGACCTATCTGTGTATACGGCATTTATTTTAGCCGATCCAATATTTTAAGTTAAAAATGCTCTATTTTGCAATAATTTTATTTTCTCAAACTGTTATACCATACAAACAAAAACTTCGGGTAAGTTTTCACCTTCTTGGGATTTCCGGGATAAGCAGCAAAATATGAAGAAAATAAATATATGGCAAAATCAGTTTTACAAATCAGAGATCATACTGCTTCAAGAACAATATGCCTTTTTAACTTAGCTTGTCCTGCCAAGAGAATATTTGCAAAACCTTTGCCCTCACGTTTTAGTTACGTGCGTACCTGTACCTACCACGATTGTGACAGTCCTTTGTAACATTTAACTCGAAACTCATTATTTCTTCTTCATGACTTGGATTATCACGAAATATTACAATTGTGGTGACACACAAATTATTTACCTGCAAAACTTTTCACAACGGATGACACTAGTATTGATAACAGTGGCGTAATTTTAAACACTTCATAGTTGCCCCCGGGACGAGTTTTCACGGATCCTTTTTCGTAGCTATAATTTTGATTCTCTTGTTCTCGAGTGGAAGTACATACTTTCAGGGAATAACGTAATTATTTCGCAGTTATACTTGATATTAAATAAATTGTGTCTTTAAAAGGTAACGACTGCTAATGTGCATGCACTTAAATAGACAATATTGCATTTATTTCTGATGTCATCATATCAACAGCCATAACAATACCAACATAATTATTACAATGGTAGAATGCAGCATGACTTACAAAATATTACAAAAAATATAAGAGACATTACACGTTAGAGATATTGCGCAAAGGATTACAGAAACATATATATTACTTAGAGCATTATGATTGATGTATTTTCACGAAACCAACGTTTTTTAAAATCATGAAACCATTCACGGTTAGGTTTCTGGGATATACAGCAAAGCGACAGGAACGGGTAATTTAAGGATCATATCAATATATATTTTTAACGTTGTACTTCTCTTGTGTTTGAATACATTTTACAGTAACATGCTGATTGAAACAGCTAAACGTTTAATTAAATATGCGTGATAAATGTCATTTATAATTTCCTTATCTTGGACATTTGAAATACACAAAATATACAAAATTTAGGTATCTGTTTAAACTTCGTTCTGCGAGGTGTACAATTTTTAAAGTGAAATAATTTTTCTCTCTGCGGGTTTATCGAACAACTGAAAGCGTATGTACGGCAAAGAACAAAACATTAGCAACAATGCAATGACTGCGGCGATTACAATCGGATGAGTGAAAATAACAAGGCAGTTACATTTATTGACGCAAATTTAACTCACCTTGTTTAACTATTTCCAAAGGCCCTTTGAAGGTGCCACGAGCTCTTCTTTTATCTTATGGACCATGTTACGCAATGCTCATTCTCCTGGCCTATGTAGCATGTATATTCACGTTTGGTTCGGAAATGGTTTGAACCTATGCTAAGACATTAACTGTATATTTCACTGACTTCTTTGATTTTATGTTGGACGAGTTTAAACAACAGTGTCTGGCAAAATATTGATTTCGCTAACTACTGTAAATTGCACTAAAGATTTTGAAATATCCTGAATGTGTCTGATGTAGCAGACCTGCGAAATAAGCTGATTCCAAGATTATAGTCAAGGTGTAGAACTTACAAAATGCAGCGACAAGTTCGACGTTGGGATGAAATAGAGACTATGTACGTGACTCGCTGTGCACGTGCGCTTGCTTCATGTAACGGACATTGCAAAGTGTTTTCAACCAATAAACTACCTACCATCAAGAGAGACATATTCCAACCAACAACAAATAAATAAGATAAATTATTGGAACAAGCAATGATTTCCAATACCGCGCTGTGGGGACTTAACTAGATGCATATAAATCAATAGGCAATGGCGTACTCTCTATACCTAGAAGATCAGGATAAAGACAAACGCGGAGATCTCTGGAACATATAGACATTGGTATCATAACTAAAATCATTTCTAAGCTATTCCAAATATCAAAAGAATTCACTGATACATTACTGTAAAAAATGCAACAAAGAATGCAATAGCCAGAAGCAACATTGATACTATAAGTGAAATATCTTCACTGATTGGCGTCAAGTCCCCATGTGCATGAGGGAAATGGCATGATTCAGTGTTCCACAAAAGAACTCAAACTGGTAAGTCAAATTTGTTATGACCGACATCGAATGACAAAGGAAAAAAGCATTTGAACTACTATATGACTTTAAATAGAAGCAATGCTATATTTGTCGTCATGACGCAAACTTAGATCATTGATGCTACTTTTAGCGCTTTTTGTATAACAGCGAAGGCAACCGAAACAACGACAACAACAAGATTAATTAGAACAAGAATTTGTACCTTCTTCGACTTTACCATCATATACGTGCCTAAAATTTTCTATTGAACTTGTAACGAGTGCATTCAAAACCTTTAGAATGTCAATGTCTGGACTGAACCTTGCTCCTGAGGAAATACATTTCATGGACGCAACAACTTTGCGCCAAGTGGACATTGGACCCCATCGACGATTGAGACGATTACAACTTCAGTAGTTATGGCAACTGTCTGGAGTAAGCGCAAGAGGTAGCCAACAACCTTTCAGAATACAAAGTACAGTTTCACCTGAAACATTTGCAGAGAAGGAAACCGAACTCACGCACGTGGGCATGAAATGAGCCAAGATAATTTATATGACAATAGGGACAATACAAAATTCACTTGTTCCTTGAGTTGCTTAGTTATGTCATTGTTGAAACGTTTGGAATAACTGAAATGGATAAGGAATAATCATCTCAATTTTTCAACATTGAAGAAAATCTACACGCGGTACTACTTCGTTTGCCGCCACTGTGTGAGCGAAACAGGACTTTTCCATGTCGTTGTACACCTAATTCCCGTTTTTCTGCCGTTTAATAGGAAATATAAAATACTATTGGGCCAATGTTGACATTCTACGACTTTGTTGTAGAAATCTTTGACATCAGGTTATCGAATACAAAAGTATTGATCCTGTAATGGAAGCGTCTAACATCGCCAAGGCCAGTGGATTTGTGCACCAAAATAATCCCATGACCGATAACTCTCTTGGTATTGTGCCATTCAAATATACTACGTTGGTTAAAATACTTATACGAAATTCAGAAACAAATTCAGCAGGTAGTCTAAGACTAAATCGTGAAGGTCGAAACTCTTTTTCCTCACAACAGTTTGTTTGGAGATATCAATACCAAACGTATGTACTATGATGTTGTCGACTCTAAAAGCAAATCAAGTACTTCGGCATTCGTTTGCTGTACACTTGGGAATGTAAGTATTCTCGATTCGCCACTTGACACCTGAAAGTCTCGCCGAGTGCATAGACACCTTCAAAAATACCTAAGATAGATAAAATATAGAATTCTACTAACCACGATCGTATACCACCCTGTGTTTTCCCATTCCACGTGTGCCGAAGCCAATCACGAACCATGCCGAGACGACGACCAAGAAATCGCGTTGACAAGACCGTAGATCTGTGCAGAATTATTCGCGGATATCAGTTGATACAAGTATACGAAATATGGCATTTCAACAACATGTGACAGGACTAATGCAACGTTTCAAAGTCAACGCATTTTGTCAACTTTCGTTAAACCAAAGGCCGGAGGGAATCTGATGTGGTATTACAAAGAGTATTCAAGATCTGGTACCCTGGAGTGAATCAAATTGGAACAATTTGAGCTCAATGTAGGAAGACAAGTTTTTGCAGGATTCGTGTTGGAGTGTCTGGGAGAGTGTTCGCTGCGTAAATAGTTAGAGCCTGATTATGCTCTCAAGATGAAATACGCTAAAGATACAGGACGATGCTTTTAATTGGCGTATAATAAGGGAAAACTCATCAAACACGTCGAAGTTGTAGAAGTTCTTGTCGTATTAAATTACAAACATACACTTGATTTTGTTGAACCGATGTGTTTGCTAACGTGATCATCACTGCTTATACGACGACCAACACCCTTTCAAAGTTGGACTAGGTCATAAAAACCCTACATCGGTCGGCCTGAATGATATCACCCCAACATCGGAGAATTTGGACCAACGAACACCCAGAAGATATTCTCATTTTGTTCGTGTGGTGGAATCACGTAAGAAATAACAACTCTACACTAAATACAAAGTGAATGTTCACAAATTGAGTTATCGGTCGTCAAATAGTTAACTGTGACCTGCTGTAACATACATTGGAATCAGGACAATGCTCTAAGCGCATTTAGGTACTCCTGAATTACCCGGAGTTGCTTCTCTGTTTGGGGTTCAGTTAGTGAGATTCTTGAGATCATCAAGTCCATGTTTGTTATATTATCGCACGTGCGTCAATAATATTCCATCTAATCTGATACGATAGCGACTACCGAGATCGGACATACATATGTGGACAAATCCGTGGGGGCTGGCAATCCGCTTCTGAATTGCACATGCGAAAAAAGTTTTGAATTTAATCCAATCCATGTCGCCAGCATAAAACGTGTAGTAAATAGTTCTTAACCTGTGTGCGTCAATCCCATTGAACACCATTAATGAATCGCAGCTGTTGTGGATCACGTTTGATATCTGTGTATAATGCTGGGTAACGTAAATCACATCATTACTTTGACATAACGCCGCTGTAAGTACATTTTTGTTTCTCATCGATGCTTTTGATTATACTATATTTCTCTGCGGTCAGCATACAAATTTGTAGCGGTGATATATTTTTACACGATGGTCTGCACGAGGTATACGTGATCGTTGAACCATCGAAAACGAATGGAGACAACTGTCATATTCCACCCTGGACGTGCGAAATATGCAGAACTTTATTAAAATGGTTAAAATGGTTAAAATGACCTCTACGCCACGCAGGAATAAACTTTATGTGATGTGTTCATTCACATGAGGAAGAAGGGTGCAAGTTATTGTCAGAACGAACGTGAATGAGAACGATGGTTTGTATTATTAACTTGTTTGATGAGATTGTAAAATGAAATGTACATGCACCAGCCTACTCTTTCCGACACCGATAGAGTCAAGAGGAAGATAGAGAGTGAAAGGACAGAATACCCTAGGTCAGTCGTGAAAATATTACAAAGTCAAAGTATGTGGGTACATAATTAAAACAAAGACAAACGTTGTGTTTTATGATGGCCACTTTTGTGACTTTGTATTGAACATAAATGATATTAGTAAACCAAATATTTGCTATGTATTTACAGCATAACATAACTATGTGGACAAAGTCTATAGCGTAAACGTGCTAAGAAATTGAACAATGAGACATAGCATATAATACAGACATTTTTGAGGCTGCAACCGCTATAAACAGAAATACAGCAAATAGAGCTTGCTGTATTTCTGGCAGCCACAAAAAGAAGGGCGGGGCAAAGAACAAAAATGCCCAGCATTAAAGAAAAGATAAATGTTGATCAAAATTAAACCGATGAATTCTGCATTGCCGAGGCAGTAGAGCACCCTCATACTCCCTTTTGTTAGTATATATCCTGCATGTATGGAGGATTGGGAAGAAACTTTAAAACGGAGGCGCGTACTTCTTAAATGCGATGTTGGTCTTCCGGAGCTGTTAGAGTACCCTCGTATGTTCCTGGCGGTCGAAAAGGCAGGTAGACACATATTAGTCCGGGTCGAGTGAATGACATCCCAGAAAAGCACGGTCGATGCCCATGGTTATAAGTCGGAATGACGATGTTAGAAAAAGTGATTAAAGGGTTACAAAGCTGAGACCCTTTTGCCTAACCTTATGCATTTCTTAAATGCATCTGAAAGTGCCATACTGATTATTGAAACTGATAGAGAGAACACGGTCAAATTGTCAGATGTTATATAGCGTCCAAGCAGCTTACCCCGTTTATGTTATGCCCTGACCAAGATATTTAATTTAAGGCAAGAGTACAAATTTGCGAATGCAATTCATGATTTTTGTGTCATTAGAGGATGGTTTGTTTATGGTTTCAACTAAGGCTTGATTGTCAGTGTGGAAATACATACATTTATTGGATAAGTGTTCTCCCTAGACCACAACTGCCAGAACGATGGGGTAGAATTCTAGAAGCGTTATATTTTGATATGCCCATGTCTGATCCCAGATACCATAGAAATAGTGTGTGACCCGGATGGCACTGTATCCGACTGAGCAGAAGTAACTGTGTACAAGTCCAACGTGTCGGAGGTCAGCCAAAATGTCAGGTAATAATAAGGATCTACCGTTAAAACAACCGGTTAAAAAGTTAAGCCAGGCCCTTAAATCTTCCTTTACCTCTTTTGTTAATCTAATATGGTTTTGCGATGCCAGTTGTCAAGTTGATGAGTCGCCTAAGAAAAGCTTGTCCCGGCAAAACAACGGCGCAAGAAAAGTTAAGAGTACATATGATGGATTGCAACTCCATGAGAGTAATTTTATTTCAAGCAAGATATAAATGTACGAGTTTATTACATTTTTCTAGTCTGTCTGTGGGAAGGCGAACTTCCATTCTCAGAGTTACGCCATCGTTGTTGACGGGAGAAATGTTTTATCCGCAGCCATGGTAACGCAGATGTCGGCACATACAGTCAGGAAGAGATCGATCTTCTGCTGGCATTGGACACGAGTTGCATCTAGTATCAAATCTCGTCCAAAGTATGCGTCATGTATGTTATAGATAACTTTGTGTTCACATTGAAGATAATTGCAAAAGGTCTCAAATATCTTGCAACTGGAACTACAACCCATTGGTAAGCAATTTGTCAAAACAACACATCCTCCACCACAAAAAGCCAAAACAATGATATTGCATGGGACAAATATGAAGAAAATGGAAGCATTTGATATGTCTATTTTTGCCATAAAACACCCCCTTCCCAGCTGTTTTATACATGTAGCGAGAATCCACTGTCATACTGTGATTTGGACGTTCCTAATTTTTGGAACAATGCTAAGTTCAGGGCCAGTACTGTGCGTATCTAACTGAAATTTGAAACTAGCATCCCCCAAGTTATTCATGAGGGTAAAAAACCTATGTATGCGTCCGCCCATTTGTTTGCCTTAACTTTATCAGGGATTAGAGTTGATGGTGTGAGCGACGAGCTTACAAATTTTGATTGTTAATGCCCCCCGGAGGCAGAAAGGATTTGGACAACGTTATCTGTATCCACCGCTGTACCTGTAAGTGAAGCCTTGGTTTCCACTATGACGCGGGGGACCATGGATGCTGCTGGTTCGTTGTCTGTTGCTTCGGAGGGTCCAAGTTGAAACCCAGTTTGTGGACCATTTTACGTGGACGGCCTGTGCATAGCTACCAGCTGATCATATTTGTCATATATCTCCTGTGTCACTTGGGTGGTGAGCCTGTCGGGGACCTCTTGAGTTATAATATTAAGAAGATTTGGGTCCATCCAAACCCCTTTTGCTGGATGATCCAGGTTGAGGGTTGGCGGGCGTTGGCGTTGGCGTTGACAATGGTGCCTTCTTTATGGGCCTATTCACTGCCTCTTGGATTTTGTACCTTGATTGTCTGGCTCTCTTCATTGCCATTTGCAACGCGGCCCTCTATGCAAGGGGCACACTGTAATGAATGCCAGAAAAAGTTATTTACATACATTTCAGTGTATTACTACGTAGCAATCGTTGCAAATGAATAACCCTTATTGTAATGTTATGAACACCACAGTTCACTGTAGTGAGATGAGGCACAAACTTGATAATAGCAAGAAAGAAAAAATGAAGAAAAGAACAAAATTTGAACGTTATGAAAAGTATGGATCATTGTTTTAAGGTGCAGTATGCAACATCACCAGTATCAACAGAACAATTACAGGTCAGTGGGCCTAAACGAGCTTGGAAACACAATACCCATTAACATGGAGCGAAGTGGTGGAAAAAGAAAGCATGAATGACTAATCAAGTGTCAAGTAGTGAGGTGCGGGACCCAAGTACGCCAAGCATGAAACTCGTAGCAACCGTAAAACGTAAGGAACTAACTGGTAAACACACATGCCACTGATACAGAATCAAATGTTAAGCATACAATCCAGTGGTACGGAACCAACTGGTAAATACACAGGCCAGTGATACGGAATCAACTGGTAATCACAAAATCCAGTGGTACGGAACCAACTGGTAAACACACAGGCCAGTGATACGGAATCAACTGGTAATCATATAATCGAGTGGTACGGAACCAACTGGTAATCACAAAATCCAGTGGTACGGAACCAACTGGTAAACAAACAGGCCAGTGATATGGAATCAACTGTGAAACAGACGGCTAACATAAAATCCAGTGGTACGGAACCAATTAAAAGAAAAGGGTCCAACTAAATACTGCTAAGCCCGATAAAGCCACACAAGACCTCACAAAACCATGTAAAGTCAAATCAAGAAAGCGCACTTACATTGTCAATCCGATTGATAAACAAACCAACCAAACCGAAAGACCACTTGTCAACACAATTATGCAGAACGAAATGACCGAAAATTGGGCGACAAAGTTCGAACAATCCTAAAGTATTAACAAAGTATGACACCATCATGTTGGAAATGTTGGTTATTATTCCACAAACGGCTCCTCTGACAGGCCATCGACAGAAAATGCAGTCTTCCAATATGCTACAACGTTTCGTCCATAATCGACATAACATAACAAAGGTACACAAAGACATAAAAAAGCGTATCACAGAATTTAAGAATGACGAATTCAAAGACTTTCCCAAACTTTCAAAGACCACAAACATAGATTTTTAAGACCTAGGTTCGCTAACATATTTTGTATACAAGTTATGTTATATGAGAAAACAAAGAATGCAAACTAATATAATATTGTTTAATGATGAAATGAAACTGAACGGGTCTTCAAAAGAAAGAAACCAGAAAAACTCGACTGCGTCTAAATCTAACAACATTGGATAATTTTATTTGTGATTGTGGAAACAAATTAAAATGTTTGGGTTTATTTCAATTTTCAAATACTTGTAAAGACCCCAGAGTAATCAGCTTGATTTTCCCAAACTTTCAAGGCCTTGAAAATGGTACCTCATTTTTCCCAAACTGTCAAAGACCTTCAAAGACAGTATGAACCCTGGTATTAGGAAGGTGCACCTATGCTGCAATATCAGACCGTTGAATTAAGCAACCAAACCGAAAGACTAGTGTTTCTAAAGACGTGCTGTGACAAGACAGAAAGGACCATTACACCTGGTAAAAATGGCGTTAAACCGCCACCAAAAACAACAATAATAGCAAATATACACGTGGAAGAGATCCAGTAATGGACACCTTAACGTGATTATGAGTGGGATGTCCGAATCTTTCTAAGTATGGCTGGCATTTTCCACAACCAAGAAAACGTGCAGGATAACAACGCTGACGATATCGTCAACGCTATAATTGGTATTCCAGAGACCTCTATCTAAGACCTTATTCAACACAGGATCGTTAAACATCCTCAAGGAAACCTTTTTCAAAGGATATTTTCATAATCTCATTTACGGATGATTTGTCATTGTCATTCATTGTCGGACAAGTAATTTTGTGCTTTTTTGCGTAACTATTATGTAACTGCTCCGTTCGCAATATACATTGATCAACCTCTCCACTGAGGGGATCGTTTGTGAACAACCAAATCAATACAGGATTAAACGAGGTAATATCAGCAGTCACGTTCGCCGTAACGGTTATGGAAATTATTTGTACGTTTGGCTAGGAATTTTAAATCGGGCGACAACACATGACCGATATGTACGGTAAACTGAGTCATTCTTTTCTTAGGTTTTTATTTGCTTGGCTCATGTTGTTTTCACCCATCATAGTCTGTAAGGTTATCATGCGGTTTATTAGGCTTTGTAATATGAAACATCTGCTAGTGTCAACCCCATTTTCAAGAACTCGTGATTCCCAATGTAAACCTTTACCGTGCCGATGTTCGGTTAGTGCTGTTTCCAAGAAAAAAGTCAGCGAAATGTTCAGATACACGCTGAGAAACACAATTTATATAACCATCCCACAATGGGGTTAAGTTAGAGGGGTTCAATTCATTCGTCAACGGATGTCATATTCTATAGCGGTCAAAATATATGCATGTTCGTAATCAAGTTAATCAATTCCAGTTAATAAACCGGGTGATGAGGGTATGGATAACACAACAATGTATTATACTCGATGATATTCTTGAAGTATTTTGTCTTGTTTATTCCGGATCAACCAGTAGTCTTGGCCGTGTATGACAAATTTGATCCTGTGAAGACATGTTTTGGTTGATTTTAACTGATCGATGATTCCATGTGCCCGAATATCATTCATCACACATTTCCTAGATGCTATTGTGACCACGTACCCCGAGATACAGTGTAATAGTTTGATCGGTTCGTTGTTGTGCACCAGGTTGTTCGATTCTCCATGTGGAAAAACGCGTGAACAGCACCGTCGGCAGAAAATGTATTCTTGTCGTCACGAATGTAGATTTGTACAACGTTTACCTCAAGAGGAACTGTTTTATCAAGATCAAAATGCTTCGATAATATGTTAGATTTCGGCTTGTCTTAAATTAGATTGATAATCTCATTTGATCTAGTAGGTTAAAACATTTAAAACTTTCGTCTTTCGGAGATCTACTATTGTTATCTCGGCTATGTAGATAAGCGTTATATTACATTAAAAAGAAAATATTAGTGTTGCCATATTAAAGCGCGTAATAAACCTGACTTGTGTTTGTCAATCTGCATTTTTGGCAGAAGTTTTATTTTTATCGTTGTTCAAGATATTCCATTGGAGGCTATTACCGCTACAATTTTTACATAACACATATTTGGCCTTTACACCAACCCCACACTAGGTACATGAAATCGGACGACCATGCTTACGAACCGCAGCAGCGTGTGGCCAGCACGATTTCATTTACACATCGTCGACACATTTTGATGCATTTCCCACGCGAAGCCATATACATTGACTATTTCAATTTATGTTTAATATGTTATATTCGTTCATATATAATTATTAAGCATTATTATGAAAAAGAAAATATTTAACAATGGTCGTGGATGGGATTTTCAACCGCTACCCGCTCCCAAATAGTCGGCTAACCATAACTGATGGGATTCGGGTGAGGACTGCAACTTCTCTTTCTCAAAATAATGTTTTTGCAGTCACACATTTCCAGTAGATGATCCAATGGTAGTATCATCCATTCCGGTTTCGATGAATCCAACTGAACCAGATTCAGGATGGTCATCTAAATCCGATCATACCACAAACAACTCTTTTCAATAGATGATGATTGAGTGATTGATTGATTTTGTATGGACGTTATTTTACGTGCTTGAAAAAAAGATTTGATGTGTGGCACCTATAGTCCTTCATCTCGATAAGCAATGACTAGAACGTTGCGTTTAATTTTGTCACCTTTCTCATTCCAATGGAAGTTTTAAGAAAGTCTACTGGGATATTTAATGATTTCCTTTGAAGGGTTAGGAAACGTTGTAATGCAGGGACGAATGCCGTAATATAGGGAAGACTTATTGGCTACGTAACACTGAACAAATAATTTATTTTCCAAGAATGAAAAGTAAAACCGTGAAAAAAATGGAACTTACGATACTGAGAATTTAATTCCTAATAATACTAGAACTACATATTAAAGTTCGTGTAATTAAAATTCTGAATAAACTTTAGTAAACATTCAAATTAAATCCAACGCTGAAGGTGTATATGTGCTTGTGTTAGCCCGTATAATGTTGATGTGCCAAATGTCTTTTGTTGGATCACAATAATGTAATCCAAGAATTAAATCCTTATTTGAAATTTCACCTTAAACTCAAGTCAATATACACAGGAATGTTATTTTTGTAAAGCACTTTTTATTTCCAGAGAAGAATCACTTGAATTAAATAATTTGAATATTTGATAAATTCCATCCCAAATGAATTTGTGGGCACAATAATTACACGATTCATTCTGCTAAGATCCCTAATTATTAACGAATAATTTTTCCAGTAACAAGATTATATTGTCCACTTCTTGATCTCAGGTCACAATTAGCATTTTATAAAAATAAAATATTTCCTAATGGAAATAACCTTCTAGAAGGATCATAATGCTTACGAGAATAAATATTAGAAGGTCTGTTACTAAAATTATAATATATAATATTTAACATGTCAGGTAGGCCAGGTATATTTATATGGGAATTCCAATAATCTAGGTCCAGACCAAAACAAATATGTTTACTTCTATTAATATTAAACCCATATACATAAAGAATATGTTAGCTATGTATTAGTATTTATGAGAATTAACAAAATATAACTAATTCAGGTCAAGTAGAAAACGAACTTTTTTATTTCTTTGAACAATGCTAAGTCTAACATACAATGTTACATTGCAATATCATATCATGAAAGAAAAAGGTTTAAAAACATAACGAACAAACAATCCAAAGTAAATATATGTAACTATATATACGTATCGATTTAACCCTAAATTTATGAAACGAGTTGAATGATTTCAAGCATTTGTTAGCATTGGCCAGAATAATTCACCTTTTGGTATGTTTTTTCGTATATTGAAAAACTGCACTTCCAACCACATGGTGGCTTTAAAATATTCTGACTCTCAGAGAATCGTTGATAATATGATAACCAAAACTTTCTTCGTGCTAAATCATAGCTGTATGAAAGTTGTGGCTAAGTTTGGATCCTACACTCTTACAGCAAGTTTATCAAGACAGTTGATTCACCAACCTGTGCGGTGCCATCGAGTAGACGAATACAAAGTCGAATAGTGGGCCGTCGGACGCTTCGGTAGTTTTCCGTAACGTTTTGCAACACTTTCTGGGCATACAAATATCCAGGGACACTAATAGAATCAGCTACAGATACCTGGACGACCTGACCTTTAGCGTAAAATAATGTGTATAAAGAACTGTGGTCTCTTCTCAATTGTTCTGATTCAAACTGTATTAATTTCTCTCGAGTCGGTTTCAAAGTAAATCCATGTTTCATCTACGACACTCTCCTTTAAACAGCTCAGATCACTTTTCATGTTTGGCAAGTATCTGATTCGAGATTTCAGCTATGTGTATGTCTTGATCATATTTCAACATATGTACGAATAATTCATTACTTCCATAGGAAAGTCACAATATTGCCTTATTCGCGAGCGTTAAAACATGCAAATATATGCGAACAGTGCCGGTATATCTGGGCATGTAATATTCGTTCAGCTTGCTTAGACCCTGGTTAGAGTCAATTCTTTTCTCAGTTCGGAACGGGATAAATATGTATAAAACCGAAGCTCCCATCTACATTGTAATCATACCAATCACAAGACACACACACACACACACACACACACACACACACACACTCTCACAGAAAGATACTGATCCTTTTAAGCAACCACTGCAGTGAAAATACATACTGTTTTTGTCCCAGCTTTCCCAAAAGAAAATGCAAGGTGTAGCAAGCATGACATCGTTCATTAACGTTGTTAGTAGTAGCATCAACTCCATGTAAAAATGTTTTGAACAAGCTTATAACTTCAAAGGCGGCGAGATACTTTGTCCCGTAGAACCTTCCTATTATAATAGTGGTTGCAAGAGTCTTTCCATATATTTATCGATGAAGCTAACCTCTACTTAATTCCCTCTTTATTGGTTATGTAACCAGGTCTTGTCGATTCTTTCGCATATACCCTATCTTGTGCTGAAAAATGGCGTTAAACCACGTAATGACATTTGCATTCAAGCTATTATCATAGGCTAATACTTTGCGGTACGTATACTTTTATAACCAGAACATAATGAAAAGGATACGATTTTCCAGCCTAATGAACCTTGTAATATATAAAAAAAACATTGACGAATCGGATTTAGAACTTTGTAACAACACCACCTCCTTCATTGACATCTTGTTTGAGTTCACGTTTATTTGAAGGCACTTGCTCAACGTAAACACCTTTACAACAACCACACTTTCGGCAGCAAAAACAGTTTCCTGTAGCCCTCATCACGGCTCTGTCATATGGCTCAAGTGAACGCAAAGGCTCAGGCAACCATTTCCAATTTTGAAATTTTCGCGGGAGAATGCCTGGTTTCTTGGCCTGTATGAATTTCATGACAGTTACGATCACGATTATCACGAGAATTGGAACAAACACGGCTGCGAGGGCTATCCATGACACCTCTGACAAGGCAAAAGCCACCCCAGGAATTATGAAGAACATCAATAATAAGTAGACTATAGAAAACCATCGATACTTCGAAGTTTCTGTACCAAGAAATTTGGCTGCATCTACCGGTATTCTGAAGAATGGGATTGGATAGAAGATTACGATTCCAGTTATGTTGAAGAAAAGATGGCAGAATGCTATCTGTAAAGCATGAGGGACTTTGTCTACATCTTGTGCTAATGCAGCCAGTATTCCTGTAGCTGTTGTTCCAATGTTGGAGCCAAGTGTCAAAGGGTACATCCTATCCAAAGAAATCACACCCATTCCTACCAGAGGGGTCAAAGACGATGTAAATACGGAGCTTGACTGAATAAGAATAGTGAATCCTGCCCCTATTAGAATAGCCAGATAACCTGTAAAGTAACCGCAGATTTTACCCGGGAAGTCAGAGTTGACAAATTTCCTGATGGTGACGGCCATCTGGCCCTTTAGCAGAGAATGGAGGAGTTTAACTATAGCGATCAGGCAAGAACACATGATCGCCAAGGCAAGCACAAGCAAAATTGCACCAATTGCTGAGTCGCTCCACACGTTTGCCACGTCTCTGAATAAGTACTCACCTATAGATATAATAATAATAATAATAATAATAATAATAATAATAATAATAATAATAATATCAATAGCAACAATAGAATCAGCAACAATAGCAAAAAATTATTAATTTACAAAATATTCATTGAGCGTTGAATTATTGCCATCACTTTAAGATAATTTCCTGTAAAATGGCGTGAAGACAGACATCAGATAGAGGATTGGTTTGATTGTTTTACATACACTTCCATACTAATGAAGCACAATCATAAAGGAAGTGACGTATTAAACATAACATTCATATATGTGACATAACTTCCAGATGAGTAACTCCTTACAAGAATATAATTTTTCAGCATCGTCACAAAATTGTATCAGGCAATCGTCATCATCTTTATTAATCTTACGATCAATACCGCAATAAGACAAACGGACAAATGCCGAGGAGATGATATTAATTACATTAGGTACCTTTCTCGTTTTGGATATGGCTGGACTGAATAAGTTTTTCAATGCCTTGTACTTTTTTGTTTGCCTTAAATAGCTGTACATGTGCAGTCAATAGTTCGTTTGGGAAAAAGCAGAGAAAGAAAGTAGATGGGAAGGGAAATAGTAAAACGAAATAAATTAAACAATACCGCAGTACAGTTGTTGATCGTGAAACGTACATGATATTTTGCATGAAGCCTGAAGTTCCTTGGTTGAATTCACCAGAGTTCCATTAACTGATTCTGATACTGTTTCATTGATGGTCCTTTCTGTCTTGTCACAGCACGTCTTTAGTATACTCTTGTCTAAGTACTCGTTCATCCTCTTGGCGATGTTTTGAATTACATTTTTGTCGATCTGAAATGTGATGCGATTAAATAAAAACAAAAAATGATTATCTATTTTTATGTTTTTCTTCTTTCTCCTCATCTTTTACGTTGGTTAAATTGACTGTTGTGGATTAATATATATATTATCCGCAAATAAAACGCGCAAATCTTTCTGAACATATGACCAAAACGTCTATTCTTATGGCATTATTAGAGTATTCGCCAATGAAGAATACGCAGCAAGCTGCAAGAGGATGGACTCAGATCTACCTGGGCAAAATTTGCCTAAAGATTAGGGTGTAAGCCAATCGTTGTACTTAGGATTTCAAGCGAACATGAAATACCAGTATTTGCCGTCGGTGTCCATGCTGTTCGCTGTTTGCTGCATGCTATATACAGGTAAAGACAGTAAAGATTTTGCGAAGTCAGTAATCATGATTGATTTGAAGACTGGTTTAGATAAAGAGGAAACTTCCCAATACAGGCGACGAAAGGCTTTGATACAAATTGCGTTCCAAATTTTTGTTATTGTAACTTTTCAATAATTATACGTTTAATGAGAAATGTAATTTTAACAACTGTTCTCGTTTTGCGTATTTTCTGTTGACTTAAATATACCTTGCAGTCACCATAAGCCCGACTGGTGCAGAAGATGTGAACATCACGCCTGATAATCAAGCATGCCATGTCAAATTACCTGAATAATAAGTTTTGTAAATGGATCGATGATGACCTGCAGAAAATCCCGGTCTGCCCCCTTGTCTGCCTGCAGATTTAGACTTTCCACTAGCAAATTACTCAGCCATTCCAAGTAACCTAAAATGCCAGAAAATTCAGAATAATATTTCCTTTTGCATGTGATCGACAAATTTTGTTTTGCTTGTGTGCGTTATAGGAGTGTGTGTGTTAACGGTATGTATTTAGAAGGAAAGACCATTACAAGGTCAAATATATCAGTTCTCCTTAAAACACTCCTATCGCGACAGTATTTAAGATGTAGCCGGTATTTACATCCAAGAAATATATTACTTAGCATGATAAGTAAACATATGAACAATAGACTTATAACATCTCTTACATTAACTGTGCAACTTACTTGCATCCAGTTTTACCATTACTAGAACCACGCACATCATAATCAACATAACAGAACATTTCGCAAACCAGATGGACCGGATTAATTCATACTTGTGCAGTTGGAAGCACAAATATATTTTAAATTTAATTTTTCCTTTGTATCTAAATTGAGATTATTTTAGAAGTATTGTATTGTAACTTTCTTTGTGTGCTGTACTTAGAAATCCCCATAGGTCCAAAAGACTGACTATACCTTTTTTCATACTTTTCCACAGTAATGCGATATCTAAATTACCTATCAGATGCGTGCCTACAGCAGATCCTGTCACTAACGAACAATTGTTAAGTTAGACTTATTTTATTTCTTTATGAAACTTCTGGTTGCTTATTAGTGTTTATGAAGACAGTAGGGGCCTCGGATGGCCGAGTGGTCTAAGGCGCATACTCTTGCAGATCATTGACATCTTTCATTTATCCGCATGGATTTGAGTCTTAGGCTCGCCAGCGTGAGAATGTGAGAAAGCTTACCAGCAGCTTACCTTGGGTCGTGGAGTCTCCCCGGGTTCTTCCTCCACCAAATGTGCTTTCCGTGATGAATAGCCTATCATGTGCTTACACGTGGTGTTAAAGCCAAAACAATACCAACAACATGAAGGCAGTAACGAGGACAAATATATCTAATTTACTACTAAAACAAAGACGTTTACATAATTATAACACATAAAGGGAAATATATAACAGTTCCTTACCCGTAATTACCTCCATCGGCAGAAGGACCAGCACAGTAAGCCAGTTAAACACGTCATGGACTGTGGCTCCAGCAAACGCCCGCCGGAAGTCTTCTTTGTTCGCAATTTGTCCCAGAGATACAATCGTATTAGTAATTGAAGTCCCGATGTTAGCCCCCATCACTATCGGTATAGCCAGTTTCACCGTGATTACTTAATAACAAAAATAAATAAATAAATAAATAAATAAATAAATAAACAACAACAATAATAATAATAATAATAATAATAATAATAATAATAATAATAATAATAATAATGTGTGTGTGTGTGATTTGGATTTTTATCTTAGCTTTAACAATTTTTCAGTCATATCGCTATGATATCATCAGTGTGGCTGTTATAAATAGTGATGTTTAGCTGTGGGGCATCATGTCACGGACACGAAGCATCATGTCCCACCCAGTCACATTATCCTGACACCAGGCCGACCAGTCCTAACACTAGCCGACCGCTCCGGTGGCTTAGTGGTTAGAGCGTCCGCCTCGGAAGCGGGAGGTCGTGGGTACGATCCCCGGCCGAGTCTTGCCAAAGATCTATACAAATTGTACTAGCAGCTTCCTCGCTTGGCGTTCAGCATTAAGAGGTTAGTGTGTGTGTGTGTGTGTGTGTGTGTGTGTGTGTGTGTGTGTGTGCGGGCGCGCTTTGGATTCCTAACACTAGCCTCTTAATGCTGAGCGCCACGACCTCCCGCATCAGAGGCAGACGCTCTAACCATTAGGCCACTGGAGCGGTCAATTCTAATAATAATAAAAGTAATAATAGAACCTGCACCAACACCAACATAATTCATTGACAAAACATTCACTGAGCCAAACATTATTGCCATCAGCTTAAGACACTTTCCTTTAACATTGGAGTGAAGACTGACGCGAGATAGAGGATTGTTTATATTTACTTATATACATTTCTATACCGATGAAAAACATGCACAAAAGAAATGACTTATTAAATATGAAATTTAGATATGTAACATACCACCCATATCATAACCTCCTTACAAGAATATAATGTTTTCAACATCGTCACAAAATTGTATGATTCATACTTTACAAAATCCTCAACATAATTTCCGAACGTTTGTCAGATGCTTTATTGGTCAGGAATAAATTATGCGCTTTCGTGTAGGCAGTCATAATTATGGTGAATTTCATTACTTGTTATAGGTAAATAACCACCCAGAATTTGTAAATATTTTAGTTGAATTTCCCACCTTCCTCGGCGACCATGCTGATAATAATGGTGGTTGTTGTGGAGGAGCTCTGGAGTAGTACTGTTGCTAAGACACCGATCATAAGGCCCGCAACAGGATTGGACAAAATCTTACTGTCCTGAAACGCTTTACCAGCAGTTTTACCTGGAGAGAGGAACAGGGAGAAATTGATGTAGAATTATACCAGAGTTTGAAAACATTTTTTTTTAGCTGTACACTAAATGACAGTGTAAAGGAGAATGAAGATACAAAGAAGATGAAGATAAAAGAGAAGAATTTATCTATATCTTCAAGAACTGACATAACATGCCCAACATAATAAATAAGAATGAATATATATATATATATATATATATATATATATATATATATATATATATATATACACACACACAGAGACAGAGACAGAGAGAGATAAGAGGGGTTACCTCCTAGCAGCTTGAAAGCGTCTCCCATGAAGCCGAGGGAACAAATGAAGAGGTACAATGCAGCCAGGAGGAGTGCAATCTTCAAGATGTAGTGCAAAATCACCCTCTTTGACTTCTGACAACCGTTTAATTCTTCCAATAAAAATAAAAACACGTTTGAAAGAGAATTAAATGTATGTTTTGTTAGGCAAATAGTTACTACATATAATGAGAGAGCAAGAAGAAAGTTATGCGATTACAAAAATGTTAACACAAAGTCGTTGTCCTTTCTGTAAATATAATATATAATGAGTGATTGAAGGTTCTTTTTATTTAGCTATGTATTTTTCTTTCCTGTAAGTTTGAATTAAGCAAATGGTTAAAATGTGTTCCTCTTCGTCATAATTGCAAGTAGATGTTTTGTTAGGTGTACTGATTTAGACTTGTTATGATTGAATGTAAATAAAATATAATGACTAGCTATGTGAAAAATACCAATCCATTTTAATACTAAAGTCCAAATCTTTGTATAATTGTTTCGTCAAACCAGAAACAGGAAATATATACATGTTATGGCTCTAAATGTTCAGCCACGTACTAAATTTCGACATGTATTAATTCTGGTTCATTGATGAATGTGACAGCTATAATAATATTCTGATGTCAAATGTACTAGGACCATTGTTAGAAAAGATGGCGTGACATTAAACACTACACGTCCGGATATCGCTCAATAGTACAAAATATGGCGCCAAGTAGAGAAATTAGTGTTAATCTAGCGTTATATATGCCAAGCTCGGTACACCAATGGTTGCTTTTTAAAAATATAGAAAGAAAAATAACGAAAACTCTACAAAGTGTGATAGTTCGTTTGGCAAATCATCGCGAGTGATATCGGAAACTGGTTCAGCCTGACTTTTCACGCATACTATATGCATACTATGAACTATCAATCTATCCAGCATTTTAGAAACTAAACAAAATTTTCAGCATGATGTACGCATTTACTTATACCGATTTAAATTATTTGTACAAACGAATATGTTGCTATTATTGTAACAATGATGTTCTTTCACTGAGTAAATTAGCCACGACAATTAATTTAGGGCGTATATTTCTTTGCAAAGATTATGTTCATACTATGTATTTTTATTTGAGTTAATTAAGCTAATTAAAAAAATCTCATTCATTAAATTTTCCTATAAATTTCATATTATGAAACCACTGAATATATTGAACTTTTGACATAAATCTTAGCAAAACCCCAGTCTGACAGCCTTGTATTAGCCTTGTAGACAAGTTCAGTTCCCTATAATGTAAAGAACAAAACTGGAAATAACAAACAAAGGTTTCGCGCCCAGTCACCGGTGTAAACGATTTCAGAGGCGGGCTCGTTCGTGGTTTTTCCAACTTATGTTCACCATTGAGGCAATTGCTGCAGTTGAAGTAGCCCGTTTTCCCTAATTGATTACTGCTATTCGATAATCCCAAACACTGCAGTCAGTTTGGTGGCCGACCCACCAGCCCTCCAGATCTCGTTGCATTCCCGTTTCTAATTACAAACATCATCGATTCATATAAATATAAACCATTACCTATGTCACAGTGGTGGTGGTTTGATAAAATTTGTGCGCGCGCACACAAACACACGCATGCAGCACACATATATTATGTGCATGAACTTCTATTTTTATTATTTTATTACAAAAACTGAGGACCACATGGCAGATGGGTCAGCCATGACCAAATGTGTTATCCTCGTTAAAGATGGTTTCTTATTATTATTATTATTATTATATAAATTATGAATTTCCACGTAATAATCATATACAAAATAAAAATAAATATATGAATAATTAGCGTTTTCCAAATGAATAAATCTTATAAGAATCCTTTCAACCACCCTTCTCTCTCTCCCTCCCTCCCCGCCCCCTCTCTCTCTCTCTCTGTGAAAAAGACTGTCGCATGCGACAATGTCTCCACACCTCTGATGTTAATTCTAAATAAAAAACCGACCAACATGGAGAGGAATAGAAATAAATGGACAATAAAAACAATCTTATGGTTAGTATCAGTGGTAAGAAATGTATAATAATTACATTAACTGTAACTAACTCGATATGTTTCATTTGCCTCGTTTTGGTCTGTCATTTCGCTTATCATAGCGATGTAATCGAATGACCGCACTTTCGCTGTTCGGGATTCTAGCCTTGCAATGTTGTAGTGCTCTACTTTATTAATTTAAACAGACTTTTATCCTAAATCCAAAGCGCCTCCTTTTTTTATTATCAGTGTTAATGGAAATAGAAGATCGAACAGAGAGCAAACCAATAAGCGAAGACACTGGGAGAGGATGTGGAGGGTTCACTCTCTCCGTTAATGCAATTTTGAGTCTTCAATCTTAAATCTTTTGGAAGCATAAGTATGTATTTGCATGTGATATTACACCATCGCCTTATTTTCTGATAATGACTGTTTTGTATAGAAAGTGAATCGTAAGACAGAGAAGCAAAAGCTAGATTCGACTGATATGCAGATTGTAGGATCGTCGCTAACTCGTGTCTTGCGCTATTGGTACCTAGCGGTAACATTGGCCAAGGCGTTATATCATACCTGACCATGGTGTGAAATTAACTTTTAACTCCGGGAGGGCCCATGGATCAACAGCCGCAACATAAACGTTTGTCTGCAAAGAAAAGAAGGAGGAATAACTTATCCCACTTATAATATAAAATATTGAAAGTCAAAACAGAGATAAATAAACTTTGTTTAGCTTAACGCAAATATGACTATTCTCACCAATGCTCTGATTCAAGGTATGAATGGGGATGAGAAACGGATCAACGACATATTACTAATTTCGAAACGTAATCCATGTGTATATAATGTTACTGTACTTATATATCAAATACCGATGAAATTAATTGATAAAACAATTAAAAGACAAAAAGACAAACAACAATCGAGAACAAATCTAATAGCGTAAAATCGCACTGAAGAGATGAATAAAATATCTAATGGCGTCTTCAGTTGCTTTTTGACATGATCAAATAGAGAACGAATTCTTTTTGTATACAACAGATATATGTCTTTTATAGGCTATGCGTACCCTTATTGATATTTTGTAAAATGTTTGGGAACTTACATCGTATCCTTCCATAGTTTCATCACCAACGTCGAAACTTTTGTTGTCGATTCCATAGTCCTGGAAATAAATGAAACGTGTTCTGGGGATTAAAACGTTGTATAAGTTTCATTTAGCAGCATCCGAATGTCACATGGAAAGAGGTGAATAATTACAATTTATTATTTGTTCCCGTATGTTCAATATGGCTATTGCACCAGAAAAATTTATTGCGAAATACAGTTGACGTATGGAGCACATGATGTTTCAGTTAGTATATAATACTATAAAAGATTACACACGTATAAAAATACTTTAAAATCACTATCAAAATCAAAATCAAGAAATTTATTTTTCAGTACGAAAATGTAGTGGGGTTTCGTTACGTCCATCCATAAAACCCAAGAATAACTCCATCCTTTGGGTTTAAGAATGCATTATTTATGCACTGGTGGTCGTCTTTAACAATTTTAAATCAATTTTTAAACAATTAAATATTTGATTTAGATAAACGAATTTATATCATTGCGGAAAGTGCAATTGTGTTGTGTTATTAGGATTGTTTTAAAGGTAGCTTTAACAATTTTTCAGTCACATTATCCTGCCACCAGGCCAACCAGTCCTAACACTAACCTCTTAATACTGCGCGCCAAGCGAGGCATCTGTTAGTACCATTTTTGTAATTCTATGGTATGACTCGGCCGGGGTTCGAACCCACGACCTCCCGCTTCCGAGGTGGATGCTCTAACTACTAGGCCATCGGAGTGGTCCCATTGCGGAAACTATAAAATTACTTGTTATGGTATAATATACTTTAAACGATGAATTAGTATCTTCTGCAGTTAAGTCATTTGATAGCTAATAATTGGTTTTGGATGGGTAGACTGGGGTTTGCATACATTCTTAGAGGGTGCTTTGCTTGTATGGCCTACAAAACTGGGACATTTTTAATATGTTTTGAAGCAAACAAAATAATTTTGTACTTGTCAATTTAGTAGAGTTTTTAAAGGGTTTTATGCGTCCTGTTCCAAACATCTTCGAAACATTGAGAATTTTTAAATGCATGGATTTAAAGAAGATGGAATTTTGCCCCATTTTATATTAGCGAAACAATGTTTTTGCTCGCTCTCTCTTCTCCTCTCTCTCCCTCCCTCCCTCCCCCCCCCTCCAACTAATTACTCGTCATAAACGAATCGTTCTCAAATCTAATTTACGTCCAAAGGAGAAGCATGTCGCTTGAATAGGTTTCTACACAGTTTTTGTGCTGTTAATAACGTGCAGCTCATGCAAAGTTCATAAATTCTCTTTAGATTCTTCCCCCAAACCGGTTTTATAAATGAACGTTCAATTTAATGAAATTAAAAAAAAAAACAAAATATAATGTTTGCATAAGTTTATGCCACAATTAGAATCAGTTTATCTGTTTTTTAATAAACGCGAGAGTGTACGCTATATACAGTACTATTTATAGCCATGAATGTAGAAGTGTGTTTTAACAGCACTAATAGGGAAGTTTCAAAAGGCAAATTACATACAGTAAATCATATTAAGAATCAAGTTATGTGAAATGAATATGAAACGAGTTTAGTTTAAATTCAGTGAGAAGCTAATTAACGCCGGGAAACCAGTTAACCCCTCATATCTTAAACCTGCAGTAGAATGTGCAACGACTGGCGTGCTCACACTTTAAACACACCCGATGTTTACTTTTCAAATAAATAACAAAAAGAAGGCATGTCAACTTTGATGGTTCTGACACAAAATATATCTAGCATACTATATAACAGCGTAAGTGAGAAAAATATATGAAATTATTATACTGATTAATTTGAGATTGGAAATAGCTTTGATTTTACATCGATTTTAGCCTCTGTCAAAACTAATTGCGCTTTTCACTATTTCCGTATCTAACGTGCACTGGTTCTTTCTACTTGCTTCTGATCAGCTGCAGTGAAGTTGGGTTGTAATAATGTGTTTTAGTGTCGAATACATTCAAAACCTCTTAAAATGAAAGCAAAGCAAATTATAAGTCGAATTCTCTATATATGAATACAAGTAATAAAACACTGCCATAAAAACAATGCCATATGTTCTCTTACCTTTGGTTAAAGACAATCTTAGTTTATTCAGGATCAGCTAATAATTTCCACTCGTCGCAGTCTGAAGCATCGCATTGTGTGCTGACTCCCTATGTTTTATTTCCAGTAAAATGTACTGTATTGTAATAAATATGGTCTATGTGTTATTTTTATCTACGTTTCTGTGTATAGCTTTGTTAGATTTTAGCGATTATTGCTTCATTATCGGGAATTGCTGTTGGGGCGATATTTCTCAAACAACGTAATTAGCCATTTTCTAGGAGCGAACGTCACACTATATAGTATTCACATGACTTTATGGTAGCATCGATTAGTTTCGTAAAATAGACCCTATTTAATTTTTAAACATGGGGAGATCTATGTATATTTTGCATATACGTGCTTAGCAGTTTGAGACCAAAATAATTTGTGTATTGGGTGCATGGGTCGTGTTCTGTGATGCATGGCATAAAGTACCAGTATTACCGCTTGGAAATAATTACTGATTTGTCATACAAATATGAAGCAAGAAAAAGTCATGCACTGTACAATTTGAGTTTCGTGATGTGTATTCCTCATGTGATTAAAGAGAATATTCACTTCTAGTATTCATTCGTTTAAAAAACCTTTGAAATGACTGAAATTGCTGTCGTAAGGACCATGAAAAGAGGGAAACGTGGAACTCAAGCCAGACTCACACATGTATTGTTTGATTAGCTCTGTTGTAAGAACCTGTGCGTCTTACAGTACTATCAGCATATAATAACATCATATAATGACAATAACATTTTAAGCATTACGGCAGTAATAGCATCATCTCCTATATCATAAACCATTTTAATTATATACATGTTAAACTCTCATACTTACGAAATACACAAATGTGTTCGAGACATTCAGAAATATAGCAAACATAACTGCCTGCAGATTTTTTCTTTGCCGCATAACAAAATTTGATACGAAAAGAAAATCAGTATTTTACATATTAAATTGAATGTATAACACGTATTTGATAAATATTTTATCGTACATTATTCTTGTTTCGTTTGCTTGGACAGGGGGGTATTATCAGTGTTTACTTGAAAGAACATGTATATCTACAGAATCAAACGTTTTTCAATATTCAACGAGAGCAATGTATACTTTATCTATTATGCAAGTATAAATATATAATATGTTATAGAGTATAAATAGAGGATCTGCTTAGATAAGAAATATCTTGACTGATGAAATACAAAGTGAGTGTAATGATATTATAAGAAATCATACACTTGAACTGTAAATTGCATGAACTGCAAATTGCCTAAGCGATCAAACTAATTCTAACTTTGAAAAATTATTTATCAGTCTGTTTTCTTGGGAATCTATGATGTTACTAATGAAGTAGCTTTGGAAACGAACTTGATATACAGCTGTTTTAAGTTTTGTAAACACATTTTTACCAAAATCGAACGCAGGTAGCTTGATCGTTCTGTTAAAGTCAAAAGTAATCGTTTATGTGGTTCCTATACAAGCAACTTGAGAAACAATTGCAATATTGCACTAGTGCGTCAAAATCCATTGCTGAAACTACAAGTTTAATTCTGGAGTCGCGGATTTTCTACAGCATTTATTTTTGTAAAACAAGGGTCTATTTGTTGCTTGAGATGTTTAGTGATGTTAAAATGGATTTACCGATCCTATGACGTCAGTGGGCAAACTTTGCCTGCGGTTGGCATATTAATGACTCGTACGTCAATGACATACGACATTTTTAATCCGACGTCTGTCCGCCCTCTGTTTTCACGATAGAATAAATTTGAAATTTCCTGATAAAAATGTATGTCAAAATATAAATAAAGAAAAAATGGAAACAAAAGCACAATAATTTTAATGAAACTATGAGGAATTTCTAATATTGCGAAGTATTATCAACAAAATGTGTAGTCCAATTTCTGTTAAATGACAAAGAAAACAACTGCATCTATGAGCAAGCTGTCATGTAGAATGACAACGAAGGACATATGTAGACGGTATAAAATGTTGGCGAAGCATATGTGATTGTTATAAAGTAGACTTATAAGTCAATATGTTCTCAAAACTGTATACCGGTGGTATCGTAATCTAAAGTCTGTTTAATCTGGCATTGAAAGAGGCCCCTTTTCATAACATTAAAATCCCCTCCTAAGAACTGTTCATGAAAATAAATACGGCTGCATTATTACTGTGAATGACGTCATCCATGCTAATGCTCTCATCACTTAAATAGCTGCTATCAAGAAAGCCTGGCAAATTCGGAAAGAAAGGGGTTTAAAAACAAAGAAAGAATTTGTTCGGAGGATTATAATGTTCATTACTTTATTAATACTAAACGAAATGAGGACAAATGTACGGAAAAGTTTTCAGAAATGGAATATTAAAAAGTAAAAGTTAATACTTAAGTGTTCATAATCCGTAAACTATAAAATATTAACCTTCCCTACACCACACGCTCCGTCCTAAAGCTAACCAAAGAGCAGTGAATTATATCATGTTATCAACTTACACCTAGAATCCAGAAATCTAAACACACTTGCCATCGTATACAATGATGCAGTGCTCTTATTAACTTATTACTATAAAGAAGACGAGAGTTATATATGTACGCCTATGGAAATTAAGTATTAATTCCATTCTGTGGATAATTTCTCATTCTGTGACTTAATTCAAAGGGCATATATATTATCAGACGATACAACCGGAAGTAGGAACTCACTCTCATTAGAATTCACTCTGATTCGATCCCCTGTTCCCAATAATCTCGACCAATCAAACGAGTTCTTCTTCGTCAGTTCTGATTTGTTATCATGGTATTCAGAAACCTAATTACACGAACAAAATACGCAATCGAGCTTGTATTGCACCAAAAGCTCATACATCATCATGATAGTCTGCAAAGTACTTATTATGACGGAAGCAAAGAACTTTACTGTTGGAAGCAATAAGCCTTCGTATGAAACTATAATCCCGATAACTGCAGGAAAAAGTACACTTATGTTATTGGAGTGGATTAATTATTTGAGAACTGATTGATATTAATTTTATTTTAAAATCAGGACTGACGTTGCTAGCTGGTGTCTGTCTAATATAAGACATTACTATATATATATATATATAATTTGTGGTAAGTGGAAATTTCTAAAGTCAATGAACAATAATAATAATTCTCACTGTTTGATTCGTATTGACGATCAGCTGTTAAGGAGCATAGGAAAACAACCAAACAACCAAATTAGATACGCGACTGAGTACACACGATGGACATACGACGGACATAGGATTATCATACCAACACTAAAACTTGGTAAAGCAGTCAGGAGAGCAGAAAAGTATGTGATATAGACCGTAACATTTCGCATACCTTTTTAGAACTTGTAGGTGGATCAACAATGTCTGTAGATCCGTTATTCATTTTTTTCCCGTCGGTTTTCGTCTTGTTAGTAATAACTTATTCCTTTTTGGTTTGTCTCAACTCGTATGAAAACTCGCTGTGTATGTGTTCGGTGCATAAATGCACATAGCATAACTCCCCAACGCTTTGTAGACAGTATTTATGTAAACATTTGATGGATCGTTGTATTTAAAAAATAGGGAAGGCACGCTAATGACACATTTGAAGGAGCTGTATATCCTGTCAAAAAACGTCTGTGAACATATGCTCCATTTCATCATTTCTATAAGTCTTGATATAACTACCAAAATAGACATAGGATGCCCTGGGGTAAAGAGCCCCACGCTACTGTCAAGCAAGAGTTTTATACCTGTATTGCAAATCAATACACTCTGCCTGCTGTACCTGTTGCAATAGTGCACTTTCCCAACTACGTCCCTAGATTATCCGATACCGGTCGATTACGGTATGTTGTACACATCTGAGAAATGGGTTGTCAACAATGTTCTCAGCATGCCTGTTTACAAGTTTCAAGTCAATATGTTCTTAAATTAAATCTTACTCAGTGATTAGACGGCCCAATAGTTCAAACACTTTACCGTCCATGGAATAATGTTGCAAAGTTCCATTTACAAATACAGTTTAATATCTCTCTCGTCTTACTTTAACATTGTTGTGAAAGATATATCTAGGAACAATATTCTCCAAGATTCAAACCCCGCAATTGCATGTTCGCAATCCAACAGTATCTCACTAGACACCAATAAACTCAGTAGATTACTAAAGAGGTGTGTGTGGGGGGGGGGGGGGGGGGCGGACGGGTGGTTACTCCGGGCACAAGAGATCTTGGGATGCCAAAATAGCTAATAAAAATTAAATTGCATGAAAATCTTTGGCGCAGCCATCATTGTCACCCTGGGCGTCATTTACCCTTACTACGCCCCTGAATAAACTTAACTATTCTGTTATAGTATTGTGTATGCATTTCTTGTGCATGATTGATTTAATTTTCATAGTATCATAACATACCAGTAAACGAAATAAATTGCAATGCACATGTAAGCAGCATTGCGAACAAAAATATATAACCATCCAAGTTGTTTTTTTTGATAGCAGATTGTGCTAGGTGTTTGTGGTTTATGTTGTTCTCTTTGTTGCTGCTGCTTTTTTTTTTTAAAGCAAAACTAATTAGCCAGATAAGTAGCAAGATCTGTTAGCTCAGTCTGTTAAAGGACCATAGTGCAAAATAAGGAGTTCAAGTTCAAGACTTTAAACAACAAATATTTCTTGTTTTTACTATTTGACGGTCCTAGAATGATTTCGACAGACAGTTGCTTTATTTATCACCGTGACGATTTGTCTTTTTCAAGCACTGCATTTGCTGCATTATGTTCATTCGACGATGCCTTTTTCTCTGTTACATATATGACATTTTAGTCCCTAAAATATGTTAATTTTTTTACGAAAAGAAAATTTCGATTTTTAAAAAAATATGTTAGGTCAAAAGATCTATTTATCTCATCCTGTTCAGTAAGTTTATGTGCTCCATGGCAAACTTAAATTCTCAAAATTTATTCAACGCTCATTGCAGAACAGAGAAGTATAGATGGAAGACAATAAAACAAAGAAAGCACAGCAATTTATGAACGAGACGACTAGAAATGTTCAGTACTTACGTCGTACAATGCACGGAAATAATTATGTGCTTTCCGATGGTCCTTCGTGTTTTAGGCGAACGTGATACGTTTTAGGACCATAGTTTGTTGAATGTTATATTGGAAATTCACTAATATTTGGAAGTTTCACACTTTGAAAGAATGTCGTAATTGCTAGATAGCTAACTCGAACTCACGAGATTCTAACTCGAAATAAAGAGATAGTTTATCTTAATTAAGAAATGCAATGTCGTATTTACGAGATAGAGTTCTATTGACTAAGAGAGAGTATGCCATGATAACGAGATATTAAGTTACTTTGACATGACCCTTGCAGGCTTTCATAGAGGTAAGATCATTGGTTTCATATTACAGGCGAAATATACAAAGAAATCCCTATAATAATTTATATTTGTACTTTGCTTCATCACAGTGTGTGTCAACAATTTCTTTCTCACTCGATAAACATGATTTAAATTAAAACAAGAGACAAAATATGTTGGTGACTGAAGGTGATTGTTTTAGAAAGATTAATAACTTAAAAGCATTTTTCACCATGTAAGTCATGTATCCGAGCGACAAGGCAGCTAGACATTGGGAATCGCAGCTTCCCGCAACAAAAAAAATCCATATATGATAGTGTTTCAACAGTGTGTTAATGCTTAATTATATGTCAATTATCACTATCAACTTGTGACTAGGAAGGGGTAGGGCAGGCAGTGTTCTTCCTGATTCGGCCTATAATTTTGAATTACAGAAAAGCAAACTCTATACCCCATATTAAATAGAACGACTTGAAGGCAAGGGCTGCATTTTCTCCCCAAATACATTCGAAATATATTGTTAATATCTCTTTACACGTTCGCTGTGTTCAGACGTTTCCTTGATTTTCTTTCAACTCTGATAGAACCTATGAGGTGACATCTTATTTTTAGGTGAAACAAGTGTCATTTTAGGTTTAAGACTGAGCAATCGTCTGATGTCAGCACTGGAACTAATATATGTCTCAAATTTACTTTATTTTCTTGTTGCTCAACAGGATATCTATCTCATAAGACGCATCACCACTGGTATCAAATCCCTGGGACGTCTTCGTCAAGGTGCCAAACCCTGCATTCCGTACTTTATCAACACGTTTGATTATCTTATTTTTTAAAAGAATTATTTCAATAAATAATTTTAATTTTATTATGAGTGCTCTTTGAAGGTGGCTGGAAAGCGATCGACCGATCTGGTGGCCTAGTTGTTAGAGCGTCCACCTTGGATGCGGGAGGTCGTGGGTTCGATCCCCGGCCGAGTCATACCAAAGACTTAAAAAAATGGCACTAGCAGCTGCCTCGCTTGGGTCTCAGCATTAAGAGGTTAGTGTTAGGACTGGTCGGCCTGGTGTCAGGATAATGTGACTGGGTGGGACATCATGCTACATGTCTGCGGCATGATGCCCCAGTGCTAGACATCACTATCAACTGCCACGCTGCAGACATCGTAGCGATATGACTGAATTTTTTTAAAAGCTACCTTAAAATCCAAATCACACGCACAAACACGCGCGCGCGCACATAATCGACATAATTTGTCAACGAAAATGATATAGTCAGACTGGGGGTTGTCAGTTACAATATGATTTGATTTGATGAAACCTATTAGCACGTTCTTCTGACAAGGAGACCGAGACGAGCGACCGGAGGTAACCAGCCTGGGACAATAAAAGTAAAGATGGCATTGTCGATAGAGGTGAGAAACTGAGTGCACATGCACTACACTGGACTTTCCGAACCCTCGAATGAATTATCCGTGTGCTGCTTACAGTTATATGTATCACGATGACCTTTTTGCCTGATTGTTAATATTTGTTTCGCGTACGTGACCAGTAACGTGCTAGAAATCACTCAAGGTCGTTCACATTTTTTCTGCTAGCCCGACACTGTGATCATGTTTTTCCCATTTTTCCTGACATTAGTTTGCTATTTTATATATATTTTTCGTTTCATTCTTCATCAAAAGAGTTACAAATCATATCATGCCATTATCTAATTTGTGGCGAGGAAATACGGCTTTAAGCTTCATTGTGTATACCAACACTGAGCGCAAGAGTAATTATGATATTGGCTGTTAATATAAGACTTTACTTCAATGTCTGGCATTGTTTCTTGTTTATCGTGCTGCGGTAGACAGTGTTGTAGAGTACTGAAGTAATGAAGTAATGAGTCAGATAAATAATTAATTACTTGAAATATAAAATTTTAACTGTAAACAGTTTCTGCGAAAAAGTATTCTGTATACTTGAGTACTATGTTATCGCTGGTCTTATAGTTAGCGATCGGCGAATAAGCAAATAAAGTCAATGACTTTCGAGATATGTATATTTTGTGTTCTTTTCTCTATATAAACATACGTTAACATACGTTTAATTCCCAGCTTAGATAGAATGATTGTGGGAAGCCATGTAGATTCCAGGTTATGCGAGGGGCGTTAATCTGATATCGCGGTAATACCGAAACAATATTTTTACTATAGCTTATACTTGTCCTAATGTTAGGAACTTGATGTATACGCTGCACAAATTATAAATCAATTTGAAAATAGGATGCTACTTTCTACGTCTCTCGTTCTGTCACCTGTACCTGCCAACAACAGAAACTTCCTAATTTATATTAAAACAATGCATATGTAACCAGTTGTGACGGCGGGTGGCGCCAAGATTGCCGGTGAAAATGGGCACACCATCATAAACATGGAAATATGTGTCAACCACATACTGTTTAAAAAATAACCCATGTTTTACAAAGAAAAGTAATAAATCGTGTCCACAAAATTTTTAAGTCAACACCTGTCAATTGCGAAAACCACCAGAAAACAAGAACATGAACATCTTTCATATTTTGGCTCGTATTTGTTACCATATATTCAATATCTCGCTTCTTGACAAATGTGGTAATCATGTGACCTGACTCTTGCATAAAATCAATATACATTATAAAGGAGATAAACTGGGTAACCGATTCGTGACATTGATATCAATTTTAACAAGATACAGGTTTGATCTGAGAACATGGGGTACGGCCATATTTTAAAAAAGCGAAATTCATTGGTGCATTTTCAAAAGTGCACTCGCCAGCAGTTCCAACATGAAATAAAACTGGTGATTTAGAACTGGTAACTTGTGGACATACAGCAGATGTAAGGTGAGCACACAATTGATATGTAGCGCTATTCAAGAAACAAATTAGTGTTAACCTCGAATACCGCGATACCAAAGAACCCGCGATATTGTTGGAAGCAATCATAATTGTAACTGATTACAAATTTTGGAACAGTAAAGCAAATTAATAATTTCTTTTAAATCACAACTACTATTTGTCGTAGTGACAGTTACTTACAAAAATAACAGCACGATTGGAATAAAGGAGAAAAAATGAGAACAGAGGAGACCTGTTTAAAAATTGTGTGAAATTAGTTTTTCAACATTATATTCAATGTCTTACACTGAACTCTTGGTGCGAAGAACATTGCTCTGTACAAAACGTGAATTAACCAATAAGAAATGATAATCTGCGTCAGGCTGTATATAAATAATGTAATTCTATTCTAATCACCCTGGTAAAATAGTAACTGGAATTTATTGCTTCAGTGTGTCAGAGTAATTTGAATTGTAATCAGCTGCTACAATTTTTTAAAATAGTAATTACCGTTTTAATTCATCACATTTACAGCCGTAATCTATATAGTAATCTATACAACTCTGGTGGTAGCTCAGCTGGCAGACTCTTAATCCAAGAGTTACGGGCTCGATACCCGCTCATGTCAGCCTGGGTCGGCTGCGTCGGTGTGTTCTTGCGAAAGTCTCTCAACCCCCATTTCCGCTGTATGACATACCCAGAAACGGGTTAAAAGTGTAACTGAAAGCATTAAACCAACCTTGTTTGGTGTTCAACAGCACATAAACACATGCATGGTTATATCGTGCCAAGTAGTACCAGTCAAGTGCCCTGCCTAAGAAAACGTAATGGAAAAAAGTTAAGAAAATACGCATTATACAGGTCATGCATTATCTACAATTAGGTCAAGTTGACTAATATCGTACGCATACAAGGCCGTAGGCACATATATTATCTATGAATACGTCGGCGACATGAATAATTATATATAGTACCAACTTCTAGCCCTTGTATGTCGTAACTTTAATGACTTTTTACGAATTTATATTTTTGAATATGTACAAAGAAAATGACACAAAATGACATACCTTTCAATACATCATGAAAAGTTATCAACTTTGCTTTGGCTACACAATTATTAAGCAAATCGTTAGTATATATTAACAGAGGACTGGGTCAGAGACACACACGCACAGACATATATATACATGCGTGTGTGTGACTAATGGTCTTTTGAATTTGGAAATTGAAAACCATTAATCCATTCATATTGTTGTGCATCACTATCTCCCACAAGAGCAACACAAATTAAAATCAAATTTAAAATGACATATTTACTAGACCAGTAAGATTGAAGTTAAGCAAAACAATGTCGCCCGTCAAGATTTCACAGGTAGACAGTATTATATCGCATATATTGGCAGCATGGTGTTGACGATAGCGTAAGAATTCAAAGTAAAATATCTTGAGTTCGAAACACAGCAGGGGTGACAAATCTAGTTCATATATATTGGAAACATCAATGTAGAACACGAAAATACAACGTGTACCAATTTAGCTTTAGACTTGTATACTAGAATCATCGATGTAGGAAAATAATGAATGGTATACACCAGTCTGACTTGAAAAATGTATTTTGGGAAAATCAGTATAGAAAAAGAATGGAATAGGCAGGTAGTGTTCCGATTGGTACGAGATATAATCTCAAACCACAGTACAGAAAATGGATACAAAGTGTATGACAGTCTGACTTGAAAACTGTATATTGGACAAATAAGTATTGAAATATGTTAACGGTGCACTCCAATTAAGTTGCACAAAAAACTATGACATACATCAACACATTAAAAGTAAAGGCACACAATAAACTGCGACGTATGTACACAATACATGATGACGTTTATGTAAATAATAAACAATGATTGAACGTTGATTCCACATTTACAAATTTGGACAGGAAATAAAGACAGGTTACAAAATTTACAAGCTGGGTGTTTGACAGGATTGAACACTTAACATTGCAATCATTGACATCACTATAAACTGCCACACTGCAGACATCGTAGCGATATGACTGAAAAATTGTTAAAGCTACTTTAAAAATCCTAATCACACACACACACACACACACACACACACACACTTGCATTATCACCGTCTCTAACTGTACTCTGGTAGGCCGATCTGAAAGCAGGATTGTTTCTCTGAAGTCCGCTGTGGGCTTACTAGGAAACTGTTAGGCAATGAAGTAAGAAGGTGGAATGATAAAAAATGAACTGAAAAGTGAGAATTCAAACAAATTACAACAATCTTCCTTTAAAAAGGAACTGTTTTTAATACTAGAATGAAAATGTCAATGAATGGCTGAATGGCTGATTGATTAACTAAAGAGAAAGTATCGTGTAAACACAGCTCCAATCCACTAAGAGGAGAAAATTTTACTTTTCAATAACCCAGTTCCAGTCAACTACAAAGAAGTGACAAATTGAACTCTAGCGCTGATAGTATGCTGCAACCGGATATGTTCTTCAGGAAAAGTAATATGCAATAAATATTCCAAGATGGGACATTTCACATTGATGTGCAGAACTAAAGAAAGATGTTTCGAGGGTAGATGACATCGTTAAACCTGACTAGTATGTCTGCCTTTGCGGCATTGATTCTATAGCAAATCCTGAATAGCAAATGGCATAGTCAATGACAGGAATATGCTATGAAAATTGTCATCGTTGCTAACGTTGCTGTCATCAGAAAGGATTTAAACAGAATAATGCAGAAAGTTTAGCTCAAGAAAGCTGACCAAATCTTGTTTGGACATGAATATAAAAGGCTGACTGTCTTAGGAAAACTTTGTTACCTAAAATTACTCAATAGAAGTACACTAAGTGACGTATATGTAATGCCCCAAGCAGTCTCCGCTGAGAAGACGAGCGATAAAAGAGACAAGAACCGTAGAGGAGGTCATGGGTACAGACCATACATATAAAAAGTGAATCCCAAAGTATTCACTTTATTAGAAAAGCTGACTGAGACTACAAGCTAAGACTTAAAGCTGTTGCTTTTTCGTTTTGCACTCCGTTTATGTACAAATGTGCTTATTTCAGTAATGGATTACGTTAATTCGGAATTACAAACAATGGAGAAATTAGACGTCATATCCGGCGTAGATCACTCAACGGATTGGTGCGCAACTATGGTTGTTGTGCCGGAAGCTAATGACTATGCTCGTTTTGCAAAGTCCACACCAGGCTAAATGAATTAGCTAGTACTATACCAAAATAACTCAGTAGATAAATTGACACGTGGGTGTTTCTATAAGCAGAAACAGACCACTTTTAATTCTTCTATCTTCAATCTGGTCTACTAGAATACAGGAAATCTATACATCAGTCCTTTGCGAAAAACCAGAAAACAGCGATGACTCTTTACTCTTTACTTTTTAAATATTTAAAACAATCTATAAAAAATGGAACTAATTGATCTTAAACAACAGGGAAAAGTGCTGATCATAGTTACAGGACAAAATCCGATAGATATATTATTGTAAAAAGTTTCCACTTGTAATATGCACGCTAAAAGGTAAACGTAATTCCCATTGATACGCTTAAGGACATATACAAAAGTATGTGTATTTCCGGTTACTTGACAGGTTCCATATTTTCCTGTCGGCCATACATTTGGAAAATTAAAAAATAATTCGAAAAATAATTCCGCATAAACAAAAATAATAAATGATACAGCTACGATCGAAGTTAAATTCATTATTGCGAATAACCTATTTTCAAGTTCAAGCTTCTTTTATATAAGTCCGGACCAACAAGAGAAAAGTTTGTACCTGAACTAACTACCATAATTTGTTTTCCAACGTAACTACGACCACGTATATTTTTATTTGGCCTAAGATAAACTTAAAATGTTTCATTAGGTTATTTTAAGAATTAGGATTATATTAAGAATAGCACAACTAATACATACATATAATACTTTAACATTTCTTCAGGTTACAGATTTATTATTCTCAGATGGGGAGATAAATTATCCGTTAATGAAACCTGACCAAGCCTAATCGAAGTTGAAAAACAGAAAAGAGTTGAAAGCCTAAAAGTCCATAAGACCTTTGGTTAGTCTAATTATAGTCCAATTAGTTACAAAATGTTGAAATTGTTTTTGATGCATATAATTTATCATGTGGTCCCCCACTTCTATGTTTAGCTAGTGCAAGGCCTTTTTTTAGTTAATATGTTTGCAAATAATGCAAGCTGTGTTGAGAATAGCATCGAACACCCAAGGTAAAAATAATGTCAAAGTTCTGATTAGTCAGATTGCTCCCAATATTGACATTTCTATTCAATATACCCTTGAAATCATAACGTGTAATACAGCAAGTTGATCAAGAACGTGTTATAAAAAAGGGGTCTTATCAAAGTCGACAACATCTTTCGTAGTAATCAGAGCATAGAAAAGTTTGTGAGCTGTTGTCGGACATTTGTTCTATCAGGAATATTTGCAGTCGATCCGACAAACCATTACCACACCACTACCGGTCATCTTACCTAGGAAAATGAACTCCAGTATAATTTCGCATTTTGGAAGTCACTAAACGGCAATGGAAATAACAATCTACTAAAATCTAACGACTGTGTTAGCAATTTCTGGGATTGTTCCCTCTTATGTTACGTATTTAGGCTCGAATAAACAGTAACACAAGAAAGAGTGAAAACAACAAGCTTTGAATAATATAATAGTGTTTTGAACTCTACAGTTCCTTGTAGAAACAAGAATAATCAGTCCGGTTTGGGAAATTTGAGTAAATTTAATAAAAACTGTTCTTGTTCAAGAATATCATATGAGCATACGTATCTTCCAGGAAAAAAGAATTAATCCTTTTGAATCCAAATAATTTGAAATAAATCCAAACGGCATAACAGTCACTTTCCAGTGTAATAGCCCAACTGAGATTATTTCTCCAAAACAAAGGTTATATCGTATTAAAACGAAATTTCGAAAATCCCCAAGTTGCGAAATCGAAAAGGGGGTCACGTGAACGTGTTTATATCACGTACGCTTAACATGACCTTGACGAAAACCAATCATTTTACTCTAAGAAAAAAAAAACTTGTTTACATCTGAAGTTACGTAGTCCCATCATAACCTCGACAACAACCAATCATTTTAAAATAAAAATAGAACTTATTTACGTGGTTGCTACTAATTTTGAATCAAGGTCAGGATCAATGTCAACACCTGGTTTTAACTAAAACGAACAGTGAAGGTGAAACTATTTTCTGGAGAAAGTATGATCTCCAGTGAATACAATTTACATTACAATAGAATGTAATGAAAAATAAAAAAATAAAAAACTGACAAATAAACAATTAAATTGAAATAAATATATATTAAATCAGATAAAATTAAATCAAATAGACATAACATCCAGCACTTAATTGAACATGTAATCGAGTTCCTGTCATTTACCGTCCGGCTCCAGTACTAACGAAACGTTCCTATTTGCACTGAGTTTGAAGATAAACAGGGACAAAGACACGTGCATTCATTTAATTTTCGTTGAAATCCTCAAAATCTTTACATAAGACCACTTAAATTTCATTTAATGAATTTTTAAAAACTTGCTCTCGTTGTTTTCAGTGTGGCTTGGCTTGGAGTGGGGATGTCAATAAATGTCAAGTAGACACATAAACGAGGAGGGATTTGGTACCTTACTAACATCAATGAATATTTTAATCAAATACATTCAAACAATATTTGAATAAGAGTGTTTGAAATTCGAGTCAGCTCTAATTTAGTGTGTGTATGCTAGGGATCGTGAAGGATTATCTTATACGTTTTAAATACGTTATGTATAAGTCACACCAATCAAGTCCCACAACGGAAAACTGTGCTTATATCGGATCTTATCACCTCCAGTAGCCACATAGCCTCCCCACCCCGTTAAGAAATATCCCCGTATATTGATGGGCCAGTCCGATTCTGGTTATGCATGCAATCTCTTAAGTGAGTGTTTGTTCAGTAAGGAGGAATTAGATCTATCCAGTGGACCGGACAGACTCTTTGGGGAAGGGAGCTTGTCTTTTCCCCATCATACTATTTTCTATTAATTTTAAAATAAAATGAGCTCAACTAATGCGGTGAATATCGTTTTTATTTTCTTCTACAGAACGAAAGATGAAAATATTTTGCAAGCTTTCTAAGAACCGGATTGTTCAAACATCGTAGACCCCTGCTCTGAAAACTTAATGATCAGTTCCTAACTTCATGCAGAAGAAATATATGGATGCCGGTGTTCTAAACATTTGGATTCTCACAAACTCCACAACACTTTCTTGAAATATAGCAGCTATATAAGCCTTTTTTTGTGAAAACTAAATCATTAGGGCTTTTTGTCTCTTTTGTTTCATTGCAGACCCATCAATAACAAAATTTTCCTCTACCTGGCTGCAAAAACTATTTGATGCCGTAAATCTAGTAACCCTGCTATGGGCCCAGTTATGATGAAATCATCTATCCAATGCCACTTGTTTGATCAAACTTAATTTCCAACTAACAATATATCAGGCGTCCAAAGTTTAGAAATGTCTAGCTTGTATGACGATGCAGTAAAAAGAACTCATCAAAGTCAATCAACATTGTACAGCAACGACTAACCTAAAAATAAATTCTTCTTTAGAAAGTAAACTCATCATCATCATCATCATCGTCGTCGTCGTCGTCGTCGTTGTCGTAGTTCTTTATATTTTTAGACTAGTTACTATACTACATTTGTAAAATAAGTAGAGTGACAGATTTTATTCACCTGATTACGACTGTCTGATGGTAGGTCTAGAGTTTAAAACATTTATTAATAATCATTAGTTGAAGTAAGTTCTTCAGTTAATATAAATTTATCATGAACTATGGTCACCTTCGTAACTGATTGTATGATCGAATAAAATATTAGTCTATTTCTAAATTAATTTTGATGAAATCGCTTGTATTTAAAATAATTTATTTGGCTATGCAGTTTTGTTGTATTTCAGCATCTTTTCCCATCAAGTAAATTAATCCTTGGCTTCAGAATGAGGTTTATACAATTAAATAGCTGACTTTGAATTCACGTATTTATTCATTTAATTGTTATTAATTTATTTTAGCCATTTCTCTATTCTTGTGCAATACTGACTCTCATCGGTAGCCATATAATTAATTCCAGTATGCCAAAATGTGTTACAAGGATAAGGAGTTTTAATGTTGAGGATACCTTTGCTACATATCTGCTAAAATCCCAGGCAGTGGTGGGGTATTTTAAGATTCCAAACTGTGTATATTGAGGTGCCAAGGGGGGTCAGTACGTGTAACTTACAAAAGCAACATCGTACAATTTAGAATATAATATCTACTGACGTAAAACACATAAAACTATAGACAATTACAAACTAAAATTAGAGTGAAAGAAAATATGTTTACTCTGAAGCATTTAGTCCACTTACAAACAAACAATTGATGGTAGACTAAAATTGTCAATTATTACCACCAATTGACATACATGCATAATCACATCCACACAGACATCCAATAAAAATATACACCGAGTTTATGTCTTTAATTCCTTTGGAGAGTGGAATACTATCTTAATTAGGTGTATTCTTTGCTGCTGTTATAGATCAATGGGGCTATGAAAGTGATGCAAGTGTCATTAGAGTTCATCTTTGCACCCCTCAGAGACGGCTGTTGCAACTTCCCTGAAGATCATATTGAATTTTACTCATCAAACAACATGATCCTTCTGCATCGGCATTGCTGTGATTGAGTGTCAAACATGCAATGAACATACTAGTTAGAATGTTTAAACAATGTTAAGTTCTTTCGCAATTAAAATCTGCATTTGTACATTGTCCTGATGATGGGTGGTGTATGTAGATGGATATCATACACTCCAGAATGCATAATGTGAATATGGTGGTTGTAGTATGCTCCATAAATAATAAGATCCCCTTTTTGCTATACTTCATCAACCAGAAGTTTCAAACTCTAGTTTTGCTGGGCTTTACCCACTTTGTCCATGCCTCATCCTTCCCTAAATCACACCTGAATTTCAACGTTAGACCTTAAAAAATTAATCACACTTTCACATAATTAAACTAAGGAAAGATACATGGAGTAATATCTGACTTCGAAAGAAATGTTGTCACAGATGATAAACTTGTAAATAATGAACTATTGAAAGCAACTGTTCAAAATGCCCCAAAGGGAGTTTTCCGTGAACATTAAACATGACTGTTCAACTATGTATACAGATCACAGGTATAAAACATGGTGCAAAAAAGGATTTCTCCCTTATTATAAATCGTGCCTTTCAAAACAGCCGCGGTCGGGGGAGCGCTTTGTGTGTAAGGGGGCGGGGGCCAGTTTTTATGTACAAATTTAATGATGCAATCAGCGACGTATTATTTAAAAAAAAAATCATAAAATATCAAATATACAAGTGAGGTCAAAAAGGTCCATATTTTTGGATACCTATATTAAAACAAATCATAAGAATATTATCCACTTGACCAAAGAAGTCAATGGCAGTTCATAACAGAAGAAGTTTATGCACTCGAACCCAAACTTCTACCTGCAATTGTCATGTCCGAAGATCATGTTTGGCACCATGTGATGCTCACAGTGCAAACACAAGCTCTTTTCCTAGATGACACTTCTGCCAAAATATGTGTACTAAACAGGCTGATGCAATTGAAAATAGTTGTCATCGAAACCATTTCTGAGATATTCTACTTGCCCCAAACCCATGTGTTTACTGCTATGGGAGGCTAGCTCTTATTCCAAGCGGACTATTGGTATTTCACTATCAACATACTGCAGATTAACTATGAAAGGTGACATGCATGACATCAATTTAAAGAACAACACAAACCCGAAAAAACCTAGTTCACAAATATATCCATATCTATAAATAGTAAACAATAATAACTGAAAACGTCACACCATAGCCTTAGGTTAATAAATTTGACAGGGGCCAATTTACGAAACTGGGCCCTGCGACCTTAAAAATTTGGCTGAAAATGGTTTGTGTCAAACGTTGTGTAGATATCACATATTAAGGCATTCTCTATTAAAATGGTACAAAAAAAAGACTTGTTGTGCGCAACACTAAAAATGGTATTACGTTTTTAGAAATGTGACTACTTTGAGGCAAAAAGCACTGCATTATTTATATTTTGAGTTATCACTGACTGCAGTTCAAATTGTTTGCAAACGACAATGCTTTTGGTCTTTGTTTACCACCATAGCATCAGGACAGAATCATAATTTCTTTACAATGTTTCATGAATGTCAAGAAGAGATTTGGAAGTTATAAATTTTAAGAGGGAATGACAGAAATGCTATGTTAGTTGTCAGTGACAGAAGTGAAAAGTTTCTATAAATTCTTCTAGCAAACTTAAAGAAATCACACGTTTAAGTAAACAATGTGCTTTAGAAGTACTTTTAGACTGATATAAAACAAGAAGTTCCTTACCTTTCATTATCATTCTGGAGATGCAGAGTAACTATGGAAGTTGTACATGCCTGATATCAATTTCAAGAACAACACAAGCCCGACAAACCTAGTTCAAAACATATCCGTATCTTTAAATAGTAAACATTAATAGCTGAAAATGTCACACAATAGCCTTAAGTTAATAAATTTGCCCGGTGGGGGGGGGGGGGCGGTAATCAGAACAACAGTATAGCTAATCTGTAAAGATCAACGATCAATCAATTAACTTTAGACCATGCTGGAATATTGATATACTGATGTGTGGGATAATGTTAAACTTACAAAGTGACATCTCAGATAAATTCATTGATACATAGCCACTGAAACTAACCACACATGTACAATTACTCAATACAATTCAGCAAAGAAATTTCTTCTGAGACCCCAATTCACTTGCAACTGACTTTAATGATTTCTGGAGTTTACAAAACCATAGTAAATAATAAGATATGATATAGACAAATATTTACAGTGGAAACTTCAGTTCAAGCTAGAAAGCATTTCACCTACTTGGCTTTAATAAGCACGTACCATAAAATAACTCCTGTGGAAGCTAAATCTGTCCGTCAAAGTCACACTCTTGTGCACTTAGATCAAGCTATTGTTTCTTTCAGCATGACTAACCGATTAATCCTAATCTTTTACCATGCAACCTGAGACCTGCAAAAAGAAAAGAAACAAGTGATATTGATGTACTTTTAACTTTCAGTGAAAACATAAGAATTTCAGAAGAGAAACTATGTGTATTGTCAAATGCATGAAACTGCCACTTAATTGTAAGCTTTTCTCCCTTTGTTAACTGAACCTAGAAATTTCAAGATATATACATAACATTGAAACATTTCCCAATATCACTCAAGAGTGAGATATTAATATCTTATGTCAACTTCACAGTGGGGTCATGATGGTATAAATTATGTCGGTGTGCTAAAATTTTCATTCTCCTCGCCAAAACATAGCAAACAATATGCCATATGCATCACTATTTCTAAGACCGTTCCACGGGTGACATTCAACATTCACAACAGTATGTTTATGTATGATTCCTCTGAAGTATATCTGCTCCTGTGGAGTTAAATTACTTTTACGAATACAAGTTGACATGTTATGCAATTGTTTCTGTGTGTCTGTATTGAAATGTGAATAATACTCATAAAAATAGGGGTGCAAACCTTGACAACTACAGAAAGAGCAAGACAATGCATTATGGTCACCATTTTGTTTCCATATTTAGAAAGTTGGACCCAAAATATGCTACATTGTCATGATGCAAACAGTTCTCTCATTGAGGAACAAAACACAGTTACCTCCCTCTCCAAAGAGTATTACATGCAACACTAAGTGATATATGGAAACTGGAAGGAAATATAATGAAGCTATTGCATAAAAGTATTTAAATATACACAATGGAACAGAAAAGTATAATAGATATGGATGACTGCACCCATAAAATTATCAGTTTTTCTTAAGGCGGCAGGGGCCAGTTTTTATGTACAAATTTAATGCCGCAATCAGCGACCTAGTATAAAATATCATAAAAAATCAAATATACAAGTAAGGTCAAAAGGTCCATAATTTTGGATACCTATATTAAAACAAAGCATAAGAATATTATCCACTTGACTAAAGAAGTCAATGGCAGTTCATAGCAGAAGAAGTTTATGCACCCCAATCCCAAATTTCTACCTGCAATTTGTATGTCCGAAGGTCATTTTTGACACCATTTGATGCTCACAGTGCAATTGCAATTGAAAATAGTTGTCATCCAAAACGTTTTTGAGATATTCTACTTGCCCCAAACCCATGTGTTTACTGCTATGAGAGGCTAGCTCTTCTTCCTAGCCGACTATTGGTATTTCATTATCAACATACTGCAGAGTATCTATGAAAGGTGTACATGCCTGACATCAATTTCAAGAACAATACAAGCCCGAAACACCTAGTTCATAAATATATCCATATCTCTAAATAGTAAACAATAATAACTGATAAAGCCACACCATAGCCTTAAGATAAGAAATTTGCCAGGGGCCAATTTACGTAACTGTATCGTGCCACCTAAACAACTTTTGTTTTGTGTGATGTCTTGTGTTCTGGCACGTTTGCTGCTTTAATATCAAATACTTTGTCATGTTTATTTTATTATGGAGGGTAGAGATAAAAGATTGCCAATTATGAGACGAATTAGCAAGATCGATATCAACATAAAAACGACATATTCTAATGGGCATTATAAGAAGGAAGCGTGCACGTGACACAATAAAATACCGAGAGCAATGAACAATTTCTAAAAAGAGCACCTTGCCTTTGGTCGGGGTCGAAGAGAGCAATCAACTAACTCTACTACGGTCTAAATTATCACATTTGTTTTCAACAATTTTAAATAAATAAATAAGTTTCAAAAATTTTAAAGCGGCAACCTGGAGAGGATGGCAAAAATGGAAGGAAAAAACTTTCGTCTTTTGCCCATAAATGTTAATGGAATTAATAAAGAGAAAATATATGATCTAAGTAAAATAACCAATTATGATGTCATATTCTTACAAGAATCACAGAATGGTTTCATGAAGGATTTAATAGCTCTTTGTGAAGAGAAAATGAATGGGATTGTTTTATTAAATAACTATGTAGGGAATGATATAAAAGGAGGGGTAGCCATAGTGATCAATAATAAAAAAGGGGGAAATGGGAAAGGAAAGAGGAGGGAGAATTTTTCAGGGGGAGACTTATGCATATTGTTATTGAAGGTATTCTTTTTGTTAATGTCTATGTGCCAGCGAATAAATATAAAAAAAATAGAATTTTTAAATAAACTATCTAAATATCTAGAAAAATAAACCATGGAAGACCTTGTTTTAGGCGGTGATTTTAACTGGGTGGGAGATTATATTGATAGAGTTGGGCCGTTAACAAAAAACGATTTAAGATTGAAACCGGAAATGGAATTTTTTTAAACAATCACAAATTTACGGATATATATAGAAATCTAAACCTAATTAGAAGGGAATTTACTTATGAATATAAAATTGAGAATGGAAGCAGGCTAGACAAATTTTATGGCACCAATTTTGGTAAAAATATATGTAAGGAAGCAGGGATTTTAAATTTTAAAATATCAGATCATAAATTAATTTATTTGGAATTTGAGATTAAAGTAAGAACAGATGGGGTCACGGGAAATGGAAATTAAATAGTAAAGTACTAGATGAGCCAGAATTTGTTAGAGAAATTAAAGAAGATATAAAAAATTTATACAAAAAGGGAATCAGGATATAATCAGAGAATGGGATATTTCAAAAAATAATTTTAAAACGAAAGCGATCACTTATTCTAAAATGAGAGTTTGTAGGATTAAATTGGAAAAAGAAACTATTGAATATTTTATTTAATTCAAATCAAACACTGTGGCGTTCTGTCGTATTGGGGTGGGGTTCTCCCAATATAATTTAATTAAATTAAATTGAAAGTTCCACCCTGGCTCGTTAGGTTAGAAAGTTAAATTAGTGATGATGTAGATTTACAGCTCTGAGCCCCCGGTCAGCAATGCCGACGGTTAAATTATAGAGAACACGAAGATGAAATTCAATCAATAACAATTTAATAAATGTGATAATTTAAAAAACGATAACTTCCAATCACTCGTCTTTCCCTCGACCAAGTGACAGCCTAATTCATCCCGTGATTTACAGTGTGAGTTCGATTTTCCCCTTGTCCTTGCATCTACTCATCTATTTCTTTCCGCTGATTCCTTCCTTCTTTCCGTCCTCTAACTCCTCCTTTGTCTCCGTTTCCCTCTCTACTATCTCCTCCTCCAATTTCGTTCACAGACTTCAACTTCTCCTTTCTTCTCCTTTCCTTCTCTATTATCTCCTCCTCCAATTTCGCTCCCAGACTTCAACTTCACCTTTCTTCTCCTTTCCTCCGTCTCTCTATCTGAGACTACGGGACCAAACTGAAACTGGTCTGTCCCTCAAAGCTTCCTTTGAAGCTTTCTGTACTTAGAATTTCCCGCTCTAAGATTTTCCAGCCAATAACGAATGGCTATTCGGAGTTACGATAACCTCTTCTCTGGGTTATTTATCTCAGCGAACTAACTTTTGCCGGAAAACGCAGGGATATCATTCTACCCAAATCAAGGTCTCCCCCCATCTCGATTCTGATTGGGTGGCGCTGTGCGCCTGTCCAATCGTCTTAGCGGCCAGTTCAACCTGTCTGTCTGTTTGCAGGGGAAAGAAGTTAGGACACTCCCACTTCTTCAGGCAATTTCTTTTGATCTTGGAAACATTTCGATACCTATGTGATAACTGGCTGTCGGGCGCCTCGCAACTCCGATGTCCGGTTTTTCGATTCTAGCCACAACAGTCTTACATAACGGATTAGTGCTAGCCTTCGGCAATGTTCGACATCAAACAATGACCCGTCAGAATTACCTTGATTATACATGTTTCAAACTGGGCTACTCTGGGTCGGGGTAAACATGACACACCCCCCCCCCACGCTTGAGAATAAAATCGGGATTTTATTCCCTCAAAATTACTTCAAATGCAATGGCATTAATACACGAAATAAAGAACAAAATTATCGCGACACTACACACTGAGTGCGAACATGAATATATATATATATATATATATATATATATATATATATATATATATATATATATATATATATATATATATATATATATATATACAGCGATCTATACCATTCCAGCGCTCCTGCTTATGAAATCGGCGCCTACGTTCTCAGTTCCTTTCACGTTCCTGATCTGCATCTGGTATTGCTGTAAGAACAGCGACCATCGCATCAATCGTCCATTCGACAATTTCGCCTGCGCGAGATACGCGAGTGGTTGGTGGTCGGTCTCCAATATGAACTTCCGCCCGTATAAGTACCGCTCGAACCGTGATATACCGAACACGATTCCGAGGCATTCTCTCTCCGATACGGAGTAGTTCTTCTCGGCAGCTGACAACTTCCGACTGCCGTGCGCGACAGGAAAAAGCGTCTCATCGTATTCCTGTAGTAGTACTGCTCCCAGTCCCGTGTCACATGCGTCGGTGCGAAGAACGAAGTCTTTTGCCAGATCCGGTAGACGGACAACTGCGTCGGATGTAAGTCTATCCTTCAGCGTTTGGAAAGCATGCTCACACGCATCTGTCCAAATAACCTTAGTCGGGGCACGTTTCTTGGTTAGGTCAGACAACGGTCCCGCAATCGCGCTGAAATTGGACACATACCTCCGGTAATACCCGGCCAATCCCAGAAATGACCTCACCTCAGTTTTCGTGGTGGGCCGTGCGGCGTTTCTCAGCTGCTCCACCTTCGACTTCTCTGGGGACAGCGTACCTTGGCTCAGGGTATGTCCCAAATAGTCCAATGTCCGGAACGCTAGGTTATATTTGGAAGGGCGAGCTGTCAATCCCGCCTGACGCAGCCGGTCCAAAACGTCAGCTAACAGAGTGAGGTGTTCACCCCACGTCGCTGTGGCTAATAAGAGGTCATCCATGAAGTTGTGGACACCCCTATCGCGCAAGGGTTCCAACAACTTCCGCATCATCCTAGTAAAGACGCTGGGCGCGTTCTGTACCCCGAACGGCATGACCAACCATTGGTAGGTCCCGTCGGGAGTAGCAAAAGCTAGCTTTGCCCTATCCTCCTCCCTTAGCGGAATTTGCCAATAGCCCTTGGACAAATCCAGCTTGGAGAAATATTTCGCTTTCGAGACAGAAGCGAAAATATGTTCCGGGTCAGGTAGCATTTCGACTTGAAATTCTGTCACCTGATTTAGCTTCCGGTAGTCGACACAAAACCGATGGGTGCCGTCCTTCTTCTGCACTAGGACTACCGGAGAGCTGTACGGAGAGTCGGCGGGTTCGATCACTCCCAGAGCAATCATCTGCTCGATCTCCTCCCTTACGAGTTGTCGTTTTGCGTGGGGCAAGGGGTAGGGTTTCCGCTGGACTGGCCAGTTATCCACCAGCTTTAACCCGAACTCGACAAGCGACGTTCTCCCGGGTATTTCCGTAAGCACATCGGAATACCCGGCCAGCAACGTATCAATCTCTCCCCGCTGTACCGCAGTCAACATGGGGTCGCACTCCACGTCCGAGGGTGTCTCAGCCCTCGTTAACGGACAGCTCGGAACAGTGTTGGCACCTTCCGTATCGCCTTCGGCGTCCTCGGTGACTATCGTGGCGATAACAAAATCGCTGACGGTCTCTCTTTCCCGGTATCTCTTAAGGAGATTGGCATGGTACAATTTCTCCTTCGTTGGTAGCCGTATCCGATATGTTTGACCTCCGACCTTCTCGGTGACAACGTATGGACCCCTCCAGGAAACTTTCAACTTGTTGTGTTCTTTGGGCAGCAGTAACAACACCTTGTCCCCTACTTCAAACTGGCGTGGTTTTGCGCGTTTGTTGTAATTCTTCGCCTGACGCTCCTTCGCTCGCTTGAGGTTCTCCTGTGCGAGGGAACAAACTTCCTCCAGTTTGTTGCGCAAGTCCGCAACGTATTGGTAGGTGGTGCGTACCTCCTCCACAGCGTGATCGTCCGTCCACAGTTGTCTCAGTATGGCGATTGGGCCGCGTACGGTCCTCCCGTACAGGAGTTCAAAGGGAGAGAACCCTAAACTCGCTTGAGGTACTTCCCGGTAGGCGAAAAGTATGGCAGGAATATACCGATCCCAATCCTTGGTGCGGCCTTCGCACAGCTTCTTGAGCGTGTTCTTTAGGGTCCCGTTAAACCGTTCGACCAGTCCGTTACATTGAGGGTGATACGGTGTAGTCGTGAGGTGCTTAATTGACATCAGTCGGTTTACCTCTGCCATCACGCGACTCATGAATTGTGTCCCTTGGTCGGTCAGGATCTCGTCGGGCACTCCAGCTCTTGACCAAATCCCAAACAGCGCTTCCGCGACGGTTTCCGAATCAATATTACGCAGCGCAACGGCCTCCGGATAGCGTGTAGCGTAATCTACGACCGTTAAGATATACCGATTTCCGTGCGACGACGCGGGTTTTATCGGTCCGATCAAGTCCATCGCGACGCGTCTAAACGGTTCATCGATAAGGAGTGTACTCCCCAAGGGGACGGGTCGATGATCCGTTTTCGTTGCCATTCTCTGACACTTGACACAGGAGAGACAGAACCGTTTGACGTCTCCCTGGACCCCTGGCCAGTAGAATCCTTTGACAAGACGGTCACGCGTCTTGGCAATTCCCATGTGTCCACCCATGAGACTCTAGTGCGCGAGTTTCAACACTTCCCCTCGCTTCTCTTTTAGTACGACGACTTGCTTAAAGTGTTCGTTACCATTCCTGGCGTAGCGATACAAGATCCCCTTCTTGTATGCGAACTTTCGGAGTTTCTCTCTCCGTCCCTGCTGCAGCGTGTTGGTGCAACTGCGCCAGAGTTGCGTCTTCCTGTTGCAGCTTCCTCAGCTCGGCCGGAAGAACGTTACCCACCGGTGTCGATGTAACTTCCATCGGCTTCGCTTTCGTCTGTCGACTCTTGGACCTGGTTTCCACAGCACTCACCGGCATCGGTGTGCAGGTTTCGGGATTCGGTTGTGGCAACACATAACGACATCCCAGTATGACGTCATGCGACAAACCATCCAAGCATGCAGCTTCAATTTTTCCCTTCACGTACGGTGAATCGAGGTCAATGACAGCCACTGGCAATGAGTCACGCGCGCTGTTCGCGTACTGAACTTCGATTACCTCCCCTGTGTAATCCTCGGGCTTAACGTACTTCTTGTCCACAAGGGCTGGGACGCTACACCCAGTGTCATACAAGATTGTGGCACCTTCTCCGTTGACAGTAGCAGAGGCGAGGTTGGCTGGGTTACAGCTTGCCTCCGGCTCGCGCTCCTTCCTAGCGACGGCATTCACCTGGGTCTGCCTGCCCTTGGGACAGTCCCTGGCAATATGCCCCGGGCGCTTGCAGTTGTAACACGTCGGCGGCCCTCGCCGAGCTGCAAGTCCCGCTTTCGTGGGTGAGGCCTGTCCAGGTCTATGGTTGGCATCCCTACCTGTAGATCCTCCTCCGACCCTCACGTCGCCCTGACGGTTACGGACAGCTGGCTCTACTTCAACCACACGGCGCGACTCAGTGGGTCGGGGTCGGTCCGCACCCCCGGAACCTCCACTTTTCGAGTGTGCCTGCTCGTATCGCTCAGCCATGCTAGCGATCTCTTCGAGCATCCGGTGCTCTCTCTCTGCTAGAAAGACTGTCAACTCGCGACGGTAAGTACTCAGGGCATGTTCCTTGAGTATAACCTCGCGTAGCCCGTAGTACGATTGTTCGACTTCGGCCATCTTCATCCACTTCTCAAATAACCCTCGAACACGGGTGTGGAATTGAGAGTGGGTCTCCGTTGCCTTTTTCGCCGAGTCCCGAAAAAGTTTGCGATATGTTTCGGCGGTCAGCCGATAATGGCAGAGAAGGGCCTTTTTGAGCGCATTGTAGTCGTCAGCATCGTCTGAAGCTAAGCCGTGGTAGACTTCACGAGCTGCACCTTGCAAAAGCTGAGACATTAATCGCCCAATGTTGTTCAGGAATTTTATGAGCGTTGCTAGTTTCTCAAACTGAACAAGAAAATCGTCGATAGATTCCTCCTTATCGCTGAACCGCGGCATACTTATCTGGACCATTCGGTGGTCGATGAAAGGTCGTCCAGTCCCTCCAGAACTTGTGCTGGTGTCGTCCCGATCGTCGGTGTCCCTAGCCGCTAACCTGACCTTCTCCATTTCGAGAGTGTGAGCCAGTCTGGCCAGCTCCAGCTCTCTGTCCGCTGCTATCTTGGCCAGCTCTCGGTCCGCTGCTATCTTGGCCAGCTCCTTCTCTGCTGCTTTTTCTGCCTTCCATTCCTTGATTCTTTCTTCAATAAATGCTGCCAGGCGATCTCCCTCGTAGCCGAGATCTTCCGACCCCATGGCACGGTACTCCTTGATCATTTGCCTTTCTGTAGCCATATTGTTATACTAATAGGAAGTGATACCTTGTCTCGACCTCACTAACAATGGACAGATATTACAAGTTCCCAGCCAAATACTTACCTGTCGACAACAACTAATTTCGTTCAGGTAAGATATTTGCTCGATATTTGCTTCACAATTACTGCAAGTAATTAAAGATCTACCAAACATGCAAATATCAAATATAACAAACACAAGATGAGAAAATCATAAAAATTCAAAATACATAGGATGGAAAATATCTCACACTGTTCACTAATACTTCCTAACAAATAAACTTTTAGATCGTAAAATAATATTTATGTCTAATTCAAATCTCGGACGGAGCGCCCACTGTGGCGTTCTGTCGCTTTGGGGTGGGGTTCTCCCAATATAATTTAATTAAATTAAATTGAAAGTTCCACCCTGGCTCGTTAGGTTAGAAAGTTAAATTAGTGATGATGTAGATTTACAGCTCTGAGCCCCCGGTCAGCAATGCCGACGGTTAAATTATAGAGAACACGAAGATGAAATTCAATCAATAACAATTTAATAAATGTGATAATTTAAAAACGATAACTTCCAATCACTCGTCTTTCCCTCGACCAAGTGACAGCCTAATTCATCCCGTGATTTACAGTGTGAGTTCGATTTTCCCCTTGTCCTTGCACCTGGTCATCTATTTCTTTCCGCTGATTCCTTCCTTCTTTCCGTTCCTCTAACTCCTCCTTTGTCTCCGTTTCCCTCTCTACTATCTCCTCCTCCAATTTCGTTCCCAGACTTCAACTTCTCCTTTCTTCTCCTTTCCTTCTCTATTATCTCCTCCTCCAATTTCGCTCCCAGACTTCAACTTCACCTTTCTTCTCCTTTCCTCCGTCTCTCTATCTGAGACTACGGGACCAAACTGAAACTGGTCTGTCCCTCAAAGCTTCCTTTGAAGCTTTCTGTACTTAGAATTTCCCGCTCTAAGATTTTCCCGCCAATAACGAATGGCTATTCGGAGTTACGCTAACCTCTTCTCTGGGTAATTTCTCTCAGCGAACTAACTTTTGCCGGAAAACGCAGGGATATCACTCTACCCAAATCAAGGTCTCCCCCCATCTCGATTCTGAATGGGTGGCGCTGTGCCCCTGTCCAATCGTCTTAGCGGCCAGTTCAACCTGTCTGTCTGTTTGCAGGGGAAAGAAGTTAGGACACTCCCACTTCTTCAGGCAATTTCTTTTGATCTTGGAAACATTTCGACACCTATGTGATAACTGGCTATCGGGCGCCTCGCAACTCCGATGTCCGGTTTTTCGATTCTAGCCACAACAGTCTTACGTAACGGATTAGTGCTAGCCTTCGGCAATGTTCGACATCAAACAATGACCCGTCAGAATTACCTTGATTATACATGTTTCAAACTGGGCTACTCTGGGTCGGGGTAAACATGACAAACACCAGAAAATAAACAGAATTTAAATGATAAATTAATTAAGATTCTAGAGGATGAACGGAAAGGGAGGGAAATAAAAGCGGGGAAATTTAGTCAAATGTACAAAAAAGCAGATGGACTATACAAAAGAGAAGCATTAAGGAGAGGAGGGGAAAAAATTATAGAGTCTGAAAGTAGGTAATAATGAGATAACCGAAGACAAAGAAAAAATCTTAAATCATGTTGAAGAGTATTATACAAATTTATACCAAACCCAAAAATAGATAATAAAACAATTGATAAATATTTAGAAGGAATTAAATGCGAGATGATATCATCAGAACATAAAAACTTATGTGATGATTTCATCTCGACACAAGAGATCACAAACATTATTAAAAACCTATCCAAAGGAAAAACTCCAAGGAGAGATGGACTTACTGCAGAATTCTACATCAAATTTTGCAGCGAGTTGTCGCCAATACTAGAATGTTTATATAATAATATATTATTAAATAATAATGAAATGACACAGAGTATGAGGGAGGGGATGATTACTTTAATTTATAAAGGGAAAGGGGACAGGGAAGACCTAAAGAACTGGAGGCCCATCTCCCTCCTAAATACTGATTACATGATATTAACTTGGATTTTAGCGGAACGCGTAACAATTGGAATGGATAAAATAATTAATGTTAACCAAATTTGTGGGATCAAAGGAAGAAATATTCAAAATAATATACTTAGTATACGAACGATAATTGATTATATTAACATCTCTGGACAGAAGGGCGCCATGGTGCTCTTCGATCAAGAAAAGACCTTTGACAGATTAGAACATAACTATATCCAGAAGGTATTGGAAAAATTTGGATTTGAAAATAATTTCCAGAAATGGACTAAAATCATGTACAATGGGAGAGCTTCCAGAGTACAGGTCAATGAAACTCACGCAGGGAAATTCGATATAAAAAGATCGGTGAGGCAAGGATGGCCCCTGTCAAAGCTATTATATGTAATAGCAATATAAATCTTGAGTATCAAAATAAGACTAAACAAAAAAATTGAGTTTATTAATGTTACAAACATAAAAGAGGAGGTCAAAATGCTGCTACATACAGATGATTGAACAAACTTTATCAGGGATCCTAGTTCCTTTAAATACCCTGTGAAGGAATTTGAAGAATTTGGTGAAACATCGGGATCCAAAATTAACCATGACAAAACTGAAATCTTAGGAACAGGGAACTGGCAAGTGATCCGCTACGGTTTACCACCACAAGTGATTAAGGAGAAGGTTAAAGCCTTAGGGATTTTTTTGGGCAAAATGGAGATAAGGAGAACTATAACCAAATGAAAAGTAAAATCAATGAAAATGTGGATATCTGGGCACTAACGCCGTTATGCCTCATGGAACGAGCCCAAGTGGCTAAAACATATATGTATGCTAATATTAACTATATAATGAATTCAATAGAAATTAAAAATGAAATACTACAACAAATAGATAGACGAATTGTGGACTATATTTGGAATTTTAAAACCCACTATGTAAATAAAGAGACACTATATAGAGCCAGGGAAAGAGGGGGCTTAGCCATACCAAGCCCACTTATAATTAAATGTAGTAACAGTATTAATAGGATTAACAAATTAAATGATGAGCCAAAACTGCCATGGGAGGGGTTATATATTTATTGGCTGGGGTTTTCCATGAAGCAACAAAAAAGAGATATATCATAACAACAAATTAACCAAATTACTAGAAACACCCAGAAAATTTCGATATATCAAAAACCTTTTAGTCAAATATAGAGACGAAAAAGAGCTATATGAATCGGCTGGAGGGAAAACCTAAAATTGGATCAGTAAAGATATCACTTGTAAAATTAAACCAAAAGTAGAGAAGGAAAAGTTATATGTAAATTGGGAAAGAGGGTGGGGAAACTGGGTCTAACTAGGATCCCTAAAAATACAAAGCCTGTGCTTCAAATACATGCATGATGCATGGTTGACAGGAGAGGTAGCAGTGAGGCGGCATATGGTCAGAATACCGCCGCTATGCCCACTGTGTAAGAAAACTACCTTTACAAAAGTACACACAATAATACATTGCAAATCGAAAAAGGACCAACAATCGCAAATAATAACAGAAATAAAGAAAACAGAAACATATAAAACACAGGCAATCCTATATCTAGACGGGAACTATGGGACAATTTTTTTTATACCAGATAACCAACTTTATAATAGAGACGATGAAAGACTGTGGACCAATTATTGCTATCGGACGGGACTGACGGGGGGAAAAAAAGAGGGAATTTTACCATTTGACGTCCCTTTAACGATATTAATACTAAATAAATAAAAGTTATTTATTATTAGACTAAATAAAAACGAAGGAGGACAGGGAATTATATGGAGAAGTACATTCGATGACGCCATGGGGCTATATCACAGGACGCTACGCGAAGTGAACAGGCCCATGGAAAAGTTTGGAAAAACACTCCGTATAGAACACTTAACATACACACACAAACACAAAGTCACAAGCAAACGCACTCTCTAACCCTCTACTAATTTCTTATATACAGCTCCGGAACTGTATATACAGATGTACCATATCTCTGATTTCAGCAATCTGGCTTAAATAATAAGAGAAGACCCGTTCGAGACGGGAGAAGTACCCTAGAAATAAAAAAAAGGTATGAATCCCACCTCACGCATAATACACTAAGGCTTTGTTTTATTATCAAGTAGTACACCGCTTTCATCGCCGAAATTCCAAAACTGTAAATAAACATTGCATTACAATCAATGAAATAAGGATTTGACAACTGGGTCGAAGATTTGATATCTAAATGCTGTCCCTACACGAAGATATATATAGCATACAAACATATAGCATACACATATAGCACACATGGGACATAGGAGACCTCTAGAAAAGGTCACAACGAATCATGAGGTTGGAATTCTAGGTAGGTGAGAAAAACCTAACCTGGATGAACAACCTTGTAGAAACACTAGGGATATTAGAAATACCCAATCAAAATTTTCTAAATAACAAATATTTTGTTTAAAATTCTTTTTATAAATAATACATACAACACACCTTCGGGGGTTACACCAACACATAAACATTTCTACACCTTTGGCTAAGTGGGGCGGGGGCATCTGTCTGGTGCCCCCCCCCCCAAAAAAAAAAGAAAAAAAGAAGAGAGCAGTCAGGGGCCCTGGGGTAAGAAACACCCGTGCGTCTCCTAGTCCTTGTTCAAACAAAATTTTTCTTCTATAAAATTAAAAAGTGCTGTTCGGCCCAGGCCCCGTACGCGCCCAGTCCCCATGGATATATCAACGGTTGCCCCTTCCCCCCTCCCGCTCATGTCGGCCCTGCCTTTGGTCATACACTGGTAATGAATTTGACTAACAAGTGTAATTTCAACATACATGAGTGTAAAAAGTGGCACTGAGCAGCAAATTTGAAAGTTTAAGACTGGCATAAACTGCATGGTTACCAAACATATGCAAGTCATGGAATATTTTAAACTCAATGTTTGTTACAAAAAGCACAATTCTTCAATAAATTTGTGATTTCAAACAGATAATGATATAGCTGACACATTATCCGCTTTGTTTCTCTGTGTTCATATGTGTGCGTGTGACAATTTATATCTCTTTTGATGTAATTTAATAAATGCATCATTAGAAAATATCTACGTGCATGTGTGTGACAATTTATATCTCTTTTGATGTAATGTCATATATATCATTAGAAAGACGTTATGTACATATGTGTGTACGACAAGGTATTCGGGATGGGGTTTTATTTACGGGAGTTTCACCGTGTTTATTCATTATAGCTTGATACTATTTTATTATCTGAATTGCAGGCAAGTCCTCATGATCTTCATCACTTTTGTTATCTTAAAACCATTAGCAGAATTTTTTAAAAATAATTTTGTTATTTTTGTAATTTGTTAGGTAATTAACATGCTGAAATTCGCTACAATTTAGCTATGCTAAAATATAGTTATTTACAGTACATATAAGCTTTCAGAGGTTACAAAGTAATGATATTATGATCTAAATGTCACTAATTGTGAACTATCCCCATATCAACACAAATATCATGTCGCACATACCAGTACGACTCTGTGTGTGTGTGTGTGTGTGTGTGTAGATTTAACAGTTTCAGTAATATCGCTATGATGCCTGCAGTGTGGCAGTTTCTAGTGATGTCTAGTCCAGGGTCATCATGCTGTAGACACGTGGCATAATGTCCCACCGAGTTACATTATCCTGACACAAGGCCGACCAGTCTTAACACTAATTTCTTAACGCCAAGAGAGGCAGATGTTAATACCGTTGTTATAAATATAAATCAGCCGATGTTCAAACCTGAGACCTCCCACATCTGAGTGGGACGCTTAGGCCTGATTCTTTCACTCAATACTTTATGCAGCATTATTATTAAGTAAAAGTTTTAAAATTATTTACTACTTATTAATAATATAGTAATTTTTTCATTACTTGAGGAACTTAATTTATTTCGTTCCTATACTTAACTTTAACAGAAAATAGCAGTCAGTATTTCAAACAAATATCATTTGGATGATGCTGATGATGATGGCGATGATAATGATGATGTCTTCTTCTTATTATTATCATTATTATTATTATTAGTGTCTACATGGTCATGATACATTCATTAATCATCATTATATTTGTTTTTATTTGTTCCTGTTTATAACAAAAATGATATTAATGATATTAGTATTGTTATTATTATTATTATTTTATTATGATATAGTCATCAATCATTTTATCATCATTATCATAATAGTCATTATTGGTACAAAAATAAAATTTCACTGTCTCTATTTCTTCGTTACACCTCTTCTTATTTTAGCTACCCTGAAGGTTCTACTCTACTGTTTTGTACTTTGCACATGGATTGATTTTGAGAAAAAGAATTTTCCAGGTATTCCTCAACAATTACCTTAATTATTTCAAAAAAGACCTTCTATATTATAGGTATTGTTAAATATCTTTTAATTGCCTTTAATTGCCTTTGTTTTTGGTGTATGATTGATGGTTGTAGTTTGGGTTACAGTATACAGCTTGGCCTTACTTCAAATGTGTACTTTTCGAAAAGACTGGAAGCACCACGTGGTCTTTTTCACTTCCTAGACCTCAGGTACTTTGGAGAAAAACATCTAGCTGATAAATGTTTTAGTTTCTCTTTTTCTTCTTCATTTATTACATTATCAGAATTTAGTATTAACTACTCTAACATAAGTAATTTTCCCTATTTCGATAACTTTTAAAGTTCGTGTACCGTGGATTAGCTCAAGTTCGTTTTTCGAGCATATGAGAGCAGCCATTTTGATCTTCTCTATTGTTTGGGCAGTGCATTGTTTACATAATACCACATAAAAAGAAATTTCAGTCACATCACATGACAGCCGCACAGAGGTATGCCAATATTCTCTCAAATGTGCTTGCTGCAAACTCACACAACTTTACCTGACACCCATCCCACTTTTAGAAGTACGTAATAACAACAGAGTTAGATTGAGGCTTTCTTCGCATGGATTTAAAGGTAATTGGTTATTCTTTAGAATATGAGCTTATTGTCTGGTTGTCCGTGTTTCGGCGACTGTACAATGTGAGTAATAAGACCTTGGTGATGAACAGTAAGAGAAAACTGTGTTTCATTGCACATTGCTTTGTTTACAATCCAGCCTCTCAAAGAAATACCGGTGTACCTAGGACGAGGACTGCACTGTAAATTCATCTTTGAAGGTACTTTAGAATGGGATATGATTTATTATCAGTAGAACACAAGGAAAGTTCAGCACTGAGAAACAAATGTAGATAATATATAATAAAATCAATTGTGCTCTGATCCCAAGTGTGCTCTTAAGGACACACGGTACTAATTGTATGGAAAAATGGGAACCAGCCTGGAAATGGGTGAACATAAAATAGAGTATATATGGGTTTGCGTGGCCAGGACTGCTTGATAATGAAAGTTAGTATATAGGAAAAATAATCATATCCTAGTTGTAACTGAAAAAATAGAAGCATTGTTATCTTGATGGAATTTCAGTCCTTTAACAGTCTCGAACCTGGAACGCTCATCACTGAAATTAGCACCTGACTCTTTGATGCGAAATTGAAAGCACATGTTTCAAACACATGTTGGTCCAGAATATGCCACGGCTCATATCATTTTCTCTACACAGAAGCTGACATCCATGTTTCATCTATACTGATAAATATAGGTTTGATCATCAGCACTCAGAAATTTAGATTTATTGAATTTTTAATATCAAGGTGTTTACGTCAGCTGTCGGGGCTGCATTAGGAAGTGCGTTGAACAAATTTGACCAAGCATTTTCGTATTGTTGAACATGCATCGATGGTGTCACGCACACGTGAAACTGCCATCGTCAATCTGGACTCATCAACACGCCCTGGAACTCATTGGGTCGCATACGTGGTAACGCCTCGGCATAATTTGTATTTTGACTCGTATGGACATGCAAACCAGTTGAAGTTGTTAATTATTTATCCATGCGATGACATCAGCCCTTGTTTCATCCGACGTTTCCAGTACAAACATGGTTGGATGGTCTCATTTGCGGTCATCATGTAATTAAAGCGTTGCGTACACGGGAGAGTTCACCAACCTCGCAAACACTTATCATTTTCACATTAAAGTACACATGATATTAGACAACAATGTCTACTAACACTTACGGACGTTATTCATTTCGACCACATGGTGCTGATGTCGATCTTTGCCGCCAAAGCGGAGTTGTCTGAGTTTACTAGTCGTGTTGTTTTTGGTGTTGATCTAGGTGAGCTTCTGATTTTTCAAGATCAAACTGGAAAACATAAAACGTCAAACGTAGACATTCAAGGTGACTTTGTTGTAACGAACTTGGATGAGTTCACTAACAATGGTGGAAACAGACACAGCGACGTTTTGGTTGCGTTTATCAAAGACTATGTTGAAAATGCTCCTATTGCAATTAAACAATACGTGCAAGAATAAATCGCACATGTGCCCACACCACCACGTGTAGTAGGTTCATCTACAGAATGCACATTACAAACCAAAGATGTGAAGATGGTGATTGATGGTAGTAAAATAAAAAAATAGTCGAATTGTTTCTGGTAAAGTAAATGTTTTCTATAAACAAAATTTTAACAGCTTAACAGCGCGCGAGTCTGAATCGTATTTATTTATTATACCATGCTATTATATTGGATGGAGTCAAATAACAGCAATTGTAAATATGCAGTCCGGTAAATGAGTAATAATACGAAACGAACTTGACACCGTCTTCAAAACCCCTTTACGTATACGGCAGCAATGTCACTGATAGATACAAATGGAATTCACTTTGAGGCAATGCATATTTATCCATAAGAATACTCAATTGTCTTTGGCGTTTGTGTTTAAGACTAGATTTTATCATTGTATATTTATAATGGAATCTGTCCGTGGTGATATTGCTGCAGAATTTACCGATGGGATGCTAGCCCAATTAGCATCGGATTTTAACACTATGACAATTTTGTTCCACTTGTCAACGAATACAGTGGCGTCTCTGGGGGGTGCGGGGGTTGCGGACCGCACCGGGTGACACCATCTCAGAGGGGTGCCACCAAAATGAAAAATTGCAAATTTTACAGAGCACACATATAAAATAATTATAACTTAACGTTGTTACAGTTCTTAAATACTTTTACCTTCTGACCTTCAATTAATTTGTTTTTGTTCTTGTCATTTTTATACTGTGGACTTATTTTAAGAAGAAGAAATCCATGGTGGAAGTCTGGAGGGGTGACACCATGAGTTTACCGCACTGGGTGACACCAACCCTAGCGACGCCGCTGAACGAATATCCGCGTTAGAGTGTTATTACAATGCCATCGTATACACTAAAACATAATAATAGAAATTGATGGCTTGATCCACCCTGATGTACCAATGCCAACTCGATGCCAGCTAGCATTAGCTGAAGCTTTGACTTCAGCACCAGATGCGAAAACACTCCGGGCTTGTTTTACAATGGCGAAACGGCATTCACCGATGTATCCATCCCAGTTACGTTTACCATCGAATAATTTACACCAACATTGACTCAACTGAGAAAGAAAAGATCTCGACTGTTATTCTACAAGGTTGCACTTGGTCGAGTGACAGTTATTAGAAAAAGACGATCGTAAGATGTAAATCGGTATGTTTTTGTATGAGAAAAACCATAAGAAAGCACAATCACGGGAGATTTGAGTGTTCCATAGGCAGATGTTTCGTTTTAAATGTATGACAATTGTGTCAGTGAAAAAAGGAATAACTGGTAGAAGTGCGTAATGATGAGACTGTATAAGGTCTGCCTGTTGTGCAATACGAGTTTGTATTACTAATAGAACTATAACGGACAATCATTACTACCGCAATGAAATAATAATCGAAGCGGATCAACAGTTGCGAAATGAAATCGCCAAGAGAACCGTGCGTGTATGATAGTAGCTGCTGTTTGCGGTCTTGCTGCGGCAGCAATTGCCGGTCTTGGTGTGACTGGAATCACAACAACATCAACAATTGTAGGTGCACCGATTGGTATTATTTGTAGGAGATATATCGATAGTAACTGGTGTGCCTGGCGATGCGAGCAAATTAATTTCAGTGTGACTACACTCACGAGTACGCGTCCTTTCCTAATTGCTTGCAGCTACACAAAGCAGTCTCAATAAAAACCTATTGCGAGAGGTTCTTCTCATAATTCAAGCAGATTGCTTTCTTGATCTTACAGGGGAATCCTCAACGAGAAATTTGTGGATTACTACAAGACAAATAAATAGATTCTTTGGCTAGACTGAAATATGATTTATAGAGTACGGTTTCATAGGTTCTTAAGTTTGTTTTCCTTCTCCATTACTGGTTGGAAACGCACTTGTTGTCGAACCGGAGTGTGCGCGCATGCAAGCGTGCATGTGTGTGTGTTTGCGTGTGTGTCTGTGTATGTGTGAACGTAGCTACAAACTAATCGTTGTTGTCGTGGGAGTTTTAACCGGCTGTGTTTTAGGTAAATCTTCCACAACTCCTCCTTCTTGTGTTCCTCACTCCTCCCCCACAAAAAAGGAAATATTGCCATCGATTATACAAAAGTTGATGACGTTTAATCCATTACAACAAATGTATCTTACGGAACATTGGCTTTGCTCAGTCACAAAACGAACTGTTGATATTCCATAGGTTAAAATTGTTTGTTGTATTGGAAAACATTGCTGAACAAAAGTACCGATGGATCCGGGAATAGTGTTTCCTTATACACTAGGAGAAGTCGTTCTTGTTACGATATGTGTGAATGATCGCTTAGGATGCATTAAAGCGAACACGCTTTCCTTTGCATCCATTTTGGAATACGTTCCTCCACTTGCTTTTGTAAAGCGTTGTTTATTCAAAAAGTCCTTTGATATTGTGATTGACGTCCACACGGTGGAATTCGCTTGTTTTCAGTCATCAAATTCTTAATTACACTGAACGTTGGTTTTGCTGTCTTGTCTAAAGCTTTCTGGTTATAAAAAAATGCACAAATTGTCCTTAACACTACGAGATTCCCATAAGTGACAATCCCGGCGATCCGTCAAAACCTTCAACGTTTGTTACAAGTCAGCCGCCTAAATCACATCAGGATTGGCGGCAAGTGCTCGTACTAGCGACGGAGATCCTTCAAGCGTTGGTAATGGACCAAAATTAATGTTCGTAATTCCATAGAGGCAAGTTTTTTATCATTGTGTCATTCGAGACTAAACGGTTCATTTGATTTCGAAGGGATTTGAAAACTCTTCTTGTAATAGGATTAGTTACCGCTTCCAACATGGGAGCAGCTACTTTTGTTAACAACGGTGCCATCAATACCGATATTGATGGTCTAACGAGTAATTTAGGTTCACTGGAAATTTCTTTTCCGCCCTTAATTCGAAAATGAAACACTTCCGTTGGACACTGCGATTGGGCAAACGCTCTTTCTTTCTTATCATCAATATAGCTTCATTTAGATATTTGCTATTTTAGACCATAAGGAAATTCTTTATGCCATAAATACTGTAGGTATTGAATATCTGAGAAAAAATATTTGAACTGTTGTACGCGATGAACTGGCGCCTATGCACTTCTACTGTCTGTAACGCTGAAAAATGAATGTAGATATATATACTTCTATCTGTCCTCCATCACTATCGATTCACGTGAATAAGGGACCATTTAAAATGCGAAAACTCTGCTGACATTATCATATGTTTGGGGGTTATATTATCAGCAGCCTTTGCCTGCTGAAAAGCCAGTGTCAAGGGCCAATTACATACCGTCAAGTATTGAATTATGTCACACTTTTGTCAGGACCATTCATAAACAGAATCTACCCAATTTAGAATATAAATTACAAATGGGTGTATGTAGAACCGAAACTATATTTTATGGTTCGCAGCATTTTGGTCTCTATTAGCAAATATGTGGATACGAACTCAGCAGTAACAGAAGCTGCAAACAATAAGAATAATAAAATTGGAACGTTTGGAAAGTAGACCTTTTGAAAATCGGGCGACTTGGAGTCGAGATATATAAACGTATAATGTATAAATACTGTTTTATTTTGTCTTTATCTTGCTTAGCGTCAGTTCTATAAACGTGTTTTCCGCCAGAAATTGTTTTTACTTGTCACGGATAAATGTAAAATTATAAACCATTACGAACAAGGTAAAATTATATAGAATATATATATATATATATATATATATATATATATATATATATATATATATATATATATATCACAAAAATGGATTTTGTCACATTAATCACTATGGCATCTCAATTTGCGGAACGTGAATAGGTCTATATCAAATGAATCCAAATATTGTCTTATAATTAAGAGAAGAAGTGAAATTTAGTTCATAATCTGCACTAGGGAAATTACTATTATAATAATTATCATAAATAAGTATAAGAATGGCTATTATCATAACTATTCTGAGGCTCGACCAGTTTTAACACAATAGTTAAAAAGAACTTTACTTAATAGTTGTACCAATGAGGTAAGTTACATTTTCATCCTTGGAATTTAATAATTAAACTATAAATTTAACCACAAACGTTTTATATGTAGCGATAATCGTGCATATATTGACAAACTGTGCGGTTCTAATAATACTATATGCTACATTGCGTTGACCTGGCAAAATGTCGAGGAGGATGTGCTGCGAATCTAGGGAAGTATTATATCATATTTTAGACAACCGTGTATTATGCACTTTATGTCCTTGAAATCTTGTCAGATTATATCTCAACTAATCATATGAAATTTACACAGGGAACGGAAAGTGAGTATGGTGTAGTGTTATCGGATGCGTTATCTCAACTAAAATAATCACGACCAAATGTGACTAGGTTGGACATCATGCCACGTGTCTGCGTCATGAATTCATTTCACTAGAGATCGCTATAAAGTGCCACACTGCAGACTTTGTAGCGATACGACTCAACTAAAACTCAACACACATCTCAACTAAAATAACCTAAATGGTTGAAGTAGCACGATTTATTTTAAATAAAATTGTTCTGATAGTGAATTACCATAGTAAAACTTTGATGTCTCCTCATTTTCATTATTTTTTAATAATATATGAGTCCATTACTCCTTCCTACATCGATCCCACCCAGTCTCACAAAAGCCTAGAAGAGTGACCGCTGTGTTTTAAACCCAAATCAAGACATTTAATGTGTTCGTGCAATGATTAAAGATATAAAGTTTGATAAAAATTTTAAACCAGGTCTATATGATTCAAATTTTTAAACGTTTGACCTTTGACCTCCTTCTTGGGCATCCAACGTAGCCAAGAATAATACACCTCTTGCACATGGTTACTATCAGACCGATATAACAAGTGCGTTTCGTGAATTTCTATTATAATTTAATTGGTTAAATGTAGTTTACGTAATACACAGTGCATCCTTCTCCGGTTCCTTGCTGGGCCCCTCTTTGTCTACTATAGTTCTCTGCCCAGACATGATGGTATTGTAGCCATTATATGTTAATAAGCTAGTAACTAAATTTAGATATGTTGTCATGTTGAACCAATCAGATGACTAAGTTGAAGCATGTGATCAAATATTATGTCAGTTAGGCATCATTCATATAACTGATAAACCTGTAGAGATGCATTCCATTCAGTGCAGATGCTGCATTCAATTTTTAACATTATTTGCGGCAAAAAAAAAACCAAAAAAAAAAAAAACAGTCCTTCTTCTGTTTGCTGATAACACATGCTACTTTCCGCTTTTTGGGAATCATATGTTTATTCAACTCACAATGGCTTCTCGTATATCAAGACGAACTGTTAATTGTTTGACCAGCGTTCGCAATACAGAACTTAACCAGGGCGCTATCACTGCGACAAATTCAACTGGGGCGGACATTCCAGAAAATTGGACTGCATCAAAAATTGGTTAAACAGTTAGCTGCGAAGAACATCAATGTCTCAGTTTCAATTGGAAAGAAGCATCTTCTTCAACTGTACAGACGGGTGATTCTTCTTTGTGTTCAAGAGCATCATCACGTGACCAAAAGGGTGTTTCATATGTGTCTTCAACGGCATCGTCACTTGACCTGCAAGCAGCTGATACACCACGTGATATAAACATATCGGATATGTCAGCTGTCAAGCAACAGTTAGCCGAATTACAGCCATCTGTCTGCCACATCACCGCGGGGTACAACAGCTTCACAATCTTCATGAAGTCCGGGAAAGCCTCATGGTTTGACGGGTACGCGGTGGTGCCGCTGAAAAATACTGCGGTTACGTTAGCCGAAAGTAATCACTCTTTGATGGACTCTAAGAATATTGGCACGAGGAAAGCACGGATCCATCGGTCTATAGGTGGCGCTCTACAGATATTGCGTACATCTGACAGAGTGACAGGTGTTAGGTGAAGTTGTTTGCATTGGCAGCTTGGCGAGAATGTTGACATTGCTATGTGATTCTTTAAGGTACTATGGCTGGCATTTCTTTACATGTTGTACTTGCAGAAATTTGTACATGATCTAAGGACACAGCTGACTAAAATGGCTGCTACAATGTGCTCAAAAATTCAGCCGCAACGAGTCCAAAGTACATTATCTTCAGCAGTTATTAAAATAGGGGAAATGAAATTTTCCACAGTAGGTAATATCAGCTTCTGAATATGCAATGAATGAATTACAAATTATATAAAAAATTAAGAAGAGTTTTTCTACAATTTACCTTTGATGTCCAGAGCGTGAAAATTATCAAGTAGAGCTTACAGTTGTTTGATAGGTGCACATTTAAAGTAAGGTCAAGTTGTACACTTTTTAACCCAAATAACACCCATCAATCATAAAAAAATGAAAATTACCTTTAACTATAATTATGATTTACAGTGTCTTTTTTTTAAATAGACCAGATAACCAGAGAGAAAAACGTGTGCACATGTTTTCTTTCAAAATTTACTGTAAAACGCAACCACATACGTTATATTTGCAGAAGTAAAACAAGAATTTTGTGAGAGTGAGCAGTAAATGGAAACTGCTTTTAATCTCAGGCATTGAACCCCTTACTTAGTGGTTGAAAATATTGGACTCGTCACCGTTCGCTTCTTGACGAAGTTATTCACATTTTATAACAGCTGACAACAATGTTAAAAAGAGCCGGTGTGTTGGACTTGCTTTTGTGGTCAGAGTGGGTAAAATAGTTTGCAAAATGTCATAAACGTTATATATTTAAAGAGATTAATATACCCTATATCAACGTTTTTTTTTCCAACTGTTGATATTTTTATGATTTATTTCATCATATGCTACAAATAGCAATAGATTTTAAAAGCTACAATTTTCAAGTTCTATGTACCAGGCAGGATAAGAAATTCTCTAGACTTTTCACATTTTTAAGTGCGTCTATCAAAATTTTTTAGTGTTTACCTTATGCAAGTGCCATTGATTTCAAGTAAAGTATATAAACTTTGAAGACTTGAAACAGAGGTAATAGATAACTTTATTAAGTTCATATAAAAGTGTACAAGATGTGTCCACTTCTCTCAACTTCAGACTGCCCCTCGCATTGTAGACAAAATCTCCGTTTTATATATTTCCATGACAATATATCAAAATGTTTAACGAAATAAACATATACAAAATATGTTCAGTATTATAAGTGAGTCGACTTTCGCTGTAGCATTCAGATAACCCTAGTCTTGGTATGTTTATAAATCAAGGTCGTTATATGAGGGAATTATATTAAATATTAAACTATGTGTATGAAACCCCTAAAAACCGAAAATCCTTGAGACACAAATTTCTTTTCGGTTTTGAGAAGTTTTCGGTTTACTGAGGCTTTTGCAGATGTGAAAAGGTCACTTTCTGAGCGACTGTGTGTGTGTGTGTGTGTGTGTGTGTGTGTGTGTGCACATTGCCTACATTAGGAGGAAAACCCCATGTTTACACACCAACATTAGGAGGACCTCTGACATTAAGAGGATATCCTCCTAATGCTTCCTCCAATGTATGTGGAGTAACATGTGAAAATATTTAAATATTGGAATTTGTGTGATTTTTTAAGTTAGATCGTAATAAATTTTGGTCATATTGGTTGGGCCGAATTCTTGGATGGATATGGTAATAGGTAAAGAAAGTGTGTCAAACAATATTTCCCTATGTTATCTGACATACTTTGGAGGGACCTGATTGAAATGTATACCAATTGTCACTTAAACGACTTGCTAACGATATCCCTAATAGCAATTAATATATATTTATTAAGTTTCTAAGATTCATACTAATTGCTTTATAAATGAGAGAATACACACCTGATTTGTGCAGTCCTCTCAACGTTGGTGTGTAAACACATCACATGATAAGTCCTCGCAATATTTGTGTGTAAACAAATTAACTATTGAAATATCTTGTGTTGATGTTAATACCAATGATACGATCTCTCAACATTGATGGGCAGTCAGTTCAGCACGTTATATTTGACATATATACAGTGGCGTCGCTAGGGGGGTGCGGGGGGTGCAGACCGCACCGGGTGACACCATCTCAGAGGGGTGACACCAAAATGAAAAATTGCAAATTTTACAGAGCACACACTGCTCGGTCTAGTCGGATTTCATAAGCGGATAACCGATCATAGTTAAATACATGACTAGCAGGCACAGCAGTGGCGTCGCTAGGGGGATGCGGGGGGTGAAGACTGCACCGGGTGACACCATCAGAGGGGGTGACACCAAAATGACATTACTAAGGATTCTGTATGGTCTGTTACGGAAGGAGGACCATGGGGGTGACACCATGAGCTACCTCACTGGGTGACACCAACCCGAGTGACGCCACTGCATATATAGCCAAAAAGTGTGCTGACGTGCCGTTAAACCCTACATACATGCATACCTACCTACCTACCTACCTACCTATCTACCTACATACATACATACATGCATGCATGCATGCATGCATGCATTTATACCACCCCGCAGGAATGCAATATTTGTGGGTGTCATCTACATTTAATAAAGTGTGAAGTTACAAGTCTGAGTTCGCAGGCTCATTTATTTAATTATGTAGATGGTGTTTGAAAATGTTTCGAAAGTCTTTATCAATGTTTCGGAAGCTTATGGACCTGCGCAAGATGGACTGAAGTAATCTGAAATATGATTAGAGTTCGTGATAATAGACCAGCTTGCTAAAGGCCAACGTTTTGATGACGAATAAAATTTGCTAACCAAGTGCAAAATAACCATTATAAGTGTCTGTTATTTTTAACAGACAGCATGGATACTTTTTTCGAGAGTGAGAGTGGCAGTACAATTATTGACAAAATAACAGAATTTCAAGAAAAACCGTTCTTCAATACGCTGACCAAACCGCTACGCATACCGATGCAAACTGACAAACTGTTTAAGGACAATTAAATGCACCATAACTGCCTGGTTACTCGCTTTTATTGCAATTACATTACTTTGTAGAAGAATACCCAGGCATATCTTCGCAGATATCCAGAGTAAACCTGCTTAAGTAGAAGACTGTATTTCATTGCAAAATTCCAATCTGTTTTTGTTAGAACAATAGATAAAATATATTCTTTCATGCCAATAATAATAATGATATTGTCGGTCGTCCTTTTGTATATACCTTCATATTTTGAGCCGATACTTGACCAAACAACATCTAATCTTGCCATGAATTTGGTTTTAAATGTAAGCAACTAGCACATTCTTTGTGTATTTAGGCTTTATGATAGTTTCGATGACAGTAGTATTAAAAGAAGCAAGTACGTATGATTTTGATAATAGTGACATGCGCACACAATTCATTTAAATGTTAAAGTAGCACCAGTCCTCAGTGGCCTACACCTCACTTTAAGTACATGTAAAAATATAAACATTTTAAGGCTAGTACCGAAACACTGTCTTTACAAAAACATTTTCATTTCATTGGCAAGGTTATGGGCATTTATTTTGTATCAAAATGATAAATGAACGAGTTACCTTAAGGTATGGAGTTCATACAATCATATGCAACAAAATTCGTGGTGAGAAATTATACACATGCTGTAAATGAGACCTAACATTACTAGAATCTACCTTAAAGGTCACTACCATTATGCAAGTACCTTTCTTGAACAGTTACATGTAAAGAGTTTTGCATCAAACATGAAGAAATTACCCTCTTTAAGACGCACACTTGTTTCCAGAGGCTCTTTGTTTAACTTGCCAGAGGTGGTTGTTTAAGAGGGGTTCTACAGTATTAATCTATTTCGACGTAATACATAATCAAAACCAGTATGGAAACATACTTATTTTATGCAGTAGAAACAAAGTTTAGACTACATGTAAATTAAGCACATTACCATTTTCAGTGCAGCCAGTGAAGGCCGAGCAAACACATGGCATATGTCGGTTTATTAAGTAAAAAGAACCTAAATCATATTGCAAAAATATCTCATGTATTAGCTGACAACTCTATTTCGCACTGCAATTTTTCACTATAGGTAAGTTTTACAACAGAAATTGTGCAGATCACATTTTACCGAATTTTAATATTGAGTGTATTATTTTAAGGTATTGAATTTGGAAGCCTCTATACATATTAAGTTATTCTTCATCACATCAGACATGACCTCGATATTATATAAAAGGTTTTGTAAAACTTACAGTGTTTTATATTTACCCGTATTTCTTGAATAAATAGCATTTTCACCACACCAAGAAAACAAATATTCTTGAGTTCCTGGATATTGACTAACATCGTGTTATTATGCCCCTTCCTGGATATAGACTAATATATCGTGTTATTATGCCCCTTCCTGGATATAGACTAATATATCGTGTTATTATGCCCCTTCCTGGATATAGACTAATATATCGTGTTATTATGCCCCTTCCTGGATATAGACTAATATATCGTGTTATTATGCCCCTTCCTGGATATAGACTAATATATCGTGTTATTATGCCCCTTCTAAAATAGCATAAGGAGAGCATATTGTTTTGTTGCGAACCATGAATTATGCAACTTTATTACATGTATATCATAAACAGATGACATTTTCCATTTTCAGACAATTACAGCAATGTATAATTACACATTTTTACAATTTTGATTTTACATTTTTTCACCAAAACCCGGTAAGGAATACATGAAATTTTGTAGGCATACAGGTATGTAAATCTCCATGACCTGCTTAGAGTTTCAGCTCTTTGCATTGTTTTCTTTTCAAATAATAGGAACGGTTTAGACATTTATTTGGTAGAAACGTTTACTACAGTTGAAAAAACAAGTTAGACACAATATTTTTCAGGTGTATTATTATGCAGATGTAGACGAATTGATTATATGTTTAGGCTGATACAGCAATTTTACCTTTTGTTTTACACATTCTTGAAAGGTCGCGATTTAGACCTTTCTCACATAAACTACTAAAGCATTTTTGAGCAATAGTTACTAGAGATAGTGAAATTTTGAATTTTAGTATTACTATTTGTGGTCATATGTAGATGACTTGAATAGATTGTGATGTAATGATACGAAAATTGTATTAATTGTGGACACATATGAATGGATTGGACATATATTCCTTTGGACTGCAGTGCGTTCATGCTTGTTTTATAAGCTCAAATCTATATGATTAGATGTAGTGCTGAAAAGAGATCTTCTGTAAACAACATGACATTGGATTCATTGTCAGAATCGATTCATTGTTGTGAAACAAATATTTTCTTTTTTTAGCTCCTTTGTTGCAAGCACGTTCTCCACTTGAAAAAAAAATAACAAGACATCACCAGCTTCTGCCTGCCAATACATGAAATATTGTCATGACATCCTGACACTCTTTCGTTCGAGGCACTCTCTCTGCCAGGAAACATATTTTAAAATGCTGTCAAGAATGCATCTTGTCTTCTTTTGTCCACTATTTCTTGGTTTCGCTTCCTCTGGAGGGAGAAAGTAAATAGAGATAAAAAAAGATATATGACAATAACTATATTATAATTTGATGGGAATAATAAAGACTCCATTATAAGAGTTCACAACATAATTAAATAGGGCTTCTCAAAAGTACAGGTACCATATTCCCCAAAACTGTGAATTAGAAGCTTTAGTCTTAACGTAATACCTGGCATTTTATTTTTCTTATATGGTTTACAAATGTTATCTGTGGTAAGTTAGTTCAATAATGAAGATGTAAAATACACTGTTGGATTAACTTGACTGATATTCAGAACTGAACTACTTTATTATTATTATTATTATTATTATTATCGTGATGCTGCTTGTTTATTACCATGGGGTTGGATCCCTTAATAAACTCCTCCTTGATAGACTTGCTCCAAACGTGCATAGCTTGGTTTGGTTTGATGGTGTACATAACAGCAACACAAATAGTCTATTTGATAATGTGGTAACTTGAATTACCCGAGGACACAATATGGCAGACATCCCGTGCTGATATAATGGCAGGATTCTAACCTGCACAGTTATACTTATAAATTCAGGCGTAGTTACATATGTTTTGGTTGTATACATAGTGGTATTAAAACTGATTTTAGAAATAAAATGAATATTAGCTTCAAAATCTACGAGGTACAGTGAAATATCTCGGTTGAAACATTCATCGGAGACAGCTTATGTTGAGTTCATGAAAACCAATTGGACTCTTTTGTTAAAACTAATTTAAACATTCAATTCTCTTATGTAGATAAAGTTTATTCACATTTAATTACAGATTTGGTTTCAAAAAGACCAGATGTTGTACCTATTGATTGTACCCAAATTAAATAAACAAAATTTATAACATGTTTATTTTTTTAAACATTTCCTTAATATCGAAATTTCACATATACGGCATATACAAACCAGTAATAGGTATTGCGTATGCATTACGTTCCATTCCTTTACAAACAGGATCAAGTCAGTTATTTAACAACAGTCCCAGGTGGGCCAGAGGGGTCTAGTCTTACTGAAAAACTATATAAAAAAGCCAAATGCCGTGGTAATTCGCAGTGCAATTTATGTCAGAATGATCCTTTATGACATTTAAAGTTTCCCTAGTTTTAGTAATGAAAGCCTTATTCAATGACAGGTTAGCATCATTTGTACAATCTTGAAATAGTTTCATTCGACCTCACTGAAATAAAGATTGATCTTACCGGCTGTTTGAGCCTGCATGTTGACGCTGCATGTTACACTCGGGGTGCCTTTCCTGAAAAAGTTACATTAGCAGGTGACAAAATAGAATCCAGTTTGGTCACAATTTTGATTTACTTGAAAGATGAAAGGCTTATATAAATTCTAACATCTAAATATTTTCACATGCTACTCCACATACATTAGGAGGAAGCATTAGGAGGATATCCTCCTAATGTCAGAGGTCCTCCTAACGTTGGTGTGTAAACATGGGGTTGTACTCCTAATGTACGTAATGCATATAATCTGTTATCTTCTTCCATTAAATGAGTGAAAGCAATTTCATGATCAGTTTCGATTATGTAATCAACATAATCTTGAAGACAACCATTTTTAAGAAATAAAAATGTATTTCATTAGGATAAATATCTCTATAGTTGTGCATATGAAAACTGATATGAAAGAGTTATTCTTGCATAGATAATATTCCAAACACATTTGGTCTACTGTGAAGTTGAACTTATCCATTCATAAATTCTTCAGTTGAAACTTATTTTACTTAAGTCGGAAACATCGTACTGCCGTAAATTATTTAATTCCCACAGTTGTGTCTGAGATAAACCATTTCATTGTGAAAAGAAAGTTTCATAATCTTCGTGTATACGTTGACGTTTTATAATTTGCTTTATTTAATGAATCTGAATAAGGAAAGAATTAATGTTTCAGTTCTGTCTTTATTTACATCTCTAAGAACCTATGACGACTATATTTCGCAATATACCCCGCATGACTAACCTTGCTATTCCATCTAATATTTCACAATGCTTACTCATATACACAACCACTTCACTTTAACTAGCCAACCATAAATAGCTCCAAACTTGTATATATGTTGATTATTAGAAACTTGACAACACCTATTTACAGATCCTATGCAATCTACGTGACAGAATTTAAACCAAAAAGTAAATACAGTCATGCATTACAAGTAGAAAGAACGTATATATACATAACATCTCCCCTCCTAACGGCGAAGAAAGATACTTCATGAATGACACAACATATATAAAGCAAAGCACTATAGTACAAAGCTACGTGAGAGTGCATCTGTAATCAGATTCCCATTTCTTTTGATGTGCCTAATTCCGAAGTTATATTGCTGCAAGATCAAATCTTAACCTTGATAGGTTGACCTTGACTATGTTCTACATTATTTCCTACAAATTTAACACAAGCTCTGCGAAAACTTACTTTTAGTCCAATTAATTGTCAATTTTGTCTCATGCAATATAAGAAAGAATTTCCGGATAGTTTCCAGGTGGTCTTTCAAGGCGTCACTGTGTATAATGATCTCATCGATGTATGCATCAAAGCCATCTACATGAGATGTACCATGTTCATTAAACGCTCGAATGTTGAGAGAGAATTTTTCATATCGAAAGGCATCACTTTATATTGGTAAAGTCTACCCGGAAATGCAAATGACGACATTTCGGTTGCTCTTCCGCAAGTGGAATTTGCTAAAATCCTTTCTATACGTAGAAATTGGTGACATATTTTTCATTTCCAATTCTGTCAATGCGGTCTTTGTTTGTTGGTATTGCAAATGAATTTTTTTTGGTGACACTGTTGAATGTTTTGTAGTCAGTGCACATAGGTAAAGTATTATATGGTTTTGGTACTAGTATACATGGTGAACTCCAATTACTTTGCTTGGTTCAATAAAATCGTTCTGAAATATATATTCAATTTACTTTTACAAACATTTCTGCTTGCGAAGATTCATCCTGTAAAGATGCCGTTTGAAATACGTAGAATCTATAATTACATCATCATGGTAGATTGTATTAGTTCGTGTTGGAACATTTGGAAATAAGCGCACGTATTCACAATTCAGCTGTTTTAACCCATACCTTTCTTGTGTGAGTAGAAACGAAAGCGTCTGGGCCAGATTATTTCAAATATCTGATTTCTGAAGACTGGTTACGCCAAAGTCACTACAGTCTGATTGCAAGAACTTATGGTAATGCGAAGTAAATCCCAAATAGTCCTAACAGCGTTATCACAAGTTCAAATGTATGATGTTCCAACTAAATTCCAGTGGTATTCCAAATAATTTCCAATACTGAATGCGTTGACTTGTGTGATCTAAAATATACTAATATGCCAGTGGTCTGTTGTGTGACGATGTGTTAACAGTGTTTGTGATGTATCACAATAAGATAATCCAAAAGTCTTCTTGTCTGAATTCTCCAAAATTCCAAGTTAATGTTCCAGTCCAAGAATATTATTGATGAGTACTTTGTAATTCTGGTAAATAATAATTTGAGTGAATAATTCTGCCCAAATCGAATACTGAACATAACAATAATACTTATTCTGCATCAGATATTAACTGCAGGAAAGAGTAATTTCTCAAGTAAAGAAGATTATATACAAACAACTAAGACACATAATAGAACCAGGAAGAGGGTCAAAAGTTCAATTCTAGAAGATTTTTAAGTTGTCCACAATATAAGGCCTGTCACTAAATTATAATAAAGGACATGGGAAACATCAGGTAGACCATGTTTTTTTTTATTGTCATAGACCCAGAGAAAAAATAAATATGTTTACTTAATAATTATCTGACTAATTAATCCAAATCATAAGAAAATATTAGCTATGTATTATGTTGTTTACAAAATAAATGTTACTGGGCAGGTACAACATGGATTTGATATTCGACAAGGTCAGGTTCCTTATACTAATGTATATACAATATAATCATTAAGAGAACCAACAAACAATTCAAATTAAATATACGGAACATATAGTACTGACCACTCGTCATAGGCACCAGCAGGTACAAAACTCATCACCACCCCCTAGACGACATTGTGAAATCTGGTTGGTTTCACCAGGAACAAAGAGATTCAGAAACGAAAGTAGTTAAATTTCAGAAATAAATTTTAACTTATCTGAAATTCATATCCTGAAGGTTCACCCAATTACTGTTACGACTATATGGTCATAAACTGAGTAACAAAAAAAAGTGAAACAAGGAAGTTTTGTAAAACTGAACAAATAATTTAATTACGAAAGCTGTAAAATAAAACATGAAGAGGAAAGTACAGTATTGTGAATTAAATCCAAAATAATTCCAAAAGTTCTATCATAAGTCTTAAAAATCGAATATTCTTAGTGAATTCCAGATCCTCAAATGTGCTGGTCTGCTAACAGTCACGATGTATCACAATGACATTGTCCAGACCTCCTTTAAATAAATACACAATAGTCCCAGAATAATATTTTAGTCCAATGACCATTGTGAGTTCCAATGAATAATCCAACAAATGTCTCCTCTCAAGCTATACCTAAACATTACATTAAACACAACTGCAGATTGATATTAATACAAGAATATTTGAAATAAGAATCAGATATAGGAATAAATTTGAATCAGGAATTAATTAATTGCTCATTCATCTCCATATATTCATCTCCAATAGTCTATTATGACTATATTTCGCAATATATCCCCCGCTACTGAATGTAATATTTTACAATGTTACATTTAGTACACAAACATTTGACTTGAACTAGACAACTATAAATAGCTTCGAACTTCTATTTGTAGACCCTATGCTATCAGAGTGCAAAAGTTGAAGCATGTAAAATAAAGTCGTGCTGCAAACGTTACAAAAAGTATGGATATACATAACAACATATATTGGATATACAAAACAACAGGTATAAATATAACAATGAAATGCACACCACATATTGTGACCGTTGTTGTATCTGAATTCGTTGATGTAAGTATCTTTCGCTAACACTCTTCAGTAACATGCTCTTCGCATTCTCACGGATAATCTCAATTTCTATAGAACCGTGTCGTAAATACATCCCTACCCAAAAAAGATGCAGTGAAAATTTCAACAACGGTTGGAGCAATAAACAGAGCTAGAATATACCTGGACAACAGAATAAGTTACCACTGCTAAAGCAAACGCTAGACTTTAAAGCGATTGTGCCAAAACATACCTGTCTTACAAGGTAGACATAGTGAAACTTACAGACTAGGTTCCCTGTCCAATATAAGGTCGGGTGTTCTCTTATTATTAATACACGCCGAGCTGAGTATCATTTTTTTCCCTTAACTTGTATCAGCTGACTATAATGTCTGTCGCCATTAATTCTATTCTAACCTGTTCGAAAAAGAATAATTTTTGCTGGTGGATTCTGTTTTGTCTCTTCTGTATTTAGCGGTCTTCTGGTGCTGTTTTTGGTACAATACTGTACTTCTGCAATAACGCTACTACTTATTATGTGCAAATATTACAAGCAAGCCCTTCCCCCCCCCTCCCGAAATGATTCAGGTGTGGAAACATTTAATGTAATTTTTACGACTCTATTGCTTTAAAGACAAACAAAAGGAGCCAAAACCACACGTTTTGTAAAACTGGAACTTTGTTTTCGTTCCTTGAAATACAAAGTAACAGTATGGTAAATGAAATTCTTAACAGTCCTGAATGTTTTATCAAGTCCAAAAGTATCGAGTAATCGAGATGAGTTCCATTCGTATTCCAAATGATGTTCACTGTTGTACTGGTATATCAAAAGTATTCGCGAAATCACTTTGATGCAATCCGAAAATGTCTTTAAATAAATTGCACATTAATTCCGGAACAGTTATAATGCCTAATATACTGAACTGTTCGAGCACATTATGTGAATGATTGAATTAAATACATGACTTGTTTTTGCTATGAAGAATGCCTAATTTTTAATCAAACATCTCTTAATATAGTACCAAGACGCAATACCAGTAGCGTCGCATATTTAAAAAAAATCTCAACCAAGCATTGAAATTTATGAATGAATTTAAGGCACCATATAAGAATGAGTTATTATTAAAGTGCAAATGTACGACCATAGAGAAATTAGTATTTAAAATATTATTAAATGAATGGCCATTACAATCATCATGAAAAATAATTCACATGATATAGATATACATAATAGTAATATTTTGGCATCACAAAAAGGTTTGCAATGACAATATAAACAATTATATTTTGTACGAAAGAAATAAGCTGATTGTGAAAATGCATTCTCTAAGTGCAATTATATATCAGATTTTCTTTGATTCTATTCGTGGCTATCACATGGTTACTTTAAACAAACACTGCATGTTCCATCCTGTGAAATTAAGTGATGTGTAAATATACTAGCATAATTGTTAATTCTATTTACAAACGAAACATATTATTTCTTAAAAGGACAAAAAGTCGTTTTCAGAAATAGTGATAATATGACATCTCATTGTTCATATAGGTCAAATGTCAATATATCAATTGGAAGACAAATGCACATGCTCTCCTAATCTCATTTTCATTTGGTTTTCGAAGTTTTACAAGAAACATTGCCCCATCGCAACTCTTATATTTATTAATAGTATGTGTACAGAAACGCTAATGTGCGTCACGTGACACCAGGTAAACTGATGTCATGAAATGAGATCTGTCTGCTGTCCTATCATGTGATAAGATTACAAATTTCAAAGATTGCCACTACGTGTATTGCCACTGCCATAATATTTTATGATACAACTATAACACGAAGAAAATGATTACACATTTTCTGCTGCGACTTTTTTTACGGCATAAAAATGTATGTGTCAAATGTTTGAGATTTCTCAGCAGATGATATTAGGAATTATAATTATTATTATCAGTGTAAAATGATGTATTCTGTAATAACACGCACTTTCTATATAAATTTAGTAATTTAGAAAACCATATACAAGCATACTTTCTGAAAATAGAAAACAGTATAAGAATAATATATTTTCTACATATGTTCAAATCTTTACTTTAAACACATAAGAAACTTGAAAGAGTGTGTAAGTCCTCTCAAAGTAAATGCTGATCAAGGCGTTCAAAGCTTACTCTGCGAAAACTGATATATTATATTGTTAAAGTAGCTTGCATATTTCCATGTCGCCAAGCAATCCTTGGACAATGTTGCATACACTTTTTCTGAGATTTGCAGGCACGACTGACCATTGCACAATATAATTAAGTGTATTTTCAGAACAACTTACACTATAAGAATGTTTAAGTCCTCTCAATGCAAGTCTTTTAGTGTTAAAACAGATCAAGGAATTCAAATGAATCTAGTCCGTGTTTCCTGTGATAACAAATTATGACTCTTATTTTCAGACAGTTATATTTAATTAGCTAAATTGTTTTGTTTAACCTCACTTGCAGTCACAGATAAATATTGTATTATATACCAAGCAACAATTCGTTAACTAGAAGGCATTATTACCATACTTTTCGACAATATTAGTAATCAACGCTTCTAAGTATCAGTACCTATAATAGATCAAGGGAATTGTACATAATAGAAAGTATGGTACACGGGTTTCCTAAGATATGTTTTAATATATTATTCCCATTAAAATTATGGAAGAAGGATCTGCTATGAATGCGAGGTGCACCTCTGGTCAAGATATTATCAAGATCAAAATTTACAATATAGTAATAGACCTTAACCCGGACACTGCTCGTTACTTTTTAATAAACTTTTTTATGCTGTAGATAAAAGAGTATGTATACTATTGAGCCTCAACTATATATATGCTTAAATAAAGCTTAGAAATGGGCAGATGAAAATTGATTTAAACCGTACAGAAGCAGGAAAACTAAATATTGCAAAATTTTGGAAAATTATGTGTGCCAAATCACCATTGTGGTTATAAAATCCTCCTCAGTTTGATTTTATCAAATATTTTGCAACAATCATCTCGTTCTTCAGAATAAGTTCAATTAAATCAAAGCATCCAATCGTGACTATGCGCTGCTACATTCATACGGTTCGAAAGCCGGAAACAAGTGCAAAACCCTCAAGCAGCATCTCGAGTTTGTTGCGAAAAATATCCTCTATTCGGTATATCTTTGCAAACAGAAAGCCTTGCAAAAGCTAAACTTTGGCAAGCCTGTAATATCCAAAATCTTACACAAACATGATTCAATCTGGACAAAACTAGTATATACTATTGGTTGTCTATTCACATAAGTATTAAAGATAATTATAGGGCAGATAAAAAGTTGCCGTGCAATCATCCATTTCCAAATGGAAGATTCCATATTCTGATTTCAAATATTATATAATTATTCTTCATTCCTGGTTAAATAGAGAATGGAAATTCCACAAACAAGTGTCAGAACATTCGATTTATCAACGGAGAGTGACATAACATATAGAACAAGTCACAGAGATGAGGTGGTATTGTGCCGATCGCATATAGGACACACATACCTGACTCGTGCATGCCTTCTATACGGTTAACTTCGACCATATTGTACAATCTGTTAGTATCCACTGATACATTCCTATGGAGTATGTCTATCTCGTCCATGTGAGACAGAATTATTTTTAAAAAGTTCATACATGGACTCGATGAAGAAACTTTATGATGTTGTACCACCAGACATCTTGGAATTTGAGGGAAAGTGGTTTATATACAAAATTATTTTAAGGACTACTTATTTCATAAACGCTTTACATAATTATTTCATATTCACCTTTTAACTCGCATTGTTTAATACTTCATTTTAAGTGCTTTAAAAGGCTTTTTGTGATTTCTCAAACAAATTATAGTATTTTGTTGGTGTAATTCGTTATAGTAACATTTGCAGAACTATACCTTTAATTGGTACCATATTGCGGGTATTGTGTTGACGTGCTTTTAAACCTACTGCAACTACTACTTTACCAAAGATGAACGACTGATGAATACCAAATTGATTAAACTTATTTCCTACCCAGAAAAGGAGTAATGAACTATTTTAGTACTCACATTTTAAAATGATAAGGCCTTTTGTGTGACTGATAATATTAAACAAGAAACTAATATTAGAGATTATGTATATGTTATACATTTTGCAGACAAAATACACTCTAGTGACTTTAGAAATAATAATAATAATAATAATAATAATAATAATAAATGTACTAGTCTTGTCATTCACAAAGTGTTTATAAGAGTGTGTATTCACAGTTGGAGCGTGGTTTTGTTAATACTTCAATCACTGGGCTGCTGTCATTGTAGATGTTCTAACAGTACAGCGAACAGTAACTTCTAGAAGCTATATCAATTTAAGTGCGCAAGACCCCTCAATTTCAATACAGGTCAAGGGTAATGTGTATGATAAAAGGTCGGATATGTGTAATACTTCAATAATTTGACTGTAGTCATGGTAGACGTTCGAACTGTACAACAAAAAGTCGCTTCCAGAGACTGCAGAAATATGAGTGTGTAAGACCACTCACTGACAACATAGACCAAGGGTTCTGTGTGTGTTAAATTCAAGTTTAATGTGTATGATAAAATATCGGATATATGTAGCGATTCAACAATTCAGGGTTTTACTGCAGTCATGATGGACATTCTAACAAAACCACGAACAGTCACTTTCAACGGAGATTGCGACTATATAAATATGTAAGACCTCGCAATGTCAATACAGGTCAAGCGTACTGTATATGACAAAAAGTCGGATATACCTGCCTCCTTCACTAGGTCTCATACTTTTTTCTTATTCTTCCAAATTTATAAATGAAAGCTTTATTACAATCGCACCATGTGCATTAATAAACGACTTTTCTGTATAAGCAATTAGGTGTGTCAGTAGAAACACATTTTAACAGATGGCTCTCCCAACAATGTTTATTTATCTTATTATCCCGAGGGAAAAAAAGTATTAGAAACCATACGAACCAAATTTAGAACAAAAGCTACAAATAAACGGCAAAACTTTAAATTTTAGATCATTATTTTAGTCACGTGTGTATCTACTCTTGATGTAAATGCAGATTAGAGCTTTCGCATCTAACTTAGAAGACGAATTGCATTTGTTCCTAGCGATAGGACTGTATGTCCATTATTCTGATTCGAGGTGAGGTGGTAGTTTCTAAAACACCATGTCAAATGTTACTTTTATTTACATGTAGAGGCTGTAAATGAAATTATGGGGACAAAATGATTTGTCAACATTTTAGACTTCGTAGTAGCCAGCTTAAATGGATTGTAAATAATTTAATGTTATGTCTACTGCTATAACAGCCTGGTAATGAGCACAGGTAATGATATTATACCTTTTCGGAATTATGTTTTCTTAAACGTTCGTGAATAAAAAATACCACGCTGGATTGATATATTCGAAGATAACATATTTATCTATATTCTAACGAAACGAATTTGTATCACCTGAAATGGGATGGGAGGTTCTTCTTAATATAAATGTAGAAACACTTGATTACGACGCTGTTTGTTGCCATTAGTTCAATGTAATTATTCTTTGGCATCTACCTTCTTGGTCAGATTTTGGACGATACGGGGAAGCATTTACTTTAAACGTTTGTGTTCTCTTAGCTGTAGTTGTAATATGGAATGTAAATATCTATGAATACAACATGTTTAAATAACTGTACAGTGAGCGTGGCGTGCTTCCTTTAGCACCCTTTCCTGTATTTCAACCCTCTCTTAATTTTTATAATAAAAGTACTACTCACCGATTTCGTCATTAGTTATTTTTATTTCCAAAGAGTCGGGTTGCATTCGCTCCCTGATAAGAACTTTGGCAAATTCTTGTGGGGATACTCTTTTTTCGTTTCATAGGTGGTTCGTCTGCCTGAAAAGGAAGTGTTATACCTTTTGTAAATACTAGATCTTGCCATTATTTTTAATAAACCGGAAAACAGTTTTAAGTAAGTCTTCAGGAAAGTTGTGGAAACTGACGCGTACTGTAGATCTGTAAAGTCAAGGTTTCAAATCACTATTTGAGCTGTTGTTGCATTCTGTCATAGTCCCTAAGAAAGTAATTAGTACTTTTACTCTAATTTTTCATTCAGATTTCATCAAATTTGTGGATATATAAGAAACATCATCAATTCAGTGATACCTAAAATGCTCATACAGTATGCCATGCAGTGCACTGCTTCTGGAATGCGGTCATGTGACTGGTCATTTAAAGCATAAGTGTTGGCAGATGCACAAGGAAATAATGTTAATTCGGCAGAGAAAAGTATAATTATTTGTTGACACTATTAAACTTGGTATTTTATTTGTTTAATATATTAATTCAATATTTACTGCAATAGATTAATTGATGATGCCATACTATTTTCATTACTTGTAAAATTTATGAACATTATTAGTTAAAGCTCTCATCAACTCGTCGTGTGATGGCACTACGACAAAATTTGTTTGTAAAATATATTACTCATATTCTACTCACTATGTTTGTGCTGCGTCTCTTGAATTAGTTCAATGTAATTATTCTTCAGCATCTACCAAAGTCTATTAATTAAGTACTGGTTAGGAAAGGTGTACGCAGGTTTAGGGAACTAAAAGATTCAATTAGGAGATCAGCTATGCTCAGATATGTTACCATTTAAAACGATTGACATTTTATTTGCATGCGTAGAAGGCATGGCAAATGTAAGAGCATTCCAGTTGCAAAACATCTCAGAAGTTTTACCTACCGGAGATAAGCCAAGTAATTCTGATATTGTTTTGCAAATTTATAACGTTTTGACAACATTGAAATATATAAGCCAGTCCCCCGCCGCACCTTCATTTGCTCCCGGGTCTACAAATACGAAGATGATTCAGGTTCTTAACGATTAAATTATTAGCGGCAATATGTACTGCCAGAAATCAAAGTAAACTTACCTTATATTGTGTATAAGAGCCTGAGCCAGGGAGGATCGCCACCAGTAACCGTCAAACGCGAAGAAAAATTTAAAGTTTACGAGAAACGGAACACTGACATAAAATGGTTAAGCAAATCGGGTTCAATCAACCAAAATCCTTCAACCCAGTCTTTAAAGAATATTTTAACAAATGCACAAAAGAGTCAAAATTGCTATCTGCTAACCATAAAAGGATAATAACGCTTCGGATATCCGGTAGAAAAATGAGTTAGGATTTTCGTTAGAATAAGAAAGTAAGCATGGGATTCGTGTGACACTTACAGGGCCATAGCATGCCAAAATGTGTCTCAAGACTGTATATTATAAGTTGATTAAAAGTGTATTGTGCAGTATATAAAGTGCATTTTTTTTAAAACAAAAAATTATTTAATGGTTAGCATGGCACAGAAATCATATGTGCACGTGACAACAATTACAGTCTGGGGCCCCGAGTGGCCGAATGGTCTAAAGCGCTCACCGTTCAGGATCACTGCCGTCTCACCTCTGTCTGCGTGGGTTCGAGTCTCAGGCTCGGCTAACGTGGGTACGTGAGAAAGCTTGTCAGTAGCTTCTCTTGGGTCGGTGGTTCTTCCCCGGGTTTTCTAGGGTTATCCCTCCACAAGTTATACTGGTTGCCATGTAAAGCCTATCTTCTGCTGAAAAATGGCGTTAAACCTTACAACAACAACAATTACAGTCTCATTAAAATGGTCTTTGAGAAGCATAAAAAATGCAGTCATCAGGCCCTTAAGTAGGTAATAGCATGTTGGTCCGAATGCCCTATCACAATATAATGATAGTATATATTCTGACACTAATGCGAACAAAGGGCCGTCGTTCCATACAAAAACGTTAATTTTTTTAACTTTAGGAAAGAATGGAAAACACAATACGCTTTATTTTTCTTGGACATATTTAATTTATGAGGTCAAAATTTCATGGTGCAGCCTCCCTCAGTATTCAATGCGAGTTTTGTTGACTGTAATGTGTGTGTGGTTACGCTACGATGTCTGCAGTGTGGCAGTTTATAGTGATGTCTAGCACTGGGGCATCATGCCGCAGACACGTAGCATGATGTCCCACCCAATCACATTATCCTGACACCAGGCCGACCAGTTCAAACACTAACCTCCTAATGCTGAGTGCCAAGCGAGGCAGCTGTTAGTACCATTTTTGTATGTCTTTGGTATGACTCGGCCGGGGTTCGAACCCACGACCTCCCGCTTCCGAGGTGGACGCTCTAACCACTAGGCCACCGGAGCGGTCATTGACTGTAATAACCAGATATTAAAATATTTATCGTTGAAACATCTTACTTAGCATAAAGCTTGTCAACATTTTTTAATTTGACAGCATATGTAATAAAGTAGACTAAAACTGTTACGATATTCATAGCGACAGATACGGATTTTCGTGTTATACTAATTAGTTTTTCAATGCACTCAAGGACTCTAATCGGTTAGATTTCAAATTAATAATTACTTGCTTTCGTCTATCAAACGCAAGAAACAAGGCTGGAGTTGGAATTTTTGTATGTCAGAAGTCATGTATTCACGGGTCTAGTGTATATTTTACCTTTTGATCATACACGTTTTATGCGATAATCTGTTTTTCATTATTAACCTACATCGCAAGGAGATTAGTTGTCTCTTTCGTAACCCTTTTCATGTTTCTTTCATTTTGTTCAAAGTTTTCATTTTACAATAATGCATATACTTTTTTCCCTTTCATAAAGTTCGCGTTACGTGTGCATATTCTTACTTAGCCAGCACATAATCTTCTATAGCATTTCATCATGTCTACATTTTGTAACTTAGTAAAAATCTTTCGTATGTATTTTGTACAAATGAAGACATCATTCATGATCATAAATCTCCTGAAATGATCATTTTGACTGAACGGAACTCCCTAGGTGCACTAGCTGATACTCAGACTCAGTACTTACTGACTAAATGAATCTTTCTGACTTTATTTACAACTTTATATTTCAAAACGTATTTTTCGTATGAGGCATTCAATAATTGACAGATCGATACTTCATAATAATAGTATTAATAATTTTGGTTTGGTGGGGTACTTTACAGCAAAGTAACACAAATGGGTTATTTAATGACGAGTCGATTGTCTTGCTCGAAGGCGCCCATCGGTAAATGACACAAGCTAGTCCAAAGGTAAGATTCGAACCAGCACACTTTAGTTAGTATGTCGGGCACATTTACCACTGAACCACCGCGGCTCACTATAATAATAATAATAATAATAATAATGATTATTATTATTATTATTATTTGTTGTTGTTGTATTTGTATTATCAAACTATAGCCTCGATAACAACTACTAATATTACTACTGCCACTATAATTTTTACCACTACTAATACTCTTACAACTATTACTGATTTTCAACACGATACCTAACTCATTTTCTCAAATCTAAACAATTAGGTATTAGTGAAGTAAGGACACTTTTTTTAAAAAGTACTAGTGACAGAATTTTCGAGCATTGAATAATTTTTAACCGAACGATATAGGCAGAAAACCTAAAGAGTTCGCGTACATTGTATTCTAAATTTGATACTTATCACCAGAATCCATTTCATGCAGACATTTCAGTGAAAATCTACAGAATTATTATCTACATCGTTAGGAGATAACTATTACAATTATTAAATATTATATGTTGTAAGGAATGGTTTAATTAAAGTGAATTTTTCTTGAACTCGGGGAAAACGAAGGAACTTCTAGAACCAGATTGCAAACCTCCAGTGAAAGTATTCTATTACAGACTTTCAAATCACATCACCATAGCAACACAGCCATCTGCTGTAGCTGAAGCAGTGGTGTTATGCAAAACTAACGGTTAAGTACAGGTCAAGTCGGCATTGAAGATAACATGTTCCTGATAAAATAAAGTTTGGTACTTAATTAAAAAGTACGTTTAAAGTAATGTTATGTATTCGCCGTTTATGAGACTTTAAATTAGTATATTTTAACTTTCAAAAGTTTATACATATTTTTAATGGAGTTACATTAAGTTAGTTGAAGTTGGTGGCAAATTAATAACTATATGAATGTATTCTGACCAACTCCAGTTATTGTTTATGATGACGTGTTGGAAACCTTACATCTTCTCTAAGTGAAAGCAGTATATCATAACCTGCTTTGATCCCCTTTAGAATCTGTCGATGCAAGTTAAAATTGCAGACATATTCTCTTCGGTACAAAAAAAAAAAACTTCTTTCAAATAAGATTACGGCAGATATTATCGAAAACAACAAAACGCTACATGTATTATGCGCATAGAACAATCAGTCTAGAATATAACTGATTCAGCTCAACACTATCATACAGATGTTTACGTGACTTTAGAGACATTCGAAAAGGAATATTCTTTCTTTGCCAGGGGGAAAACCTAAATTAAACTTTTCACGTTCAAAAGAATGCAGAATCACTATTCTTCTGGTTAGAACGATTTTATCACAGCGCATAAGCAATAACTATATACATAAGCACATATTTGTGCTGGGAAGAGGGAAACTATATGCATTGACAAGGGTTTTTACAATTTACTCCCAAAATAAGATTTTATTAAACTCACTACTTAAGATTTCAATGAACATAAACTTTAATATTATTAGATCTTTAATCCAACAAATACAAAAGTTTACAAGACATCAATACTTGATGCTTACGGCAAGTAATACACAGTTTTAAATGCGAATCTTAGTATTCACTAAATGCTTATTAAATCATAAATGGCAAATTTACAAACGCTTACAAATAATTCATATTCTTTAAACTTAATTGTTTATACAGCTAAAACATGATTTGGCATCTGCTTAATATTTATATCAGGTAAAAACTCTTGTAAAGATTTGAAACTATAGGCAACTATGAACTTATAATTAATATTAAATCTATACATGTTGCTGACAAATGTTTGACCTTATCATCATAGTCAATTTGTCATAAAGACAATTCGGTCCAGCTCGAAAGACAATTCGACCCAACTTAACAATAGTTGGAACAAATTCTTTTTCTTCAAACAACAAGTAGAGACTTTGTAAGATAGGTTTTATGAATAGGTTTTAGGGAAAAAATTAACTTTAAACAAGCCAAACTATCTTGATATTCTTTAAAAGAAAATAATTAACCATACTTCGTAACGTACATATATATAAGAGGAAACACAAACTGACATATCTTGCTCTTTCTAGTTAAAATGTTTATATACATTTATTTTTCATGCTATACAAACATATGCATCTGCACAACGACATTCTCAATTTAAGTCTTCCGGTCAAATTATTGATATTGATTTATAAAATAATAATACTTAACAGGTAATAAACAGGTAATATTCCATAGAAAACGTACACATGTTTCTAAGGGTAGCGTACATGTGATGTTATAACAAATATATTGAAGTTTAGGCTTCAGGTTAAAACACTGCTGCATATAACATACACTCGATTACACGCGAGAGAGAGAGAGAGAGAGAGAGAGAGAGAGAGAATAATGTTGAACATTTTGTCAGTTTATAGCTGCAGCAATAGGAAGCGTTTACCAGTTAATTTTATTGTTTGTTTTTATTTTTCAAGTTATCTTAGTGTGTGCGAGCATAAATTGAAAGCTTGTCATTACTAGTCAATATCGTCAATCATATTTGCTCCATTATTCCGTACAAATTAGAAAGGAAATAATTTTGTGTTTAATTTGTTCCCCCCCCCCCGGCACGGTAAAATAAAATTGATAAACAAACACTTGTCTGAAAATAAAATGAAAGAAACTAACCTTGCATTGTTATCATTTATTTCTTCTTTTTTCATCATGCGAAATTTACTAAACAAAATATATCCACGAACTCCGTATATGCAGCAGATGCCGGCTTGCGTATGCATCCTTACTGTAGTGTGTATCACTTACGTCAGGTAACAAAATCACAAAAGAGACGAAAATAGCATCCGATTGCTTGAAGGCACCTGCCATTCACGCATGATAATTTGCTTTTCTTTTGGGGCACCAGACAGATGCCCCTCCCCTCAATTTCCCCCCTAAAAAAAATTTAAAAAGTGCTGTTATTTGTTTGTGTATCCCCCAAAGATATGTGTGTTTGTATATTTTACTATAGAATTTTGATCAAAAAGTTTCACAATTTAAAATTTTTGATTTGGTATTTATATCCTCTGTGTGATCTAGAGAGTTGTTCATCCGACATTGGGTTTTAATCCCCAGTGTCGGAATTCCTTCTCTTGTTCGTTTGGTGATCTTTGCCAAAGATCTCCTTAGTCTCGTGTTTGCTATATGTATTTGCTATATTGTATATGTGCTATATTTTTCTTTGTTGAGAGGGCAGTTATTATCGAATTTTTCTCAAGTTGTCTTATCATAATATAGTAGTTTCAGTTTTGGACATTTTTCCAAAATATTGAAAATTTCTAAGATGTAGATTAGTTTGATTTAATTTTCAGAGGAGGTTTGAATTTTGTCGAGAAAAACGGTGTACTAAATATTTTTTTTTTAAAAAGAAACTTATTGTTTTAAATGAGTGTTCATTGTGTGTCGTTTTCTCGTTATATCTTAATTTCTTCAGACCAAGATGCTACAGCTGAGTAAGGATCCACATTTTTCTTTATTTTATAATATTTCTAATTTTGCAGCTTTAGCCAACTCCTTTACTTATGAAAAATTATAAAATTTCCAAAAGTATATTTTTTGAGTTAATGTTATTCCTTCAGGTAAGTATAGGCAGGTTCTTATTCATTGTGAGGTTTTTTTTTTTGACCCCTTGTTTATTTATACTGTTTGTCCATTTCTACCATATGGGTTTTTCTGTTGCTCTTTCGCAGGCCTGTTCACTTCTCGTAGCACCTTGTGACATAGCCCTGCGACTTTTGTGTAACTTACTTCACCCATATGGTGGTTCCCTGTTACCCTTAGTCTATGTTATATAGTTTTTAAAAAAAAATAACAATAAAATCTTTTTTCTTTTTTCTTCTTCCCTTTTCTTCTCTTCTCCCTCTCTTTTTTCTTCTGTTAAGATACAAAAATAGATCTTTCTTTCCCCTTCGTCTCTTTCCCTTTTTCATTTCTTGTTCTTTTTTAAAAACGAGTTGGAGGTTTAGGTTAAGACAGTCCGCACACTGATGATCCTTTGTTTGTCCCGGTATAAGGTCCTACTCTGTCTTCCATGAGGTGAGAGGTGAGATCGGGGCCCCAGTCCGTACTTGACGGTACGCTCCCCTACGTTGGTGGTAAACCAGAGCCTCTCTCCCACCCACCCCCCGTATAGTGTTATTTTGAAACATTTTATTCATTTATTTGATATTTAAAAATTTAAAAATTTAAAAGTTTAGTAATTGGGTTTCGTACATTTGATACTATGAAGTGAGAGATGTGTGCCGGGGCTCGCTTTTGTGTTACTCGCCCCCATTGGGCAGTATTACTGAAAATCCTCCCCCATCTCCCGCTTTGTATCAAAACAATTTTTTTAAAGGTCTTTTAGACAAGAAGTTTGCAATTTCATCCATTATTTTATAATTTTTACCACCTGGCCACAGGAAAACATTGTTGTTGTTATGTAATTAATTATTTTAAAAACTACTTTATTTTCATACTCCACATTTATATATAGTATATTGTTTCTTTGATATTTGCATTCTTTTATACATATTTCCATAATTAGTAGTATCCTATTATTTTTGTTTTATCACACTGGGCATGATAAGTTACAAGATGCAAATTGACCATAGGTTAACTATACGACGGTATCTCGCAACTAAAAAATCCATTGTTTTAAAATATATTCAATGTGAGTGCGAATGATAATATTTTCGCTATCATGGGTTACAAAATTATTATTAAAGCAAGTTATTGGTGTGTATACTATTTGCCCTGCAAGCATCAATTGTGATTACATATGGCAAACAAATAGAAGCCGGGGTGATGAATAAACAGAACTGGCAGCGAGCAATAAACTCCTTGCTTAAACTTACAGACAGGATATCAACAAAAATGTTATTTTATTACAAAGCAAACCAACCCAGGAAACTGACTTTGGTATCTTTCAAGTGTACCGATTTTTTTCTTATGAAGTCGGCCGACATAAGGAAGCCAAGTTTGGTTCCTTTGGATTCTTTTAAGTGTGCCGATTTCTTTTTCTTTTTTAAATATAGTCCTCCGACATATGGAAGCCAGCAATGATTCCTTTTTACCTATATTAACGGGATTTCTCAAAATAAATTGAAATAATGGAACAGTTTTGAAAGCGACACAATCTAGTGCGTCGGGCATATCGATATAAGGCTAAACAGTAAATTAGTTTTCATTAGTTTCATCTAAATGTCCCCTATCCATAGTTTATAGTGGTCTATTTTTCGACAAAAAGAAGCATGTACTTCGTCTTGTGGAAATAAATGTACGTTATTTCCTGAAGAAAACAAATCTGTCTGATTGTTCTGTCAAGATATCTGGCTTCACCGTCTTCGTGATAAGCTGAGCTGATTGGACTGATACGAGACTATGTTTTGTTTCAGATATTTGACGTGCACCTTTACTGTCACTTGTTTGATATTCTTAAATCCTCCCATTAATCTTATGGACCTTTCATGAAACAGATTGTATTTTAATCTCCATGAGTGTCATGATAAGCCAATGTATCTCATGGTGCGTTGGACACAATGCAACACCACCGCACCCCCCCCCCCCCACCCCATATCCCCCACACACATTGTCATTTAAGATCAGTATATGTAGCTTCAGCCATTCGAAAGTGTATATTGTGTCCATAGTGATTATACAATCTTTGGTATAATTTTAGGAAATCTCAGTTTTCATGTGAAAATCTCTGATTAACGATTATGAACAGAGTTTTTAACCAGTAGAATGTTTACCGCGTTTCAATAGCGATTCAACGACCTTCAGCAAAATATCTGGAAACCGTGTCTGTTGCTTCTACAAATTGTTTCCTAATATGAAACTTAAACATTTCAACACATTTAAACATATTCCGACCATGCTGGGCCATGCTGGAAACAAAATAGTGAATTTAATTTAGTTTAGCGTAAATTGTAAAATAGTTTTTTTTTATATATATTTTTGGCATGAGGTCTGAATAAAAAAGGTATCTTTCTCAAATTTGCTAACTACCACACTGTCATTATATAATTATATACCTACTTGCTGTACCCTGGCTGTATATATATATATATATATATATATATATATATATATATATATATATATATATATATATATATTGTTTTATGGACATGTACAGTTAAATTAATACCATCCCGTGTTTGTGTAGGGGAATGCGTACATCACAATCGCACTCGTAAATTTGAATCAGTACCATCTCATGTATGGTTACGAGTAAATTTGAACAGTGTTTTATCACGCGCATACAGGTAGGGGGCTCCAGTACAGCACGAGCGCACGTGCAAATGTTTTTTAATGATACCATCTCGTGTGGGGCACAGAAGGTACAAGAAAAACGCACATAGAATACTTTGATAATTAGCAAAGTACGATCTTTACATGCATAATAAATGAACATAATCTCCCTAGAAAAGATACAGACCCTTGGTGGTGAAACGCGAATAGGATAGACGGCTGTTGTCTGTGCAATCCTGGAGAGTATTTTAGGCTTCGAACCTTCATCTGTTACAGTTGCCCCCAAATACTTGGAAGCTGTGGACTGTTTCTAGATTTGTACCTTGGACCCTGATGTCAGTGCTGATGCCCTTGATGTTTTTGGTCATAATTTTGGTCTTCTCTGCACTAATTTTCATGCTATATGCTGCGGAGGTTTTGTCAAGGCTCTCTACTAAGCTAGATAATTCGTGCTCATTTCCTGCTAGTCCATCAATGTCATCAGCAAAATGTAAGTTGGTGATTGTTCTGCCTCCGATGCTGACTGTCCCTGTATGCTTATCAAGCGAGTCTGCCATGATTCTCTCCAGAAAGATGTTGAATAGTGTGGGAGAGAACAGACAGCATTGTCTGACTCCGACTGTTGTTCTGAACCAGTCCCCTATGCTGCCGTTGAAGTATACTGCACTGGTGGCCTTGTCATAGATGTAGTCTATTACTGTGATGAGGTACCTTTCATGTTAGAATCGTTAAATATAATATGATTATTGTTTCTTGTATGCTGCAAGTTAGATAATCAAAGAGACACACTATTACTTGAACTAAACCATATGAATTCAATTTTGGATTTATTATGAAGAGTATATCTTATGGTAACCAACAACTACAAACTATTTTGAAACCACCAAACAGTTTGATCACAATAAGTATTGTATCATTTCCGGTATAAATGGTATAGATTCTAGATCCTTTCTTTTCTACCTTTTCTTCTATTATCTCTTTTAAATACTGCCATTGTATTATGTTCAAAAATAATTGGGTATGAATGTCAACCATCTTAAGCTCTTTTATGTAGAAAAATGGTCTTTGCGTGTGAAAGGCATAATTATTTGTGACCTTTTAGCCTATCCAAATGTTTGCAAACCAGATAAGATATAACAATTTTTTTACCATTATATGTTTCTTGTTCTCGGTCTTTGTATGGTGTGTTGCAGCATTTTCATTTTTTGTCCATAGAACTCTAATTTTGTCACCCAGCATTCTTTGTCCTGAAATGTATTGAACACGAATAATTATAGTAATGTTCATGCCATCAACTGCAAATGAAAGTCTCATTTAAGATGTCTGAAACTAAATTGCAATAAAAATACATGTGTACACTGAAGATCTTCATGCTCATCCTTTTCATTGTCCTCACCACTTGGAGCGAAGATTAACTTTGTTTCTATTCTTTCTGTACATTTCAGATAAAATCAGTACTGTGTAACTTCAGACTTTAGAAAGCAATATACCGTTGATACGACTATTTTATTCAGTTAATGCTGTCCCCATATATAACTCTCAACAGTGTATGTCTCAACACTATGGATACAAACTATGCTTTTATAATTCGCACGGACTTCCTAAAAGAGTATTTCCTGAAAAGTTTCATATATCTTCAATATATTATTATCTGATATTCATCCTCTACACCATAAATCAAACCAGTACAGTGAAAGTGCAGACTACAGAAATCAACACACCATTCATATGACTATTTGGTCCATTTAGTGCTTTCTCGAGATATGTTTAAACAATGTATCAACACGGTGAACACAGTATCCACCAAACAAGCTTTCAGAACTCACACAGGCAAATTTGTAAGAAAGAGTATGTCCAAGTAATTAAAATATAACCTATTTCAATTACATTTTCACAGTCCTTGTTCGTCTTTACTTTTAATCAAACACTAATGAGTCATTCAAATGATTAGAAATTGTGCACCCTTTTTACAACTACTGATTGTTATTCATATAAAATTATTCCTATCAATTAAACCATCTGCTTAGTTCTTGTGACAGAATGAGTTCCATCAAATATTAGTAGATGATCTTTCAGGTGCAAGAAATGCACAACCGTTTCTTTATGTATTGGCAAAAAGATAATAACTTCAGCAAATATATTTAGGATGAGACAAAAAGAATCCATTTGAAATGCCGTCTCAGCCATCACAGTTTTAATTTCAAGCGTACCCTAAATGTAATCTAAATATAAACAATTGCGGATATTAATCGAGGGACCATTGAAGCAGCAAAGATTTATCACAGTTGCTTGTCCTAAGGCATGCTATTTAAATATCATGAAAGATACATGACATGTGGAAATTTACAACCTATGTTCTATGATTATTTTACTAATTTAATGCTTTCTCAAGACACACACACACACACACACACACACACACACACACATATAAATATATATATATTTCAACATATCATGTATGAACACTGTGGACAGTGTCCACAAATCATGCCTTCAGAATTCACACATAAACAAACTTGTAAAAAAGAGTATGTCCAATGTTTCTATTATATTTTCACGATCCATCTTCTACACTTTTAATGCAAATGTGTTGAGTCATTGAAATGGTCAGAAATCTTGTACCTATTCAAGATTACTAGTAGCTTGTTATTCAAACAAAACACTTCTATCAATTAAGCCATCTGCTCAGTTCTTGTAACAAACAGAGTTATATCAAATATTAGTAGACTGTCTTTCAGATGAATGAAATGCACAACCGAGTGTCTTGATGAATTTGCAAAAAGGTAATAACTTCAAGGAATATATTTAGGAGCAGACATAATAATCTATTTGAACTGATTTGGCAGCCAAAACAGTTTTAATTTCAAACGGAAAACCATGTAACGTATGTAATGATTTTAGACAACGTGTTCAAAGAGATTTTTTGCATGTCGTGATTGGAATTACCCAATTTGGGAGGCAACATTGAAGAAATATATAGGAATGTATCCTGAGGATATTCAGCGGAGAACGTTGTTACCGGTTTTTACAGTGAACATTATTCATGATGTATCTATTGTGCTTTCTGAATACATGGTGACTCCACAATGAGTGAAGTATCATTGTGGACACCTTGTCCACAAACCATGCTTATGGAATTCACACAAACTTGTAAGAAAGATTATTTTGATTGAAGATTACATTTTGTATATTATTTCTGGATACTTTAAATCAGATCATTGATGTCTAACTTCAGCCTGCAGACATCAAAATACCATTTAACAGTTTATTTCCTTCATTTACGGTTTTAGTATAAAAACATGTAAGAAAAAATAAAGATGTAGTCTGCATATAAACAAAAGCTGATTTTAATCGAGCGAAATAGTGAAGATCCATCACACTTTCTTGTCGGAAGGCAATTAATTTGAATATCATAAAAGATGCATGAAATGAAGAGAGCTCGTTTGGCATACGACCTATGTAAAGATTTTGGACATGTTCTAAGTGATGTTTTTTATGTTATCCTAGGAATTACCGTTATAGTAAGTGAAACTGAAGAAAAGTGTCGGAAGAAAGCGGAGCAATTGAAAAGTTAATCGGGCCCTAGCAGAGGTTCATCAACCAAGTCTGCGCGACACTCGAGAGTATTGTGTGTCAGCACCAAAACGTTCTCGAAAAGGGCATTTCTATTAGAGTTTGTTATTCTGTGCATAGCATTTCCATCAGAGTTTGTTAAACTGTACGTAAAATTTCCATTAGAGTTTGTTATACTGTACAAAGCATTTCCATTAGAGATTGTTATACTGTACAAAGCATTTAGATTAGAGTTTGTTATACTGTACATAGCATTTCCATTAGAGTTTGTTGTACTGTATATAGTATTTCGATTAAAGTTTGTTACACTGTAAGGTTAAGAGCAGATTGGTCAAAATGTAATATTGAAGAGCCACAAAATGAATGATTGAAAAATGTGTTTTAGTAAAAACTTGTAATTATGTCCGTTATTGTTTTCTAACAATAAGTTGTCTTATGTTTTGGTATAAATATTTACTATGGGACAAGGCAAATGCATGTAAGTGAGATCATGTTTGTGACAATATAATAGATGATAACGATTTATTCATTTCTCTTACGTTATGTAATTTATTTATGTTTTAATTAAAAATATTTTTGACTTTGTTGATTCAAATATTATCAATAATTACTATTCCGTACTGCTGCTTTTGAATAACCGGCAGTAAAGTTTTTTTTTTTTTTTTTTTTTTTTTTTAAATCAAATACAGTCTTATATTATAAGATTGCTTAATGTATGACGGGAAAGTGAATTATAATAATTCTTCGTTATCTAACATATTATTACTTGTCACAATGTTAAAATGTGGTATTATAAAGATCTTTTCAGGAAACATATTGTGCAGGTTATCCTTAATTTTTGATTTAGCATAACTCTAATAATTATGAGTTGACTGAGTGTCCTTCAATTTGGTTTTATTTAACGGTCACGTGATACTGATCTGGACTTCTGATACTTCGGTAAATTATAGCTACCTTCTTCGGTTCCCGATCAGTTTCCAGTGAACTTTAGGTGAACCATTGTCTATATCATCAACGTATAACATAAAAAACAACAGCAAGAACTCCACTCCACTCCACACACACTCGTGCGACCGCATGTCAAAATTTTCAACCACAGCTGCTGATTTAGATCCTCAAATCAAGTAAAACTGCAGTCATTCCTGAATTTCAAATGTCATCTGCTTATACACAAAGCATGACTTTACCAGCTACTCTCCAGTCGTAAATTATTGCATGTTATCTTAGATATGTTTCACCAGCTGTTATTAAAATCAGTCTTATGGCGTGTGAGCATGGGATAGAACTAAATATAGCCCGGACTGACCCACTGGTATTCAAACCTTCATTCTTTCGATCACAAGTCTGACATGCTAAATGCTGAACTGCTACCTCATCTTGGAGAAAATGAGTATTCAGAATTCTTAGTCTGACTGACAAAACCGTTTTTTTTTTGTTTTGTTTAAATTATAAAAAGAGATACATTTTTATTTTTAGGGCTAGAAAACAATGTGGCGTCCACTTTCTAATCCTTTTTTCTTTTCTAATATACATGTACAGCTTCACAACATGTGTATACACGCTTTCACCAGTTTGCACGTGTCACCAGTTTGCACGTGTCAGTTGCCATGTGGCTAGTATCAGGCACAAGAAAACAGACCGTATCATAACTGGCATAGCCAGGGCAGACCCAAGAAAACAATTGCAATATAGGTAGCATATTCAGGTCAGGTCCAAGAAAACAAATTCTAGCGTAACTAGCAAAGTCAGGTCAGCCCAAGAAAACAAACTAGCGTAACTGGCATAGTCAGGTCAGGTCCAAGAAAACAAACTAGTGTAACTGGCATAGTCAGGTCAGGTCCAAGAAAACAAATTATAGCGTAACTGGCATAGTCAAGTCAGGCCAAAGAAAGCAAATTGTAGCGTAACTAGCATAGTCAGGTCAGGTCCAAGAAAACGAACTGTAGCGTAACTAAATAGCGTAACTAGCATAGTCAGGTCAGGTCCAAGAAAACGAACTGTAGCGTAACTAACATAGTCAGGGCAGACGAAAGGAAACAAGCTGTAGAGTAACTAACATAATCAGCCCAAGAAACAGAATGTAACGTAACTTGCATAGTCATATCGGGCCCAAGAAAAACAAACCGTAGCGTAAGTTGTATATACATATGATGCTACATAAGTAACATACCAAATGAGAGCTATTTCTTTAAATAAGAGCAGTAACAAGAATGTGTTGTCTCCTTGTTCACCTGTATTGTGCTTTATTCCATGTATACCTGCAACGATTTATCTCTAATCAGTAACTAATCATATAAACTTGTCAGATCGTGAGATAAATTTGTGGCGTTCGGTAAACTGTTTTTTAATTCATAGAAACACGAAGATAACCTAATGGTATGAAAAGAGTATGTTATGCAATTCATCAAAACGTGAGGGTAAACTGATAATAGGAAAATATGTTATGAAATTGATCGACACAACTGGGCTAGCTGAAAATCGGAAAAGATGGCAGTTATGTAATTAACAGAAACAAGAGGTTTAACTGACAATAGAAACAGATGGCGGTTATGCAGTTCATAAAAACGAGTGCTAGCTAATAATCAGAAAAGATTGCCGTTAGATAATTCATAGAAAAACGAGAGGTAGCGGATAGTCAAAAAAGTTGGCTTCTATGTAACTGACGCAAACACGAGGGCTAGCTGATAATTGGAAAATATGGATGTTATGTAATTCATGGAAACACGAGAGCTAGCTGATAATCGGGAAAAGAGTTATTACTTAATTCACAGACAGATGAGCCTAGCTGATAATCAGAAAAGATCTTTGCCAAGTCATTTATAGAAACACGATGCCTAGCTGATGGTCAGAAAAGACGGCTGTCAGGCAATTTATAGAAAAAACGTAGGCTAACTGAAAATCTGAAAATATGGCTCGCGAAATTAGGTTAATATGACAATCATAGCCGCGAACTAAATTTTGTCAAGTGGGTTGGTGTATGTCATTTCCGGTCAATCACAGTTCAAACCATTCAAAAACCATTTCTTTTTATTCAGGTATCCTCTCACAAATCCTTAGTTTTATCATTATACTGTTCACTAGCATCAAGATCGTCAATTTATTCACATTTGTACGTTTGCAGTTTAATCATAAATGGGACATTTTGCAAATGGGATCACAACATTAGGAAATTTAAACCTTTCAAACAAAAGTTTAATTGAAGAAATTTGTATCTGTGAAATGACCCAAAATTCAAAGAGGTTAGCTAGAATGTTTACTTGATTATGAACTTGATCCAATGCAAAATAGGCAAGCGTTCTTGTTATAGCATGAATTAGCTTAGCTTTAAACTGATTCATCTTAGGAGTGATGACATTATTAAAAGTGTTTAGAAAATATGTGCAAATATAAAATTTGAAAAACTGAAATATGCTTTTTGGTTTCCTACTAGAGTGAGATTCACAACAAAAAAAGAAAGAAAACGCAACAACAGGACGTGGCGTTCTACAAAATGCATAGATGTACTGATGAGAAAAGACACCGCAATAAAAGAGCTATGTCATGTCAATTATCCAGGTCTTTACTGAAAATGCGATATGGGTCCTATTTTAGGAATAAAAATATTATCTGGCGAAACCGACGATAAGAAACTAATGCATCCGGGACATAGGGATGCAACATTACCCAACTGTTTGCATTTCAATAAGGTAATTTGAGTTGTGTTGTTGAAAAACCACACACAAGATAAACGAAGTTTTCTTTTTTAATTGTCAAACCTTGGGGAAAATATGTTCGTATTAAAATCAGACGATTGCCGGTAAATAGACAGGAATGTGAAAGTTGCAAGCATTCCGTGTCTTGTTTGATGTGAACATAAACAGTACGAGCTCATAGAGGCAAATAGACGAAATGAATACTCGTCCCTTTATCAAGAATGCAAACATATATTTTAAGCCAAATATGTAAATCTCCATTTTTGTACCAATTTAAACATGCTCTTAATGTGTATAATATTTAACCATATCTCCTGTCTGTACCTGTGCCATCTTACTATATTGCCATTGTAACTTTTTTGTATTACGTCATTTTAAGTCTGGAAACTATAATGGCAGTTTAACTCTGGGTAATATCATGTCAGTTTAACTTTGTGTATTATAATGTCATTTTAACTATAAGTACAATAATGACAGTTTAATTCCATGTACTATAATGTCAGTTTAAATCTGGGTCCTATAATGTCAGTTTAACTCTCTGTACTATAATGTCAGTTTAACTCCATTTACTATATAATGTCAGTTTAACTCTCTGTACTATAATGACAGTTTAACTCCATGTACTATAATGACATTTTAACTCTCTGTACTATAATGACAGTTTAACTCTCTGTACTATAATGACAGTTTAACTCCATGTACTAAAATGACAGTTTAACTCTGTGTACTATAATGACAGTTTAAATCTGGGTTCTATAATGTCGTTTATCTCCATATACTAGAATGTCAGTTTAACTCTGTGTACTATAATGTCAGTTTAAGTCCATGTACAATAATGACAGTTTTACTCCATGAACTATAATGTCATTTTAACTCTGTGTACTATAATGACAGTTTAACTCCATGTACTATAATGATAGTTTAAATATGGGTCCTCTAATATTAGTTTAAGTACTATAATATCAGTTTAGCTCTGTGTACTATAATGGCAGTTTAAATCTGGGTCCTATAATATCAGTTTAACTCTAAGTACTCTAATGTCAATTTAATTCTATGTACTATAATATCAGTTTAACTCCATGTACTATAATGACAGTTTAACTCCATGTACTATAATGAAAGTTTAACTCCATGTACTATAATGACAGTTTAACTCAATATACTATAATGACAGTTTAACTCCATGTACTATAATGACAGTTTAAGTCAATGTACTATAATGACAGTTTAACTCCATGTACTATAATGACAGTTTAAATCTGGGTCCTATAATGTCAGTTTAAGTACTCTAATGTCAATTTAACTCTATGTATTATAATGTCAGTTTAAATCTGTGTAACATAATGACAGTTTAAGTCCATATACCATAATGCCAGTTGAACTCTGTGTTACTATAATGACAGTTTAAGTCTGGATACCATAATGACAGTTTAACTCCATATACTGTAATGTCAGTTTAAGTCCTTGTACATTAATGACAGTTTAACTCCATGAACTATAATGTCATTTTAACTCTGTGTACTATAATGACAGTTTAAGTCCATGTACTATGGTGTCAGTTTAAATCTGTGCACTATAATATCAGTTTAATTCTAGCAGTTTATCTCTGTGTACTATAGTGACAGTTTAACTCTGGGTACTCTAATGAAAGTTTACCTCTGTACTAGAATGCCAGTTTAACTTTATGTATTATAATGCCATTTTAGCTATGCTCATCATACTGTCAGTTTAACTCTGGGTACTCTAATGTCAGTTTAACTATGTGAATTATAATGTCAGTTTTACTAGAGATACAATAGTGTCAGTTTGTCTGTATGAATTTTAAGGATCGAATATGGGAGGGATGGGAAAGTTATATCATTTATGCCGGATTATAGTGAATTTGGCCCAAAGACAATTCGGCCCAACTCGAAATACAATTCGGCCAAACTTAACAATAGTTTGTACGCTATTTTTCTTCAACAAAAAAGTAGATTCTATTTACCTGTATTAACAGGAATTTTCAAAATAAATTGAAACAGTGGAACAGTTTTGAAAGCGACACAATCTAGTGCGTCGTGCACGCATACCGATATAAGGCTGAACAGTAAATTAGTTTTCATTAGTTTCATCTAAAATATTTCCTATCCAAAGTTTATAGAGTTTTATTTTTCGACAACAAGAAGCATGTACTTCATCTTGTAGGGATAAATGTACGTCATTTCTGGTTGCGTCCTCTATAGGTGGGAAATCGTAACTAAGGGTAAGTAACAGCGTTGTACACTTCTATTTCAAGTAATTAAATTATTATTTCTTCTTTACCTTTGATAATTATTTTTTTTTTGTGTGCGAGTATAACTATTTTTAATCATGTAATGCAAATCTGATATAAATAGGAAAATGTTGGAGTATGACCGGTGACCTTTAACTATTGGTACTCTCAAAAATAATGTAGTAAGTCACTTAGCAAAGACTGGTTTCTCCTAACATTGTAAAGTTGTTTGTTTAATGGTATTTGTTAGCTGTATGTTTTCTTGCAGGGTCAAAAACTTGCCACCAGGACGTATGCCAGGATCTTTGAAACTCAAGTGTTACACGATTGTGATATAGGATTCATTTTAGCACATGGATGTCAACTGTGAATTAATAACATAATCTGCCACCGGCAACTCTTTGCTCTAATTTGACACTAGACAGAAAATATTGAAAGCGGGCACTATCAATACTTTGCTACAATCCGTCGCTAGCATTACACTGCTCCAATTTGACAATACAAATCCACTGCTACAGCCGTGCAATATATTGCTCCAATCTGACATTAGAAAGCCACTGCTCCAGTCTGATACAGAAAAGTACTGACCCAGTCTTTCACTAGCAATACATTACTCCAGTCAGACACAGAAACGTACTGCCCTAATCTTACACTAGCAAAATATTGCTCCAGTCTGACACTAGCGAAGCACTACTCCAGTCTGACACAGGAAATACTCTGCACCAATCTAATACTAGTAATCCATGTGTTTAATTCCGCCAATATTTATCACCGGATCTCTCTCACTAGAAACGCTCTGTTTTAATACTAACATTACATTGATATAGTCTGACACTAGAAAAGGACTGTTTTAATACTAACATCGCATTTATGTAATCTGACACTAGAAACGTACTGTTTTAATACTAACATTTCATTGCTGTTGTGTGACATGAGACACACGCTTTTTTAATTGATACTAACATTACATTTATAGTCTGACACTATAAACGCACTGTTTTAATACTAACATTAAATTTATGTAGCCTGACACTATAATCGCACTGTTTTAATAATAACATTACATTGCTGTAGTCTGACACCAGAAACGCACGGTTTTAATACTAACATGACATTGCTGTAGTCTGACACCAGAAGCGCACTGTTTTTTATACTAACATGACATTGTTGCAGTTTGACACGAGACACACGCTGTTTTAATTTAATACTGACAAGTTATTGCTGTATTCTGACACGAAACACACGCTGTTTTAATTTAATACTAACAGTACGTTGATGTAGTCTGACACCAAAAACGCAGTTTTAATACTAACATTACATTCCTGCAGTCTGACACGAGCCCCACGCTCTTTTAATTTAATACTAACATTACATTGCTTTAGTCTGACACGAGACACACGCCGTTTTAATTTAATACTAACATTACATTGATGCAGTCTGACACGAGACACGCTGTTTAAATGTAATACTAACATTACATTGATGTAGTCTGACACTAAACGCTCAGTTTTAATACTAATATTGGATGTATGTAGAAACACACTGCTTTAATACTAACATTACATTGATGCAGTCTGACATGAGACACACGCCGTTTTAATTTAATACTAACATTACATTGATGTAGTCTGACACTAAACGCTCAGTTTTAATACTAATATTGCATGTATGTAGAAACACACTGCTTTAATACTAACATTACATTGCTTTAGTCTGACACGAGACACACGCCGTTTTAATTTAATACTAACATTACATTGATGTAGTCTGACACTAAACGCTCAGTTTTAATACTAATATTGCATGTATGTAGAAACACACTGCTTTAATACTAACATTACATTGCTGCAGTCTGACATGAGACACACGCTGTTTTAATTTAATGCTAACAAGTCATTGCTGTGGTCTGACAAGAGACACACGCTGTTTAATGTAATACTAACATTGCATATATGGAGTCTGATGCCAGAAATGCACTATTTTAGTTTAATACCAACAAGTCATCGTTTAAGTCTGACGATAGGGCCGCTCGGTTTTAATACTAACAGATTGCTTTTGTCTGTCATGCGACACACGCCGTTTTTATTTAATACTAAAATTGCATTTATATAGTCTGACACTAGCAACCACTATTTTAATTTACTACTAATTTAATATATATTTTTAATTTAATACTAATTTAATACATTTTATATATTAATAATAATAATTTAATACTAATTTAATACATCGCTCTAGTCTGAGACCAGGAACGCTCCGTTTTAATACTAAGTTTACATTGCTGTAGTGTGACACTAGAAATAATCAGCTCCAATCAAACGTTACCAATGCATTACGGAAATCTTCTGCTCCAGTCTGGCAATACCAACACATTGCTCCAGTATGACAATACCAATACAGTACTCCAGTCTGACAATACCAATACATTGCTCCAGTCTGACAATACCAATACAATGCTCCAGTCTGACAATACCAATACATTGCTCCAGTCTAGCAATACCAATACAGTGCTCCAGTCTGAAAACATTGTTACATTGGTTCAGTCTGACAATACCAATACATTGCTCCAGTCTGACAATACCAATATATTGCTCCAGTCTGACAATACCAATACCTTGCTCCAGTCTAGCAACACCAATACAGTGCTCCAGTCTGAAAACATTGTTACATTGGTTCAGTCTGACAATATCAATACAGTGCTTCAGTCTGAAGACATCGTTACATTGGTTCAATGTGATACTAGCAAAACGTTCCTCATTTTGACACAAGATTTGCTTTGCTCAAATCTGAAACAGAAACGCTTTGATCCGATATGACACTAGAGCCATAATTCTCCAATCTGATACTAGACCGCTTTGCTCGAATCTGACACTAGCAATAAATTGCTCCAATCTGATATTATTAATACATTTCTCCAGTCTGACACTAGCAATACATTACTTCAATCTGATACTAGCAAGTTAAGGTCTCCAGGCTGACACTAGCAATTCATTGCTACGATCTGACACTAGCAATAGATTGATCCAATCTGACACTAGCAACTCATTACTTCAGTTAAACATTTGCAGGATTTGAACCAGCACCATTCTCGTCACCAATACAAACGATACTCACTGAACATGGGATAAATGATGGCGGCTAGACTGATATCATTCAACATGTTCTAAATGTAGACATTAGACCAGTATCACTGAGCATGGGTTAAATGTTGACATGTAGATCGATATCACGGAAATGGGCTACATGTTGACATGTAGACCGCTACCACTGGACATGAGCTATGTCACGTTTGCTAAGCCCATGCATAATTGCCGCGGCCATGTGTTTCACGTCTAAACATTCCGCAGGCTAGTATTAATCTTTTACGCAAGGCTACCGTGACCCGCCAGAGAGCGGAATCTTGAATCGACACAGGTGATAGATCGTGCCAACTGGATAACGGCTTGCCGTATCACACCTACATGTTAAAGGTTTGTTCAGAGATCAGAGGAAACCCGCGGAGTGAACGGGGCGTGTTCTCATCCGTCCCTACGTGGATAGACAGCAAGAAGGACATTGTCCGGTAAGTTTGATTGGATCGATTCACAGCGATATCCAATCGGAATTGAGATAGAGGGTATGATTACAATTTAGATCCGAATTATAACTTCATAACTCGCAAGCAAAAGGTCAGTAGTTCTCCTGGGAAGATTGCTAAGCAAATAGGATTACTCCGAGAAAGCCACTCGTAATTTGGCGGTATGTATGGAGTACTTTGGAAATTTGAATAACTTGACCATTGAATTGTTATTAAATTTTTATTCGTTGAGTTTCACTTTTTTGTTTATATTCAATTATTTAACCGTCGGCATTGCTGACTGGGGGCTCGGAGCTTTACATCTAACTTTTACTAATTTAACTTCCAACCGAATTCGAGCCTGGGCAGTACTTCTATAATAATTTATATAAACTATAGGGAGCACCCCACCCCAACCATAACAACCCCCACAGGCTAAATCTTCACATGTAAACACATATTACAGATCATGGGCTAAATGTTGGTAGGTAGACGGATATCATGGACAACATACTTGACATCATAAAAGCAGCAACTTGATGTCATGTTTTAACTCGAAATCAGAAGCAGCCTGGTGAACTTGAAACTCGGAATTAGAATCGGCCTGGTGAATTTGTAACATACATCTATCAGATTCGGCCTGGTGAATTTAAAACATGCATCTGTCAGAATCGGCCTGGTGAATTTGAAACATACATATATCATAATTGGCCTGGTGAATTTGAAACATACATATATCATAATCGGCCTTGTGAATTTGATACAGAAGGCACAGTAATTAATTCTCATCAATCTAGAGTCACTCCGGATTCCTACAATGAAATCATCAAATCAAGCTATATAGACTAATTATATAGAATTAAAAACATAAACCAAATAGAACGGAAAGCTATATCACTGGTTTCTACAGGAGAATGTTTGAGTACCTATTAATGTTTATCAACGTATGAAATGGCAAGAGTCTGAGATCGCTGTCAACATGATGCACGATAGGCATCTCCAATCACGGTCAATATGGTTGATAAACAACATTTAAAATAATTGTTGAGATTTGTGCATGTTCGGTGTCTGAGATTAGGTCTCACGGAATAGTTTCGTATTTTGACACCACCTTAATTTTTAAGGTAGAAGGCATAAACCTACTTATTATAAGCCTAGCATTTATAAATTCACACAGAATCTAAATCTGTAATGTGCTTTAGATTTAATTTGAGTTTGGCTTGAAAATGGGTTGGTTTTTTGGTGACTGTCTGTCACAGTTACACCTGCACTGGAGATCAAATGCGTAACTTGGGTTGCAAATGAACAGCCGACTTGGCTTACGTATTTACGTATGTCTACTACAGAGGTAAAAATCGAAATGGTTGAGGGGTGATGAAAAGTATGCTAATTTGTTATAGCACTACTGAACAAATTTCAGACTCCATACATTTTGTTCCGTGGGCTGATTATTCTATAACCATCTCCTTATAATACTTACAGTATATGGACATCGTGATCGAGTTAAGCTGATTCTCAAAAACCTAATCCAGTAATTAGAGAGAGAGAGAGAGAGAGAGAGAGAGAGAGAGAGAGAAAGAATGTTACATATTAATGCTATTCGAAATGAAATGGAAACTGTGTTAAGCTTCAAAATACGACCTTTTCCCTACTAATATACAAATGAGTTTATTAGTACACTGCAGGTACTAACAGCTGGGTGCTGGGTGCTCAGCATTAAGAGGTTAGTGTTAAGACTGGTCGGACAGGTGTCAGGATAACGTGACTGGGTGGGACATCATATTACCTGTCTGCGGCATGAATCCCCAACGAGAGACATTAATATAAACTGCCACAACGCAGACATCGTAGCGATATGTCTAAATAATTGTTAACGCCACATTAACAATCCACACACACACACACACACACACACACACACGTTAGTACACTACAAGACGATGAATTGTTTATGGAAGTGACTGTAGAAGATCATTCATGATGCAAATATTATAAACCATGCTGCCTCTATATTTCATTATATGAATATAAAACGTAGAGAGAAGATCTGATTGACACTGTCGTTTTCAAGTTTGTCAGGGATTGATTAGGATAAATGTAATAAACTGACTACGAACAGTGAAAGACTAATATCTAGCTAGCCTAAACGCTTTCTATTCTTAATGAGTCTTTTTCAAAGGCAAATACAAAGCAAAGACAAGACAAGCAAATAAAACAGACAAATCGTTGTCTTTGTAAAACTTCACATGACTATGACTAATTGCGGATGCTGGAAGATATTTTATATTGACCTAGAAATCGACGAGCCATAGCGACATCTGTTAATCTTATCATAACGCCATGCAAGCTTCTAAAAATAGCTAAAATGTCTTGGTCATTATCTTATCGACGCGGTAGAAAAAATACTGCTCTATTTCACTCTAGTCCATCATCATATTTATTTAACTTTAAACTTCAGTAATTCACGGTCTACGGTTAAGTTACGGCCTAACTAACTCACGGCCTACAATAATTCACAGTGTACGTTAATTCAGAGCCTACGGTAATTCACGGCCAAAATTAACTCACGGTCTACGGTAATTCACTGATTACAGTAATTCACGGCCTACAGTATACTCACGGCCTAGGATGAAATTAAAGGCATTAATTTACTAGTAACATTTGTTAGCACCATAAGAAGCTAAAATGTATTTCTCCCTACCATTCATGTATCATCCATAGCTGGCATCAAAAGATGCTAATAGTTATTTCGCCCTAACATTCCCCAATCACCCCATGCTCAATTAAACACACAGCTGGTATCATAAGAACCTAACATTTGTTCCACTATACCGTTCTCCAAGCGCCCCACGCTCAATTAAACACACAACTAGCATCAAAATAAGTTAACATTTAATTTAACCTACCTTTTCCCGATCACCCAATGCTTTATTAAACATAAATTGGGAATCATATTACGCCAATAGTTATTTCGCCGTACCATTCCTCAGTCATCCCGTGTTATATAAAATATTCGCCCTACCATTTCCCAACTACCCAGTGCCCTATTAACATTATAACTGGCATCATAAGACCCTAATAGTCATTTCCTCCCAGCATTCCCAGCTGGTATCACAATACGTTAATAGGTTCCCCCCGCCACTCCATAATCATCCAGTGACTTGTATTCTTATTACCCGTTTGATTAAAATATCAAACTGATAGTGACGTTCATTGAGAGTATGTCGTCGTCATAGCTGAACGGCTTATGTTTCGGTTAGATTTACTTCTCTGCAAATATATATCTACCGTCTGCAGAGTAATCCCTCTCGCTGTAGCATTATTTTTGGCTAATATTAAGATATGTTTACATAACTGAAGACCGAGTCATACAAAACGTATTTTACAAACTTTATTGACGACACGCTTAAAATCATGCTCACTCTGGCGTCTTGAATTTACTGACATTTTAAAGTAATAAATTGTTGACCTTGACCCGAACGATGCCAGGCAGTGCTTCAAGGGAAGTTAAACTGACCTTACTGCATCATATGAAATGATATATTCCTTTATTATAAATGGTGTGTTCTTGTTTTGTTGCTTTAAAGGCACTTTTAACACACAAGGCTTTTTTAATATTATTCAGATGGATTCAGAAATATATCCATCTGTTTGCTTTTTTATCGTATGAATAGGTCTACTTTATATTTGCCAGATTGGATTTGGTTATGGTTTGGGGTGCTGTGGAGGAGTTTGTGTAGGTTCCATATTGTCAGCAAATCCGTGCGATATGAATGCAATAATCCACTACCCGAAACGTCCTCGCAAACACACTTTTGTTGCATATACGGAAAAGTCGTTGTTTCTCTCACTATGAAATCTTGCTTTATCTAATGAAGACGCATTCATAATGTTCCTTAAGCTGAAGTCACTAATCAATATAGGGTTACATATTTGAAAGAATAATTAGTGTTTGTAAGCATGCGTTTAATTTATAGACATATCACACATAATAAATCACATTTAACAGACACAAACAACACAAGCAGCAACAAATATATCGATAATAATAACAGGAAGATAATAAAAAGAACAAGGCTTTTTGTTCAGTAATAAAACTCGCGATTAGTCGGTCGAATTTGTAGGTTTTTTTACATTTTAAGCCAAGGAAGAAAAAATAAATTAAATAGGTTGTAATTTTGTACATCCTGTTAGATCAAGAACACCTGCCTCATTATCATAATATCAGACATGAACCATAAAGTAAGGATGTAGTTGCAGTAAAGATAGAACAAATTTTCTGAACCTGATATTGAAGGATACAATGGTCGCCCAAACAAGTGTGTTGCTCGAGAAATATGATGCAAGATTCGCATTCAGGATATGACACTGTGGCACGGAGATTTCAAGTTTTACCGAGACATGGTGATACGCAAAATATCCAACTAACTTTATAACTCCTGACCAGTAGCATGCATTTTATGAATAATGTAAAGTACAAAATGCTTATGAGCTGAAACTTTAAGTGACCATCATTTGAGCATGTCATTAGTGTTGTACGAGCAGTTGATCATTTTATAAAAGAACAATTTCTTTACATTCACAATTGTCCTAGCGAATAAGGGACCAACAAATGATTTTTGGGTCGGTAGGGCTGGGACATTTAGAAAAAAAAAACGTTCCTACCATCGGATGGCTCGAAACTCTCTTGCTTTGATTTCAGTAAGAAATTAATTTTGTAATAAAGCTAATGCACACAAATAGTGTAATGTTTAGACGCCACGTACCAGGCTTCGTATTTTATCTGGAAGTTCATGGAATCTGCTGTGTAAATGCAAGTGCTAACTAACCAGAGGTTTTCTAAATGTATGCGCATGTGTATTATATACGATCATTACATAGCTATAACTAGCAATGAGTCTCACTACCGAGCGAATCAAACAACTCTTCTGTTAGTCTGGCTTGATGTCACTAGATCCTAGTTTCAGACTGGCATGGTCTCTCTTGCTTTACAATTGCATGACCCATCAGTAAGCTTTTCCATGCCGAATATTAATAAATACATGTACCTGAAAATATCAAAGGACTTCCTTATGCTAAGAAATTAGGAAGAACTTATTTTACGAAATCCGTCTATGCTACCGTCAAGTCTCGCGAAGAATATACGTTATAGAGTCTGCTCCTAAAAAACGACAAACTACTAGTTTTGAGAAATATTTTCACGCCACCGACAACCTATTATCAAAGAAATAATCGCTAAAATCTAAGAAGGCTATAAATAGAGAGATAGTTACAATGCACCCCCACCCCATGTTTGTTACAATATGAAACACTTCCAGATATGATACATATATCTTAAATAGCACTCGAATGCCTGTAATATATATTGCATGTATAAGAAAATTGAGAGAAAGTACTTAAATTTTGGACAAAGGAAGGCATCAACTGGCTCTAGAATATCTCAATGTAATTTAATAAACCAATTAATAACAAAAGTATTCAAATCAATTTATTAATGTGGCGGTTACTTCCAGTAAAGACAAATATTATATGAACTTGTGCTAGACGTATATAACAAACAAGGGTTTAACGCAACCAACAACACATGTATAAAACTATTTTCAATGACCTCAAGACATCTGTCGTTTCCAGCTGAATGGTCCTTTTTGCATCCTTCTGGAATCAAGGTACAACTTGGACAGTGACAAAATAAAGAGTCTTGAATACATTTGTCACGATTACAATATACCACACATAAAGTATGGATATGAATTCCAGTCTTTTGTGAATACGCATAGCAAAAACAAAAAAGATAAAATTCACCTTCGTCTTCTTTTTTATTCTTATTCTGACCGTCCCTTAATAGTTCTAGTGTTCATTGTCATGTCTTTGAATGGAATGATTGAAGTCTACAACTTGGACACAAAGACACATTTTTGGTTCTGGACAAAGGCGTGACCTTTAGCTATTTGTTGAAACAAGATGTCCACCGGTGATGTACATTATCAATAATTAGCAAGAACTGGTCTGTTATTGGAATGGAGATGTCGCTTATATCAAGCTGGACTGAACACTGTTAGCTTGGAAGTTGGTTAATGAACTAATTACTTTCCTTCCGGATTGCAGGGTGTAGAACTTAAGCAATCATGACATTACTTATATAAATCTTGTGAAATAACAATAAAATTATTTTCATGAAGATAAACGTGAATGTAGTTTCCATAACGGAAATATTGTCCTCGAAGTACGAGAATGCATGGGAATCATCGGGATTACAGAAGCTGACCTCAGTAAGGTAGTCACTACGGTTGGCAAGCAGGCCGAGTTAGCCTCACATTTAATTTAGCGGAAGAAAGAGGAGCAATAGAAAAGCTAATAAGGCCCTAGCGGAGGCGCATCAACTAAGTCGGCGCAATATTAGAGAGTCTTGTGTGTTGGTACCGAAACTGTCTATGAAAGGGCATCCATAAATGGTGATGGAATGGATTGCAGTGCAAAAACTGTATTACTATACAGTTATGCCAATTTGACACGCATCACATACACAACTATTTGGTAAGGAAACACAAATTATATGTGAAAGGGAGTATTAGTCTATGGTCAAGCTATAAGGATACGTTTGAGAAAATGTACTGTGAAGCGATGCATGTGTCAAACATCTTTGATTAAATAACCCTAAGACCAGTTGTGTGCCACCCAAATCTCCTCGAAAAGCGAGATGCTGCTCAAAGTCATTATTACTGTGCATTTTGTGTTTGTTTATGTCTACGTCTGTTCAAATGCAAATAAAACGTAAAAACTATTATATAATTCTTTTGTTTGATATAGGGTATATGCTATCAGTAACCTCTAGTGTGTAATAGTATGTTTGCGTGTATATACTGATAGCAAACGTATAAACGCTTCTACCAGCTTGCGCGTGATAGTGAGCAATTTTAACTAACTTTTTTCACATCCTACGATTTTCATGTGGTAGTAGGTGATAAGGTTTTTTTCCTTTCACATGGCGTGTTGGATAATATCAAAGTTTTGTTGGTGGATGGTTGATAAACAAGTATTGCTCACAATGCACGGAATGTAAATGTTGGGTATTGGATAGTATATGTGGGATGGTGGGTAGCAAATCCAGAATACAGAGACAAAACAAGAGCACTCACTACAAGAACTATAAAACATGAAATATGTATAACTCAAGACACGAAGAATAATATAATTGATAGAAATATGGTATAGATATGCAATCAATAATCGTGATCATGAAAACATCTGCCATTTAAAAACGTTGGACGTTTCTGATTTTTTTGCCCTATATCTATTTTAATTGCATTGTATCATCATTATACATGTTTTCACTAACTCCTTGTAACGAGTCGGATAAAACATTTTATCTACTATTAATTCAAACGACAAACATGAAATGATCTGTGTTTAAATCAATAACTATAAACGCATTCTTCTTAGTTAGTATAACTCTAACGTTTGACCTAGAAATACCATGTTTATTATTCACCACTAGTCGTTATCAGCCTTGTACCATTACCCACGAGACACTACATTTGTCTATGAATACCATTCTTTTCACAGACAAAACACGGAATATGAAATACTTTACCAATATGCTGTTATCTGTCTGTACAATAGTTTCTTCGGTACAGATGACACAATACATGATCACTTACAACAATCAAAGTTCAAAATTTATTATGCATAATGAGTGGGTATTTTCATATGTAAACTAGTATTTTGCTTTGATTTTCGTGCAATACTAGTTTCTCGCAATGAACAGAGAAATAAGCAATGTAAGTTTCAAGCATGTAGTGATGTCAGTTTTATTATCACGTGGTAAATCAAAAGGCACATATATGTTTGTTCTCCTTCACATTCACGAAATCGTTTCTAAACAGGAATTTAAAACTAAACTCATCACTCTTAAGATATTTGTTTGTTGTTATTTGTATCTTAAGTTAATCGTTCATTCTGATGCCTGGTTGCATGTGTTCTTGCTAGCTTGCTTGTTTAAATGACTCCTTTTCCAGAAATATATGAGTTATTATTATAAAGTCCAAATCCACATAATAATACGAAGAAATAATGTGATGCATGTGTCAGTCTTAAGTTTTATTAGCAGAATTTGTATTCCAAGAAGGAAACTCAATCCCTGGCGTCGGTATAATGACAACACATCTCTCTGGACGTAAAGGAGTACAACCCTAATATAAATATAGACTTTAAACTAACACGATAAATAGGATTGAATAAATTTAAAAAGGCGTCCAGTTACCACTTTGAATTTGCGTGTAATATATCACAATACTCAGCAAGTATCAGTAATTGACAGAATAAACACGATAAATAGGATTGAATAAATTTAAAAAGGTATCCAGTTACTACCTTGAATTTGCGTGTAATATATCACGATACTCAGAAAGTATCAGTAATTGACAGAATAAACGCGATAAATAGGAATGAATAAATTTATAAAGGCGTCCAGTTACTACTTTGAAACTTCATGTCATATATCCCGATACACAGCAAGTAAACAATGTCAGCTAATATAAAACACTGTGTAGGTTATTTCCAAAATCCTGTAGTAATATGTCATCCAGGAGTCTACGTGTGTTTCATTAATCGTGGCAATATTATTTATCACATGCATATTTTCTAGCAAGGTCATTTGTAAGATTGTAAAATGTATTTGTTCGCGCAAAACAATTTATTAGGTTGCCTTTTTATTTGTAATCCTTCTTTATTAGTTTAAAAAATCACCAGAGAGATTGCCTTGTCTATTATTCCTTCTTTGCTAGCTTAAACTAAATCAATAGAGAGATTGCCTTTGATTTAGAAATCATTCTTTGCTAGCTTAAAAAGTCATCAGAGAGATTGTCTTTATCTTGGTAATCCTTCTCTGCCAGCTTAAAACATCATCAGAGATATTGCCTTTGATTTAGAAATCCTTATTTGCTAGCTTACAAAAATCATCAGAGAGATTGCCTTTGATTTAGAAATCCTTATTTGCTAGCTTAACAAAATCATCAGAGATATTGCCTTTGTCTATTATTCCTTCTTTGCTAGCTTAAACTAAATCAGTAGAGAGATTGCCTTTGATTTAGAAATCATTCTTTGCTAGCTTAAAAAGTCATCAGAGAGATTGTCTTTATCTTGGTAATCCTTCTTTGCTAGCTTAAAACATCATCAAAGTGATTGCCTTTGATTTAGAAATCCTTATTTGCTAGCTTAACAAAATCATCAGAGATATTGCCTTTGTCTATTATTCCTTTTTGCTAGCTTAAACTAAATCATCAGAGAGATTGTCTTTGTCTTAGTAATCCTTCTTTGTGCTAACTTATACTAAATCATCAGAGAGATTTCCTTTGTCTTAGTAATCCTTCTTTGTGCTAGCTTATACTAAATCATCAGAGAGATTACCTTTGTCTCAGTAATCCTTCTTTGCTAGCTTAAACTAAATCATCAGAGGGATTGTCTTTGATTTGTAATAATCCTTCTTTAAAATGATATCAGTGCAATTATTACTTGTACGTTCAATAAAATTGCACTCAAATTATAACTATCTTCTTATTAATTCGTTTTTCGCTCCAAGTATAACTATCTACTTATCAATTCGCATTTCTCTCCATGTATAACTATCTACTTACTAATTCCTAGTTCCCTCCATTTATAACTAGCTACTTACCAATTAGTATTTCTCTCCATGTATTACAGACCACACAGCAAATTTACACCAAGTAATACTTTTATCTATACCTATCTATCAACTGACATCAGAGTTTTGTGATCATTTGTTTTCAGCAAAAGGAAAATCTCTCGAGAAAGTATTCAAAGTTTTCTAAGAATCGGTTTATTTTCTGAACGTAAGGAAAATATATTGTGTTCTTTATCATGATTATTGATTACTTTCTGAGTAGGATACAAGGGTATCTTCAAAACCAACGTCTATCCAACCATTTGTCCTTCAGTATTTACATATGTATACCGTTGCCTCCATTCATCACTCCGTTTCTATGTCATCATACAGAATCACACATGACCTTTCCTGTTTTTATGTACCATTTGCCCACATGTACACACGGCTTTCCTGTTCTTGCGTACCATTTGCCCACATAGGCACAGGGAAAATATAATAATCTATAGCATTGTCATATACATGTCCATTCGACGCAAATTAAGTTTAAAAGGGAAACAGGTTCAAGGATGAACACATACACTGTTAACTACGTCCGATATTTTTTCAGCCAGTAGAAAAACAAATAAGAACATATATTTGATGACAGGCAGTGAACTACTGAAGCTTCTAAACAAAATTACTTATAATTCACTGATTTGAATTACGACAAATAGTTTCAGTGACACGTTCATAACAGTATAGCCTTGAACTTCGAAGCTCTCTTTAGATGCTTACGTCGCCGAATGGTAAATATAGCCGCCTCCACTACAGTACTACCCGGGTTCCAATACAATAAGGGGCGAATTATTTTGTGTATTGTGATATTTTACATTGACCTGGGAGGGAGAATTGTGTAGCTGTTTATATTTTCTGTGTAAATAATCACAAATCACAATAGAACATAAACTATAAACAGCTGACATCGCGCGGGATCCACTATGGAATTTGCTACTTCAGTCTGTTGTACAGTATGTCTTGCTAGTGTGACCTAACGGATTGTAGTGCACGAAATAATGGAATCAACAGTTACCATTATCAGTTTACAAATTGGCAACAAATAGGGAGAGAGAATTTTGGAAACATATCAAGATCAGGGACAGTTTAAAAGACATGTTTGTGGGATTCAGGAAGTCAACGACAAAACTGGGCAAATGGGCCATATTCGTCTTAATTACTGGCTAAGGACCATGACAAATCTGGGGTAAGTAGGTCATTGTGGTCCTAAATTTTGGTTCAGCATCATTTAGTATTTGTGTGGTCTGTGGGACCTGTCCTTTATTTTGTAAGGGTTAGGCAATCATATTTCGTATATAAGGGCAGTGGGTGTATGTAGGTGATGTAGTAGATATAGGTGCCTTGAGAAATAACAGAGGGAGATTTATGTAATGGAGAGATGAATTATGGAAGCAGCGGAAGAAGAAAGCTTATTAGACATGATCGACATATCAGAAAACCATGTAGCTACACTGTTGTGAAGAAAATTTTGAGAGATGGACAGATTCAAGAATAATTACATCATCATATATGAGTTAGTTATTAATAATGTTCCACTGAGGTCTCAACACTATGACTCCATAAGGTAATATGGACAAAAGATCTCGGGTCAGACGAAGAAAACACACTAGCCAGTACGTTTGAGGAAAAACTAAAAGTAATAATTTTTACTTCCTATGAATGAATAACTGATATACTTCATGTCGTGAGTGATAAACGTAGTATTGTCACTCGTGGCATCGCGACTATTGGAAATACCGAGCTGTTAACCCACTTGATGTGGAGAACACTTCTGAACCGACACTATGCATTTGGTTGCTGTGACATGTTTGTCAACCAATAAACTCTGGAACTTGTCAAGTTCTACTGCTGTAGGAGATGCCGTAGGTGCCAGGTTTGCTTGAATGTCATGTATTAGTTAGGCTCTCTTTATCATACGGAGGATTCTCTTAGTAGCAAACATAGAATGAGGGTTGGTGACACAATGTTGGAAGTTTAAAGCAGACGAAATACAGTAATATGTAGATTGACATACAAAACACATAAAGCCTCTCATATTTTAAAATTTGTTCTCATTTCTCAGATAGTCAATTTTCAACTTTCAGGTTGGATAGTCAGTAAGAGGAAATATTTGTAAAAGCGATAATATTGAGATCCCAGTGGACATTAACGTTTTCATATTTACCACATTGAAATAACAGTGTTTCAGTATCCTGGGTAAAATAACAATATACCAATATGCAAGGAAAATCTACATGTAACAATATTAATAATAATAATAATAATAATAATAATAATAATATGCTAGGGTAAAAAGCAACAGTACACTAATATGTCCTGCGTCTGTCTGGTTGTATGAGAGGGAGGGATCCTCACTCAGAGCGAATCGATCAGTATGTGTTTCCGTCCGAAAGATGTTTTAGACCAGCACGTGTACACGATGAATTAATTGCTGTCGCAACCAATGTTCAACTACTTATCTGTTACAACATTATCAGACACGTGGATGATAGCAAGACAAATATTAACTGGCAGACAACGTCAAATTCATTTACCGAATATGTCCAACGGTTTTGCAGATGATACGGTCATGGAGGTCTTTGGACATCGGTGATGTCATAAGCATTGATATAGTTGCTTGTTTCCCAGCCAGATTTATTGGACTTTGCACGATGTTGTCATATTACACATGATCTTGTCAGAGGTTCAGTCAACGAACATCTTACTCAGGAAGATTTTACAAGATTTGCTCAAATCGTACAGTTTACGTTTTCGCCAGGTCGTCTAGTGAGCGTCTGCAAATTGATTGTGGATGAGTCCCTATTACGTTGCTGCCTTTTATTTTAGAAGGTGTGGATATTGATTCATCTTGTTTACTCTGTCGCCGCAATAACATGTTGGTTTCATACACCATTATATGAGGCAACTTCGAAATAAATATCACATGAAAAATATCGAATGAAAAATAATTGTCAAATTTAGCTTCGTAGTTGCAAATGATTGAATGTGTCTGTCTCGACGATTAGTTATAGACCTTGAAGAGTTAGATTTATTCGGTCGAGACTACTCACGCGAGTAAAATTGTGTGAAATTTTCATGACACACATTCAGATGGTTTTAAACATCAATACATTCTACTGAGAACTTTGATACTCGCATATTTAGAAATAATTTAATCTCGATGAACAGATTCCACCGCAAAGCCGCTCTCGTCTAAATTGATTCAAACATTTATCGCTGCTCGAAATTATTCTAGTGTTCTACACATTGATTAAACTGTGTTGTTTTCTTAAAACTTATCAACACACGTGTGAATCAAAACTAATATCAACGCTAAATACTCCATATGGTAATTGAGGAATCAAGAATCTATCCACGCGAGTCAATGATTAGAATAGTATGGAACGGTTAATGACCTAGTTGCAATTACAATTGTGCCACAGATACAATATCCACTTGGGCGTAAAAAGTAAAAAACTTTATCTTCTTGGCGGAGAAGGATCTGGTAAAACCACGAGGGCAGTCTATATACTGGGCTATTGTGATACAGTAAAGTTAACACTGATGCACATGTTTGCCGACGACATTGAACAACGTGATGTAAACACACAGGAATAACCAACTTTCTTTCGATAGAAAGGCGCTGATTCATAGACACTAAAACGCACACGTGTGTCCATCTAGGGTGTAATCTATTCTGTCAGTAAAGGGGTAGCCGAGTGGTCTAAAGCGATCTTCGCCACGGATCACTGCCATCTCACCTCTGTCTGCGTGGGTTCGAGTCTCGGGCTCGGCCAATGTGTATTTGTGAGAAAGCTTGCCGGTAGCTTCTCGTGGGTCGGTGGTTCATTCCGGGGTTTTCTCGGGTTCTTCCTCCACCATTAATACTGGCCGCCATGTATAGCCTATCTTGTGCTGAAAAATGGGGCTAAACCCTATAGCAACAACAACTGTCAGTAAAGACAGATTAGAGGCATTTATCAAGTGGCCGAATCAAAATAACATCCACTTAAGTAGCGAGTATGGACCTCCACAACTAATTAGCCGATCTAGAAAACTAATCAAAGTCCTAAACCACCGTAATGACACTACTAGTATTGCTCAAGTTGAAATAAACCGCTTGCTCAAAATGTCCAACCGTTATGGTTTGTTGTAAAACATACCTACATGCCCTTCAGAATATATTTATAGATCTAAATATCGAAGAAAAAATTGTTATTATTACACTGGCGAATATTTCTGCAAATATTCAAAGTAACAGTTCTGAAACGTCTGTAAGTTTTAAAAATACACTTCAGACGACAGCATGTAATGTTATTTGTTATTGAAGAATAACTGCAGAAGGCGTTCTATACTCTTTATTAAATACAATACATCAGTACAATTAGGAAGAGGAGTAAAGACTGCCCTGAAAGTATTTCTCCCATGGAACATAAACTCTAGTGAATGTATAATATAAACCAGCTATTGATGTATAGCAGTTCTAATCCAGTGTGGAATATCTGATTAACTTTAATGTCATGTGATATTACAAAGCTAATTAGTTTAAGGCTTACACAACATCTCCCCTCCTGAGAATGTTAACATGAAAAAGAAACGTGATCTGATGACCGCATTTCTAAACAAGCTACCTAAGCTTAATGTTTACAATTTCAATCTCTCGGGTGGTTTTGACAATCTTCTCGAACGTGTGAAATATCAGTTTTGACTGGTTCACACTGCTCTGCTTTCTTCTGAGTCAGACAAAGTATCAGAGTTTAAAAGAGTCACTCTGAGAGGCTCCGATAGTGAGGTAGGCATGATAATTAAATTCCTCATATTACGCTATATCTCTCCCTCGTCAGTTACTACCATATATGAACGAGGTGTACATGTCTCAGATCTAACAATGCCTGAAGAAAAATGGTCCTTAATTTATACTTTATTCCCTACCTGAATTTTTTTCGTATTTCGGACACGATGTCGACGATCATAATTTCTCTTCTGAGTTTTCCTTTGATAGTTTTCCGATTTCTTCAGTTTCATCGAATCAGGTCATTTCGGTTGTAAGTTTTTTGGTGCCAATGGCAATGTATTTTGTGATTTTCTTCCCATCAATAATTCGGCAGGGCTGTATCCATTCGGTGATGGTGTTGCGCGATATATCAAAAGAGCTATGTATGGATCGTTTGCATTTTTAGGAATTCTTTTAAGTGTTTGAACAGCTCTTTCGGCGAGACCATTGCTCAGGGGATATTTTGGACTACTTGTAATATGCCTGAACCCATAATTTGTCAAACATTCTTTGAGTATTGTGGATGTTTATTGCTGACCATTATCTGAAACTAATACATCTGGTATACCGTGTCGCACAAAGATTAATCTGTGATGATTGGCAAATGCTTTTGAACCTGTGCCTTATAATTTTGCTATTTCGTTGTGTCGTGAAAAATAATCAATTACCAAGAGATATGTTTGACCGTTTAGTTCAAACAGTTCTGAAGCGACTCTTTGCCAAGGTCGACTTGGAAATTCAGTTGGTATTATTGATTCAGCTTGATCTCTCGAGTTTTCGATACAATTTAGGCAAGACTTTACCAAGTGTTCTAGCTTATAGCTTAGGGCATTTCATACAACTAACGTTTTGGCGCGTTCTCGGCTTTTAATTCTGCCTTGGTGACCATCATGAATTATCTTTGGACATCCTTTTGATGTGACTTTGGTCCGACCAGGTGTGTACCTTTCATTACAAAAACATTTTGAATTGTAAAGTCACCTCTATCTGCCCAGAACGATTGAAGTTTTCCGTCAGTAGCGGATTTCTCTGGCCACATCTTTTTATAGAATTGTACAAATATTTGCAAATCGAATCATTTGGATATTCACAGTTTATTTGTTCAAGTCGAGAGTTTGATGCGGGAAAATTGCTAACTACGAAATCAACATAGGCGTTAGTTTCAGCCTGAATATCTCTGTCACTCTCGGAGAAATAGCTTAAAGATGCTCTAGAACGAGTGTCATCAGTTAATAGATTTTTGCCAACAACATGAACTATATAAAAGACGAATCTCATCAAACGCATTCTAAAGCGATGAATACTAGGAAGTAAGTCTCCCAAAGATTTTTGTGCTCATTAGTAGTACTAATGGCTTATGGTCAGTTTCAAGTTTGAATTGTGACCCAGTTAAATAACTACTGAAGCATTCACATGCCCAAGTGATTGCAACGGCCTCTTTTTCTATTTGAGCATAGCGTTGCTCATTTTCTGACATACCTCGCGATGCAGACGCCACCGGTCTCAGAGTGCTACCGTGCTTCTGCCGTAGCACATCACCTAGTCCAAATAAAGACGCATATGCAGATACAACTATTTATCTATTTGGATTATAATGTGCAAAAGTTGTTGAAGATATAATTTCTTGCTTGATATCTCTAAAATCTTGTTCTTGATCTGGACCCCAAGTCCACGAGATTTTACCTTTCAAAAGCTCACGTAATGGTTTTGATTTTTCTACCATATTTTGAACACATTTGCCAAATCGTCGTATCTCTGTTACGCATTTCGGTGTTTCCATTCTGTTATAGTTTTGACTTTTTTTCCGAATCAGGTCGGCAACCATTTTCGTTAACAACATGCCCAAGACACCTAATGGATGGTCTCGAAAATTTACACTTTTCAGCGTTCAAAGTGATGCAGGCCTTTTGAATTGATTTTATGACCATTTTTAGTCTTTCGTGATGCTGTTTCTGCGTCTACCCAAAAACAAGACCATTGTCCATGTGACAGAGTGTTCCCCATGTCGCTCTAGATTTTCTGACATTCTTTTCTAAAAACTTTAGGCGCTGAACTGATTCAGAATTTAAGACGATTAAAATAAAACCTACAAAAGGAGTAACGAAAGTTGTAAGGCGGCGTGAATCTTCTGACAGGTTTATCTGCCAAAAGCCTGCGTTTGCATCAAGTTTGGTGAAAAACTTTGCATCTGCTAGTCTTGAAAGGGATTCTTCAACTGATGATAGTGGGTGGTTCTCTCTTTTAACTGATTAATTCAATTTAGTTAGATCCACGCAAATTCTCACCGTACCGTTTGGTTTCGTAACGACTACCATTTCCGCGCACCACTCACTGGGCTCGTCTACTTCTAAAATAACACCCATTTTTTCCATTCTATCCAACTCCTCTTGAACTTTATTCAATAAAGGGATAGAAACCTTTCTTGGGGTAGATAAGACATAAGGCTTGGCATTTTTATCCAGAGTTATGTTATAGAACCAATTTCTTTTCCCTAGACCTTTAAACAAATTTGGGAATTTATCGTGATAATCCTTATCTAAATATGTAGATTTATCGTAAATTTTGCTTGCATTTTGTGAGATTTTATCTGAGGCATTTACTGAGGATATATTTACCTGTTCAATAATCTTGAGAGCCTGAATCGCCGACCTGCCCAAGAGTGCTTGATTCAGTCCGTTTACAACTAATATGTCTTGTACACTGAACGCATTATTGTTCGATTCCAATCCGCATGTAAATTTTCTCAGCACTTTAAGTTCAGAGTTTCTAGGTCCATACAGTGTTTGATCAGACCTTGATAGTTTTTGGTCTCCGATGTTTCGTAAATCTCTCTTAGGAATTACACTCACATCAGATCCATTATCAATCTTGAATAAAAGTGAAGTGTTGTTCAATCTCACACGCGTTATCCACGGCTGACACTTCTTTGTGCTAATAGTCCCTAGAAATCAGGTTCCGCTCTCGATTCTATTGTGCGAACTGCTGATTTTGACAGACAGCATTTAGTATAGTGTCCCATTTTCTTACACTTGTGGCAGTCTGCAAATGCTGAATCATATCAAACGTTTAGCCCTCTTTACAACTTGCATTGGTCCCTATGTTTAAATTCACAGGGTATTGTTTGTTGACACTCAGTCGACAGTTATTAAATGCGGAATAAACGCATTATAGTTTTAGACATCATTAGAAACAACACTTAAATTAAATAAGTTTTCATTTTACAATGTAGCTACTAACCTTTTCAGACATTATATTTCGACATTTTTATTTCTTCTCATCTCCCGTACTGACGATACCTAATATCATATTAACAAGAATCGCTTTGAACACGTAATGAGGTCTCTTTGTTTCAGATCATAATTTCCTGGGTGCTGCTTACTGATTAAACAAAGAGGCTGAGGAAGATAAACACTGATCATGTGAATGCTCAAATGAGCCTCAGTCAAATAGGCATCTTTTCTTCCTACTTACTTGCTGCTGATTGGCACTTGAAAATAGCACCGTCATGTTCACCACAAGAATATATTACAATTATTTTTATTATTTCTTACCTGCATAAGACGGGCGAATCACCATTTTCAAAAATTAGGTTAACGACACAAAGTTAACTTTATTTTCCTTGCAAAAAGTATATGTAAAATAATCTTTAAAATGGTACACAGATTGGCAAGCAATTGCGTCACACACTACTGATTTGATTTAAAACATACAAGAATATTGAAAATGTTGTCTTGAAAACAATATATGTTTTCTTAATTCACAAATCTGCCTGTGTGAATTATGTCAGTAATGTTTGTTACCATGCTGTATATAATGTTTATACATGCATTTGTGTAACAAGACACGTTGAGAAAACATTATAAATATTGTATTCAAAACTTTTTTTTTCCATCAATCAGTTTTCATTATATCTGCCAAATATCCTTCAGATATAACATCTCTACATTTTGGTTGTATCTTAGCTCTCCAACTGGCAATGTCAGCTGCGCATGAAAAGAAGAGATTTGGACACAATGACCACAATGTTTGCACTTGGTGAAATCAAATGAACTTACAATACATCATATTAATGATTCCTGGATATTTCATGTTATTTAAATAATTAGTAAGAGAAAAATAAACGGAATTAATACAAGTTGCTACATGGATCAGGGGTCAATCTATTGGAGGAAGTGGGCGACGAAATCGCCTAAACAATGTAACCTTAGGAAAGCGAAAACGACTTCGCCCTGTGATTTTTTTTTCTTTTTTGGGGGGAGGGGGTCCCTCTTCTGATCTTTTCAGAACATTAGAGTTTGGCCCACCTTCCTAACTGTAGTTGTACCCGTAGGCTTAGTGTATTTGTTCAAGGTGAATGCTATTCGTTACAGTTTTTAATTTTTGTTAGTTTTCTTGTATGGGTTGGGCCAGTGCGATTTTTCAATTAAGTATTTTTGGGGGGTAACTTGTATGGATTGTTTGTGCATGTGCGCTTTCTCATACTGTATATATTTTTTTTCTATTGTATGTGTTTTGGGTCCTTTCGGATCCTCTTTTTTATTTAGTTATTCATTTTCCATTTCAGTTAGACTTAACATCTCATTTATGTCATACGTTTTTTCAACGTAAAGTTCCTCGTCGTACAACATCTTGCAGATCTTTTTCCCGTTTCTTTCGCTCTCTTCCGGGGTTGTTTTCAATTGTTCTGTTTCTCGTTCCTGACTTGAAGATGATTTCGCTTTCTTTGTTCTTTTCCTATGTTCTTTGTCTGCTCATCTGTTAATATTTTCCTAGGGTTTTCTTTTTTCTTCTGTTGTCCTATTTCTTCTTCTTGCGATACTTCTTTCTGCTTCTTTTGCTGTTGTTGTTGTTGTTGTTTTTGTTGCTATTTCTCTCGCTTCCGTTTGCTTTTGTTGTTGGTTCTGTTGTTTACCCTGTGTTTCTTTTTTCTCATTCGATTCTTGTTTTTGTTGTTTTTGTTTGTCTATTGGTTTTTGCTTATGTTGTTGTTGCTTTTGCTGTTGTTTAGACGTTTGTTGTTGGATAAGTTGTCTGACTTCTTGTATATCTTTTTCTTTTTCTGTAGTTTGTTGTCTTTGTTGTTTATCATTTTGTTTTTGGGTCGTTTCCTGTTTCTCTTTCGCTTTTTCTATTTTTCCTGCTTGTTGTGTTTTTGCCTGTTTGGGGAAAATCGTATGCTCACTTCCGTGGTGTAACTGCTGTACTCGTAGCTGTTGTTTAGTTTCTTCTTCTTGTGTTCTGCATCTCTTTGGCGTGTGTCCCGTTTTTCCGCATTTGTGACATTTTCTGTGGAAAATGCACCCTTTATACCAAATTTTTATAAGAAAACCGTGTAGGAAGAACACCTTTTATTATGATTAATTTCTCTTTTTCCACTTCTATTATTCATATGTCATTTTGTATAACGTATCCTGGGATTGTGTTAATTCTCTCCCTTACGACTTCAATTTGTAGTTTTTGCTGAATATTTTTCACCGATACTTCAAGTGGGATTTCCATAGGCATGTCGACCATATGTAGCTCCCCTGTACTCTTTTTAACATTTCTCAGAAAGGGTTTCGGCTTTTTTATTATTATTGTCCCATCTGCGATTTCCATCTCTCCATATGGCATGATTGGATATGTCTCTTTGGGTCTTAGGATGAAGCCTCTAGGTCCATTCGTGTTCAAACTATCCGCTAGGTTTGTGAAGTCGTTTTTTCTCATACTTATATCTAATATCATTGTGCCCACTGATGTTTTTTTGTCTGCTGGTGTCTTTGTTGTGTCAATTTCCTGGGTCCCCTTTTTAAAAGAACATTTCAAAAAAGTTCCCTCAGCTGTTTCATTTCTTTCTGTGTCGAAATATTGTTCCTTGAAATATTGTTCCTTTTGTTCTCTGTATCTCGCCATCTTGGATTTCTCGTGCTGCTCGTGCGCTGAGTTTGGTTCAGTTTGGAAATACAACTAATTCAATCCTGTTGTCTTAATATTTGTATAAACAATTTCAAATTGTATAGTTTTATACTTCCATAAAATGTTCTATTGATTCATTTCTCTCGTGAATGTAAAGTTTCCCATGAATTTTTCTATCGTCCTGTGGACTTGCGCGCGGTTTGCTTTGTACGTGTCATTGTCGAGGATAAAGGAAGACTTTACTTGTCAGGAAGGAGCATGTGATTTTTTCGAGGTACGTTGACCAACCATACATTTTGAGATGCCACCTCGCCTTAGCCAGGTTAATTCTCGTATTTTGTTGTAGCGAAATGTATTCATCAAGCCATCATTAGCTAGGCCTAATTTTGATATCAATTACGCTGACAAAGAAACTCTTGCACATTCACAGGCATGTGTTTCGAAAGCTGATTGACCATTAACTCTTTCCCGGGTAAGTTAGCAACTATCACGGCCCGATTTACGCACATTATCCTTTGACGATAAAAAACATACAAACTTGTGTTTCGAAACTTTAAGCATTTCTGAGACCTCAAACAAATTATATATATATATATATATATATATATATATATATATATATATATATATATATATCTGTGTGTGTGTGTGTGAAGAAAATCCCTCCAGACTCGACTAATTATTGTTAATTTAAATATGGAGAAACGATATTATCATGCAGTCTAGATAATTAATAATTCGTAATCAACTGATATTCGAAACCGGGACATATGTCTCATTGGCATATAATCTTTAGCTCTTGTCTAAAATTACCTAAGAAGAATATTTTATTAATATACTCTTGCATTGTATATACCAAATTAGTTGGTGTGTTCTTTGATACCCTGCTGTCACGTGGAGTTCATTCACATTCCAAGCCACGTTGAACAAGCTAGCAACACAACAGTGATGGAAGAAAACACTGCAACACAAATAGTGAACGGCGTGGCACCAAGGTGGCTACCAGCCATTGCAATTATACCAGCTCCAGCACTAAGAACCATTAAAGCTCTTGGCAAAAAGCAAGCTTCAAATTGGAGTTTGAGAGCAGGAGAAAAGAGAGCAATTCTACTACTGGTCTGGACTTCCAACAATGAGGGTGAGGACCTACGTGTCGGAGATGAGGAAGACTATTGTATAGCCAAAAGGAAAAATAGCAAAAGGAAGTATAAACAGAGAAGGAAACCTGTCCATAAAGAGGCAGCTAACCAATCTGCTATACCCGCTAATAATAATAGGCAGTATGCATGGACATCAACACCCGACACAGGCTCCCCCAGAGGTTAGAATAACAACATCTACACAGACCAGCGATCGGCAGCAAAAGAAGAGGAAGGATGCAGAAACGCAAACAGACGTAACCCCAAGTGATGCTACCACCATTACGGAGATTTTTTTGTTGTTGTTGGCTATTTTGCTTTTGAAAGGTTGACAGGTATGCCTGACTCCAATTTCCACAAGCCCAAAATTTTCCCTTTTTTAATATTGTCACACAACGTTGCTATAGTAACAATTCGAATACAAATTTTTTAAAAAATTTATTGCACTTAAACACTTTTCTTACAATTAAATGATCACGCTTTGTATTCTATATATGGAGTAAAATCCGACTTCAAAGAAACGTTCACAAACTTGTAAAAATATAATACATAGCGGCCTAAACATTCTCATTCTAGGCAATAATATGTAATAACTTTTGTACTTATGCACTCATCAATCATCTCTTTCATGCACCTTTAATGGGTTGTTCCACTTCATGACCGTAAATATAAAAATAGCACAATGGGTTCACCCACTAAAACCTTTAACACATCTCACTAACTATTGTCTGCCAGTTAATGTGAAACTTTTATTTTATACATGACCTATTTTCCTTTAATTGCCGCTATTTAAACTGCCCAAGGGATAGTTTTATATCAGTTCCAGTCATTACAGATTACCGTTTATACATACTACACGTGACGGGCATGCACTGTTTTTTGGGGGGCGGGGGAGGTTTGAGGGGTGTTGTATTTTTGTTTAAGATTACTGAAATTGTGTTTCCTCGAAACGAGACTGTGTCGGATTTGGGAGTACAAACAGATCTCAATTTCACGTAGGACAGTGGTAAGCTGATTTAGGTTATTGCATGTATGTCAACATCTTGAAAGTATATCTACTCATTTCATCACCGCGATCAAGGCAATACTTTTGTTTTCTCCGAAGAGCCCGACGGGCACCTCACTTTGGATACAGGATTGGCCCGAACTAAAATTAAGAGGGGCCCCGTGCGTCGGGCTATCGGAGTTTTTGAGCACTGAATATAGTGAAGAATGTTGTAACAATTCTGCAAAGTAAGACTAATTTTAAAAAAATGAATTGTTTGCAACCTATCGAGTACTAGAAGGAAACATTGAACTTTTAATAAGACAACGCGGTTGCACATATCATACAATGACAATCTGAATAGTTGCCTTAAATGTACAATAATCGTGTGTCTGCGCCGCTTTGACCATGAATATAACAACTCTCAGAAGATAGCAAACAAAATATCGTGATATTATTTTACATATTAAATGCCGTTTTTGTTTGTGTCTTGTACTCCTATAGTTAGAGTGTTTTCTTGTAGCTTGTACTTTATTCATCATAATAATGTGTCCGAACCAGAGAGTACCGTTAAAGTATTTATCATCTGCTCTGACTTTTACTTCTATTCTCATATTAACGATAAAAACATATGCAAGTGTTTATTTTTACAAAACACGATATCTGAGAGATGTTGAGCCTGAAAAGCTTCTGTGTAAAGCTAATGAGCAGGCAATATGTCGCAACTATGCCATTATTAAAGTATAGTAATCTCAGCTGAAGAGACAAATTGCAACCAGCATACCTATTTGTGTTGTTCACTAGTGTCACTTAAGCGTACGTTATTGTTCAGTATGACTTGATCATAAGTAATATATCAACAAAAAGGTTATTTTTTCAGTCAGGCTAAATATACATTTAAAATACATGCTAAGCATTTTGGAATATTCAGCGTTCCATCTTTTTTAATTTTAACAGGAACTTCAAAATACTTTTCTTAAACATTATTCATCATTTTTAGAAGACTTGTTTACAAGAAATTTCAAATTATATTCAGAATTACACATTTATTAAAATGAAGAGAGTAGCCATTGTACTGAAATGAAAAAAACGTATTCTCAACATTTTTGTTTTGTTTTATGTTATAAGACTTACGAAAAACACTGGAAAGCATTGTTAGTTATTCCATAAAATGTGCCCATAACGAAGGTCTATACTTTGGATCGGTGTCCACAACGCAGTAAATCCGAGTGCACACACACACACACACACACACAGTGTGACAGGAGTAGAAAGAAACAAAATTACGGTTTGGTACAGACAAGGAAAACTATCCAGAATAATGGGAAATTTTGCTGTTTTCTTCGCGCCATATACAAAGTTATGTGTGTGTGTGTGTGTGTGTGTGTGTGTGTGTGTGTGTTACCTTTTGACTCTCTAGAGATTATTAGAAAAACGCTGAATACATTACGAAATTAAGTACTGATTAGGAAAGGTGGATGCAGGTTTTAGATGTGATGTGATGTGATTTTGATTTTTAACGTAGCTTTAACAATTTTTCAGTCATATCGCTACGATGTCTGCAATGTGGCAGTTTATAGTGATGTCTAGCACTGGGGCATCATGCCGCAGCCATGTAGCATGATGTCCCACCCAGTCACATTATCCTGACACCACGCCGACCAGTCCTAACACTAACCTCTTAATGCTGAACGCCAAGCGAGGCATCTGTTAGTACCATTTTTGTAAGTCTTTGGTATGACTCGGCCGGGGATCGAACCCACGACCTCCCGCATCCGAGGTGGACGCTCTAACCACTAGGCCACCGGAGCGGTTGCAGGTTTTAGAAACCAAATGATTCAATTTTGAAATCCGCTATGCTACAAATATGTTAACATTTAAAACGATTTACATTTTATTTGCATGCAAAGACGGCGTGGGAATGTAAGAACAATCAAGATGCAAGATGTCATAGAAGTTTTACTAACCTGAGATAAGCCGAGTCATTCTGATGTTGTTTTGCAAATTTACAACGTTTTGACAACATTGAAATGTATAAACCAGTCCTCCGCCGCCCCTTTATTTGCTCCAGGGTCCAAAAATACGAACATAAATCAGGAATTTAACGACTAAGTTATTAGAGGCAATATGTACTGCCAGAAATCAAGTAAACTTATCTTAAATTGTGTATAAGAGCCTGAGCCAGGGAGGATCGCCACCAGTAACGTCAACGTCAAACGCGAAAACAATTTAAAGTTTACGAAAAACGGAACATTGACATACAATGGTTAAGCAAATCAACCAATATCCTTCAACCCAGTCTTTAAAGAATATTTAAACAAATGCACACAAGAGCCAAAATTACTATCTGCTGACCATCCAAAGGATAATAACACTGCGGACATCCGGCAGGAAAATGAATTAGGATTTTCTTTAGATTAAGAAAGTAGCCATGTGATTCTTTTGACACTTACAGGGCCACAGTATGCCAAAATGTATCTAAACAATGTATATTATAAGTTGATTAAAAGTGTATTGTGCATCATATTAAGTGCATTTTTACAAAATTATTTAATGGTTAGTATGGCAAAGAAATCATATATACACGAGACAACAATTACAGTCTGGGACCCCGAGTGGCCGAGAGGTCTAAAGTGCTCAACTTTCCGGATCACCGCCGTCTCACCTCTGTCTGCGTGGGTTCGAGTCTCGGGCTCTGTTAACGTGGGTAGGTGAGAAAGCTTGCAAGTAGCTTCTTGTGGGTCGGTGGTTCTTCCCTGGGTTTTCCCGTGTTCTTCCTCTACCAGTTATACTGGCCGCCATGTATAGCCTATTGTTTACAGAAAAATGGCGTTAAACCCTACAACAACAACAACAATTGCAGTCTCATTAAAATGGTCTTTGCTAAGTATAAAAAAATACAATCATCAGACCCTTAAATAGATAATAGCATAATGCCAGATAACAATATCATGATAGTATATATTCTGACACTAATGCGAACAAAAGGCCGTCATGTGGAAAACGTATATTTTTTTAAACTTGAGTAAGGAATCGAAAAGACAATACGCTTTATTTTTCATGACAAGCACACCCGATGTTTATTTTTAAAATAAATAACGGAAAGGCGTGTTTAATGGACGGTTCCGAAACACAGAATATGTGCATACCTTATATAGCAGAGTAACTATGGATCCTGTTGCACGATGGAGCGATGGAGCAATTGGCCCTAAAGGATTTCATAAGTAACTGAGAGAAATAAATCTAGTAATTTGATGATTAATTTGAGATTGGGGATAGCTTTGATTTTACATCGATTTTAGCCTCTCTAAAAACTAATTCAGCTTTACACTCTCTTCTTGTGCACTGGTTCATCCTACTTATTGAGATCATCTGAAGTAAAGTTGGGTAATAATAAGGTGTTTTAATGTCCAATACATTCAACACATCCGACAAAGAAAATGAAGCAAATTTTAAATCGAATTCGATATATATATATATATATATATATATATATATATATATATATATATATATATATATTACCTTGAACTAAAATGACAATTTTAGTTTTATCAGGATTAGCTCATAATTTCTATACGTCACAATCTGTAGCATATCATTGTATGATAACTGCAACTGTTCTTGATTTTCAGTAAACAGTACTGTATATTAATAAGCTAGGGTATGTGCTATTTGTATGTACGTTTGTGTCTGTAGTTATGTTAGATTATAGCGAGTGTATGCTTGATTATGATGAATTGGTGTTGGAACGATATTTCTCAAAACAAGTAATTAGCCAATTTTCTAGGAGCAAACGTCATAATGTACATTATTCACGAGACATTTTGGAAGCATCTCTTACTTTGATAGAAAAGACCCTTCCTAATTTCTAACACAGAGAATTCTCCGTATATTTTAGGCATACGTGCTTAGTAATTTAAGACAGTAATAGCGTTTGTTTTGATTGTTTGGGTGGTGTTCTATGCAGCATAACGTCAAATACAAATATTCCGCTTGGAAAGGTTTACTGATTTGTCATATAAATATGAAGCAAGAAAACGTCACGCAAGTATAACATTATAATTTCGTGATGTGTAAACAATTTTTTGTAGTATTTGCGAATTTAAGAACCTTCAATGATTGCTGTCTTATTGTCCATAGAAATATGGAAGCGTGGACTTCAAGCCATACAGATACATATATTGTTTGTTTCGCTCTGCTTTAAAGGTCACCGGCCATAATCCAACATTTTCTTATTTATATCAGATTTGCATTACATGATTAAAAATAGTTATACTCGCACACAAAAAAAAAAAAAAATTTATCAAGGGTAAAGAAGAAATAATAATTTAATTACTCGAAATAGAAGTATAGAACGCTGTTACTTCCACTTAGTTACGATTTCCCACCTATAGAGGACGCAACTGGAAATGACGTACATTTATCCCTACAAGACGAAGTACATGCTTCTTGTTGTCGAAAAATAAAACACTATAAACTTTGGATAGGGAATATTTTAGATGAAACTAATGAAAACTAATTTACTATTCAGCTTAATATCGGTATGCGTGCACGACGGACTAGATTGTGTCGCTTTCAGAACTGTTCCAATTTTCAATTTATTTTAAAAATTCCTGTTAATACAGGTAAAAAGAATCAATGCTGGCTTCGCTGTGTCGGCAGACTTTATAAAAAAAAAAAAAGATGAAAGAAATCGGCACAATTGAAGAATCCAAAGGAACCAAACTTGACTTCCTTTTGTTGGCCAACTACAGAAGAAAAATTCGGTACGATAAAAAGATACCAAAGTCAATTTTCCGGGGTTGGTTTGCATTGTAATAAAATAACCTATGTATTTGGTATCCTGTCGGTAAGTTTAAACAGTGAGTTTATTGCTCCATGCCAGTCGTGTTTATCGCCCGGCTTCTATTCGTTTGCCATATGTAATCATAATTGATGTTTGCTTTAATAATACTTTTGTAACCCACGCCAGCAAAAAGGTTATCATTTGCACTCACATTGAATGTGTATTAAAATAATAATTTTTTATTTTATTTGCGATATACCGACTTATAGTTAACCTGGTTACAATACAGTCTGGGTCAGTTTGCAATAAATAACTTATCATGCGTAAATGGCATGTGTCTTCAAACAATCGGGTGACACTTTCGTCTCATTTGCGATTTTGTTATTTGACATAAGCGATACACACTACACTAAGGATGCATACGCAAGCCGGCATCCGCTACATATATTTTTAAAAAATAATTTTCGCATGATGAAAAAAGAAGGAATATATGATAACAATGCAAGGTTAATTTCTTTCATTTTATTTTCAAACAAGTGTATGTTTATCAATTTATTTTGTACCGTGAGTGGGTGGGTGGGGAGGCACAAATTAAACACAATATTAATTCCTTTCTAATTTGTACTTAATAATGGAGCAAATATGATTGACGATATTGACCAGTAATGACAAGCTTTCAATTTACGCGCGCAAACACTAAGACAACTTGAAAAATAAAAACAAACAATATAATTAACTGGTAAGAGCTTCATATTGCAGCAACTAAATGCTGACAAAATGCTCAACATTACTCTCTCTCTCTCTCTCTCTCATGTGTAATCTAGTATGTATTGTATGCAGCTGTGTTACAACGTGAAGCCTAAAATTAAGTATATTTGTTATAATATCTCATGTACACTACCCTTAGCAAAATGTATACGTATTATGTAGAATATTATCTGTTACGTATTTTTGTTTTATAAATGATTATTGATAATTTGACCGGAAGATTTAAATTGAGAATGTCGTTGTGCAGATGCATATATTTGTTAACATAAAAAATGTATATAAATATTTTAATTAGAACAAGCAAGATATGTCAGTTTGTGTTTTCTCTCATAAATATGTACGTTACGAAGTATGATTATTTTCTTTCAAAGAATATCAAAATAGTTTGTTTAAATTTAGTTTTTTTCCCTAAAACCTATCTTACATAGCATCTACTTTTTTGTTTAAGAAAAAGAACGTATAAACTATTGTTAAGTTTGGCCGAGTTGTATTTCGAGTTGGGCCGAATTGTCTTTGGGCCAAATTCACTATAATTCAGCATAAATGATACAACATTCCCATCCCTACCCAGTTCGATCCCACAGATTAAATACTTTTTTTCTGGTAAACATGGTTTTTCGGAAAAAGAAAGAACGCTTTTTCCCCATCATCACTCTTTTAGTTACGTACGTAATCAACACAGTGCACCATATTTGCTGTACAAAAGCACGATCGTACGCTATATCACATAGACATTTACGTGAGGAAATTAAGCACTTGAATGGCTAGGTTGAATAGAAGGGATAAATGTACGTCATATCCGGTTTTGGCACGCGGAAACTACCGATTGTTTACGGAGATTGCCGAATAATTTTTTCATTTTATAACGTTGAGTTTTAAGTCTAATTAAACATTTTTATGGTGTGCATACATAACCAATTCGTTTTGTTTATATCTATATGTCACACGTTTGTACCATATAGGTGGCAGGTGACCTTTAAGAACCCTTGCGTGTAACAGTATCATCATCATATAATAAAACGAAAATTTCAAACATTGCCACAGTAATATCATAATATACGATATCATAAACCATTGTAACCATACACGTGATGTATTCTCATATTCATTAAATACATAAATGTGTTCTGGCCATTCAGAAATATGGTAAACAGGAGTGGTTTCTTATTTCCGCCTTACATCACACCAAAACAGGATAAGAAAAAATATCAGAATTTTAGTATTAAACTGAATGAAGACACGCAATTGTAAACTATTTTATCGTCCTTTTTTTTTCCTTCTTTCGGGGGTGGGGGGTGGGGGTGGGTGGCGGCGATGGTGATGCATTTGCTGTCAGTGAAAGTAGTTTACTCCATCGAGCATATCTATCTACAGAATAGAACGTTTTTCGTAATCAACGAAGCACAGTATATTTTTTATCTTATACATATATAGTCTATAACAGCTTTAAGAGTGTAATTAGATTAGAGGATCTATGACAGATAAGAAATATCTTAAAAAGACTGGCGACGGAGGTATCACAAAGTTAGTATAATGATGCTATTATAAGTCATACACATTTACTGTAATTGTGTAAGCTTAACAACTTATTTTAACTTGAAAAAATTAATTACCAATCTTACTTCTTGTAAAGCCATGATATTACTAATGAAGTAGCTTTCAAAACGAACCTGATATACAGCCGTTTTAAGTTTTGTAAACACATTTTTGCTAAAATCGATCACAGGTAGCTCAATCGTTCTGTTAAGCTATATGAGAGTTTCCGTGGTTGTTATTGAAGCTACCTTAAAAGCGATTTTAATATTGCACTAGTGTCAAAATCTATTACTAAAACTATGTGTTCAAATCCAGAGACGAAGTGTTTTTACAGTGTTTAGTTCGGTAAAAAACACACACACACACACACACACACACACACACACACATATATATATATATATATATATATATATATATATATATATATATATATATATATATATATATATATTGTTGCATGAGCAATTTAGTGATATCACAATTGATTGACCGACCATATAATGTCTAGAGTCAAATTATACCTGCCCTTATAATATTAATGACTAATACATTCATGACAAATGGCAGTAATAATACACGTCTTCTGCCTAATAAAATTCCCCACCTCTTTTTTCACGAAATAATTAATTTGAAATTTTCACAATTTCATTTTGGTGCTAAAAATGTACGGCAGAATATCATTAAAGTAAAATTGCAAACAAAAGCACACTAAGTTTAAAGAAAATATTAGGAATGTCTAATATTGCGAAATATTACCAACAAATAGTATAGTCCAAGTTCAATCCAAAGGCAACACGTTGAGCATATACGTTTGTTATAAAGTTGTCTTATAAGACAGCATGTTTTGTTCTTAAAACACTATACCGTAATCTAAAGTCTGTTTGAATTTGGCATTGCAAGAGACCTCCTTTCATAACGTTGCGATCCCTTCCTCGCAACTGTTTATTAAAATAAATACGGCTGTCTTGTGGCTGCTAATGCAGTCTTCTCTTAGAAAGTTAAAACACATCAAGAACGTCAAGTAAATGTTGAGAGAAAGATATCTGGAAACAAAGATTTTCCGAGACTTATAATCTTTCTTATCCTTTTTAATCATAACAAAATGATGAAAAATGCACGGAAAAGTTTGCAGAAATGGGACAATGATAAAAAGTCAGTGCTCAAGTGTTCATAATCCGTAAGCTGTCAAATATTACCCTTTCCCTACACCATACGCTCCATCCCCAACCTAACCATCGAGCAGGAAATGTTATAATGTAATCAGCTTACAGCGGGAATCCAGCTATGTACATACACCATCCACCGTATCCAATAATGCAATACTAGTATGTCATCATCATCATCATCATTGGCGACTCGGTCTCGAAAGACCATGCGAATAGCGCCCTTGGGGTGTTGTCTGTCTCTGTTGGCAACGTCTGCTGTGGCTGTGCAGGCCTATACGTGAGTGACAGTCCCTACTGCAGTTGGTGCAGACATACTGGGAAGTCTGCGTTACTGTGGTTGTTGTTGCGTTCTTCTTTCTCTTACGTTTCTCTGCCGCCAACTGGCCTCTCCTCGCATCAGCGACTGATATGCCATTGTTTACCATCAGTCTCCAGGTGCCTCGGTCCTCAGCCAGCTCTTCCCAGCCATCGGGTGAAATGTTGCATGCCTTCATGTCCCTCTTGCACACATCTTTGAAACGGAGTGAGGGGCGTCCGACTCTTCTCATGCCAGTGGCCAGCTGTCCATATAAGATGTCCTTTGGCAGCCTTCCATCCTCCATGCGTCGGACGTGACCCAGCCATCGAAGGCGGCGTTTAATTAGCAGGGAGTACATGCTGGGGGTACTTGCACGCTGCAGGATCTCGCTGTGTGGAACACGGTCTTGCCAGCTGATTTTCAGGATGCGTTTTAGGCACCGTATATGGAAGGAGTTGAGCCGGCGTTCTTGCCTCATGTAGGTACTCCACGTCTCACTTCCATATAGAAGGGTGCTGAGAACGCAGGCCTGGTAGACTCGAACCTTGGTGTGCTCTGTCAGCGCGTTGTTTTCCCAAACCCTCTTTGTTAATCGAGCCATGATGGTGTTTGCCTTTCCAAGCCTTCTGTCCAGCTCCATATCAATCGAGAGAGTGTTGCTGATGGTTGACCCTAGGTAGGTAAAGTTGTTGACTGCTTCCAGGGTGACACCGCTGATTTTGATTGAAGGGGGCAATGGTGGTATCTTGCACGCTGACATTTGTTTTTTCCAAGCTAATTGTGAGACCAAACTGTGTGCAGGCAACAGCAAAACGGTCTCCCAGTCTCTGGAGGGCTTCCTCGGTGTGGGCCACAAGAGCTGCGTCATCTGCAAAAAGCATCTCCCTGATGAGCACAGCTCTCACTTTGGTCTTTGAGCGCAATCGTGCCAGGTTGAACAGCCTCCCATCAGACCTGGTGTGTAGATATATGCCATCCGTGGACGTGTCGAAGGCGTAGGACAGGAGCAGGGAGAAGAAGATCCCAAAAAGTGTTGGTGCCAGCACACAGCCCTGCTTCACACCACTGTTAATTGGGAAGGAAGTTGAGGATGATCCATCATACAGGACTGTTCCCTTCATATCTACATGGAAAGAGATTATCATGCTGAGGAGTTTTGGGGGGCAACCGATCTTACTCAGAAGTTCAAAAAGGCCCTTCCTGCTGACCAAGTCAAAGGCCTTGGTGAGGTCGATGAACATCATGTAGAGTGGTTGACCTTGCTCTCTGCTCTTCTCTTGGAGTTGTCGTAGGGAGAAGATCATGTCTGTCGTCGACCTGCCTGCTCTGATCAGGTAATCAGCTTACAGCGGGAATCCAGCTATGTACATACACCATCCACCGTATCCAGTAATGCAATACTAGTATGTACATATCCGGAAATTAGGCATTTGTTTCGTTTATATATATATATATATATATATATATACCGTGAATCTCTCATTCTATGACTTATTTCAAAAGATATTTATAATATTACACGACACGGTTGGAGGTAGAATTTAACTCTCATTAGACTTCCTTTTGACCCCAGTATTCTTGCCCAGTGAATTGAGTTCTTCATCGTCAGTTCTGATTTGTTACCATGTAAAGTACTTAGCTAGTTAAAAAATAAAAATACCATTAAAAAAAACCGAAACAACAACAACAACAAAAATACGCAATCGAGCTTGTAAATGCACCAATAGCTCTTACATTATCAGGATAGTCTGCAAAGGACTTATGATGACGGAAGCAAAGAATTGCACCACTGAAATCAATATGCCTTCATATTTAAAAAAAAAAAATGCAGAAATATTACACATTTTTGGGACATGTTTTAAAAAACCAGGATTGATGCAAGGTGGTATATGTCTATGATAAGAAAGTCAGGTCCATAGACAGCGATCACGGTCCCTGGGGTAAGAAACACCCGAGCCTCTCCTAGTTCTTGTTCAAACAAAATTTCTCTTTTATAAAATTAAAGAGTCTGGTGCGGTCCCGGTTGCCTCCCCTCTCCCCCTTGTCGGCCCTGAAGCCATTTCAAGTGCTAGATATCAATTACTGAGTTTCGAAAGTCATGAAACAATAATACTCACTGTTTAATTCATATTGACGATCGGCTGTTAAGAAATAAGGGAAAATAACCAAATTATATGGACAGACGACGGACATAACGGTCATAAAAAATAAACGTGAACTTACAGCCGGGGAAGCAGAAATATATGTGATTCCGACATTAACATTTTACATAACGTTTTTTAACCTGTAGGTTGATCAGCAATGTATGTAGATCCTTTATTCATTTTCCCGTCTAGTTTGTAATAACTTATTCCTTTAGTAAGACTGAACTCCAAATCTGCACTATTCTACAGCGACCGCTTACAGGTCATGTTCCGATGACCTTTCAATTAGCGAATGGAAATGCAGTTTTCAGAAATCTGAAAGTGAATGAAATCGCTCAGCACGCATTGATGCTCTTCACCTATAATGATCAGTCTCCCAAACGCGAAAACATAAGACTTCATCTGAATGGATGATAAAATTAGCAATTATGGTAATAACTCAGGTCACCATAACATGACCCATGTGCTGTAGCTGTCAGATCTTCACGTAGGACAGTGAAGATCTGATTTCAATCAGATTGCCTCAACTCCTTATTTGAAAATCTATTTATACGTCCTCTGTTTATATAGCTGTATGTACATAACTCTACAACGCTTGTATAGAGTATGTATATGAACATTTAATGGATCATTGTATCTCAGATACTAGGAATTGCACGTTAATGACACAATATAAACGATTGTCAATCCCGTCAAATAGTGTCTCCGAACATTTGCTGCATACTTTATATTTCATCATTTCTGTAAGTCTTGATATATAACTACCAAATAGGCATCGGATGCCCTGGGGTCAATAGACCAACGCTACCGTGGAACGCGAGCTCTACACCTGAATTGCAAATCAATACACTCTGTCTGCTGTACCAGTTGGAAACCCTTTCCCAACTCCGTCCTAAGATCGTCCGACACAAGTCGATTACAGTATTTTGAGCACGTCCAAGTAAGATAAAGAATATCAACAAACTTATCAATACGCCTGATAAGAAGCTTAACGTCAAGAGGTTCTTAAATTCAGTCTTACGCAATGAAATGTGTGTGTGTGTGTTTTTTGTTTGTTTTTTGGGTGGTTTTTTTTACGTCGCTTTAACACTTTTTCAGTCATGTTGCTACAATGTCTGCAGTGTGGCAGTTTATAATGATGTCTAGCACTGGGTCGTCATGTCGCAGACATGTAGCATGATGTTCTACCCAGTCACATTATCCTGACACCAGGCCGACCAGTCCTAACACTATCCTCTTAATGCTGAGCGCTCTATCCACTAGACCACACGCAATGAAATACGCCTGATTAGAAGTCTAACGTCAAAAGGTTCTTAAATTCAGTCTTACGCAATGATTCGATGGCCAAGTTGTTCAAACACATACCCATCCATACAATGTTGTAGTGTTCTGTTCACGAATACGTTTTAGTAATACCCACTCCGTCTGTCTGTCTGTCTCTCTTTGTCTCTCCCTTATAAGTCATATTTTAAGATTGCTGTGAAGATATGTTTAATACAAAACAAAAAATAAATTCTCCAAGATTCAAACTTCGCATTTCCATGTTCGTAATACAACAGTATACCACCAGCCCTCATTAAAATTGATTACTCTTTTACAGGACAGTATGCATTTATTGTTTTCAATTTCGTGACAGCCTAGATGTGCATGTTTTTGCAACATACCAATACACTAAATAAACCGCAAATCTTATATAAGTAAAAATGTAAACAAAGGATATTATCATCCATCCATTTGGATAGCATATTGTACTTAGTGGTTAGTTTTGGCTTTGTTCTTTTGGGGGGTTTTGGTTTGTTTTCTAAATTGAAATAAAATAATTAGCCAGACAAGTAGCAAGATCTGTAATTTCACTCGGTTAAAGGATTGTGCTGAAAAAGTCAGAGTTCGAGTTCGAGTTCAAAACTTTGAATATATGATCTGCTTTTCTCGGTCCTAAGAAGATTTAGTTCCATGACAATGTGTCGTTTTCACGCACTGCATTTTCACTATAGCACTTTTTCCCTATCATTTGTCTGATATTTTAGTGACAAAAATATTTTCTAATATTTAAATGATAAGAATAGCTTCGAAAATGTAAAAATCTGCTAGATCGAAACATTTATTTATCTCGGTCTATTCCGTAGCTTTCTGTGCTCCGTGAGAAACTTCAACGCTCACAGTTGTTTAAACGCTCATTCCAGTACAGAGGACTATAGCTGAAAGACAATAATACAGAAGACTAGAAATACTCAGTACTGACAAGGTATGGGAACAATTACGTGCTCTCCTAAAGTTGCGATTTCTGTTTTTTAGGCAATCGTGATACTTCTTTTTAGCACAATTTGCTGAATTTTATATTAAAAATGTAATGATATTTTAAAGAATCACCTTTTGAAAGGATGTAGTAATTACAATATCGCTAACTCGAACCCACGAGATTCTAACTCGTAATTACGAGATAGTATGTATTAAGTGGGAAAATTAAAGTCGTCATTACGAGATAGCGCTCTGGTACGAGGGGTTATATCATAATTATGATATCTGAGTTGTAGTTACGATATTTAAAAATACTTTGACATAACCATTACCATCTTTCATAGGGGTAAGATCATTAATTATATATTACAGGCGAAATCTGCCAAGTAAACCCTATTATATATACACTTCTGTATTCTGCTACATCAGTTACGTGAGTTATGTGAGTCTACAATTTGATTTTCACTCTAAATTAAAACGAGTGACAAATTACGTCGGCCACTTTATGTATTTGTTGAGAAAGATGATGCAATGGTGCAAAATTTAGTAAATATTTTCGCAGTACATTCTATCGTGGTCAGCGTGACACGTAATCGTTAAGATTGACGTTGAGCTTAGGATGTCTGACGGTCTCCGGGGAAATAAAAAAGTTACCTTTCTTGTTAAAAAAAATCGTCCAGTGGAAGGCGATCTGGAAGAATTTGAGAAACCAAGAACCAGAGAGATTCGGCTGCATAATAAGAGCGAGTCTAAATGAAGCAGAAGGGGAAAGTAGCTCCATATATATACTGCACAGTGGAAAAGAGCGCTGTTTATACTCAAGTTAACGGTTGATGACCAGAAGAGACGAGAGAGAGAGAGAGAGAGAGAGAGAGAGAGAGAGAGAGAGAGAGAGAGAGAGAGAGAGCAAACGATTTGGAAAGGATCGGAAGCGACCAGATTATGCCGACATACCGGCAACTTGAGTTCGATCGTTCACTCGATTCTACGATGGAATTTGTTTTATCGATATAACAGAACGGCTAATTGAATATCGCTTAAATTTTGTGACTCTATTTTCAAGAAAATGTGTATCATTCAGATGTCATGTTCATTTTCATTTTGTTTATGTAATTGATTAAGCTGTTATATTTTACATACGAGGACTCGTGTTGTTCTATTTTGTATCCATGCTCAGATATCTGCTAATCCATACAGTAGTTTCATATTTTATTTTATTGTTTACTTAATTCAGGCAGCAACACCGTGGTCCATCATCTCCTAGATAATGATAACCAAAGCATCGTAAGGAAAGGGGACCGTATCCCACCCCTGACAGATGAATAATTGCAAAGCATTTCTAACCGCATAAGTCATGTAGAAAGCTAAGTAAGCGATCGTATGGTCTTTGCAGGACACTGTTGCACGTCATGTTCCTTTGCGATCTATCCAACACAGCTAAATATTGGGAATCTCAACTTCCAGCAACGAAACATCCGATTTGTTCTCGTGTTCATACACTGTGTAGAACGCTTAATTATTTATCACCATTCACTTGTTATTTGGAAGGAATTGGGAAAGCAGTGCTCTTACTGGTACAGAATATAATTTAATAACAGGGACGCAAAATCTATCCCCCATTGTTATGTATATTTGATTTAATTATATCTGATTTAGTATATATTTATTTCAATTTAATTGTTTGTCAGTTCTAATTTTTTAAATTTTTCATTGCATGATATTGTAATGTAAATTTATTCACTAGAGATGATAATTTTTTAGAAAATAGTTTGACCTTGACTGTTAGTTTATAAACACCAGGTGTTGATCGAAATCCTGGCCTTGTTTCAGAATTTGTAGCAACCTTCGTAAACAAGTTCTATTTTATTTTAAAATGTTTGGTTGTTTCCAAAGTCATGATGGTACTTTGTCTTTAAGAGAGAAACACTTTTTTTTAGTTTTTATTTCTTAGAGTACAAATGATTGGTTTTCGTCAGGGTCACACGGGGTAAACGTGATCTGTAACAAGTTTGCTTCAATATACTTCCAGAAGATGATCACGTGACCTTTGTTTACGTTTTAGAAAGCCCATATAAACCATGTTTTGGAGATTTAATCTCAGTAGAAGCTGGGCTGTTAAACTGTTGTATGTTGTGCTGTTTGGAGTTATTTCAAATTACTTGGTTTGGAGTTATTTCAAATTACTTGGATTCAAAAGGATTAATTCTGTTATTTTTCTGAAAAATACTTGTGCTCAAGTAATGTTGTGGAACAAGAACAGTTTTTTTTATATAAAAATTTATTCAGCTATCAGAAACCGGGGTGATAATTCTTGTTTCTACAAGGAACTGTAGACTTCAACACTACAGACTGCAGCATACGTCATCTTCTTCCATCTTGGATTCTTCGTCGGGATTCGAACGTGAAATCGGGGTACATTTTGCTATTAGGACTACTAAACTTTTATTCTCGGATTATTTTTGGATTATTTTTGGATTTGATTCTCTAAAACCGTAAGCTCATATTTTTTTCATTTTTAAAGAATTTTTCCATGGAAATAGGATATTGTATTTTTCAAAGCTTGTTGTTTTCACTCTTTCTTGAGTTACTGTTTATTCGAGCCTAAACAAGTGACATAAGACCATATTAAACAGAACCACTTGAAGGCAAGGGCTGCGTTTTCTCCAAAATCAGTTTGTAATTAATGTGACGATCGCATTGTTTATAGCGCATTTTGCACGTTGTTCAAAAGCTGAGGTGATTTTCTTTTGAGTCTGATAGAACGTATGAGGTGACAATTTCTTTATGGGTGAAACAGTTTACATTTTAGATTTAAGATTGAGCAATGGTCTGTTAGCAACGTATGGACTAATATAATATATATCTCAAAGTTACTTTGTATTTCTGGTTGCGCAATAGTCTCTCAAAAGACACAGAGAGAGCAACCCATCACTGGGATTTCCTCGTTTCGTTGCAAACCCAGCATTACTGTACTCACACGTTTGATTATCATTTTATTTTATGAATTATTCATATAAATCATTAAAATTTAATCAGAAATGTTCTTTAAGGTTGATAACCAGCAATCAACATTATGTTTAAGGTTGATAACCAGCAATCAACATTATGTTTGTAAAACTGACATTTGTCCAGCTGTGGGTTGTCAATTACATATATAATTTTATTTGCTGACACCTTGACACCTGTTAGAACGTGCTACTCACAAGGTGACCGAGACAAGATAAGTAAAGTAAACATCGCATTGTCAATAGAGTTGAGAAACCGAAAGTACTTGAGCAACACTGGACTTGCCGAACTCTTGAATTAATTAGGCCGAAAAGATATGTGTGTTTCCTAGTGCATTGGTTTAAAAGTTAGGATAGGTAGGTATGTAGATAGGTAGGTGTTTATTAAGTGCTCTTCAAGTACTGGGCTAAGCTGGCTCAGTTAGATGGAAAAATCAATTTCACAGTTCTTTTTTATACCTTGGGGCAAGGGGTACATGATTCACAAATTATATCATAAAATTATCTGCTAATTTTGCGAGGGAATGCAGCTTTAAATTTCATTGTGTTGACAAACATTGGAACAGGGACAGATTGACGACCGGAAACACATTTTTGTTTGGCCTTATGAGTGTGCTACTTATAGTTATGTTCCCACGTTGATCGTGGCTTGTTTATATTTGATACGCATAAGTAACACAAGGTCATTTAAATTCTGTCTGCGTCCCCTTGTTGTATTTTTCGCTTTTATATTTACCTTAATGTGCTAATCTTTGTTTAAAAAAAATGTTTTTGCTTTATTCTTCATCATCATAAACAGTCACAAATCATATTACGCCATTATTTGAATTTTTCCGAGAGAATGCAGCTTTAAACTTCATTGTGTGGACAAACGTTAAACGTAAGAGGAATTATGATTGGCTGTTAATATAAGATTAGTGTTAATTGTATAGCTTTTGTGTCATGTTTATGGTGCTGTGGTAGCTCAGTTGATAGATAGAACATCCGACTCTTAATTCAAGGATTACGGGTTCGATACCCGCCCAGGTCAGCCTGGGCCGGCCGCCTCAGTGTGTCCGTGAAAAAGGCTTAGTCCCCCATTTCCTCTGCATGATATAGCCACAAGTAGTAAATGGGGTCACCCTAGCCTCAATGGGAATTAGCATTACAGAGACCCCTGGGTCACTCTAGCCTCAATGGAAATTTAACATGGAGAAAAATTGTGGGTCACTCTAGGCTCAAGGGGAATTTAACATGGGAAAAAGTCTTGGGTCACTCTAGCCTCAAGGGGAATTGAACATGGGAAAAAAGTCTTGGGTCACTCTAGCCTCAAGGGGAATTGAACATGGGATTTTTTTTTTTTTTTAATTTTTTTTAAAAAAAGGGGTAGGCAATTGAAAGGCTATCTCTTTTCGAGAAATATGCCTGGCCCTGAAAAGGGCCTTTGGGTTTATGTTAATATTAATATTAACATAGCTGGCATCTGTCACATCTTCTTCTTCTTCTTCTTAAACTCCTTCTAACTGCCGGTCCATACACAAGTACCCTCTTGAGACATCCTTGACTTTCTATGTAAACTCTCCTCATCCATTGACTAGTATCTGTCCTATCAACAACAGTCCACTTGGACCTGACATACATGAGCATGTCTGTCCTAAACATCATGGAAGACACAAGGGTGGATGACTCAACTGTGGTCCACATCTTGAAGCGACGAAAATAGGTGAATCAATGCAGTGAACTGCGCTTATTTATAGGTACAGGAAGGATTGAAACGGATTGAATTCATTCACCAATCCGAACACGCGTTACAAAATTCAGTCAGCTCGCATCCAATCCGAAGAGAGCAGTCTGTGACGTCACGTGGTCTATATAGATTCGTTAGCGCTTGTGTGCAGTCAATCTATGCGACAGTGATTCAACATGACGGAAACTCAGAAAACGATCCATTGGGGTGCACCAGCAGGGGAGACTGCCCAAGGGAACCCGGACTTACTTTCAGAAGAGGTACATTGGGATTTTGTGGATTTTCTTACCTCGCAAGAATTTGTTCCGGAACCTTCGTTACCTTCTTCATTACCGCAAGTGGAGACTTTTAGACAGAGACAGAAAGAAGAATTGGAGAAATTTATGCAACGACAAAAGGAAGCGGAACAAGCTTTTCTCCTACAGGAACAGCAACAGCAACAAGAAGAGGTAAGAAAAAAACAAGAAGAAGAAGAAGTAGCAGCAAAGAAACAAGAGGGTGAAAATCAAACGGCTACGGTACTGTTGGACATTTTAGCGGAGTTAAGAAGTCTGAAACAAATGTATCAGACTTCTTTATCACGACCGAAGAGAATACGACCTTCCCGAGCTAAACACGCCAACCCTGTGACTAAGCCTATCGTACCACCCTTAGTGATTTCAACCCAATCATCAGAAGTAGGCCTCGGCCGTGGCAAAGGCTTAAGGCAGTTAAAGTTGATTGGTTAAACTCACCCCTACACCAAAATAAAAAGGCCCTTTTCAGGGCCACCCACATTTCTCGAAAAGAGATAGCCTTTCAATTTGCCAATAACTCAAAAATCAACAAAAAAAACAAACCATTTTACCCTTATAGTACGTGTCTTTTTTGTATGAGTGCGTGAGTGTAGCTTCTTATTTTAAAATCAAAACTCAAAGACACTTACCTTATATCATTCATGTATTCTTTTATCCTTTTTTTACAATCCAATTCACAATTCACCACAGAACACTTTAATTAAAAGTTCATTGACTTCTTCTTTCTCCTTGTTTAGTCTCTCTGTTTTTTGAATTTCTTCACCGTTTTTTCCTCATTTTCTTCCCTTCTTCTTTTCTTCTCCTGTTTCTTTGCTTCTTTTAAATAGAATTGTCTTCTTTCTTCCTCTTCTTCCTCTGAAGAATCCCTCTCTTCTTTCGAAGATTCCCTCTCTTCTTCCGAAGAATCCCTCTCTTCTTCTGAAGAATCCTTCTTTTCTTCTGACTCCTCTTGTTTCTTTTTTGGGCAATCTGGAGACCAATGTCTTTTTCTTTACAATAATAACAGGTATCTTGACTTTTGTCTTGTTTAGCCCCTGTTATTTTTCTTTTTTGACGGTCTGGACACTCTGAAGTCCAATGCCCTTTCTTCTGACAGATATAGCAAGTATCTTGACTTTTATCTCGAAAGGAAGGAGAGTAGTCCGTCGGCTGGTCTGAAGAGAATTTTCTAATGACCCCTCGCAAAGCTCTGACGAAACGTTCCATCTGGGTAGTCTCTTCCATCGTTGTGCTCGGCTTGAGAGTGAAATGAATAGTGAAAGAACAAGACACACACCCTTTTATATACGCTGGTCTGCCATGACTATAAATTAGTCTATGGTGTTTACACTTGAGTCATTTGACGTTTTGCACTCAAGATGAAACGATCCCATTCATTCGAGAAGAAAGAAGAAGAAAGTAAGAGGCAGAAACGTGATCTATCGCCTCGTACCAGAGCTGAAATCTTGGGACAAATTCATGCCAGTGATTTTGAAGAGGACGTGAGTGAACCAGAATTTGAAACCTCTAAACCAAGTTCGTCACCCTTAGTCAACCCTGAAAAATACTATTCCATTCGAGAGACGGAAAAGCGCTCCTCTAGAAAATTTAGAACCACGGCTTACACCTACACGGTGAAGTTTAAAGATTTCAAGGCCGACGTACCATTGGAGAAAGCAGAAGGGTTCATCACTGGGGTGTGGGATTCTTTGCTCACCGCACTCAAGTGACAATGTCAACCCAAAGAAGACGATCGCTTGACACTATCCATAGATCACGACGGTTTGAAATCCCCTGTTTGGATCGAGTTTAGCAGACCCGCAGAACTAACCCCTTCCAAAGTCATGGACAAGATTCAACACGTACAACAATCTAATGACCAGTTTGACATCACCGATGGTAAGGCCACACTGAAAATGGCTCACGTCTCTCTTCCTCAAGGGACTGGACGCAAAAAGATGTTATTGGTGGACGACCTTCGCAACACCAAAACAAGTCTCGTCCGAATTAACAACCCTCATGACCAGATGTGTTTAGCCCGAGCCATCGTGGTGGGACGAACCTATGCCAACAAGAACGACACGACAGAATGGAAAAGAGCCTCGAAAACTATTCGACAATCGGACCGAGCCAAACAACGAAACGAAGCAGAACTCCTGTTGCAACAAGCTGGTCTGTCCAAAGACACACCCTGTGGCATTCCTGAGATGCAGAAATTGCAAGATGCCCTAGCTCCACGCTACACCTTGAAAGTGCACCCTCAAGAAATGCGTGGGTCTCTGTTGTTTCGAGGCCAAGATTTTAAGGACGGAAAATACATTCACCTTTATCATCACGATGACCATCTCGATACCATTACCAGTATCACCGGATTCCTGGGATATGTTTATTATTGTGAGAAATTTGACTATGGTTATAACAATCGAGAGCAACACAAGCATTGTGGATGGAAATGCCCAGGATGTTTAGCCTCTCCACCCTGTCTGAGCGAAGAACCAGTGCCTTGTTCAACTTGTTTGCGCACGTTTGTCAGTCCTACCTGTTACCAACAACATTTGAAAACACAAGGTTCACAGAAGAAATGTGCTTGTCAACCGCTGAGAATGTGCCCTACCTGTGGACAAGGCATACGTACCAATAGTACCAAAGCACACGTATGTCGAGGAAAGAAAAAATGTCACATTTGTCACCACATCGTGGACTTGGAACACGAATGCTACGTGCAAAAATACCAACCCCCACCAGAGAAAGAGGACGGTCACAAGAAGAAAGGCAATTTCATCTTTTTCGATTTCGAATGCATGCAAGAGACCGGCATTTACATTCCTAATTTCTGCGTGGCTCATCGAGCGTGCGAGAAGTGCATTCAAGAACCTATCTTCAGTCATTGCCCTCACTGCAGCAAGATTCCCGGAGGGCGTGAAAAAATCTTTCGGGGACCGAACATGTTAGCCGATTTTGCCCAATGGGTCTTAGACCCCATCGACAAGACGTGGAGCCAAGAGGACATCGAACGTTACGGAGATTGTCATCGTCATGCCACGGTGATGGCTCACAATTTCTCCGGATACGATGGACAGTTTCTTTTGAGATACTATACGGAACAAGGCACCGAGCGTCCTAAAGTGACTTTGAACGGAGCCAAAATCATTTTCATGCAAGTGGGACAAGTACAGTTTAAAGATTCGATGAGCTACTTGGCCATGCCTTTGAGCCGAATGCCTAAAACGTTTGGAATGACAGAAATGGCTAAAGGGTACTTTCCTCACTTTTTCAATACAGAAGCCAATCAACACGCCGTTCTACCCCATTTGCCTGAGGCTCACTATTACGACCCCGACAACATGCGTACCGAACAACGAGAAGCTTTCTACGCTTGGTACCAGGCTCACGCCTCGGACCCTTTCGACTTTCAGGAAGAAATGCTAAAGTATTGTCGTTCCGACGTGGACATTTTACGACGTTGCTGTGGAAAATTTCGAGAACTGTTCATAGAACACGGAGGGGTCGATCCTTTGAAAGAAGCTTGCACCATTGCCAAAGCGTGTTCCTTAGTGTATCGACAACGATTCATGCCTGAAAAGACCGTGGCTGTCATCAGTCCTCAAACGACCCACTATGTGAAGAGTCAATACTCGGTCAAAGTCCTACGTTGGTTACATTACTTGTGCGACAAGGAAGACAAGTGGATTCAGCATGCCCGCAACGGAGGAGGCGAAAAGACCATCGGAACGTATTCGGTCGATGGCTGGGACTTAGAAAACCCCAAGATCGTGTACGAGTTTAACGGTTGCTTATTTCACGGATGTCCCGTCTGCTACCCTGACCGTGACACTAAAAATCAGTTTTTACAACGGACCATGGAAGACTTGTACCAGGACACTTGTCAGCAGCGCCTAAAGTTAGAACAGCAAGGATACCAAGTGGTGGAAATGTGGGAACACGAATACGATCACCGTATGAAAACCGATCCCGAGTTTAAACGCCTCGTGGAAAGTTACCAGTTCATGGACCCACTGAATCCGAGGGATAGTTTGTACGGAGGAAGGACCAATGCCACCTGTTTGCTGTACCAAGCCGACGAAGAGAAAGGAGAAGAAATCAAATACTTGGACGTGTGTTCGCTGTATCCCTACGTGTGCAAATATTGTCGCTTTCCTGTAGGGCACCCGCAATTGCTGACGGAACACATCGACCTGAAAAACATTCGACAATACGAAGGCTTGATCAAGTGCAAAGTTTTGCCTCCCACGAACCTATACCATCCCGTCTTACCTCACCATTGTCAAGGCAAACTGATGTTTCCCTTGTGCCGTACTTGTGCCGAAACGTGCAACCAAGATCAGCCTTGTCATCACAGCCAGGAAGAACGGGCCTTGACGGGAACCTGGGTCAGCGTAGAATTGTTCAAAGCTCTGGACATGGGATACCAACTGTTAGAAGTGTACGAAATTTGCCACTTTCCCAAGACACAACAGTACCACAAGGGTGACCCTACTCAGAAAGGCATTTTCGCTGACTACGTGGATGCCTTTTTGAAACTGAAGCAAGAAGCCAGCGGCTATCCTTCCTGGTGTCACACTCCCGAAGATCAAATACAATTCAAAGAGAAATACTACGCACAAGAAGGCATCTCTTTAGACCACATCGAGAAAAACGAAGTCAGGCGATCGTTTGCCAAAGTGATGTTAAATTGCTTGTGGGGTAAAATGGCACAACGACCGTGTTTACCCAAGACGGAATATTTGACAGAACCTTCCCGCTACTTCCAGATGATTCACGACAAAACCAAATACATGAAACAGGTGGACGTCGTTCGAGATGATTTGATCTTGGTCAATTACGAAGAAGATCTGGACTTTGTACAAGACGACCCTTTTGGAAATGTCATCATTGCGGCTTACGTGACAGCCCATGCTCGCTTAAAATTGTACGAAGCTTTAGAACTGTTAGGGGAACGCGTCCTGTACTTTGACACGGACAGTTGCATTTACATCCATCACCCGATTCAACATCACCCTGACATCGAAGGAGACCGTTTAGGAGCCTGGACAGACGAGCATCCCGACGACAAGATTCTAAGTTTCGTCAGTGGCGGCCCCAAAAATTACGGCTACGAATACCGGGACAAACAAGGAGAAGTGCACACGACGTGCAAAGTGAAAGGACTGACTCTGAATCATCGTGCCAGTCGAGTGGTCAACTTTGGGGTATTGAAAGAAGCCTTGCAATCGGGAGAGGATGGAAACTTTAAAGTGACCACCTATCAACCGAACAAGATTGTACGTTTACCCACTCACCACATCGTCAGTCGACCCTTGGAAAAAGTCTATCAAATTGTATACCAGAAGCGAGTGCGACTTCCCAATCACTTTACGTTGCCGTACGGTCACGTCGGTATTGGTCTGTATATAAAAAGGAACCATAGGCAAGATCGATAGTTCATTGTTCATTGAAGTAACTTACCATGTCGTTGACGAAGAAGAAACCAGATTGGTATGGCTTGGACCCAAGAGGTGGCCCAGTATGCACGAGAGTTATTCAAGGAAAAAAGTTCCTTTTCAACCCGTGTTAGTGACGGTGCCAGAAGAACCCGTCACCCAGGACGGGACTCTCGTGGACAGGCCTGAAAGACCCTTTCGGGAGGACACTTCTGTGACCTTACCCCCTACTATAGAACTGGTTAGAACTTTACCCAAAACATGTTGTACAGACACTTGTGTTTATTCCACGTTCATGGTTATCATGTGCCTTTTATTCTTGTACTTAAGCCTTTGGCTTTTATGTATTTTTGTCTTTCGTATTCATGTTTGAAAAAAAACATTCAATAAACGTGTTCTGAAAAAGTATATAAACTCTTGTCTTGTTTGTTTTTCGTGTCACAAGTGACATTTCTCACACAATGGCTACCTCTGCTGTCTCTGCTCCCTCTTCCTCTACTGTCAAAGTCATCGACGAACACTTAGATCGTGCCAGTTGGGAGGCTTTGTATCTTCGCCATCCCTTTAACATGCTCATTGCTGGACCTAGCGGTTCAGGCAAAACCGAATTCGTCAAACGTTTGATCGAACATAAACATCATTTGATCGATCGGCCACCTCAACGGATCGTGTGGTGTTACAAAGAGTGGCAATCGGCGTACAGCCTCTTGCGAGAAAGTCAAGGCGATTCCATCGTGTTTGTGGAAGGCATTCCTAAAGAAGACGACGGCATCGTCTCTGACTCCCGTCAAACCCATTTGGTCATTTTCGACGACATGTTAGGAGAAGACGAAGAAGAAATTAAACTGTGGTTCATTCGCAAAGGGCATCACCGTAATGCCAGTGTCGTTTACATCACCCAAAATTTGTTTCAACAAAGTAAAGCCCATCGCACCATCAGTCTCAATGCGCATTACGTGGTCTTGTTTAAAAGCCCTCGAGATAAATCGCAAGTGCAAGTCTTAGCCAAACAGTTAGGAACGCCTTGGCTGACTCAGGCGTACGACGATGCCACTCAAACGCCACACGCCTATTTACTCGTCGATTTGAAACCTACGACCCCCGAGGATTTGCGATTTCGTACCCACTTGTTTCACCACTGGTGCCAAGACGGAGGGCCTGTCCTGTACACGTCTCCGTCCTCGACTTCATTTCACTCCCCATAAAAAAATCTATAAAAACCTCAGACCCTTTTTCGTCTGTCTCACACAGCGTCAACATGACGTCCCTTCAGTCGCATCTTCCCGTCAAATTGATTCGTGCCTTGTATGGCATCAGTCGAGAAAAAAATCCACAAACACGAGCTCGTGTCTTAGAAGCTAGTCTCAAAGAAGTCTTACGATGGTTCACGGTGACGGCACGTCAATTACTCCAAGGAATCGTTCAGATTCCTTATCAAACCAAACGCTTTTTCGATCGAAACAAAGTCGCTTTGGTCCAACTGGCCGATCCCCGCATCGACACTCAAACCAAAAAACAAATCATTTTGAAACCTGGAGGGAGCGGTACTCTAGGAGGGTCATCATTCGCTCACTTTTAAGATGGGATCCTAATGCCCCCAAAGTTATCCCCAAGACAAAAGTCCAACGAAGCCCCAAGAAGAAAAAGACCAGGTCCCCAAGGAGAACTTCTCCAGTGGCAGGACCCTCCTCTGACCAGACACCACCACCCCGGAAAAAGAAAAGAAGCCCCCAGAAAAAGAAACAGAGATAAAGTCCCCAGAAAAAGAAAAGTTCACAGAAAACTAGTCGCAAGAGAGGCACTTCGGCCAGGACGCAACCTTACACTCGCGAACCACGACCTGCCACGGCGGTGACTGCATCTCCGGCAGCCTCACGTTTGTCCACTTCTCCGTTAATGACACCCAGAACTGAAGAGTACTTGGAGACGTTGATCACACCAAGAACTTCTCCGTTGATGACCCCCAAAAGAACTTCCCCAGTGGCAGGACCTTCCAATTTAGTGGCAGTGGCTGCTGCTCACAAAGCACCTTCTCCCAAAATCAAAGTTCAAGAAAGATCGGGCATGTTACAAAGTTTACTGGATTTGTCCAAGCAAGAACTGGCTCGATTTAGTCCGTTACGTACCCCTGCACGACGTGTCATGCCTGTCCTCAAACTAATCCGACGTAAAGACAATCAGTGGCGACGCGTTCCAGTATATAAAAGGCCTGTTACCAAATCGGGTATCAGTGTTTTTTGGTGCTCCTGAAGACTCAAAGATGTCACCCTCCAGAAAACCCCAAGGAAAGAAAAGGAAAGGACTGCCACCACGTTTAGCCAAACATGGGGACATGTTATCTGTCCTGTCCAAAGCTTCTCCACCCCTACGAAAAAAACTCATTCAAAAAGCCTCCAAAGAGGTCATCGATACCGTGTACGAATGTTCTTTGAACGTTTTGAAAGGCACGATCCCTTTGTCCAAACACCAGAAACAATGCTTAGGCAAACATCGTCACGTTCTTCGCCAAATGGTTCAAAAGAAAATTCCCATTCGTCAAAAAAAGAAGATGTTAGTGCAACGTGGAGGTATTTTACCTCTCTTGTTAGGCCCCATACTGAAAGGAGTCTTGGGAACCATACTGGTAGGACTGGTGGGAGCAAGATAAAAAGGCCTCGGAAGTTCCAAGATCTCAGAATCGACCCCTGACAACCCCATGGAAGGACGAAAACTAGCTTTAGTGCCTTACAAACGATGGATGAAATACCATCGGTGGCAAGAACAACACACCCCGCATTTACCTCCCAATCCCAATTTGAGCGAGCTGTCCCAGTTACAACACGAATTGCAGTCCTTGATGGATCGCCAAGATTTGTCCGAAACAGAAAAATCGCAAAAGTACGGTCAACTCTTGCAACGACTGCAACTCTTTCACCAGAAAGCTTTAGACGAAACAGCTCTACCCACTCTGAAAGATTTTAAGACCTTGATGAAAAGTCCAGCACCATCACCAGTACCAGTACCAGTACCAGTGACCAAGACAGAAAAAGGAAAAGAAGAAGAAGAAGAAGGGTTTCAAACTCCACCAGAAAAAGTACGCAAGTTAACAACACCACCTACCTCCAGAATTGGATGGATTAAAAAGATGATGGCCACCCCTTCTTCATCACAAGAGAAAAAGAAAGTGAAGACAGAAGTGAAGACAGAAGTGAAACAAGAACCGATATCCCCCGCTCAGACATCCTCCTCCTCTTCAACACCTATTGCCGGTCGCACACGCAAAGCATTGCAATCCAAGAAAATACCCCAAGAGAAAAAGAGTAGCATCCTCCAAGAGTGGGTGCCTTATTAACACACCAACCAACACAAAAAAAATGGAAAAGGTCTTAGCCAGCATTTACTACGATACCTCCCATCCTGCAGGTTACGCAGGAGTTCAAAAATTGTATCGTGCTGCCAAAACGCGACTGAAAAGTCTCCGTTTACCTCAAGTGCAACGATGGTTACAAGAACAAGCTACCTACACTTTACACAAACCCATTCGACGCAAGTTTGCCAGAAGTCGCACCCGAGTGGAAGGCATCGATCATCAATGGCAAGCCGATTTAGCCGATGTCTCTCATTTGGCCAGCTACAATCGTGGCTACAAATATTTGTTTTGTGTCATCGACGTCTTTTCCAAATTTGCCTGGGTCGTGCCCTTGACTTCCAAATCGAGCAGCGAGTTAGTGCGAGCCCTGCAACGAGTGTTGAAACAAAGCGGTCGTCACCCTCTTCGATGGCAAACGGACAAAGGCACCGAATTTCTGAACCAAGCTTTCCAAAAAGAATTAAAGAAACGTGACATTCATTTTTTTACCACCGAGAATCCCGAAACCAAAGCCAGCATCGTGGAACGTTTTCAACGCACTTTGAAAGAACGCATGTGGAAATATTTTACGCATCACCACACTCTGAAGTACATCGACATCTTACCGCACCTGGTGCAAGCGTACAACCAATCTTACCATCGAAGCATCGGACGTGCCCCGCAAGACGTGACTCCCGACAACAAAGTGTTGGTGTTTGAGCGCCTGTTTGGTACGTCCCCGACGAGGGCTGTCCCCAAGAAAAGTGGAATGTTGGCCGTAGGAGATTGGGTGCGCATTGGCAAAACCAAACGCACTTTCGACAAAGGTTACTTACCTAACTGGACGACCGAATTGTTTCGCGTCACTGGACGAGTGCATGGCCGTCATCCTGCCGTCTATAAATTGGAAGACATGAACGGAGAAGTGCTCAAAGGAACGTTTTATTTGCCCGAGTTACAACGTGTCACCAAAAAAGAAGACGACGTGTACGACATCGAAAGCATTCTCGAACGCAGAACCCGTAAAGTGGGCAAACGACGTGTCAAAGAAGTCAAAGTACGTTGGAAAGGATATCCACCCAGTTTTGATTCTTGGATCGACGCTTCGCAAGTCATCGACTATAAAAAGAAGTGACCATCATGCCTTTTCACACAGACGCAGCTACGTCGACCACTCCTCCTTCACCTAGTTCTTCTGTGCAAGATTTACAAAAACAACCCTTGTGGGTGTGGTGTGGAGAACGTGTGCCTAAAACGCAAATCGTCTTTTTCTGCCAAATCTTCGTGGTGTATTGTGTCATCGGGGCAGCCATCGCCAATTTGAGTTTGCAACAAGGAGACAAACAATAACAATTGTGGATCATTTTATTGAGCAGTTGCATCGGTTACCTGCTTCCTAATCCCTCCCTGAAATTCACCTCGAACGGGAACCCCGGGAACCTTGTGTCCAGTGCCAGTGCCAGTCACCACTTCAACCACAACCAGAACCCCATTTTAGACGGAGACACGCCTCTGACGTCCACTAACCCCTCGGACAGCCACAGAACTCTGGAATTATGAGTCACCAAAGCCAATTTTACTTAACTTTACCCAGTAACAGTTCCATGGAGGTGTTTCCCAAGAACACGTTGTGCTGTTACACGGCCAAATTACCTCAGGCCATCCAGTTAGATCACGAAGCCCATTGGGAAGTGGCTTTAGTAGAAATCATTCACCCGACCCAAGTCCTCAATGTCCTTCCCAATCAATTTTTTTTTTGATGTGGAAGTTCATGACGAGCAAATGCAACAGTGGATGGATAGCAATGTCAAATATGACAAGAAAACCCGTACACAAAAGTACACCACCTATCACTTGTTCATTCCCCCAGGCTATTATTTTAGTGGTCAACATTTGGTCAGCACCATAGCCTCCAGGTTTAATGTCGTGTTTCTGAAAGCTTTGGAGCATGTCAACAAAAGTGTCACCATGGAGTACCACAAAGCAGCTCGTCGCTTCTTGATGAAATTTGAACGAAGTAAAATCATGTCCATTTTATTTTTTCCTGAATTGTTTGACATGTTGGGCAGAGACATGGACATGAGAAAGGCCATGCTCAAGAAAAACGAGTTACCCATCGTTTACGACAACGAGTCTTTTAGCAAGTTATTTCGTGCCCCGGTAGAACTGAACCAAGGACTGAATTTGATGTTCGTGTATTCCGATGTGGTGGAGTACAACGTGGTGGGACACACCTCCGTACCGTTACTGCGTGTCATTCCTTTCAAATTGGATTCTGCCACGAACACTGACGAGGAAGGTGGAAACACTTACCACGTCCACCGCGAATTTGTCCATCCTAACTATTTGCCTGTCAGTAAGTCGTATTTGGACACGGTCAACATTGCTATAAAAGGAGATCTGGGACAAAATATTCCATTCACCAAAGGAAAAGTCACGGTGAAACTCCATTTTCGAAAACGGTTCTCTCACGACTCGTAAGTCGTGTATCCAGTGTACCGAGGGGTTGCTCGACAGCGAGGACACGGCTTAGGAGACATGTTAAAATCGGCCTTTCGTTCGGTGGCCCCGGTGTTGAAACCGATGGTGACACGCGGATTGCACGCCTTGAAAGATGCGGCACTGACGCAAGGCAAAGAATTTCTCCAAAATGTCATCATCGACAAACAAAACCCTAAAGAAGCCTTCATGAGGGCAGGCAAAAATGTCTTGCTGCAAACGGGCAAAGACATTTTAGGCCAACGAGAGACACCTATAAATGCCCTGCACGCTACCGAGTCAGGCATTCAGCAAGGACAAGGCAGAAAGAGACGACGAAGAAAACACCCTTTCACCAGACTTCAAGCGAGAAAGGCCAAGAAAAGAAGAACCGTTCGAGACTTAGACGTTTTCGATTATTGAGAAAAGAGAAAGAAAAAAAAATGATGCACCGAGAATCTTGCGCTTGTTCCAAGACGGAACTGGACCTGTTTGCCATGCCCCCCACGATGATGACGATGCAAGAATCCCAGTGGGTGGAATTTCACCCCGTCTCCTCACTGACCGATTCCGCTCCCATCGAGTTTGAAATCAAAGGACAGCCCGAAGATTACATCGATCTGAATAGCAGTTACTTGTACCTGAAAGTCAAAATTCTAGATAAGACTGGAGGTGCTATAGACGATGAAGCAGTAGCTCCCGTCAACAATTTCATGCATTCCTTGTTCAGTGGAGTGGACTTGTACTTGAATAACAAACTGGTCAGTAGCAGCATGGATACGTACCCTTATCGTGCCTACCTGGAAAATCTCTTGACGTACAGAATAGATGCCAAGAACACTCATCTCAATGCCTGTGTGGTATGGGAAGCTGACGAACCTACCAAGTTTGAAATATTGGAAACTGATGAAAAGAAAGACAACAATGATGGATTTGTAGAACGAAGAAAGAGAATCACGGGAGCCGACACAAGATTAGAACTGATGGATCGTTTGCATTTGGACATGTGGTTGCAAGAAAAGTATTTGCTGAACGGGGTGGATGTCCGCCTGAGACTGAATCGTAGCAGTACCGCTTTCCATTTATTGGCTGATAGTGACGGTTACAAAACCAAAATTCAAGAAGCCAGACTGTACGTACGCCGTGTGGAAGTGTTACCTAAAGTGGGAAACGACATCAGTCAGACGTTGAGCAGAACGACCGCCAAGTATCCCATACGACGCGTGGAAGTGAAAACCTTCACCATTCCCAAGGGACAGCGATCCATGATCGAAGATCATCTGTTCCAAGGACAGTTACCCAAACGTTTGATCGTTGGTATCGTCGAGAATACAGCCTTCAACGGAGCTGCCGAAAAAAATCCTTTCTACTTTCAACACTTTGGCGTGTCCAAAATCGAAGTCAGTCGCGATGGCAAGACCTTGTGTACCCGACCTTTCGAACCTGACTTTACCAAGAAGAATTACTTGAGATCGTACTTGTCCCTGTACGAAGCCACCGGACAGTTAGGAACCAATACCAGTCACGGTATTACGTACGAGGATTATGCAGGAGGCTACGCTTTGTGGGCTTTCGATTTCACTCCAGACCAAGGCAGCGACGAGGGACATTTCCACCCTATAAAATCCGGCCAGATTCGTGTGGAAATTCAGTTTAAAGACCGAGACCCTGATGAAACGGTGAACGTCATCCTGTATGCAGAATTCGATAATACCATAGAAATCAACAGTTTGAGAGAAGTCATCCTAGATTACTAGAAACCATGGAAGACTGTTATCCCTCTTTACCTAGTGGAGAAACTTTTAGTGTTGGATTATTGTTAAAAAATGTTAGAGTTGTTGTTGTTTAGTGTTAAGTGATTTTTGAATAAAAAATGTTGTGTTTTGAAAAAATTGTTTGATGTTATATTGTTGGATTATTGTTAAAAATGTTAGAGTTGTTGTTTAGTGTTAAGTGATTTTTGAATAAAAAATGTTGTGTTTTGAAAAAAATGCCTTTGTCTTTTGTTTAGCTATAAGAATGTTGGATTGATGCTCTTTCATTTCTTACTGTCCCTCTCATGACACTCACTAAACGTTGCGACTCAAAAACCGTGTGGGGGATGTTTTCCTTCACGTCCGCGCTTTGACTTTAGGAACCGGGTTGTTTCCAGTCTAACCATCCATTGTCGACTCATCCTCCTACGAAGATGTGCTCCAAACTAGCTAAGCTCAACGAAGCCTACGTGAATTTGCATAGGGTCAGACACAGTCTGATACCGAAGCCACAAGAAATAGAGAATGTGAGAATGCTAAAAATCACTGAAGACCTGATAGAAGAGCTCTTCAGAGAAGAAGTGAACAGGGAGAAAGAAGAATGGACAGAGAAGTACAGACTTCAGAGACAGCAACAACAGCAACAACAGCAACAGCAGCAACCTGAAGCTGACAGAGGCTTTGTCGATTGTCGTATCGACACCAAAGAGTTCTTCTTCTCTTTCCGAAGAAGCAGACCTATCGCCAGAAAGTCTATCCTCAGAGGACATCGCATTCTTAGAAACTAAAAAAGAATGCCATAGCAAACAAAAAAAAAACAGCCCTTTTCAGGGCTACCCCAATACTCTAGAAAAGAAATAACGATCGATTTGCCAATGTGTGTAGGTAGAGTAGTGTGAAAATAAACACTAACTCTTTTTTTAAAAAATGTGAGGGTATGTGTTTGTGTGTTTGTGTTTGTAAGTGGTTAAGTAGGTTGGTATGGATAGTAGATTAAAATGATGTCTTTTTTTTTTGGTGTTTGAGGTGTAGATTAGGGGTTAGATTGGATTGCTTTGCGTATGTGGATAGTCTATTGAAGTGATTTATAAAAAAAAATTAAAATAGTGATGGGTAGCATAAAAAAGTGAGTGAGTGTTCCTTTTAGGTCCGCGCGTTGTTGTTTTTTTTTGGTTATGATCTAGGTAAGATCAATTTTATGTTTTTAGGGGGATGTTTTCCATCACGTCCGCGCTTTCACTATAAATTGAAACTCGCTGGGCAGTCTAGCTACCCTTGTTGATTGATCAACACAAGAATGAATAGCAGAATAAGCAAACTTCTTGAACTCCAGGTACATCTGGAATATGTCAGGCGCCTGTTAAATGAACTGGCCGCGGAGGCTATAGTAGAAGAGGAAAGAATGAAGAACGAAGAGGAGGAGAGAAGACAGAGGGAAGAGGAGGAAAAGAAACTAGAAGAGAGGATGTCGTACAATATTCCCGAGACAGAGGATTGGGGTGTTGAAGCGAATCATCCTCCCTCTGCGCTCCCCAGAAGAAAGGTGAAAGGAGACTGGGGAAGAAGATGCGTGTGTGGCGCCAGGCCAGGAAGGTGCAACCATTAGATAGGTGCATCTGGAGTTAAAAAAAACAGCCCTTTTAAGGGCTACCCGATAATCTAGAAAAGAAATAACTATTAATTTGCCAATGTGTGTAGGTAGAGTAGTGTGAATATAAACACTAACTCTTTATTGATAGTGAGAGTGTATGTGTTTGTGTGTTTTTTGTTTGTAAATGTTCAAGGAAGTTTGTGTGAATAGTAGATTATGGGTTTCTTAGCGTATGTGTTTGTGTGTTTGTGTTTGTAAGAGCTCACGTACGATTGTGTGGATAGTAGATTATGTATTTGTTTATTGTTTCTTAGCGTATGTGGAGAGTATAGTTTGGGTTTTATTATATGAAATAAGAAAGTAGGGGATGTTTTCCTTCACGTCCGCGCGTTGTTCGGTCATGATCTAGGTAAGATCAATTTTGTTTTAGGGGGATGTTTTCCTTCACGTCCGCACTTTCAGTATAAGAACCCACAACGTTCGTCGTTGGAACCATTCTACGGAATAAAGGAAAGAAAATGGTAGCTGTAACAGAATTGTTTAACCAGTTAAAGGACATTTGGTATTGGATGGTGGATGGAGCTTATGCAGTGGAAAGGATTGAACGTGAGTGGAAGTACGAAGTAACCAGGGATTTTGTAAGAAGGCAAGTGACAAACCTAAAATCAGCCATGGATCTGGTGGCAGAGATGATAGAAGAAGAAGTAAAAAGACTAAGAGGCTTTATAGATCCAGAGTATGTAAAGACTGGCCACTTGAAAGAAGCCATGGATAATGTGCTAGAAGTAAGGTGTTTTTTGGAAGAAGTAATGGAATGGACAGAGTGGTCCTTTGTCAAAAAAGGCCTGGACCAGATTAAGAAATCGGAACAACTTATGAGAAAAGTGATGGAGGAAGAGGTCATGAAGATCAAAGACAAGTGGAGTAAAGAAAGAAAGGAGAAAGAAAACTTAAAGAAAAAAGACGCATTTGAAAAACTCAACAGCAATTGGATAAAGATACAAGAGAAGTTCAGGGCTATGGGGCACCCAGACTGGTTACCAGAAAAAGAAAAGAGGAAGAACAAAGGAATTTTGGGAAAGATTAGGGGGTGGATGAGGAAATGGAGGAAATAAAAGAAGAAGCAGAAGAAACCCAAAGGCCCTTTTCAGGGCCAGCCATATTTCTCGAAAAGAGAATGACTTTTCAATTGCCTACCCCTTTTTTAAATTTAAATTTAAATTTAAATTTAAAAAAAATTTAAAAAAAATAAAATCCCATGTTCAATTCCCCTTGAGGCTAGATGACCCAAGACTTTTTTCCCATGTTCAATTCCCCTTGAGGCTAGAGTGACCCAAGACTTTTTCCCATGTTAAATTCCCCTTGAGCCTAGAGTGACCCACAATTTTTCTCCATGTTAAATTTCCATTGAGGCTAGAGTGACCCAGGGGTCTCTGTAATGCTAATTCCCATTGAGGCTAGGGTGACCCCATTTACTACTGCCACATAAACACACATGAATGGTCATATCGTGCCGAAGTAGCACGAGTCAAGTGCACTGCCAAAGAAAACTTAATGTCAAAATGTTACCAAAATACGCACTATACCTTTCTAGGTCGGGATTTAGGACATGCATTATCTAGAATGACGTCAAGTTTACTAATATCGTATGCATACAAGACGGTAGGCACATACATTATTTAGGAATACTTTGTCAACATGAATAATTATATATATTACCAACTTCTAGACCTTCTATGTCGTAACTTTAATGACTTTTAACAAATTTATATTATTTAATTTGCACATAAAAATGATACAAAACGACCTACCGTTGAATACACCATAGAAAGTTGTGAATTTTGCATTTCCTACAAAATTGCTAAGTTAACTGCAGCAAGATAGTTGTATACATCATCATGTCGCACACACACACACACACACACACACACACACACACACACACACACACACACACATATATATATATTCTGAGCTCCAAGCGAGGCAGCTGCTGGTATCACTTTAAAAGTCTTTAGTTTGACTCAGCCAGAGTTCGAACCCGCGACCTCACGCATCCGAGGAGGACGCTCTAACCACTTAGGCCACCGGAGTGGTCGTCAGTTGATGAAACCAAGACTAGACAACAGTGATGCCAATTTAGTACGTAGGCTACATATGTAAAACAATCTGAGAAATGGAAAAATTGATCAGAAATAAGAAAGACAAGTGCTGATTAGAGTTATGGAACATTATCAAATTGACTTGTTATTCCACCAACAATTCCCGACTTGTAAAACGTATGCTAAATGCTAATGGTGATTCCCATTGATACTCAAAAGGCCAAACGCAAAAGTATGTGTGGTTTCGGTTACCCGACAAACCCTATCTTTTCCTTCCGACCTACTTTCTTTTGAATATTTTGTTGTTGAACAATTGGAAGAAAAAATAAAGGAGAAGAATTAAAAAGACAAATGGATGTAACTACAATCGAAGTTAAATTCAGGATGCAATTGACTCTTAATTTCAAGTTCATGCTTCATTTGAATCGTCCAGACCAACAAAAAATGTTTGTACAGACCTACTTACGCTAATTTGTTTTTTAATTGGAATCAGAGCCACGTGTAATTGCTATTTAGCCTAAAATAAATTAAGTTAAAAATGTTTTATTAGTTCGTTTTAAGACTTAGGATTAAATTAAGAATAGCACAGACAATACACATATATAGTACATTCAGATTTCTTCATGTTACGGATTTATTTTTCTCAGATGGGGAGATGCATTATCTGTAAATGAGACCCGGCCAAGCCTTGTCGAAGTTAGGAAACACAAAGAAGGTTCGGGTCCTTGAGTGGCCGAGTGGTCTAAAGCGCTCTCCGTTACGGATCACTGCCATCTCACCTTTGTCTGCGCTGGTTCGAGTCTCGGATGGGTATGTGAGAAAGCTTGCCATTTGCTTCTCGAAGGTCTTTAGTTCTTTCCGGGGATTTCCCGGGTTCTTCCCCCACCATTAATACTGGCCGCCATGTATAGCCTATCGTGTGATGAAAAATGGCGTTAACCCCTACAACAACAACAAAAAGGGTTCATAACTTAAAGATATGTAAGACCTATGACCAGTCTCATTCAAGTCCAGTTAGTTACAAAATGTAGAAAATACTTGTGATGCACATCGTTTGTTCTATAATCCCCAACGTTTCTGTTCAGCTTATGTTAGGCCTTCATTTACTTAATATGTTTGTTGCATAAAAATGAAAGCAGTGTTGAGAATAACCTGTGTTTCTCCTACACATATCCAACACGTAAAGGTCAAATAGCGTGGGCACTGAAGAAACTGGATTGTGTGTTCAGGCTAAACGAATATTCAAACATTTGAATTAGAATCCTCTTTTTGAGAATATTTGTTACTTTTCACAGAGAGTCTGAAAGCATTTTGCACCTCGAACAAACAAGGCATAATGGCGCTTGTACTTGTTTTAATTCTGTGAAACGTCACACTCGTTGATATCAGTTTCTAAAAATAGCCATTCGGAAACGGCGATCCGGCGTAATGTCTTTCAGTGATCTTTTCCGTGGTATTGTTCTTAAAGAAAACCATGTACCATAAGCTAAATTTGTTCATCTGAATATAGATGTACCGTCCAGTATTTAGTTATAGTGGCGGTTAAGCCTGCAGACTATATAAATCATATTATCAACTTTGATGAATCTTTCTAGAACAGTATAATACACAAATTGCTTGCATTTCATCACCGACACACATACCCTGAATATTTTGAGATGACATTTCCAAGGGAACTGCCGCCTTCCTATTAAATAATGTCGATGAAGTATTCTGATATGTGATTCATGATTTTAACATATAAATTGAGAGGGATGTATGTCGAAAAGTGACTATTTCTTATATTTTGCTTAGCGGATACAGTTTTACTGCTTAGTTGATGTGATGTTATGCATGTAGAATCTCGAAATGTTGCATATATATTCCATATATTTTTTAAAAACATTTAGCAATGTTTGTTTGTTTTTTGTGTTATTTTTGGTATTATGCATTAGTGATTGTATTATCCTTTTCTGATTCTGATGTGTTAATCGGTAACAAAGTTAAGAAAAGAGGAGATAACATTTATATGTTTATTTCAATGTCAGTTTTACAAACGAAATATAATTTTGAATGACAGTTTAGAACATATAAGAATCAGGCCCAGCCCTAGGTTGTGCAGGACCCAAGGAAACGAGTGGGGCCCAAGGCAGCATCAATGGGCGCCGGGCTTCAAGCACAAACAGTGCATTGCGAAAAAGCACGTAGCCCAAAGCGGTTGTCGGGTTCCCCTTGTCCTAGGGCCGGGCCTGATAAGAATGCATTATGTTCAATATGGTGTTGAAAAGAGCAGCACTGGTTGATTATATTTATACTACGCGGATAATACGTTTCCTTAATCAAAAGATATGTACAATTACATTTTGTCGGGAAGTATTGGTGGAAAAAGCAATACAAAAACATCTGTCCCTAATGACACCCTTAAAATAATACTCGTTTTGCACAAAAAACTAACTGAAAAGGAAACAAAGTAGATATAAATGAATATTACTGGTTTCACCGAATTCATATGGGACACACACACACACACACACACACACACATACATACATACATACAGACACACACACACACACACACACACACATATATATATATATATATATATATATATATAGAGAGAGAGAGAGAGAGAGACAGAGAGAGAGAGAGACAGAGAGAGAGAGAGACAGAGAGAGAGAGATAGAGACAGAGAGAGAGAGAAAGAGAGAGTCACGTTTGCTCAGTTCCAGTTCGTAAGTCGTGTATAAATTAAGGTATTTTTACAAGCCATGGTTTGATGTCTAGACATTGCCGCAGGCTAGAGTGACTCTTTTACGCAAGGTTATCGTGACCAGAGAGAAGACCCGGCATCTTGGATCGGCACAATCGTTAGATCGAACGACTTCCCACCTATGTGTTACAGCTTTGTCCTAACATCAGAGGAACACGCTAGGGAACAGGGTGTTTTCTAAATTCGTCCCCACGTGGACAGACAGCGAGAAGAACATTGTCCACTAAGTTTGATTCGATTGTGTCAAAGCGACACCCAATCGGAATTGTGATAACAATTTCGATCCGAATTATACCTACCTTCTAACTAGCAAGCGAAAGTTAGTCTCGACTTGGAAGATTGCTGAGCTATATAGGGTTGGGAAGCCACTCGTAATTTGGCGGTAAAACTTAGAGAGGAGATTCTAAGGAAAGACAAAGCTTCGTAAAGGTCAGTAAGTTATTTGATCGATTTTTGTAGAATATTACGGAAGTGTAATTGTAAATATGTGTAGTATGTATACTTAATTACTAGGATGGTTTAGCACGTAGACTTACCTTTGTTGTGTTTAATTTACATGCGTATTTGAGAAAAGAGCTTGAGGATTATGTAGAGAATTATGTAGATTGTTAGCATGTGGTCGGAATTAATTTTATAATTCGCTATGAGGTTACTTCGTAGTAAACTAATGCATTTATTCATTTGATATGTTAGATTATACACATACTTGAATTATGAATTTGGAAAATGGTTGAAGTGTGCAAGATTAGTTAATATGGATGTATGGATATATCAGAGCATGGATCTTTGAAACTCTGTGTACTTTGTATGAGATGTAATGTAAAGAAATGCGCCTGATTGCTGTGATAGTGTTTGGTATAATGGGATTAGGAATATGTACTGATGTGATGAAATTATTGATGCATGTATGAGAAGTAATTGAAACCGTGCTTTTATTACGATGTTGTTTTACCATACAAGTACGTATGAGTATTTCGATGTGAATGGATGCGTGACCGAATAAATTTAATAGCCGTTATCTGATGATAGGCTGGGTGTAGAGTGAGATGAGAGGGCTAAGAAAATGTTGTACCGTCCTTGTGTTTTCACAGGAAGCTTTTTGGGGGACAGAACTTCTGGTTCAGTTGAGTCCCGAGTCTCTAAGAGGGGAGATGGAAGTGAGACTAGCAGATCAGTCGGAGTCGACAAGTCTGGTCGGTCGAGAGAGTCGAGGAGGAGGAGGAAAAGGAGTTGAGGAAGAGAAAGTGGAGAAGGAGGATTACAGAGAAGTCGAGGAAGAGAACGAATTTGGGAAAGTCCGGAGGAAGAGGAGAAGGAATTGGAGGAATATGAGTGAAGAATACACAGATGAGTAGAATGGAACATGTGGAAAGCTATCTCACACTACAATCAAATGATGCAATAGGCTATCACAGGGTCGAGCGGAACGAGAGTATTTGGGAAATTTTAATCATTTGACTATTGAATTGCCATTAAATTGTTATTCGTTGAATATCACTTTTTTTATATTCAATCATTTAACCGTCGACATTGCTGACTGGGGCTCAGAGCTTTACATATATCTTTCACTAATTTAACTTCCAACCAAAATTAAGCCAGGGTGGGACTTATGTAATAATTTAAATATAATATTGGGAGCACCCCACCCTAACTACACACCTACCATATATATATATTCGTTTAATGTGTACGTAGAATAATTTGTCAACGTAGATTTTGAAAACAATATGAAAGGATGACAAAGAATTAAAATGTACAAAATTATTATTGTTTAGTGTTGACACTCGTATATTATAGTTGATTATTTCAAAACATTACTTAGCGAGGGAAGTGCAAATAAAAACAACTTTATTTTTGCCTAAATGTCGTAAATTACTACGTGTTATTAAGCGCCTCTCGGTGCTTTGTCTGAAAAGAATATGGCGGCAGCCGGGCACAGTGACACTTGGTCTACTTTTAGCATAAGGTAGATACATTTCAGTACAAGCGCCATTAGCCTACACGGAAACAACTGAAAGCCTGCTAAATCCCCTGGAATTCAAGCATCGAAATCAAAAGGTAATAATAACGTCAAAGTTATGAATAGTCCGATTGCTCCCAATATTGCCATTTCTATTCACCATACTCTTTAAATCATAACGTGTAAATACAGCAAGTTGATCAAGAACGTGTTATAAAATAGGGGTCATATTAAAGTCAACAAAGCCTTTCGTATCAATCAACCAGAGCGTAGAAAAGTTTGTGAACTGTTGGCGGACATTTGTTCTGTCATGAGTATTTTGCAGACGATCTAGAAAACCATTACCACACCATTCCCTTTCATCCTACGCCGAAAAATTAACTCCAATATAGTTCAGCATTTGGTCTTGTATTTATTTTATGTAATGGAATTAGCAATTTGCTTTAAAATCTAATGATTGTGAACAAGTTTCTTCTCATAGCTATTTCTGGGATAGTGCCCGCTCTTAAATGAACAGGCAATGAAGTTTCTGTTTTTTTACCGTCCGTCACCAGTACTAACGAAACATCTATTGTTGCAGTAAGTTTAAAAAAAAAAAACACACAAAAAACCAAAAAATATATTTTTAAAAAAACACGAACAATAACACGTGCATTCATTTAATTATCGCTAGAATCCTAGAAATATTTACCCAAGACCACTTCCTTCTCATTTTATGAGACTTTTAAAAAGAAAATTAGGTCACGGTACTTCAATGTGGCTTGGCTTGGAGTGGGGGTGGAGTCAATAAATATAAAGTAGACAAAGAAAAAAAGGTATTTTTGATACCTTTATTAACATCAATGAATACATGAATGTCCCCGTATCGTAGTGGGACAGTTCCACCCTAGTTATGCATGCAGTCTCTTAAGTGAGTATTTGTCCAGTGATAGGATTGAAATCTATCCAGTGGTATGGCACAAACAATTTAATGGGGTGGGGTGGGGTGGCTTGTAATTTTTTTCCTACCATGATATTTTCTTTTGATCTGAAGCTAACGTTTTTTCAGCTAATATGATGAACACAATTTGATTTTATTTTTTCTACCAAACAACAGAAGAGTATATTTTTCAAGCTAACTTGGAACCTGAATTAGTTATCAAAATAACCCAGACCTCTACCCCCCAATAAAAAAAATATTAAATGGTCGGCTCCTAACTTCATGACGAAGGAAATTGTGGCTGCATCCCAGAATATATATATATCACAGAGGGCTTATAAATTGTTGTTTGCACCACTGCTCTAACTCACATATGAAACCAACCGCGAACAGGTAAAGAAAGGTACCAAAACCATCGCAATATTTGTTGGTGGACCCAGTGGTGTAATAATGGTAAGTGATGCACAGGGCGACAATGAAGGCCCATAAGGGTTTTGGTGCCCCAGGACCTCATGCACCCGTGGTTTTGGCGCCCCAAGATCTCTGGCGCCCTGGGCAACCGCCACGTCCCCACCCCACCCCCATCCGTTAGCACGCTACTGGGTGGATGGTATTATGTTCAATCTCCAATGAGAATATATAGACTCTAGCACTAGCGTGTTGCATTTACGACTTCATTCCAAAACGTACCTAATCAGTACACAGATCGGGAATCATTGATACATAGTCTATTTCAATATTACTACATTTCCTTCATTTTGAGAGAATGATGATCATATTATTACGTTTGCTAATCATGTACACATTGAAATATATTCAACTTATCAAAAACATAATCAAATATGTTGCACTATCACTTGAACGTTAACAAGTTTATAATCATGGTAACATTGTAATAAATTCTGCAATATGGCGATATGCTAGTCAATACTATTTTTAAATAACGATCCAAAACTATTATAAATATATCGTAACAACATAATTGTTAATCTTCTTGTATACACTTTATTAAATCAAATCCAGTTCTTAACCGTCTTATTATTCAATCACTGTTACAGTTACTATATCATTTGCTTGTCCATTGATCATCAATATATCGCGATCAAGCCTTTACCTCTCTTCCGGACCGTCTTACACAAGGAGCAATTGGACATAAAACACAGTTAATTTTACTACATGCTCTCTACATTTGTTTCTCAATACTGACCTTTCCACTGTGTGACAACCAATTCAAATCATATGTTAATCTATAAAACCTTCAAAGATGACTTCTCGGTGAAGTTCTTGTCAAAGGTTGACCTGCATTTTTTTTAGAGAGGCTGGACTGTAAACAGAGCAGCATGTAAACAGAACACAGATTTCACTTTCGGATCATCACCAAGGTCTTATTACTCACTGTGCACTTTCGCCGAAATACACACGGGACACCATACCCCGAGCTCATATTCTCAAGAATAAACAAATACCTTTGAATCCCTACCAAAATGCATAAATATAACTCTTCTATCACCACCAAAATGAGAGACGAAAAAATGTTCTAAAGATAGACATGAACAACATTCGTGGGTACTGAACTGGAAGTACTAATTGTGACATGATTCCTGACAGGCCCCATTTTTAAGCCAATTTTAGTCAAACTTTTATATTTGCATGCAACACCTATTTCAACTTGATACATGAAGTCTACTTGAATTTCCTTGCAAACAAAACATGTGACACCTGTCAGAAAGTATGTAGTGCTGGTGTTCACAAGGTGCAAGTTTTGGCCCAAGTGCTCATGAGAAACCAAAACTAAATTTGCTATATCTTCCTTAGTAATAGGAATTTTTCAATGCAGTAAAAACTTAATTGTAATACAAGATAAGTCCAAGAATTGATAAATTAAATTTTAATGGCAAGTTAAATAAACATTAAAATTTTAAAAACTAAATTTTATTGAATTAAATTTTTTAAAACTCAGCTTGATAAATTTTAGACAGCAAAGTTGACTAATGAATGGTATTTAAAACAAATGGTAGTTTGGGTCTGTACAACGGATGACATTTTTCCCAGGGGTAGTGAAGCAACATAGCTCATAGTGATTTTGGCAGCAAACCACAATATGCCTGTCCAGATGCATATATGTGTATACACTAAAGAAACAATGACAAATGCTATGTTCCACATTTTTTGTGTCAGGTACTTAGGCAGTTGTTTGTATAACCAAAAGCGCACTGAGATTTAAAGTTCTGATGGGACTACTACCATATTTTATAGCAAAAATGCATTCCATTTCAATATCGATAACTACAAAAGGTGACAATGGGGCAGGAAAATAGTTTCTAGGGAGGCTCTACCTTACTGAAAAATGGTGCTAATCTCTCTCATGAAGATCTAAGCCATGTCTTTGAGGTGATATATACCAGTGTGGTGATATGAACTAATCTTGGTCACTTATGGCAGTACACTGCACAAGTCCTTATGAAACCTTGCTATCACCACCGGACTGCTAGAGAGCTTCCAAGCTGATCCAACTCTAACACTTGGTTCCAGATACCAGGCTAGACCTGAAAAGATACAATATGTTTCACTTAATTCTAGGAAACAGTAATATGTAGGTCAATGAAGTTAAAATGTGTTAGATATGGTGATTTCAAAATAACATTTAAATTACAAGCATGGGAAAAACTATTAAACTTGACAGAGTGACACTCGGAAATGTGAAGCAATGGCCATGTATTAAAGTGATAAATTCATCCTAAAAATATATGAGGTTTCTAGAAGCATATTTAGCCATTTACAGGTTAAATAACTAATCAGGTAGACCATGTATCATAAAGTTTAAGACAATGTTGTGGCGGTGAGGTTTGATCATTGGTGCAAACATTAATTCATACTAGTATACAGGAAAGTCAAGTGACAATGTACTAAATTAAAATATATTACTATAAGCAATCTTGTTCATGAGGGAAATAACAATTTTGGATATTACAAATGAATACAGCCAAATGTGGCCACACAGATCAACCATAGGTACCAATAAATCCTATATCATCAACTAAATGTGAAAATCTGGTCCCCGAAAATTGTAAACTAGGATGGAAATTTGCATATGTGGGACATATACAATGTGCTTATTAAGATCAAATGTGAAAACATAATTCAAATGATCTGCTTGAACATTTATAGTGCATTTTTAAGAGTGTAGGTTACCAATTATTAAGTTCATTGATTAAATGGAATCAGATATCAGCTGATGTTACACTACCGCACTCTGTCAAAGTACTAAATTGAAATATGTTACCATACATAGGCATATTTTAAGTAGACCAAAACGCCATTTACTTTTGACAGTTATGTTTAGCGCGCAACCAAGTTCAAATTTATCCGGGCGGAGTTATGTGCGCATTAACACTGTTGTTGTTGTGTAATAATGAATCTGAGCTTGTGTATTTAGTTCGGAATAAGGCGTACATTCAGTTACTTTGTTTCGTGTAGTGTATTTTTATTTACATAATTAAGCCTTAGGTAGAATTTTAAAAAATAAGCATATAATAAAAGGTTACTGCATTTGCATGGGAAAATATGAACTCGTTTTGTCTGATGGACATACTGCACTCCCAAGGCCATGCTGTATTTCCATCCAAAAAACTCGTTCATATTTTCCCATACAAATGAAGTAACCTATAAATACTGGGAGAGGACTTTCTCATTGTCCATTGATAAAGCAGTAAAGAACACTGATATAAAATCTCCGTCAGTTTCATACCTGTACACTTTTCAATAGCTGACTTTAAATTTCATATAATTCTGATGACTCAAAGGACAGCTGAAAGCATGTTGCTGTTATACGTGCTTTGTGTGTAGTGTAAAGAGAACTTTTGGAAAACAGTGAACAGTGCCAAAATTGAGAGCATGTAAAAGCTGTTGAATCATTTTCTGACTGTGACACTCATTTCATACAATGTGTCTTTGATTTTGACTTAGATGCCTATAGACTGTTTTATTTTATTTGTATTAAATCAGTTTTCATTTTTATTGCCTTTTATATATGTAAGATGTAATGCTGATTTTTGAAAAAATGTTAATGATGAATATTTTCCACTTTGAAAGATTTTTTTAAATGTAAGGTTCTAATAAGTATCGAGCAAAAACCTGTCTCCATTTTATAGACCATCCCATTTGCTATCACAACTAGTCACAGAAGATTTTTTGAAAAACAGACCATTGAATATTGCAGGTATTAGGAACATTTATCTCAAATTATAGGTGGTCTCCTAAGGCAGTGTTTATCGTATTGCTTTTAAAAATGAATTAGAACAGAATGCATGTGAACCAATAATTATATAGTATCTGCTTAATTGAGAGGAATCATTTTCATAAATAGTTCAGATTTCAGGAGTTGTTATAGTACATTGTAAGATAAGACAGTATATGCACAGAACGTAAAATATAGCCCAAGTCTAAGTATTAATTTTCTTCATTGAATTTATCGTGTTTTTATTTTAGTTTCTGAACTTACATTTTATTAGATGTGTGGGCTACATTGCATGTCTTGTCTCCTTGTCTTCTTTGTAATTCAGTTTTAATAGCCATTATGAGAAAATTGTATGTAATGTATCAACTACATTCACTGGTTACATTTGGCTAAAAAAATACCGTAGCAAATACAAATGGTAAACTATTACCCGACCTAGATTTTCAACACTTAACGAAAATATGATTTAGTTATGTTCATGAGCTGCAGATGCAACCAGAGGTTATACGTTTCCATCCAGCCATCTTTTCGTCACACACTGGTTACGTTTATGATTTCGCTCAAATTAGGCGTTGTGCTGCGGCATTCGTATTCCATTTCTAGTTTGCCTAAAACATGTTCTATATCAGTGTATTTGCTGTATAGACATTTCTCATTTATACTAAATGTTTCTTAATGTAATATCAGAATTCTATATCCGTGGGAGGTCTTGGACTGTGTACATGTTTTTATCCATATTGAAATTCATTTATTGTACATGTACTACTCATTGACTGTGTTTTTGAGAAGTTTGCATAATGCGTATATTTGAATGGTATATTATCGTATTCCATTTTTTTCCCTTTTATCTTGGAAGAGAATGTGTCGAAATAGTGAGACAAAAACCCATTAATAATGTTGGTACTGTTATTGGGAATTGTTTCATTTTGTTGTCATTTTTTATATCTCGCCTGTGATTAACGTTGCAAAAGGCGAAAGTTGATATTCGCAGTGTTTATCTATCCGTTAGTCTGGCCGACGTCACTTTGAGGACAAAATATTTGACATGTTAATATTTCGTGTTCACTTTATTGGATCATTACCAGACATGGCCTTGAAAGTTTTATGGAGATGGAATATGTAACATTCTGCCACCAAGTCAAGCCTCAACACAACCACCATTGCACACTGGGACTTGATTTGGTGATTGATGGCACTGCAACACAGGTAGGTTATTTAACACTGAGGTAAGTTAAGTGAAGTGATTTGCCCGAATGTTGATAAGTTATATGTGACGGAGACTTAGCGACATTCGTTGCCAGCGATTAATGCTATTTATGTTTCGATTTATAATCATCCATTGAGATTAAAGATAAGTGGATCCCAATATCTTCGACAACGTGTCAAATACTGTGCTTGATCTGGATTTGTATTTCCACAAAAGAAAGAATCTAATTAAAATCACATCTCTGCTATCCTACATGAAGATCTGACGACGACCACTTAAGGATCATGTTCTGGTGAACTTTGAATTAGCTAATGGAAATGCAGCTTTCAAAAGTCTGAAAGTAAATCAGATCAGTCGGTACACATTCATATTCTTCTTCCACACTGCTCATTTTCCAAACGCAGTGATATAAAGCTTCATCTGATTAGTTGATAAAATTAGCGATTATAGTAATAACATAGGTTACCAGAACATGTCCCCTAAGCGACTGCTATCAGATTTTCATGTATAATAATGGAGATCTTGACAAATGAATTTTCGTCTCTACAAATTAGAATTGAAGCGTCTTTTGGCGCTGAGGCTCACACGTAACTTTGATGTGAAAGCTCCATATAGTTCATGTTGCTTGCAAATAAAATGGTTCTCATATTAGCACTACGTACTCGACTGACATCATGTACGGTTCAGTTGTATATACGAATAATAGGATGAAAACTTTTTCAGTCTAAACTTTTAATTGAAACTACTTTGAAAATCAGGGTCATACTGATATTGAAGCTCCTATTCATTTGGGTGGGATGATTATACACATATTTTCAAAATTGATACGATTCTGTTTTAAGAAGGATGTATAGGCAAACGTGATGCGTTTCCTATCGACCGATGTTATATGATTTGTAAAAGTTCCAAACCTTGATTTAAACCTAATCAGCCGAATTTACTTAGATAAAGTTAACCTATGCACAAAAAAATTTGTCGGTTGTATTTAAACATAAGAAAGTTCTGTAATTTTATTAACTGATTTATTGTTCGTTGTTGAATTGTGACTTTCCTTGCCATTTTCAGCTTTGAGATTCGTATGGTATTGTCGACATGTTGTATCTAGTTTCATAACAGCAGACATTATCACACACACACATATATTTATCAGATGGCAGTTATATCTACATTTAAATTGATTGTCAGCAATATAGTAACATTAATGAGTCCCCATTATTCCGATAAATCAGACCCCCAAATCTGTGTTGATACTGATGGATGATTTATTGGTCTCATGTCACCTGTTCATTGAATTGGCAACTTTGCTACATGCATTCATGAACACTCCCACGTAACGTTTAGACACCATTATTTGACAACAACCATATCAGTTATGAAATTCAAACTGACCATAGGACATAGGATTGTTTTATTACACGTGGATGTATAAGTCGCCGAACACACGATTTGATCCGGAGGCATTCTGCACATTTCCCCAAAAGGACCCTTCAGTCGACTATAGCTCAATGACTCGAGAATTAACGGTGTCAAAAATGTACTCCGAAATGTTGCGGACATACTTTCTGCAAGCGATTCCTAGATTTTTTGTTAGGAATTGATGGTATCAAAACAACAAATAGTTCTTCAGTATCAACATAGATTTTGAGGGTCTGATTTATCGGACTAGTTCACAGTAAGCCTAACCACTCCGACCGATGGTTTCGAGGCTACTATCAATGCTTGTCAGCAGTCGATATAATTAAGACGCACAATAATGACTCGTCATTTCACCTTTTAGTGGAATATTCACGAGGGCAAACAACACTGACACATTAGATAATCGAATACATCATTTTGCTTCCTTAATGTGAACGAATGATCACATGCATACTCCGCATGTACATTGCTTGCATACGTCTTCTTTTTCTTCTGGAGAGACAATACCCAAATGTATGTTTGTTGTTTTAGACAGGAATAACTAATTCTCAATCAAACATCCCTTATTACAAAACAATTTAAAATTCAACTTCAAAAAACCGGAACGTGAATCTGATAATCATTTCCAGAATATTCTACTTGTCAACAATGTCACGTCCTGTAGCAGCTCTTGAATGAGAAATTAGGTAACACGGTTCTTCTATGGGAAAATATATGACATGAACTCAAATACCATCGAAGTTCGTCATCAAGATCCAAGGGCAATTGGTCTCAATAACATGTTTACTCAGATTAAAAGTGCACCCCACTATCCTGCAGCTATGGAATGTGTTTAAAATGACGCTCTCAATTTATAATCGTAAATATAGATAGGCATAACAATAATGATATGTGAAAATGAATGGTCATTCGTTTCGAGCTACGCTACCGTGATTTGGTTTAACCTTTGACTGTCCATCAACGAAAAGGCAATATAGCCTTTTTATAATATTTATTGCAGCTGCTTAAAACTAATGTTCATTTAGCACAAGGTTTAATTCTTTCCATATTTTTCATATATTTATATGTGAAGATCTGAATTTTTTAAAGTCTAAAGCCCAGATGCTGTCGTTACGTGTAAAATATCATATTTGCCAACTCATCTGAATGATATTTAATCTTGAAATATATTTTCCGTAAAAATCAGATAATACTGACGTTTCACCACCGTATGTACATCAACGCGGGTTTGTAAAAAGATAGTCCTGTACTCAAATTACTTCGTATGTGATCCGACGCTATCTAGTTCAGCATGTAAAACAGTCAATTTAATCGCTATAACTTCTTTCATTAAATGCATTTTTTTTTATTATAACTCAGATTTATGTGTGTGTGTGTGTGTGTGTGTGTGATTAGGATTTTTAATGTAGCTTTAACAATTGTTCAGTCATATCGCTGCAATGTCTGCAGTGTGGCAGTTTATAGTGATGTCTAGCACTTGGGCATTATGCCGCAGACATGTAGCATGATGTCCCACCCAGTCACATTATCCTGACACCAGGCCGACCAGACCAATCACTAACCTCTTAATGCTGAGCGCCAAGCGATGCAGCTGTTAGTACCCTTTTTGTAAGTCTTGGTATGACTCGGCCGAGGTTCGAACCCACAACCTCCTGATTCCGATGCGGACACTCTAACCACTAGGCCACCGGAGCGGTCAATCAAATTTGTATCATTTTAACAAAAATTACGATTGGTGCTTAAGTACCTCAATACTTTTAACATTGCATAACTATATTGCCGAGATTTCTCCTATATTTTAAGTCAGTGAATTCAGTAACATCACAAAGCACAAATGTTTATATTAGCACATTTTTCTATGCTTACTTCTGCAACTTAGAACTTGCATGTTAGGAATATCATGAACCCTGAAGTCAGGAGGCTTGAGCAACATTTGACGGACAACCTTTTATAACCGTTTGATAGTTATATATACATTCACACACACACACACACACACAGAGAAAAAAAAAAAAATATATATATATATATATATATATATATATATATATATATATATATATATATATATATATATATGAAAAAATCACATAGGTGCCTTTTCCACCATACACAGTAACTTTGTTTACACCATACCAACAACTGCTGACCAATGAAGGAGAAGAAAACTGATCATATAATAATAAATGGTCGAATTCTTCTTGCTAACATGAATGATTTTGATAAACTTAATCTCATATCTTAACATTACCCGAGTCTGGATCATATTTATTTATTGTATCCGGTTATTATTATGGGTGGAGTCAATTAACATTTGTTATAAACAATCAGCCTGGTCTACGAATAATAATATGTAACAATCCTTACAAAATTGCACAATCTTTCACACTGACATCAAAGTCGTCGAAGACGAAATTCAGTTTGATGAATTACAGATCTAGCAATAGGGTTATTAACCGTGTCTGGTGTTTGGGTATGAGATTATGTTTGATGAATTACAGATCTAGCAATAGGGTTATTAACCGTGTCTGGTGTTTGGGTATGAGATTATATTTATTATTACAGATACGTGATAGGTTCTGACCGCAATAATGGAGTCCCGGAATTTGCGGACGGGGTGGTTGATCGGGTGACAGCGGATCCTAACATTGATAGCAATTTCATTTCTCTTGTTGACGAATATCTGCTTCAAATTTATAGCATTAAAAGTCTTTCATATACACTGAAATATAATGAATATAATAAAATAGAAATCAACACCCTGGTGTACCAATTCGAAGGGATCTTGGAAGCATTATACTAGCATGCGAAAATACTTGGTCGTTGACTGCACAGCCAAGCATGAAAATACTCGGTAATTGCTGCATCAACAACGAAGTAGAATTCATCGGCAAATCCATCGCGCTTGCATCCCCCATGATTATGTTTCAATAATATTAAATCAACCAAGAAGAAAAAACTCGACTTATTTAACTGTCAGTGTAATATTTTTTGGGGAAGACGAGAACGATCATTTCGGACCCGATTCAGGGGGGTAATAAATGCGTTTCTTTATAAACGTGGTGGAAGGCCCCAAGAACGCACAATCGCCAGAAACTTTGATATTCTTGAGGTAGTTTTGCATCAGTAAAAAAGAGTAACAGTCTAAAATGCGTGTGCTTGTTGCACCTGCTTCAGGCCAGCCTGTCGAGGAATTATACCTTTGCAATAACATTATTAACATAAGAAATATAAAAGACCTTATATGTTACCTAAGCGAAAAACTAATCCAATCGGAATTGCAACATAAAGTCGCATAGAAAAGATAGTTTCTCGTGAAATACAATTGCCTGTGTGTGGTCGTAGATGCTATTTGCGGAATCGCTCTGGCAACCACCGCTGGTTTGGGTGTGACGGGAATCACCACGATTGTAACTTTATATGCATACCAATCAGAATTGTTGTTGGTGTCATATCAATAGTAACTGGTACGAATAGCGGAAATAGTAGAACAATCTCATCATGGCTGCATTCACAAATACATGTACATTCAGAACGTCTCACAACGACACAAAGCAGAATCAATACAACTGAGGAAAAAAACGATTAGCGTAGCTGAGTAGCTCGACACTATGTTGGCAGAAATGGAAAACCACCGACGACTCTAAAAACAGATACAGAACCAGTGCATTACAGAATCAGAGAATTAATGACTCCGATTTATAGGCGGTAATAACTGAGTTAAAGGTTCCATAATCATCACTGGTATGATTTTGTAACTGAGTGATAGACAATAGTAGAATATCTGTGTGATGGCTGAGCGATATGAGAATGCACACCCTCGTCCAACCACCGTGGGTGGCAGGGATCGACCCAGTGTCTCTGACTTCAGAAGAGCTAACGGTTGGAACCTCATAGGCGGAATGGTCAAAATGGTGGGATGCTAGGGGCTGATTATCCCAGCCGTGATCAGTTCCGTGGCCAAGGAAAGACCCAAGGGGTAGATAAGGGTACCCCTGGTAAGAAAGCTGAAGTTTATTCTACGGCTGCAACAAACCTGGCCATATTCTCAAACACTTCAGGAAATATCGTCCCACGATAAATGCAGTGACTTCAGGCACTGCTAGAAGGTGTAAACCAGTAGAATGGTCGAATACAGCAACAGCTACGGTAAAGGAAAGAAGACTACCGTGCAGTATGACACCTGATGTAGTTATCCAGCAATGGTGGGTAGCAAATTTGTCAAATCTGCTGATTATGCAGGTGAGACAGTATAAGTCCAATTTGCTAATATGACTAAAGATTCTCTCCCAGTTGTCTATATCGACCTTGATTCGCCGTATATGAAAGGACGCATTCAAGTAGCGAGCTTGTCAGGATTCTCGCACGAAGTAATGTTTGGATGTAGGTATGTGTTGTGACAGCCTAATCCTCTGACGTGTTCACCTGTACACGTGGGGTCCATAGAGACGAGGTCTATGAAGCGAAGGTCCGGGTCGAAGCCGCCAACCCCCTAGATTTCGCCCATAGACTCTTTGTTACCTGGTGAATTAAGGATAATTCAAGAGGAAGATTCTATCCTTAACATGATACGCAGGTACGCAAAGGAGGAGTCCGTGCGGAACTTGTCAGACGGTGAGGTAGAGTTCGTGATGAAACGGGGTATCTTGTATCGATACGCCTGGAAAGGATCAGAGAGGTATAAACAAGTGATTGTACCTCGATCTAAGAGAGAAGTGATTAGGCTAGCGCATAATTGTCTACTTGGAAATAACATGGACGTGGCAAAGACGAGAGATAGGTTAGTGAGGGAATTCTACTGGCCAGGTGTGTATGGGGATGTAAGGAGGTTCTGTCTGTCGTGTGACAAGTGTTAGCGGGTGGCACCTAAGACCTCACATCGCCCAGTGCCACTAGGAACCAGTCCTCTGATTGATGATCCTTTCTCGAGGGTGGCGATGGACTTGATAGGTCCGATAAAGCCTGCGTCAGAAAGTGGTAATCGTTATGTGTTAACGATTATTGATTACGTTACCCGATAACGGGAGCTCGTTGCGTTGGAAAACATTGATTCAGTTACGGTGACTGAGGCTTTGCTAGGAATTTGGTCCAGAGTTGGTGTTCCTGAAGAGATACTAGTTGAGCAAGGGACGCAGTTTGTTAGCCAGGTGATGGAAGAAGTGAACCGGTTACATTCCATTAGGCACCAGACTACTACTCCGTATCATCCGCAGTGCAATGGTCTAGTAGAGCGTTTCAATGGGACTTTGAAGCAAGCTCTGAAGAAGCTGTGCGACGGTCGACCCAAGGACTGGGATCGATACCTTCCCGCGATACTTTTCGCGTACCGCGAAGTACCCCAAGCTAGTCTAGGAGTTTCACATTTCGAACTAGTTTATGGGAGGACAGTGAGAGGACCCATGGCTGTATTGAAACAGTTATGGACGGTTGAAAAGGCATCCGAGGAAGTACGAACGACGTATCAGTATGTTGTTGATCTCCGTATCAAGCTGAAGGAAGTTTGCAACTTGTCCCAGAAGAATCTCTGTGACGCACGGGGACGTCATGCCAAGTACTACGACAAGAGGGCAAAGGAACGGAAGTTTGAAGTGGAGGACAAGGTGCTGTTGTTGTTAACGTTGGAGCACAACAAACTCCAAGTATTCTGGAGGGAACCTTGTAAAGAAGGGTGGAAAGAATTATAGTACCCAGGGAGGAGATAAAGAGAAGTTGTACCACGTTAAAGTTCTTAAACGCTTTCGTGACAGGGAGACACCCACTGAGTTCGTGGTTGCTACAGTTTTGACTGAAGAACCCAACGACAACGGAGGAGTGGCGGAAATACTTTCTAGTGGTCCTATGACGAGGAATGAAACCTACGTCGACTTTGTCCTTGATGTAACATGAGCGTCAGAACAACGCGAAGAGGTGGAGAAGATACTCCAAGACTACTCAAGTGTCTTGACAGAAAGACTAGGCATGACGGATTTGGAAGAGTTTAGTGTGAAGTTGATGGATGAAACACCTGTGAAACTGAAACCGTATTCATTATCTCATGCGTAGTTAGAAACTGTACAGGACGAAATTAGAACTATCCTTAATTTAGGGGTCACTGAACCAACCGAATATGCATATAGTTCACCAGTTGTTTTGGTCCGGAAGAAGGTTGGTGATCACCGCTTTTGTGTGGACTATCGGAAATTAAACAGGATCACTTAATTTCAGGTCGAAATGTTTTCTAAAATAGACTTTTCCAAGGGATATTGGCAAATTCCAGTTCAAAAGGGAAGACCGTCCAAAACTTGCCTTTGCAACACCAGATGGAACATACCAATTTGTAGTGATGCATTTTGGGGTCCCGAATGCACTCAGCATTTTCAGCCGAATGATGAGGAAACTGCTAGAACTTTTAAGAGGGTCCGGATTTTAAACTTTCATGGACGACTTGTTTTTGGCGATACCTACTTGGGAAGAACACGTGGTCTTACTGAGAAAAGTCCTGGAACAACTTAGACAGACATGGCTCACTGTCCGACCATTTAAATGTCACATAGGATTTCGGAGACTGACTTATCTAGGACACACACTCAGTGAAGATACATTAACCCCAGACAGTGCTAAAGTCGACCCGCTTCGGAATGCCGCACGTCCAACTAGGAAGACAGAAGTACGATCGTTGTTAGAACTTCCAGGTTATTATCGTATGTCGCAAACTTCAGAGCTATTGCTAGTCTGTTGACAGACTTGACAAGGAAAAAGGCTCCGGCGAAGGTTTTTTGGACAGGCGATTGTGAGAGAGCATTTCAGTGAAAATAAACCAGGTTGGCTAGTCTGCGGTGCTTTCAGCTGAACTGTAATAAGTCATTCAACTGCTCCACAGCCACCTACAAACACAAGATGACAGTTTATGTTCATGGGGCTACAGCACAAATGACCACTGGAGATGAGTCATCCTGCGTTTCAGACATTGAAGGATAGGTTGATGTCAGACGCCGTGGTGAGACTACCGAACGTGACAAAGGACTTTGTCTTACGTACCGAGGCTTCTGACAGGGGTCTTGGTGCAGTTTTACTGCAGGAGCATGATGGGACTTGAGGAACGATTGGGAAGTACCCAGATGCAGCAGGCACCAGAGCTGGTGTGTAGCAAACTGTGAAATTAGGCCAAAATGATAGGCAAGAGGTAGGCAGGGGTGGGTGGAGTGAAAATAAAACAAGTTGGCTAGCCTGCGGTGCTTTCAGCTGAACTGTAATAAGTCATTCAACTGCTCCACAGCCATCTACAAACACAAGATGACAGTTTATGTTCATGGGGCTACAACACAAATGACAACTGGAAATGAGTCATCCTGCATTTCAGACATTGAAGGATAGGTTGATGTCAGACGCCGTTGTGAGACTACCGAACGTGACAAAGGATTTTGTCTTACGTACCGAAGATTCTGACAGGGGTCTTGGTGCAGTTTTACAGCAGGAGCATGATGGGACTTATTTCCTGGTGCCTGTGCAAGCAGGAAATTGTCGCCAGGAGAGCATAATCATTCTGTTACCGCAAGAGAATGCTTAACTATTATCTTTGGGATCTCAAAATTTCAGCGCTATCTGTATGGGCGAAAGTTCATTCGGGAAACTGATCACCAACCATTTGCTTATTTGGCCCAAGCTAAACTGAACAATTGGACGTTTAATGAAATGGTCATTTTTTCTTCAGCAATATCAAGTTCGACTGCGTTACATTAAGAGAAACGCCAATGTAGGAGCACATTGTCTGAGTAGACTGATTCTGAGGTGAAAGGGTCACTTCAGGACATGTAAACAATGACTTGAAATGAAACTTCGAAATTCGGAGAGCAAAATCTCAGATTTTATTCTAAAAGGGGGGCCGATGTAAAATGTCGAATTTTGAACTGCATGGAACCTTAAAGTTGAATGCATTGAGCATTAAAATTTTATCACATTTAACCAGAAAAGTCTTTGTGAAGAGTCACTTCGACCTTTCTTCTTTTCTCCCCCCTCCCCCACGTATCAGTGTTAAAACTTGAAAGTCTAGCATTTATGACCCAGTGAGATTTGACCAGTGCATTGAAACGCTGTCCTGGGAAAGTAAACATTTTAGCTACCAGCCATAACCACTTGATAGGAACCCATGTCAAATTATCATTTTCATTGGGAAACATGCACCCGCAAGCTACCTAAGATCTGACGAAAGAAATTATTATCTTGGGAAAAATTTAGGAACCGCTGCTTACGATTGGGTAAAGTAAATTGAGGCGTCTACTTTAGAAGTAATGTGAATTTAAAGTGACGACCTTAGTCGAACTTCTTTAGTCTTAAATTTCCTGAAAGAGATTATATGTATGATTTGGATTTTTAACGTAGCTTTAACAATTTTTCAGTCATATCGCTACGATGTCTGCAGTGTGACAGTTTATAGTGATGTCTAGCACTGGGGCCTCATGCTGCAGACATGTAGCGTGATGTCCCACCCAGTCACATTATCCTGACACCAGGCCGACCAGTCCTAACACTAACCTCTTAATGCTGAGCGCCAAGCGAGGCAGCTGTTAGTACCAATTTTGTAAGTCTTTGGTATGACTCGACCGGGGATCGAACCCACGACCTTCCGCATCCGAGGCGGACGCTCTAACCACTAGGCCACCGGAGCGGTTTCTGAAAGAGACGTAGTTCGGCTGCGAGGAAACCTGAAAAAGAATAGTGCTTTCCTCGTTAAACAAAAAAGGGGACCAGGTGGCTGTCTTGCAAGAAAAGACAGGGTTTAAAGCTAGGATGCACACTTTCTGAAAGAGAACAACATTAAGGAACAACTTTCTGGGGATAGACAGGACAGTCCGAAGACGTTAGTACGAAAAAAGGAGTGATGATTTCAGAATAAAGGCCTAGGAAGTCCAGGATGGGGTGAAGCATAGAGAATAGGAAGGCTCGAGGAAATAGGAAGCAATATATACATGGTCAGGGGATGAAGGTGATGCAATCAGTTGCAGACATTGCGCTCTTTTCACCTTTCATTATTATGATGAAATATATCCAAATTAAACACTGCCATTAAATTCTTTTGACATAATTTAGATTGAATTGGAATTGCCACTATTAATTTCTTTTTGATTAAATTTGTTATTTTTCTTGTCTATGGGGGCTTGTATAGCATCATGTTTTCCCAATATTCTTGCTTGGTTCTCTGCTAAAATTCTACCTTTCTACTCCCACTGGTCTGTAATATAAAGGGATGTCATCTTCTAGATAACACCAGTCAAATCCAATTAACCAACCCTCTTACTCAGAGGGCAATGTTACAGACTAAATTGCCCATTTAAAGTTGACATAATTAAGTAGCACACCTGATGTGCATTAAAACGTATTGGAGTGGGGCTCTTTTACCTTCCCATATGATAAATTAAATTGCCCATGGTGTGGGCATCAACTAGTCGCATATGTCCTGATAGGCGCAAGTGACTTTAATCCAAGAAAAGATAAAAACGTGGTGTGAAAATTAATATCGACCTACAAACATAACTAAATTTCAAAATAAGATACACTAACAGAACAGTGAGATACACAGATTAACAACATATCACTCCCACCCCAAAAATAAATCTTGTAGTATGCAGTTTTAGCTCTTCACTTATCTATCATATCATCCAACTACATGAACACTCCTACCTTTTAAAAACATCCACTCTTTTCTCTCTCTACAATATGTTTCATGGGAAACTCTACTAAAATAACTGACATAATGAGTTGGAATCCTGTTAGGTGACCTATAACTTTGCACCCACATAAATTAAGAAATTTAAGATGGTCCTAAGTCCAGACCATCAGGGTCGGTCTCACAAGGTGACAATATTGGTTTTGAAACCTCATAACCACTCAACACCCCGTTAAAACATAAGAGAAGGCCATAAGGCCTGACTATGAGTGCCAGCTGCACAGGGCAGCAAATATTGCAAAGAGAAAACTCATAGATACGCCCCACACTTTAGCCAAAATGAGCTGGCCCTAAGCCCAGACCATCAGGGCCCACTGCACGATTCAGTAATCTATTAACTGTAATAGCTGCTAAACAATAAGGAAACTCATAATACCAACAAATGCCACTCTTTATTCCAACAATTAATACTAAACTACTACATCATCCATAGGTCAGTGATACTTTAAAGCTCTTTGGTATTATTCAAGCAACAATACAACTTTTATATCTTTCAGCACACCAATCAAGAGCCTGGAAAGGGTGCTCCATCATCCCTGGGGTCTCCACTCCATCGGATCAAGAGTGTGTGTGTGTGTATATATATATATATATATATATATATATATATATATATATATATATATACACACACTCTTGATCCAATGGAGTGGAGACCCCAGGGATGATGGAGCACCTTTCCAGGTTCTTCGCCTCCCGGACATACTACAATAAAGGTAAAAAATTGAAATAGTACACCTTGTGTACATTTTATAACAAGTTGTACAAGGCCGAAGGGCTAAACATGACTTTAATAAAAGTTGTCAATTTGGTCATGCCCATTTGAGTTTGCCTTCAAAAACACTTCGCAAGTACCAAAAAGAAACAAACTGGAAATACTGCTATTCATTCAGTATGAGACCAGTCATTCTAGCCGTGACTGCTATGGTAGGAAGAATGTATGAGGCCACCCATGGGGTTGTACAGGCTGCCATGCGCAGCTAATGACCAGCCTGCTACTTTATTAAAAGAAAGTAAGGGGCCTGGATTCAAAGATGGGACAGAATGATAAATAAGACAGCCAACCTAACCTGCCCTTTAATACAGTTACAGAGTGCAGATTAAAGGACCAGGATACTTGAGAAACCATTGGGAAGTACCCAGATGCAGCAGGCGCCAGACCTGGTGAGCAGCAAACTGTGAAATTAGGCTAAAATGATAGGCAAGAGGTAGGCAGGAGTGGGTGGGGTGAAAATAAACCAGGTCGGCTAGTCTGCGGTGCTTTCATTTGAACTGTAATACGTCAATCAACTGGCCTACAGCCACCTACAAACACAAGATGACAGTTAATGTTCATGGGGCTACAGCACAAATGACCACCGGAAATGAGTCATCCTGCCCGAGGATTTATTCCATGAAGATACTCAGCAATGGACTTCTCCAGCAGAGGACTGATCAAATTTGCCTGAGTGAATGGGGTTTTCGATTGAACGTTTGAAAACCCTTTCTAGTATGTTCTTTTAAATCACAAATTTATCTGATTTTGAGCCACCATCCCAAATAAAACCATAAAATTTGGAGAAAATGTGCATGATACTAAATTAAAATTAGTAACCTTTACTCTTAGACTGGTTTTGAGTTTTGTAAATGCGATGTTCACTATGAACACAAAAGTCAAATTTGAATGTTGATAAATATTGAAATTCGTAACTAGTATCATTGTCATAATTAATGTATGTGGCTAAATTCCAGTTTTGTCTGTTAGAGACTGCTCGCTTTAGTTAAAATGGGGCAAAATTTGATCAATATTATATCCATGGCATTTCAAAAACATTTCTGCTGCTGCATGGTGACTCTACACGTTAATGTTATTCCCGGAAATGCATAGTAAAGACATGCATGGCCACATGGCCGATATACGTCCATAATTCAAGATTAAATTAAATCAGTCATGCCAATCATATCTGAACATGGAGATAAGCAAAATGGAAAACCATTGCAAAGTCAGCAATCTGATAGAGGCTATCAGCCTTATATATAGCCCAGCACCTCCTGGATACAAGAGGAGAAAAAAAGGAGGAGGCTGATGAGCCTAGTTTTGAGCTCATGGTCTCCACAAAAAACTATGTGTATGCATTTCTGATTGTCAATGTTGCTGACAGCTAAAATTTAAAACCCTTTTATCCTATCTTTCTTCTGTATGATAGCATGCTTGTAATTTGTGAGAGGGTATAGTAGTGTGTCTATAAACACTTCCTACCCTTGTATAATAGTATGTTTACATTTAAGGGTATAGTAGTCTGTCCATAAATACTTCCTACCCTTGTGTGTGATAATATGTGAATAAATGCTTCTAACCTTTTTGTTGCAGTGTAGGGTTGTGTTTTCGGATAGTAATTAAAAAGTGGGTGCTGAATTGTAGGTGTGTGTGTTTGGATAGTATATGTGATGTTTTGGATTGCAGTAAGGATACATGTCCTACTGTAGATAAAAGATTTGACTTAAACATTCCTGTTGTGCCCCCGATTGCCATCTCCATATTATATTTCCATTAGATTTTCCAACATGGAAAAAGGACTATCACTAAAACAATTAACATTAGATTTCTTGTGCTCCAAAGTACCAAGCTAATGTAAATCTATGGACCCAATAACCATAGTGCCTCTCCAACTAAAACATTTATGGGGCACAAAAGAAATGGTCATGTTATGATTTAACATAGGATTTACCTTTGTGCCTGCAAGTGCCATGCCAATGTAATCCTATAGACTAATGTTCATTCCTCCTTGTGCCACCAATACCCACAGAAAAGTATTGAGCAAATTGTGATTATAGTAGCATTATATATATGTATATATATATATATATATATATATATATATATATATATATATATATATATATATATATATATATATACACACACATATATATGTGTGTGTGTGTTTCTATGTTTTGCTATTACAGGGTTTGTTCCAAACTCTTTTACCCATATACATGTACTAGTTTTATTTTCAATTATACATACATACACACGCATATATTCACACACTCTTAGATACATGCATTCATGTACTGAACATCTACAAAAAACATGCACATTTACTAGTATTCTGAACACATTATTTATATAATAGCTTCATATTTAACATATTTAAAAAATTAAAATGAATATCCCCTATTCCAACTAATGGATGGATTTATTTTTAAAGGTTGTTGCATACATGACTGGATTTACAACATGGAATACACTTGGAGTCTTTTTAACATTGTTTATTGAAAAATGTCGTAAAGTCGTGGAAGATATTAAGCTCCATCCTTATTTTCATGTGTATAGCTACTGTAACAACTGGACACCCCATTCAGTCCTCCTGGTCAAGAGATGTTTTCTGATTTGCTGAAAAAATCTCAGCATATTATTTAGTTAATAGTTTGCTGGCGACATTCTTACACTGAATACCAACAAACATACAAATTCAAGTTTTGTCCAAGTTTAATTACACAATAAAAAAATCTTATATTTGGTCACTAACAAACTATGCAGCAAATTGTATCCCAACAAAAATCATATGTCTCAAATGTCTACAGACACGTGTTGATGGATGGATGATGGATGATGCATGATGGGTAGATGGCCATACCATAAGGTCACTAGGCCTTTGGCCAGGTAAGTAAGGCAAGCTAGATCAGATACATATATCAATGAATAGTTTTGCATATAATGAATCTCCATACAGGATGGACCCAATGTTAAAGTATGGAGAACCTAAGATAATTTAATTACAAAAAGGCCTGTTGCAAACCAAAAATGCCAATAACATTAATACTTTTACTACTATGACTAATCATTATTATCATCATTATTAGTATTATTATTTTGGTATTTGTATTTGTTATTAATATCATTATTACATAATTGAATTAGTATTTTCATGCTGATGAAGACTTAGCAAGAGTTCTCTTTTTGCTAGTATTTTGGGCAGAAAAGGTTTGCAGCCAAAAGGAATACTTGAAGAAATTTATTGACAGCATATCAAACATAAGGTGATGCACTTTATGTCAGAATTTAAATATTTTTTGTATTAATTACAATATTTTGGCAATGTTGAAACCAATATCATTAGAGTATCACAAATGGTCCTGCTTGCTACAATATGACAAAGGGTACTGCTCATTCCAATATGAAAAAAAGGGCTTGCTTGCTACAATATGACAAAGGGTACTGTTCACTCCAATATGACAAAAGGGCTTGCTTGCTACAATATGACAAAGGGTACCGCTCACTCCAATATGACAAAAGGGCTTGCTTGCTACAATATGACAAAGGGTACCGCTCACTCCAATATGACAAAAGGGCTTGCTTGCTACAATATGACAAAAGTTGCAACAATTTGCTCTGAAAGGCCTTAATATATAGAGGAACATGTGTGGGATGTTGGGCATTTTGGGGGAATGACTCTTCTTAATGATGAAGTGGAAAATCTTAAAATCCAGTTCTTTCAAGGAGTTATCAGAACATTATCACCAGACCAGATAAAGGTTGCAGAGCTTTGGTGGTTACACACCATGGGAGAGATGGTTGGTTGGTTTTTAATGGCACTTTCAGCAAACTAAAGGTTATATCATATCGATAGAATGGAAGCCTAGTGTAACCCAATAACAAACTGGCAGCTGTCTTGGGCTGACCTGGCTCCTGTTTTACTAAACACTTAAAATAACTTTCATTAATTTATATTTTTGAATATCTTCTTATTATTTGGCTGATGATGATAATTGTTTCAGAGAACAGTCAACAGGTATCAGAGATTTAAATAAAAAATCATGGTATCTTAAATTGCCCTGACAAGTCTTCCTTTATAACTGAGGAACTTCTGCATAATTCATCAACTCTTTTCATTTTATTATCAAGAATTGTTGCTCTTGTTTGGGCTTAAGGCTATTTACAAGCATAAGATGGAGGCTAGTATAACAGATGGAGGAAGAACCTGGGAATACCCTGGTAGGAACCAATGACCCATGAGAAGCTAATGGCAAGCTTTCTAATGTACCCACATTGGACAAGCCAAAGACTCGAACCAAAGCAAACAGAGGTAAGATGGCAGTGATTGATAAAGGCAAGCACTTTAGACCACTTGTCTACGAGGGGCCAGTGTTTCCTCATGTTTAATTTTCAAATTAAAAATCAATTTTACATCCTTTCTGCTATCTCCATCTCAAACAAATTATACTCTTTAAAATATATTATGCAAAATAATGTAAAATTCAAACTAAGGACAAATTTTGTTTTTTGCTAAACCAGGGCCTGGGTATTGAACTTGTGACCACTTGATTATGAATCTACTTTCCAAATTGTGCTAATGTAGTTCCAGAGAAGGCTATTACTACAGGGCTTCAGATTTTGAAGTGGGGACCTAAATATAGAAATAAATCTATGCAGGGAGTCAGGGTTTTATTCTATTATAATGCTACATTATTTTCTATATTTTCCATTTTATTAATAATGCAATATATTCTACCATATGATCATTGTGTGCATTTTAACACGTGGTTTTAACCAGCAGTGATTCTGAATCCTTGGAAAAAATGTGGCAACATTAAATATGGGCATAAATGTATAGCAGTTTGGATCAAAATTACAAAGGATATATTTCAATCAATGGACACCACTGTCTGTACCCTGCAAAATTAAAAAGGATATATTTCAATGAATTGACACCAATGTCTGTACCCTGCAAAGTTTCAATTTTAATGCCAGCATGATAAAAAAAACATGTTTTGAACACAAAGAAGATGAAATTAAAGCAGATAACAAAGCAAAGACAAATAATTGCAGCTAAAGTCAAAACTGTAAATTGTGGCACATTGTACGTGGCTCTTGTTATCACTATTTTAATTCCTTCACTATTAATATTGAGCTATTGATTGGATAATAATAATAATAATAATAATAAACAATAATAAGCAAATGAAAAGGAAAAAAGCCAAACGATGAATATAATCATTGTCCCTCTTCATTTTTCACCTTTGGATATGAACTAACCATACTGTCTGTAGTTGTAATGGTCATGGTATTGGCAGTAACCATACTGTCTGTAGTTGTAATGGTCATGGTATTGGCAGTAACCATACTGTCTGTAGTTGTAATGGTCATGGTATTGGCAGTAACCATACTGTCTGTAGTTGTAATGGTCATGGTATTGGCAGTAACCATACTTTCTGTAGTTGTAATGGTCATGGTATTGGCAGTAACCATACTGTCTGTAGTTGTAATGGTCATGGTATTGGCAGTAACCATACTGTCTGTAGTTGTAATGGTCATGGTATTGGCAGTAACATCTACATGATAGCATGGTGGTAGTAGTAGTAGTAGAATAATATTCAGGCTAATGTTTCAATGCTTTTTTATTAGTAGACAGTTCTCCTTTGTCCATGAAGACAACCATGCAGATTTTAAATGACTGCATTGGCATCAGGTCTGCGCAGTAATGTTTTTAAATCAAATGATTTTCTAATTAAAAAATATGTTCCAACATTGATATTAGCTGGTCAATCACCAATTTTAGATTACTGGGATTATATTGCTCATTGAATTTGGGGAGGATATGGTTGAACTTAATTTTTTGACAAAGCTGAAGTAAAGAAATTTTTCATCTGGTGGCGTAGAAGAAATTTGTCCCTTACTGGAAAAATTACTTTCATAAAAACCTTGATTCTGCCAAAATTTATTCATCTTTGTGCAGCTATATCAAGTCCTCACCCCATTACATAAAATTAACTGAATACATTTTACAAGGTTATTTCGGGTGACAAAAACCTAGAGGTAAAAAGAGGTACTCTTAGAGTCTTAAAAGCTCTCTTTAAAGAAGGGGGATTAAATATAATTCACTTGCACTCATTTATATGTTATTTAAAACTTTCCTGGATTAGGCGCCTTAAACTTAAAGAAGAAGGTTTATGGCAAAATCTGGTTTCGAAACAAATATTTGGAAAATTTGGGAAGTATAATGTTATTAAAATTAGGAAAAACCAAACTGAAAGAAATATCTAAACGAATTAAAAATCTCTTTTGGAATAATGACCCAAATAAAGATGGCTTTATAGGAAATACAAACTTTGATGATCAGCTTTCTAATTTTGCTTGCAAAATATTTTATATATAGAGATCATGTTGTGCAATGTTTTTTAACCTATTATAAAAACTGTGTTTTATAATACAAAAGACTGGCAAAATATGTCAAAAAAGAGAAAAACAAAAAGCAACGTAAAACACCTTGTGGCTTGTAAATGAGTGGTTCTTTTTGTACAATATTTGTGAGTGTACTTGTCTGTGTGTATGTGTTGTGTCTAAGTAAAGGAACATATTTAGTAAAAAATCTGGAGAGAAAATAGTTTTAAGGTAATGTCCCATCAACCTGGTCAGGTGGTGATGTAGGGGAACATGTAAAATAACGAAAATGTACAATCTCTTTTCAGAAATGTTATTGTGCAGATACCATTTGTAATATTTTCAGTCACAGTAATCTAGACTTGAAACCTCTTGACCACAAAATCAAATGGCTTCATTCTCTTCCCAAGTACAATTCATAAACTTTAAGTAAAGGTAGAGTGTGTTTGTTTTGTATTTTTAATGTTGTGCTAACAATAAGATTCATATCACTATAATGTCTGCAGTGTGGCAGTTTATAGCGATGTCTAGCACTGAGGCATCAAGTCCCACCCAGTCACATTATTCTAACACCAGGTCGACCAGCCCTAACACTAACCACTTAATGCTGAGCACAAAGCGAGGGAGCTGCTAGTACCATTTTGTAGAAGTCTTTGGTGTGAACTCATGACCTCCTGCATCCAAGGCAGACACTCTAACCACTTAGGCCATTGGATTGGTCGGTAAAGGCAGAAGGTGTAAAACTAAAGTTGTGTAAATTAAAAGGTAACAGATGGATGGATGGGCAGCGAGACACAGTAAAATTATATACTCCACCACTTGGCTGGAATAAAAGTAGGTTCCTTAAACTTTTATATGTGGCCATTCAGGGAATGTTAAGTGAATTACCAAAACTTTCAAATGATTTATCAACAATGGATGCAAACTGTATTTAACTGATAATATTTACAGTAGTCATTTACTAACTACACACACACACACACAAACACAGATTCACTCACATTTTTAGAATGAAATGAATGGCCCCAAAATTTCATGGGAATTATTTCTGAAAGCCTATGAAATTATAATGACAAGAAGATTCCAGTTTTAATAAAGCAACAAAACTAACAAAACACAAATATTTGTAACCCATAACCTTTAATAATGGTCATGATAAATTCATTCAAATACATAAATAAATCATCATGATAATTTAATTAGCGTTTGCAAATGAACTAGTAACGTATGCCTACTAATGCATGCTTGGAATGGCACCAGGACTGATGCATTTTTATGTGAAATTCAGATATTACCGTGAATTGACTATTATTCACAGGGTACTGATTTTCATGATAGTTACAAGCCAACAAGAGTACCATAAATGGCATATTATACACCCACCATGTGGTAAACAGTATTTTTATACTTCTTCTATGTAAAGGTCTCTTTCACTCTGATACTCAGACACCAAATTATGAAGTACCTATATCACTCATGTGCTATGCAATTGTCACTGAATGATGCTGGCTTGCAGTACTAAACAGAATGAGCTATTACACAGGTCAAAGTATTATAAAAAATCTTGTTATTTTGCGAACACCATTTTTCTTCTATCAATCTTAGTTTCTCAACTTTGATCTATTGATCCCGAAAAATCAACAAGTGCCTTTCTTGTCTCAAATGCATGCCATCCACAAAGTTTTTCATCATTTCTGGCATAGGACTCGTGTTATTCTGAAGAAAATGTTTGTATTCTTGGTGTCAGTCTGACCCTGACCTTTGACGGTTTATCCCTTGTCTCCAATGCAAGCAATATAAAAAAGTTAAGTAAAAGCACATGGTACACAACTTAAGAAGCTTTGCATAAATCATTTTTTCTTCTTTTTGTCCCTGTGATCTTGACCTTTGAACTCTCGACCACAAAACAAATAGATGTCTTTCTTGTCTCAAATGCATGTCTGCAAAGTTTGGGGCAATATAAGTGATACAAAACTTAAGATGTCTAAAAACCATTTTTCACTGAAAAGTCAATTTGATCTTTGATCTTTTAACCCCCAAATCAGTAGGTGTTTTTCGCATCTCATAGGAGAGCCACTTAAAATGTTTTGCCAAGTATCTGGTATAAGCCATGTTACTGAAGGAAAGTTTTCCTTCATTCAGTCGTCATGAGCTTAATCTTTTACCTTTTTTCAATCTGTAATGACAATAGCAGCCCTTATTCTAAATCACAGTATTAAGTACTGAAAAAACACAACTTCTTTTGCATGAAAAGATGTGAATTTACAATATGAAGAGTCTGGAGTACCTACGGAATATAGTGAAATCTACATGCTGAGACCAGTTTAAATACAAGGCAAATTTTACATATACAGGAAAGTGTCCTTTACATGTAGATTTATGCATACCACATTTTCCCTTTACCAGCATAAAGATATCTTTCATGAAATGAGTTGATACGAGCCTATGAGCACGTGCAGACAAAACATTTTAAAAAGCACATAATAAAAATTCTCCAAGTGATCAAAGTACTGCTATTGTTTTGTGTTTAAGCTACGAAGGATAAAAATAAAAGTTTTCAATATTTCTGCATTCTCCCTTCAGTATCTTGATCCAAGGAAAATGTTAGCTTCACAAAGATACTATGTTCCAAGTTTTCTGTCCACAGACTGTTGTCTGATGGGGCATATGCATAGCTAACTTAGCCAGTTTCAACAAGCTGAGAAATTGTTCTATGTGGTTATTATTTTTACTATTTTCTACAGCTCAAAGGTATTGTCTCTTGAATATCTCTGTTCCAAAATAAGATTTTTCACCAACAAGAGCTCTCCCAAAGTCTCACTTTCTTTGATCAGTGTTTTGCTGACTACTGTTCCAGCTTTCTTATCCTCTCCATAATGCTTTATTAGGGTCTTAAGTGATTCAATGTCATAGTCCGCCAGTTCATCTTTGCTCTCAAATGAGAGTCCTCTAAGGCCAAGTACGTGGAAACTTGTTGCAACAAATATATTTTCTGGAGGAAATCTCCGCTTTATTTCATGTTTAAGGCATTCAATGAAATCTTTACTAACTGTTTCAAATTCCGATTTCACAGAACTAGTATCATTTTGCTCTGTACCTAATTTAATACCTTGCTAGGTGATGATTGCATTTCCATAGGTGATGATTCCATTTCCAAACATGTCCTTCTCAGACTTTAGTTTGTTCTGCAATTCTTGCTGATAAATATTTTTTCCACATTTAGCCCTGCAGTTGCAATAAATCCATCAAGTGCTGGTTGAACAACTACAATGTCAAGTTGTGTCTTCTAAAAAACCGTATTAAGGTGGCAAGTGATGGAATCAAACTCATGAGAAGATACAGTACCATGACAAATTTGTAGCTGGTGAGCTGTAGAAATAGTCCCTTACATTTCTTACTATCACTTTTGTGTTTCTCAAAGAAAGAGACTAGTGATTGCCAAGATTGGAAAACCAGCTTCTAAAGCACTGTAAAACGTTTTCCACCAAATTTCATAAACTTCTTTCAATGAGTACTGGGGAGAATTGAAAGCATCTTGAATGTTCTTTATTTCCAGAGTCCTTGAAGAAGATTTACTGAAATAGTGAAACAAGTCTCTGACTACCTCTTGAAATACTGTCTTCAAGTAAGTTATTTTTTCAGGATGTCATGTAAGAGTTTATGTCCTAAAATTAAAACAGCCAATTTCTGACGTAAAATGGTTACTTTATCCAGAAGGTTTGCAAACATCACAAAACATACCTCCTGTCTTGGAGTTTCTAAATATTCTTTTGTATTAAAGTATCTCTGAAAACTTTGGAATGGAAGAGGTAAGGTGACAAAAAATATATTTACTTTTTGAATTTATTTTTAGATTCTTGTTTGTAAATCTATAAAAAAAGAAATAACATTTTGTATATTGCCGGACATAATACATTTTTATATGCGTGACTTTCAACTAATTTGCGGGAGATCTCATGCATTACCAGTTTCAAAGTGCGCATTTTCATAAAATGCCTGCACAAATCATGCAATTGCATGCTCTGGAAGCATCTCTGGTTATGGTGAAACTTTTTTCCACATAAGTCCTATGTCCCAAGACTTGAGAAATGAAATAAATTTGTGTTGATGAATTCAAGATGGCCAAAAGAGAAGATGATTTTGCAGACAATATGATCATTAACATGGATGAAACTCTAGTGTACCTTGATCTCATTCATGGATGGGCTGTTGATAAGAAGGGGGCTTGAAAGTGTGGGAATTTGCATGATTAGTGCAGATAAAAATAACCTTGTAGTTTCCACTTTAGGAGATGTGTTGCCCCAATGATAATTTTTCAGGGCATGAAGAAGTTAAAAAAATATTCATGCACCAAAAGGATGGAATGTGTCATGTGCAGGAGAAGGGTTGGGTTGATGAGATGATGGTGCAGTAGATTAAAGAGTTTATATCAAATACATAGCTTAATATTTTTAATAAAATTTAAGCCTGAGTGCATTTTGTAACATGCAATTTTTGAATGATTTAAAAGGTATTCCACAACTTACAACTTGAAAAAAATGTGTCCCAGAACATACAGTGCACAAAAAATTACTTTGAAAATTAATTTATGGTGTCCGAACAAATACTGTGTCCCAAAATATATGGTACCTTGCTAGTAAATGATTATTTGATTAGAGATATATGGTTAAAAGATTTCCAGACATGAGACAAATTAGCAAAATTTGAATCAACAATGACCAACATATTCTAATGGACACTATATGAAGGAAGCTGAGGACAATACAATACTTGCTTCTGGTCATAAATTGGCCATGAGTTTGTCAAGCAAGTGTGATCTCAATATACAAGAATGTAAAAGGTGGCAATGAGCAGAAAAGTTAAAACATGAAGTCTGGTCTAAGCTACATGTATGCCGAACAGATGCAAGTCATTTAAGATTATAAATAAATGACACAATTTTAGCATCATTTAATTCTAGTGAATTTTAGCACGTTAATTAGCAAACATTTTAGAAATTTATCTTTAGAAACAAAATTATTAACAATGTTGTGCCTTGTATTTCAGATAATACAAATTTTTCAATCTGTAATGAATAAATTCGATAAACTCAAGTAAATCTAGCCCCATCCCTGTAACTTGCCTTTCTTTGCAGAATAGAATATGAAATGGTTTAGAAATATCTGGATATATAACTCACAGAACAAATCCAAGAGAACATACACACACATTTTATCTTGCTAAGTTCTGTAGTTGTGGAGAAGACAAAGTAACATTCTTTAAGAATATACAGTGTTCCCTCAATAAACAATATTTTGGCTAAGCCATAAAACAGTAGTGAATAAAAATCAAGTGAGGACACCTTAACCTGAGTAACTATGAAATCAATATTTTTTGTTGGGTAAAAATTGTATTTTGGATTGCTACAAATTTAGATATCCAACAAATAATCATCATCTTTTTTAAACAAAATGATCCTTTCCCAAATCATGAATTTAAATACCGACAGAAACGCCACTTATGCAATACCGTGAAAATTAATGCCAATGAAAATAATTCAATTGACAGTATATAACAATGCTGTACAAATAACCAGCAAAAAACAGGTACTTGATGATCTGACATTACATAATAAGTCATTCTCATGAGCCAAGAACTAAATCAAAAAAATAAATAAACAGCACTGGCAGATACTGACAAAGCTAAATTAATGGAATCCGCAACCATGATCATGTTATGAGGGAACATGTTATACTGTGGAGCTTCACTGTGAATAGATGACAAGCCTCGCATACCTACAATTAGATACATCAAAATACATTAAAATATACATCACCCAGACAATTCAACGTTAAATCTAGTGTTCTTCTAAATTCAAGAATATTCATACCATTTAAGTTTTATGGAAATGATAAGACAATAGTTAAATGAAAAAAATATAAAGAACGTTGCACCAAAAAATATAAATTGTTGCAAGATATATATAAAAACTGTTGTAATTTGAATTCAGTTAATCTACTGTTTTCATTGCACATCCTGAATAGGATTGATATTGAGTTACATGTCATCCAAAATCGAACCAGTTTATATAAAAACTTGGCTTACACATTGCTTGAATGGAAATGCTTTTTGTCAGATCAATAAAATTATGAGATATAACTGAGAATGCCTTATGCAAATAAATGCCATCTACTGGAGAATTATGCAAACAATGCCATCTACTGGAGATTATCTTATGCAAATTGTGCCCTCTACTGGCAATATTCCTCCACTTAATTTCAACATCATGATTGTACTGTTCACCATCACAGCTGAATGATGACTGCATATCTCTCACATTAACAACTATACACACCATCCCTGACACAAGCTACTAATGGCTGTGTCATCTAGCTCCAGGGCACCATATATTGCCATTGGTGTCTGGTAGATCCATGTAAGGAACGTCCCACATCCAAGGCCTATCTACAACAACAAAAATATATACAAACTTAAGAGTTCAGAAACTACAGCAATCCATCACTATCATGTTTCTCAAGAGCACCTTTAAAGTGCAGTGTGTTATAGTGTCTGCTAGCCTTTTACAGCAGTGTGTGCTAACTTGTTACAGCAGTGTGTGATAGCCTTTTACAGCAGTGTGTGATAGCCTTTTACAGCAGTGTGAGATAGCCTTTTACAGCAGTGTGTGATAGCCTTTTACAGCAGTGTATTATCTATAATATATTACATAATGCAATGGGATCCCTAGCCACTACAATAATTGATTTCCTTGCACATTAACTTCATTATTCTATGTTTGTAATGAAATCCAGTGTATTAGTTACAAGGTCTGATGCTACATGATTTTCTTACTTGTATTAGGCACTAACCTGGACTAATATATTAATAAAATTAGAATAAGTTACCTTGCATTTCAATGAAATGACAAGAATTGTTAGTGAAGCTGTCCTTTCCAGAACATTGTTATCCTACATATAAGCCAAGAGGCTGAGCTCAAGTAAACACTGTACTGTCTGTTTAGGCAATACTGCTACTTTCTATTCATTGCAAGTAACATTTTTCACTGCTTAGCAAATCTCAAAATAAAATATGCTGGTGATTTTCTTAGAACTACATTAAAATGTAATAGCAGCTGACTGTCAGTAAAATGTGATAACAGCTAACTGGCTATGAAATGTAATGACAGCTAAATGGCTATAAAACAGATAGACAGCTGACTGGCTATTAAATGTAATAACAGCTGACTGGCTAAGATGAATGTAGTGCTATAAAATGTAATGCAGTAACAGCAAACAAGCTATAAATGTAATAACAGCTGACTGGCCATAAAATGTAATAACAGCTAACTGGCTATAAAATGTAATAACAGCTGACTAAGTGAGTGTAGTGCAACCTCTACACTGTGGGAATTTATAATGAGGTACCAGTCATGAATATTGAAAATTCCTATTCTTCTGCTTTAATAGATGCTATACATATCTACTCAAACAATACTGGCCCAGTTTCTTTAGAGGAATTGGAGATACGATTTTGTTTGCAGAGAAAATTACACAGCATTCACAGTGATCATCCATGGGATTGAAACTAACTGGTGACAATTTTATTATTTTTTAATTATTTTTTTGTAAGTATTACAAAATCAGAAAGTTACCTGAATGTTTATTCTTAAAATTCTATTTACTGAAGAAGAAAGAATTTGTAGTGTGATAATTATTATTTAGTCACAACAGTATTCACAACTGATAAAACAGAATATGGCATCTGTGCATTGCATACAGTATTTCTTTTTATGGGTTTTCTTTTCCAAGAAATGGAAATTGACAGACATAATGTAATAACTAGGAGTTCTCTGTGGAAAATCAGGTGATATTATGAGATCGGGAGGCTGGTGTGGAAATACGCCCCAAATCAGGAGGTGTTTCTCATGGCTTGAGTTGACAGGTATGAACTGTCCATGCTTGTGGAATTTCAGTCAGGGCTTGTGAATTTATTTAAGTCACCAGCCCAGGGTCTGAGCCTAAAAGAAAATTCTTTGAGCACAGATTCTATGGAACCCTTGTTTAATGTTTTGTTTCTTTTTTCTTCACAGCATCAACAACAATTCTTCACAAAAGAAATTAAAATGTGAAATTACATAATAGAAAAGACTGAAATAAAAAATACATATCAACTAAATTGTTATAGAATCCCAAACGCATGGCATTCCTCTACCGTATATTTAAACTTTAATTACCATGATTAAATTAAAACTTGGAATAAAACAAAATATACTACACAGTATATGTGTCCCCAAAGAACTAATTCTGATAAATATTTTATTCAGCAAACAGTGTTACATGCCTTAAGACTTAAACCTAAGGAAATAAGGTGGATATAAAACATGGGAAAAACAGTTGCCACATGTACGGTAACTTGTGACTGCAGATTGAACTGTTCAAATGAAGTCCTAGGCATCATAAGTTACAAACAAAATAGGGCATCGTTTATTTGGCAATAAATTGCTGGTGCTTATATACACACACTGTTGAACATGGTTTCTCTGAAGTATATCTGAGGTGCAGTCCTTTTCACAAGATAAATGCAATGACATGGATTAACTGTCAAATTAGTTACAATGACTTTGTTGATTGTGTACTTAAGTCTAACCTTTAGCTATTTATTCAGTTTAGCCACAGCTGACCAGAATATGAAAAGAGGGGCTTGTCCTGGGGGAAAATAAGGCGTGTCAAAAGGAGAAATGGGTGCTCACTCATTGGGGTGGTGGCGATATTTACTTCCCCCAATTTCACCTTTAAACATGTTTTGGCCTACATCCATACAATTCCTTGACTGACTACCATGTGTCCACAAAAAAAAGTTCAGTTGGCACCTCTAGCATCCTTTCAGAATTTCACCCTTATTGAACCTTGAAAAACAGTCAATCTTTATTGAAACCGGTGCTTAAAAAATGCCCCTGAAACCCTCCCATTGCTAGTCTCCCTGCTTGGTGTTTGAAAAGTTTCCACATGCCCAAAATTTCCACATCTTTTAATGTTGTCACACAATGTTACTATAGCTACAGTTCAAATATAAATTTAATAAAAATGAATTATACTTGAACACTATTCCAGTAACTGAAACGATCATGCTTTGCATTCTATATTTGCACTAATATGCGACTTCAAAGAAAGGTTGTCACTGTTCACAAATCTGTCAAAACTAGAGTGGCTTAAACATTCTCATTCAAGGCAATAATATGTAGTAACTTTTGTTCTTGTACAAGCATCTATCATCTCTTTGATTTACCCATAATGGGTTGTTCCATTTCCTAATCCTCCATATGCAAATTAGCACAATGGGTTCACCCACTGTAACTTTCAACACATCTCACTAGCTATTGCCTGCCAGTTAATGTGAAACTTTGATTTTATACCTGAACTCTTTTCCTTTAACTGCCGCTATTTAAACTGCCCAAGGGATAGTTTTATATCAGTTCCAATCATTACAAATAACCGTTTTATACATATTAAATGTAATGGGTGCAGACTGAAAGTTTTTTTATGAAGATTACTGAAAATTGTGTTTTCTCAAAACACGACTGTGTCAGGGGGTTTGGGAGTACAAAATTAGAAAATTCAGTACTTTTTATAGTAGGTTCTTCAATTTAGAACCAAGGTCATATTCCAATATGTTGTACATAATGTCTGTAACAGATCAAACATCCTGTTTTGGTCTCAACTGAAGCATTGTCCCAAACATTTTTATTTTTTAATATTTTCTTTGGCCAATGCTTCAAGTAACAGCCAAAACGCTCTCTTAGCATGTTGGAGATACAGATATTTTAGACATTTGGGCAATTGTGATACCCTCTGCATTTATGTTTTTCCATCTATCTGTCAATTACAACATATCCGCCTAAACCACTGGTAGTTATGTTCACCAAGTGGTAACAATCTGTGGTAGGTATTTAGCCCATTTGGTAGTGATGTGTACTAGCCATGTCACCCATTTGGTAACAATCTGTACTAGCCATGTCACCCATGTGGTAACAATCTGTGGTAATCTGTGGTAGTGATGTTGCCCATGTGGTAGCAATCTGTGGTAGTGATGTTGCCCATGTGGTAACAATCTGCAAGAGCAGTGCCATCCTTGACTTGGATAAGGGATGCGGAAGGGAACAAAGGTCAGATGTACAAACATTTTCTTACAAAACTTCATAAATACAATCATGGCATGTAAGCATATAATTTTGCATTTATGACCACTGGGTCACTGTCTGGAGGTGAGTGGGTGTATTGGCTTGGGAGTATGTAGTAACAGGTCCAATGACTTGCAATGGCAAGTCATTGTTGTTGCTTTGGTTCTCAATCACCTGGGAATGAAATTGTGGAATGTTATACCGATACATTTGACCAAGATGCACATTTTCCTGAAGCTGTCATACTTTGAGGATGGTCAATAGATCTATTCCAAAAATACATTTGTGAAAGTTAAAACTTCCTTCTTTAAACTTATGTCCAATTTATATATTTTTATGCATGTTGAAAAAAACAACCTAATACCCTGACCAAAAATGGCCATCACAGTACATCCTTCCCTTTCCTCCTCTGACATCCATTATCAAGTCAAGATAACCATGATTAAGTCAAAATACATTTTCTAATAATAAAATTTATTCTTTTTGCAACTGATGCAATTTATTCTAATACTGATCTTATTCTCTATTTCTTGAGTATAATATATCAGTCAGATTTCAATATTATCAAAGTTTCATGTGAATGTATTGGTTAAGTGTCTAAAAAAGTATGTCTTTCTACTTAAGAAAATTTTTAATGACTCAAATTGCATCCACTCAACTTACCTTTGCCTTTGATATAGTCAGTTAGTGGCAGATCAAATGGTAGAGGGAACACATCGGTAGATGATTTCAGCATCTCCAAATTACTGCTTACATCAAATAGTTCCTTGTCTCCCTGAAATAAAATGATCTGTATATGTAAAGTATGGATGAGAAATTCCAAAGTGTCAAACTTCCTTTAACTATGTGCTATTAAAACCAGCAATTTTGTCCACTTAAAGAAGAGTCCAATAGCAGAGGTCAGATTAAGTAGTAAAATAGTCTACTTGGGACCAAAATATGGGGCCAGACTGTAACAAAAACCAAGTTACAGGGGTGGGGGTTGATTTATAGGAGTTTTTCTTTATTTATTCAATACAGCTTGATGAATTTAAATTATCCAAATTACAAAGGTGCAGGCAAGTGCATATCACTTTTGTTATCACAAAACCATTAGCATAACATTTTTAAAAATGTACTTTGCTAATTTCCTAACGTTTTAAGTAATTTAACATGCTGAAATTCACTACATTTTAATGATGCTAAAACAGAGTCATTTACGGTACAAATAATCTTTCAGTGGTTACAAAGTAATGATATTTAATCTGAATATCACTAACTGAAAATTATCTCCTTATCTGTTGCCCATACCATTAAGATTATGACTTTCAGAAACCAACACTCAGAACAATGCAAACTATCTTTTGTCCCTCTAATGAATTCAGATTCCTGAATGTCTAGGAATACATAAATAACAGTGAGTGTTTTTTACTGGCAGGTTATATTGTTCAGAATATACATCAACTGCAAGAACAATAAAGAGAGACAAATCTGATTCAAGATTCAATGGTCCCAGTGAGGACTTACTTTCCTTTATCATTCGGTTATTGATTTTCTTCCTCTATTGTTAACTACAATTCATTTCCAGTAAAAATATATTAAATGAATAAATCAGTTTTTACCCAGATAAATGCTTACAAAGATTCATAACCTATGTCAGCTTTGACAATGCCTTGTATATAATCATTAAAGCTACTAATCTAATTTTGAAAACATTAAATCATTCCTATAAAGATTTAAGTTAATATTCAGAAGGGGAGGTTAACTGATGAATCAAACAATACTATATGACCAATGCTTAAAACAATTTCAGCTCAGGAAAATCTGAATAAATTCACTTAATTCTTCACTCATTAATTAATGTAGCATTATTATTAACTAAAAGTTTTAAAATTATTTACTAGGTGTTATTAATAAAAATAATTATTTGATTACTTATATAAATAAATATATTTCTATATTTTACTTTAATAGGAAATAACAGTCATTATATCAAATCAACATTATTTGGATGATGATGATTATTATTATTATTATTATTATTATTATTATTTGTGTCTACATGGTCATGGTACCTTCATTAATCATCATTATATTGATTTCTATTTGTTCCTGTTTATAATAAAATTTATATTCATGATAATAATATTAATAATAATAGTTATCATTAACATAATCATTATATTAATATCATTATAACTGTTATTATAATTATTTTAAAAATTATTACATATTACTTTGTTATGATATAGTCATCAATCATTTTATGATAATTATCATAATAGTCATTTATGTTTAAAAAACAACAACAAAAAACCCCATACAGTCTTATGTTCAACATTAAACTTCCTCTTACCTTGACCACCCTGAATGTTCTGCTCTACTGTTTCAAACTTTGCACAAGGATTGACTTTGAAAGAAAAACAATTGCTCACATTTTCCACATGCTTATCCTGGTTATTTTAAAAAGATCTTGCATATTTTAGGTATTGTTAAATAACTTTTAAATGTCTTTGTTTTGGTGTATGATTGATGGTTGTAATTTTAAAGTATTCAGTTTGGCCTTACTTCAAATGCACACCTTTTGAAAAGACTGGGAGCACCACTTGGTCTTTTTCACTTCCTGGACATTAAACATAATTTGGCCAAAAAAATCTAGCTGATAATGTTGATCAGTTTCTCTATATTTTTCATATTCATTTATTATATGTTTTAGAATTCAGTATTGTATGCTCTGGCAAAATTCATTTTCCTTACTTTCGTAACAAATAAAGTTAATGTACTTTGGACTAGATCAAGCTCATTTTCTCAATCACATGGGAAAAGCCACTTTGAATAGCAATCTGCTTTAGGTAGTGCATTGTTTACGTAATACATATAAAAAGATTTCAGTCGCAGTTCATGAAAGTAGATAGAGTCATGCCAATATTCTCTCCAATTTGCTTGCTGCAACTGCACACAGCTTCACCTTATACCCATCCTGCTTTCAAAGTACATAATAGCAATAGAGTGGAGCAATAAGTGAGCTCTTGAAATATTATGTAATTTCTTTCCATCAAAAGTTTGAGAAGGGAACTGATTTTCAGGGGAAGTAACCACTTAATGTATATGCCTAATGATTTGAAAATACCTAACTTTATCACATTTTTTTGTGTCAAGTATACCACATTTTATTTGAACACTTGTTTCTTCTCCTTTTAATTGGTATATAGCTTCCCATCTTTATCTTATGTAAGTGACCCTTAAACATTGCGTTTTACAGTTAATCATTTTTATCTTTTGCAAATGTATGTGAACAAAAGATTAGAATCATTCTGTAAGTTTCACAAATTTCATCAGAAATGATCACAAATATAAAAGTTTATAACCATGAAAAAAACCGAACAAATGCTGACTTTTATCACAAAAAAAAGAAAGAATAGCACACAGTTTTCATTTGAATATATAACTGGATGCAATTAATATTACACTTTTATGTGAGAGTCATGTCTTTAACCAATGTAATGTAAGGAAGTGACATTTAATAAACATCAAAAATATAACACGCATTTATGCAGCAAATATCAATGATAACACATTACTTATGAATATTAAAAACCTTACAAAGAACTTTGGAAGGAAGAGCACTCCAATTTCATAAGATCTTATCATGAGTTGTGTTCCCTTCTTCTCCAAAGCTCCCCAGGCTGCTTTGGACAGATTGGCACTAAAAATCAAAATATGATAAAAATAAGCAATTGACATAATGAATTTTCACACAATACTATTGAACATGCTCTTCATATGCATGGGGATTAAAGGTACATCAACACAATATTAGTTATATACTGCCAAAAGTATACAGCCCCCCCTCCCCGGAGGATGAGTGGTCTAAGGTGTTCACCTTTAGATTACTGACATCTCACCTCTGTCCACATGGTTTTGAGACTCGGGCTCATCCACCATAAATATGAGAAAGTTTGTCAATGCCTTCCCATGGGTGTATGGTTTTTGTCAGGTTCTTCGTTCACTAGATATCTGGCCACCATACGTCATGTGCTGAAAAACCTTAATCTTTGCCTTTTTGACCTTGAATTTAATAAGCATCTTTCTTAGCAGTCATCCAAAACTATGATAAGGTACATAGTTATGAAGTAGAATTTTTGTGCATAAACCATTTTTCTTCTTTCAGTCACACTAATCTTGACCTTGACCTTTTGACCCCAACATCAATATGCTTAACTGAAGTGCAACACATCATTATTGTGTAGAAATCATTCTATTTTCAGCCAATGTCGCCATGGTCTTTGACCAGTGGACCATGTAACGAATAGTTTTATTTTCTAAACCCTAGTCTGCGCAAACCCCAAAGTCTGACCCAGGTCCATAATGTAAAACTGATGTAATTGTTTGGAAACAATTTCTTTTCTGTCTCAGTGACCTTGACCTTTGATTTCTTGGCCCCCAAATCAATAGACATCTTCCTTAACCCCCACATGCAAAACATACACCAAGTTTGGTCCAGGTCTGTAATATGTTGCTGTTGTTGTTGGGTTTAACGCCATTTTTCAGCACATGATAGGATATACATGGCGGCCAGTATTACTGGTGGAGGAAGAACCCGGGAAAACACCGGAAAGAACTATCGACCCACAAGAAGCTACTGGCAAGCTTTCTCACATACCCACATTGACCAAATCTGAGACTCAAACCCATGCAGTGGTCTGTGATATAGAACTAATATTATTGTGCAGGAACCATTTTTGTTCTTACAGTCACAGTGAACTTGACTTTCTGAATCACCAAATGAACAGCCTTCTTCCCAAAAATACAAGTCATCCACAAGTTTGATAATTTATTGTAGATGATGGAGAATTTTAGTTATTGTGCAAAAATGACATTGGACTGATGAATAGATAGAGATAATATGACATGCACCTCCTTATGGTGGGTACACAAAATTCTGGGATCATAATACTAAACATCTAGCTTACATCTAGTGTATATTTTGCCTTATGGCACCAACACAATTTCAAGATATATACAGATATTTCTTTATGATTCATAAAAACTTACAACAAAAATCTACAAGGTCTTGTTAAGGACTTCTCAAGATCAAGCATAAAGGTTGTAAATCCATTGTTCAAACTACATACTCTGAAACAACTAATTTTACTAAATATACATGTTGTTTGCATTCCATTTACACTTCATTTGCATTTGCATTTGAAATGAATTCAGAATTCATTTCATCTGCATTTCATTTACACTTCATTTGCATTTGAATTGAATTTCATTTACACTTCATTTACATCTGGAATGCATTTAGAATTCATGTTGTTTGCATTCCATTTAACTTAACTTTTAATTTCACTTAATGTGAATCACATTAAACTTCATGAATTAGTTAAAAATGCATAATTGTAGGTACCTGTTTCATGGATTCATCTCCCCCAAAAAATGATAAAACAATGACAAATGATGCACAAACTCTGCAAGTGATAATACCGTCTTTCACTTCTAAGCATTTCTGAGCAAACAGGCTTAATCCCTACTGCATTAACTGGATTTATTAGGCAAGTTATTCATTGAAGAGACAAGATCCTTTTGCTGCCATGTAGAAGCAAACAAACTTAATACCATTGCTGTATTTGTTGTTGTTGTTGTGGAGTTTAACGCCATTTTTCAGCACAAGATAGGCTATATATGGCGGCCAGTATTAATGGTGGAGGAAGAACCTGGGAAAACCTCAGGAAGAACCACCGACCCACGAGAAGCTACTGGCAAGCTTTCTCACATACCCACATTGGCCGAATCCTAGACTCGAACCCACGAAGACAGAGGTGAGATGGCAGTGATCCGTAACGGAGAGTGCTTTAGACCACTCGGCCACTCGGGGCCCCCACCATTGCTGTATTAAGACTGCATTTAAGTTTATCAGTATTTTTAAATACCACATACAAAACATAAAGTTCTTGATCACTGTGGGCTAAAACAAAGCCAATGTGTGGTATTCAGCCCTGACTGCACAGTTAAATGAACTGGAGGACAGTGGCGATAAACTATCAGCTAAAGACAATCCTAACCTAAAACATCTACCCATAAATCAATTCATGTAATGTGGATAGTCCCCACACACAATAAAGTACCACTTCAGATGGATGCAAATAAAATGGGACTGATTTACTGATTGTTTATTCAGTACTTAGTTATATGTTTGAAGTGTAATGAGTAATAACAGTGTGCTCATGTATTCTGTTTGCTCGCTAGAGTAGTGAAAAGTTTTTGTTATTAACAGAATACAAAATGTAGTGAAAAGATTTATATTACATGACACAACAGTTTGAGTCAGAAATGGCATCTGCTTTCACATTAATCTTTTCAATATGTGTACTTAAAAATGGCACACACTGTGATTGGCATTTATTTCTTGAACTTGAATCCTTTAACATTTCTCAGATCTTTGCAAATTTCATTACACTACATATGTTTTATAGAGTATTCATTATTACACATAGATATATGTGTTTGTGAAGTAAAGGATATAAACCATATGAATTTTTCATTTCTTATTATTGCATCTGACAGAGTCATTACATTTGTGCAAATCTTTCAAATTCACTCAATTCTGAATGCAAATCAAATTGCATCCAATAAATTTTCATTGGCCTTCATCTTTTAAAAATGCATCATGATATTTTTCTCATTAGACATGTCCTATAAATACCATTGTTATTAAAACAATTAAACAAATGAGTGATGCCTTGCTATGGCATATAACTTGGTGGGGGGGGTCATTCTTTAATTATCAAATTTGTGGTCTACCTTTTCCCAAAAATCAGAAAAACTGGTACCCCACAAATCGAAATTCATTCAAAGTATTATATGCCTCCTGTGATGCAGACATGTGGCAAACCAGACTAGGTGTCCTGCCGTATTGGGGTATGATAATTTCTATATGATCTCTAAGCGTATCATCAAAAATGGTCCAGATAGGTAAGCCATGTGATGGAGCTGAAAGCATCTGCTGTTCCTAACGTGAACCATAAATGGACAGAGAATGGCAAATGGCATCTGCGACTGGATCATCACCATAGCTGTGCTGAGCTGGTGAGGTATAATGATTAATGCTGGAGCTGTTTAACAGTAGTGTGGTGGTAATGGACTCACATCAGTCCATAATGGCTCTCAGCTGACTGGCTCATAATGGTGTGTGTGTGTGTGTGTGTGTGTGTGTGATTAGGATTTTTAACGTAGCTTTAACAAATTTTCAGTCATATCGCTACGATGTCTGCAGTGTGACAGTTCATAGTGATGTCTAGCACATGGGCATCATGCCACAGACATGTAGCATTATGTCCCACCCAGTCACATTATCCTGACACCAGGCCGACCAGTCCTAACACTAACCTCTTAATGTTGAGTGCCAAGCAAGGCAGATGTTAGTACCATTTTTATAAGTCTTTGGTATGACTCGGCCAGGGATCAAACCCACAACTTCCCACATCCATGGTGGACACTTTCTGTAATTCTGATAACTGAGATGGTAGCTGAGACTGTTGTTGCTCTATATCTTGCTCCCCAGTAAATGATTATTGATATGGTTTTGAACCCTTGCATGCCAGGAGATGATGTCTTTATCCTTCAAGGTATGGTTCTGTACCTTCCCCTTTGAGTACCCATATAATTGCTGCCGATTGACTTTTGTCCATATTATGTACACCTAACATGTATTCAGAAATGAGAACCAGAGTAAGCTACACAAATATTTGTGAGTCTGGTCTCGCCCCTTGTCTAAATCTTTAAGACAAAAAACAGTAAACAATATATACATCTGAGGTGTGGCACGCAATCTACTTTATGAACTTAGGAATGTCTATGCAGAGCTACACAATATGACAATTACCTATAAAAGAGCACATGTGGCCCATATATGTAGGGAAGTGGAGCATCGTCATTTACTGCTTACAAAGTAGGCATTAAATTACCAATTCTAGTTACAACTTACTTGTAGGAAGGTCAATTGTGAATGCCTATACAAGTAAATCACTGTGTAACATCACTGAACTGTTGCTTATAGTAACTATAAAGTGGACAATATGAATAAATCATGTATAGAAAATGTACCTGTATGTGTCCAACCATAGCAGAAGCTATACAGTAATATAAATGAGATAATCTTACCTGTAGGAATGGCCCAATCACATTCTATACAAGTAAAATCTGTAAACCATTGAGTGATCAACAATGAAGTGGATGCTAAGACTAGATAATATAGAAAACTTGTCTGTAAATATCAGGACATAGTACAATTATACAGCAATATTGAAGGAGTTTTCTATATCACACACCAGGCCTGCACTAATCAATATGGTTATAGCAATGTAAGGGGATGCCATCATGATCCATGCAAGGAAGTACCAAGAGAGTCTAAGCGTGTGAAGACAGTAAACTGATAATTCTGAAGTCAGAAGTTTATTGTTGGCAAAAGAAAGAACAGAAAAGTTGAGAGGTCACTTATCGTAAAATGCCACCTAAGCAGGTAGATAACTTTAAGCTCTTCAGCAAAAAAGTTTTAATCTGGAAGAACTGGATTTGTAAGGTAGTAGTAGTTCTTTTAAAGTATTATGATTGGATAATGTATTTAAGGAAGAAACAGATGGAGCAGAATTCCATGCAAAGGAATGCTTATACTGTCGAAAAGATATTTGCAAGGCCATTTGTGAGAATACGCTGACCTAGCATGGAGGTATTAACTGTTGTCCTGCAGGATTTGACACTCGTCCCTCTGTTGGGGGGGGTAAACACTCTTGTTTGTCTTTTGTCTCAGCTAAAAGACCACTTTTACAACATTTATTGCTATAAGTAGTTTAAAGACATTGTTAACATCTTGTTTATCTTGGGAGGTCTGGATCTGCCAGGTGCTGGATATTCACCTAATCCATTATGACTGGGAACCATATCTAAAGAAATGTATAATGCCAAATGGGCCAAAGGCAAACATTTTACACAACAAATGCACTAAATTTCTTTCTTTCAAAACAACCAATTGACACTGAATTTTCATTATTTACAGTACCTTGTCACTAGGAACCAGGCCGTTTTCTGATTGTCTGGTGAGGGGCGAAGGTATGTCTTGATGTGTGGCATAGCTCGACTTCTTCCTTGTCCCTCTGACCTCCACTGACTAATGTAAAAATATTGGGCTTAAATATAGTACAAGTCAAAGATGAAAATAACTTCTACAAGCTATGGAAGATTAAGATTTCAATTATCACAAAGATGATATACATAAACACACAACTACATGAATAATATGCCAGACTGCTCCAGTGGCCTAAGTAGTTAGAGCATCAACCTTAGATGCAGGAGGACACAGGTTTGAACCCTAGCCAAGTCATACCGAAGACTTACAAAAATGGTACTAGGAGTTGATATGCTTGGCACTCAGCATTAAGAGGTTAGTGTTAGAACTGGTCAGCTTGGTGTCAGGATAATGTGACTAGGTGGAACATGATGATACATGTCTGCAATATGATGCCCCAGTGCTAAACATCACTATAAAATGCCATACTGCTGACATCGTAATGATATAACTAAAATTTTTAAAGATATTTAAAAAATCCATACACTAAAATGCCAACTTTGGCAACAAGATATCTTGACCAAAATGATGGCAGTTTTAGAAGAATGATATCAGTTGCAGCCCTGAACCAGCTGTTTCACAATTTTCTAGAATCTGTGCTCTTTTTCATGCATAAGAGAGTGGAAAGTATTCACAAACAAATTTACTTGGTATGAGGAGTTCAACATGTCAATGAACCCATCCTTATCATTTGTTCAAACAGTCCTCACAGGGTCTTAGTTTACTGCTCTGTTCCAAACAAAAGAATATGCTGCGGACATCACATTTTTAAATAGAAGGCAACATGGATTACATGTAAATTAATTTAAATTTGAGTCTGTTTAGAAAAAAAAATACGCCTGTATCACTCACTGGAAAAAGTCATGCAAGAACATCTGTTTCTTGGCGACATTAATGCTGTAGGGAATAGATCCCCCTGCTGGGAAGCCCTCTAAACTGCACCGCACATTATCCTTTGTTGGAAAAACCTGAAAGAAAATGCAATAAAGTGGTACCTATTCAAGGAAACCCCCTACAGAATACAAAAATTTTCTCTGCAAACAGATTCTTCTAAACATCAACAGCAACGATCCCAAAATTCTTAGCAACACTGACAATTTTTGGCAAAATATAATCTTGTAAAGTTGAAAAAAAGACAATAATTGGAAGGCATCATTGATTATAATAAGAATTCTTTAAGTAAAACGTACTCATATATTCAGTTATTAGCTGTATCACAAAAATGTGCCACTTTCTGTTTCAGATTCATGATTGCTTCAGTTTTAGTGCTGGCCTCCATTGTTTACTTGTGTTCCTTCAAACTAGTAAGTCATACAAATGGTAATTTTTTTAACACAGGATTTTATTACTAATTTCAGTTCACAAAAGCATTTAATTTTATTCTGATAAATCAAAACGGCAGCTCCCATTCCAAATAAGCAGAGAACACAACCATGAAAATACAATACACTATAGTGAGAGACATGTCCAGACAAGTTATGTGATAAACCATTATGCCCTAGGCCCCAATGAAAAGCATGCAAGAATGATGATAAAGGTTAATAATAATTTCACTGTTAGTATGTTTCTTGCTAGTTTTCACTGACAGTTTCATAATGGCTTAAGCTACATATATTGTGTCACGATCCTGAATGAGCCAAGATGCTGCCATATGAGATATATTAACGTATTGCACTAAGTCACAATGGAGAAGTCAAGGGTAATGATTCAGTTGTAGATTTTGATATATTTTGAGGTTAGGTGGCAGTGACTGGCAAAGAAGAGTGCTTTAGATCACTCAGCCACCTGGGGCCCCTCAGAAATAGCTGGAGGGAAGACAAGTCATTGATGGTTGGCAGGAGTATTGGGGAGGAGAAGCCTTGTTTTCTTGTCCCAATCTCAGCCTACCTGTGAGTTAGGGGCCAGTAATAAAGGTGAAAGAGTGCATAAATATGAATAAATTTGCCAGAAGAAACACAGCCATTGCATACACTGGGTATATTAACCTTTCAACTTACTATACCACTGACAGTAAATGTTGGATGGTCAAAGTATATAGTTGAAAGTGAAAGTTTAAACTGGTAAACATCTGGTATATGTGTGACAACCTAGTGGTAACATGGGAAGTTAACCTGTAAAAGTTACTTCCTGTTGTCTATATGCTATAGAGATGGAAAGATATTTTTCTGTCTTTCAGGAGGGGCCCCCGAGTGGCCGAGTGGTCTAAAGTGCCCACCGTTCTGGATCACTGCCATCTCACCTCTGTCTGCATGGGTTCAAGTCCAAAGCTCGGCTAGCGTGGGTACGTGAGAAAGCCTGCCAGTATCTTCTCGTGGGTCGGTGGTTCTTCCCTGGGTTTTCCAGGGTTCTTCCTCCACCAGTTATACTGGCCGCCATGTATAACCTATCTAGTGCTGAAAAATGGCATTAAACCCTAGAACAACAACAACAACAACTGTCTTTCAGGGAGGGTAATGTATTTGAGAAAGAAATAAGCAAATGAAATAATTTTAACCAAAACCTTAATGCAAAGTTTCTATGACTGTGACCTGACCACATAAAAAAAGTTGGAAGAAAGCATGCTATAGAATGAATTATTTTAATGCAATAATGATTCATAACAAGTATGATGAGAATAAATCATGGTGTTTAAGGCATATAAGCAAATCAAAAACTTTAACCAAACCCTTAACTGTTCAAAGTGACTGCAATGTCTTGCTTCTCACTAATATGAACTCCAAAAAAAAATGACATGAAGCAATTGAGCATTATTCAAAGAAACTCTTTCTTTTACACAAGTCATAAATAAATTAAAATGCTTCATTTGAATAAACTTTTTCATTAGTAATTAGTGGCCTGGAAAGATTTGATTATCTATACTAAGTTTAGCTCTAAGACTGGGAATTCCTTTAAGAAAAACAAACATTGTTCTAACTGTATCCCATCACATCCTTCCATGCTTGATAGCAAACATAAATGTTATTTTGAATATTGTGGCATCATCAAATTTTGTTGTATCATATTGTAACATCATCAAACTGTCATGTGTCGATCCAGTAAACCAGACTCAGTCAAGAAAAGAATGGATTGTAAATTCATGTGATTTCTCTCACATGACTGAGAAAATATTATAATAATATAACATGGTGACATGATGTGTTCAAAGTATAACTAATAAATAATAATTATTTACAGATAGTGAGTCAGGGGAAAATCTTATAAAAGGAACCTGTACGTATATCTATTAATCATATACTGCCTGTGACGACCTATTCTCCAACTGTGAAAACATAAAATAAAAAGTTCGAGTTCTTATAATGAACACAACCACATATACTGTACCTACTTGCTTATAAGACTTGACCAACTGCAAACTGCACAGACCCAGATCTGCCATCACATAATGCACCAGATCTGCATGTGTGCAGTTTGTTAGGAGTAATCAGTAAAACAAGCAATACAGATCCTGATCTGCAGGCGCATTATGTGATGGCATATCTGGGTCTATGCTGTTTGCAGTGGGACTTCACTTGTAAGCGAACATATATGGTTTCGTTTAGTAAACCAAATATATCAAACTGCCAATAAAAGTGAAATTCAGTAGTAAAAGTACTACAAAACCTAGAAGATGGCCATAACTTGCATGTTGAGTCCACTACTGACTTACATTGTACTTAAATTAAAGGAATTTTGTTAAAGCTTGTGGGTTTAATGCCATTTTTCAATACAATATACATGGCAGATGGTAGAACTGGTCGAGGAAAAAAATCCCCAGTAAGAACCAACAACTTTCTCACATACCCACATTAGCTGAACCTGACGCTCAAACCTACATGGACAGAAGTGAGACGGCAGTGATTGGTAAAGGTGAGTGCTTTATACCACAGGGCCATTAGGGATCCCACACATGAAAGTTAGACAAAAGGACAGATTATAAAATATGGGTTGAAAAAAACATAATTCTGAACCAAACTATGAAGATAAACTCGTAATGACAAAGGACTGATCAATTTATAGATCAAGAAATGTTATATTAACTTTATCAGAAGTCTAACAACATATTAAATTAGTTAATACATTACAGCCTCCAATACCAGACACCTTCCATAGGAAAAAACCTCTCATATCCAATCATAGTCTAATTTTGTCTTCTCTTTTTTCCATCTATGTGTTCTACCTCTCCATAACAGCCACCTCCCATACCCATCAAAAATGTTTCCAGCCAATTGGAGATTGCTTAGGACAGGTTGTACTGTATTGGATTATCTTACAAGCTGTAATGGTGGCACTGAGGATAAGGTGGTCCCTCCATTTACAGCTGATAAGGACTGAAGCCACTCCCCACACAGCCATGCCTCCTTATTGGCCCCCATGGAACCCACACTGGAAAACTGCCCAATCACAGGCCAGTTTTTCACAGCACCATTAGAAGGACCATGCTGCTGTAAGACTCGTTTCAGCTTCAGATGACCCCAAGACCTCATCTGGTCTCCTGTGTGGCGCCCAGGGACAGATCCAATGATAACAATTCTGAAAAGGGTTAATATATTATATAAGGGTTCCACAGATCAGTTATTCATACGTATCACATGGCTTTTCATCAAATGTAATTGAAAATATTACACTTGCTGACAGCATTAAATAAATGACACCAATGTGAGCAGAAAGGTCTCATGGGTTTTGTTATCTGCTCATACATCTGAGACAAAATAATTTTACAATCTGTTAAAAAGTGGTACATGAAAAACAGACAAAATGCAAATGATTTCTTACTTTGAATGGAAAAAGATTTAGAGTTGTGTTTTTTGTAAATCCCAAATAAAACTGCCTTTCAAAACTCCCAAATATTGTTGTAGATTCTTATGGATTGATTTTCACAAATCAGTTCATGTACATGACTGTACTCATGAAAATGAAACAGATTTGTATTTTAAACACATTTTTAAACATATTTTAACACTTTATCTATTATGGTCAATGTCTCAGAGGCCTTTATGTACCCATAACAAGAACAGAACAGTTCAAGAAAAGTTTTCAGTATTCTGCATCAGTTCAGAAGAATACTCAACCTTTCCATGTTAAATAAGAAAATGTTAAATTCTTTTTTAAGAAAATACCTTCAGATACCAATGAATGTTCTAAATGAAACTTGAACTTAATGTACACAACAAAAGTTTCATCACTTACTCAAGTGTCAATTATTTTTAAGTGTGTGTGTGTGTTTGTGTGTGTGTGTGCCACTTATCCTGAATATGTAATGTCTCTGCAAGATACTTTTTCCAGAAAATTATATGGCATCCATGTATTTGTAAAATTTAATATATAAACAATCAAAGGAGATACAACAAGGTGTGACAAAATATAAAACACTGAAATGACAAATTTTTCAATGTATCAGAAAATGTTCAAATTTTGGTTCTGGACTTTCTGCTTCTTTTGTGTTAGCATTATCCTTTAATGATTTACTGGTTTTCTCTCAATTTAATTACTTACAAAAATCATTTTTCTTTCAGAAAACTATACAACAGAATTTAACTCAACAAGAGTCTTTAATTTCACTCTCCTGTGTTTGAAAATTAGATTTTGACAAGAATTTGACTTACTACCTTAAAAATACATACTGTATTTACCATATATGTTGTGACACCATAAATTGATTTCAAAATTAATATTTTTGTGCACTGAATGTTCTGGGAAAGAGCTGTGATATTTTTTGTTGTAAGTTTTGGGACATCTTTTCAATCATAACATTTTCATCTTTTCAATCATAATATTGATGCTTAGCTGGTAAAATGATTAATAAAGGTATCAATTCTAAAATTTAAAAATGAAATCATTCAAAACTTGCAAGTCTAAAAATGCATTAAACTTACATTTTATTAAAATTAATAATATAAAATATGGTCAGTGTTTTTCATACCTTTTTCCTAACTGCAAACTTTGGAAGACAAATATTTTATAATTCTGGGTGCAATATTAGAAGAGGTATGAAATATGTACAAAGTAATTTAAAATCAAATATTTTCATTATCACGCCATTTTTAAAATAAAAAAATGCCTAAAAACTATGATATGAACAACATTTATCTGTTTTATTGCGGTATTCATTACAGATAACAATATCTACAACATTTTGGATGTTAATAATTTAAAATATTAAATTAAATATTACTAGCTGCAGAGTGAAGTGTCAATCAATGTTGTTTACCCTCAGGTGTTCACTAGTAAGTATACTGCTTCCATCGTTGTGCAAGTCTGTGACACGCATATTTGTATTATATTTTGTGTTTTGCTGTACATTGTGTTTGATGCAATTCAAATTCTGATTTGATTCATATTTGCCTTTTTCTAAAGCCAGGTCTAATTGCTAAGTAATATCTCCTTAGTTATCTGCCAGCTTAAAGCCCTTAGCTTGTAATGTCAGCTCTCACTTTGTTTTCCCAACCCCCTGACTGAGTCATGAATTGATACCTGCTCAGTGCCAAGTAGTACTATATTCAGTTAAAAGTTTATCAGAACTTCCTGTGATCATGCTGCAAAGTTGAAACCTCATCAGCTGTGGCATATGCTTTAATAGATTTCACAGAATATATGGTCAATGTGTCACTAACAGAACTCCAACTATTCCACTGTTTGAATTTTGAAATTCCTGTGAATACCAATAAAAAGGAACCATGGTGAACTTCTGTAGGTCAGCCTCCTCTGTTAAATAAATTGATATACTGAAAAGAACCCAAAGTTGGCTTCCAGGGTTGGTTTTTTCTGTAAATAAAAAACCTTGGTATTTGAGAGCCGAAGTTAAACATTTTTTTCTTTCTACCATGTGTGTTTAGTTAACACCCAAGCTTTTATTACCACCTTGTTATCATAATTGATGCAAACAGGTATTAATGTCTGCAGGGTACAATAGCATGCAAAGCAATAATCATCTTTAGGAATATTTTTGTAACCCATGCTAGCAAAACTATTGTCATCTGCACTCATACTAAATGTATTTTTATAAATAATATTGTTGTGAAATATTATGTTATTAACCTCAATATAACACACTCTTGGTTATTTTGCACAAACGATATGTTACACATGAATTGCTGGTGCCCTGAGCAATGGTTATTTCTCTCTCTTTCTGCCTCTTGTTTGCGATTTTCCTGGATCCAATGTTCAGTCTGATAACATGTTGAAACCTTTGAGGAGAACCAAACACATTTATACATCCTCATATCAGTGAACAACATATCAAAGTTTTTACTCAACATAAGTGATACACACTATGAATGTGTATGCAACATATGATTTTGGATAGTGGATACATTTCTTTTGCACATAAATTACTTATGAAGAACAAAACCTAAAAACAAACAAGAACAGTACAAGTTTAGTTTCTTTCAGTGTGTTATCAAATAAGCATTCTATATGGAGGTGGCAAATTCAATACAATTTGTATTGTGTCCACAAGTTCTGGGACAGATGATCAAGGTAACAAAGACTTTATCCTTAAGTTATGGGGCAGGAAATAAAAAATCGTTTATTTTATCTTGTTGCATGATATATGGTAGATATTAGAAATACAGTATCACATAAATGATGTGCATTTTAAATAAAATACGATGCAAAGTTTTTTTTAAATTATCAGGTCCCCAAATAAGTATTGGAGGATGGTAATACAAACTGGTTGTTGTTGTTAGTATCACTTCCTTATTTTGGGTCTGGGCTCTGCATATTTTATTCGAATGATCTTACGTGCTGACACCTCAACACAAACTACATGGTATAAGAGACCAATCTAATATTTATCAGTATGGACATTTAGCCAATTGTTCAATTGAAGTTTTTTTTTATATAAGTCCTGGAGATAAGCTTTCACATTTCTATTGTCTTATGTTCTGTGATAACAGAGTATTTAAACAATATACTAAACAAACCTGATTAGCTGATGGCACCTCTAATGACTGTCCAAAAAAGCAGCTGTGTAAAACAGACCTAGCCACCTTTCAACTCAGCTTAGTTGGCAACAGCTTTATTGACTGTCCATCAATAAATCAATCTGTAAAACCAAATCTAGTGAACTTCGAATTTTACTTCATTATATTGTATGGGGTTGCACACGATAGGCTATACATGGTGGCCAGTATTAATTGTGGAGGAAGAACCCAGGAAAACCCCGGAAAGAACCACTGACCCACGAGAAGCTACTGGCAAGCTTTCTCACATACCCACATTGGCCAAATCTGAGACTCGAACCCACACAGGCAGAGGTGAGATGGCAGTGATCCGTAACGGAGAGTGCTTTAGACCACTCGGCCACACAGGTCCCATTGTATGGGGTAGAATGTTTTGAAAAATCCATGGTTGTTCCTGTTTACCAGCTTTCAAAAACTGGTTGCTCAGGAGATCTTTCAGGTTGTCTAGTAAATTACTGCAATTGCCTGCAAGACTGCTGTAATCAAAATTATTTGACAACTTAGTACTAACTGCATACAATATGTAATTCAACAACTTAGTACTAATTGCATACATGTAATTCAATATTAATCATGCTAGATGGAAAATATCACATATGTTTATAGACTTATTTAATCTGAGATCAGCAAATAAATGATAATCAAATAATGCCCTTTTCCTTTATGGTGTTTTGAAATAAATCACCCCACCTCACCCCTTCAACCTTTAATGGTACAGACTGGTAACCACCCATCAATATAAATACAGGTTTAGGAACTGATTTATTGGACTAGGTGTATTTTTCCCATCAGTTTTCTGATATCTGGCCATCCCTGATAAGAAACATATCACATTTTACTTCATTACAGTTCTTGCTGTCACTAAATACATAGCATTATTTTTGCATCTAAACTTTGCACTGGGATTTCTTACTTACCTAGAAGCTAATATAGTATGCAACAGCAATTGTAACTGGTTAGATCATATTTGCTGTATTCCATTAGCTAAAGTTAGTCAAGATAAATAACTCACATGCTCTACAAGTTCCCATTTCTTCAACTGACCAATGGGAAAGGGTACTACTGGATCAGACAGTCAATGTGTTGAGTCAAAGATGAAAGATGCTACTATCACATGTTGGTGTGTTAACAAAAGACAAGCATTTGCAAATCTTGTTTCAATAAGGGCTCACCCCAAGGGGCTAATAGTATGGAATATTATTGCCAAATCAGATAATAAGTAGCAGACATGGGTAGGGCAGCATCTTACCTATCAAAATCAATCAACACTCAATTATAGAATTATATAGAGGTAATCTGGGCACCTGCTATGGGTATTAGCAGAGACAATTTAGAGATCAAATATTTAGTCATTGAAAAATATAAAATTCCATTAAAATTTCAAACATAATTATTTGCTAAAATATTTCGTTAGTTGCCCATCTAGATTTTCACACTGGGGAAAATGGTTGCCCTGCATTAATTTACCTACAAATACTGGGTTTACCAGGTAATTTTATACAGGTTGGTCGTAAAGAAGAAGAATCACAAGATATAAATAAAATATTAATACATCAGCACTTGTAATAGATCCTGTCTATCTAATTATTAATCTATCCATCTCGTGGTCAATCTCTCTTACTGTTACTTTTTCCTTGTAACCTGAACTCTTCACATAATGTGGATGGGTAATCATGTCTGGCAAGATGTTTCACTAGGATTATGTACATGGCAATGAAGCTTTCAAATCCTGGATGCAGTCCCCATGAGAAGGACAGTTTGGTGGTCAAAGGTCAATGTTTCATAGGTGACAAACTTTTTTTTGTCACCTGAACTCCATCAATACAGACTTAAGTCATGTAAGTAGATCACAACAAAAATTTAATTCTGGTAACAGCCCCTAAGATCAGGGTAGAGTTAAATGGGATTGTTTGGAGAGTTATGGATATCTGTGCTAGCTTCCATCTCAAGCCATTATTATTATTATTTTTATTATTATTCAAAATAAGTGCCATGAGTACATTCAGATTTTCTTGACATGTGAAATCTTTATAAAATTCTTTTACAGAAAACAAGCTATGCATCATTTTAGATTGTATCTTTAACTGTGTCCACTACATCAAAACTTCTGTATAGGTACTAACAAAAACACAAGACTATCAACAAAAATTGATCAAGAAATGTGAAAATCAGGTTTCTACAGAGGAGAAAGCAATGCAAAAATCAGATATCATACAGATGACAAAGAAATGTGAAAATCAGGTATTCCATGGTTGACAAAGCAATGGCTGAGACATTTCTTAAGAGGTTTTGGTAAGATCATACTAATGCCATAAGACACATTCGAGAATTACAATTTTCATTCTAAAATGTCAACGTGGCTCACAGATACAACATACATGTATATGGACCTGTACAACTTCATTTGTCCTTGTGGAGCAGTTTTGTTTTCTTCTTAGAATATACTGACCTATTATAGTGAAAAGAAAAAAATTATCACTTTGATAATAAATGAACCAACAGAGAGTCATTTATGTGAAATAGTTTTTAGTTTTAGTTTGCTTATTGGTTCTTTTTTAAAAAAATCATATTTGGAACAAAATAATAAAGGACCAACATGGACAGAACAGATAATTCACATGGCCATTTTCTATAAAGTTACAATGGAACTGAAGGCTGATTATGCTTTGTCTTTCTTTACATTCAAAGAGCTACAGTTGTGACAAAAACAGACTAATAATCAAACATTTTCAAATGAACACAAGTTATATAATAAGTTTCCAGATCTTTTAATTGATCAGTGAAAATTTATACCAAGAACACCATTATCATGCAGATTTTTTCTCCATTTCTATTCAATAAGCTTCATGTAATCCTCTTCATACTTTTGATTAGATACCTATTTATACCATATTTCATCATTTGGTTCAAGGTAATTAAAAAAAAATGAATTCAGAGACAATTTGGTACATGGGACGTACTTTCAATCTCTCAAACTGTGAAAGGGGCCCCCAAGTGCTTGAGTGGTCTGAAATGCTCTCTGTTATAGATCACTACCATCTCACCTATGTCTGCGTGGGTTCGAGTCTCGGATTCGGCCAATGTGGGTATGTGAGAAAGCTTGCCATTAGCTTCTCAAGGGTCGGTGGTTCTTTCCGGGGATTTCCCGGGTTCTTCCTCCACCATTAATACTGACAATCAAACTGTGAATAGCTTACATGTCTAAATACAAAACTTTTATAGGTAAATTTTGACGAGTCCATCATAAAATAAAAAAATTAGCAGAGATATTGTAATACCTTGCAGTAGACATGTCATGCTCAGAGATGTTGTTGATCCAATCTTTCAGTTGATATGCTTTGTAGGCTGATATGTACTCCAGTAGATTCTTCTTGAAATGAGTTGGGGAATCCCCTTCTGTTGCACTGGGTTTGGCCATCTTAGGAAACAATGGACTGATCCATATGCTGCATCATAATGTAGAAGACATCAATGTTACATTCAAATAAATAATTTTCTCTACTATCAGTCATTCAAGTTTTACTAATTCTAGTAGCATATACCCTGCTGTTATAGTATTCAAAATTTAGGAGGCAAAACTCACCCTGCACACAATCTATTGAATTTGTTTTGTTATACTTTTAGAAATAGGTGCAATGACCAGCAATCTCAGTTCCTAGAATAGATTAGGAAATGCTCTAGACAGTCAATTTTCTTACATTTTCTTGATTTGAACTAGTATTATACTTGAATTTTCCTACAAAACTGACCATGTTTTCTTTAAACTTGTTCTGAGAGAACTTTATGAGGGGTTCCTCTTAAAAGCAAAGCTGATGCCTTGTAAATAAAAGCTAAAATAATGCAAGTATGATGCCTGAATACAAAAATGTACTAAAAGTAACAGCTAGGCAGGTTAAAATAATGAAAAAGCATTATCTTATGACTTTCTAAATTAAAACTGTAAATAAAAAGTAATATACCTTAAATTTTTACATTTTCATCATATTTCTCAACCATTTTAAATCCTACAACAATATTGCATAAGTTATTTTTTTCTCCTGGAAAAGGTGTCTCAGTCTTGTATTGGGTTATTGTTCCCTTGCATTGTAATAAATGTAATTGACTATACCTCACATATTAAAAAATGGACGATAAAAATTAATTGTATCTCACACAGACCTATCGATGGTGAAACATTTACACTAAGGATGCTATTTTTTCCCGACAAACAAATTTTTGTAAATAACCAATCCTTTCTATGAATTAGCAAGTTACATTTCATAAAGATGGACAGCTTCTAATTTGGTGGAAATTGAGTTCAAGGGAGGTAATTAAAAATAAAAAATTATAATCCATAGGAAAACTAACAATGTAAATAATGAAAATCCAGTATGTACAGATGATGAAACATTTATGTACCTCAAAAATACATTTCAAATGCATTTCTTTATATTTGTGTTTAAGCTAGAATTTCATTATTTAATGCTTATTATTTTTTTTGTCATTTAGCAATTATACATCTCTTTGGTGTTTGTATTTTAACTACAATCTCAATGTCTATTGTCACTTATTAAGTCAATTAAGTCATTCACTTAAGCCTGCAATGAATGAACCATGTTTTCTACTTCGATCTGAGAAGTAATACATGCTTTTCCAGTATTCATTGGTATGTATGATTTGTAGTTTCATACAATTTCTCTGACATATCAACTAGATTTTTTTCCTTTTGACACTGAACTGATTTTGTAACTCAAAATTAAGAATAAAGTAATTCTTGTACTTATCTTGAAACATGTTTTGTTGACAGTGAGTATTGGAAAAGCATGCATTTTCCCTCTCTCACACATAACACTATTATACCAAGTCATATATAACAATATTTACAGAGGGGAGAGATAAACACATGAAACCATATTTTTGAATTTGTTTATGTACCTCAAATGTAAATGATTATATACAGAACTGCATATGAAATAATATATCAGGCATACTGGTGAGCCATTGCTCATAAAAATCTTGTCAGCATTTTTAAAATTGTCATGAACATATGCTGATTTGTCTCTTTTTGGTAGTCGTGCACACAGGTCTTATGTTTACCCCCCCCCCATGTGAAATGAACCTCCAGTTTCAAAACAAAATAAAACATCAATTACATTCAAATTCTGATGGAAAAATGTTAGAATTATAATTAATTAATATGAAGCAGTATATTGTCAATTAAATGAAAAAGGCGCTGCTGTATATCTTTTGGGTCACTGCACATATTTTTTCTTTCTTGTTTATATATTATTAAACTCAACAAGGATTTTTAATATCCTAATTGAGATCACTGTCTGGTGATCACTGATGACATTCATCATCTTTGAAGGCTTGCAAGAAAGTTTCTGTGCAATTTCCAAGTCTGGAAAAGTTTACTTTAACCAGTTTAGTCAAATGATCTACCAGTACTACGAGTTATGGTAAAGTGTGTTCTGCCACAGAATTTGCAAACAAAGTCTTTGCCAGTACCACTTAATCCACTTTTGATCAAATAAGTTCTTCCAAGTGGGTGAATTCTTAACAGAAGAATCATTCTTCCTATGTGTTAGTGTCTGTATGTACCTGGTAATTATCATTTATTCCTCTATAAACTATCTAAGAAATTCCACTTTGCATTAAACAAACAATGCAAACGCAAGACCGTTGCTACTCACTGCACACACTTAAACTCGATATCCAAACATAGTCAAACTCATAATATTTTTAGCTGGTGGTTTCTAAGTATTAGGAGAAAGTGCATGTTTCTGCATTTTGAATTTAAAACTTCAACTGAACAAGAACTAAAAGGGCTGTTCTTAAATATTCCTCTTAAAACATCTTGAACAATAAAATACCAATTAAACAAGACAAAAGATCAAAATAATTACTCAAGCTGTTTTTTGTTGTTGAAGGGGGACAGTTTCTCCACTTTGTCACCCTTCCACCAATGGTCGGCCCTATCTTCAATAAAGTCTCATAAGCCATCATGGGCCACCTTTGATTCCTTTACTACTTATAACAGTAAAAAAAATCCCACATTTGCCTTAAACTCTCCAAATTGCAACAATAAGGTAATTAACAGCTTGCTGAGCACAGGTTAACTGTTCTTTAATAATTATTTTAATCTGTTTACTCATCTGTGTATCACTGCATCAGTCATTGCACCCGCTAAACATTAAAGGTCCATCATAGACTGGATCTGGCTGATTTCTCTAATGTGTTGATAGAAGGCAAAAAAAACCCCCACATTTCTTTGAGGGGGTTTTCATTAAAAGCATCCTTTATTTTCAAAAGAGGTAGATTTTAACTATAAAACTATGTGCAGTAGACAGTCTTTATAATGTTAGTTTTAGCCTATCACTGATAGAATCATATGTTTACTTCTTTATCTGCACACTTAAGGCATCTATATTTACAGAGAACTACGTTTTATTGATAAAAAATATATATTGCATGAATTTGTCTCATTCATATTTGTAAACAAAAACACATAAAACTTACATTCACAGTGCTGTTTAATGCAGCTGTTGTCAGAAATTGTAGTCAAAATATGCATAAGATGTTGTATTTGGCAATTGTGCACAAAGATCTCAGTAATACTAAACCTTTTTAATTTCATTTGAAGTGGTCAGATCATATGCATTGGATGCAGGAGGTCACAGGTTTGAATTCCAGCTGACTTATAAAAATGGTACTAACAGCTACCTCGCTTGGCACTCAGTATTAAGAGGCTAGTATTAGGCCTGGTTGGCCTGGTGTCAGGATAATGTGACTGGGTGGGACATGATGCTACATGTCTGTGGAATGATTCCCCAGTGCTAGACATCACTATAAACTGCCACACTGCAGACATCATAAAAATCCAAATCACACACACACACACACATTATTTTATTTGACACTAATAATAAAATTGTCAATGCTTAATGCTGCAATGTTTCTATTTTTGATAAGTTTATAACTAGCTGAAATCAACACAATGCATCTGGTTTGTGCACACAAAAAAATCTCTCTCTTTTTCACTTGCACACACACTTGTATATATTTTATGAAAAGCTTGATAATTTGCATTTAAAACTGAAGGTATTTATCTCTGTACATTCAAAATTGTTGCACAATAAATATGTGCATACTTTACACTAACCTTGATCGGTCCATATATATCTAGTTACATATATAAGCTAGCAGTTTTACTGATGCTGTAATGCAGACACAGATTTTAGACGCCAAAGAGTGATAAGGGAAAAATATCTTTATCATGCAAAAAATGTTATTAAAATATCTAATAAGAAATCAGTCTTATCACTGACTGTAATTACTTTAAAATGTATGATCTTGCTGATGCACGTGACTAATTACTTTGAAATGTATGCCCTTGCTGATGCATGTGACTGTAATTACCTTGAAATATATGCCCTTGCTGATGCATGTGATTGTAATTACTTTGAAATGTATACCCTTGCTGATGCATGCGACTGTAATTACTTTGAAATGTATGCCCTTGCTGATGCATGTAACTAATTACTTTCAAATGTAAGCCCTTCTGATGCATGTGACTGTAATTACTTTGAAATGTATGCCCTTGCTGATGCATGTGACTAATTACTTTGAAATGTATGCTCTTGCTGATGCATGTAACTAATTACTTTGAAATGTATGCCCTTGCTGACGCATGTGACTGTAGTTAATTTAAAATGTATGCTCTTGCTGATGCATGTGACTAATTACTTTGAAATGTATGCCCTTGCTGATGCATGTGACTGTAATTACTTTGAAATGTATGCCCTTGCTGATGCATGTGACTAATTACTTTGAAATGTATGCCCTTGCTGATGCATGTGACTAATTACTTTGAAATGTATGCCCTTGCTGATGCATGTGACTAATTACTTTGAAATGTAAGCCCTTGCTGATGCATGTGACTGTAATTACTTTGAAATGTATGCCCTTGCTGATGCCTGTGACTGTAGTTAATTTGAAATGTATGCTCTTGCTGATGCATGTGACTGTAATTACTTTGAAATGTATGCCCTTGCTGATGCCTGTGACTGTAGTTAATTTGAAATGTATGCTCTTGCTGATGCATGTGACTAATTACTTTGAAATGTATGCCCTTGCTGATGCATGTGACTAATTACTTTGAAATGTAAGCCCTTGCTGATGCATGTGACTGTAATTACTTTGAAATGTATGCCCTTGCTGATGCCTGTGACTGTAGTTAATTTGAAATGTATGCTCTTGCTGATGCATGTGACTGTAATTACTTTGAAATGTATGCCCTTGCTGATGCCTGTGACTGCAGTTAATTTGAAATGTATGCTCTTGCTGATGCATGTGACTAATTACTTTGAAATGTATGCCCTTGCTGATGCATGTGACTGTAGTTAATTTGAAATGTTTGCTCTTGCTGATGCACGTGTACAAGAGTCAACAATGTCCTCTTCCAATTTCACCACCATTACACCAAATAAAATTTAATTTGAAAAGAACTGAAACCACAACAAGAACAACAAAACAACAAAAAAATAAAACATTATTTTTCTGAAAGTTGTTTATATTTTATGTTCATTATGTATCAACGGGATTAACCATCAATATTTCAAAAGGATTTAGAGAGTCAGTCATAAATAAAAAATGTATACAGACAACTAATAACTGTTTATGAATAATAAAGAATTAATGAAAAGTCTGGAAAATATAAAATTATATACATATAAGGGAATAAAGATAAAAATACAGAAGAAAAAAAAACAGTGGCCTCTGCATACACCCTTAACTTTCTGTTAAAACATACCATAATGTCAAAGAAAGACAATTTCTTTCATGCTTGAAACAGTTGTATTTATATTCAATTCTATATACATTTAAAACTGTCTTTCTTGCAATACCCCCCCCCAATATATTCAAAAGAAGAATCCTTCCAATTTTATCAATGGTTTTATTAGTTTTCACCATCTTTAATGGTTTTTCATTCATCATTTGTGGCTTAACCTTTATTTATGCTTTACCATTTGTCATTTATGTTGTACCATTTGCTATTTATGACTTACTGTCTAACATTTTGGATTTACCATTTAGCATTTCATTTCAGTGCTATGCAACATTTTATTTAAAGTGTGTATCATTTGTTCTGTGTTCATTCTGTGTTGGTTTCATTTACAATATGATCTGGTTAACTTTCTATTTCATACATCATTTTGTTTGCATTTCAAAGGGGTAGAAAGCTGTTTCTGGGTCTATACACATGAAAGCTGCATTTTAGTACTTTATACCCCTGAGTCTTCTGATGCCAGTCTTGTTTGATTAGATTGGAGGTGTGAATGACAACTCTCATCCCAGTATCATACTGTAGCAGCATCATCTTCCTGCAGACAGAAAAATAAATGGCAAGAATGCAAACATTTCTGGTAAATTATGTTTCCATGACTTTCCCATTAATGCTAACATTAATAATACAAGCCTGCTACCTCTTGAATCCAACCCTACTACAAGACAAAAATTTGCATTTTATGTCTATATCATTATAGACAAAAGGCAATAACTCTTGCCCATTACCTCTCCTTGCCACTGCTAGGTGTTGCTAGTTTATAAGTTGAGTGAAATACCAAATGAAGATGCTCTCATTGCAGGGTAGCTGGGGTGTGTGTGTTAAGGAATGTGAAAAACATAATTTACTAGAACAATTTGCTTTGTCAAACAAATACACTTTAACGTTAGGCAAATAGGTAAAATGAGAAGGGAATAGACATCCATCCTGTAACCTGAGTATCCTTTGAGGGAAGAGAGATTGGGTTCCCTGTGTAAACCATAACCCCACTCTCCAACCTAAAGCAACATCCCACGGTCCCATGATCTGTAACTGCTATATCAGGTAAATAAGATGATAAATGAAATCTTCTTACCTTCAAATTTCACTGGCTATTTCAGCAAAGCTAAGAAGATGAGTTGGTTTAATTTAGTCTGGTGATCATGTTTTATCACTGTAGAGCTAAATCTCTGAGATAAAATCTCTAGAATGTTGACTCTGCATGTCTGTTAACAGCTTTGAATATGTTTCAGATTGAAATATGTTGTGTCCAAATGTGAGACTCGTAGAGAATGTTCTAATATCATTAGCAGAAATAAGGCAACTCTGATCTTTGGAGACTTAAGAGTAAGCCAAACATACAACCCACTTAAGACATGCAGACTGAGTTTGAGATGTGATACCCTGCTTTCCCGTCTTCACAGGGAGAAAGAGTCATTTGCAGTTGCCACAACTTGTCTCTCTGTGCTTCAAGTAGTGCTTGCAAGGCTGCTGTTCTTGCCTTATCAATAGACAAGAAGGAATGTATGAAGTCTCTCTGATTATCCACTGATGGTAAATGGTTCTTGCCTACTAGGCCTGGTTGCGTCATGTGGATCAGTGAACCATCCAGTCTGAACTGAAGCAAGTTTGGTTTGACTAAAAGGGCATGTAACTCACTCACCCTTCATAGCAAAGCTAAAAATATCAGGAAACAGGTTTTGTATGATAACAGCTTCAGTGAGGTTCAGGCTAATGACTTTAGTTTATCTGAAATGAGCCATCTTAAGACCCAGTACAGATTCCATTTTAGAAACAGGGTGAGAGATTTTGATCTATTCAAATCAAAATTAGTGAGTAGGTGTGAGAGATCATTATCATGACTGATATATCTTATGGCATGATGCCTTAATGAATCAGATATCATGAAGCAGTAGACTTTGATGGTAACTGGTGCTAACATTTTCTTCTTATCGAACCACATAAGAAAAAATGTTGGTCAGTTGAGGGATCGAGGCAACCAAAGGGACAATGTTACTGACTCTGCACCAATCCTTGAAAACATGCCACTTTCCCTCATATGTCTTCAGAGCGGAGGGCCTTCTTGCTTAGATTCTCTCTACAACTAAAGGTCTAAATCCTTATTTTCTTCCACTTAACGAATGTGTCATACTAGTACAAACAGCTGGTCCACTGGGAGTATGTTCAGTACTGTTACCAGCTGTGCAGAAGGCAGTCTGGTTGTTACTGGTACCATACATGCTATGGACATGGCTAGACAGACAGCTCTCTCAACATAATCCCCATCAAAATATGTTTGTTTAGCCATATGCACAATGAGATGGATGGACCAATCACTAAAATCTCTCTAACGAAACTTGCATGTAGCCACGGGCAGGTTAGGACAGATAGATCTATCATTAAGATCTCTGCAATTGTAGCGAGATGAAGCTGTATGCCTGATGAGATAGACATATCTATCACTTAGATTCCCATAACTGTAATTGTATATAATCAAAGTATAGTAGGATAGATATATCTATCATTAAGATCTCCCTAACTGTAGAAAGATGAAGCCTTGGACCTAGCGAGATGGACTGATCTTTCAGTAAGACCTGGCTTGAGACAGCTGGAAAGGAGGTTTTACTGAGATGACAAAAATAAAACAAAACACAACCAATATGTATAAATTTTTAAAGCAGCATGTTAGTAAGTCTCTAAAACAACACTTGTTGCTAATAAGGTGAACAAACAATAGGCAGTGTACACAAAACAGTGAATCACAACATGCATCAACAATAGTATGTTGCACCATGTGGTCTAAATAGACAAACTCTGAGAAACAGACAAATGCACAAAATGTTTTTTTTTTTAATTTTCAAAAATAATGCAAACTACCTGTATAGGAAAGACTGATATAAATTTCTGGATGGATGGTTAAAATTCAAATCGATACTGGCATGGACTAATGGGAGGCTAAAAACTAGTGACACCAAGCAGCAACAAAAGGAATGTATTGGACAAGTGAAACATACAGATTGGTTAACCAGATCCCTGTATAGCTCCACATATAAAGGTGCATCTGACCAGGATACAGCATGGATCACCAATGACAGATTCCTGATCAATGATTATGAAGTACAGTCAGCCAGACAACTGGTCTGGCCGGTTGGTAGGTGGAATGTTGTTATATAGCCTGGATGGATGGTATAATGAATCCTTTATTTTAAAAAAAACCCCAGACTTACAGGACTTAATCGAAGCTCAAAAATGTAATAGGAATTATGCCCACTTGGCAGTTTAGCAAAGGAAGGACAGTCTTCCATAAGTTCCAAGGCAACATTGGAGAAAAAAGAGGGATGACAGTAGGAAACAAATTCATACCAGGCTAGCAACTGTGTCATCATCTTTTGGACTAGCCACTGTATCTATGACCCTGACAAATCCTTGAAGACTATGTGGGTGGTTAGACTGCAATCCCTTGTTATTCCATCTGTAACTTACCTGATGCAATGGTTGCTATGGGAACAGGACTAATCACTTTCAACTGGAAGGGAAACTATCATGTTGTACCACAACTTGTAATGGTATCAACAGCTAGTGACAACATCTTTAAGATGCTAACTCAGTGTAGATTTGCAATGTCTCCATTTGGTCTTAAGCCTTCATTATGATACTACTGACCATATGGTTTCTCACCAATACACAAAAACACTGCACAATGAATTTGAAGAACACTTTGTACAAGCAATGCAGATTACGTACACATCCTCACTTGCCTTAAATCTCTAGCATTTGAACCAAACGTCTTCAGCTATGCAAATATTTAATGCTTGTTACTTTATAAGTGACAAAATTACAAGCTTGCTGGATCTGAGAGGTAGTATAGCTTCTTTGTTAAAAATTACTGTGATCACGGCACATATTCAAAAGAAAAGTTACTTTCAATATTAATTTGTACATTTTTGTAACAATATTAATATTGATTCACATATTCTGCAAGAGCACTGAAAAAAGAAACCCTTCATTTTCAGTTTCAAGAACGATCAAAGTCGGCAACAAGAAAACATTCTTATATGAACAAAAAATGGCAATTATTTGCTCCATTTCTTGAATGAATCAAACTGTATTAAATATGAAATGTTGGAAATATATTTAAATGAGTTTTGATCAAGTGTCTACTGAAATATTTGGACTTTCTTTTGTCATATTTTTAAAAAATTTCTCAAAATGAAAATCTGTATTGTACCAACTGATGTCATAATGATTGGCCGATTTAATATCTGAATTAAAATAATGTCGGATATGTAGGGTCTGCAAAAAAAAAACAAGAAAGTAAGGGTCATGTACTCCTTATTGCTTCTCACATCAGGCATTGTGTGCAATGTGTTGGTTCTATCACTGTGTATTTGAATGATATGAATATAAATATGGTGTTTTTTATAAGGATAAAATTACAAGAATTATTACTAGGCAAAATATAGATTCATAGGTTGGTTTCTTTATACCCATCATAGAGATGAAATACCATATGTGCTCAGTTACAAGATGAGTCCAACTGCAAACTGCACCGACTCAGATCTGCTATCACATAATGTGCCAGCAGATCTAGTTATCAGTAACTGCAAAAAACACAGACCCTGATCTGTCATTGCATAATGTGCCTGGAAATCAGGGTCTATGTTGTTTGCTGTTGCAGTCAACTTGTTTGCAAGTATATAAGGTAGTACTTAACATGTGATCAAGCTTGTCTAGTAATAATTCTTATAACTTCATCCTTGTGAAACCACCATTATTATTTATATTTATCTCATTCACTCAACAGAAGTAGCATCAACAAGATTTACAAGATGGCCACCAAATTTAGCCACAAAGGGACACCATTTTCATTTAGGATCAACTAGACAAAATAAAACATTAAAATGACCATCCATTCTGGAAGAACAGCTGTGACAAGATCCCATGTCGATATGACCATCAATTCAGAAGGAGTAGTGGTAAGAAGATTTTCAAGCTGCCACTGTGGCAGCCATACTGGATGTCAGATTAGCAACATTTTCGTTTAGGACCAACTAAACTTTAGGATGAATGTGTGTTTAAAGTATCATAGCAATCCTCCAAATAGTTTAGGAGGAGGAGCGATAACAAACTGGTACTACTGGGCAGATGAAGGACAACAGGCCATCCCATAAGCACTTCTGGATGATGACATGTTGATGTAAAACAACACTTACGTGTGATGAGTCCCATACATCATTTCTAATTTGGCCTGTAAAATAAATTGATATGGATTATATGATAGAATCTGATAATATGGTAATTGCATACAAGAGACCATCTGGCCAGAAAGAATTGCCACGAGTCATGATATGACAGTTTCTTATTTTTAACAGCCGAATATTGAAACCACCTCTGATATTCTTCAGGAACTCCAGCATAATAAATTGGTAACAAAAAAAGTTTTCTAGCACGTATCTTGAGTCATACAATAATTTGTCAGTAAACTAAACTAGAATGGTGTAAAATATCAATTCTATTGTTTCTGTGTATGCAAGTGCAGATTAGAAGCAAAGCCCCCATACCTTTCTGAAAAAAAAAAACCAAAGACAAAAGCCTACCATCCTCTCTGCATGCCTCAATAGCAAAGAAATAATGTACCCAATATGCATATCAGCAATCCTGGCTTCAAAGCACAGTTCCAACACATACTAAACCAATTTTCTAGTAAAATATATTTCTTCCATAATATTTACCCAACCATTATATCTTAAGAGAGCTAATACTACTTTGAAAATCCAGGCTGCCAGATTTAAACTTTATACAAAAAGCTAAAAGTTTTCTACCATCTAGGTGGCAGTTATAGCAATATCCTCTTGATACCGGGATTGGAGCCAATTCCTGTGAATTCTTAAGTCACTACTGGAGCAGAAGGCACATTCTCTATATGGATGTAACTGCAGGGAGGATGGGAGGGTGTATGTGCATTATGAATGGGCAAGTATTATCGAAGAAACATATTTACTAGAAATCAAATTGGTTTCTTCTTCAAATATGTTACCCCATCATAGTAGCTTATGAGAAGAGGTGGCAGGAGATACATTCCCTTACTGCAGAGAAACCATATCCAGTCTGCTAATTTATGTCAGGCAGCTTCTAGATAACCCAACTCAAAAACAGACTCCCATATGTTGTGGAACAGCTTCAAAAGGGAAAATTGTTCCCTCCCACAAATCCAATGGAAGTAATGAAGCTGGGTCCTTATGAAGCTATCAAATGGTCAGGGATGGCAGCTTTTTGCACCATCACTATAGGTCACACTAGTTCAAGTTCAGCCTTTTAGGATGAAAGGTCTGAGAGATAAATGCTGGAGAAGTGTACTCTGATTTCCATCCCATGGAATGGATAATGACAGCTAGAGAATAGTTTTGTTCATATCTAATATTTGTGACAATTGTCATAACTACATGAGTCAGGATGTGAAGCAAATTCATGGGCGTGGGATTATTTCTGACGTGTAATGAATAACCCACTTTATCCAGGAACAAGTGTTAGTGTTGATATTTTATCTATTCCCTCGTAAGAAGCGGCATGATCTCCCTCAATGCAACAGCTCAGTCTTCCTTAAGTACCAATTTAGACCTCGTACTGGGTCTTGTAGATGACCTTGAGATGAAGTCACTAAAGTAGACAAAAAGTTATTACCAGATGATTACCCAGGAACATTAGCCTGTTCTTGCCAATGAAAGCCTGGATCATCATAATTCAAACTGACCCATCTTGTTGGAACTGCATGTAGATGGGTCCACCAATAGGGCATGTATTTGCTGATTCTGCCTGCTGTTCACCAATGCAGTGAGGAAACAGGACTTATATACAAGGTGCATTAATGAAACTCTTGAGACAGAGGTTCAAATGGTTTCTAAATCAGCTAGGTGAGTACCCATGATAGATTCCACTTGGTACGATTCAATATCATTGGATGTGTTAATCAAAATGGACAGAATACTTGATAGGTCTTTAGTTTGTCCAATATCCTCTCTTCCATGATAATGCAGTGATTGTGATTGTGGGTGACGAAGCTTTAATTGTGATTTGTGTTAGTTCTTGTAGGAGAACCAAAAGAAGTTAGCTATTGAGGTATGGATGCCTGATTTGTTAAAAAGTATTCTCGTGTACACCACTGTCAGAATATATTCCATTGTCTTTGTACTCCTTTATGGTGGAGGGACATCTCACCTGAGTGATTTATTCACCACTAATTGTGAGACCTGTTTGTTCCTGAAGGCATATTTTAATAACATCCTGATGTACAGGTTCAGCAACTCTGCGCTGGGATAAAACACCTGCTATCATGGTTGCTTGAGCAAATGAGGTAATATCTTGATTTCCTGGCGATCGTATTGTGAGACTGATGAGGTTGTTGACCCAAGATTTCCAAGAAAAAGTGTATGCACTGGCTGTTCCAATCATAGGAAGAACTTTGGATCCAGTACTGGTGAGACAAAGGTTGGGATTTTGGCATTCCACCTTCTTGTGAATAGGTCCACCATAGGTTGATCCCATCACACACCTACAGAGTGAAGATACCATTCTGTATATATTAGTTGGTTCCTGTGGTACAAGTCTGACAAGACATCAGCCGGACAAGCATATGTTGAACTTGGATCTGGAATTGTCATTGAAGACTCCACTTTAGAAAAGGTCTGGGAACTTGGTTCTGCCTTGCTGTTTGAGGTAAGTCACCATAGTAGGATGGTCAGAGAGAATGAGAATTCCATTCCCATAAAGGTTTTCTAGCCAGCAACGAAAAGCTTCAGGAATGGTTTTCATCTTAAGACTAATGACATGTAAATATTTTCCTGAGTGGTCAACACTCCACTGGTATCCTGTAATTATATATTAAGGAGAATTACCCATCCCACCCATTCCTCTGTTCTCATCCACATAGATTGTAATTGCTGGAGGTTGTACCTGCAGAGGTTTCCTTCAAGCAAGTCCAGTGAGGTTTCCTACCTTCGAGATGGAATATCATATTATGCAGATTTTGAAAGTTGGTCTAATGGTCAAAGATTCTGCCTCCATTTGGACCAAGGAATCATTGTAATGGAAAACCAAGATGGAGATCTAGGACTAAGATGTCTGTTTCTACACTGAGCAAACCTAGCATGTGAGGGAATTCTCTAGTGAGTGGATTGTTCTGTATAGGCAAGTAATCCACCTTTGTACTAAATTCTTGTTCCTGAGGGAGACATACTGTGTTTACTTGAATGTCAAATTCCAGACCTAGATGACCAAAAACTTGAAACGGTATGAGGCCAGAAATGTCCTCACTGACAAGGAGACTGAGGATTTGAAGTGTTACAAGTGATATCTTGTCTTGCTTCAAGATATAACTCACCTAATGGAATCTGTGTTTCAGGATGTGAAGTCATGCCCCATTTAAAACCCATTGTTGCATTGCATTGTGAACCAAAGCACATAAAAGAGTTGATTATATGTACTTAGGTTGATGACCAAGTGCAGAGTGCTGTATTTATAGCTGAAGGAACACTGGGCCAAGTAGGAGGTACACTGAATGTGATACAGAATCCCCCAGAAACCACCTGTCAGGTCAACATGTCGACATGGCAAATTTTTCCCATTCAGCAGCAAAAGATTGGAGCTTTCCCATGACTGGGATCTTTGAAACATAGACTGGGGTGGTGGAGAGGGGCCTGATGATGATGTAATTTAAAATATGGAGGGTCTTGTGGAGAGAATTGCTAGTGAAAACAATTCCCCTCCCTTTGCCTCTTGTCCACTTCAGTTTGGGATAAATGTGGTTTTAAGGGTTGTAAATTTGGTATGACTGCTTTCCAGTGGCCTGTGCTCTAGGGATATCCCTGCAATCTTTTTGTTGTTTGCCAAACACATGTAGCTGAGACTGAGTGAAGGAAAGAAGGCTTGTTTATGAATTCCATCAACCTGATCATTAAAGAAGAGATTAGGCCATTAAGGTTGTGATGGTCTTTAAGACAGGTGGAAGAAGAGAGCATTGTACCTCGTTCCACCAGTTGTAAGTTTGTAGCTGCTGATATGACCATGGCCATAATATGTGTGGTCTCAATATTTAAGAAGTGGGCCACTCTATAAAAAGACTCCCACGATGTCTGGTCATGTTCAGGCTGAGAGAAGATAAGCTGTGTTTTGCCTACTGAAAGATCACCATAGATACTCAAACCATCTCTGAGCCCATGGTTATGATATTATGCAGCAACTGTTGAATATCCAAATCGAAAAATCGTGTGTGGGGCTTATGTAACTGCTGACTACGATTCAAGTAAAAGAGATTGTGAGAAAAAAGTGTCCATTGAGGCTTGGGACTTCTAACTGATGATATAAGCAGCCCAAAATGTCAGATTGTGAAAGCAATGGAAAGTAGATTCTGCCTTAGTCAAAGAACACTGGATGTCAGAACTGTACACCAGGCTGGTATTATAGATGAAATAAGGAAAACAGAGCTCCAATGGGAGTGGGTGGAAAACTTCTTCCGTCCAGGCCCGTAATTTTCATGCATCTTATGAAGAGGGAATTTTAAAGCCAGTTTTCATTGTTTTTGGATAAAAGTAGTGAAGTAGTAATGTCTATTGTGCTACCTGCAAAGTAGTTGGAGAAGAATGATGAGGATGGTTTCTCATTACACTTGCAGCACATTTTGAGTTGGATGTGGCTGCTTCCAAGAGGTCTCCAGTAGATGCTCTCTTTGGGATGTAAAGGCATCAGGACAAGATGACTCATGGAAACTGAGGCACCAAGCTGTACATCATATGCTGCACTATGTGAGTTAAACTGATTCATGAAAGTGCAAGTATAACCTGGACACACGGAGTGCCATGCAGCACAAGGAGGGTTAGACTTATCTATGAGTGCCTGCATAAATTGTGTCATGTGCAGGAAATGCCTAGCAGCACTATGCAGGTTAGACTAATCCATGAGAGTGCCTGTATAGAATGGACCTCTTCCACTGTTAGTACCTAGCAGCACTATGTGGCTTAGATGGCTGAATAACTGGGTTCATGAACTGGGTTCTTGTGTACTGAGAAAATGAGATGGGCATCATATACAAGTTTTGGAACTAGATAAAGCACATTCATCTGGTGGCTGCTACTGCATGATCGATTGCGGTCATGGGCCATTGTAAACTGTGGTATATGGCCAGGTCCTCTCGTGAAGGAACAAGGCTATCTTGGCTGGCATGATGTCCAGTTCTTGCGGTTTGGACAGGGTACAGGATACTGATCCATGTAGCCAGCCCTTAATTCTGAAAATCAAGATGGTAACTGCGGTTGTTGTTGCTATCCATCTTGCATCCCAGTAAATATGGTTTTGGTCCCTTGTGTGCAAACTGATGACGTCTTTGTCCCTCAGTGTCTGCTTCTGCACCTTCCCCTTTAGTACCCATAGAACTGCTGCCCTCCGACATTTACCTGTATGTATCCTGATGTAGCAGAAATTATAAAATAATATTAAATCAATTTCTGTATCATGCACCAGATCTGCAATTATTAATACAGTGAAAGCAATGTGAGTGGATGCCATTATGACCCATGCAGGTATGTAACTACGGTGCCTAAATGTGTGAAGACGGCAAAGTAATAACAATGAAAAGTCATAAACTTTGTCATCGATTAAAGATAGAATAGAAAACGTAGAAATTTATAGATCAAGTATACTTCCCTTTGAAGATGAAACTCCTCAAACTTACTTTAAGCTAGAAAACTTCCAAACTGCTTGCTGTCTGTAGAGAGGATGATACGTGGCACAAATGGAAGTAGAAAATGAAGAATTCATGGGATTTGGCTCCAAGCAAATTATCAAGGATAGATCACTCTATCTAACTGCCATCAAGGTGGGCAGATAAAATTCAAGTTTTAAGTTAAAATGTTGTAGGATTCAATTTGTGAGGTAATAGTGGTTATCCTATGATCAGGTAACATATTTGAAGAAGAAATAAGCTGTCATCCATCCATGGTCAGTGTTTTATTTCCAAGTTGTTAAGGTATATTTCTTCCTCAAAGATCATAATATAACAAGATCTGAATCACTGAGAGGTATGATAATATGATTATGTGGATGTTCTACAGCTTCTGACAGAGTGACAGGTGTAAGATAAATTTTTCTGCATTTGCAACTTGCACAATGAACAGAATGTTGGCATATCTCTAAATAGTTGAAATTTCTTTACATGTAGGAGTTGTACAATTGGAGTAAAATATATAAATTTTAAACTATAAATTGAAGCCATTATATTAAGAACCTCTGAATAAACTTAATTCAATCCATTCTATTTTTCATGTAGTCATCTTGACAGGACCTGGAATAAAGTATCTAGTTGGTATTTCCAACTTCAATTCCAGAACACCTTTAGCAATTTCAAATGGAACCCATGTTATTAATTGCATATTTTGAGATGCAATTGTTTAGCTGGGTCTCAACTTTATTGTTTGTACTATACTAATGTTTTGTGAGGGCTTAGTCAGACTCAAGTATCTAAAAATAGCAGATCAAACCTGGTATCCAAATCAATGGCTGTGTGTACTATTATTTTTTGGAGGTAGGGGAAGCTGGTTGAAGGAGGATAAAAAATGACACAACTACCAGAGTAAGACTTGAATTTCAAATGAAGTCACCCTCTTAAAAGTTTGCATACAAGGAACATTCTTTTCTGTGTTCTTAAAACTCTAAATAAACATTCTTTACCTGACAAAAGCGTATATTTTTGTAGTCAATGGCCTCAGCTTCAAGTTCAGTCTTACTTGGTCCCTGCTCTCCATGAACAATTAACAGTGGCTTCGATCTTGAAGTTACATAAAGACAAACATGAAAACACATTTACGCATTTTAACACTAATAACAAATCATTAGAATGTAACTGACATGTCAATCAGTACTAATTAAGAACATGATCAGATTCCTGGAAAAGGATAAGTGTATTTTTCTACAAGCTCATATCAGTATTAAAATCTCTTGATATGAAGAATGTTTGGGAACAGTTCTAGAACAAACAATTAATAATAATTAAGCATAGTTAACATAACAAGACTGGACTATTGTAACTCAATTCTGTCTGGTTCATCTCAATATCTGCTCCAGAAACTTCAAAAAGTTCAAAACATAGCTGCTCGGATCATACCACGATCAGAGCACACCTCCCCGCTGCTCTGTACCCTACACTGGTTATCCATTTGATCTAGAATCAAACACAAAATTTGTTTTCTGTGCTACGTTTCACTGTTGGACTCTAGTCCAACACCTATCTGACCTCACCCATGTGTACACACCAGCAAGATACTTACGCTCCTCTTCTGACAATTGTACACTCATTATTCCAAGAATGAAAACAAAGTCATATGGACAGCGTTCTTTTGCATACCAGAGCCCAGCAATATGGAATGAATTGCCCATTGAACTTAGACACAAAGACACAGTGATCACATTCAAGAGGGCTCTGAAAAGTCACTTATTATGACTGCAAGAACAAACTTAAAGACCTAATAATGTTTCCTACCTTAAATATTCTCAGCATGTTTTTCAATGTTTTCTAATTTCATGGTGTTTATTTTTGTAATCATATCATTATATGTTTTTTTTATCTTATAGGTGTTGTCTAATGTTGTAAAGCTCTTAGAGCTTCTAAAGATTAGGCGCTATACAAAGTCCTCATTATTATTATTATATACACAGCATATGACATCCAATGGAAATACTGCATGGGATGATGCTGTAAATTTTCCAATTACTGGTCAACATCAAGCATTTATTGTGTGCCGTAGAAGATTTTTTGTTACATAACAGTTGTCACAGCAGCTCTTTTAGGATGCAGCAATACATTAAATCACATCACATCACACTATGTATTTAATATGCACAATTTTGTTATGAAAATAATGAGAACAATATTTCCCATCCAACATATTTATATTCACTTTAAGTTTGTGAAAAGCAATTCATAATACAATTTTTAATGTAGTAAAAGGGGCTATACAGAAAGATAAATAAATTACAGTGTTTATAGTATTGGATATTGCAATCTTGCAATAAGTACATGAGGCATGCAAGCCCCCCACCCATCCCCATTGTACTTAGGTCTTGCCCACAATGAAGAATTTATATAGCTTTCATAACAAACACTACTCAACTTTTATAAGAACAACCAATAAAAATGTTATTTTTAAAAAAAATCTGCGTGTGTGTGATTTGGAATTTTAAAGTAGCTTTAACAATTTTTCAGTCATATCACTAAGATGTCCGCAGTGTGGCAGTTTATAGTAATGTCCAGCACTGGGGCATCATGTTGCACACGTGTACCATGATGTCCCACCCAGTCACATTATCCTGACACTAGGCCGACCAGTTCTAACACCAGCCTCTTAATGCTGAGCACCAAGCAAGGCAGCTATTAGTACCATTTTTACAAGTCTTTGGTATGACTTGGCCAGGGTTTGAACCTGTGACCTCTTGCATATGAGTCACATGCTCTAACCACTAATGCCACCAGAGTTTTTTATTCTGTACTTAAACCAAAGTATAAATATTAAAACATCATAATGATCTATTCAAACACTTTTAAATTGTTTTAATTTGAACTTTTATATTACCAGAGCTAAGATGAAGTTTAAGAATGGACCTTTATCTGCATTCAAAAGAATGACTGCTCCCTATTGTAACCCAAAAGTTAAGTGACAACCCTTCAGTGAACAAGTCCTATTTTCATCAATAGCAACATAGATGAAACAATAAGATTCAAAGAAGTCTCACTCATCAATAGTCTAACTTAAGTTAAAATTTCAAGGCAATATATTATCTGCAACTGAAAAAACTTCTATACTGAATAACCCTCTAAGAAGCTTTTTTTCATTACCAGACATAACAACTGGCTGCTGGATATCAAAAACAAAGCATAGGAAAGTGATATTTATTGAAGCTGTCAGACCATACCATATAAGTTATCCCAGAACACAAACTTTTTTTTTCTTCATAATGTAATGTGAGAGCACTTTGTTTGAATGGAGTGAAATTTGGGAATGAATAAAATTAGGGCACTCACATCTATATACGAACCTGAACTCTTTTGAGTATTGCTGTATCAGCCAGGGTATGTCAAACATGTAGTTAAACTGAAAGGGAAAATACATTTTAAGGCTATTTAAAAAAAAAAAGCTACAGCTTTTTGACATCCATAAGCTGAAACCTTTACATCAAAAACTACTGTATTTTATATGGACATTACTAGAAACTGTTTTCTGCAGGCACAGTTTAACTGTAATTAGCAACTTCTGTATTCAGGCAAAGTAAGGTATTGTATTCCTAACAGGCTATTGAACACCAAAATTACCTGTGTCTCTAATAAGCCATAAATGTCATTGTCCATATGAACTACTGTATTTGGCTAAAGTATACCTGATTGTCAAATTTGCCTTCAGCACTAAAGTCAGCCCAGCTGATAGGTGACTAGATCTTTGCAAACACAGCTCACTGATTATACAGAAAACAAAAATATTGTCAATCAGTGTTTACTGACAGCAGGATAGCAAGAGATCACAGAAGGGATTAGCGGCAACATGTCTTCTGAACGTGACACAGCTTTCTGTAATCTGTTGCAGTGCAGTCCAGAAGACAGAGATGTTCATTTGCATAATGTAACTACAGTACAAATAAGGTCTATTCAAACAATTATGTGTCACTTTCCAGTGAAATCAGATCTAACAGTATTACTAAATATTTGACTGGCATTTTGTTCACTCCACCCACCCCACCAACACACAAGTACTCTCAATGATTTTGATGATTATTTGGTATACTGTTGTTCAGTAAATAACATGGTTAGCAGTCATGGACCCCGGCTATCACACTGTAACAGGGGCAGAGCTGCAGGGTCATTAAATCCTTTTTATGTCTTAGCACTCATTCCTGCATGCATTTACAATGGTCCTAAGCATCCCACAAGAGTGTGACTTGTATAAAAAACTGATTTTACATTTTAAGAGTTTTACCATGTTTTATTTTTATCTATTCTTTTTTCTAAATGCCTCACCTTACCTTGCACTATATGGCTAGGACTGTGCTGTTGAGACACCAAACTCTAAACATGCAAGCATGCATACATACATACATTCATACATACATACATACATACATACATACATACACACACACACATACATACATACATATATAAATACATTCATACATACATTCACATGTAAACATTCTATTTAAAATAATGTATAAATTAGAAAAATTAAAGAGAGAAGAAGAAATTATGAAAAATAATTGAGAGATTTGCATTTGGCAAATCTGAGGTTCTATCCATGTGTTAGTAACACATAAAGCAATCCATCATAAACTAACCTGGCATGAAGCTACAAGATTCCCCATGTCTGCACTCAGGATATCTGCAACAAAAATTTAGTTGCCTTACTATACTCATCTTATTCTACAATAAAATTCTAATTATGTACTTATGTCATGTATGTAACATGGAGTATGAATTTCCATCAATATTCAGGGCTGCACTTATCCAATTGCCCAATGCCTATGACACATTCAAATCTGGCTCAAGGGAGCTAAAGGAAGAAGAAAAGAGAGAGAGAGTGAGATTGAGAGAGGGAGAGAGAGATAGAAATTTGCTCAGAGAAACTAATGAGAGAGAAAGAGATAAACAGAAAGAGGTTGTGTTTGGTTTTTAATACTTTATGTTCTGCAATACTCAGCAAACACAACACAGCACATATATCAACACATGAACTCAGGTCAAATTTAATACCCACGAATGTGGTCCAAATCAACTTTTGCATCATTTTTTCCTCTTTCTGTAGTGATTCCTTGCTTAGATATAGGCATTATTGGTATTGATTTAAAGGTAATAGGTTTTTCTTTTGAATATGAGCATTACATTGTGACTGTCTGTGTGTGGCAACAGTACACAGTAGTAATGTGGCACTCATGCAAGCCCAAAAGTGAAATCTGTGACAAATGGTATGTTGTTTTGTTTACACTTCAGCCTCAGTCTCCAAAACATGCCACTTAACCAATGACAAGAATTTCACTGAGTTCATTTTTGAAGATACTTTAGATTAATATATGATTTATTAGGAATTGGAAACAATGGAAAGTTCAATACAGGCAAATGACTGTAGGGACTATATCAAGAAAATAATTGTGACCAACAGCATGTTAGACTTGAAACTTTAATCTGGAATCGCATATTATTATCTGAGCTAGTGACAAGAAATGCATAAAGACTTTAAATACAGAACTCTGAAATTAAATATGAAAACATTAAAAAAGTTTCTTAAAATTAATTTTTTTACATTCTTGCCCCAAAAATGGACATTTTAGTTTCAGTTGGATTGATACTCACTAATATCATCATATATTTATTAACATCATATCAAAGTTTCAGTGGTGGTTATTATTAAAATTCTGTCAGAGAAAATATATTTAAAGGTTACAAAGGTCTTTGATTCAAAACACATAAAGACATCTTTCTAATTGCTATTGAGCCTAATGGTCATTTGCACAATTCATTATGGGTCCAATGAGTTAATTTTAAAGCCAATTTAAACTGTTATTGAACAAAACATTCAAAAAGAAATATATGTCAATGGGATAAAATGTACTTTCCCTTGGTCTTACTAACATGAATGTTGGAAAACTGCAAAATGAAGTCAGTCTGAAACAAAATACATTCCTTTTTATTGTTAATTTTAGTTGAGACATTGATTGATAGATTCAGTGCTCTCAGGACCCTGAGATTTTGGGTCAAATAAGCACAAAATTCTCAGAGGATAGACTTTTTCTTCATGTAATGCTTCCCCATTTTGAAAATCATTTTCCCCGGGCCCAGTTTCTTGAGTTTTCTCGACAGCATATGTAATTCATTTTCTTTTTTGCACAGCAATGCAACCCTCAACAACAATCAAATGATTCAGGTTAAATTCATGACAGCTAAGGCTGATATCTGCAAATTATTATTACCATTTTGTGTGAAAGAATTTTGTTTTCCAGCAGTCCTACACTGCTCACAAACTGCTTTTAATGTGTCATATTATTCCACTTTTAAACCATGAGAACTCTTTTTGGCACTTGGCTTTCTAAGTTCTCATCTTTGTAGCATAAGCTGACATCACATTTAAACCATGGCTTTCTAAGTTCTCATCTTTGTAGCATAAGTTGACATAGCATAAGTTGACATCACATTCTCATAGTGCATTCTACTTAATAACTGTCAACCAACACTCCTAAAAAAAATACACATAAAATGTTCAAACAGATCATTTGAATTAACTTTGTACAACTGAATTAACTTTGTACAATTTATTATTCTGAATTCTTGGGATCAGAATTTAACATTCACATGGTACCTAGGAACTAACTGTACCTATAGCAAGACAAGCTAAACCAGTCAGACCAGCTAATTAAACCAGTAAGACAAGCTAAACAAGTCAGACCAGCAAATTAAACAAGTCAGACCAGCAAATTAAACCAGTAAGACAAGCTAAACCAGTCAGACCAGCTAATTAAACCAGTCAAACAAGCTCACCCAGTCAAACAAGCTAAACCAGTCAGACCAGCTAACTAAACAAGTAAGACAAGTTAAACCAATCAGATGTAACATACTCTTACCAATAATATATAGACAGGTAATTAAGCACCAAACTCATTTGAGATTTTTCATAAAATAAAATCCAATTTAAATAAACCTATTACAAAAAACTTATAACCAAGGGTTCTGTACAACACCTTGTCTTACGTGCAATAAATACCATCATGCATGTCATATAATACTCAAAAACTTTAAAATGAATCCAACTTCATCACCCAGATGAGACAAACACAAGTGCTTACATACTTACCTTTGATATCAAGAGCCATTGTTGAATTATACTTGTCTGCAATACCTGCAACTTTAGTGAGGAAAAAACTGAATGGCTGTGCATTTTCGTACACCTTGGTGACCCCACCAGATCTACTGGTAGTAGCTTGAGTAAGGGATGATCCTACCATAGCCTCCGACTCCTTTTTCAGCTTTTTATTAGGAGGTGGTTCGGTGGCTGAAGATGTAAGGCTATTTTCCTTTTCTGAAAAGAATTGCTATTTGTCAAGGTAAAAGAAAACAATCATGTAATTGTGAAACCATACTTACATCATTGGCAAAAGTTTCATTTAAAAAAAAAAAACACAACTGTTTAAAATTCATGAAAAGTGTAGGGACTGCTGCTGTGCTGTATAATTATAGCCATGATGAAATAACCCTTAAAGTCTATATACCCATTCTGATCATTACACAATGTATTTTGGATGTATCATTTCAAATAAATACAGCAAAAGCTATACCTTATAATTAATTCTGATAGAAGTACCTTGATTGCATTTATGGTAATTACTAATAGGTACAATTATTTGAATAAAACAGCCACTTGGAAAACCTATTCAAAAAAAAAATCACAAAGTTCAAAATATTTCAGACATATTTTTAAACAACCCCTACAAATGTACTGGAGAATAAACATGCAGATGTCTTCACTAGTCATGTATTCAATCCACAGTGGTGAGACATATTATCAGGTAACAACTTATATGGGATCACTTAAAAAGTTAATGTACATTTTTTGCACTTATTCAAATTTTGGCAAAGTTTTGGCTACTAACAACAAATAAATTACTTGTTCTAATGACAGCTGATTAAATATATCAACCTATTTGTAATATTGATATTCCTATCAGGTAGAATTAATTCCAATTCCAATCTGCTGTGTTGAATTTAAGTCACATGATAAAAACTTATGGTGTAATTGGAGATACAAACCATAAAGCACATACTCCAGTTATTTTGTTTTTATATGAAAATAATAAAATATTGTCTCAAATTCTATACATATAAATTTTAAACATACTGGTTACTGTTTACATTGATACATACTGGCTACTGTTTACAATACTACTGACTGGTTACTTTTAACAAAACTACAGACTGGCTACTGTTTACAATACTACTGACTGGTTACTTTTAACAAAACTACAGACTGGCTACTGTTTACAATACTACAGACTGGCTATTGTTTACAATACTACATGCTGGCTAGTGTTTAAAATACTACAGCTATAAGGGATTTTAAACATAATTGCTACTGTTTACAGTGCTACATACTGGCTACATTTTATTCTTACAGCTAATATACTGGCTAGTGTTTACAATGCTACAACTGCAATATTGAGAACTTTAATCATACTGGGTATTGTGTACAGTGCTACATACAGGCTACTGTTTACAGTGCTACATACTGGCTACCATTTACAGTCCTACAGCTATTGAAAATTTTTAACATACCAGCTTTTGTGTACAGTGTTACATACAGGCTAGTGGCTACTGTATACAGTGCTACAGCTACTGGGAATGTAAACATATTGGCTACTGTTTACAGTGCTACAGCTATTGGGAATTTTAAACATACTGACTACTGTTTACAGTGCTACAGCTACTGAGAATTTTTAACATAATGGCTACTGTTTACAGTAATACATACTGACTACTGTTTACAGTGCTACAGCTGCAGATAATTTTTAACATACTGACTACTGTTTACACTGCTTCAGCTATAGAGAATTTTAAACATATTGGCTGCTGTTGACAGTGATACATACTGGCTACAGTGATACATACTAGCTACTATTTACACTACTACTGCTATAGAGAATTTTAAACATATTGGCTACTGTTTACAGTGATACATACTGGCTACTGTTAATAGTGAAACATACTGGCTACTATTTACGCTACTACTGCTATTGAGAAATTTAAACATACTGGCTACTGTTTATAGCTCTACAGCTATACCGGCTACTGTTTACACTGCTACAGCTATAGAGAACTTTAAACATACTGGTTACTGTTTACATTGGTACACACAGGCTACTGTTTTTACAGTACTAAATACTGGCTACTTTTTACAGCGCTACATCTATAGAGAATTTTTAGAAAAGGATGAGTATGAGAATATACCTTTCTACTGTAGAAGCATTTTTTGTGACGACAGATAATTATTTGGAACAAATAAACATCACAAAGATGCCACAGTTTTTATGATACTATTTTAGTTGTAAAGACAGTAGCAAGATACATTTGTCTTGTATTATAAATCAAATAAACAACAGAAAATAGATGGAATGAAAAGAAAAATAACAGTTTTCATGAACTATTCTTTGAAATCAATATTTTGGTAAAGTAGGTTTCTTCATTAATGCTTACTGGATATAATATTTTATAAGAACTCCGACTACCTCACAAATCCAGTCCTCCCAGGCTAAAATGCTAAGCTATGAAGTTAAAAGTTACCTGCCAATGTAGGTGGCAGATAAATATAGTTATCAACCCTTGATATATGAATTGGTGTGGAATTCCAAGAAGACTACAGTTAGTACTAGAGTGGATGCACTAGTCTAAAATACAACTCCTACTAAATTTTTATGGCAGGCATAACTGGGAAAAGAAGAGTCTGTTGTCACTAGGGACCTGTAATTGTCTGTGCAAGCAACCAAAACAATTCAGCAACTGGCCCAGTCTGTGGTGAAAGCCTGAATGCCATTTTCTCCTTCCTAATTATTAAATCAACTGATGCCAGAACTTTGGACCTAATTGTTGATGGAGAATAAGCAGGACAAAACTAAACTGCAACTAGTAAACCATTTCCTTGAGTGACGCTAGGGCAATGTCTTCACTTGTCACAGCAAGATCATACTTAGCTCTAGGTAAATGGGATGATGCAGATGCCTCCTGTGTAATCTGAAATGATAATGGAGGAGATTATCTAAATGGTTGGGTCACAATGCTCATAGTATGTCCTGACTGGAATACAGTTAGTTCCAAACAATCATTAAGCAAATGCTCCATTTGAGTGGCATGTCAATGCAGTGAATCCAAATCCCATGTGTACTGGGGTGCTAAACTTGGGCAATGGGTGCACTGAGTGATCTGTGGCACCATCCTGGAGATGCTAATCCATGGGAGTGCCTGTGTGGTGTTCGGTAGGCAAACTGGACAAAGACCTTCCATCTTTGGTGTAAATGGTAAGATTGACTGTGGCAATGACCTTTTGCAATCTGAAATATATGGCAGAGTCCTGTAATGATGGAACTGTCATTTTATCTTGCATGACATTTTCCAGTTCTCCATGTTGGGACAGGTTAGGGGATATTTGATTAAAAAAACTGGTCTATATATCTAATGTGAGAGATATTATCTGAGTTTGATTTGATCTCTATCTTTCCAAAATATTGGCAATAAAGACATCTGGCCATCGAACCTGTGTGGTATCAGGCCTATTGGTTCAGTTGACAAGGTCAGCTACTGTCCAGTATAACTTGGATTGACTTGTGACTGATGAACCTTCTAAAGTGTGCTAACCTTCAATAATTAAATCATTTACTGCAATGTCAGCATGTATACTAGCATCTTCGTCCTTCAAAGAGCACTTCTGTGCCTTCCCATTATGTGACCCCAGCGGCCTATTGACTGCCTATACAGGTAAAATCACTGAAGCATTTCTTATAACAAATATGAAGTGGCCACTATGACTAATTTGAATTTTCAATGCACACACAATACCTGCACATAAAAAAGCCACGCAAATATGTGGGGACAAACTAGCAACCAGTGCAGGTATATATGAAGAGCACCTATGTCAGTATAAACAAGGTTATAACTCTACAAAAGACTGGAAATTTAGTTGCTCAAAGCAAAGGGCAAGAAAAATATGCAGGAAAATTATAAATGGATAATGCTTTCATCCAACTTGTGCTATGTAGAATACTTCCACAATTCATTAGGTCTGCATTGCAAGGTCTTTTGTCAGGACAGAATGTGCTACTCAGCACAAGCAGAAGTAGTAAGTAGTGTATTCACTGGATTTGGCACCAATCACTGTGCCAAGGGGTAATCACTCTGTTTAAATGACACTTATGCTGAGCAGACAACTTTTAACTTCTTAGTTAAACTTAGTCGGAGGAGGTACGGGGTAGTAGTTATCCTAATGTATTATGATCAGGTAAAATATTTGAATAAATAGAGAAACTGACAGAATAAGCCAGAGGGAAATATTTCTAATTGTAACTAGCTGGAGGATTCATTTAGCAAATGCTGTTGAAAAAGTGCAAGAAGACTCTAACACAAAGTGTTTTACTACCTGGATGTCTATACTCCTGAAAATGTGAGGGATTCTTCCTGTAACACATTGCATCATATTTGCAAAGTGGGCGACTGTCTTGAGGCATGTTATCATTCGTATTCTCCAATTTAACTGTCTCATGCTTCTGTAAGGTTGTTTGTGATTCGTTTTTGGAATCTGTAGCCTTCCTTTTCAAACCTGATATAGTACTTTCTGCATCACAATTCTCAACTCGATTAGTCTTGGAAAGAGTTCTATTTCCATCCTTTGAACCTGTATCTCCACTTGACTTGTCTTGTCTTGATCCCAGATGCTGACCAATGGATGTGGATTTGTCCCTTTCATTCTTAGATGCAGAATTTGATCTTCCTTTTTTTTTAGTCTGGTCAGGCTGTACAATTTTCATATTCTCATGTTTACTTTTTTCATTCAATTCTTGCCTTTTACTGAAGTTAGTATCTAATAATTTTGTCATGCTAGATGAAGATTTGCCTGAAGTATGTGAGGCACTTTGATCTGAGTCATCAGAATCGCTTTCTGATATTTCATGGACTTTGCCCCTCTGCCTTGTAACAGATGGAATCCTTTTTTTCATTGGTTTGGAGGGTGATGGATTATCAAAGAGGTCTGGAGATTTATTGTACAGGCTCCTGGTACCGGGTTCCAAAATGTCATCTGATACAGGTTCCATAGTTTTATCAGAATCACTGTCTGAAACAGTGTGTGCACTAGCAATTTCTCTTATTCTTTTGCCCCTTCACAGTTTGTACTGAAATAAAAGTAAAAATTGTAAATTAAAAAAATGTGATTTCTATTCTTTTAGATAATATTTTTTAAAAATCCTAATGAAATTACAAGCTTTAAAATACTAATTACTAGCAAGTTACTAATATCTGAGAGTTTCAGATTGCTAATACACGAGTGTACAAATAATGACACACATTTCCTCACAATGAAAAACAAGAGTTTCATGAATGTCATATAACACACGCACCCCTTGTTTAATGGTCTTCTAAGTGGGCAAAAGCTGGGCATGGTTGATTCAGATGATTATTGAACAACTGTTCACAAGGACCTCAACCTTTATTCAGTGTACACAGTCTTGAATAAGATTTAATATGCAGAAACTACGATTTTTTTTAATTAGACTTAGTATGACAATAGCCTCTTATTTTTATACCATAAAACCCAATGGTCTGTTTATAGCCAAAAGTGAAAGAAAAACCACAAAGTTTGATCAGGTATCTAACTTTAAAACAAAAAGCTATTTTACAAAACCAATTGTTCCCTGAAAATCACAAATGACCTTGACCTGTAACCTTGACCCCAAACTCAATAGGACTGTTGGATTCCTTCAGAGACATAACTTAAGCTTCATTTACTTCAAAGGCATTGCCAATTTCATACAATTCATATTGCAGAGCATGCACTTATGCTAAAAGCAATTGTGAGATTTTTCAGTAGTCAGATCTCTAAACAGCATTTTAATTAATTCAGTATTTTACATCCTGGTTCTGAACTAAATGGTTTCTGTTTTAAAATTCAGCCATTATTTTTTACAATCACAACTTACATGATACCTGACAGAGTCTTGGCAATGTGTCAAAAAGTTTAGTAACAAAGACTAACTCAGGATGAGCTAAATGTGGAATGACACCATCTGACAAGTGTTCTCACCGTGATCAAGAATTATCAAACTGAACATGCATGGAATATTCAGAACATTTTAAAATTACATAGTTTGTCTTGAATGTGCCATAAAACAATGGATATGGCAGGAGAAAATCAGTGAAAACTTTGAATTTAAGGCTTAAAACTGAATTATTTTGTGCATTCTGAACACAATTAAAACAATACTCCAGTCTTTTACAGTCAATTTATATGCACAAGACCTCCAACAACAAATAAAAGCAGCTTCACTTCCAGTTTCTTTCCTGTCACTAACTTCACCCAGTGAAAATGGACATTGTGCAATCTTTAAAAAATGACAAAATTTAATTTTCAGGCTGTTGTTACCAGTCCATATTTGGTTTCATTAATTAGTTTGGTTACAACTAGAACATCTCATATTCAATAATGAGATTTTGGCTTTTTGCAGAGTCTATTAAGCATCTCATATACAAACACCAGATATAATTATAAAATAAACAGGAACCTAGCCAATTGTAGTCAACTTTCAATTTCTGGCTAGTGTCATGCTTTATTAGGTCTGTTAATATATTTTTTAAACTACTGTATATACTCAAATACAAGCTGGATCCTATCTGACAGTCTGTGGTTACATGGCTACAGTACATTTGAAACGAGCAACTGCAGCAAGAAGGCTCCAACATTGGTTCACTTTTAAGATACTGAAAGAAGGCCATGTGCACAAGAGCATACAATCTGCTTTCATTACTCACTCCTATGTCTTCATAGAGAAGCGATGTCACCTTAAAAATGCATATGATTTATGTCACTAAGAAATCCTACTAATCAGAAGCCAATCTACTGATAAAAAGTTTGAAATCTATTGCTCTAATGTCCTGGTGTATGTATGATGTGATTTGGATTTTTAATGTAACTTTAGGAATTTTCAGTCATATCGCTATGATATCTGCAGCATGGCAGAATATAATGATATCTAGCACTGGGACAATTAGCCGCAGACATTTAGCATTGTGTCTGACCCTGTCATGTTATCCTGATACCAGGCCAAACAGTTCTAACACTAAGCTCTTAATGCTGAGTGCCTAGCAAGGCATCTGTTAATAGCATTTTTATAATTCGTTGGTATGACTTGGCCAGGGTTCAAACCTGTGACCTCCTGCATTTGAGGTGGATGCTCTAACCACTGAGGCCATGGAGCAATCTCTAATATTCTGGTTCTGTCACATGTATGGGAGTTGGTTTCAAATGCAATAACAAATATTCTTACCATTGGAAGGTGAGGTTGACTGACTGCATTAATTGCACAAATCAACTTAAAATGATCTAATATTAAATTATTTATTAACCAATATTTATTTTATTTTACTGTGATACACACCACTGTGCCAGTATAGTCAATCAAATTGACAATTTCAATTATGTTAATACTAAAATATTTATTTAATGATCTGATAAAAAGGTGATATTAAATTTTATCTACTCACCAAAGTTGACCTATTTCCTTTCTTGCTGTGACATTCACCACTGTAACAGTACAGTCATTCAAAATGATAGTGTCAATAAATGTTAATAATGAAATATTTATTTAGTTATGTTATTGTTGAGTGGATTTAATTATTTATTCAATAAACTGAAGAACCCATTATCACAGTTTTGTTAGTTCCTAAGTACATTCATGCACACACAGACATTTATATGTAGGTAATAGTTACACACAATTACATACATCCTTGATATTCATATGGTACCTATATCACAGGTTTACCTTAACAAATGCATGAAAGGTATATTACATTCTTGATAGTCATGTTCACACATAACAACTATGTCACATATCTGGACTTTATGACCTGGACCATACATTTATCTTGCCTTGGGTTTGAATATACCTTTATGGTCCAACTGCCAAAGTATGCATTGAAGGTGTGACTTTTTGTGGTACTCTGTATATCCCATTATATTTAAACAACCATAAATTAGTGAGATTAGATACTATTTGCAATGTTTGTTCATACAAATTTTTTTGGTTTTCCCATGCAAGCCTTGAAGTGTTCTGTTTTACTCTGCTACTTAAAGGCATATCAACACAAGAAATTTCATATCATGCAGAGACAATTAGAGTAAAAGGCCTTGCCCAAGGACAAACAACAGCACACAAACCAGCCTAGTCTGAATAGAAAAGACTAGCCAAGTTTATTTGCTCTTTGAGGAATCGGGCCATTAGTTTTTCATCTATTCAAGGCTACATACACCTGATATGGAATGAAAAAGGTATCATCTGTGCTATTTATGGTGATACCGTTTAAAGATCAATGTTTTAGCAAATAAAGCTTGGAAACCTTCTTGCACAGCGAGCTCTCCAGATAATGTGTACATGCAAAACAAGGTATCTAAAAGCTACATCCATGCAGTTTGGAAACAGTGGCACTGGAATTTACTGTAATTGCTGTAATTATATTTCAGTGTTTAGCAAATGTTTGATTTGAGCAAAGAATGAAGACAAGACAAATGTTCTCAGCATTTATTATGTTTATTAACTTGGTCAAAGGATCATTCACCAGTTAAAAGATCTGTATCGGAAATCTTTATTTTTTGTCACTGACAATAATTACTGCAACTCAGAAAATATTTCTTTATAAACAGGTTTCACATGCAACACAATCTGCAACGTCTACAAGATGTCATAACACAAATCCAGCTAGCTTCACTCATGTCCAGGTTTTGACAACAGGCTGATTTGGACCATAGCTGATTTGGACCATAGCTGATTTGGGCCAGGCTTACTCTGCCAAAATTATGAGCTGATTCAGACCTTGTAAAATATTATTATGTTTTGTACAGGATTTAAGTGTGATATTTACATTTGTTAAAATGAGATATTTCTCATTATTTCTGGGAAACAATGAAAAGTTCAAATCTGCATGTACTGAAATAAACCCTGTTTTTATATGGGTAGTTTGTATATAATGAAATGAAATAATGTAAGACTGTTTATCTTGCATTGGAAAATTAATGGTGACATATTTTTAAAGCAGTTCATTCCCATTTTTGCAAAATTTAAATAGTTTGTGTTATTGAGAGAAAAAATTAAAATGATTAAAGCTTACAAAAAGTCATGAAAACAGGGCTTTTATATATATATATATATATATATATATATATATATATATATATATATATATATATATATATATATTAAACATAACATTGTGATACACCCATTGTACATTAATACACATATATAAATGTTATTTCAGCATTCGGTTATATTTTCAACAGTAGGCTACTGCTTCTATATTATCTAAATCTGTGATGAATTTCCACTTATTAATACTTAGCGCTGTAATAAAATAACAATACAAATATTAATAATCCCCATCTTCTAAATGAATTAAAAATGGTGCAGAATTTCATCAAAATCCTCTCTCATTCATGCATAAGGGAGATAACACAAGGAAGTATGTGGAGTGAGTGAAGAAAAAAGATAACTGAAATTGCAACATTGCACCGAATAACATACAAAAACCTGGGACTTCATAACGGTTAGGTGTAAATGTTCCATGGGATTTTAATACAGTATTTGCAATAAAAATAACACAAAGTTGGATCAAGACTTGTACAGTATAGTTATTTGTAAGGAGGAACACACTGTAATCTATTTAATGCTTTGTTCATTTTTGTTTCTTTCTTCATGTTTTATAAAACCTATTAATATGGGTCTAAAAATGTATATATATATGTATGTATGTATGTATGTATGTATGCATGTATGTATGCGTGTATGTGTGTGTGTGTGTCTCTCTCTCTCTCTCTCTCCAAATATGATAATGCTCTTGTTAATTGTTTTTGTCTATACATAGTAGTCTAGGTATATTAATGCCTTTGTTAGATTTTTGCAGAATTTATCTTTATACATTGTATTTTACTATATAATAATTCCAAATAAAATTTATTTACTAAACAAATGAAATTACGGTCCTGTACATGTATAGTTTATTATTTAGTTCAATACAAGATCTCACATCAATATCATATTTCTACATTCTCCTAAATTTGCAGACCTTATAAGATAAAATACATTTTGACAATTTTTCTCTAAGCACCATATGGTAATTTGTGTTTTCTGAAATCACAGTGTAACATTTAATATTCTGCAATTTACTAAACTAAAGAAAAAAATGCAGTTAACTTATTTTGGTCTATACTGACTGGTCTCATTATGCTAATGTTCTAAATATTTTTCTATAAATACTAAATACTATAATTACATATACATGTGCATTCCATAGTTTACTTATGATACACCACATCATCTGAATCATCCTTGCATTTGGGCTGAATTAGCCATAGTCCAAATCAGCCAGCATTCTTAGGTTTAATCTATTTCACGTTAAATTTTTCTGTAATTAGTGGGCAGAAAATAACCTTTATCATACCTTTATGTATAAAGTTCAAACTGTTTTTGGAATGGTCTTGTTGCATGTGCTTGTTTTCAAACTCAAATCTTCTAGACCAACAAGTAGATCTCCACTTTTTTCCTGACATTACCAGTAATGTCAACAAAGAATGTTGATCAACTTGTTGGTCCAATGTCAGAAAAAAAAAAGCAGAGATCTACTTGTTGGTCTACACGTTAGACTGACCCTAGTCCTGCAATGTAAGACCTCGGTCTTGATATTTATGCTTTCGGCATCGAGTACTAAAACAAATAAATGTGATACGTCTCACAGAGGCTCGTATCACTGCTTACAAATGACCTGTCATACATGTACTATATAGAAACTACAAGGAAGGACACTTCTCTCCTTGCTCAAGCGACCTATTTAAGAATAAATGCTAATAAGTTATAAATAAATACAGGATGTCATTTTCTTTTAACCAATAAGAGGAGAGTATTCCATTCAGCGCTTTGTTCTTGCATATTAAGCGGGTGTGATCAGGGCCATGTCGAGCGGTTCTGTTCGAAAATGATTTGGCATTAGGTATGCAGGGATCATCATGGGCTTCGCCAGTGTCGCAAATTGCGATTTTTTTTCCTTATTGGCGACAAAAATATACCATCTGGCTATTTTTTTGGCGACACACTTTTTGGTGATTTAATTTGTACATACAGTCATGGATTTTGACTGGATAAATTAAAAGGGAGAATGAAAGGAAGCCACCAACTTGACTAAGCCATGCATTGGAATCAATCTGTTACACAAATGATCCTTTGTTCATATTGACAACCCCATCTTTAGATTGCATTGTTACATCATAATCTGCTTATGCTGACATCTGGGATGAGTACTGTATGCTGTGATATAGTCAATCATGCTACCGAACTATACCTACAACTGACCAACTTCTGAAGACGCGAATAGAACAGATACAATTAATTGAATGGCTAATCCTTCTGTTGTTGTTTTTTTCATTTTTTTTACATATACCAATACAATAGTTTTGCTGAACCTTCATAGAAAACTGATAACCTTTGAAGTACCGACTATTGCATATAAATACAAAGTAAATGGAAAAAATCTCAATCACAATTATATCTGTCACCAGTGCAGCATTTTACTCATTGATATTTTCCTTTTGCCATCAATCTGTGTTATGGCTGCAGAGACTTAAACTCCGCAACAAGAAATAGCAAAAAAAAACACAGTTTTGCATAATTAATAATAATTATTTATTTCTCAAAATACAGGAGTGAAAGAATCCCTAAATTGGGTGTGAATTTATGCTTATATATACGGTCCAATATTGCCAGGTGTTGACTCATGTAAGCTTCATTCGTGGGAATGGAGATCCTAGTTTTCCTGTCGAGAAAATTTATACAGCATTCAGTGATCATTCTTGGGATTTAGGAAACAATTCACTTCAAGCTTTGTGAAGCTAGCCATGGGGGGGGGGGGGCTGCCGAGAGACTACTGGTGTCACCTGTCAGCACTGTAGACTGTGAACGTGGATTCAGTAAAATGAACCTCATAAAAACTGACATCAGAAGTAAACTCTGCATCTCATCTCTCGAGAATTTAATGAGAATCAGCATGTACAGATGTGAAAAATTAGACTTTGAAACTGCATTCAACAAGTTGGCAGCCCTAAAATCGCGACGGATCTTCATATAACACTTTGTAACATTTTGTTAATGCTTATTGTAATTAGAGTATTAACTAACCCATCTTTTGTAATTCTCATTGCCTGTTACATTAATAGACTAAATTAACACTTCAAAAATGTACACTACTTGTTCTGGCAACACTTTTTGAAAATTGGCGACAAAATATTGAGGTTGGCAATTTTTTTGGCGACAGCTTTTTAAAAGCCAGGACCATCCCTGGGTATGATATTAAGTCAATTTTTTTTATAGGGATACACAGTTGAATGCCTGAGCTAAATACTGGTATCAGTTTATTGATCTACACGAAGCATACTTGAAATATCAGCGTTTATTCTTCAATAGGTCACGCAAGCAAGGAGAGAAGTGTCCTCCCTTGTAGTTATTATACAGTACATGTATGACAGGTCAATTTTAAACATCGATACGAGCCCCCGTGGCAGTGCGGGGCCAATCTTGTCCTACAATGTAAGACGTATCACAGGGACTTGTATCGTTGCTTACAACTGACTGAACAAAGTGCTGAATGGAATACTGTCCTCTCACTGGTTGAAAGAAAATTACGTCCTGTCTTTATTTATAACTTATTTTCAGTTGGCCAATGAGAAGGTAGTGTTCCATTCAGGGAGTTGTTTTTGGATATTAAGCGGGCGCGATCAGGGCTACGTCGAGCGGTACCGTGGGAAAATGATTTGGCGTTACTTAAAGTTATGATATTAAGTCAAACTTTTGATAGGCATTCAGGGATACACAGTCGAATGCCTGACTTAATATCGGTAACATATTTATTAAGGTACGCAAAGCGTAGCTTGAAATATCAGCATTTATTCTTAAATAGGTCGCGCGAGATGGAAGAAAAGTGTCCTCTTGTGTAGTTATTATATAGTACATGTATGACAGGTTAATTTTAAGCAACGAGATACGAGCCCCTGTGCTCACTGCAATTTCTCTACGTCCATATATATGACTGCATACGTAAAATTGATACGCAAAAAATAATAATACAGCTGACAAAACGTAAACTGGGAGAAAAGAAAAGAACAACGAATACTAAAGATGAAACGAGTCAGGGCATCAATTCTGAAGGCGATTTCAAGATTTGCTTACATTAAGCAATGGAGGCTGACATCTTGAAACTGTGAAGAAATGATAGCACGTACTGTAAATTCGTAGAAAAGATTTGCCTAGTCTATGTCTATGATAGAAGCATTGACGGTCACGGATTAATCCGGATGAATCATTTATGTGAAATTTTTTGTTGAAATACGGCTAACTTATTTGTGCAGTCAACTGTTGATTGTTTCACTACAGGAGAGTATGTTATGGTAAAAATTACATTTTAAAATCAGCCATAGTCATAACAAGCATATGTTTGGAACGAAGTGTCTATATGTTGCAGTCAAGTTTGTAATGAATATTTGTTTATACATAATTTTTATGTGTTATGTATAATCTGCAATACTGCCAACACATCTATGTGTCTATGTGTTGGTATGCTTTAGGTAATCTGTATCTTAGTGTATGTGTACATTGTGTCTTATATACCAATACCCACTAAAACATGTTAATATTCTTTCCATATTTTAGAACCATTTTCTTTTTATGTAATAGTAGTTAATGGGGATCTTATAGGGTCAATGGGACTGATCAGTACAAATACCCTTGGGAACATATAGGGTCTATGTAAATTTAACATGGAGAAAAATCGTGGGAACATATAGGGTCTATGGGAATTAACATGGCCAAAAACCCTGGGACAATATAGGGTCTATGTAAATTTAACATGGTCAAAAAACCCTTGGGACTGTATAGGGTCTATGTAAAATTGAAACAGGGAGGGTCTCTATTTTTTTTTAAAAAAAAATAAAAAATAAAATAAAAAAAAAGGGGTAGGCAATTCAAAGACTATCTCTTTTCGAGAAATATGGCTGGCCCTGAAAAGGGCCTTTGGGTTTTCTTCTTCTTCTTCTAATTTCTTCTTTTCCTCCACCAAGTTCTTATTTTATCTCCTACACTCTTCTTCTCTTTCTTTTTTTTCTTCTCCTCCTCTTCTTTCTTCTTCTTCTCTTCCTCCTCTTCTTTCTTCCTCTTTTCATTTTCTTCTTCTTTTTCAATTTTTTCGTTCCAATTGCGTATTCTTATTCTTTCCTCTTCATCCTCCTTCTCCTCCTTGATCTCTTTCATGACACCACTAATCTTGTCCTTTGCTTTCCTTAAGTTATTAATTTCCATCTTCACACGATGGGGACTATAGGAATAATGGTCTTCAACCAGTCTTAATAGCATCTGTTCCATTATTCCTAAGTTGTCTAAAACGTCTTGCAAGGTTTGTATTTTGTCGATTTGGTTTGACGCCATCTTCTTTTTATTCTTTGCAGAATGGTTTGAACAACGAACACTGTGGGTTCTTATAGTGAAAGCGCGGACGTGATGGAAAACATCCCCCTAAAAAACATAAAATGGTTAGTTAGTTAGTTGGATTATAGTGGTTTTCGTTCTTTTGAACATGTACCACTTTTTTATTCACGCACTGCGTGATTTTTAATTACTCCTGGGGGAAGGAAAAGGAGCCTCATCGTTGTGAATGAAATTGTGATTTCCACTGTTGGAAATCATTAGGCCATTGATGGACACTACGTTTCCTAGCTTGAGACAAAAGATAAGCATAATGGTCACAAAACCATCGATCTACTTTCACATCGTTTCTAGAAGAAGAACGAGGATCAAAATGAGTCACTAAATGTTCTAAGGAATAGCCCAGGCTGCGATGATGCAGAAAATACACACAATATTGTCCACACACCAAGGAATCTGTGCCTTGTAATTTCACGTTATTGAATCGGGTGGTTTGAGCATTTCTTCTCATAAAGTCGATGATATCGTCTTCCAAAGGGGGCAATCCGTACGAATCGAAATATTCCACACATCCTTCTTGAGGAAAGTAGACGGCTACCCAGTGGGTTCCTGGGAGATGACTGTCGTCCGTGTTGATCACGTAAGCTTGATGGTCTTTAGGTTTGCGATGAGGGAGTTCATCTTTAGCACAGACGACAGGATTCCAAGAAGCCGTATACGAACTGTGGTTCAAAAGGTAATAAAGTTCCCAGGTATCCATTGATTTGTGTTTGTTTTCTTCTTCACAGGTAATAATAAGTCGTCAATTCGATCCTGACTTTTTGCTTGAAAATGTCTGATGAATAAACGGTTATTCGTTCTGTTTCCTCACTCTGATTCAGGAGAGCTTCGATACGATGGATCTCTTGAGTGGTTAATGGTGGACAAGAATGTTCACGCAAGTCTTTATACCACTGGTGCAACACGTCTTTGTTCGAGATGAGACTCCAAGCTTCGTCCAGATACTCGTCCAATTTTTCTTCTTGACTCAACATCAGGCATTTATCGTGTTGAATTTGACTGGGATGATCGTTTTGACATCCATAGCAATTTTTCTTGACCAATTCCGTCATTTTGTCGACCAAGTGTTTGGCAAAACAGGAGACTAAATGGGCTTCTTGTTCTGGCCATCTCGATTTCATCATGATCACTTCTTCTTCCACAGTCTCCTCACATTTCATGTCCCAAGTTTCTTCACTAGGTAAAGAGGGATAACAGTCTTCCATGACTTCTAATAATCTAGAATGACTTCTCTCAAACTGTTGATTTCTATGGTATTATCGAATTCTGCATACAGGATGACGTTCACTGTTGCTGGTAGTTTATCTGCAAACTGAAGTTCCACACGAATCTGGCCAGATTTTATAGGGTGGAAATGTCCCTCGTCGCTGCCTTGGTCTGGAGTGAAATCGAAAGCCCACAAAGCATAGCCTCCTGCATATTCGTTGTATTCAATGCCGTGACTGGTGTTGGTTCCTAACTGGCCGGTAGCTTCGTACAGGGACAAGTACGATCTCAAGTAATTCCCGTCACCAAATTTAGGTTCGAAAGGTCGGGTACACAAGGTCTTGCCATCACGACTGACTTCGATTTTCTTTACGTTGAAGTGTTGAAAGTTGAAAGGATTTTGAGCGAAGGCTCCGTTGAAGGCTGAATTCGAGACCATACCAAGGATTAAACGTTTGGGTAACTGTCCTTGGAACAGATGATCTTCGGTCATGGAATGCTGTCCAGCAGGAATGGTGAAGGTTTTCACTTCTACGCGTCGTATGGGATACTTGGCGGTCGTTCTGCTCAACGTTTGACTGATGTCGTTACCCACTTTGGGTAACACTTCCACGCGTCGTACGTAGAGTTTGGCCTCTAAAATTGTGCTTTTAGGATTGCCAGTCTTAGTAGCATCAGCATCAGCCAACAAATGGAAAGCGGTACTGCTACGATTCAGTCTCAAGCGAAGATTGACCCCGTTTAGCAAATATTTCTCTTGCAACCACATGTCCAAATGCAAACGATCCATCAGTTCTAAACTCTTTTCTTTTAGGATTTTGCTTCGTCTTGCCTCAAAGCCGTCATTGTCAGTTGCGTCAAACTTGCCCGCTTCGTCATCTACCCACAGCACACAGGCATTGAGATGACTTGTCTTGGCATCTGTTCCGTACGTCAAGAGATTTTCCAGGTAGGCACGGTAAGGGTAAGTATCCATGCTGCTGCTGACCAGTTTGTTGTTCAAGTACAAGTCCACTGAGCTGAACAAGGAATGCATGAAATTGTTGACGGGAGCTATATTCTCAGTGTCTGTTACTTCACCATTATCCTTATCTAGAACTTTGACTTTCAAGTACAAGTAACTGCTATTCAGATCGATGTAATCTTCGGGCTGTCCCTTGATTTCAAACTCGATGGGAGCGGAATCGGTCAGTGAGGAGACGGGGTGAAATTCCACCCACTGGGATTCTTGCATGGTCATCATGGTGGGGGGCATGGCAAACAGATCCAGTTCCGTCTTGGAACAAGCGCAAGACTCTCGGTGCATCATTTTGTTCTGTTCTTTCTCAATAATCGAAAACGTCTAAGTCTCGAACGGTTCTTCTTTTCTTGGCTTTTCTCGCTTGAAGTCTGGTGAAAGGGTGTTTTCTTCTTCGTCGTCTCTTTCTGCCTTGTCCTTGCTGAATGCCTGACTCGGTAGCGTGCAGGGCATTTATAGGTGTGTCTCGTCGGCCTAAAATGTCTTTGCCCGTTTGCAGCAAGACATTTTTGCCTGCCCTCATGAAGGCTTCTTTAGGGTTTTGTTTGTCGATGATGACATTTTGGAGAAATTCTTTGCCTTGCGTCAGTGCCGCATCTTTCAAGGCGTGCAATCCGCGTGTCACCATCGGTTTCAACACTGGGGCCACCGAACGAAAGGCCGATTTTAACATGTCTCCTAAACCGTGTCCTCGCTGTCGAGCCACCCCTTGGTACACTGGATACATGACTTACTTACGAGTCGTGAGAGAACCGTTTTCGAAAATGGAGTTTCACCGTGACTTTTCCTTTGGTGAATGGAATATTTTGTCCCAGATCTCCTTTTATAGTAATGTTGACCGTGTCCAAATACGACTTGCTGACCGGCAAATAGTGAGGATGGACAAATTCGCGGTGGACGTGGTAAGTGTTTCCACCTTCCTCGTCAGCGTTCGTGGCAGAATCCACTTTGAAAGGAATGACACGCAGTAACGGCACGGAGGTGTGGCCCACCACGTTGTACTCCACCACATCGGAATACACAAAGATCAAATTCAGTCCTTGGTTCAGTTCTACCGGGGTACGAAAATACTGGCCAAAAGTCACGTTGTCAGAAATGATGGGTAATTCGCCTTTCTCTTTTTCTACTTTCTTCCTCATCTCCATGTCCCCGCCCAACATGTCAAACAATTCAGGACAAAATACAATGGACACGATTTTAGGCCGCTCAAATTTCATCAAGAAGCGACGAGCTACTTTGTGGTACTCCATGGTGACACTTTTGTTCTTGACAATCTCAAAAGCTTTCCCAAACACGCCATTAAACTTGGAGGCTATGGCGCTGACCAAATGATGACCACTGAAATAATAGCCTGGGAGAATGGACAAGTGGTAGGTGGTCGTTTTAGTGTTTTGATCATAGTCTTTAATGTCAGATATGGTTCTCTTATCCAACTCCTGTTGCAATTACTCGTCATGAACTTCCACCTTAAAAGAATTTTGATTGGGAAGGACATTGAGGACTTGGGTCGGGTGAATCATTTCTACTAAAGCCACTTCCCAATGGGCTTCGTGATCTAAGGGGATGGCTTGAGGTAATTTGGCCGTGTAACAGCACAACGTGTTGTGGGGAAACACCTCCATGGAACTGTCACTGGGTAAGGTTAAGTAAAATTGATTTTGGTGACTCATAATTCTAGAGTTCTGTGGCTGTCCGAGGGGTTAGTGGATGTCAGAGGCGTGTCTCCGCCCAAAATGGGGTTCTGGTTGTGGTTGTTGGAGTGGTGACTGGCACTGGCACTGGACACAACGTTCCCGTTCGAGGAGAATTTCAGGGAGGGATTGGGAAGCAGGTAACCGATGCAACTGCTCAATAAAATGGTCCACAATTGTTTGTCTCCTTGTTGCAAACTCAAACTGGCGATGGCTGCCCCGATGACACAATACACCACGAAGATTTGGCAGAAAAAGACGATTTGCGTTTTAGGCACACGTTCTCCACACCACACCCACAAGGGTTGTTTTTGTAAATCTTGCACAGAAGAACTAGGGGAAGGAGGAGTGGTCGACGTAGCTGCGTCTGCTGCTGTGTGAAAGGGCATGATGGTCACTTCTTCTTTTTATAGTCGATGACTTGCGAAGCGTCGATCCAAGAATCGAAACTGGGTGGATATCCTTTCCAACGTACTTTGACTTCTTTGACACGTCGTTTGCCCACTTTACGGGTTCTGCGTTCGAGAATGCTTTCGATGTCGTACACGTCGTCTTCTTTTTTGGTGACACGTTGTAACTCGGGCAAATAAAACGTTCCTTTGAGCACTTCTCCGTTCATGTCTTCCAATTTATAGACGGCAGGATGACGGCCATGTACTCGTCCAGTGACGCGAAACAATTCGGTTGTCCAGTTAGGTAAGTAACCTTTGTCGAAAGTGCGTTTGGTTTTGCCAATGCGCACCCAATCTCCTACGGTCAACTCTCCACTTTTCTTGGGGACAGCCCTCGTCGGGGACGTACCGAACAGACGCTCAAACACCAACACTTCGTTGTCGGGAGTCACGTCTTGCGGGGCACGTCCGATGCTTCGATGGTAAGATTGGTTGTACGCTTGCACCAGGTGCGGTAAGATGTCGCTGTACTTCAGAGTGTGGTGATGCGTAAAATATTTCCACATGCGTTCTTTCAAAGTGCGTTGAAAACGTTCCACGATGCTGGCTTTGGTTTCGGGATTCTCGGTGGTAAAAAAATGAATGTCACGTTTCTTTAATTCTTTTTGGAAAGCTTGGTTCAGAAATTCGGTGCCTTTGTCCGTTTGCCATCGAAGAGGGTGACGGCCACTTTGTTTCAACACTCGTTGCAGGGCTCGCACTAACTCGCTGCTGGATTTGGAAGTCAAGGGCACGACCCAGGCAAATTTGGAAAAGACGTCGATGACACAAAACAGATATTTGTAGCCACGATTGTAGCTGGCCAAATGAGAGACATCGGCTAAATCGGCTTGCCATTGATGATCGATGCCTTCCACTCGGGTGCGACTTCTGGCAAACTTGCGTCGAATGGGTTTGTGCAAAGTGTAGGTAGCTTGTTCTTGTAACCATCGTTGCACTTGAGGTAAACGGAGACTTTTCAGTCGCGTTTTGGCAGCACGATACAATTTTTGAACTCCTGCGTAACCTGCAGGATGCGAGGGATCGTAGTAAATGCTAGCTAAGACTTTTTCCATTTTTTTGTGTTGATTGGTGTCTTAATAAGGCACCCACTCTTGGAAGAGGCTACTCTTTTTCTCTTGGGGTATTTTCTTGGATTGCAAGGCTTTGCGTGTGCGACCGGCAATAGGTGTCGAAGAGGAGGATGTCTGAGCAGGGGATATCGGTTCTTGTTTCACTTCTGTCTTCACTTTCTTTTTCTCTTGTGAGGAAGAAGGGGTGGCCATCATCTTTTTAATCCATCCAATTCTGGAGGTAGGTGGTGTTGTTAACTTGCGTACTTTTTCTGGTGGAGTTTGAAACCCTTCTTCTTCTTCTTCTTTTCCTTTTTCTGTCTTGACCACTGGTACCGGTACTGGTACTGGTACTGGTGATGGTGCTGGACTTTTCATCAAGGTCTTAAAATCTTTCAAAGTGGGTAGAGCTGTTTCGTCTAAAGCTTTCTGGTGAAAGAGTTGCAGTCGTTGCAAGAGTTGACCGTACTTTTGCGATTTTTCTGTTTCGGACAAATCTTGGCGATCCATCAAGGATTGCAATTCGTGTTGTAACTGGGACATCTCGCTCAAATTGGGATTGGGAGGTAAATGCGGGGTGCGTTGTTCTTGCCACCGATGGTATTCCATCCATCGTTTGTAAGGCACTAAAGCTAGTTTTCGTCCTTCCATGGGGTTGTCAGGGGTCGATTCTGAGATCTTGGAACTTCCGAGGCCTTTTTATCTTGCTCCCACCAGTCCTCCCAACATGGTTCCCAAGACTCCTTTCAGTATGGGGCCTAACAAGAGAGGTAAAATGCCTCCACGTTGGACCAACATCTTCTTTTTTTGACGAATGGGAATTTTCTTTTGAACCATTTGGCGAAGAACGTGACGATGTTTGCCTAAGCATTGTTTCTGGTGTTTGGACAAAGGGATCGTGCCTTTCAAAACGTTCAAACAACATTCGCACACGGTATCGATGACCTCTTTGGAGGCCGTTTGAATGAGTTTTTTTCGTAGGGGTGAAGAAGCTTTGGACAGGACAGATAACAGGTCCCCATGTTTAGCTAAACGTGGTGGCAGTCCTTTCCTTTTCTTTCCTTGGGGTTTTCTGGAGGGTGACATTTTTTGCTTGTTGGTTCCGGGACATTCACCGAACAGACACTAACGTCGATGACTTAACGCACGCCCTTTTATCTTTTTTTTTGGGACTATCGCTTTGTCATAAAGGTGACAATGTTTTTCCCAAAATCACCAAGGAATCCTCCCCTTTGTTGACGCCTCTTTTTCTTGGAACGACTGTGTCTTTTCTTAGGGTAATGTCGATGCTTGGCTAAGCGCTTTGTCGGATGACGCGTCTGCCTTTGTCTCTTTCTTTTGTGGCTTCTTGGAGGTGACATCTTTTTTACAAGTTCACTGATACCCCGACTTGGTCACAGGCTCTTTTTATACTGGAACGCGTCGCCACTGATTGTCTTTACGTTTTATCAGTTTGAGGACAGGCATGACACGTCGTGCAGGGGTACGCAACGGACTAAATCGAGCCAGTTCTTGCTTGGACAAATCCAGCAAACTTTGTAACATGCCCGATCTTTCTTGGACTTTGATTTTGGGAGAAGGTACTTTGTGAGCAGCAGCCACTGCCACTAAATTGGAGGGTCCTGCCACTGGGGAAGTTCTTTTGGGGGTCATCAACGGAGATGTTCTTGGTGTGATCAACGTCTCCAAGTACTCTTCAGTTCTGGGTGTCATCAACGGAGAAGTGGATGAACGTGAGGATGCCGGAGACGCAGTCACTGCCGTGGCAGGTCGTGGTTTGCGAGTGTAAGGTTGCGTCCTGGCCGAAGTGCCTCTCTTGCGACTAGTTTTCTTCTGTGGACTTTTCTTTTTCTGAGGACTTTTTCTCTGTTTCTTTTTCTGGGGGCTTCTTTTCTTTTTCCGGGGTGGTGGTGTCTGGTAAGAGGAGGGTCCTGCCACTGGAGAAGTTATTCTTCTTGGGGACCTGGTCTTTTTCTTTTTCTTCTTGGGGCTTCGTTGGACTTTTGTCTTGGGGATAACTTTGGGGGCATTAGGATCCCATCTTAAGAGTGAGCGAATGATGACCCCTCCTAGAGTACCGCTCCCTCCAGGTTTCAAAATGATTTGTTTTTTGGTTTGAGTGTCGATGCGGGGATCGGCCAGTTGGACCAAAGCGACTTTGTTTCGATCGAAAAAGCGTTGGGTTTGATGAGGAATCTGAATGATTCCTTGGAGTAATTGACGTGCCGTCACCGTGAACCATCGTAAGACTTCTTTGAGACTAGCTTCTAAGACACGGGCTCGTGTTTGTGGATCTTTTTCTCGACTGATGCCATACAAGGCACGAATCAATTTGACGGGAAGATGCGACTGAAGGGACGTCATGTTCACACTGTGTGAGACAGACGAAAAAGGGTCTGAGGTTTTTATAGATTTTTTGATGGGGAGTGAAATGAAGTCGAGGACGGAGACGTGTACAGGACAGGCCCTCCGTCTTGGCACCAGTGGTGAAACAAGTGGGTACGAAATCGCAAATCCTCGGGGGTCGTAGGTTTCAAATCGACGAGTAAATAGGCGTGTGGCGTTTGAGTGGCATCGTCGTACGCCTGAGTCAACCAAGGCGTTCCTAACTGTTTGGCTAAGACTTGCACTTGCGAATTATCTCGAGGGCTTTTAAACAAGACCACGTAATGCGCATTGAGACTGATGGTGCGATGGGCTTTACTTTGTTGAAACAAATTTTGGGTGATGTAAATGACACTGGCATTACGGTGATGCCCTTTGCGCGTGAACCACAATTTAATTTCTTCTTCGTCTTCTCCTAACATGTCGTCGAAAATGACCAAATGGGTTTGACGGGAGTCAGAGACGATGCCGTCGTCTTCTTTAGGAATGCTTTCCACAAACACGATGGAATCGCCTTGACTTTCTCGCAAGAGGCTGTACGCCGATTGCCACTCTTTGTAACACCACACGATCCGTTGAGGGGGTCGATCGATCAAACGTTTGACGAATTCGGTTTTGCCTGAACCGCTAGGTCCAGCAATGAGCATGTTAAAGGGATGGCGAAGATACAAAGCCTCCCAACTGGCACGATCTAAGTGTTCGTCGATGACTTTGACAGTAGAGGAAGAGGGAGCAGAGACAGCAGAGGTAGCCATGGTGTGAGAAATGTCACTTGTGACACGAAAACAAACAAGACAAGAGTTTATATACTTTTTCAAAACACGTTTATTGAATGTTTTTTTTCAAACATGAATACGAAAGACAAAAATACATAAAAGCCAAAGGCTTAAGTACAAGGATAAAAGGCACATGATAACGATGAACGTGGAATAAACACAAGTGTCTGTACAACAATCACATCTTTTGGGTAATGTTCTAACCAGTTCAACAGGGGGTAAGGTCACACAAGTGTCCTCCCGAAAGGGTCTTTCAGGTCTGTCCACGACAGTCCTGTCCTGGGTGACGGGTTCTTCTGGCACCGTCACTAACACGGGTTGAAAAGTAACTTTTTTCCTTGAACAACTCTCGTGCATACTGGGCCACTTCTTGGGTCCAAGCCTCAAAATCCCATTCTTTCCAGGCACGGACATCTGTCCAATGGGGATGTAAGTCACAAGCTACACACACATCGTCATACACGTCTTGGGTAGCTAAAAGTTGACGAATCTTTTTTTCCCGTAGAGGTCGAGAAGTATCCAGATGAAAACGCAAGGTTTTGAGCAAAAGGAGTTTTTCGTGACCATTTAAGGCCATGGAGGTGGTAAGTACTGATCGTAAAGAGTCCACAAAGAATCGGCTGGTAAACGAAATCCCAAAAAACAAGTCACTAAGACACACACCACTTGTCGTCCCAAATTGAATGGATACAGTTCTTGTAATAATCGATGGTAATGATCCACGGTTTGAATATGGTCATTGAGTTCCTTCCACGGAATCTGTTGGATGACATGTGACATAAGTCGTGGCATGGCAGCCTGTTTTTATAGTCTCTTTGTTTCGGAAACAATACACGTACTTTCTAGTCAGAGATCTTCGTTCTCCAGTAGGGAATCTAAATCTTGCATACTGTAACCGAAACTTCAGAGTTCGTTTAGAAGTTTCCTCTTCCTCTAAGTAGATTCCACGTAAAATATGTTGATAATCCTTTAACTTGTCTTCCTCAATGTATTGCTGTAGGTGAATCTCGAAGTAACCAAAATAATGAACATTTCGATCATTCACTAACTCAAAGTGTTGAACAAGGTCTGACCACTGAAACAATTTCTGACGAATCAGTTCTCTTATACCATTCAGGTACCAGTGGTTAAAGATCTGGTGACGTAACGGATGCAATTGTTCTTTACGTTTGACTTGTATTTTCACCAGCTCTCGGTAAATGCGTTCTCTCAACTCCACAGGCAAAGCACGAATGTTCTCTAGCAAAGTATCCATGAATAGGTCATACTAAATCCTCTTTGGTCTGACACAAGAAATGTACTCTTTGCACAAACATGGTTTCACTTCAGTGTCGAATTTAAATCGTTGAGTCACTAATCTACACATTACAATTCGTTCAGAAGTTTCCTCTTTCACCAAGTTGACATTGTGTTCAAGATGTTGGTAATTCGTTAACTCTTCCTCTGGAATTCGATGCAGTACGTTTACAATGATGTAGGTAGAATCGTCCATACCAAACCAATCCTTTTTAAAACTAGAGGATCGTTGATCAATGTCTGTCCGATGGAACACTTTCAATTGAATCAATCCTTGTATAGCCTTCAGGTACCAGTGGTTCAAACACCGGTGACGTAACGGATGCAATTGTTCTTTACGTTTCACTTGTATTTTGACCAGCTCTCGGTAAATGCGTTCTCTCAACTCCACAGGCAAAGCACGAATGTTCTCTTGTAAAGTATCCATGAACAGATTATTATGGTAAGAAGTTACTTCAATGTCTCGGTCCCACTAAAGGTAAGTAATGACAATTCGGTGACCATCGAGCATGTTCTACGTAGGCCGAATCTTGCGGTTCCCAGTGGTGAAGTGACACACTGCAACTGAAGCACTTGACTTTATCTCCTTCGCCCAAGTAGAAAAATCCGGCTCTGGCTAATTCTTCAGGGGTCGGTCCTCCCAGATACTTAGGCCATTTTCCTTTGAACGATTGAAGACGATTTTCAAAGTCGCAGTATTCCGACAAACGCACAGGAAACGAATATTCGTTTTTCACAGGTTCGTTTCGATGAGGGTTGAGTGAAATGGGTAGGAGTTTGCTCAGGGCTGGATGACATCCGTAGGGAGGTAAACGTGAAGGTCGACATTCCCCTTTAAAACGAAACCCAGTAAAATGTCCAAGAGGACGAGCAGCATCGCTTTCGCATCCCACAGGTTTGACACGCACAGCATCACTTTCCATGATAGGGGTAGGGGCACTAAAGTTCCCATGATGCTTTACGGCATCGCTCAGGTCACAAGGTACAGCATCGTATCCATCGCAAGGCTCACAATCGCACTCGTCTGCAAACTCCGTTACGCAATTACAATGGTAACCACATGGACAATCGCAGTTTCCTTCCGGACATTTTCCGTCGCAATGCCTGGGTCTTATCCATCCAATATTAGTCACACTAGAGGAAGATACAACTTTTTTACAATCCCCAAACTGGAACGATGTCTCTTTCAAAGTATTCATCTTGTTTGCTCGGTCTTGGTAGTCACAATGAACTATCGATCTTGTCTAGGGTTCCTTTTTATATACAGACCAATACCGACGTGACCGTACGGTAACGTAAAGTGATTGGGAAGTCGCACTCGCTTCTGGTACACAATTTGATAGACTTTTTCCAAGGGTCGACTGACGATGTGGTGAGTGGGTAAACGTACAATCTTGTTCGGTTGATAGGTGGTCACTTTAAAGTTTCCATCCTCTTCCGATTGCAAGGCTTCTTTCAATACCCCAAAGTTGACCACTCGACTGGTACGATGATTCAGAGTCAGTCCTTTCACTTTGCACGTCGTGTGCACTTCTCCTTGTTTGTCCCGGTATTCGTAGCCGTAATTTTTGGGACCGCCACTGACGAAACTTAGAATCTTGTCGTCGGGATGCTCGTCTGTCCAGGCTCCTAAACGGTCTCCTTCGATATCAGGGTGATGTTGAATCGGGTGATGGATGTAAATGCAACTGTCCGTGTCAAAGTACAGGACGCGTTCTTCTAACAGTTCTAAAGCTTCGTACAATTTTAAGCGAGCATGGGCTGTCACGTAAGCCGCAATGATGACATTTCCAAAGGGGTCGTCTTGTACAAAGTCCAGATCTTCTTCGTAATTGACTAAGATCAAATCCTCGCGAACGACGTCCACGTGTTTCATGAATTTGGTTTTGTCGTGAATCATCTGAAAGTAGCGGGAAGGTTCTGTCAAATATTCCGTCTTGGGTAAACACGGGCGTTGTGCCATTTTACCCCACAAGCAATTTAACATCACTTTGGCAAACGATCGCCTGCCTTCGTTTTTCTCGATGTGGTCTAAAGTGATGCCTTCTTGTTCGTAGTATTTCTCTTTGAATTGTATTTGGTCTTCGGGAGTGTGACACCAGGAAGGATAGCCACTGGCTTCTTGTTTCAGTTTCAAAAAGGCATCCACGTAGTCTGCGAAAATGCCTTTCTGAGTGGGGTCACCCTTGTGGTATTGTTGTGTCTTGGGAAAGTGGCAAATTTCGTACACTTCTAACAGTTGGTATCCCATGTCCAGAGCTTTGAACAATTCTACGCTGACCCAGGTTCCCGTCAAGGCCCGTTCTTCCTGGCTGTGATGACAAGACTGGTCCTGGTTGCACGTTTCGGCACAAGTACGGCACAAGGGAAACATCAGTTTGCCTTGACAATGGTGAGGTAAGACGGGATGGTATAGGTTCGTGGGAGGCAAAACTTTACACTTGATCAAGCCTTCGTATTGTCGAATGTTGACCAGGTCGATGTGTTCCGTCAGCAATTGCGGGTGCCCTACAGGAAAGCGACAATATTTGCACACGTAGGGATACAGCGAACACACGTCCAAGTATTTGATTTCTTCTCCGTTCTCTTCGTCGGCTTGGTACAGCAAACAGGTGGCATTGGTCCTTCCTCCGTACAAACTATCCCTCGGGTTCAGCGGGTCCATGAACTGGTAACTTTCCACGAGGCGTTTAAACTCGGGATCGGTTTTCATACGGTGATCGTACTCGTGTTCCCACATTTCCACCACTTGGTATCCTTGCTGTTCTAACTTTAGGCGTCGCTGACAAGTGTCCTGGTACAAGTCTTCCATGGTTCGTTGTAAAAACTGATTTTTAGTGCCACGGTCAGGGTAACAGACGGGACATCCGTGAAATAAGCAACCGTTAAACTCGTACACGATCTTGGGGTTTTCTAAGTCCCAGCCATCGACCGAATACGTTCCGATGGTCTTTTCGCCCCCTCCGTTGCGGGCATGCTGAATCCACTTGTCTTCCTTGTCGCACAAGTAATGTAACCAACGTAGGGCTTTGACCGAGTATTGACGTTTGACATAGTGGGTCGTTTGAGGACTGATGACAGCCACGGTCTTTTCAGGCATGAATCGTTGTCGATACACTAAGGAACACGCTTTGGCAATGGTGCAAGCTTCTTTCAAAGGATCGACCCCTCCGTGTTCCATGAACAGTTCTCGAAATTTTCCACAGCAACGCCGTAAAATGTCCACGTCGGAACGACAATACTTTAGCATTTCTTCCTGAAAGTCGAAAGGGTCCGAAGCGTGAGCCTGGTACCAAGCGTAGAAAGTTTCTCGTTGTTCGGTACGCATGTTGTCGGGGTCGTAATAGTGAGCCTCGGGCAAATGGGGTAGAACGGCATGTTGATCGGCTTCCGTATTGAAAAAGTGAGGAAAATAACCTTTAGCCATTTCTGTCATTCCAAACGTTTTAGGCATTCGACTCAAAGGCATGGCCAAATAGCTCATCGAATCTTTAAACTGTACTTGTCCCACTTGCATGAAAATGATTTTGGCTCCGTTCAAAGTGACTTTAGGACGTTCGGTGCCATGTTCCGTATAGTATCTGAGAAGAAACTGTCCATCGTATCCGGAGAAATTGTGAGCCATCACCGTGGCATGACGATGACAATCTCCGTAACGTTCGATGTCCTCTTGGCTCCACGTCTTGTCGATGGGGTCTAAGACCCATTTGGCAAAATCGTCTAGCGTCTTTGGTCCTCGAAAGATTTTTTCACGCCCTCCAGGAATCTTGCTGCAGTGAGGGCAATAACTGAAGATAGGTTCTTGAATACACTTCTCGCACGCTCGATGAGCCACGCAGAAATTAGGAATGTGAATGCCGGTCTCTTGCATGCATTCGAAATCGAAAAAGATGAAATTGCCTTTCTTCTTGTGACCGTCCTCTTTCTCTGGTGGGGGTTGGTATTTTTGCACGTAACATTGGTGTTGCAAGTCCACGATGTGGTGACAAATGTGACATTTCTTTTTTCCTGAACATACGTGTGCCTTGGTACTATTGGTACGTATGCCTTGTCCACACGTAGGGCACAATCTCAGCAGTTGACAAGCACATTTCTGCTGTGAACCTTGCGTTTTCAGATGTTGTTGGTAACAGGTAGGGCTGACAAACGTGCGCAGACAAGTTGAACAAGGCACTGGTTCTTCGCTCAGACAGGGTGAAGAGGCCAAACATCCTGAGCATTTCGATCCACAATGCTTGTGTTGCTCTCGATTATTATAACCATGGTCACATTTCTCACAGTAATAACCGTATCCCAGGAATCCGGTGATACTGGTAATGGTATCGAAATGGTCATCGTGATGATAAACGTGAATGTATTTTCCGTCCTTAAAATCTTGCCCTCGAAACAACAGAGACCCGCGCACTTCTTGAGGGTACACTTTCAAGGTGTATCGTGGAGCTAGGGCATCTTGCAATTTTTGCATCTCAGGAATGCCACAGGGTGTGTCTTTGGACATGCCAGCTTGTCGTAACAGGAGTTCTGCTTCACTTCGTTGTTTGGCTCGGTCCGATTGTCGAATGTTCTCCCAGTCTCTTTTCCATTCTACCGTGTCGTTCTTGTTGGCATAGGTTCGTCCCACCACGATGGCACGGGCTAAACACATCTGGTCATGAGGATTGTGAATTTGGACAAGGCTACGCTTAATGCTGCGAAGGTCGTTCACCAATAACATCTTTTTGCGTCCGGTCCCTTGAGGAGGAGAGACGTGGGTCATGTCCAATGTGGCTTTTCCATCGGTGATGTCAAACTGGTCATTAGATTGTTGCACGTGTTGAATCTTGTCCATGACTTTGGAAGCGGTCAATTCTGCAGGGGTGCTAAACTCGATCCAAACAGGGGATTTCAAACCGTCGTGTTGTATGGAAAGTCTCAAGCGATCGTCTTCTTTGGGTTGACATTGTCGCTTGAGTGCAGTGAGCAGAGAATCCCACACTCCGGTGATGAACCCTTCTGCTTTCTCTAACGGTACTTCGGACTTGAAATCTTTAAACTTCACCGTGTATTTGTAAGCCGTGGTTCTAAATTTTCTAGAGGAGCGCTTTTCCGTCTCTCGAATGGAATAGTACTTTTCAGGGTTGACAAAGGGTGGTGGACTTGGTTTAGAGGGTTCGGATTCTGGTTCACTCATGTCCTCTTCAAAATCACTGGCATGAATTTGTGCCAAGATCTCAGCCCTGGTACGAGGCGATAGATCACGTTTCTGCCTCTTACTTTCTTCTTCTTTCTTCTCGAATGAATGGGATCGTTTCATCTTGAAAGCAAAAAGTCAAATGACTCAAGTTCAAACACCATAAACTACTTTATAGTCATAGCAGACCAGCGTATATAAAAGGGTGTGTGTCTTGTCCTTTCACTATTCATTTCACTCTCAAGCCGAGCACAACGATGGAAGAGACTAACCAGATGGAACGTTTCGTCAGAGCTTTGCGAGGGGTCATTAGAAAATTCTCTTCAGACCAGCCTACGGACTACTCTCCTTCCTTTCGAGATAAAAGTCAAGATACTTGCTATATCTGTCAGAAGAAAGGGCATTGGTCTTCAGAGTGTCCAGACCGTCAAAAAACAGGAGCTAAAAAAGACAAAAGTAAAGATACCTGTTATTATTGTAAAGAAAAAGGACATTGGTCTCCAGATTGCCCAAAAAAGAAACAAGAGGAGTCAGAAGAAAAGAAGGATTCTTCAGAAGAAGAGAGGGATTCTTCAGAGGAAGAGAGGGATTCTTCTGAGGAAGAAAGAAGACAGGTGAAGAAAAAGAAACAGGAGAAAAAAAGAAGAAGGGAAGAAAGCGAGGAGGAAGAAGAGGAAAAGAGTGTGACGGTGAAGAAATTCAAAAAACAGAGAGACTAAACAAGGAGAAAAGAAGAAATCAATGAACTTTTTATTAAAGTGTTGTGTTGTGAATTGTGAATTGGATTGTAAAAAATGGAGAAAAGAATAAATGAATGATATAAGGTAAGAGTCTTTGAGTTTTGATTTTAAAATAAGAAGCTACACTCACGCACTCATACACAGACACGTACTATAAGGGTAAAAATGGGTGGGGTTTATTTTTGAGTTATTGGCAAATTGAAATTGTATTTCTTTTCGAGAAATATGGGTGGCCCTGAAAAGGGCCTTTTTTCTTTATGGTGCAGGGGTGAGTTTAAGCAATCAATTTTAACTGCCTTAAGCCTTTGCCACGGCCAAGGCCTACTTCTGGACTGCGTAATGATGATAATGATTGGGTTGAAATCACTAAGGGTGGTACGGTAGGCTTAGTCACAGGGTTGACGTGTTTAGCTCGGGAAGGTCGTATTCTCTTCGGTCGTGATAAAGAAGTCTGATACATTTGTTTCAGACTTCTTAACTCCGCTAAAATGTCCAACAGTACCGTGACCGTTTGATTTTCACCCTCTTGTTTCTTTGCTGCTACTTCTTCTTGCTGTTGTTTTTTTCTTACCTCTTCTTCTTGTTGCTGTTGCTGTAAGAGAAAAGCCTGTTCCGCTTCCTTTTGTCGTTGTATAAATTTCTCCAATTCTTCTTTCTGTCTCTGTCTAAAATTCTCCACTTGCGGTAATGAAGAAGGTAACGAAGGTTCCGGAACAAATTCTTGCGAGGAGAGAAAATCGACAAAATCCCAATTCACCTCTTCTGAAAGTAAGTCCGGGTTCCCTTGGGCGGTCTCCCCTGCTGGTGCACCCCATTGGATCGTTTTCTGAGTTTCCGTCATGTTGAATCACTGTCGCATAGATTGACTGCACACAAGCGCTAGCGAATCTATATAGGCTACGTGACGTCACAGACTGCTCTCTTCGGATTGGATGCGGGCTGACTGAATTCTGTAACGCGTGTTCGGATTGGTGAATGAACTCAATCCGTTTCAATCCTTTCTGTCCCTATAAATAAGCGCAGTTCACTGCATTGATTCACCTATTGTAGGAGCCTCAACATGTGGACCGACGTTGAATCTTCAACCCTTGTGTCAACAATGATGTTCAGGACGGACATGCTCATGTATGTCCGATCCAAGTGGACCGTTGTCCACAGGACCAGCAGCAGCCTGTGGATAAGAAGAGTCTATATAGAGAGACAAGGTTGCCTCAAGAGGACTCTGATGTATGGCCCTGCTGTAAGACGAAGTTTGAGGACAAGAAGATGTCGCAAATGCCCTTTATGTTAAGGGCATATTAACATAAACCAAAGGCCCTTTTCAGGGCCAGCCATATTTCTCGAAAAGAGATAGTCTTTGAATTGCCTACCCCTTTTTTTTATTTTATTTTTTATTTTTTTAAAAAAAAAAATAGAGACCCTCCCTGTTTCAATTTTACATAGACCCTATACAGTCCCAAGGGTTTTTTGACCATGTTAAATTTACATAGACCCTATATTGTCCCAGGGTTTTTGGCCATGTTAATTCCCATAGACCCTATATGTTCCCACGATTTTTCTCCATGTTAAATTTACATAGACCCTATATGTTCCCAAGGGTATTTTTACTGATCAGTCCCATTGACCCTATAAGATCCCCATTAACTACTTGTAATGATATGTGTCCGTTTTAACTATATTCCTATTAAACATTGTTTTAATGTATAAGTTTGTATTTTTAAGGTCGGTTGTGGTAAGATTGTGGCCAGTTGTAGTGGATTGTAGTGGATTGTGGCAGATTCTAGTGGATTGTGATAAATCATGACGCCTTGTAGTCATATATTTATTTTCCTTCTGACTGTACTTGTTTGATGCAACATTTGTGGGTTTTTTTCTCCCCTTTTGACAAGATATGCAATAAAAACAATATTAAATAGAGAACTCAACTATCAAAGTCAAGGTATAAGAAAATATAGTTACACACAGTTACATACATCCAGGAATAGAAGACAAGTTTCGTTACAAAGTCAAATTAATAAGGGCTAAGGCTTTGAACATTTCGAGTTTCCTGACAATTTTATTGACATGCCTCATGATGCCTGGTAAACTTTTTAAACGTTGGCTCAATCGGATCATCATGGCTCACTCGGACAAAATTACTGGCTGCTTCTTACCAAACTGCCAAGCTCATTGGAAGTTTATGAAACATTATGCACATGGGAAAAAAAAGAATGAAAGAAAGAATCGAAGACGTATACCTACTTGTTTTAGTCGTCGTGTTTTTGGTTTTTGCCAACTTATTTAGAGCATGTAAATTTACATAAAATACTTATTATTTGAATATCTACTAGTCATTATACCATGTGGAGTTTGGTTTGGGGACAATGTGACGTAATAATTACCCGTGACTATAATATATTTCACGATTTAGTTGAAAAGTGATGATGACATTTAGTTATTATCTAGTTACATACCATAACAAGACCATACTAAATGAATCTGTGCCGAATTAAATTTTAAGCTGGCACTCTCGGCGTTGACATATGAGTAACATAACCAAAATTGAAAACAAAACAAATAATGCAATAAATAAATTTAAACGCCGCAAAAAGTGGCATGGTAAAAAATAAATGAACACTGTCATAAAAATATGCATTATGAAATCGTCATAAACATTTATGTCAATAAAGTTACAAACTTTGCAAAAATCTTTGAAACATGAATATACAGAAATGCATTATACAAGTAAGATGGACATACAACTAAGCATATATACAAATGAAACAGACTTTACTGTCTTATACGGATAATGTTATCATCGTTGCAGATAATTCCAGACTGCGTATTTTATCATCGAAATATATAGTTTAACTGGTTTAATCCTTAATTTTAATGTTAACATTAAAACGCCTCTTTGATTTGAAAAAATCGCAATGTCAGAGAAGAATTGCCCCAAAATCCAAAATAAATTATATATACCTCGTTTATGTGATACTTTTATCGATTTCCTTAGTGATTTTCAGCAAACAATGATTATTGTTATTGTTTGTAAATGCACTTACAAGTATTCTTTTTAATCTATCATATTTAACTTATTTATTTATTTCCAACTTTTGGGTGGTCAACCCGACGTAAGATTATTATGGCGGTCTGATGGACAGATGCATAGCAAAGTCAGTTCCGAACAACACACATATTAAAAAACCATTAATTCGTTAAACGAATAACCACGAATCTGCCGATAAAGTGTTACTCTTTAAAATCATATACTTCAGATGGACTTCAGATGGACTTTTTTTCATAAAATGTGTAAAAAGTGTCCGTGCATTTTGTTCTCTCCTGCCTGAAATCGATATTTTCTTTTTGTCAAGCACTCAGTCGGGTTAAGTCGTGCTTTTGTATGTCTATTGTCATGGTTTTGTATACCGGTAGTTTCTTCATGCGGATATATTTAGTGTTTACTGCATACTTGCGTTAACTACGTTAGCATTCCAAAGTTTTGATTTTGTTTACACGATAATGGTTTTCTCTGTCAATTGAGCTGACCAGGAGAGTAATATTCTCTCTTTGTATCATCAGTGTATGAGGGTAATGCTATACGAAGGTAATGTTGTTAATGTTGAATACTGATTTTATTTTAAGTTGTGTTAGACATGACCTATCAGCTAGTTACAACACGCTCTCCGTAATTGGCGGTGGATCACAGACGACTCAATAGTCCCACAATGTAAGACATAGCACATATTGTTTTTGTTTTAGACGCCCAAAACATAAACATCAGCGCCGAGGTCTTACATGTAGGACTGAAGACTCAATAGAGAAACATTTATGTAACCTTCCTTTTCCTCAATCATTAATTCTTTGAGCAGTGCCCAAAGAATTTTTGTTTTCACACAAAGGCCTGGAGCTTCAATCAAGAAGCCCGCCAATGCCATATTTATTTTCTCTTTTACTGTAAGTTTGACACGCCCAACTGCTGGAAAAGTAGACGGTCGATCCCTTCTACTAGTGATAATGTTCATTAGACTAAACACTCGTTTACATGCTATAGAGGACCTCGCACCTAACAACAATCTCTCATTTTCTGCATGCTTGGGTATATAATTCAAAATAATTGTGGCTAGGAGTGAAGCAAGGGGTTGAATTGTCCAGAGACCTCTCTTGGAAAGGCACATAGACAAGATAGTGACAAAAGGGAACAATAACCTTGGATTCCTGCACTGCAACCTCCAAATCAACAATGAAGAAGTAAAAAGTGCAGTGTATTTCACCCTGGTTTGACTAGGTCTTGAATACTGCTCAACTGTGTGGAACCCACATAATAAAGATCTAATAAATAAGATAGAGATGGTTCACAGGAGAGCTGATAGATTCACCACCAGTAAATATCGTAACACAGCAGTGTCAGTGCAATGTTGAACCATCTCCAGTGGGAATCACTCAAATCCAGGCAAACCAAGGCCCAGCTGACCATATTGTACATGATTGTGAACAATCTGGTGGATGTACCAGCGGACAAATATGGTTCATCTCATCAGTACATTTAGACACTTAAGATATGCCCAATGTGCTTATGGGAAAAGACTGTTACTTTTTCTGGTGGGACTCCTATTTTTTTTAGCAAAATAGGAGTCCTGGACTCTTGTTTGTACCAAAATAGGAGCCCTGGACTCCTAGTTGTCAAATCCTAGTGAGTTACAGGCTTTTTAGGGACAGCATTATATTAAATTCTATTTTAACATTCTTTATCTTGGTCATTTATTTGTAATTGATTATAACTTTATGACCATCTTAGCTATTGCATTATTAAACTGAATGCAAATTTTATGCTGATAGATATTGTTGAAAAAGATAATTTGTTTGTTTTGTTTTTAAGAAAGTTTGGCTTTTTATTATTGTTCTTGGATCTGTCTACTTTTTCAAACATTGTAATACATGCAAGTAGTTTTGTCCTCATTTGTTAAATTTATATAAGACCAACCTAATTAGTCGATAACACACTCATAATGTTGGCTGTTTTCATAATAAATTGTCTTCTTGGTCAAGACTTTAAGAGAATTCTGATACCTAGAGATCTGCATTTGTAACAATGTACACTCATAAGCTTAGCAACTGATATAAAATTGTCTCTGCCTCAGCAAATATTGTCACTGATAATAGTGTGAACTTAATGGGTTATTTATTTCATTGATTTTGTGTGGACTTGTATGAATAATGTTATTACTTGTTGACTTGAAGAATCCATCCATTGAACTTTGAATTGAGCAAGTTAATAAATTCTTAGTTCACAGTTCCTTTAGAATGTTTATAAATTTTCATAAATGACCCAAAATCATATCTTTAAATTTCAGATGGCAGAAATTCATGTTATAGGTCAAATTGTTGGAGCAACAGGTTTCCCTGAGCACAGTCTTTTCTGTAAATGGGGAATCCATACAGGTATTTATTATTTGAAGTTGTGAACTCATTTTTAAAGAACATTAGATTATGCATTGATGCAAAAAGAATCAAGATATCCCTTTTAATTGCCATATTAATCAGTAATACTTACTTTTGAGAAGAACTAATATAAAATGTAGATTCTAGTATGTATATCTTGTTTAAGAGGTTAGTGTTAGGACTGGTCTGTCTGACGTCAGGATAATATGACTGGTTGGGACATCATGCTGCATGTCTGCGGCATGATGCCCCATTTCTAGACATCACTATAAACTGCCACACTGCAGATATGACTGAGAAATTGCTAAAGCTACGTTAAAAATCCAACTCACACACACACAAACTCACTTATTTTTTGTTCAGTCTTCAGCAGTTACCCATCAGGATGACAGGGATAACACCACAGTGCTTCCATGACGGTTGGCAAAAGATGTATAAACTATGAAGGGCAATGATGAAAAAAGGTGTCACTACAACAGAAATGTTACAGTTGTTACCATAATGTCAAATAAAAAACATTTAAGCTTTGTTTTCATCCATCATGGATACTTGATTTGATTTGTTGAATATCATTGTACAGTAAGAAGATAATGTTTTTTTTTTGCTGGTTCAATAATTGTTTTCATATATTTTTTTTTGTCTTCTGTAGGAGGAGCATGGAAGATTCTCGCTGGGTTGCGGGAGGGTCAGACACAGGTTGACAACCCCCAGAATCACCAGGCAGCCTACTTCTCCCACCCCATAGACATTCATTTTGCCACCAAGGGTTTGCAAGGTACAATGGTTGCAGTTCAGCCATCTATTCAAAAAGATACAAAAGTTACTATCACACCTATTATATTTACATGTAATTATACACTTTGAATAAATATTAGTGAGTAAAAATTGATGGAATTTTGGAATGAGGACTGCTACTTTGTATTCATGTAAATCTGGAAAATAAACATATACACTTATTATTTTGCATTCATAAAGGTCATATTCTTTTTTATATGTACATATGATCAGCCAAATAAATTATAATATAACTGTTTTTACTTGTAGCTTGTTAATTTCTATAAACCTGTTATTAACCCAGTTTTATAGGCTGTTAGACAAATATAATTGATCAAAGAATGGAATAATATCAAGAAGGAAAAGCTATTATCAGATCAAGGTATTGTTAATAAATCATTATTCATACTGATCAGCTAGTATGAAGCAGAAAATCATCAAAATTGTTTGGCATTCTTCTTCACTTTGATTGTGACCGCTCTGGTGGCCTAGTGGTTAGAGCGTCCACCTCAGATGCGGGAGGTTATGGGTTCGATCCCTGGCCGAGTCATACCGGAGACTTAAAAAATGGTACTAACAGCTGCCTTGCTTGGCATTCAGCATTAAGAGGTTAGTGTTAGGACTGGTCGACCTGGTGTCAGGATAATGTGACTGGGTGGGACATCATGCTACATGTTTGTGGCATAATGCCCCAGTGCTAGACATCACTATAAACTGCCACATTGCAGACATCGCAGCGATATGACTGAAAAATTGTTAAAGCTATGTTAAAAATCAAAATCACATCACATCAATTTGATTGTTCTTTCATACACGAAAAACCATTGCTTTAGTGCTAAAATACCAGGTGGCCCTTATGCACTTGTATTCCATGTGCCATTTTTATGTATGCACTTATTATTCAGGCTTAACAGTACTGTACTTTAGTAAAAACATGCCTGTAGAAGCAACAAAATCATCATTAATGATCAGAATTTTGTTTCCTTTATTTTCTAAATTACTATCATATGTAAAAATATATTCAATCAACATTACTCCATAAACTGATATTTCTTTACTTTTAATCTAGGATGGCCCAAAATTCACTTCCAGGTTTGGCATCAAGACAGTTTTGGGAGAAACGAACTATATGGATATGGTTTTTGTCATGTGCCGACTTCTCCTGGTATTCACAACATAGAATGCCCCACTTGGCGTCCATGTGGAACATTTAGGGAACAAGTTTCACAGAGTTTTCTTGGCGGAGGACCACAACTAAAAAATCCTGACATGATTTATAGTGGTGCTGACAGATACCAACTTCGCACAATTGCCATGGGAAAAATTCATCTGCAGTTAGGGATAATTCTGAGGAATTTTGATAAATATGGGATTGAATGTTGAGAATAGAGTACTTAATGGAAGTGAAGTCAATGCATAAGATGAGATAGACAGCAAAATCTGTGGATGTCATAGTGCTGATGATATATGTCTAGTGCAAATGTTTGTTAACTGTCAATGTAATTTTTGTTTTTTACAGAATCAGTAAAAAGAACATCATTATTTTAAGGTGAAAGATAGTCATAAGTTATCATGATTGTCAATATTTTATATTAATGCTATATTTGTACCCTGCATATGTCTATCCTTGTGTATGTAACTCAAGCAACGGCTTAAATTGGTGGATGGTAATAAACCATACTTTTACATAGGTTACCAATATGATAATCGTCTACAAAAGGGGTCAGTTATCAAACATACAAGATGTATAATCCCAGTGACTCTTGTTTATTTTTTATCAAACTTTGTACATGCAGTTGTAGTGGAAGGACACATTCATAATAAATGTTTAGTTATAACCCCTGTGTCACTGAATAAAGGGGAAATTGTAATAAAAAGGATGGAGAAGTGTCATGGTTTGGCATGGAAGTAGTTCTGGATTTGTTTTATTACTGATGCACCGAATAAAAGTATAAAGATAATTGACATTCCCATTGGCGTAAATAAGAGTTACAAAATTTACCTGTAGATTGTGTAATCAACGGTCATTTTGTAAAATAAAAAATTTCACATTCCACTTTGAAACATTTCCTGGTCAAGATACTAACATTCGTCATTTTTCAATCTCATTCATCTCAGGTCAGTAGTTGATTAATATCATTATCAGATATTTTTAATTAAATGGTAAATGTTGGATGCAGCTTCTGTTGGATTTCCACAAGTGATTTGTGCATAGATTCAGACAGGCAAATGATAGTAACAATCACATAATGCACTGTTATGTCAGAAGCTAAGAGATTTGTTGTTTTGTGATACAAATCACAGCATTCCAACTTATAAGTAAATTTAGGTATTACGAAATGTTCTAAAGGTTACCAATTTGAATCAAATATAAAGCCAATGTAATTCACAGTTTAGCATTTATTATTACAAAAAACGATTTGAATCTATTATGCAACCAGATGTTGATTAGGATTTATCTGACGTTATTGTTGCAGGCTGCTCTGTTTAAATTGTCATATTTAATAAACATTCAACATAAATTGAATTGTATTTAAAATGGCAATAAGGCCATTTCTTTGTGTCTCAGTCTTGCACGTTCCTTTAACAAGGAAACACATATAGCACAAACACAGTGTGAATGAAGGGAAAGAAGACACATTAAATTTCTGTCTCAGTATCTAATGCAATTGAAATCTCCAGATAATGACAAACATTAACTTATTGTTTGAATTGTTTGATCTGATTCCATGCAATATAAGAAACAAGATTTGCCAGCACATTATGTGACAACAGATCTGGGTCAGTGTTTGCATATTTCAAGAAATGTCTGATAGATTGAAAAGGATAAACAGATCCAGGTCTTTGTTCGACGTTTACAAAAAATTCTGATGGATTGACAGTATAAACATGACAATATATCATGTAGAAACACAATTTACTGTATATTTTTTTAAATAAACTTGGTGATGTATCATGTAGGAATGCAAACAATGTACTGTATATTTTATCAATATAATATATGATAGTGATCTTGTAGCCATACTTTAAAAGTAGGTTATTTAAATTTACATTTGTAAAGTCGGAATAAAATTAAAATAAAGGTGTTTTTCTCTACAGTAGTTTCAGTATCTTGATATGAAGGATAAAAAGTCCTTTACAATAGCAAGTGAGCTATCTATGTGTACAGGATTACCTGATTTTCACAGATCACAAGATTCATTTTCTTTTTCCCTTTTCAGTGGTCATTTAAGCTTATTCAATAGTATCTTGTCTGGCATCTAATAACCAGTGTTACTTGACATTCTTGTCAAGGTAAAATATTTGTAAGTTTGTGGTCACTAATACAAATTGATCTTGACCAAACTTTGCATACAGATACATTCCAGTCATGATATCAGTGAGATTGATAATCAGCATTGTGTGACCTGGAGTTGAATAACAGGTCTTAAGGTTTGTGGGCATCATTTATAAAACAAATAGGAATGGATTTTGATTTAAAATTTTTAGTTTGTTATATCTAATAAAAATCTAAGACACATTCAATAACTTGGCCTACATGACTGTGGGAACATAGTCAGAGGTCACTATATAGATTTTTGCATATGTTAGTTTGTGAATGCAATAATTTGAAGAAATGTAAGTGGATTTTCACCAAACACTGAATACATCAGAACTCAGTTTGAGCTCAGTAATCTGTATTTTATGTTATTGCAGCTTCTTCTAAATAGATAGTCATATCATGTTTTTCTCTAAATAGACTTTTTGTCTAGTTGGTCCTAAGTGAGAATGGTGCTAATCTGATGTTCATTATGGCTGTCATGGCAGCAGTGTTGAAAAGCTTGTTATTTCTTCAGTCTTACCTGCGGCCTTTTTCCTACTTTTTTGTAAGGCTTTCAATTTTCTTATTTTTGTTCAAAACTGGCCCTATCTTTACTTTTCTTTTCAAAATTTACTTGAAAATGTATTACACTGCATGAATGGCCATAGCAGTGTGAATTCAGGTATGGTCTCTGTCCTGTGGCACAGAGTGTTTAAGGACTCACAGTACTAATTCAGTTCCCATAGTAAACCTATGCAAACATCATGCTATTAAAAATGCAATAACTTAAAATTTTTGAGTGCTCATGATCAAACCTATATTTATCAGTATAGATGAAACCTGGATGTCAGCTTCTGTGTAGAGGAAAGAATATGAGCTGCACCATTTTCTAGACCTGCATGTGTTTGAACCATGTGCTTTCAATTCTGCACCAAAGACTCATGTGCTAAGTTTAATAATGAGTGTTCTAAACTCAAGGCTGTTAAAGGACTAAAATTCCATCAATAAAACAATGTCTCGATTTTTTTAAACTTACAACAAGGATAAGCTCTCAAAAGATTCTTTTTCCTAAAAGATAACTTACATTATTAACCAATCCTGGTCAGCTCAACCCATCTATACTCTATTTTTATGTTCACCCATTTCCAGGCTGGTATCATTTTTCCATATCATTAGTACCGCATGTCTTATATTAGCCCTTGATTTTCTTGACAGCCCTATGTAGTTCAATACATAAGTAAGTAACATGCATAGTTATGCTTGTCAAAGATTACATTATATTGCAAGTTCATCTTCACCTAAAGACCAATGGTGCATTTCAGGCAACATTTAAATATTTGAGCTTTATTTAAGAAAATAAGAAAAAAATATTAAAATAGAGCTGTCTAATAAGAATCGTCTTTTTTAATATCACCAGTTATCACTCTTCAGTTTAATGCTGAAATATATTACCATCCTTGCCATATTATGTAATTAATGAGTAAAAGGTCAAGGTGACCATCTATATGTAAATGTATTATTACAGAAAAAGAGATTTATATAACAAAAGTTACCTAAAATTCCTCCTAGAAGACATACAATTAAAAACTAAAGTAAGGTAGACTTAAGTCCATTAAAATACAAAATATGAACTTTCAAAACATTCACGGAAAGAAATTAGTGGGATGAAAAGTCATGAGAGGTCATCACCATTAAGCATGGTGGAAGAGACCTAAATGATCATATCTAAAGCATTATGTTTCAAAATACAGCTAGGAAATATATTACTTATTGTAATAACTCTATAAATGGTAAATTGTATAAATTTTATATATATATATATTGCTTAGATATAAACCAAAGAGCAAAACACTATACCTAACACAATTAAATCTATACACTGTTCCCCCTTCTTGCAGTTGATCTATCTGAATACGTGTTTAATATCCCACTAAAAGTCACTCTGTGGCTTACAAAAGGTATTAATTTGCTTGTTATCCACAGATAGAACCATATGATTGCATTTATAGTAAAGTTAATTGCATTTGCATATGTGGAGTCACTGTATTGATATGGCTGTCTATAGGACTCCTGGTACTAATTCAGTTCCCATAGTAAACCTATGCAAACAGCATGATATTAAAAATTCAATAATTAAAATTTTTGAGTGCTCATGATCAAACCTATATTTATCAGTATAGATGAAACCTGGATGTCAGCTTCTGTTGGAGGAAAGGATATGAGCCGCTGCATTTTCTGGACCTGCATATATGAAACATGCTCTCAATTCCACACCAAAGAGTCGGGTGCTAATTTTAGTAACGAGTGTTCCAAACTCAAGGCTGTTAAAGGACTAAAATTCCATCAATAAAACAACGTTTCTAATTCTTTTTCACTTGCAACTAGGATAAGCTCTCAAAAGATTCTTTTTCCTACAAACTAACTCTTATTATCAGCCAATCCTGGCCGCCCAAACCCATATATACTCTATTTTATGTTCACCCATCTCCAGGCTGGTTCCCATTTTTCCATATCATTAGTACCATGTGTCATATTAAAGTTTATGTGCCGGTTTTGTTCATTTGACCATGTATTTGGGCCATATAAGTTCAGCTTAGTGTGGCAGAAACTATACATTGTAATTAATTATGATACGAGCACCTAGATTATTGTGATTAGGAAAGGTTCAAATATTTAATCAGTTGTCACTAAAACAAATAATTAAATGTTTTACAAGTTCTAGAATCAGAGAAAGTTGCAAGTCCTAAACATTTTACAGATATTTTGTAACCACAACATTACATGTACGTGAGAGCATATGCACAGATGACTTCATACCATAGTGGTCATCTATTAAAAACATAGTGGTCATTATATTAAAGCTTAGTAACCTAATATTTGCAACTAGATGCTTAAAGGGACAATTCAGATGTAAGTTTAGGAAACTATTACAAAATTGAATTGCTTGTCCTAGTGGCAGTTGATGAAATATTTTTACGTATTTGTAATAACAGTAATGTAATGTATGTACTTTCTGTCAGTTGCAGTTAATTACAGTGTATAGCTTCAGTTGTACCCATCTGAAGTCCTATGGCCAAAATGCATGGTGTCGTGACCAAAATGAACACAATGTCATACAGTTCAAGAACATAGAAGCAACCTGGACTAGAGAGACAAGAACATGCTGTTGTTCACATTTACAAAGGCAAGTGAAGTAAAGGTTTTATTGTTTCATTAATTTTAAACTACTTTATGCTATTTTTGGTTATAAAATATCTGTATTTTCCCAACTGTTTGTGTGCAAAGGTACTCCTACTTTAAAACTCTTTTTTTCACAAATGTTTGCTGGAAAGACAACCCATATTGACATTGGGTTTTCACCAGAAGAGAACTTGTGAAGTCTAGTTGGTCCTAAATGAAAAGGATTTTGCTTGAACATCCAGTATGGCCACCACAGTGGCTATCTTGAAAGTCTTGTCATCACTACTTCTCTTGATTGGATGGTCTTGTCAACATGGAGTTTTCACCAAAAACCTTTTATGATGTCTAGTTGGTCTTAAATGAAAATGATGCATATACGGCATCCTGTATTGATCACATGGCAGTCATCTTAAAAACCTTGTTATCATTACTTCTCTTGAAAAGAAGTCATATTGACATGGAGCTTTTACCAGAAGATTTCTAATGCTGTCTTTTTGGTAGTAAATGAAAATGGTTCTTCTCGGACATCCAAATATGGCTGCCACAGTGGCCATCTGAAAGGAAAGTCATGTTACTATAGTGGTGTTCACCAGAATTCTAATGATATCTACCTGGTTCTAAATGAAACTGGTGCGCCCTGGACATCCAATATAGCAACCACAGCAGCCATCTTAAAAATCTTGATATTGCCACACTTGAATGGATAGTTACCTCAACATGAGGTTTTCACTAAACAAATTCTTATGACATTTAGTTGGACCTCCAAGAAATTAATATTGCTCATTGGACTGAAGTAGATTTGTGCCCACTCCCATCAGAGTTTTATCCAAATCCTCTACAACACCTGCCTAGTCTTCAGATCTGACATCAGGTGATCATTGACTAAGGAAGAATCTACTTTCAATTGCTCCTACAATGTGAAGGTTCCTGACAATTTTGGGGCTGCATACAATGTCAGTTACATATCCCTATCATCCACAAACACATTTTCTCCCAGATGCCTGTTCTCAAATTGTAGTTGGCAGTTATATGAGCCCACACACCAGTTTTCCATTTGGATACCAATCAATTGATTTGTAACATTGTGACCATGGGATTAATGTTGGATCTAGTATCTATGGTGACGTTTCAATAGGCGGAACACAGCTTATCTTCCACAACTACAAATATCACTAGATATGTGGGAGAGACTGTTTATATAATTGCCCACTTCTTAAGCATAGAGGCTCAGCATGCTGTGGTCATTGCCATAACAACAGCTATGAACTTATGAACTTGCAGCTCCTGAAATGAGATAAAATGCTTTCTATCCCCACCATTCTTAAAGACAATCATAGGCCAACCTATCAAGAGTGCCTTCTTCCCATCCCTCAGAATCTTAGCTACAGCTGAGGGATTTATAAGGCAATCAACAGAAGATCACAGGGACGTCCCTAGAGAACAGGCCACACAGAAGCAGTCCTATCTAATTAAAATCTGTTGAAAACCATGGTTCTCCTGAAATAAAGTGGAAAAGAAGAAAAGGGAGTGCGGTTGTTTTTGCCAATGTTTCTTTCCCTGGGACCCTCCCCATTTCAAAATACATCACTTTCATGCCTGCCACCATCACAGATCATGCTAGAGGGAAGGCTTCATTCTTTTGCTGCCGAATCGGAAAGTTTTGCGATGAAATACTGACCCAACAAGTGGTTTTCTGGGAACTCTGTATCATGTTCAGTGCATCTCCTCCTTTGCTTTGATTTCCTTTAGCTACAAACGTGGCATTCTGCACGTGGTTATCAAACTTAGTGCATTCAACCAAATCTTTTATGTTCTTGTGTTCATGATGGAATGCAAAAATAGGTTCTAAATGCCATCTGTTTGGGAGCCTACACAATCTGTGGACTTGCAAGTGGCATGATTTCACATCCCTACTCACATGGCTTCTAGAAGTTCTGTGAATAATCTACAAAAACTACTTTATCAATGTCTAGAGGATGATCGACCAGTGTTATAGCCTGGATCAAGCGAATATTAAAATGTGAAATTAATGGATCCAATAAATGAAGATCTGAACAGAGATGTAGAATATATGCAGGATATAACATTTTAACTAATGTGATAAACCAAATTAAATTGTACAAGATCAATTAAAGACATGCCTCTGCTAGAAAAATAAATTAAAACTTAGTTCTAAAACTGCATTTTGCAATTCCATTTGCATAGATATGGCAAATTTCATCATCAAATTGAGTGTTTTGAACTTAACTGTTTGGCATGTTTGCATAACCTGGTTGGGTTGAGGATCGATTTCCATTTTCAACACAGCTCGTAGGTTGGGGTCAACTTCTTCCCTCAGGCCTCTCACACATTATTGCCTTTAATGGGCTCTCGTGTCCAGCCTTTTAGGGTTATTAACTGTTATTCAAGTTGTCTCTCTTACATACAGCTGTATTAGTAGACTAAATGTCTGCTCGACCTAACATTCTATCTTGTTAATCTTCAGAATACTGTATCAGACACTTAACTATGAAAATGGTTTCAGATCACAACCTTGCATTCCATACAATATTTATTTACACACCGTATCTTTCCATATACATTAACATAGTGCAGCAAATGTAATGTATTTCTATATAGATCATTACCAATACTAATTGATCTTGCTTAAATGAAAATTAGGCCCGCTGCAGTGAATCACTCTTTTGACTAAAGTCAGACACATGTACACATACGGCCAACAATAAATAGCCATATCCTGCCATGCTGCTGTAACATTAGTACAACCGATTCATAGGTTAAAAATATTCACGTTTTATACAATAGATCAAATAAAATTCACTTCTTCTCTTAACTGTATTATTTGCTAGCTAACAATTCACCAGCATAAACATCCCACAAATTTAATAATAATTCTAAGCATGCATGATTCATATGGCATTTAAACAAATGAATTCAAACAATTATCTACAAGTCCATGACAATCACATTGTGGGAATACGTATTGCTATTCCTGCAACCAAGATCATCTTGCCTAATGCAACAACTTCGACAAGTTTTGCGATGTAAGACAAATATAAAATATGAGACAGGCTGGGAAATCCACCCCAGATGACTAACTTGTCCAATCCAATTTAACGTTATCTACTCACCCACTCCACTGGAACATTTTACATTTTTCTTTTGTTTCTCTTAATCAACCGATCCCTACAATGTTCCAACTTAAGACAAATATTTCTGCATGTACCAGTTTTACCCATTGTCCAGTTTCACATGACACAGTTGTGAAACGGAACCTTGTTAAGAATCAATCATGTCCATACTAGATGTATTAATATGGTATCCACAAACATGTCATGGATTTGATTCCTTCCAGATCAAATTTATTAATTTAATATTGTTCTGTGTGACAATGACATGGGCAAAATTCACACCGTTTTGTCTTACAATGATGTCTGCAAAGGAGGTTGCCTCCTTGGGCTCCCATTGCAATGATCATGTGATCCAATTGGAGGCCAAACCTTTGACCATTGGGCCACCTTTTACAATCTGCATAATATGCGGTTCCATCCCAAAGGTAGGGAAATCTCACTGGACATGCATATGGGAAACATCTGCAAGTACAACATCCAGTTGTATGGATGCAAACACATGGGGTGGGGGGGGGAGGATGCAAGTCTCCTAAGTAGTGAAGGGGAACACTCTAGCAACAATGGGACTTCCGTGTTAAAATAGTAGGGTCGTACTTTGGCGACAAGGGGAATTTAACATGGGGAAATTAACATGGTGGGACTATAGAGCGACAAGGAATTGGGACTGTCTAGCAACAAGGGGAAAAAGAAACATAGAGAAAAGTGATTGGGACTGTCTAGCAAGAAGAGGAATTGGAAAGGGTTGATGTCACGGTACTGAACACTGGCAACAATGTTGCAAGAGGCTGACCTCAATTGGGCGGAACAGTGTGGCAAGGGGTTGACCTGAATATGCACTACTCTAGGACAAATAGAGACATAGACAAAGAGATGTGGATAGACAGGGTTAGAGACATAGATATATCACACAAACATAGATTGATGGACATAAATCTATCACACAAATAATTATACAACCGACTAAAACATTTGTTAGGCAAGAGAGAATATATATATATATATATATCTTTTCGAGGCAATGGAGTGGCTCTGAAAAGGTCAGTTTTTTTTCTTCTAATTCTCTCCATTCTTCTCCATAATTTTGTCATCTTATCCATTACTTTTGTCTTCTTCCCATTCTCTTTCTTCTCCTCCTCCTCCTTATCCTCTTGTTTCCTTTTCTCATTATCTTCTTTTTTTCAAGCTCTGCATTGTAGGCTCTCATTTGCTCCTTTTCCTCTCTGTTCTCCTCCTTCTCCTGTTTAATCAGTTTTCTCAGACTTTACTTCGCCTTCTTCAAATTATTAATCTCCGTTTATAATATGAGAGGGCTATAGGCACCATACTCCATTGTAATCATCATCTCCCCGCCATGCCCAGGTCATCCACTACCTCTTGTGATGTCGTCATTTTGTCAATATGGTTAGAAGCCATTTTCATTTTTTGCAGCGTTGAAAAGTGCGATTGACGAAAGCTAAATTGTATAGATCTAAAACACGGACGTAATGGAAAACATCCCCTCTTATCAACAACCCATATTACCTAGCAAATTGCCCATAGTGATGAAAGTGCTGACCGAAAATAGATTTTTTAATATACAAATAAACACACTAATACTAATAAAACCCACTACTTTCTATCAATACATAGTGGAGAAGGATTTTTTTTTACAATCACATTAGCAAATGAGTTAGTGTTTATAGTCACACTACTACATACACAAACATTCTTTAGTGTAGGGACAAGTGGTTCTTTTTTGTTAAGGAAAAAACAAACACAGACACAAACGTACGTGCGAACACATACATACACAAAAACATAGAGAAACACATTTTTGTGTGTTTAGGTACGTGATTTTGTCCAAAAAAACCAAACACACGCACACACACATGCGTGCACATATACACACAAACACGAACGTGCGCACACACACAATTATATTATTGACAACTTGATCGGTCTCTCTTTTCTAGAGATATGGGTAGCACTGAGAAGGGCTGTTTTTTCTAGTTCCAAATACTCATTTCAATGCTGGCACCTTCCAGGTCGTGCATCACACACACATCTCCCTCCTATTCCAGTCATTGTTCCAATATATGTGTGGTTCGGAGTGGGGAGGCAGCTTGAGTGGCTTAAGATCCCCAATCTTCAGTTTGCGGGATTTTGAAGTCCATCTCCCTTACGACCCTTCGTCCTGCCTGTCGATGATGCTGCTGCCTCCTTACTTGTGGTGACGCTGAGGCTCTCACTCTTGCGTTTTCTTTCCAACTCGTCCTCCCAGTTTTATGTCTGGGAACAGCGACTCGCGGTGGTGGCGGTGGTGGTACTGGTAGTTGCTGACGCTGTAGTGGTGTCCTCGCAGTAGGTTTGACCTCACACGTTTGCTTAAAAACGATCTGATGTAAGATAGGCATTTTCTTTTCCTCTTCTTCTTTCTTTTTCTCTTCTCCTCCTCTTCCTCAATCCTGGCACTTTCGTCTATGACCTCCATAACCAGCTCATTCAGCAGACGCCGGACATATTCCATGTGCATCTGGAGTTCAGTAATTTGCTGATTCTGCTCATTTTATTTGATGTTGTCTCGTTGATAATGGGTAGCCAGACAGAAGAACGCTCCGCTTTATATCTCTGATGAGTGGACTTGAAGGAAAACACCCACTTACACAAAAACTAATAATACCCACATTATGACTAAAAAAAATGGAACGCGTGGACCTAAAAGAAACACGCACGTTCACGTTTTTCCTAGAATCCTGCTTTATTACCACTCATACATATAAAAACACAAACGATCTTACAAGTCAGGGAAACAAAGTGTTTATAGACACATCTATTCTTGTTAACCGACCAACACACAAACACAAACAAATCTTGGAAATTGAGTAGTATGTCTTTTCTAGAATTTTGGGGTAGCCCTATAAAGGGCTGTTTTTTTTTTTTTGGGGGGGTGTCAATCTTTTGTCGTCTAAGATTGCATCCCCGTCTGGCTACAGGCCTTCCCACGCGATACGGTCTACATCTTTGGAAGGAGAATGAAAACTCCTTGGTGTCGACAAAGCGTCTAACTACCTCATGCTGTTGCTGCTGCTTTCTCTGCTTCTAAAGTCCACTCTTCTTGTTCATTTTTTATTACCTCTTTAAAAACCTCTTCTATCAGGTCTTGGGCAACTTTTACCATCGTGACATTCTCTTCGGGCTTGGGTATAAGGATGTACCTGACACGATGTAAATTCACATGGGTTTCATTCACTTTAGCTAAGTTGGAAGTCATCTTCAGAGGTTGACGAGTCAACAACGGATGGCCAGACTGGATACCGCACCTCGTTATATGTCTCAAGCGCGGACGCGATAGAAAAGGTCCGGATTTTATTGGGTGAAATGTTCCTCGTCGCTGCCTTGGTTTGGAGTGAAATAAAATGCCCACAAAGCGTAGCCTCCTGCATAATCGTCGTACGAAATGGCGTGGCTGCTGTTGGTCCCTAACTGTTCCGTGGCTTCGTACAGATATATGTACGATCTAAAATAATTCTTCTCGGTAAATTTAAGATTCGAAGGTTCTGGTAAACAAGATTTTTCCATCGCGACTAACTTCGATCTCGAACACTCTGTAGTGCTTAAACTGGGAAGTATTGGCAGTGACGGCTCCGTTGAGGGTTTCGTTGCTGACGATGCCAATGCTTATACGTTTGGGTAACTGTCACTGGAGCAGATGATCTTCGATCTTGGATCGGAGTCCAGAGGCAATGGTGAAGGTTATCACGTCCACGCGTCGCATCGGATAATTGGTGGTCGTTCTGCTCAAAGTGTGAATGATGTCTTTTCCCACATTAGGCAACACTTCCATGCGTCGCACGTGGAGTTTGGCTTCTTGGATGATGGTTTTATACTCGTTGGTCCATGCGGACATCAAGTGGAAAACCGTACTACTGCGATTTAGTCTCAGTCGGATATCCACTTTTCTTGCAACCACATGTCCAAATGCAAACGATCTATGAGTTCTAAACTACGACATTTCAGGATTTTCTTTCGACGATCGTTAAAACCCATACTGTGAGGATCGTCAGTTGCTGTCTCGGCTGTGTCGTTGAACTTGTCCTCTCCCGCTGTGTCAGGTTTCCATACGACGCATCCATCCAGATGAGTGTTCTTGCAAATAAAGATGATGCAGAAATTCGCGGTGAACGTGATAGGTGTTTCGTGTTTCCACCTTCCCGGTCATTGGTGTGGTAGAATCCACTTTGAAAGGAATGACACGTAGTAACGTTACGGAGGTTTGTACCACTATGTTGTACTCTACCACATCGAGTACACAAAGATCAAATTGAGTCCTTGGTTCAGTTCTAAAAGGGATCCAAACGCCCTGTAAAAATCCATATTACTGTTGATCTTCGGGCTCAGATTTTGTGCTACCATCTGTGGATATCCACCAAATATTTCAATTAAACTGCCATTAAACCCGATGGACAACGTTTCAGTATCCTGAAATTTCATCCGTACACGACGAACCACTTTATGGCACTCAATCTTGACACTTTTTTTACTCGGTTCAGGGCTTTGCCAAACGCGGCCTCGATCATGTTAGCAACTGCGTCCACCAAATGTTCACCACTACAATAGTAGCCTGCCATAATTTTCAGCTTGTAGATGCTGAATGATGAATTGCTTGCTGACTTTGTGTCACCTGAAAACCCGATTTTATTTATCTCTTCTTGCACTGTGGTATTCAGGATTTCGACCTGGAAAGTGATTTGAGTTTGAGTGATGTTTTTGATTTGTGCAGGGTAAATAATTTCCACCAAAGCCACCTCCCAATGGGCTTCGTGATCAAATTGGATGGCCTGAGGTATTTTGGCACTGTAACAACACAAAGTATTGTTGGGAAACACCTCCATGGAACTGTCACTGGGTAACTTTAATGGTAAAATTGATTATAGTTGCTTATAATTCCAGAGTTCTGCTGCTGTCCTGGGGGGGGGGGGAGCACTAGAAGTCAGAAGAGTGTCTAAAAGAGGATTGCATTTGTGGTTATTGTTGTAGTGGTGACTGACGTTGTACGCAAGACTCCCGCTGTTCCCGTTTGAGAAGTATTTTTTGGGAAGGAGTGGGAAGAAGGTAATCAATGCAACTGCTCAATAAATGGATGACACAATACACCACAAAAATTTGAATGAAAAAGACAATTTGCGTTTTAGTCACACGTTCTACACACAACACAAAAGGGTTGCTTTTGTAGATCTTGCAGATCAGAATTCGGTGAACTAGTGGTCACTGTGGTGGATGAGGCTGTGTTGAAAGGCATGATAGTTACTTCTTTTTATAGTCGATGACGTGCGAAGCGTCCATCCAAGAGTCAAAACTTGACTGATATCCTTTCCAATGTACTTTGTCTTCTCTGACACAACGTTTTTCCCACTTTTCGTGTGCTTCGATCGAGAATGCTTTCAATTCGTACACTTCGTATTCTTATTTGGTCACACGTTGTTACTCGTTTAAGTAACATGTTTCTTTTAACACTTCCCCGTTCATGTCTTCCAATACATTGAAGGTTGGATGACAGCCACGCACTCGTCCAGTGACAGGAAACAATTCGCTGGTCCAGTTTGGTAAGTAACCTTTGTCGAATGTGCTTTTGGTTTGCCAATGCCCACCCAATCTCCCGTCGTCAACACTCCACATTTTTTGGGGACAGCCACAGTAGGGGACGTACCAAACATGCGCTCAAAGATGATAATTTCGTTGTTGGGAGTCACTTCTTGGGTAGCACATATGGTTGCTCCGATGGTAAGATTGATTGCACGCTTTGACCATGTGCGGTAAGACGTCGATATACTTGAGAGAGTGTTGATTCGTACAATATTTCCACATGCGTTCTTTCAAGGTGCGTTGAAACGTTGCACGATGCTGGCTTTGGCTTCTGGATTCTCGGCGATGAACAAAAAGAATCGCTCGTTTCTTTAATTATTTTTGGAAAGCTTGGTTCGGAAATTCGGTGCCTTTGTTGGTTTGCCATCGAAGAAGTTGACGACCATTTTATTTCAACACCAATTTGAGAGCTCGCTCTAACTCAGTGATCAATTTTTAAGTCAATGGTAGACCCAGGCAAATTTTGAAAAGACATCGATTACACAAACAAATATTTGTAGCCACGAATGTAGATGGCCAAATGACATCGACTAAATCGGCTTGCGGTTGATGATCGATGCACTTCACTCGGGTGTGATTTCTGGAAATTTGTGTAGAATAAATTTGTGTAAGTTGTACGTGGCTTGTTCTTGTAACCATCAATGCACATGAGGTAAGCTGACACTTTTGATTCGGGATCTGGCGGCACGATACACCTTATTAACTCCTCCATAACACACCGGATGGGATGGATCGTAGTAAGTGCTGGCTAACAAATTATCCATCGGGACGTTTTTATTAAGTCACCAACTCTTCACTGATACTACTTTGAATGGGGTGAGTTTGTGGTTTGGAAACGGCTTTACCTGTTTGACGTGCCATGGGAGGAGAAGTCGAGGGTAGTGGTGGTGGTGGTAATATGATGACTTTTGTATTGCTTTCTTTTTTCACTTCTGGTTTCCCTTCTTACTTTTTAAATTCTGTCGAAGGAGGAATTGGCATCATCTTTTTAACCCAAGCTTTGAGTTCTTCTCGTCGGGGTGGGGTGGGGGAGGAACAACAAGGGAGCTGCAATCTAACTTGGGATGGGAGCTGCTGTCGGTGTCTGAAAGACTTTTTGTGCTTTTTCTTTCTCACACATGGGGCTGCCCCTGTCTTTCTCACTGGGTGGTGGTGGTGATAGTCTTTTCACCAGAATCTTAAAAGCTTTCAGAGTCGGTCGAACTGTTTCGTCTAAAGCTTTCTGGTGAAAGGGTTGAAGTCGTTGCAACATTTGACTGTAGCGTTGCGATGTTTCCGTTTCTGACAAATCGTTACGATACATCAACGATTGCAATTCGTTTTGTAAATGGGACATCTCGGTCAAATACGGATTGGGAAGTAAATGCGGGGCTGCTCCTCTTTTTCTTTGGACGATGCGGTCTTTTCTGGGGAAGACGTCTATTCTGAGCCAAACGACGAGACTCCTTTTTGGACAGAAGAGCGCCGATGGTAGTCGTGTGCACTTGTTTTAGGTGACATCTTTTTATGTTCAAGAGCTTGATTGAAATTTCACTACCGTATTAGTTTTTGTTTAAGAATCAGGACTGATTTTTGGCCAGAGAGTGGTGACACATCCCAAGAAGCTTCCTTTCTATACACTAAAGCCTCATAGAAGTTCTGCAGGGCAAGTTGTCTTTGGAAGAATCGTCCCTTTATATCAATTATCTAGATATGCAGACCATTTTCCCATCATTTTAAAGGTGTTTTCATGCCTTTTCTCTGCATTGAAGTCTCGAACTTCTTTTGTTGGTCAGACGCGGATGAGACTACTGTCAGAGTGTACTCATTTCGGGAAAAGAAATTCCAGGTGGACAGTCGCGCCTAAGTTAGATAGTCCTTACAAAAAATGGTCTCCACACCAGTCAGTAGCAAAGACATTTTTTCTTGTGTAGGGGAAGCTAAAGTTTCTTGTACGTGTAACCATCGTACATGTCGAACAGAACTTAGTAAAGAACAAACACACACGCACATTTAAGGACAGGTATTAGCTTACTTTTGCAACTTAAACACAAGTAGACTTATATACTGTCATCCATGAAGAGAAAGTAGAGAAAAAGTCAATTCTACTCTAAATGGTGGTCTGTTACAGGCAGATAATGTCAGTTTTGGTCAATGTTAAATTGTGTGCTAATGCAACAGTTAAAAATTCAGTTTTATTTTGCTAAACCTTGTGCTACTGCAACATTACAAGTAATTTTCCCTCACTATTTTGTGTGCAATTGCAGCAGAAGATCATTTCCTTCAAAAAATGTGTACTAAAAACTGTATACGTAAGTTCTTTTAAAGATGTGCTACTGCAACATTAAAAATCAGTTTCTTGACTAAATAGAGTAACGTGTGGGGGGATTGCCACATGCTGCAACACCGCGCGATACGTTGTGAAGGACAATTGAACAAAAGTGGTTTCTGTTCGACCACACCTTTAACATATTCGGTTTTGAACAATTTAGACCAGCAAAAAATGTAAATAATCAATTCAAAGTATCAGTTATCTGGTAGGCAGGTTGGAATTTTGGTAATTAATGAAAACAATTAAATCAATAAGACTGACATTTCCTAAAGACCCTTCAATTAATATTTTCATCAGATAGTCACTGCAGATTTATTGACGATAATTAGCTCTGTGCTTAATAGTTTCGATTCTTGGTACTCTACATATGCATCAGAAGAACGTGGCCGCTTTAGTAAGTGAGGGATTGTTTTATAGAAACAAACGAGAAGGGAGAGAATGATACGATGATATCGTCCATCACAAGACTCATCCCGCAACTATACTGAGTGATCAATTTATTCTGGTGTTTTATTCACGATTTATTCCATATCACACACTCTATCGTCTTTATGTAAAGAAGAACAAAAATAAAATAAAAACTTTGATTTACACGTAAATATTTATGTTATCACATAAAATGTTAACAAAGCTGATTGTCAGTTTACTCTCGTTGCAATTGGAATGGGTCGAAGCTATGACATAAAAGTATTGTTTATCAGTTATTGGGAGATTACACATAGCATAAAAATGGAAATAGTTGTAGCTCTGATAAAGTTTAATACTTCAACGCTTTGTGCATTTCATGATTTAAGAATATGTTACTAAAGAAGAGTAAATACTAACAATTATCAGTACGCGAGTAAGTAAAATACTTGATGTTACATTATGACACTAGTATATTATTTTACATTTCTTACAGTGGCATTAAATGTATGTAATCTGCAAGCAACAGATTCCTCTCCTTTGACGATGCCTGTTAGTCTTTAATTAAAGAAAGAGATACCAAAGTGAAAATTAAGGTAAGGAATTTAAAGTGTGATGTGTTTAGTATTAAATATATCGGGCTGCAAAGTAATAAATTACGAAGTAGATGATCAAACACATGTTAATTCATACCTATTTTTGTATGGGGAAGATTAGATCCTAATGTTGCGACAGAATAGTGATTGACTTGACAGATGCTGTAAACTACACTTGGATTAGTCCACATTCAGTTTCTCATTATTATATAAATTTTGGTGTAATCATATTGCTAGTTTTCCTGTAGATCACATGGTTGCATGGAACTGACGAGAGATATAATATAGTAATGTAAATATATGGAAAACAAACAAATGACGCAGAAAATGCAAACTATTCCCGTTATATTATATATATTTTCATGCATATATAGTGGGATAGTAACAAAATAAATGAATAGCAAGATAGTGTGGACAATAGGCCTGTCCTTTTTATTGATATGTTCAATGAAATCAAATAACTACCATTCCTACAATGTAAAAAACAGTTCATTCATATACATGTTTCATGGACTGGTGATAGTGGGAACCTACTTTTGGTGACATACTTGAAAAGAAATGTCAAATGGAGTTACATTTAAAAGTTTGCATTCACTTTGATTCCAATCAAGTCTTCTGCGGTAAGTAACAAATACATAATCTCCTTCTCACTATTCAACAAAGAACTTGGTGAGAGTGTGGCGTATATTGTTTTTATCACATCTTGGTCAAACTAACAGATGAAATATATGATGTGCTTCGTCAAATGTAGTTGTCAAGGACCATTAATATTTGTTATCTGTCATATTTAGGTTATATTAAAGAATCTTTATTGCATGATAATGTAATTAAAAAAGCCATTTGGATTTAGAGTATATATTTATGTTTTGTTTTGAAAACCTGAACCATGTACTATTATGGTATTATGCTACATATACAATGACAGCTTCATCATGTAGAACATTTATGGCCTTTCATTTTGATTTGGAAAGTTATAAAATCTTTTTGCTTTTTATGTCAATATCCTCTGTTACATTTTATAGAGAACATTAAATACGTGATGTACCTACTTATTCTTCCATGCTTCTGAACACAAAAGGAACACGAGTATATTCTGAAAGGGTCCATCTACCTGTACGGATTCCATTAGAGACGCCTTATTGTATGTTAGTTGGATGGAACATCTGTACAGGAATTTGACTGATATCTAACTATATATGTTTCTCTCAAAGAATTAAATTTTCAGATATTTCATCAGCTCGTTAGCAACGTTCATGACGCTAACATTGTCTACTTTTCTTACTATAAATATATATAGAAACTCTCTTCTCGTCCGATCCACGGAGATCAGAGCGCTATAAATTTGAAACCTTTTAAAAGTTTTAAAACAATATAAATGATTCCTCGTGCCAGCATGACAATCTACTCATGTGTTTAAAACCATTATATATTACGTGAAACAAAACAAAAACCACAAATTATTATATATTTTCTAATCTATGACCACCTCGCGTGTCACTATAAATCTCGTTTGTACGAAAATACACATAAAAGATAAAAATACTTCTAAAATGTTCAAAATTTGTTCTCACGCACGACTGTGGTGCATTTCGGATTACTATTGTAATATTGACAAAATATTTATTCGTTTAACGTTGTGACGATTAAACAATTAACTTTAGATCTTAAAATGTAAATATTATGAAAACGAATTTTTGTACTGCAACTGAGTGTATAACACAGTTAACAATTACATTTTACAAATATGTTTAAAGTTAAAAATGACAGCATTGAAAAGGCTTATTTTTTTACACAAAGCAATGAATATTTTTAATGACTACTCTTTAATTTTTGACATTCCTGAGTCATTGGACTTACACAGAACACGGTGTGATATAAAATTTCTATTAAATCAGTTATGCTGGACAATATGGATAATATAGTTTTTGAGGCAGACCATCATTTGGCATTCAATTAGTCTTGAGTTAATCAAATGCCTTCCGCTTAAAAACACTTAAATAATGTCTAGCCTTCCGCTTAAAAACACTTAAATAATGTCTAGCCTTCCGCTTAAAAACACTTAAATAATGTCTAGCCTTCCGCTTAAAAACACTTAAATAATGTCTAGCACTTCAGCAAATAAAATACATAGACCGGGTTAGGTGTCTGACAAATGCATGTTATAAAAGAAGCGCGAGGAGGATAATTTAAAACACTATAGGACGACACGTCTGTATTGGAATGTTCTCGTCCCAAATCATGTTCGGTTTGCATCTTGCTTGGTGGGTTTATCTTAAGTAACCGGGAGAGGTCGGTCTTTCTTCTGCTTATAAATCTAAATATTGATGCAGAATTGTCAAGGCAAATAAAGGTGGAACCAACATCAAACATGTAGGTTTACACGATTGTTGTCATGAAATGTAAGAACCGACGAAACAGGTCTATTTATAAATGAAATAATGGAAACATGACGATTAGGAATGTAATCAGTAGCGAGGCATTGTTAGTTTCGGAAACTACTTAATTACAGCAAGCGGCTAATAACTGAATACCAGCGAGAGGAGTGAACAATAATATAACACCTAATTCGGACAATGTTGTGGCTGTTACCATGAAGCTGCTATGCATGCCATGTACTGTTAAATATGTGTATCCCTTCTTTACAAGCACAAAAAAAATACATGTAACTCAAGAGAGAGAGAGAGAGAGAGCATTAACGCCAATGAATACTCTACTTACACCATTTACATTTTTAATACTGGATAGTGTTATCATACCGTTTTCAACATTCCATAAGGCAAACAATTTTGGTAGTAAAAATTATTTATACTGATAAACTACTTTGTTCATAAACGTTTCGTTAAATTCACCCATTGCAATTTATAAAATTTTGTTTCTACTTAGTTCTCCATTAATATTGGAGCTGTATTATTCTTGAAAGTAATTTGTTTCTATTAAACTCCAACTACTTTTAATTATTCTCACAATGCATCCCCTAATTAATATTGACATTTGTATGGTTGAATAGTGGTGTACCGTTTGAAAATACTAGCAAATCAAATGGTTGGGGTAGTCAATCATTGTAATGATAGATCAATTTTCTGATATACAAGTTCCATTTAAATTAACTTATTGTAATTTATTCTTGTTTTCGTCAAACGTTGCGCATTGATATTGGATAGCATGAATTCTTTCAAATAAAGCTTGGTTCAATGCAACTCAATCTAAAAAAAATTCTAAAGTAACATACATTATACATTCTTCTCCTGTAGAAAAAAGAGAGGGAGGTGGTTATAATTTTGTTTTAACCAAACTTTGTAAGGAAATATATACAATGCAAGGTAACAAATACTGACATAACATACCTGATACTTGCGTATCTACTTTGTTTATGGCATAACGGACACTATCTTTACATATTTTAGGAGTTTATGTTCCCCATAACCATTATTTTGATGATGTGGCTCTAAACGCTAATACATACATACATAATGTAAGAGACACCTTCACTAATGTCGGGTAAGTAGGAAAGCCCATGCAAATGTATGCATACTAAATAGTTATTATTGCTGAGATAAAGAAGCTTTATTATCACCGTAACTCGGTTAGGTTCATTAATAACGACATAAATTTCTGGATAAGTCACTTGAGGAGAAGATACTATGGTTATCTTTGCTTGCATTGGATGCGACTGCAATCTCTTGCATTTTATGAAGTATATTGAGAAACATAAAGCGGTAACATATCAGTAAGTCTGATAGATACTTCCTTCTTATTTACAAGTGTGCCAGTAAACAGCACGCAGATATTTAGTATATGTACGGTAACAGAAAACTATCAAGGGTTACTAAAGCAATTTTCATTCGAATCTCACATAGTCAGACACATAAACGACGAAAAATGTATGTTCCTTAAGGCAAAAGCATTTCAGTATTAAGCAACTTCATTACAAAATCTTTATATCTAAAACATTTCGTCTCAGTCACATCTTATTTCTAGAAATTGGTAAAGATCCATAAAATAGATGATGCTGTTAGCTGCCAAATGGGGGTGGGGTGGGGTGGGGTGGGGGTGGGGAGGTTTAAAATTAAGAAATCTTAACCTGATATTATATTCAAGCAAGGTGGAAATTTAAACTTTCAAGCTGTAGTGTTTCAATAATAAGAAGAATAAGGATCACGATTAAATTTGAAAGTATATTTTAAAAGTCCATTTGGGCGTCGTTTTATTGTTTTCTTTTCGTAATGTCTTCACTGGCATAGGTTATTCTTTACCGTTTCTTCTGCATGTCTATCCCTTTGAATTACTGCGCTGAAATGGGTTCTCCTAATGCAGCTTATGGACTATTTTTCTTGGTGTTGTTTTCTTTTATATGGACTCCGTGGACCAATGTCCTTTATCTTGATATTGATAACCGGCATCCTCCTTTTTTATCTCATTTCTCCTGGCTTGGAGTTTTCTTTTTGTTGATGTTACTGATATTGCGGAGCCCAATGTCCTTTCACTTCACAGACATAACGTCTTGACATTTATGGAGAGAAGTAGTCTGAAGTCTTGTAAGGAATGTACTTTCGAAATACTCTTGCAAATCCAAGACTAGAAGTGTGGCTGTTCCATTTTTGCAAAATGAAATGCTGGTCCCTTACTGTTCACGTACACGTGACCAACAAAACCATGTTAAGCATGAAAGTATTTATCAAGTTGACAACGTTGTAGAATAAGAATAGACTAGAACGTCAGTAATCTAGTAGAGTGTAATTTATCATCGATACACGGTACGTTTCTGTGCTAAACAAATAAATAGCCACAATGTTAAAAAAACGCGTTTGTCGTCTTTGCAGGAAAACACGTTTGTAACACTTTATTGCATGTTTTAATGGAAATGCAAGATATGTACATATAGCCACATTAAATGTTAGTGCCATCAATGACCTTATCCAATGTTAATTCATTTTATTACTATTTTTTTTTCTTTCATTTTTTATTTTTATCGTACGCAGAGTGGAATGCGACAATAAGAAGAAAGACAAGAATTAAATAAACAACTCAAAATAAATCATAATTGGGTGAGAAGCTAAAGATGTATTGCTAGGTTGGTAAGTTTTCTCTTTCTTTCCTATTTAAAAGGCCAAACTAAAGTACATTTGTGCATTTTTCGTCTAGATCTTACATGGAGTGCCTCCCTTGTTTGTTAAGAAAAGAATAGTGTATGTCTGTAAATACACAGACAAATCCTCATTATATGGAAAGAATTGATGCGCAAGGTTCTTTTTAGATAGTTGAATTAATCACTGAAACCTATACATCGAAAATTCCTGTTTCAGCCATAATGAGCATAGTGCAAATGAAATGATCAATTCCTTCATTTATCAAATTTTGAAAGACGGGTAAAATTTCTTGGTGCATTTTGACATGTAGATCTTCCAGAAACGAAATCGACACCAGTGAAACCAATACATTGAGAAAAGGACAAAGTCATCGCTAACGAGAAATTTAAATTATTTAGAGAAATAGTGAACTCATCCAAATATCTAAACTTCAAAGAATTTAATTTGTTGTTACTCAATATATACATGATATTATGTTGTATGTAATACTTTATTTAATGTTAAGGCGAAAAATCATTACGATAAGTAGTCTAGAAATGGCGAGAATTGGTCCACGCATCCAATCTACTGTTTACTCCATCATTTCAAACTATCTTCGCATATAAATTACTGCTAATGGTCATTTAAATTGCAAGCAATGAATAAAACGCACTATTGTCTAAGAAAAATAACTGTTTTGTTCCAGTCATTTAATATGAATATTAGTTGATATAATTGCTGTCAAATTTCACGAAAACTTTTCAAGTGTTTGTCTTTCCAACTGTTTTACGGATACGTTGGTCAGATTTGAGACAAGTGATACACAAGGGCATAAAACATGAACTTTACTTTTCAAATGTGAATTTAATGCACCCATGATATAAAGAAAACAAAATGAAAATTGTTTTATTAGATGTCAATAGTTTGTAACATGATAATAACCCCAGCAGGAACTTTGTTTTTGAAATGTTAATTTGTTGCACCATGAAAGAAAACCCACGAACTGTTGTTGACTTAAATGTTCATGGATGTTTATGTATGTGCATGTGATCCGGATCATACTTAAGCCAGAAAGCAAACAAATATATCAGGGTGTGGCCAACTGACACTTTGGTACATTCTCATGAATAAAATCAAAATGAAAGTTTCAAGTACGTAAGAAAATCCTTTTTTAGTTTTTTTTCTCTCTTTCTATTTATACATTTTCAACGGCACATATTTTTCTGCTGTATCTTGTTCTTGTCTGGTCTTTTTTTCTTTTTCTTCACCTGCATGGTTTCTTCTGCAGTTTCTTCCACTTTTTTCAACACTGTTAATTTGTTGTACCATGAAAGAAAATTTACCAAGATTGTTTTTTTTTTGTGTTGTTTTGAATGTTCATTTCTTGTTTCATGAATGCAAGAAGGAAACAACATGAAGTTTATTTCTGCTAAATACATTATTGTCTCATGAAAGAAAGAAACACGTTTTGTATACATGAATTTACTACAAAATATAAAAAAGAGAGAGTGATTTTTGGTTTTTAATGTGAGTATGATGTACTATTAAAAAAAATCTAAAGTCTGTATGGCTTGAAATGTAAATTTGTTGCAGCATGTAAAAGAGAAAACGCGAACATTGTTCTTTTTTTCTAAAATGAAAATTTCTTGCACCAAGAAAAAAAACCAAACCAAGAATTTTCTTTTACTTAGAAAGAGTGCGTGTGTGCGTAATCTTATTCATACTTGAACAAAGCAAGACATTAAGCCACATTCGTATGCCTTATATTCACCTGACCAAGAACCACATAGACGTTATAAAACATATTACAAAAGTCGATATATATATATATATATATATATATATATATATATATATATATATATATATATATATATATATTACCGTCTTCTTTTCCGAATTATTCACTTGCATGGGTTTTACTTCAGGTGATTCGTCTGGTTATCTTGAAATTTGTAACGTCTTGTGTTGTGCAAAAATAAATTTTAACAAGACTAAAGAGCCATCCTCTCCATGCAAAACCGTTATACTTATTATGCTGGTTGTAAGCGAAATGTTGGGTCCAGATTCGTAATAACGTCAAAGAACAGAAGCCTCCAATAAAGAAGGAAAGAGAAAAAAAATAAAGACTGCCTCTTTCAGAGAGAGAGAGAGAGAGAGAGAGAGATATCATATTGCATATCAAGCGAAAGATATTAACTATATTAGTTTAGCCAAAAACTCGGATCATGCAAATCGCGTTGTGTCAATCGTGTTGCGGTAATTTAAAAATTGTATTCCTTGATTCATTTATTTAACAGGATTACTCATGTTTGTAAATAGTTGATGTTAAAATATGATTTATCTGGTAGGCAGGAAAATATGAGTCATCTATGATTGTAATAAAATATAGCGCTATTTCTTTTTTGCAATTGATACAAGAATTAAATCAGTATAGTTCAATTTTCTATGAAGACCCTTACCATATATTCATCAGATAATTTCGTATGACGAAAATTAGTTTTGTATTTAGTAGTTTCTATGTTCAGCATTCAACACGTGGATCTGAATCATCAGCCAGTTACCATGTGCGTAGTTAATTTATAGGAAAACAGGACGGAAGGAGGAATAAAATGATATTCATAAATGGTGCAATTTCACAGCGTGATCAAATGTATTTTCCTTTTGTCATAATTTATTCGACACCAGATACGCTCTCTTCTGTCAGTGGAGAGAAAAAAACTTTGAGTGTAAATTAATAAGCAATCATCATAATCCTTTGCTGCGTACGATGACTGCAGGTCAATAATTATAAGAAATGAAAAGACGAACCAGTGTGATAATTATAATAGAACATTCAAAGTTCAGTGTATTTCGTATTAAATATATCGGACGTACAAGTAATAAAGTACGAGGTATAGGATTAAACAAGAAATCTTAGTTCATAAACTATTTTTTGTAGGGAAGGCTACACACATTATGTTTTGACAGGAATACCAAAAACGTGGAGTAGTCCACATTGAGATTTCTATTGTTATATAAATTATTGTCTTGCATGTGGATAACATGGTTTCTTATAATTAACGAGAGTTAGAGAGTACATAGAGAAATTCTAATTGATGGAAAACATTCAACGCTGAAATTGCACGATACATGTATTATTATTTATATTTTATTACATATGTTGTGACATAGAATCAAACCAAATATCTAGTAAATCATCTTAATTAGTTAACATGGTGGTGTTTTATTTTATATTTAAAAAAATCTCACTGAAATTTAATAACTATTAATCGGACAATTCAGGCAATGAAGTAATATAAGATTAACGAACTGGTCATAGTGAAAATTTACTTTTGGTGACTTGTAGAAAAGGAGTCGTCATATTCATTTACCATACGTTTAAAACTTAGCATTCACCTGGTTGCCATGCCACTCACTGCGACAACATATACTTAATCTTCGTATCTTTTCACAAAGGACAGGGTGTAGCTTGGGTGGATATTTGTTTCTCTCACATCTTGCTCAACCAAGCTGATGAAACATATGTTATGCTTGGTCAAGTACATTTGTCTCACAATATTAATATTTGTTATCTGTCTTATTTAGGTTACATAAAAGATAATATATAGGATGTTAACTAAATAAAACACTCATTTTGATAGTAGATATTTCAGTTTTGTTTTAAAAACATGAAACATTTGCTATCACGGTATTACATTTAAGTTACAATGGGATCTTTATCGCTTCGTACATTTATGGCTTTTCATATTGAAAGGGAACATTGCTGTATAGTTTTGTATTTTTTGCATTTTATGCCCAAATCCTTTTGAACATTGTATTGAGAATACTAAATAGTGGACGGACGTGCTAATTATACCATGCTATTAAAGAGAACGAGTACTTTTATGCAATCCATCTTCATGTCTTCGTATCGGTTACAGTAAGAGACGTCTTATTATATGTTAGCTGAACACATCAACTTCAAATGATTTTTTTTATTATTATTGAGTTATAACTTTTATGTTGTTCTGAAGAAAACTTTCATTTATTTCATTTATTGGCTGTTTATGAGGTCATCATGTTATGCTTTTCTTACTAGTAATATATTGGTCTAATGTTGACGGATGGACACATCATTTTTAGAACTTAAAATACATCCATCCATACACGGGGTTCAATACGTTATAAATTTATGACCTTCGTAAAGTCTTAAAATAATAATGTATATTTCTCATGCCATCATAATAATATACTCATCTTTTCAAATCACTGTATATTGCGTCAAACTGAATGTAAACTTCAAATTAGTATTTATTTTCTTATTATACCATTGTCTTAAATGCCACTATATACATTACTTGTACAGAAAACACATAAAAGATAAGAATACTTTGAAAATGTCACAAAACCCTTCATAGTTTTGACGAAGGTGATGATCGTGACTGTTAGAATTTTGACCGAAAAATATTTAAGCGTTAAACTTTGTGACAATTAAACAGTTAACATAAAATATCACATTTTAACTAGTATAAAAACTTATCATTGTACTGCAGATTGGTGTATGACAATGATAACCATTACATTTTACAAATAAGTTAAAAATTACTGCAGTGAGAAAGATTATGTTACAGCAATATAATACTGATTTAACATATAAAAGTCAGAAATGGTTAAGTCAGGATATAAGATCTTACGTGATTCGTATATCAGTCGATGAAGTTTAGAAGGAAACTCAATTGTAGTCGGCTTCCACGGTATCAGATACTCTTAACAAGATAACTGTGTTATTAATTTTTAGGAAAGCAAGGTTACAAAACAGACAAAATCATTAACACACCAACAATTCCTAACAGATTTGAAAGTGAAATAAGATTTTAATGTTAATGTTTTGATATGTTTGTAAAACTTATTAGTATTGGCGAATGCAAAAAGAAGTTAAAGGAATCCAAAACAAAAATGACAATTTAGAAAGTCGCCCCCATAATAGTCACGAAACAAAGAAATATAATTTATACTGATATTAATTAGTACAGGAGCTGCAGTAGAGGATTTGCTTAAACTGTTTAACGACCTCTAGTAATGTAAACCCACTAATGTTATTAAAATACAATGTGTCTATTTAACAATCCGTTTTAAAGATTAGAATTTAAATGTAGTTTTTAATCTTAGAACAGCAATTATTTTAAAAAGAAATGAAATCATTAAATTTTTAACAATTCCTGACAGATTTAAAAGCGAAATTAGACTTTGCTGTTGGTGACGGTGAGTGTTTGTGACTGAGGAACTTTGATATAAAGTTTGGCAGTTTTGGAGAATACAACATTTTACAGAAATCAGATGATTCCTCTAATCTTGAATGAAATCCTATCATAAATATTTACTTAATAAAGAAGCCTGAGATATTTAAACTTTTAAACCACACATAATGAGTAATAAATGCACTCCAGGCGTTTTAAAAATCACCATTTTCTATCATTGCATAAAATGATAGGTCCCCATATTACATATACGTTTCCGAATCGAACTTGAAAGTGTGTCATACACTAATATGTTGTGATGACATCTAAATCTATACATATAAAATGGAGATTAATAAAGCATTATGTTACATAAGGGCTATAGACAGGCATTTCTTGTTGTAGCCGTTAGTCTTAAGACAAAAAGAGAAAGTCCAAGAAAGAGACTCAAATCCATGGCGAATCATTAGAAAGTAAATTAACTGAACGTCGAACATTAAACTGACACATACTAGTTATATCAGAGATTGTCCTAAAAAGATCATAGAATGAGGGATTCATGCTTGATCTGTTATGTCATTGACATGTTGGTTGCGAGATTTGTATAGTCATGTGACTCGGGATGCAAGTGGCCAGATCCAGGTTAAATTTCAGCAACGACTTACTTTCGTCTCATCTGACACCGGATTAAAGACTTGAAGAATGCTACGCTCACGATTTTTAAGAAAATAAATCATATTCCTTTCTTTCATGCAACTATATCTCGATAAAAGGTCGTTCAAGTTTGCTGGGCCGGCTAGAACGCGGCTAAACTATGTAGACACCAAATGGTGTCGGCGAATTCTAACTTTTCGATAGGGAATGGACTCTAACCCTACACCACAACATAAATATCCAAATATAACAAATGGGAAACTCGGACTAAACTGAGAGGTTAATGTTAGGATTGGTCAGCCTGGTGTCCGGATAATGTGACTGGGTGGGACATGAAGCCCGAGTTGTTGACATCACTATAAACTGCTACAATACAGGCGTCGTAGCAAGATGTCTAGATGTGTTAAAGATACGTTAATAATACCCACACCCACAAAAACACTATTTAAAAATGTATAAATTGATAAAGAACCTTCATGGGAAATTACTGTGGAAGTAACAGCAACAATGTAATTGAATAAGATGTTTTCGTGCAATGTGAAAACCGAAGAAAATGATGATAAAACGAGATTATTTTAATGAGCAATTAGACATGATTTGTTTTGAAAAACAAACGATTCATTGCAGCTCATGACACGTGATTGAATGCAAGCGAAGGGATTAAACAATGACAGATTCTTAATACCATATCATGCAATGTGGAAGCTGTAACCTTGAAACCGCAAAGTATGCCATGTAGTATTTGATATTCATATCTTTTCTTGTTAGGCACCAAACGAGAGAGAGAGAGAGAGAGAGAGAGAGAGAGAGAGAGAGAAAGAGAGAGAGAGAGAGAGAGAGAGAGAGAGAGTATGGAGGGTCGGAGGGAGAGAGGGAAAGAGAGAGAGAGTGTGTCAATGCAAAAATGCACACCCTAGTAATTACTAACATTTTTGTAATGCCGGATTACATTATCATACCGTTTTTAACTTTACATTATTCAAGTGGTTTAGGTAGTCATAATTATTTCTACTGATAGATTACCTCATTCATAAAAGTGTCATTAAGTTATTCATTTATATTTCTATAATTTTGTTTCTCAAACGTTGTCAAATTAATACTGTAGCCGTGCGATTCTTGAAGGTAAATTTGTTTTCCTGAAACTACATATGTTCCTAATTATACATACCCTAATTATTCTTGACATCTGTGTGACTGCATAGCGCTATATCGTCTGAAACGTCTCGTTATTCAGAAGGTTTAAGGAATCAGTGTAACAGATCCATTTTCTGGTAAACATGTTCTATTTAAATTCACTCATTGTTATATTGGAGCGTTAGAATGTTTAAAGTAAATCTTGTTTCTATGCAACTCCATCTACTTGTTCTGAAGTAACATATATTATACCTTCTTCTCCTTTTGTAAAATTTAGAGGGAAGGGGGTAAACCTACAGTTTTTCTGAAAATTTGTAGCGAAATATCTACATTACAAGGTATCAAAATGTCAGTACAACATGTATAATACTTGTTTTATATCGTATTGTATAAGAGACACATTCTCTAATGTCGGTTAAGTAGGAGAGCCTATGTAAATTTAACCCATACTAAATAGCTCTTATTGCTGCGACAAAGAAACTATGATCGCCGTAACTCGGCACGGTTCGGTAGTAATAACATAAACTTCTGAATAATTAATTTTCAGGACAATATAAAACAGTTATCTCTGCTTCAGCTGAATGACGAGGCGCTTTCCTGCATTTGATGATATGTCAACTGAAAAACTGATTGAGGTTGACATATAGGTATATGACATAAATATATTCTTCTATTATACAAGTGAAAACCAATCAGACGCAAGAGACCAATCATACGCAAGACACGTGCATTTGGCACAAGTATGGATGCTATTAACAGAAAACAAGTTTGGGTTATCAAAGCAATTTTCCTTAGGCTGTCGCATGTTCAAACACGTATTTTAAATATCTCTACAGAAAGCGGAACAAAATGTATGTTCTATATGGCAACAAAATTTCAATATAAGGCAACTTAATAACAAAATGTATGTTCTATATGGCAAAAGAGTTTCAGTATAATACAACTTAATAACAAAGTGTATGTTTTGTATGGCAAAAGAGTTTCAGTATAAGGCAACTTAATAACAAACTGTATGTTCTATATGGCAAAAGAGTTTCAGTATAAGGCAACTTAAAAACAAACTGTATGTTCTATATGGCAAAAGAGTTTCTGTATAAGGCAACTTATAAACAAAATGTATGTTCTATATAGCAAAAGAGTTTCAGTATAAGGCAACTTAATAACAAAATCTTTGTATCTAAAACATTTCGTCTCACATCTTAATTTTTGAAATTGGAACAGCCATAAAATATAACAAGCATCTAATTTCTAAATCGGAGCATATAATACACTCAGACAATATTATTTAAATTTTGCATTTCTCTCTTTAAAGCACACACATATTTTATTGACCAGAGAGAGAGAGAGAGAGAGAGAGAGAGAGAGAGAGAACAAGCTCATTAACAGAGAAAAGACGTACTCTAATTACTATTGTCATCTTTATGAATGGATACTACTATTATACGGATTCAAGCTTCGTATCATTAAAATAGTTAAGGTATTCAAATTGTTTCAAATGATAGCTTAATTTTCTAATGTACGTTTGATTTAAATTCAATCTTATTTCTAAAACTATTTCAAAAGTTGATCATTAATATTTGATATAAAGGACTTTGAAAGGAACCCTTGCTGGCAAAGAACTCCATTACTCTTTCTTGGTTTTAAGTGATTCATAGTACACCTTCTTCGCGTCTTGTGGAAATAGAAAGAATGAACTACTTCAAAATGATAATTTGCCAAACAATCTCATGAAACACTTTGTACTACGAGGATAAAGATGTTGATCAGATATACTCGATACTTGTTTAATGCCGTATTGTATTACATAAAAGACAATCTTCATATGCGGGTAATAATGGAGATAAAAATGTAATATATACCAAATTCATATTTTTAATGCTGAACAATGCAACTTTATTATCCTTGCTATTCGTGACGTATGCACAAAATGGCATAATTTAAGTTAATTAATTTTTTGGGGATGATTAAGTGAAGATCGTATATTTGTACAACAGTTATTTTACTTCGAAACCATTATAATATTGTATGATATGTGCTTTTTGTAAAGAATGCTTCTTATCCTCATGCAATAATATTTGTTACTTTTTTCTCTGATATTCAGTGATACCTGTCTAAGAGAGTTACTTACTTATATTAAATTGTATATCTCGCATATCTCAAGTTTGAAAATCTCTACTATTTATTTCAGCTGTAGATATGGTACGGCCTTCTCAGATATTATTTGTAATTAATACATGTTCTTATTCTCGTAACAGTAAATGACTGAAGTTCTTGTTCCTCTCTCATTGCTTCGAAGTTTTAGTTTTATAACTGTGATGGAATGATCGGATCTCTAACCAGCTACTATAGCTGCATCATTTGTCATTGCTAAAAAATATCTTCCAACGTATAAATAAATCAAATCTGTCCGTTTTATTTCTGACGTTTACTATGCCAAAGTCTATTTTTTAAAATATATTTTTGTAAACTTCTCCTCATTTTGTTTTAAAATTCGTTGTTTCATTTGGATGCAAGGAATACATCAATACATTTGAACAATTAACATAATAACGAACGATGTCTTATATTAGGAATATTATTGTATAAATCGTTTCAGGATAGAACACAAATTGAAATGAATACAGTTAATAATAATTGACCTTAGCAGCCTTGTTCTTATGTAGTTGCGATAAAATCACATATAGTCATTATTGTGTGTCATGAATATTTACTATTGAGATTTATTTCGCTTATATTGGATAGGTCGAAATCAATTAGTTCTTTTATTATCAATTTCTGCGTCATTTATACTAAATTTAAAATTACTTTTAAAACAAATTGCTACCCCTCTATTGTTAATAGTATTGAAAATCAGAATTACATTTTGCCCTCAGTTTATTTATCTTGCAAACAAATATTATTATTTTTTTTCCTATACAGATTTTGACCGTTGACAAATTAAACGTGTATGTTCGCAATATATAGAGAAACAATAATGAACAAAATATAAATAGTAACTCGATATCAACAAGTGAAGAATGAAAACGTAAAAGCTTGTAACCTAATTGCTATATTTATGTCTAATCGAAATCAATTCACTAGTCTTTGGTGAAATAAAATCTGATATACATATTGTAGTAGGAGGAGGAGGAGGAGGAGAGAGAGAGAGATGTGCCAAATATCTCTAAGTTCATAAACTCGTCGATTTGAAATGGTGTGTTTAAATACCATGAATTATATTTATTTTGACATGACTGACATTATCATTTTCCGAAGTGTACAGTTTCAACATTTTGATGACAGCTAATAGTACTATGGTGAGCCCATTTGTGTATGTACAATTCAAACTGTAGAGGTAATGGTGCATTATCAAACGGAAACATGCTACTTTCATATACTTAGCATTCAAAAGATCTGTTCAAGAAACACAAACAATATTTCAATATAATAGGAAATAGAATATCGCCGAATCAAAACTGTTATATCTTTCAGAACATTCTCCCGTTTCTGTAATGCAATATAAATTCTTAAACCAATTCTAAAGAGCGTTTTTTCTTTTTCAGAAAGGCTTATGAACAAAATAAGCGAAGTATGTTAACTCCGTGTATATTGTGAACTTAAGTAGTACCTTGTTGGAGCTTTTAGACCTGGCTTACTGTTTTAGGTCAGAACGTTTTATTCTGCATGATCTTACCCTTTCGTCACACGTCAATTTACGCAGCATGGCTCAGATTTAATTAGTAAATATAGTTCTGACACTAAGGTGAACGATTGATCGTAGCAAAATCGACAAGAATATAACTATGTATCTGTTACTAACTGTTTGAAAAGTACGGTTACAAATGGTTAGAAATACACTTACTACAACCTTTAGGTCGATTAAACGATTTCATAGTCCAAACTCTGTTGCAGTCAGGCTACTACACTATTGGTCAGATTGATATACACTGGCAAACTGTTACTGTATTGTGACTGGCAGTAAATCAATTACTCCCATGTAGGTCATTAATTCCCCGGGTTTCGTACTTTTAGGCAAATGTGTTGATTATCAATAGCCATTACGTAGAGTTTATTAACCGTCTTGAGACTATTTTATATAGCTACGACAGGTCCCCCTGTCCCCTCCCCCCCCCCCCCCCGCAAAACAACAACAACAACCACATATTCGTGAATGCCATCGTATGAGAATCATTTTTCCCAGAACAGCCGCGATAAATGGAAATATTCCACCGGTCTTTTGGATTTATACTACCTCTCACTTGAATAGTTTTAATGTTACGGAGGTTCTTTTTCAGAATTCATGAACGATAACAAACGGTCTTATGTGGCCAGCAAAGGCTTAGTACAGGCTCCCACAATTTTATACTTTACTATGTATTTATACAAATAGCTTCATTTTTGTCAATCTAAGTTAACTCATTGACATTAGATTTACAGGTAAGCTGATTATGTATTTCGTTCCAAAAGTAACATTGAGAACATGTCTGCAAATGCCAAATATGTAACTGTGAGGAACTGCACATAAAATCTTCAGTGAGCCGTCAGGAAGCCGTAGGTGATGTTGTAGAAATATAAAGTTGAAACTCGGGTTGGTGTTAATGATGATGTCTTCAGCATCTGTGTTTATGCGACCTACACGATTGTGATGTCGCCTAATTGTATGCATTCTATCATCTACATTATTCCCTGTATCTTTTATAAATATCATACCTGGGCCAGTGTATATTGCGTGCTTATCACTGTAGCTAGTGAATCAGAGAACGGCAATGTCACGTAGGTCGAGATTTGTTTGATCTCCGTTTCGTCTGTGTAATTATGTGCACTGTTGAACAAAGCCGTGATACCGTTGTTAGCAGGTCTAACTCGGGAATCATTGGGATAATCATCGTTCTGTGTACGTTTTCCCTCAGTTTCCAAGAAATCCTCACACGCTCGAAAACACCTAAACATGTCCTGCACTTGTAATTCTAGTTTTATGACCCTAGCCTGGTATGAGTAATACTGAAAATCTGTATTGCTTCCAACTACCAGTATTGGTTGCGTGTATCACTTATAAATGACAACCATAATCCATTTCTCATTGTAAAACTTTCGATATCTGACCCCTCTACACCTTATTGAACCGCTTCATTGATAATTTTAGTGACTTGGAGTAGCATAGTCGCTGTCGATGGAAGTGTAACTGGAACCTATGGTCTTTCTCCGTAAACTAACCTTCGTAGCCGATCTCGATTCGAATCGCTAGCAATCCCAGATTTTGTAACCGATCCATATCAACGTTATTGACGATATAAACGACTCCCATTGCAATTTGTTTAGCGAACGATGTGGATCTAAAATATGTCCGCGAGCACCTTTGGTGCACCTGCAAACAATACTGTATTACATTGTCAAAGCGATTGCTTCAATACGCCCTTTAAACGGTGTTCTCACGTTAACAACACCCATGGATATTACACATCAACATACGACTGTCATTGTAATTAAATATCAGGCTGATTTGTAATGTGCAGTTGTATCGTCAAACTCTCCTGGCATAGGTCAAACATTTCCTCGTCCACAATTGCAAAACTAATATGTGCCTGCCGAAAACTATGTTATGGAACGATGCGACATATTCGGAAAAATATTCCGAGTTAACCCAAAGAATATATAACACTTTGTCGAATCTACACTTTGAAAGTTTCTCTATCGAAATTACCACTGCTAATGTCACAAGTCATATTAACCTGAATTGTTGAGGCAATCCAAACAATGTCTGGTAAATCCTTCCATTAAAAATTCGTTTGCCTTCGGGAATTTCATTACTAGATTTAGGACAACCAGGAACAGTTATCAGCGACGACAGTGTGACGTCCACCGCGCATTGCAGAGAATCAGTGAAGACCATATATCTGAGCATGTAACATTCTTCGCTTGGAATTAACAGCCGTTGCCAGTCTACAACGAAATCATCTGTCTGATCTCTTCATTGATTGAGGGTGGTGGGAAATTCAGCAACATTCCAGTTTCCACCACCCTCGAAAAAGTTATTAGGGGCAACATCCCCAAAGGGACGAATATTAAGTCAACTGAAATGCACGCGCAGTGACTCCAGTCCGATATCGAGTGTGCGATGTTGCCCTGTAATGATTAGCATAGTGTGGATTAAATATTAGGTTCTATATTAATGGAAGTAAACATATGTATCTTAATCTGAGTCTCGGACATTAGAATTCCCCCCCCCATACTTGTTCTACCTGATGTTTCCCATGTTCTTTATTATACTTTTAGTAATAGACCTTATCTTGTTGACAACTTAGAACATTCTAAAGATACATTGTTAACCCTCATCCTGCTTCTTCTTTTGTGCCTTTGCGTTTCATTATACAATATTGTTTATTTGGAAAGAATTATTCATTCTTTCGTTTAACATCTGGGAAAATTCAGTCTTGTTGTTGTTATCAGCATTTAATTTGAGTTTGGGTGGAATGTTGTTTTGCATTTTGTATTCATAGCAAATACAAAGTGTTCGTCTATAATATTCTCGGACTGGAGCATTAATGTGGAGTTAATGCTATTTCAGACAAGAACATTTTTGGCTTATATTATCATGATCCATCAAAAGACTCTTAGAACGTCGTCACACCATATGCCAATGGTATATTATCATACTCAAGACCACATGCACATCAACACATTCATTAGTGCTACTTATTTGGAATATAACTATAATTCATTAGGAACTTTATTCATTTTGACTTGAGTTACGTATTTAGGCTCTGATAAACAGTAACAAGAAAAGAGTGAAGATAAACAAGCTTTGCATAATTTAACAAATAATTTATATCCCTAGAAAAACAATTTAAAAATGAAACAAATAACTTACGGTTTTAAGAATCAAATCCAAATATAATCCAAGAATAATCCACCCGTCCAAATTAGCAGTCATAGTTATAAAATGGTGTAATGAATTTGAGTGCGAGTCACGACAAAATCCAAAATGGAAGTCGATGACGTATTCTGTAGCCTGTATAACACTGGAGTGGCAATCGTTCTTTGTTGAACCAAAGAAAATAATCCGTTGTTTGAATTCCGAATAAAATTTCAATCCATGCCTTTGTCCAAGAATTCTGTATGAGCACTTAAATATTCTAGAGGGACAAATAAACTGTTAGAATCCAAATAATATAAAGTAAAATTAAAATGGAATTTCAACTGGTTACAACAGAATAAACACCTTGACGTATACGTGGTTAGAAGCCCAAATAACGAAAATTTTTTACAGAAAAAGGTTATACACTAAATTAAAACAGATACCCGGATGAGAGTCAACTCTCCGGTAAAACCAGAATTTCGAGAACCTCGTAGCTGCTATTTACGCCTAAAGTCACGTAGTCCCAGTCAGCATCGATTTCACTCTTATCAATCACACATTAAGAATGAATTAAAGAAAGAAGTTGTTTACTTGATTTTCAATCAAGATTAGGAACTAGGTCAGCTTTTAGATACAAAATTCTATTGTTAAGGGCTTACGAACAAAACAGCCAGGTCGAACTAATGTCTGGAAAATGTCAAATTTCAGCAAACAAAATTACATTACTTTTACATGTAATGGAATACAAATTAATTTTAAAACTAACAAGCAAACGATTAAATGAAATCAAATATAAATTAAATCAAATATACATAACAACTTGTGATAGAAACATTTAGTACTGTTTGGGATTTAATTCATAATACTGTAAACAGTATGCTTCAGATAGGTTATGAAGGTTAGGAAATTCTACCAAAGGTTCTTTAACATAACATAGCTTCATTTCAGCCTAAAGTGTATTCTACTTTTGCCCAGTTTCAAAAGATACGCTTTGAGCGACATCTACATAGCTTTTTTTATTAGAACTGGTACGTGTGCAAGAGCATGGAAACAACATCAAGAAAGTCTATATATGCAATTCACTGGAAAATCAGTATAATTTTGATTTATAATACCAGCCATATAAAAGGACCATGTATTACATATATAGAAAAGTATTGCTGTAGAACAATAAAGAAAATTTAAAATTTATTCTATAAAATTAATTTTCTCTTGTCTAATTAAGTCATAAACGTCATCAAGGTAACATGCCATCATGAATTTTGATGTGTTTAAAACGATAAACCAATCTTAATATCTTATGCTAAGTTATCAAAGGATTAATTACATCTAAATGTCCCCATTAAATCACAAATGCCAAGACTTCATGTAAGAACTCCAAGGTAATAAAGAGATTGGATTGTTTTATTTTGATTGAATTTTGAGGCAATAGTTTTTTTGCCTTAGAAAATTGTCGGACTTTCGTATGCGTTGACACATCTACCTTTTTACTGAAAAAAGGATTTGTTCAAGCACACTCTCTTTTCCTTGTACACTCTTTGCCACACCAGCGCCGGTGTGATTATAGTCAGAATAAAACAATACAGATCCTGGTCTAGCGAGATATTACACAAAGTCAAATAAAGGAACTGTTATTCCCATTGGAGGGCAATACAATACATAATACAAGATTGTTTCCTCTTATTGCACGTTTAGATATAACAAAAATGATGTGATGTATTATCTTTGTCATTTTATATTAAAATGTCAGCAATAAATAAACACAACATAATTGCAAATTGCAATTAAAATTAATTAATGTTATCGCTTTTTGGTAACTGCTCGTAATTGAAAAGTACATTTTATAATATTTAATATGTGAATGGAAACTGTTTGAGGGTTTGGATATGTTGTTATCTATTTGCTTCAGAAACATTAATCCCAAAGAGAAGATTAAGACTGCAACAATTAGTATTAGTGTCCCTATTTGTTATAGACATTTAAATGACATGTTTTGATGTATCAGAAATCGCATATCATGTAAATGATCAACTACTGTGCTGATTTATTCGGCGCTTATCATTTCTTATTCAAATATGCGCTTGATATATCTTGTTTTAGAACCAATAGTATGTCACGTCATGTAACAAATAATGAGAGAACTGTTACACTGCCTAGTTTGTTATCAGACACACAGCAAATGCGGGTATTGTTCTCTAGTGGATTGTTCTTTATTACGACAGCATACGAGTGAATAACGTGAACAACTAGAGCATTATACAAATTTTGAATTGCCATAATAAGATTAATTTACTTTGTCTAATTCGCAAGTCAAGAATAAATTAGTTAAATAACAAAATTATGTCAAAATTTATTTTAATTGTTCTATGCTAGTAGACAGATACTGAATGTCATAAATGGTTGAATACTGACGAGATAATTTTTTTACCTTGGAAACAATATCGTACTTTCTCAGTCACTTAAAACAATTTTCTGGAAAAGATTGTTCCAGGTGATACCAACAAACAAAACTTACTTCACCTCTCTCTCTCTTTCTCTCTCTCTCACTCTCTCTCTCACTTTTAGTACTGGAATATAAATCATCATAGTAATTTGAATGAGCAAGTGTTGTGAATACCTAATCAACATAAAGCTAAGGAGGGATGAACAAAACAGAAGTGAGTGATAATAAAAGGCGACAAGCCAATAATGCGCCATCATGACGTACGAACATGAATAAATAATGAAAATATGAGAATCTTGAAGATGAAAAGTGAAATAAAATAAATATAAAGAAAGTAAAGGAAGGTCATAAAGAAATTTTCAAAGAGAACACGTTCAAAGCGTCAATTGAGGCGTGTATGTGAGTAATAGTGGTCGGGGCGACTGGTGTATGGCACATTCCTGTCCAGACTTTGAGGCTTGGCTCTAGTAATGTGTACATGATAGAAAGGTTGCAATTATCTTCTCGTGGTTCGATGCTTCTTAATGGAGTCTGCCCCATCAAAAGTACTAGAAGGAATGTTTATCATGTGCTGAACATAATGTTTAACCCCTACATAACCTAAGCATAAGAAAGAAAGGTCGACCTTACAAAATGTCACTGCTGCTGAAGTTCAATACGGTTGAACTTGCCATACAGTTTACCGATTCACTCAGAGTTATCTTATTGATTGGAGTAGGATATGTTAGAAATTCCTTTATGATTATCTTTCCGTCAAATTATCGAAAGACAAAATCGTTACAGAAACTATATACCTTAGCGAACGGTTTAAGGGCATGCGATTACAATGCTGAAAATATGGTGCCAGTTGAATGTTCAAGTCTGAAATTGTACTCGTTAGATGAAAGTAACAAAGGATGAACAAAGAAAAACTAGACAATAATCTACAACTACGGCAGGGGCAAATTATTATGGTACAAATCTTAGTCAAATTGCTCACATTGGATTGTTTGGGTAAATTTAGTGGCATGGACTGGTCTATAACTAGATGCATTACATTGTAAGGAAGAAAGAACTCATGTTTCATTCATTTATTTACAGTTCTGTGCCTGCTATATTCAGTACCATTCAAACTATGTTTTAAAGCAATAAAACTGGCTTCGACGTTTTTTCCAACATATTGTACTTGACATAATGAAGGTTATAGAATAACTTTGAAATGTATAGTAGCTGGAATTAAATGGTAGGTATCGTATGATCATTATTGAGCCAATGGATTCATACAAATTACTATTAGCCGTGTATCTACAAGAAATAGCTGATGGACACTTGTATTGAAATTTTTTCTATCTTTTAATGTGTTACAAAAAATTGGATCCAAAAATGCCAAATGTCTTTTTTTTTCAGGAACGCTAAACAACCTGACAGCGTAACGTGACTGAGAATTTTGAACCTTCTTTAAAGGATATCTAAATAATTGAACTGTATCCAATATAAAACAATAGGTTTCATTGTTATGTTCATTTATATGTTATTTTTAAGATGAAATATTCTTTCCAAGCATTATCACATGCTATCATCTTATATAAAAAATACTGTTTTATGGATTTAACGGTTATCTTGAAAACATATATAATTATTGTCTAGAAATAATTCATGATTGTGTTCAAGTTACAAACAGTTTCTTAGATTTTAATGGAAACTAACAGTATTGGTGTATCTAGATACATAACAATGAAACAAACTGATCACAAAATATGCGTCCACGCTCAAATGAAAAAAAATAACCGAAGTCATAAATACAAATGATAATGGAGGGATTACTATCTCCATATTATATTGAATGTACTTATTAAGATTATTTCAGGGATAATCATATACATTAAGAATGGTTGTATAATCTGGAGCTTTATCATTAGTTCAACAGTATGCTTAAACACATTCTTGAAAGATCATAATCATAACTAACAATACCACAGTTTCGTTATTAGTAGTTATGTTACCGATAGTAGTAGTATCGTGCGTGTTTGTGGGTGATTCGGAATTTGACACTTCCATTTAATAATGTTCAAGTCATATCGCAACGATATCTACAGTGTGGCAGTTATAGTAATATCTAGCACTGTGGTATCACGCCGCACACATGTAGCATCATGTCCCAATCTGCCACATTATCCTGTCAACAGGGCAACCGTACCTAACACTTACCTCTTAATGCTAAACGCCAAAGAAGGCATCTGCTAGTAGCATTTTAATTAGTCTGTTGTACTACTTGGCCGGTGTTTGAACCCAGGAGCCCTCGCTTCCGACGTGGACGCTCTAACCACGTAGGCCATCGGAATGGTTGTAGTAGTAGTTTAGTTGATGTAATCGTTCTACTGCACATGTTCTAAAAATATTCCTAATATTTAATTTCTTCCTATGATTGTTATTCATAATAGTTTTTTTTGAATAAATATAGATGTTGACACCTTACTTCAAATGTTAAATATACTGATTTTAAATTTATTGAAGAAAGTTTGAATTGGTTTATTTCCCGAACAGAAAAGGTAAGTTTTGTAACAGAGAAATGTAAACCTAATACGTTCAGTCAAATATTACAAATATAAAAATAAAGATCAATCCGTATTAGAAGAGGCGACATAATTCGCTTTCTAAAAGTACAGAAAAACGACATTTAAAATGGAGTTGATAAACGTTTTTGACGATCTGTGCCTGTGTGCGCATACTTTGGCAAACAACCTCGTGTCTCTCGATTTTTTCTTACTCGGCCTGTCTGTCTCCCAGAAATTTGTGTCTGCTACAACATTAAGATGGATTAAGAATTCATGCATAATTAATGTGTATACAATGGTCTTTTCTGACAACATGCTAAAATAAATTAGTTTTCGCAAACATTCCCTTAAACATTACAAGAATGTTTCTGGCCTGGTCTGTAGCAAAATATGATATGTTGATGTTACATATTGGATACGTCTTTATTTGAATCGTTTTCTACAATAGTCAGAGTATAATCGAGACCTATAACGAAGATGTGGAAGATTATTTACTATATTTAAAATTTAAATTCCATAGTAAATACTTTGTGACTTCTGTTATTTCCAGCTTAGATATCGAAGTCGTTTATGTGCTAGTTGCTAAGGTCTGGTCCTATCGTATGTCTCATACGTTGAGTTTGTGGCGAGCTGTTACTAGCTTATATGAAAAACAAATGTATTATCCTTCCTGAACTGTCCGCCACGGTTGTTCGATGAGGGCAATTTGTATGGTTAACAACAGCGAATGATAATTTCATTGTGTTCAAGGCTTCACCAATACGAAATATGGATTAGCGATCCCTACGACGTCTGAACGAAGGTATTGAGCTATAAACTAACTTCGTAATAGTTGATGACTGCATAAGTCCGTATCCGTTATCCAGCTAAAGGTATGACCAAGACTGAGCAATATCTGAAAAAAATTTATTTTTTGATTCTAAAAAAGTGTATTCATTGATTTTAAGGACAAGCAGTACCATGAATCGTCAAATGAATTCTTCGAATCGAGTTTTATAAATAAGGAAAAACCATAACTCAGATGGGACAGAGTAATTTACTCAAAAGTGCTAATTAGTAGTACTGGTCATGGCCGTAAAACTGAGGAGTGGTCTTTCGAGAAACATTTTCAGTACCTTAAACATCATTACTTAATGTCCTTGTCATTTCTTTAAATAATCAATATAGTTTACAATTTGATGATATCTTAAGAAATATGAGGACCGATTGAGAGCCCCTATATGAATTAATAAAGCACCTCACATTTTGAAAGCTATTTACTGTGTCAATGAATATATTTCAAGTTTGATTCTGCATTGATAAAAAAAGAATAGTACTGCAAGTCATTGTAAAGAAACCAATTTTTAAATTGTTGGGAATTTAAAAAGACACATCTCTGCACATTCACGAAATTCTTCAACTACAGCAGGCATTACGTAATATGGTCTAATAATGGAAATATTTGGGAAAGAGAACAATTATAGCAACGAATTTTTCTTTTTCACAGACGCACTTGGGCATACAATAACAAGGCAATCATTTAAATTTTGTCATTCAAACATAATAATGTATATATTCATAATTGTATTCATTCTATGAAGTTTGTGTTAGTGATTACATCAAGATATTGGTATTATGTCCAATTAGTCCTAGCTTTGCTTAACACTTTTTCCAATAATTATGTCCTTTTATTTGTTGAAACCTGTCGATTGTAAATTATATATTATTTGTTATATTTATTATATGCATTTATTTTCAATATATTGAGCTTCATAACACATTTTTCAAAACGACATATTAAAGTATAAAGAATGAGCATTTATATCATTGTTTTTATTGATGGGATGATATAGCAAAAATGGAGATACAATTTCAAATATATAATCTTATACATATATATACATATAGTATTTAACCTCATCATTTTAAAAGGTTACTTACCAAGCATTGTCTGAAACTGATGCTTTTCTCCTTAATTTTTATTCCATTTTACCTTAATGATGTGCTATGTTGTATTTATTTGATATATTATATGTTATTTAAATTAAAATATTTTTTAAATGTAACTTTGATTGCATGTATTTCTTAAAGAATGCTATGCTTAAGTTTGTGACTTAAATATGTTGTTTTGTTTTACTCTATAGCTACGTTGGAGATACTGTCCACTTTTTTTTTAAGAACTAAAAAGTTTTTGTAAACAGTGTCCAATTTGGATATCCCTCTGAAATTTAATTTGGATATAATTAGTTCTTTCAATTGTTAATACGACAGCGTGTTTGTACAATCAAACCATATGTATCTATCTCTCCCTCTCTTTCATTCTCTCTCGCTCTATCGCTGTGTCTCTCTCTCCCTTTCCATTATATATATATATATATATATATATATATATATATATATATATATATATATATATATATATATATATATATATATATATATATATAATAAAACTATTGTCAGAGCTGAGATGCGAATATTTATTAAAGCGAATGATGCAAATCAAGTTCTTTTTTCTTCAAGGAAATACTTTCGTTGCTTATTCTTTCTAAAATAAAGATGCATAAAGAGTACAAATATAGCTATGTCCTCTAATACATGCATACTAAAATCAAATGCTACTGAACAAAGTTTAAAAATAGATTTCCTTTGATATGTTTTACACTTGAGATAATATTATTTCCAATTTTTCAAAACTCAATATTTTAAAAACAGAAATACAGCATTTTCCTAAAATTCATTAAAAAAATTCTTACCATCATTTCATTCTCATTAATCGTGCAATTCGTGTTATTCTCATCCCCAATTATTACTGATGACAGGCGTTTATCACTTGTATTCTTAGATTAAAATACATTTGTTCATTATAAGCTGTCGAAATTGCATATTCAACCTGTCTTGATTAGTCTAATGCTGATTGCGTACACTACCTTTTCTCCATGTTTTCTTGAAATGATTATCATTCTTCTGCTTCATTTCATCTTCGTTAGATTTGGATCAGAGGCATATGGTTGAACACAGCATACACGTTTATATTTTGGAAACATTTAATAAATTCAGATTTAATAACTTAACCATACAGCAGTATTTGTAACCCTTGCCATATTATCTAGGCTGTTTTTTAAGTTTAATTTTAGAAGGGAAAATAACGATGGACGAAACTACATATTTCTTATATTTATGAAGTATATATAGCCTGTAGGTTACTGGCTTGAAGGGCCTTGACACTACACTAAAAACAAAAATCCTTGTTTTGCCTAAATTAAGTGGATCGTGCAATCAGAGCCAAATAACTAGATTATCTTTGTTTTATAAATAACAAATGGGGAGATATTGAAAGCATTATTAATTGACAAGGAAGTCGCAAGTTCAGTTGAAATGAATTGTGAATGATTTTATTAGCATCCTTAGATGTTTAATGCTTGATTTGATGCCCTAGCCAACAACTATTTAAACCCGGCATTAAGTAATTAAGAAGACCCTATATCCATGTAGTATCGAAAAGACATATTCCACTGGAAAGAATATTATTATTGCAGAAGAAATAAATTAGAACGTAATTCCAGGGTCTAGAATAATAGATAAATCCTGTGCACATCACGCGCTTTTAAACATTCACACTGTCTAACAGAAAATTGATTTATATTCATTATTATTATGATGTCACGGAATTTTATAAAATCCTTTATTAATTAAATACATGTACTCGTTTTTGTTTCGTGTTGTGTACAAGGATACTCGAAGTCGATTTATGTATATTGTAAAATATTTCGAAAGAGTGTGTTCCGTTTAACATATGCCACGCGTGCGAAGTGCTTTCGATGGGAAAAATCGATATTCATCAAACGCAAAGACGATGTAGGGCTACATGTGCAGCTGACCATGATGGTCAGGATTGACGGGGTAACTGCTGTAGAACTGACCATATAAGTTGACCATGATGGCTGTGGTGTTGGCCGTTGCTGCTGTGGAGCTGACAATGAAGCTGGCGATGGAGCTGGTTGAACGCCGTCCGTGCAGGTGACTGAACAGTGTGTTTCTGGTTGGCTAGCATGTGATTGGGCGTTGCTGACCGATTGATGGACTCTGATTGCTTGATTGACAAAGGAATTGAATGGTGGTCGTTGACTACCTGTAATGCTGACTGCTTGATTGATCAGTGTGACTGGTAGCCAAGTATTCTAATGATGGATCGTTCTGTGTAACTCCATACATGTAAGCTTTTAGCCGTGGACTAATTTTGGGGTTTGTTATACCCAGTGTTTTGGAACTGTTCAAGTACACTGTATGATATCTGTCCCCATTTTTTTATCATTTTAATATTTGAGTAAAATACCTCATTTTTCAATATATGCGCGAATAGATCTTTACTACATGAATAAAGTATCTCATGTTTACTACTTGAGTAAAACAATCATTCTCTTCGTCGTGTGAAATTAACGTGAATCACTTTTACTATTTGAGTAGAACACATCATTCTCTTCGTTGATTAAAATTGCTGTGAATCAGTAACCTTTTTTCTTGTACTGTGTAAGGTCAGTTACCTGTATTCAAAGTTGTTACAATATTAGGTTCATGCGGATTGTGTTAATTATTCCAATATGTGGATCTTATACACGCACGTATTAAACAACAAACATTGTATTAGTATCTACCATCAAATGTGTTCTGTTATAAATCCGAAATCCTAACCGGTGTTCTTGATATAAGTGTTTGATGCAAACGTGAGTGTTAAGAATACCTCTTTAAGTTTCGTTTACAATTCATAGTGATACCCATAGGTTTTTAAAATCAAGAAGGCATTCCCTAAAATTGGTGAGATTAGTTTTAAAATCTAAAAGGTATCTTTTCGTTGATATTGAAGATATAATAGAAACGGTTAATGTAAACCAGTTACTGAGCGACTCGTTTGCAAAGTTCTCATTTTGAGAGATTGAGTCATACACACAGACCGACAGACATACAGACTGACAAACAGATAGAGACATGAAACAGGTCTCAATATTGAAACAAATGTTGCTCAACATGCATATTAAACAATACATTTTTTATGTTTTATCATGAATAGTTTCTCCACATGGGATAACATCGCTGTATCATTGAAATCGGAACCTCGGCTTTAGCAGTATCAATTGTTTCCACTGATACATTTCGATATATCATTAGTCATTAATAGAGTGTGCAGTCTTCTACTACAATGACTTTGTATGCATTTTTATGCATTTTAATCTTACACTGTTATCATTTTTAAAAATAAATTAAATAAATGTTAAACGTAACATGCTGGGCATTGTAACATATTGTGATCACTGAGTTTGAGTATTATGTAATTTTTAAGCTCACTTAAGTGAAACATTTATTTTTGGTTGTCAAAAGAATGCTATCTGATCCAGTTTATCTTATGATGTTACTAACATATACACGCATAATTTAAGAATTTGCATTTAAATTGTAAAATAGGACAATTCACTGTAACAGGCTAATGTTAAAACACGGTCGTTTGAAAAGAAGGCGGATCTTGAAATAAATTACAATGATTTATATGATGTCAATTATTAGCCGTATAGTAACTGTTTGGGTATAGGGTGTGTCAAATGTTTATGACCCGGGTATAAATAGAAGGAGAACAAACTCTTGTAAGGAGTTGTACGCCAGCTGTAGAGGCAGAATAGATAAAAACCATAGTGAACCAGAAATGAGAGGACTGACAGTGTTCCTTTGTGTCTTCCTGTGCATGACTGCCACGATGATGGGCACCGTAGAATCAGGAGCAGTTGACAATGGAGCAGTGGATGCTCAAGGTATGGATAACTCTTTCTAACTTCTCCACTCAACACACACACACACACACACACACACACATAGCTTCTAAAAGGACATTATACATCATAGGCATTTTAAGATTCATAACAATTTCCAGTAGCATCACTGAATTCATGAGATATTCCAGTCGCCCAGTGTGTATCAGAAGAACACCAAAGACATTTAATGAAATACTGATCATGCACATGATAGTTCAATGCAGTGAAACTTGAGCTTAAACAAGAAATTTCAAGCCCCAGAGGCAAGATACAAGTTTAACTCAAGGATAGCACTAGGTTTTCGAGGCATTGTGTAATATCTTCACTTTTCGAGTAAAGAATAATTATTAAACATGATAATGTAAATAACAAATTCATTGGTTCACATAGGCTTAGTATCATTTGTTATTGATAAAAAAATTTCTCGCCGTTATACTTCTTTTATTAACATGCATTTTTTTGTTTTTGCTCCATTTTAGGTCTGGGTGCTGAGGGTAAGAAAACCCTTTGTTTTCAGTAATAAAATTAATATTTGTTTCCCTCTGTAAATAAATGTTTTATCGCATCAAATGGAAAAAGATCAGGGAAGAAGCTACACTAGATATGCTAAGCAAATGGGAAATTTAAAGCACCATTGAACTTTGAGACGTTAAAATTATAAACAACATTGCTTGAAATGGTCTCTTTAAGACTTTCTTTCTGCAATGAGTCTACGAAATGTAGGAGTTTTAACTGATAAAGATACATTATCTAATCAAATTAATCCGGCCTGGGGACAAAAGAAAATCTAAAAGAATTGTAACATTATCGTGTTTAAGTCAACTTTATTCTCATTGATACATGTTTGGGTGTTTTATATTACGATGACAGACGTGCTTTTGACAGATTCCTAAATTTTATAAAACGATGAACACACCGTGGCATGATGAAAAGTTTTGTTTTGATTTCATTGTATTTATCATCTCTCACTGAAGAAAACGCATCGATAAGGAATAGAATATTACAAGCAAGAATTTGTCATATAACATCTTCTAGCAAGCATATTTTATTAATTTGGAAAACGAGGACCAATTATGACATCGCTGCTCGTTGCCATTTAGATATAAACCTAATAATTGTGCATGTTATTTTTGGAAACAAGCGCTGATCTGTTGGTGGTGCTATTGCCTAAATGGTGTAGTACTATCAATCTGATAATAATTAATTTTCTGTTGTGTGAAACATTCATTTATTTATTGATTGTAGGTTTGTTTTTGATTATATGGCATATCTCTTTGATTATTTAAAGGTTTCATATGATAAAAATGTGTTTTGCTTATTTCAGCCAAGAACGAAGGGGTTCCAGCAAAGGGCGGTGAGTATTTACAACATGTAAACTTTAGTACTAGTATTTGTCCTATCGAGAATTGCTATCTTGAAACACGAGGCATCCCTCAGCATATACAATCCCCACCCCTTCATGACATCTCAAAAACGAGAAATACATCTTCTAAAATATAGACTTGATTATATTTGTACATAACCATATCTATTGGAAATAGTTTATGATGCGAAATAAGATTGTCAGGTGTATGTTGAATATGAAACGATTTGGGGAAATATTAATATTCATAAATATTTAAATCGTTGTTCAGCTTTTCGTTAGCAAATATAACTTAGGTTTAGTTTTCGTTGCATTCTGGACAATGCTCGAATCATGATTATCCAACCTTTCTAAAAGTTGCATAGATATATTGATTTACATTTAATTTCCTAGCACATTATTTTATCAGATATGACCCAGGCTGGCTGCTTGGTTACTGCGACATTGGAAACACTAATTACTTAGATACATTTTATCTTTTTGTCGATCAGAAAGGCTCTCTAAACTCAATATTATTAATTAATGAAATAATATGTAACGTAGCCAGAAACTTATTTAGTACAGATTTTAGTCATAATTGTATTTAATATTCAATTTTACAACTTATACATTATTTATATCATTCCGGTGAAGTCCATGTAATTTGTTTTTGAACTTTGGTTCATTGTGTTTCTAATTCTATTTCATATATTTTATTAACTTTGCAGGGAAGAGAATGTGTATTGGTCCAGGGTGTTTCTTTTGATCGAAGTAAGTTTCTACCATTTACATATTTACTATTTTGTTTATATACGTTTTTGCATACCATTCCTTAACACATAATGACAACTGTGTGGCCCATCTGGTTATTCCAGAAATACCTCGAATGTGCAAGGTGTAGAGATTACACGTTCATTTTCCTGCTAGAACTGAAGATCAGTCTTCAACAAGCGCTGCATGAATACATTTTGGTTTTCTTCTAAGCTTATTTAAATACATGATATATTTCAAGCATTAAAAAATACTTCAAAATGGACTTCCCAGTCCTATTTCAAACAGGTTGAATCGTTCATACATTTGAAGTATAATTTGGTAACGCAGACACAGAAGTTGATGTCAACATCTGAGAATGTAAGGAACGCATGCTCCCATCACAGCCTTCACTCCTTTGATTTTCGCATAATCTACTTCTAAAAACTTCCTAAAGAATAATTTGAGAGGCAATACGCCATGCTGGTAAATCATCTACGGCGACGCATTGAAGGTTTACTTAAATAAAAGGATACATGATCATGTCAATTGTTTTGAATGGAATTGATATTGGAATGTGTACTGGAGAAATAAAAATTGTTGGATATGGCTTTCCCTTACTTTTGGGCTTGACAATTTGATTTTCTAACATAGGCTACACATAGAAAACAATACAAAACAAGTTATTCCGATACGTAATAGAATGTTTAGTTATCGGAAGAGGACGCTTGAATTACAAAATATCCAGTTTTTTATCATTTTATGACGGTTCCATATTTATTCAAAACGTTACATTTAAAAATATGATGATATAAAAATAAGACTAAATGTTCAGTGCAAAAATCCAAAATATGTCTTAGAATAGTTGCTGTGAAAAAAATTTTTGAGAATTAAATGACAGCCACTCCATACAGTTTAAATCGTTTTAAATGAACGAATGTCTCTTAGGACTAAATACATTAGTTACAGAAGTTGTTTTCCCATTTGTTTGAAAAAATTCGGTATTTGCGCTATTCTGTCTTTCCTCTTTTTATTTATTGCTACCTAATTAGCGAAAATTAAGAAAACACGAAACTTTCTCATCATATGAAAAGAGTTTACAAGATGACGTTTTAATTTTTTTCTTTAGATACGCTATCGCATGTATCGCTCTCTCTCTCTCTCTCTCTCTCTCTCTCTATATATATATATATATAGATAGATAGATAGATAGATAGATAGATATATACACACATCTGTTTCTGTGTGCGAATGATATACTTTAGAAGAGAATGTTCTTATACATTTTTTTTTTCAGGCTGGAAGAAGTGTATGGGCCAACACGGACTGTGACTTAATTTGACCAACGAGTACAACACATCATGCAACTAATCTGCATTTGTTCTTCTAACTTATGTAATCATCCCATGACGATTTACATATATTTTCCTATTTTGCAATGTCTTTTTGATGAAATATAAAGATGACATTTGAGATATTTAACTGTTTAGCTGAATTGAAAAGAAAACATTGGAGAATTTTACGATACGAAAATCTGACATTTATTCCTATGTTATGTCGCTTTAAAATGCGGACTTTCTCGATCCACATGCACTCTCGCAGTGTATAGCACTTAAAACGGATATTCCCATTTTGCAATAAAATGATATATATACAGTAAGGTTTCCTTTGTTAAAATAAAATTCAGAACAACATTAAATGGGCTCGTTTAGAAAAATCATGTAGAACCCATACAACATTTTCCTCAAGATGAATTGTTTCAATAAATGTTCTATTGTTATATACACATTAAATGCTTGAAAACATTTGATTGTATTGTGTTTTCATATATATTTTGCAATTATATAACAAATGGTATACGAATGCTGAAAACACCAGACAATTCTTCCTTGGTAGAGTTTTCGTATAAAGCCGTAAAAACAAACATTATATAAGGCCTTGATGCTTCAGAGATAAACAGAAAAAGTAGAGATGCGTGAGTGTCAAGATTTAAAAACATTGAGGGGTGTGTGTAAATGTGGCACGTGTTCAATGATTGAGGGGAACGTTCAAATAAATCTTATAATCAGGTATGGTATAAGTTAAAAAGCCAAAACTAACAGCAACGAGATAGTAGGGATGATGAGACTTATGATTTTTTAGAAAGATTGTGTGTTGGAGAGAACGTTCATGGTGGAAGAGGATTTGTCTTTACCTGTTCCGGATAGGTGTTTGTGTACAAAACAGTGGTGATGGGATGAGCTAGAAATTTCGGCCCCTAAAAAGGTAGCGCGGTTAGATGCATATTTATATGTGCTAACTGGTTGATGATGACATACATTTATATCTATCGATTACAAAATATGTTTCATATAACTGTTTTGTAAACAAAAATTAGTCCATATGCTTTATAGCTAGGTAACCCTGATATATTCCACGAACGCACTAATCTGACATAGCACTATCAAAACGATCAAGTTTCCATTCCATGTTAAAACTGTTGAAACACACATACATACATACATACATACATACATACATACAAATATACAAACATAGATACATACAAACAAACATATAAATACATACATACATACATACATACATACATACATACATAATTACAAAAATAAATACATACATACATACATGCATACATACTTACATACATACATACTTACATACATACATGCATGCATGCATACATACAAACAAACTTATATAAATGCATACATACATATATACATGCATACATACATACATACATGCGTACACACGTACACACACACACACACATACATACATACATACATACATACATACATACATACATACATACATACATACATACGTACATACATACTTATATGCATACATGCTAACCTACATACATACTAACTTACATACATGCATACAGTCATGCCGATGAAATCCATATTGGAATGCGATGACGTATACTGTCATCTTTATAACATTGATGCGTCTACAGTTCTTTGTGAAATAACAGAAAATGATCCGTTTTTTCTTTTAATTCCCTTTAAACTTTCATAAGATCTCTTTGTCCAAAATCTCTGTATGAGCACTGAAATATTCTTAAGGGGCAATAATAATCTTTTAGAGTGCAAATAAGTTGAAGAAAATATAAAATATAACTCCATTCGGTCACAACAGGTCAAATACCTTGACGTCAGAGTGTTCAGAAGACCATCTGTGTAAATTTTTTATATTAAAAGGTTATACAATTAAGACGCAAAACAGATTCCCGGATGGGGGTTAACTCTCCGGGAAAACCAATTGTTCGAGAACAGCGTAGATGCTATTTACGTCAAAAGTTACATAGTCCCAGTCAGCATCGATTTCGCTCATATCAATCACACATTAAGAACGAATTAAAATAAGAAGTTGTTTACTCGATTGTCAATCAATGTCATGAACTATGTCAGCTTTTAGATACAAAGTTTTATTTTTAGGTGTTTACGAAAAAGACCTCAGATCGAAATAATTTCTGGAAAATGTCAAATTCTAGTAAACAAAATTTCATTATTTTAACATGAAATGGAATAAAAGTTAATTTTAAAACTAAACAACAAACAATTAAATTGAATCAAATGGGAATTAAATAAATATATATAACTACTTGTGATAAAAAGATGTATTATTGTTTGGGATATAATTCATAATACTGTAAACAGTATCCTTCAGATTGCTTATAAAGGTTAGGAAGTTCTACCAGAAGTTCTTACATATTACATAGCTTTATTTCAGCCTAAAGTGTATTATACTTTTGCCCAGGTTTCAAAAGAATGCTTTGAGCGTCATCTTTATAGCCTTTTAAATTAGAACTACTACGTGCGCAAGAGCGTGTAAACCATAACAAGAAAGTCTATATATGCAATTCACTGGAGAATGAGTATATTGTAGCTGTATAATGTCAGTCATATAAAGGACTATATAATACATATCTAGACAAGTATTATTATAGAGCAATAACGAAAATTAAAATTTACTTCATAATATTAATTTTTACCTTATCTAATTAAATCATAAACGTCATCAAAATAACATGCCTGAATGCATTTGGATGTGTTCCTATATTATAAACCAATATAAGGATCATATGCTAAGTTATCAACGGATTAATTACATCTAAATGTCCCCATTAAATCACAAGTCAGTTCAATATTAAATCATGCCAAGGGATCATATAAGAATTCCAAGGAAGTATAGAGACTGGCTTGTTTTATTTTGATTCAATTTTCAGACAATAGTTTGTTTACCTTAGCAAATTGTACACATTGACTCATCTACCTTTTTTCTGCAAAAAAGGATTTGTTTAAGTGACACCCAAAAAATCTTCTTATTCTCTCTCTCTGTCTCTCTCTCTCTCTGTACAATCTTTGACACAATAACGCCGGAGTGATTATAGTCAGAATAAAAGAACACAGATCCTGGTCTAGTAAGACATTGCACAAAGTCAAATGAAGAAACTGTTATTCGCACCGGAGTTCAATACAACACTTAAAACATAATTTGTTTTACACTTATTTATCTTTTTGAGATAACAATAATGAGGGGATATTTTATCTTTTCATTTTATATTAACATGGCAGCAAGGAATAAGCACAACATACATGCAAATTGCAATTATAATTAAATTTGGTACTGCTTTTTGGCAACTGTTAGTAATTGATACATACTTCAGAAAATAGCATTTTATAACATTTAATATATGAATGAAATCTGTTTTAGAGATGGAATATGTTGTTATTTATTTGCTTCAGAAACATTAATCCCAAAGAGAAGATTAAGACTGCAAGAAGTATTATTGGTGGACCTATTTATTCTTGAAATCATATCTTTTTTTGATGTATCAGAGATCGAATATCATGTAAATAATAAACTATTGTGCTGATTTATTGCGATTGTATCCTTCCTTATTCAAATATGCACTTGATACATGTTGTTTTAGAACCAATAGTATGTCACGTCATTTAACAAATAAGGAGAAAGTTGTTACACTGCCTAATTTGATATCAGACAAATTACAAATATGGGTATTGTTGTCTAGTGGACTGGTGTCAATTAGGACAGCAGACGATCCAATGACGTGAACAACTAGAGCAATACAGAAATTTTGAATTGCCAAAATGCGATTAATTTCCTTTTGTCTAATTCTCATTAAAGAACACATTAATTGAATATTAAAATTATGCCATAACTTCTGTTAGGTGTTCTAGGCTACTATGGAGATACTGAATGTCATATGGTGGTTGAATAAGGACGGGATAATTCTTTTACCTTAGACGAAAATCATACATTCTCTGTCACTGAAAACTATATTTCTCTGCACAAGACTGTTTCACGTGATTCAGAAAACCAAACCTTACTTCACCTCTCTCTCTCTCTCTCTCTCTCCCTCCCTCTCTCTCTCTCTCTCTCTCTCTCTCTCTCTCTCTCTCTCAGTTTTAGTACTGGAATATAAATCATCATAGTAATTACTATGAGCATTTTAATGTAGTGTGCAGATTGTTAAAGACTTTGTTTAATTGTTATGTAAAAGTAACAACTTTAAACTTCAGCAATCACATTCAAGCTGATTTTGCATTTACGTCATATGGGGATATTGTTCAAAATGTGAGCAATAGCTTTAGAATACGTAAGCAACATAAAGATAAGGAGGGATGAACATAGCGGACGTGAGTTATAATAAAAGGCGACAAGACAATAATGCGCCATCATGAAGTACAAACAAGCAATACAATATGAAAATTTGTGGATCCAGAAGTTGAAAAGTGAAATAAAGTAAATAGAAAGAAATGAAAGGAAAGTAATAAAGTGATTTTCAAAGTGAACATGTTCAAAGCATGAATTGAGGCCTGTACGGGAGTAATTTTGGTCTGGGCGACTGGTGTATGGCGCATGCCTGTTAAAACGTTGAGGTTTCGCTCCAGTAACGTGTGCATGGTAGAAAGGTTGTAATTACATTCCCGTGGTTTGATGCTTCGTAATCGAGTCTGCCCCATCAAATGTACTAGACTGAATGCATATAATTTGCTGAAAATGTTGTTAACCCCTACATAATCAAATCATAAGTAAGGGAGGGCGACCTTCCAAAATATCACTGCTGCTCAAGTTCAATACGGTTGAACTTGCCACATGGTTTACCGATTCACTCGGAGTTATCCTATTAATTGGAGCAGGATATGTTAGAAAGCATTTTATAGTTATCGTTCCTTCAAATTATCGAAAGACAAAATCGTTACAGAAACTATATACTTTAGCATAATGTTTAAGGGCAGGCGATTACAATGCTGAATGTATGACGCCGATGAATGTTCAAGTCTACAACGGTACTCTTTAGATGAAAGTAACTATATATATATATACTATAGCATAATGTTTAAGGGCAGTCGATTACAATGCTGAATGTATGACGCAGATGAATGTTCAAGTCTACAACGGTACTCTTTCGATGAAAGTAACTAAAGATGACAAAAAACGAGGAAATAATCTAAGCTACGACAGAAACAAAATATTATGGTACAAATGTTAGTCAAATTGCTCGCACTGGATTGTTTGGGTAAATTTACCGGCATGGATTGCTCAATATCTAGATGCATTATATTGTACAAGAAAAAAGAACAAATGCTTCATTAATTTATTTACAGTTCTGTGCCTGCTATGTTCAGTACCATTGAAATTATGTTTTGAAGCAATAAAGTTTGATTCGACGATTTTTCCATCATGTTGTACTTGACATAATGAAGGTTATAGTATAACCTTGAAATGTATAGTTGCTGGAATTAAATGGTAGGTATCGTATGATCATTATTGAGCCAATGGATTCCAAACATATTACAATTAGCCATATATCTACAAGAAATAGCTGATGGACAATTGCATTGCTATTTTTCAATCTTTTAATATATTACAAGGAGGTGGATCCAAAAGATGCCAAATGTCGTTTTTTTTTCAGGAACGCTAAACAACCGGACAGCGTAACGTGACTGAGGATTTTGAACCTTCTTTAAAGGATATTTAAATAATTGAACTGTATCCAATATAAACAATAGGTTTTATCGTTATGTTCATTTATGTCACTTTTAAGATGAATGTTTCTTTCCAAGCATTATCACTTGCTATCATCTTATAAAATAAACTGTTTTGTGGATTTAACGGTTATCTTGAAAACATATAATTAATGACATTATTGTTTAGAATAATTCATGACTGTGTTGAAGTTACAAACAGTTGCTAATATTTCAATGGAAACTAATAGTATTGGTGTACCTAGATACATAAAAAGTGAAACAAACTGAGCACAAAATATTCGCCCCCGCTCAAATTTAAAAAATAACCTAAGTCATAAACACACTTGATAATTTAGGCATTACTATCTCCATGGTACATTGTATGCAATCTATCTACTTATTAAGATTATTTCAGTTATAATCATATACATCAAGAATGGTTGCATAATCTGAAGTTTTAGCATTAGTTCAACAGTATGCTTATACACTTTCGTGAAACATCATACTCATAACTAACAATACCACAATTTCATTATCAATAGTCATGTTACCGATAGTAGTAGTGTGTGTGTTTGTGTGTGTGATTCGGAATTTGACACGTCCATTTAATAATTTTCAAGTCATACGGCAACGAGATCTACAGTGTGGCAGTCATAGTGATGTGTAGCACTGTAGTATCATGCCGCAGACATGTAACATCATGTCCCACTCGCAACATTATCCTATCAAGAAGGCAACCATGCCTAACACTTACCCCTTAATGCTGAATGCCAAATAAGACGTCTGCTAGTAGCATTTTCCTAGGTCTGTTGAACTATTTGGCCGGTGTTTGAACCCAGAACCCCTCGCATCCGAGGCGAACTCTCTAATCACGTAGGCCATCGGTATGGTTGTAGTAGTAGTTCAGTTGCTGTTATCGTTCTACAGCACATGTACTTAAACGTATTGTTAATATTTCATTTCTGTCTATGATTGTTATTGATATTAGTTTCCGGATTAGGTCTAAATATTGTCACTCTACTTCATATTATAAAGATTCTGATTTTAAATTTATTGAAGAAAGTTTAAATTGGTTTATTTCCCGAACAACAAAGGTACATTTTGTAACAGTGAAATGCAAGGTAAATGTTGAAGTACTTCCTTTCATTGATGAGGCCTAATACATTAATTCAAATATTACCAATATAAAAATAAAGATAAATCCGTATTAGAAGAGGAGACATAATTCGCTTTCTAAAAGTACAGATAAACGACATTTAAAATGCAGTTGATTTACGTTTTTGACGCTCTGTGCCTGTGTGCGCATAGATTGGCAAAGAACTTCGTGACTCGATTTTTTCTGACTCGACCTGTCTCTTTCCTCGAAATGTATGTCTGCTTTAATGTATATACAATGGTAAAGTTTGACAACATGCTAAAATAAATTAGTTTTCGTGAACATGTAGCTATGACATTCCCTTAAACATTGATATAATGTTTCTGCCCTGGTAGGTAGCATAAGATTACATGTTGATGTTATATTTTGGATACTTATTTATCTAAGTTTGAAAGAAGGTATTGAAATATAAACTAACTTCGTAATAGTTGATAAATGCCTAAGTCCGTGTCCGTTATCTCAGCAAAAGATATGACCAAGATTGAGCAATATATCAATAAAATTTATTTGTGATTCTAACAAAATTGTATTTGTTGATTTTAAGACCAAACAACACCATAAATCTGCATATGAAGTCCTCAAATCTAGTTTCATGAACAAAGAAAAACCATAACTCAGATGGGACAGCGTCATTTACTCAAATGTGCTAATTAGTAGTATTGGTCATGGCCGTGAAACTGAGGAGTGGTCTTTCGTGAAACATTTTCAGTGCCTTCCAATCATTACTTCATATCCTTGTCATGTCTTAAAATAATCATTATAGTTTACAATTTGATGAATATCTCAAGAAATATGAGGAACGATTGAGAGCCCCTATATGAATGAATAAAACACCTCACATTTTGAAAGCTATTTGCTGTGTCAATGAATACATTTCAAGTTTAATTCTGCGTTGATAAAGAGAGAATAGTGCTGCAAGTGATTGTAACGAAACCGATTTGGAAATTTTTGGGAATTTAAAAAGACACATCTCTGCACATTCAAGTGATTTTTCAACTACAGCAGGCATTACGTAATGTGGTCAAATAATGAAAATATTTGTAAAAAGGGAACATTTAAAGGAATGAATTTATCTTTTTCACAGACGCTATTGGGAATACAAAAACAAGGCAATCATTTAAATATTGTTATTCAAACAGAATAATTTGTATATTCATAAATTTTTTCATTCTATGATGTATGTGTTAGTGATTACTTCAAGATATTTGTATTATGTCCACTTGGTCCTAGCTTTGTTTTGACACCTTTCCCAATAATTATGTCCTTTTATCTGTGAATTATATATAATTTGTTATATTTATTATCTGTATTTATTGTCAATATATTGAGCTTCATAACACATTTTTCAACATGTCATATTAAAGTATAAGCATTTTTATCATTGTTTTTAATGATGGGATGAGATACCAAAAATGGAGATACAATTACAGATTATTTGTATTTAATAGCATCAGTTCAAAAGGTTACTTACCAAGCAATTTGTTACGTTTATGCTATTCTCTTTAATTTGTATTTCAATTTGCCGTAATGATGTGCTATGTTATATTTATTTTATATTTTTTGTGTTATTTAAATTAAAATAGTTTTGATATGAAACTTTGATTGCAATGATTTCTGAAAGATTGTTTTGCTTAACGTTGTAACTTAAATATGTTGTTTTGTTTTATTTTATAGCTGCGTTTTAGATACTGTCCATTTATTTAAAACTTTAAAGTTTTGGTTAACAGTGTCCAGTTTGGATATCCCTATGAAATTTAATTTGAATATAATCAGTTCTTTTAATTGTTAATACGACAGCGTGTTTGTACAGTCAAAACATATCTATCTCTCCCTGTCTTTCGTTCTCTCTCGCTCTCTGTCTGTCTGTCTGTTTGTCTGTCTCCCTCTCTCTCCCCCTCTCTTTCTCTCTCTCTATCTACTTATCTATCTATCTATCTATCTATCTATCTATATATATATATATATATATATTGCAACTACTGTCAGAGCATGAGATGCGAATATTTATTTAAGCTATTGATGGAAATCAAGTTCTTTTGTCTTCAGGGAAATGACTTTGGTTGCATATTTTTTCTAAAATAAAGATGTCTAAAGAGTACATATATAATTATGCTTTCTAATACATGCATATTAAAATCAAATGCTACTGAACAATGTTTAAAATAGATTTCCTTCGATACTGTTTTAAACTTGCGATAATATTATTTCAAATTCAAAGTTCAATTTATTTTTTACAGAAATACAGTATTTTCCCAAATTCATAGCAAACATAAATTCTTTCTACCATTGTGTTCTCATTAATCTGGCAATTCGTGTAATTCTAATGCCCGATTATTATCGATGGCAGGCATTTAGCAGTTGTGTTGTTCTGATAACTGTAAACATTAGTACACATGCGTTATTACACATACAAAGGTTAGTTCCATGAGAGAAGCATGGTCATTTGTGGCTCATACAAAATCTAACGGGTAGGCAGAGGTAACATGTGTTTGATTTAGAGAGACAGTTGTTCTGTAGAGTTGATCGCATGAATTGTGATGATTGTCCATAACAAAATAACATATTTGTTGTTATTTAAAGTTTATATCAACAAGAAAATCTTGGTCGTTGCCTATTTGTAATATTGACTGTTTGTTTGACCATTGTGACTGGCAACCAGGTATTCTAATGATGGAGGGTTTTGTGTAACTCTATACATGTAAACTTTTAGCAGTGTATTAATTATGGGGCTTGTTATATACCAAGTGTTTTGGGACTGTACAGGTATATTGTATGATATCTGTCTCATTATGAGTGAATATATTTTTACTATATGAGAAAAGTATCTCATATTTAATATTTGAGTAAAACAATCATTCTTTTAGTCGTGTGAAATTAACGTGAATCATTTTTACTATTTGAGAAAAACACATCATTCTCTTTGTCGCGTGAAATTGCTGTGAATCAGTGACCTTTGTTCTTGTACCGCGTAAGGTCAATTACCTTCATTCAAAGTTATGTTACATTATTAGGTTCATGCTGATTGTGTCACTTATTCCAATATGTGGATCTTATACACGCACGTATTAAACATAATTCTTTTTCCATTCAAGTCAGTCATCAACAAACATTGTATTAGTATCTACCATCAAATGTGTTCTGTTATAAATCCGAAATCCTAACCAGTGTTCTTGATATAAGTGTTTGATGCAAACGTGAGTGTTAAGAATATCTCTTTAAGTTTCGTTTACAATTCATAGTGATACCCATAGGTTTTTACAATCAAGAAGGCATTCCTTAAAATTGGCTTGATTAGTTTTAAAATCTAAAAGGTACCTTTTCGTTGATACTGAAGATCTAATAGAAACGGTTAATGTAAACCAGTTACTGAACGACTCGTTTGTAAAGTTATGTTCTGATTTTGAGAGATTGTCATACAGACCAACAGACATACAGACTGACAGACATACAGACTGACAAACAGATAGAGACATGAAACAGGTCTCAATATTGAAACAAATGTTGCTCAACATGCATATGAAACAATACATTTTTTTATGTTTTATCAAGGATAGTTTCTCCACATGTGATAACATCGCTGTATCATTGAAATCAGAACCTCGGCTTTAGCAGTATCAATTGTTTCCACTGATACATTTCGATATATCATTAGTCATTAATAGAGTGTGCAGTCTTCTACTACAATGACTTTGTATGCATTTTTATGCATTTTAATCTTACACTGTTATCATTTTTAAAAATAAAATAAATGTTAAACGTAACATGCTGGGCATTGTAACATATTGTGATCACTGAGTTTGGGTATTATGTAATTTTTAAGCTCACTTAAGTGAAACATTTATTTTTGGTTGTCAAAAGAATGCTATTTGATCCAGTTTATCTTATGATGTTACTAACATATACACGCATAATTTAAGAATTTGCATTTAAATTGTAAAATAGGACAATTCACTGTAACAGGCTAATGTTAAAACACGGTCGTTTGAAAAGAAGGCGGATCTTGAAATAAATTACAATGATTTATATGATGTCAATTATTAGCCGTATAGTAACTGTTTGGGTATAGGGTGTGTCAAATGTTTATGACCCGGGTATAAATAGAAGGAGAACAAACTCTTGTAAGGAGTTGTACGCCAGCTGTAGAGGCAGAATAGATAAAAACCATAGTGAACCAGAAATGAGAGGACTGACAGTGTTCCTTTGTGTCTTCCTGTGCATGACTGCCACGATGATGGGCACCGTAGAATCAGGAGCAGTTGACAATGGAGCAGTGGATGCTCAAGGTATGGATAACTCTTTCTAACTTCTCCACTCAACACACACACACACACACACACACACATAGCTTCTAAAAGGACATTATACATCATAGGCATTTTAAGATTCATAACAATTTCCAGTAGCATCACTGAATTCATGAGATATTCCAGTCGCCCAGTGTGTATCAGAAGAACACCAAAGACATTTAATGAAATACTGTTCATGCACATGATAGTTCAATGCAGTGAAACTTGAGCTTAAACAAGAAATTTCAAGCCCCAGAGGCAAGATACAAGTTTAACTCAAGGATAGCACTAGGTTTTCGAGGCATTGTGTAATATCTTCACTTTTCGAGTAAAGAATAATTATTAAACATGATAATGTAAATAACAAATTCATTGGTTCACATAGGCTTAGTATCATTTGTTATTGATAAAAAATTTCTCGCCGTTATACTTCTTTTATTAACATGCATCCTTTTGTTTTTGCTCCATTTTAGGTCTGGGTGCTGAGGGTAAGAAAACCCTTTGTTTTCAGTAATAAAATTAATATTTGTTTCCCTCTGTGAATAAATGTTTTATCGCATCAAATGTAAAAAGATTAGGGAAGAAGCTACACTAGATATGCTAAGCAAATGATAAATTTAAAGCATCATTGAACTTTGAGACGTTAAAATTATAAACAACATTGCTTGAAATGGTCTCTTTAAGACTTTCTTTCTGAAATGAGTCTACGAAATGTAAGAGTTTTAACTGATAAGGATACATTATCTAATTAAATTAATCCGGCCTGGGGACAAAAGAAAATCTAAAAGAATTGTAACATTATCGTGTTTAAGTCAACTTTATTCTCATTGATACATGTTTGGGTATTTTATATTACGATGACAGACATGCTTTTGACAGATTCCTAAATTTTATAAAACGATGAACACACCGTGGCATGATGAAAAGTTTTGTTCTGATTGCATTGTATTTGTCATCTCTCACTGAAGAAAACGCATCGATAAGGAATAGAATATTACAAGCAAGAATTTGTCATGTAACATCTTCGAGCAAGCATATTTTATTAATTTGGAAAACGAGGACCATTTATGTCATTGCTGCTCGTTGCCATTTAGATATAAACCTATTAACTGTGCATGTTATTTTCGAAACAAGCGCTGATCTGTTGGTGGTGCTATTGCCTAAATGGTGTAGTACTATCTCTCTGATAATAATTCATTTTCTGTTGTGTGAAATATTCATTTATTTATTGATTGTAGGTTTGTTTTTGATTATATGGCACATCTCTTTGATTATTTAAAGGTTTCATATGATAAAAATGTGTTTTACTTATTTCAGCCAAGAACGAAGGGGTTCCAGCAAAGGGCGGTGAGTATTTACAACATGTAAACTTTAGTACTAGTATTTGTCCAATCGAGAATTGCTATCTTGAAACACGAGGCATCCGCCAGGATATACAATCCCCACCCCTTCATGACATATCTAAAACGAGAAATACATCTTCTAAAATGTAGACTTGATTATATTTGTACATAACCATATCTATTGGAAATAGTTTATGATGCGAAATAAGATTGTCAGGTGTATGTTGAGTTTGAGACGAATTGGGGAAATATTAATATTCATAAATATTTAATCGTTGTTCAGCTTTTCTTTAGCAAATATAACTTAGGTTTAGTTTTCGTTGCATTCTGGACAATGCTCGAATCATGATTATCTAACCTTTCTAAAAGCTTCATAGATATATTGATTTACATTTAATTTCCTAGCACATTATTGTACCAGATATGACCCAGGCTGGCTGCTTGGTTACTGCGACATTGGAAGCACTAATTACTTGCATACATTTGATCTTTTTGTCGATCAGAAAGGCTCTCTAAACTCAATGTTATTAATTAATGAAATAATATGTAACGTAACCAGTAAGTTATTTTGTACAGATGTTAGTCATAATTGTATTTATTCAATTTTACAATTTATACATTATTTATAGCCTTCCGGTGAAAGCCATGTAATTTGTTTTTGAACTTTGGTTCATTGTGTTTCTAATTCTATTTCATATATTTTATTAACCTTGCAGGGAAGAGAATGTGTATTGGTCCAGGGTGTTTCTTTTGATCGAAGTAAGTTTCTTCCATTTACATATTTACTATTTTGTTTATATACTTTTTTGCATACCATTCCTTAACACATAATGACAACTGTGTGGCCCATCTGGTCATTCCAGAAATACCTCGTATGTACAAGGTGTAGAGATTACACGTTCATTTTTCTGCTAGAACTGAAGATCAGTCTTCAACAAGCGCTGCATGAATACAATTTGGTTTTCTTCTAAGCTTATTTAAACACATGATATATTTCAAGCATTAAAGAAATACTTCAAAATTGACTTCCCAGTCCTATTTCAAACAGGTTGAATCGTTCATACATTTGAAGTATAATTTGGTAAAGCAGATACAGAAGTTGATGTCAACATCTGAGAATGTAAGGAACGCATGCTCCCATCGTGGCCTTCACTTCTTTGATTTTCGTATAAACTACTGCCAAAAACATCCTAAAGAATAATTTGAGAGGCAATACGCCATGCTGGTTAATCGTCTACGGCGACGCATTGAAGGTTTACTTAAATAAAAGGATACATGTTCATGTCAATTGTTTTGAATGGAATTGATATTGGAATGTGTACTGGAGAAATAAAAATTGTTGGATATGGCTTTCCCTTACTTTTGGGCTTGACAATTTGATTTTCTAACATAGGCTACACATATAAAACAATACAAAACAAGTTATTCCGATACGTAATAGAATGTTTAGTTATCGGAAGAGGACGCTTGAATCACAAAATATCCTGTTTTTTTTATCATTTTATGACGGTTCCATATTTATTCAAAACGTCACTTTTGAAAATATGATGATATAGAGATAAGATTAAATGTTCAGTGCAAAAATCCAAAATATGTCTTAGAATAGTTGCTGTGAAAAAATTTTTTGAGAATTAAATGACAGCCACTCGATACAGTTTAAATCGTTTTAAATGAACACATGTCTCTTAGGACTAAATTCATTAGTTACAGAAGTTGTTTTCCCATTTGTTTGAAAAAATTTGGTATTTGCGCTATTCTTTCTTTCCTCTTCTTATTTATTTCTACCTAATTAGCGAAAATTAAGAAAACACGAAACTTTTTCATCATATGAAAAGAGTTTACAAGATGACGTTTTAATTTTTTTCTTTAGATACACTATCGCATGTATCGATATATATATATATATATATATATATATATATATATATATATATATATATATATATATATATATATATATATGTATATATATGTATGTATATACATAGATATATATATACATATATACATATAAATACACTTCTGTTTCTGTGTGTGAATGATATACTTTAGAGGAGAATGTTCTTATTCATTTTTGTTTTCAGGCTGGAAGAAGTGTATGGGCCATCACGGACTGTGACTTAATTTGACCAATGAGTACAACACATCATGCAACTAATCTGCATTTGTTCTTCTAACTTATGTAATCATCCCATGACGCTTTACATATATTTTCCTATTTTGCAATGTCTTTTTGATGAAATATGAAGATGACATTTGAGATATTTAACTGTTTAGCTGAATTGAAAAGAAAATATTGGAGAATTTTACGATACGAAAATCTGACATTTATTCGTATGTTATGTCGCTTTAAAATGCGAACTTTCTCGATCCACATCCACTCTCGCAGTGTATAGCACTTAAAACGGATATTCCCATTTTGCAATAAAATGATATATATACAGTAAGGTTTCCTTTGTTAAAATAAAATACAGAAGAACATTAAATGGGCTCCTTTAAAAAAATCATGTAGAACCCATACAACATTTTCTTCAAACTGAATTGTTTCAATAAATGTTCTATTGTTATATACACATTAAATGCTTGAAAACATTTGATTGTATTGTGTTTTCATATATATTTTGCAATTATATAACAAATGGTATACGAATGCTGAAAACACCAGACAATTCTTCCTTGGTAGAGTTTTCGTATAAAGCCGTAAAAACAAACATTATATAAGGCCTTGATGCTTCAGAGATAAACAGAAAAAGCAGAGATGCGTGTGTGTCAAGATTTAAAAACATTGAGGGGTGTGTGTAAATGTGGCACGTGTTCAATGATTGAGGGGAACGTTCAAATAAATCTTATAATCAGGTATGGTATAAGTTAAAAAGCCAAAACTAACAGCAACGAGATAGTAGGGATGATGAGACTTATGATTATTTAGAAAGATTGTGTGTTGGAGAGAACGTTCATGGTGGAAGAGGATTTGTCTTTGCCTGTTCCGGATAGGTGTTTGTGTACAAAACAGTGGTGTTGTGATGAGCTAGAATTTTCGGCCCCTAAGAAGGTAGCTCGGTTAGATGCATATTTATATTTGCTAACTGCTTGATGATGACATACATTTATATCTATCGATTACAAAATATCTTTCATATAACTGTTTACAATATAAACAAAAATTAGTCCATATGCTTTATAGCTAGGTAACCCTGATATATTCCACGAACGCACGAATCTGACATCGCACTATCAAAACGATCAAGTTTCCATTCCTGTTAAAACTGTTGAAACACACACACATACATACATACATACATACATACATACATACATACATACATGCATACATACACAGATACATACAAACATACAAACGTACATACATACAAACAAACATATAAATACATACATACATACATAGTTACAAAATTAAATACATACATACATACATGCATACATACATACATGCATATATACATACATGCATACATACATACATGCATGCATGCATACATACAAACAAACGTATATAAATACATACATACATACATACATACATTTATACATGCATACATACATACATACATACATACATACATACATACATCATACGTACACACGTACACACATACACACATACATACATACATGCATACATACATACATACGTACGTACATACATACTTATATGCATACATGCTAACCTACATACATACTAACTTACATACATGCATACAGTCATGCCGATGAAATCCATATTGGAATGCGATAACGTATACTGTCATCTTTATAACATTGATGCGTCTACAGTTCTTTGTGAAATAACAGAAAATGATCCGTTTTTTCTTTTAATTCCCTTTAAACTTTCATAAGATCTCTTTGTCCAAAATCTCTGTATGAGCACTGAAATATTCTCAAGGGGCAATAATAATCTTTTAGAGTGCAAATAAGTTGAAGAAAATATAAAATAAAACTCTATTCGGTCACAACAGGTCAAATACCTTGACGTCAGAGTGTTCAGAAGACCATCTGTGTAAATTTTATATATTAAAAGGTTATACAATTAAGACGCAAAACATATTCCCGGATGGGGGTTAACTCTCCGGTAAAACCAATTGTTCGAGAACAGCGTAGATGCTATTTACGTCAAAAGTTACATAGTCCCAGTCAGCATCGATTTCGCTCATATCAATCACACATTAAGAACGAATTAAAATAAGAAGTTGTTTACTCGATTGTCAATCAATGTCAGGAACTATGTCAGCTTTTAGATACAAAGTTTTATTTTAGGTGTTTACGAAAAAGACCTCAGATCGAAATAATTTCTGGAAAATGTCAAATTCTGGTAAACAAAATTTCATTATTTTAACATGAAATGGAATAAAAGTTAATTTTAAAACTAAACAACAAACAATTAAATTGAATCAAAAGGGAATTAAATATATATACATAACTACTTGTGATAAAAAGATGTATTATTGTTTGGGATATATTGCATAATATTGTAAACAGTATTCTTCAGATTGCTTATAAAGGTCATTAAGTTCTACCAGAAGTTCTTACATATTACATAGCTTCATTTCAGCCTAAAGTGTATTATACTTTTGCCCAGGTTTCAAAGGAATGCTTTGAGTACCTTCTTTATAGCCTTTTAAATTAGAACTAGTACATGCGCAAGAGCGTGTAAACTATAACAAGAAAGTCTATATATGCAATTCACTGGAGAATGAGTATATTGTAGCTGTATAATGTCAGTCATATAAAGGACTATATAATTCATATCTAGACAAGTATTATTATAGAGCAATAACGAAAATTAATATTTACTTGACAATATTAATTTTTACCTTATCTAATTAAATCATAAACGTCATCAAAATAACATGCCTCATCATCATCATCATCTTTATTTCCTTCCATGGAAGATTACATGATATAAGAATAAATCATCTGAATACAATCAATAAATATAAAAAAAAAAAAAAAAAAAAAAAATATTCTATATTGGAATACAAATTCTTACACAATATCAATCAACAAAGTGTTCGTCAACTCATAAGTTGCAAGTTTCAGTACCTTATTTACAGAAGATATCTGCACACTGCATGACAAAGTATGCTGCATACAGGACGAATAGCTTGGAGTTTTCTTTGTCGATTACTCCTGATGGTAACCTTTTACCTAAAAGATATTGTAGTTGCAGCTCATCTTCTGCATTAAATAACGTAATGTGCAGGGTCAGGGGAAATTTATCAGTAAGGAAATCCCAGAAAGAATTTCGAAAGTTCGACATATAAGGACAACTAACACAACAATGAAGTATCAAGTCTGTATAAACATTCCCACATCTAATACACATATCAAGCTGTGTTTGTGGAACAGCAGCCCATAGTTTAGCTACATATGTAAATACCTTAGTGTGTTGTCTAGTTTTAGCCGACTGCCACACTGAGGCAGGTCGTAAGTATTCGTGTATCGAAGAGAATCTATCAAAATCTGCTTGATTAGACATACGAACTCTCCAGAGGCTATTTTCAAGACCAACAATTTTTGACCTTACAATTTCTTTCCAATTATGTTTATCTGGAATTTCAGAATGATGTAAATAATCAGTTAGATACCCGAGCAAGTCAAACTTCTTTGAGGTATAATATAAATTTGAAATTAACCCGCAGCTTGACATGCATCCGCTCAGAATGAAGTGAAATAACGCAACGTTAAACACACGTTTAGTATGTACATTGTTAGGCATCAAACACAATCTGTGTAAAAACATCAATTTTCTTCTATCAATTTCGGACTGCGCTGATGTCCATCCTAGCATTCCCAGGGCAATGTCTGATCTTGTATGTATTGGAAAACCTTGTAAATGTTTGGCCAAATACCTCAGAGTTTTATCCAATAAAGCGAGGTCACTTTTTGAAATGTTACACCATAATTCACTTCCATAAAACATTGAAGGGAAAATTACCTTTTTAATTACATTTGCAGCAACCAAAGGATTTAAACCATTCGGTTTAATGCCAATACCAAACAGACCGTGAAAAGATTTTTTCCCTTTCTTGCATGCATCGAGTATTGCGTCATGCGACGTCAGCTTTGAGTTAATCCGGTGACCCAGGTGTGTTGCCGAATCGGTGACCGGCAAACATGACGGGCCAAGATACCATTTCATATTGATACAATTCTTGTATTGGGGTCCGAAAATGATAATGTATGACTTTGTAACACTAAGCTCGAATCGCCACTTATTACTGTAGTCGTATGCTATATCTAACAGCTTTTGTAGATTGCTAGGATATATAGCCAAAAGTGAAATATCATCAGCTAGGGTTGGATTTCCCACAGCTAAGGATCCAATCTTTGCTCCAAATCCACTATTTTCTAACTGTAGCAGCAAGTCATTTATAAATATTGTGTACATCAAGGTTGACAAAACACCCCCTTGTCTCACTCCTTGGCCAATTGAGAACCAATCTGAAAATTGCCCATTTACAAGAACTTTACTCTGTAAATTTGTATACATGTTAAAAAATATCAAAAGGGATTTACCCGTAATTCCCAACGTGAATAATTTAAAAAGCAGTCCTTCGTGCCACACGGTATCAAATGCCTTTTTTGTATCAAGAAAAGCAGCAAAAACCCGTGAACCCATGTTTACATTATATTGTACTGATTGCAACAGCACAAAACTCGCTGTTGTGCAGCCTAAACCTTTTTGGTAACCATGTTGTTGTGAACTGGGTATACTAGAATTAGTATCTTTGAGCCAAGTTACCAAACGTTCATGAATAATTTTCTCAAAGGTTTTGTAGATAACAGGCAGTAAAGTAACAGGCCTGTAACTTTCGAGGGAGTTCTTTGATTTTCTGTTACCTTTGTACAGTGGTATTACTAACCCTTTTTTGCAATCTACAGGTATGTAAGATTGATCAATCATCCGAGTAAATAAAATTGTCATACACTCGATGAGGTAGTCGCTGCCATAGATCAAATGTTCATTGCAAATTTGATCATGGCCCGATGCTTTTGATTTCTTTAGACCTTTAATGATTTCTCTTACTTCATTTAAACTGATACTGGTCTGTAAGGCCTCGATATGGCTTACTTCGTCCTGTAGACCCCGATTTAATTCTCTCTCTATAAATTCATAAAAGTTTCCGTCAAAACTATGGTTTAAATTCGGCGTGTGAATGTCCTCATAGTATCTAGCAAAGCCATTTGCGATGGAATCATCATCACGGACACAAACTCCATCAGTTGATAGTTCCTGACAAAAATTTGTATTGTTCCCTCTCTTAATGTTGATCATTTTCCAAAAGTGTCTTACATCGCATTCATGTGCTTTTTCAATTTCTTCATACACCTCCCCTATATATTTTTCCACAGCCAGTTTTTGAACGTTTCTAAAGTCTCTCTTCTTATCTTTATATTCTCTGTAAGAATTAAATTGACTACCCCTCGGTCTTCTCTCATTTATCCAAGTATACCTAGCTTGTCTTTGAAGTTTATGTGCTTCTTTGAGTTCATTTGACCAATATGGTTTGGCATGATAATTGAATTTAGACTTTGGAAGCGCGATGTCGCTTGACTGCTGTATTGCATTAACAATGTGCTGGTAAAAGCTATCAACATTGTCCGAAATAGTATCTATATCTAAAGTTTTCAGGCGAAGGTCCAGCTCAGATTGATAGTCTTTCAAGATATCAGCGTTTAATTTATTCCAGGCTATGTTGTTTCTCTTCATAGACTGTCTGAAGTCTCTCCCACAGGTCACTGTACGAAGGGAAGTAAGGATAGGGAGGTGGTCAGATATCGCGTGCTCTTCGTGATCTGAAACAATGTGCACACTTCGTAATCTACCTATGCATTGATCTGACAGTACAAAATGATCAATCATCGTTCTTGCTGGGGTGAACGTATAGCGGGAACCAGTGCATATTATTAAATGTCCAGCACTCACTGGATTATTATATCGCAAGAACTCATGAAATACTCTATCTTTGTAATCTCTGAAAGTGGCTGGTTCAGCTACTGCATTGAAATCACCAGTAAAATACACGTCCCCCAGCTGTGAGTACTGATCATAGAGATTTTGAATCAACTCAATTTGCGCTTTGTAACAATCTATGCCATATAATAGGGTCGGCATATATACACAAAAAATATATACATTTTGCATATCAGGAAATTTGAATTCTATGCCAACAACTCTGTCACTATTAACTTCATCTATAAAGTTAGCATATCTCATGAGAGAAGTTTTGCAGAAGATTGCAACTCCTCCTTTACCACATTTTATTAACATACAATTAGAGGAAATATCCTCTGCCTTAGCAGTGCATTTATAATCAGAACGAATAGTATCGCAAAATGGAAGTATGTGCTGTAATAGTTTATGTTCAGTTACGCAAGCTACGTCAACATTATATTTATCCAGCATTGCACTAAAGCTAAGAGCAGAGGACATAATTCCTCTAACATTCCAGGTCAGTATATTAAGATTCATATTAACTTGCAATATAGGCATATTAATGCTTATGCATCGTGAAAGCAGGACTAAAATGACAAAGATGACAAAACACATTAACTTACGACAGAACATAATGGCAAATTTATGAACAATTAACTGTCACCCTAGTCACAGAATATCGCATCCTGCACCTTCATTTGCCTCCTGATCGCGATTGCTAAACCTGTCTCGCCAAGATTGATTCCCATACCACCTTCTTACATAAACACCTTTTGGCCATGTTACATCATTTTCAACAGTGTCGCAGTCTGAATTATATACAGTCAGCTTGGCCGATAGACAATTACGTCTACTGTGGATAAACTTTATGGATAACGGATCTATATCGTATTCTTTCAAGAGTTTACCGAGGCCTTCAGCAGTAGATTTGACGCCAATGCCACCCACATAAAAGCGCCTTGTTCTACGTCTAACTACACCTTCAAATACAACATTCTCATTTTTGTCATCAACATCCTCATGTCCAACAATACTCTCTGAACCTATTTCTAAACCTGATTTACCAAATGATCTAGGTCTTTCTACCTGACCCCCAATAACGGTAGGTATCTTGCTAGGAGGGGTTTTCAAGTCTATACCTTTCACATTACTGTTGCTAGTAATCGGATGCCTAGCGTTCTCTATCCTGGTCGAAGTCGAAGTTAACAGTTTATTTTGATTCTGAATGGGTGTGCGCACAACATTTGTCACATCAGGATGAACGCTGGCTTTATAAATCTGTGGGATATTTCCATCGAAGGGGGCGATATGTCTTCTAACGAAAGTCTGTGAAATTATATCCGAACTTTTTGAAACCAGAGTTTGCAGAGCACTGACCCCACTCTTTTCCATAGTTGTTTGGGCCGTTACACCGGTTCGTGACTCCACTGCCGTTGTACCTGGTGTAGAGTCGTCAGCCTCAACCAACACGGGAGACAAACAGTTGGACACGGCAGTTCTGTTCTTTGAATGCTTTGAGTACCTTCTTTATAGCCTTTTAAATTAGAACTAGTACATGCGCAAGAGCGTGTAAACTATAACAAGAAAGTCTATATATGCAATTCACTGGAGAATGAGTATATTGTAGCTGTATAATGTCAGTCATATAAAGGACTATATAATTCATATCTAGACAAGTATTATTATAGAGCAATAACGAAAATTAATATTTACTTGACAATATTAATTTTTACCTTATCTAATTAAATCATAAACGTCATCAAAATAACATGCCTGAATGCATTTGGATGTGTTCCTATATTATAAACCAATATAAGGATCATATGCTAAGTTATCAACGGATTAATTACATCTAAATGTCCCCATTAAATCACAGATCAGTTCAATATTAAATCATGCCAAGGGATCATGTAAGAATTCCAAGGAAGTATAGAGACTGGCCTGTTTTATTTTGGTTCAATTTTCAGACAATAGTTTGTTTACCTTAGCAAATTATATGCATTGACACATGTACCTTTTTCTGCAAAAAAGATTTGTTTAAGTGACACCCAAAAAAATCGTCTTATTCTCTGTCTCTCTCTGTCTCTCTGTCACTCTCTCTCTGTACAATCTTTGACACAATAACGCCGGTGTGATTATAATCAGAATAAAACAATACAGATCCTGGTCTAGTAAGACATTACACAAAGTCAAATGAAGAAACTGTAATTCGCACCGGAGTTCAATACAACACTTAACACATAATTTGTTTTACACTTATTTATCTTTCTGAGATAACAATAATGAGGGGATATTTTATCTCTTCATTTTATATTAACATGGCAGCAAGGAATAAGCACAACATACATGCAAATTGCAATTATAATTAAATTTGGTACTGCTTTTTGGCAACTGCTAGTAATTGATATCGACTTCAGAAAATAGCATTTTATAACATTTAATATATGAATGAAATCTGTTTTAGAGATGGAATATGTTGTTATTTATTTGCTTCAGAAACATTAATCCCAAAGAGAAGATTAAGACTGCAACAAGTATTATTAGTGGACCAATTTATTGTTGAAAATCACATGTTTTGATGTATCAGAGATCGAATATCATGTAAATAATAAACTATTGTGCTGATTTATTGCGACTGTATCCTTCCTTATTCAAATATGCACTTGATATATGTTGTTTTAGAACCAATAGTCTGTCACGTCATATAACAAATAAGGAGAAAGTTGTTACACTGCCTAATTTGATATCAGACAAATAACAAATATGGGTACTGTTGTCTAGTGGACTGGTGTCAATTAGGACAGCAGACGATTCAATGACGTGAACAACTAGATCAATACAGAAATTTTGAATTGCCAAAATACGATTAATTGCCTTTTGTCTGATTCTTATTAAAGAACAAATTAATTGAATATTAAAATTATGCCATGACTTCTTTTAGGTGTTCGATGGGACTAGGGTGATACTGAATGTCATATGGTGGTTGAATAACGACGGGATAATTATTTTACCTTAGACGAAAATCATACATTCTCTGTTACTGAAACCTATATTTTTCTGCACAAGACTGTTTCAGGTGATTCACAAAACCAAACCTTACTTCACCTCTCTCTCTCTCTCTCTCTCCCTCAGTATTAGTACTGGAATATAAATCATCATAGTAATTACTTTGAGCATTGTAATGTAATGTGCAGATTGTTAAAGCCTTTGTTTAATTGTTATGTAAAAGTAACAACTTTAAACTTCAGCAATCAAATTCAAGCTGATTTTGCATTTACGTCATATGGGGGTATTGTTCAAAATTTGAGCAATTGCATTAGAATACGTAAGCAACATAAAGATAAGGAGGGATGAACAAAACGGACGTGAGTTATAATAAAAGGTGACAAGACAATAATGCGCCATCATGAAGTAAAACAAGCAATATAATATGAAAATTTGTGGATCCAGAAGTTGAAAAGTGAAATAAAGTAAATAGAAAGAAATGAAAGGAAAGTAATAAAGTGATTTTCAAAGTGGACATGTTCAAAGCATGAATTGAGGCCTGTACGGGAGTAATTTTGGTCTGGGCGACTGGTGTATGGCGCATGCCTGTTAAAACGTTGAGGTTTCGCTCCAGTAACGTGTGCATGGTAGAAAGGTTATAATTACATTCCCGTGGCTCGATGCTTCGTAATCGAGTCTGCCCCATCAAATGTACTAGACTGAATGTATATAATTTGCTGAAAGTGTTGTTAACCCCTACATAATCAAATCATAAGTAAGGGAGGGCGACCTTCCAAAATATCACTGCTGCTGCAGTTCAATACGGTTGAACTTGCCATACGGTTTACCGATTCGCTCAGAGTTATCCTATTAATTGGAGCAGGATATGTTACAAAGTCTTTTATAGTTATCGTTCCTTCAAATTATCGAGGACAAAATCGTTACAGAAACTATATACTTTAGCGTAATGTTTAAGGGCAGGCGATTACAATGCTGAATATATGACGCCAATGAATGTTCAAGTCTACAACGGAACTCTTTAGATGAAAGTGACTAAAGATGACCAAAAACGAGGAATTAATCTAAGCTACGACAGAAACAAAATATTATGGTACAAATGTTAGTCAAATTGCTCGCATTGGATTGTTTGGGTAAATTCACTGGCATGGATTTGTTAATATCTAGATGCATTATATTGTACAAGAAAAAAGAACACATGCTTCATTCATTTATTTACAGTTCTGTGCCTGCTATGTTCAATACCATTGAAATTATGTTTTGAAGCAATAAAGTTTGATTCGACGTTTTTTCCATCATGTTGTACTTGAGATAATGAAAGTTATAGTATAACCTTGAAATGTATAGTTGCTGGAATTAAATGGTAGGTATCGTATGATCATTATTGAGCCAATGGATTCCAAACATATTACAATTAGCCATATATCTACAAGAAATAGCTGATGGACAATTGTATTGCTATTTTTCAATCTTTTAATATGTTACAATTAGATGGATCCAAAAGATGCCAAATGTCGTTTCTTTCAGGAACGCTAAAGAACCTGACAGCTTAACGTGACTGAGAATTTTGAACCTTCTTTAAAGGATATCTAAATAATTGAACTGTATCCAATATAAAACAATAGGTTTTATCTTTATGTTCATTTATGTCACTTTTAAGATGAATGTTTCTTTCCAAGCATTATCACTTGCTATCATCTTATAAAATAAACTGTTTTGTGGATTTAACGGTTATCTTGAAAACATATAATTAATGACATTATTGTTTAGAAATAATTCATGACTGTGTTGAAGTTACAAACAGTTGCTAATATTTCAATGGAAACTAATAGTATTGGTGTACCTAGATACATAAAAAGTGAAACAAACTGAGCACAAAATATTCGCCCCCGCTCAAATTTAAAAAATAACCTAAGTCATAAACACACTTGATAATTTAGGCATTACTATCTCCATGGTACATTGTATGCAATCTATCTACTTATTAAGATTATTTCAGTTATAATCATATACATCAAGAATGGTTGCATAATCTGAAGTTTTAGCATTAGTTCAACAGTATGCTTATACACTTTCGTGAAACATCATACTCATAACTAACAATACCACAATTTCATTATCAATAGTCATGTTACCGATAGTAGTAGTGTGTGTGTTTGTGTGTGTGATTCGGAATCTGACAGTTCCATTTAATAATTTTCAAGTCATACGGCAACGAGATCTACAGTGTGGCAGTCATAGTGATGTCTAGCACTGTAGTATCATGCCGCAGACATGTAACATCATGTCCCACTCGCCACATTATCCTATCAAGAAGGCAACCATACCTAACACTTACCCCTTAATGCTGAATGCCAAATAAGACGTCTGCTAGTAGCATTTTTCTAGGTCTGTTGAACTATTTGGCCGGTGTTTGAACCCAGAACCCCTCGCATCCGAGGCGAACTCTCTAATCACGTAGGCCATCGGTATGGTTGTAGTAGTAGTTCAGTTGCTGTTATCGTTCTACAGCACATGTACTTAATTATATTGTTAATATTTCATTTCTGTCTATGATTGTTATTGATATTAGTTTCCGGATTAGGTCTAAATATTGTCACTCTACTTCATATTATAAAGATTCTGATTTTAAATTTATTGAAGAAAGTTTAAATTGGTTTATTTCCCGAACAACAAAGGTACATTTTGTAACAGTGAAATGCAAGGTAAATGTTGAAGTACTTCCTTTCATTGATGAGGCCTAATACATTAATTCAAATATTACCAATATAAAAATAAAGATAAATCCGTATTAGAAGAGGAGACATAATTCGCTTTCTAAAAGTACAGATAAACGACATTTAAAATGCAGTTGATTTACGTTTTTGATGCTCTGTGCCTGTGTGCGCATAGATTGGCAAAGAACCTCGTGACTCGATTTTTTCTGACTCGACCTGTCTCTTTCCCCGAAATGTATTTCTGCTTTAATGCATATACAATGGCATAGTTTGACAACATGCTAAAATAAATTAGTTTTCGTGAACATGTAGCTATGACATTCCCTTAAACATTGATAGAATGTTTCTGCCCTGGTAGGTAGCATAAGATGACATGTTGATGTTATATTTTGGATACGTCTTTATCTAAGTTTGAAAGAAGGTATTGAGATATAAACTAACTTCGTAATAGTTGATAAATGCCTAAGTCCGTGTCCGTTATCTCAGCAAAAGATATGACCAAGATTGAGCAATATATCAATAAAATTTATTTGTGATTCTAACAAAATTGTATTTGTTGATTTTAAGACCAAACAGCACCATAAATCTGCAAATGAAGTCCTCAAATCTAGTTTCATGTGCTAATTAGTAGTATTGGTCATGGCCGTGAAACTGAGGAGTGGTCTTTCGTGAAACATTTTCAGTGCCTTCCAATCATTACTTGATATCCTTGTCATGTCTTAAAATAATCATTATAGTCTACAATTTGATGAATATCTCAAGAAATATGAGGAACGATTCACAGCCCCTTTATGAATGAATAAAGCACCTCACATTTTGAAAGCTATTTGCTGTGTCAATGAATACATTTCAAGTTTAATTCTGCGTTGATAAAGAGAGAATAGTGCTGCAAGTCATTGTAAGGAAACCGATTTGGAAATTTTTGGGAATTTAAAAAGACACATCTCTGCACATTCAAGTGATTTTTCAACTACAGCAGGCATTACGTAATGTGGTCAAATAATGGGAATATTTGTAAAAAGGGAACATTTAAAGGAATGAATTTATCTTTTTCACAGACGCTATTGGGAATACAAAAACAAGGTAATCATTTAAATATTGTTATTCAAACAGAATAATTTGTATATTCATAAATCTTTTCATTCTATGATGTTTGTGTTAGTGATTACTTCAAGATATTTGTATTACGTCCACTTGGTCCTAGCTTTTGTTTTGACACCTTTCCCAATAATTATGTCCTTTTATCTGTGAATTATATATAGTTTGTTATATTTATTATCTGTATTTATTGTCAATATATTGAGCTTCATAACACATTTTTCAACATGTCATATTAAAGTATAAGCATTTTTATCATTGTTTTTAATGATGGGATGAGATACCAAAAATGGAGATACAGTTACAGATTATTTGTATTTAATAGCATCAGTTCAAAAGGTTACTTACCAAGCAATTTGTTAAATTTATGCTATTCTCTTTAACTTGTATTTCATTTTTCTCTCCCCCTCTCTTTCTCTCTCTCTATCTACTTATCTATCTATCTATCTATCTATCTATCTATCTATCTATCTATTTATATATATTGCAACTACTGTCAGAGCATGAGATGCGAATATTTATTTAAGCTATTGATGGAAATCAAGTTCTTTTGTCTTCAGGGAAATGACTTTGGTTGCATATTTTTTTCTAAAATAAAGATGTCTAAAGAGTACATATATAATTATGCTTTCTAATACATGCATATTAAAATCAAATGCTACTGAACAATGTTTAAAATAGATTTCCTTCGATACTGTTTTACACTTGCGATAATATTATTTCAAATTCAAAGTTCAATTTATTTTTTACAGAAATACAGTATTTTCCCAAATTCATAGCAAACATAAATTCTTTCTACCATTGTGTTCTCATTAATCTGGCAATTCGTGTAATTCTAATCCCCGATTATTATCGATGGCAGGCATTTAGCAGTTGTGTTGTTATGATATCTGTAAACATTAGTACACATGCGTTATTACACATACAAAGTTTAGTTCCATGAGAGAAGCATGGTCATTTGTGGCTCATACAAAATCTAACGGGTAGGCAGAGGTAACATGTTTTTGATTTAGAGAGACAGTTGTTCTGTAGAGTTGATCGCATGAATTGTGATGATTGTCCATAACAAAATAACATATTTGTTGTTATTTAAAGTTTATATCAACAAGAAAATCTTGGTCGTTGCCTATTTGTAATATTGACTGTTTGTTTGACCACTGTGACTGGCAACCAGGTATTCTAATGATGGAGCGTTTTGTGTAACTCTATACATGTAATCTTTTAGCAGTGGATTAATTATGGGGCTTGTTATATACCAAGTGTTTTGGGACTGTACAGGTATATTGTATGATATCTGTCTCATTATGAGTGAATATATTTTTACTATATGAGAAAAGTATCTCATATTTAATATTTGAGTAAAACAATCATTCTTTTAGTCGTGTGAAATTAACGTGAATCATTTTTACTATTTGAGAAAAACACATCATTCTCTTTGTCGCGTGAAATTGTTGTGAATCAGTGACCTTTGTTCTTGTACCGTGTAAGGTCAATTACCTTTATTCAAAGTTATGTTACATTATTAGGTTCATACTGATTGTGTCAATTATTCCAATATGTGGATCTTATACACGCACGTATTAAACATAATTCTTTTTCCATTCAAGTCACTCATCAACAAACATTGTATTAGTATCTACCATCAATGTGTTCTGTTATAAATCCGAAATCCTAACCGGTGTTCTTGATATAAGTGTCTGATGCAAACGTGAGTGTTAAGAATATCTCTTTAAGTTTCGTTTACAATTCATAGTGATACCCATAGGTTTTTAAAATCAAGAAGGCATTCGTAAAATTGGCGAGATTAGTTTTAAAATCTAAAAGGTACCTTATCGTTGATACTGAAGATCTAATAGAAACAGTTAATGTAAACCATTTACTGAACGACTCGTTTGTAAAGTTATGTTCTCATTTTGAGAGATTGTCATACAGACCAACAGACATACAGACTGACAGACATACAGACTGACAAACAGATAGAGACATGAAACAGGTCTCAATATTGAAACAAATGTTGCTCAACATGCATATGAAACAATACATTTTTTATGTTTTATCAAGGATAGTTTCTCCACATGTGATAACATCGCTGTATCATTGAAATCGGAACGTCTGCTTTGGCAGTATCAATTGTTTAGACTGATACATTTCGATATATCATTAGTCATTAATAGAATGTTCAGTCTTCTACTACAATGATTTTATATGCATTTTTATGCATTTTAATCTTACACTGTTATCATTTTTAAAAATAAATTCAATAAATATTAAACGTAACATGCTGGGCATTGTAACATATTGTGATCACTGAGTTTGAGTATTATGTAATTTTTAAGCTCACTTAAGTGAAACATTTATTTTTGGTTGTCAAAAGAATGTTATTTGATCCAGTTTATCTTATGATGTTACTAACATATACACGCATAATTTAAGAATTTGCATTTAAATTGTAAAATAGGACAATTCACTGTAACAGGCTAATGTTAAAACACGGTCGTTTGAAAAGAAGGCGGATCTTGAAATAAATTACAATGATTTATATGATGTCAATTATTAGCCGTATAGTAACTGTTTGGGTATAGGGTGTGTCAAATGTTTATGACCCGGGTATAAATAGAAGGAGAACAAACTCTTGTAAGGAGTTGTACGCCAGTTGTCAACGCAGATTAGATAAAAACCATAGTGAACCAGAAATGAGAGGACTGACAGTGTTCCTATGTGTCTTCCTGTGCATGACTGCCACGATGATGGGCACCGTAGAATCAGGAGCAGTTGACAATGGAGCAGTGGATGCTCAAGGTACGGATAACTCTTTCTAACTTTTCCACTCAACACACACACACACACACACACACACACACACACACATAGCTTCTAAAAGGACATTATACATCATAGGCATTTTAAGATTCATAACAATTTCCAGTAGCATCACTGAATTCATGAGATATTCCAGTCGCCCAATGTATATCAGAAGAACACCAAAGACGTTTAATGAAATACTGATCATGCACATGATAGTTCAATGCAGTGAAACTTGAGCTTAAACAAGACATTTTAAGCCCCAGAGGCAAGATACAAGCTTAACTCAAGGATAGCACTATGTTTTCGAGGCATTGTGTAATATCTTCACTTTTCGAGTAAAGAATAATTATTAAACATGATAATGTAAATAACAAATTCATTGGTTCACATTGCTTAGTATCATTTGTTATTGATAAAAAATTTCTCGCCGTTATATTTCTTTTTATTAATATGCTTCCTTTTGTTTTTGCTCCATTTTAGGTCTGGGTGCTGAGGGTAAGAAAACCCTTTGTTTTCAGTAATAAAATTAATATTTGTTTCCCTCTGTGAATAAATGTTTTATCGCATCAAATGTAAAAAGATTAGGGAAGAAGCTACACTAGATATGCTAAGCAAATGGGAAATTTAAAGCATCATTGAACTTTGAGACGTTAAAATTATAAACAACATTGCTTGAAATGGTCTCTTTAAGACTTTCTTTCTGCAATGAGTCTACGAAATGTAAGAGTTTTAACTGATAAAGATACATTATCTAATTAAATTAATCCGGCCTGGGGACAAAAGAAAGTCTAAAAGAATTGTAACATTATCGTGTTTAAGTCAACTTTATTCTCATTGATACATGTTTGGGTGTTTTATATTACGATGACAGACGTACTTTTGACAGATTCCTAAATTTTATAAAACGATGAACACACCGTGGCATGATGAAAAGTTTTGTTTTGATTTCATTGTATTTGTCATCTCTCACTGAAGAAAACTCATCGATAAGGAATAGAATATTACAAGCAAGAATTTGTCATGTAACATCTTCGAGCAAGCATATTTTATTAATTTGGAAAACGAGGACCAGTTATGACATCGCTGCTCGTTGCCATTTAGATATAAACCTAATAACTGTGCATGTTATTTTTGGAAACAAGCGCTGATCTGTTGGTGGTGCTATTGCCTAAATGGTGTAGTACTATCTATCTGATAATAATTCATTTTCTGTTGTGTGAAACATTCATTTATTTATTGATTGTAGGTTTGTTTTTGATTATATGGCATATCTCTTTGATTATTTAAAGGTTTCATATGATAAAAATGTGTTTTGCTTATTTCAGCCAAGAACGAAGGGGTTCCAGCAAAGGGCGGTGAGAATTTACAACATGTAAACTTTAGTACAAGTATTTGTCCTATCGAGAATTGCTATCTTGAAACACGAGGCATCCGCCAGGATATACAATCCCCACCCCTTCATGACATATCTATAAAGAGAAATACATCTTCTAAAATGTAGACTTGATTATATTTGTACATAACCATATCTATTGGAAATAGTTTATGATGTGAAATAAGATTGTCAGGTGTATGTTGAGTTTGAGACGAATTGGGGAAATATTAATATTCATAAATATTTAATCGTTGTTCAGCTTTTCGTTATTGTACCAGATATGACACAGGCTGGCTGCTTGGTTACTGCGACATTGGAAGCACTAATTACTTGGATACATTTTATCTTTTTGTCGATCAGAAAGGCTCTCTAAACTCAATATTATTAATTAATGAAATAATATGTAACGTAGCCAGAAACTTATTTAGTACAGATGTTAGTCATAATTGTATTTAATATTCAATTTTACAATTTATACATTATTTATATCCTTCCGGTGAAAGCCATGTAATTTGTTTTTGAACTTTGGTTCATTGTGTTTCTAATTTTATTTCATATATTTTCTTAACCTTGCAGGGAAGAGAATGTGTATTGGTCCAGGGTGTTTCTTTTGATCGAAGTAAGTTTCTACCATTTACATATTTACTATTTTGTTTATATACTTTTTTGCATACCATTCCTTAACACATAATGACAACTGTGTGGCCCATCTGGTCATTCCAGAAATACCTCGAATGTGCAAGGTGTAGAGATTACACGTTCATTTTCCTGCTAGAACTGAAGATCAGTCTTCAACAAGCGCTGCATGAATACAATTTGGTTTTCTTCTAAGCTTATTTAAATACATGATATATTTCAAGCATTAAAGAAATACTTCAAAATGGACTTCCCAGTCCTATTTCAAATAGGTTGAATCGTTCATACAGTTGAAGTATAATTTGGTAACGCAGATACAGAAGTTGATGTCAACATCTGAGAATGTAAGGAACGCATGCTCCCATCATAGCTTTCACTCCTTTGATTTTCGCATAAACTACTTCTAAAAACTTCCTAAAGAATAATTTGAGAGGCAATACGCCATGCTGGTAAATCATCTACGGCGACGCATTGAAGGTTTACTTAAATAAAAGGATACATGATCATGTCAATTGTTTTGAATGGAATTGATATTGGAAGGTGTGCTGGAGAAATAAAAATTGTTGGATATGGCTTTCCCTTACTTTTGGGCTTGACAATTTGATTTTCTAACATAGGCTACACATAGAAAACAATACAAAACAAGTTATTCCGATACGTAATAGAATGTTTAGTTATCGGAAGAGGACGCTTGAATTACAAAATATCCAGTTTTTTTATCATTTTATGACGGTTCCATATTTATTCAAAACGTCACTTTTAAAAATATGATGATATAGAGATAAGATTAAATGTTCAGTGCAAAAATATAAAATATGTCTTAGAATAGTTGCTGTGAAAAAAATTGTTGAGAATTAAATGACAGCCACTCGATACAGTTTAAATCGTTTTAAATGAACAAATGTCTCTTAGGACTAAATACATTAGTTACAGAAGTTGTTTTTCCATTTGTTTTAAAAAATTCGGTATTTGCGCTATTCTGTCTTTCCTCTTCTTACTTATTGCTACCTAATTAGCGAAAATTAAGAAAACACGAAACTTTCTCATCATATGAAAAGAGTTTACAAGATGACGTTTTAATTTTTTTCTTTAGATACACTATCGCATGTATCGCTATATATATATATATATATATATATATATATATATATATATATATATATATATATATATATATATATATATATACACACTTCTGTTTCTGTGTGTGAACGATATACTTTAGAAGAGAATGTTCTTATACACTTTTGTTTTCAGGCTGGAAGAAGTGTATGGGGCATCACGGACTGTGACTTAATTTGACCAACGAGTACAACACATCAAGCAACTAATCTGCATTTGTTCTTCTAACTTATGTAATCATCCCATGACGCTTTACATATATTTTCTATTTTGCAATGTCTTTTTGATGAAATATAAAGATGACATTTGAGATATTTAACTGTTTAGCTGAATTGAAAAGAAAACATTGGAGAATTTTACGATACGAAAATCTGACATTTATTCCTATGTTATGTCGCTTTAAAATGCGGAATTTCTCGATCCACATCCACTCTAGCAGTGTATAGCACTTAAAACGGATATTCCAATTTTGCAATAAAATGATATATATACAGTAATGTTTCCCTTGTTAAAATAAAATACAGAACAACATTAAATGGGCTCCTTTAAAAAAATCATGTAGAACCCATACAACATTTTCCTCAAACTGAATTGTTTCAATAAATGTTCTATTGTTATATACACATTAAATGCTTGAAAACATTTGATTGTATTGTGTTTTCATATATATTTTGCAATTATATAACAAATGGTATACGAATGCTTTAAACACCAGACAATTCTTCCTTGGTAGAGTTTTCGTATAAAGCCGTAAAAACAAACATTATATAAGGCCTTGGTGCTTCAGAGATAAACAGAAAAAGTAGAGATGCGTGTGTGTCAAGATTTAAAAACATTGAGGGGTGTGTGTAAATGTGGCACGTGTTCAATGATTGAGGGGAACGTTCAAATAAATCTTATAATCAGGTATGGTATAAGTTAAAAAGCCAAAACTAACAGCAACGAGATGGTAGGGATGATGAGACTTATGATTTTTTAGAAAGATTGTGTGTTGAAGAGAACGTTCATGGTGGAAGAGGATTTGTCTTTACCTGTTCCGGATAGGTGTTTGTGTACAAAACAGTGGTGATGGGATGAGCTAGAATTTTCGGCCCCTTAAAAGGTAGCGCGGTTAGATGCCTATTTGTATGTGCTGACTGGTTGATGATGACATACATTTATATCTATCGATTACAAAATATCTTTCATATAACTGTTTACAATATAAACAAAAATTAGTCCATATGCTTTATAGCTAGGTAACCCTGATATATTCCACGAACGCACTAATCTGACGTCGCACTATCAAAACGATCAAGTTTCCATTCCATGTTAAAACTGTTGAAACACACATACATACATACATACATACATACACAGATACATACAAACATACAAACTTACATACATACAAACAAACAAATACATACATACATACATACATACATACATACATACCTACATACATACATAATTACAAATATAAATACATAAAGACATACATGCATACATACATACATACATACATACATACATACATACATACTTACATACATACATGCATGCATGCATACATACAAACAAACGTACATAAATACATACATACATATATACATGCATACATACATACATACATACATACATACGTACACACGTACATACATACATACATACATACATACATACATACATACGTACATACATACTTATATGCATACATGCTAACCTACATACATACTAACTTACATGCATGCATACAGTCATGCCGATGAAATCCATATTGGAATGCGATGACGTATACTGTCATCTTTATAACATTAATGCGTCAACAGTTCTTTGTGAAATAAGAGAAAATGATCCGTTTTTTTTTTTATTCCCCTTAAACTTTCATAAGATCTCTTTGTCCAAAATCTCTGTATGAGCACTGAAATATTCTCAAGGGACAATAATAATCTTTTAGAGTGCAAATAAGTTGAAGAAAATATAAAATATAACTCCATTCGGTCACAACAGGTCAAATACCTTGACGTCAGAATGTTCAGAAGACCATCTGTGTAAATTTTATATATTAAAAGGTTATACAATTAAAACGCAAAACAGATTCCCGGGGGGGGGGGGTTAACTCTCCGGTAAAACCAATTGTTCGAGAACAGCGTAGATGCTATTTACGTCAAAAGTTACATAGTCCCAGTCAGCATCGATTTCGCTCATATCAGTCACACATTAAGAACGAATTAAAATAAGAAGTTGTTTACTCGATTGTCAATCAATGTCAGGAACTATGTCAGCTTTTAGATACAAAGTTTTATTTTTAGGTGTTTACGAAAAAGACCTCAGATCGAAATAATTTCTGGAAAATGTCAAATTCTAGTAAACAAAATTTCATTATTTTAACATGAAATGGAATAAAAGTTAATTTTAAAACTAAACAACAAACAATTAAATTGAATCAAATGGGAATTAAATAAATATATATAACTGCTTGTGATAAAAAGATGTATTATTGTTTGGGATATAATTCATAATACTGTAAACAGTATCCTTCAGATTGCTTATAAAGGTTAGGAAGTTCTACCAGAAGTTCTTACATATTACATAGCTTTATTTAAGCCTAAAGTGTATTATACTTTTGCCCAGGTTTCAAAAGAATGCTTTGAGTGTCATCTTAATAGCCTTTTAAATTAGAACTACTACGTTTGCAAGAGCGTGTAAACCATAACAAGAAAGTCTATATATGCAATTCACTGGAGAATGAGTATATTGTAGCTGTATAAAGTCAGTCATATAAAGGACTACATAATACATATCTAGACAAGTATTATTATAGAGCAATAACGAAAATTAAAATTTACTTGATAATATTAATTTTTACCTTATCTAATTAAATCATAAACGTCATCAAAATAACATGCCTGAATGCATTTGGATGTGTTCCTATATTATAAACCAATATAAGGATCTTATGCTAAGTTATCAACGGATAAATTACATCTAAATGTCCCCATTAAATCACAAGTCAGTTCAATATTAAATCATGCCAAGGGATCATATAAGAATTCCAATAAAGTATAGAGACTGGCTTGCTTTATTTTGATTCAATTTTCAGACAATAGTTTGTTTACCTTAGCAAATTGTACGCATTGACTCATCTACCTTTTTTCTGCAAAAAAGGATTTGTTTAAGTGACACCCAAAAAATCTTCTTATTCTCTCTCTGTCTCTGTCTCTCTCTGTCTCTCTCTCTCTCTCTCTGTACAATCTTTGACACAATAACGCCGGAGTGATTATAGTCAGAATAAAAGAACACAGATCCTGGTCTAGTAAGACATTACACAAAGTCAAATGAAGAAACTGTTATTCTCACCGGAGTTCAATACAACACTTAACACATAATTTGTTTTACACTTATTTATCTTTTTAAGATAACAATAATGAGTGGATATTTTATCTTTTCATTTTATATTAACATGGCAGCAAGGAATAAGCACAACATACATGCAAATTGCAATTATAATTAAATTTGGTACTGCTTTTTGGCAACTGTTAGTAAGTGATACAGACTTCAGAAAATAGCATTTTATAACATTTAATATATGAATGAAATCTGTTTTAGAGATGGAATATGTTGTTATTTATTTGCTTCAGAAACATTAATCCCAAAGAGAAGATTAAGACTGCAACAAGTATTATTAGTGGACCTATTTATTGTTGAAAATCTTTTTTTGATGTATCAGAGATCGAATATCATGTAAATAATAAACTATTGTTCTGATTTATTGCGATTGTATCCTTCCTTATTCAAATATGCACTTGATATATGTTGTTTTAGAACCAATAGTATGTCACGTCATGTAACAAATAAGGAGAAAGTTGTTACACTGCCTAATTTGATATCAGACAAATAACAAATATGGGTATTGTTGTCTAGTGGACTGGTGTCAATTAGGACAGCAGACGATTCAATGACGTGAACAACTAGATCAATACAGAAATTTTGAATTGCCAAAATACGATTAATTTCCTTTTGTCTAATTCTCATTAAAGAACACATTAATTGAATATTAAAATTATGCCATAACTTCTGTTAGGTGTTCTAGGCTACTAGGGAGATACTGAATGTCATATGGTGGCTGAATAACGACGGGATAATTATTTTACCTTAGACAATAATCATACATTCTCTGTCACTGAAAACTATATTTTTCTGCACAAGACTGTTTCACGTGATTCAGAAAACCAAACCTTACTTCACCTCTCTCTCTCTCTCAGTTTTAGTACTGGAATATAAATCATCATAGTAATTACTATGAGCATCTTAATGTAGTGTGCAGATTGTTAAAGAGTTTGTTTAATTGTTGTGTAAAAGTAACAACTTTAAACTTCAGCAATCAAATTCAAGCTGATTTTGCATTTACGTCATATGGGGATATTGTTCAAAATGTGAGCAATTGCTTTAGAATACGTAAGCAACATAAAGATAAGGAGGGATGAACAAAACGGACGTGAGTTATAATAAAAGGTGACAAGACAATAATGCGCCATCATGAAGTACAAACAAGCAATACAATATGAAAATTTGTGGATCCAGAAGTTGAAAAGTGAAATAAAGTAAATAGAAAGAAATGAAAGGAAAGTAATAAAGTGATTTTCAAAGTGAACATGTTCAAAGCATGAATTGAGACCTGTACGGGAGTAATTTTGGTCTGGGCGACTGGTGTATGGCGCATGCCTGTTAAAACGTTAAGGTTTCGCTCCAGTAACGTGTGCATGGTAGAAAGGTTGTAATTACATTCCCGTGGTTTGATGCTTCGTAATCGAGTCTGCCCCATCAAATGTACTAGACTGAATGTATATAATTTGCTGAAAATGTTGTTAACCCCTACATAATCAAATCATAAGTAAGGGAGGGCGACCTTCCAAAATATCACTGCTGCTGAAGTTCAATACGGTTGAACTTGCCATATGGTTTACCGATTCACTCAGAGTTATCCTATTACTTGGAGCAGGATATGTTAGAAAGTCTTTTATAGTTATCGTTCCTTCAAATTATCGAAAGACAAAATCGTTACAGAAACTATATACTTTAGCATAATGTTTAAGGGCAGGCGATTACAATGCTGAATGTATGACGCCGATGAATGTTGAAGTCTACAACGGTACTCTTTAGATGAAAGTAACTAAAGATGACCAAAAACGAGGAAATAATCTAAGCTACGACAGAAACAAAATATTATGGTACAAATGTTAGTCAAATTGCTCGCATTGGATTGTTTGGGTAAATTTACTGGCATGGATTGCTCAATATCTAGATGCATTATATTGTACAAGAAAAAAGAACAAATGCTTCATTCATTTATTTACAGTTCTGTGCCTGCTATGTTCAGTACCATTGAAATTATGTTTTGAAGCAATAAAGTTTGATTCGACGTTTTTTCCATCATGTTGTAGTTGACATAATGAAGGTTATAGTATAACCTTGAATGCATAGTTGCTGGAATTAAATGGTAGGTATCGTATGATCATTATTGAGCCAATGGATTCCAAACATATTACAATTAGCCATATATCTACAAGAAATAGCTGATGGACAATTGTATTGCTATTTTTCAATCTTTTAATATGTTACAAGGAGGTGGATCCAAAAGATGCCAAATGTCGTTTTTTTTTCAGGAACGCTAAACAACCTGACAGCGTAACGTGACTGAGGATTTTGAACCTTCTTTAAAGGATATCTAAATAATTGAACTGTATCCAATATATGTGGTCTAAGGTTGACATTGCCCGGGGTGGGAGTGGGAGACAAGCGCCCCAATCCTCCAAAATGCCCCATACGGCCTTCGTCTCCTACTGCCTCTGTCAACTAAAATCCAGCTCCTGGCCTTCGCGAGTGGCTTAGATTTGAAGCCCGGCAGACCATGTTTTCTACTAACAGGAGAAGGGGTGAGGGCGGCCCACTGGCGCCTTAAAACCAGTTGCTTCGGGTAGATGGGACTCGTAAACCTTGGATGGTAGCTCATCTAGGAGAAGGAAAACTCCGATTCCAAACCTCTGCTGCCTTGTGGCTATACCCACTCATGGGAAAGGCTAAGGGAGTAAACCCCGACAGAAAATCCGGAGATGGAGTCCCTAAGGCGGTATGACATTGACTTCAACGTCATTCCGGCAACTCCTGCGACGCCGTTGGTGCCAAGCTGTATCGGCATTCGTCGTTCCCTTGGGCACACCAGCTGCGTGGAGAGGGGATATCTGCTGCATGGGAAACAGCTGATTCTCCATACCACCCTGCCCAGGCTTCATAGCTCCACTGGAGAGGACACTCCAGCGTCGTCGTACGGCGTCGGCACAACACGAGAAGTAGCAGTTTACCGGTTCTAAGTCAAAGCTCGATTGGCGTAGAGCTTGGCGCCAGGGGTTACTTCTGACGGTGGGAGAGATCATCAGGTCTCACTGGACAGCTACCGCCCGCCTCAAGCTGGGCAGCCCCCAGTCAGTAAGGTGCTGCCCGCCATGGCCTGCCTGCTTCACTGGGTGCGTGGAGCTCAGAGAACCATCTCGACAAGTGGGCCACAAAACTCTGCACCAGGAAAGACTAAAAGAAGAAATAAAAAGACTCCAACTCTTCGTTTTGCAACCTGGAACATCAGGACCATGTGTCCTGGATTGACCACTGACCTACAGCAGATCGACGATGCACGGAAGACTGCCGTCATTGACAGAGAACTCTCCCGACTGAACATCGACATTGCCTGCCTCCAGGAGACCCGACTGGCTGACAGCGGCACCATCAGGGAAGCCAATTACACATTCTTTTGGCAGGGGAAGCCCTTGGATGAACCTAGGCAGCATGGTGTAGGCTTTGCCGTCAAGAACACGCTAATCGCCTTCATTGAACCTCCATCATCAGGTACTGAGAGAATCCTTGCCCTCCGGCTGTCAACATCCTTAGGCCCGGTCAACATCTTCAGTGTGTACGCCCCAACCCTCTACTCCACCTACGAGGAGAAAGACAAGTTTTATGAGGCTCTGGATCAGGCAATATCCAGTATCCCCAACAATGAAAGCCTTTACTTACTAGGAGACTTCAATGCTAGAGTGGGAGCTGACCATGAGGCCTGGTCCACCTGTCTCGGTTTTTACGGAAGGGGCAAGATCAACGAGAATTGTCAGCGACTGCTGGAGATGTGCTGCTCCCACAGCCTATGTGTGACAAACACTTTCTTCAAATGCAAGGAGATCCACCAGGTGCCGTGGAGACACCCACGTTCACGCCACTGGCACCAGCTAGACCTCGTCATCACCAGGCGTGCAGAACTGGCCAGTGTCCTCCTTACCCGCAGCTACCACAGTGCCGATTGTGACACGGACCATTCCCTCGTGGCCAGCAAGGTGCGAATATTACCCAAGAAGCTGCACCACGCCAAGAAGAAGGGTCACCCACGTATCAACACCTACTGTGCAAGCAACCCAGAGAAAACACAGCAGTTCATCAGCAAACTGAAGGAAGCCCTCACCAAAGTGACACCTGATGACACCATTGATTCCAAGTGGTCCCATATCCGTGACTCTGTGTACAAATCAGCCATCACAGCTTACGGGAAGAGGGAGCGAAAGAATGTCGACTGGTATGAGGCAAACTGGAAGGAGATGGAGCCCGTGACTGAGGCAAAGAGGAAAGCCCTTCTGGCATACAAGGCTGCACCTGGTCCCAGAACACTACAAGCCCTCAGGATTGCAAGGAATAACGCCCAGAAGACCGCCCGCCGCTGTGCTAACACCTACTGGCTGAACCTTTGCAACAGTATACAGACAGCTGCTGACACCGGGGATACAAGAGGAATGTATGAGGGTATCAAAAAAGCGACAGGCCCCCCCAGCTACAAGACCGCCCCCCTCAAGTCCAAGACGGGCGAAGTCATCACAGACAAGGGGAAACAACTGCAGCGATGGGTTGAGCACTATCTTGAGCTATATGCAACCCAAAACAATGTCACTGGAACTGCCCTGGACGCCATTCCAGACCTGCCTGTCATGGAGGAGCTAGACACACAGCCCACCCTGGAAGAGCTCGGAAAAGCCATCGATTGCCTTGCCTGTGGGAAGGCTCCTGGAAGCGACGGCATTCCGCCTGAAGTCCTCAAGAGCGGAAAACCAGCACTGCTCCAGCCCCTACACACACTCCTCTGCCTTTGCTGGGAACAGGGATACATCCCACAGGACATGCGTGATGCCAACATCGTCACTTTGTACAAAAACAAAGGAGATCGTAGCGACTGCAACAACTATCGGGGCATCTCCCTCCTCAGCATCGTCGGAAAGGCCTTCGCCCGTGTTGCCTTGGCACGCTTGCAGATCCTAGCCTCCCGCGTCTACCCAGAATCCCAGTGTGGATTTCGAGCCGGCAGGTCAACTGTAGACATGATCTTCTCACTACGTCAGCTGCAGGAGAAGTGTCGCGAGCAGCGGATGCCCCTCTACATTGCCTTCATAGACCTGACGAAGGCGTTTGACATGGTTAGTCGGAGTGGACTCTTCAGACTCCTGCAGAAGATCGGCTGCCCCCCACGTCTGCTTGCTGTCATTATGTCGTTCCACGAGAACATGCACAGCACAGTGTGCTTCAATGGCGCAACATCTGAAGCATTCCCAGTCGTTAGCGGAGTCAAACAAGGCTGTGTCCTTGCACCGACGCTCTTTGCCATCTTCTTCTCCATGCTTCTCCAGTACGCATTCAAGGACTGCAGCGAGGGAGTGTACATCCATACCAGGGCTGACGGCAAGCTGTTCAACATCGCCCGTCTCCGTGCTAAGACTAAAGTCACAGAGGTACTCATTCGTGAATTGCTCTTTGCCGACGATGCAGCCTTGACATCAAACACGGAAGATGGACTCCAGCAGCTGGTATGCTGCCTCTCCCATGCATGTAAGGAATTTGGACTGACCATCAGTTTGAAGAAAACAAATGTCATGGCACAGGACACAGACTCCCCTCCCTCTGTCTCCATCGATGGGTACAATTTGGAAGTTGTCGAGAACTTCACATACCTCGGGTCTAACATCTCCAGCTCACTCTCCATTGATTCTGAGGTGGGCGGCAGGATTGCCAAGGCAGCAGCAGTGATGGCCAGACTTAACCAGAGGGTCTGGAACAACCCCAACCTCACAGAGAAGACCAAACTGCGTGTCTACCAAGCGTGCGTGCTCAGCTCACTTCTCTACAGCAGCGAAACATGGACCACCTATGCAAGACACGAGAGGAAACTCAACAGCTTCCACCTGAGATGTCTGCGGCGCATTCTGCACATCCAGTGGCAGGACAAAGTACCCAACACAGAGGTTCTAGAACGCGCCAACATGAACAGCATGTTCTCCATACTCAGCGAGAGGCGCCTTCGCTGGCTCGGCCATGTCAAGAGAATGGACCCAGGTCGCATTCCCAAGGACCTGTTATATGGGGAGTTAGCAGAAGGTGCACGACCAACTGGACGACCACATCTGCGCTACAAAGATGTTTGCAAGAAGGATATGAAGACAGCAAACATCAATCTCAACGACTGGGAGAGCTGTGCAAACAACCGTTCCAGCTGGCGTCTAGCTGTCAGGCAGGGAGTTCAAAACGTAGAGGAAAAGAGAAGAATAAAGCAAGCTGAAAAGAGAGCTAAAAAGAAGGATAAGCAAAAGCGTACTTTGGAGCTATGTCATCGTCTCTCGTAGACGGACGGATGACAAGATCCAATATAAAACAATAGGTTTCATCGTTATGTTCATTTATGTCACTTTTAAGATGAATGTTTCTTTCCAAGCATTATCACTTGCTATCATCTTATAAAATAAACTGTTTTGTGGATTTAACGGTTATCTTGAAAACATATAATTAATGACATTATTGTTTAGAAATAATTCATGACTGTGTTGAAGTTACAAACAGTTGCTAGTATTTCAATGCAAACTAATAGTATTGGTGCACCTAGATATATAAAAAGGGAAACAAACTGAGCACAAAATATTCGCCCCCGCTCAAATTTAAAAAATAACCTAAGTCATAAACACACTTGATAATTTAGGCATTACTATCTCCATGGTACATTGTATGCAATCTATCTACTTATTAAGATTATTTCAGTTATAATCATATACATCAAGAATGGTTGCATAATCTGAAGTTTTAGCATTAGTTCAACAGTATGCTTATACACTTTCGTGAAACATCATACTCATAACTAACAATACCACAATTTCATTATCAATAGTCATGTTACCGATAGTAGTAGTGTGTGTGTTTGTGTGTGTGATTCGGAATTTGACACGTCCATTTAATAATTTTCAAGTCATACGGCAACGAGATCTACAGTGTGGCAGTCATAGTGATGTGTAGCACTGTAGTATCATGCCGCAGACATGTAACATCATGTCCCACTCGCCACATTATCCTATCAAGAAGGCAACCATGCCTAACACTTACCCCTTAATGCTGAATGCCAAATAAGACGTCTGCTAGTAGCATTTTTCTAGGTCTGTTGAACTATTTGGCCGGTGTTTGAACCCAGAACCCCTCGCATCCGAGGCGAACTCTCTAATCACGTAGGCCATCGGTATGGTTGTAGTAGTAGTTCAGTTGCTGTTATCGTTCTACAGCACATGTACTTAATTATATTGTTAATATTTCATTTCTGTCTATGATTCTTATTGATATCAGTTTCCGGATTAGGTCTAAATATTGTCACTCTACTTCATATTATAAAGATTCTGGTTTTAAATTTATTGAAGAAAGTTTAAATTGGTTTATTTCCCGAACAACAAAGGTACATTTTGTAACAGTGAAATGCAAGGTAAATGTTGAAGTACTTCCTTTCATTGATGAGGCCTAATACATTAATTCAAATATTACCAATATAAAAATAAAGATAAATCCGTATTAGAAGAGGGGACATAATTCGCTTTCTAAAAGTACAGATAAACGACATTTAAAATGCAGTTGATTTACGTTTTTGACGCTCTGTGCCTGTGTGCGCATAGATTGGCAAAGAACTTCGTGACTCGATTTTTTCTGACTCGACCTGTCTCTTTCCTCGAAATGTATGTCTGCTTTAATGTATATACAATGGTATAGTTTGACAACATGCTAAAATAAATTAGTTTTCGTGAACATGTAGCTATGACATTCCCTTAAACATTGATAGAATGTTTCTGTCCTGGCAGGTAGCATAAGATTACACGTTGATGTTATATTTTGGATACGTATTTATCTAAGTTTGAAAGAAGGTATTGAAATATAAACTAACTTCGTAATAGTTGATAAATGCCTAAGTCCGTGTCCGTTATCTCAGCAAAAGATATGACCAAGATTGAACAATATATCAATAAAATTTATTTGTGATTCTAACAAAATTGTATTTGTTGATTTTAAGACCAAACAACACCATAAATCTGCAAATGAAGTCCTCAAATCTAGTTTCATGAACAAAGAAAAACCATAACTCAGATGGGACAGCGTCATTTACTCAAATGTGCTAATTAGTAGTATTGGTCATGGCCGTGAAACTGAGGAGTGGTCTTTCGTGAAACATTTTCAGTGCCTTCCAATCATTACTTCATATCCTTGTCATGTCTTAAAATAATCATTATAGTTTACAATTTGATGAATATCTCAAGAAATATGAGGAACGATTGAGAGCCCCTATATGAATGAATAAAACACCTCACATTTTGAAAGCTATTTGCTGTGTCAATGAATACATTTCAAATTTAATTCTGCGTTGATTAAGAGAGAATAGTGCTGCAAGTGATTGTAACGAAACCGATTTGGAAATTTTTGGGAATTTAAAAAGACACATCTCTGCACATTCAAGTGATTTTTCAACTACAGCAGGCATTACGTAATGTGGTCAAATAATGAAAATATTTGTAAAAAGGGAACATTTAAAGGAATGAATTTATCTTTTTCACAGACGCTATTGGGAATACAAAAACAAGGTAATCATTTAAATATTGTTATTGAAACAGAATAATTTGTATATTCATAAATTGTTTCATTCTATGATGTATGTGTTAGTGATTACTTCAAGATATTTGTATTATGTCCACTTGGTCCTAGCTTTGTTTTAACACCTTTCCCAATAATTATGTCCTTTTACCTGTGAATTATATATAATTTGTTATATTTATTATCTGTATTTATTGTCAATATATTGAGCTTCATAACACATTTTTCAACATGTCATATTAAAGTATAAGCATTTTTATCATTGTTTTTAATGATGGGATGAGATACCAAAAATGGAGATACAGTTACAGATTATTTGTATTTAATAGCATCAGTTCAAAAGGTTACTTACCAAGCAATTTGTTAAGTTTATGCTATTCTCTTTAATTTGTATGTCATTTTGCCGTAATGATGTGCTTTATTTTATATTTTTTGTGTTATTTAAATTAAAATCGTTTTGATGTGAAACTTTGATTGCAATGATTTCTGAAAGATTGTTTTGCTTAACGTTGTAACTTAAATATGTTGTTTTGTTTTATTTTATAGCTGCGTTGGAGATACTGTCCATTTATTTAAAACTTTAAAGTTTTGGTTAACAGTGTCCAGTTTGGATATCCCTATGAAATTTAATTTGGATATAATCAGTTCATTCAATTGTTAATACGACAGCGTGTTTGTACAGTCAAAACATATCTATCTATCTATCTATCTCTCCCTGTCTTTCGTTCTCTCTCGCTCTCTGTCTGTCTGTCTGTTTGTCTGTCTACCTCTCTCTTCCCCTCTCTTTCTCTCTCTCTATCTACTTATCTATCTATCTATCTATCTATCTATCTATCTATCTATCTATCTATATATATATCTATATATATATATATATATATATATATATATATATATATATATATATATATATATATATATATATATATATATATATATATATATATATATATATATATATATATATTGCAACTACTGTCAGAGCATGAGATGCGAATATTTATTTAAGCTATTGATGCAAATCAAGTTCTTTTGTCTTCAGGGAAATGACTTTGGTTGCATATTTTTTCTAAAATAAAGATGTCTAAAGAGTACATATATAGATATGTTTTCTAATACATGCATATTAAAATCAAATGCTACTGAACAATGTTTAAAATAGATTTCCTTCGATACTGTTTTACACTTGCGATAATATTATTTCAAATTCAAAGTTCAATTTATTTTTTACAGAAATACAGTATTTTCCCAAATTCATAGCAAACATAAATTCTTTCTACCATCGTATTCTCATTAATCTGGCAATTCGTGTAATTCTAATCCCCGATTATTATCGATGGCAGGCATTTAGCAGTTGTGTTGTTCTGATAACTGTAAACATTAGTACACATGCGTTATTACTCATACAAAGTTTAGTTCCATGAGAGAAGCATGGTCATTTGTGGCTCATACAAAATCTAACGGGTAGGCAGAGGTAACATGTGTTTGATTTAGAGAGACAGTTGTTCTGTAGAGTTGATCGCATGAATTGTGATGATTGTCCATAACAAAATAACATATTTGTTGTTATTTAAAGTTTATATCAACAAGAAAATCTTGGTCGTTGCCTATTTGTAATATTGACTGTTTGTTTGACCATTGTGACTGGCAACCAGGTATTCTAATGATGGAGTGTTTTTTGTAACTCTATACATGTAAACTTTTAGCAGTGTATTAATTATGGGGCTTGTTATATACCAAGTGTTTTGGGACTGTACAGGTATATTGTATGATATCTGTCTCATTATGAGTGAATATATTTTTACTATATGAGAAAAGTATCTCATATTTAATATTTGAGTAAAACAATCATTCTTTTAGTCGTGTGAAATTAACGTGAATCATTTTTACTATTTGAGAAAAACACATCATTCTCTTTGTCGCGTGAAATTGCTGTGAATCAGTGACCTTTGTATTTGTACCGCGTAAGGTCAATTACCTTCATTCAAAGTTATGTTACATTATTAGGTTCATGCTGATTGTGTCAATTATTCCAATATGTGGATCTTATACACGCACGTATTAAACATAATTCTTTTTCCATTCAAGTCACTCATCAAGAAACATTGTATTATTATCTACCATCAAATGTGTTCTTTTATAAATCCGAAATCCTAACCGGTGTTCTTGATATAAGTGTTTGATGCAAACGTGAGTGTTAAGAATATCTCTTTAAGTTTCGTTTACAATTCATAGTGATACCCATAGGTTTTTAAAATCAAGAAAATTGGCTTGATTAGTTTTCAAATCTAAAAGGTACCTTTTCGTTCATACTGAAGATCTAATAGAAACAGTTAATGTAAACCAGTTACTGAACGACTCGTTTGTAAAGTTATGTTCTGATTTTGAGAGATTGTCATACAGACCAACAGACATACAGACTGACAGACATACAGACGGACAAACAGATAGAGACATGAAACAGGTCTCAATATTGAAACAAATGTTGCTCAACATGCATATGAAACAATTCATTTTTTATGTTTTATCAAGGATAGTTTCTCCACATGTGATAACATCGCTCTATCATTGAAATCGGATCCTCGGCTTTAGCAATATCAATTGCTTCCACTGATACATTTCGATATATCATTAGTCATTAATAGAATGTCCAGTCTTCTACTAAAGTGATTTTGTATGCATTTTTATGCATTTTAATCTTACACTGTTATCATTTTTAAAAATAAATTAAATAAATATTAAACGTAACATGCTGGGCATTGAAACATATTGTGATCACTGAGTGTGAGTATTATATAATTTTTAAGCTCACTTAAGTGAAACATTTATTTTTGGTTGTCAAAAGAATGTTATTTGATCCAGTTTATCTTATGATGTTACTAACATATACACGCATAATTTAAGAATTTGCATTTAAATTGTAAAATAGGACAATTCACTGTAACAGGCTAATGTTAAAACACGGTCGTTTGAAAAGAAGGCGGATCTTGAAATAAATTACAATGATTTATATGATGTCAATTATTAGCCGTATAGTAACTGTTTGGGTATAGGGTGTGTCAAATGTTTATGACCCGGGTATAAATAGAAGGAGAACAAACTCTTGTAAGGAGTTGTACGCCAGCTGTAGAGGCAGAATAGATAAAAGCCATAGTGAACCAGAAATGAGAGGACTGACAGTGTTCCTTTGTGTCATCCTGTGCATGACTGCCACGATGATGGGCACCGTAGAATCAGGAGCAGTTGACAATGGAGCAGTGGATGCTCAAGGTACGGATAACTCTTTCTAACTTTTCCACTCGAAACACACACACACACACACACACACACAGACACACAGACATACACACACACAGCTTCTAAAAGGACATTATACATCATAGGCATTTTAAGATTCATAACAATTTCCAGTAGCATCACTGAATTCATGAGATATTCCAGTCGCCCAATGTATATCAGAAGAACACCAAAGACATTTAATGAAATACTGATCATGCACATGATAGTTCAATGCAGTGAAACTTGAGCTTAAACAAGACATTTCAAGCCCCAGAGGCAAGATACAAGTTTAACTCAAGGATAGCACTAGGTTTTCGAGGCATTGTGTAATATCTTCACTTTTCGAGTAAAGAATAATTATTAAACATGATAATGTAAATAACAAATTCATTGGTTCACATAGGCTTAGTATCATTTGTTATTGATAAAAATATTTCTCGCCGTTATATTTCTTTTTATTAATATGCTTCCTTTTGTTTTTGCTCCATTTTAGGTCTGGGTGCTGAGGGTAAGAAAACCCTTTGTTTTCAGTAATAAAATTAATATTTGTTTCCCTCTGTGAATAAATGTTTTATCGCATCAAATGTAAAAAGATTAGGGAAGAAGCTACACTAGATATGCTAAGCAAATGATAAATTTAAAGCATCATTGAACTTTGAGACGTTAAAATTATAAACAACATTGCTTGAAATGGTCTCTTTAAGACTTTCTTTCTGAAATGAGTCTACGAAATGTAAGAGTTTTAACTGATAAGGATACATTATCTAATTAAATTAATCCGGCCTGGGGACAAAAGAAAATCTAAAAGAATTGTAACATTATCGTGTTTAAGTCAACTTTATTCTCATTGATACATGTTTGGGTATTTTATATTACGATGACAGACATGCTTTTGACAGATTCCTAAATTTTATAAAACGATGAACACACCGTGGCATGATGAAAAGTTTTGTTCTGATTGCATTGTATTTGTCATCTCTCACTGAAGAAAACGCATCGATAAGGAATAGAATATTACAAGCAAGAATTTGTCATGTAACATCTTCGAGCAAGCATATTTTATTAATTTGGAAAACGAGGACCATTTATGTCATTGCTGCTCGTTGCCATTTAGATATAAACCTATTAACTGTGCATGTTATTTTCGAAACAAGCGCTGATCTGTTGGTGGTGCTATTGCCTAAATGGTGTAGTACTATCTCTCTGATAATAATTCATTTTCTGTTGTGTGAAATATTCATTTATTTATTGATTGTAGGTTTGTTTTTGATTATATGGCACATCTCTTTGATTATTTAAAGGTTTCATATGATAAAAATGTGTTTTACTTATTTCAGCCAAGAACGAAGGGGTTCCAGCAAAGGGCGGTGAGTATTTACAACATGTAAACTTTAGTACTAGTATTTGTCCTATCGAGAATTGCTATCTTGAAACACGAGGCATCCGCCAGGATATACAATCCCCACCCCTTCATGACATATCTAAAACGAGAAATACATCTTCTAAAATGTAGACTTGATTATATTTGTACAAAACCATATCTATTGGAAATAGTTTATGATGCGAAATAAGATTGTCAGGTGTATGTTGAGTTTGAGACGAATTGGGGAGATATTAATATTCATAAATATTTAATCGTTGTTCAGCTTTTCGTTAGCAAATATAACTTAGGTTTAGTTTTCGTTGCATTCTGGACAATGCTCGAATCATGATTATCCAACCTTTCTAAAAGTTTCATAGATATATTGATTTACATTTAATTTCCTAGCACATTATTGTACCAGATATGACCCAGGCTGGCTGCTTGGTTACTGCGACATTGGAAGCACTAATCACTTGCATACATTTGATCTTTTTGTCGATCAGAAAGGCTCTCGAAACTCAATGTTATTAATTAATGAAATAATATGTAACGTAACCAGTAAGTTATTTAGTACAGATGTTAGTCATAATTGTATTTATTCAATTTTACAATTTATACATTATTTATAGCCTTCCGGTGAAAGCCATGTAATTTGTTTTTGAACTTTGGTTCATTGTGTTTCTAATTCTATTTCATATATTTTATTAACCTTGCAGGGAAGAGAATGTGTATTGGTCCAGGGTGTTTCTTTTGATCGAAGTAAGTTTCTACCATTTACATATTTACTATTTTGTTTATATACTTTTTTGCATACCATTCCTTAACACATAATGACAACTGTGTGGCCCATCTGGTCATTCCAGAAATACCTCGTATGTACAAGGTGTAGAGATTACACGTTCATTTTTCTGCTAGAACTGAAGATCAGTCTTCAACAAGCGCTGCATGAATACAATTTGGTTTTCTTCTAAGCTTATTTAAACACATGATATATTTCAAGCATTAAAGAAATACTTCAAAATGGACTTCCCAGTCCTATTTCAAACAGGTTGAATCGTTCATACATTTGAAGTATAATTTGGTAAAGCAGATACAGAAGTTGATGTCAACATCTGAGAATGTAAGGAACGCATGCTCCCATCGTGGCCTTCACTTCTTTGATTTTCGTATAAACTACTGCCAAAAACATCCTAAAGAATAATTTGAGAGGCAATACGCCATGCTGGTTAATCGTCTACGGCGACGCATTGAAGGTTTACTTAAATAAAAGGATACATGTTCATGTCAATTGTTTTGAATGGAATTGATATTGGAATGTGTACTGGAGAAATAAAAATTGTTGGATATGGCTTTCCCTTACTTTTGGGCTTGACAATTTGATTTTCTAACATAGGCTACACATAGAAAACAATACAAAACAAGTTATTCCGATACGTAATAGAATGTTTAGTTATCGGAAGAGGACGCTTGAATCACAAAATATCCTGTTTTTTTTATCATTTTATGACGGTTCCATATTTATTCAAAACGTCACTTTTGAAAATATGATGATATAGAGATAAGATTAAATGTTCAGTGCAAAAATCCAAAATATGTCTTAGAATAGTTGCTGTGAAAAAATTTTTTGAGAATTAAATGACAGCCACTCGATACAGTTTAAATCGTTTTAAATGAACACATGTCTCTTAGGACTAAATTCATTAGTTACAGAAGTTGTTTTCCCATTTGTTTTAAAAAATTTGGTATTTGCGCTATTCTTTCTTTCCTCTTCTTATTTATTTCTACCTAATTAGCGAAAATTAAGAAAACACGAAACTTTCTCATCATATGAAAAGAGTTTACAAGATGACGTTTTAATTTTTTTCTTTAGATACACTATCGTATGTATCGATATATATATATATATATATATATATATATATATATATATATATATATATATATATATATATATATATATATATATATATATGTATGTATATACATAGATATATATATACATATATACATATAAATACACTTCTGTTTCTGTGTGTGAATGATATACTTTAGAGGAGAATGTTCTTATTCATTTTTGTTTTCAGGCTGGAAGAAGTGTATGGGCCATCACGGACTGTGACTTAATTTGTCCAATGAGTACAACACATCATGCAACTAATCTGCATTTGTTCTTCTAACTTATGTAATCATCCCATGACGCTTTACATATATTTTCCTATTTTGCAATGTCTTTTTGATGAAATATGAAGATGACATTTGAGATATTTAACTGTTTAGCTGAATTGAAAAGAAAATATTGGAGAATTTTACGATACGAAAATCTGACATTTATTCGTATGTTATGTCGCTTTAAAATGCGAACTTTCTCGATCCACATCCACTCTCGCAGTGTATAGCACTTAAAACGGATATTCCCATTTTGCAATAAAATGATATATATACAGTAAGGTTTCCTTTGTTAAAATAAAATACAGAACAACATTAAATGGGCTCCTTTAAAAAAATCATGTAGAACCCATACAACATTTTCTTCAAACTGAATTGTTTCAATAAATGTTCTATTGTTATATACACATTAAATGCTTGAAAACATTTGATTGTATTGTGTTTTCATATATATTTTGCAATTATATAACAAATGGTATACGAATGCTGAAAACACCAGACAATTCTTCCTTGGTGGAGTTTTCGTATAAAGCCGTAAAAACAAACATTATATAAGGCCTTGATGCTTCAGAGATAAACAGAAAAAGTAGAGATGCGTGTGTGTCAAGATTTAAAAACATTGAGGGGTGTGTGTAAATGTGGCACGTGTTCAATGATTGAGGGGAACGTTCAAATAAATCTTATAATCAGGTATGGTATAAGTTAAAAAGCCAAAACTAACAGCAACGAGATAGTAGGGAGGGTGAGACTTATGATTATTTAGAAAGATTGTGTGTTGGAGAGAACGTTCATGGTGGAAGAGGATTTGTCTTTGCCTGTTCCGGATAGGTGTTTGTGTACAAAACAGTGGTGATGTGATGAGCTAGAATTTTCGGCCCCTAAGAAGGTAGCTCGGTTAGATGCATATTTATATTTGCTAACTGCTTGATGATGACATACATTTATATCTATCGATTACAAAATATCTTTCATATAACTGTTTACAATATAAACAAAAATTAGTCCATATGCTTTATAGCTAGGTAACCCTGATATATTCCACGAACGCACGAATCTGACATCGCACTATCAAAACGATCAAGTTTCCATTCCTGTTAAAACTGTTGAAACACACACACATACATACATACATACATACATACATACATACATGCATACATACACAGATATATACAAACATACAAACGTACATGCATACAAACAAACATATAAATAGATACATACATACATAGTTACAAAATTAAATACATACATACATATATGCATACATACATACATGCATATATACATACATGCATACATACATACATGCATGCATGCATACATACAAACAAACGTATATAAATACATACATACATACATATATACATGCATGCATACATACATACATACATACATACATACATACATACATACATACATACATACATACGTACACACGTACACACATACACACATACATACATACATGCATACATACATACATACGTACGTACATACATACTTATATGCATACATGCTAACCTACATACATACTAACTTACATACATGCATACAGTCATGCCGATGAAATCCATATTGGAATGCGATAACGTATACTGTCATCTTTATAACATTGATGCGTCTACAGTTCTTTGTGAAATAACAGAAAATGATCCGTTTTTTCTTTTAATTCCCTTTAAACTTTCATAAGATCTCTTTGTCCAAAATCTCTGTATGAGCACTGAAATATTCTCAAGGGGCAATAATAATCTTTTAGAGTGCAAATAAGTTGAAGAAAATATAAAATAAAACTCTATTCGGTCACAACAGGTCAAATACCTTGACGTCAGAGTGTTCAGAAGACCATCTGTGTAAATTTTATATATTAAAAGGTTATACAATTAAGACGCAAGACATATTCCCGGATGGGGGTTAACTCTCCGGTAAAACCAATTGTTCGAGAACAGCGTAGATGCTATTTACGTCAAAAGTTACATAGTCCCAGTCAGCATCGATTTCGTACATATCAATCACACATTAAGAACGAATTAAAATAAGAAGTTGTTTACTCGATTGTCAATCAATGTCAGGAACTATGTCAGCTTTTAGATACAAAGTTTTATTTTAGGTGTTTACGAAAAAGACCTCAGATCGAAATAATTTCTGGAAAATGTCAAATTCTAGTAAACAAAATTTCATTATTTTAACATGAAATGGAATAAAAGTTAATTTTAAAACTAAACAACAAACAATTAAATTGAATCAAAAGGGAATTAAATATATATACATAACTACTTGTGATAAAAAGATGTATTATTGTTTGGGATATATTGCATAATATTGTAAACAGTATTCTTCAGATTGCTTATAAAGGTTATTAAGTTCTACCAGAAGTTCTTACATATTACATAGCTTCATTTCAGCCTAAAGTGTATTATACTTTTGCCCAGGTTTCAAAGGAATGCTTTGAGTACCTTCTTTATAGCCTTTTAAATTAGAACTAGTACATGCGCAAGAGCGTGTAAACTATAACAAGAAAGTCTATATATGCAATTCACTGGAGAATGAGTATATTGTAGCTGTATAATGTCAGTCATATAAAGGACTATATAATTCATATCTAGACAAGTATTATTATAGAGCAATAACGAAAATTAATATTTACTTGATAATATTAATTTTTACCTTATCTAATTAAATCATAAACGTCATCAAAATAACATGCCTGAATGCATTTGGATGTGTTCCTATATTATAAACCAATATAAGGATCATATGCTAAGTTATCAACGGATTAATTACATCTAAATGTCCCCATTAAATCACAGATCAGTTCAATATTAAATCATGCCAAGGGATCATGTAAGAATTCCAAGGAAGTATAGAGACTGGCCTGTTTTATTTTGGTTCAATTTTCAGACAATAGTTTGTTTACCTTAGCAAATTATACGCATTGACACATGTACCTTTTTCTGCAAAAAAGGATTTGTTTAAGTGACACCCAAAAAAATCGTCTTATTCTCTGTCTCTCTCTGTCTCTCTGTCACTCTCTCTCTGTACAATCTTTGACACAATAACGCCGGTGTGATTATAATCAGAATAAAACAATACAGATCCTGGTCTAGTAAGACATTACACAAAGTCAAATGAAGAAACTGTAATTCGCACCGGAGTTCAATACAACACTTAACACATAATTTGTTTTACACTTATTTATCTTTCTGAGATAACAATAACGAGGGGATATTTTATCTCTTCATTTTATATTAACATGGCAGCAAGGAATAAGCACAACATACATGCAAATTGCAATTATAATTAAATTTGGTGCTGCTTTTTGGCAACTGCTAGTAATTGATATCGACTTCAGAAAATAGCATTTTATAACATTTAATATATGAATGAAATCTGTTTTAGAGATGGAATATGTTGTTATTTATTTGCTTCAGAAACATTAATCCCAAAGAGAAGATTAAGACTGCAACAAGTATTATTAGTGGACCTATTTATTCTTGAAATCACATCTTTTTTTGATGTATCAGAGATCGAATATCATGTAAATAATAAACTATTGTTCTGATTTATTGCGAGTGTATCCTTCCTTATTCAAATATGCACTTGATATATGTTGTTTTAGAACCAATAGTATGTCACGTCATGTAACAAATAAGGAGAAAGTTGTTACACTGCCTAATTTGATATCAGACAAAGAACAAATATGGGTACTGTTGTCTAGTGGACTGGTGTCAAATAGGACAGCAGACGATTCAATGACGTGAACAACTAGATCAATACAGAAATTTTGAATTGCCAAAATACGATTAATTGCCTTTTGTCTGATTCTTATTAAAGAACAAATTAATTGAATATCAAAATTATGCCATGACTTCTTTTAGGTGTTCGATGCGACTAGGGAGATACTGAATGTCATATGGTGGTTGAATAACGACGGGATAATTATTTTACCTTAGACGAAAATCATACATTCTCTGTTACTGAAACCTATATTTTTCTGCACAAGACTGTTTCAGGTGATTCACAAAACCAAACCTTACTTCACCTCTCTCTCTCTCTCTCTCTCTCTCCCTCAGTATTAGTACTGGAATATAAATCATCATAGTAATTACTTTGAGCATTGTAATGTAATGTGCAGACTGTTAAAGCCTTTGTTTAATTGTTATGTAAAAGTAACAACTTTAAACTTCGGCAATCAAATTCAAGCTGATTTTGCATTTACGTCATATGGGGGTATTGTTCAAAATTTGAGCAATTGCATTAGAATACGTAAGCAACATAAAGATAAGGAGGGATGAACAAAACGGACGTGAGTTATAATAAAAGGTGACAAGACAATAATGCGCCATCATGAAGTAAAACAAGCAATATAATATGAAAATTTGTGGATCCAGAAGTTGAAAAGTGAAATAAAGTAAACAGAAAGAAATGAAAGGAAAGTAATAAAGTGATTTTCAAAGTGGACATGTTCAAAGCATGAATTGAGACCTGTACGGGAGTAATTTTGGTCTGGGCGACTGGTGTATGGCGCATGCCTGTTAAAACGTTGAGGTTTCGCTCCAGTAACGTGTACATGGTAGAAAGGTTATAATTACATTCCCGTGGCTCGATGCTTCGTAATCGAGTCTGCCCCATCAAATGTACTAGACTGAATGTATATAATTTGCTGAAAATGTTGTTAACCCCTACATAATCAAATCATAAGTAAGGGAGGGCGACCTTCCAAAATATCACTGCTGCTGCAGTTCAATACGGTTGAACTTGCCATACGGTTTACCGATTCGCTCAGAGTTATCCTATTAATTGGAGCAGGATATGTTACAAAGTTTTTATAGTTATCGTTCCTTCAAATTATCGAGGACAAAATCGTTACAGAAACTATATACTTTAGCGTAATGTTTAAGGGCAGGCGATTACAATGCTGAATATATGACGCCAATGAATGTTCAAGTCTACAACGGAACTCTTTAGATGAAAGTGACTAAAGATGACCAAAAACGAGGAATTAATCTAAGCTACGACAGAAACAAAATATTATGGTACAAATGTTAGTCAAATTGCTCGCATTGGATTGTTTGGGTAAATTTACCGGCATGGATTTGTTAATATCTAGATGCATTATATTGTACAAGAAAAAAGAACACATGCTTCATTCATTTATTTACAGTTCTGTGCCTGCTATGTTCAATACCATTGAAATTATGTTTTGAAGCAATAAAGTTTGATTCGACGTTTTTTCCATCATGTTGTACTTGAGATAATGAAAGTTATAGTATAACCTTGAAATGTATAGTTGCTGGAATTAAATGGTAGGTATCGTATGATCATTATTGAGCCAATGGATTCCAAACATATTACAATTAGCCATATATCTACAAGAAATAGCTGATGGACAATTGTATTGCTATTTTTCAATCTTTTAATATGTTACAAGGAGGTGGATCCAAAAGATGATAAATGTCGTTTTTTTTTCTTCAGGAAAACTAAACAACCTGACAGCGTATCGTGACTGAGGATTTTGAACCTTCTTTAAAAGATATCTAAATAATTGAACTGTATCCAATATAAAACAATAAGTTTTATCGTTATGTTCATTTATGTCACTTTTAAGATGAATGTTTCTTTCCAAGCATTATCACTTGCTATCATCTTATAAAATAAACTGTTTTGTGGATTTAACGGTTATCTTGAAAACATATAATTAATGACATTATTGTTTAGAAATAATTCATGACTGTGTTGAAGTTACAAACAGTTGCTAATATTTCAATGGAAACTAATAGTATTGGTGTACCTAGATACATAAAAAGTGAAACAAACTGAGCACAAAATATTCGCCCCCGCTCAAATTTAAAAAATAACCTAAGTCATAAACACACTTGATAATTTAGGCATTAATTTCTCCATGGTACATTGTATGCAATCTATCTACTTATTAAGATTATTTCAGTTATAATCATATACATCAAGAATGGTTGCATAATCTGAAGTTTTAGCATTAGTTCAACAGTATGCTTATACACTTTCGTGAAACATCATACTCATAACTAACAATGCCACAATTTCATTATCAATAGTTATGTTGCCGATAGTAGTAGTGTGTGTGTTTGTGTGTGTGATTCGGAATTTGACACGTCCATTTAATAATTTTCAAGTCATACGGCAACGAGATCTACAGTGTGGCAGTCATAGTGATGTCTAGCACTGTTGTAACATGCCGCAGACATGTGACATCATGTCCCACATGCCACATTATCCTATCAAGAAGGCAACCATACCTAACACTTACCTCTTAATGCTGAATGCCAAATAAGACGTCTGCTAGTAGCATTTTTCTAGGTCTGTTGAACTATTTGGCCGGTGTTTGAACCCAGAACCCCTCGCATCCGAGGCGAACTCTCTAATCACGTAGGCCATCGGTATGGTTGTAGTAGTAGTTCAGTTGCTGTTATCGTTCTACAGCACATGTACTTAAACATATTGTTAATATTTCATTTCTGTCTATGATTGTTATTGATATTAGTTTCCGGATTAGGTCTAAATATTGTCACTCTACTTCATATTGTAAAGATTTTGATTTTAAATTTATTGAAGAAAGTTTAAATTGGTTTATTTCCCGAACAACAAAAGTACATTTTGTAACAGTGAAATGCAAGGTAAATGTTGAAGTACTTCCTTTCATTGATGAGGCCTAATACATTAATTCAAATATTACCAATATAAAAATAAAGATAAATCCGTATTAGAAGAGGAGACATAATTCGCTTTCTAAAAGTACAGATAAACGACATTTAAAATGCAGTTGATTTACGTTTTTGATGCTCTGTGCCTGTGTGCGCATAGATTGGCAAAGAACCTCGTGACTCGATTTTTTCTGACTCGACCTGTCTCTTTCCCCGAAATGTATGTCTGCTTTAATGTATATACAATGGTATAGTTTGACAACATGCTAAAATAAATTAGTTTTCGTGAACATGTAGCTATGACATTCCCTTAAACATTGATAGAATGTTTCTGCCCTGGTAGGTAGCATAAGATGACATGTTGATGTTATATTTTGGATACGTCTTTATCTAAGTTTGAAAGAAGGTATTGATATATAAACTAACTTCGTAATAGTTGATAAATGCCTAAGTCCGTGTCCGTTTTCTCAGCAAAAGATATGACCAAGATTGAGCAATATATCAATAAAATTTATTTGTGATTCTAACAAAATTGTATTTGTTGATTTTAAGACCAAACAGCACCATAAATCTGCAAATGAAGTCCTCAAATCTAGTTTCATGAACAAAGAAAAGCCATAACTCAGATGGAACAGCGTCATTTACTCAAATGTGCTAATTAGTAGTATTGGTCATGGCCGTGAAACTGAGGAGTGGTCTTTCGTGAAACATTTTCAGTGCCTTCCAATCATTACTTCATATCCTTGTCATGTCTTAAAATAATCATTATAGTTTACAATTTGATGAATATCTCAAGAAATATGAGGAACGATTGAGAGCCCCTATATGAATGAATAAAACACCTCACATTTTGAAAGCTATTTGCTGTGTCAATGAATACATTTCAAGTTTAATTCTGCGTTGATAAAGAGAGAATAATGCTGCAAGTCATTGTAAGGAAACCGATTTGGAAATTTTTGGGAATTTAAAAAGACACAACTCTGCACATTCAAGTGATTTTTCAACTACAGCAGGCATTACGTAATGTGGTCAAATAATGGGAATATTTGTAAAAAGGGAACATTTAAAGGAATGAATTTATCTTTTTCACAGACGCTATTGGGAATACAAAAGCAAGGTAATCATTTAAATATTGTTATTCAAACAGAATAATTTGTATATTCATAAATTTTTTCATTCTATGATGCTTGTGTTAGTGATTACTTCAAGATATTTGTATTATGTTCATTTGGTCCTAGCTTTGTTTTAACACCTTTCCGAATAATTATGTCCTTTTATCTGTGAATTATATATAATTTGTTATATTTATTATCTGTATTTATTGTCAATATATTGAGCTTCATAACACATTTTTCAACATGTCATATTAAAGTATAAGCATTTTTATCATTGTTTTTAATGATGGGATGAGATACCAAAAATGGAGATACAATTACAGATTATTTGTATTTAATAGCATCAGTTCAAAAGGTTACTTACCAAGGAATTTGTTAAATTTATGCTATTCTCTTTAACTTGTATTTCATTTTGCCGTAATGATGTGCTATGTTGTATTTATTTTATATTTTTTGTGTTATTTAAATTAAAATAGTTTTGATATGAAACTTTGATTGCAATGATTTCTGAAAGATTGTTTTGCTTAACGTTGTAACTTAAATATGTTGTTTTGTTTTATTTTATAGCTGCGTTGGAGATACTGTCCATTTATTTAAAACTTTAAAGTTTTGGTTAACAGTGTCCAGTTTGGATATCCCTATGAAATTTAATTTGGATATAATCAGTTCTTTTAATTGTTAATACGACAGCGTGTTTGTACAGTCAAAACATATCTATCTATCTCTCCCTGTCTTTCGTTCTCTCTCGCTCTCTATCTGTTTGTCTGTTTGTCTGTCTCCCTCTCTCTCCCCCTCTCTTTCTCTCTCTCTATGTACTTATCTATCTATCTATCTATCTATATATATATATATATATATTGCAAGTACTGTCAGAGCATGAGATGCGAATATTTATTTAAGCTATTGATGCAAATCAAGTTCTTTTGTCTTCAGGGAAATGACTTTGGTTGCATATTTTTTCTAAAATAAAGATGTCTAAAGAGTACATATATAATTATGCTTTCTAATACATGCATATTAAAATCAAATGCTACTGAACAATGTTTAAAATAGATTTCCTTCGATACTGTTTTACACTTGCGATAATATTATTTCAAATTCAAAGTTCAATTTATTTTTTACAGAAATACAGTATTTTCCCAAATTCATAGCAAACATAAATTCTTTCTACCATTGTGTTCTCATTAATCTGGCAATTCCTATAATTCTAATCCCCGATTATTATCGATGGCAGGCATTTAGCAGTTGTGTTGTTCTGATATCTGTAAACATTAGTACACATGGGTTATTACACATACAAAGTTTAGTCCCATGAGAGAGCATGGTCATTTGTGGCTCATAAAAAATCTAACGGGTAGGCAGAGGTAACATGTTTTTGATTTAGAGAGACAGTTGTGCTGTAGAGTTGATCGCATGAATTGTGATGATTGTCCATAACAAAATAACATATTTGTTGTTATTTAAAGTTTTTATCCACAAGAAAATCTTGGTCGTTGCCTATCTGTAATATTGATTGTTTGTTTGACCATTGTGACTGGCAACCAGGTATTCTAATGATGGAGCGTTTTGTGTAACTCTATACATGTAATCTTTCAGCAGTGGATTAATTATGGGGCTTGTTATATACCAAGTGTTTTGGGACTGTACAGGTATATTGTATGATATCTGTCTTATTATGAGTGAATATATTTTTACTATATAAGAAAAGTATCTCATATTTAATATTTGAGTAAAACAATCATTCTTTTAGTCGTGTGAAATTAACGTGAATCATTTTTACTATTTGAGAAAAACACATCATTCTCTTTGTCGCGTGAAATTGCTGTGAATCAGTGACCTTTGTTCTTGTACCGTGTAAGGTCAATTACCTTTATTCAAAGTTATGTTACATTATTAGGTTCATGCTGATTGTGTCAATTATTCCAATATGTGGATCTTATACACGCACGTATTAAACATAATTCTTTTTCCATTCAAGTCACTCATCAAGAAACATTGTATTATTATCTACCATCAAATGTGTTCTTTTATAAATCCGAAATCCTAACCGGTGTTCTTGATATAAGTGTTTGATGCAAACGTGAGTGTTAAGAATATCTCTTTAAGTTTCGTTTACAATTCATAGTGATACCCATAGGTTTTTAAAATCAAGAAGGCATTCCTTAAAATTGGCTTGATTAGTTTTAAAATCTAAAAGGTACCTTTTCGTTGATACTGAAGATCTAATAGAAACGGTTAATGTAAACCAGTTACTGAACGACTCGTTTGTAAAGTTATGTTCTGATTTTGAGAGATTGTCATACAGACCAACAGACATACAGACTGACAGACATACAGACTGACAAACAGATACAGACATGAAACAGGTCTCAATATTGAAACAAATGTTGCTCAACATGCATATGAAACAATACATTTTTTTATGTTTTATCAAGGATAGTTTCTCCACATGTGATAACATCGCTGTATCATTCAAATCGGAACCTCGGCTTTAGCAGTATCAATTGCTTCCACTGATACATTTCGATATATCATTAGTCATTAATAGAATGTTCAGTCTTCTACTAAAGTGATTTTGTATGCATTTTTATGCATTTTAATCTTACACTGTTATCATTTTTAAAAATAAATTAAATAAATGTTAAACGTAATATGCTGGGCATTGAAACATATTGTGATCACTGAGTGTGAGTATTATATAATTTTTAAGCTCACTTAAGTGAAACATTTATTTTTGGTTGTCAAAAGAATGTTATTTGATCCAGTTTATCTTATGATGTTACTAACATATACACGCATAATTTAAGAATTTGCATTTAAATTGTAAAATAGGACAATTCACTGTAACAGGCTAATGTTAAAACACGGTCGTTTGAAAAGAAGGCGGATCTTGAAATAAATTACAATGATTTATATGATGTCAATTATTAGCCGTATAGTAGCTGTTTGGGTATAGGGTGTGTCAAATGTTTATGACCCGGGTATAAATAGAAGGAGAACAAACTCTTGTAAGGAGTTGTACGCCAGCTGTAGAGGCAGAATAGATAAAAACCATAGTGAACCAGAAATGAGAGGACTGACAGTGTTCCTTTGTGTCTTCCTGTGCATGACTGCCACGATGATGGGCACCGTAGAATCAGGAGCAGTTGACAATGGAGCAGTGGATGCTCAAGGTACGGATAACTCTTTCTAACTTTTCCACTCGAAACACACACACACACACACACACACACACACACAGACACACAGACATACACACACACAGCTTCTAAAAGGACATTATACATCATAGGCATTTTAAGATTCATAACAATTTCCAGTAGCATCACTGAATTCATGAGATATTCCAGTCGCCCAGTGTGTATCAGAAGAACACCAAAGACATTTAATGAAATACTGATCATGCACATGATAGTTCAATGCAGTGAAACTTGAGCTTAAACAAGAAAGTTCAAGCCCCAGAGGCAAGATACAAGTTTAACTCAAGGATAGCACTAGGTTTTCGAGGCATTGTGTAATATCTTCACTTTTCGAGTAAAGAATAATTATTAAACATGATAACGTAAATAACAAATTCATTGGTTCACATAGGCTTAGTATCATTTGTTACTGATAAAAAAATTTCTCGCCGTTATACTTCTTTTATTAACATGCATCCTTTTGTTTTTGCTCCATTTTAGGTCTGGGTGCTGAGGGTAAGAAAACCCTTTGTTTTCAGTAATAAAATTAATATTTGTTTCCCTCTGTAAATAAATGTTTCATCGCATCAAATGTAAAAAGAATAGGGAAGAAGCTACACTAGATATGCTAAGCAAATGGGAAATTTAAAGCACCATTGAACTTTGAGACGTTAAAATTATAAACAACATTGCTTGAAATGGTCTCTTTAAGACTTTCTTTCTGCAATGAGTCTACGAAATGTAGGAGTTTTAACTGATAAAGATACATTATCTAATTAAATTAATCCGGCCTGGGGACAAAAGAAAATCTAAAAGAATTGTAACATTATCGTGTTTAAGTCAACTTTATTCTCATTGATACATGTTTGGGTGTTTTCTGTTACGATGACAGACGTACTTTTGACAGATTCCTAAATTTTATAAAACGATGAACACACCGTGGCATGATGAAAAGTTTTGTTTTGATTTCATTGTATTTGTCATCTCTCAGTGAAGAAAACGCATCGATAATGAATGGAATATTACAAGCAAGAATTTGTCATATAACATCTTCGAGCAAGCATATTTTATTAATTTGGAAAACGAGGACCAGTTATGACATCGCTGCTCGTTGCCATTTAGATTTAAACCTAATAACTGTGCATGTTATTTTTGGAAACAAGCGCTGATCTGTTGGGGTGCTATTGCCTAAATGGTGTAGTACTATCTATCTGATAATAATTCATTTTCTGTTGTGTGAAACATTCATTTATTTATTGATTGTAGGTTTGTTTTTGATTATATGGCATATCTCTTTGATTATTTAAAGGTTTCATATGATAAAAATGTGTTTTACTTATTTCAGCCAAGAACGAAGGGGTTCCAGCAAAGGGCGGTGAGTATTTACAACATGTAAACTTTAGTACTAGTATTTGTCCTATCGAGAATTGCTATCTTGAAACACGAGGCATCCGTCAGCATATACAATCCCCACCCCTTCATGACATATCTAAAACGAGAAATACATCTTCTAAAATGTAGACTTGATTATATTTGTACATAACCATATCTATTGGAAATAGTTTATGATGCGAAATAAGATTGTCAGGTGTATGTTGAATATGAAACGATTTGGGGAAATATTAATATTCATAAATATTTAAATCGTTGTTCAGCTTTTCGTTAGCAAATATAACTTAGGTTTAGTTTTCGTTGCATTCTGGACAATGCTCGAATTATGAATATCCAACCTTTCTAAAAGTTGCATAGATATATTGATTTACATTTAATTTCCTAGCACATTATTTTATCAGATATGACCCAGGCTGGCTGCTTGGTTACTGCGACATTGGAAACACTAATTACTTAGATACATTTTATCTTTTTGTCGATCAGAAAGGCTCTCTAAACTCAATATTATTAATTAATGAAATAATATGTAACGTAACCAGAAACTTATTTAGTACAGATTTTAGTCATAATTGTATTTAGTATTCAATTTTACAACTTATACATTATTTATATCATTCCGGTGAAGTCCATGTAATTTGTTTTTGATCTTTGGTTCATTGTGTTTCTAATTCTATTTCATATATTTTATTAACCTTGCAGGGAAGAGAATGTGTATTGGTCCAGGGTGTTTCTTTTGATCGAAGTAAGTTTCTACCATTTACATATTTACTATTTTGTTTATATACTTTTTTGCATACCATTCCTTAACACATAATGACAACTGTGTGGCACATCTGGTCATTCCAGAAATACCTCGAATGTGCAAGGTGTAGAGATTACACGTTCATTTTTTTGCTAGAACTGAAGATCAGTCTTCAACAAGCGCTGCATGAATACAATTTGGTTTTCTTCTAAGCTTATTTAAATACATGATATATTTCAAGCATTAAAGAAATACTTCAAAATGGACTTCCCAGTCCTATTTCAAACAGGTTGAATCGTTCATACATTTGAAGTATAATTTGGTAACTCAGATACAGAAGTTGATGTCAACATCTGAGAATGTAAGGAACGCATGCTCCCATCATAGCCTTCACTCCTTTGATTTTCGCATAATCTACTTCTAAAAACGTCCTAAAGAATAATTTGAGAGGCAAAACGCCATGCTGGTAAATCATCTACGGCGACGCATTGAAGGTTTACTTAAATAAAAGGATACATGATCATGTCAATTGTTTTGAATGGAATTGATATTGGAAGGTGCACTGGAGAAATAAAAATTGTTGGATATGGCTCTCCCTTACTTTTGGGCTTGACAATTTGATTTTCTAACATAGGCTACACATAGAAAACAATATAAAACAAATTATTCCGATACGTAACAGAATGTTTAGCTATCGGAAGAGGACGCTTGAATTACAAAATATCCAGTTTTTTTTATCATTTTATCACGGTTCCATATTTATTCAAAACGTCACTTTTGAAAATATGATGATATAGAGATAATATTAAATGTTCAGTGCAAAAATCCAAAATATGTCTTGAGAATTAAATGACAGCCACTCGATACAGTTTAAATCATTTTAAATGAACAAATGTCTCTTAGGACTAAATACATTAGTTACAGAAGTTGTTTTCCCATTTGTTTTAAAAAATTCGGTATTTGCGCTACTCTGTCTTTCCTCTTCTTATTTATTGCTACCTAATTAGCGAAAATTAAGAAAACACGAAACTTTCTCATCATATGAAAAGAGTTTACAAGATGACGTTTTAATTTTTTTCTTTACATACGCTATCGCATGTATCGCTCTCTCTCTCTCTCTCTCTCTCTCTCTCTCTCTCTCTCTCTCTATATATATATATATATATATATATATATATATATATATATATATATATATATATATATATATATATATATATATATATACATACTTCTGTTTCTGTGTGTGAATGATATACTTTAGAAGAGAATGTTCTTATACATTTTTGTTTTCAGGCTGGAAGAAGTGTATGGGCCATCACGGACTGTGACTTAATTTGACCAACGAGTACAACACATCATGCAACTAATCTGCATTTGTTCTTCTAACTTATGTAATCATCCCATGACGCTTTACATATATTGTCCTATTTTGCAATGTCTTTTTGATGAAATATAAAGATGACATTTGAGATATTTAACTGTTTAGCTGAATTGAAAAGAAAACATTGGAGAATTTTACGATACGAAAATCTGACATTTATTCCTATGTTATGTCGCTTTAAAATGCGAACTTTCTCGATCCACATCCACTCTCGCAGTGTATAGCACTTAAAACGGATATTCCAATTTTGCAATAAAATGATATATATACAGTAATGTTTCCTTTATTAAAATAAAATACAGAACAACATTAAATGGGCTCCTTTAGAAAAATCATGTAGAACCCACACAACATTTTCCTCAAACTGAATTGTTTCAATAAATGTTCTATTGTTATATACACATTAAATGCTTGAAAACATTTGATTGTATTGTGTTTTCATATATATTTTGCAATTATATAACAAATGGTATACGAATGCTGAAAACACCAGACAATTCATCCTTGGTAGAGTTTTCGTATAAAGCCGTAAAAACAAACATTATATAAGGCCTTGATGCTTCAGAGATAAACAGAAAAAGTAGAGATGCGTGTGTGTCAAGATTTAAAAACATTGAGGGGTGTGTGTAAATGTGGCACGTGTTCAATGATTGAGGGGAACGTTCAAATAAGTCTTATAATCAGGTATGGTATAAGTTAAAAAGCCAAAACTAACAGCAACGAGATAGTAGCGATGATGAGACTTATGATTTTTTAGAAAGATTGTGTGTTGGAGAGAACGTTCATGGTGGAAGAGGATTTGTCTTTACCTGTTCCGGATAGGTGTTTGTGTACAAAACAGTGGTGATGGGATGAGCTAGAATTTTCGGCCCCTAAAAAGGTAGCGCGGTTAGATGCATATTTGTATGTGCTGACTGGATTATGATGACATACATTTATATCTATCGATTACAAAATATCTTTCATATAACTGTTTACAATATAAACAAAAATTAGTCCATATGCTTTATAGCTAGGTAACCCTGATATATTCCACGAATGCAATAATCTGACATCGCACTATCAAAACGATCAAGTTTCCATTCCATGTTAAAATTGTTGAAACACACATACATACATACATACATACATACATACATACATACACAGATACATGCAAACATACAAACTTACATACATACAAACAAACAAATACATACATACATACATACATACATACATAATTACAAAAATAAATACATACATAGATACATGCATACATACATACATACATACATACTTGCATACATACATGCATGCATGCATACATACAAACAAACGTACATAAATACATACATACATATATACATGCATAGATACATACACACGTACACACATACATACATACATACATACATACTTATATGCATACATGCTAACCTACATACATACTAACTTACATGCATGCATACAGTCATGCCGATGAAATCCATATTGGAATGCGATGACGTATACTGTCATCTTTATAACATTGATGCGTCAACAGTTCTTTGTGAAATAAGAGAAAATGATCCGTTTTTTTTTTAATTCCCATTAAACTTTCATAAGATCTCTTTGTCCAAAATCTCTGTATGAGCACTGAAATATTCTCAAGGGACAATAATGATCTTTTAGAGTGCAAATAAGTTGAAGAAAATATAAAATATAACTCCATTCGGTCACAACAGGTCAAATACCTTGACGTCAGAATGTTCAGAAGACCATCTGTGCAAATTTTATATATTATACAATTAAAACGCAAAACAGATTCCCGGATGAGGGTTAACTCTCCGGTAAAACCATTTGTTCGAGAACAGCGTAGATGCTATTTACGTCAAAAGTTACATAGTCCCAGTCAGCATCGATTTCGCTCATATCAGTCACACATTAAGAACGAATTAAAATAAGAAGTTGTTTACTCGATTGTCAATCAATGTCAGGAACTATGTCAGCTTTTAGATACAAAGGTTTATTTTTAGGTGTTTACGAAAAAGACCTCAGATCGAAATAATTTCTGGAAAATGTCAAATTCTAGTAAACAAAATTTCATTATTTTAACATGAAATGGAATAAAAGTTAATTTTAAAACTAAACAACAAACAATTAAATTGAATCAAATGGGAATTAAATAAATATATATAACTACTTGTGATACAAAGATGTATTATTGTTTGGGATATAATTCATAATACTGTAAACAGTATCCTTCAGATTGCTTATAAAGGTTAGGAAGTTCTACCAGAAGTTCTTACATATTACATAGCTTTATTTCAGCCTAAAGTGTATTATACTTTTGCCCAGGTTTCAAAAGAATGCTTTGAGTGTCATCTTAATAGCCTTTTAAATTAGAACTACTACGTGTGCAAGAGCGTGTAAACCATAACAAGAAAGTCTATATATGCAATTCACTGGAGAATGAGTATATTGTAGCTGTATAATGTCAGTCATATAAAGGACTACATAATACATATCTAGACAAGTATTATTATAGAGCAATAACGAAAATTAAAATTTACTTGATAATATTAATTTTTACCTTATCTAATTAAATCATAAACGTCATCAAAATAACATGCCTGAATGCATTTGGATGTGTTCCTATATTATAAACCAATATAAGGATCTTATGCTAAGTTATCAACGGATTAATTACATTTAAATGTCCCCATTAAATCACAAGTCAGTTCAATATTAAATCATGCCAAGGGATCATATAAGAATTCCAAAGAAGGATAGAGACTGGCTTCTTTTATTTTGATTCAATTTTCAGACAATAGTTTGTTTACCTTAGCAAATTGTACGCATTGACTCATCTACCTTTTTTTCTGCAAAAAAGGATTTGTTTAAGTGACACCCAAAAAATCTTCTTATTCTCTCTCTGTCTCTCTCTCTGTCTCTCTCTGTACAATCTTTGACACAATAACGCCGGAGTGATTATAGTCAGAATAAAAGAACACAGATCCTGGTCTAGTAAGACATTACACAAAGTCAAATGAAGAAACTGTTATTCGCACCGGAGTTCAATACAACACTTAACACATAATTTGTTTTACACTTATTTATCTTTTTGAAATAACAATAATGAGGGGATATTTTATCTTTTCATTTTATATTAACATGGCAGCAAGGAATAAGCACAACATACATGCAAATTGCAATTATAATTAAATTTGGTACTGCTTTTTGGCAACTGTTAGTAAGTGATACAGACTTCAGAAAATAGCATTTTATAACATTTAATATATGAATGAAATCTGTTTTAGAGATGGAATATGTTGTTATTTATTTGCTTCAGAAACATTAATCCCAAAGAGAAGATTAAGACTGCAACAAGTATTATTAGTGGACCTATTTATTGTTGAAAATCACATGTTTTGATGTATCAGAGATCGAATATCATGTAATTAATAAACTATTGTTCTGATTTATTGCGAGTGTATCCTTCCTTATTCAAATATGCACTTGATATATGTTGTTTTAGAACCAATAGTATGTCACGTCATGTAACAAATAAGGAGAAAGTTGTTACACTGCCTAATTTGATATCAGACAAATAACAAATATGGGTATTGTTGTCTAGTGGACTGGTGTCAATTAGGACAGCAGACGATTCAATGACGTGAACAACTAGAGCAATACAGAAATTTTGAATTGCCAAAATGCTATTAATTTCCTTTGTTCTAATTCTCATTAAAGAACACATTAATTGAATATTAAAAGTATGCCATAACTTATGTTAGGTGTTCTAGGCTACTAGGGAGATACTGAATGTCATATGGTGGCTGAATAAGGACGGGATAATTCTTTTACCTTAGACAATAATCATACATTCTCTGTCACTGTAAACTATATTTTTCTGCACAAGACTGTTTCACGTGATTCAGAAAACCAAACCTTACATCACCTCTCTCTCTCTCAGTTTTAGTACTGGAATATAAATCATCATAGTAATTACTATGAGCATCTTAATGTAGTGTGCAGATTGTTAAAGACTTTGTTTAATTGTTGTGTAAAAGTAACAACTTTAAACTTCAGCAATCAAATTCAAGCTGATTTTGCATTTACGTCATATGGGGATATTGTTCAAAATGTGAACAATTGCTTTAGAATACGTAAGCAACATAAAGATAAGGATGGATGAACAAAACGGACGTGAGTTATAATAAAAGGTGACAAGACAATAATGCACCATCATGAAGTACAGACAAGCAATACAATATGAAAATTTGTGGATCCAGAAGTTGAAAAGTGAAATAAAATAAATAGAAAGAAATGAAAGGAAAGTAATAAAGTGATTTTCAAAGTGAACATGTTCAAAGCATGAATTGAGACCTGTACGGGAGTAATTTTGGTCTGGGCGACTGGTGTATGGCGCATGCCTGTTAAAACGTTGAGGTTTCGCTCCAGTAACGTGTGCATGGTAGAAAGGTTGTAATTACATTCCCGTGGTTCGATGCTTCGTAATCGAGTCTGCCCCATCAAATGTACTAGACTGAATGTATATAATTTGCTGAAAATGTTGTTAACCCCTACATAATCAAATCATAAGTAAGGGAGGGCGAACTTCCAAAATATCACTGCTGCTGAAGTTCAATACAGTTGAACTTGCCATATGGTTTACCGATTCACTCAGAGTTATCCTATTACTTGGAGCAGGATATGTTAGAAAGTCTTTTATAGTTATCGTTCCTTCAAATTATCGAAAGACAAAATCGTTACAGAAACTATATACTTTAGCATAATGTTTAAGGGCAGGCGATTACAATGCTGAATGTATGACGCCGATGAATGTTCAAGTCTACAACGGTACTCTTTAGATGAAAGTAACTAAAGATGACCAAAAACGAGGAAATAATCTAAGCTACGACAGAAACAAAATATTATGGTACAAATGTTAGTCAAATTGCTCGCATTGGATTGTTTGGGTAAATTTACTGGCATGGATTGCTCAATATCTAGATGCATTATATTGTACAAGAAAAAAGAACAAATGCTTCATTCATTTATTTACAGTTCTGTGCCTGCTATGTTCAGTACCATTGAAATTATGTTTTAAAGCAATAAAGTTTGATTCGACGTTTTTTCCATCATGTTGTACTTGAGATAATGAAAGTTATAGTATAACCTTGAAATGTATAGTTGCTGGAATTAAATGGTAGGTATCGTATGATCATTATTGAGCCAATGGATTCCAAACATATTACAATTAGCCATATATCTACAAGAAATAGCTGATGGACAATTGTATTGCTATTTTTCAATCTTTTAATATGTTGCAATTAGATGGATCCAAAAGATGCCAAATGTCGTTTTTTTTCAGGAACGCTAAAGAACCTGACAGCTTAACGTGACTGAGAATTTTGAACCTTCTTTAAAGGATATCTAAATAATTGAACTGTATCCAATATAAAACAATAGGTTTTATCGTTATGTTCATTTATGTCACTTTTAAGATGAATGTTTCTTTCCAAGCATTATCACTTGCTATCATCTTATAAAATAAACTGTTTTGTGGATTTAACGGTTATCTTGAAAACATATAATTAATGACATTATTGTTTAGAAATAATTCATGACTGTGTTGAAGTTACAAACAGTTGCTAATATTTCAATGGAAACTAATAGTATTAGTGTACCTAGATACATAAAAAGTGAAACAAACTGAGCACAAAATATTCGCCCCCGCTCAAATTTAAAAAATAACCTAAGTCATCAACACACTTGATAATTTAGGCATTACTATCTCCATGGTACATTGCATGCAATCTATCTACTTATTAAGATTATTTCAGTTATAATCATATACATCAAGAATGGTTGCATAATCTGAAGTTTTAGCATTAGTTCAACAGTATGCTTATACACTTTCGTGAAACATCATACTCATAACTAACAATACCACAATTTCATTATCAATAGTCATGTTACCGATAGTAGTAGTGTGTGTGTTTGTGTGTGTGATTCGGAATTTGACACGTCCATTTAATAATTTTCAAGTCATACGGCAACGAGATCTACAGTGTGGCAGTCATAGTGATGTGTAGCACTGTAGTATCATGCCGCAGACATGTAACATCATGTCCCACTCGCCAAATTATCCTATCAAGAAGGCAACCATACCTAACACTTACCTCTTAATGCTGAATGCCAAATAAGACGTCTGCTAGTAGCATTTTTCTAGGTCTGTTGAACTATTTGGCCGGTGTTTGAACCCAGAACCCCTCGCATCCGAGGCGAACTCTCTAATCACGTAGGCCATCGGTATGGTTGTAGTAGTAGTTCAGTTGCTGTTATCGTTCTACAGCACATGTACTTAAACGTATTGTTAATATTTCATTTCTGTCTACGATTGTTATTGATATTAGTTTCCGGATTAGGTCTAAATATTGTCACTCTACTTCATATTATAAAGATTTTGATTTTAAATTTATTGAAGAAAGTTTAAATTGGCTTATTTCCCGAACAACAAAGGTACATTTTGTAACAGTGAAATGCAAGGTAAATGTTGAAGTACTTCCTTTCATTGATGAGGCCTAATACATTAATTCAAATATTACCAATATAAAAATAAAGATAAATCCGTATTAGAAGAGGAGACATAATTCGCTTTCTAAAAGTACAGATAAACGACATTTAAAATGCAGTTGATTTACGTTTTTGATGCTCTGTGCCTGTGTGCGCATAGATTGGCAAAGAACCTCGTGACTCGATTTTTTCTGACTCGACCTGTCTCTTTCCCCGAAATGTATGTCTGCTTTAATGTATATACAATGGTATAGTTTGACAACATGCTAAAATAAATTAGTTTTCGTGAACATGTAGCTATGACATTCCTTAAACATTGATAGAATGTTTCTGCCCTGGCAGGTAGCATAAGATGACATGTTGATGTTATATTTTGGATACGTCTTTATCTAAGTTTGAAAGAAGGTATTGAGATATAAACTAACTTCGTAATAGTTGATAAATGCCTAAGTCCGTGTCCGTTATCTCAGCAAAAGATATGACCAAGATTGAGCAATATATCAATAAAATTTATTTGTGATTCTAACAAAATTGTATTTGTTGATTTTAAGACCAAACATCACCATAAATCTGCAAATGAAGTCCTCAAATCTAGTTTCATGAACAAAGAAAAACCATAACTCAGATGGGACAGCGTCATTTACTCAAATGTGCTAATTAGTAGTATTGGTCATGGCCGTGAAACTGAGGAGTGGTCTTTCGTGAAACATTTTCAGTGCCTTCCAATCATTACTTCATATCCTTGTCATGTCTTAAAATAATCATTATAGTTTACAATTTGATGAATATCTCAAGAAATATGAGGAACGATTGAGAGCCCCTATATGAATGAATAAAACACCTCACATTTTGAAAGCTATTTGCTGTGTCAATGAATACATTTCAAGTTTAATTCTGCGTTGATAAAGAGAGAATAGTGCTGCAAGTGATTGTAACGAAACCGATTTGGAAATGTTTGGGAATTTAAAAAGACACAACTCTGCACATTCAAGTGATTTTTCAACTACAGCAGGCATTACGTAATGTGGTCAAATAATGAAAATATTTGTAAAAAGGGAACATTTAAAGGAATGAATTTATCTTTTTCACAGACGCTATTGGGAATACAAAAACAAGGTAATCATTTAAATATTGTTATTGAAACAGAATAATTTGTATATTCATAAATTGTTTCATTCTATGATGTATGTGTTAGTGATTACTTCAAGATATTTGTATTATGTCCACTTGGTCCTAGCTTTGTTTTGACACCTTTCCCAATAATTATGTCCTTTTATCTGTGAATTATATATAGTTTGTTATATTTATTATCTGTATTTATTGTCAATATATTGAGCTTCATAACACATTTTTCAACATGTCATATTAAAGTATAAGCATTTTTATCATTGTTTTTAATGATGGGATGAGATACCAAAAATGGAGATACAGTTACAGATTATTTGTATTTAATAGCATCAGTTCAAAAGGTTACTTACCAAGCAATTTGTTAAGTTTATGCTATTCTCTTTAATTTGTATTTCATTTTGCCGTAATGATGTGCTATGTTATATTTATTTTATATTTTTTGTGTTATTTAAATTAAAATAGTTTTGATGTGAAACTTTGATTGCAATGATTTCTGAAAGATTGTTTTGCTTAACGTTGTAACTTAAATATGTTGTTTTGTTTTATTTTATAGCTGCGTTGGAGATACTGTCCATTTATTTAAAACTTTAAAGTTTTGGTTAACAGTGTCCAGTTTGGATATCCCTATGAAATTTAATTTGGATATAATCAGTTCTTTTAATTGTTAATACGACAGCGTGTTTGTACAGTCAAAACATATCTATCTATCTATCTCTCCCTGTCTTTCGTTCTCTCTCGCTCTCTGTCTGTCTGTCTGTCTGTTTGTCTGTCTCCCTCTCTCTCCCCCTCTCTTTCTCTCTCTCTATCTACTTATCTATCTATCTATCTATCTATATATATATATATATATATATATATATATATATATATATATATATATATATATATATATATATATATATATATATATATATATATATATATATATATAGTGTGATGCTTTTAGGCTCTTATATACGTAACAAGAAACTAGTGAAGAAAACAAACTTTAACAAATCTGACAAAAATGATTTATTTCCTTAGAAACACAAGGTAAAAATGAACTTACCACTTTATGAATCAAATCCAAAAATAATCCAAAATTAAAAAGTCCTAGTAATAAAAGTCATAATAAAATTGAGTTCGAATCCTTATGATGCGGTCAGCGTCCTACTGATATGTCAACAGTTCTTTGTTGAATCACAGAAAATAATATAGTATTGTGTTTTAATTCTGTAATTTCTATAACTGTTCTGGTCGAAGAATTAATTTAGAGAATTGGTATTTCCAAGTAAAACAAACTTGTAATCCCAAAAAATTAAATTAAACAAAATAACTAGCCCAAAAGCTGGTCAGACCATAAAACACTAATATCTCAAGTGTTAATGCACTAATAATTATTATTTCTCAAAACATCAGTAATAAATCTAAACAGTCAGAAATGAACAATATCAAATAAGTAAATAATGTTACATTATAATAGCATGCAATGAATTATTATAATAGCATGCATATATATATATATATATATATATATATATATATATATATATATATATATATATATATATATATATATATATATATATATATATATATATATATATATTATAATTATTTACAGGCATCCGCCCCAAAATAAGACTATGAAGTTTTGGATAAAACACCAAAGAATGACATTCTGTTTGTGCAAGTCGATTCGATTGCCCTGATAGGCGAGAACGCTTGCCTGTCCTGGGAAGGAACATGTTGACGCTACTGCAATGCACTGACGGGCTAGAGAGAATTGAGGCTCCTGGTATTTGCTAGTTACAACGTTCTTATGCTGTCAAACACCTTCGGCCAACACACAGTATCTAGAAGATGGACATGGCAGGGCCCAAGCAGAGACCATCACAGTCAGATCGACTACATCATGGTGAAGAGGCGCATACAGTCAAATGTACTGATCGCCATGACCCGAAGCTTTTCCGAAGCGGACATAGCAAATGACCATGATCTGGTGATGATGACATTCATACTACATCTAAAGAAACTCATGAAAGAGAGCCACATACAAATCAAGTTTAATCTCGATACAATTAAGGATAACCAAGTAGCAAAACCCTTCCGGGCAATGATTGGTGGGAAATTTGCACCGCTCGCCTTCCTCGACGCTGAGAACACCGACAGGGACACGTTGATCACTATCTTCAATAAAACCACGACCGAAACAGCCAGCGAGATCCATGGTAGAAATCGTCTAGTCAAGAAGACATGGGTCATGGCCGAGGTCCTGAACCTGTGTGATAACAGGAGGGAACTAAATACAAAAATGAACGATACAGAAGGGGCAGATCAGTACAAGGCAGTCAACCAGTAAGTCAAGAAAAGCATGAAAAGAGCAAAATGGAACTGGATAGAAGAAAAGTTCAAAGATATTGAGAGTAACTTGAAACGTAACGAAGGCAGAAAAGCATACCAACTGGTCTAAGTTCTAACACGCACAAACTAACGGAGGGCTACCTCCTATAGGACAAAGCCGGAAACTGCCTCACAGAAGAAAAATATATTATGAAAATATTGACAATAAAAGAGTACGGCGCGGACATTTGCACCCACCGAGCTACAATAGATCCAGAGTTACTGAATGTCCATCCAGCCACTAGCAACGACAAACACCCTATCATACGTGACGGAGTAGAAGCCGCATTTAGATCGCTGACAAGAGGAAGTCAGCGGGAGTGGACATCACGGCACAACTGATCCAACCTGGGGGAGAAGCAATGATTAGCACATTCACAAACATCATGTGATATGTACCTCGAACACCAGCAAGATATGTGCCACATATTTGTTGATTTCAAGAAGGCATTTGACAGGATAGGGCATACCACCTTGTGGGCGACCATAAGACTGAAGAACATCAATGCCAACCTCATCACAGTAATAAAGAACCTCTATGACAAGATCACCAGTGCAGTATACTTCAAGGGCAGCATAGTAGACTGGTTCAGAACGACAGTCGGATTGAAACAAGGCTGTCTGCTCTCTCCTACACTATTCAACATATTTCTGGAGATAATCATGGCATACATACTTGATTAGCATAGAGAAACAGTCAGTATTTGAGTCAAAACAGTCACCAACTTACGTTTAGCCGACGAAAGTGATCAACTAGCCGAAAATGAGCAAGAATTAGCAAGCTTAGTAGAGAACCTCAACAAAATATCTGCAACCTACGATATGGGAATCAGTGAAGAGAAGATCAAACTGATAACCAACAAGACCACGGGCAGTCCACAGCTTCAAGTGTTTTGGGGCAACTGTAACAGATGAAGTACTCTCCAGGATTGCACGGACAACAGCAGCGCTTACAAAACTGAATCCCATCTGGAATGAAAAGAACATTGCACTCAGTTCAAAGACCAGACTGATTCACTCACTGGTGATCGCCATAGTTCTCTATGCCTGCGAATCATGGACCATAACAGCTGACTTAGAGAAAAGCATACAGACCACAAATATTAAATGTTTCCGACAGATCCTCGGCGTCACGTAGAATGACCATGCCACCAAACTAGAAATACGGCAAAGGATCAGAACTAACATTTTGCCTCAAGAAGACCTACTGATCATAGTAATAAAAAGCGTAAACTGCAGTTGTATGGGCATATATCACGATCATCAGGGCTTGCCAAGACAATCCTGCAAGGCACTGTACAAGGAAGACCAAAGAGAGACAGGCAAATGAAGAGGTGGGAAAATAACGTTCGAGAGTAGACAGGCTTGACATTGAGCGACGCACTGAGAAAGAGGGAAAATTGAAAGGATTGGATCAAGCTGGGTATGTTGCACTTAGATGGCTGCCTCCGTTTATAGGTGAAATGTTTTAAGCACATGTGTGAATTTTATCAGAAGCGTTAATCTTTGTAGTCAAAGATACTACATGGAAAGATACGTACGTTTCATGATTCTACCATCAACCCATTTTCGACTGCAACTGATACTCATACATTGTTTCTTCGTTTTGGTGCATTGTGATTAATAATTCATTGGAGAAGAATGCCGGTTTGGCGATGTGATTGTCTCTAATAACCGTCGTAGGTTTTATCATTATATTGCGCGTGCCTTGTACGGATCGAATTGACGCTCCTGATTTCAGACACATGGTTTCATAAAGAGCTATAAATCAACATATATTTTCTAACATTTGCATCATGTAATGCACGAAGAAACAATAAACGAAATAGCTATTTTTGACTACAATGTTTGTCAATGCCTTTGACGATACACTGTTGTAACTGAAATGATAATAAAGGGTCATCTCTCCCCCACCTTTAATTATTTACAAATATCTCCTAATATAATATTTCATTATTGTTTATTTCTTTTTATTATTCATTTAACACAAAGATAAGAAAGAAAGACATATGCTTTAAGTATAAGATAAGAAAGAAAGACATATGCTTTAAGTATGAATGTGTGTACCGTATAAAAACTCACTACTTACTAAATTCACAGCAACAGTAACGGAAATTTGCCTCGTTCTAGGATGACGTGACCGATGACACCATCCAGATTCTAAGCCAAATTAGGCAATGTTGTCGGTAATTTTTGGACAGAAACAGAAACACTTCGCTAATTGTAGCGGTTAATTTCGAAAATTCGGCGCGAGCAACTTTGCTATGGTACAGCGAATTTGTAATTTGCACATATCCTACGAACAGCAATAAACATTTGTCAATTAAGAATTTCTCCATATTTAATCTTGTATGGTTCATATAAATGTTCTAATATAATTGGTAATATTTTACCGTCATCGTTTTAAAGCCGGATACATGAAACTTGGATCAATTATCGAACTGTGGGTGTACATTACGCTACAGTTTTCTTTTACTAAACTCCACATGGAAGATGACCTCATGTACTCCATCTCGTATATTATGATATACAAACTATGGGAATTCCTTTTAAATTATCAGTCTTCTTAAAGAAAAGAACATTAAAAATAAAAATGATACATTTTAACTTCGATCAATTATATTGAAACGTATTTCATTTCAGTAATAACAATTGCTGTAATTTAATTTAATATTAAATTAAGTTTTGCATATTTAATACTGAATTTCAGTGTAGGCATGTCTGACATAAAATACAAAATGTGACATATATTGTCTTTCCTAGTACTGAATGGAATGATTACGTTTAGGAAAATGAAAATTCTAATAATTGGTAAATTTTTACCTACTTTGTTTTAACTGTTACTCTTTATGGAACAGTTTGTCATTCGATCATTGTAATACAATACCATTTTACAGTGACACAGATGGTGAGAAACGCTGTTTTACAATCGATGTAATTGTTCCAAGTGAAGGTACGTTTACTGCAGATGTTATTTTTAATCTATGAGGCTTTGATGAATACAAGGCACGTATTAATACTTTCACTTCAATCTCTATACATAATATCGCTGTCCTAATAATGCACATGCTAAATACTGTAATTAACCAAGGGGGTCCATTTACCGAGCGAATTCAACCCTAGCGTGATTCCAGCTAGAAGGCACTTGTTTTTCTTGTTTCAAAGGGTTTCTCCTCAACTACTGCTATAAACGGGAACTTCCAACGCGTCCAGACTATAAATGATTTTCCTCTAATCAATGCATGGCCACAACTATCACATTTGCATTATAACTTCACACTTACACGAGAACACCACAATTGTATGATTTATAATTATTATATTTCCGTAATGTAGTGCCAGTATTTCACGCCGTGCAAATATACAACCAAAATTCCAAATACAGGGAACTGCGTTCCCTACGCAACCATAGATCAAATCATGATTTTAAGTCTCATTTTGCCTGTAACTCTACATCATATTTACGATCAAACAACAATAAAAGGCGTATCCAGATGACGAAACTTTCCGTTCTCAATTAACCCATTGTATAATTTACGTCATCATCATAAATGCAGTCCATGGTCTCACATAATCAATCCAAACAATTAGATTTTAAATAGGGACTACTTGGATAGGGGGACAATTAAATGCTCTGGCCTCAGCTCAGTACGTAATTAAACCAACCATCATGAGATCTCATCAACACTGCATACTGTAACGTTTCACCTTAGCAACTGACTAATTTGTCTGGCTGAGGACTATCTACCCAACACCGACTTCCCAAAATTCTTACAAGTAATGACGAAAACCTGTTAAATCCTTAACTTGGTGAGATATATACAAATGGCGCATATTCCACATTTATTACAATACAATCTAATAACACATTCAAGTACTTTCAACAATCTCTGTTTCTAATATTGCTGTCCAAATATATCAGTGTTAAAGACATTATACTCACACATTCAAGTACTTTTGCACTTTTAATTCATGTTCCCAAACTTTCTCTGTTAGATCCTTGCCTACCAAGCCCATGTAAGAATTCAGGGCGATGCTTGAAACAACATAATTCCACTATCAAGTGCATCTGTGGAGAGTACTACACTGGCCAATTTTGTGAGAAAGGTGAGTTCTTGTTACGAATACATAATCTCTCCTGGATGAATAACCCTTTCATACTTAAGAATTTACAAATTCATTGTAATACAATTGAGATGTAAAATATGATCTGAACCGAATCGCAAAGGTCATTACAGTGTCAATGCAAAAATATACTTGCGCTACTATAATACATTCATATAATAAACCAAAAGATATATTTGTGAAAATACTAGCAACTGTATCCTCTTGACCTGATCGGATACAAGGCAGATGTAAAAGGATAAAATATATGTGGGTCCTTGTAATAGATTCATTTATATTCAGTTCGTGTCAGGAACACTATTGGAAGGGGACAGAGTGAAAAGCGAAGAACAATTGAAGTTGCATGTAATGTCAATACAATTTATACCTATTCAGGACACACATTATTGAAGTTGCTCAACATTAAGAGGTTACTGTTAGGACTGGTCAGGCTAGTGTCAGAATAATGTGACTGGGTGGGACATTATGATACATGTCTGCGGCATGATGCCCCAGTGCGAGACTATACATTGTCACACGGCAGACATCGTACAGATATGACCGAAAAATGTTAAGGCTAAGTTACAAATCCAATCACACACACTACATACATACATACATACATACATACATACATACATACATACATACATACATACATACATACATACATATACATATATATATGTGTGTGTGTGTGTTTCTAAAATACAAAATGATTAATAATAATTCCTTTATAATCAACAGGACCCTGTCATGCAACTAACTGGCCATGTAAACATGGATATTGTGAGGTCAATCAAGATGGCCAAACTTGCTTCTGCTCTTTGGGTTACAAGGGACAAAATTGCTCGGATGGTAAGATCTCACCAATCTTTCTCTACTTCTCACGTTTTGTCTTTCTCTTTTTCTCAGTAGCATTTTGGTATTTACAATGAGACGCCAATGTCTCGCAATCATTCTGCTTGCTGCGGGGAAGTTCGGATCAAAATAGGCCTATTTGTATTGTTGCATCCGAGGGGTCTCATGTTGAGTCAATCAACACTCCATCAACACTCATGTGGGAGCGTGATTTGATATTCCATGTTTTTCTTATTTCCCAGAACCTCAAGACAATAGTTCTTGTCAACTGAAAGGTGTTTAAATGCGCAAATAATACAGCAATTTTTTTAAAATTAACTAATGATCTTACATCGCGAAATTCTTAGCTCAACTTGTATGGTTTTTCACATTTGTTCATATTTGTATGATTGACGAATTAGCCTTTTCGAGCAATAAACACCTAATGTAAGCAGTTAGTACCATCTCTAATTACTAAACACGTATGCCTAAACATATCCATAGAATTACATATTCTAAGAATTTGGCAGGGTGGTCCATTTTAGTCAACAAATCCATGCTGTCATAAAGTCTATTTGTTACTGTACATTTTGACCTCTGCTCCTGCAAAAAACTCGCTAATATGTCGGGTTGAGAAATATCTTCCTAACATTCCACATATCAAATAATCACTACAATCTAACTTAGCTATAAACAGAAACGTAAATACAAACAGGTTATTCTCTAGTTTTATTGCAGTATTTCTTTCAATAGTTTTCTCGATTTTTACTGTACAAGATGTCTGGCTTTCTTAATGCCATAATTCCTCTCGATGAGATGTTCAAGCAATTCGTTGTACTTCATTTACGTTGCTGAAAAAATGTACATATCTTATACGCAGTTTACAAAATCCACATTTGCTAATATGTAATAATTTTTGCTATCCTAAATAAACCTTCTTCTAAATCTCCACAAATGTGATTATATTTAGTTTGGTCTGTACCGCCATCTCTCGCTAAACATAAGCGTTTGATTTCCGATCATCTGCCTTATTGACCTTTCTTACGTTAAGGAATAAATGCCAGCATAATATTAATTGCACCAAGCAAAATCATGAAGTATACCAAAACAAGCAATATGGTGAATAAAGCTATGTATCTGAAAATGGCATATATGTCAACGGAAGCGTAAATCAAATATTGTACACAAGAGCTCAACTGTCTTAATTTCTTTTCCAGTTATTTCAGATGGAGTTAGGGATCCACTTAACAGCGGTGTAAGTATGAGTTGTATTCGTAAGTATGTGCAAAGTTTACATAAACATTTCTTGGATAGAGGCTATCTTGTCTGTATTTTCATGCTTCTGGATGCGTTGTTTGAAAGAATTAACAGTAGTGTACCACATCCATTACAAGCAATCTAAATACTACTATTTCAAAGCGGTTACCACTATGCAACATCTAGCCGTTTTCAGCGTGGTAAACGTTTATTTTGCTGAATGCACAATCAGCAGAGAAATTCTAAAATTGAATTAAAAACTAACAATCCGGTTTAAAGATATATGTTGTTTTGTTTAATCTACATTACTGGTGTCTACTTCGCGTCTTAAATTAATTGATTTTCAAATTATATACAATAGCCTTTAATGGATAGCTTATTTCCCGAAAGGTCACAGGAAGACATTGACGTTTGTATGGCTGTGGGGTCGAGTTGCTGAGTAATACATTTCAATAGCTTCTTCTGTTATTGTATGACAACATATTGCATATATATATATATATATATATATATATATATATATATATATATATATATATATATATATATATATATATATATATATATATATATATATATATATATATATATGTACGCTGTTCTTAGCTATCATTCTTAAACAGAGAAATGTTTAATGTTACACAGATACGAAAAGGATATCAAATATTTATTTGATAAAATGTCAGAATGTCAGAAGCATTTTCAAGGAAAATAATAAAACGATTTGTATTTAGGAGTGAGAAGTACCATGACGGAGTTTAATTTGACGTATACTGTATTTTGAACGTACGTTAAGTCGTTCTAAGGAAGGTGCCGCTGTGCCCAGTCTTCAATAAATACAAAATGGGTATATACTTAAAAAATCCCACTATATTCATTGGCTTGGATATGCTTGCCTATATGCAACAAGAATCCATATTGCATACTTTAAGGTAAAGACGTACTCACACTCGCTTATTTCCTCACCCACGGATTCAATCTGCTTTTGCGTGAGGCAAATTCGATACTTAACTAAATCGCATCACAGCGTTTCAATGTAATTGTGGATATAACCGTTATCACACACATTGTATATATATATATATATATATATATATATATATATATATATATATATATATATATATATATATATATATATATATATATATATATATATATATATATACACATTAGAGAGAGACCGTGTAGAATAATACACTCAGAAACCTCAAGTTGTTACTATGTTCATATTGTACCAATTCCATCTTCAATTGAACTTAAAAGATGGTGCTACTCTCTACGTTTTTAGTAAAAATTATTTATCGACTGCTGACTTTCACAATCGTGATGGCTCACTGGTTACAAGGTGTGAGTACACATACTCATTATCAAAAAATGTCATTCCTGTATTAATACATTTCTATTTTGTTTGATTACTCGCTCTGCAGAAGCTGAATACAGGTTCTTCATCCATTTGACGACGTCGACAAGTAAACATTGAACTGTAAAGAAATATAGCAATCATATCAACATATATACTAAACTTTCACAGCGCAGTAATTCAGAGCCCGCGGCAGCTCACAATACAATATCATCATTCATGAAAACAGCTCAATTACGCGCTATTCGTACATTCGGTAGCACCTTTAGCGGCGAATATAAATAGAGCTCTGAATTGCTGCGTTATACAGAGTTATTGTGTATATTTATCTGCCATTTTCACTTGTTAATAATTACGATAAATTTTAAAACATGTAAATACCTAGTTATATATCATTTCTAATATATATGCACCATTAGTGAAACAAACAAACAGAATATAGATTTGCATAACACGTCATTGAAGTCGTGTGAGTGAATATAAATCAATATCGTGGTATAGTTGATGTCACTGTTACCTATATTTGTACAGTTATATTTTACAATGGTTCTTTTATCTTCCACAGTCAGTCTTCACAGATACATTCATACCGAAGGAGGTAGTGTGTGTAAGCAACAAACCTTGCGTCATTCAATTTTTCATATCCGGAAACTATCCAGATCCATATGGGTAAGCATTGAATGCACCAACCCAAACGAAATGAAAGACATGTTTAATTTGTCTTTGCATCAAATACAGCTGTCTATTTACGAGGTGTATACATGTAATTTATTCATTTTCTAGAAGATTAGAAATCATGATTGACTATCGATGGCTCCATGTGCTTAATCTACCTTATTCAAAAGAAAACTTGCTTAACTCAAAAAGGGAACTTAAATTACCAGATTTGTACGAAATACGACAACCGATATATATATATATATATATATATATATATATATATATATATATATATATATATATATATATGTGTGTGTGTGTGTGTGTGTGTGTGTGTGTGTGTGTGTGTGTGTGTACTTGCTGAAACACACAAGTGTGAAACTTTGCCTAACCGTTAACTAACTTATCAATATGGTAATTATTATTTATGCTGGAGAAAGGTATTTTGTCCCATTTGGTTGACATTTGGGATGAGGTCAATTATCAGGATCTTGAAAGAAGTAGGAGACGCAACCTAACTTGCAGTATAGATATGGCCTCAAACGTCGCAGGAAGTTAAAAGCGTACGGGTGCATACATGATTTAAATAAGTCTGAACCCGCGTCCGAAGAAGTTCACACCAACGTCCGAGTGCAGGTTGATTAGCGATTATGTTATGTTAATATCTGCTATTAGTTTTCCAGCACCCGGTCTGAGTATTGGCTTTTGCGAAACAATTTGCTTCGCGCGAAAAAAAACATTACCTGAAAAAAAATATATTAGCTGACTTTAACTTTATTACTTCATCATGATGAGTATATTTATTTTGTCTCTGCCAGTGTTTACATCAAATGAAAAAGTTAGAGAGAGAGAGCAAGAAAGACTTGGTTTTAATCAGGCTGTGGAAAAAGCACCCTGCACACAATCAATGCGAGGCGAATGGGAATGGATATGCATCGTGTGTCACAAACTTCTCGTAACGAATCCAAATATTAACGGCTAATTTCTCCAGCATTGACAAATGTCATGATGTGCGTGCCATCATGACATCTTGCCATTTGGAAAATATCATTGAACATGTTTATGGAAACAAGTAAATTGACAGGATCTAAGCCATAAGGTTTTATCAAGACAGACAAACAATCTACATTGCGAAGTTAGAAAACACAAGAAAGACACCACGGTGCAGGTTTTTTTTGTCTTTTGTTTTTATTTTTGCTTCTTTCTGATTTGAACAAGACATTAAAGACCATATTATAGTATATTACGGAATGGAGAGTGCACTGAATATTTCCTGTATTTGACAATTTCGAATCCAGTCAACGTGGTGAGATAAGAATTGTCAAATATGGTCGTTTTCTTACAATTCATCCATATAAAACTGGCTATAGTAATATCATGTGTTTCTGATCATGCATATGACGATAATCAATGATGTCGTTTATATGTGTTTTTGTGATAGAATCCTAGCAAATGTTGTTCTAGATCATATCAATGGAAACATATCGGAAAATTGCACAGAAGAGACTGAGGTAATTAATGAGAAGGAAAATTGAAGAAGAGGCCATGCTGGAAATGGAAGTAATTTGACAGCAGTACAACCTCTATCAGCAACAAACTTAAAACATTCTTTAGAAACCAGGAGCATGCAATATTTATTTTAATTTCAAAAGCAGGAAGGTCTTAGTCCAATTTAATCCTGTTGAACTGTAAAATAAAATTATTTTCTTGGAATGCCAACAACGCGCGGAAAACGTTCGATTTTGTCAAAGGCGTCGTAAAAGTTTCCTTGTGTATCTCGTATGTAAATGATCTTGCATTTTGTGTAGACTAGATTAAGATCAGCCCTGCATTAACATCTGGCGCTATCATATCGTCATTATTTCTGAAATGGACGTGGGCTTGTATGCTTAAACCATAATCCAGGATGATAATTTTGTTGCTGTAGAATATTGATTTGATTTTATTTGCTGATCGTATTCAGAAAGTGGTGATGTTGTCTGCAAAAATATTTGGAGACATATTATTTTCAAAAGCTAGTTCCAACTTGTCATCCTGATGAGTAATAGCATATTTGACAACACCTTTTCTTTCTTTTTCAGCTTCCATTTTAAACATGAGCATGTTGACATCTTCTATTTCTGCATTTGCTCTTCCTTTAATATTCCTACCATTTAATATTGCTGGTGTTATAGTATTTATTGAACAGGTAATCATTATCTCTCGGGCAACCCAAGAAATTAAATTTGTCCCGCATCTCGAACATGTCATTGTAATCATCTGTTATTATAGGTTACTGCATTTGTATAGGAAAATATGAACGAGTTTTGGGATGTAATACTGCACGAACTTGTGAGTGCAGTATATCCTTCCGAGAAAACGAGTTCATATTTTCCCATACAAATGCAGTAACCTTTTTATTGTATGCTCATTTTTTATTCTACCTAAGGTTTAATTATATAAACACAATACACTACAAGAAACAACGTAAATGTATGAATGCCGTATTCCAAACTAAATACACAAGCGCAGATTTGTCATTACACAATGACATCATTATTAATGCGCACATATTTCCGCCCAGATAAATTTATTTTTGAGATTTTGGACTGGATTCATCTGTGCAAATTATACATGAAATACATCGGATTGAAGTGGCTGGGGAGAAGCGTGTATACGTCTGCAAATGTGTTTCTGTTTCTGTCATTGAATGTTTGAAATCATAACGTGGGGAAAATATGAATTCTTTCAATTGCAATTATCAAAAAGACGCTATGGAATTTAATGCTTATTTCATTTTGAGTGCAGTAAGGAGGATGAAATTGCACTTATCATCGAAATTACAGCACAATTTCTGTGTAATCCAGATTGAAAACCTATGACATGGCTCATGTAATTCGGATTTGCAGAACTAAGAAAAACATTTTGAGGAAATTCGGGATGTAAAACTGTAAGTATATTTTATGTTGTCATTCTTATCACCAGATAAAGAAGACAGTATATGCCTTGTTACTTGTATGTTATTTGTAAGGACCTAATATTCCGTCTTTTATATAATGTAGCTAGCCTAAATCCGTAACATTGTATCAACGCGGAATGTGCCAAAACAGCTGAGCTTTTTGCAGTCCACGAAGCCTGTTTTAGTTCATTCAGACAAAAATTTAAACAACCACAACGTAAAGAGCCTCTTACGCGAGTGTATATGATTTGTTTACAAATCAAAAGTGCTGGCATCTGCGTCATTGTTTGTTTACAATAGAAAGCAGTTCCTTTATTCACGTGAATGTTATATGTGTATTGTCGCGCGCGTTCAGTATCGGGGAATGTTGAACGATTCTGACAATGTAAAGTTAACGGGGAAAAAATGAGCATATAATAATCACAATTATATAACGCAAAGAGTCGGTATCTTTAAGCAGCAGCATTGATCGATCCTCATATATCGTCTTTACTGTTTTGTAATGAAAATTTTATATCAAATTCTTAGAAAGCTCAAGGACGGCAACATATAGTAGACCTGCTTATTAAGTTTCAGGTTTGTTTTCCTTCCGTAGACAGCAAGTCAATTTGTGTCAACTATTTTGTGTTAGAGGAAGGCAGGGTCCGAAACTAACTTACATCGTTTACTAATTATGTTTGATCATTTCCTGATATTCTCTCTCGTTTCTCCCAAAAATGAATTGTTCGTTATTTGGAAGAAAAATCGGGCTAAATTTCGTTGCCGTTGCTGATCTCTTTGTCGTGTTAAAATCGAGATAGAATTTGGCCAAGCGTCAGATCTAAATTTTTACGACACGGTGAATTTTAACTAGCCGCAATCCAAAGTAATGATACTTTTTCACAATTGTTTAAAGAATCGATTAGCGCTTCTTGCCCACAAGATTTGGAATCAGTTTTGGAAATTCAAATTACCAACGCTATTTTTTTCTTAAGTATTGAAGAAAGCAGACATTGCATCTTGTCATCCACAATCATATTTATTGGACCAAGAGAATAGTCATTATGTGCGTCATGTGGCTCTTCTGGACACAGACCCGAGAATATAACCCGTTGTATAGTCGCTAAGTAGCAGTTGTCCTGTAAACTGGCGCAATCCACAAGTAATCTACCACAAGCATCTTTCCAGATATGGCCCAACCTTACAAAGTGTTCATTGAAGTCATGCTTCGTTTATTGCATTTCGTCGTATCCTGGGATATATTTAATATTGACAAAACATATCCTGCTGTGTTTGCTAATATTCCATATTTTTCGTATTCCTTTCTGGAAGAAGTGAAAGATATCATTTTCGGTGAGCAGTTCCAGCTTTTTTTCTCACCTTGAGCTCAGTATCCCATGACAGCCATGGGCAAAAATGTTATCAATCAGGATCGAAGTTGTAACATGGCTTGGACAGGTTTCCAAAAGCATCTGCCAGCTGCAGTACGTCTGATAACAAATGCAGGTCGTGATAGTCACCAAGATTATTTATGCCAATGTATATCACGTTTTACATCAAATATATTCCAGATGGTGCCATAGTTAGTACAGTCCACCTCTAAAACACATTATCCTCCCAGTTTCCTGCGGAAGACTTCCTTTGCAGATATATTTGTCTCATCAAATTTTCCCCAAGACGTCATATAGTCATATTAGCACAATGGGTTCTTTAACAACCTTGGAAGTATTTGCCATTAGATTTTAGTCGTATCCCATAAATCCCATTATATTACGACTGGGATAAATTCAGGAGCTTACAAACGCACGTTACATTTGTTGTGAACGTCGCCTTGAACTAGACCCATGACATGACCATGGTCTCGAACCCTGTCGTCTCCGTAAGGTTGCGAACAACTCATGACGTAGAAGAAGCAACGTTTTCTCTGTTGCTCTCATCATAAATTATTTTAGGAGGTTGAATTCAATTTATATAATTTACCTCTCCTAGCAGAAACTGTATAAAATTATCACTGCAATCATTTCCGCGAGGTAGTGCTATCAGTTTACACAAACGACTTTGTAAGCATTTCCGCAGCATAGGTTTCTGATGTATTCTAATAGAAGACTTACATGGATCTCAATCAACACCTGAGATGGGGACCTTCATCGTCTCAAAATCAGCATATTTAATTATCGATGCCGTACGAGAGCAGTATTCAATATTCAATATTCTTTTCCTGGCATGATGGCTGTACATCGGTGACACAGTCGTCTCTGCCCTGTTCAGTAAGAAGTATTTCGCTAGAGATACCGTATAAATAATCTCTGCAATATTACTTCTTGCATTGATGATTATTATATTGTCCATTCGTGATTATTAGAAAACGTTTGATCCATATATGTTGGCAGTCCTTGATGAAGTCTTGCACATAGAGAATGCCGACGTCGCGCTCAGGTGCCACTGAAGAACTATGCAGAGGATAAATGCCTTCTGTGTCGCTAACACCAAAGGTATTTACCGAAATAGTATTCAGTCTGGGAAAGGTTGGTACCACATTCACTTGCAAAGAGTATGTTATGCCAGAGAATGCTATGCCAGACAAATTTAACTGATTACGATATGGGGCATATTTACTTACTCTGTTAGAATGTTGTCTTATTATTTTAAACATGAATGCAACTTTTTGAGTTTTACAAGTAGCTTCAAATATGACCGGGTGCTTAAGCTGTTGTATTTTGACGTTATTACCAAGCGTCTGGAAATGCCAAGCAGAATCCAATCCGAACCTACGGCGCTGGCAGTTATCCATCTTGTCTCTGAGCGAGCTAAAACCATTTTTAAGTCAAAGGCGCGTACTGGTTTTGAAATAAAACGTTCTCCGGTTTCTCTATTATCTGTCTTTGTAAACACGACTTTAACACAAATTCTTTATTCCATGATGTGTGTGTAACTCATCTCATGGAATCCGTCTTACACCTGAATCAACAATAATTTGCGCGGTTTCATAATCAGTGTTTTTTGATAGGCAAAATTAATGTATGTGCTTATGACACACACACACGCAAACACACACACACACATATATATACTTTTTTCTACTTGATAACTCCTGATGCCGGCAGAAGAACATTTCCCTTGATAAAAGACACATCATGATGCATCATCAATTGTTGTCATAGAAGATGAAACTTTGGCCGTGTGATTGCATCTCCCATCAGAAACTTCTTGCATCCAAGCCACGGATTTTGCAGCTGCTAAATTTTGATATGTTTAGTTGGTGGTACCACAGTAAGATCCAAGTCAAATTCCACATCTGGATCCCTATGTAATGACACGATTGCATAAAGTATCCTTTCTGGCCGCTCCAAGTAAGCGTCTGAAATGTAAACAGTAGTATCTGCCATAATATATAATTTTGCTTGATAAAAATGTACGACTCAGAAAACGCTTACTTGCATTACATCACAAGACCAGAAAGATATAACATAAAGTATCACATACAATTAAGTTGTCCTATTGAAGACTTGACGCGATTTATCATAATATTTGACAGGTTAGTCGAAGTTAATAATGCGCATTTTATTTACAAGCAGGGTATATATAAAAAGCCTTTGGAATCGTCATTGGCAAAGGCAGATTAGGTGCAGGGTCAACAATTTTTGCTGATCTTAACAAGAGCTTGCTAAAATCTGGCTACATTCTGACAGTGCAATATGTTGCCTCAGAAGAAAAAAAAATGTTGCCGCGTATACAGATGTGACCGAAAAAAATTAAACTGACAAATATGCTAGCACATACGTTTCAGTGACAGAGGTTACCAGTAGTGTGTCTCAAGGTCGCTTACTTTTGCCGGACAAAACTTTAATAATGGTTTGCAATCATATGTTGCTTTGTGAGCTAATTGTGTTGCCGCTGTATGGCGGAACTATGACTGGCGACAAAAATAAGAGAAACAAACATTTTACAAATATGGTTGCTCCATCTACTGTCATTGAGGCGACAAAAATAAATATGTAGACGACAAGAGCAATAATAAGCTCAAAGGTTCGGTGACGCCAACTAATAATGGAGATGCGGCAAATACGAAGTGCGCAGATTTTATTTCTTGCAGTGACAATTTAGTTCTCAATCCAACTTCAGCAAACATATAATGGTATAACATCATATTTGTCTGAAGGAAAATCCTTTGCTTTTGGATCGTAGACTAGACGAATTCCTGTTTCAATGAAGACATGCTTACAAAGCAATAATAATTCAGGCGCAAAAAGATTTCAGTATTTTAAGCAATATTAATGCGCCCGGATTTGAGGTTTGTATCAGTGTTAAAGTTGCAATACAAATTTCCGCGCCCACAAGAAATCGGATGCAGCAACGAAACGTCAACTACTACGAAAGGAATTGATTTCTGGTAGGTGCATCATCTGAAGACTCGAGTTGCTTCAAGATTTTATGCTAAATGATTTTTGTGAACAACATAATAAGAAGTTTGTAAGAATTAGGAGCGAACTTAATAAGTTTTTGCTTGACGAAAGAAAAAATGATACAGAATTTAACGGTATATTATGGAAGCGTAGGCGTCGGAAAAAACATTTGGGCAAACTATTATTTTAATTCTGCTACGTTTAAAATGGACGCTGATGTAAAGAATCGGTTTTCATTAGATAGCATGAGAGGGAATCAACTGCAAGAAGAACCTGGTGATTATTATAAGTTATAATTCAAATTTCAGCACCGATGGAAATGGCCTTAATACTTATTATCACATACTCAAATACAGAAGTTATAATGTGCATGATGATAATGTTCTTGTGACGGCTCTTGAGTATGTTAGAAAGTTTACGACAGAAGACAAACTAGCTCCTGTCATGTTTAGTCACGAGATTACGTTCACCTTTATGCTCAGATTCAAATATCGTTCAGGCTAGACAGATCCAAGTGATGAAATGAATTCGTATTTTAGAGATCTCGAGCCGAACAAATATAACCTCCAAACAAAGCAACAAAATATATGTTTGATCTAACACAATAATTTTTAAATAACATGTTTAAAGTGTAACAACACATTATGTTTTGTGCATATGATCATGTCGCAAAATATCATGCAACGTGAGACGTATCACACCGGTGAGACTACGCATCTTAACTCAAAACCCGATGTTTTGATGGAAATAACAAGTGCTTACGTGAAATTTAATATAATTTATCGCAATTTTCGTTATGACGCTCTTGATACTTTTGTCATAACCTGGTGGGCGGGAACAAAATTAGGTAATTTTTATAATTTTCCAAGACAAGGCGGTAGCTAGCTATTCCTCAGGTTTCTTATTGGTTATAATGTCTATTGCACTAGAAATAAAATCCAGCTTGTTGTGACTGATTGTGATAGCATAGTCGTATTATTTTTGCAAAGCTTTCTAGAGAAACAATTATACTTTTGATTCCATATATTCGGTAAGGTCAGCAAATGCATCGTCTTTACCAATGAATCCTGATACCTATCCCGATCGCATCCTTTTCATATCTGCCATAGTCTCTATCGTGAAACTATTTAGTCATATTCTGGGTAGAATCCAAGTTGACTTATCAAACACTTATGGGACATTGTGTCGACAAGAGGACCGTATGATGTTGTGACAAACTTCTCAACTGGATAGAACCTGCGGCAAATAATAATTAGGGAGCTGACATCTCTGTGGAAGGGACACTTAAAGTCAATAAGCAGAACTGCATTGTAGTCCACGATATAGCTATCCTAACTATTTCTGAAGCCGTCGATACCTCTGTTGCAGATATTATTTTGTATGACTTTCTCGCCCGTAGCGATCTCAATATACGTTCTTATCAAGGCACAACTGTTTCCCAAAGGTATATCAAGGTTATTTAGTATTACTGCTTACCAAGCTGTTTCTGGTTACGTCTTCAGTCAATGAAAAAAGGATAAAACACACAAGTATTTCCATCCAAGCACATGGCTGGTTTTAGCTTTGGATTAAACCTCTTGAATAATATTTTATATACCAAAAGTTTGTTTTATTTTAGAATTCTGAAGATATATGTTAGCAGTGTTAAATGGGGCTAGTTGTCTTACAAAGTTCGTTTATTACAAGGGCTTCAGCAAAACCTTTTCCATAACAAAATTATTCAGACGAAATTCCTTTCGATCATTATCTGATGGACACTTTTGTATCTCATGATAAACATTATCATGTCTGGCCTTCTTTCTTTATATTGAAAATACACGCCGGATCTTTGTAATAACAACAGGTAGGCGCTTATAGAACCCTTATTTATAATATTACTATCATACACTATTGCGTCTAAGAGATTTAGCTAGGACATTGTTTCTAGTGCAACAGTTATTTGTAATTCTTTTTTGTCATTGTTTCTTAGACTAATGCCGTCGTTTTGAATACATTATTGTAGACCTACTGTCGACTTTGGATTTGTTAGTCCGACGATACAAATTAATGCCATTAACACATCAAAGGATGCAAATTCTACTAATGGAATATACACCATTGAAGCAAGTTTTACACCAAAACTACCTGGAAACCAGAAGGTGTGCCTACAGACATTGAATAAAAACAGGTAATGCCATTACAATGGTGAGGGATTTTTAAATGCAGTGTAAATGTATGGTTTGTTTAGATGAATGATTGGTAATCTTGAACGACTTTAGTACAAAAGTGCTAATCTTGTTAATACTGGATACAGTATATAACAATAATTCTGACAGTATATGGAGGTAACAATACACTTCTCACAATCATATGTACAGATTTGTTTACAGAGCTACCACTGTTTTCATCTAGTAATATTTCCATGTAAATTATACACAATTCTTGATCAGGAACTAAAGTTTCTCACGAGGCAATACTATTGATAGACACTAGTTTTGCTTACTAGAGGGCATACGATTTTATACCCTAATGCATTTGTGGACACTTTGCAACGGATTTTAGAAGTCTCACGCAACATCATATGCAACTAAGATGACATGCAAGTAGCATTCCACTGCCCCACACAAAGATCTAACTTCTTTTTGTAGGTTCGTTTCTATTTTCAAACGTTTAAATCAATAATTGGACTAAATTTACATTGCGTCTTATTGGAATCTTAACTAAGAGTGCAGATATATCAAAGTCAGCAATGACATGATTCGAGATCAATAGTGTGTATATTTCTTTATTTCAGAGTAAACGTTGACGAAGTATGCTTTCATGTGGATGTCAAACTTGGTAATGTCAGATAGTGTTCATGCATCTATGACTGATTTGTTTCATGGCATGATATATTTAAATAAATCAAGTAATGCTATATTTTGCAAAGGCTCTTAATTGTAGGACTTTAGAAGTAGTGATTTCTGGAATCGCATGTATAAATAACAACAAATGTCAAAATATGGATACCTTGGAATTAATAAAAGTAGAAAATATTAAAGTGACAACCAAATTTTTTCGGTTTTAAATTATTAGGGCGATAAAACAGGTAAAACTAAAACAATATCATGCCAAAAGCATATTATGACAGTAATATTTTTGCAACTTGGTCTTGTATTCTGATCTTTTTAGTAGGCGAAACGTAATGATATGCATGTTTTCTTTTCAGATTCATCTTCTTTATTTGGAGATACGGTTTGCACTTTTAGCTTTTCATGTAATTTGTTTCTTTCAAATTTAATAGGATCATAAAATGACTTCATTGTATTTCATTCTTAAGATAATACAATTGTACTATCGGTAGCTTATGGGAATTGCTGAAGTGCAGATAAAATGTTTTAAAGGAAACGTAATTGAATACCAGTAAAGAGTCAAGGCACAACCAAAATATTATTGGTTTAAACATATATCTACCGTTCACAGCATTGTTGTAACATTTCATCGGGTGCCAAAACAGCAATCAAGTACTACTTCAGTTACATTAACTTTAATTAATGACTGTTCTTTGTTCAATCTCTTTTGCTGATCAAAGAAAATTCTTTTTTATGCATTGTTTCATGTTCTATGTTGATTCATTGAAAACTGAACTTGTATTATTATCTTGACATATATTTTTAAACATATAAATAGACATTATGCTCGTACATAATGCATTATGAATTATAAGATGCCAAACATTTTATGCTTTTCTCAAACAGAAAATGCGTTGTATCTGCAAAGCCTTTTTGTGCCACTACAAAGTTCACAGCATGACATGATTTTCATTTGTTACCCTTTATTTTCACAGACTAAACCGCATTTTACAGCACCCAGTATTACCAAGAATTCTACAATTATCTGCACATTAGGAGTAACGTGTCACATGATGTTTATGGTGTCTTCAGGGAAATCAAATGAAAATAATTGGTTGGTATATCTACTGCATTCGATCCGATTATAGACGTTACAGCAAGATCTGTTATAAGTTGAGACGTTTTCGATATTCATATCATCTAAAACACGGATCGTTTTCAAAGGCGCAACACGCGCAATTTCAGTTTAAAGACACTCATGCACGCAAATAGCTTCGAGGGCGTAGAATGTTTAGTGTTAAGGTAAAGTTATATTCCACACCTTGAAGTTGACAAAGATCTTTTAAATTATTTAATTATGTCTATAGTGTTTCGCATGTCTTAATACTTAAACTGCCTGAGTGACTTGAAGGCCGATAGGGGGTATTGTAAAGTATTTTTTACCTGATTATCACTGCAACCATATAGAAATCATATCTTACGTTAGCGTTTCTGTGCTATAATATACATTTAACATACGATAATGTAGACAACTATATTGACGAGAAAACTAGTATCATCATCAAGATTGTAATATCGCTTTGATTAAACTTGTATGGCTACATGCACACTTTCTTATCAATTTCCATTAATTAGAGATGTGTCTTCATTATACCTTTCACTAGTTTTGATGTATTGTTACATATATTTTTTTACATTTATCTTTTAACAGTCCAACTGTGATCTTAACGGAAGGTCTGGAAAAAGATTTCCACATTTATTCCAACTGTGAACTATGTGCAAACTGTACAACAGCAGTTGAAAATTGTTCAGTTGACTTAGCGTTTAACCCGTCGTCATCTTACCTTGGACAAAATCATCGCTTATGTTTGGAAGCCCAGCTTATATGGTAACAATATTGCGAGGCATTTCTTAAACCTTTAAGACATAGCCTTTTGTTATAATAGGTTAATATACTAACTCCAGTATGACCATATTGTATGAAAATCTCTAACGAACGGGAAGTAACATCTTGCAAAAATTATTTGATTCTTACTTTTCATCTGGTAATTATGCTCTATTTCATAAGTGTGTCTGATAATATAATTTTGCTTTCCAGAGGATGATATCATTTTCATCCAACTTTCGCTCATTTGCAAAGTTATGGTATTTTCATTAGGATTCAAAGCATGCGTTTGATATCCACAAGAAGAAAGTGACTGGAGAAAAACGTTGTTTTAACATGGAGGTAGAAAGTGGGAATGTGTCCTGTAAGTATACATTTTTCAAATATAGGGAAATTTATAATCCGCAGCTTCTAGACCTCAACGAAATTCGAAACAAATAGAAACCTTGCATTCCTAACACCTAATGTATATTATTGTTTTATCATGTTGTTTTATAATAAAAGTGAACATCCTTTACTGGCAACTTTATTATTGCAATTTAAAAGAGGGTTAGTATTGCTTGTCAATTAATTTTAGAGAAACATTGAATGAAATTGAATGAAAATCGTTGTTCGCCAAAAATGCTAATTATGTTTAATATAACATACAGTGTATATGGTGATAGGTGGATTAGGACAAGACCAGACATTTCTGGAAAGCTTATATACATTCTTCTGAACTTTATGTATTCTTGAAAGGAATACATCTAATTTTGCATTTAGTGGTTAGGTTGCAAATATATCAATATCTTTTACACACACACACACACACACACACACACACACACACACACATATATATATATATATATATATATATATATATATATATATATATATATATATATATATATATATATATATATATTATTTTATTTTATTTTTTAGTACATGGTCCTTGTAGTAACCTGCACTGTAAGAACGGCGGGTTTTGCGATGCTGGTAACGCAAACGGAAAACCTATTTGTCATTGTACCAGTGGTTACTCTGGGAACACGTGTGAAAACGGTAATATATGGTCCACACGATTTCCAGCTTCGAGCCCTTAATCACTAGTGGCATGACATATATTGTTAATAGGAAGTGTAAGCAATAAAACCCTCTTTACAAAGCCATAGCTTTACCATGATGCTAGATGACATATCTTACACTCTGCATAACCCCACGTTATGTATATTTAATTTACATTATTTGTTAGCTAGGGTTTTTATTTTTTATTTTTTTTCAATTACATGGTATTGTAATGTTTCATTGTATGTTGGACTTGACCTTGTCCTAAACTGAGTCCATTTATGATTGACCTTAATCGACTATTTTATTTTATTATGTGGAAAGAACTAATACATAGATAAATTATTCTCTCTGAGTTTGCGTTTGAAATCAGTATTATTACTAACAGAAATAAATATGTGTATTGGGATCTAGGTCTAGGTTTTGTAATTTTCCAAGTGAATTTTCATAATCCAGGTTATGGTTTTTATTTTGTAACCATCAGGATCATTTTAGAAGGTCAATTTCCATTAGGTAATGGGTTTTTATAGAAAATTCTAATTGGGACCTGTCATCAAGTAGAGAACTTTATGATCTGTAAATATTGTGTCCAGGATTTCATTTTGAGCTGAAAATTTTATTACTCCAAATTAATGAATTTAACTTTTTATTTTCTCTGTAAATACAAAACTGCTCTGACAAAAACCTTGGATAGAGACATTTACTGTAATGTATAGGAAATTCAAACCAATGATTATATTACTCTGCTTCGACGAAAGATTGTTGGCGCTTCAATACTCTTTAAGCTAAAACACACACATCAAGACTTCAGTTTTCGGATCTATTCTTGACTTCTACTAAATTTTATTTAGGAAATTAATATATTAAGACTTGTATATGTAGCTATTGGGTAATTTTGGGAATTAATTTGCAAATTCGTAAGTTCTTTCCCTCTCAATTTCACTCTGATATTTAGGGAAATAAAGTATTTGTTAAATTTTACAAAGCTTTTTGTCTTTCATTCTTGTATGTTACTTATTTTAAGAGTATTGAATCGTAACACCATTTAACATTGCTAACCTTTATGGATAGAGAAAATACTACAGAAAAGAATATTCTTATATTGCTAACAGTTGGGTTTATGCAACATTTGTAAAAGTGTTTCCTCTCACACAAAAACTACCCTTTGGAAGCATCATCTCATGAAATATCGTTGAAGAATCGTTTGCGTCGTATAAAGTATGGGTAGCAAGGTACGTTTAAAAATTTTCAATCAATTACACTTTATTTTGCAGACCAGTCAACGTCGATTACTAATAATACAAACAGAGTACGTATGTATGCAAGTGAACGAGTGTTGAAGATGAAACTAAAAAAATTGTTTCAACTGCTCATCGATTAATGATTCAACACAGTCTCAGAAAATGAAATCAACTGAACAACATTACGATGACGTATATTGTGTATGTCCATTATCAGAATCAGAAGGCGCCATTTTGCATAGATTTTAGAGTTTGACAAATGTTTTGGTAGGTCTACCTGTAAGACGGAATGTAGCATCTAAGATAATTACATACATAGCTGTGATAATGTTCATATAATTATCTAAATATATACTTTATCATCCTTTATCATGGGCATTGATTAATACATATTTGTAAAGCAAAATAATAAATATAAACTGTAAAATTGATAACAGTAACCTCTTTTTTAAAACTTGTATTTCATTTAAAACTTGTTTCATAATAATTTCATTTATAGCCATCTGCCGGGAACTTTGTGTTACCGGAGGAAATTATATGCAGCTATAATAAAAGCTGTTCCGTTCCGCTACAGATACTTGGACAACCACCCAACATGTAAGCTTGTAGAGTTTGCTTTTTATAGCTTTGATGCAATATATACTGTATGATTTATCCCTTGCCAGTCATTCAGATACTACTGTACTTTATTTACTAATTTGAGTTTGCCGAGTATGCAATATGCCTATGCACGCGTACGACTTTATTTTTAAAAGATCATAATTAATTCAAAATGTACTTCTAACTGAATTTGGGTATCGTCCATTAGAATGATATACCCATAACTAGTTTGTATTTGTACACAGCCACCGTCACATTATATTTCCTAACTCGAATTATATTTCAAAGTAATTGAATAAAACCAATGCTATGTTTTAGTCCTTTTGTGGAAACTGGACACTTGCCTCCAACCATCGACGTGGAACATCTAGTTATAAACAGCACAAACCCTACTGGTACAAATTTTGAGGGATATTTGAAAATCAAACCTTCTGGTAATGGAACCGAACGTGTCTGCATTCAAAGCAAGGATAACAGAAAGTGAGTTCAAAATCTGTTTGTATAATATAATCACCATCATACAAGTAACATAAAGTGTCAATTTTTCTATCACATTTATTATTATTATTATTATTATTATTATTATTATTATTTGATAAGAAAATATTTTATGGTTATAGTTGGATAGAATGTCGTGATATAAAAGAGCATGTGTATTTCTGTCTAGAGCGATCTTTTTGACGATAATAAGTAAACAATGACAATAATTGATCTTCTTCATGAACTCTCATTAATTTATAGTTGGTAATGTTTCTTCCCAAGGACAGAACGCAATTTTACTTGTTTCAGCAAGACACAGTTGTAGTTATTACACATTATACAATACATTGGTATTGAATTAATTATGTAATTCATTGTTTCAGAAGGTTAATAATGGAATTAATGTGCCCAAAATACATTTAGATGCTGCTCACCTAGAAATCTGGCCCTTTACCAGTCATTTTCTTTGCATGAATATTGTGCATTTTCCTCTGTACACAAAAGAACATTTAAATACTCAATTAAGTATTGTCTATGTCATCTAAAACTGTTCCTCGCTACCTGTTAATCGTATTGCATAAATCATTTCATCTATCTATATTGCCATTTATTATATTTTCTAGCTCTAGCCATGTGTGTGACGAAATTTGTTTTAACGTCCGAATAACTGGTAAGTAATGTTTACACAATTACGAATTCATGAAATTATTATATAAAATATTTCGTCTTCTGATTGGGTGCATTGTTGTCCCCACTAACTTATTCATATCAGAGTATAAAGGAAAATATATTTGTATATCATTTGATCTTAATGTTTTAATGTATTCAAAAACCCTAAGTTGCTTGAAAACCGTCAAAGAATGATTCACCTGGATCTTAGAAATGTGATAGCGTAATAAAGAACGTCATTACGATAGCATTTTTGTTCTACTTAACATTGCTATAAAACATTATGTCACGATATCTTATCATGCCCCCTCCCCCCCCCCCCCCCCCCCCCCCCCCCCCCCCCGTTCCAGCGATGAATGGCACAACTAAAGTTGAAAACATCAGAAGATGAATGGGAAATCTACTGATTAAAATAGAATGTAGTATAAAACCCTGCTTGTTTTAGACGTAACTGTATAAATATATACCAGACAGAAAGGAAAGTGCTATCCCTGGATTTCTATAGAAGAATAATTGATAACAGTAGGTAGAATTAATATTTTAATACAAATAATACTATCATACAGGTTAGAGAATATTTAATTCATACACTGTGGAGTTTCGAATCCAGGTCCGCCGGTAAACGGCACCCTGGCGCTTTGCCTGCCACACACGAGCCCATATTCCCTCACGACTAAGCACACATCACATAAAAGTGATGTTAGTCAATCGGTGTTATATGTACTCGTGTGTAGCAGATACACTCGCATGACGACCTGGTAATTAATTAATCTTTTATCTACATAGTCATTGCAGATTCCTATGAAAGAAATCAAGGTATATAGAAATTAATCATATAGAATTATACATGCACACCAGAGAGACCTGATATATATATATATATATATATATATATATATATATATATATATATATATATATATATATATATATATATATATAAAGTTCACTCATTGCATTTTCCGAATTTTAATAATAAGAACTAGTTATTTTTTTTGAAACCGTTCACATGCTCTATGCAGTGCATTCCACTTTTGCTTTGCAGGAGAATTTTCAAGACTCCAGTTGACATGGTAAATTTTTATGCCGTTTCATTTCATATTAATAGATGCAGATTATTCTAAGCGATCATCTTGTCCATATAATGTTTACTGAATGTATATTTCTCATTTTCGCTGTTACTCAACTCTCATGTGACGCCTTCCTGCTTCTGCCTAATAAAACAGTTTTTGCATTCTATTAATTTTTATATATTTAAAAGGTTCGAATCATTTCGTACTATATGATGCATAATTTAATATTCAAGAAAACAACCAACACATTTTACTCAGAAGTGACTCTAAAGTTTGTAAATAAATAGAATTCACGGACTGGACCTAGCCGTGCGTAAACTCAGTCATAAATTATCTCAGTATAAATTGGGTGAGGCGTCGAACACACTCGCAGTTGATTATATTTGGATTTATTAGAATCTAATATGAACATATCTACTTCAGAAATATCAGTATCCAAGGATAATTATAAAATCATTCCATGATATTAAAATTATTTCTTTTTCTTCAAGTCACGACCTTACTACATTGACCCAACACTTCCAGATGGATCGACTGTCATGTGTAAAACTGAGTCTGAGTGTCACATTATGATGTTAACTTTGAAGAAAACATCAAATTGGTATGACCCTGTAATATGATGTTAAAAGCGAAACGGTTTTTAACTGTACACCTTTACGGAATTTGTTAGAGAATTAATTGCTATTCTTTGGAACGCACTCATTCAAAAGTTTCAGAGAGATTAAAATCTTAGTAACGAATGCGGAAAACAATGAGGAACGAGCAAGTGTGTCCAACAATCAAATAATTAAGTAATTAAAACTGTCCCTGAAAGCAATGTTATAGGAAGCATGCGTGCGAAACTCGTACATTGCACGTGCAAAGACGTTTATATTATCACTCTGAAACAATACTATATTTGTTCACTCGCACGATGATGCATAGTAAATATGACCATTTGATTTACAGTTGTGAATGAGTTAAAAACTCTAGTTTAATATGAATCCCAATAAATTACTTGGATCAGTGGAATTGACTTATCGTTTACTGGTTGAGAACGAGCTTTACTGTGATTTCAAGTCAGAAAATACGTTATTTTGTTTTAATGCACCATGATGACACGTTCTTGTATCAGGATCCCTCAGCTTGTGCTATATTCCACTTCGTTAATAATAAGAGCAACTTGTAAGTTTCCTATGAACATCGTCAAAACAAGCAAGAACTTTATAATAGAAAATAACGTATGTTCAAAGTTACTTTTATCCTTGATGCAAAACCTTAGATAATTTTTATTAAAGTCTATTACAAGATTAAATTTTCACTAAACATATAGCTGCACGATGAATTAAAAACGTAAGTTGATTAAAATGACCTTCTCTTGTCTTGATATTTTATATGCTCTGCTACGCACCTCTAATTTGACAGTCGTTATCATTTTGAACGTCATTAAAATATGTGCGAGCTAAAACGAGGCCCTTTACCAACTTAACATGATTAAATATTTTTCAAATGATAGTATAGTTGTAACAGATTCTTTGAAGCTATCAATTTTAATTCATATGTTCTCTGAATTTCGGAAGAGTATAAATCTTATTAAAATTTTATATATTTGAAAGGAATAGTTATTAGAGATGTTTCCAAAAGTATCCGTCAGCCATACAATACTTTATTTATATTGTCTCCCTGTTTCTCATAAGCATCCTTAAATTTTAAATATCTAAGATATTGCAAAATTTGAGGTTGAGAAAAATCTGGATAATTTGGAAGAAACATAGCACGCTGTCCATTACACATTACCACTCACCCACTCATAAACCAGTAATGCAGCAATGGAATGTCGGGTGGATTTTTAACTTACAATATGTTAAAGACGATTGATATGTTAATAAAAGTTTGAAAATAAATGCCTCTTGTAAAATAGCACCATGGGATTGTTCCTGAAATGCAGGTCATATAAAATACTGTATTTCAGTCCAACAGTCACACAGGTATCAGACTACACAGATGGCCTACACATATTTCCACCGGCTTCAAGGCTGGAAAACGAATGTGTGTCTGATATATCGTACATACCACCGAAAGATATGGAGGGACAAAAGAAGAAAATTTGTCTTCAGACATCTTTACCTGGGTTAGTAGTGTACACTCTCATATCATTATTAAGTGGCCATTATTCTCATAAGTAATTATTAATATTCTTAGGATCTGCGTTTTCATAATATGTGATGAAGTGCGATAAAAAAATAACAATTGAAGTCTTATCAAAGAGTATGAGAAGAACACAGTACTAAGTGTAGTTACTTAATTACCGGAAAGTAAAACTAGTGTTCGTTCCATTCACGTAAGCGACACAAACATCGTCTAGAATGCCAATGATTTATATTTCAGACTCAAAGGAGAAATAAGGTGTTATAATGTCATATCTCGTGACAATGCTAATCGTAAATATAAAAAGTTATGTGTTTTCTGTCATAAATACTTCATCTTTTAGTACATACGCTCTATGATAAATATTCAAGAGAAACGTTCAATTTATGTACAGAGATATATAGCTGGGGGTTTATATCTATTTGATAACATTGTCTGTGGAAGAAATCTTATCATCAATTGTGAAAATTGAAGAAAATATATGTAAATAAATGCTAAGATGCCTCATTTAAAAACATTTACTCATCTGAATTTTCGCTATTGCAGAGGTCAAATACGAGGATTTCCCAAAACCTTAAATTTACACAAATGCAGTGTTTAGAGAGTTTCCCACACAGTACTGAAATCGGCATACATTTATCATTTAAGAGAAAGCCCGTATTTTGATGAAGGTGAAACAAAATTAACCAGTCCCAATATTAAATGATAATTTCCTAACTTGTGTATACTTTTTATTAAATGACATGTATTAGCTGGTATTTTTAAATGATATTTTCTTTTTCAGGCACAACTTATAAAAATTACAATAATACCAATTTTAATTTTATTTGTGACTATGTGTATCATATCTTGTCTGTTTTATACATGTCTTAATTGGTCGTATCTGAACTATAGTCACATTATCTTATCCTGACAAATTGACAGCAGTTTTAAACAAACAAACATTTTTGTTTCATTTCTTACTAATCTGCGATATCTACAGTGGGGTCGAATGTATAGGTAACAAGCCCCTCAATTGCAGACCAGCTATACATATTTCAAGATGAGTATATCGCACATCAAAATTAAATGCTTCTTTTGTATAACTTATTGCGCAAAATATTACTTGAAATTTGTCTTGCTGGTTTTAGGCTAATAAATCAATTCTAAAGTGGTGCGATTTACTATTATGACTTTCTTACATCATCATGTTTCTATTTAAAGGTATACAACCTGAGATTTTCGACTTTTTCTGTTCTAGCAAATGCATGATATTATAAAAAGTATAGTACAAATAATGAGTAATTACACGTCATTCAGCTTCATAAAATGTACAACTGTCAGTATAACCAATGAAAATGTAATGATTTTCTGTTCAGGTATATACGGATAGCTAATTAATTATGCGGAAACGGAATTTACCGATATTCCCCGAAGTCGCAGTGTGACGTGATGCGCGTCTACAAATATGGAAGTCGAGGTAAGCATGTGTTTCTGTTTTGATGTAATTATTGCCTTATTCTTCATATTTCTTCGTCTGTACTTCTCCTTAGTTCTTTACAGTCACGCGCAATAAATGTATTGCTTATATATTTGTCATTGTATATAAGAAATTACAAGAAGTTGACAATAAAGGCAATATGACGGAGTATCATGACAATTAAGGGTTCCTGTAAGAGGCAATTCTTGACATTCCCATCTTATATTACTTGTCGTGTTTGTGAGATTGTGTGTTACGTTGCAAGATAAACTAACTAAAAATATGATAATTGGTATCACTGTAGTCAGAACAGCTATTAAAATATCTCGCTCAGAATGAAGTTGATTGTCTTGTACATTTGCATTACCACCTCAGGCTCACGTATCCGATACTCGATGTGATTTGCGCATTTGTTATTACGCTTCAGTAATAATAATAATAATAATAGTGTTGTGGGCAAGCTCCGTTCTAAATCAATATCCACTTCATGGCTATGTCAGTAAGATACAAATGGTATATTACAATTGAAAAACTTGTGATTTTTCTGCCTTTTATCACATATGATTTAATTATAGGTTTTAGTCAACACTGTAAGTGAATCATTATCTCTGACGTCATCACTTCATGTCAGTGCAGGACAAAAGTGACTACTACAGCTGACGCCAGAGAAAATCAGTTGAAGGTAAACATGATTTTTGTTACCCATTACAGTTAGCTTTTGTATTGAGACTTATAAATTTGTGATTTATTTTTTGTCAGTTTTTTTCTCATAATGTTGAATTCATTTCTTATAGGAACGCATAGCCAATATGACAAAGGAAGGAAAAGATAACATTTTGGCTCTAATATGCCAAAAACACATCAGCATGGTCTTTGAAGTAATAAATGGCTCATCAACGAGCAACTTGGATATCATCCAAGACCAGAGGGTGAATCACCAAGTTGGTGTATATGTAGTAGCTGCCGTGAAATGCCAACTGATGAGGAAAAGCAGTGCTGCAAACGAATAACGCCAAACTGCTATTCAAGGCTTATTGTAAGTAATGTTTGGGTAAATTGTGTCTTTCTAGTTTTACTTTCCATAAGTCTCGTGACTGTAATCTGCCTCAATTGCCAATCCAGAGTTAATACAATTGTTATTTATTATTTAGTATTAGTGAATTAAGCAGCTTATTGAAACACTTGTTTATCATTATATATTTTTGCTTCATTGCATGACGCAACAATCAATATTTTCCCACAACATTTAATGCATTTATCATTTTGGAATATTGTTTACTGACAATTTTTTACAATTTCTGCAGGACTTGACCCTGGTTGTTTTAGACGAAGTCCTGCTCCTTGTTGCGCAGATGTATAGGCAAGATGTCCTGACAGCAGAAGAAGATAACGATTACAAGCGGATGAAAAGGCATGATGGTTATAGGCAGTTTATTTTGTGGACTTGTGGATACCTTGGTGCTGGCATCAGACATGTCATTCCAAGCTGTTGTGTGTTGCGTATAAGGTATAAATACCCAGATAGTTTTGGCCAGTATCGTGGCTTTACTCAAGGATGACTTGGGTGATCTTTCCAGTGATATGATGTGAGAATAATATAATATATGTTGAGGTTTGTACCAAGACGAGAAAATTCCAATCAAAGGTTGTGATTTCATTGTCTTGGTACAAACATTGACATAGATTATTTTTCTCACCCAATTTTTCCAATTAAAAGAACCCTGCAAGTTTGTAATATAGTTAACAGATTCAACACATATTCAACAAGTACTATTATTGCCTCTCACTTTATATAAAGTCATCAGGTCTTGTACTCTCGCATGAAAATAAGAATAATTACCTAAATAGAATCTAGCTATATAAGCTGCTCTTAGAAAAGGAAATAAAGAAAAAAGTTATAATTGTTACATGTTGGAAGTACTGCACAATAAGCAAAATGTCACAAGGGCATGATATGCACAACAAATTTACTTGAAGGAGTCAATGGTCACAAAATTGTGTAAGTCAGTATACCATATTTACCAAATATATAACCTGTTATGAGTAATGTGGATTATATATATATATATATATATATATATATATATATATATATATATATATATATAACTTATTGTGCTTTGTTTGAATGTGGTTATGTGATCACTTAGTGCACAAATCAAAATTGATATGATAGGCTAAGGACATTAGAGTTTCAGTTCATTATTATTCAAATATCATATACATAATGAAAGAGGAATAGACATTATTTTCATGAAGTGGCATTAGATTCAATTTCGATATTAGGTAATACTTGCGATGATATATATATCTAGCCAGCATTCAGTACATGTTTATATAACGTTTTTCATATTAAAAAAAATTATCATAATTTATATTTGTTATTAAAATAAACATGCATATATGTTCAGGTTATTTCATTATATCAGAGAAATTAAGCAAAAGCCAACTTACTCATCAGAGCAGTAATCTGTAAATGTGAATCCGTGACGACTTCTACAATTTTTATTTTCTTTTCCTTTACGAAATTCAGTCCTTTCACAAAACCATGCCTTTTCTAAGTTTGTGCTTTTTCTGGCTGTCATTCTTTTGTCCATTGTTATGATGCACAAAATTTTCTTGCTAGAATTTTCCATGAATGTGTATGTGCAATACTGGGCTGAATGTCAAGGCTCTCCATTCTACCATTCCCTAAAATGCAGGATGCAGTTCATATTGGCTCCAAGTTTCATATAAGCATTTGTAATAAATAATAATAATAGCTATCTTATAATAACAACTGCCACATTGTTTTTGAGTAACCTATGATATGATCAGAGCTGGGATTTAGCATGAATTAATGACTAAATGCTTAAATCCAGCTTTCCCCACCAAATTTATATTTTCCCACCTAAATTTCAAAATATGTTTACAAGCTGAATGATCAAATTTCAAGTCAACGTGCTAAGATCAGATAAGATACAAAATATGTTGTATAATGTTAAGAGATCCTGAGTAACAAGGTTAGCACACTGATCACCTGGATTTGTCTTCATTCATCTTTCAACAATAATACTGGTTATAATTTATATCAAATGTTGAGCATGACAAAAAAAAAACAACACCAATCGCTATGTTTTTTTTAACTTGGGTCAGAGGTGTTTTCAAAATATTTGGAATTTGAAAGGACATGTATATCTTGGATATACTTTTAGGTTTCAGATAACATTGAAGTTTAGCTATATTAACTGAAATTTGACTTACAAAGGATTACAACATCCTTTCCCTGTAATGACTGTAATATGTGTTCCTGATGGTCAATCTAATAGTGGTCAATGGATGGAATTAAATACGTCCTTTGAATTTTATGAAACGTCGTAGAACTTAAAATAGGTAGCTTCAGAAATTTCGAAAACATGATCATCATCTGAAAGGTACTGACAGGCAATAGTATGGCAGATGCCAAACGTAAATCACCACCATGTAGCTGCCGATTCAGCAGAGGCTGTGAACACCATTTCTTGGCACAATGTCCATTTTCACAAACCTTTAGATAAATAAAAAATCTGATTTATTTTACGTACCATAAAGAGTTCTTTTTTATATTTAGTGTGACAGTATTGTGTAATAAGTGGGGACTTCTACATATATGTTTATGTTTATCCTGCCATTTACTAAATGTGAACCCACTGACATTAACAGCTAACATATATGTATGACCACCAGTATAGTATGCATAAACAAGTCTAACAATTCAGTAACATTTGTTTATACCTAGACTGATATGATGACAACATGTATAGCAATATAATGTGAATAACATCCTCCAGTTTGCAAAACTCTGATATCATTCAGAGCACATCTAACAGTTTTGCTGGTAATGGAGTAAATGTATCTTTGTAAAAGTAAAATAAATATTGATAAATCTCTTGAAAATTGCAATATAAATAATGCTTAAAAATGCATATTACACTGGAATGTAACTTAGCTGCAATCTTACCCATTTTAAATATAATGCTGATCCAACAACTTGTCTGCATACTGATATTTCTGTCCCACATCCCTTGGATCTGCAAGTAAGCGGCACATTTGTGTTCGCAAGACTTAGAAGTGCACTGTAATAAACTAAAAAAGGACTGTCACCAACAAAGTTAAAGGTATCTTCAACAGTACGGATACGCCAAATATCAAGTCCTTCTTCTATTTCTGATTGATCACTACCATCATCCGCCTCATTTGTGTCATCTTCTTCTTTAGCATCTTCCAAACAAATGTTACTGTCTGGTCTTAAAGATAAAAATGAAACATTTATAACATTTCATAAAATGCTGTTTGAAGAGAAGGTTATATATTATGAAGTTTTAGTAGACAAATCTAATATTTGTTGGTTTTCACATACATATTCAGAGATTCTGATGAAAAACACATCCAGTGATATTAACAGGCAGCATGATAGTAGCTTCATTATCTTTTCACTATCTGTTACACAGTTACATACATGATAACATTTTAATCACATAAAAATTCTTTATTGAAATGATACCAGAATTTTCATTACCTGAATGAAAGATTTCAACTTGGCTCATAATCTTCATCTGACATATGGTCATCAGCTTCAAAGTTGCTCTCAGAAACTTCCATTGTAAGACTAGAAAAAAACATAATTGTGTCAGGTCATGCCAAAAATATTCATACCCCTCTCTCATACCAAGCATTCAAATTTTGGTAGGTTGGTAGGACATTTGTATAATTGTTTCTGTGTGTGGGAAAGCGCATAGATATGGGAAAGTCCAGTTGTTACTTTCAAAAGAAAAAGTATGACATATAAAAAAAATCAGAAAAATATAATTTTGAGTCAGTGGCTTTTTAGTTCATTTGGACAGGTAAGTGAAAACAGAACATTCTTAAAAGGCCATTCATTTAATACGTACGCAAAAATCTGACAAAACTTGACCCCTCCCCCACCACCTGTACACATGCATACTTTCTTACACGCACCCCCCTCCCCCTGAATTCTATAGAACATCCTATATTTAATCCACACATAAATGATCAAGGATTAATAATATTAACATGTTTAATAAAACAGACAGTTCACCAATGTTAAATATTTGGTTGCATCAAAGAAATAAGCTGTGTAACTTTAAAAAGTTTGTCTAGTGTCCGCTAAAATTCAAACACCGACTGAACCCAGTCAAACAGGTTACGTATTTGACAAATTATTATCGAGGTTTCACACACACCCCGTTTCCTTTGTGTACATACATTATCAGCAACCCCCCCCCCCCATACGCAAGCTTATGCATTTGGGTTAACCCCCCTCCCACCTCCATGCGTATGTACTAAATGGACGGCCCCTAACTATGGCCTTAGTGTGGTTTGTATTTATAATACAATGTATTCATTTCCTTTCTATGATAGCCAGTATATCTTCATGATTTCAATTATGCATCTATACTATATTTAAGATATATTGTGATTACAAATTTTTAACTTGTATCACTTACACATTACTTACACAAATGCTATCCTTTTATGTATGTATTTAGTATACTTACTCAAATGGGCTGATACAACTTTTAGACTTTTCCATCGTAACACTTTCCTTCTCCTGAAATTCTTGAACTCCAGACAAGGCTGAATACCTAAAAATAAAATTTAGAAATTTGTAAATACTAATGTTAAACATGGAAACCTTTACAGTATTTTTATCATTCGACAAAAACAAAGCATTATCATTTACCATGGTTATTATGATGGGAATGAGATATAATGCTTCAACAAATAATAATAATAATAATAATAATAATAATAATAATAATAATACTAATAATAATAATAATAATATTTTATTTATAGAGGGTGACTCATTTTGTCAAGGACTATTCTCCCTTGAGGCCCTATAGCTAAAATATCCACTGCATGATGAGGAGCATTCACTTATAAAGCCAATATCATTTGCAAAAAATGACACAAGGAACTTTTGTATCTTCTGCTTTAGTTACTTATGCACTCTTTTTCCCCAAATGATTCATGTTCTTTGCAATTTATGTTTACAAATGCCAGCAAAATATTTACAACAAAAATATTATTCTAATTCATAGTCTAAATATATGTAAGGCACAAGAAAATAAAATAACATACCATATCCCCTTTGGTAGCCTCAAAAACAGCAGCAGTACATATTTTGGTTTACACGCGTGTCCAGCGATATTGATGCAGGGCTGTAACATTTTACTACAAGATAAATGGAATAGTGTCAGTTTATATAAAATATGTCAATATAAAAGATCTGATAAAGAATTAACTATACAGAAATAAATGACGGTATCAAAAATTGTCTGGCTGTTCACTGCAAAATTGAGACTCACCTATCCAGCAAGAATTTGGCGACCTCTGGATTAGTTATCAGGCTCAAAGTTTACTTCAGTTTATTGCATCGTTCATGCTGGTCACCAATGCATATGCGTGTATTGCCATAATTTGCCCAGAGAGCTTTGTTATTCTTTTTCCTTTCAGAATTCGTAAGTTTTCGCTTTCTACCAACTTCGATCTATAGTCTGAAAATACAAACCCGTTTGTTTGTACCCCCCTACCGATTTAAATAATGGAAACCTTAATGTTATTAAAAGTGCAAGGAACTTAGTCAATTCATTCATTGATTTATAGTTTCTGACCTGACTCTAAGTAGAGTGGCCCTAACACCTCATCTTACGCGCGTTTCATGCTTAACGGAAGTTTTCAGTGTAATAGACAGACATGCTCGGATCCATTTCCAGTTTCTGGACAAGTCTATTTTCAGCAAAGGGGTGTACCACGACTACAGGTGTACATACATAAGTCGTCTGCTTCCGATATTTACAATGTCGCGTCAAGCAAAGGAAAATAATGACAACTACAAATTTGCTTTTCATGTGGATTTAACAAGCGGTTTAATTTCTATGTTCATGTATGCAGAGGGATATAATTCCAAACTCTCAAGATTATGTAATTTACTGTTATTCAGCAGTTGCCGAACAGGATGAACTACATCATTATGTTGTCTGATGGAAATAAACTAGCCTATAGTGTGCGCAATATTGCGCCGTGTTAGTATGGAAAGTCCGTTAAGCATGAAATGCTGCAAGGGATGCCAGCATTAGTGCCATTCTGGTCACAGTCAGGTTAGAAATTATAAATCAATGATTCAATTAACTTAGTTATGTGCACTTTTTATCACATTAAACGTTTCGTTTTTGAAATCGGTAGGGGGCTACAAACAAACGGGTTTGTATTATCAGACTACAGTTGCTTCCGCCATTATGTTTGTAAATACGTGTTTGCGCATGGCTAAAATTCTTAATCTTCGGAGAGGTCAACTAAGAGGTTACATGAATATATGCGTGGCAAACAGCGAGTTTCTGTCTGCCCGACAATAATGAAGAATCGCGTTTTTTTCCATAAAATTTCTTATACTAGCCTGATTTTGGCTTCAGTAAGAGCACGAATCATAATTATTCGTCTAAATAAGTAATTATGAACTGAAAAAATAAATATATAATTTCATTCGTTTGTACCCAGGTTGTATGTATTTAATAAATTTTAAAGTATTCTAAATGATGTTTTTGTTTTGTATAAATCTAAACTGCTTTGATTGTAGTATTAGTAAATAATGACAAGCAAGAAAACCATGTCCTTCTGTACTTCAACACAAATTTCATATGAATAAAAAAGTGCACTAGGGAATCGCAACAGTCTTTCACTTGGATAACACTGATAATCCAAAGTAAGCTGTTTTTGTAGAACAAAAATAACACAACGAAATAAAACAATGTAATATTTTTTTTTAGGTTAAAGTATATATATATATATATATATATATATATATATATATATATATATATATATGAGATTTGTCCTGTACATTTATTGCCATTTTGAACTCTTGAACAAAAACTCTGTAACAAAAAAAGAAAATTTACTTGTCGCATCCTAATATTATCGATTATCAGTTAGTTTTGTGGAACCGATGTTCGATTATGAACCTCTAACCGATTCCCATCACTAATGTGTGCTTTAGCCCGTAGACTGTACACGGTCTTGAAACAATCCATTTTTCCATGCTTCAGTTGCATTTTAATTAAATTCATCACCGTTAGTATATAATGTTTGACACCGTCACATTCGCCACCGCGCTCGTCAGAGAAATCGTAAGGTTTAATGCGAGGAGCTACTGGGTCGCCTTACACAGTCACATACAAATTAGACGAGTATATGCGTTATTTACATGTATGTATGTTGCACTCGGCGAAACTTTGCGCGGGGCTCTACTATATGATGATGGAGAGGGGGCTAGGATATTTCGATTTATGTCGATGACACTGCTGAGTAACAATAATTTTAGACCATTTGAAGATATGATCCTTTACATCATCAACGTGTATTCCACCCCCCCCCCCAAAAAAAAAAAATAAAATAAACCAACACAAACAGAATTTATTTTCAGAGTGATTCCACGGAAGGTTGGAACTATCTGTGTGGTTTGATCGTTTCTCGATCCGACTCTGACTCTTTGGTGCAAGGATCCTCCGCCGTTAATTTTGCTTAGCTGCCTCACATGCATTCCTTCAGCCTTCTTTGCTTCTTGAGACCACGCCGACCTAATTTGCCCTATTGCCACTGGATGTGGAACAAATTCAGCAATTTTTTTCTCATTTTAGAACATAGGGAGGGGACTTATCATTGCTTGCTTAATTTTAAACATCAGAACAGTAATCGGTTTTTTAAATGAAACAGGTCAGAAAGGTGCTATGGTACTTTTTAACCAAGAGAAAGCATTTGACACATTAGAACATAATTACATCCAGAAAGTAGTAGAAAAAGTTGGGTTTTGGAATAACCTTCCAAAACTGGACTAATATCCTGTACAATAAGATAACTGCACGTGTACAGGTCAACGGTGCTGTCACGGATAAATTTGATATACAAAGATCAGTGAGGCAGGGATGCCCACTATTCATGCTATTATTTGTCGTTGTTGTTGTTGTTGTTGTAGGGTTTCACGCCATTTTTCAGCACACGATAGGCTATACATGGCGGTCAGTATTAATGGTGGAGGAAGAACCCGGGAAAACCCCGGAAAGAACCACCGACCCACGAGAAGCTATTATTTATAATACCAATTGAAATACTAAGTATCAAAATAAGATCCAATAAAGAAATCGCGAGTATAAAAATTCCAAACTTAAAAGAAGATTTTAAAATGCTCTAGCACGCTGATGGTTGTACAAACTTTATCAGAGACCCACATGCCTTTAAACACCTAGAAAAGGAATATGAATCATTCGGTAAAGCATCTGTTTCCAAAATTAACCATGAAAAAACAGAGATACTAAAAATAGGGACCTGGAGGGGAAATAGCCCTGGTTTACCCTACACTTGATAAAAGAAAAGGTTAAAGCACTCGGAGTGCATTATGGAAAAAATGAAGAAAAGGAAAATAGCAGAAATATAATCCAAAGCATAAATGAGAATATTAAACTCTGGGCACTAACGCCGCTGTGCATTATGGACCGCGCGCAAATATTTTTTTAATAAATTAATAACGCACCGTTTTCTCGCCAAAATTCTAATTTTCTATTTAAAAAATAATAATAAAGCTAAAAATATGTATAAAAAATTTGTTGGGACATTTACAAAGTCCAAAATTGATAATTAAGACAACTGGGATATAATTTGAATGAGCATGCCGTCCCTCTACTAATATCTATAGCAAACACACAATATAGCAAAAACATATAATAAACATGGGACATAGGAGATCCTTGGCACAGACAACACAAAATCAAGGGAAGGAACTCCAATATTGGGGGGAAAACCCATATCGGAAGAACAACCCTTTAGATTACACTAGGGATTATAAATACCCCGTCAAAAATCTTAGTTTGTAACATACACACATAAAACACCTTTTATTTTTTGGAAAGTGTGGGGGGGGGGGCATCTTTCTGGTGCCACAAAAACAAAAACTAAATTATCTTTTCCCTTGATGTGCCTGATGTCAAGATTATATTCATGTAACAAAAACTCTACTTTAGCAGTCTTTAATTTTTTTTTTTCTTGCCGATGAAAGTAAGGGGGTTGTGGTCACTAAACACAACAATCGAATAAGGAGCTGAATTAAGGTAAACTTCAAAAAGTTGTAATGCTAATATCAAAGCCAATCATTCGTTCTCCATTGTTCAATAATTGCTTTGGTGCTTATTTTATTTCTTAGAAAAATACCTCACTGGATGATCAATACCATTTTCATCTTCTTGAATCAAAACTGCTCCAACCCTAACATCACTTGAATCAACAGACAACTTAAAAGATTGGCTGAAATTTGAATCTGCAAGAACTGGCGCGCTTTTAAGTATGGCTTTCAACTTCTCAAAAGCCTCCTGATATTTTTCTGTCCAAAGGAACTTGTTTTTCTTACTGAATAACTTTGTCAGGGGTTCAGCAATTATAGCAAAATTGGAACAAAATTTTCGATAGTATCTGGCCATACCCAAAAATCGCATCAGTTGCTTTTTATTTACAGGCACAGGGAAATCAGAGATAGGCTTGACCTTAGCATCTATAGGTTTAACTCGTTCATGTCCCACGACATGTCCTAGAAAAGCTACACTAGCACGGCAGAACTCACTTTTAGATAAATTAATTGTCAAACGTGCATCTGTGAGTCTGTCAAAGAATTTCCGAATCGTTGCTAAATGTTCTTTCCTGGTGGCCTTGTAGATGATGATATCATCGATGTAAGCATCATAATTGTCTAGACCAGAAGTAATCATATTCATGAGACATTGAAATGTACTCGGCGACCATTTCATCCCAAACGGCATTACTTTATATTGGTAAAATCCATCTGGAGTCACGAATGCCGAAATTTCCTTTCCTCTTTACGTTAGTGGAATCTGCCAAAATCCTTTCAGAAGGTCGAATTTGGTAACATACTTGGCATTCCCAATCTTATTAATACAGTCATCGATTCTTGGTAATGGGAGTGAATCTGTTTTGTCACACTATTCACCGTCCTATAATGAGAACACATACGGAACGTTTTATCTGGTTTTGGAACAAGTATGCATGGTGAACTCCAATCACTTTTAATGTGCTGTATAAAATCATTCTCCAGCAAATATTGAATTTCTTTTTTCAAGCATTCCTGTTTGAGAGGGTCCATCCCGTAAGGGTGTTGTTTGACAGGTTTGGAATTTACAATTTCACGTCACGGAAAATTTTGTTTGTTCTTGTAGGAACATCTGGAAATAAGTGCTCATATTCAGATACTAACTGCTTAAGTTCATTTCTTTCTTGCTCTTGCAAATGTGAATGTTTCTGGTCCAGATCGCACATAATTTCTGAATTCCGCCAATGTCAGTAGAATCCGATGATATTCCTTCACTTAAATCGTCACTGAGTGCGACAGGTAGAACTAAATTAATTACATGTTTAACCTGGCTATCTATTTCAATATAATGGCATTCCTACAACTTATTTAGATCCCAGGTGCACTCATATTATAATTTAACTCATTCATTTTCGTCTAATCTGTAGAAAAGTTTGAAGAATGAACAAGAGAGACAGAACTCCATTATTACCAAACTCAAACGTTATCTCCACTATTGTTCTGTCAAACCATTACTTCACTTGTGACTTGAATTGCTGAATGCCAAATTCCAGCAATATAGGCTGGAAAGTTCCAGACCTAAAATTTAACCCTTGACCCGATTGGATAGATTTGGGGAGGTCAAATCAAGTAAAAGACTTTATGAAAGCATTTACTATTAGTTTAGATTTATATTCCTCAAGGGAATTACCTTTGGAAACCTTGTTGATGCACACATAAGGGTCAACATGTATTGGTTACCTGACTTGGTCTTAGGTAAGGGACCAACACAATCTACCATAATTCTACTAAATGGTTCGTCAAAGGCAGAAATAGGTTGTAGATGAGTCTTGAGAATTTTTTGAATTGGTTTTCCTACCATTTGACAGGTATGACAAGATCTACAGAATTTAGCAACATCACTTTTGAGTTTTGGCCAACAGAATCGAGTTAAGATCTTGTGATAAGTTTTAATGATCCATAAATGACCAGCCAATGGAGTTTCATGGAACAGAATAAGTATTTCCTGTCCGTAAGGGTGTGGAACTATACTTGTATAGTTCACTGACCATTCGTCATCAGCAGGTACCTCGGGAGGTCTCCATTTTCTCATAAGAATTCCATTTGTGCTGAAATAACATTCAAGAACTTCAATAACTTCAGTTTCACTAATGGTCTTTTGAAACAAACAGGATAGCTCAGGATCTTTTGCCTGTTCGACGAAAAGTAATTGTCGCGTATGACCCTGATTAGAATAAAGAGAATGAGCAGTTAAAAGATGATCATTGTGATCAATACCTTCTGATTGATCCAAACAAGAAGTGAACGTGATCTCATTAAAACATGACGAATACATGTGTCAGCTAAATGAATACTTTCCTTATCAACTTCATTCTCAAGAGCTTTCTTTGCCATAGCTCTGGTAGCTGCACAAGCTGGGGATAAATCAGGGAATTCTTTTCAATTGGACTGACTTTCTGATCCAAGCAAGGCTCGTCAGTTACAAGTGGATTAACCACAACCTTGTCTACAGCTAGATCGTTGCCTAGTGATAAATGAATACCCTCAACGGGTAAAACAAAGACTGTTCCAACTGTCACGGGTCCTGAGACTTAGTCTGATGACAAATGTACACAATGGAGAGAAACATTAATAAAGTCGCACTCTACTACGTGAATAAGAACACTCTCATTAAAAGAAGATTTCTCAGAAAAAGGCAAAGTACCCGACAATAAAAGTCCCTTTTAATTTTAAATGGGATACGATTTGCTGACTCACCCAATAGTGATATAGAACCCTTCGATGTGAATGGTTCATAATTCTCCCATAATCAAATCAGACTGGGGTTTATTAGACCCAACAAATGTATTGCTTTTAATACCTGACCGTGAGCATTTGGAATAGGTCTGTATTGATTCTGATGCCTATATTTAATTTGTAGCAATTAGAAATAATGTGTCACTTTTTCTTACAATAGGTATACGTAGGAAGAGACAAGGATGTTGAATCAAGCTTCTTTGAAGTTTGATTTGTAGAATTTGTGCCAGTTTGAGTTTTAGAAGGGCTTGTATTAGGCTGAAATACTTTTGTGCCAGAAGACTGCTGAGTAGAAGTCTTATTTACAAAAGAAACTTCGTGAGCTAAAGCATAATTGTGAGCGGCACAAGCAGCATTTTCCAAGGTTTCGATCTTATGGTCGTCAAGATAGACCCTAATGTCACTATGAACAAAGTTTTTAAACTGTTCAACCAATATGAGTTGTATGAGACTTTCGTAATTCTTTAGTAACCTTTCTAGAAGAGCACCACCCATCAAATTGTTGTGCTTTTCCCCGTGCAAGTTCGACATAGGTCTGGTCAGTTTCTTTTTTTATTGTTTCTGAATTTTTGCCGATAAGCCTCAGGGACTAGCTCATAACCCATCAAGATAGTGTCCTTAACTACATCATACTCAGCGCTCCGCTGTAGTGACAGTGAAAAGTAAATATCACGAGCTCTACCATTGAGTACACATTGCGATAATAGAGTCCAGTACTCACTTGGCCACTTGAAACTCTCAGCGATTCTTTCAAAACGAACAAAATATCCGTCTACTTCTTCTTCCAGAAAAGGAAGTAGTAACTTAATATTTCTTAAAACATCAAAAGTAGGGGAGTTTTTTTTTCTTTGCTAGCTCTAATTCGTTTAACCGAATTTGAAATTCCCTTTCATTCTTTTCTCTTTGCATTACCATATGCATCTCTCTCTTTCTCTTTCTTCCTTTGCATTTGTTCTTTTTGCAACTGCATTTGTCCTTTCTCTCCTCATTCTCTTTTTGCAACTCAATGCGTCTTACTTCCATCTCATTCTGAAAGTGCGTTAGTCTTACTGCTATCTCTCTTTCCATGTGTATCTTTTTGATCTGAAACTGGACCTGTCATATCTCTAATTCGAACTCTTTTTTAGCTGTATTTCCATTTTTAAAATGTCCAACCACTCCTGAGTAAAATCTTTTAAAAAATTCTCTACCTTTGATGATATTTTAAAAGCAATCTTGTCGATTTCACTAAAAATTTCAAAAACTCGAGAATTCAAATTCAAAAAACAAAGTTTTCTGAAATATTATATCCATAGTTCAAAATAATCCCGGACGAGCCCCCAATTCTTATGTTACCCGTTTAGGCTCGAGAAAAAAACAGTAACCCAAGAAAGAGTGAAAACAAGAAGCTTTGAAAAATATTACAAAGAATTTATTTCCCTGGAGAAATACTGTAAAAATGAAAAATATATGAGAACTTACGTTTTCCAGAATCAAATCGAAAAATAATAAAGAATAATCCACGAATAAAATTTTTGAAGTCCTGATATTGAAATGTTCTAATGATTCCAAGTTCGAGTCGAAGAAACCAAGATGGAAGGCGATGACGTGTGCTATAGCCTGTACTGTATTGACGTTTACAGTTCCTTGTAAAAACATAGTAAATAATCCTCCGGTTTTGGAAATCCAAATAAATGTTTCAAGAACAATTCTTGTTCAATAGTTCTGTATGAATACAATAATAATTCCAGAGAAACGAATTAATCTTCTAGAGTCCAAGTAATCTGACGAAAAATTAACATATAACTCAAAACTCAAAACTTTAATGCTGCTCACAACAGAAAAAAACAACTTGACATCAAGTATTTAAATGCCCGGGTTCTCCGCTCTCTCTCTCTAAACATCACCATTAATACTAAGTATTTCGCAATTTCCGAAATGTCTAATTACGAAGTAGAGGATGACGTGATCATGTTTACATGTAAAAGTCTCATAGCTCCGTGTTGTCCTTGATAAGAACCAATCATATTACTCCTAAAAAGAAAAAGTTGTTTACTTGACCCTCAAATCAAGGCCAGGAACTAAGTCAAAAATAGAAACAAGTGTGTCTATTATTAGGTATTTAAGAAAAACTCAGTTCAATCTGAATTTTCTGGAAAATAACAAATTCTTAGTAAACGAAATTACATTACATTGACATGTAAAGAAAATACAAAAATTCCAAAACCCACAAACAATCAAATCAAATCAAACACAACTTAAATCAAATATAAATTAAGTCAAATATGCGTAACACTAACCAACCAAAAATCAGACTTGACCTTGAAAAATTGAAAGATCCCATTGTCGCAGTAGCCTTTAAACGCAGTGATAGCCTTAAGTATGCACCTCTGATAACCCTGGACAGCCAATACTCTAACCTAGGGTCCTTAACAACCACATTCAACACAGCTATGACTAGCACAGCTAGCAAAATTATTGGAAAATATCGTCGAACAAAGAAACCTTAAGTCAAAACAGATGTCCGTCAATTTCGTCGAAGAAAGAAACCTTAGGTCTAAACAATAGTGCTTGAACAAAGCGACAAAAGACGAGAACTGAAAATGGGAAAATGAGATCATGAAGGCGCTAGAAAATACAGAGAGATAAACAGCATGATTAGGAAAAGCATGAAAAAGGTAAAGGAATCCTTGTTAAAAAGATAATGCTGCAAAATCGAAGACTGTCTGACTAGAAATGGCAGCAAAATGGCATTTCAACTGGGGAAAGAGCTCAACCCATAAAAAAGGGGAAACTACCACATCTAAGACAAATCCGGAAAATGCTTCACGGAAAATCAAAGAGATCCTAAAGCAATGGACATAATACTACTCAGAATTGTACAGTCATAAGACCCAATGAGATCCAGCTGTACTAAATTGCCCTCAGGCAGAATAAATTGATGACAACCCCATTCTTCGTGAAAGAGGAAGAGAGATAGTCACAGTCCTAACAACAATCTGCAACCAGATATGGCAGACAGGAGAATGGCTCGCCACATGGACTCAATCCTTGGTCATCGTTCTCCCTAAGTAAGGAAACCTACAGCTATACCAAAACCACAGAACCATGAGTCTGAATACGTCACCTGAGCAAAGTCATGATGAAGATATTTCTCAACAGACTAAATCCTCAAGGAGAGAAAATTATTGCTTAAGAGCAGGCAGGCTTCCGAGCAGGAAGGAGCACAAAAGAAGAAATCTTCAATCCCAGACTACTTTGCGAGAAATACCTTCAGCTTCCGTAGAATCTATACCACGTCTTCATACATTTCAAAAAGGTCTTTGGTAGGGTATGACATGCGGCCTTATGGGCAACTATGAGGAAGTAAAACGTTATCTGAAACCTGGTGCAGGTTGTTGAACACCTCTATGTCAAAGCAACCAGTGCTGTCTTCATCAATGGCAGCAGAGGAGAGTGGTTTATAATAGTTGGAGTCAGACAGGGATGTATACTGTCATCTACACTCTTCAACATTTTCCTGAATAGGATCCTGTTGAATGTCTTGCGTGACCACATGTGCACTGTCAGCATGAGACGAAGAATAATTATCAACATTCGCTTGGCAGATGATAGTTATGCTGTAGAAGGAGATGAAAAAGAACTGGCTGACATTTCCACAGCATACGGTAAGGAGATTAGCGCCGAAAAATCAAAACTGATGACAAACAACACCAATGGCATCAGTGCAGAAATAAAGGTTAGAGGACAGAGGCTGGAAACACCCAGAAGCTTAAAATATTTGGGATCAATTATCACAGACGAGGGCTCCAAACCAGAACTACTTTGCAGGATTGCCCGGACAAAAGCAGCACTAATAAGGTTGAGACCAATATGGAACGATACCAACATTGCTTTTGGTTCCAACATAATGCTGATGCGCTCGATTGTCATGTCCGTCTTTCTGTATGCTTCCGAAACATGGAAGCTCACATCAGATCTTCAAAGAAGGATTTAAACCTTCGAACTGAGATGCTACCGCAAGATCGTGGGCATCTCATACATTGACCATGTAACCAGCAAAAAAGTCCCCTACAGGATCCAAGGAGCCATCGAATCCTATGAAGACCTCTTGACCAATGTAAAAAGCGCTAAGTGAAGTGGTACGGGCATGGCTCAAGATCATCTGGAATGGAAAAAAAATCAGTCTTGCAAGGCACAGTGCGAGGGTGCAGAAGAAGAGGCAGACCGGAACAGAGGTGGAAAGATAACATTAAGAAGTGGACAAGCTTGGGATTTGGAGATTCACAAAGAGCAGCAGAGAACATGGAAAGATGGAGAGAATTGATTGTAAAGTCAACTGTGGTGCCCCAACGACCTCTTGGATCAAGGGATTGATGATGATGATGATGATGATGATGATGATGATAAAAAGTTATAGATAGTTAAACGAACAACATATATATAAAAATAAATGATAAAATGACCCGTAAAAATAAATTTTCCCGATGAGATGATGGCAACAGAGTACCTCATCTAGATTAAAGTGTCGCCATCTACACGTTCAAGCAATAAACAGTGCATTGCAGTATAGTTGTACATTGATTTTCTTTAAATTGCTATTTTCATCACTGATCAAATGTTCATTTTAACCAGTTTATTTGGTCTCACCCATGTTGCCAATTAATAAAATAATTATCATCTTTTGATTTCAGTTGACACGGAACTTCACGGACAAGATCGCAACAATATTCCCTGCGGCTTCCATTCAACAGTAAACTTAGAATCAGATAATATCTTCGTCACCGTCATCTTAAGCAAACCATTGAACTAACGAAACATCTTGAGATACAAGTCACGTAGATCATATTTGTTACCGTGTATGATAGTTCCCACACTGGTGAAAAATATGCATAGATGCTGAAAGATGTAAGCTTATTAAAACAAACTGATCGGAGTGGAATGGGTAGGTACTATCTGAAACACATCGGCGGTAATCGGTTCAGCAGACGGTCATCATTCATCTACCAATCACAGATCATGCGTCATTTGTGTTTGTGGTCAGCTGAGGTTTACGTAAAGCCTTGAATAGTGTTAAGGTTTCCTGTGGTCTTAAATAAAATAACAGAAAAGAGCGAACACCCTAGAGCACAAAGTGAACATTTAAAAGGAACCTACTGCATTGTGAATTTAATCCTAAATAGTCATAAAAAGTCTATCATATTTCAAAAGTATTGAGTATTGAAAATTTATTCTAGGTGTTGTTCGGAATGAATTCGAATCTTAAATTTGCTCAGTAACCTGGAATAGCTATGATGTGCTGTCAGTCTTTCTGTATCACAATGATGTAATCCAGAATATTCTTGAATGATATCACAATAAACCAAAACCAGTGATTTGGTCAGAAAGTATTGTTAAACACTTCGTAATTCCAATGAATAATTTAAAAAAATAAATCCTCTCAAATAGTAACAGAATACAATTAAAAACCGATTTACTAAAACTGTTAAAATCACAATAATTTTAGGCACTGTAAAGATCATGAAATATTTTTAATATCGCAAATTATAGGCTGAAATAATGCTTACAAATCTATAGGTTTTGAAGATTCGATTGGTTAATTGTGAAATAAATGAAATAAATGCATTTGAAGGGAGAGGGACCGCTTTAATTGAAGCTTTGAGGCTACGAGTTTCTAAAGATATCTCATGTGACCACACTAAAGGCTGCGTCATCTTCGTCTAGTGCGCGGGATATGAATCACGTGATTGTAATTTAAATATACGATCTCAAATGGGTAATGGTTTAATGCTAAATTTATGAAACTAGTTGAATAATGTCTAGCTTTTGCGAGACTTGAATCATTAGTCTTGTTGCTATCTTTGAAATCATAGTTTGATTATTATTATAACCGGAGAAGGATTGGATTTGCTAGAAAGTAAATTTAAAACATTGATATCGCTGCAGATGTGATATCCCAGCTCATCCCTGGATCAGCTGCCTTTGTGTCTTCTTTGGAAATGCACTTAGCTTTTGATTTCCTCAAGATTTTAGAGACAATAGTACTGAAAGTGTTGTTCAGATAGCAAGCAAAGTATGGAGAAGCAAATTAAATAAAAAAATAAACATAATTGTCCTTAATAAATTTACTTGAAAGTGAACAACAGCTGTACATTTCTTAAGCCTGATGTTATGGACTTCAGATATTTATGTCAGTGGCCAGATTGTTTCCATCTACTAATTTTGAAAGAATTAGTCTTGATCCTATTGAATAATTTGGGTGTTAATGTAAAGAGAGAGGATGAGCGCGATAGAGATGTTAGTAATTAAACGTAGGAATTTAACTTTAAAATGTATTTTTAAGTATGTTGTATCATATATACTGTACTAAATGTTTGTTGCATCTTGAATTAATTATTGGGACCAACATATAAGTTACATCCTATATACTGAGCTACATGTTTGATGTGACTGAAGAAGTTAATTATTGGGACCCACATGGCCATGAGCAGCTTAAATTGGAATAACAAGTTGGGGATCCTGGGATGGGAAGATATGTTCATCCTCTACAAGCGGGAAATTCTAATCCTGTGACGTATGCATGTTTTATGAACTGTAAACTTACCCAGAGAATAATCACCAGAACAGGCAGAGCCGTAGGGAAGAAGCAACTATCTTAATCTTGTGTTGACCCCTTGATGATCATATTTGTAAGCTATTGCAGGCTAATAGTAAACTTAGCAAAATAGTAGTTTTATTGAATGGCAATTATTCGTGTGATTTAAGGTCTTTGGAACTAGAAGACTATTTCCGTGTTGATGGTTGCTGTTCATGCACTTTTTACTCTTTTTTATAGGCCGTTTTGTCAAGGTAGTCAAACAAACGGGAAGTGTGGTTTATAGCTACACTTGTTAAAAGGCATCACTAACCATTTTCGCTTTTCATGCAAGACTGCAGTAGCTGTGAACATGTGAGATGTCTGACTTTGTATTTTGAACAGATAAATGTAAACGTTTGCAACTGTAAAAGGATATACATTTTTATGAAAAACAAGTTACATTTCATAACCGTTATCTTCTGATTTGTGTTAATATGTATTTTATCCATGTTCCCACGTCACGCTGTCTTGTAGTAATGTAGCCTATGAGATAAACCTACTTGAAATGTCGGAGTAATGTGGAATATTAAAGAAAAATGGTTCTAACATTGAATGAATGTGTCTTAACTTTTCATATAACGGTAGTAAAGAGCAGAAGTATTATTCCTTTGTTATATGCTCATTTTTCCCCGTTAACTTTACATTGTCAGAATTGTGTAGTATTATCCGATATTGAACCCGCGCGCCAATACACATACAGCATTCACGTGCATAAAGGAAGTACTTTCTATTGTAAACAAACAATGGACGCAGAAGCCAGCACTTTTTATTTGTACACAAATCATGAACACTCGCGTAGGAGGCGCTTTACGCTGTGGTTGTCTAAATTTGTTTATGAATGAACTAAAACCGATGTTTCGTGGACTGCCACATACCTGCTGCTTTGGCACATTCCACGTTGATACAATGTTTCGGATTTAGGCTAGCTATAGTATATAACAGACGCAAGATAAGGTCCTTACAAATAATATACAAGTGACAAGTCATATGCTCTCTACTTTAGGTCGTGCAGTATTTCATCCAAAAACTCGTTCATATTTTCCCGTACAAATGCAGTATCCTATGAATCTTAAACAATGAAGTAGAGACAGTTGAGTTCAATTATTGTGATCGATTGAGAAGATTTATTTATTTCAATTATTCATTGAAATTACATTGTGCTCATAAATGTTAGTCCTATTTAACTATTTTGGAATTACTGTGACCTCATTTAAAAATGTTTTCGATCATGTCATTGTGATACATCAATTGTTAGCATATAAACATTATTAAATGATATTGGTACAGCAATACAATTGATTGGAATTCATTTGGAGCACCGCTGGAACTCATTTGGAGTACTCTATACTTTTGGACCTGGAATAAAACTTTTGTGACTATCTGTGATTTAATTCACAATACTTTAATTACAAGATTCTAATTTATTTCTACATTTTCACGGTCTAATTTAGCCAAATAAATTACTTGTAAATTTTCACAAAACTTGTTGGTTACCGCTACTTTTTGTGCCTTTCTTGAAATCATAGACTACTGCAGATAAATCAAATAGAAACCTCTGATCTCATATGAATATACTTTACAACAAAGAAGCCTAATTGTATCATCTTCTGGTAATATATGTTCAGCATAATGCAGTATCGACGTTGAGACCAGGTAAAGAAAGTAATCTACTACATGAGGATCTATCGTAAACAAATAGTCCTTGTTATTAGATGGCTGATAATTTTAAAATAATTCATTTGCAGTGGTTGCAAAAAAGTAGCTAACACATATGTCTCATTTTGACTCTGTACAAGTTCGTTCTTGTAAATTCTATCATTAGATACCCTCTTATCATCTTATAAATAACTCATTAATAGAGAGTGCAAAATCCACACAAAAGATAATATATTCATTACTGGCAGAAGTGATATGCAGTGCTGTCTCTCACAACATACCTTTTAAGGTCCAGGGGCATCTCCCTACATTTTCCCCATATGACATGCCTAGTGCTGGATGATAACCACCAAACTGCCTTGATCCTGGCTCTAACACATAATATAAAAGGTTGGGGTGTTACTGCAAATATGTTGGAAAACATCCCTTAGCCCGTCTTTCTTTACATTTTTTATGATCTGTAATTTGATATATTAAACATACAAAACCTCTGTATGTATGTGTTACAAAAAGATTTAAAACTAAAATCACAATACCATGGAAACTCCAACGTTTAACATAATATGTAACTACATGAGGTATCAATATTTTCAACTTCACATTGGAAATAGATGCCTCAGTGGTTGCAAATGTTGTATTGTAAAATTAGCTACCAAAGTTGTGTAATTTTTGGTATAAATGTATGAAGTGTATGGAGATTATCTTTACGGAAGTTAAGTTCCACATTCATATGCAGCTCTTGCATGGTGCTGCTGTGTAACGTAGCCCATATACAGTTATTCAGTACCTTTCTGTGATACATATTGTGTACATAAACTTTGTAAGCTTAGGCTAACACATGCTCAAGGTATAATTGTGCAAACTTAGGTCACCTTAATTATTCCCGGGATCTTTCGATTACTGCCGAGCTCAAGCATTTAAATGAAGAAGGGAGATTCATTACATAACGCACGATGATATCGGAGCGCTCGTATTTCATAATGAGAAACTCTATGTACCTAATATTAATACAAAAATGACGTTTACAGAACATTTTGTCAATTAATATACATAAAGGTTATAATAAGATCACTCAGCAACCTTATAGAGCCTTTAAGATGGAATATAAAAAGCTACGACACAAAAACATAGAAACGATGAGGGCAAAACCTTCATTTCTAAAACATTTTAAGTTAACAAAAATAATTATATATAACACATATAAATTATTGTATCAAGTAGTTACTTTGGTCATCCAACCAATCAGATCAAAATAAGAATCATCTTTCTTCATATGCAACAAGTTTAAACAGATCAAAGCGACATTATTTTATGAAACAAAAAGAAATTAACAGATTAGTAAATAACAACATGACACTAATATTCAAGAATCTTATATGTTAGAATCTTTTCATCTTTACTTAGAATTTTGACTGCGTGAATGGTTTATATTCTAAATTGAATTGTATTCTAAAGTTAATTATATTCTAAATTGATTTCTTTGCTAGTTCACTTTGACTTAACGGAAAAGAATAAAAGCTGAACAAGTGGTTTCTCATGCATTTAGCTAAAATCGAGTGGTCATCAGTGGAAAGTGTAAATATAGTAGTAATACCTGGGACGTCAATTTTCTAGCACCAAAATAAACATAGTTGAAAACTCGCAGTGCGCAGTTCGCTCTGAGTAAAGAAAATTCGAAGAACCGTCGATCTGACCTATAACCCAAACAACACAAATTTTTCCAAACACAACAACAATGATGATCTTGTCCCCTGCATGCCAGAATGGCATTCATAGTTACTTTGAGCGGCGGTAGCAGTATAGGCCATTTTTACCGAGATCCTCATGAATATTAATGTATCGTGAAAACGAGGATAAGCTAGGCATAGAGGAAAAATACGGCGTCCTACTGTACATCGAGTAACGATCTGAGCTGTTAGCCAGATATTTCTTTTGCATTCGTTGAGAATTTTATCACAGGTGTCTCCAAAAGAAAAAATAAAGAAATGAGTTTATTGCAATAATAAGTTGTCAAAAATAGAAAAATTATTTCAACACAGGCCATTCAAATTATATCACTACAGTAAATACATATAACCGACTATGAAAGAAAATGGGAGGAAAAATCATATATATATATATATATATATATATATATATATATATATATATATATATATATATATATATATATTACACACCTCAATATCTTTTATCAAAAGTTTCAATAATTCTTATCCTGTCACGTTCTCTCTGTCTGTCTGTCTGTCTCTCTATCTATCTATATTTCTCTCACTCTCTCATAATTTCAATCAAATCGTCCTCTCATCATTTTCATTTTACTGGTGAAATCTCACTTCTATATCGTGGTCATTTTCATTCTACTGTTTCTATTTATTTTTTCAACGAGATAATAAATTTCACTTTTTCTGTACTTACCACTGTTACGCTGATATAAATGCGTTGAGTTGAGGTACGCAGAGATTTTGATGACCACGTTTTGTGGAATGGGACAATGGGTAACATTTTTAGAAACCTACCATTATAAAACACATACGTACACTCATTTGCTTCATCGACAGAACCTATTTTGCGTTTGGATTTCACATTACAACATCATTCAGTTGCAAGAAAATAAAAACACATCAACAATCATCCAGTTCTTACCTTAATAGTCGGCCCCTGATCACGACGTATTTCAACAATACAGTTTGTTACAAAGCTCCATCTTCTTCACTGATATAATATGGTGGAAGCTTAAATCTATGTGAATTCTAGCATTGCCATTGCACAGCGGAACACAATAACATTCGTCACGATATTTATCCCTTGCCATTATCAATTGTAACAGTCATGTTTGCGAGGTACAATGAATCTGGTGCCTAGCTTAGACTCGTTTCGGATTTGCTGACCCAGGGTCACATGAATATATTCTGAGAATGGTCTATAAGCTGCCAATCGTACAATCGTGGAAAATCTCGGCAATGCTATCACCAAAACATATGAGCGTAAATCGGGAGGGAAATGAACTTGCCTCTATTGATGATACTGATGCGTGGGTAGACTGCATCTATGTATAACTGACTGACAAAGAGCGAACTAACGCAGCCTGTTAGGAGATGCAAAACGTCAACACTGCTTCAATACGTGCTGAGTTGGCAATGCCGTCGCCACTATCTAGTCCAATACAACTGTAGCTGTTGCAGTTGGGAACGAACTCTACGTGAGATTCAACTTCGACGTGATGAATAATCACATGCTATATTATCAGTCCAGCCTTTCAAACCGACAATTCTTTCAAATGACTCTTGACGATTGCATTCATGAGTACGAACATGGAGAGAGCTCCACCATCACTGTCATTTACTTATTGTTTGATGTTGAAACCCACATAGGACACACAACCATGATCATGTAGCTATAAGATACAAAGGTGATTATCCTCTACCGCCAGGTGCTGCTCCATGGTAAGATGATAAGATGGTGCTGAACTGCAGCGATGCAGAATGGAATATTCAACTGAAAACCTGCAAAACAGTTTGCTTTACCAGTATGTGACAAACTGATAAATATGAGCATGACAATGCAAATTTCTCAAAATAATATTTTTTGTTAGAATACTCAGACCTCCTTGGACAGTCTGTGGTTGACATGCACTTTCTTTCACATGTATCAGATGCATTGCTGAGTGTGTGTGTGGGGGGGGGGGCGGGGGTGCGATTAGGATTTCTAATGTAGCTTTAAAAGTTTTCAGTCATATCGCTACGACGTCTGAAGTATGTCAGTTTATAATGATGCCTAGCACATCGGCATCATGCCACAGTCATGTATTATCATGTCCTATCCGATCACATTATCTTTACACCATGCAGACCAGTGCTAACACTAACCTCTTAATGCTGAGCGCCATTATTGATGTAGGTGTACGAATTATAAAACATGATTACAAAAAATGTAACATTACAAAGTTAAAGCTGGCCTTATCAAACACCAGCTTGCAAAGCAAAAGAGCAGTACAAAAACAATTACAGTCTCGCGTTAAATCTTTATCACGTAAAATTAAGTGTAATTATCTAGTGTGCTTGACCCAAACGCTTCTTGATCAGTTCCATGAGATGAAAAAAATCAAATGTCCCAGTGACATTAAGTTATCTTAGTCGGAGGTGAAACAAAGGTACAAAAGTAGTGGAATGTTTCCATTGATTGCAGCCATTTCAGCATTGTTAGCGGCTGCTGGCCCCACAGTTGATTATTTAACCGACAACCGCTTTTTGACTCAGCGCTGCTTTTACAAACTCGGATGGATTGGATATTATGTGGACATCTTGTTGTTAAAGTGTTGCGTCCACTTGAGCGTTCAGAAACACCAAGAACTCCTGTTGATATTACCTTACCACTTAGAAATAACTCTTAGAAACGTTATATACGCTATAGCACAAGGACCTAGCAATGTCCATGTGTGGATCTGACCAAGTTTGCCATTAAAGTAGATTTGACTGGGTCCACCAGTTAGTTTGTTGCTGGTATTGACCCAAGCGAGCTTGTCATTTTCCATAATTAAACTGGGAAACTTTAAGCATCAAGGGTGAACATGTTGTCGCGATAAGGGTTGCCGAAATGAACGAAATCGTGGGAATCAGAACCCTTGGTGTATCGGGTTCATTTATCAAAGATTACGTCATGGCAAATACAAAGTTTAAAGGTCTGGAAATGACATGATTTGAAAGAAACTTTGATATGAACATAAATCAAGTTCAAATGACTCAAGAGCCTATAATTGATACCGTGATTCCTTACTTAGCTCAAATCTCTATCATAAGTCAATTTAAACTTTTCTTGCTTGCGGGCCGTTTAAGTCTAGTAAGAACGAAATAATATAAATATATGGGCTAAATATTGCAGATAAATCGGTAAACCTATCTTTGGAGTTAATTTTTAATATTTATTATTACTCATAAGTGATGGGTACGTAAAAGTGATAGGATTGTGTAACAACTAACTAGTGATGCCAAAAATCGTTCGTTATTTGTTCTACTTGTTGATGTATATCTGTGTGAAAACGGTAATATATTGCGGATAAATCAGATCTACCTATCTTTGGAGTTAATGTTTAATATTTATTATTACATATTAGTGATCGATACGTATAAGTGATAGGATTGTGTAACAGCTAACCAGTGATGCCAAATATTGTTCGTAATTTGTTCTACTTGTTGGTGTATATCTGCGTGAAAACGGTAAAATATAACTTTGTTAAGAGCCAAACACAAATCAACTGACTGTCCATTAGCACGCAAAAACATGCAAAGGCAGACATAAAGAAAACACCCAGGGGTTGTTTCTACAATGATGATATTGAGTTCACAACAAATATACCTCTAATATAATGATTATGTTGAACCAACACTGACTCATCCATGAAGAAAAATACCTCTCCGCGTAGCAGCTCTTGGACGAAAAAAAAAAACCAAAAACAAAAAACGCCTAGGACACCATTAAACTCCGTGATCAGTATGGTTCTATATGAATCTGGTATTAGATTATATGAGTACATAATCGCCTTAGACTTAAATATATTTTTTATCATTCTGTGGCAGTTGTACCAGTAGAAAAATAAATGGTTGAGAGTGCATGTTCGTGCTGTAGCTGAACTAGACCAGATTGTTGAACCTACCTTGTGTGTAGTTGTATATGATGTTTGTGGGATCGTCAGGGCAACGTCCGTTGGTCTGGGTGTGGTGGGAAGTGCAACCACTGTTTCTATCATCGCAACGCCAATCGGAATTGGGACTATGTTGATAATAAGCGGTTGAGAAGGTAGTGCTGAACAAATCAAATGATATAGTTAAATTGACCATAAGTGCCTATTCGTAAAGAAGTCTTGTCACAATTTATAAACTTTACTCGCTTAGCTTTCGAGGATTAAATACATTACATGGCAGTGTTCGAGACCGCGTTGTTGCAATGGAAAACCAACAATGATTCCAAAGTCGTTTTCATGCATTTATCAAAAATACAAAACTCTATAATGACACTTCCAATTTCAAGTAAGATTTGCAAAACAGTACTCTTCTAGGATAGCGGGACGCCTCTCTGTCTTGCAACTTTCCGTCATACTAACTTGTAATGCTCAAAATGTTGATTAAATTTTTATAACATAAGGGAAGGTCTCCGTTTGCAGTCTCAAGCTACATACTTAGCAATATCAAGTAATCATTTTGTTTTTTTATATCCCCTTTCGTCTGTATACAACTCAGACGAGATTACATGTGTTTGGTCATATCACTATATTGTAAACATGCATAATGTATAAATTTGATTACATAAAAACAATATATGACCTGTCATAAATCAGGCATATGTGACATTATAATTACATAAACTTATTATTTGTGTATACTCTCCAGTTTTGGTGCGTATCGTAGAGTTTATACACACAATTTCTCTGTGATATCAGTCATTAAAATTTTCAGTTTGATTCACTGTTTTATTCATAGATTTGGTATAATTCAGAGGCCTGTCATAAACCCACCCTCCAATAATTCCGTGGGTCCAACAAAACCGTTAGCAAAATGGCATGTATGTTGGGGCCAAACTGATTCTCAACATTATTGCTCCATGTCTTAGCAAAACTGCAATGCATGATGGGTCAAATAGCCATCTTACTACTATAATTTAATTACTACTTCTTGTTAGAGACCATACAGTGAATGTCAGTCCTTAAAAGAAACGTTCATTGAGTCGTAATTGTGCATGTGTTCAAAATTTGGTATGTTGGTATCGGAAATCAAATAAATAAGTTAAGACGCTAAATAGATTTATCATCCGTGCTCTAAATGTCATGATCTTAAATCTCCGGCCGGTGTCTATTGATAATGGATCGCTAATGAGACATCTGATAAATGAAGGTTCAAGGTCTGGGAGTCTTCATCAATTATTGAATTAAAGTTACACTGGGTGAATATCTGTGGGCTATACCTATGATATGGTTTTCCATTAAATATTACGATGATACGACACTCTATGGCTTTAAAGAATAAAAATATGGTAGATAGACACATGCTACTTGAAAAATCTGCCAAGCGGTTTGAGTTGCATGAAAATTGGTTAACCGATTTAAGGTGGATAGAACAGTTTTATGTGATTCAGGGCTCACTACATGTCGCACTCGTATCAGGTCTATTACCCATAGGAAAGTACATCCTGTTCTGATCAACTTTTGCATGCATTACACAATGGATATACAGTAACGTTCTAGTTCTTATATCAATGTTGTCTCATTTATATGTGCTTTCCTTTTCTCTGTCCCATTAACAAGATATTTGGCATCCCTATGCCCATCTTATCAACGCGTGACAATATTCTTGACAAGATGAATCCAATAAAACACCCGTTATCTTCCATGGAATCCAACCTAGGCGACACAACATGGTGACCAGTGTATGCTCTATCAATTTAATCAATGTAAACATATTAGCACAAAGACATTTTAATACGGAGATTTGTATTGGAATACCCCTGCAGAGCTATAGAAGCATGCCTTAGACTTTATCTACCAATTATCGATTCAATGGTTTGATAAATAAGCTCCACTTTAATTATTGTTTCATTGATCATTTTAAACTAACGCATACGAAAGTCCAGGTTTAATCTAACACATCTTAAAATGAGAAATCTCTACTAATTACTAAAGATTATATAATTTTACTTTCTACTTCCTATCACACCTTCCAGATGCTCCGAACAAATAGAGATCGTGTTTGTTAGAAAGGAAAATGAGAACTTTCTCTCAAAACAGTGCTGTACTGAGTCTATTCCAGACGCCGCTCGCGTTAGCGATCTACTGGTCATTTATCAAAGTAAACACGAAAGACATGCACATACTAGAATCAGAAATATTAGAAAATTCAGCATAATTGATGTCTTTACATCAGAATCAGATTAAGACCCTTTTAAAATCATCCAAAGTTCATGTGACTGCAAGAAGCGCATGCACATAATTAGAAAAATGTGGTTCTTTGCACACAATTGAACAGTCAGTTACCTTCCTAACAAAACGTGTAGTTATTACTCACTTTTCGAATGTACCACCGAGCGGTTCATTCTAAAATGCTATTAAAATGTATTTTTTTAACAGACCACTACCACCACTACCACCACCACAAGCACCTCCAACAATAATAATAATAATAATAACAACAACAACAACAACAACAATAACATTAACTGTCATAGATTAATGAACACTACCTATATCACATAGGTAGACTAAAAAACCGCGAAAAGATGAAGATTATATAAAAATGCAGGACCATAACTGCATAAAATCATAACAAAGACTTATCAAAATTGTACTAGCAGTTGCCTCGATTAGCGCTCAGCATTAAGAGGTTTGTGATGGGACTGTTCGGCCTCGTGTCTGGAAAATGTGAATGGGTGGGACATCATGCTACATGTTTGCGGCATGATGCCCCAGTGCTAGGCATCACTATAAACTGCCACACTGCAGACATCGTGCGATATAACCGAAAATGTTTAAAGCTGCGTTAAATATTCAAATCTCTCTCTCTCTCTCTCTCACACACACACACATCACACACACACACACACACAGATATGCACGTACTCGAGCATACACATCGCATAACAGCTGCACTGGGTTTTAAATCAAACGAAGGTGACACCGTTGCAGCCACCAATAACTGGCCATTCTTCCTCATCGGGTACACAACATACAACTGTATAGCTGATTTTTTTCTCTCGCTACTGTCGATCCGGTGTGCACTGCAAGAACTGTTTTGAATAGAATGTACTTTCCCAAGAAGGTCCGGCTAGCTGTCTTAGCGTTGTCGCTGATGGCTCCGGCGGAAAGTTTAGTGTCGTATTCCAGTCTTGGATTGTTTGGCTTTATCAAAATATTTGCGCTGACGTTCTGTCAACGACAGTTTATTTTCACCGCCTGTGATTTGATTGTGCTTTAGCGTTATTGTGGTCCCACATTTTTTTGTTGATGCGGATTGTAGCTTCTTGATCTGGCCAGGAGTCAGACTAACACTAACATGATGGTAAGACATTTTATAAAATAATCTTGTTTTCTAAATAACGTGGATTAAAGATTTTCCACTGGGGCATCAACAACTCTCATTCGACCACTTCCCCTTCAAGTAACATTGCTTTGTCACTGATTTAGACCGCGATTGTTCTGTAATGAACACCACCACCTGTATTCACACTGGCTCTGAAGTGTATATCAACGACAGATTGTTTGGATAATCAAGATGCTCCAGCGAAAAGTAATAAATCGGATATAATTTTGTAAAATCATTCTGTGAGATTTGTAAACCAGTATCTACGTCATTAACCGATGATACACACGTCCTACATTATTTTGTTCATAATTCAGTAGTATATTTTCTCTTGGTTCTTCTTGTCCGTTTATCCGTAAAGAAACTTAGGTAACACCGAGAGTATCAAATATCATATTGGAGCGAGTTTGTGAGTTCAATCGCGCAGTCTCATGAAAAGCAACGAATATATGTCTTGGTGCAAAAACACTCTGCTGTGATGCTATATGATATGTAAATTGCCCATTAATATTAGTTTCTATACTATATGTAGTTGTTGTCAACCATGACAACAGAGACTTACCACATGTGTCCATAAAAGATAATAGTCTTCTGCGATCGTTGGAGTCATTACCGGCATCCACAATGAAAGTTTTGTCAGTACTACTTTACCAGCATCACAAGCAGATCTCCAGAGCACGTCGTTGTTGTGACTTTTTCTTGCATTAGCAACTGTGTAGTTAGCTCCAAAGATAACTTTTCCGACATTTCTGCAAAATCCAAAGATATGTGATAGTGAAATTGCGCATGAATAATTTCTACGGCCCCCCTTCAGCATTGCTCGGCGTGTTGCAAATCCTAAGTTGACATTTCGAATAGCACCATGAACCACCCCCGCTACATCAGAGTCAGCGTTTCCGGCAAAATTTCTTGGCCGTCTCATATCATACTGTTCGATAACGGGGGAATCATAATTGTCCTTCACAGACATCATTGTAGGACCTGTGATCGTGTATAATCAACCTCAACTTCTTTCTGATTTGTCTTGATGTTTATTACATCAATCATATAGGTGGTGCTATCAAACAGAGCCATAATACCGTTAATTAACAAAACCACTGACGTCAGCTGCTGCATACTCGGTATCATCTTTTTTTTAATAATTTTAACCTTCTACCTCAATTAAAGCCTAAGCGGGTTAAAAGTATCTACTTGTATCATGGACTTGCAATTCAATTCTTCCCTGTTGATTTGGTAGTCGTGCGACATAAGAATAAAATTGATAATCACGTACAGATTCATCTTTAATGACCGGTGCTACCATGTCAAATGCTGTGTCGGATATGCACATAAACATTTTTAGTATAATTATTTTCGTCTAACACGAGGATTACCCATTCGGGAAACTCAGCTTCCTGATATTAAACTTGAAATAGTATGCCCTGCTTCACTGGGTCCTTGACCTGCTAACGATGCCAGTTTCTGATTTGCAGCTTGATTTATTATTTTACTGACATTTGCAAGCATAACTTCAGTGCTTTGTAATTTCACTGATTGTGGTCGGACCACATGCTGTGTGTGTATTAATCGTGCCAGTCTTTCTTTGATTGCCGAGAATGCTTTACCAGCAACACTGCAGATTGCACGAGGAGCTTTTTCACGAACAACGTCAATAGCTTTCATGGAAAAATGTTTGGCAATAGGTGCTACTTTTGGAGCTAACCTTTTGAATAATCCCTGAACAACATCACCAAATCCATCTCGCTCTGTTGGTTGGTAATCGTGAGTTTATTGCTCTGACCATTACAGGTCCATCCTGAATAGTGTATATGGTGATCTTCGTTTACTTGTCATTTATCTAATCATTGTGAAAACTAGTCACTTAGTCAAGGTCGTCAACGAGTTCATCAATAAGTTTTCGGTAAACGCTAATATACATGATACCTGTAAATAATCGCTGACAAATATCAGCTGCTTCATTAATTATTTCCGGAGAAATATTGCCAGCACGTGTTCCTCCTATGAGAATTTCTAGTCGTCCTACGTAAGAAGGGATATTGTTAAGCATGGAATAACAAGACCACTTCCAGTAAAACTACTTCCAGTTGCTCCTTCTTCCTCACTTGCTGTTTCCGCGCTTTTCTTAAATAGTCTTAAGGGCGATCTTTCTACTTTTCCTTTTTTTAAGTAGTTCTTCAGACCTTTTTAGTTAAGACTTCAACTTTTGCTGCGGTGTCGAAGATTGTTGTTGTTCTATCTGTTGCTGCGGTGGAGGAGGTTGTGGATGTTTATTAAGCTATCTATCAAGTCTTCTTATTTCTTCAACAAGTGCATCGAATTTAACATCATCACGTCTGACTTGTTTTTTTGTTGTAATACACACGATATACCCATTTAATAAAATTGTCATAATTTACGGTTTCATAACTGCGGTTTAATATTTTAGATTTATCATACACACCAAGTAGTATTTTTACAGGCAAATCACGTTCTTTAGTATTTTCAATATCTTCAATAACACCTTCCTTAAATTGTTTAATCAATTCAATATTTTCTTTTCTTACTTTGGATTTAGGAGCAAGTTCTTGTTCTATGCCGGCGATAGGTGTTTCTTCGCCTGCATGAGGTTGAACTGCAGCTATTTCATCTGGAAGCGTTCGTAAAATCTTTTTTTGCTTGTTTGGTTCTCGCCGCTATTTTTTCAGTCTGCACAGCGATGTTTTTGTACTGGCGCAAGTAGACCTTCAATAGCTGCTACGACTGTTTCAGTAACCGTTGTGATAGGCTTAAATAATTGTTCTGTGCCTGTAGCGAATCCAACTTGGGCTTCTTGCCGTTCATGTAGGTTTTTTCAGAACAGATCTCTCACCGGGAGAAATTTATTAAATGCTTCTAGTCGCTCTCGAGCTAACCGGGCAGTATAAGATTCCGGATGAACCATTATTTGATATACCAATTTGTAATTAATAGCAGCAGAGAGGGTGAAGTCTCCTACTCGGCAGTCGATTGGTAAATCCTTTTTCGCTACGATTTTCCAAGTACTTTTTCGCCACGATTTTCCAAGGACTTTTCATTTCGAACTTTTTCTGACTATTTCCAGGAAGGCTTATTTGTTAACATAGAGAGTGGGTCAGTTAGATGCTGTTCGCCCTCTCTACTGCTACATTATGTGAAGGCCGAGCCATATATGTAGCTGAAATAAACAGTAGAGATTTTCAAACGTGAGGTATGCGAGATATACGATTTAGTATAAGTGAGCAGCTCTCTTAGAACGGTATCGTTGAATATCAAAGGAAAAAAGTATCAAATATTATTGCATGAGGATAAGAATTATTATTTAGAAAAAGTTCATGTCGTATAATATTATAAAGATTTTCGAAGTAAAATAACTGTAGTGCAAATGTACCATCATCTCTTCATCTTCTCCTAAAAATCAATTAACTAAAAGTATGTGATTGTTTGCAAACGTCACGAGGAACAAGGTCAAGGATAATAAAGTTTCATTTTTTAACAATACAAAATGAATTTAGTAAGTATGATATTTGTATCTGTAACATTACCCACATATGACGTTTGTCTCTTTTGTGATACAATACGGCATTAAACAAGCATCGATTATCTTTTCCATTATATTTATCCTCGTAGTGCAGGAGTGATATGATATTATTAGGCAAATTATCATTTTAACGTCGTCCGTTCTTTATATTTCCTCAGGACGAGAAGAAGATATAGCAAGTGCCATTTAAAACTACGTTAGAATATTGGAGTTATTATCCAGCAAGGGTTTGCTTTCAAAGTCCCTTAGTTCAGATATTAATGAACAACGTTTGAAATAGTAATAGAAATTAGACTGAAGTTAAATGAAACGCAAGAAGGAACAAACATGAACTCTGTTTTTGCAAAATACATTGCTGAATCATGCAAGAGAGAAACTCAACATTATTTATTAAAACGTATATATGCTACACAATAAAAGACAGAGTGAACTTTGTTGTATAATTTGGATTTTTATGCCATTAAAGAAAAAATGTAGAGTTATATTTCTTGAAAGCTATTTTGTTGCTGCATGAAAAGAGAAACGGTGACCATTTTAATTTTTCTAAATTATGAATTTCTTGTATAAGGATCGAAACCAGATTTTGTTTTAGAAATGGTGTGTGTGTGTGTGTAATCTTATTCATACTTGAACAAATTAAGACATTAAGGCATTTTCATTTTCGTATTCTTTCTATTCATATAACTTGCGGTCACAATGTCGTTTCTAAATATAATACAAAAGTCAAAATGTATAGCTATTTACTGGGTTTTGTTTCACATTTTTCACCTGTATGAGTGAAACTTAAGAGTTTCGTCTGATTATCTTGAAGTTTTAACGTCTTCACTGCTATTGGGCAACGAATTCACATTTACAACAGTTGACCTTTTAATTCTACAATGGTGAAACAAAGTTCGTTTTATCCTTTCATGGTCATATATATCGGCAATGAAAAGATGGACTTCGAACAAGACTGCAGACCCCCCCTCTCCAGATAAAAATCTTTATACTTGCTATGCTGGTGTTAAGCGAAGTGCTGGGCTCCATATTCTTAACAACGTTAAAGAAAAGAAGCTTCCAATACAGAAGGAAAGAGAGATAAAAGTAAAGATTCGCTCTTACAGAAAGATTGAGATAGAGAGATCAAAATTGTTAGTGCACACTCGGACATAGCAAATGTTTGTTTCGGGCATATAACATTTCAAGTGAGACATCAACTCAATTTATTTAGTCAAATATTCTCTTCATGCAAATCACGTTGTGCAAATTGTATTACAGTAATTAAAAAATTGTTATCCGTCTTTTCTTTCTTTTAGTTTTGCAATCATCCTTGTAGAAAGATGATGTTAAATTATGACATTAGAATATGGCCTATCTGGTAGGCAGGTAAAAGATCGTTCAATTGTGACTGGAAAATAATATATCGCAAAAACTGTTGTTACTAACGAAAACAACCAAATCAGTGCAATTTAATTTTATATGACGACACTAAATTTCATTTCACCAGTTAATCACCACACAAATTTATTGATTTTTTGAAACATTAGTTTTGTATTTAACAGTTTTTATTCTCTGCATCCGAATGATCAGTAAGTTACCAAGTACACAATTATTTTACAGACAAAAACAGGAAAGAGGGATGGTTGATATGATATAATTCATATATACTTTTATGGCTCAAATTTACTGCGTCATACTTTCTTCGACACAAGACTCACTCTCTTATATCAGAAGACAAAAAATAAAAATAAAACTTTCTGTGGAACATTGTTGCTGGTCTTTGAATGTAAATTACTATGGAAACAACTTAATCGTTTGTTGTACACGATGACAGCGGGTCATTTAAAATACAGTAAAGAAAAGAAGAAGCCTGCTAAACTTAAAATAGATAATTTAAAGTGAAGTGTATTTTGTATTAAATGTATCGCACATCAAAGTAATAAAATGAGTTAGAGGATTAAGCTAGAAACCTTGGTTCATAAGGTATTGTTTATTCAGAAGAATAAACACTATAAGCAGGGCCAACAAGAGGGGGAGGGTGTAACCGGAGATACAAGGCGTAAGGGGTTCCGGGCCGAAACACACTTTATAATTTTATAAAATAATCTTTTTGGAACAAGAACTAGGAAAGGCCCAGTTGTTTCTGACTCTAGAGCCCGTGATCGCTCTCTACGGCCCCTGATATACGTTTTGACAGGAATACATAAAAAGGCGAAGAAGTCCACACTGAGTTTCCCAGTATTATATAAAAAAATTTGTTACATGCAGATAACATGGTTTCTTATAGTGACAGAGAAAGAAAGACAGAGAGTTCATAGATTAATATTTATCCATGGAAATTAACCAATCCAGAAAATGCAAAATACACACATTATTATTTATGTTTTAAAACATATTTTGTGATATAATGTCAAATCAAATATTTTATAAATTATCTTAATTAGGTAGCAAAGTTATACGCACGATATATATTTCTTTTTTATTTTAACAATCCAATCAAATTTTGATAGGATATGGCATGCGGCCTTATTGGCAGTTATAAGGAAGTACTAATTCAGCTCAAACCTAGTGCAACATTCGCTTCGTAGATGATATTGGTAGTTTAGCAGGAGATGTAAAAGAAATGACTGACTTGGCTGAGCGCATCGGCATAACGTGCACCGCATTCGCGATGGAGATACACGCCCCCCAACCCCAACAAACTGATGCTAAACAACACCAAGGGCATCAGTTCAGAAATAATGGTTACTGGACAGAATCTGCAAGCAGTCTCAAGCTTCAGTTGCTTGGGATCAATTATCACAGACGAGGGCTCCAAACCAGAACTATCATTTTGGATTGCCCAGACAACAGCAGCAATAACAAGGTTGTGACTAATATGTAAAGACACCAGCATGGTTCTTGGTTCCAAAATAAATATGATGCGCTCGATTACCATATTCCTCATTATGTATGTTTGTGAAACATGGACGCTCACAAAAGATCTACAAAGAAAGATTCAAACATTCGAAATTAGATGCTACCTCAAGATATTGGTCATCTCATAAACTGACCATCTAACGAGCAAAGATGTCCACATCAATTTCCAACGAACCATCGGATCTTATGAAGACCAATTAACCATTGTGAAAAAACGCACACCGAAACGGTACGGTGATGTCTCAAGATCATTTGTTCTGGCAAAAAATCTTGCAAGGCCCAGTGTGATGATGTAGTCGAAGAGATGGACAGAAACAAGTAAATAGGCCGTTAGGAGAGCCTACCATTGCTATTTTATTTGCTGCTTACATTAATAAATATAACAATGCGGCAAGTAGTGTTACGACTATAGAAAATTGTCATCTACTAAAGTCATCTTACCGATAGCTATTGGTGACAAACTAGGATGAAATCATTAACATCAGCAATATTGTACTGGTTAAACAGATGAAGGTTAGACAAGGACAAGTAAAGATATAAGATGTTACGTGATTCGTATATAAGTTGATGAAGTTTAAGAAAGAAACTAAATTGCACAGGTTGTTTTCACCGTGTCAGATAATGAATAAAGTTAATAGAATTATTGATTTTAGGAAAGCACTGTTGCGACAGAGTGACATAAGTATGGTAATATTGCAACAATTTCCTACAGATCTGAAAAGTGAAAGAAGATTTTACTGTCAATGCTTCTATCTATTTTTAAAATTTAGTAGTATTGGCGAATATGAGAGGAAGTTAACGGAATCCGATGACTCGTTGAAACTTGGATTTAACCTCATCATCAGCACCGATCTAGTGAAAATCTCTATTACGAAAGCTGAACAGACGTAAGTAATAGTTAGACAATAGGGCTTTAGGGTAGAAATAGAAAGATTACAGCGTGAGTAAAAAAAACTAGGTAGAAAAGAAGGACTGAAGTGATCATATACAGTAGTCGTATTGTCACATTTACACAAGCGATGGGCATTCAAAACATGAATGACAATTTAGAATCTTTCCCCCATAATATTCATGAAACAAAGAAATAATAATTTATATTAATATGAAAAAGTACAGGAGCTGCAATAGTGGACTTGTTTCAACTCTTTAAGAACCTCTAGTAATGCAAAATCACACAAGTTATTACAACACAATGTGTCCTGAAGATTATCTATTTAACAATCTGTATTGAAAATTAGAACGTTAATATTGTGGTTAGTATTAGAACAGCAATTTAGAGACTAATGTAGACTTTGCAATTGGTGAAGGTGAGTTTTTGCTATTGAGGAACATTGCTACGAAATTTGGCAGTATTAGCGAAAACAACATTTTAAAGAGATCCGATTATTCTTTACTCTTGGATTAAACCAAATTATAAATATTTATTTAGTAAAGAAGTGTGAGATATTTAAAAATTCAAAAGACACATTACTAGTTATAAATACGCTCCTGGCGTTTTAAAAAGCATGAATTTCTATCACGGGGTAAAATGCTAGATCCCCAGTTTACTAAGACTGTTCCCAATCCAACCTGATATTGTTTCATACACTAATATGTTATGGTGACATCTTTACCTATACATACAAAATGGTGATTGATAAACAGCGTTACCTAAAGACTCTAGAAAGCCATTTCTGGGTGCAGCTGTTAGTTTTAAGATAGAAGAGATCAGGTCAAAGAAACAGACATATATCCATGGCGAATAGTTACGACGTACATGCACGTTAGACATTATACAGACAGTTACTTCTTTACTCAGAGAGACCATAATTGTCCTGACAAGAGAATCGAATCAAGAATGCTTGTTTGGAATATTTATCTTACTCTTATCTACTGTTCTTAAACAATGTGCTTTACTAGCATCTGAAATACTTAGAACTGATCAAATGTCTGACAATCACATGTCATCAAGACGTCTAAGAAGGTAAATTACAAAAGTGTATGAGGTCACTTCTATATTGGTGTGCTCTCATCTCAGATCTCTTTCTGTTTAAATCTTGCTTGATGGGTTTATCTTAAATAATCTGCAGAGGTTCGTCTTTCGTTTAACAAATTTACCTTTACGGGGGCCTAAGTGGTGAGAGCATTCGCCTCTAACGCTGAAGTCCGAGAGTTCGATCCTTGGCCGAGTAATATCAAATTCTTATACAATTGCTACCGGTAGCTGCCTCGTTTGGCGCTCAGCGTTAAGAGTTGAGTGGTACGACTAGTATGCTTAGTGTCAGGATAATGTAACTGGGTGAGACATAATGTTAGATGCCTGTGGAATGATGCCCGAGTTGTAGACATAACTATAAAGTGCTACTCTACCGTTATTGTAGCAAGATGACTAGAGTTGTTAAAGCTGCGTTAATAATCCACAACAACCACAAATGCTATTTAAACATATAAATATTGATAGAGAAAAGTTAAGGAAAATTAAGATGGAACTCTTAACAACCTTGCAATAGAATATGAACTTTTCATGTAGTCTGTGAACCGAAGAAACTGGTTATTATGTTCGTCAAATTATGAAAATCTGATGGTTATGATTTTAATGAGCATTGAGACATGTTTTGTTTTGGCAAATACGTAATTAATTGCAGAACGAAACAAATGATTAAATGTGAGACTCTAAGTGTTCTGAAGTAAGATGTATTATAGATTTTTCTGCTCTTGCATAACGGAGAAATGACGGGGTTTTTCTCAAACTTTGAAGTGAAATATCTACAATACAAGATAAAAGACAGTGTTGGTCCAACATGCATAATAATTGATAAACACACTAATATATTGTGCATAACATACACTATTATCGTTACAGTTTTAGAAACTTACTTATATATGTCATCATATTATCATTATTGTGCTGGCCTTGCGTACAACGCTTGTATATACATACGTAGTAAGAGTCATTTTCTAATGTCGGTTAAGTAGGAGAGCCCATGTAAATTTAACCCATACTAAATAGCTCTTATTACTGCGATAAAGAAACTATGATCACGGTAATACGTCACAGTTCAGTAATAACAACATAAATTTTGTATGATTGTTGTTTATATTAGTTTCATGAAAAAATTTAAATGTTGACACTCTACTTCACATTGTAAAGAATCTGAGGTTTAAATCGGTTTATTTCCCGAACGAAAAAAAATTCATAACAGAGAAAGGCAAGATAAATTATGACCTTTTTCGTTTTAATGATTAAGCCTGATACATTAAATCAAATATTACCAATATAAAAATTCACATTAATAAATATTACAACAGGCGACATAATTCGCCTTCCAAAAGGAAATATAAACGGCATTTAAATGAACCAATGATGCATTATTTTGAAGCTCAGCAAACAACCTCGTGATTTTTAGTGATTCTATCTCTCACCAATGTATGTCTGCTAAAATATTAAGACAGATTATGATTGCATGCGAAATTTCTTTGTATACCATGGCATATTCTGACAACATTCAAAAAATATATCTACGTAAACATGTAGCTTGTGCATTCACTTACGCATTACATAAATGTTTCTGGGCTGGTCTGAGGAATTAGGTGATACGTTGATGGTACATTGTGATACGTCTTCTCCTGGATCGTTTTCTACGATGATCAGGGTATAATCCAGGCAAATTGTGAATATGGAGGGACCATTTTGTACATTTATAACTTAAATAGCACTAGAAATATTTGTGACCTCTGCATTTTCCATCTCAAGCATCACAATCTTTTATGTTTGTAATTGTTATAGGCTATTTTTATGTTCTTTCGGAAGACAAATTTTTGTTTGATTTATGATAGCTTTAAGTTTTCCTTTGATTCGCATGTGTCGTATATTGAGTTTGTGGCAAGCTCTAACTGGTTTATGTGGGAAGCCAATTTCTGAACCTTTCTGAACTGTCCGGCATGGCTGTAAGATGAGATCAATTTGTATGGTAAACAAGAGAGAATTACATTCTAATTGTTTTCAAGGCTTCGCCAATACGAAAGGTCGATTAGCGATTACTGAGAAGTTTAGAATAAGGTATTGAGCTATAATCTTCCTTCTTAATAGTTGATAGCTACATGAATTCAAATCCGTCATCTCAATAAAATATATGACCAAGATTGACCGATATCTCAAAAATATTCATTTGTGATTTTAAAAGATGTATTCGTACATTTTTAGATCAAGAAGCACCATGAATCTGTACTGAAGTCCTTGAATCTATTTTTGGAAAGAAGTAAGCACCATGACTCAAATGATACAGCAAATTTTATTCAAGCATGCTAATTAGTATTACATGGTCATGGCTCTGAAACTGAGGAGTGGTCTTTCGATAGATGTATTTCAGTGCCTTTCAATCTTTATTGAATGTCCCTTATCATTTATTAAAATAATCATTATAGTTTAAAATTCGATGAGTATATCAAGCAAATTGAGGGAAGATAGCTAGCCCCTCTATGAATGAATCCAGCACGCCCAATTTCGAAAGCTATATAATGTGGCAGTGAATCAATTTCAAGTTTGATTCTGCATTGTTAAAGAGACAATATTACTGGTGGTTAGTTAATCAGATTTAAAAAACAAACTGTGAAATCTAATGAAGCAAAGAATATCCACAAAAGGAGGAAAGTAAGATTTTGGGTTTTAGATTTCATAAATACAAACTTAAAATATATTAAAATGTATAATGTTGCAAAATATTTTTAAATACACCTATTCGGTATTTTCAATAAAAAAACCACGTCTGCGCATTCAGGAGATTGTTAAACTGTAGAACGCATTACATAATTTTCTCAATGTATTAAAATATTTGGGAAACTAAACAATTAAGAAGATGAATTCGCTTTTTTCCACAGATTATATAGGGAATGCATTAATTTGGCAATCCTATAAATATTGAATTCAAATATAATAATGTATATATTTATGATTGGCTTCATTCTATGAAGCTCATGTTAGGTATTACTTCAATATATTAGTATGATGTGCACTTAGTGCTTTGCCTCACCATTTCCCAATCATAAGGTCTTTTATCTGTTTCAGCCTGTCAACTGTGAATTACATATAATTTGTTATATTTATTATATTTAATTATTTATAATATATTGGGCTTCATTACACATCTAAGTTCGAAAGTACATATTAAACTATGAGCATTTTTATCATTATTTTAAATGACGGGTTGTAGTAACAAAAATAGTGATACAATTGCAGATTATATGTAGTTAATGTGGCTTTCATTCCATAAATGTTTCAACTGTCATCCGTTCCAAAGGCTCGTTACCAATATGCGATATGTTTTATTTCTTCTTAATTTTAAGACCATTTTGCGGTAATGATGATATTCGTTCCCTTAATACCTTTTTCATAATAAAACATTAAACGATAAGCAAAACATTTAATATGCCAAACTAATCATATTATAACGGCATGTCTTATTTGTCTCCTAAATTCAAAACATGACAAGACGAAATGAAAAATAAATACACATTCCTTGTTCTTTACAGTAGTTCTGAATAGTCTGAATAGTATATTGCGTTTATTCCTATCCTTTGAAGACAATTTGAAAAATACTATATCTTTACAAAGCAGTTAGTCCTAATGTTAATAAACTCTTGACGATTTCACATACTTGATACCAAGTACTATTAGAAATGAACGGAGCACCATATATGCTTATAAATGCCCATAAAGAGCTGTAGAACCCCTTTCGGCCATCTCCCCTTCGTTGTTCTGACCACTAAAATGCCCATAAAGAGCTGTAGAACCCTTTCGGCCATCTCCCCTTCGTTGTTCTGACCACTAAAATGCCCATAAAGAGCTGTAGAACCCTTTTCGGCCATCTCCCCTTCGTTGTTCTGACCACTAAAATGCCCATAAAGAGCTGTAGAACCCTTTCGGCCATCTCCCCTTCGTTGTTCTGACCACTAAAATGCCCATAAAGAGCTGTAGAACCCTTTCGGCCATCTCCCCTTCGTTGTTCTGACCACTAAAATGCCCATAAAGAGCTGTAGAACCCTTTCGGCCATCTCCCCTTCGTTGTTCTGACCACTAAAATACTTATTTAAAATCTTTCTGTGTTCGATTTATTTTATAGATCATGTTTTATTTAAACTAAATTAATTTTATACGTAAACTGGATTGCATGTATTTTGTTAAAGAATTATTTGCTTAATTTTTGTAACTAAAATATGTTCTTTGGATGAAACATATTTATACTATAACGCCTCTTTAGTTACGGTTAAGAAATTGTTCATTTATTGAAAACCTTACTGTTTTTGTGTACAGTGCCCTTTTTGTAAATCCCTCTGATATATATATATATATATATATATATATATATATATATATATATATATATATATATATATATATATATGTGTGTGTGTGTGTGTGTGTGTGTGTGTGTGTGTGTGTGTTTGTGTGTGTGTGATTATGTCTTTGTGAACGATATCCTTTAGAGGAGACTATTCACAGACATGTTTTGTTTCAGGCTGGAAGAGGTATATGGGCCACCAAGGGCAATGACGTAATAGGTACAACGAGTACAACACATCATGCAACTAAATCTGATTTATTCTTCTAACATGTGTAATCATCCCCTGACGCTTTACCTATATAATCATCCCTTGATGCCTTACGTATGTATTTGTATATTTCAGTGTCTTTCGGATGAAATATAAAGATGACATTTGAGATATTTAACTGTTTGGAAAAAATGAAATGAAAGCTGCGGAGAACTTTATGATACAAAAATCTGATATTTATTACTATGTTAACTGGCGTTCAAACTGCCTCGACCCACATCTAGTGTAGCACTTTATACCAGTTAAACCCCATATTCCGTGTTAGCAGTTTAATGGGCACAATATAATGATAAATGTAGTAACATTTCCTCTGTTAAGCATAAATACAGTATAACTTTCTACGCTCTGCTTGAGAAAAAGCATGTAGAGCCCATACAAACTTTCCTTCTAACTAAATTGTATTTCCACAAATGCCTCTTTGTTGTATGCGCATTAAACGCTTGGAAAGTTTTGATTGTGTTGAGTGTTCACATTTGTTGTGCAGTTACGAACCAAATGGATTATGAATGTTAAAAATATCAGGCAGTTCTTGCTTGGGAGAATTTTTATATATAGCGATAGAAACAAAATTGTGTACGGTCTTCATCCACGGAGATAAAGAGGAAAATAAGTGATGCGATGGCATATGTCAGGAATTTTACAACTTTGATGTTGTGTGTGAGTGTAGGACGAGTGCGAAAACTGCGCTGACGGTTCAAATAAATCAAATAAATCAAAGTAAAATTTAGGATGTTAGTTAAAAAATGAAAACATAAAACAGCCATAATATAAGGAGCGAATGACTAATGATTTAAAAATGATTGTTTGGTGTAGAGAACGTTCGATGTGATAGTGGACCTTTCTTTGCCGTTTCCAGATAAGTGATTGTTTTCTAAAAGACGTGATGGTATGAGCTATCATTTTGGGTTCCTAAAATGGTAGATTAGTGTGATGCTTATTAATATTTGCCAACCGGTTTATTGATGGCATATATTTAGATATCGAATGAGAAAGCATCTTTCGTGTATATATGTATTATATAAAACATTTGAAAGTTAATTAAATCAAAACCACAAATGACAATTTAGAAGGTCGACCTCCATAATATTCATGAAATAAAGCAATATAATTTTATTAATATTAATAGGCACAGAAGCTGCAATAGAGGACTTTTTTAAACTGTTCAAGGACATATAATAATGCAAAACCACTAATGTTATTAAAATATAATGTATCTATTATTGAGGATCATCGACATGCAACCTGGCAGTATTAAGAATGCAACAACATTTTAAAGAAATCCGACGATTCCTTTAATATTGGATTAAATTTTATCATAAATATTTATTGAAAAGAAGTGTGATTTATTTGAAAGTTTAAGCCACACATAACTAGCAATAAATGCTCTCTTGGCGTTTCAAAAACCACGATTTTATATCATTGCATAAAATTATTGATCCCCAGATCACATAGACATTTCAGATTCGAAGTTGAAATTGTGTCAGACACCAATATGTTGTGATGGTATCTAATTCTGTTCATACAAAATGGATATTAATAAACCATTATGTTACCTAAAAGTGTAGACAGGGAGTTATTGATGCAGCCGTTAGTCATAAGACAGAAAAGTATAAGTCAAGAAAGAGACTCATAACCATTAGTAAACTTTAGACACATACTAAGTTTCTCAGAGAGATATTAATTTTTCTGGGAAGATCATAGAGTCACGGATTCATGCTTGAAATAGTTATTTTGCTCTTAGATTAGGCTACAGCTTTTAAATAATGAATATCATTATCATCTGAAATACTTAGCACGGGTTTATAGTCTGGCAATTACATGACATCAAAGACGTTTGAGAAGGTTATTTACAAAAGTGTAGGAAGATACGTCTATATTTTCGTGTTCTCATCTAAGATGTATTTCTGTTTAAATATTGCTTGGTGGGTATATCTTAAAAATCCGCAGCGTTTTGTCCTTCTTCTAACAAATGTACTGATCGAGTGGCTTAAGTGGTTAGAGTGTCCGCTTCAGATGCTGGCATTCGCGGGTTTGAACCCCGATCGAGTCATATCAAAGACTTATCAAAAAGCTTCTAGTACCTGCCTCGCTCGGCGCTCAAAACTGAGAGGTTAGTGTTAGGACTGGTCAGCCTGGTGTTGGAATAATGTGACCGGTGGGGAATGAAGTCAGAGTTGTAGATATCACTATATACTGCAACACTGGAGTTATCGTAGTGTAATTGTTAGAGTTGTTAAAGATATGTTAAAAATCCCCCCCACACACACACACACACACAAACACAATTTAAAAATGTACATACTGATAGAGAACTTTCATAGGAAATTAAGGTGGAAGTCATAGCAACACTGTAATTGAATAAGATTTGTTTCGTGCAATGTGAGAAACGAAGAAACTAGCTATTTTATTACTACAATTATGACATAGCAGACATTACATTCCCATTTAGAAGTTTACTTTTATATGATACCATATTACCATTTTTCTGCTGGCCTGGCATTGAACGCAAACATATACATACGTAGTATAACAAACACATTTTCTAATGTCAGTCAAGTAGGAGGGCCCATGTAAATTTCACCCAAACTAAGTAGTTCTTATTACTTATATAAAGAAACTATTATCACGGTAACTCGGTACGGTTCCGTAATAATGACATAAACTTCGAAATAATTAATTTTCAGGACAATATAAAACAGTTATCTCTGCTTGCGTTGAATGACGATGCGCTTTCCTGCATTATATGATATGTCAATCGAAACACAGATTGGTGTGACATATAAGTAGATGGGATCAATACCTTCTTCTACTTTACAAGTTACAAAAACAAATCAGACGGACGACACATATATTTGGCACAAGTTTAGATGATGTTATTAACAGAAAACAAGTTTGGGTTACCAAAGCAATTTTCATTAGGCTGCCGCTTATTTAAACGCATATTTTAACTATCTCTACAGAAAGCGGAAAACATGAATGTTCTATATGGCAAAATAATTTCAGTATAAGCCGACTTAATAACAAAATCTTAGTTCGAAACAGTTCATCTCAATCACATCTTATTTCTTGAACTTGGAACAGCATTAAATATAGCGACTAGCTAATTTCCAAATTGGAGCATAAAATACACTCAGAGCAATATGGAAATTGTAACTTACAAGATGCAGTGTTTCAATTTGCTTATGTCATTAAACGTTTGCATTCCTCTCCTAAAAGCACGCACATATATTTTATTGACCAGAGAGAGAGAGAGAGAGAGAGAGAGAGAGAGACAGGGAGAGAGGGAGAGAGGGAGATAGAGGGAGATTGAAATAACAACATCATTAACAGAGAAAAGGCGTACTCTAATCAATATTGTCACTTTTATGAATGGATAATATTATCATACTGATTCAAACTTCGTATCATCAAAATAGTAAAGGTATTCAAATTGTTTTATGTGATAGCTAATATATTATATACGTTTAATTATCTTCAATCCTATTTTAAAACTATTTCAAAAGTTGTTCATTAATATGTGATCGAAAGGACTTCGAAAGGAAACAGTGCTGGCAAATAACTCCATTACTCTTTCTTGGTTTTAAGTGATTCATAGTACACCTTCTTCTCGTCCTGTGGAAATAGAAAGAACGAACAACGTCAAAATGATAATTTGCCAAGCAATCTCATAAAACACTTTGTAATACGAGGAAAAAGATACTGATCAGAGATACCCGAAACTTGTTTAATGCTGTATTGCGGGTAATGTTTGAGATACAAATATCATACTTACTTAATTCATATTTTATTGTTCCTCGTGACGGTCGCAACAAATGGCATAATTTAAATGAATTCATTTTTATGAGAAGATTAAGAGAAGATAGTAAATCTGTACAGCAGTTATTTTACTTCGAAACCTTTATAATATTTTTTGTAAATATTGTTTCTTATCCGCACGGAATAGTATTTTATGCATTTCTCTCTGATATTCAGTGATAGTGTTCTAAGAGAGCTGTTAACTTATATTAGATTGTATATCTCGCATATCTTATGTTTGAAAATCTCTACTGTTTATTTCAGCTGCAAATATGTTTCGGCCATCGCAGAAAGTATCTGCAATTAACACAACATATTCTGTATCTCGTAAGAGTAAATGATTGAAGTTCTTGTTCATCTCTCACTGCTTCGAAATTTTAGTTTTCTAATTATGACGGAATAATTGGATCTATAACCAGCGACAATAGCTGCATCAATTGTTCTTCTACAAACTATCTTCCAACCTATCAATAAATAAAACCTATCCGTTTTTTTTTTTGACGTTTCCTATGTCAAAGTCTACTTTTCAAAATATATTTTTGTACACTTTTCCTCACTTTGTTTTTCAATTCATTGTTTCATTCGGATGCAACGAAGACATCAATACAGTTGAAAAGTTAACATCATAACATGCCTTTCATTAGGAATAATATTGTACAAATTTAGTCAGTATAAAACACAAATTGAAATGAATACATATAATAATAATTGACCACTGCAGACTTATTCTTTTATAGTTGTTATACAATCTTGTATAGTCAAAATTGTATGACATAAATATTTACTAGCGAGATTTATGTCGCCTAAATTGGATCAGTTAAAATAAATTAGTTGTTTTATTGTCGCCTTCTGCGTCATTTTTATTAAATTTAAAATTACTTTTAAAATAACTTGTTACTTTTCTACGGTTGCTAGTATTGAAAATCAAAATTACATCTTGTCCTCAATTTGTTTATCTTGCTAACATAATATATTATATTCTTTCCTATACAGATTTTGAATATTGACAAATTAAACCTGTCTGTCAGCAATATACACAGGGACAATAAGGGAAAGAATGTAAATAGCAATTCAATGTCAACAAGTGAAGAACGAAAAAGTAAAAGGTTGTAACATAATTGTTATGCTTATCAGTCTAATGGAAATCAATTCCCTAGTCTTTGTTGAAATAAAAACTGATATGACATATTGTTGTATGAAGAGAGAGAGAGAGAGAGAGAGAGAGAGAGAGAGAGAGTTGCCAAATGCATCTAAGTAATGTTGTACATGAACTCTTCAATTTGAAATTGTGTGCTTAAATACTATGAATTATATATATTTTGACATCGCTGTCATTATCATTTTAGGAAGTAACCGTTCTGAGTTAGTACAATTCAAATGGTAGTGTTACCGTCACATTATGAAACGGAAACATGTTTCTTTCATATACTTAGTATTTAAAAAAGCCGCTCAAGTTACATCCACAAAATTCCAGTATAACAGGAACCAGTATATTGCCGAGTCAACGGCTATTATTTCTTTAAGGTGATTCTCCAATTTCTGCAATGCAATATAATCTTTAAAACCTATTCTAAAGAGTTTTTAAAGTTTAATAAGCAATGTATGTTAACTCAGTGTATATTGTGAACGTAAGTAGTACCTTGTTGTAGGTTCTGGACTCTTTTAGGTCGGATGGTTTTATTCTGCATGATGTTACCCTTTCGTCGCAGACTGCTACACTACTGGTCAGATTGGTATACACTGGCAAATAGCTACTGGATTGTCACTGGATTGTCACTGTCCGTAAATCAATAACCCCCGTTTAGGTCGCTAACTCCCCAGGTATAGTATCTTTATGTAAATTGTTTTATTATCAATAGTCAATACGTTATTAATCACACTGAGACTATTTCGAAAAGCTGCAAGAGTTCCCCCAACCCTCCACCCACATATTTGTAAATGCCATCGTATGTGAATTATGTTTCTAGAAACGCTAGAACAGCGGCGAGAAATGAAAAAATATTTCACCAGTCTTTTGCATTATGCTACCTCCGATTTTCATAGTTTTAATTTCATGGAGGTTCTTTTTCAGACTTCATGAACGACAACGAACGGTCTTCTGTGGCCAGCAATGGCTTAGTACAGGCATTCACAATTTTATTCTTTACAATCAATTTATACAAAAAGCTTCATTTTCGTCAAGCCAAATTATCTCTTTAATATTGGATTTAATGGTAAGCATGATTGTGCATTTGGTTCCAAAAGTAACCTTGCGAATATCTGCAAACGCCTAATATGTTACCGTGCGGAATCGTAGATGAAAACTTCAGTGAGCTTTCATAAGCTGTAGGTGACTTTGGAGAAATATACAGTTGAAACTCGGGTTGGTGTTAATGATGATGTCTTCAACATCTGTGCTTCTATGACCTACGCGATTGTAAGGACGCCTAATTGTATACATTCTATGACTATAGGTTACTATATTTGTATTGGCAAATATGAACGAAAAGTGCAACTGGAACATTTGGTCTTGCTCCGTGAACTAACTTTCGTAGTCGATCTCGATTCGAATCGCTAGCAATCCCAGATTTTTTAACCGAATCATATCAATGTTATTGACGGTATGAAAGACTCGCATTGCAACTTGTTTAGAGAATGGTGTGGCAATACAATAAGTCCTTGAACACCTTTGGTTCACCTGCGAACAATACTAGACTAGATTGCCAAAATAATTTCTGTAATATGACATGTAAACGGGGTTTTCGCGTTAACAAAACCCATGGATATTATACATCTACGTACGACTGTCATTGTAATTAAATATCTGGTCGATTTGTAATGTGATGTTGTATCGTCAAAGTCTCCAGGAAAATATCAAACATTTTCTCGTCCTGGTCCAAAATTGCAAAACTAATATGTCATGGAATGAGGCAACGTATTCGTTGAAATATTCAAATGTAACCCTCTGATATAGAACTCTTGCCGAATTTTCATTTTTTAAAGTCCTTCTATCAAAATTACCATTGCTAATGTCACAAGTAATATTAACCTGACTTGATGAGGCAATGCTAACAATGTCTGGTGAGACCTTGCATTAAAGATTTGTTTGCCTTCGGGACTTTCATTGATAGATTTAGAACAACCAGGAACTCTCATCAGCGACGACAGTTTGACGTCAACCGTGTATTACAATCAGTGAAGACCACATATCTAAGTAAGTGCTCGTCTTCGCTTGGAATTAACAGTCGTTGCCTTCTGATGTCTTCATTGACAGAGGCTGGTGGGACATTCAGCAATATTCCAGATTCCACCACCCTCGAACGAGTTATTAGCGGCAAGACCCCAAAGGGACGAATATTAAGTCAACCGTAATATAAGCGCAGTGACTTTAGTCCGATCTCGAGTGTGCAATTCTGCCCTGCAGTGATTAGTTTAGACAAGAATGAGATCAAATTCTGGTTGCGTTGATTATATTGTGATCATGGAGGCAATACTCGTTGCATAATTTGTATTTGTTATTTTTTATCTCCATCATTATAACTTACGCACAATTGTGTGGTGAACTTGACCTTGCCTACTATCAAGTTCATTGTGTACATCACCAGTAACTTTTCATTATTAAACAAATAATACATAGGTAATATTTCTCTCTGAGTGTGTTTTAAATATTAGGCTGAATATCAATGTAAGTAAACACATTTATCTTAATCTGATATATGGCGCGTTTACACTTTCGTATTCAAATATGTGCTTGATATATATTGATTAGAAACCAACAGTTTGACAAGGCAAGTAACAAATAAGGAGAAAATAATTACACTATCTAGTTTATTATCATCACATAACAAATGCGAGTATTGTTGGCTATTGGAATGTTGTCTATTACTACAGCAGACGATTCATTGACGTGAAAACTTGATCAATACAGAAAATTGTAATTGCCTTAATATGATTAATCTTCTTCAGTCTAATTCTCATTAAAGAATAAATTAATTAAATATCAAAATTATTTCTAGACTTCTTTTAAGTGTTTCATGCTAGTATGGAGATACAGACTGTCATAGGGTGGTTGAATAATGGCAAGATAATTTCTTTACCTTTCGAAAATATAGCATGCTTTCTCAGTCATTGGAAACTATGTTTTTCTGCAAAAGCCTGTTTCAAGTGATACCCACAACCTTACTTCAAGCCCCCCTCTGTTTTTGTACTAGAATATACAACATCATAATAATTTCTGTGAGCATTTTAATGCATTGTGCAGATTGTTACAGAACTGATTCAATTGTTAATTAAAAGTAACGACCTTAAACTTCAACAATCAGATTCAAGCAAATTTTGCATTTACGTCATGTGTGGTTCTTGTTCAAAATATGAGCAAGTGTTTTTAAGACGTAATCAACATAAGGCTAAGGAGAGATGAACAAAACAGAAGTGTGTCATAACAAAAAGCGATATGACAATAATGTTCCATCATGACGTACAAACATGCAATCAAAACTGATATTAAGAGGACCCTGAAGTTGTAGAGTGAAAAAAGTAAATATAAATATATGAAAGTGAAGTAATAAAGTGATCTTCAAAGAGAACACGTTCAAAGCGTCAATTGAGGCGTGTATATGAGTAATGATAGTCGGGACGACTGCTGTATGGCACATTCCTGTCCAGGCTTTGAAGTGTGCATGTTAGAAGGGTTGCCATTACAGTCCCGTGGTTCGATGCTTCTTAATGGAGTGTGCTCCATCAAATTTACTAAACTAAAGGTATATTATGTGCTGGCAATGGTGTTAAACCCTACATAATCAAATCACATTTTATTGAAAACTTTACCGTTTCGTAAACAGTGCCCAGTTTGCATATCCATCTGAAATTTAGTTAGGATATAATTAGTTCGTTCGATTGATAATAAGACAGCATGTTTGTTCAAATAATATCGATCAATTCGTCTCTCCCTCTGTGTCTGTCTCTCTGTCTGTCTCTGTCTCTCTGTCTCTCTCTCTCTGTCTCTATCTCTGTCTCTCTGTCTCTCTCTCTCTCTCTCTCTCTCTCTATATATATATATATATATATATATATATATATATATATATATATATATATGTGTGTGTGTGTGTGTGTGTGTGTGTGTGTGTGTGGTTATTTATTTAAGCAAGTGATGCAATTCTAGTACATTATTCTTCTTTGAATTGACCTGTTTTGCTTGTTCTTTCTAACAAAAGATGTCTATAAAGCAAATATATAGTTATGTCTTCTAATACATGCATACGAAAATCAAATGCTACAGAACAAAGTTTACAAAAAATATTTCCTTTGATATTTTTACACTTGCTAGAATATTATGTCCCAATCAAGGTTCGATCTTTTTCCTTAGACTGAGAAATTTACCAAACTTCGTAGAAAGAATATTACCCTTCAACCATTTAATTCTCACTAATCTGGCATACCCGATTATTACTGATGACAGGTTTTTAGAACTTGTGTTGTTCTAATATCTGAAAATATTAGTACACATGCATTATTACAACATACAAAGAACAGATCTAAGAGATAATCATGGTCAATTGCAGGAACACATTAAAACTATAATGGATAGTTCAAATGTGTTTGGATAAAGGGACAAAGCTTTGTAAGTAGAGTTGATCATCTGATGTATATCATATTATTTTTGAAGATGGATATTAGATGTGAAATTGGACCAAACCTGGACTGTGATGATTGTCCATACAAAATAATATAATTCTCGTTATTAAACGTTTATATCAACAGAAAAATCTTGTAACGCATTTCAAAGTTTACGTTAGGTTTCCTAATAATAGTTTGATATTAGACTAAAATACCTTTGTTCATTATAAGTGGTCTAACTTGGAAATTTAACCTAGCTTGGTCTATATAATGATGACTGCGTACACTACCTTTTCTCCATGTTTTCTTGAAATCTTATCATCCTACAGAATCATTTCTTCTTTGCTATATTGTGATGGGATGCACGTGGTGGAACATAATATAAACGTTTGTATTTTGGAAATATTTCAAAAATTTAACATTACTGCTGTATTTTAACCCTTTTTATAGTACCCAGGCAGTTTTGTTTTAAGTTTATTTTATTACGACGTATAATGATAGACCAAAATACATATTTCTTGTATTAATAAAGTAAACACAACCCATTGGTTACCGACTTTAAATGTTTTGACACTTCGCTGAAAACAAAAAACTTGGTTTTGCGTAAATTTGGAGCATCGTTCAAAGTCAGAGCCAAATAAATAGACAATCTCTGTTTCAGCCATTATAAATAGGGAAATATTTAAAGAATTATTAATTTGGCAAGGAAATCGGGAAATCGAAGGTTCGATTCAATGGACTGTAAATGATTTTATTTATGAGCTATAAACGTTCAAAGCAGGATGTCGATGACCTTGCCAGCACCTATTTAACCCAGGCATTACGTAATTAAGTAGACCCACTATCATCGTAGTGTCCAAAAGACATTTTCCACTGAAAAGAAAATTATTATTAAAACGTGATGCCACGGTCTATAATTATATATATATATATATATATATATATATATATATATATATATATATATATATATATATATATATATATATATATATATATATAATGTATAAATCATGCACTTAAACTTTCACAGTGTTAAAGAGATAATTTATTTATTTTTCATATGATACCATTGTTCTTGTTTTCATGTTGTCACGGAATTTTATTATACAAATCTCTTTATGTATTAATTACATGTACACTGGATTTTTATACAACGACACCCGAAGGTGATTTATGTATATCGTACAGTATTTAAAAACAGTGAGTTAGGTTCATCCTATGCTGCAAATGAAAAGTGCTTTCGATGGGAGCAACTGATATTCATCATGGGCAAGGAAGATGTAAAGCTACATTCTCTAATTTTAAATACCTCACCATAGGGCGAAATGTTTACATTACGGAACGTAATATCAGTGAGCAATCTACTTAGGGACTTTCAAGTCTTCAGATGCAAAGGTATGCGATTATTTTTTAATGTCTTACGTATATTATAGGTTATAATTATTTTACTACCACATTTTTGGGTGTGATTTCCATGTAGCTTCGGCTTGCGTAGTATAATGCAAATATGCAAATATTTTCAATTACGCAGAGACTTGTTAGTGACCAAACAACTTAAGGACTTGCAAATCTTTAGCTCTAGCAGTATATGAGTTATTTATTTGTTTATCACTTATATTATAGGTTCTAAATAGTGTACTACCATGTTTACTTTTTTTAAATATGATTTCTATATAGCTTCGGCTTGTGTAGTATAATGTAAATATTTTCTAATCTTGTATGTATTTTAACAAGAGATCTTTATTAGCTATAAAGTTGCCTTTTATTAAGAAACCTTTTGTACCAAATAATTCTTATCGGACACAGGTATATTCACTTTTGAACCTGTTTAGTGCTTTGCATTGTTGTGCCGATAATTTAATTTGTATATTTTACCATATATAATGTCGTTACGTGTTATCGTATATCACCATGTCATTCTTAGTACACGGTGTTTGATTTATTTTCAGCTGATCAGACCTGACCATGGTGATCCGAGCTGACCGTGGCAACTGTGGAGCTGAACATGATGGTCAGGGTTGACGGGTTATCAGCTGCAGAGCTGACCATATAAGTTGACCACAGTGGTGTTGGATATATCGGCTGTGGAGCTGACGATGGAACTTGCGACGTAGCTGGTTTAACGGCGGCAGAGCAGCTTATTGAACAGTGTGTCGCTCGTGGAGTAGTAGGTGATCGGGCGTTGCTGGCCTATTGGAAGGCGCTGATTGCTTGATTGACCAAGGAATTGAATGGTGATCGTTGAATACCTGTAATATTGACTGCTTTTTTACCAGTGTGACTGCTTGCCATGTATTCTAATGAAGTAGTGTTTTGTGTAACTCCATAAACGTAATCTTTTAGCGGTGGGTTAACTTTAGGGTTTGTTGTACCCAGTGTATTGGGACTGTAATGGTATATTGTATGATATTTGTTCCATATTTGCATCATTTTACTATTTGGGTAAAATGTCTCATTTTTCACTATCTGAGTGACTACATTTTTACTCTGTGTGTAAAGTTTACAATGTTTACAATGGAGTAAAACACAGTCTTTTCGTCGTGTGAAATTACCATGAATCACTTTTCATTGGAGTTAAATACATCATTCTCTTCGCCGTGTGCAATTACTGTGAATCATTAACCTTTGTTCTTGTACTGTGTAAGGTCATTTACTTGTATTCACATTTATATTACATTATTTGGTTCGTGCGGAATGTATCAATTAGTCCAGTATTTATTCTTATACACTCAACTAAATTAATCATAATTCTTTTTCCATTCAAGTCATTAATCAATAAACATTGTATTAGTATCAACCATTAAATGTATTATGTTATAAATCTGAAATCCAACCCACTTATCCTGTTACAAGAGTTTGATACATATGTTTGCGTAAAGTATATCTTTGTAAGTTCCTTTTACATTCCATTGTAATAACAATAGGTTTTTAAAATCAAGAACGTAGTCCCTAAAATTGGTGATGTTTGTTGTAAAATCTAAAAGGGCATCAATTCGAAGATCTAATAGAAACCGTGCATGTAAACCAGTGACTGAACGACTCGTTTGCAAAGCTATATTCTCATCTTGAGAGACATACAGACAGAAATATGAAATAGATCTCAATGTAGAAATTAATGTTGTCCAGCATCATTGGAAACAATACATGTTTAAAGGTTTAAATTCGGCATGGATGGTAGCTCCAAGTGTGATATCAGCGTTGTATCATTGTAAGCGACACATCCGCTGTAGCAGTATTAATTGTTAATTGTTTCCACTGATACATTTGGATATATCATTAGTCATGATTTATTATCAAAACGAATAAAAGGATGAAAGCTTCTAATATGGTGATTTTGTGTGTATTTTTATGCGTTTTAATCTTACACGAAATCATTTTTAAAAATACATGAAATAAATGCAGTACATACCATGCTGGATATTGTATAATTTTGTTATCATTCAGTTTGAGGATTATATAATTTTTAAGCTCACATTAGTGAAACATTTATTTTTTATTTCAAAAGAATGTGATTTGATCCAGTTTATCTTATGATGTTGCTAACAAATGCAAGCATAATTTAAAAAATTGCTTTAAACTGTAAAATTGGACAATTCATTGTAACAGGCCAGTGTTTAAACACAATCGTATTAAAAGAGGACGTATCTTGAAATAGAGTACAATGATTTATATGATGTCAATTATTCGCCGTATAGTAACTGTTTGGACATAAGGTGTGTCAGATGTTTATGACCCAGGTATAAATAGGAGGAGAAAACACTCTTATAAGGAGTTGTGCGCCAGCAGCAGAGGCAGAATAGACAAAACCCATAGTGAACCAGAAATGAGAGGACTGACAGTGTTCCTTTGTGTCTTCCTGTGCATGACTGCCACGATGATAGGCACCGCCGAATCAGGAGCAATTGACAATGAAGCAGTGGATACTCAGGGTAGGAATGCACTCTTCCTAACTTTTCCTCTCAACGCACAAACACACACACAATAATCTTATAAACGCTAATTATGCACAATAGACATTATAAGGTTCTGTTACATTTTCCAGTAGCAGCACAATATTCATAAAATATTACTGTCGGACTTTGCCTGTGGGAAGATCAGGAAAGTTATGCACTGAGATTTTGATCATATACATGATTGTTCAGTGCAGTGACAATTGAGCTTAAACAAGAAATGTAAAGCCTCAGAGGCAAGACACAAATTTAATACAATGATAACACTAGATTTTGAAGGCATTATGTAAAATCTTCAGCATTTAGACTAATGAATAATTATTAAACATGACAATTTTGAAGAACAAATGCATTGGTCCACATAGGTTTATTATCACTTGTTGTTGATAAGTTATTTTTTCACCTTTACGTTTCTTTTCTCTGACATGTTTCTTTTTGTTTTCTCTTCATTTTAGGTCTGGGTGCTGAGGGTAAGAAAACCATTTGTTATCAGTAATAACATTAACATTTGTTTCCCTCTGTGAATAAATGTTTTATCGCATCAAATGTAAAAAGATTAGGGAAGAAATTACACAAGACATGCTAAGCAAACGGGAACCTTTAAGCATAGTTGGACTTCGAGACGTTAAATATATAATTAAAATTGCTTGAAATGGTCACTTTTAACACTTTGTTTCTGCAACGTGTCTACAAAATGTAGGTGTTTTAGCTGATAAGGTTACAGTATATACCAGAAGTAATCCGGCCTGGGACCAAATATCGAAGACAGACGGCTTTTGAAAGATTCCTAAATCTTTTTTTTAAAAACGATGATGATACTCCTGTATGAATAAATATTTTGTTTTGATTTCAATGTATTTGTCATCTCTCATTGAAGATAACGAATCGATAAGGACCAGGTAATTACAGCATGACGTTATCATATAACATCTTCTGTCAAGACGTATTTTATTACATTTCTAAAACATATACCAGTCATGTCATCGCCGCTCGTTAACAATAAGATAGAAACCTAATGATTGTGCCTGTTTTGGGGAAAACAAAATGTCATCTATTGGAGATGTTATTGCCAAAATGATGCAGTACATTTTATCTGATAATAATATTTTTTCTTTTTGTGTTAAACTTTCAATTATATATATATTGTAGGTTTACATTTGTATATGGCATGTCTGTTTGATTATTTAAAACTTTCATATGATAAAAATGTGTTCTGCTTGTTTCAGCCAAGAACGAAGGGGTTCCTGCAAAAGGCGGTGAGTGTTTACGACATATAACATTTAGTACTACTATTTTGTTTATCCAGGATTACTGTTATGAACTACGAGGCATTCGGTCGTATATACAATCCACCTTTCATAACATATACAGAACCAGTAATAATACTTCTCAAATCTAGACTTGATTATATTGGTATAAAAAAAACCATTTCTGTTCGTAATATATTTTGATGCAAAACATTATTGTCAGGTGTATGTAAAGTATGAATTGAATATTAGTAGCCATAAATAGTTAAATCGTTGTTCATCTTCTCCTTAGTAAATAAAAATTAGGTTTAGTTTTCGTTGCATTCTGGACAAAGCTCCAGTCATAATTTTCAAACTTTGTATCATATGCATTGATATCTTGATTTTGTAACGTGTCACACTGTTGAATCAGATATGACCCACGCTGGCTACATGGTTACTGTGACATTGGAAGGAGGAATTACCTGGATACATTTTATCTTTCTGCCGATCAGATAGGCTCTCTAAGCTGGAAATTAATTTTTATTGAAATAATATGTAAACTCTCCAGAAATGTTTTAGTACAGAATTTAGTCATAATTGTATTTTATTCAGTTTACAATTTTATACATTATTTATATCTTTTCGATCCAGTTCATTTAATGTGTGGTTGAACTTTGGATCTCTGTGTTTCTTATTCTATTTCATACATTATATTTAACTTTGTAGGGAAGAGAATGTGTATTGGTCCAGGGTGTTTCTTTTGAACGACGTAAGTTTCTACTATTTACACGCTCATTATTTACTTTATATACTATTTTGCAATCTCCTTTCCTTAACATCTAATGGCAACTACGTGGCCCATCTGGTAATTCCAGGAAAATCTCGTATGTGTAAGGGTTGAAATTACTCGTTCTATTTTCTGCTAGAACTGAATATCAGTCTTCAAGAAGCGCTGCATGAATACAATTGGATTTTCTTTCAAGCTCATTTAAATACATGATATATCTCAAGTGTTAAAGAAATACTTCAAAACGGACGTCTTATTCCTTTTCAAACAGGCTGACTGGTTCATATATTTGAATTATAATTTGGTAACGCAGATACAGAAGTTGATGCCAACATCTGAGAATGTAAGGAAGGCATGCTCCCATCATGGCCTCCACTCCTTTGATTTCTGTATAAACTACTTCACAAATCTTCCTAAAGAATAATTTGGGAGTCCATGCACTATGCTGTTCTAGATCATCTACGGAGACTCTTACAATCTTTACGTAACTAAACGGAGACAAGATCATGTCAATATTACCAATATATTCTTTCAGTAGTACAATTGTTTTGAATGGAATTGATATTAAGAGGTATAATGGAGAAATAAAATTGAAGGATATGGTTTTCCCTTATTTTAGGACTTTGCAAATTGATTTCCTAACATAGGATACACATAGAAAACAATACAAACCAAATTACAGCGTGATGTAATAGAATTTATATTTATCATAAGAGGACGCACGAATTACAACATCTCTAGCATTCATCATGTTATTACGATTCCATGATTTGTCTAAACCTCACTTTACACAAATATCATGATATAAAGAATATACTAAAGGATCAGTCTAGAAATCGAAAATATATATATATCATAATAGATTCTGTGAAGAAGAAAAATTGTTGAAAATTTAATGATAGACTTTGGATCAAGTTTTAATCGGTATAAATGAACAAATATCTCATATGAATACAAGGAATTAATTATACCATTTTTGACCGTGTCATTTTGCAAATTCTCTGTGTGTTTGTGTGTTTCAACGTTATACGTTAGAAGAGAGTGTTCACAGACATTTTTGTTTTCAGGCTGGAAGAAGACTATAGACCATCAAGGACTGTCACCTAATTCGACCAATGTGTACAACATATCGTTCAACTAATCAGCATTTGTTCTTCTAACATGTGTAATCATCCCCTGACGCTTTAGATATATTTATATTTTTCAATAAAGATAACATTTGATATATTTAAATGTTCAGTTTAAATGAAAAGAAAATCTTTGCAGTTCAATGCCCGCAAGAAACTGATCTTTACAGTAATATTTCCTGCTGAACAAAAATACAGTACAACTTTTTATGGGCTCCTTTAGAAAAAACATGAAGAAGTCATACTAAATTTCCTTCAAACCGAAATATTTCAATGCATGTTCTATTGTTTTCTACACATTAAATGTTTGAAAATTTTTGATTGTATTGTGTTTTTATATCTATTCTGCAATTATAAAACAATTCCTCCTTGGGAGCATTTTTGAATATAGACATAAAAACAAACATCATATAGGGTCTTCATACTACAGAGATTAACAGGGAAAGCAGAGTTGCGATGGTGTGTGTCATGATTTAAAAAAAAAAACTGAGGTGTGTGTTAGTGTAGGACGTGTGCAAGGAGTGCGTCGACTGTTAAATAAATCATATTATCATGTCGGGTGTAAGTTTAAAATCAAAAACAAACAACAACGAGGTATTATGGAGGGTGACTCTTACGATTTCTGTAAAGACTGTTTGGTGGAGAGGATGTTCACGGTGGTAGAGTATTTGTCTTGCCCTGTTCCGGATAGGTGTTTGTTTTCAAAAAAGGGGTGATGGGACGAGCTAGCGTTTTCGGTCCCTATAAAGGTACCTCAATTAGATGTGCATTTATATTTGCTAACCGGTTTTTTGATGGCATACAATTTAGTTTATCGAGTTCAAAATCATCTTTCATAAATCTGTTTATGATGTAAAAAGAAGTTTATCTATATATTTTATCGTTACTTCATACAGATATATTCCATCAATGTCAGTATGAAGGAACGAATGTGACATCGCACTCTGAAAATGATCCAGTTTACATTCCATATTAAAACAGGTCTAGCATGGATGGTATTAATTATTAAAAGACACTGATGTCAACATTAGTTTGTTAAGCAATGAAGATTTAACTAATTGCTTCTATTATGCAGGGTTCTACCGATTAACATACAATATGAACCATGGATGCATGCATACATACATACATGCATACGCACGTACATATATACATAAATACATACCTAAAAACATACATACATGTATACATACATACATACATACATACTTACATACATACATATAAGGTCCCTGAGTGGCCGAGTGGTCTAAAGGCTTCTTCGTTATGGATCACTGCCATCTCACCTCTGCCTGCGTGGGTTCAAGTCTTGGAATCGGCCAGTGTGGGTATTATTTGAAAGCATGCCAATAGCTTGTCGTGGGTCGGTGGTTCTTTCCGAGATTTGCCCGGATTCTTCCTCCACCATTGATACTGGCCGCCATGTATAGCCAATCGTGTGCTGAAAAATGGCAACCTTTTCCTACCTGCATGCATGCATGCATGCATACATACATAGATACATCCATCCATCCATCCATCCATACAAACATACATACATACATACATGTAGACAGACAGACAGACAATATATACATACATACAGACAGACAGATATACACACACATACATACATACATACATACATACATACATACATACATACATACGTACGTACGTACGTACGTAGGTACATGCATACATACATACATACATACTCGAGCATAATGCAAAATATTTAGGACATATTAAAGGCCAGAAAGACGGGGGTGGGGGGTGGGGTCGTCTTACCCGCGAGCCAATGTATAAATTTGAAAGTTTGCAAATATTTTTGTTGACTATTGTAAAGGCTGTAAATCTTGGGACACGAACGAATACAGCTGTTGTGTCCTAAGACACAAGCATGTAAACAAAAAATCATTTTCGGTGACCTGATACCTATTGAACTGTTATAAAGTACTATGACTGATTTTGTTATTATTTTGCATGTGAATAATTTCTGATTTCTCCAACACGAAATTAGAGGTAAATATAGTCTTCGAAATTCGTGGGCCGGTTGAGTTTACTCGGGTTACCAGCAGTACAGTACTTACACAGTGTAAAGCGTGCAAATCGTCACTTAAATCCATCGCAAACATATTAGATGCATAGTTTGCTTTAATCGTTCTTTCGACCAAATTGCATTATTCCAGATAACATTTCAGCAAGTCCTTAATACCAGTTTCATTAAGTTGAATCACGTGCTCACGGGTTACTCATTTTCAATGATATAAGCGATCCTACAGAATGAGGTAATATTTATGAAAAGGTACGCACGTTTCATTGTACAAGGCGCATGACCAACATAACATATATGTTCACGAAGAATGTTAATATTAAAGGCTAAAATTCTCATTTTAGAGCAACTAAGATCATCAATGACAAAAATCATGTTTTTAAGTGATTAATATTTAAACTTAACTTCCTATTTACTGAAGAAGGAATCTTTTTCTAGTAAAGTAATTATTTCGTCACGATAATATTCACTGCAGTACTACATGTCAGACCTCGATGCTGTTATTTATCATTTGAACGTCAGAGTCTTTAAATAAACTACTTTTCAAACAACTTTATACCATTTCTTTTTAATAATCATACATGCCATGCCCAAGATAAGTGTACATGTACCTTTTGTTTATATAAGTTTGCCTAAATAAATGCATTTAGAATTTACCGCGAGCATCTTGTGATGTCTCGGAGTTATGGGTTGGCTAATACGCGGATCATGCACGTTTTAGTGTTTCTACCTGTTCAGTTTGGGGGAGTCGGCTTATACGCGAACGGGCTTATACGCGAGTATATACGGTGGATACATACATACATACATACATACATGCACACACATACATACATACAAACCTACATACATACAAAACTACATACAAGCATACATACAAACCTACATGAATAAGTACTGATATACAGACAGACATACATACAGACATACATAAATACAGATACATAAAAAGACATAGATTTATACATACATACATACATACATATATACATACATACATACATGATAGATGATTTGATCACGGAATTAGATCACACTTTGCGAGGTCTAAAACTTGTTGATCTCCACCTGCCTTGTGTCATTTTAGCAGATGACACAACTGTCATGTCTAACTCGCATCATTCGATGCAACAGCTGCTTGATAAAATTTCCAACTATGCGAAAAGGTGGAGTTTAGAATATAACGCAGATAAAAGTTGCACCATCTAGTTTTCTAACAAAAGAACGACTGGTATCCCATCTTTTTTGTTCGACAAATCTCCAATTCCGGTAGTCAAAAATAAGAAGTATGCCGGCATACCTCTAAAATACAACTTAAAACCAAACAACGCGATACAAGAAGCATGCGATAAAGGCAAACCCTTGTTAAACTCTTTTTATTTTATTGGTATCAGAGACGGAGGTATGAACCCTTTAACAAGTCTGAAGATTTGGAAAAGAATTATTCTACCCTCGGTACTATATGGATGTGAACTATGGTCAGGTATCACAAACTCCAATACAGAAGAACCTGAGTTATGCCAGAGATATGCAGCGCGACGTATGCAAGCTTTCGATAAATATTCGCCTACGGAGGCAACGAGTAGTACCTTAGGACTCTGGTCAATGAAAGCATACATAGATAGGATGAAATCGCTCTTTTTCAACCGACTGTGTAAGGGCGATTGGACTTTTATCTGGAAAAAGATTTTCATTATGCGCTTATATCAGTATCTGACCAACCCGCTAAAACAGACGGGATTTATACTAGATATTGACAGAATAACTAAGATATATGGTATGGGAAGTGTTCTTTTAGACTATGCAGTCAGAGTACAAACAGAAGAAAAAATTGTTTGCAGTCGACATATTACTTACATTATTCAAAACCACGAAATAAAAACACCTAGAGAGAAAATATAGAACTAAGGGGTGATTTAATTCACTTCAGAAACATTCCTTTGGACTTAAAACCAAGTAGAATATGTTTTCTTGGGCGTAAATTTCCATCCATGTTATGTCCTTTCTCTGAAGTAATGAAACTATATATCATGCCTCTTGGTAAAGTTATGATATGAAAACTCTGTGGAAAAGAGAAAGACGACAGAGCGAAACATCTTATTTTAGATTGCGAAATGCTACTTGAGGAACGAAACGTTTTCTTTGATAGAGTGATTGACTTTAGAGGTGAGATACGGAATTAACTTATTCAATCAAGAAGACGATATATTGTTGGAGAAACATCTTGGAAGCAGGGTTGACTGCATGTCGTCTATTGACGATGATGTATAGGATAGACTCATATTGGTGACGGCAAACGGCAAAACTTCATTCTTCAATAAAATGTATGCCCTACTCTCAACCAACATGTTCAAACATAATATAAAAATAAGTAGTAAATTAACATTAAAAATAAAAATATTAGTCCAAATGATACCATACTGGGACAAATGTGCGATCATTGGAGGACTATGTCCCCGAACCTTGAAATGTTTGGTACCCTAATAGTCAAAACACATTTACGGGCAAGTAAATGGAGAAAAAAACAACTTTGTTTATGTGTTAATTAACAAAACATGCTTAATTAACTGAAGTTTAAAAATATTATAAGTTTAATTAGTCACATTTAAAAAAAAATAGAATCTTCAAAAAGCCGTATATATTTACTTCTTCTGGAAATAGCGACCTTTGGGGTACCTTTAATTTTTTAACATTTTCTGTTATACCTTCTATATATAATATGGTTAGAATTTTTTTTATCATAGCATAGAAAGAAGACCTATATTTAAATTCAAAGTGACAATAGAAAAATCTTCATCAGGGGCCACATACAAGTATTTAACATTTACGACCCAGGGGTAAAATCAGATACAACTAATTTAATTACATATTAGCAAATAAACGACCACAGACGAGTGGACCAGATCGTCATCTGTGGAGATTTCAATGCCCATAACGAGCTTTTGAGGGGGGTATGGGTGACGGACAAAAGAGACAGATTGATTGAAGAATGGACCGCTGAGTCTAACCTGACCATTTTAAATGACGGCACAAAAACACGCATCAGCCCTGAAAACGGTTTCATGTCCGCATCGACCTCATCATTTGCTCACCATCAATAACCTAGGTGGCGGACTGGAGGGTGGATCAAACTGACCCCTTGGGCAGTGACCACTTCCCAGTAATAGTTACCCTGCAGATGACGGTCCAGTACAACTCGCTCAAAATAACCCGTAGATGGATATACTCAAAAGCAGATTGGACAACATTTAAAGAAACTCTAAGCAAAGTAGACACCAAACATCTACAAAATGATAATATTAATAACTATTATGGAAACCTGATTGATATCATTCTAAAGGCAGCCACCATCAACATACCCAAAACTAGTTGTAACCCCAAAGAAACAAGCTGTCCCATGATGGAATGATGAATGCAAACAAGCCATCAATGATAAGAAAAAAGCCCTCAATAAATTTAGACTCACTAATAACTCTGTTGACTTCACTATATATAAACAAAAGGATAAAAACGTAATAACCTAATTAAACTGGCAAAGGAAACAACTTGGCATGATTACTGCGCAAATATCAATATTACAACTAGTACCAAACATGTCTGGGATAAGATTAAAACAATTAAAGGGAAGGAAACCAACTCCAACCCACAAAATAACTGGGGCCAAACCACACCTCAGGATTTCAAATACATAGGGATAAAGTAGAAAAAAAACTCATCAAAATGTATTTAAAGACCTCGGTCCCAAAGTATCTAACCTAAATAAGGACATTACAACTTACGAATGGGACACAGCATTAAAAAACCAAAAATGAAACACCATATACAAAAATATCCCAAACAACATCAAACAATCAATTACTAAATCAAATATGGACCTCAGCAAGCTACCCGATAAATGGAAACATGCAATAGTAATACCAATACCTAAGCAAGGAAAAGACCCAAATTATATCAGCTCTTACAGACCCATTTCCCTAACAAACAACATTTGTAAGATCATGGAAACCATAGTCACCAACCGACTCAAACACCACCTAGAGAGCAATAATTTAATCTCTGATAATCAATGCGGATTTATAAACAAAAGATCCACATCGGATCAACTAATATGATTAGAAACCGCAATCAAATTATCGTTCAACTCTAAACGCAAAGCTGATATGAATTTAATTGCAGTATTTATTGACCTCGAAAAGGCATTCGACCATGTATGGACAAAAGGCTTATTAGCAAGACTCAGTCACTATGCCATCACAGGTCGAATGTTTAATTTCATTGAGAATTTCCTCGCCGATCGTAAAATAACAACTAGAGTTGGCGACACCTGCTCTGAACTACACCCTCTTGAAAACGGTACACCACAAGGGAGCGTACTCAGCCCAACCCTTTTCAACATCATGATTAATGACTTGGACACCAACTTGACATCAAATCTAATTAAACTTTCGCAATTCGCATATGATAGTGGACTATGGAGAGCAGGAAATCCCTCCAACCACAAAGTAATTGGCGAAATTCAAACAAGTTTAAACAAAATAGGAAAATGGGCTGATAAATGGGGGTTCAAATTATCCCATGAAAAAACTATAGCAGTATTGTTCTCCGCCAAACGTAAATCCCAAAATCAGTATCCAAAACTTACCATTCAAAATCAAGAAATTAAATTCGTTAAAGTAGCCCGATTTTTAGGAATGTAATATGACTCTAACCTAAACTGGGGACACCACATTAACGAACTGGCTAAAAGGTGCAATAAGGACCTTAACCTCCTTACAAACCTTAAAGGAACCACCTGGGGATCCAATCAAGAAATCTTACTGGTATAATATTAATCATTAATTAGGTCCAAACTAGATTACGGGTGCGCAATTTACAACTCGGCACCCCAAAATAACCTCAAGAAATTAGATAGCATACAAAGAAAGGCCCTAATTATTTGTACTGGAGCACTACCATCCACATCACTAACGGAGCTTCAGATCCTAACTGGAGAACTGCCGCTCCACCTTAGAAGGCAAGAACTTACCCTCAGATATGCAACCAGGCTAACAATGCACCCCGATACACCCCCACCCGGCTAGCTATAACTAAATGCAACAGACCTTTTAGAACTAAACTAACACAAAACATACCAGCAGCGAAACTAGTACATCAACTAGCTGAACAACTTCCTATAGATAACTTTCAAGCAGAAATTACAAATCACTATGATACAGAGCCATGGATCAATATCAACCCTTCAATTAACACCCTCATTACGAAATGGCAATAAAAATGAAAAAGAACACAAACTGAAAACAACCAGTATAGAAAAGATCAACACTAAATATTGTAACTTTATTAAGATTTACACTGATGGATCCAAAATAACAGAACCACCCAGAACAGCACCAGCTTACGTGATCCCAGAACTTAACATTAAAGTATAACGAAGATTACCTAACCTCTGCGCTATATACACAGCTGAATTCTGGGCCATCCCTGAAGCCCTCAAATGGATCGAAGAAAACAAATTACCCCAAGCGGTAATAATAAGTGACTCGCTAAGCGTCATAAATTCAATACTTAATAACAACACCAAATCAAGAGAAAACTACCTTAGGCAAACCAATCTATTGTTAAAAAAAGCTAAACAATAATAACTTACAAGTAGAATTTATGTGGATACCATCCCACATTAACATACCAGGTAACGATATGGCAGATATGACAGCTAAACAAAAACTAAACGAAACCACCCACATCAACCTAGATTATAGCATAAGTGAACTCTACAGCATATCTAAACCCCTCATTGACAATAAATGGCAGGAAGTATGGAACGCAAACACTCAAGGCAGGAAACTAAAAACCATCATTAAAAAAGACTGTAGAAATAGGATACCACCCAAACCAAAAGGCATTGACCAAACAATCAGAAAATAGAATGCTCACAGGCAAAGCCAAGCTGGCTAGCAGATTCGGACAGTACATAGGACCACAACCACACAACCCTAACTGTTATCACTGCCGGGTCCCAGAAGACTTAGAGCATATTTTTAACAACTACCACACACTTAAAAAGGAAAGGGCTAAGTTTAAAGTTAAACAAAGTAAGACTGGATCCCCAGCCACTTACCCAGAATTCTTGATGAACACAAACTCCAATATTAACTTAACATTCGAAAACATAATATCGTACTTACAAGAAAAAGGACTATATAAAATTTTTTAAATAACTGTAAAACAAGTATTATACTCATAATCAATAAGATAAGGAATCAGACTAAAGAGGGACTACCCAGATTAGGTGTCATTGGACGTCTCTTAGAGATTCGAGCAATCGACAAGGACAACTATCTGGGATTAAAATATTCATGACCTAGAAAATAAAATTACAAAACTATTAAACCCGTAACACAAGACAGGGAACCAGGTCAATTAAATAAGGACGGCCCAGAATAGGTGACCTTGACGTCTATTTGAGATTCAATTAAATGGACAAGGACAACTACCTGGGAAAAAATACTTGGCCTGGAAAACATAAATTGCAAGACTTAAAGTTAAAATTATAATAAAATTATAATAAAAATAAAATAAAAAAAAATAAAATTTAAATTTAATTATATATATATATATATATATATATATATATATATATATATATATATATATATATATATATATATATATATATATATATATAAAAATAATAATAAAACATTTCAAATTTCTCCCACCTTTCTCTATATCTTAAGATCTCTCTTTTCCCTTGTCTCTTAAACATCATCTTAACAATCTGGCATGAAAATTAAGACCTATGAATCCACTCACTCAGCCCCGGTGACAGACATAAAAAAATAAATAAATAAATACAAATACCTAGAATTACCGACATGACCCAAAAACTAGATCGTACAAGGTGGTCTTGAACTCAGACCATCAGGACCGTTCACACTAAGTGGCTCAACTCAAACAAATTTAGGAACAAACGACCCAAAATTATCAATATATAAGGTGGTCTAAACTCCATAGACCATCGGATTTCGCAGCACAAGGCTGCAAAACAAAGACTCTGACTTAGGAATTATAACCCCAAATTAACACGCATAAGGTGGTCTAAAACCCAAAGATCACCAGACCTAGCAGCACAAAGCTGCAACGCAAACGGCACTAATAGACCAATAAGACCCTAAAACCTATTTCACCCAAGGTGGTCCCAAATACCCAAGACAATCAGGACAACATCAAACAATATGGCTGTCAACCTGGGTATCTATCTTTCACCAACTCTAAACAGCACAGAGTTATCCTCAAAATTATGCAGGAAGACACCTTTAGAAGCTATACCCTGGAGCCTAGAAACGCTAAACTGTGCCATGAACCGCCTCCCGATCCACAAACCTTACCTCCCCTACCAGGGACGGACATCCAAACATCACGCGTGCAGTGCACGCCCCCCCCCCCCCCCAAAAAAAAATAGCAGTATACACGAGTGCGCGTTGGGTCTAAGCTCACTCGTCTCAATCAGCAAAGCAATGCAACCTAACCAATGAGTGCGTGCTGGGTCCAATCCCACTCACCTCGGCCATACATCCAGATCGCTAGGAACTAATTAGTACCTCGATCTGAAGGCCTAATTATTAAGTGTTCCATGAACACATAAAAGCCTGGGGGATGTGGTTCTCCTTCCTTCCCCCAGGAGTAATTAAATAGCACCCTGTGCGTGCAGAAAACTGTGATACATGCTCCATTGGAGCGAAAATCACTTTAATCGAACTAAGTAAGTACGGTAATGCAGATGTTGTGCTCCTGTGGGCGCAGAATTACGCTTTGGTGAAAGAATGGTATGTACACTGAAAATAACATGCATTTTCTAACTTTATTGTTTTAAGTTTAATTGTTAACAGTAATGGATTCAATGCCAGTTGATGTCATTCACACATGCGCGGCAGACGCGTCGAAGTCTTAGCCTAAGAGTTCAAAACATGCTCTAAAGTATTTTTGAAAATCACCATTCTCTTTAATATAATTATTAAATTGAACTGCGAAATCCATTAAAAAAGCGTCCTAACTTAAGCGTCGGTAGCCGGGTAATTTACAAGACTATATTTTAAACTATAGCAGCCGGCTTATGTTGGAGAAACACCCACCTGTTACTTTCAAATCTGTATCTGTTATTTTCAATTTTATGGCATGACACGCGAGTTAAATTAATATTTGTTGTATTGTCAGATAATTGTTTACTGTATTCGAGTATAATAATGGTACGAAGGAAAATGACACCTCTGGTAGTATCAGGTTGTATGATTTCAAATTGAATATGGCATCGCTAGGAAAAAATACAGGAGTCTGACGTTTTATCAATAAAGTAGGGCGAAATCTCTGACAGCATGAAATCACCTTATCGATAATATAAATGAAAACAATGATTGCAAACGTGACCACAATCCTCTGCTCGATTCGACTTTTCTCACGCGTCTTTTTATCGTTGCAGAATCGCAAAAAGGCTGAAAAACTACACATATACATTCAAAAGACAGTGACGTACCAACGCATAAATCTCAGACGACCATCGCTCTTATGAATCCAAACCGGCAAATTAACCTTTATTTTCAGCATTACGGTCACAAACCTTTTCTATTAGAATCCACCAAACGGAAGTAGCCCATTCTACCACGGGCTGAATAACATCATGAAAGTAATTTCACAAGATAATATGTTTAGCTTGCCTTTTATTTCAGATTGTATCATTTTATAATTCTATATAAATTTCCAGAACAGAAATATGTAGAAAAAGTTTGGATAGTAGAAATATCGGTGCTGACGTTATCACATTTCAAATATTAAAGACAGATGCTGGACCCGGTAGATTTAAAAATGTGTTTGATCGACTATCTAGAGCTTGCCACATGGTAAGATCATCTTTTGTTTGTATTTATGTTTTTTTTTTCATAACAAAAAAAAAAGTGAAGAAGGAAATATACTTGTATGAGAGATGAACTATTTATTATGATGATGATGATTAAAACAAGACAGTAGGAAAGGAGAAAAGCTGATATTTTATACCACATATTAACCATTGATGATGATGGCGATTGTGTGTGTGTGTGTGTGTGTGTGCGCGTGTGTGTGTGTGTGTGTGAGAGAGAGAGAGAGAGAGAGAGACAATAGTTGTGACGGATATAATCAATTCGTAATACGATACATTACAATTAATGATGGTGCAAGAGAGGACAAAATGATTCTTGTATGATTTACCAATGATGAGAGAGAGAGAGCAAAGGCAGATGACAAATGAAAAACTTACTTATATTTAGCATTGGTAATACTGACTTTAGAGAGGTACAAATGATACTTTACCTGATAATTATACCATTGATGATGAGGATGTAAAAAAACATGGTGATGGTGAAGGATAAAAAAGGACCGTGAATTATACATTTATCACGTATGAAAACGAGAAAGAAGAAAAACTTGTGAATACAATATTGTTTACTAGAGATTTACCATCGTTATTAATGATGACGACAGTGAAGAAGGCGAGAAAAGAGAAACATGTTTCACTGTTTAATACCTTGCTCGTGCCAATGATATAAAGATTTCTACCGAAATTGTAATAGTTCATCTCATAACTGAGAATTTCTGTCCACGGTCCGGAAAGGTTACAATATTCAATCTTCAAAACAAACCCGCTCCTCTCTCTTTCTCTCTTTAATACACACTTATATGTATGTATGTATGCATGTATGTATGTATGTGTGTGTGTGTGTGTGTGTGTGTGTGTGTGTGTGTGCAGAGTGGGAGCATTTTATTTACAACTTTTGAAACTGGCAGTAATATAATACTGTAAATAACATTGTCATGATGCATTCATTATTCTGAGCAAATTCAGCTAATATATTGATACTGCATTATTATATTTCCATAGCATTAAAGGATGACAAAGATTCTGCTCCGTGTTCGGTACGATTATTAGACCCTAAGATACATTTACTGCAGGGTAGAAACTGGTAGAATGGGTAGACCAACAAGTTGTTCTCCACTTTTTTTTTTTTTGTTTGACCGGCGGCGTAGACCAACGGTATTATGCACTACTTGTGCCGAAGCGTCCGCAGGTGTATCTGCAAATGATCGGACCGCGCGCTATTAATCAATAAATTTATTTAGACCAACCTTTGTATCCAGACGGTAATTATAATCCCTCTTCTAATGATCCACGGCGTTAAATCCTTTAAAACGCTCGCTTTTTTAGTATAAATCCTTGTCAGAACAGAACACCTGTGTATTCATCGGCTGTTGACCTCAGATTTCAATTACCCACGCATAAGTGTAAAAGCAGCATCACCACATGGTAAGAGTAACACGAGGAAACCGTCTAGCGAGGCTTCTCCCAGCCTGAAAACAAAGATATTTGTGAAGATTCTCTTCTGACATATATCACTCTCTCTCTCTCTCTCTCACACACACGCACACACACATACATACATACATACATACATACATACATATATATATATATATATATATATATATATATATATATATATATATATATATATATATATATATATATATATATATATATATATATATATAACGATTTACGCTCGCGCAAGGACATTTATGGGATGCGTGATTGGGTCTACAATTTCCCGCCAGATTTGTCGGGTAACGCGCTGTCAAGGATAACAGTACAATAAGGGTTATTCATTTGCAACGATTGCTACGTAATAATGCACTGAAATGTATGTAAATAACTTTTTCTGGCATTCGTTACAGGATGCCCCTTACATAAATGGCTGCTTTGCAAATGGCAGCGAAGAGAGCCAGACAATCAAGGTCCAAAATCCAAGAGGCGGTGAATAGGCCCATAAAAAGGGCACCATAGTCAACGCCAACGGCTGCCACCCCTCAACCTGGATCATCTAGCGAAGGGGCGTGGATGGACCCCAATCTTCTTAATGTTATAACGCAAGACGTCTCCGACAGGCTTACCACCCATGTGACACAGGAGATCCATGCCAGATACGATCAGCCGGTAGCTATGCACAAGGCCGTCCATGGATAATGGTCCACAAACTGCGTTTCAACTTGGACCATCCTTAGCAACAGACAACAAACTAGCAATGTCCATGGTCTCCCGCGCCATAGTGGAAACCAAGGCTTCACTTACAGGTACAGCGGTGGATACAGGCAACGTTGTCCAAATCGTTTCGGCCTCCGGGGGGCATTCACAATCATAATTTTTACGCTCTTAGTTTACTCCGTCAACTCTAATCGCTGATAAAGTTAATGCAAACAAATGGGCGGACACGTACATAGGTTTTTCTACCCTCATGAATACCTCGCAGGATGCTAGTTTTAAATTTCAGTTAGATACGCACAGTACTGGCCCTGAACTTAGCTATGTTCCAAAAAATAGGAACGTCCATATCACAGTAGGCTCGCTACACATGGGTAGGGGGATTTTATGGCAAAAACAGACATATCAAATGCTTCCATATTCTTCATATTTGTCCCATGCAATATCCTTGTTTTGGCTCTTTGTGGTGGAATATGTATTGTTTTGACAATTGATTACCAATGGGTTGTAGTTCCAGTTGCAATATATCTGAGACCTTTTGCAATTAATTTTAATGCGAACTCAAAGTTACCTATAACATACATGACCCATATTTTTGACGAGTTTTGATACTAGGTGCAACTCGTGTCCAGTGCCAGCAGAAGCTCGATCTCTTCCTGACTGTATGTGCTAACATTGGTGTTACTATGGCTGCGGACAAAACGTTTTCTCCGTCAACAGCGATGTTGTAACTCTGATACGAATTGGATTTCGTGAGAATAGATGTTCGCTTCCCCACGGACAGACTAGAAAAATGTAATAAAGTCTTATATTTATATCTTGCTTGAAATAAAATTACCCTCAAGGGGTTGCAATCCATCATAATTACTCTTAACTTTTCTTGCGCAGTTGTTTTGCCGCGACAAGCTTTTCTTAGGCGACTCATCAACTTGACAATTAAAGTTAAAGGTAGATTTAAGGGACTGGCAAAACTTTTTAACCGGTTTTAACGGTAGATCCTTATTATTACCTGACATTTGGCTGACCTCCGACATGTTGGACTTGTACACAAATGTTTCTGCCTCAGTCGGATACAGTGCCATCCGGGTCACACACTATTTCTAAGGCATCTGGGATCAGACATGGGCATATCAAAACATAGCGCTTCTAGAATTATACCCCATCGTTCTGGCAGTTGTGCTCTAGGGAGAACACTTATCCAACAAATCTATCTAGTTCCACACTGATAATCAAGCCCTAGTTGAAACCATAAACAAACTATCCTCCAATGGCACAAAAAATCATGCATTTCCTGGGCTGAGCAAATATTTTGTTGTTGTTGTTGTTTTGTTGTTTGTTTTTTTTTGGACCACTAGTCCAGGACAAGTAGTTTCAGAAAATTCACTTGTCCCACCTTTCTCATTACTAGCCCCACCTTACTTTTCACTGGTCCCAAAATGGCAATCACTTGCCGAGATGTGATGAGACGTATTTATTTAATTCATAGAAAAGAAGCACAAAAAAAACCGAAATAATATACAACATAATTATTTCTTAAAAGAATTTTATTTTTCAAAAACATTGGTTGTTGTACATTTCGCATCTTCAGGTTCATGTATATATGTTTTAGCTGATGGCTTTGCAAATATGTCCATGTATATGTCTGCCACCTGCACTTAGCTAGCAGTTGATAGCAAATTTGTACTCTTGCCTTAAATTAAATATCTTGGTCAGGGCATGACATACACAGGGTAAGCTAGCTTGGACGCTATATAAAGAGTTCACATCGGACAATTTGACAGTGTTCTCTCTATCAGTTTAAATAATCAATATGGCCTTTTCAGATGCATTTGAGAAATGCGTAAGGTTAGGTAAAAAGGTTTCAGCTTTGTAACCCTTTAATCACTTTTTCTAAGATCGCCATTCCGCCGTGTGCTAATTCCTCTTTCAGGTCTCGTGGGTTTCACAGACTTAGAACCATAGGCATCGACCATGCTTTGCTGGGATATGATTCAATTGACCTGGACTAATCTGTGTCTACCTACGTTTTCGACCGCCAGGAGCGTACGAGGGTACTCTAACAGCTCCGGAAGACCAACAGCGCATTCAAGAAGTACGCGCCTCCGTTTTAAATTTTCTTCCCAATCCTCCATACATGCTGGATATATCCTAACTACCGGGGAGTATGAGGGTGCTCTACTACCCCGGCAATACAGAATTCATCAGTTTAATTTTGATCAACATTTATCTTTTCTTTGATGCTGGACATTTTTGTTATTTGCCCCACCCTCCTTTTCGTGGCTGCCAGAAATACAGCAAGCCCCATTTGCTGTATTTCTGTTTATAGCGGTTGCAGCCTCAAAAAATGTCTGTATTATATGCTATGTCTCATTGTTCAATTTCTTAGCACGTTTACGCTATAGACTTTGTCCATATAGTTATGTTATGCTGTAAAAACATAGCAAATATTTGGTTCACTAAGATCATTTATGTTCAATACAAAGTCACGAAAATGGCAAGCATCAAACACAACGTTTGTCTTTGTTTTAATTATGTAACCATATACTTTGACTTTGTAATATTTGCACGACTGACCTAGGGTACTCTGTCATTTCTCTCTCTGTCTTCCTCTAGACTCTATCGATGTCAGAAAGAGTAGGCTGGTGCAGGTACATTTCATTTTACAATCTCGTCAAACAAGTTATAATACAAACCATCGTTCTCATTCACTTTCGTTTTGACAATAACTTGCACCACTCTTCTACATGTGCAAGAACACATCACATAAAACGATTTACGCTCGCGTAAGGACATTTATGGGATGTGTGATTGGGTCTACAATTTCCCGCCAGATTTGTCGGGTAACGCGCTGTCAAGGGCCAATATATTTAAAGCTTTTAATCACGTGTTCTGCCTAGCCAATCGCAATACTCTCGCTCCGGCAACGCGCGGAGGGATTCTCTCCGATAAGGACTGCGGCTTCAGTTGAGCCAATTTCCTTATCGGGTGCGGACGTGTTTCCTTTGTTCTGTAGAAATTTTCCCCACCTCCACCCCATCATACCTCCTTGTATATAATTGTTATATACCATATTGTTGTTGATGAAGTTTGTTTATTGTTTTGGGTTTTTTTAAAATATTTTTTATTTGTTATTTTATTTTACTTTCTTCATTTATTCGGTTTTTAGGCTATTGCATCCGCAGTAATCTCCTACAAGGTTGTACGGCTTCTACAGTATCGTTGTATTTTAATACCGCTCGTCTCAGTGTTCCTTTTGTTAGCATCTTATTTGATATGTTTTGTTCAAAGTTACATTGCTGTAAATACATAGTTTAGGTGTAGTCTTCTCAGTACATAACACTCATGTTTACGGCGGTTGCAGCCTCAAAAAATGTCTGTATTATATGCTATGTCTCATTGTTCAATTTCTTAGCACGTTTACGCTATAGACTTTGTCCACATAGTTATGTTATGCTGTAAAAACATAGCAAATATTTGGTTCACTAAGATCATTTATGTTCAATACAAAGTCACGAAAATGGCAAGCATCAAACACAACGTTTGTCTTTGTTTTAATTATGTAACCATATACTTTGACTTTGTAATATTTGCACGACTGACCTAGGGTACTCTGTCATTTCTCTCTCTGTCTTCCTCTAGACTCTATCGATGTCAGAAAGAGTAGGCTGGTGCAGGTACATTTCATTTTACAATCTCGTCAAACAAGTTATAATACAAACCATCGTTCTCATTCACTTTCGTTTTGACAATAACTTGCACCACTCTTCTACATGTGCAAGAACACATCACACACACACACACACACACACACACACACACATATATATATATATATATATATATATATATATATATATATATATATATATATATATATATATATATATATATATATAATATGATACCTGCGTTATTGTGTATCAAGAAAATAAGCTGAAACGCCAACTTGTCAACTCTTTTCATATGATGAGAAAGTTTCGTCTATTTGGGAGTAATTAATGCACAATCGAAATCCAGCATAGCAAAAATACCGAGGGTTTTTTTATATAAAAAGATGAGAAAACAACTTCTATTACAAATGCATTTATTCATAAGAGACATTTGTTCATTTATACAGATTTAAACTTTATCCAACGGCCATAATTACATTCTTAAAAATTGATTTTTTATTCTTCACAGAAACTCTTCTGATAGAGATATATTTTAGAGACATAACATTTAGTCTTATCTTTATATCATCATATTTTTAAAAGTGACGTTCTGAATATATATGGAACCGTAATAAAATGATGAAGTACCAGAGCTTTTATGATTCATGTGTCCTCTTCCGATAACTATACATTCTATTACGTAACGGAATAATTTGTTTTGTATTGTTTTCTCTGTGTAGCCTACGCTAGGAAATCAATATACCGTCCAAAAGTAAGGAAAAGCCATATCCATCAATTTGTATGTCCTCAATACAACTTTACAATATCAATTCCATTCAAAACAATTCTATTACTGAAAGAATATATTGTTAATATTGACATGATATTGTATCCTTTTATTTAAGAAAACACTATATGCATATCCGTAGATGATCTACCTGCATAGTGCATGGACTTCCAAATTATTTTATATGAGGTGTTTTGAAGTAGTAAAGGTCATGATGGGAGCATGCGTTCTTTACATTATCGCATGTTGACATCAACTTCTGTATCTGTGTTACCAAGTTATACTTCAAATGTATGAACGATTCAACCAGTTAGAAATTGGAATGGGAAGTCTATTTTGAAGTATTTCTTTAATGCTTGAAATATATCATGTATTTAAATAAGCTTAGAAGAAAACCCAAATGTATTTATGTAATGCCTGTTGAAGACTGATCTTCAGTTCTAGCAGAAAAAATAAACATGTAATCTCTACACCTTTCACATACGAGGTTTTTCTTGAATGACTAAATTGGCCACGCATTTGCCATTAGATATCAGTGAATGGAGATTGCAAAATAGTACATAAGTAATTAATAAGGATGAAAATAGTAGAAACTTACTTCGTTCAAAGGAAACACCCTGGACCAATACAGATTCTCTTCCCTGCAAAGTTAATATAATATATTGAATAGAATTAGAAACAAAAGGAACCCAAATTCAAAAGTAAATAAATGGACTTGACGGGAAGGATATAAATAATGTATAAATTGTAAATTGAATTAAATACAGTTATCACCAAAATCTGTACTAAATAAGTCTCTGGAGAGTTTACATATTATTTTATTTCCTCTGCTTCCCTTTTTATCTCTAATTTCTCCCTTTCTTTTTCCGTCTCCTTTAACCTTTGATCCCTTTCCCTAGTCTGTTCTTCACGAACAAAATTTCTAAGGGACTCCCCCTCGTAGCCAAACGGTTTCGCCAGTTCTACAAGTTCTTTTATCGATGACATTTCAAAAATCTGATATGACCAACTTAAAGTATAGTATTATGCAAAAATGCGTAATTACTATAATCCCAACAAGCCGTGTTTTGCTTCTCGATAAGCAACAAAAACATGAAATGTGTACAAACAATAATGTTATATGTCTACTTAACTTCACTTTATGGTCTAGAGCGTCTGAAACACACAAAAGATCATTAAAGAATATTGAAACAATAACTTCAGTTCTCTGCTAAATCAGAAATGATCCCACTTCTGACACAATTTGGAACAAGATAACCGGGTGGGATTTCGAAATTACAACGGAACACTTTTGATGGTGATACAAATACAATGTTTAATAATGAACGACTTGAATAAGCAATTAATTATGACTTGAATAAGCAATTAATTATGATTAATATGTGAGTGTATATTACTTAATAATGAAATACAAATAAATGACCTTACGCAGTACAGTGACAAGGGTGAATGATTCACAGTGATTTCACTACGAACAAATTGATGTGTTTTACTCAAATAGTTAAACAAATGTAGTATTTTACTCGTATAGTAAAATGTATTCATACAAATAGTAAAATTATGTACACAAAATGGACAGATATACAAATTATCGTTACAGTCCCAAGAACACTATGGGTTTTACAAACCCCAACAATTAGCCCACGGCTAAAAGAGTACATATATGGAGTTACATACTCCGTCACCAGCACACTCGGCTACCAGTCACACTGGCCAATCAAACCGTTCGTATTCCAGGTTGGTCATTCAAGCAGTATGCGCCTACCAATCTCGGTCAGCATAGCCCGATCACCTGCTACACCGTTTATTCAGCTCTACGGCTGCTATGGTTCAGCTTGAGAGCTGCTATGGTCGACTTCTGTGGTTAGCTCTGCAGCTGGCACCACGTCGACTCCAATCACTATGAGAACTCGGATTACATCGGTCACTCCGGTCAGCTGAAAATACATCTAACACCGTGTACTATGCATGACACGGGCATATATGATAAAACGTAATGATGTTATATACGGTAAGTTATACAGATTACATTATCGGCACAATACTTACAAAAGAACAAACAGGTTCAGAAGTAAACCTAACCGTGCCCGACAAAAATCCTACGATACTAAACGTTTCTTAAAAATGCAGTTTTATATTGCTAAATAAATCCCTTGCTAAGTCACAAGCAAGAATAGAAAATATTTGCATTACACTATGTAAAGCGAAGCTACATAGCAAACATACAAAAATAAACATGGTAGTACAATAGTTATAGCTTGCATACAAGAAATTAATAATTCACATACCTCTATAGCTGAAGATGTGCAAGACCTTAAAATAGACCTCTCACTGACAAGACGTTCCGTAACGTGAAGATTTAATCTAACGGTGTGGTATTTGTACACAGACGAAGTCGTCATACATTGTCTGTACGCTAAAAGCATTCGGTTTTTCCCACTGAAAGCACTTCGCACGTGCGGCATAGGATGAACCGAACTCACTATTTCGAAATATTATACAATATACACGTCACCCTCGGGTATCGTTGTACACAGAAAATGACACCCGATTACATGCATTTAATAAATGAAAGGGTTTATACAATCCCGTAACACGGTACATGGCCAATACATTCCACAAGTCTTCTCTGCCGACAATATCAAAGGCCTTTGTCAAGTCGATGTGGATGAAGAAGAGGTCGACGTTTTGCTCTTTACATTTCACTTGTAGCTGCCTCGCACCATTAACCATGTCAATGGTCCCACGTTCTTTTCGGAAATCACACTTGCTTTCTGTCAGGAGTCATTGGTCAAGGTGCATAATGAGGCGGTTCAGTAGAATTCTGGCGAATATCTTTCCTGCAATTGCGTGCAATGATAGACTCCGGTGGTTGTCACAGTCCTGGCGGTTATCTGTGCGCTTATACAGGTAGATTGTGGAAACTTCTTTGAATTCCTGGATGATCGTATCTTGCTGCCACATCAGAAAAACAGTTGGTGGAGCCTTTTTATCATGGACATGCACCCTTCCTTGTTGACTTCAGCTGGGATGAAGTCTGAACCAGGGGATTTGCCACTGGAGAGCAGACGTATCGCTTTTAATGTCTCGAGCAAGGTTGGGGGTTATCCAATGCTGTATAATTGTGGGAGACGACTAATAGCTTCATCGTTGATGGATGAAAGGCGATTCAGGACGCTGTCAAAGTGTTCAGTCCATCGTTGAAGAATCTTCTCTTTGTCAGTAATTAGGGTGTTCCTGTCTGCGTTGAGAAAGGGGATGATCCAGAGAATGTAGGTCGATACACTTCTTTCAGAACGTTGTGGAAGTTATTTATGTCATGCTTGTCAGGGTAGCACTGGATCTCATCAGCTTTGCTGCTCAGCCACGTGTCTCACATTTGACAGAGTTTTTGCGTATATTGTTGTACGCATCTCTGCTGGAGGTGGACTTGTGGTTGTTGAGGTAGGTTTGGTGAAGGCGGTATTTCCCATCCAACGACTGCTTGATCTCGTCGGAGTTCTCATTAAACCAGTCTTAGTGCTTTCTGGTTGATGGTCCTAGAATATCCGAAGCTGTGCTGTAAACCAGCTCCATCAATGCCGCCTAGTCGGTCTCCACATTTTGATTGTCCAGAGGGGTATATTTCAGACGTTTTTTCCAGGGCTTCCACGAGAGATTGTTTGTTACTGGTACGTGTCAGCTTGGTAATGTTTGGTCGTTTAGGAGTCTTATTTTCCTTCGGACGTATTATTAGGCTGAATGCATAAATGCTCTTAAATAATGTCTTCAACAAAAGCACATGATATGTGTAGCTCGGTTTATGTGTCTTACTACTACATATCATCAAAAACGTCCAAGGAGGTAGGTTATAAAAGTATTAGACGACACTGCTGTATTTGTTTGTTTCGCTTTCAATTTTGAATTTTCAAGGCAAACAAAGGTGGAACCAACAGCATCCATGGAATTTAACGCTAATATTTTCGTACAAGAACCGAAGAAACTAGTCATTTTAGAATACATGAAGATTAGGAAAAGTTAATGAGTAACGATTCATTCTTTTGTTTTATAACATGCATGTAACTGTGGAACGATAAAGAGAGAGAGAGAGAGAGAGAGAGAGGTAGGGTGGGAGACTATTAATGCCAAATATGAATACTCTGTATACCATCGATAGTTTTAAGGCTGGACAGCGTTATCATACTGCTTTACACTTTCCATAGGGCAAACGATTTTAGTAGTCCAAAATTATTTCTTCTGATAAATGACTTAGTTCGTAAAGGTCTCGTTAACTTTACCCATTACATTTCATAAAATTGTGTTATCAGAAAGTTGTCCATTAGTCCTAGAGCTGCATGATTCTTGAAAGTTATTTGTTTCCACCAAACTCTTGCTTATTCTAAATATGCATTCCCGAATTAGTATTTACATATTTATGGCTGGATAGCGCCGTAACGCTTAAGCAACAAGCAAATCAGATGGTTTAGGTAGTCAATTATTTTCTGATATACAAGATCCATTTAAATTTACTCATTGACGTAAATCTTGTTTTCTTGAAATGTTGCTCAATGACACTGGAGCGGCTTCGGGCTACCGATTCGATTTTCCTTAGGGTTAAATACTTTATAGTTGGAATTTCGCTGAAAAACCGTTGCAAGGTGGAAAACTTTTGAAAAAGTGTTGGATGTTGGAGAATTTGGAAAATTGTTGGAAAATCCAAACTCGTCTTGAGACTGTAAATCTATGCAATAACACTAATTGTTTCCAACTAAAAATATATATTTATTGCAATCATCATCAAGATAAATACTTGAGTGAAAATGTATCCAAAAGCCATCGCTGAACCGCAATTAGGTAACTCATATCGCCCTCCATACTGGTGTTCTATACTGAACCTATCTTGCGCATGCTGACTGAGCTATAAACAGCAATGACGTCTATTAAATATCATCTCCGATAATCGAACATGGTCTCCTCAAACGCCCCAAATATCAAAAACGTCTCCTTATCATGTCAAATGATTCCAATCCGTCCTTCGAAATTGTCAATAGGTCCTATGTCCACAGTGTATGTGCCGTTATCAGGTGATAGTCCAAGCGTTCATTACTATTTTAACTGTAACTAATTTTCTTCCGATTTGAAAAACGTTGTTGATGACAAACAAAAATCAGTTGTGTTGTTTAGTGATTGTCGTGATTGTGTATGTCGTTAATTATAGTGTTCTCGAACTTTCATCAATTACCATAAAGACTTTTAAACGTTTGTTACATAAGAATAAGGGACAAACTTAAATTTCAAGACACAACACAAAAGTCTTTTTTTCACCTTTTCATTGTTTTATTTTTCGTAACTTCTTCACTGGCATGGGCTTTCTTTGCATTTCTTCTACATGTATGGTTTATTCAAATTACTTTGCTGAAATGGGTTCTCCTAATTCAGCTTCTAGACCCTCTTTCTCAGTTGTCTGATTTCTTTTCTAGGGATACTATGTGGACCTATTTCCTTTTTCTTGGCATCGATAATCGATACTCTTGTATATCTTTTCTACTGGCCGCCTGTATATTGCATGTCTTTGACGTTACTAACATCGTGGAGCCGCCCAATGAATAACCTTTCTCTAGAAAGACACATCGACTAGACCTTTATTTGGAGAGGAGTTGACTGAAGTCGTGAATGAAACGTACTTTACAGACTGAAACGCTGTTCCCTTCCTGTTCATGTACAAATGACAAAAAACATGTTAATCATGAACGTAATTTAGAATGTCAACAACATTTTAGTGTAAGACTAGATCTACAGTAATTCAGTACAATTCATTTGCCATAACCTCACGCGACGTTTTTGAGCTAAAGAAAATAAATAGTCATGATGTTCACAAAACCGCAAAACTGTGTTTTTCTTTTGTCATCATGGTGGAGAAAACAGACATTTTGTATCGTAAGCAGAGTAGAGTGTTACAATATGAAGAGACAAGAAGTAAATTAGGCCCATTGTCAAACTAAGTCATAATTTGATGCGAAGCTAAAGGTGTATTATAAGTTTTCCTTTTCTTAGACAGCCAAATTAAAATACATTTGTGCATCGTTCATCGAGATCGTACACGGAGTGAGTGTGTTTGTTAAGAAATAGTGTATGTCAGCAAAAATACAGAGCGACCCTCATTCTGTTGAAAAGAACTGACACACAAGATTATATTTTAATTTGTGGAATTACCACTGAAACCTATACATCGAATATTTCTGTTTCAGCCATAATGACCATTGTGCAAATGAAACGATCATTTCTTTCAGATGTCAAGTTTTGAAAGTTGGGTGCGATTTATTGGCGTACAGTGACATACAGAACTCTCAAAAACGAAATTTATATCATGTTCAGAAGGAAACAAAGTCAGCGCTAAAGAGAAACTTCCATTATTTAGAAAAATAGTGTGAACTCATGTAAATAGCAAAACATAAACAAATTTAATTTACAGTAGCTCAATGTACATATGATATCCTGTTGAAAATATCACCGTATATAATGCTCATTCGAAAACGTATCAGGATAAGTAGTCTAGAAATGGTGTGAATTGGACCTCACAACCAATTTCCCGTGTTTACTCATCACATCCTATCTTTTCATATGTGGTATAATATTTCATTTCAAGAAAACATCTGCTAATGGTCCGTAATATGTAAATTGCGAATATTGAATTAAACGGGCTACCGTCTAAGAAGCATGATAGTATTGCACCATTGCTTTAATAGGAATGTTACTTGGTTAAATTGCTGTCAAATTTCAAAAGAAATGTTTGTCTTTCTAGATGTTTTGGCATATGATCGTATTATAATTAAACAAGAATCCAAACAAAATTATGAAGGCGTTGACAAATTGACACTTTGCTATATTCCCATGAATAAAGGCAGAATGAAAGTTTCAGGTACATCAGAATATCCATTTTCCTTCTTTTTTACTATCTTTCTATTTATAAATGTTAAACGGCACGAATTGTTTTGATTTATCCTGTGATTATCTGGTCTGTTTTGAATTTTTTTCACCAACATGGTTTATTTTGCTGGTTCTTCTATTTTTGTTTCAAAACTTTTCATTTGTATACCATGAAAGAAAATTTACAAAGATTGTTTTTCTGTTGTTTTGAAATGTTCATTTTTTGTTTCATGAATGAACGAAGGAAAACACTAAAACTTTATTGTGCAAAATAAGTTGTTGTCTCATGAAATAACGAAAAACAACGTTGTTTATTGAAACGTGAGTATGTTGCATTATAGCGAAAGGAAGAGTGAATTTTGTTCTCTAATGTGAATTTGTTGTTCTATTAAAATAATGTAAAGTTTCTACTGCTTGAAATGTACATTTTTTAAAGCATGGATAAAACGTGAACATTGTTTTTTTTCAAAAATGTGAAAGTCTTGTCCCATGAAGGAAACCAAAGCAAGACTTTGTTTTCAGAAATGGTCGGAGTGTTTGCGTGATCTTATTCATATTTGAAAAAATTAAGACGTTAAGAAATATTCATCTGAATTGCAACCACGATCATGTTTCTAAACATGTCACAAAAGTTGATTTTTATATCTGTCTTCGTTTCCGAATTATGCACTGGTATAAGTTCCACTTCAGGTTTTTTCTCTGTGTATCTTGACGCTTTTAGCGTCTTCACTGCTATGGTGCAACAAATTCCCATTTTAAAAAACCTTGACCTTTGTATTCTTCCATGGTTAACAAAGTTTCTTTTATTCTTTCACGGTTAAAACTGTTGTCTATACAGAGATGGAGTTAGTATTTCAATCTGTACATGCGGAACAATCACAGAAGATGAAACTTTTCTCGCTAGAGATTAACCGTCACTTGAAACTAACTTCGACCAAGACTACAGACCACTCTTCTCCATATAAAAACCATTTTACTTCCTATGTTGGTGTGAAGCAAAATGTTGGGCTCTATACTCTTAATAACGTCAACGAAAAGAAGCCTCCTATACAGAAGGAAAGCGAGACAAAAATAAAGATTCCTGCTTTCACTGAGATTGAGAGAGACAGAAAGATCAACATTGTTAGTGCATAACCAATCTTAGCATGTATTTTTAGGAGCATGTTACATTTCAAGAGAGAGACATTAACTACATGTGCATCAGATAATCACCACACAGACGACGATAATTAGTTTTATATTTAACATTTTCCATTATATGCCGTCAACAAGTACATCCGAATTATCAGCCAGTTATCAAGTATTTAATTTTTTTACAGAAAAAAAACAGAAGGGAGGGATGGATAATATTATATATTTCATAAATTGGTTTATGGTGAAATTTCACTGCGACAAAATGTATTTGATACAAGACAAAATGTTATGTGGAACAGTGTTTTTGGTCTTTGAATGTCAATTATTATGGAAGCAACTTAATAATTTGTTGTGCACGATGACTGCGGGTCATTAATAAAAGTACAAAAAGATGAAGCTTGCCAAAATTACAACATAGAATTTAAAGTTGATCGTATTTTGTATTAAATATATCGGACATCAACATTATAGAATTTGAGGTAAAGGATTAAACAATACATTTTGATTCAAAGCCAACATTTTGTAGTCAGGACTACACACTATAAGTTATGAGAGGAACACAAAAACGTGGATTAGTCCACAATGAGCTTCTCATTATTACATAGAATGCATGTCTTATATGAAAATGACATGACTTCTTATAGTTGACGAAAGAGAGAGAAATGGGGAGAGAGAGGGGGAGAGAGAGAGTACATTGAGAATATCTAATGATGGAAAACAATCAAAGCAGAAATTGCAAGATATATATATTACTATGTATGTTTAAATACAAATGATGTGACATAGTATCCAACTAAGTATATAGTTAATCATTTGAAGTAGGTAGCAAGGTGGTGTGGACGAAAGCTACTTCTTTAATTTAAACAGTACAATGAAGTCTAATAACCATTATTCCTACCATGTTAAAAACATTGAATTAATATTCGAGATTAATGGTTTGGTAATAGTGGGAACTTACTTGTGGTGACATATCTGCTGAAATGGAGTCATTATATACAGTTACGTTTGAGACTTAGGATTCACCTTGTTGCCATGCCACTATTATTTCTTCGGTAACATATGCTTAATTGTCCTATCTTTTCACAAGGAACAGGGTGGCGCTTGGGTGGATATTTATCACATCTATCTCATCCTAGCTGATGAAATATATGTTGTGCATCGTCAGGTACATTTATCAAGTATCATTAATATTTCTTATCAGTCATATCAAGATTACATAAAAGACATTTTATAAGATGTTAACTAAATAAAAACTCCATTTGATTGACACTACATATTTATGTATTGTTTCGAAAACATGAAACATTTGCTATCAAGGCATTACATTTCAGTTATAATGGGAGCTTCATCGCTTCGTACATTTATAGCTTTGTCATTTTGAATGGGAATGATACTAGATTTCTTTTGTATGACTTTGCATTTTATGCCGAAATCCTCTTGAACATTGTATTCAGAATATGAAATAGGTGACAGACGTACCAATTCTTCTATGGGATTTAAAACGTTCTGGTATCATAATGGCTGTATATGTGACTATCATGTTCTGCTTTTCTTACTAGTAATATATTGGTCTAATATTGACGAATGAACACATTAGTTTTGGAACTATAAAGATATTCACAATGTATAATGTTCTTCTCGTGATATCCGCTTGGTTCAAAAGGTTATCGATTTAGAACAATTTAAGGTCCTAAAATAGTAACATATCTCTCATGCCACTAGAATAAAATATTCATCTGTTTCAAATCGTTGTATATTACGTCAAATAAAACGAAACAAGCAAATTTGTACGTATTTTCTTATTATATCGTTGTCTGAATTGTCACTATACAACTCGCTTGTACGGAAAACTCATTTAAAATAAGAATACTTTCAAAATGTCACAAGTCCATTCAAAATCTCGACGACGATGATGTTTGTGGCTGTTAACATAATGACTGAAAAATATTTAAGCGTATAATTTTGTGACATTGAAAAATTTAATATGAAATATAAATTCTTAGCTAGTATAAGAACTTATCCATGTACTGCAATTTTGTGTATGACACCATTAACCAATACACATTACACATTTTTAAAAAGTAAAGTTAAAATTTACTGCACTAAATAAATATTTTGCACACAAGTATGTACTTTTAATATTTGACATTCATTACTCATTGAAGATGTTTCAAAAGATACTAAAACCTCGTGCAGAGAACATTATTACTAAAGAGCAGGTAGGCTTCAGAGCAGGACGGAACACAACTTAACAAATCTTCAATCTAAGACTTTTGCGAGAAATACCTTCAGCATCAGCAAAATCTTTAGCATGTCTTTAAAGCTTTCAAGACGGCCTTTGATAAGGTATGGCATGCAACTATAAGGAAGTAAAACATCAGCTCAAACTTGATGCAGGTTGTTGAGCAACGCTATGACAAAGCCACGAGTTATGTCCTCGTCATTGTAGCAGAGGAGATTGGTTCCGAACAAAAGCTGGAGTCATAGTGTGAACCTACACTCTTCGACATTTTCCTGGAAAGGATCATGGAGGATGCCTTGGAAGACCATAAGGCTACTTTCAGCATCGGAGAAAGAACAATCACCAGTCTTCGCTTCGTAGATGATATGGGTGGGTTAGCAAAGAGATGAAAAAGAACTGGCTGACTTAGTTGAGCGCCATAGCAGAACCTACACGGCATACGGTATGGATATTAGCGCCGATAAAAACAATACGATGACAAAACAATACCAATGGCATCAGTTCAGAAATACAAATCAGCGGATAGAAGCTGGAAACAGTATAATTTTTCAAGTACTTGGGGTCAGTTATCACAGGCAAGGGCTCCAAAGCAAAACTACTTTCCTGGATTGCCCAGACAAAATCAACAATAACACGGTTGCCACCAATGTGGAGAAACACCAACATTGCTCTTAGCTAAAAATAAAGCTGATGCGCTCGATTGTCATATCCATTATTACGTATTATTGTGAAGCATGGACGCTCACAACGGATCTACAGCGAAGAATTCAAACCTTGGGTATGATATCTCATTTATTGACCATCTAACCAACAAAGCGGTCTACAGCAGGATCCAACGAGCTATTGACCCTGTGAAGACCTCATAACCACTGTGAATAAACGCAAACTGAAATGGTAAGGTATGTCGCAAGATCATCTGATCTGGCAGAAACAATCTTGCAAGGCACAGTGCGAGGATGCAGACGAAGAGACGGACAAAAAGGTCAAAAGGCCTTTAGGAGAGAAAGCCTATAAATTATTTTATGTTCAATGTTTTAAATTAGTAAAGATAGCTAGATATCAATTAGTGTTAAGACTGTAGAAAATCTTCATCTAATGAAGTAATCTCACCGATAGATAGTGATGACAGACCAGGATGGACTTTTTACGATCAGAAATATAGTTCTTGTTTTTAGATGAAGGTTAGAGAAAGTTATGTAAAGATAGCAAATCTTACGTTTTTCGAATATCAGTTAATGAAGTTTTAGAAAGAAACTCAATTACACAGTCAGTTTCCACCGTACTGTTAAAGCGTTCATGGAATTATCCATGTTTAGGAAAGCAAGGTTGAGACGGAGATAAAATCATTATGGTAACAATTTAACAATTTCTAACAGATCTGAAACGTGAAATTAGATTTTACTGTTAATGTTTTGATATTTTTGTAACATTTAGTGTTATTGGCGAATACGAGAGGTGGTTAACAGAATCCGATGACTCGTTTAAACATCATCAGCACAGATCCATTTAAAATCTGTAACACTTTAGAGTAGAAATAGAAAGAAGACAAAGTGAGTCGAAAACTAGATAGAGAAGAAGAACCGAAATGATCATATACAGTAGACCTACTGTCACACCCACAGACGCAATGGACGTTCAAAACATGAATGATAATGTAGAATCGTTCCCTCATAATATTCATGGAAGAAAGAAATACTAATTTATATTGTACAAAGTACAGGAGCTGCATTAGTGGAATTGTTGAAACTGTATAAGATCCTCTAGTAATGTAAACCAACTAATGTAATTAAAAACAATGTGTCCGGAAGAACATCTATTTAAAGATCAGTTTTCTTAACGCAGGTTTTTGTTGCAAAACATCAATAGTAACATTTCAACAATACGTACAAGATTTAAAGGCGAATTTAGACCTTGTATTTTGGTGCCGGTGAGTTTTTGTTATTGAGGAACTTTGCTATGAAATTTGGCAATATTGGCGAGTACATCATTTTAAAGAAATCTGATGATTTCTTTATTCTTGGAATGAACCCTATCACAACTATTTCCTTAGTAAATATGTGTGACATATTTGAACGTTCAAACCACACATGACTAGCTATAAATGAACCACTGGCGTTTTAAAAAGCATGAATGTATAACACGAGTCATTTCAAAGACTTATAAAATCACTACTATTATACTATATTAAAGAACTTCTATTTTTTTGATAATCAGAGCAATTCTTTTCGACTGTCGCATATTCAGACGCGTATTTAACTATCTCTACAGAGGAGCTGCTCAAATTGTATGTTCAAAACGAGTTTCATTATAAGGCAACTTAATAAATAAATCTTAGGATCGAAAGCATTTCATCGCAATCACATCTTTTGTCTTGAAATATGAATAGCCATATAATAGAACAAGTAGCTAATTTCCTAACTGGAGTATATAATGCAATCAACCAATATGGAAAGTGTAGCTTCCAAGCTAGAGTTTTTCAATTTACTTACACTATTTAACTTTTTTTGTGCAATATTCTCTTAAAAGCACACACATATATTTGATTGACCACAGTGAAAGAGAGAGAGAGAGAGGAGGAAAAAAAGAATGCAATCATTAATACAGAAAAGGCGTACTCTAATTAATATTTTCAGTTACATGACTGGATACTACTATTCTACAATTTCAAACGTCTTGTCATTGAAAAAGTTATGTTATTCAAATTGTTTGAAATGATAGCTAACTTTTCTTATATACGTTTCATTGAACTTAAATCTTATTTCCAAAACTATTTCAAACGTTGTTCATTAATATTTGAACTTAACGACTGTGAAAGGAAACCTTGTTGGCAAAGAACTCCAAAACTCTTATTTAGTTTTAAAAAATACACGTCGAATACCTTTTACTCGTCTTATGGAAAACAGAGAACGCTTGACATTAAAATTATAATTTGCCAAGCAATCTTATCAAACTCCTGTACCACGAGGATAAATATGTTGGTCCAAGATTCACGATATTTGTTTAATGCCGTAATATATTAACTTTCCCTGTGCGTAAAGATAAAATTTGTCATTCGTAACAAATTCAGTGATATATTTCTAAGACAGCTGCTCACTTATACTAAATTTCATATCTAGCATAATTCAAGTATGAAAATCTCTTCAGTTTATTTCACCTGCATACATTGTTCTGACTTCGCAAAAATTATTTTTAATTAATACAACATGTTCATTATCTATTAACAGTAAATGATTGAATGTATTGTTCCTCTCTCGTTGCTTCGAAGTTTTAGTTTAACAATTATGACAGAATGATTGGATCTATGACCACCTACTATGACTTCATCAGTTGTGATTGCAAAAATTTCTTCCAACTTATAATTAAATCAAATCTCTTCATTTGTTTCTGACATTTCCTAAGCCAAAGTTTAAAAAATATATGCTGTTGTAAACTTTGCTTCATTAGTATCAAGTTTAGTAGTATGGTGCTGGAGCTTTCAGACCTAGCGTACTGGTCTAGGTCAACGCGTTTTATACTGTATGACGTTACCCATTCGTCACACGTCAGTGAATACAGTAGGACAAAAATGTATTTGTAAATATACTTTCAAAGCTAAGGTGAACCATTTCGCGTAGGAAAATTGGCTCTTGTGAAACTATCTAGCTTATATTGTCTGTTTTAAAAGTACAATCCCAAATGTTTAGAAATACTGTTACTGCACCCTTTGTGCGCGTAAACGATTTTAACAACTAAAATATTTTGCATTCACATTCCGTTACAGCTGGGCAGAATGATAAACACTTGGCAAACAAATATTCGATTTTCACAGACAGTAATCAATTACACCTTACTTACGCACCTGGTTTCCTGTTTATATGCAAATTGTTTTTTCCACAACAGACATAACTTAGAGTCTATTAATCGTACTGAGAATATTTAGCACTGCCATGAGAGGTTTCAAAAAATCCACATATTCGTTAATTAAATCGTGTATAAGTTATTTTCCCCGCAACACTTGAGCTCCGCGATAAATGGAAATATTAATTCGGTCTTGTGCATTCGTGCTACCTCTGATCTGGATAGTTTTAAAGTCAAGGCTGTTTTCTGAATTCGAAAAACACAACATATGGTCATCTGTGGCTAGTAGTGACTTAGTTGGGCCATCCACAAATGTATTGTTTACAATACATTTACATGAATATAATCATTTCCTTCAAGCCAAATTACATTATTGACATTATTTGTACTGATAAGCATGACTTCGTGTTTGGTTCTAAAAGTAACCTCGCAAACATCTCTGCAAACGCCAAATACGTATCTGAGAAGAATAGCAGGGAAAAAATGTAAATGATCCTTTATGAAACTGTAGGTGACGTTCTAGAAATACAGCGATGAAATTAGGGTTGGTGTTAATGATAATGTCGTCAACGTCTGAGCTTCTGTGACTTAAACGGTTGTGAGGTCGCCTGATTGTAAACATTATATGACCTTCATTATTAGACATGATACATGGGTTAGTGGATTGCGCGTAACTATCACTGTATCTGGTGAATCAGAGAATCGTCATGGCACTATCACGTTGTCGTGAATTGTTTGATATCCTTTTTGTCCATGTAAATATGTGCGTTGTTTGAACGATGCCACGATAACAAGTGCAATTATTGAGATAATCATCGTTCTGTATAAAGTTTCGCTTACTTTCCAAGAAATCCTCACACGAACGAAAACACCAGGACATACATGCAATTGTTGTTCTAGTTTTAGGACCCTAGCCCGGTACGAATAATACTAAAACTCTCTTTCTTCTATCTACCATCAGTTGTTGCGTGTAGCACCTTTTGCGGCAAAACCATAATCCGCTTCCCATTGTTAAACTCGCGATCTTCCGCCAAACTACACCTTACTAAGCTGTTTTAATGACAATTTTACTGACATGGGCTGACATTGACGATGGAAGTACAACTGGAATATTTGGTCTTGCACAATACAGTATTATTTGTAGTCCATCTCGATTTGATTGAGTCGCTTGCAATACCAGAGTTTCCAACCGATCCACATCAACTTTATTGATGCTATGAACGACTCGAATTGCAATTTGTTTAGGTAAAGGTTTGGCTCTGAAGTCCGCGAACACCTTTGATGTGCCTGTAAACAATAATAGACGACATTGCCAAAGCGAGTTTTGTAATTGCCATGTAAACGGGGTTCTCACGTTAACAACACCCATGGATATTACACGTGTATGTGATTGTAATTAAATATCAGGTGGATTTTTAATGTGCATTTGTATTTTCAAAGCCTATCTTCAGAGGTCTAATATGTGCCGGTCCTGGTCCACCAGTGGAAAACGAATAATGTCATTTGAAATACATGGGAACTGCGAGACGTATCGAGAGCAACGTATCTGGGGAAATATTTGGATATATCCACAAAAAATATAATTCTTTGCCGAATCTGAACTTTTGAAAGTTCCTCTATCGAAATTACTACCGTTAACATCACAGGTCACAATAACCTGAATTGTTAAGGCAATTTTAACAAAGTCTGGTGAGATCCTGCACTAAAGATTCGTTTGTCCTCGTGAATTTAACTAATAGCTTTTAGGATAATCAGGAATAATTATCAGCGTCGACTGTGCGACGTCACCCCTGTATTAATGAATTTGAATCAAGACCACAGACCTAAGAATTTGCTCGTTTTCGTTTAGAATTAAGAGTCTTTGCCAGTCACGAACACAATTCTCTCTCTGATCTCTTCTTTCATTGAAGGAGTTAGGAACTTAATCGACATTTGCAGGTTCCACCACCCTCTGACGAAAACACAAACGAGTTATTAGCGGGAAGGCCCCCGAAGGGACGAATATTAAGTCAACTGTAATGAACACGCAGTGACTCTATTGAGATCTCGAGTGTTCGAGCTTGTCTTGTGGTCATTAGAGTAGAAAACGTCACATACAATTCTGGTTTCGTTGATTATACAGCACTCATGGATATAAGCGCTATGGGTTTAATTTGTTCGTTTTTATCTCCATGATTGTACATTTGTATTGTGGACTTTACCTTGTCCAAAATCAAGTTCATTGTGTACCTTTTTAGTAACTTTTCTTTAATAAACAAATGATACATAGATAATACTTCTCTCTGAGTGTGTGTTAAATCTAAAGATCAATATTAAATTAATGGAAGTAAACCTATATATCTTAATCTGATTCTAGAATTGTATAATTCCCCCATGAAATACATTTTCAACTTGATGTTTCAAGGTAGAATATTCTAGAAATAAAATGTCAACCCTCATCCCGGTTCTACTTTTGTGCTTTTGCGTTTCATAATATAATAGTATTTGTTTGAAGAAAAATAAACAATTAGTTCTTGCATGTAACATCTGGGAAAATATGTCTTAGTGATTTTTCATAATTTCATTTTAGTGGGATTATTTATTCAAATTATTATTCACTGCAAATAGAAAGTGTTAGTCGATAATATTCTTGGACTGGAACATTTATTTGGAAGTTTAGTGATTTCAGGCAAGAACCTTTTTGGATTATATCATTGTGATCCATCAATAGGCTGTTTGAGCGTCGCCATACCTCGTGAGAAATGGTCCATTAGATTATTCAACACGGCATGCACATCAACACATTCAATATTGGAACTTATTTGTAACACAACTGGAATTCAGTAGGAACTTGTGATAAAACCGTTTGATATATTTAGGAGTTAATTTGTAATACTATAAAGAGTATATTTACAGTTTTGTAAAATGATATCACTTGTGAAGAGAACGGACTTTAGGTATGGTGAAGTTGGAAAAAGCTTTTGTAGTATGAACATATATATTATTATCAAACAATGATAATAATGTGTGACTTTTCAAGATGTAAAATACCTAAGATATATTTATAACATGATTATGGATCATTTTGCAGGGTTACCATGTAACGTAAACTTGGTTTATGAGGTTAGGACTTTAAAAGACCAGATCCATTGACGTTTTCGTATATTTCTTGGTACAAACAAATGCTGACTAATAATTTTAATCAAATCGCTTATGAAGGCTTCGACATTTTAATAGACGTTCTTTAATATAGTATAGCTTCATTTCAGTCTAAAGTGTATTCTACTAGTGCTTAGGTTTCGGAAGGGAGGTAAGACCAATAAAAAATTTAAATTCTATAAAATTAATTTTCTTTAGTCTAATTAAATCTAAAAGTCATCAAGAAATTCATGCCATCATGAATTTTTATGTGTTTGTATATGATGAACCACTCTCAGAATCTTATGCTAGGTTTTCAAACGATTAAGTTCACCTGTCCCAATTAAAGAACAAATCAATTAAATATTAATTATACCGAGCTTTCGTGTTAGTATTACATGTAGACAGACTGGATTGCTTTATGGTGATTTGGTTTTGAGGCGATAGTTTTTTTACCTTAGATAATTGTCGGACTTGTGCATGCACTGAAAGATATAGTTTTGTTCTAAGTAAGATTAAAGTGACACCCGAAAACATGCCCTGGTTCCACCTCTCTCTCTCTCTCTCTCTCTCTCTCTTCCTCTCTCTCTCTCTCTCTCTCTCTCTCTCTCTCTCTCTCTCTCTCTCTCTGACACAACAGCTCCAGCGTGATTAGAGTCAGAATAAAACAATACAGATCTTGTTCTAATCAGACTTTATACAATGTCAAATGAAGCAAATGTTATTCGCTCGAGTACACTTAATACAATATTTGATCTCCTTGTTGAACATTTAGATATATAGATATAACAAAACTGAGGCTATGTTTAACTTTGTTATTTTATATTTAATTTTATATTAAAATGAAAGCAATAAATAAATACAACACAATTGCAAATTCCAATTATACTTAGTTAAAGTTATAGCTTTTTCGGTATGCGCTCGTAACCGATACCAAGTGTACATTTCATGACATTTTATAGATGAACGGAAACTGAAAGTCGCACTATGTTGTAATGTATTTGTTTAAAAAAATGAATCGCAAAGAGAATATTAAGACAATTCGTATTATTGCGAATATGTATTATCGAAATATAAGTCGCAGATGTTTTGATGTATTAGAAATGGCATATCACTTAAATAGTTGATGTTTATAAAACTTGGAATGACTATTGTGCTGAATTTTTGCGGGTTCATCCTTTCTTATTCCTTTTTTCGCTTGATGTATGTTGTTTTGAAACTAATAGTATATCACGTCATGTCAGAAATAAGGAGGCAATTGTTTCAGTGCCTAGTTTGTTATCAGACGCATACTATATGCGAATATTGTTATTTGGTGGATGCTTGTCTATAGTATGACAGCAGATGATTCAATGACGTGAACAATTATAACAATAAAAACAATCTGAGTTGCCAGAATATGCTTATTCTTTTCTTGTCTAATTCCTCAATAAAGAGCGCATTAATAAATATCAAAATTATGCCAAGAGTTCTTTTAACATTTCCATGCTAGGTTGCATACTGGCGAGATACTTTGTTAACCTTTGAAAAATTATTATACATTCTCTGTCAATGGAAATGCTAATCAAGTTTTGTTTCTTCTTTGAACTGACTTTTGTCGCATATTATTTATATTAAACAAAACTCTAAAGATTACATAATTAGTTATGTTCTGATTATGGCCTATAATACTTGAATAGTAACATAAAATGTTACAGAACAAAGTTTAAAAACAGATTTCCTTTGATATATTTGCACATGCTAGAATATTATTTCCAGTACAAAGTTCAATTTTATTACAAACGTACTGTTGTTGTTTTCTTAACGTTTATAGAACACGTATATTCCTTCAAACATTGTAATTTATTAATCTTGCATTCGTATAGGAATTTAAAACTTTTTTGTCATGATTTCTGAAATCATTAGTAAACATGCATTATTACACATAAAACGTTTAGTTACAAGAGAGTAACCTTGTCCACTGCAAGACACAAAAAAAAATACAATCGAAAAGCATATTTTAAATATGTATGGGTAAGGCGCACAGTTTTTCTGTAGAGTTGATAGTCTGGTGTATATCATGTCATCGTTTTTGAAGCTGGATATTAGATTTGAAATAGGACCACACCTGGATTGTGATGAATTGTCCAGAACAAAACAAAAACATGTTTCTCGTTCTTTAAAGTTAATATCAACAGGAAAATCTTGAAAAGCATTTTTAAGTTTATGATTGTTTCCCTGATAATAGTTATACTTTAGACAACAGTACCTTGTTTCATTATAAGCGGTTGTCTATTCGAATTAGCCTGACTTGAACATTATAACGCTGAATGCTTTACTACGTTTTATCCATGATTTCGTGAAAAAAGTTATCATCCTTTAGCTTCATATCATTTCGTTAGATTTTGAGCAATGGTACTTGATAGATTACAGTACAAACGTTTGTGTTTTGGAAATATCTCATACAATCAGATTCATTAAAACTTAACATAACTGCTCTATTTTTAACCATTGCCATAGTACCCAAGGAGTCTGGTGTAAGATTATTTTTCGGCGAAAAATAATGATAGACCAAATTACACATTTATTATATTTATTAATTATTCATTACGCATATTTTGCAGACTTAAAGGGTCTTGACACTTCATTGAAAACAAATAAAAACTCCTTTTGCCTAAATTAAATGGATCGTGCAGAGTCAGAGCCATATAATTAGACAACCTTTGTTTCATAAATAATACTTGGGGAAATATTGAAAGCATTATTAATTTTGCAAGGATATCGCAAATTCAGTTCAAATGTTTGTTTTTTTCTTAATGATTTTATCAGAAGTGTTATATATTTAATGCAGGATCTCCATACCCTTCCAAACACTGGTTAAACCATTGCATTATGTAATTCAAAGGCACATTATCCATGCAGTGTCCAGAAGACATTTTCCATTAGAAAGAAAATTATTATTGCAGAAGACGTCGAAAGTGATGCCAGAGTTTAAAATAATAAAAGTATCCTGTATAAATCAGGCACTTAAACTTTCACACTGTTACGCAGAAAAGTGATTTACTTTTCATAATATACCATAGGTCTTATTTTCATGTTTGATACAAATCTGGGCGTTCAGTATATATTTGTAAGTTCCATTTACAATTCATAGTGATGTCCATAGGTTTGTAAAATCAAGAACAAATTCCCTAAATGCTGCTGGCGTAGTTTTTTTTTTTTTAAACCTAAACGGTTTCTTTAGGGAGTTGCTTAATATGTGATAGAAAAATAGCGTCTGTAAATAAGTGACTGCACTACTTATGTGCAAAGCTATGTTTTAACTTTACAAGAGAGAGATAGAAATATACAGAAATATGAAATATATCTCAATGTGGAGATACAAGTTGCTCAACATGCATAAGAAACGATACATTTAATGCATTTGGTAAGGAGAGTAGCTCAAACTGTGATATGAGAGATGTTTCATTGAAAACTGTATCACCTTCTATAGCAGTATAAATTGTTTCCAATAATACAACTTGATATATCATTAGTCATAATATATAATTAAAAAGAGTATATGTTGAATAAGTCTGCTATGGTGGTTTTGTACCGATTTGTATGCATTTTAATTTTGCAATGGAGTTATTTTTAAAATAAATTAAATGTATGCTGTACATAATATGCTGGAGTTTGTAGAATATTAAAGAATGTTATTTGATCCAGTTTATCTTATGATGTTAGTAACACATGCAAGCATGATTTACGAATTTGCATTTAAATTGTCAAATTCGACAAATCACTGTAACTGGCTAACGTTTAAACAGGGTCCTATGTAAAGAGGGCGGGTCTTGAAATAGAGTACAATGATTTATATAATGTCAATTATAAACTGTATAGTAATCGTTTGGGTATAGGGTGTGCCAAATGCGTATTACCCGGGTATAAATAGGAATTGAACACTCTCTTGTAAGGAGTTGTATGCCAGCTGTAACGGTAGAATAGATAAAAACCGTAGTGAACCAGAAATGAGAGGACTGATAGTGTTCTTTTGTTTCTTCCTTTGCATGACTGCCACGATGATATCAACAGCAGAATCAGGAGCAATTGACAATGAAGCAGTAGATGTTCAAGGTACGGATACTTTCTTCCTCACTTTTCCTCTCAACACACACACACACATACACATAATACGCTTACAAAAGCTAATCATCGCTCCGGTGGCCTAGTGGTTAGAGAGTCCATTTCGGAAGCGGGAGGTCGTGGGTTCGAATCCCGGCCGAATCATACCGAAGACTTACAAAAATGGTACTAACAGCTACCTCGCCTGGCGCTCAGCATTAAGAGGTTAGTGTTAGTACTGGTGTCAGGATAATGTGACTGAGTGGGACATCATGGTACATGTCTGCGGCATGGTAGCCCAGAGCTAGATATCACTAAAAACTGCCACACATTAGACATCGTGGGAATATGACTGAAAAATTGTTAAAGCTACGTTAACAGTCCTAATCACTCAGACACACATAAACAACCACTCACAAGCTAATTATACACCATCGGCGTTTTAAGGTATTGAACAAGTTTTCAGTAGCATCATTGATAATCCAGACCCCTTTGACAGTCAGAAGAACAGCAAAGATGTGCACTGCAAATTTATCAATACATTATTCGTCAATGTATAAACAACAAATTGCAAGCTTTAGAGACAAGACACACATTTGGCATGTGGAAAGGTCATTCTTAATTGTCTCTTAACTTGATGATTTCGCTTATATAAAAGTCATCTATTTCCTTATGGTCGTATCTTTCGTCTATCATGAACTAGAGGATTGCACTAGGTTTTCGTGATATTATGTAACATCTTCAGCTTTTCAATTAAAGAAAAAATATTAAACATGAAAGTTCAAAGAACTAAACAATCCATTGGAAAACATAGATGTGGTATCATTTGTTACAGATCAGTTATTTTCTCACAATTATTTTGTTTTCCTAACATTTTTCGTTTTTTTTTTTGTGCATTTTTAGGTCTGGGTGCTCAGGGTAAGAAAACACCTTTCTTATCATTAGTAAAGTTAATATTTTGTTCCCTCTGTGAATAAATACATTAACGCATTAAATGTACAGCGTTTAGGGAACAAACTGCAAATGACAAGCTAAGCGAGCATTAAATGTAATCGTTCGTTGAGCTTCGAGACGTTAAAATCATAATAAAATTGCTTGAAATGGTCTCTTTTAATACTTTGATTCTTCAACAATTCTACAAAATGAAGGAGCTTTAATTGATAAGAATACGGTATCTAATAAAGGAATCCGGCCTTGAACCAAATACATTCTAGTAGAAATGTGACAGTATGGTGCCTACATCGGCTTTATTCTAAGTCATACAGGTTTGCGTTTTTTAAGTTACGAAGACATAAGTGCTTTTGAAAGATTTCTAAATAGACTCTTACATGATTAAGAATCGCTTTGATTTCATTGTAATTGTCATCTTGCACTGAAGAAAATTATACCGTAATGAATAGAATATTACAAAGAAGACTTTGTCATATCACCTTTTCCAGCAAGAAGTATTTTATTATATTTTTAACGCAAGACAATTCATATCGTCGCTGCTCGTTCCCATTAAGATAAGATAAAATTCTGTTTCTGTTGAGTGAAAGCTTGAATTATTTATAAATTGTTGGTTTCTATTTCATTATGTTGCATATCTCTTTAATATTTAACTTTTCCATGTGATGAAGTTGCTGATAGATAAATATGTAATTCGCTCATTTCAGCGAAGAACGAAGGGACTCCAGCAAAGGGCGGTGAGTGCTGACTATGTAACATTTAGCACAAGTAGTTTGTTTATCGAGCTTTAATATTTTGAAACACGAGGTATTCGGCGGCATATACAATCCTCCTTTCATAACATATCCAAACGAGTAACAATACTTCCGAAATTTAGACTTGATTATATTAGTGCAAACAATTTCTGTTCCAAATATTTTTTGATGCGAAACAAGATTGTCAGATCTATGTAGAGTACAAAGCAAATGAAACATATATGTAGTCAAATATAGTTAAATCGTTGTTGAGCTTCTCTCTAACAAATATAAATAAGGTTAGGTTTGCATTGCTTTATGGACAAAGCTCCAATAATGATTATCAACCCTTTTAGTACACACACACACACACACACGCACACACACACACACACACACACACACACACACATATATATATATATATATATATATATATATATATATATATATATATATATATATATATATATATATAGACTTACATATCATCCCATGGAACATTGTTTTATAAGATATTACTCACTCTGGCTGCTTGGTTACTGCCTGATTGGAAGCACTAATTAATTGGAAAGATTTTATCTTTCTGCCGATCAGAAGGGCTCTCTAAATTCGAAATTAATAATTGTTAGAATAATATGTAAACTCTCAAGAAACCTATTAAATGAAGATTGTAGTTATAATACTAGTACATTGAATTTACAATTTATCCATTATTTATATCATTCCGATCAAGATCATTTAATGTTTCTTTGAATTTTGTTTCACTTTGTTTCTAATTCTGTTTCATATATTCTATTTAACCTTGCAGGGAAGAGAATGTGCATTGGTCCTGGGTGTTTCTTTTGAACGAAGTAAGTTTCTACTATTTAAAAGCTCATTATTTGTTTTATATACTATTTTGCAATCTCCTTTCCTTTATTTATAATGACAGCTGCGAGACTCATCTGGTCAGCCCAGAAACATCTCATAAGGTGTAGAGATTACTCGTTGTTCTTCGCAGAATCGAAGATTATTTTATATTCCGTCTTCCCCAAGTGCTGCATGAATACAATTTGGTTTCTTCCAAGCTTATATAACTACATGATATATTTCAAGTATAAAAGAAATACTAAAGAATGGACTTCCTATTCCTATTCTAAACAGGTTGACTCGTTAATAAACCTGAATTATCATTTGGTAACGCAAAGACAGAAGTTAATGTCAACATCTGAAAATGTACGGCACGCATGCTGTCCTCGCCACCTACATTCCTTTGTTTTTTGCACAGACTGCTTTAAAAACCTTCCTAAAGAATATTTTCATAGTCCATGCACAATTCTTGAAAACCATCTACTGACAAGCATTCAATGTTTACTTAATTAAAATGATAAATTAATTATTAACAATTTACAATTTTAGTAGTAATTTTAGTAATTTTATAATGGAATCGACATTGGAAAGTGAACTGTAGAAAGGGAAAATTGATGAAATTGGTTTTTCCTTACTTTCGGGCCTGGAAAATGTATTTCCTAAAATAGTTTACACATAAAAATATTAGAAACCAAACTGATGCGTAACGTAATGGAATGTATTTTTATCGGAAGAGTACACATGTAAACCAAAATCTCTGGTACTCATCATTTTATTACGGTTCATGCTTTATTCATAGAGTCACTTTCAAAAATATGATGATATAAAGATAATACTAAGTATTCAGTCTAGATATCAGAAATATGCATCTATCAGAACAGGTTCTTTGAAAAAATCCATTGGTGATAATTAAATGATGGTCTTTGTTGAAGGTTGAAATATGACCAAATGTCTCTTATGAATAAAAGTAAATTTCGTTACAGAAGTTTTTTGTGTTATTTTGCAAAGTCTCGACATTTTTGTTATCCTGGATCGCATTTTTCAATACTTCGTACCAAACTGGCCAAAAGTACAAACACACGAAATTATCTTATCATATAAAAAAGATTGGGCAAGATGACAGTCAAACTGTTTCAGCTCATTTCCTTTATACGCAATATAATTAAACGGACAGTCCGTATTGCATCTTATTTGTAACACAGAATACGGAGAGAGACATTTTTTTACTCAAGGCCTACGTTGGAGACTGTCCTGGTCGTTGCAAAGTTATTATCTTTACATGGTTATGATTTGTGAGGATTTAAGGCCAGTATGTTTTGTGGAAGATGAACCCAAAAATATTCAGAGAAAATGAGCCACTGAAAGGAATCTGCTGCCAACCTTTCGCACACACCAACGTTGGCCGACCTGAGAATGCAACTCGTGCCAGAAAAATATTCTGTACGTCGTAACTTTAGTCCTTTTCCATGTTTGTTGCTTTCTGGATTTGACGCCATGTTTCAATACACGTTCAATGATTCAAGACCGCCAGCATATCTGGTGGAAGGAAACCTTTCAAAGAACAATCTATACATGAAGCACTTGGCAGCATTCCTCACACAAACATGTTGGTGGAGACGAGACTCGTGTACGAGAAATGTTAAGGCTAGAGCCTTAGACTACCCTACAACATTGGGGATATCAGCTGGTCTTTATATAACAACGTATTTGAAATTATTTTTCATAGTAAATCCATGGGAAACTAAATTGCAACTAAATCTTGAAATGTTGAATTTTGTGATATTATGAGGATATTTGAATCAAACAAGATTCATAGTTGTCTATAAAGAGCAACGGCAGCATGGTATATAACGAGAGATGCGGAAAATCTTAAAGCTTGTAATTTATTACATATTTAACAATTGCAATATAGCTAAAGTAAGATTGTTGAACGTTTGAAGTAAAATATTTCCAACAGGAGTAGTTTATGCAAAGGTTATTAGCATTGTACGCATATAGGATGAAAATCATTTTCCATTAAGTACTTGGCTACCATTTTGCATCTCCTAACTGAATTACTCAGTCGACTAATTCTCTCTTTCCCCTCTTTCTTTTAAATTGAATATTGTGCATATTAATTTCAAATAAAATATATATTGTCGTGCAATATATACATGTCATTATGTAGGGAACAACCTTTGAAACTCTAAAACGTCAGATTCCTAATAAGGAAGAACTAAGAGAGATGAAGTGATATTTTACCGTTCGCATACATAACATAAAACCCTGCCCAATAAATTATTCCTCAGTCAGGATGCATACTTTATCTCTGCACACGCAGTATGCATATTATTGTCCAATGTGTCTAATGCTACCCAATTAGACCGATGTTCTCTACATCAATTAGAAAGCTTTTTATACCGCATTGACAAAGAAAACGTTTTCAGCGAACATGGCATACCTAACAAAGCTTGCTACTATAAAAGCAATTTAATATTTTGTACCATTATAGTTTCTTAATATACCTTTCATACATATTTTACTGATAAAATTTAATATTACATAACACAATATTTACTTTTTAGGTCCTTAATATTTGCTTTGCAAAAACAATTTTTCTTCCTTATACCTTCGGACGACAAGTTTCAATCGTATTTAAGTTACAATGATTGTACTGATGTGACGTTAAATCATGCACATATTCTTGGAAGAAACCTGAAAAGATATTATGCAAAGAAGACAGGTCATTTTCCGTAAACTCTGATTGATATCGTCGTGACTCTGACTCTCCTCTGTGTCTGTGTGTGTGTGTGCGGGTGGGTGTGGATGTGTATGTGTGTGTGTGTGTGTGTGTGTGTGTGTGTGCATTATATTCTTTAGAGGAAAATATTCACAGACATGTTGTTTTTTTCAGGCTGGATGTGGACTATGAGCCATCAGGGACTGTGTCATTATTCGACCAAAGAGTACAACAAAACACATCATGCAACTAATCCACGTTTGTTCTACTAACTTTTGTAATCATCCCTTGACGCTGTACATATATTATCTATTTTTCAATGTCTTTTTGATGAAATATAAAGATGACATTTGAGATATTTAACTGCTCAACTAAAATGAAAAGAATGCTTTCGAGAACATTGCGATCTGACAATCTGACGACATTTACTCCTATGTTAAGTCGCCTCAACCCAATATGTACTAGTTGATTTCGATATCCGTTTTTGAATTTCATTGCGCGCAAAAAAAATGATAAATGCAGTAACATAAGTACAGTAAAGCTATGGGCCACTTAAGAAATATCATGTAGAACCGATACGAAATTTTCTTCAAACTGAATTATTTTCCATGAATCTCCTACTGTTATATACACATTAAATGCTTGAAAAGTCTTGATTGTATTGAGTTTTCGTATTGATTTTATAATTACAAATCAAAAGGCTTATGAATAATAAACACAACAGACAATTCTTACGTGGGATAAGTTTTGTATATAGCCATGCAATCAAAAATTGTATAGGGTCTTTTTTAAAATGAGGGGTGTGTGAATGCAAAACGTGTGCAAGGATTGCGCCGACCGTGCTAACCAGTTTCTTGATGCATTCCTTTATAATTATCAAGAGTGAAAGCACCTTTTATATATCTGTTATGATATAAAAAGAAGTTAGTCTACTCCCTTTATCTTCATTTCATACAGATATATTCCATAAATGTTGGTATGGACGCACATACGTATCAATGCACTATGAAAATGATCCAAGTCTCTTTTCATCTTATAATAATGTACTGCATCTGATCTGATCTTAAACAAGAACGATAAAGTCCTAGGATCGAATGTACTTTAATTAAAAATACAATACTCTCAACTTCAGTTTGTCAAGCCACGAAAATTTAAATACATGATATTATCGATGATTCAGCCAATTTACATAAAATCTGAAACATGCAAGCATACATACTTACATACATTCATATACACATACATACATACATACATACATACATACATACATACATACATACATACATACATACATACATACATACATACATACATACATTGAGCTCGTGACTTGATTCAAAATCAGAAAATATACGTAATACAAGTTTGTTAAAATATTTCCAATATTGCAAACGTTTAGTCCAGATTTTAATATTGCCCAGCAGAAATAATTATTTTTCTCTTGGTATTAAGAAAACATCTGTTGCTCCAGAGCAAAAGATAGTAACAGGAAATGGGGCTAACGAAAAGACCTCACTTTATATTCCCATCTGAAAACGGGGGTATAATGAACAATCGTACGAATAAATCGGTGAATTAATCTAATTAGTACAAAATCAAAATGTGTCTTTGTAGTCCCAACAGAATAGTAAAAGAAATCTGAAGTTCGCAAACAAATGTTGCAATAAAAATCTGAAGCTGTGAGTAAATTACATATATAATTTTGCGAAAATCACAGTGATCATCTATTATTTTTTCCACAACGGTCAAATATTACGAGGAACAATATGAAAGCAAAGACATTACTATTTTGTTAGGTTACCGTTGCCTTAGTTAAGTCAATGGCAATACCAACCCACTAAGGCTATTACAAACTATCTACCTATGGGTTCTTAAGATGCACTTATTACACTCGCAGTAACACCAGGTATTTCTCCAGTTTAAGAAATGATTGGCTACACATTTCAAGTCTCTTTCTCTGTCTCTGTCTCTCTCTATCTCTCTGTCTGTCTCTCTCTCTCTCTCTCTCTCTTTATATATATATATATATATATATATATATATATATATATATATATATATATATATGTGTGTGTGTGTGTGTGTGTGTGTGTGTGTGTGTGTGTGTTTATAATGATGTATATGTATATATCTATCTATATAGATGTGTGTCTGTTTATGAGGGTGTGTGTGTGTTTTCATTTGCTTTGTTTGAAATTTCTTTAAAAAAACGGGCTGCGATGGAGGAGGACCTAGGGGATGAGGAGTATTGAGAAGGTGTAGCAGGATCGGAAAAGCAGCACAGCCGGTCCAATTTATTTTCAATATAACTTTTTTAATCTTCACCTAATGATAATATTCTTTAATCATTGAATAGAGGTTTAGAATGGTATTTCCATAGACTTCTCATCTATTGATGGTAGCTGGCAATTCCGTCAGTTTTCCCAATGTTTATCACGGAATCGACAATTTCAAAAGCATCTACCCAATCGTGTAATGCTTTCTTCTTTAGCAGTTTGTATTTTATTCCAAACAGACAAAATAATATTCAAACCCATGACGTAACATTTGTATAATAATGGAGCGAGTCTATAGTAACCGTTTAACCTGGTTTACTATTTATGCATAGATGTTGCCACGTTACGGTATCAATATTTTGAATTAACCCAATCATGACTGGATAAAGTATTATATTTCAATTAAACTATTTGAAAAGTTGCCTTGTTATTATGCCCTTTAGCATCTGTGACAAAAGATAAATATCATTGTTTTAATTGTCACATTTTCAAATAGTTCGATTCATTCACCAAATTACATTATGCCAGATGCACAGAAAATATATCTTGAATGTGAGTCTTGTAACTTCCCAAACTTTCCAAATTGGTTTCCTTAAAATTACTTGCATGAATTGCATATTTTAATATATTTACTGTTTGTTTGTTGTTTTGTTTGGTTAATCTAAAACCACACATTCTAGTTTCATCCTGTTGTACATATTCTCTACCGCAATGTTTGTTTTATTTTTAATTTGATAACATAATTAACAGTACTTATCTCACATCGTTAATACCAAAAGAAATTGAAATTTCTTCATGGGCACACCAAATGGTTTTTGAAATGTAGGGTTCTTGATACATTGATAGAACGGTTCACAATCTTGCCTCACATTTATTGGCAAATAGGATGATCATGTCAGCGTCGCCCACATATTGTGGTACTTTACCTTCTTTCCTGCATAGACAAAGGGGCTCATAGAGGTGTTGGAGAATTATGCTATCTTTTCTGTAGACAATCCATTTGATCGGCCATGAGGCCTTGCTGAACTCGACAATGGTTGTTTATTGTCGAGTATTTCATGGTAGGCAATATTTCGATGGCGTTTATGTCATTTACAATATCCTCGTGTTGTACAGCTTAAAGCAATGTTCTACCTAATGCGCCATCTTTGTTAACGAACAATGTTAATACAACCTGTAAATATCCTTCTTTAGTACAATTACTTAACTCCGCGTAATGGCTCTTGAGGATAACAATAATAATAATAATAATAATAATAATAATAATAATAATAATAATAATAATAATGATAATAATAATAACAATATAATATGATACTAATAGTAGTAGTAATAATAATAATAATGATGATAAAAAAATATTAATAATAATAATAATCATAATAATGAGGACTTTGTATAACGCCTAATCTTTAGAAGCTCTAAGCGCTTTACAACATTAGACAACACCTATACCATAAAAACGTATATAATGATATTATTACAGAAAACAAACACCATAAAATTAGAAAACATAAACACATGTTGTAAATATATATGGTACGGAACATTATTAGGTCTTTAAGTTTGTTCTTGCAGTCGAACAAAGTGAGTTTTAAGAGCCCTCTTGAATGGGATCACTCTGTCTTTGTGTCTAAGTTCAGTGGTCAATTCACTCCACGTTCCTGTGCCCTGGTATGCAAAAGAACATTGTCCATATTGCTTCGTTTTCGTAGTGGGAATAATGAGTATACGAGTGTCAGAAGAGGAGCGTAAGTATCTTGCTGATATGTACACATGGGTGAGGTTGGATAGGTATGTTGAACTGAGTCCGTCAGTGAAACGTAGCACAGAGAACAAAGTTTGCGTTTGCTTCAGGATCGAATGGATAGCCAGTGTAGGGTACAGAGCTGTGGGGAGGTGTAATCTGATCTTGGTACTCTAAGTATGATCCGAGCAGCTGTGTTTTGAACTTTTTGAAGTTTCTGAAGTTGATATTGAGATGAACCAGACAGAATTGAGTTACAATTGTCCAGTCTTGAAAGTACTAATGAACATACCAGTGTTTAGTGGCATCAACTGAAAGATATTTGCGAATTGAACTGATGCGTCTCAGCTCAAAATATGCAGCCTTGCATATGTTCATGACATGCTGGTGCAACGGGAGAGTACTGTCCAGAGTGACACCTAGGTGTCGTACTGACTGTGTGAATTTAATGTTGGTGTAACATATATTTATTGTTTGAGGTAAATTATGTGACTGAGAAAGTATTTCTGTTGTGATCAGCATGGCCTCAGTTTTATCATCATTCATATGTAGCTTGTTACATGTCATCCATGATTTCACAACAGAAATGCACCTCACTACACCATGGATGGTAGCATTAGCTTCAGTTGTGTGGCTAGATTTGTATATTTAGGTGTCGTCAGAGTACAACTGGTGAGACACTGGATGATGATCTCTGACACTTGAGAGCGGCTGAGTGTATAGAATGAAGAGAACAGGTCCAAGAACAGATCCTGTGGAACAACACAACATAGAGTAATTGGGCTGGAGTGTATTCCATTTGCAGACACAATCTGTGTCCTGTTGAAAAAGTAGGAGTTGAACGGCTGTATCGTGAATTCCAAATACATGCTGGAGACGGTGAAGTCATATATCATGGTATATTGTGTCAAATACTGCAGACAAATCAAAGAGGGTGATGACAGTAATCTTACCGCTATCCAAAGCAGAGAGAATGTCAATCACTACTTTTAAAAGAATAGTTTTAGTACCGTGGTAAGGGCGATATGCAGATTGTACATTGCTAAAAAGACTGTTTGAATTCAGATGAGATACAAGTTGAGATAGAACAACCTTTTCTAAGGTTTTGTTCTATGAATGGGAGATTACAAACTGGGCACTAGTTCTTTAAATCGTTAGGATAGAGTGTTGGTTTCTTCAGAAGCGGCTTTACATTGGCAGTTTTGAAAAATGATGGGAATTCCCCGGATGAGAGAGATGTATTAATAACATCAGTTAGTGAAGGCAATTCTGGATCTAAGCACTCAAGCAGCAGTGATGTTGGGATTTGATCACGTTCACGTGACTTTGGTGCACACTTCAACACGATTGTACGTACTAAATCCATAGAGACAGGTTTAAATGCTGGTAATGGTTGCCGCTGAAATTCTGTATCCCAACTGTAGGTTGACGACGAGTCAATTGAAATTGTGTTGTCAAGCTTATCTCTAATGGTTTGAACTATGTCACGGAAGAAATTTGCAAACAGGTCCGGAAGGTCGACTAGAGAGAAGGTAGTTGGAAGTGGTGTACATTTGTTCCTTGACATTATCTTGTTAGATAAGAGCTCTTTGCAGCAGGAACTTTTCATGATCTTAGTACTTTAGTGGGCTGATTTATCTGCATGGAATATTTTTGTGACGTTCTTCTTAGCGGCTTCGTATATTCGCTTTTGAATAGTAAGTCTGGTGGAAAGGCAAATACTCTCAGCTTTACGGCGGTCTCTTTTGGCAGTGCGAAACTGGTCCATAACACTGCTATACCATGGAGAACACTTTTGAATTGATACTCTGAACTTGGTGGCTGAGGCATGCTTGTCGAGCAATGAACGCAGGAAGATGTCGAGTTGTTCTGTTGTAGGAGATAGGCAAGTTGTTAGATTTGCATGGATGTTATGCATTAGTTTGGTTCTATGTTTCATACCGAGGTTTCTCTTAGTAGCAACAAAAGGTAGAGGGTTAGGGACTGATACTTCAAGATGGCATATAATGCAGAGGTGATCTGAGGCAAGTTCGTGGGATACCAGAGAGGAACGTAGAATAATATAAGGTCTATGTACAATCCAGTCTAAAATGTGACCATATTTATTGGTGGGTTGGTTAACTGACTGTTTGAGGTTGACAACATTAATGGGATCTAGAAGTTTTGCCACCTATTGAATTTCCATACTTCGGAAACTGCTTATACAAGAGAAATTAAATCAGCTTGTTTCTTTTCTACTAGGAGGAGGGCGGTATAGGCAGACAAAATGGACTGACCTTTGTTCCAGTGTAAGTGTGGTTTGGACTAGTTCAAACGATGTGTGGTAGAAATTGAAAGTTATGGTATGGTTAAGACGTTTGATCATGGAGTTCTTGGTGATGACAGCAATTCCACCCACGCGAGAGTGGCTGGGGAACGACTTGATTGAGTAACCGGTGGGTGTTAGATTCGCGCACTTGGGATCATCGCCTGATGTTTTTAGCCATGCTTCTGTCAGGAAAAAGGCGTAGTTATTCTGATTAACTTAATCTGCATATAGATTCGACACCCGGGACGTTAGTGACCCAGAAGGGGGAGTCGATTTACAGGCAGTGAAAATCGAGTAACTGATTGCCAATATATATCGATGTGACAAGTGGTGTAGTAGCCTGACAGCAGCAGATTTTGATTTGCACAATTTTATAAGCAACCAAAGGGTGTAGCAAGTGGATTTCCTTAACAGTTGGAATTTAACTTTTGAAACAGTCAATTACAACTTGATAATTTCACGCTAGCCAATTTTGCTACTTAAAATCGTTCACCTTAGCGTTAGAAAATATTTACTACCTAAATTTTAGCCATGCTGTATACACTCACGTTTACCGAAAGGGTTAAGTCATGCACGATAACAGTCAGACAGGTCTAAAATCTCCAACAATATACTACTTAAGTCGACTATATATATATATATATATATATATATATATATATATATATATATATATATATATATATATATATATATATATATATATATATATATATATATATATATATATATATATATATATATATATATATGAGTTACAATTCCTCGCATATTTTGTACATACGGTAATAGTAGAACACATTCTACAGGATACGTTTGAGAAATTATATTGCATCATAGAAACAGGAAAATGTTCCGAAAGAAATAATAGTTGCTGACTCGGCGACATATTCCTATCATATTGAAACTGTGTGGGTGTAAATTGTTCAGATCTTTTAAATAATAAGCATATGACAGAAGCATGTGTCTGTTTGATAAATCGACTTTTACACTACAATTTGAATTATACAAGCACAAAGGCTTACCATAGTATTCTTAGCTGTCGTCAAAGTGTTGAAACTTTACACGTCCAAAAATGGTACCAATAATGTCAAAATATACATAATTCATATTATTTAAGCACACCGTTTCCAATCAACGAGTTTTTGAAAACAGTACTTCAAGATATTCGGTATATCTTTCTCGCTCTTCCCTACTACTACAACAAAATATGCGATATAAGTATTTTTGCACCAAAGACTAGTCAATTGATTTCGATTAGATAGATACACATGTAATTAGGTTAAAATCGTTAACATTGTCGTTTTCTTTTTTACTTATTAATACTGAGTGATGTGTGACCAAGTATTTACATTTTGATGCTTATTATTCCTCCATGAGTTGCAATAGTCAAAATGTTTATAGAAAAAAAAATAATACTATTTGTTTGCTAGATGAACAGACTGAGTACAAGAAAAAAAAACTGGAATTTCAATGCTAGTAAAAGTAGAGGAGCAGCAATCTATTTTAAATGTAATTTTCCAATTTAAAATAATTGACACAGAAATTGATCATAAAAGAACTATTTAAATATTAATGACACAATAAAATGGTTATACGAGATTTTATAAGAAATACCTGTTATTATCTGTATTAATTTTAATCCGTGTTATATCTTGACAATAGTTATACAATAATTTTCATAGTGTAAGTTATTTTTTATTATTATAATAATATTTTCAAATGTATTGATTTATTGGTTACATCCAATTGATATAATGAATTTTCAAACAAAGCAAGGAGACGTTTACACGATTATATTATAAAAATAGACTTTGGCATAGGAAAGGTCAGAAAAAAGATGAATAGATATGACTTATTTATATGCTAGAATGTATGTTTGGCAATGACAACTGACTCGGCCATAGTAGCTGGTTATAGATGTGATCATTCCGTCATAATTATAAACCTAAAACTTATAATGAGAGAGGAACAAGAAGTGGAATCAGTTACTGTTACGAGATAAAGAACATGCATTAATTACAGATACTTTTTTGTGATGGCCGAATCATATATGCAGCTGAAATAAACAGTAGAGATTTTCAAACTGAGATATGCGAGATATACAATTTAATATAAGTGAGCAGCTATCTTAGAACGGTATCGCTGAATATCAGAGAAAAAACAATAAAATAATATTTTATGAGGTTAAGAAGCATTATTTAAAAAAGCAGAAGTCATTAACTGTTAGTCTGATTTATGAATTTAAATAACTGTTGTACAAATTGACGTGATTCTCTTAATCTTCTACTAAAAATTAATTGACCGAACATGTGCCATTTTATGCAAACGTCACTAGGAACAACAAGGATAATAAAGTTTCATTTTTCAGCAATAAAATTATGAATTTAGTATATATGCCATTTTTATCTCTAACATTACTCATATTTGACGTTGGTCTTTTGTGTAATAAGGGCTTCAAAAAGTATCTTGTGTCTTAGATCAGCATGTTTATCTTCGTAATACAGGTGTTTCTTGAGATGTTTTTATCAAATTACCATTTTAGCGTCGTCCATTCTCTCTATTTCCACAGGACAAGAAGAAGGTATACTATGTGTCATTTAAAACTAAGTAACATTATTGGAGTTCCTAACCAGAAAGGTTTCCTTTCCAAGTCCTTGTTCAAATATTAATGAACATCTTTTGAAATAGTTGTAATATTAGGAATTAAATTACATTAAACGTAGATGAGAACATTTAGCTATCATTTGAAACAATTTGAATGCCTCAAAGATTTTAATGACAAGAAGAACCAATCCGTATAATATTATTATCCATTAATACAAATTCACGATGTTAATTATAGTGCGCCTTTACTGTATTATTGATTTTATTCTCCTTCCTTTTTTCTTATCTTTCTTTCTTTCTTTATCAATCAAATATATGTGTGTGTTTAAGAGAGAAATGCAAAATTTATATAATATTAGCAAGTTGAAACATTGCAACTTTGAGTTTATATTTTAACCAATTCTGTTTATTTGATTTTCTCTTTTTGTCGTAAACATAACAGCTGCAGTAAGAAATGCCTACCTATAGCCTTCATGTAACATAATGGTTCTCAATTTCCGTTTTGTATGTATAGGTTCCGATGTCATTACAACATATTGTTGTATGAAAGACGTTCGATTAGGAAACGTCTTAGTGACATGCGAATCTAGCAATTTATGCAGTTGTTGAAGATCGTGCTTTTACAACTCCATGGGTGCACTTATAACTAGCTATGTGCGGTTTGAATATTCAAGTTCCTCACACTTCTTTACTAAATAAATATTTATGATAGCGTTTAATCCAAGATTAAAGTAATAATCGGATTTCTTTAAAATGTTGCTGTATTCGCCAATACTGAAAAACTTCATAGCAAAGTTCCCCCAAAGCAAACTCTCACCGTCACCAAGAGCAATGTTTAATTTCACCTTTAAATCTGTGAGGTAGTGTTAAAATGTTACTATAATAATTTCATTTATATTGAAAACTTGCTGTCACTTGAGTCTTTCGCCTTTTGCAATACAGAATTTTACTACATTGGCGCTGATGATTTTATTAAATGTAAGTTTGAACGCGTCATCACATTCATTTCAATTCTTATCGTAATTGCCAATACTATTAAATTTTATAAACATATCAAACCATTAATAGTAAAATCTAATATCACTTTTCAAAAATGTTAGTAATTGCTGAAATGTTACCGTAACGATTTCTCCTATGTCGTAAACTTGCTTTGCTAAATATTAATAACTCCATTAGGTTTTTAATTATTATCGGATACGGTGGAAACCGACTGTTTAATCGAGTTTCTTTCTTAATTTTCATCAACTGATATACGATTCACAAGATCTTATATCTTTACTTACCTTTCTCGAACCTTCGTCTATTAAACCAGTATTATTGCTGATCGTAAAAAGTCACCCTTGTTTGTCAGCACTAGCTGTAAGCAAGATCACTTCTTTAGATGACAATTTTATGTAGACTTCTACAATACTTGTTATATGGTTATATTTACTAATGCAAGCAGCAAAAATAACATAAAAGCATACTTTTCTTCAATCAAGTAGTTTGTTTTCATCAATATATCTCAGACATGATTTGATGAATTGTTAAAGTTAGTACAGATATTGTACATTTGCTTAAGTTTTTTTGCTATTCTATATTTATCAGGTAAACGTGTTTTACATGAAGGCAGCGTGACTCATTATATGGAAATTTCATATCGCACTTTGTTTTGTGTATGTTCAAAGAGTAATGCCAAATATTAAAGAGTAGTTATTTATGTATAAAATAATCTTTTCCAGTTCAGTAATTTTTAACTTTTTAAATATTTGTAGAATGTATTAGTTAACGGTGTTTACACCAAGATGTAGTACAAAGATAAGTTTTTATTCTTTTTAATATTTGATGATACGTATTTCTTTGTCACAAGATTAAATGCTTAGCTATTTTTCAGTTAATATTTTAACAGTCACAAAACACATTCGTCGAGACGCTGAAGGGCTTGGTGAAATTTTTAAAGTATTCGTATTTTAATATGATTCCGTACAAGTGATTTGCATAGTTACAATTGTGACAATGGAATAATCAGAAAATAAATACTAATTTGTGGTTTCCATTTTGTTTTTGACGTAATATACAATGACTTGAAAGAGAGCTGTAGATTTTCATTGTGGCATGAGAAATATTTTATTATTTTAGGAACTCAAAATTGTATACATTTATTGCGTTTTGATCCCTGGCGATCTCACGAAAAGAGTGCTTAAACATGATACATTTTAGATGTCTATTGAGTTCTGAAAATTTTGTGTCCATTCGTCAACATATGACCGGTATAATACCACTGAGAAATAAAGAACATGATAGCCTCATAAACAGCCAGTACGACCGTAACGAGCTGATACATTAAATGAAAGATATCTTCAGAATAACCCAAACCGTTAGATCTCTATCAAAATCTTGCTAAGATGTTGTCTTCAGCTAGCATACAATGAAACGTCTCTTATGGTCTCAGATACGAAGAAGAGAAGATGGATTGCATCAAAATATACTCGTGTTTCTTAAATAGCAAGGAAAAATCAGTACGTCAGTCACCTATTTAATATTCTCAAAACAATGTTCAACAGGATTTCAGCATAAAGTACAAACAATAAAAAAATATCTATTATCATTCCCATTCAAAATCGAAAAGCCATAAATGTACAAAGCAATAAAGCTCCCATTGTAAATGAAATATAATACCTTGATAGCGAATGTTTCATATTTTCAGAACAAAACAGACATATGTAGTGTCAATCGAAATGGCAGTTTTATTTCGTCAACATCTAATAAAGTGTCGTTTATGTAAAGTAAATAAAACATATACATATTAATGATGCGGGGTAAATGTACTTGACTAAGATTAACATATTTTCATCAGCTTCGTTGAGCACAAATATGATTTAAAAAATAGCCGCCTAAACCTCCTCCCTGCTCATTTCATTGTGAAATGATAGGAAGTTTAAGTATATGTTACCGCAAAAGTAAGACTGGTATGATAACAAGGCGAATGGTAACTGAATATGTCAACTTCTTTTCTACTAGTATGTCGTGAAAAGTAAGTTGTATCACCAATCCATTAATCTAATACATTAATTCATTACATTGTAGGAATAATAGTTATTAGACTTCAATCAAGTGTTTAAATAACAAAGATATAGCTATAGTCCATACCACCTTGGAAGAAGATATTTGGTTTCATACTATGTCACACTATATGTTTTAAGACATACACAATGCTGTATCTTTAAATTTTTGCGCTGTTTCTTTTTCATCAATTAGAATTTATCTATGAACTCTCTGGTTGTATGTCCGTCTCGCTCTGTTTCTTTCTATTTCTCTCTCCCCATCAATTATAATAAGCCATATTATCTACATTCAAGACAATGCTAATTTATATAATAATGGGAAACTCAATGTGGACTACACCAGGTTTTGTGTATTCCTGTCAAAAAGTATAGTGTGTAGTAGTCCTTATAAAATAGATTTTGAACAAAGATTTCTTGTTTAGTCATTTAACTCATATTTTATTACTTTGATGTCCGATATCTTTGCTACAAAATAAACTTCACTGTGAATTTTCTATTTTACATTTCGCATGGTTCCTCTTTTCTTTTATTAATGAAACACATTCATTGTGCCCACCAAGGGATTACGTTGCTTCTATATTAACGTAAATTCATAGACCGGCAACAATGTTCGAAACAAAGTTTTTTTTTCTCTACTGACGAAAGAGAGCATGGTTGGCATCGAATAAATGATCACAAAAGATAATTAACTTGATCACGCAGTGAAGGTGCACGTAATGAGTGCATTGAATGGAAACTCTTAAATACAAAACTAATTATCGTTATTTGTCGAAATCAGTAAATCTGTCATGTGCTTACCTAATGAAAATATGATTAAGGGCCTTGCAAAAATTTGAACTGTACTGATTTAATTGTTTGCAATAATTACAGTATTTTGTGCTTTATTTTATTACAGTGATATTTGTCCCATATTTGTCCTGCCTACCAGATAATTCATATTTGACAACAACTATTTACAAGCATGATTACTCCTTTTAAATAAAGGAATGAAGGTATACAAAAACCGAAACATAATTGTCACAACGCGATTTGCATTATCAAAATATTTGACTAAATGAATGTAGTTGTCTCTCCGTTTGAATTCGATATGTCCCTAAACAAATGTATGTTATGTCCCGGTGTTCAACTAAAAATATTGATCTCTCTCTCTCTCTCTCTCTCTCTCTCTCTCTCTCTCTCTCTCTGAAAGAGAGAAACTCTATTTTTGTATCTCTCTTTCCGTTTGTTTTGGAGGCTTCTTTTATTGGCCGTTATTAAGAGTCTGAAGCTCAATATTTTGCTTAATACCAACATAGCAAGCATAATGGATCTGGAGAGGAGTTGTCCTAAATCTTGTTCGAAATTAGTTTCGAATGACGTTTAATCTCTGGCCGGAAATGTTTCATCTGGATTGGTTCTTCTGTACATATTAAAACACTAACTCCGTCTATTCATTGGCAATATCTTTGACCATGAAAGAATAAAACAAACTTTGATGAACCATGGAATAATTAATAGGGCCATGTCATTTTCATACGTGAATGTATCGCAGCATACAAGTAAAGTCGTTAAAAATTTCAAGATGAGCAGACGAAACATCTGAAGTAGAACTCACGAAAGTGAATAATTTGGAAAAGAAGACAGTTAATAGATATAAAAATCGACTTTTGTAATATATTTAAAAACGTCATTGTGGTTCTTATTCAGGTGAATATAAAGAATAGGAACATTGCTTAATATCCCAATTGCTTTCAAGGGTGAATGAGGTTACGCACAATAAAAAAGGTTACTTTTTGTGAATGATAGAGATCACATGCGCATACACAAACTCCCATGCACAAGTAAGGGAACCATATTTCATGGGATTTCGTACACGGCGCAACAAATTCACATTTGAAAAACAAAGTTCCTGCTTTTTACTTCGTGATACAATCTATTGACATCTAATAAAACAGTTTTCATGTTGTTTCCTTTCTTTCAAGGTGTATTAAATTCCCTTTTCCAAAACAAATTTCATGTCTGAATGCTCTTGTGTAGCAGTAGTTTCAAATCTAACCAACGTACCATCAACATGGTTGGAAAGATATACAATTACAAACGTCTCTGAAAATGTGATAGCAGCTCAGTAAACTAACATTCATATTAAAGGTCCGGTACAAAACATTTATGCTTCTTAGACGATAGCGCGTTTTAGTCAGTGCTCGCCATTTATATACTAATGACCATTAGAAGCTTTTGTCTTGAAATTAAATACAGTACTTAATATGAAATTATATTTTGTGATGACGGAGTAAGCAGAGAAAATTGGTTGCGATGTCGAATTCTCGCAATTTGTAAAATATTTATTGTGAAATGTTTTCACCTTAATAGTAAATGCAGTGCTATGTACAACAGGATATGATATGCATACTGAGTAACACCAAATTAAATTTGTTGATGTTTAGCTATTTAGATCAGTTTCTCTAAATAATGAAAGTTTCTCGTTAGCGCTGACCTTGTCTTTTTCGAATATTATGGTTTTCAATGATTTCGATTTTGATTCTGACAGATTTGTATGTCAAAGTACACCAAAAAATTGCACCCGTGTTTCAATCCTTGCCATCCGGAAGAATCGATCAGTTCATTTGCATCATGGTCATTGTTGCTGAAACAGGAATATTCGATGTATAGGTTTCAGTTATTACTACAACTATTTGTACAGAATCTTGCGTATCAGTTCCTACCACATGATGAAGGTCACTATGTATTTTTACAGACAGGCACTACTTTATTTCTTAACAAACACAGGCACTCCATGCATGATCTCGATGAAAGATGCACAAATATACCATATTTTAGCAGTTTAAAACAGCCAATAAACAGAAAACGTACCAACCTTATGATACACCTTTAGCTTCGCACCAAATTATGACTTACTTTCTTAGTGTGGCTAATATATCTCTTGTCTCGCGTCATGTTGTTACACTCCACTCTGAGTACGATTAAAATAAAGAATTATAAAAAAGAATATAGTAGCAAGATGAATCGACATCGGATAAGGTCATTCAGTGCACTAAACTCTAAGACTGTAATTTTCTTTATTTCTTGCAACCCCATTAAAACATGTACTAAAGTGTTATGAACGTGTGTTCTATGCAACGATGACAAAAGAGAAACGCGGTTTTGTGGACATCATGGCAATTTAGTTTCTTTAGCAACGAAAGGTAGCGTGGTGTTTACGCAAATGGCACTCTACTAGATTACTGAAAATCTAGTCTTACTCTCAAACGTTCTCGACATTCTAAATACGTTCATGCTTGACAGGTTTTTATTAGTCACTTGTACATGAACAGGAAGGGAACAGCGTTACGCTCTGTAAAGATGGAAGGGATTCTATTGGTGAAAAGTCTCGTATTGGAGTCGTTCGAAAATACATTTATCAATACTGCGGACTACTCTCCTCCAGATAAAAGTCAAGGCGATATGTAAGACGGGTGAAAACACAATGGGCTCATCAATGTTAATAACATCAAAGAAAATAACCCCCATTCCAGGAGAAAAGATATGCACGAGTACAAAATGCCTGCATCATTGTCTAGATAAAGGTCATTGGTCCACAGAGTGTCCCAAGAAACGAAAAGACAACACGGAGAAAGATCGTCCAGAATCTAAATTAGGAGAACACATTTCAGCGAAATAATTCAAAGAGACCAGATATGTAGGAGAACCGGCAAAGAATAGCCATGCCACAGTAGAAACTACGAAAACAAAAACATTCAGAAAGGAGAAGAAAAAGTTATTTTGTGATGTGTTTTGAACTTTAAGTCTGGCTCTTATTAGTATGTAACAAATGGAGTTTTCCTAGCCTTTCCGGTAATTGATGTAAGTTCGTGAAACACTATAATTAATCCAAGACATATAAAATCACCACAATCACTACGCTTCACAACTGATTATTGTTTGTCAGCAGGACCGTTTTTTAAATAGGAAGAAATTAGTTATAGTAAAACGTAATAGTAGACGCTAGAACTATCATCTAATTACTGTACATACAATGTGTAAATGTATTTCTGACCTATTGACGATTTCAAAGGACGCATTTGCATATTTGACATGAGAAGGGGAAGTTTTGTTTAATTAGCTCAATTGAGGTCATACTCAATTACTGGAGATGATATTTAATAGATGTCATCCATCCATATAACACATAGTAAGCTTCAGTTGATCTATCACATATAACTTTCCAAGATCGCAACGATTGCTGTTTATAGCTCACTGATCATGAGCGAGATATGTCCAGTATGTTACACCCGTACGGAAGGAGATATGAGATACCAAACTGCCGTTAAACAATGTAGTTAGAACAAATGTTCAATAAAATAGCTTCCCCTGATGATAAGAGCAACAAACATATCATTTTAAGTTGCAAATAATTTAATTATATTTCAATATAGTATGACGACGAGTTAGGATTTTCCAAACGTTTTCCAACTTCGTCAACATCCAGCACATTCCAAACATTATTCCAACGTTCATGCACATCAAATAATCAGCAAAGAGTTTGAATTATTGGGGATGAACAACAGCACGTAAAAACTAGGTTTAAGAGTCAACATATCAAGAGATAGGCCATTGTTTAAGTCCAGAGTTTAGTTGCCTCTTTAATTTACTTAACAATTATTTTACAAATATTAGTATCCCATTGACAGTTATTTTACTTTTAAGGACTTTTAAGATGGATATAGCTAATGGTGTAATATTAGTACTTACAATTGAACTACGACTTCACGTATTATTCTAAATTAACATTTTCTTCACTTCTAATATTTCATCTAGGATCCATTTTCATGTGTTTGAGATAGTTATAAATGTGACATTTAGTTCCTGTGTATTGAGAAAGGTTTGTTTGGATGTCAAACCTGTACAAATTTAAATGAGTTAACATTGACATCAGGATATATTGGAGTTATACAATTGTGTTTGGGTGATCATATTTAACGTTTTCTCACCACGTATCGTCCCTTTCTAAATAATATTGTGTGCGCATTGAATGAATCCAATTTATCTTCACATTCGACGATTCTAATACGATTGATTATGCGTGATCATTTACTGAACCCATTTTCCTTTCACACACCACACATTTACTATAAATATTGTGTGATCATTTAATGCAATTAAGTATCTCTTCATATCACACCCATTCAATTCTGCAACTGAAATTGTGATCATTGAACGTATATATTTATCTTCAAATGACACACTTTATTAGACTGTAACTCTAGATCTGATGACCTAATTTGCGATCGTCGGGCGAAAATAATCTTCCACTCGATATCACATCCAACTTCAAGTAGTCGTCGGTTAGGACGCCGTCTAAGGGACACAACTCTTATTTTTGTTAAACAGTCATGGACTAGTTGTCTCTTCTGATCTATGGCAATCATTTTAAATCTAGTTAAGATCATCTACAGGATTATTAAGCTATCAAGTCGTTTTCTACCCAAGACTGTATATTGTATGATTAAAGCGAATAGGCGAATAGTATCCTCCCAATTTTCCAGTCAGTATTCAATAAAATCTTATGTAGTTTTCACGTCACACAGATACAGACAAAAGGCGATATCTTCCCCTGCACATCAGTGACTGCAAGCAAATGCTAACATCAACCATACAAGACTAATACCCAAATGTCAGACCTGATGTCAATGTTCGCATCTCCGCCACCGTGACATATTTATGTGAAACTAGCTCATTGCTGCATATTAAGACCATTGCTATATAATTTATTTGAATCTTGTATCCTGAATAGTATGTATACAACGGTCTGACTCTGATGCTATTAATTCAGTTTATTACATGCAATGTTTTAACAAATAAAGTGCCAGTAGTGTCTGGAGTTGTTTTATCTATACATGAAAGAGAAGCAAAGTACCTAAAGTCATTTCGTGTGGTGTCAGAAGTGGGATCCAGGATTAGTGTCCTGCGGCGAGAAATAGAGGTCACAGCTGAGATTCAGTCATCGAGCAGAGCTCAAAATAGAAATAAAGAGTTCACAGATTACTTGAAACATGGGAAGGAAAAGGAACAATAAATTTAGACTTGTAACTTCTGACATTATTGATTGCTGAAAAGAGCTCAAGTACTTCAGGGAAGGATATATATGCTACAAGCATTGTAGAGAGAGATAAGTACATGTAGGTCAGATAAAAATGGAAGCACATTAATTAGGGAACAGGTAACAAGTGAACTCGGACAGAAGTGCAACACGTAATGTTATCTTTCAGAGAATCTATAAACTGATTGGCTCAGAAAGCACTCATTTTAGCAAAAAAGCAAGTGTAGCAGGTGCTGCAGAAGTATTTGTGAAAATGTGGAAAAAGAATGTTCAGAATTGAAATAGTCTCTTTCAAGATGGAAAAACAAATATTAGTTGCAGAAACTGAAGATCATGTGTTATTCGGAATTTACTTCCTACAACGTGATGAGAGTAGACCAGCACATACACTACTCAACACAGTGTTGTTAAGATAAAAGGGAGTAGAAATACATTGCATACAGGTATGCCTTGACGACAAAATGTTAAATATTAGGGCTGTAGATCATTATTTGATACCACGAAATTTTTAAGAAACTATTGCCGTCTGTGTAGAACGCCGTGAATCAGACGACTCCGTCGACCATATGAAATGATTATTGAGCATAACATGAATATTAACAAGAGTATCCACGTATCATGGTAGCAACTATAGCTGATATCAACAAGGGGTTCGAGCAGAAAGTGTGACTCCTTGAGCCATTTTCAACCAAGGTTTCACATAATAAAGAAGAAGTGATTGGGAAACCAGAACCATTTCAAAGTAGGTCAGTCCTAGTTGCCTTAGAGTGCCAAAACTATGTTTGAAATTATGGTGCCAACAGAAGGGTAGAAATGCAAAACAAGTAAATTTAACAAGTATATCTAAAATCGGTCAGGACAAGAAAGTTCTGAAAGAATGGGAAGTGCCATATCATTCGAAGAAGTCATTGAAAAGTGCATGTGAATAACGAAGAAGTTAATGATTTGAATTATATACTCCAAGCGAATCAACCACAACACGATGAAACCTTACCTAAGTGATAATCCTCCAAGATGGGCGATGAAAATAAGTTAATATTATCAGAAAATTAAAGTACATTTGAAAAAAGTATATATATATAAATATATATATATATATATATATATATATATATATATATATATATATATATATATATATATATATATACTTTCAAACCATCTTATTATCTGAATAAATTAACATTTATTTTTATTTGAGAGCTTCATTGCATCATTTAATAACCAGACAGCCGACACCAGCAGGTTTTTATATGATTTGCAGTCAAAAGAGTGAAAAGGGCAGAATGGTAGCTTACTACATGACAATGCACATACATGATATTCAACAGGTGCCCTTTTTGTTCTGGCTGTGTGACTACACGACCACCACCTCAGGATTGTGGCCATCATTTCGGGGAACACGGAATGATCATTGAAGGTTATAAGAAGATCGGAATGATAATTGATAAGAAGAAATATTACGTGATAAGTGGCAACCCGTACTTCCCATTTAAAGGAATGGACATCCTAAAATATGACATCATCAAAATATTGGGATCAAAGGAAACGCTCCCCTAGCCGGGCTGCATCCCAGTCATGGCTCTTTCATACTACCTCGCAATTCAACACGAGATACAGCAGGAAGCGATGGTAGATATTAATACAACTAAGTACTTGCAAGATCTCACTGAACAAGATATAATCCCCCAACTTCTACCACATGAAGATTACCAAGTCCACAACATAAATCCCGAAGTAGCTACTCATATACATTTATCTAAATGTAATTGCGACCCAGATGGGTAGAGTATCATCAATGTCATTAAAGAGACATCATACTTGATGATACAAAATATTGTCACCAAGAACAAGGCTCCGGAATTTATCAACACCTCCCTACCGAAACAAGCAGAGAGTATACGAGACCTCGCAAAGACTGTACATGAGCTTAAATCTAGGGTGACCATGATTAACCAGACACGAAGGCGATCAAGGTAACATCACGCAAAAGCACCAGGGAGACTAGCAGGGGGCACCATGATTTAATAACGGTCACAAAACAGAAAAGGATGGCAATATGACTAGCAGATAGTATGGATATGTGAAACAAGGAGAGTTTTGTTTCATATTCTGATTGCTGTATATTCACCAATGAATAAAGAACTAAATTTTAAATTAAGTTTATATATGTTTTTATTATTAGAATTAATTGTTTGCCAGGACGCTACACATCAAGCCGAGGGTAATGTAACAAAAGGAGTTTTTTTTAGTCTTTACAGAAATTGATGAAAGTTCGTTAAACACTATAATTAAACGACATATAACGTCACCACCACCACATAACTGATTTTCGTTTCTTAGCAAGTACGTATTTCAAACAGGAAGAAAATAAGTTAGATTTGAAAGTAATAATGGTCGCTGAAGCTATCAGCTGATTGGGGTACATGCGTTGTGTATATTTACGTCTAAGCTATTGTAGATTTCGAAGGACGAATTTGCAAATTTGACATGATAAGGAGAAGTTTTGCAGATTTGGTGCGACTGAGTAGTTCTTATTAGATTACCAGAGATGATATGGAATAGATGTAATCGATCCATATCGACAATATTGGGCTTCATTTGACCCATCACATGTAACTTTCGTTGGTCGATACCATTGCTGTTTATAGCACACTGAACATGAGCAAGATAGGTCCAGTGTAATACACCCGTACACAGCGCTGTATTAGTTACCAAAGTGCGATTCAGCAATGGCTTTTGGAAACATTTTCAAAAATACCTCCACTAATAATAATTGTAGCAAAAATATAATTTTAGTATAAATTAATAATTATTTTTGCATAGATTTATAACCTCAAGACGAGTTAGGCTTTTCCAACGATTGTCCAATGTATCTAACATCCAACACATTTCCAACGGCATTCCTACTTTCAATGGTTTTCATGCGAAATTCCTACTATACGGTATTTAAGGCAGGAGAAAGTTCCAATCTGTAGCCAGAAGGCGGTGCACAAGAAGGCAACAGAGTGTTTGAAGCCCATATTTATTGGATATGTACAACAGCGCGTAACAACTAGGTTTAAGAGTCAATATAGCAAGACATATGTGCCTACATTAGGTTTAGATTTTAGTTACTTCTATAATTTACTTATTATGTATTTTGAATTTATTTTTATCTCATTAACTGTTGTGTTACTTAATGAATTTTAACATGAAAATTGATAATGTTGTAAGTTCAATACTTAAAACATAAGTACTATTTCTCTTATTATTGTAAAATAACAATTTATTCGCTTCTAATATGCCATCATGGATCCATTTTATGACTTTGAGATATTTATATATGTGAAATTTAGTTCCTGTTCTCTGAGAAGGTTTATTTGCAAGTCACACCTGCTTTAAAAATGTGAAATTATTGGTCTTGACGTCGGGATTCATTTTAGTTATGAAATGTTCGGGTGATCATTGGTAATGTTTTATCTCCACATATGTGGTCATTGGAGAAGTCCAATATTTCTTCACATACCACACTTTTATGAAGATTAATTGTGCGTGGTGATTGAATGAGTCAATTTTCTCTTGACATACAACGCGTATAGAAATATTGTGTGATCATTTAATGCAAATAATTGTCTCCTCATGTCACACATATTCAGTTCTATAAATGTATTTGTAATTATTGAGTGTGTATATTTATCTTCAAATTTTACATATTTTTAGATTGAAAATCTGGGTTTGATGAACTTATTTGCAATAGTCGAGGAAATATAATCTACTTCCAAGTACTACATCCAACTTGAAGTAAGCCATTTAAGGGACACATTTTCTTTCTTGTGTTGGAAACAGTCACGGGAATAGTTTGTATCCAATGATTTATTTCAATCCTAATAAATACAATTCTAAGTGATCAAGTTATTTTCAGCCCAAGATTATTATATTATTATCTGAATAAAGAAGATCGTCACAATAGCACCCCCAATCTATACTTATCCAGTCTGTTAACAATCTTAAGCTAAGGAGGAGTCAGTTAACGCAGATACTGAGAGTTGGCGATATCTTTCCCTGCACATGACTGCAAGTAAATATAAACATGACCATCCAAGAAAATTACCCGAATGTCCGACCTGATATCAAAGTTCGCATCTCCGCTACCGTTACATTGTTATGTGAATTTATTTGATTACTGTATATCCTGATTATTGCTGTGGAATTTGTTTGAATCTTGCATCTTGAATAAATGTTTATCGTATGCATACTAAGGGCTGACTCTGGTGATTTTATTCCAGTTTATTGCACAAGGTGTGTTTAGCAAAACAACTGCCAGTAGTTTCCGGTGTTGTTGTATCTAGAAGTAAAGGAGACGTAAAGTACCTAACGGGCGCAAACCGTTGTATATGCTATGGTGTCAGATATGGAATCAAGCTTTAGTGTCCTGCGGCGACAATAGAGGTCATATGCGAGATCCAGTAATCGAAATGACATCCGCTATAGTCCAAAGATTTTGCATGGCTCCAAACATATATAAAGAGATCACAAATTACACGAAAAAAGGGAAGGAAAAGGAACAATAGATCTAAACTTGTGGCTATTGACAGCTGTGATTGTGAAGAGTGTTCAAGGTTTTCAGTTAATGATAGTGATAATACAGTTATTGTAGAGGTAGGCATATGTAGGGCATAGTCAAATGGAGGTCCATTAATTAGTAACAAGTGATGTCGTACAGAGACACAGATATCTGATTTTACCCATAATAGAGAAGCAAGATCAAGAGAACAAGAATAAATTGCAACAGTCCAAACACAGACGAGAGAGTTCGTGAAAACGCAGAAGGTCCAGCTGGAGATATGGGGGGATAACCAGGGAAGTCGGGAATCAGCTACGCCTGCACTGCATGATATTGCATCAATAATTGAAGACTTAATCCAACAGTCTAACATATATATCAATGAAAGTATTGGATATTCAGTCTGTACTGTAGCAAGCAGCAACCAAAGGGAATGTGCATCCCAGGCAAGGCAGAGTAATGTAGGACAAAGTACAAGGGATGATCTAAGCAGAAGTGTTAACACTACAGATCCTCAATATAGCATAGCAGGCCTCGAATCAAGTAATGCTGAAAATGTACAATATGTCGTACCAAGAGATAATTCAGCTATTGGAAGCAGTAGACGTCCAAAAAAGAAACATGAAAACGCAAGGATACCTCTATTTAATTATATGACGCAGTGGAATGTGTGGTTTAATAGTGTTCAATGAGGCTGCAGATCGCAAACGATAGGCAATCTGTGTAAGACTAGATTGACTACTGCCACGGTTACATGGAGTGGATGATGAGTTTGTATTTGGTCAGCTGTCAAGGTTGGCATGATCAGCTTATGTAAAACGTGTCTCAGAACTAAACAGTACATTTATAATTGTGGTGACAAGGAAAACATAAAGTGCACATTTCAGTTGCAGAAATCAGAAAGCGAATGAGACAGTAGATGAATACGAGGCCGATGTAAAACGTTTATATTACAAAGCGCATGTTGAACAGCGACAGGAAGATCTTTTGCGCAATTTTGTGGATGCCATCCAGGATGAAGGAACAATGTTTCATGTTGAGAGTGTGAAACAACCAAAGTACATAGCTGCGACTGTATTCCCAGTAGCAGCTTTCCGTGGAACAAGAAAGTGCCATCCTTTTCCAAGATGGTTATAATGACCATCAGACAAGGAGACCAACCGGAGTTGAAGAAGAAAATGATCGTTAGATTATACAAACTATGGTAAAATGTAAACAGAAGAAACTTATATATATTTATCAGGACACCCAAGCAGGTGAATTGTCAGGACTTGAGATGAAAATTACTGGAAACAGTTGAAGAGCTACATAAAGAGAGACAAACAGAAGAAGTGACGAATTTCACTAATGTGTGACACAAATAAGGAAACATAAGCAGGCAACCAAGAAATCTGGAAACAGTACAATGTCTTAGCTATAAGCAACTTGGTCACTTTTCAAGGCGGTGCCCATCGAAGACACAATAGAACATTTTGATGTCGGAATATAGTATACAGCAAAGAATGAGGAAAAGTGTCACCACAACAACCAAAAAAGTCGCCAGCACCACAATCAGCAAAAATATAGCACTAGAAATAAATAATAATCCCTTACACTAGAGGGAATCACCATGTGACGACCCAGACTGGTTTCGACTTTGCCAACCAGGAAAGTTTCAAGACAATAATTCCAGAACTGAAAATATAATTCTACGACGATGAATTCCCAGAAGCAATGGGGTTTACATGGAGAGAAATATTAAACGAGTCCATCTAATTTTCCCTGTAGACATAAGCGCAACAAGTATTATTATCTCGGAGAGAATCTTTAAATGGATCGACGCAGAAAAGCGCACAAGTTGTGCTCATCACTATTTTAGCATGTGCTGCGGGAAATCCTTTGACAAAATATGGAAAGGAAACGTTCAGATTTGAAATATTCTCTCTAAAAATGGAAAAAGACATCATAGCTGCAGAAACTGAAGATAATTGATTATTAGGAACTGGCATCCTACAACATTACTGAGATTTTACTTAATAATCTGACAATCAAATTTGTTAATATCTCATGTGATTATATAAATATTTATGTACAAATTAAAGTTTTGTATAGATAATTGAGTGTCTGATATTGAATATATTATTACAGCCGATATCATCTTATCCTACTCTCCCTTTTTGTTTTTCCTGTAAAATAACTATGCACCTTCTAAAGCGGCCACCTTATTCGGATACATACGTGGCGTGCAGATAAAGACAACAGTTAAACGTAATGCTAATTATCGTAATTTGACGAAACCATGAAATATAGGCGGTGCTTATCTGATAAAAATATTGATTGAAGGGTCTTCTAGGAAACGTCCATCTTAATGATTTAATTGTTTTCATTAATTACTAAATTTCCATCCGCAATATTGTTTGGAGACACAGCAAACTCACTTTTCTCCTGCCTACCAGATAATTGATAGATTGACATCAACTATTTACAAGCATGGTCACTCATATTTTATAAAACAAAATGAAGGTGTTCAATTTGTAATTTTCAGCAATATAGGTGGCACAAAGCACATTGCCTGATCAGATTATTTGACTAAATACATTTTGTTAATGTCTGTCTCTTAAAATTCCTTATACAAATAAATTAATATCAGTTATGTTCGAGGGTGCAACTAATATTTTTGATCGCACTGCGCGAGAAAGACATCTCTCTCTCCGAAGAGGGAATTATTTCCGCAATTTACCTAGTAAGAAAGTATTTTGCATCTGTTGGAATATTCTTCAAGAGACAGCGTGGGAGATTTGAAACGTTTACGGATAGCGTGTTTCGCAGACTTTTTTCTATGAGACCAACATGATCATTATGTGAGAGAAAGAGAGAGATGGATACAGGCCGGAAGTTGTCAACTATGACTCAGTTGTCTCTAAATGAATTAACATTAAGCAATAGAAATTCTCAAATGGGACATAATGATCTCTAAATATAATTTGACATCAGATCGCCATTTTGGAGAATTATAGCTACCACATGTTGTGTCCACAGATTTAAGATACACTTAACACCAGTCATAAATTATTGATTACCCACTATATACTGACCATAATCTAGTTATCTACTACTCATATAACGCCGTTATATTGATCAATGTCAGGTGATCCACTATCCAAATTCCAGCAATACATTATCTATCACACCTTCTTTAATGACCCTGCTTTACATTTGCTTATAAGTGTAGCGCTTGAAAATTCTACGATTATAACAATATTGTTAGCATTCAGTTGTGCTCCATTGCCCGAAATCATGTTCCCAAGAAAAATAACCTCGCCATTCAACAATTGTCATTTTCTGGTTTTAGTTGCACTCCTGCCATCTCTGTTATATTTAATACCATTCCAATTCTAAACATATGTTCTTCAAAGTTTGATCCAAACACTACTGATATCTTGTAACAAGATTAGACATCTTTAACACTATAACCCCGAAGTGAAATTTCCATAATTCACTGGAGGGTGTCCCCTGAGTTCATCATCCCCATTTATATTGCAATGAATTCATTGATCCCATATTTCGCAACAAAAGCTGTCTTGGGAACATCTTTTGTCTTCACTGGTATCTAGTGGTAACGGGATGTAAGATCAAAAGTTGACAATAAAGTCTCACCCGCAAAAGCATCAAGACAGTCTTGTGTACGTGATATATGAAATGCATCAGGCTTTGATAAAGCATGCAGACGTCGATATTCTACACAAGACTTACTTTTACCTTTCTTTTTCTTCTTTCTTGCTAGCACAAATGGAGAAGCCCATTGTGACATTGATATTCTAATGATCTGTTCTTCCATTTGCTTGATGATTTGTTGCTCTTCTGTTGCAAAGGCTAATGGAACAAGTCAATGTGGTTGTTTAATCAGTGTCACATTCCCAGTAACAATTATGTGCTCATCAAGTGTTTTCTGTCCAAGGTCTGCTTCATTTTTTGAAAAAGTGTTCTAATATTTGTATATCGATTTGCATGCGCTTTGTCATATAAACGTTGTAACATATTCTTCTACTGCCTCATTTGCTTTCTGATTTCTGAGTCTGAATTATGCACCAAATCTTGTCCTTGTCTCCACGATTATAAATGTACCATCAAGTTCTGAGATACGTTTTATATAATGTTACCGCTCCAAACTAGACAACTGACCAAATACAAACTCACCAGCCATTCCATCTAGTAGATCATCTAGTCTAGCATCATTTGTCAATCCCTTGTGATCTGCAACCTCACTGAAGACTATTAAACCACACCTTTTACTGCTCCTTACCATTACAATCAGGTATCCTTGTGTTTTCATGTCTCATATGTACTTCTACTGCTTCTAATATTTGAACTATCACTTGGTACGATATGTTGCAAATTTTCATCACCACTCGACTCGAAATCAGATATACTCCAGTGACGATCTGTAGTGTTAACTCTTCTTCACTGATGAGCACTGTTTCCTTCGTACATTATTCTTCCCTGGCTGAGATGCACATTCCCTTAGGTTTTTATTTGCTATATTATGTGATATATCTATAATACTCACATTGATATGTATGTTAACTATTGGATTGAGTCTACAATTATTGAGACACCTTATGCAATAAACTGGATTAAAATCATCAGAGTCAGACCGTTGTATACGTACTAGAAACGTTTATTCAAGATGCAAGAATCAAATAAATATATACTAATAAACTGAAAATTCAGCAATAAACTATATTTACAGAAATATATCAAGGTGGTAGAGATGAGATCTTTGATATCAGTTTTGACATTTGGATATTTTTTGTATGCATGATGCTTGTATTAGCTTGTAGTCGCTGATGTAGAGTGAAACATCTCACCAAATCTCTGTATCTATGTGACTTGACAACTACTTAGTGTATTATTGCTAACATACTGTTGAAAAGTAGGGAGTACTATTGTGACGATTTTCTTTATTCATACAATATATAATTTGCGGTAGAAAACGATATGATCATTGATCATTCTCTTTGAATATATTAACTGGATTTAACAAAACTGCAATGCATCTGGGGAGACAACCTGTCCTTAAACTCTTTCCAACACAGGAAAAATAGTCCTGTCCCTTAGATGGCATCCTAACGGACGACTAATTCAAGTGATATCGGATGAAAGATTATGTTCGCCCAGCGATCGCATTTACGTTAATCAGACTGAGAGTTGAAGTCAAAGAAAGTGTCGGATTTGAAGATAAATATATACATTTAATGATAAGAAATACATTATAGAATTGAATAGGTGTGATATGAGGAGAAAATCATTTGCATCCAATGACCACACAATCTTTACTAGTAAACGCGTTGTAAGTGAAGACAAAATCGAATCAGTAAATGACCATGTACAATTAACCTTAATAAAAGTGTGGTATATGAAGACAAATTGGACTCATTCAATGACCACAAACGTTTAGTAAGAAAGGTATGATATCTGGTGAAAAAACGTCAAGAATGATCACCCAAACGACATATTATAACAGCAAGGGATCCCACGTCAACACGAAGTCTTTTCCAGTTTTACAGCTAGGAAAAACCTTCTCACAGAACAGGAACTAAACGTCACCTAGATACATATCTTCAAATCATGCAAATGGATTCTAGATGAAATATTAGAATAATAATATAAATTATTGTTCCACTTTAAGTGCTAAAATTACAGCATTAGATAATGCATCTTGAATTTCTTTAGCTAAAAACAATTTAACACGATACAAATAATTGCAAAATAAACATTAAGTAAATTATAGAAGTAACTAATATCTAAAAGTAAAGTACAAACATATATCCTACTATATTGACTCTTAAACATGGTTGTTACATGCTGCTGTACATACTCAACTAATTTGGGCTTCAAACTCTCCCGCGCCTTATATACAGCATAGTTGGATGTTTGCTGGAAAACAGTTGAAAGCTGGAATAGTTTTGGTAAAGATTGTAATGTTGGAAACGCTGGAAAATTGTTGAAAAATCGTAATTCGTCTTAACGCAATAAATCTGCAAAAATAATTATTATTTCCAAATAAAAAGGTATATTTGTTGCATCAATTATCATCAGGCGAAAATAGTTTAATGAAAATTTATCAAACATCCTTTGCTGATCCGCAATTTAGTATTCATATCGCCCTCCATAGGGCTGTATATATTGGACCTACTTTGCGCATGCTCAGTAAGCAATAAACAGCATTTGAAGTGACCTAGGAAAGTTAAATGTGATGGATCAAATGAAACCCAGCCTTTTCTATAAGGGTTGATGACATCTAATAAATATAACATCTCCTTATCATGTCAAAGTTTCAAATGCGTCCTTTGAAATCGTAAATAGGTCAGATTTACATGCAAACATGCACACATTGTATGTAATATAATCAGCTGACAGTTACAACGTCCGTTATTAATTTTAACTGTAACTATCTTTCTTCCCCTTGTTGTCAAACAAAAATCAGTTGTGTGGTGTTGTAATTGTGGTCATCTTATATGTCGTTGTCTGTAGTGTTTCACGAATTTCCATGCGTCATAAGAAGAAGGAACACAATTAAATTTCAGAGCACATCACCAAAAGTCCATTTCTTCTCCTTTGTCAGTGCTTTTTGTTTTCGTAAGTTCTTTAATAACATGGTTTAATCTTTGCCGTTTCTTCAACATGATTGGTCACTTGAATTATTTCGCTCAACTGAGTTCTCCTAATTCATATTCTGGATCTCTTTCTATGTGTTCTGTTTTCTATTCTTGGGACACTATGTGGACCAATGTCGTTTATCTTGAGTACTGGTATGTTTACTCTAGTATATGTTTTCTCCTGGCTGGGAGGTTTCTTTCTTCTGACGTTATTAACATTGTTTTGCCCAATGTGCTTTGATTGGACAGACATATCCCATTGCCTTGTATCTGGAGAGAAGGATTCTGAAGTCTTGAATAAAATGTATATTCGAACGACTCCAAAACGGGAAGTGTCATTAACAGTGGCTCTTCCATCTTTAAAGAATGAAACGTTTCTCCCTTTCTGTTAATGTACAAATAAAATGTTTCAGAGTGACTTGATCTTCAGTAATCCAGTAGGGTTCCATATGCCATCACTGTATGCTACGTTTCATTGCAAAAGAAAGTAGACACGATGTTCACAAAACTAACGGTGTATTGTAAGGTTGGTTCCTTTTCCCTTTCTTGCAGTTTTTAGACGACCAAACTCAAGTCCATTTCTGCATCGATCATCGAGGTCATACATGCTAAAATAAAAAATTGTCTGTCTCTCAAATTACAGAGTAACCATCGTCCAGTGGAATAAATGATGCTCAATTTTATGTAGTAATAGTTGATGTAATCACTAAAACATATGCATCGAATATTCTTGTTTCAGCCACAATGACCATGGTGCCAAGGAAAGGATCAAGACTTTCAGCTGTCAAGTTGAAAAGGAAGGGTACGATTGTCTGGTTTATTGTGATATACAGATTTCTCAGAAACAAAATTGAAAACCATCATATTGATAAATAGATAAAGTCAGCTCTAACGGTGTGTACGTGTATGTTGTGTGATGTGGATTTTAACGTAGCTTTCAAATAAATCTGTCATATCACTCCGCTGTCTGCAGTGTGACTATTTTATAGTAATGTCTCGCAATATGGCATCATGCCGCAAAGACGTAGTATCATGTCCCACACAGTCACATTACCCTGACATCAAGCCGGCCAGTCCTAACACATGCATCGTAATGCTAAGAGACTAGATAGGCAGCTTTTAGTGCCATTTGTACAAGGCTTGGATATGACTCTGCGGGTTTCAAACACGTGTCCTCACGCATCCCAGGCGGATGCTTTAGTCATTAGGCCAAGGAAGCGATTCCCCAGGGCTAGTGGAAAACACATTACTTAGACAAATAGTGAATTCATCAAAACAGACAAAACAGCAACGAATTTAATTTACTATCACTCAATATACACATGATGTCTTCTTTTATGTAGCTCTGTATTTAATGTTAGTGCGAAACACATCACGATAAGCACTTAAAAAATAACGAGAATTGGATCACGCAACCAATTTCCTATCTTTACTCCATAGTGACACCATATGTTTTCATATGTACTGCATTTAATTTCAAGACAAAAGCAGCTAATGGTTATTAGTATATAAATGGCAGGCACTGCATAAAACGGGCTATTGTCTAAAAAGCATAACTGTTTTGCACCAGACCTTTTATATCAATGTTAGTTGATTTAGTTGCTGTCAAATGTAAAAAAAAAATGCAAGTGTTTGTCTTGTCAACTGCTTTTCTGATAGGTTGGCCAGATTTGAAATAGATGATACACAATAGCATAAGCACGTTCACTTTGTTTTTGAAATTTGAATGTAATGCACCATGAAGGTAAGCAAACAACATGAAACCTGTTTTAATAGATAATTTGTACCATGAAACAAAATAAACATAACAGGATCTGTGCTTATGAAATTAGAATGTATTGCACCATGAACCAAATAACATGAAATTTGTTTTCCTTAATTGTGTATGAGTGTTTGTACATGCGATCTGGGTCATCATTAAAACAGAAAACAAAGAAACATATCAAGGCCTGGACAAACCAACAGCTTGATATATTCTTATACTGTCAGAATATAATTTTCTAATACATCAGAAAATCCATTTTCCTACTTTTTACTCTCGTTACATTTATAAATTATTCACAAGCTTGAATTATTCTGCTGTAAAATTTGCTTGTGTGGTCTTCACCTACAGGGGTTATTATGTTGTTTCTTCTGATTCTCCAAAATGTTGATTTGTCGTACCGTGAAAGAAAAATCATGAGGATTTTTTTGTTTTGTCTTTTTTAAATTTTTTTTTATTCTATCATTAATGAAAGAAGCAAAAACATACACTTTTTGTATACAGACAGAAACAACAAGGAGGGAAGGATAAGATGAAAAAGTTCATAAATTGGTGTTTGATGCAAATTAACCGCGTGATCACATTTATTCTCGTGTTGTCATTATTAATGTGATACTTGACACTCTCTCGTCTGTCAGTAACGAAAACAAAATAAAATTAGAAAACGTTTGTGTGGAACATTGTCGCTGGTCTTTGAACGTAAACTAATATGCATGCAACATAATCCGTTGCTTGCCCAATGACTGCCGGTCAATAGTTAAAAGAAAAGTAAAGAGGAACCATTGTGAAAATCAAATTCGAGAATTGAAACTGGTGTGTATTTTGTATTAAATAAATCAAACAGCAGAGTAATGACATATGTGGTAGAGGATTAAACAAAGAATCTTAATTCATAACCTAGTTTTGTACAGAAGACTACACGATACATGATGTAAAAGGAACGTTATTGCCATTGCCGATTTTATAAACAAAATGTGAAGTAGCCCACATTCAGTTTCCCATTCTTATCCAACTTACTGGTTTACATATAGCTTCGTATAATTGACGAGACAGAAAGAGAGAGAAAGAGAGGGATATTTCATATATAAATATTATTGATGGAAAACAATTAACAGAGCACTTGGCAGACGCATGCATCATTATTTGTTTTTATACATATTTTGTGACATAGTATCAAACCAAATCTTTTATAAATCATCTGAATTAGGTAACAAGGTGGTGCGAACGATAGCTATTTCCTTTTTTTAAAACAATGCAGTCAAATCTAATCACTATTACTCCTACAATGTTAAAACCAATCAATCAATATACGATGCTAATGGATTGATAATAGTGGGAACTTTACTTTGGCGACATACTTGTAGAAAAGATGTCGTTATATACAATAATGTTTAAAGCCTAGCATTTACCTCCTTAAAAAGCCACTATTATTACTTCGGTAACGGATATTTATCTTCTTATGTTTTTTCAATGAACTTTTGAGTGGATACTTTTTTTCTCACATCTTACTCAAACTAGTCGATGAAACATATGGTGTGATTCGTTAAGTACATTTATTACGCATTATTAATATTTGTTATCTCTCTTATTTAGATTACATAAAAGACATTTTATTGGATGTTAACTTAATTAAAACGCCATTGTAATTGAAAACCTGAAACATTAACTGGCAAAGTCTTACATTTCGTTTACAATGGCAGCTTTATCGCTTCGTAAGTTTATGGAATTTTTAGTTTGAATGGAAATTTTTCTAGATATTTTTGTATCTTTTTTGTATTTTATGCTAAAATCCACTTGTACATTTTATTGATACTATTAAATAGGCGATGGACGTGCCAATTATCCCATGCTTTTGAAATTACATGCGAATAGTTGGATGCAATCTATCTTACGTCCGCGTGTGAGACGTCTCATTTTATGTTAGATGAAGATATATTTACACGATTATGATTTATATCTAGCTACTTATGTTATTTTGATTCCAAAAAATTAAACTTTCATTAATTTCATTATGTCGGTACGGTCTTAGTGACTTTGTATGACGCTATCATGTTCTGATTTAATTACTAGTAATACACCGGTCTAATGCTGATGAACAGACATATATATTATATAAATTTTAAAGACGTTCAAAATGTATAATTATTGTAAGCACTCATCTCGTGCTATCCAAAGTGTTCGAAGTGCTATAAATATCTGGTTTTTCGAAGGTCCTAAAACCATTAAAAAAAATTCTCATGAAACCTTTATAATCTACTCATCCTTTTAAAAAAAAGCATATTACGTCAAACATAAGGAGAACAAATAAATATATATTTTCTTACTATAACTTCGTTTCAGTTGTCACTGTATTAATCGCTTGTACGGAAAAATACAGATAAAGATAAGAATACCTAGAAAATGTCACAAACCACTTTAGACATTCGAGGAAAGTGAGATTCGCGACTCTGCTAAAATATTGGTCAACACATTTACGAGTTTAACTATATGCCAACCTTAACAGCTTATCAATTCATATATGAGATGCATTGATGAACAAAATGATTGTAAAAAGATAACCGGGTGATATTTCGAATTTACAACAGAACACTTTTGATGGTGATACAAATATGTTTATAGACGTATAACTTGAATGAGAATAGAATTATGATTAATACGTACGCATAATATCCAAATATTTGATCATTTAACATAATCCGCACGAACTAAATAATGAAAATACAACTAAATGACTTTACGCGGCACAGGGATAAATGGTGAATAATTTACAGCGATTTCACTACGAAAGAATGCTGTGTTTTACTCAGATAATAAAAATGTGGTATTTTACTCATATAGTAAAAATGATTTCACTCAAATAGTGGCTATGATGAAAACAAAAGGACAGATGTACAAAATATCTTCACAGTCCCAAAGAACACACTGGGCATTACAAACCCCAAAGATTAGCCCACGGCTTAAAGATTACATGTGTGGAGTTACACACTCCGTCACAAGCATACCTGGCTACCAGTCATACTGGTCAATCAAGCTGTTATGGTCAACATCTATGGTTAGCTGTGCAGCTGGTACCACGTCGACTCCATTCACTCCGATAACTCTGATCACTCTCATCACTCTGGTCAGCTATACAGCTACGAATCTGATCACTCTGGTCACTCTAGTCACTCCAATCACTATGATCAGCTATACAACTGCGACTCCAATCACCCTTGTCAGCTGAAAATACATCTAACACCGTGTACTATACATGACAAAGGCATATACGATGAAACGTAATAACGTTAATATATGGTAAGCTACACAGATTACATTATCGGCACAATAATTACAAAGCAATACACACGTTAAGAAGTGAACACAACCGTGACCGACAATATTCCTACTGTATTAAAAGTTTCTCAAAAACGCAGCTTTATATAGTGCTAATATATATTTCTTGCTAAGTCACAAGAAAGAATAGAAAATATTTGCATGGTTCTACAGAAGCCGAAGCTACATAGGAAAAACAAAACGTGTTAGTACAATAGTCATAACTTATATACAAGAAATTAATAACTAACATACCTTTACAGCTGAAAATGTGCAAGTTTTTAAAGTAGACCGCTCACTGACAAGACATTCCGTAATGTAAAGATTTTGACCTACGGGGAAGTAATTATACACAGACCATGCCGCAATACATCGTCTTTGCGCTTGATGTATTTGGTTCTTCCAATCGAACGCACTTAGCACGTGCGGCATAGGATTAACCGAAGTCACTATTTCGAAATATTTGTACAACATACATAAATCACCATCGTGTATCGTTGTACACAAAGACTAAACCCGAGTACATGTGTTTATTACATAAAAGGATTTATTCAATTCCTTGACAATGATTGAAGAACAGTAAACCAAAATATGCACTGGCTCTATGGAGTGCCTACGACTGTTGCTATATATGCTGCTTACATAACTAAATTTCTTATTCAGCTGCATACATGGTTAGGACTTCGCAGATAGTGCCTGTAATTAACAGGATATGTTATTGATCTCATCATAATAAGTTATTGAATTTCATGTGTTCTTCTTCTCTCTCATTGATTCTAAGTTTTAGTTTTATAATGATAAAGGAATGATCTGATCTATAATCAGGTAAGATGGCTGCATCAGGTCTCATTGATAACATGTCTTCCAACTTATAGATAAATCATATCGCTCCATTTGTTTCTGAAGTTTCGTTTGCCATGTCTAACATATTTGTGTAACTTTCTCCTAACTTTGTTTTAAAATGTATTGTTTCCATTGGATGAAAGCAATAAATACATATATTTGAAATATTAACATAATACTAAAATGTGTATTATATCAGGAATATAACTGCGTAAATCTTTTCAGGGTAGAAAACAAAAGAAAAACATTGAAGATGTTAATAAATAGATTTTAGCAGCCTTGTTCTTTTGTATATGTTATAACATCGCATATCATCATTATTTATGTCAAGAGCATTTACTAGGGAGATTGTTACGTATATATGATTTAATATATATATATATATATATATATATATATATATATATATATATATATATATATATATATATATATATATATATATATATATATATATTTAATTGTTTCTTTGTCAGCTTTAAGTTTTTATTTTTCTTACCTGCTATTGTAATGTAAAATTATTCACTAGAGATAATACTTTTTCATAAAATTGTTTGACCTTCACTGTTAGTTTATAAACAACAGTTGTTGATCTAAATTCTGACCGGGATTCAAAATTAGTAAACAAAGTTCTATTTTATTTTAAAATGATTGGTTGTTGTCAAGGTCATGATGGGACTACGTGGGTTAAGAAGTCAACACTTTGTTTTATTATTCTGGGAATGAAATCATTGGTCTAGTCAAGGCCATATTCTGTGTATGTGATATAAACATGATCATGTGACTCCCCCTCTGATTAGGGGAATTTCGAAACTGCGTGTTATGATACAATGTAATCTTTGTTTTAGAGAGATCTCTCAGTTTTGGGGCTTTTCACACTGATGTCAAGTTAATTTGTTGTAGCCAGATCTGGAGCTATAATTTTCTTCAGATCGTCTGGATTTGGAAAGGATTAATTCTTAATTCTCTGGAAATATTTTGAGGAGTGCTTACACAGAAATTTTGGAAAAACATTGCTTACAAATATAATTTGGATTTCCAACACCGGACTGCCATTATTTGCATTTCAACAAGGACTTTTACAGTACTGACTACAGCATATTTCGTCGTCATCCATCTTGGATTTTACATCAGGATTCGAATTTGAAATTAATAGAACATTTATTACTAGGTCTTTGTAATTTAAGCTGTGGATTATGCTTAGATTATTTTTGGATTTGATTCTTGAAAACATAAGTTCTTTTCTTTTTTTCTTCTTCATTCTTACAGAAATTTCGAGGAGAATAAATTATTTGTTAAATTTTAAAAAGCTTGTTTTCACTCTTTCTGTGTTACTGTTTATTCGAGCCTAAACACGTAACAAGATTCATAATTGAATTGTAATATCCAATATTAATTAGATTTGTCTTTTGTTGTGTCATTTATTTTCAATTCAAAGTTACGTTTTATACGAATTGCTACTCCTCTACTGTTAATGTTATTAAAACATCAAAATTACTTCTCATCAGAACTGTTTATCTTGTAAACAAATAGTAGTATATTATTCCATATAAGCACGCTGACCTTTGACAAACCTAACCAGTTTGTTTTCAATATTATAGAGAACAATTAGAAACAAAATTGAAATGTTCTGTCAAATATCATCGTAACATTAGGAAGTGAGGAAGGAAAACGTTTAAGTTTGTAAAATAATTGTTATGCTTGTATGTCTAATCGAAATCAATTGACTAGTCTTTTGTGAAATACAAATGGATGTCATATATTGTTGTAGTTGTAGCGTTAATAGTACTAGAAGTAGTATAAATAGTAGTAGCAGTAGTATGTGAAAGGAAGCGAGAACGAGAGAGAGAGAAAGAAGTGCTAAATATCTTGAAGTACTGTTGTTCATATTGTTCACAAACTCGTGGATTTTACAGTTTCATTAAGCACCCCCGTTTTGTTAATTGATTTAGCTTAAATAATATGAATAATAAGTATTTAAAATCATTTTCCTTATCATTTGAGAAAGTATAAGTATTCAACATGTAGACGGCAGCTAAGAATACATACCGTGATAATCCTTTCTGTGTATGTACAATTCAATTTTTAGTATAAAAGTCGCATTATCAAACGGAAACATATTTCTTTCATATACGTATTATGTAAACGATCTGATCAAGTTACACCCATATTATTCCAATATAACAGCATATATTATAGAGCCGAGACAACAGCTCTTATTTCGTTCATAACATTCTTACGTGTTTTTCATGCAATATAATTTTTCACAAATATTATAATCAGTGTGTCTTCTATAATAACATATGAACAAAATAAACCAAGCATGTTACTTCCTTGTATAATGAGAACTTAAGGAGTACCTTGCTGGAGCTTTTAGACGCGGCTAATTCTTACAGGTCAGAAGCATTCTATATTGTATTATTTACCCTTCCGTCACATGTGAATGTAAACACCATGGCTAACATTTAGATAGCAAATATAATTGTAACGCTGAGAAGAACAATGTTTCTGTAGCAAATTCGGCTAGCGTAAAACAATGTACCTGTTATTAACTGTTTAAAAAATAAAAAGTACCAATTTTTAGAAGTACACCTACTACACCCTTTGGTCGCGTAAACGATTGTGCAAAACAAAATCTGCCGCAGTCAGGCTGCTGCTCTACTGGGCATATTTGTATACATTGGCAAATAGTTACTTGATTTTCATTGCCTGTAAATCAATTACCCTCTTTGGGGTCACTAACGTCTCGGTTTCATATCTGTATGCAAATTATTTCATCCCCAATAGCCATTACGTAGAGTTTATTAGTCGTACTGAAACTTTATCTGCCTCGAGAAGGTCCAAGAAAGAAAAAAAAAACAGATTCGTGAATGTAATTGTTTATACATTATTTTACCAGCAGCGCTGAAACAACAGAGAATAATAATAATATTTGCATTCTGAATTTGTGCTACCTCCGACTTGGATAGTTTTAATGTCACCGAAGTTATTGTAATAAGCTGGTTAACTTGTTTTTTGAGTTAATTACAAAGAATCATTTCCATGTAACCTGCATGGACAAAGTTTTAATATCCTCACTCTCATTTTCTATTGCGTTCTTTATTTTTGCAAGCTGCTTTGGGCTAAGGCCGTCCTGCGATTTGATTGTCTGTGAAGGTAAGCACGATTTATTTTGAGGGTTTCTGATTGTTTAATTGCAGAGAAACTTCAGTCACTGCTAAATCGTCAAATATCTTCCCACGAGTTTGGTCTGTATTTCGATTTGCAGCTTGAAACTCAACGAACCTGTGTTTTGGTGCGATAAAACCATGTTGGGGACTTATTTGCCACTCTCCTTAACTCTCCTTGACTATGGCTTACCAGGAGCTAGTTTGCGGTACATGCGAAACATTACAGCATTGATGCTGTTCTAGAAGTCATAAACGACAACAAATCGTCTTCTGTGACCAGCAGTGGAGTTTGTATAGGTACCCACAATGTTAAGGTTGACAATACGATTATATCATCATTTTTCTTCAAGCACAATTATTATTATTGACATTGCTGCAAGAATGACTGTGCCTTTTGTTCCGAAAATAACCTTGCAAACATATCTTCAACGCCAGATTTGCAACTGAGATGGATAGCACAAAAACAATTTCGCCAGCCTTCTTGTAGCTGTAGTCAATGTTGTAGAAATACAGAGATGAAATTCGGGTTAGTGTTAATAATAATTTATTCAACATCCGTACTTCTTTCGCCTTCACGATTTAAATATTGCCTAATTGTAAACATTCTATGACTTACATAATTAAGTGTACCTTTGATACATATCATAGCTTGCCCAGAAAGTGTAGAGTAACCATCACTGTATCTGATGAATCAGAAAAGCGTCTCGGAAATGTCAGCACTTCAGTCAATTTAATTGCATGCGCTGTTGAACAACGCCATGACACCGTTGTTAACATATTTAATTCGGGTATCATTGGGAGCTAGACATGTCCTTGACTTGCAATTATAGTTTCAGGACCCTAGCCCAGTATTAATAATAATACGAAATTCTCTTTTGCTTCGATCTACCAGCATTGATTCGGTCTAAAGCCTTATTCGAGCCAAACGTAATCTGCTTCCCATTATTAAACTTGCGATCACCGAATCATTTATACCTTATTCAGCAACTTCAAGAATAATTTTACTGATTGCTGCTGGCATTGTCCCTGTCGATGGAAATGTAACTGGAACTATTGGTCTTGCTCGGTATATTAATCATCCTCGATTATCGTGATTCTATTGAATCGCTTGCAACCCCAGATTTTGTAACTAATTCATATCAACGTTCTGATGCTTTAAACGACTCGCAATACAACATGTCGGCATACAGAAACACTTCATATCAAATCTTAAAACGTAACTAGTATAAAAACATGTTTTACTGTAATTTGCTTTATCAAGACAGCAATGTTAAGTTAATAAGGCAGAAAACTGAAACACTATTCTTCCAAAAAATCGAAATATTGGTATAGAATTTTCAAGCGAAATTAAGGTTTTAACTCACATAAACCCTGTAATTGCAAGCACGTTTGTTATGCAACGTGAGAAATCACAAAACTGGACATATTGTAACTAAAATTATGCAAATATTACGATTAGAAATTTGATAAGTAGTGAAACATGTATTGTTAGGGAAACATAGGTAATTCATTACAGCTCGTGTCAACTTATTGAATACGGGCGAGAGGATTAAACAATACTAGTTACTAAATACTAATTTCAGTGCATCAAACGATACATAATATAGTTACTAATGACGTTTTACGACTGGATAACATCACTATACCGTTTTTAACTTGACATAGTGAAAGTGATTTAATTAGCCAGTCCTATTTCTAATGATCGAAGACATGCTTTTTAAAAGTTTCGTTACATTAGCTCATTAGCTCATTCCCATTTCTATAATATACGCGCATTGAAACCAGTGCGATTTCGAGTGTGCAGTTTTGCGCCGTGGTTTTAATGTAGACAACTTTACATTAAATTCTGGTTTCGCTGATGAGATCGTGATCGTCGAGGTAATGATCGTGGCATCATTTGTAATTGTTAAATATTTTATGATAATATCGGAGTCTAGGGCATTTGAATTCCCCCAAGAAATCTTTTGTCTGCATTAGAGGACATCAGATTGATATTGTGTCTTTTTAATATTGTCTTTCGAGAACATAGTACACCATTGGCCAAAATATATTATGCAACTTTATGATGTGGACTAATATATTTCCTCTGTCAGCATGGATGTTTCGGGTGTATAAAATATTGCGTAACGAATAGTCTTCATATCGTGCTAGATACTATGAGAGGTTTACAAATTTATAGCAGAGACAGCTAGGATTGTTCTGGTGTATACATCCTGTTGAAAAGCATTTGGCCCCTGGATTACACTAATATTCTACTTGTTCCACTCAACGACTGATTAGCTTTGCAACGAGTAGAATCGCAGTTCTTTGCAAATAATAATACTAGTTCGATCTTAGAGATAAAGATTGAATCGTTTAAAACACACTGGTAAAGGGCAATTAACAAAGTTTAAAAGCAATGTTGGAAATCATTATTAACAAATATTAAAGAACATTTTGCATTGCAAATTGAAGTATATTTATTCGATTACGATAATTATTTAGTAGTAGTTGTATTTATTTTTGGATTTATTATTCTTGATTTTGATGTAGGATTGACACAACCTTAGATGTCATGCGACTGGCTGTTGCTTTGTCCTTAGATCGGAGCATTACAAGTTCTATGTATTACAAAATAGACTTTGTCTGGTAAGTCATGCGTAAGGATGCAATCTATCTGTACTTTAGATAAAGCAGTGTACAATGTTTTCCAAACTACGATCGGTGTAGCCTTACATTTGCGGTAGCATACAGTGTTGCGAAATCATAATCAAAACTTCTCACATGAAATCACCAGGAGAATAAACAACTCAGAAATTAGACTAGCTGGAGATTATATAATGGGAAATGAAGTGGCTGTTATTGGCAGAGCGGTACGTTTAAAACAAGGACAAATATGAAACATTTATTCTTCTTAGGGCACGTTTATCCACAAAAACCTGTAAGTGGTGTTTTAGTTCTTTCTTTTTGTATAGAAAAAAAGAATGCAATAAAAACAACATAAATGTAACTTGCAATTATATTTAATTAATTAATAATTGCAATGCCAGTAGCTTGTGAAAGAAAGCAACATTTCCATTGGTCACAATGTTACCAAGTGATCAAAATGAATTGCGTTTATTTCTGTATGAACTGTAAGGAGAACTACCTTTCTAAGAATACCCACTTCTTTAAAAGTCATGTGTGCATCATAAGATAAACACTGCCAGTGAAGGCAGACACGAAGTAAGCATTAGAGGAAAAGAACATTCTAACAATATTTAAAAAATAATTGAATAAATGTGGTTTTCATTGGCTGAGGAACTGGTATTATGATGACCTTATTACGATAAAGTAGGACAATCCCAAGTGCTGTAAATAGCTACGTAAGAGAAACCCCAGGCATGCATTAATACGCTCAATTAAAATAATTGTTTATTAATGATGCAGACATAACGAAAAATTGAAATTTTAATTATAAGAGTTTAACGTTGTTTATTCTGAATTTATCGTGGTATAAGATGTCAGTTGCGGACTCACACAGCTTACAAAACGTCAATCTGGCGTTATTTGCTGTGTGAGTAAGCAACTGACAGTTTATACCACGATAAACTCAGGGACAACAACGTTAAACTCTTAAATGTTATCGCTTTTTGGGTAACTCTTCATAATTAACAGCCAAGCTTTACAAAAGTTTTTAACCACATTATCTATACAATCTTAAACTATTTGATAGTCGCAATATGTTGCTACGTATTTACTTCATAAACTTAGATCCAGAAGATAAGCTTAAGACTGCAACAATTCCTCTTAGTGGCCATATTTATTATAGAAATAAAACCCATACGTGTGTTTATAGATCATAAATAACACATTTGCGAATTATCAAGTAAATAATCGACCATTTTCAAAACTTTGCATGATTAGCTTTTTTGCTTTATTGCGCGCTTACTCTTGCTTATTCAAATGTTCTCTTAATATCTATTGTTTTGACACCAATATAATATCACGGCACGTAGCAAATTCAATCAGAATTGTTACACTTTATATATAGCTAAGTGAAAAATCTTTTAACAGAAACATACAATATGCGAGTATTGCTGTTTGATGGGTTGTTGACAATATTATGAAAGCAAATGATTCAATGACGTGAACATGTAGAGCAATGATTACAATTTTAAATGCTTTAGAAGATTAATCATTTCTTGTCGAAGTCTCCATTAAGGAACATATTAATCAAATACCAAAATTATATCAAGTTTTTTCTTAAGCTGTCCATGCTAGTATTGAGATGCTGACTCTGTCAAGGTGGTTCAATACTGTTTTGATAATTTGTTACCTTAGAAAAACTTTCATACTTTCTATGTCACTCAAAACTACATGTTTACTACAAATAACTGCTCTAAGTGATACACACAACCAAACGAGCTCTCTCTCTCTCTCTCTCTGTTTCTCTCTCTCTTCATTTCTCTGTCTCTCTCTCTCTCTCTGTTCCTCTCTCTCTGTTTCTCTCTCTCTCTCTCTCAGTTCTAATTCTGGAATATAAATCATCATATAAATTATATGAGCAGTTTATTGTAATGTAAAGATAGTTACATTACCGGTTCAGCATTAAAGATATCAACCTTACACTTCAACAGTGAGATTAAAGCAGAGTGAATATAGTACACAATATGAGCAATCCTATTGAATACGTAAGCATGGTTAACTACCAGAAGTGAGTCATAATAAGAACAAACAAACTAGTCAATAATACACATTACGACATCAAAAGATGAACTCAAAAAAGAGAGACTGAATATCCTAAAAATGGGAAAGTAACATAAAGTAAATGGAAAGGAAGAATTACAAGGAATAAAGTGAGTTTCTTAGAGAATACGTACAAAGCGTCAAATGTGGTGTGTATAGTGGTAGTGCTGTCACTAATGTAATGCGCTAGCATAAATAGACTTTGAGGTTTTGGCTCAAGTAAATATTTCAGTTACAAAGGTTGTGAGCACCTTCCCGTTGGTTGGTGCTTCTTTCCATAGTCTTCTCCACCAAATAAACTGAACGCAATGTATAGTATCTGCTGCAAATGGTTTTAAACCCCAAATAAAAGAAGCGTCGCTTATCAATTCCGAGCTTCTAAAATGACTCTTTTATTACACTTCAATACAGTTGGTACAAATTATAGAAGTTCGCACAGGGTTCAAGAGCAGGAAATTGCAATGGCGACTGTATGGGGGTGAAACATTATGTGCCTGCTAATATATAGTACCATTACAATTATGTTTTGAAACAATAAAATTGGATTCACCGTTGTTAACTGAAATAAGATATACATGATTGAGTTTATAGAATATTTCTAAAATGTATAGTGGCTTTTATTCAGTCGTAGGTATCATGCAATCAATATGGTGGCAATGGATTCCAAAAAGTGTATGGCAAAAAATAAAAACAAGAAAATTAAAAATTTAATCAATAGATTTTCTTGTCTTGAAATATAATAGACCATTCATTGCAGCAAGTTACAAAAAAGAGCAAAATGGAGGAATATGATTGAACAATATAGTTGTCTTAATAATATCATCTGACGATGTGGAAACTGTGGTCCTGAAGCTTTAATATATCGGAACAAAATCACACACTTCTACCCCATCCCAATTTCACACCCCGAAACAATTTAATAATTGCAATCGTTTTTAAGAAGCGCAACTTCATATGGCATTTCCTTACTTTCGTTGCACAAATCATATCATTCTTTTCACAGAATGCAGTATAAAACAAAGTACGTCATTGCCGACTAAAATTTAGTCTTACTCAAAAGTAAAACATTATCATTATAAGACGATCCAAATGGTTTTACATGAGGATTGGGACAATATCATGATATTAATATAGTGCAAAATTGCAAAATACCATTTGATAGACACATTTTCAGCTGTGAAATTTTACAATAGTGTCACCATTTTTGTACGATTTTTTGGTAAAATATAAATAGTGGGAAAATGTAGCGAGCAAACTAAGCATAAATTGAAGCATTTTAACAAGATAATATTTAATAAACCTTAGTGTTATTTGTTAACAATAACAGTCTGAGGAACTTAGAGAAACATTCACAATTGTTTAAACACTGGGAAGCTAACGTCCTAACGTTTCTTATGACTATACTGTCCCCCACGGTGTTTCAACAGGGGCAATTTGAATGGTATGTAAGAGCGAATGATATTCTTTTATCATTTGCACTTATTCTATTTCCCATTCTTGCCACTTCTGTAACATAATCCATAATTTCCATCAGGGGTTGCTTGCTGTGCGATGCGGCAACTGACAGTTAATACTTCTTGACCAATAGAACGTATTTTTACCTGATAGTGCGATACACAGACATTTTCTAAGTTGCGAAACATTACATGGCAGTTCTGATGCATAAGTAATAAACTAGCATAGACGGTTACTGTAGAGCTGTATCATTATCATAAATTACAATTATGATTGTGGATTTATGATTATTGTTGTGTTTGGTGCGTAAAAAAACAAGAAATTCAGTAAACGATGAATTTAATGCGAGAAATCATTCTGGGAGGGAACACGGAGTTGAATTTTAAAAAGCAAAAACTATAAACCATCTCCCGATCCATATCGTACTTAAAGCAATTTTAGAATTGCATGAATTAATTATTATTAAATTTAGTGAAAGACAATAAAATAGAGTTACTAATTTCGGAAATATTTGTTTGATGAAAAAAATTGTATGATGTATTAGCAGATGGTTTTAGCACTATATCATATCTTATAAGGTTGCTGATATAAACACCTTTCCAACGAAACGACCAGAACCTATTAATTCAGAAAGAACTCGATCACCTTAACCTAGGCTATATATCAATCTAGCTGCTATTAATGAGTGGTGTAATGCAAAATTACAAACCATTTTCCACTCAATAACGTACTTAAAGTAAATCTGAAATTGTATTAATTAATTATTCGATTTAGTTAAACACAGTAAAGTATTGCTATTAATTTTAGAAATATTTGTCTGATGAAAGAAATTGTATGATTTATTAGCAGATTCTTTCAGCATTATATCATATTTTTATCAGATTCCTGATATTGACACCTTTACACAGGAATGAGCGGAAACTATAAATTCAGAAACAAATCGAGCATAATCAACCTAGTTGTCATTAAGGAGACGTGTAATGCAAAATTAAAATTTAATTTATAATAAAGCAATAATGTATAGTGATGACTATTCGCATAATTTTGTACTATAGGAAGTATCTTTTGTCTGATGTGCTACGTATAAAACGTACCCAAATATTACACCAAAGCAGAATATTGTCTTCGATCCATCGAACTGTTCCTCATTCAATCCAATACAGGATGGACAGACCTTAGATCCAATTAGAATCAATACCATATGGAGATTTGAAATTAAAATGCACTAGTGCATTTTGCTCAAACAAAGCATCCAGGTTAAATAATCAACAAACTGTTTTCTTACCAGCGTTTACATCAGTCATTCAAATTATGTAACGAAATGTACCGACATAATATCTCTTCCTAATTCAAGAATTTATCCCTTAAAAGCTGTGGTCGTTTGTCATATAATTAAAAAGGTACCTTTTGGGTGACTCTGGATATATGATAGAAACAGTACATGTAAGACATTGATTGAACGATTCGTGTGCAAAGATATATATTCATTTTAAGAGAAAGAGAGAGAGAGTGAAGACGAAGAAATACAGCGGGTGACGGACATAATGCATAAAAAATGACGATACATTTTCTACTACTTGGCAAATAGAGAAGCTCAAAGTGTCATGTCGGCTGTGAATCATTTAAAGCGGTATCGCCTCTGTAGCAGTATCAATTGGTCCCACTGACACATTTCGATATAGCATTAGTCCTAATATATAATCAAAACGAATATAAGGTTAATGCTTCCCTAAAGTGATATTGTGTGGATTTGTAAGGATTTTAATCTCACACTGGAATCATTTTAATGTAAATGAAATGTGCGCTTTACATAATATGCTGGAGTTTGTAGAATATTGTGATCGTTGTGTTTGAAAATTGCATAATTTTACAGTTCACATCAGTAAAAGTTTTGGTTATATTTCAAAGACAGTTATTAGATGCTGCTCTTGTTATCATGTCACTAACACATTTGCGCATGAGTTACGATATTGCATTTAAATTGTAAAATTGGACAACTCATATAAACCGGCTACCGTTTAACACGATCATATATAAATGGGTGGATCTTGAAATAGAGTACAGTCATTTCTAAGATGTCAATTATCAGCTGGGTAGTAACCGATTAGGCGAAGGGTTTACCAAATCTTTCTGACACGGGTATAAATATGAGGAAAACACAGTCTTGTCAGGAGTTGTATGCCAGCTGTTTAGGCAGAATAGATAAGAATTTTTTTTGACCAGAAATGAAAGGACTGGCAGCATTCCTTTGTGTCTTCTTGTGCATGACTGCCACGATGATGGGCACCGCAGAATCAGAAGCAGTTGAACCTTTAGTAATGGATGCTCAAGGTACGCATACTCTCTTCCTCCCTTTCCCTCTCAAGACACACACACACGTACACGCACACACAATACGCTCATAAATTTCATTATACACAATCGGCATTTTAAGGTTCTGACAAATTGTACGGTGGCACCACTGAATTTACAGAATACTCAATTAGAAGAGGACATTCACTGAACATTTTACTCATATACATGATATGTCAATATAGTAAAAATTGAGCTTAAACAACAAACATGAAACACAAAGCAACAGTTTGCATCGAGACGTTAAGATATCAATAAAATTGCTATCTTTAAGTACTTTGTTCCCGCAACGACTCTACAAAATGAAGGGCTTCTTTAAAGTTCGAGGACAGATATTCATTTGAAAAATTTAAAAGTTTTATAAAACGAAGATGTAAACTGCTGCATGACAAAAATGTTTTGATTTTATTATGTTTACCGCCTCTCAGTGATGAAAATCAGTTCCTAATGAATAGAATATTATAAGCAAAAGGTTTACATGTCAGCTTTTCCAGCAAGAAATATTATAATATGTTTTTAACACAAGAACAAGTTATGTAATAGCTGCTCGTTACTATTAAGATATAAACCTACTTATTGTCCTTGTTATTGATGGAAACATGACATCCTCATCTATTGGTGATGTTATTGTCTAAATGGTGTTGTAAAATCTTTTATGATACTAATGTATTTCTCTCTTGTGTGATAACCAACAATTATTTATAAATTGTAGCCTTCTATTTCATGAAGTTGTTGATCAATCAAAATGTATCTTACCTATTTTAGAAACTTTCGAAGGGATTCCTGGAAAGGAGGGTGAGTGCTTATACTATGTAAAATCTACTACCTGTATATGGTTTAACGAGAATTAGTATTATGAAATATGAGGCATTCAGACGCATTTACAACCCACCTTTCACAACATATTCAAAGTTATTTGTATCGTGTAATAATATTTTTCAAATTTACACTTGATTATCATGGTACAAAACCATTACTGTTGGAAATATTTTTGATGCATGTACTGTATAAAATGAATGGAAACATATTATCTGTCATAAATAGCTTAATCGGTGTTCAGCGTATCCTTAGGAAATTTAAATTAGGTTTGGTTTTAATTGCATTCTAGATAAAGCTCCAAGCACGATTATATCAACTTTTCTGACATTGGCGTATATTACTTGATTTACATATCATCCCTTGCCGCTTTTTTCATCAGATAAGGTTACTGCGACACAGTTCGTACACATGTCATACATAAATTGTATCTTTCTATCAATTATATTTTGAATTATATTTCATTTCCATTCTAATAATATTTCAATAGTCTATTTTTAACCTTGCAGGGAAGAGACTGTGTACCAGTCCAGTTTGTGCTTATCTTTGAACGAAGTAAGTTGCTTTTATTTACATGTTCATTATTTGCTTTGTATGAGCGTTTTTAATTTCCGTTCCTTAATTTCTAGTGACAACTAAGTGGGCGATTTGGCCATTCCAGAAAAACATCGTTTATGTAATGTGTAGTGATTACTCGTTCAATCTTCTGTCCGAATCGAATATCAGTATATTGTCTGTCGGTCTTTCCACAGCGATGCATGGGTACAATTTGGTTTTGGTCCAACCTTATTTAAACACATGATATAGTTTCTTTTTGGATCGAAGTTAAGAAGCGTTCTATATCATATCAACAGAGAAAAGATTTTCAAATAACTTGGTTGACCAAATAAAGTTTACTCGTATTTATAGAAATATAATACTTGTCCCATTATCATTTACCTAATACACCTTTCCTAGGTTTTTACTGGTGATCTTTGATCTTGCATAACAAATATTTTATATTATTTTAAAATGTATTATGTCCGTAATATTTGCATGGCAACATTTTATTTCCTTCCTTACAATTTCAGAATAAAAGTTTGAGTCGGTTTTATCTTAGAATATTTGTACTGTTGTGCCGCTAAATCATGCGCATACTCTTGCGAGATATGTTCCAAAAAGTAAGGATAGTAGACAGATCATTTCATGTGAACTCTGATATTACTGTCACTCTGGTTCTCTCTCTCGCTCTCGTGTTTTTTTTTCAGGCTGAAAGGAGAATATCGACCACAAAGAACTGTTCCTTAATTCGACAAACGAGTATAGCATATCCGCATTTGTTCTTCTTGCTTATTTAATTATCTGTGGACGCATTACATATAGATTTATATTTTTCAATGTCGTTTTAGTGCAATATAAAGATAACGTTTGAGCTATTTAACTATTCCGCTTATATAAAACGAAAGCACGTTACGATTCGAAAATATGACGACATATATTCCTGTATTAAGTCGCGTTGAAATGTTGTCGCAATATATGCAAGTGAAACCGGATATACAATCTTTTCAGGTCAATGCGCGAAATACAATTATAAATACGGTAACATTTCCACTGTTAAATATATAACTGTATATGTACTCCTAGAGAATCATCATGTAGAACTGATACAAAAGTTTTTTCAAACATTATTACTTTCCAGGAATGTCCTATTCTAATATACACATCAAAAGCTTGAAATGTATAGATTGTTTTGCGTTTTCATAACTATTTTGCATATATATCAATACAAATAGCTTATAAATGCTACAAACAACAGGTAATTGTTGGTTGGGGGAATGTTCGTATATTGCATACAAGTAAACGCTCTATAGGTTTTCGGTTTAACAGAAATAAACAAGAAAAGTACCAGAGAGGATTTTTATCAAGATTGAGTGTGGATGTGAGTGCAGGACGTGTGCTAATATTCCACTAATCGTTTAAACAAATCATATTATCTTGTATAGTGTAGTTTAAAAGAGAAATCAAACAATAACTAGAAAGTAAAAAGTTTAACACTTACGATTTTTTGAAAGATTATTTGGTGGATGTAACTTTCATGGTGGTATAGGATTTGTCTTTGTCTGTACGGGATAGGTGTTTGATTTCAAAAAGGAGATGGCTCGATGAGTAGGCATTTTCCATCCCTAAAAATAAAAAGGTAACATATTAATATTTGATCACGGGTTATTTGATGGCATACTTTTATTTTGATCGAGTTCGGAAGCCTCTTTGATAAATCTTGTTCTGAGTAAGTCTATATAAACATCAAGCTACTTAATCTATCTTTACTTCATACATTCGTGTAAATATCGAAGAACGAAATTGACATTGCACGATGAATATGACCAAGGCTTCTTTTCAGACTATAATGATGTCATGCATCTTATCAAATCAAAACAAAACACTTCAATCTAGCATGGATTGTATATTTATTAAAAAATACTAATCACAACTTCAGTTTGTTAACCTCTGAAGATTGAATGAATTGCTTATCTCGATGATTCCTACAATTTGCTCACAAATAGAAACAACCATACATACGAACGTAAATAAGAGCATACATACATACATACATACATACATACTGACAGACAGACATACATAGAGACAGACTGACACACCGATAGAAATAGATTCATACATACCTGTGTGGGACAAAATGATTGCGAATAACCGCAGAAAGATTCGTCCAGTCTGTGCGATTTACTTCTCCAATATTTCACAATTTGGTAAAGTTTGTAATATGACCCAACTGAAACAAGTGACGACGAATTTTACTCCTGGCATTACAATAGCCTTTTATAACAATGACTTAATATAGTAAACGTCAAAATGTAATGAGATTAATCCAGAGATGTTAATTATGTCCACACCTTGGTGAATCGAGCACATTTTGTATTCCTTCGTCCTAGCGACATCTATGGGGCTTCATGAGCCTCCCGTACTATGTAACTCCAACTAAAACATAAAACAATTGTATATTGAACATCGGCCGAAACTGGTGTAGGTCATTGATTTCAAAGGGATATATTGTAAGTTTAACATCGTAGAAGAGAGAGTCATTACCGGTGAATTTGTGTGCAAGGTATTTGAGCAAACTCTTATTTATAAGACCATACAAGTTGTGTTCTCCCCTTGTTTCCATCATATATGAACAGTAGTTCAAATTTTAACAACTTAATTTTGAACAGATGCGGTTACCAGCTGTCACATAAGATGAAATTCACAGACCCGAAGCACAGACATATCTTCTCTATTCGCCAAGGTGTATATAAGTTTAACATATCGATACGGTACGCTGCCGAAAGAAGGTACTTACTATAGTTTGATCTAGACACAAATAAACGATAACAGTTGATTGGACGGACGAAGAAGTCAATATATTAATATGCCACACTGGAAACGGGCGTATACTGAATGATGGAGCGTATAAAACAATTCATTAATCGGATCAGTAAAAATGAATATATTTATATCTAGTCCACAAAGAAAAGTTAAAGAAAGTCACTTTGCAAAAGGTTACATCCCGAACAGATGTCACATGAAAAAGCTCGAAGCTAAGAATAAATTATAAATACTAGTCTATGAAGGCCATACAATCATATATTACAAAGAACAACATGAAATCTTAAACATCACTAGGTTACTGTCGCCACAGCTTAACTTTCTGGCACTTCAAAATCACCAAAGCTATTATAAAGATATCCTAAAGGGTTTTAAAAATTCACTTATTACGCTTACCACAATACAATCATAATATCATAGCAGCATTACTCAAAAATAAAATGTTGCTTTCTTAATTTCCTTTTCTTGACTTCAAATGGCAGTAAAATTGCCTATACAATGAGCATATATATATATATATATATATATATATATATATATATATATATATATATATATATATATATATATATATATATATATATATATATATATATATATATAATGTATTAAAGACATATTTAAAATGGAATTCCTATTCCTATTTTAAAGTTGGACTCGTTCATACATTTGACGAATTATTTTGGTAAGGTGAATGCAGACGTTGAATTGCTGGCAACATATGAGAACGTAAGGCAAGTATCGCCAACTTCAATCACCCCCAGTATTCCGATTCCTTTTAAGGGAAAGTCCAGATTTCCCATTGCTTGTCGTACTTACTACACCTTCTTTAAGTATGTCTTGATAGTACATACAATGATCTCGTAGATCATATACGGACAAGCAATGAGTATTTAATTAAATAAAAGGAGAAAAATTCATATCAATATTTCTGGTGTACATCTAATGTGCTAGTTTTGAAGAGAAATGAGATTGGAAGGTATACTGTAGAAAATAAAATAGATGATTATTACTTTTCGCTTGAAAATAAGTCTTCGAATATACGACACACATAGAAAACAATACGAAACAAAATATGATGTGTCCAACTAGAATGTATGGTCATGAGAATTGGAAACACAAGGAAAAAAAGATCTCAAACAGTTTATCATTGACTTACAATTCCTTCTTTATTCAAAATATGACTTTTATAATTTAAAGATAATACCAAATGTTCAGACCATAAATCCGAAATATAAATATATCAGAATAGTTTGTTTGTAAACATTCTTGACTCATAATTAAAATTATGTCCTTTGAATAAAGTTCAAATTAGTAACGTTCTGGATTTAATTTTTACTCCCGGGCCACAAAATTCGAAACAAGTGCAATCTCATGAACTTTTAGCATGATATCAAAAAGATTCGACATGATGACAATGAAAAGTTTTAACTTATTTCATTTCTTTTCAATAACTCAAGCATCACATTAAAGGGAAAGTTCATATTTCATCATGTTTGTAACACAGAGTATGCGGGAGACACGGTCTATATAAGTATCGCATCATAACGATGTTTCCTCTTGTGTCATGGACCGAATTTGTGCCTGTCCTGTACATCGCAAACATATTCTCTTTACATAAATCTGTTTGAGAGGTGAAGAAGGTATAGTACGTGTCATTTAAAACTCAGAGTTCTTTGCTAGCAATGTTTCCTTTCAACAGTCGATTAGTTCAAATTTGATAAAATAACTTTTGAAATAATTTCAGAAATAACACTGAAATAAAATGAAACTTATATGAGAAAGTTTAGATATCATTTGAAACAATTTGAATACTTTAACTATTTTAACTATTTTAATGACAAGTTAGATAGCTTATAATAGTATTATCTATTCAGAAAAAATGACAATATTAATTAGAGTACGCCTTTTCTGTGTTAATGATGTTATTATCTCTATCTTTCTTTCTTTCTCTCTCTCTCTCTATTTCTCTGGTAAATCAAACATTTGTGTATGCTTTTAATAGAATTATGCAAACTTTAAATAATGCATGACAAATCGAAACATTGTAGCTTTGCAAGTATAGTTTCCATAATGTCTCAGGGCATGATATGCTAAAATTTGGAACTTAGCAAATTGTTCTATATTTCGGCTGTTCCAGCGTCAAGAAATAAGATCAGCTTGAGATGAAATGTTTTCGATAGTAAGACTGTGTTATTAAGTCGGCTAATACTAAATCACTTACAGCTTGGGACGCGTTCTGTAGAAATCTCTAAATAACGCGTCTGAATTTTTTTTAATAACCCAAAATAGTTTTTGTGTAAATAAAATTGAAAACTACACCAAATATATTTCTCTTACGTTCTGATTTTTGTTCACTTGAAAGTATTTATGCTATCTAGTTATATATTACCCTTATATATTTCTCAATTGACATGTCATGCAATGCAGGAAAATCGTCATACAACACAAACAGAGATAAATGTTCTGTATTATTCTGAAAGTAATTTATTCAGAAATGTATGTTGTTATTACGGAACCATACCGAATTACCGTGATAATAGTTTCTTTCCTCAGCAATCGGAAATTATTTGGCATTGGTGAAATTTACATGGGCTCTCCAACTTAACCGATATTTGAAACTGTGTAGAGATCAACGTCATGCCAGCACATTAATGATTATATGGCGCCTGACAACAGTAATTTTTTAAAAGTATAAACATATTAACTGTTATCTAAAATACAAAACTGTATTAATCAAGCAATATGCATGTTGGGCCAACATTTTGTATACCTTGTAGTGTAGATATCTCTTTACAATGTTTGGAAAACAATAACTTTAACAGGATTCCATATCATTTAACAGAACGCGCAGAACGTATAACATATGTTCCTTCAAAAAAAGCCGGAATTGCATAAAAACAAAATTTACTTTAAACAATTAGAAAGCTCATATATAAAAATTAGTGCATGAAAATGGAATTAATTTACTCGAAAGCTGATATAATATTAATAAAACTGACCTTCTAAATATCTCTCTCTTTGCAGCTACATACATTGTTGTTGCATATAAAGAAAGGTCCATTATTTTCAGAAATAGTGGACTCATCCCCGAAACTGGTGTTAAACCCCATCTAATCAAAGCGTCACTTATCAAGGCCGATGTTCTAATACGACTCTCCTATTACACTTCAATACAGTTTGATTAAAACTAAATATCTTCGCATAGGGTTAATGGGGAGGTAATTGCAATGGTGAATGTATGCTGCCGATTGAAACTAAAATTCTAAAACTGTAAATTTTAGATAAAGGAGCAAAGGATGACCAACAAGAAGGCAATAAACCAAAATTACGGCAGGTGGCAGGGCTAAATTTTCATCTTTTCCACATTAATGAAGTCAGGATATTAGCTGTTTGATATTAACTTACAAATCTTAGCTAAATGACTCAGATAGGATAGTTTGGGTAAATCTACCGGTATGTATTGCTATTGTAATAGATGCTTTACATTCAACAGAAAGTAATGAACACTTGTTTCATCCGTTTACAGTTATGTGCCTGCTAATATAATGTACCATTGCAATTAAGATTTTAAGCAATACAATTAGAGTCTACATTTCTTCCCGCAATCCTAATTGACAAAATCTACATGATTTAGGTTATAGAATATTTCTAAAATGTATAGTGGCTGGTATTCAGTCCTAGTTATCGTGTAATCAATTTGAAGTCAATGGATTTCGAGAAATATATAGCAAACAAATGAAAACAATCCCATTATGAATATAATATGAAGCGTTGTTTTGGTTTGTAACATAATAGATCTATCATTGCAACAAGATATAAATGACAAAAATGGAGGAATATGATTAAACAATATAGTTGTCTTAATAATATTTTCTGAGGATGCGGAAACTGTGGCCCTGAAGCTTTAATATTTCAATTCACCATGATTATTTTGATACGTATATAATTAACCAAAAAAAAAACACCAATTTCATACGATAACTATGAGGATTTGTCTTCATGTTCATTTATATGTTATTTCTATGATGACATATAGTTTCCAGATATAATCATTTTATATATTCCTACAGGAAACTGCTTTGTGGATTTAACTAATTTCTTCCGTAATATTATCTAAATAATAAAATCAATGGTTGAAAACAATATAAAGTCATCTTTTCTCATAGTATTCGCTTGAAACGTTGGACACGTAAAGATTTAGTGTGTACTATTTCGCTAACACAAATGGAATAACGTCTGTTTTTTTCTACAAAAAGCGGAAGTCTTCAGAGTGCTAACGAAGTATTTGGAAAGGTAAACCATCCCAGACTGCGATTATTTTTCAAAGTATGTTTTAAAAAATAAATGTGGAAGTTGCGACTTATGGAAGGCTCCCAGAACAAAGACATACAACATCTACCCCATCCCAATTCCACACATCCCAAACAATTTCAAAATTGCAATCGGTCCATCAATTTCTTTAGAAATAAGTATTTAATAAACGCAATTTCTTATGGCATTTCCTTACTTTCGTTGAACAAATTATATCGCTATGCACTGAGAATACAGTAGCAAACAAAATATATCATTGTCGACTAAAACTTATTCTTACTGAAAAGGAAAACATTATCATTATAAGACGGTCCTAATGGATTTACAAGACGAATGTGAACCTATCGTGGTATTAATATAATGGATACAATAGCGTTAACTGTCTTGCATGAAGTTATGGTAATTTCGTACTAAATTTGATGTGCTCTTTGTGTGTGTCTCTGTGAGAGAGAGAGAGAGATAGAGAGAGATCGGGAAATGACAGTCACATTTAAATAGAGGGGAGAATATTTTGGATATATGTTTCGTTTTTAAAAATAATTGATCTGCATCATTTTCTACATTAATCAGGTTATAATGAAGACAACATTTTTGGGAATAATAATTTGGATATTTGTAATTTAAATTAAACTGTAAATGTTTGTTTGCTCTGCAATTTCCAGTCAAGTGATCGAAATCTTCTATGTTGAAGTTGTGAGAGTCTGGTCATATATTCTTGTCATAACATCCGTTTTCTGATTGATTTGTCATTACTTTAACTTTTACTTTGATTCGTATATGTCATATGTTTAGTTTGTGGCAAACTTCAACAGATTTATCTGTGAAGCCTATAACCTAACGTTTCTGATGACTAAACTGTCCGCCACGGTTGTTTAACAAGGAAAATATCAATGGTAAGCAAAAGCGAATGATATCTATTTATCATTTTCACTTATTCTATACATTAGATTTCCTACACTCGAAACTTCTATAACATCACCCGTAATTTCTATCAGAGGTTGCTTGCTGTGCGACACGGCAAATGACAGTTAATAGCTCTTAAACAATAGAGCGTAATGTTACCTAATATAAAGCGACACTCAGAAATATTTTAAGTTGTGAAATATTAATCAAATGTTCATGCAGCAACGTGGCAGTTTTAATGCATAAGTAATAAACTAGTACAGATGGTTACTGTAGAGTTGTATCATTATGATAAATTACAATTATGCTAGGGGTTTCATGAATATAGCGTAGTGTTTGGTACGTAATAAAACATGAAATTCAGTAAACGATGCTCTTAATACGAGAAATAACTATAAGAGGAAAAACGGAGATGAAATTTGAAAATCAAAATTACATACAATTTTCCACTCAATACCGTATTTAAAGTAAATCTAAAATTGTACGAATCAATTATTCGATTTAGTTAAACACAATAAAGTATTGCTACTTATTTCAAAAATATTTGTCTGATGAAAGAAATTGTATGATTTATTAGCAGATTATTTTAGCATTATATCATATTTTTATCAGGAATGAGCGGAAACTATCAATTCAGAAACAAATCGAACATAATCGACCTAGTTGTCATTAAGGAGACGTATAATGCACAATTCAATTTTAATGTATAATAAAGCAATAGTTTATAACGATTACTATTCGTATAATTTTGTGTTATATTAAGTATCTTTTCTCTGATGCGTTTGCAAATCTATGACTATGAGGAGAAGAATGAATAAACACCAGTGTCAAAATTCCAGTACATTCGTATGAAACGTCACTAAATATTGCACCTCAACCGAACATCTTCTGCGGTCAATCAGACTGTTCTTCAATGAGTCCAATACAGGATGGAGAGACCTTAGATCTGAACAGAATCAATATCAGAAGGAGATTTTAAATTAAAAGAAGCTAATGCGTTTTACCGTGACGAATCATCCAGGCTAAATAGTCAACAAAACCGTTTAAGGTCAGCGTTTACATCAGTCATTCAACTTATGTAAGTCTTATATTACGTGTTTAAGCTCGAATAAATGGTAACACAAGAAAAAACGTAAAATCAACAAACTTTGAAAAATATAATGATTTTTTCCCTGGTAAAATACTGTAAAATTCAAAAACAAATATGAAATTTCGGTTTTAGAATCTAATCCTACAATAATCCAAGCATAATCCACGAATAAAATTTCAGAAGTCCTAATAATACAATGTTATAACGATTTCAAGTTCGAGCCCCGACCAATAATCCAACGTGGATGACGATGACTTATGCTGTAACCTGTAGTGTGTTGAAGTCTAAAGTTCCTTATAGAAACAAGAAACATCACTCCAGTTTGGGAAATCCGAATAAATATTTATAAGAGCTGTCTTTTTTAAAGATTTTTGTATGAGCACACGTATATCTCCAAGAAGAAACTGAATTACTCCTTTTGAATCCAAGTAATTTGAAATAACTTGAAACGACACAACACTTTCCACTGTAAAGAAAAACCCAACTGAAATTATTTCTCTCAAAACAAAGGTTATATCGAATTCCAGAAGAAGTTTGGAAAATCCCCAAGTTGCACAATCGAAAAGGGGATCACGTGATCGTGTTTATATCAGGTACGCCTAACATGACCCTGACGAAAGCCAATCACTTTACTCTAAGAAATAAAAGTTTTAAAAACGTGTTTACATCTTACATCACATAGTCCCAACAACCAATAATTTTAAAATGAAAAGTAGAACTTATTAACATGTCTACTATTAACTTTAAATCAACATCAGGATTCCGGTCAACATCTGGTGTTTCCTAAAATAAAGACAGTCAAGTTCAAACTACTTTCTTAAAAATGTATAAGTTCCTAGAAAACATTATTTTGACATATCATATAATTTAACCAAAAAAAAAAAAGAAAAAAGATTTAAAAACTTACAAACGATTAAATCAGATATAAAAATTGAATCAAACATACATGACATAAGGAAATGTGCCAACAAAATCATATCTCTTCCTATTTCAATAATTTATTTCTTAAAAGATCTGGTTGTTTGATGTAAACTTGTAAAGCTACCCTTTGGGTGACACCGAATATATAATAGAAAAGTACATATAAGACAGCGAATCCATGATTCTTTTGCATCGCTATGAGCTCATTTTAAGACAGGGAGAGAGAGAGAAGACGAAGAGATACATGGGGTAATAAAACATAATATAAATAAGTATCAATATGGAAACGTATGTTGAACATAATGCATAACAAAAAACGATACATTTATTGTATTAGACAAACATAGCAGCTGAATGTGTAATGTCAGCGTTTTATTATTGAAAGCTTTATCGCATCTCATGCAATATCAATTACTTCCACTGACACATTTTGATAAAGCATTAGTCATAATATATAATCAAAACGAATATAGATACATCCATATATACATGCCCGCACGCACGCACGCACACGCACGCGCACACACACACATACATACATACATACAAACATACACACACATACAGACATACATGCCCGCACGAACAAACGTACACGCACGCGCACACACACACACATACATACATACAAACATAGACATATATACATACATGCCCGCACGCACGCACGTACACGCACGTGCACACACACACACATACATACATACAAACATACACATACATACATACATACATGCCCGCACGCACGCACGTACACGCATGCGCGCACACACACACACACACACACACATACATACATACATACATACATACATACATACATATATACATACATACATACATACACATACATACATACATACATACATACATACATACATACATGCATACATACATACATACATACATACATACATACATACAAATATACATACATACATACATACATACATACATACATACATACATACATATATGCTTAGATACAAACAGACAGACGGACGAGCTGAAATAAATAAATTCATACATTTTTGTATGGTTTACTTGCGAAGACCTTGATTGTAAAGCTCGTCAGCTGATCAAGCATTTGACACAATTTAACATCAGAATGTATGCGTAAGACAAAAGTGATCAAATTTTTTCCAATATTTCGCAATTTTAGTCCAGTTTGTAATATGGCCCAACCGAAACAATGACAAGAGATTAATTTCGAGATGTTAATTATATCCCCACCTTCGCGGATCGGTCAAATATTGCAATGCTTTGTCCTAGAGACTGCAATATGATTATATTAGTTGTCTCCCGTACTATGTAAAGCCAACTAACAAATAAAACAGTGATGTATTGTACATCGTCTGAAAATGGTGGAGGTCATTGATTTCAAAGGAATACTTTGTAAGTTTAAGTTTGCTTTCAATTTAATCATGACCATTAAATAAAGTTTAAATCAGTAAAAATGGCAACATATCTTTTATAAATGAATACGATAGTTAAACAAGTTGTTTCCTAGTGTTATTTTGCAAAATCCCTGGTATCTTTGCCATTATGGATTAAATATTTCTTGAATTACTCCCAAGCCACAAAATTCGCAAAATTTTTAATCTTACGAACTTTTCGCAGGATATCAAAAATAGATTACGAGATGACAGCGAAAAGTTTCAATTTCTTTGATTTCCTTTCAATAACTCAAGCATCCGATTAAAGGGAAAGTTCACACTGCATCTCATCCTTGTAACAATAATACGCAGAAGACACGTTTTATATAATTAACGCTTCTGAACGATGCGTTTTCTTAATTCATGGCCCAATTTCATGACTGTACTGGACGTTGCGAAGTTATTCTCTTTACATAAATCTGTTTGAGATATAAAAGAACGTGAAAATGAACTTAGCGTGTATGATATTTATATCTCTTCAATTACCCACATAGGAAAGTTTAACTTTGATGTAATTTAATACGACATTATACAGGTATCGTGTATCTTACACGAATATGTTTCTCCTCGTTGCAGATGTGTTTCATGACATTGCTAGGCAAATTATTATTTTGACCTCATCTGCACAGTCTTCTTCCACAGAACTAGAATAAAGTATAGTACATATCATTTAAAACTCAGAGCATTCGAGTTTTTTGCTAGCAATGCTTCCTTTCAAGAGTTTATTTTTTCAAATATGAATCAACAGCGTTTAAAATAGTTTTAGAAATAAGATGCAAGTAAAATAAAACTTAAATAAGAAACTTTATATATCACTTGAAACGATTTGAATACTAGTATTATAAATTCATAAGAAATGACAATATTAATTAGAGTATACCTTTTCTGTGTTAATGATTGAATTATCTCTCTCCGCCTTTCTTTCTCTCTCTATTTCTCTGGTCAATCACATATTTGTGTGTATTTTAATAGAGGTCTGCACAATTTAAACAATGCATTGCCAATTGAAACACTCTAGCACTGCAGTTAAAATGTCCACATTGCCTCAATGCATTATATGCTCAAATTTGGAAATTAGCAAATTGTTCTATTTCATGGCTCTTCCAGAATTAAGAAATAATATGTGATTGAGATGAAATGTTTTTGATAGTAAGAATTTGTTATTAATCGGCTAATACTGAAACACTTGCATTTTGGGTAGCTTTCTCTAGAGATATCTAAATAACGCGTCTGAATTACTTTAATAACCCAAAATAATTTTCGGTAAATAAATTCCGAAACTGCACCAACTATATTTGTCCTGCTTCCTGATTTGTGTTCACTTGTAAGTATTTATCCGACCTAGTTATATATCACCTCTATATATTTCTCAATTAACATGTCATGAAATGCATAAAAAACCCATCGCCATCAAACGTAAAGCAAGATGACTGTTCTGTATTCTCCTGAAAGTAAATTATTCACACATTTATGTTGTTATTACAGAACTGTGCTGTCTTACCGTGATAATAGTTTCTTTTCTCACTAAATAAGTAACTATTTAATATTGGTGCAGTTTACAACTTAACCGATACTAGAAACTGTGTCTCTTATGGTATGTACGTACATGGTAGCGTTCAGGCCAGGCCAGCACTTTAATAATTATATGGTGCCAGATAAAAGTAAATATTTAAAGGTATAAAGATAATGTCTGTTATCTAAGAAAGAAAACTGTATCAACATGTGTGTGCCTTGTAGTGTAGATATTTCTTTACATGTTTTTAGACAAACAATATCTTTAACCCGATCCCCTATCTTTTTACAGAATGAGCAGAATGAAAACATATGTTTCTTCACAAAAGGCAGCTGGAATTAAATAGAAACAATTTGTACTTAAAAAAATTAGAGCGCTCTATTATATAAATATGAATGCATGTAAATGGAATTCTTTTATCAGAAAATTAATCTACTATTACAAAAACGGCCTCTCTCAATCTCTATCTCTCTCTCTCTTTACAGATACATACATTTTTGTTGCTTATAATGAAACTTCCATTATTTAGAGCAATATTGAACTCATCCAAATAGCAACACAGCAATGAATTTAATTTGCGTTATTCCTTTGCACATCATATCCTGATATAAATGTTTTTTCAAGTCCTAAAATATGAGCGTTTATTCTTTGAGTTTCTGTCAGATTTCATGACAAAATTTTAAGTGTTTGTCTTGTCCACCACTATTTTGCTGATAAGTTGATCAGAAGTGAAACTAGCTAAACACAAGGAGATAAAATCATACGGTTTGTTTCTCTGATGTGACTGTAATGCACATTTAAAGAATGAATTTTAAAAAATTGTTTTATTACATGTGAATATTATGTATTACGAAAGAAAAAGGTATACAATACGAGCGATGTGTTTTTTCTTCAAATGTGAATTTGTTCCATTGTGAAAGAAACCATATGAACTTTGTTTTTCATAATTCTGCATGCGTGTTTTTATACTGCATGTGTTCTGGATCATGCTAGACAAGAAAACAGATATAAAGACGTGAACAAAACTAAACCTTCTCATGAATAAAATCAGTATGAAATTTTCATAGTACATGAGATGATCTATTTTTTATCTATCTATTTGTAATTTCTTTACTGGGACGAATTGATTTCTGCAGTATCGTGTACTTTTTCTATCGTTTCTGAATTATTTCACTTGTATGGTTTCTACTGTAATTTTATCTATTTTAAAAAATTAGATTTGTTGTATCATGCAGTGAAACCATGAAGATTGTCTTTTCTTTTTTACATAAATATTCATTTCTTCTATTTATAAATGAAATGCGGAAAAAATCAATTTGGGTTTTGCAATATACATGTACGTAACATGAATGTCGAAACAACAGAACACTTTTTCTTAAGCGAAAAGGTGAACTTTCTTTTCTCAAGTGAATTTCTTGCACAATTAAGCAAAACAATCTAAAGTTTGTATTGCTTGAAATGTAATTTTCTTACAGCATGAAAAAGCGATAACATGACAAATGCTCTTTTACCTAAAATCTGAATTTGTTGTACAATCACACATAAGACATTAAGCCTCTTTCGTATTCTATGGTTCTTCATAGTTTAATATATTTCTACTGTGTTCATTTCTGAATTAGTCACTTACATGGGTTCTGCTTCATGTGTTTTCTCTGCTTTTATTGAATTTCTTAACGTCATCAGTAGTGTGGTGCAACAAATTTACATTTCAAAGAATCGCCAACCCCTTTTAATTCTTGCATTTTCCAACAAAATTTGTTTTATTCTTTCATGGTTAAAGATATTGGCAACCAAGAGGACTTAGCGTTTCAATCTGTACAGGTGGCAGAGCCACGGCAGACGAAACATTTCTCGCAGAGATTTACAGTCATTCAAATAAACACTTCCAACAAGATTTCATACCAAATCTACAAATAAAAACCATAATACCTGTTATGATGGTGTTAGGCAACATTTTGGTCTCCAGATTCTTAAGAACCTCAATAAAAATAAGATTGTATATCTTCATCCATTTATTTAAAAGGAGTAATCATTCTTGTAAATAGTTGATGTCAAAGTATCAATTTTCAGATAGGCAGGATAAATATTTTAACTGCAATAAAATAAAGCGCAAATAAGATCTGTAATTAATAAAAACAATTAAATCAGCAAATTAATTTTTTCACGAATATCCTTAAACAACATTTGCACCAGTTAACAATTACTAATCATATTTACTGACTTGGCAAAATTATGACAATTAGCTTTGCATTTAAATGTCTCCGTTCTCATCACTGCGCATGTGCATCTGAATGATCAGGGACAAACAAGTACTCAATTAATTTCAACAAAACAAACAGGAAGTAGGGAGGGATAAATATATCGTTCATAAATTGGGTTGTAGTGCATCTTTGCAGCATAGTCAAATGTTTTCTCTTTTTGTCATACTTTATACCATACACTCTTCTGTCAGTAAATAAAAAAGAGAAAAAGCTTTGTAACGAACACTGTTGCTGGCCTTTGACTATTAAATTGATATGGACGCAACACAATCGTTTGATTTGAAAGGTGACTGCTGATCATTAATTAAAACAAAAAGAAATCAAAATTAACTCAGAGAATTCAAAGTGGATTGTATTTTGTATTAAACATATTGGACTGCATATTAATAAAGAATGAGCAATACGATTATACTAAAGAATCTTAATTCGCAACCTATATTTCTGTAGGGAAGATTACATACTATAGGTAGTGATAGGATAGTAATTGACATTGCCAGTATTTTACACAAAACATGGAGTGGTCCACATTCAGTTTCCCATTAATATATAAATTATAGGTTTACATGTTGGTCACATGGTTCATATAGTTAACGAGAGAGAAAGAGAGTTCATAGAGAAATACTATTCCATGAAAATCAATCAACGCAGAAAATGCAAAATACATATATTATTATTTATGTTCTAATACATATTTTGTGACATAGTATCAAACCAAATAATGTATAAATCATATTAATTTGGTAGCAAGGTGGTGCGCACGATTGCCATTTCTTTTGTATTTAATCAATCAAAGCTAATAACTATTATTCCTACGATGTTAAAACCAACGAATTAATCTACGCGATTAATCGATTCGTAATAGTGGAACTTACTTTAGGCGACATACTGAAGCAAAGAAGTGTTCATATACAATATTGTTTAAAGCTTCTTATTTACCTGATTAAAAATACACTCTTACTTCTGCGGTAATGGATATTTATCTTCATATCTTTTCACAAAGAATGGAGTGATTTTTGGGTGGATAATTTTTTCTCACAGATTTCTCAAACTAGTTGATGAAACATGGTGTGATTCGTCAAGCACATTTGTTCCACATTATTAACATTTGTTATCTGTCTTATTTAGATTACATAAAAGACACTTTATAGGATTTTAAATAAATATAACCACCATTTTGATTCGCACCATATGTAACATTTACTAGCACGGAATTACATTTCATTTACAATGGCTGCTGTACATTTTATGCAGAATATTAAATACGTGGCGCATGTACTTAATATTCCATGCGCTTGCTTTTGAAAAACCTTGAGTATATTTTGATGCAGTTTATCTTTACATCCTCTTAGTCTATACCATAAGAGGAGTCCCATGGTATAATCGCAGAAGACAACATCTTTATTTCATTTTGATTGACATCGAACTATGCATGTTGTTCTGAATAAAACAAATACTTTTGTTTATTTCATTACGTCGTTACAGCCGTACTGACTGTTCTCTGACGCTTTCATATTCTGCTTTTCTTACTAGTAATATACTCATTAAATGTTGACGAAAAGACACATGTTTTCTCTTTTTGCCATCCTTTATACCATACACTCTTCTGTCAGTAAATAAAAAAGAGAAAAAGCTTTGTAACGACCATTGTTGCTGGCCTTTGACTACAAATTGATATGGACTCAACACAATCCTTTGATTTGCAAGGTGACTGCTGGTCATTAATTAAAACAGAAAGAAATCAAAATTAACTCAGAGAATTCAAAGTGGATTGTATTTTGAATTAAATATATTGGACTGCATATTAATAAAGAATGAGTAAGACGATTATAATAAAGAATCTTAATTCGTAACATATCTTTCTGTAGAGAAGACTACATACTACAGGTTGTGACAGGATAGTAATTGACATTGCCAGTATTTTAAACAAAACGTGGAGTGGTCCACATTCAGTTTCCCATTAATATATCAATTATAGGTTTACATGTTGCTCACATGGTTCATATAGTTAACGAGAGAGAGAGAGAGAGAGAGAGAGAGAGAGTTCATAGAGAAATTCTAATTCATGGAAATCATCGCAGAAAATACAAAATACACACATTATTTTTTATGTTCTAATACATATTTTGTGACATAGCATCAAGCCAAATAATTTATAAATCATAATAATTAGGTAGCAAGGTGGTGCGCACGATAGCAATGTCATTTTTATTTAAACAGTCAAATCTAATAACTATCTTTCTACGATGTTAAAACCAACCAATTAATCTATGCGATTAATCGATTGGTAATAGTGGAACTTACCTTTGGCGACATACTTAAGCAAAGAAGTGTACATATGCAGTAATGTTTAAAGCTTCTTATTTACCTTGTTGAAAATACACTCTTACTTCTGCGGTAATGGATACTTATCTTCTCATCTTTTCACAAAGAATGGAGTGACAATTGTGTGAATATTTTTTTCTCACATATTACTCAGACTAGTTGATGAAACATGGTGTGATTCGTCAAGTACATTTGTTCCGCATTATTAATATTTGTTATCTGTCTTATTTAGATTACATAAGAGACACTTTATAGGATTTTAAATAAATATAACCACCATTTTGATTGGCACCACATGTTTATGTTTTGTTTTTAAAATATGTAACATTTACTAGCACGGAATTACATTTCATTTACAATGGCACCTATATCGCTTAGTACATTTATTGGGCTTTTATTTTCAATGGGAATGATTCTGTGACATTTTGTATTTTATTATTTTAAATCGAAATGTTCTTGTACATTTTAAGCAGAATATTAAATACGTGGCGCATATACAAAATATTCCATGCGCTTGCTTTTGAAAAACATTGAGTATATTTTGATGCAGTTTATCTTCACATTCTCGTAGTCTATACCATAAGAGGAGTCCCATGGTATATTAAGCGATACACGGGGCTCAAAGCACTATGAATATGACTTTTTTAAAGCCATAAATCAAACAAATATCTCTCATGCCGATATTATAATCTACTCCTCTTATTAAACCATTGCATATTACGTCAAACGATACGAAAACCATGAATTAATAGTTATCTTCTTATTATACCATTGTCTCGATTGTCACTATATAAATCGTTTGCATGAAGAAAACACATGAAAGATAAGAATATCTTAAAAATGTCAAAAATCTCTTGAGATGTTCGACGTAGGTTAGGTTTCCGACTCTTTTTTAACATTGACTGAAACATCTTTGTTACAATTAAACAATTAACATCAAATCGTAAAATGTAACTATTATAAAAACACCTCCGTGTACTCTAATTTGGTTTATCAAGACAGTAATGTTAACTTAATCAGCCAGAAAACAGAAACACTATTCTTACAACAAAATTGATATATTGGTATAGAATATTCAGGTGAAATTAAGGTGGAACTCACATAAACCCTGTAATTGAAAGCAATTTTGTTTTCAATGTGATAACACACGAAATATATTATGCAACTTTATGATGTGGACTAATTTACTTCCTGTGTAAGCATGATTGTTTCTGTGGTATAAAAGTAATCTGTAGCGGATAGTGTTCATTTCGTACCTATGAGAGGTTTAGAAAATCATATCAAAGAAAGCAAGGATTCGTTTGGTTCATACACCCTGTTGAAACGCATTTGGCCCCTACCATACACTAATATTCTGCTTGTCACAATCAATGAATGATTAGCTTTGCAAAGATTAGAATCGCAGTTCTTTGCAAAGAATAATACTAGTTCGATATTCGAGATGTAGATTTAATCGCTTAAAATACACTGTTAAAGTGTGATTGAAATCTTTATTAACAAATATTAAATATACTAATGTGTAAGGATCCAATATATCTGTACCTTAGATCAAGCGGCGTACAATGCTTTCCAAAATGAGATCTGTTTAGCCTAAGATCAGTGGTAGCATACCGTGTTGCATTATCATAATCTAGTCTCCCCGTATGAAGCCATCAGTAGAATAAACAATAAAGACCTTGTTCTCCCTCGACATTATACAATGGGGAATGAAGGGACTGTTATTGGCAGAGTGGTGAGCTTAAAACAATGTTACATATGAAACATTGATTCTTCTTAGAGAACAATTATCCATAACATACCGGAAGTGGTGTTTTCTTTCTATCATTTTGTATATAAAACAAGAATGTACTAAACACAACATAAATGTAAATTGTAATTATGATTAATTAATGTTACTGCTTTTTGGGCAACTCTTCATAATTAATATCCATGTCTAAAAAGTATATGTATACGATCATAAATTATTTGTTGGTCGCAATATATTGCTACTGATTTAATTCGAAAAATTAAATCGCGAATAGAAGATTAAGACTGCAATAATTCCTGTTAGTGGAAATATTAATTATAGAAATTGAACGCATACGTGTTTTAATATATCATAAATAGTATATTTGCGAATTATAACGTAAATAAACGACCTTTTACTAAACTTTTCATGATTAATTTTTCTGCTCTGTTGAGGGCTTATTCTTGCCTAATCAAATTTTCTCTTGATATCTATTGTTTTGACACCAAAACAATATCACGTAACAAATAACATGAGAATTGTTACACTTAATACATAGCTAAGTGACTCCTCTTTTACCAAACACTTACAATATGCGAGTATAGATGTTTCATGGATTGTTGAGCAGAACTTTCAATGACGTGAACAAGTAGAGCAATAATTAAAATTTTAATTTTATTAAGAAGATTAACCATTTCTTGTCTAGTTCCCCCATTAAAGAAGAAATTAATTCAATATCAACATTATTTCTACTTTCTCTTAACTTTTCGATGCATGTAATGAGATTTTGACATTCATATGGTGGTTCAATACTGATGGGACAATTTGATTACCTTAGAAAAATATCATACTTTCTCTGACACTGAAAACTTAATTTTCTCTACGAAAGACTGGTTTAAGTGATTCGTCCAACCAAACGCTCCTTTCAACTCTCACTCTAACTCTCTCTGTCTCGCTATCTCAGTTCTTCTAGTACTTGAATATAAGTCATTATATACATTGTATGATCAGTTAAATGTAATGTGAGAATTGTAAGAGAATCGGTTCAGCATTTCCTTAAACTAACAACCTTACACTTCAACAGCGAGATTAAAGCAGATTTTGCGTTGACGTCATGGGTGGTTATAGTTAAAAATATGAGCAACCTTATTAAATAGGTAAGACAGATAAACAACCAGAAGTGAGACATAATAAGAACAAAGAAACCAGCCAATAATACACATTATGACACGGAACACGCACTAAAAGATGATAGAATGAATGTCCTTAAAACAGAAAAGTAACATAAAGTAACTGTAAAAGAAAGAATGTAAGCAATAATGTGTTTTGCAAGAGAACATGTAGAAAGTGTTAAATGTAGCGTGTATGGTGGTGGTTGGGTGGATGGTGTAGCCTTTACAAACTTTGAGGTAACATTTGTCTGTTAGAAAGGATGTCATCACCGTCCCGTTGGTTGGCGACTCTTCCCTGGGTCTTTTCCACCAAATATACTGAACGCAGTGTATGTCATCTTCTGACACTGGTGTCAAACCCCATCTAATCAAAGCGTCACTTATCAATGCCGATGTTCTACCATGACTCTCTTATTACACTTCAATACAGTTTGATAAAAACTAAGTAACTTCGCATAGGGTTCAAGGGAAGGTACTTGCAATGGTGAATGTATGGTGCCGATTGAAATTTAAATTCTAAAATTGTAATATTTAGATGGCAGGACCAAAGGATGACCAAAAAAAGAAAGCAATAAACCAATCCTACGGCAGATGGCAGGGCTAATGTTTTCATCATATCTACAGTAATGAAGTCCGGATATTAAAGTACAAATTTTAGCTACATTACTCACATAGGATCGTTTGAGTAGCTCTACCGGTATGTATTGCAATTGTAATAGATGCATTAAATTCAACAGAAAGTAATCAAAACTTGCTTTATCCGTTTACAGTTCAGTACCTGCTAATATATTGTATCATTATAAATAAATTCTGAAGCAACAAACTTGGAGTCAACTTTTCTTCCCGCAAAGCTAATGTATATACTTAACCTACAAACACCATCTTCATACGATAACCATGAGGATTTGTCTGCATGTCCATTTATATATTAATTTTATTATGACATATAGTTTCCAGATATAAAATCACTTTATATTTTCGTGCAGGAAACTGCTTTGCAAATTTAACGGATTTGTTTGGAACAATTATCTAAATAACAAAATCAATGTTTGAAATCAGCAGCAAGGCATCTTTTACTCACATGACTCGTTAAAACGTTGGACACGTAAAGCTTTACTGTGTCCAATTTCGTTAACACAAATGGAATACCGTCAGTGTTTAACTATATATATCCGAAGTATTCCGAGTGCTAACGAAGTATTTCGAAACGGAAACAATCCCAGATTGCGGTTATTTTTCACAGTATATTTTGGAAAATAAATGTGGACGTTCCGATATATGGAAGACTCCCAGAACAAAGACATACATATCTACCCCATTTCAATTCCACACACCCCAAACAATTTTAAAATTGCAATCTTTCCATGCATGTCTAGTAAAAACAAACAGTTCGTAATAAACGTAATTTCTTATGGCATTTCCTTACTTTCGTTGCACAAATTACATCGTTATGCACTGAGAATGCAGTAGCAAACAAAATATATCATTGTCGACTAAAACTTATTCTTACTGAAAAGGAAAACATTATCATTATAAGACGGTCCTAATCTGTTTACATGATAAATGTGAACCGAACATGATATTAGTATAATGAAATTGGCAAAATGCCACTTGCTAGAAAACATGTCAGCTGTGACATTTTACAATAGTGTCAACTGTATTGCACGAATTTAAGTTATGTGTGTGTGTGTGAAAAGAGAGAGAGAGTTCAAGATATCGGGCAATGACAGTCATATATAAATAGTGGGGAGAATATTTTGGATATGTGTTTCGTTTTTTTTAAATTCTTGATCTTCATCATGTTCTACAATAATCAGATTATAATCCAGACATTTGTGGGGAGAATATTTTGGATATTTCTAATTTAAATTATACTGTAAATGTTTGTTTGCTCTGCTATTTCCAGCCAAGAGATAGAAATCTTCTATGTTGAAGTTGTGAGTGTCTTGTCATATATTCTTTTCGGAAGATCCGTTTTCTGATTCATTTGTCATTACGTTAAGTTTTACTTTGATTCGTATATGTCATATGTTTAGTGTGTGGCAAACTTCAACAGATTTATCTGTGAAGCCTATAACCTAACGTTTCTGATGACTAAACTGTCCGCCACGGTTGTTTAACAAAGGAAATATCAATGGTAAGCAAAAGCGAATGATATCTATTTATCATTTTCACTTATTCTATACACTAGATTTCGCATTCTCGCCACTTCTTTAACATCACCCATAATTTCCAACAGAGGTTGCTTGCTGTGCGATTCGGCAACTGACAGTTTATGGCCCTTAAACAATAGAACGTAATGTTAACTGATGTAAAGCGATACTCAAAAATATCCTCAGTTGTGAAATATTAATCAACTGTTCATACAGCAACGTGGCAGTTTGGATGCATAAGTAATAAACTAGCATAGATGGTTACTGTAGATTTGTATCATTATTATAAATTACAATTATGCTAGGGGGTTTATGATTATTGCATAGTATTTGGTGCGTAATAAAACATGAAATTCAGTAAACGATGATTTTAATGCGAGAAAGGATTATAAGAAAGAACACGGTGTTGAAATCTGAAAATCAAAATTACAAACCATTTTCCACTCAATACCGTATTTAAAGTAAACCTAACATTTCACGAATTAATTATTCGATTTAGTTAAACACAATAAAGTATTGCTACTAATTTCAGAAATATTTGTCTGATGAAAGAAATTGTATGATTTATTAGCAGATTATTTTAGCATTATATCATATTTTTATCAGATTTCTGATATTGACACCTTTGCACAGGAATGAGTGGAAACTATCAATTCAGAAATAAATCGACCATAACCAACCTAGTTGTCAATAAGGAGACGTTTAATGCAAAATTCAAATTTAATTTATAATAAAGCAATAGTTTATAGCGATTACTATTCGTATTATTCTTCGTTATATGAAGTATCTTTTCTGTGATGGGTTTACGATTCAATGAATATGAGGAGAAAAATTGATAACCGAAAGTTTCAAAATTAGAGTAAATTCGTATGGAACGTCACCAAATATTGCACCTCAGCAGAACATCATCTGCGGTCCATCTAACTGTTCTTCAGTGAGTCCAGTACAGGATGGACAGATTTTAGATCCGATGAGAATGAATATCATATGGAGATTTTAAATTAAAATACGCTAATGCGTTTCGTTGAGACGAAGCTTCCAGGCTAAATAGTCAACAAACCGTTTAGTGTCAGCGTTTACATCAGTCATTCAACTTATGTAAGTATGATACTACGTGTTTAAGCTCCAATAAATGGTAACAAAAAAAGTAAAATCAATAACCTTTGAAAAATATAACTTTTTCTCTGTTAAAATACTTTAAAAGTTCCAACAAAATATGAACTTTCAGTTTTAGAATCAAATCCTACAATAATCCAAGCATAATCCAAGAATAAAATTTCCGAAGTCCTAATAATACAATGTTATAACGATTTCAAGTTCGAGTCCCGACGAATAATCAACATGGAAGACGATGACTTATGATGTAACCTGTAGCGTGTTGAAGTCTAAAGTTCCTTGTAGAAACAAGAAACATCACTAAAGTTTTGGAAATCCGAACAAATATTTATAAGAGCTGTTCTTTTTAAAGACTTTTGTATGAGCACACGTTTATATCGAAGAAAAAATGAATTAATCCTTTTGAATACAAGTAATTTGAAATAATTTGAAACGATACAACACTTTCCACTGTAAAGAAAAAAGCCCAGCTGAAATTATTTCTCTAAAAACAAAGGTTATATCGAATTCTAAAGGAGTTTGGATCGCTAAGTTGCAAAAACTATAAAAGGAGGTCACGTGATCGTGTTTATATCAGGTACGCCTAACAGGACCCTGACGATAACCAATCACATTACTCTAAGAAATAAAAGTTTTAAAAGCATTGTTAACATCTTAAACCACATAATTTCAACATGACCTCGACAACAACCAATCATTTTAACATAAAAAAGAACTTGTTAACATGGCTACTAGTAACTTTATATCAACGTCAGGATCCCGGTCAGCACGTGGTGTTTACTAAAAAGGACAGTCAAGTTCAAACTATTTTCTTAACAAAGTATAAGTTCCTAGCGAACATTATTTTGACATATCATTGAATTTATTAAAAAAATATAAAGATTTTAAAACTTACAAACGATTAAAACAGATATAAACAATTAAATCAAATATACATGACATAAGGAAATGTACCGACAAAAATCATATCTCTTCCTAATTCAGTAACTTGTTCCTTAAAAGATTTGGTTGTTTGTTATAAAATTGTAACGATACCTTTTAGGTGACACTCAATATCTAATAGAAAAGTACATATAAGACAGCGAATGCATGATTCATGTGCATAGATATGTGCTCATTTCAAGAGAGAGAGAGAGAGAGAGAGAGAGAGAGAGAGAGAGAGAGAGAAGACGAAGAGATACATGGGGTGATTAAAGATAATATAAATAAGTATCAATATGGAAACGTATGTTGACCATAATGCATAACAAATAACGATACATTTATATTATTAGACAAACATAGTAGATGAATGTGTGATGTCAGCGTTGTATTACTGAAAGCGGTATCGCCTCTCTAGCAGTATCAATTACTTCCACTGACACATTTTGATAAAGCATTAGTCATAATATATAATCAAAACGAATAAAAGGTGAATGCTTCTCCAATGGTGATTTTTTGTGGATTTTTATGCATTTTAATCTCACACTGGAATCATTTTAATAAACGAAATGTTCGCTTTACATAATATGCTGGAGTTTGTAGAATATTGTGATCGTTGTCTTTGAAGATTGCATAATTTTACAGTCCACATCAGTAAAAGTTTTGGTTATATTTCAGAGACAGTTATTTGATGCTGCTTATGTTATAATGTCACTAACACATGTGCTCATGAGTTACGATAGTGCATTTAAATTGTGAAATTGGACAAGTCACTTCAACCGGCTAACGTTTAACACGACCGTATGTAAAGGGGGTGGATCTTGAAACAGAGTACGGTCATTTATAGGATGTCAGTTATCATCTAGATAGTAACCGATTAGGCGAAGGGTGTGCCAACTGTTTCTTACACGGGTATAAATATGAGGAAAACACAGTCTTGTCAGGAGTTGTAAGCCAGCTGTAGAGGCAGAATAGATAAGAATTATTTTGGACCAGAAATGAAAGGACTAGCAGTATTCCTTTGTGTCTTCCTGTGCATGACTGCCACGATGATGGGCACCGCAGAATCAGGAGCAGTTGAATCTCTAGTAATGGATGCTCAAGGTACGCATGCTCTCTTCCTCCCTTTCCCTCTCAAGACACACACACACACGTACACGCACACACAATACGCTCATAAAAATTTCATTATACACAATCGGCATTTTAAGGTTCTGACTAATTGTACGGTGGCACCACTGAATTTACAGAATATTCAATTAGAAGAGGACATTCTCTGAACATATCCTCTCATCTACATACTATTTCAATGTAGTGAAAATTGAGTTTAAACAAATAATATAAAACATAAAGCATCAGTTAAGATATATCAATAACATTGATCTCTATAAATACTTTCTTCCCGCAACGAGGCTACAAAATGTATGTTTTAACTGATAATGATACATTATCAAAAAAATTATCCTGGCCTTGGACCAGATATCTTCTCGTATAAATGTGAAGTATAGGACGTAACTCGGATTTATTCTCGTTTAGGCAGAGTTTTCTCAATTGTGAAGACAGATGTGCATAAACTGTTCCACGATAAAAACTTTGTTTTGATTTTATTATGTTAACCGCCTCTAAGTGAAAAAAATGAACCGCTAAGAAATAGAATATTATAAGCAAAATGTTCACATATCAGAAATTCCAGCAAGAAGTATTGTAATGTAATTTTAACATAAGATCAATTTATATTAAAGCTGCTCATTACAATTAAGATATAAACCAAATTATTGTGCTTGTTGTTGTTAGAAACATGACATCCTCATCTATTTGTGGTGTTATTGCCCAAATGGTGTAATACAATCTGTGTTTATACTAATGTCTTTTTCCCTTATGCAATAAAGCACAACTTTTATCAATTGTAAGTTTCTATTTCATTATACTGCAAATATCTTTGATTATTTCAAATTCTCAAATGTTATGAAGTTGCTGATAAATAAAAATGTATTTTTTTTATTTCAGCCTTAGACGAAGAGATTCTTACAAAGGACGGTGAGTGTTTATACTATATAAAATATACTACTATTATTTGGTTTAGCGAGGTATTAATATTTTGAAATATGAGGAATTCAGGTGTTTAGCGTCTCCTTTGCAAAATTAAATTAGGTTTGGTTTTAATTGCATTCTGGACAACGCTCCAAGCACAATTATATCAATGTTTCTGATATTGTCGTAGATAATTTGATTGATATATCATCCCTTGGCGATTTGTTTCATCAGATATGGTGACTGCGACACTGTTAGTACACATTTCCAGGATAAATTTTATCTTTCTCTCAATCAGATATTCTCTCTAAACTTGAAAATTGAAATTGATTACTGTTTATGCAAACTAACTGGTACTGTATTAATTCAGATGTTAGTCATACTGTTATTTAATTTAATTCACAATTTACTTATTTTGATATTATTAAGATCCAGTGCATTTGATTCCTTCTTGAAATTTATTTCATTTCCTTTCTAGCTATATTTCAAATATACTATTTAACATTGCAGGGAAGAGACTGTGTACCAGTCCAGTATGTGCTTATCTTTGAACGAAGTAAGTTTCTTCTATTTACATGTTCATTATTCACTTTATATCCTATTTTTAATTTTCTTACCATAATTTCTAGTCACAACTAAGTGGGCGATCTGGTTATTCCAGAAAAAAACATCCTATGTGTAAGATTTAGAGATTATTCGGTCGATCATTTGCCTGAATCGAAGATCAGTTTAGTGACGGTCTTCCTCCAGCGCTAAATGAGTACAATTGGGTTTCGTTCCAAGCTTATTTAAATACATGATATAGTTTCTTTCTAGACGGACGTTCTCGACATCCGAAAGGAAGCTTTATATGCAGAAACTACAGAGTAAACATTTTCAAAGAACTTGGCTGACCAAAATAAAATTTACTCCTCTTTAAAGAAATAGAATATTTGAGTCATTATCATTTACCTATTATACCATTTTTTTTTACATATTTTACTGTTAATCTTGTATCTTGCATAATAATAATTTTATCTTAATTTTAAATGTTTTGTTATTAAAGTTTGCTTGGGAACATTTCATATTCTTCCTAAAACTTTCAGAACAAAAGCTTGAATCGGCTTTATCTTAGAATCATTGTGCTGTTGTTTCGCTAAATCATTAACATACTCTTGGAGAAATGTTAAAAGAAAGAAAGCAAAGTAGAGAGATCTTTTCATGTAAACTCTGACATAACCGTGACTCTGACTCCGTCTCACTCTTTCATGTTTGTTTTTCTTTTTTCAGGCTTGGAGGAGAAGATCGACCATAAAGAACTGTGCCTCAATACGACCAACGTATACAACTGACCATGCAACTAATCCGCATTTGTTCTTCTTACTTGTCCATTCATCCTTTGACGCTTTACATATACCATTCTTTTCTTCAATGTCATTTTGATGAAATCTAATGATAACATTTGAGATATTTAACTGTTCAACTTAAACAAAAAGAAAGCCTTAGAGAACTTTACGATTCGAACATCTGATGATATGTATTCTTTTGTTAAGTCGCGTTCAAATGTTGTGGCAGTATATACTAGTGAAAAACGATACACCGTGTCCTTGGTTCAATGCGTGCAATAAAATCCTAAATACTCCTAGAGAAACATAATGAAACTAAGTGTCAGGTGTGAGTGCAGAACGTGTACCAGGATTGCAGTGATCGTTCAAACAAATCATAATATCTTGTATGGTGTTACTTTAAAAGCGAAAACAAACAATAACAAGAAAGTATGGATGTTATGACTTATGACTTTTCGAAAAGATTCTTTGGTGAATATATCATTCATGGTGATAGAGGATTTGTCTTTGTCCGATCGGGATAGATTTTTGTTTTTAAATAAATAGATCGTGGAATGAGTTATTATTTTCCGTAGCTAAAAAGAAAATGATAACAAAATTATGTTAGGATTTGTAATTCCTCCCGTGTAATTTGATCACATACTTTCATTTTGATCGAATGCGAAAACCTCTTTAATAACTCTTTTTAAATGGTTATTAATTTTAGCACGCAAGCACGAAAATTACATTCCATACATACATACATACATACATGCCCACACGCACGCACCCACACACATACACACATACATGCATACACTGATGCAAACATATATACATACATACATACATACAAAAATACATACATAAATATATATATACATATATACTAACATACATACATACATACATGCCCACACGCACACACGCACACACACACACACATGCATACACACATGCATTCATACATACATACATATATACATACATACAAGCAAACATATATACATGCCCACACGCACACACGCACACACACATATACATGCATACACGCATGAATACATGCATACATACATACAAACATACATACATACATACAAGCCTAGAAACAAACGTACAGACAGACAAGCTGAAATAAATAAATTCATACATACATTTTTGTACATTTTACTTGCGATGACCTTGATTGTAAAGCTCATCAGCTGATCAAGCATCTGACACAATTTATCATCAGAATGTATGCGTAAGACAAAAGTGATCAAACTTTCTCAAATATTTCACAATTTTAGTCCAGTTTGTAATACGGCCCAACCGAAACAATGACAAGAGATTAATCTCGAGATTTTAATTATATGCCCCACCGTGGCGGATCGGTCAAATATTGTACTTCTTTATCCAAGAGACTGCAATATGATTATATGAGTTGTCTCCCGTATTATGTAAAGCCAACTAACCAATAAACCAGTGATGCATTGTACATCGTCTGAAAATGGTGGAGGTCATTGATTTCAAAGGAATACTTTGTAAGATTGCTTTCAATTTTGTTATGACCATTGAATAAAGTTCAAATCAGTAAAAATGGCAAGATATATATTATAAATGAATACAGCAGTTACACAAGTTGTTTCCTAGTGTTATTTTGCAAAATCCCTAGTATCTGTGCTATTCTGGATTAAATATTTCTTGAATTACTCCCAAGCCACAAAATTCGCAAAATTTGTACTCTCATGAACGTTTCGCAGGATATCAAAAATACACGACGAGATGACAAGGAACAGTTTCAACTTCTTTGATTTCCTTTCAATAACTCAAGCATCCGATTAAAGGGAATGTTCACACTGCATCTCATCCTTGTAACAATAATATGCAGAAGACACGTTTTATATAATTCAAGCATAGGAACGATGCATTTTCTTGATTCATGGCCCAATTTGCTGACTGTACTGGACGTTGCGAAGTTATTCTCTTTACATAAATCTGTTTGAGATATAAAAGAACGTGAAAATGAACTTAGCGTGTATGATATTTATATTTCTTAAAATAAAGACTTAGGAAAGTTTAACTTTTATGTGATTTAATACGACATTATACAGGTATCGTGTATCTTACACGAATATATTTCTTCTCGTTGCAGATTTGTTTCATGACATTGCTAGGCAAATTATTTTTTTGACCTCATCTGCACAGTCTTCTTCCATAGAACTAAAATAAAGTATAGTACATATCATTTAAAACTCAGAGCATTCGAGTTTTTGCTAGCAATGCTTCCTTTCAAGAGTTTATTTTTTCAAATATGAATCAACAGCGTTTAAAATAGTTTTAGAAATAAGATGCAAGTAAAATTAAACTTTATATATCACTTGAAACGATTTGAATACTAGTATTATAAATTCATAAAAAATGACAATATTAATTAGAGTATACCTTTTCTGTGTTAATGATTGCATTATCTCTCTCCGCCTTTCTTTCTCTCTATTTCTCTGGTCAATCACATATTTGTGTGTATTTTAATAGAGGTCTGCACAATTTAAACAATGCATTGCCAATTGAAACACTCCAGCTCTGCAATTAAAATGTCCACATTGCCTCAATGTATTATCTGCTCAATTTTGGAAATTAGCAAATTGTTCTATTTCATGGCTCTTCCAGAATTAAGAAATAATATGTGATTGAGATGAAATGTTTTCGATAGTAAGAATTTGTTATTAAGTCGGCTAATACTGAAACACTTGCATTTTGGGTAGCTTTCTCTAGAGATATCTAAATAACGCGTCTTAATTACTTTAATAACCCAAAATAATTTTCGGTAAATAAATTCCGAAACTGCACCAAATATATTTGTCCTGCTTCCTGATTTGTGTTCACTTGTAAGTATTTATCCGACCTAGTTATATATCACCCCTATATATTTCTCAATTAACATGTCATGAAATGCATAAAAACCGCATCGCCATCAAACGTAAAGCAAGATGACTGTTCTGTATTCTCCTGAAAGTAAATTATTCACACATTTATGTTGTTATTACAGAACTGTGCTGACTTACCGTGATAATAGTTTCTTTTCTCACTAAATAAGTAACTATTTAATATTGGTGCAGTTTACAACTTAACCGATACTAGAAACTGTGTCTCTTATAGTATGTACGTATATGGTAGCGTTCACGCCACGCCAGCACTTTAATGATTATATGGTGCCAGATAAAAGTAAATATTTAAAGGTATAAAGATAATGTATGTTATCTAAGAAAGAAAACTGTATCAACATGTGTGTGCCTTGTAGTGTAGATATTTCTTTACATGTTTTTAGACAAACAATATCTTTAACCCGATCCCCTATCTTTTTACAGAATGAGCAGAATGAAAACATCTGTTTCTTCACAAAAAGCAGCTGGAATTACATAGAAACAAATTGTAGTTAAAAAATTAGAGCACTCTATTATATAAATATGAATGCATGTAAATGAAATTCTTTTATCAGAAAATTAATCTACTATTACAAAAACGGCCTCTCTCAATCTCTCTCTCTCTCTCTTTACAGATACATACATTTTTGTTGCTTATAATGAAACTTCCATTATTTAGAGCAATATTGAACTCATCCAAATAGCAACACAGCAATGAATTTAATTTGCGTTATTCCTTTGCACATCATATCCTGATATAAATGTTTTTTAAAGTCCTATAATATCAGCGTTTATTCTTTGAGTTTCTGTCAGATTTCATGACAACATTGTTTGCCTTGTCCACTCTTTTGCTGATAAGTTGATCAGAAGTGAAACTAGCTAAACACAAGGGGATAAAATCATAAGGTTTGTTTCTGTGATGTGACTGTAATGCACGTTTAAAGAATGAATTTTACAAAATAGTTTTATTACCTGTTAATAGTATGTGTATTACGAAAGAAAAATGTACACAATACGAGCGATGTGATTTTTCTTCAAATGTGAATTTGTTCCACTGTGAAAGAAACCATATGAACTTTGTTTTTCATACTTCTGCATGCGTGTTTTTATACTGCATGTGTTCTGGATCATACTAAACAAGAAAACAGATAAAAGACTTGAACAAAACTGACACTTCTCATGAATAAAATCAGTATGAAATTTTCATAGTACATAAGATGATCCATTTTTATTCTTTTTCATTCTCTATCTGTTTGTAATTTCTTTACTGGGACGAATTCTTTTCTGCTGTATCGTATGCTTTTCTTTCGTTTCTGAATTTCTTCACCTGCATGGGTTTTACTGTAGTTTTATCTATTTAAAAAAATTTAAATTTTCTTGTATCATGCAATAAATCCATGAAGATTATCTTTTCTTTCTTTCTATAAATATTCATTTCTTCTATTTATAAATGAAATGCGGAAAAAATCAATTTGGGTTTTGCAATATACATGTACGTAACATGAAAGTCAAAACAACAGAACACTTGTTCTTAAGCGAAAAGGTGAACTTTCCTTACTCAAGTGAATTTCTTGCACCATTAAGCAAAACAATCTAAAGTTTGTATTGCTTGAAATGTAATTTTCTTACAGCATGAAAAAGCGAAAACATGACAAATGCTCTTTTACCTAAAATCTGAATTTGTTGTACAATAAAACATAAGACATTGAGCCTCTTTCGTATTTTGTGGATCTTCATAGTTTAATATATTTCTACTGTGTTCATTTCTGTATTAGTCACTTACATGGGTTCTGCTTCGTGCGTTTTCTCTGCTTTTGTTGAATTTCTTAACGTCATCACTAGTGTGGTGCAACAAATTTACATTTCAAACAATCGCCTACCCCTTTTAATTCTTGCATTTTGCAACAAAATTTGTTTTATTCTTTCATGGTGAAAGATATTGGCAACCAAGAGGACTTAGCGTTTCAATCTGTACAGGCGGCAGAGCCACGGCAGACGAAACGTTTCTCGCCCGAGATTTACAATCATTCAAATAGACACTTCCAACAAGATTTCAGACCAAATCTACAAATAAAAACCATAATACCTGTTATGATGGTATTAAGCAACATTTTGGGCTCCACATTCTTAAGAACTTGAATGAAAAGCAGCCTCCAGTCCAGAAGGAAATAGAAACAAATGAAAAGAGTCCCTCTTTCAGAGTTGTATAGTAAAAAAAATTAAAATTGTAATTTATACACTCAGACATACTTGTTTTTTATTTAGAAGCATATTATACTTAATGGGAGAGACATTTAACAAATTTTATTTAGTCAAATATTCTGATCATGCAGATTCCTTGGTGTCAATCGTGTTGGGGTAAGTTAAAGATTGTATACCTTCATCCATTTATTTAAAAGGAGTAATCATTCTTGTAAATAGTTGATGTCAAAGTATCAGTTTTCAGATAGGCAGGATAAATATTTTAACTGCAATAAAACAAAGCGCAAACAAGATCTGTAATTAATGAAAATAATTAAATCAGTAAATTTATTTTTTCACGAATATCTTTTAAAACATTTGCACCAGTTAACAATTACTAATCATATTTAGTTATTTCGCAAAATTATGACAATTAGCTTTGCATTTAAATGTCTCCGTTCTCATCACCAAGCATGTGCATCTGAATGATCAGGCACTAACAAGTGTTCAATTAATTTCAAAGAAACAAACAGGAAGTAGTAAGGGATAAATATATCGTTCATAAATTGGGTTGTTGTGCATCTTTGCAGCATAGTCAAATGTTTTCTCTTTTTGCCATCCTTTATACCATACACTCTTCTGTCAGTAAATAAAAAGGAGAAAAAGCTTTGTAACGACCATTGTTGCTGGCCTTTGACTACAAATTGATATAGACTCAACACATCCCTTTGATTTGCAAGGTGACTGCTGGTCATTAATTAAAACAAAAAGAAATCAAAATTAACTCAGAGAATTCAAAGTGGATTGTATTTTGCATTAAATATATTGGACTGCATATTAATAAAGAATGAGTAAGACGATTATACTAAAGAATCTTAATTCGTAACATATCTTTCTGTAGAGAAGACTACGTGCTACAGGTTGTGACAGGATAGTAATTGACATTGCCAGTATTTTAAACAAAACGTGGAGTGGTCCACATTCAGTTTCCCATTAATATATCAATTATAGGTTTACATGTTGCTCACATGGTTCATATAGTTAACGAGAGAGAGAGAGAGAGAGTTCATAGAGAAATTCTAATTCATGGAAATCATCGCAGAAAATGCAAAATACACACATTATTTTTTATGTTCTAATACATATTTTGTGACATAGCATCAAACCAAATAATTTATAAATCATAATATTTAGGTAGCAAGGTGGTGCGCACGATAGCAATGTCATTTTTATTTAAACAGTCAAATCTAATAACTATCTTTCTACGATGTTAAAACCAACCAATTAATCTATGCGATTAATCGATTGGTAATAGTGAAACTTACCTTTGGCGACATACTTAAGCAAAGAAGTGTTCATATGCAGTAATGTTTAAAGCTTCGTATTTACCTTGTTGAAAATACACTCTTACTTCTGCGGTAATGGATACTTATCTTCTCATCTTTTCACAAAGAATGGAGTGACAATTGTGTGAATATTTTTTTCTCACATATTACTCAGACTAGTTGATGAAACATGGTGTGATTCGTCAAGTACATTTGTTCCGCATTATTAATATTTGTTATCTGTCTTATTTAGATTACATAAGAGACACTTTATAGGATTTTAAATAAATATAACCACCATTTTGATTGGCACCACATGTTTATGTTTTGTTTTTAAAATATGTAACATTTACTAGCACGGAATTACATTTCATTTACAATGGCAGCTATATCGCTTAGTACATTTATGGGGCTTTTATTTTCAATGGGAATGATTCTATGACATTTTGTATTTTATTATTTTAAATCGAAATATTCTTGTACATTTTAAGCAGAATATTAAATACGTGGCGCATATACAAAATATTCCATGCGCTTGTTTTTGAAAAACACTGAGTATATTTTGATGCAGTTTATCTTCACATTCTCGTAGTCTATACCATAAGAGGAGTCCCATGGTATATTCGCAGAAGACAACATCTTTATTTCATTTTGATTGACATCTAACTACGCATGTTGTTCTGAATAAAACAAATACTTTTGTTTATTTCATTACGTCGTTACAGCCGTACTGACTGTTCTCTGACGCTTTCATATTCTGCTTTTCTTTCTAGTAATATACTCATTAAATGTTGACGAAAAGAAACATTAATTTTAGAAGCGTGAAAGATATACAAAATGTATAATTATTTTAAAACAATCTTCTCCAGCGATCCACGGGGCTCAAAGCACTATAAATATATGACTTTTTTTAAAGCCAAGAAACAATGAAATATCTCTCATGCCACCATGAGACTCTACTCATCTTATGAAATCATTGCATATTACGTCAAACGATACGAAACCATGAATTAATATTTATCTTCTTATTATACCATTGTCTCGATTGTCACTATATAAATCGCTTGCATGGAAGAAAACACATGAAAGATAAGAATATCTTAAAAATATCAAAAATCTCTTCAGATGTTTGATGTAGGTTAGGTTTCCGACTCTTTTTTAACATTGACTTAAACAACTTTGTTACAATTAAACAATTAACATCAAATCGTAAAAAGTAACTATTATAAAAGCACCTCCTTGTACTCTAATTTGGTTTATCAAGAGAATAATGTTAAGTTAATTAGCCAGAAAACAGAAACACTATTCTTACAACAAAATCGAAATATTGGTATAGAATTTTCAGGTGAAATTAAGGTGGAACTCACATAAACCCTGTAATTGAAAGCAATTTTGTTTTCAATGTGATAACACACGAAATATATTATGCAACTTTATGGTGTGGACTAATTTACTTCCTCTGTCAGCATGGTTGTTTCTGTGGTTTAAAAGTATTGTGTAGCGGATAGTCTTCATTTCGTACTTGAACCTATGAAAGGTTTAGCAAATTATATCAAAGAAAGCTAGGATTTGTCTGGTTCATACACCCTATTGAAACGCATTTGGCTCCTACCATACACTAATATTCTGCTTGTCACAATCAATGCATGATTAGCTTTGCAAAGAGTAGAATCGCAGTTCTTTGCAAAGAATAATACAGTTCGATTTTCGAGATGTAGATTTAATCGCTTAAAAGACACTGTTAAAGTGTGATTGAAATCTTTATTAACAAATATTAAAGAACATTGTGCATTGCAAGTTGTAGTTTACTTATTCGATTACGATAAATTTTTCAGTATTGGCACTATTAGTAGCAGTAGTTATTGTTGTTTTTCTTATTTTTATTGTAATGTTACTATATGCACAATCTTAGATATCATGCGACTAGTTGTTGCTGTATCCTTAGATTGGAACATTAAAAGTTTTATATATTGCAAAATATACTTCGTCTGGTAACTAATGCGTAAGGATCCAATATATCTGTACTTTAGATCAAGCAGTGTACAATGTTTTCCAAACTGCGATCGGTTTAGCCCAATATCTGCGATAGCATCCCGTGTTGCATTATCATAATCTAATCTCCTCGTATAAAGTCATCATAAGAATAAACAATAAAGACCTTGTTCTACCTCGACATTATACAATGCGGAATGAAGGGACAGTTATAGGCAGAGTGGTGCGCTTAAAACAACGTTAACTATGAAACGTTGATTCGTCCTAGAGAACGTTTATCCATAAGAAACCGGAAGTGGTGTTTTCTTTCTATCATTTTGTATAAAAAATAAGAATGTACTAAACACAACATAATTATAAATTGTAATTATGATTAATTCATGTTATTGCTTTTTGGGCAACTCTTCATAATTAATACCCATGTGCAAAAAGTATATATATATATATATATATATATATATATATATATATATATATATATATATATATATATATATATATATATATATATATATATATATATATACGATCATAAATTGTTTGTTAGTCGCAATATGTTGCTACTGGTTTACTTCGAAAAATTAAATCGCGAAGAGAAGATTAAGACTGCAACAATTCCTATTATTGGAAATATTAATTATAGAAATTGAACGCATATGTGTTTTAATATATCAGAAATAGTATATTTGCGAATTATAACGTAAATAAACGTCCTTTTACTAAACTTTTCATGGTTAATTTTTCTGCTCTGTTGAGCGCTTATTCTTGCTTAATCAAATTTTCTCTTGATATCTATTGTTTTGACACCAAAACAATATCACGTAACAAATAACATGAGAATTGTTACACTTAATACATCGCTAAGTGACTCATCTTTTACCAAACACTTACAATATGCGAGTATAGATGTTTGATGGATTGTTGAGCAGAACTTTCAAAGACATGAACAAGTAGAGCAATAATTAAAATTTGAATTTTATTAAGAAGATTAACCATTTCTTGTCTAGTTCCCCATTAAAGAACAAATTAAACCCCATCTAATCAAAGCGTCACTTATCAATGCCGATGTTCTAACATGACTCTCCTATTACACTTCAATACAGTTTGATAAAAACTAAGTAACTTCGCATAGGGTTCAAGGGAAGGTACTTGCAATGGTGAATGTATGGTGCCGATTGAAATTTAAATTCTAACATTGTAATATTTAGATGGCAGGAGCAAAGGATGACCAAAAAGAAAGCAATAAACCCAAACTACGGCAGGTGGCAGGGCTAATGTTTTCATCATTTCCACAGTAATGAAGTCCGGATATTAGCTGTTTGATATTAAAGTACAAATCTTAGCTAAAGGATTCACATATCTACCGGTATGTATTGCAATTGTAATAGATGCATTAAATTCAACAGAAAGTAATCAAAACTTGCTTCATCCGTTTACAGTTATGTGCCTGCTAATATAATGTAAAATTATAAATAAGTTTTGAAGCAATAAAATTGGAGTCAACTTTTCTTCCCGCAAAGCTAGCGTATATACTTAACCTACAAACACCAAATTTCATACGATAACCATGAGGATTTGTCTTCATGTTCATTTATATATTAATTCTATTATGACATATAGTTTCCAGATATAATCACTTTATATATTCGTACAAGAAACTGCTTTGTAAATTTAACGGATTTGTTTGGAACAATTATCTAAATAACAAAATCAGTGTTTGAAAACAGCAGCACGGCATCTTTTACTCATATTAATCGTTTGAAACGTTGGACACGTAAAGCTTTACTGTGTCCAATTTCGCTAACACAAATGGAATACCGTCAGTGTTTTACTAGAAATATCCGAAGTATTCCGAGTGCTAACGAAGTATTTCAAAACGGAAACCATCCCAGATTACGGTTATTTTTCACAATATATTTTGGAAAATAAGTGTGGACGTTGCGATTTATGGAAAGCTCCCAGAACAAATACATACACATCTACCCCATCCCAATTCCACACACCCCAAACAATTTTAAAATTGCAATCTTTCCATGCATGTCTAGTAAAAGCAAAGAGTTCTTAATAAATGTAATTTCTTAGAGCATTTCCTTACTTTCGTTGCACAAGTTATATCGTTATGTACTGAGAATGCAGTAGCAAACAAAATATATCATTGTCGACTAAAACTTATTCTTACTGAAAAGAAAAACAATATTATTATAAGACGGTCCTAATGGATTTACATGATAAATATGAACCGAACATGATATTAATATAATGAAATTGGCAAAATACCACTTGAGTGAATTTATGGTAATTTCGTACTAACTTTGATCTGCCTCTGTCAGTGGGGCGGAGGGCGGGAGAGAGATAGAGATAGAGAGAGAAAGTTCAAGGTATCGGACAAAGACAGTCACATATAAATAGTGGGGTGAATATCTTGGATATATGTTTCGTTTTTTAAAATTCCTACTTCCTGATCTTCATCATGTTCTACAATAATCAGATTATAATCCAGACATTTGTGGGGAGAATATTTTGGATATATCTAATTTAAATGACACTGTAAAATGTTTGTTTGCTCTGCAATTTCCAGCCAAGAGATCGAAATCTTCTATGTTGAAGTGGTGTGTGTCTGGCCATATATTCTTTTGGGAAGATCCGTTTTCTGATTCATTTGTCATTACTTTAAGTTTTACTTTGATTCGTATTTGTCATATGTTTAGTGTGTGGCAAACTTCAACAGATTTATCTATGAAGCCTATAACCTAACGTTTCTGATGACTAAACTGTCCGCCACGGTTGTTTAACAAGGGAAATATCAATGGTAAGCAAAAGCGAATGATATCCATTTATCATTTTCACTTATTCTATACACTAGATTTCGCATTCTCGCCACTTCTATAACATCACCCATAATTTCCAACAGAGGTTGCTTGCTGTGCGATTCGGCAACTGACAGTTTATGGCCCTTAAACAATAGAACGTAATGTTAACTGATGTAAAGCGATACTCAAAAATATTCTAAGTTGCGATATACTAATCAACTGTTCATACAGCAACGTGGCAGTTTGGATGCATAAGTAATAAACTAGCATAGATGGTTACTGTAGAGTTGTATCATTATTATAAATTACAATTATGCTAGGGGATTTATGATTATTGCATAGTATTTGGTGCGTAATAAAACATGAAATTCAGTAAACGATGATTTTAATGCGAGAAAGGATTATAAGAGGGAACACGGTGTTGAAAGCTGAAAATCAAAATTACAAACCATTTTCCACTCAATACCGTACTTAAAGTAAATCTAAAATTTCACGAATTAATTATTCGATTTAGTTAAACACAATAACGTATTGCTACTAATTTCAGAAATATTTGTCTGATGAAAGAAATTGTATGATTTATTAGCAGATTATTTTAGCATTATATCATATCTTTATCAGATTCCTGATATTGACACCTTTACACAGGAATGAGCGGAAACTATCAATTCAGAAACAAATCGAGCATAATCAACCTAGTTGTCAATAAGGAAACGTTTAATGCAAAATTCAAATTTAATTTATAATAAAGCAATAGTTTATAGCGATTACTATTCCTGTTATTCTGCGTTATATGAAGTATCTTTTCTGTGATGCGTTTGCGAATCTATGAATATGAGGAGAAGAATTAATAACCACAAGTGTCAAAATTCCTGTAAATTCGTATAAAACGTCACCAAATATTGCACCTCAGCAGAACATCATCTGCGGTCCATATAATTGTTCTTCAGTGAGTCCAGTACAGGATGGACAGACTTTAGATCCGATCAGAATGAATATCATATGGAGATTTTAAATTAAAATACGCTAATGCGTTTTACTGAGACGAAGCAACCAGGCTAAATAGTCAACAAACCGTTTAATGTCAGCGTTTACATCAGTCATTCAACTTTTGTAAGTCTTTTATTACGTGTTTAAGCTCCAATAAATGGTAACACAAGAAAAAAGTAAAATCAACAAGCTTAGAAAAATATAATAACTTTTTACCTGTTAAAATACTTTAAAAATTCAAAAACAAGATGAACTTTCAGTTTTAGAATCAAATCCTACAATAATCCAAGCATAATCCAAGAATAAAATTTCAGAAGTCCTAATAATACAATGTTATAACGATTTCAAGTTCGAGTCCCGACGAATAATCAACATGGAAGACGATGACTTATGATGTAACCTGTAGTGTGTTGAAGTCTAAAGTTCCTTGTAGAAACAAGAAACATCACTACAGTTTTGGAAATCCGAATAAATATTTATAAGAGCTGTCTTTTTTAAAGACTTTTGTATGAGCACACGTCTATATCCAAGAAAAAAATGAATTAATCCTTTTGAATACAAGTAATTTGAAATAACTTGAAACGATACAACACTTTCCACTGTAAAGAAAAAAGCCCAGCTGAATTTATTTTTCTAAAAACAAAGGTTATATCGAATTCTAAAGTACGTTTGGAAAATCCCTAAGTTGCAAAATCGAAAAGGGGGTCACGTGATCGTGTTTATATCAGGTACGCCTAACAGGACCCTGACGATAACCAATCACATTACTCTAAGAAATAAAAGTTTTAAAAAAAATTGTTTTCATCTTAAATCACATAGTCTCATCATGACCTCGACAACAACCAATCGTTTTAAAATAAAAAACGAACTTGTTAACATGGCTACTAGTAACTTTATATCAACGTCAGGATCCCGGTCAACATCTGGTGTATACTAAAAAGGACAGTCAAGTTCAAACTATTTTCTTAACAAAGTATAAGTTCCTAGCAAACATTATTTTGACATATCATGAAATTTATATTAAAAAAATATAAAGATTTTAAAACTTACAAGCGATTAAATCAGATATAAACAATTAAATCAAATATTCATGACATAAGGAAATGTACCGACAAAAATCATATCTCTTCCTAATTCAGTAACTTGTTCCTTAAAAGATTTGGTCGTTAGTTGTAAAATTGTAACGCTACCTTTTGGGTGACACTCAATATCTAATAGAAAAGTACATATAAGACAGCGAATGCATGATTCATGTGCATAGATATGTGCTCATTTTAAGAGAGAGAGAGAGAGAGAGAGAGAGAAGACGAAGAGATACATGGGGTGATAAAAGATAATATAAATAAGTATCAATATGGAAACGTATGTTGACCATAATGCATAACAAATAACGATACATTTATATTATTAGACAAACATAGCAGCTGAATGTGTGATGTCAGCGTTGTATTATTGAAAACGGTATCGCCTCTCCAGCAGTATCAATTACTTCCACTAACACATTTTGATAAAGCATTAGTCATAATATATAATCAAAACGAATAAAAGGTGAAGGCTTCTCCAATGGTGATTTTTTGTGGATTTGTATGCATTTTAATCTCACATTGGAATCATTTTAATGTAAAAGAAATGTTCGCTTTACATAATATGCTGGAGTTTGTAGAATATTGTGATCGTTGTCTTTGAAGATTGCATAATTTTACAGTCCACGTCAGTAACAGTTTTGGTTATATTTCAAAGACAGTTATTTGATGCTGCTTATGTTATTATGTCACTAACACATGTGCGCATGAGTTACGATATTGCATTTAAATTGTAAAATTGGACAATTCACTTCAACCGGCTGACGTTTAACACGATCGTATGTAAAGGGGGTGGATCTTGAAACAGAGTACGGTCATTTATAGGATGTCAGTTATCATCTAGATAGTAACCGATTAGGCGAAGGGTGTGCCAAATGTTTCTTACACCGGTATAAATATGAGGAAAACACAGTCTTGTCAGGAGTTGTAAGCCAGCTGTAGAGGCAGAATAGATAAGAATTATTTTGGACCAGAAATGAAAGGACTAGCAGTATTCCTTTGTGTCTTCCTGTGCATGACTGCCACGATGATGGGCACCGCAGAATCAGGAGCAGTTGAATCTCTAGTAATGGATGCTCAAGGTACGCATACTCAAGACACACACACACACGTACACGCACACACAATACGCTCATAAAAATTTCATTATACACAATCGGCATTTTAAGGTTCTGACTAATTGTACGGTGGCACCACTGAATTTACAGAATATTCAATTAGAAGAGGACATTCACTGAACATTTTTCTCATATACATGCTATTTCAATGTAGTAAAAATTGAGTTTAAACAAATAATATAAAACATAAAGCATCAGTTAAGATATATCAATAACATTGATCTCTATAAATACTTTCTTCCCGCAACGAGGCTACAAAATGTATGTTTTAACTGATAATGATACATTATCTAATAAAAGTATCCTGGCCTTGGGCCAGATATCTTCTCGTATAAATGTGAAGTATAGGACGTAACTCGGATTTATTCTCGTTTAGTCAGAGTTTTCTATATTTTGAAGACAGATGTGCATTTGAAAAGAATATAAGTTTTATAAAACGATGATATAAACTGTTCCACGATTAAAACTTTGTTTTGATTTTATCATGTTTACCGCCTCTCAGTGAAGAAAATGAACCGCTAAGAAATAGAATATTATAAGCAAAATGTTCACATATCAGAAATTCCAGGAAGAAGTATTTTAATGTAATTTTAACATAAGATCAATTTATGTTAAAAGCTGCTCATTACTATTAAGATATATAGCAAATTATTGTGCTTGTTGTTGTTAGAAACATGACATCCTCATCTATTTGTGGTGTTATTGCCCAAATGGTGTAATACTATCTGTGTTTATACTAATGTCTTTTTCCCTTATGCAATAAAGCACAACTTTGATCAATTGTAAGTTTCTATTTCATTATACTGCAAATATCTTTGATTATTTCAAATTCTCAAATGTTATAAAGCTGCTGATAAATAAAAATGTATTTTTTAAATTTCAGCCTTAGACGAAGAGATTCTTACAAAGGACGGTGAGTGTTTATACTATATAAAATATACTACTATTATTTGGTTTAGCGAGGTATTAATATTTTGAAATATGAGGAATTCAGGTGTCTAGCGTCTCCTTAGCAAAATTAAATTAGGTTTGGTTTTAATTGCATTCTGGACAACGCTCCAAGTACAATTATATCAATGTTTCTGACATTGTCGTAGATAATTTGATTGACATATCATCCCTTGGCGATTTCTTTCATCAGATATGGTGACTGCGACACTGTTAGTACACATTTCCAGGATAAATTTTATCTTTCTCTCAATCAGATATTCTCTCTAAACTTGAAAATTGAAATTGATTACTGTTTATGCAAACTAACTGGTACTGTATTAATTCAGATGTTAGTCATACTGTTATTTAATTTAATTCACAATTTACTTGTTTTGATATTATTAAGATCCAGTGCATTTAATTCCTTTTTGAATTTTATTTCATTTCCTTTCTAGTTATATTTCAAATATACTATTTAACATTGCAGGGAAGAGACTGTGTACCAGTCCAGTATGTGCTTATCTTTGAACGAAGTAAGTTTCTTCTATTTACATGTTCATTATTCACTTTATATCCTAGTTTTAATTTTCTTACCTTAATTTCTAGTCACAACTAAGTGGGCGATCTCGTTATTCCAGAAAAACTTCGTATGTGTAAGATTTAGAGATTATTCGGTCGATCATTTGCCTGAATCGAAGATCATTTTAGTGACGGTCTTCCTCCAGCGCTAAATGAGTACAATTGGGTTTCGTTCCAAGCTTATTTTAATACGTGATATAGTTTCTTTCTAGACGGACGTTCTCGACATCCGAAAGGAAGCTTTATATGCAGAACCTACAGAGTAAACATTTTCAAAGAACTTGGCTGACCAAAATAAACTTTACCCTGTTTAAAGAAATAGAATATTTGAGTCATTATCATTTACCTATTATACCATTTTTTTACATATTTTACTGTTAATCTTGTATCTTCCATAACAATAATTTTATCTTAATTTTAAATGTTTTTGTTATTAATGTTCCCCTTGGAACATTTCATATTCTTCCTAAAACTATCAGAACAAAAGCTTGAATCGGCTTTATCTTAGAATCATTGTGCTGTTGTTTCGCTAAATCATTAACATACTCTTGGAGAAATGTTAAAAGAAAGAAAGCAAAGTAGAGAGATCTTTTCATGTAAACTCTGACATAACCGTGACTCTGACTCCGTCTCACTCTTTCATGTTTGTTTTTTTCTTTTTCAGGCCTGGAGCAGAAGATCGACCATAAAGAACTGTGCCTCAATACGACCAACGTATACAACTGACCATGCAACTAATCCGCATTTGTTCTTCTTACTTGTCCATTCATCCTTTGACGCTTTACATATACCATTCTTTTCTTCAATGTCATTTTGATGAAATCTAATGATAACATTTGAGATATTTAACTGTTCAACTTAAACAAAAAGAAAGCCTTAGAGAACTTTACGATTCGAACATCTGACGATATGTATTCTTTTGTTAAGTCGCGTTCAAATGTTGTGGCAGTATATACTAGTGAAAACCGATACACCGTGTCCTCGGTTCAATGCGCGCAATAAAATTCTAAATACTCCTAGAAAAACATAATGTATAACCCATACAAAAGTTTCATCAAACTGAATTATTTCCACGAATGTCCTATTCTTCTGTACACATTAAAAGCTTGAAATGTATAAATCGTGTTGGGTTTTCATATATATTTTGAAACTGAGTGTCAGGTGTGAGTGCAGAACGTGTACCAGGATTGCACTGATCGTTCAAACAAATTATAATATCTTGTATGGTGTTACTTTAAAAGCGAAAACATATAATAACAAGAAAGTACGGATGTTATGACATGACTTTTCGAAAAGATACTTTGGTGAATATATCATTCATGGTGATAGAGGATTTGTCTTTGTCCGATCGGGATAGATGTTTGTTTTTAAATATATAGATCGTGGGATGAGTTATTATTTTCCGTAGCTAAAAAGAAAATGATAACAAAATTATGTTAGGATTTGTAATTCCTCCCGTGTAATTTGATCACATACTTTCATTTTGATCGAATGCGAAAACCTATTTAATAACTCTCTTTTCAATAGTTATTCGTTTTAGCACGGAAGCACTAAATTCACATTGCATACATACATACATACATACATACATACATGCCCACACGCACGCACGCACACACACACACACACATACATGCATACACACATGCATGCATACATACATACATACATACAACCATACATACATACATAAATACAAACATACATACATACAACCATACATACATACATACATACATGCATACATGCGTACATACATACATACATTACCGCACGCACACACGCACACACACACACATACATGCATACACACATGCATGCATTCATACATACATACATACATACATTCATACATACATACATACATGCATGCATGCGCACATACATACAAACATACATACATACATACATACATACATACAAACATACATAAATACGTACATACATACAAACATACATGCGTACATACATACATACATACATGCCCGCACGCACACACGCACACATACACACACATGCATACACACATGCATACATACATACATACATACATACATACATACATACATACATACATACATACGTACATACATACATGCATGCATACATACATACAAACATACATACATACATACATAGAAACATACATAAATACGTACATACATACATATATACATACATACATGCGTATATACATACATACATACATGCCCCCACGCACACACGCACACACACACACACACACACATACATGCATACACACATGCATACATACATACATATATACATACATACATACATACATACATGCATGGATGCATGCATGCATGCATGCATGCACACATGCATGCATACATACATACATACATACATACATACATACATACATACATACATACATACATACATACAAACATACATACATACATACATACCTAGAAACAAACATACAGACAGACAAGCTGAAATAAATAAATTCATACATACATTTTTGTACATTTTACTTGCGATGACCCTGATTGTAAAGCTCATCAGCTGATCAAGCATCTGACACAATTTATCATCAGAATGTGTGCGTAAAACAAAAGTGATCAAACTTTCTCCAATATTTCACAATTTTAGTCCTGTTTGTAATATGGCCCAACCGAAAGAATGACAAGAGATTAATCTCGAGATTTTAATTATATGCCCCACCTTGGCGGATCGGTCAAATATTGTATTGCTTTGTCCAAGAGACTGCAGTATGATTATATGAGTTGTCTCCCGTACTATGTAAAGCCAACTAACCAATAAGCCAGTGATGTATTGTACATTGTCTGAAAATGGTGGAGGTCATTGATTTCAAAGGAATACTTTGTAAGCTTGCTTTCAATTTAGTTATGACCATTGAATAAAGTTCAACTCAGTAAAAATGGCAAGATATATATTATAAATGAATACAACAGTTACACAAGTCTTCTCCTAGTGTTATTTTGCAAAATCCCTAGTATCTGTGCTATTCTGGATTAAATATTTCTTGAATTACTCCCAAGCCACAAAATTCGCAAAATTTGCAATCTCATGAACTTTTCGCAGGATATCAAAAATAGACGACGAGATGACAAGGAACAGTTTCAACTTCTTTGATTTCCTTTCAATAACTCAAGCATCCGGTTAAAGGGAATGTTCACACTGCATCTCATCCTTGTAATAATAATATGCAGAAGACACGTTTTATATAATTAACGCTTAGGAACGATGCATTTTCTTGATTCATGGCCCAATTTGCTGACTGTACTAGACGTTGCGAAGTTATTCTCTTTACATAAATCTGTTTGAGATATAAAAGAACGTGAAAATGAACTTAGCGTGTATGATATTTATATCTCTTCAATTACCCACATAGGAAAGTTTAACTTTGATGTAATTTAATACGACATTATACAGGTATCGTGTATCTTACACGAATATGTTTCTCCTCGTTGCAGATGTGTTTCATGACATTGCTAGGCAAATTATTATTTTGACCTCATCTGCACAGTCTTCTTCCACAGAACTAGAATAAAGTATAGTACATATCATTTAAAACTCAGAGCATTCGAGTTTTTTGCTAGCAATGCTTCCTTTCAAGAGTTTATTTTTTCAAATATGAATCAACAGCGTTTAAAATAGTTTTAGAAATAAGATGCAAGTAAAATAAAACTTAAATAAGAAACTTTATATATCACTTGAAACGATTTGAATACTAGTATTATAAATTCATAAGAAATGACAATATTAATTAGAGTATACCTTTTCTGTGTTAATGATTGAATTATCTCTCTCCGCCTTTCTTTCTCTCTCTATTTCTCTGGTCAATCACATATTTGTGTGTATTTTAATAGAGGTCTGCACAATTTAAACAATGCATTGCCAATTGAAACACTCTAGCACTGCAGTTAAAATGTCCACATTGCCTCAATGCATTATATGCTCAAATTTGGAAATTAGCAAATTGTTCTATTTCATGGCTCTTCCAGAATTAAGAAATAATATGTGATTGAGATGAAATGTTTTTGATAGTAAGAATTTGTTATTAATCGGCTAATACTGAAACACTTGCATTTTGGGTAGCTTTCTCTAGAGATATCTAAATAACGCGTCTGAATTACTTTAATAACCCAAAATAATTTTCGGTAAATAAATTCCGAAACTGCACCAACTATATTTGTCCTGCTTCCTGATTTGTGTTCACTTGTAAGTATTTATCCGACCTAATTATATATCACCTCTATATATTTCTCAATTAACATGTCATGAAATGCATAAAAAACCCATCGCCATCAAACGTAAAGCAAGATGACTGTTCTGTATTCTCCTGAAAGTAAATTATTCACACATTTATGTTGTTATTACAGAACTGTGCTGTCTTACCGTGATAATAGTTTCTTTTCTCACTAAATAAGTAACTATTTAATATTGGTGCAGTTTACAACTTAACCGATACTAGAAACTGTGTCTCTTATGGTATGTACGTACATGGTAGCGTTCAGGCCAGGCCAGCACTTTAATAATTATATGGTGCCAGATAAAAGTAAATATTTAAAGGTATAAAGATAATGTCTGTTATCTAAGAAAGAAAACTGTATCAACATGTGTGTGCCTTGTAGTGTAGATATTTCTTTACATGTTTTTAGACAAACAATATCTTTAACCCGATCCCCTATCTTTTTACAGAATGAGCAGAATGAAAACATATGTTTCTTCACAAAAGGCAGCTGGAATTAAATAGAAACAATTTGTACTTAAAAAAATTAGAGCGCTCTATTATATAAATATGAATGCATGTAAATGGAATTCTTTTATCAGAAAATTAATCTACTATTACAAAAACGGCCTCTCTCAATCTCTCTCTCTCTCTTTACAGATACATACATTTTTGTTGCTTATAATGAAACTTCCATTATTTAGAGCAATATTGAACTCATCCAAATAGCAACACAGCAATGAATTTAATTTGCGTTATTCCTTTGCACATCATATCCTGATATAAATGTTTTTTCCAGTCTTAAAATATGAGCGTTTATTCTTTGAGTTTCTGTCAGATTTCATGACAACATTTCAAGTGTTTGCCTTGTCCACTCTTTTGCTGATAAGTTGATCAGAAGTGAAACTAGCTAAACACAAGGGGATAAAATCATAAGGTTTGTTTCCGTGATGTGACTGTAATGCACATTTAAAGAATGAATTTTAAAAAATTGTTTTATTACCTGTTAATAGTATGTGTATTACGAAAGAAAAATGTACACAATACGAGCGATGTGTTTTTTCTTCAAATGTGAATTTGTTCCACTGTGAAAGAAACCATATGAACTTTGTTTTTCATACTTCTGCATGCGTGTTTTTATACTGCATGTGTTCTGGATCATACTAAACAAGAAAACAGATAAAAGACTTGAACAAAACTGACACTTCTCATGAATAAAATCAGTATGAAATTTTCATAGTACATAAGATGATCCATTTTTATTCTTTTTCATTCTCTATCTATTTGTAATTTCTTTACAGGGACGAATTCTTTTCTGCTGTATCGTATGCTTTTCTATCGTTTCTGAATTTCTTCACCTGCATGGGTTTTACTGTAGTTTTATCTATTTAAAAAAATTCAAATTTTCTTGTATCATGCAGTAAATCCATGAAGATTATCTTTTCTTTCTTTCTATAAATATTCATTTCTTCTATTTATAAATGAAATGCGGAAAAAATCAATTTGGGTTTTGCAATATACATGTACGTAACATGAAAGTCAAAACAACAGAACACTTGTTCTTAAGCGAAAAGGTGAACTTTCCTTACTCAAGTGAATTTCTTGCACCATTAAGCAAAACAATCTAAAGTTTGTATTGCTTGAAATGTAATTTTCTTACAGCATGAAAAAGCGATAACATGACAAATGCTATTTTACCTAAAATCTGAATTTGTTGTACAATAAAACATAAGACATTGAGCCTCTTTCGTATTTTGTGGATCTTCATAGTTTAATATATTTCTACTGTGTTCATTTCTGTATTAGTCACTTACATGGGTTCTGCTTCGTGCGTTTTCTCTGCTTTTGCTGAATTTCTTAACGTCATCACTAGTGTGGTGCAACAAATTTACATTTCAAACAATCGCCTACCCCTTTTAATTCTTGCATTTTGCAACAAAATTTGTTTTATTCTTTCATGGTTAAAGATATTGGCAACCAAGAGGACTTAGCGTTTCAATCTGTACAGGCGGCAGAGCCACGGCAGACGAAACGTTTCTCGCCCGAGATTTACAATCATTCAAATAGACACTTCCAACAAGATTTCAGACCAAATCTACAAATAAAAACCATAATACCTGTTATGATGGTATTAAGCAACATTTTGGGCTCCACATTCTTAAGAACTTGAATGTAAAGCAGCCTCCAGTCCAGAAGGAAATAGAAACAAATGGAAAGAGTCCCTCTTTCAGAGTTGTATAGGAAGAAAAATTAAAATTGTAATTTATACACTCAGACATACTTGTTTTTTATTTAGAAGCATATTATATTTAATGGGAGAGACATGTAACTAATTTTATTTAGTCAAATATTCTGATCATGCAAATTCCTTGGTGTCAATCGTGTTGGGGTAAGTTAAAGATTGTATACCTTCATCCATTTATTTAAAAGAAGTAATCATTCTTGTAAATAGTTGATGTCAAAGTATCAATTTTCAGATAGGCAGGATAAATATTTTAACTGCAATAAAACAAAGCGCAAACAAGATCTGTAATTAATGAAAATAATTAAATCAGTAAATTTATTTGTTCACGAATATCTTTTAAAACATTTGCACCAGTTAACAATTACTAATCATATTTAGTTATTTCGCAAAATTATGACAATTAGCTTTGCATTTAAATGTCTCCGTTCTCATCACCAAGCATGTGCATCTGAATGATCAGGCACTAACAAGTGTTCAATTAATTTCAACGAAACAAACAGGAAGTAGTAAGGGATAAATATATCGTTCATAAATTGGGTTGTTGTGCATCTTTGCAGCATAGTCAAATGTTTTCTCTTTTTGCCATCCTTTATACCATACACTCTTCTGTCAGTAAACAAAAAAGAGAGAAAGCTTTGTAACGACCATTGTTGCTGGCCTTTGACTACAAATTGATATGGACTCAACACAATCCTTTGATTTGCAAGGTGACTGCTGGTCATTAATTAAAACAAAAAGAAATCAAAATTAACTCAGAGAATTCAAAGTGGATTGTATTTTCCATTAAATATATTGGACTGCATATTAATAAAGAATGAGTAAGACGATTATACTAAAGAATCTTAATTCGTAACATATCTTTCTGTAGAGAAGACTACATACTACAGGTTGTGACAGGATAGTAATTGACATTGCCAGTATTTTAAACAAAACGTGGATTGGTCCACATTCAGTTTCCCATTAATATATCAATTATAGGTTTACATGTAGCTCGCATGGTTCATATAGTTAACGAGAGAGAGAGAGATAGAGAGAGAGAGTTCATAGAGAAATTCTAATTCATGGAAATCATCGCAGAAAATGCAAAATACACACATTATTTTTTATGTTCTAATACATATTTTGTGACATAGCATCAAACCAAATAATTTATAAATCATAATAATTAGGTAGCAAGGTGGTGCGCACGATAGCAATGTCATTTTTATTTAAACAATCAAATCTAATAACTATCTTTCTACGATGTTAAAACCAACCAATTAATCTATGTGATTAATCGATTGGAAATAGTGAAACTTACCTTTGGCGACATACTTAAGCAAAGAAGTGTTCATATGCAGTAATGTTTAAAGCTTCTTATTTACCTTGTTGAAAATACACTCTTACTTCTGCGGTAATGGATACTTATCTTCTCATCTTTTCACAAAGAATGGAGTGACAATTGTGTGAATATTTTTTTCTCACATATTACTCAGACTAGTTGATGAAACATGGTGTGATTCGTCAAGTACATTTGTTCCGCATTATTAATATTTGTTATCTGTCTTATTTAGATTACATAAAAGACACTTTATAGGATTTTAAATAAATATAACCACCATTTTGATTGGCACCACATGTTTATGTTTTGTTTTTAAAATATGTAACATTTACTAGCACGGAATTACATTTCATTTACAATGGCACCTATATCGCTTAGTACATTTATGGGGCTTTTATTTTCAATGGGAATCATTCTATGACATTTTGTATTTTATTATTTTATATCGAAATGTTCTTGTACATTTTAAGCAGAATATTAAATACGTGGCGCATATACTAAATATTCCATGCGCTTGCTTTTGAAAAACATTGAGTATATTTTGATGCAGTTTATCGTCACATTCTCGTAGTCTATACTATAAGAGGAGTCCCATGGTATATTCGCAGAAGACAACATCTTTACTTCGTTTTGATTGACATCTAACTACGCATGTTGTTCTGAATAAAACAAATACTTTTATTTATTTCATTACGTCGTTACAGCCGTACTGACTCTTCCCTGATGCTATCATATTCTGCTTTTCTTACTAGTAATATACTAATCCAGTGTTGACGAAAAGACACATCAATTTTAGAAGCGTGAAAGATATACAAAATGTATAATTATTTTCAAACGATCTTCTCCAGCGATCCACGGGGCTCAAAGCACTATAAATATATGACTTTTTTAAAGCCAAAAAACAATGAAATATCTCTCATGCCACCATGAGACTCTACTCATCTTATGAAATCATTGCATATTACGTCAAACGATACGAAACCATGAATTAATATTTATCTTCTTATTATACCATTATCTCGATTGTCACTATATAAATCGCTTGCATGGAAGAAAACACATGAAAGATAAGAATATCTTAAAATTATCAAAAATCTCTTCAGATGTTCGATGCAGGTTAGGTTTCCGACTCTTTTTTAACATTGCCTTAAACAACTTTGTTACAATTAAACAATTAACATCAAATCGTAAAAAGTAACTATTATAAAAACACCTCCTTGTACTCTAATTTGGTTTATCAAGACAGTAATGTTAAGTTAATTAGCCAGAAAACAGAAACACTATTCTTACAACAAAATCGAAATATTGGTATAGAATTTTCAGGTGAAATTAAGGTGGAACTCACATAAACCCTGTAATTGAAAGCAATTTTGTTTTCAATGTGATAACACACGAAATATATTATGCAACTTTATGGTGTGGACTAATTTACTTCCTCTGTCAGCATGGTTGTTTCTGTGGTTTAAAAGTATTGTGTAGCGGATAGTCTTCATTTCGTACTTGAACCTATGAAAGGTTTAGCAAATTATATCAAAGAAAGCTAGGATTTGTCTGGTTCATACACCCTGTTGAAACGCATTTGGCCCCTACCATACACTAATATTCTGCTTGTCACAATCAATGCATGATTAGCTTTGCAAAGAGTAGAATCGCAGTTCTTTGCAAAGAATAATACAGTTCGATATTCGAGATGTAGATTTAATCGCTTAAAAGACACTGTTAAAGTGTGATTGAAATCTTTATTAACAAATATTAAAGAACATTGTGCATTGCAAGTTGTAGTTTACTTATTCGATTACGATAAATTTTTCAGTATTGGCACTATTAGTAGCAGTAGTTATTGTTGTTTTTCTTATTTTTATTGTAATGTTACTATATGCACAATCTTAGATATCATGCGACTAGTTGTTGCTGTATCCTTAGATTGGAACATTAAAAGTTTTATATATTTCAAAATATACTTCGTCTGGTAACTAATGCGTAAGGATCCAATATATCTGTACTTTAGATCAAGCAGTGTACAATGTTTTCCAAACTGCGATCGGTTTAGCCTAATATCTGCGATAGCATACCGTGTTGCATTATCATAATCTAATCTCCTCGTATGAAGTCATCATAAGAATAAAACAATAAAGACCTTGTTCTACCTCGACATTATACAATGGGGAATGAAGGGACTGTTATAGGCAGAGTGGTGTGCTTAAAACAACGTTAAATATGAAACATTGATTCTTCCTAGAGAACGTTTATCCATAAGAAACCGGAAGTGGTGTTTTCTTTCTATCATTTTGTATAAAAAACAAGAATGTACTAAACACAACATAAATATAAATTGTAATTATGATTAATTAATGTTATTGCTTTTTAGGCAACTCTTTATAATTGATACCCATGTGCAAAAAGTATATATATATATATATATATATATATATATATATATATATATATATATATATATATATATATATATATATATATATATATATATATACGATCATAAATTGTTTGTTAGTCGCAATATGTTGCTACTGGTTTACTTCGAAAAATTAAATCGCGAAGAGAAGATTAAGACTGCAACAATTCCTATTATTGGAAATATTAATTATAGAAATTGAACGCATATGTGTTTTAATATATCATAAATAGTATATTTGCGAATTATAACGCAAATAAACGACCTTTTACTAAACTTTTCATGGTTAATTTTTCTGCTCTGTTGAGCGCTTATTCTTGCTTAATCAAATTTCTCTTGATATCTATTGTTTTGACACCAAAACAATATCACGTAATAAATAACATGAGAATTGTTACACTTAATACATCGCTAAGTGACTCATCTTTTACCAAACACTTACAATATGCGAGTATAGATGTTTGATGGATTGTTGAGCAGAACTTTCAAAGACGTGAACAAGTAGAGCAATAATTAAAATTTGAATTTTATTAAGAAGATTAACCATTTCTTGTCTAGTTCCCCATTAAAGAACAAATTAAACCCCATCTAATCAAAGCGTCACTTATCAATGTCGATGTTCTAACATGACTCTCCTATTACACTTCAATACAGTTTGATAAAAACTAAGTAATTTCGCATAGGGTTCAAGGGAAGGTACTTGCAATGGTGAATGTATGGTGCCGATTGAAATTTAAATTCTAACATTGTAATATTTAGATGGCAGGAGCAAAGGATGACCAAAAAGAAAGCAATAAACCCAAACTACGGCAGGTGGCAGGGCTAATGTTTTCATCATTTCCACAGTAATGAAGTCCGGATATTAGCTGTTTGATATTAAAGTACAAATCTTAGCTAAAGGATTCACATATCTACCGGTATGTATTGCAATTGTAATAGATGCATTAAATTCAACAGAAAGTAATCAAAACTTGCTTCATCCGTTTACAGTTATGTGCCTGCTAATATAATGTAAAATTATAAATAAGTTTTGAAGCAATAAAATTGGAGTCAACTTTTCTTCCCGCAAAGCTAGCGTATATACTTAACCTACAAACACCAAATTTCATACGATAACCATGAGGATTTGTCTTCATGTTCATTTATATATTAATTCTATTATGACATATAGTTTCCAGATATAATCACTTTATATATTCGTACAAGAAACTGCTTTGTAAATTTAACGGATTTGTTTGGAACAATTATCTAAATAACAAAATCAGTGTTTGAAAACAGCAGCACGGCATCTTTTACTCATATTAATCGTTTGAAACGTTGGACACGTAAAGCTTTACTGTGTCCAATTTCGCTGACACAAATGGAATACCGTCAGTGTTTTACTAGAAATATCCGAAGTATTCCGAGTGCTAACGAAGTATTTCAAAACGGAAACCATCCCAGATTACGGTTATTTTTCACAGTATATTTTGGAAAATAAGTGTGGACGTTGCGATTTATGGAAAGCTCCCAGAACAAATACATGCACATCTACCCCATCCCAATTCCACACACCCTAAACAATTTTAAAATTGCAATCTTTCCATGCATGTCTAGTAAAAACAAAGAGTTCTTAATAAATGTAATTTCTTAGAGCATTTCCTTACTTTCGTTGCACAAGTTATATCGTTATGCACTGAGAATGCAGTTGCAAACAAAATATATCATTGTCGACTAAAACTTATTCTTACTGAAAAGAAAAACAATATCATTATAAGACGGTCCTAATGGATTTACATGATAAATATGAACCGAACATGATATTAATATAATGAAATTGGCAAAATACCACTTGAACGAATTTATGGTAATTTCGTACTAACTTTGATCTGCCTCTGTCAGTGGGGCGGAGGGCGGGAGAGAGATAGAGATAGAGAGAGAAAGTTCAAGGTATCGGACAAAGACAGTCACATATAAATAGTGGGGTGAATATTTTGGATATATGTTTCGTTTTTTAAAATTCCTACTTCCTGATCTTCATCATGTTCTACAATAATCAGATTATAATCCAGACATTTGTGGGGAGAATATTTTGGATATATCTAATTTAAATGACACTGTAAAATGTTTGTTTGCTCTGCAATTTCCAGCCAAGAGATCGAAATCTTCTATGTTGAAGTGGTGTGTGTCTGGCCATATATTCTTTTGGGAAGATCCGTTTTCTGATTCATTTGTCATTACTTTAAGTTTTACTTTGATTCGTATATGTCATATGTTTAGTGTGTGGCAAACTTCAACAGATTTATCTATGAAGCCTATAACCTAACGTTTCTGATGACTAAACTGTCCGCCACGGTTGTTTAACAAGGGAAATATCAATGGTAAGCAAAAGCGAATGATATCCATTTATCATTTTCACTTATTCTATACACTAGATTTCGCATTCTCGCCACTTCTATAACATCACCCATAATTTCCAACAGAGGTTGCTTGCTGTGCGATTCGGCAACTGACAGCTTATGGCCCTTAAACAATAGAACGTAATGTTAACTGATGTAAAGCGATACACAAAAATATTCTAAGTTGCGATATATTAATCAACTGTTCATACAGCAACGTGGCAGTTTGGATGCATAAGTAATAAACTAGCATAGATGGTTACCGTAGAGTTGTATCATTATTATAAATTACAATTATGCTAGGGGATTTATGATTATTGCATAGTATTTGGTGCGTAATAAAACATGAAATTCAGTAAACGATGATTTTAATACGAGAAAGGATTATAAGAGGGAACACGGTGTTGAAAGCTGAAAATCAAAATTACAAACCATTTTCCACTCAATACCGTACTTAAAGTAAATCTAAAATTTCACGAATTAATTATTCGATTTAGTTAAACACAATAACGTATTGCTACTAATTTCAGAAATATTTGTCTGATGAAAGAAATTGTATGATTTATTAGCAGATTATTTTAGCATTATATCATATCTTTATCAGATTCCTGATATTGACACCTTTACACAGGAATGAGCGGAAACTATCAATTCAGAAACAAATCGAGCATAATCAACCTAGTTGTCAATAAGGAGACGTTTAATGCAAAATTCAAATTTAATTTATAATAAAGCAATAGTTTATAGCGATTACTATTCCTGTTATTCTGCGTTATATGAAGTATCTTTTCTGTGATGCGTTTGCGAATCTATGAATATGAGGAGAAGAATTAATAACCACAAGTGTCAAAATTCCTGTAAATTCGTATAAAACGTCACCAAATATTGCACCTCAGCAGAACATCATCTGTGGTCCATCTAATTGTTCTTCAGTGAGTCCAGTACAGGATGGACAGACTTTAGATCCGATCAGAATGAATATCATATGGAGATTTTAAATTAAAATACGCTAATGCGTTTTACTGAGACGAAGCATCCAGGCTAAATAGTCAACAAACCGTTTAATGTCAGCGTTTACATCAGTCATTCAACTTATGTAAGTCTTTTATTACGTGTTTAAGCTCCAATAAATGGTAACACAAGAAAAAAGTAAAATCAACAAGCTTAGAAAAATATAATAACTTTTTACCTGTTAAAATACATTAAAAATTCAAAAACAAGATGAACTTTCAGTTTTAGAATCAAATCCTACAATAATCCAAGCATAATCCAAGAATAAAATTTCAGAAGTCCTAATAATACAATGTTATAACGATTTCAAGTTCGAGTCCCGACGAATAATCAACATGGAAGACGATGACTTATGATGTAACCTGTAGTGTGTTGAAGTCTAAAGTTCCTTGTAGAAACAAGAAACATCACTACAGTTTTGGAAATCCGAATAAATATTTATAAGAGCTGTCTTTTTTAAAGACTTTTGTATGAGCACACGTCTATATCCAAGAAAAAAAATGAATTAATCCTTTTGAATACAAGTAATTTGAAATAACTTGAAACGATACAACACTTTCCACTGTAAAGAAAAAAGCCCAGCTGAATTTATTTCTCTAAAAACAAAGGTTATATCGAATTCTAAAGTACGTTTGGAAAATCCCTAAGTTGCAAAATCGAGAAGGGGGTCACGTGATCGTGTTTATATCAGGTACGCCTAACAGGACCCTGACGATAACCAATCACATTACTCTAAGAAATAAAAGTTTTAAAAAATTGTTTACATCTTAAATCACATAGTCTCATCATGACCTCGACAACAACCAATCGTTTTAAAATAAAAAACGAACTTGTTAACATGGCTACTAGTAACTTTATATCAACGTCAGGATCCCGGTCAACATCTGGTGTATACTAAAAAGGACAGTCAAGTTCAAACTATTTTCTTAACAAAGTATAAGTTCCTAGCAAACATTATTTTGACATATCATGAAATTTATGTTAAAAAAATATAAAGATTTTAAAACTTACAAGCGATTAAATCAGATATAAACAATTAAATAAAATATTCATGACATAAGGAAATGTACCGACAAAAATCATATCTCTTCCTAATTCAGTAACTTGTTCCTTAAAAGATTTGGTCGTTAGTTGTAAAATTGTAACGCTACCTTTTGGGTGACACTCAATATCTAATAGAAAAGTACATATAAGACAGCGAATGCATGATTCATGTGCATAGATATGTGCTCATTTTAAGAGAGAGAGAGAGAGAAGACGAAGAGATACATGGGGTGATAAAAGATAATATAAATAAGTATCAATATGGAAACGTATGTTGACCATAATGCATAACAAATAACGATACATTTATATTATTAGACAAACATAGCAGCTGAATGTGTGATGTCAGCGTTGTATTATTGAAAACGGTATCGCCTCTCCAGCAGTATCAATTACTTCCACTAACACATTTTGATAAAACATTAGTCATAATATATAATCAAAACGAATAAAAGGTGAAGGCTTCTCCAATGGTGATTTTTTGTGGATTTGTATGCATTTTAATCTCACATTGGAATCATTTTAATGTAAAAGAAATGTTCGCTTTACATAATATGCTGGAGTTTGTAGAATATTGTGATCGTTGTCTTTGAAGATTGCATAATTTTACAGTCCACGTCAGTAAAAGTTTTGGTTATATTTCAAAGACAGTTATTTGATGCTGCTTATGTTATTATCTCACTAACACATGTGCGCATGAGTTACGATATTGCATTTAAATTGTAAAATTGGACAATTCACTTCAACCGGCTAACGTTTAACACGATCGTATGTAAAGGGGGTGGATCTTGAAACAGAGTACGGTCATTTATAGGATGTCAGTTATCATCTAGATAGTAACCGATTAGGCGAAGGGTGTGCCAAATGTTTCTTACACGGGTATAAATATGAGGAAAACACAGTCTTGTCAGGAGTTGTAAGCCAGCTGTAGAGGCAGAATAGATAAGAATTATTTTGGACCAGAAATGAAAGGACTAGCAGTATTCCTTTGTGTCTTCCTGTGCATGACTGCCACGATGATGGGCACCGCAGAATCAGGAGCAGTTGAATCTCTAGTAATGGATGCTCAAGGTACGCATACTCTCTTCCTCCCTTTCCCTCTCAAGACACACACACACACACGTACACGCACACACAATACGCTCATAAAAATTTCATTATACACAATCGGCATTTTAAGGTTCTGACTAATTGTACGGTGGCACCACTGAATTTACAGAATATTCAATTAGAAGAGGACATTCACTGAACATTTTTCTCATATACATGCTATTTCAATGTAGTAAAAATTGAGTTTAAACAAATAATATAAAACATAAAGCATCAGTTAAGATATATCAATAACATTGATCTCTATAAATACTTTCTTCCCGCAACGAGGCTACAAAATGTATGTTTTAACTGATAATGATACATTATCTAATAAAAGTATCCTGGCCTTGGGCCAGATATCTTCTCGTATAAATGTGAAGTATAGGACGTAACTCGGATTTATTCTCGTTTAGTCAGAGTTTTCTATATTTTGAAGACAGATGTGCATTTGGAAAGAATATAAGTTTTATAAAACGATGATATAAACTGTTCCACGATTAAAACTTTGTTTTGATTTTATTATGTTTACCGCCTCTCAGTGAAGAAAATGAACCGCTAAGAAATAGAATATTATAAGCAAAATGTTCACATATCAGAAATTCCAGGAAGAAGTATTTTAATGTAATTTTAACATAAGATCAATTTATGTTAAAAGCTGCTCATTACTATTAAGATATATAGCAAATTATTGTGCTTGTTGTTGTTAGAAACATGACATCCTCATCTATTTGTGGTGTTATTGCCCAAATGGTGTAATACTATCTGTGTTTATACTAATGTCTTTTTCCCTTATGCAATAAAGCACAACTTTGATCAATTGTAAGTTTCTATTTCATTATACTGCAAATATCTTTGATTATTTCAAATTCTCAAATGTTATAAAGCTGCTGATAAATAAAAATGTATTTTTTAAATTTCAGCCTTAGACGAAGAGATTCTTACAAAGGACGGTGAGTGTTTATACTATATAAAATATACTACTATTATTTGGTTTAGCGAGGTATTAATATTTTGAAATATGAGGAATTCAGGTGTCTAGCGTCTCCTTAGCAAAATTAAATTAGGTTTGGTTTTAATTGCATTCTGGACAACGCTCCAAGTACAATTATATCAATGTTTCTGACATTGTCGTAGATAATTTGATTGACATATCATCCCTTGGCGATTTCTTTCATCAGATATGGTGACTGCGACACTGTTAGTACACATTTCCAGGATAAATTTTATCTTTCTCTCAATCAGGTATTCTCTCTAAACTTGAAAATTGAAATTGATTACTGTTTATGCAAACTAACTGGTACTGTATTAATTCAGATGTTAGTCATACTGTTATTTAATTTAATTCACAATTTACTTGTTTTGATATTATTAAGATCCAGTGCATTTAATTCCTTTTTGAATTTTATTTCATTTCCTTTCTAGTTATATTTCAAATATACTATTTAACATTGCAGGGAAGAGACTGTGTACCAGTCCAGTATGTGCTTATCTTTGAACGAAGTAAGTTTCTTCTATTTACATGTTCATTATTCACTTTATATCCTAGTTTTAATTTTCTTACCTTAATTTCTAGTCACAACTAAGTGGGCGATCTCGTTATTCCAGAAAAACTTCGTATGTGTAAGATTTAGAGATTATTCGGTCGATCATTTGCCTGAATCGAAGATCAGTTTAGTGACGGTCTTCCTCCAGCGCTAAATGAGTACAATTGGGTTTCGTTCCAAGCTTATTTTAATACGTGATATAGTTTCTTTCTAGACGGACGTTCTCGACATCCGAAAGGAAGCTTTATATGCAGAACCTACAGAGTAAACATTTTCAAAGAACTTGGCTGACCAAAATAAACTTTACCCTGTTTAAAGAAATAGAATATTTGAGTCATTATCATTTACCTATTATACCATTTTTTTACATATTTTACTGTTAATCTTGTATCTTCCATAACAATAATTTTATCTTAATTTTAAATGTTTTTGTTATTAATGTTTGCCTGGGAACATTTCATATTCTTCCTAAAACTATCAGAACAAAAGCTTGAATCGGCTTTATCTTAGAATCATTGTGCTGTTGTTTCGCTAAATCATTAACATACTCTTGGAGAAATGTTAAAAGAAAGAAAGCAAAGTAGAGAGATCTTTTCATGTAAACTCTGACATAACCGTGACTCTGACTCCGTCTCACTCTTTCATGTTTGTTTTTTTTTTCAGGCCTGGAGGAGAAGATCGACCATAAAGAACTGTGCCTCAATACGACCAACGTATACAACTGACCATGCAACTAATCCGCATTTGTTCTTCTTACCTGTCCATTCATCCTTTGACGCTTTACATATGCCATTCTTTTCTTCAATGTCATTTTGATGAAATCTAATGATAACATTTGAGATATTTAACTGTTCAACTTAAACAAAAAGAAAGCCTTAGAGAACTTTACGATTCGAACATCTGACGATATGTATTCTTTTGTTAAGTCGCGTTCAAATGTTGTGGCAGTATATACTAGTGAAAACCGATACACCGTGTCCTCGGTTCAATGCGCGCAATAAAATTCTAAATACTCCTAGAAAAACATAATGTATAACCCATACAAAAGTTTCATCAAACTGAATTATTTCCACGAATGTCCTATTCTTCTGTACACATTAAAAGCTTGAAATGTATAAATCGTGTTGGGTTTTCATATATATTTTGAAACTGAGTGTCAGGTGTGAGTGCAGAACGTGTACCAGGATTGCACTGATCGTTCAAACAAATTATAATATCTTGTATGGTGTTACTTTAAAAGCGAAAACATATAATAACAAGAAAGTACGGATGTTATGACATGACTTTTCGAAAAGATACTTTGGTGAATATATCATTCATGGTGATAGAGGATTTGTCTTTGTTCGATCGGGATAGATGTTTGTTTTTAAATATATAGATCGTGGGATGAGTTATTATTTTCCGTAGCTAAAAAGAAAATGATAACAAAATTATGTTAGGATTTGTAATTCCTCCCGTGTAATTTGATCACATACTTTCATTTTGATCGAATGCGAAAACCTATTTAATAACTCTTTTTTCAATAGTTATTCGTTTTAGCACGGAAGCACTAAATTCACATTGCATACATACATACATACATACATACGTGCCCACACGCGCGCACGCACACACACACACACATACATGCATACACACATGCATGCATACATACATACATACAACCATACATACATACATAAATACAAACATACATACATACAACCATACATACATACATACATACATGCATACATGCGTACATACATACATACATCCCCGCACTCACACACGCACACACACACACATACATGCATACACACATGCATGCATACATACATACATACATACATTCATACATACATACATACATGCATGCATGCGCACATACATACAAACATACATACATACATACAAACATACATAAATACGTACATACATACAAACATACATGCGTACATACATACATACATACATGCCCGCACGCACACACGCACACATACACACACATGCATACACACATGCATACATACATACATACATAGATACATACGTACATACATACATGCATGCATACATACATACAAACATACATACATACATACATAGAAACATACATAAATACGTACATACATGCATATATACATACATATATGCGTACATACATACATACATACATGCCCCCGCGCACACACGCACACACACACACACATACATGCATACACACATGCATACATACATACATACATACATACATGCATGGATGCATGCATGCATGCATGCATGCACACATGCATGCATACATACATACATACATACATACATACATACATACATACATACAAACATACATACATACATACATACATACCTAGAAACAAACATACAGACAGACAAGCTGAAATAAATAAATTCATACATACATTTTTGTACATTTTACTTGCGATGACCCTCATTGTAAAGCTCATCAGCTGATCAAGCATCTGACACAATTTATCATCAGAATGTGTGCGTAAAACAAAAGTGATCAAACTTTCTCCAATATTTCACAATTTTAGTCCTGTTTGTAATATGGCCCAACCGAAAGAATGACAAGAGATTAATCTCGAGATTTTAATTATATGCCCCACCTTGGCGGATCGGTCAAATATTGTATTGCTTTGTCCAAGAGACTGCAGTATGATTATATGAGTTGTCTCCCGTACTATGTAAAGCCAACTAACCAATAAGCCAGTGATGTATTGTACATTGTCTGAAAATGGTGGAGGTCATTGATTTCAAAGGAATACTTTGTAAGCTTGCTTTCAATTTAGTTATGACCATTGAATAAAGTTCAACTCAGTAAAAATGGCAAGATATATATTATAAATGAATACAACAGTTACACAAGTCTTCTCCTAGTGTTATTTTGCAAAATCCCTAGTATCTGTGCTATTCTGGATTAAATATTTCTTGAATTACTCCCAAGCCACAAAATTCGCAAAATTTGCAATCTCATGAACTTTTCGCAGGATATCAAAAATAGACGACGAGATGACAAGGAACAGTTTCAACTTCTTTGATTTCCTTTCAATAACTCAAGCATCCGATTAAAGGGAATGTTCACACTGCATCTCATCCTTGTAATAATAATATGCAGAAGACACGTTTTATATAATTAACGCTTAGGAACGATGCATTTTCTTGATTCATGGCCCAATTTGCTGACTGTACTAGACGTTGCGAAGTTATTCTCTTTACATAAATCTGTTTGAGATATAAAAGAACGTGAAAATGAACTTAGCGTGTATGATATTTATATCTCTTCAATTACCCACATAGGAAAGTTTAACTTTGATGTAATTTAATACGACATTATACAGGTATCGTGTATCTTACACGAATATGTTTCTCCTCGTTGCAGATGTGTTTCATGACATTGCTAGGCAAATTATTATTTTGACCTCATCTGCACAGTCTTCTTCCACAGAACTAGAATAAAGTATAGTACATATCATTTAAAACTCAGAGCATTCGAGTTTTTTGCTAGCAATGCTTCCTTTCAAGAGTTTATTTTTTCAAATATGAATCAACAGCGTTTAAAATAGTTTTAGAAATAAGATGCAAGTAAAATAAAACTTAAATAAGAAACTTTATATATCACTTGAAACGATTTGAATACTAGTATTATAAATTCATAAGAAATGACAATATTAATTAGAGTATACCTTTTCTGTGTTAATGATTGAATTATCTCTCTCCGCCTTTCTTTCTCTCTCTATTTCTCTGGTCAATCACATATTTGTGTGTATTTTAATAGAGGTCTGCACAATTTAAACAATGCATTGCCAATTGAAACACTCTAGCACTGCAGTTAAAATGTCCACATTGCCTCAATGCATTATATGCTCAAATTTGGAAATTAGCAAATTGTTCTATTTCATGGCTCTTCCAGAATTAAGAAATAATATGTGATTGAGATGAAATGTTTTTGATAGTAAGAATTTGTTATTAATCAGCTAATACTGAAACACTTGCATTTTGGGTAGCTTTCTCTAGAGATATCTAAATAACGCGTCTGAATTACTTTAATAACCCAAAATAATTTTCGGTAAATAAATTCCGAAACTGCACCAACTATATTTGTCCTGCTTCCTGATTTGTGTTCACTTGTAAGTATTTATCCGACCTAGTTATATATCACCTCTATATATTTCTCAATTAACATGTCATGAAATGCATAAAAAACCCATCGCCATCAAACGTAAAGCAAGATGACTGTTCTGTATTCTCCTGAAAGTAAATTATTCACACATTTATGTTGTTATTACAGAACTGTGCTGACTTACCGTGATAATAGTTTCTTTTCTCACTAAATAAGTAACTATTTAATATTGGTGCAGTTTACAACTTAACCGATACTAGAAACTGTGTCTCTTATAGTATGTACGTATATGGTAGCGTTCAGGCCAGGCCAGCACTTTAATAATTATATGGTGCCAGATAAAAGTAAATATTTAAAGGTATAAAGATAATGTCTGTTATCTAAGAAAGAAAACTGTATCAACATGTGTGTGCCTTGTAGTGTAGATATTTCTTTACATGTTTTTAGACAAACAATATCTTTAACCCGATCCCCTATCTTTTTACAGAATGAGCAGAATGAAAACATATGTTTCTTCACAAAAAGCAGCTGGAATTAAATAGAAACAAATTGTACTTAAAAAAATTAGAGCGCTCTATTATATAAATATGAATGCATGTAAATGGAATTCTTTTATCAGAAAATTAATCTACTATTACAAAAACGGCCTCTCTCAATCTCTCTCTCTCTCTCTTTACAGATACATACATTTTTGTTGCTTATAATGAAACTTCCATTATTTAGAGCAATATTGAACTCATCCAAATAGCAACACAGCAATGAATTTAATTTGCGTTATTCCTTTGCACATCATATCCTGATATAAATGTTTTTTCCAGTCCTAAAATATGAGCGTTTATTCTTTGAGTTTCTGTCAGATTTCATGACAACATTTCAAGTGTTTGCCTTGTCCACTCTTTTGCTGATAAGTTGATCAGAAGTGAAACTAGCTAAACACAAGGGGATAAAATCATAAGGTTTGTTTCTGTGATGTGACTGTAATGCACATTTAAAGAATGAATTTTAAAAAATTGTTTTATTACCTGTTAATAGTATGTGTATTACGAAAGAAAAATGTACACAATACGAGCGATGTGTTTTTTCTTCAAATGTGAATTTGTTCCACTGTGAAAGAAACCATATGAACTTTGTTTTTCATACTTCTGCATGCGTGTTTTTATACTGCATGTGTTCTGGATCATACTAAACAAGAAAACAGATAAAAGACTTGAACAAAACTGACACTTCTCATGAATAAAATCAGTATGAAATTTTCATAGTACATAAGATGATCCATTTTTATTCTTTTTCATTCTCTATCTATTTGTAATTTCTTTACTGGGACGAATTCTTTTCTGCTGTATCGTATGCTTTTCTATCGTTTCTGAATTTCTTCACCTGCATGGGTTTTACTGTAGTTTTATCTATTTAAAAAAATTTAAATTTTCTTGTATCATGCAGTAAATCCATGAAGATTATCTTTTCTTTCTTTCTATAAATATTCATTTCTTCTATTTATAAATGAAATGCGGAAAAAATCAATTTGGGTTTTGCAATATACATGTACGTAACATGAAAGTCAAAACAACAGAACACTTGTTCTTAAGCGAAAAGGTGAACTTTCCTTACTCAAGTGAATTTCTTGCACCATTAAGCAAAACAATCTAAAGTTTGTATTGCTTGAAATGTAATTTTCTTACAGCATGAAAAAGCGAAAACATGACAAATGCTCTTTTACCTAAAATCTGAATTTGTTGTACAATAAAACATAAGACATTGAGCCTCTTTCGTATTTTGTGGATCTTCATAGTTTAATATATTTCTACTGTGTTCATTTCTGTATTAGTCACTTACATGGGTTCTGCTTCGTGCGTTTTCTCTGCTTTTGTTGAATTTCTTAACGTCATCACTAGTGTGGTGCAACAAATTTACATTTCAAACAATCGCCTACCCCTTTTAATTCTTGCATTTTGCAACAAAATTTGTTTTATTCTTTCATGGTTAAAGATATTGGCAACCAAGAGGACTTAGCGTTTCAATCTGTACAGGCGGCAGAGCCACGGCAGACGAAACGTTTCTCGCCCGAGATTTACAATCATTCAAATAGACACTTCCAACAAGATTTCAGACCAAATCTACAAATAAAAACCACAATACCTGTTATGATGGTATTAAGCAACATTTTGGGCTCCACATTCTTAAGAACTTGAATGTAAAGCAGCCTCCAGTCCAGAAGTAAATAGAAACAAATGGAAAGAGTCCCTCTTTCAGAGTTGTATAGGAAGAAAAATTAAAATTGTAATTTATACACTCAGACATACTTGTTTTTTATTTAGAAGCATATTATATTTAATGGGAGAGACATGTAACTAATTTTATTTAGTCAAATATTCTGATCATGCAAATTCCTTGGTGTCAATCGTGTTGGGGTAAGTTAAAGATTGTATACCTTCATCCATTTATTTAAAAGAAGTAATCATTCTTGTAAATAGTTGATGTCAAAGTATCAATTTTCAGATAGGCAGGATAAATATTTTAACTGCAATAAAACAAAGCGCAAACAAGATCTGTAATTAATGAAAATAATTAAATCAGTAAATTTATTTGTTCACGAATATCTTTTAAAACATTTGCACCAGTTAACAATTACTAATCATATTTAGTTATTTCGCAAAATTATGACAATTAGCTTTGCATTTAAATGTCTCCGTTCTCATCACCAAGCATGTGCATCTGAATGATCAGGCACTAACAAGTGTTCAATTAATTTCAACGAAACAAACAGGAAGTAGTAAGGGATAAATATATCGTTCATAAATTGGGTTGTTGTGCATCTTTGCAGCATAGTCAAATGTTTTCTCTTTTTGCCATCCTTTATACCATACACTCTTCTGTCAGTAAACAAAAAAGAGAGAAAGCTTTGTAACGACCATTGTTGCTGGCCTTTGACTACAAATTGATATGGACTCAACACAATCCTTTGATTTGCAAGGTGACTGCTGGTCATTAATTAAAACAAAAAGAAATCAAAATTAACTCAGAGAATTCAAAGTGGATTGTATTTTCCATTAAATATATTGGACTGCATATTAATAAAGAATGAGTAAGACGATTATACTAAAGAATCTTAATTCGTAACATATCTTTCTGTAGAGAAGACTACATACTACAGGTTGTGACAGGATAGTAATTGACATTGCCAGTATTTTAAACAAAACGTGGAGTGGTCCACATTCAGTTTCCCATTAATATATCAATTATAGGTTTACATGTAGCTCGCATGGTTCATATAGTTAACGAGAGAGAGAGAGAGAGAGAGAGAGAGAGAGAGTTCATAGAGAAATTCTAATTCATGGAAATCATCGCAGAAAATGCAAAATACACACATTATCTTTTATGTTCTAATACATATTTTGTGACATAGCATCAAACCAAATAATTTATAAATCATAATAATTAGGTAGCAAGGTGGTGCGCACGATAGCAATGTCATTTTTATTTAAACAATCAAATCTAATAACTATCTTTCTACGATGTTAAAACCAACCAATTAATCTATGCGATTAATCGATTGGTAATAGTGAAACTTACCTTTGGCGACATACTTAAGCAAAGAAGTGTTCATATGCAGTAATGTTTAAAGCTTCGTATTTACCTTGTTGAAAATACACTCTTACTTCTGCGGTAATGGATACTTATCTTCTCATCTTTTCACAAAGAATGGAGTGACAATTGTGTGAATATTTTTTTCTCACATATTACTCAGACTAGTTGATGAAACATGGTGTGATTCGTCAAGTACATTTGTTCCGCATTATTAATATTTGTTATCTGTCTTATTTAGATTACATAAAAGACACTTTATAGGATTTTAAATAAATATAACCACCATTTTGATTGGCACCACATGTTTATGTTTTGTTTTTAAAATATGTAACATTTACTAGCACGGAATTACATTTCATTTACAATGGCAGCTATATCGCTTAGTACATTTATGGGGCTTTTATTTTCAATGGGAATGATTCTATGACATTTTGTATTTTATTATTTTATATCGAAATGTTCTTGTACATTTTATGCAGAATATTAAATACGTGGCGCATATGCTAAATATTCCATGCGCTTGCTTTTGAAAAACATTGAGTATATTTTGATGCAGTTTATCTTCACATCCTTGTAGTCTATACCATAAGAGGAGTCCCATGGTATATTCGCAGAAGACAACATCTTTACTTCGTTTTGATTGACATCTAACTACGCATGTTGTTCTGAATAAAACAAATACTTTTATTTATTTCATTACGTCGTTACAGCCGTACTGACTCTTCCCTGATGCTATCATATTCTGCTTTTCTTACTAGTAATATACTAATCCAGTGTTGACGAAAAGACACATCAATTTTAGAAGCGTGAAAGATATACAAAATGTATAATTATTTTCAAACGATCTTCTCCAGCGATCCACGGGTCTCAAAGCACTATAAATATGTGACTTTTTTAAAGCCAAAAAACAATGAAATATCTCTCATGCCACCATGAGACTCTACTCATCTTATGAAATCATTGCATATTACGTCAAACGATACGAAACCATGAATTAATATTTATCTTCTTATTATACCATTGTCTCGATTGCCACTATATAAATTGCTTGCATGGAAGAAAACACATGAAAGATAAGAATATCTTAAAATTATCAAAAATCTCTTCAGATGTTCGATGCAGGTTAGGTTTCCGACTCTTTTTTAACATTGCCTTAAACAACTTTGTTACAATTAAACAATTAACATCAAATCGTAAAAAGTAACTATTATAAAAACACCTCCTTGTACTCTAATTTGGTTTATCAAGACAGTAATGTTAAGTTAATTAGCCAGAAAACAGAAACACTATTCTTACAACAAAATCGAAATATTGGTATAGAATTTTCAGGTGAAATTAAGGTGGAACTCACATAAACCCTGTAATTGAAAGCAATTTTGTTTTCAATGTGATAACACACGAAATATATTATGCAACTTTATGGTGTGGACTAATTTACTTCCTCTGTCAGCATGGTTGTTTCTGTGGTTTAAAAGTATTGTGTAGCGGATAGTCTTCATTTCGTACTTGAACCTATGAAAGGTTTAGCAAATTATACCAAAGAAAGCTAGGATTTGTTTGGTTCATGCACCCTATTGAAACGCATTTGGCCCCTACCATACCCTAATATTCTGCTTGTCACAATCAATGCATGATTAGCTTTGCAAAGAGTAGAATCGCAGTTCTTTGCAAAGAATAATACAGTTCGATATTCGAGATGTAGATTTAATCGCTTAAAAGACACTGTTAAAGTGTGATTGAAATCTTTATTAACAAATATTAAAGAACATTGTGCATTGCAAGTTGTAGTTTACTTATTCGATTACGATAAATTTTTCAGTATTGGCACTATTAGTAGCAGTAGTTATTGTTGTTTTTCTTATTTTTATTGTAATGGTACTATATGCACAATCTTAGATATCATGCGACTAGTTGTTGCTGCATCCTTAGATTGGAACATTAAAAGTTTTATATATTTCAAAATATACTTCGTCTGGTAACTAATGCGTAAGGATCCAATATATCTGTACTTTAGATCAAGCAGTGTACAATGTTTTCCAAACTGCGATCGGTTTAGCCTAATATCTGCGATAGCATACCGTGTTGCATTATCATAATCTAATCTCCTCGTATGAAGTCATCATAAGAATAAAACAATAAAGACCTTGTTCTACCTCGACATTATACAATGGGGAATGAAGGGACTGTTATAGGCAGAGTGGTGTGCTTAAAACAACGTTAAATATGAAACATTGATTCTTCCTAGAGAACGTTTATCCATAAGAAACCGGAAGTGGTGTTTTCTTTCTATCATTTTGTATAAAAAACAAGAATGTACTAAACACAACATAAATATAAATTGTAATTATGATTAATTAATGTTATTGCTTTTTAGGCAACTCTTTATAATTGATACCCATGTGCAAAAAGTATATATATACATATATATATATATATATATATATATATATATATATATATATATATATATATATATATATATATATATATATATATATATATATATACGATCATAAATTGTTTGTTAGTCGCAATATGTTGCTACTGGTTTACTTCGAAAAATTAAATCGCGAAGAGAAGATTAAGACTGCAACAATTCCTATTATTGGAAATATTAATTATAGAAATTGAACGCATATGTGTTTTAATATATCATAAATAGTATATTTGCGAATTATACGTAAATAAACGACCTTTTACTAAACTTTTCATGGTTAATTTTTCTGCTCTGTTGAGCGCTTATTCTTGCTTAATCAAATTTCTCTTGATATCTATTGTTTTGACACCAAAACAATATCACGTAATAAATGACATGAGAATTGTTACACTTAATACATCGCTAAGTGACTCATCTTTTACCAAACACTTACAATATGCGAGTATAGATGTTTGATGGATTGTTGAGCAGAACTTTCAAAGACGTGAACAAGTAGAGCAATAATTAAAATTTGAATTTTATTAAGAAGATTAACCATTTCTTGTCTAGTTCCCCATTAAAGAACAAATTAAACCCCATCTAATCAAAGCGTCACTTATCAATGCCGATGTTCTAACATGACTCTCCTATTACACTTCAATACAGTTTGATAAAAACTAAGTAACTTCGCATAGGGTTCAAGGGAAGGTACTTGCAATGGTGAATGTATGGTGCCGATTGAAATTTAAATTCTAACATTGCAATATTTAGATGGCAGGAGCAAAGGATGACCAAAAAGAAAGCAATAAACCCAAACTACGGCAGGTGGCAGGGCTAATGTTTTCATCATTTCCACAGTAATGAAGTCCGGATATTAGCTGTTTGATATTAAAGTACAAATCTTAGCTAAAGGATTCACATATCTACCGGTATGTATTGCAATTGTAATAGATGCATTAAATTCAACACAAAGTAATCAAAACTTGCTTCATCCGTTTACAGTTATGTGCCTGCTAATATAATGTAAAATTATAAATAAGTTTTGAAGCAATAAAATTGGAGTCAACTTTTCTTCCCGCAAAGCTAGCGTATATACTTAACCTACAAACACCAATTTCATACGATAACCATGAGGATTTGTCTTCATGTTCATTTATATATTAATTTTATTATGACATATAGTTTCCAGATATAATCACTTTATATATTCGTACAAGAAACTGCTTTGTAAATTTAACGGATTTGTTTGGAACAATTATCTAAATAACAAAATCAGTGTTTGAAAACAGCAGCACGGCATCTTTTACTCATATTAATCGTTTGAAACGTTGGACACGTAAAGCTTTACTGTGTCCAATTTCGCTAACACAAATGGAATACCGTCAGTGTTTTACTAGAAATATCCGAAGTATTCCGAGTGCTAACGAAGTATTTCAAAACGGAAACCATCCCAGATTACGGTTCTTTTTCACAGTATATTTTGGAAAATAAGTGTGGACGTTGCGATTTATGGAAAGCTCCCAGAACAAATACATACACATCTACCCCATCCCAATTCCACACACCCCAAACAATTTTAAAATTGCAATCTTTCCATGCATGTCTAGTAAAAACAAAGAGTTCTTAATAAATGTAATTTCTTAGAGCATTTCCTTACTTTCGTTGCACACGTTATATCGTTATGCACTGAGAATGCAGTTGCAAACAAAATATATCATTGTCGACTAAAACTTATTCTTACTGAAAAGAAAAACAATATCATTATAAGACGGTCCTAATGGATTTACATGATAAATATGAACCGAACATGATATTAATATAATGAAATTGGCAAAATACCACTTGAACGAATTTATGGTAATTTCGTACTAACTTTGATCTGCCTCTGTCAGTGGGGCGGAGGGCGGGAGAGAGATAGAGATAGAGAGAGAAAGTTCAAGGTATCGGACAAAGACAGTCACATATAAATAGTGGGGTGAATATTTTGGATATATGTTTCGTTTTTTAAAATTCCTACTTCCTGATCTTCATCATGTTCTACAATAATCAGATTATAATCCAGTCATTTGTGGGGAGAATATTTTGGATATATCTAATTTAAATGACACTGTAAAATGTTTGTTTGCTCTGCAATTTCCAGCCAAGAGATCGAAATCTTCTATGTTGAAGTGGTGTGTGTCTGGCCATATATTCTTTTGGGAAGATCCGTTTTCTGATTCATTTGTCATTACTTTAAGTTTTACTTTGTTTCGTATATGTCATATGTTTAGTGTGTGGCAAACTTCAACAGATTTATCTATGAAGCCTATAACCTAACGTTTCTGATGACTAAACTGTCCGCCACGGTTGTTTAACAAGGGAAATATCAATGGTAAGCAAAAGCGAATGATATCCATTTATCATTTTCACTTATTCTATACACTAGATTTCGCATTCTCGCCACTTCTATAACATCACCCATAATTTCCAACAGAGGTTGCTTGCTGTGCGATTCGGCAACTGACAGTTTATGGCCCTTAAACAATAGAACGTAATGTTAACTGATGTAAAGCGATACTCAAAAATATTCTAAGTTGCGATATATTAATCAACTGTTCATACAGCAACGTGGCAGTTTGGATGCATAAGTAATAAACTAGCATAGATGGTTACTGTAGAGTTGTATCATTATTATAAATTACAATTATGCTAGGGGATTTATGATTATTGCATAGTATTTGGTGCGTAATAAAACATGAAATTCAGTAAACGATGATTTTAATGCGAGAAAGGATTATAAGAGGGAACACGGTGTTGAAATCTGAAAATCAAAATTACAAACCATTTTCCACTCAATACCGTACTTAAAGTAAATCTAAAATTTCACGAATTAATTATTCGATTTAGTTAAACACAATAACGTATTGCTACTAATTTCAGAAATATTTGTCTGATGAAAGAAATTGTATGATTTATTAGCAGATTATTTTAGCATTATATCATATCTTTATCAGATTCCTGATATTGACACCTTTACACAGGAATGAGCGGAAACTATCAATTCAGAAACAAATCGAGCATAATCAACCTAGTTGTCAATAAGGAGACGTTTAATGCAAAATTCAAATTTAATTTATAATAAAGCAATAGTTTATAGCGATTACTATTCCTGTTATTCTGCGTTATATGAAGTATCTTTTCTGTGATGCGTTTGCGAATCTATGAATATGAGGAGAAGAATTAATAACCACAAGTGTCAAAATTCCTGTAAATTCGTATAAAACGTCACCAAATATTGCACCTCAGCAGAACATCATCTGCGGTCCATCTAATTGTTCTTCAGTGAGTCCAGTACAGGATGGACAGACTTTAGATCCGATCAGAATGAATATCATATGGAGATTTTAAATTAAAATACGCTAATGCGTTTTACTGAGACGAAGCATCCAGGCTAAATAGTCAACAAACCGTTTAATGTCAGCGTTTACATCAGTCATTCAACTTATGTAAGTCTTTTATTACGTGTTTAAGCTCCAATAAATGGTAACACAAGAAAAAAGTAAAATCAACAAGCTTAGAAAATATAATAACTTTTTACCTGTTAAAATACTTTAAAAATTCAAAAACAAGATGAACTTTCAGTTTTAGAATCAAATCCTACAATAATCCAAGCATAATCCAAGAATAAAATTTCAGAAGTCCTAATAATACAATGTTATAACGATTTCAAGTTCGAGTCCCGACGAATAATCAACATGGAAGACGATGACTTATGATGTAACCTGTAGTGTGTTGAAGTCTAAAGTTCCTTGTAGAAACAAGAAACATCACTACAGTTTTGGAAATCCGAATAAATATTTATAAGAGCTGTCTTTTTTAGAGACTTTTGTATGAGCACACGTCTATATCCAAGAAAAAAATGAATTAATCCTTTTGAATACAAGTAATTTGAAATAACTTGAAACGATACAACACTTTCCACTGTAAAGAAAAAAGCCCAGCTGAATTTATTTCTCTAAAAACAAAGGTTACATCGAATTCTAAAGGACGTTTGGAAAATCCCTAAGTTGCAAAATCGAAAAGGGGGTCACGTGATCGTGTTTATATCAGGTACGCCTAACAGGACCCTGACGATAACCAATCACATTACTCTAAGAAATAAAAGTTTTAAAAAATTGTTTACATCTTAAATCACATAGTCTCATCATGACCTCGACAACAACCAATCGTTTTAAAATAAAAAACGAACTTGTTAACATGGCTACTAGTAACTTTATATCAACGTCAGGATCCCGGTCAACATCTGGTGTATACTAAAAAGGACAGTCAAGTTCAAACTATTTTCTTAACAAAGTATAAGTTCCTAGCAAACATTATTTTGACATATCATGAAATTTATGTTAAAAAAATATAAAGATTTTAAAACTTACAAGCGATTAAATCAGATATAAACAATTAAATAAAATATTCATGACATAAGGAAATGTACCGACAAAAATCATATCTCTTCCTAATTCAGTAACTTGTTCCTTAAAAGATTTGGTCGTTAGTTGTAAAATTGTAACGCTACCTTTTGGGTGACACTCAATATCTAATAGAAAAGTACATATAAGACAGCGAATGCATTATTCATGTGCATAGATATGTGCTCATTTTAAGAGAGAGAGAGAGAGAGAGAGAGAGAGAGAGAGAAGACGAAGAGATACATGGGGTGATAAAAGATAATATAAATAAGTATCAATATGGAAACGTATGTTGACCATAATGCATAACAAATAACGATACATTTATATTATTAGACAAACATAGCAGCTGAATGTGTGATGTCAGCGTTGTATTATTGAAAACGGTATCGCCTCTCCAGCAGTATCAATTACTTCCACTAACACATTTTCATAAAATATTAGTCATAATATATAATCAAAACGAATAAAAGGTGAAGGCTTCTCCAATGGTGATTTTTTGTGGATTTGTATGCATTTTAATCTCACATTGGAATCATTTTAATGTAAAAGAAATGTTCGCTTTACATAATATGCTGGAGTTTGTAGAATATTGTGATCGTTGTCTTTGAAGATTGCATAATTTTACAGTCCACGTCAGTAAAAGTTTTGGTTATATTTCAAAGACAGTTATTTGATGCTGCTTATGTTATTATCTCACTAACACATGTGCGCATGAGTTACGATATTGCATTTAAATTGTAAAATTGGACAATTCACTTCAACCGGCTAACGTTTAACACGATCGTATGTAAAGGGGGTGGATCTTGAAACAGAGTACGGTCATTTATAGGATGTCAGTTATCATCTAGATAGTAACCGATTAGGCGAAGGGTGTGCCAAATGTTTCTTACACGGGTATAAATATGAGGAAAACACAGTCTTGTCAGGAGTTGTAAGCCAGCTGTAGAGGCAGAATAGATAAGAATTATTTTGGACCAGAAATGAAAGGACTAGCAGTATTCCTTTGTGTCTTCCTGTGCATGACTGCCACGATGATGGGCACCGCAGAATCAGGAGCAGTTGAATCTCTAGTAATGGATGCTCAAGGTACGCATACTCTCTTCCTCCCTTTCCCTCTCAAGACACACACACACACGTACACGCACACACAATACTCTCATAAAAATTTCATTATACACAATCGGCATTTTAAGGTTCTGACTAATTGTACGGTGGCACCACTGAATTTACAGAATATTCAATTAGAAGAGGACATTCACTGAACATTTTTCTCATATACATGCTATTTCAATGTAGTAAAAATTGAGTTTAAACAAATAATATAAAACATAAAGCATCAGTTAAGATATATCAATAACATTGATCTCTATAAATACTTTCTTCCCGCAACGAGGCTACAAAATGTATGTTTTAACTGATAATGATACATTATCTAATAAAAGTATCCTGGCCTTGGGCCAGATATCTTCTCGTATAAATGTGAAGTATAGGACGTAACTCGGATTTATTCTCGTTTAGGCAGAGTTTTCTATATTTTGAAGACAGATGTGCATTTGAAAAGAATATAAGTTTTATAAAACGATGATATAAACTGTTCCACGATTAAAACTTTGTTTTGATTTTATTATGTTTACCGCCTCTCAGTGAAGAAAATGAACAGCTAAGAAATAGAATATTATAAGCAAAATGTTCACATATCAGAAATTCCAGGAAGAAGTATTTTAATGTAATTTTAACATAAGATCAATTTATGTTAAAAGCTGCTCATTACTATTAAGATATATAGCAAATTATTGTGCTTGTTGTTGTTAGAAACATGACATCCTCATCTATTTGTGGTGTTATTGCCCAAATGGTGTAATACTATCTGTGTTTATACTAATGTCTTTTTCCCTTATGCAATAAAGCACAACTTTGATCAATTGTAAGTTTCTATTTCATTATACTGCAAATATCTTTGATTATTTCAAATTCTCAAATGTTATAAAGCTGCTGATAAATAAAAATGTATTTTTTTAATTTCAGCCTTAGACGAAGAGATTCTTACAAAGGACGGTGAGTGTTTATACTATATAAAATATACTACTATTATTTGGTTTAGCGAGGTATTAATATTTTGAAATATGAGGAATTCAGGTGTCTAGCGTCTCCTTAGCAAAATTAAATTAGGTTTGGTTTTAATTGCATTCTGGACAACGCTCCAAGTACAATTATATCAATGTTTCTGACATTGTCGTAGATAATTTGATTGACATATCATCCCTTGGCGATTTCTTTCATCAGATATGGTGACTGCGACACTGTTAGTACACATTTCCAGGATAAATTTTATCTTTCTCTCAATCAGATATTCTCTCTAAACTTGAAAATTGAAATTGATTACTGTTTATGCAAACTAACTGGTACTGTATTAATTCAGATGTTAGTCATACTGTTATTTAATTTAATTCACAATTTACTTGTTTTGATATTATTAAGATCCAGTGCATTTAATTCCTTTTTGAATTTTATTTCATTTCCTTTCTAGTTATATTTCAAATATACTATTTAACATTGCAGGGAAGAGACTGTGTACCAGTCCAGTATGTGCTTATCTTTGAACGAAGTAAGTTTCTTCTATTTACATGTTCATTATTCACTTTATATCCTAGTTTTAATTTTCTTACCTTAATTTCTAGTCACAACTAAGTGGGCGATCTCGTTATTCCAGAAAAACATCGTATGTGTAAGATTTAGAGATTATTCGGTCGATCATTTGCCTGAATCGAAGATCAGTTTAGTGACGGTCTTCCTCCAGCGCTAAATGAGTACAATTGGGTTTCGTTCCAAGCTTATTTTAATACGTGATATAGTTTCTTTCTAGACGGACGTTCTCGACATCCGAAAGGAAGCTTTATATGCAGAACCTACAGAGTAAACATTTTCAAAGAACTTGGCTGACCAAAATAAACTTTACCCTGTTTAAAGAAATAGAATATTTGAGTCATTATCATTTACCTATTATACCATTTTTTTACATATTTTACTGTTAATCTTGTATCTTCCATAACAATAATTTTATCTTAATTTTAAATGTTTTTGTTATTAATGTTTGCCTGGGAACATTTCATATTCTTCCTAAAACTATCAGAACAAAAGCTTGAATCGGCTTTATCTTAGAATCATTGTGCTGTTGTTTCGCTAAATCATTAACATACTCTTGGAGAAATGTTAAAAGAAAGAAAGCAAAGTAGAGAGATCTTTTCATGTAAACTCTGACATAACCGTGACTCTGACTCCGTCTCACTCTTTCATGTTTGTGTTTTTTTTTTTTTTTTTCAGGCCTGGAGGAGAAGATCGACCATAAAGAACTGTGCCTCAATACGACCAACGTATACAACTGACCATGCAACTAATCCGCATTTGTTCTTCTTACCTGTCCATTCATCCTTTGACGCTTTACATATACCATTCTTTTCTTCAATGTCATTTTGATGAAATCTAATGATAACATTTGAAATATTTAACTGTTCAACTTAAACAAAAAGAAAGCCTTAGAGAACTTTACGATTCGAACATCTGACGATATGTATTCTTTTGTTAAGTCGCGTTCAAATGTTGTGGCAGTATATACTAGTGAAAACCGATACACCGTGTCCTCGGTTCAATGCGCGCAATAAAATTCTAAATACTCCTAGAAAAACATAATGTATAACCCATACAAAAGTTTCATCAAACTGAATTATTTCCACGAATGTCCTATTCTTCTGTACACATTAAAAGCTTGAAATGTATAAATCGTTTTGGGTTTTCATATATATTTTGAAACTGAGTGTCAGGTGTGAGTGCAGAACGTGTACCAGGATTGCACTGATCGTTCAAACAAATTATAATATCTTGTATGGTGTTACTTTAAAAGCGAAAACATATAATAACAAGAAAGTACGGATGTTATGACATGACTTTTCGAAAAGATACTTTGGTGAATATATCATTCATGGTGATAGAGGATTTGTCTTTGTCCGATCGGGATAGATGTTTGTTTTTAAATATATAGATCGTGGGATGAGTTATTATTTTCCGTAGCTAAATAGAAAATGATAACAAAATTATGTTAGGATTTGTAATTCCTCCCGTGTAACTTGAACACATACTTTCATTTTGATTGAATGCGAAAACCTATTTAATAACTCTTTTTTCAATAGTTATTCGTTTTAGCACGGAAGCACTAAATTCACATTGCATACATACATACATACATACATGCCCACACGCACGCACGCACACACACACACACATACATGCATACACACATGCATGCATACATACATACATACAACCATACATACATACATAAATACATACATACATATATACAACAATACATACATGCATACATTCATACATGCGTACATACATACATACATGCCCGCACGCACACACGCACACACACACACATACATGAATGCACACACACATACATGCATATACACATTCATGCATACATGCATACATACAACCATACATACATACATAAATACAAACATACATACATACAACCATACATACATACATACATACATGCATACATGCGTACATACATACATACATGCCCGCACGCACACACGCACACACACACATACATGCATACACACATGCATGCATACATACATACATACATACATACATACATTCATACATACATACATACATGCATGCATGCGTACATACATACAAACATAGATACATACATACATACAAACATACATAAATACGTACATACATACAAACATACATGCGTACATCCATACATACATACATACATGCCCGCACGCACACACGCACACATACACACACATGCATACACACATGCATACATGCATACATGCATACATACATACATACAAACATACATACATACATACATACATACATACGTACATACATACATGCATGCATGCATGCATACATACATACAAACATACATACATACATACATAGAAACATACATAAATACGTACATACATACATATATACATACATACATGCTTACATACATACATACATGCCCGCACGAACACACGCACACACACACACACATACATGCATACACACATGCATACATACATACATACATACATACATACATACATACATGCATGGATGCATGCATACATACATACAAACATACATACATACATACATAGAAACATACATAAATACGTACATACATACATATATACATACATACATGCGTACATACATACATACATGCCCGCACGAACACACGCACACACACACACACACATACATGCATACACACATGCATACATACATACATACATACATACATACATACATGCATGGATGCATGCATGCATGCATGCATGCACACATGCATGCATGCATACATACATACATACATACATACATACAAACATACATACATACATACAAACATACATACATACATACATACCTAGAAACAAACATACAGACAGACAAGCTGAAATAAATAAATTCATACATACATTTTTGTACATTTTACTTGCGATGACCCTGATTGTAAAGTTCATCAGCTGATCAAGCATCTGACACAATTTATCATCAGAATGTGTGCGTAAAACAAAAGTGATCAAACTTTCTCCAATAGTTCACAATTTTAGTCCAGTTTGTAATATGGCCCAACCGAAAGAATGACAAGAGATTAATCTCGAGATTTTAATTATATGCCCCACCTTGGCGGATCGGTCAAATATTGTATTGCTTTGTCCAAGAGACTGCAATATGATTATATGAGTTGTCTCCCGTACTATGTAAAGCCAACTAACCAATAAGCCAGTGATGTATTGTACAATGTCTGAAAATGGTGGAGGTCATTGATTTCAAAGGAATACTTTGTAAGCTTGCTTTCAGTTTAGTTATGACCATTGAATAAAGTTCAAATCAGTAAAAATGGCAAGATATATATTATAAATGAATACAACAGTTACAAAAGTCTTCTCCTAGTGTTATTTTGCAAAATCCCTAGTATCTGTGCTATTCTGGATTAAATATTTCTTGAATTACTCCCAAGCCACAAAATTCGCAAAATTTGCAATCTCATGAACTTTTCGCAGGATATCAAAAATAGACGACGAGATGACAAGGAACAGTTTCAACTTCTTTGATTTCCTTTCAATAACTCAAGCATCCGATTAAAGGGAATGTTCACACTGCATCTCATCCTTGGAACAATAATATGCAGAAGACACGTTTTATATAATTAACGCTTAGGAACGATGCATTTTCTTGATTCATGGCCCAATTTGCTGACTGTACTAGACGTTGCGAAGTTATTCTCTTTACATAAATCTGTTTGAGATATAAAAGAACGTGAAATTGAACTTAGCGTGTATGATATTTATATCTCTTCAATTACCCACATAGGAAAGTTTAACTTTGATGTAATTTAATACGACATTATACAGGTATCGTGTATCTTACACGAATATGTTTCTCCTCGTTGCAGATGTGTTTCATGACATTGCTAGGCAAATTATTATTTTGACCTCATCTGCACAGTCTTCTTCCACAGAACTAGAATAAAGTATAGTACATATCATTTAAAACTCAGAGCATTCGAGTTTTTTGCTAGCAATGCTTCCTTTCAAGAGTTTATTTTTTCAAATATGAATCAACAGCGTTTAAAATAGTTTTAGAAATAAGATGCAAGTAAAATAAAACTTAAATAAGAAACTTTATATATCACTTGAAACGATTTGAATACTAGTATTATAAATTCATAAGAAATGACAATATTAATTAGAGTATACCTTTTCTGTGTTAATGATTGAATTATCTCTCTCCGCCTTTCTTTCTCTCTCTATTTCTCTGGTCAATCACATATTTGTGTGTATTTTAATAGAGGTCTGCACAATTTAAACAATGCATTGCCAATTGAAACACTCTAGCACTGCAGTTAAAATGTCCACATTGCCTCAATGCATTATATGCTCAAATTTGGAAATTAGCAAATTGTTCTATTTCATGGCTCTTCCAGAATTAAGAAATAATATGTGATTGAGATGAAATGTTTTTGATAGTAAGAATTTGTTATTAATCGGCTAATACTGAAACACTTGCATTTTGGGTAGCTTTCTCTAGAGATATCTAAATAACGCGTCTGAATTACTTTAATAACCCAAAATAATTTTCGGTAAATAAATTCCGAAACTGCACCAACTATATTTGTCCTGCTTCCTGATTTGTGTTCACTTGTAAGTATTTATCCGACCTAGTTATATATCACCTCTATATATTTCTCAATTAACATGTCATGAAATGCATAAAAAACCCATCGCCATCAAACGTAAAGCAAGATGACTGTTCTGTATTCTTCTGAAAGTAAATTATTCACACATTTATGTTGTTATTACAGAACTGTGCTGACTTACCGTGATAATAGTTTCTTTTCTCACTAAATAAGTAACTATTTAATATTGGTGCAGTTTACAACTTAACCGATACTAGAAACTGTGTCTCTTATAGTATGTACGTATATGGTAGCGTTCAGGCCAGGCCAGCACTTTAATAATTATATGGTGCCAGATGAAAGTAAATATTTAAAGGTATAAAGATAATGTCTGTTATCTAAGAAAGAAAACTGTATCAACATGTGTGTGCCTTGTAGTGTAGATATTTCTTTACATGTTTTTAGACAAACAATATCTTTAACCCGATCCCCTATCTTTTTACAGAATGAGCAGAATGAAAACATATGTTTCTTCACAAAAAGCAGCTGGAATTAAATAGAAACAAATTGTACTTAAAAAAATTAGAGCGCTCTATTATATAAATATGAATGCATGTAAATGGAATTCTTTTATCAGAAAATTAATCTACTATTACAAAAACGGCCTCTCTCAATCTCTCTCTCTCTCTCTCTCTCTCTCTTTACAGATACATACATTTTTGTTGCTTATAATGAAACTTCCATTATTTAGAGCAATATTGAACTCATCCAAATAGCAACACAGCAATGAATTTAATTTGCGTTATTCCTTTGCACATCATATCCTGATATAAATGTTTTTTCCAGTCCTAAAATATGAGCGTTTATTCTTTGAGTTTCTGTCAGATTTCATGACAACATTTCAAGTGTTTGCCTTGTCCACTCTTTTGCTGATAAGTTGATCAGAAGTGAAACTAGCTAAACACAAGGGGATAAAATCATAAGGTTTGTTTCTGTGATGTGACTGTAATGCACATTTAAAGAATGAATTTTAAAAAATTGTTTTATTACCTGTTAATAGTATGTGTATTACGAAAGAAAAATGTACACAATACGAGCGATGTGTTTTTTCTTCAAATGTGAATTTGTTCCACTGTGAAAGAAACCATATGAACTTTGTTTTTCATACTTCTGCATGCGTGTTTTTATACTGCATGTGTTCTGGATCATACTAAACAAGAAAACAGATAAAAGACTTGAACAAAACTGACACTTCTCATGAATAAAATCAGTATGAAATTTTCATAGTACATAAGATGATCCATTTTTATTCTTTTTCATTCTCTATCTATTTGTAATTTCTTTACTGGGACGAATTCTTTTCTGCTGTATCGTATGCTTTTCTATCGTTTCTGAATTTCTTCACCTGCATGGGTTTTACTGTAGTTTTATCTATTTAAAAAAATTTAAATTTTCTTGTATCATGCAGTAAATCCATGAAGATTATCTTTTCTTTCTTTCTATAAATATTCATTTCTTCTATTTATAAATGAAATGCGGAAAAAATCAATTTGGGTTTTGCAATATACATGTACGTAACATGAAAGTCAAAACAACAGAACACTTGTTCTTAAGCGAAAAGGTGAACTTTCCTTACTCAAGTGAATTTCTTGCACCATTAAGCAAAACAATCTAAAGTTTGTATTGCTTGAAATGTAATTTTCTTACAGCATGAAAAAGCGAAAACATGACAAATGCTCTTTTACCTAAAATCTGAATTTGTTGTACAATAAAACATAAGACATTGAGCCTCTTTCGTATTTTGTGGATCTTCATAGTTTAATATATTTCTACTGTGTTCATTTCTGTATTAGTCACTTACATGGGTTCTGCTTCGTGCGTTTTCTCTGCTTTTGTTGAATTTCTTAACGTCATCACTAGTGTGGTGCAACAAATTTACATTTCAAACAATCGCCTACCCCTTTTAATTCTTGCATTTTGCAACAAAATTTGTTTTATTCTTTCATGGTTAAAGATATTGGCAACCAAGAGGACTTAGCGTTTCAATCTGTACAGGCGGCAGAGCCACGGCAGACGAAACGTTTCTCGCCCGAGATTTACAATCATTCAAATAGACACTTCCAACAAGATTTCAGACCAAATCTACAAATAAAAACCATAATACCTGTTATGATGGTATTAAGCAACATTTTGGGCTCCACATTCTTAAGAACTTGAATGTAAAGCAGCCTCCAGTCCAGAAGGAAATAGAAACAAATGGAAAGAGTCCCTCTTTCAGAGTTGTATAGGAAGAAAAATTAAAATTGTAATTTATACACTCAGACATACTTGTTTTTTATTTAGAAGCATATTATATTTAATGGGAGAGACATGTAACTAATTTTATTTAGTCAAATATTCTGATCATGCAAATTCCTTGGTGTCAATCGTGTTGGGGTAAGTTAAAGATTGTATACCTTCATCCATTTATTTAAAAGAAGTAATCATTCTTGTAAATAGTTGATGTCAAAGTATCAATTTTCAGATAGGCAGGATAAATATTTTAACTGCAATAAAACAAAGCGCAAACAAGATCTGTAATTAATGAAAATAATTAAATCAGTAAATTTATTTGTTCACGAATATCTTTTAAAACATTTGCACCAGTTAACAATTACTAATCATATTTAGTTATTTCGCAAAATTATGACAATTAGCTTTGCATTTAAATGTCTCCGTTCTCATCACCAAGCATGTGCATCTGAATGATCAGGCACTAACAAGTGTTCAATTAATTTCAACGAAACAAACAGGAAGTAGTAAGGAATAAATATATCGTTCATAAACTGGGTTGTTGTGCATCTTTGCAGCATAGTCAAATGTTTTCTCTTTTTGCCATCCTTTATACCATACATTCTTCTGTCAGTAAACAAAAAAGAGAAAAAGCTTGTAACGACCATTGTTGCTGGCCTTTGACTACAAATTGATATGGACTCAACACAATCCTTTGATTTGCAAGGTGACTGCTGGTCATTAATTAAAACAAAAAGAAATCAAAATTAACTCAGAGAATTCAAAGTGGATTGTATTTTGCATTAAATATATTGGACTGCATATTAATAAAGAATGAGTAAGACGATTATACTAAAGAATCTTAATTCGTAACATATCTTTCTGTAGAGAAGACTACATACTACAGGTTGTGACAGGATAGTAATTGACATTGCCAGTATTTTAAACAAAACGTGGAGTGGTCCACATTCAGTTTCCCATTAATATATCAATTATAGGTTTACATGTAGCTCACATGGTTCATATAGTTAACGAGAGAGAGAGAGAGAGTTCATAGAGAAATTCTAATTCATGGAAATCATCGCATAAAATGCAAAATACACACATTATTTTTTATGTTCTAATACATATTTTGTGACATAGCATCAAACCAAATAATTTATAAATCATAATAATTAGGTAGCAAGGTGGTGCGCACGATAGCAATGTCATTTTTATTTAAACAATCAAATCTAATAACTATCTTTCTACGATGTTAAAACCAACCAATTAATCTATGCGATTAATCGATTGGTAATAGTGAAACTTACCTTTGGCGACATACTTAAGCAAAGAAGTGTTCATATGCAGTAATGTTTAAAGCTTCTTATTTACCTTGTTGAAAATACACTCTTACTTCTGCGGTAATGGATACTTATCTTCTCATCTTTTCACAAAGAATGGAGTGACAATTGTGTGAATATTTTTTTCTCACATATTACTCAGACTAGTTGATGAAACATGGTGTGATTCGTCAAGTACATTTGTTCCGCATTATTAATATTTGTTATCTGTCTTATTTAGATTAAATAAAAGACACTTTATAGGATTTTAAATAAATATAACCACCATTTTGATTGGCACCACATGTTTATGTTTTGTTTTTAAAATATGTAACATTTACTAGCACGGAATTACATTTCATTTACAATGGCAGCTATATCGCTTAGTACATTTATGGGGCTTTTATTTTCAATGGGAATGATTCTATGACATTTTGTATTTTATTATTTTATATCGAAATGTTCTTGTACATTTTATGCAGAATATTAAATACGTGGCGCATATACTAAATATTCCATGCGCTTGCTTTTGAAAAACATTGAGTATATTTTGATGCAGTTTATCTTCACATCCTTGTAGTCTATACCATAAGAGGAGTCCCATGGTATATTCGCAGAAGACAACATCTTTACTTCGTTTTGATTGACATCTAACTACGCATGTTGTTCTGAATAAAACAAATACTTTTATTTATTTCATTACGTCGTTACAGCCGTACTGACTCTTCCCTGATGCTATCATATTCTGCTTTTCTTACTAGTAATATACTAATCCAGTGTTGACGAAAAGACACATCAATTTTAGAAGCGTGAAAGATATACAAAATGTATAATTATTTTCAAACGATCTTCTCCAGCGATCCACGGGTCTCAAAGCACTATAAATATATGACTTTTTTAAAGCCAAAAAACAATGAAATATCTCTCATGCCACCATGAGACTCTACTCATCTTATGAAATCATTGCATATTACGTCAAACGATACGAAACCATGAATTAATATTTATCTTCTTATTATACCATTGTCTCGATTGCCACTATATAAATCGCTTGCATGGAAGAAAACACATGAAAGATAAGAATATCTTAAAATTATCAAAAATCTCTTCAGATGTTCGATGCAGGTTAGGTTTCCGACTCTTTTTTAACATTGCCTTAAACAACTTTGTTACAATTAAACAATTAACATCAAATCGTAAAAAGTAACTATTATAAAAACACCTCCTTGTACTCTAATTTGGTTTATCAAGACAGTAATGTTAAGTTAATTAGCCAGAAAACAGAAACACTATTCTTACAACAAAATCGAAATATTGGTATAGAATTTTCAGGTGAAATTAAGGTGGAACTCACATAAACCCTGTAATTGAAAGCAATTTTGTTTTCAATGTGATAACACACGAAATATATTATGCAACTTTATGGTGTGGACTAATTTACTTCCTCTGTCAGCATGGTTGTTTCTGTGGTTTAAAAGTATTGTGTAGCGGATAGTCTTCATTTCGTACTTGAACCTATGAAAGGTTTAGCAAATTATATCAAAGAAAGCTAGGATTTGTTTGGTTCATACACCCTATTGAAACGCGTTTGGCCCCTACCATACACTAATATTCTGCTTGTCACAATCAATGCATGATTAGCTTTGCAAAGAGTAGAATCGCAGTTCTTTGCAAAGAATAATACAGTTCGATATTCGAGATGTAGATTTAATCGCTTAAAAGACACTGTTAAAGTGTGATTGAAATCTTTATTAACAAATATTAAAGAACATTGTGCATTGCAAGTTGTAGTTTACTTATTCGATTACGATAAATTTTTCAGTATTGGCACTATTAGTAGCAGTAGTTATTGTTGTTTTTCTTATTTTTATTGTAATGGTACTATATGCACAATCTTAGATATCATGCGACTAGTTGTTGCTGTATCCTTAGATTGGAACATTAAAAGTTTTATATATTGCAAAATATACTTCGTCTGGTAACTAATGCGTAAGGATCCAATATATCTGTACTTTAGATCAAGCAGTGTACAATGTTTTCCAAACTGCGATCGGATTAGCCTAATATCTGCGATAGCATACCGTGTTGCATTATCATAATCTAATCTCCTCGTATGAAGTCATCATAAGAATAAAACAATAAAGACCTAGTTCTACCTCGACATTATACAATGGGGAACGAAGGGACTGTTATAGGCAGAGTGGTGTGCTTAAAACAACGTTAAATATGAAACATTGATTCTTCCTAGAGAACGTTTATCCATAAGAAACCGGAAGTGGTGTTTTCTTTCTATCATTTTGTATAAAAAACAAGAATGTACTAAACACAACATAAATATAAATTGTAATTATGATTAATTAATGTTATTGCTTTTTGGGCAACTCTTTATAATTAATACTCATGTGCAAAAAGTATATATATACATATATATATATCTATATATATATATATATATATATATATATATATATATATATATATATATATATATATACGATCATAAATTGTTTGTTAGTCGCAATATGTTGCTACTGGTTTACTTCGAAAAATTAAATCGCGAAGAGAAGATTAAGACTGCAACAATTCCTATTATTGGAAATATTAATTATAGAAATTGAACGCATATGTGTTTTAATATATCATAAATAGTATATTTGCGAATTATAACGTAAATAAACGACCTTTTACTAAACTTTTCATGGTTAATTTTTCTGCTCTGTTGAGCGCTTATTCTTGCTTAATCAAATTTCTCTTGTTATCTATTGTTTTGACACCAAAACAATATCACGTAATAAATAACATGAGAATTGTTACACTTAATACATCGCTAAGTGACTCATCTTTTACCAAACACTTACAATATGCGAGTATAGATGTTTGATGGATTGTTGAGCAGAACTTTCAAAGACGTGAACAAGTAGAGCAATAATTAAAATTTGAATTTTATTAAGAAGATTAACCATTTCTTGTCTAGTTCCCCATTAAAGAACAAATTAAACCCCATCTAATCAAAGCGTCACTTATCAATGCCGATGTTCTAACATGACTCTCCTATTACACTTCAATACAGTTTGATAAAAACTAAGTAACTTCGCATAGGGTTCAAGGGAAGGTACTTGCAATGGTGAATGTATGGTGCCGATTGAAATTTAAATTCTAACACTGTAATATTAAGATGGCAGGAGCAAAGGATGACCAAAAAGAAAGCAATAAACCCAAACTACGGCAGGTGGCAGGGCTAATGTTTTCATCATTTCCACAGTAATGAAGTCCGGATATTAGCTGTTTGATATTAAAGTACAAATCTTAGCTAAAGGATTCACATATCTACCGGTATGTATTGCAATTGTAATAGATGCATTAAATTCAACACAAAGTAATCAAAACTTGCTTCATCCCTATACAGTTATGTGCCTGCTAATATAATGTAAAATTATAAATAAGTTTTGAAGCAATAAAATTGGAGTCAACTTTTCTTCCCGCAAAGCTAGCGTATATACTTAACCTACAAACACCAATTTCATACGATAACCATGAGGATTTGTCTTCATGTTCATTTATATATTAATTTTATTATGACATATAGTTTCCAGATATAATCACTTTATATATTCGTACAAGAAACTGCTTTGTAAATTTAACGGATTTGTTTGGAACAATTATCTAAATAATAAAATCAGTGTTTGAAAACAGCAGCACGGCATCTTTTACTCATGTTAATCGTTTGAAACGTTGGACACGTAAAGCTTTACTGTGTCCAATTTCGCTAACACAAATGGAATACCGTCAGTGTTTTACTAGAAATATCCGAAGTATTCCGAGTGCTAACGAAGTATTTCGAAACGGAAACCATCTCAGATTGCAGTTATTTTTCACAGTATATTTTGGAAAATAAGTGTGGACGTTGCGATTTATGGAAAGCTCCCAGAACAAATACATACATATCTACCCCATCCCAATTCCACACACCCCAAACAATTTAAAATTGCAATCTTTCCATGCATGTCTAGTAAAAACAAAGAGTTCCTTAATAAATATAATTTCTTAGAGCATTTCCTTACTTTCGTTGCACAAGTTATATCGTTATGCACTGAGAATGCAGTAGCAAACAAAATATATCATTGTCGACTAAAACTTATTCTTACTGAAAAGAAAAACAATATCATTATAAGACGGTCCTAATGGATTTACATGATAAATATGAACCGAACATGATATTAATATAATGAAATTGGCAAAATACCACTTGAACGAATTTATGGTAATTTCGTACTAACTTTGATCTGCCTCTGTCAGTGGGGCGGAGGGCGGGAGAGAGATAGAGATAGAGAGAGAAAGTTCAAGGTATCGGACAAAGACAGTCACATATAAATAGTGGGGTGAATATTTTGGATATATGTTTCGTTTTTTAAAATTCCTACTTCCTGATCTTCATCATGTTCTACAATAATCAGATTATAATCCAGACATTTGTGGGGAGAATATTTTGGATATATCTAATTTAAATGACACTGTAAAATGTTTGTTTGCTCTGCAATTTCCAGCCAAGACATCGAAATCTTCTATGTTGAATTGGTGTGTGTCTGGCCATATATTCTTTTGGGAAGATCCGTTTTCTGATTCATTTGTCATTACTTTAAGTTTTACTTTGATTCGTATATGTCATATGTTTAGTGTGTGGCAAACTTCAACAGATTTATCTATGAAGCCTATAACCTAACGTTTCTGATGACTAAACTGTCCGCCACGGTTGTTTAACAAGGGAAATATCAATGGTAAGCAAAAGCGAATGATATCCATTTATCATTTTCACTTATTCTATACACTAGATTTCGCATTCTCGCCACTTCTCTAACATCACCCATAATTTCCAACAGAGGTTGCTTGCTGTGCGATTCGGCAACTGACAGTTTATGGCCCTTAAACAATAGAACGTAATGTTAACTGATGTAAAGCGATACTCAAAAATATTCTAAGTTGCGATATATTGATCAACTGTTCATACAGCAACGTGGCAGTTTGGATGCATAAGTAATAAACTAGCATAGATGGTTACTGTAGAGTTGTATCATTATTATAAATTACAATTATGCTAGGGGATTTATGATTATTGCATAGTATTTGGTGCGTAATAAAACATGAAATTCAGTAAACGATGATTTTAATGCGAGAAAGGATTATAAGAGGGAACACGGTGTTGAAATCTGAAAATCAAAATTACAAACCATTTTCCACTCAATACCGTACTTAAAGTAAATCTAAAATTTCACGAATTAATTATTCGATTTAGTTAAACACAATAAAGTATTGCTACTAATTTCAGAAATATTTGTCTGATGAAAGAAATTGTATGATTTATTAGCAGATTATTTTAGCATTATATCATATCTTTATCAGATTCCTGATATTGACACCTTTACACAGGAATGGGCGGAAACTATCAATTCAGAAACAAATCGAGCATAATCAACCTAGTTGTCAATAAGGAGACGTTTAATGCAAAATTCAAATTTAATTTATAATAAAGCAATAGTTTATAGCGATTACTATTCCTGTTATTCTGCGTTATATGAAGTATCTTTTCTGTGATGCGTTTGCGAATCTATGAATATGAGGAGAAGAATTAATAACCACAAGTGTCAAAATTCCTGTAAATTCGTATAAAACGTCACCAAATATTCCACCTCAGCAGAACATCATCTGCGGTCCATCTAATTGTTCTTCAGTGAGTCCAGTACAGGATGGACAGACTTTAGATCCGATCAGAATGAATATCATATGGAGATTTTAAATTAAAATACGCTAATGCGTTTTACTGAGACGAAGCATCCAGGCTAAATAGTCAACAAACCGTTTAATGTCAGCGTTTACATCAGTCATTCAACTTTTGTAAGTCTTTTATTACGTGTTTAAGCTCCAATAAATGGTAACACAAGAAAAAAGTAAAATCAACAAGCTTAGAAAAATATAATAACTTTTTACCTGTTAAAATACTTTAAAAATTCAAAAACAAGATGAACTTTCAGTTTTAGAATCAAATCCTACAATAATCCAAGCATAATCCAAGAATAAAATTTCAGAAGTCCTAATAATACAATGTTATAACGATTTCAAGTTCGAGTCCCGACGAATAATCAACATGGAAGACGATGACTTATGATGTAACCTGTAGTGTGTTGAAGTCTAAAGTTCCTTGTAGAAACAAGAAACATCACTACAGTTTTGGAAATCCGAATAAATATTTATAAGAGCTGTCTTTTTTAAAGACTTTTGTATGAGCACACGTCTATATCCAAGAAAAAAATGAATTAATCCTTTTGAATACAAGTAATTTGAAATAACTTGAAACGATACAACACTTTCCACTGTAAAGAAAAAAGCCCAGCTGAATTTATTTCTCTAAAAACAAAGGTTATATCGAATTCTAGAGGACGTTTGGAAAATCCCTAAGTTGCAAAATCAAAAAGGGGGTCACGTGATCGTGTTTATATCAGGTACGCCTAACAGGACCCTGACGATAACCAATCACATTACTCTAAAAATAAAAGTTTTAAAAAATTGTTTACATTTTAAATCACATAGTCTCATCATGACCTCGACAACAACCAATCGTTTTAAAATAAAAAACGAACTTGTTAACATGGCTACTAGTAACTTTATATCAACGTCAGGATCCCGGTCAACATCTGGTGTATACTAAAAAGGACAGTCAAGTTCAAACTATTTTCTTAACAAAGTATAAGTTCCTAGCAAACATTATTTTGACATATCATGAAATTTATATTAAAAAAATATAAAGATTTTAAAACTTACAAGCGATTAAATCAGATATAAACAATTAAATCAAATATTCATGACATAAGGAAATGTACCGACAAAAATCATATCTCTTCCTAATTCAGTAACTTGTTCCTTAAAAGATTTGGTCGTTAGTTGTAAAATTGTAACGCTACCTTTTGGGTGATACTCAATATCTAATAGAAAAAAACATATAAGACAGCGAATGCATGATTCATGTGCATAGATATGTGCTCATTTTAAGAGAGAGAGAGAGAGAGAAGACGAAGAGATACATGGGGTGATAAAAGATAATATAAATAAGTATCAATATGGAAACGTATGTTGACCATAATGCATAACAAATAACGATACATTTATATTATTAGACAAACATAGCAGCTGAATGTGTGATGTCAGCGTTGTATTATTGAAAACGGTATCGCCTCTCCAGCAGTATCAATTACTTCCACTAACACATTTTCATAAAATATTAGTCATAATATATAATCAAAACGAATAAAAGGTGAAGGCTTCTCCAATGGTGATTTTTTGTGGATTTGTATGCATTTTAATCTCACACTGGAATCATTTTAATGTAAAAGAAATGTTCGCTTTACATAATATGCTGGAGTTTGTAGAATATTGTGATCGTTGTCTTTGAAGATTGCATAATTTTACAGTCCACGTCAGTAAAAGTTTTGGTTATATTTCAAAGACAGTTATTTGATGCTGCTTATGTTATTATCTCACTAACACATGTGCGCATGATTTACGATATTGCATTTAAATTGTAAAATTGGACAATTCACTTCAACCGGCTAACGTTTAACACGATCGTATGTAAAGGGGGTGGATCTTGAAACAGAGTACGGTCATTTATAGGATGTCAGTTATCATCTAGATAGTAACCGATTAGGCGAAGGGTGTGCCAAATGTTTCTTACACGGGTATAAATATGAGGAAAACACAGTCTTATCAGGAGTTGTAAGCCAGCTGTAGAGGCAGAATAGATAAGAATTATTTTGGACCAGAAATGAAAGGACTAGCAGTATTCCTTTGTGTCTTCCTGTGCATGACTGCCACGATGATGGGCACCGCAGAATCAGGAGCAGTTGAATCTCTAGTAATGGATGCTCAAGGTACGCATACTCTCTTCCTCCCTTTCCCTCTCAAGACACACACACACGTACACGCACACACAATACGCTCATAAAAATTTCATTATACACAATCGGCATTTTAAGGTTCTGACTAATTGTACGGTGGCACCACTGAATTTACAGAATATTCAATTAGAAGAGGACATTCACTGAACATTTTTCTCATATACATGCTATTTCAATGTAGTAAAAATTGAGTTTAAACAAATAATATAAAACATAAAGCATCAGTTAAGATATATCAATAACATTGATCTCTATAAATACTTTCTTCCCGCAACGAGGCTACAAAATGTATGTTTTAACTGATAATGATACATTATCTAATAAAAGTATCCTGGCCTTGGGCCAGATATCTTCTCGTATAAATGTGAAGTATAGGACGTAACTCGGATTTATTCTCGTTTAGGCAGAGTTTTCTATATTTTGAAGACAGATGTGCATTTGAAAAGAACATAAGTTTTATAAAACGATGATATAAACTGTTCCACGATTAAAACTTTGTTTTGATTTTATTATGTTTACCGCCTCTCAGTGAAGAAAATGAACCGCTAAGAAATAGAATATTATAAGCAAAATGTTCGCATATCAGAAATTCCAGGAAGAAGTATTTTTATGTAATTTTAACATAAGATCAATTTATGTTAAAAGCTGCTCATTACTATTAAGATATATAGCAAATTATTGTGCTTGTTGTTGTTAGAAACATGACATCCTCATCTATTTGTGGTGTTATTGCCCAAATGGTGTAATACAATCTGTGTTTATACTAATGTCTTTTTCCCTTATGCAATAAAGCACAACTTTGATCAATTGTAAGTTTCTATTTCATTATACTGCAAATATCTTTGATTATTTCAAATTCTCAAATGTTATGAAGCTGCTGATAAATAAGAATGTATTTTTCTTATTTCAGCCTTAGACGAAGAGATTCTTACAAAGGACGGTGAGTGTTTATACTATATAAAATATACTACTATTATTTGGTTTAGCGAGGTATTAATATTTTGAAATATGAGGAATTCAGGTGTCTAGCGTCTCCTTAGCAAAATTAAATTAGGTTTGGTTTTAATTGCATTCTGGACAACGCTCCAAGTACAATTATATCAATGTTTCTGACATTGTCGTAGATAATTTGATTGACATATCATCCCTTGGCGATTTCTTTCATCAGATATGGTGACTGCGACACTGTTAGTACACATTTCCAGGATAAATTTTATCTTTCTCTCAATCAGATATTCTCTCTAAACTTGAAAATTGAAATTGATTAATGTTTATGCAAACTAACTGGTACTGTATTAATTCAGATGTTAGTCATACTGTTATTTAATTTAATTCACAATTTACTTGTTTTGATATTATTAAGATCCAGTGCATTTAATTCCTTTTTGAATTTTATTTCATTTCCTTTCTAGTTATATTTCAAATATACTATTTAACATTGCAGGGAAGAGACTGTGTACCAGTCCAGTATGTGCTTATCTTTGAACGAAGTAAGTTTCTTCTATTTACATGTTCATTATTCACTTTATATCCTATTTTTAATTTTCTTACCTTAATTTCTAGTCACAACTAAGTGGGCGATCTCGTTATTCCAGAAAAACATCGTATGTGTAAGATTTAGAGATTATTCGGTCGATCATTTGCCGGAATCGAAGATCAGTTTAGTGACGGTCTTCCTCCAGCGCTAAATGAGTACAATTGGGTTTCGTTCCAAGCTTATTTTAATACGTGATATAGTTTCTTTCTAGACGGACGTTCTCGACATCCGAAAGGAAGCTTTATATGCAGAACCTACAGAGTAAACATTTTCAAAGAACTTGGCTGACCAAAATAAACTTTACCCTGTTTAAAGAAATAGAATATTTGAGTCATTATCATTTACCTATTATACCATTTTTTTACATATTTTACTGTTAATCTTGTATCTTCCATAACAATAATTTTATCTTAATTTTAAATGTTTTTGTTATTAATGTTTGCCTGGGAACATTTCATATTCTTCCTAAAACTATCAGAACAAAAGCTTGAATCGGCTTTATCTTAGAATCATTGTGCTGTTGTTTCGCTAAATCATTAACATACTCTTGGAGAAATGTTAAAAGAAAGAAAGCAAAGTAGAGAGATCTTTTCATGTAAACTCTGACATAACCGTGACTCTGACTCCGTCTCACTCTTTCATGTTTGTTTTTTTTTTTTTTTTTTCAGGCCTGGAGGAGAAGATCGACCATAAAGAACTGTGCCTCAATACGACCAACGTATACAACTGACCATGCAACTAATCCGCATTTGATCTTCTTACTTGTCCATTCATCCTTTGACGCTTTACATATACCATTCTTTTCTTCAATGTCATTTTGATGAAATCTAATGATAACATTTGAGATATTTAACTGTTCAACTTAAACAAAAAGAAAGCCTTAGAGAACTTTACGATTCGAACATCTGACGATATGTATTCTTTTGTTAAGTCGCGTTCAAATGTTGTGGCAGTATATACTAGTGAAAACCGATACACCGTGTCCTCGGTTCAATGCGCGCAATAAAATTCTAAATACTCCTAGAAAAACATAATGTATAACCCATACAAAAGTTTCATCAAACTGAATTATTTCCACGAATGTCCTATTCTTCTGTACACATTAAAAGCTTGAAATGTATAAATCGTGTTGAGTTTTCATATATATTTTGAAACTGAGTGTCAGGTGTGAGTGCAGAACGTGTACCAGGATTGCACTGATCGTTCAAACAAATTATAATATCTTGTATGGTGTTACTTTAAAAGCGAAAACATATAATAACAAGAAAGTACGGATGTTATGACATGACTTTTCGAAAAGATACTTTGGTGAATATATCATTCATGGTGATAGAGGATTTGTCTTTGTCCGATCGGGATAGATGTTTGTTTTTAAATATATAGATCGTGGGATGAGTTATTATTTTCCGTAGCTAAAAAGAAAATGATAACAAAATTATGTTAGGATTTGTAATTCCTCCCGTGTAATTTGATCACATACTTTCATTTTGATCGAATGCGAAAACCTATTTAATAACTCTTTTTCAATAGTCATTCGTTTTAGCACGGAAGCACTAAATTCACATTGCATACATACATACATACATACATACATACATACATGCCCACACGCACGCACGCACACACACACACACATACATGCATACACACATGCATGCATACATACATACATACAACCATACATACATACATAAATACAAACATACATATATACAACCATACATACATACATACATGCATACATGCGTACATACATACATACATGCCCGCACGCACACACGCACACACACACACATACATGCATACACACACACATACATGCATACACACATGCATGCATACATACATACATACAACCATACATACATACATAAATACAAACATACATACATACAACCATACATGCATAAATACATACATGCATACATGCCTACATACATACATACATGCCCGCATGCAAACACGCACACACACACACATACATGCATACACACATGCATGCATACATACATACATACATACATTCATACATACATACATACATGCATGCATGCGTACATACATACAAACATACATACATACATACATACAAACATACATAAATACGTACATACATACAAACATACATGCGTACATACATACATACATACATGCCCGCACGCACACACGCACACATACACACACATGCATACACACATGCATACATAGATACATACATACATACATACGTACATACATACATGCATGCATGCATGCATACATACATACAAACATACATACATACATACATACATAGAAACATACATAAATACGTACATACATACATATATACATACATACATGCGTACATACATACATACATACATGCCCGCACGCACACACGCACACACACACACACACATACATGCATACACACATGCATACATACATACATACATACATACATACATACATACATACATACATACATACATTCATACATACATACATACATGCATGCATGCGTACATACATACAAACATACATACATACATACATACATACAAACATACATAAATACGTACATACATACAAACATACATGCGTACATACATACATACATACATGCCCACACGCACACATACATACACATGCATACACACATGCATACATACATACATACATACATACATGCATACATACATACATACGTACATACATACATGCATGCATGCATGCATACATACATACAAACATACATACATACATACATACATAGAAACATACATAAATACGTACATACATACATATATACATACATACATGCGTACATACATACATACATACATACATGCCCGCACGCACACACGCACACACAGACACACACATACATGCACACACACATGCATACATACATACATACATACATACATACATGCATGGATCCATGCATGCATGCATGCATGCACACATGCATGCATACATACATACATACATACATACATACATACATACATACATACATACATACAAACATACATACATACATACATACATACCTAGAAACAAACATACAGACAGACAAGCTGAAATAAATAAATTCATACATACATTTTTGTACATTTTACTTGCGATGACCCTGATTGTAAAGCTCATCAGCTGATCAAGCATCTGACACAATTTGTCATCAGAATGTGTGCGTAAAACAAAAGTGATCAAACTTTCTCCAATATTTCACAATTTTAGTCCAGTTTGTAATATGGCCCAACCGAAAGAATGACAAGAGATTAATCTCGAGATTTTAATTATATGCCCCACCTTGGCGGATCGGTCAAATATTGTATTGCTTTGTCCAAGAGACTGCAATATGATTATATGAGTTGTCTCCCGTACTATGTAAAGCCAACTAACCAATAAGCCAGTGATGTATTGTACATTGTCTGAAAATGGTGGAGGTCATTGATTTCAAAGGAATACTTTGTAAGCTTGCTTTCAATTTAGTTATGACCATTGAATAAAGTTCAAATCAGTAAAAATGGCAAGATATATATTATAAATGAATACAACAGTTACACAAGTCTTCTCCTAGTGTTATTTTGCAAAATCACTAGTATCTGTGCTATTCTGGATTAAATATTTCTTGAATTACTCCCAAGCCACAAAATTCGCAAAATTTGCAATCTCATGAACTTTTCGCAGGATATCAAAAATAGACGACGAGATGACAAGGAACAGTTTCAACTTCTTTGATTTCCTTTCAATAACTCAAGCATCCGATTAAAGGGAATGTTCACACTGCATCTCATCCTTGTAACAATAATATGCAGAAGACACTTTTTATATAATTAACGCTTAGGAACGATGCATTTTCTTGATTCATGGCCCAATTTGCTGACTGTACTGGACGTTGCGAAGTTATTCTCTTTACATAAATCTGTTTGAGATATAAAAGAACGTGAAATTGAACTTAGCGTGTATGATATTTATATCTCTTCAATTACCCACATAGGAAAGTTTAACTTTGATGTAATTTAATACGACATTATACAGGTATCGTGTATCTTACACGAATATGTTTCTCCTCGTTGCAGATGTGTTTCATGACATTGCTAGGCAAATTATTATTTTGACCTCATCTGCACAGTCTTCTTCCACAGAACTAGAATAAAGTATAGTACATATCATTTAAAACTCAGAGCATTCGAGTTTTTTGCTAGCAATGCTTCCTTTCAAGAGTTTATTTTTTCAAATATGAATCAACAGCGTTTAAAATAGTTTTAGAAATAAGATGCAAGTAAAATAAAACTTAAATAAGAAACTTTATATATCACTTGAAACGATTTGAATACTAGTATTATAAATTCATAAGAAATGACAATATTAATTAGAGTATACCTTTTCTGTGTTAATGATTGAATTATCTCTCTCCGCCTTTCTTTCTCTCTCTATTTCTCTGGTCAATCACATATTTGTGTGTATTTTAATAGAGGTCTGCACAATTTAAACAATGCATTGCCAATTGAAACACTCTAGCACTGCAGTTAAAATGTCCACATTGCCTCAATGCATTATATGCTCAAATTTGGAAATTAGCAAATTGTTCTATTTCATGGCTCTTCCAGAATTAAGAAATAATATGTGATTGAGATGAAATGTTTTTGATAGTAAGAATTTGTTATTAATCGGCTAATACTGAAACACTTGCATTTTGGGTAGCTTTCTCTAGAGATATCTAAATAACGCGTCTGAATTACTTTAATAACCCAAAATAATTTTCGGTAAATAAATTCCGAAACTGCACCAACTATATTTGTCCTGCTTCCTGATTTGTGTTCACTTGTAAGTATTTATCCGACCTAGTTATATATCACCTCTATATATTTCTCAATTAACATGTCATGAAATGCATAAAAAACCCATCGCCATCAAACGTAAAGCAAGATGACTGTTCTGTATTCTCCTGAAAGTAAATTGTTCACACATTTATGTTGTTATTACAGAACTGTGCTGACTTACCGTGATAATAGTTTCTTTTCTCACTAAATAAGTAATTATTTAATATTGGTGCAGTTTACAACTTAACCGATACTAGAAACTGTGTCTCTTATAGTATGTACGTATATGGTAGCGTTCAGGCCAGGCCAGCACTTTAATAATTATATGGTGCCAGATAAAAGTAAATATTTAAAGGTATAAAGATAATGTCTGTTATCTAAGAAAGAAAACTGTATCAACATGTGTGTGCCTTGTAGTGTAGATATTTCTTTACATGTTTTTAGACAAACAATATCTTTAACCCGATCCCCTATCTTTTTACAGAATGAGCAGAACGAAAACATATGTTTCTTCACAAAAAGCAGCTGGAATTAAATAGAAACAAATTGTACTTAAAAAAATTAGAGCGCTCTATTATATAAATATGAATGCATGTAAATGGAATTCTTTTATCAGAAAATTAATCTACTATTACAAAAACGGCCTCTCTCAATCTCTCTCTCTCTCTCTCTCTCTTTACAGATATATACATTTTTGTTGCTTATAATGAAACTTCCATTATTTAGAGCAATATTGAACTCATCCAAATAGCAACACAGCAATGAATTTAATTTGCGTTATTCCTTTGCACATCATATCCTGATATAAATGTTTTTTCCAGTCCTAAAATATGAGCGTTTATTCTTTGAGTTTCTGTCAGATTTCATGACAACATTTCAAGTGTTTGCCTTGTCCACTCTTTTGCTGATAAGTTGATCAGAAGTGAAACTAGCTAAACACAAGGGGATAAAATCATAAGGTTTGTTTCTGTGATGTGACTGTAATGCACATTTAAAGAATGAATTTTAAAAAATTGTTTTATTACCTGTTAATGGTATGTGTATTACGAAAGAAAAATGTACACAATACGAGCGATGTGTTTTTTCTTCAAATGTGAATTTGTTCCACTGTGAAAGAAACCATATGAACTTTGTTTTTCATACTTCTGCATGCGTGTTTTTATACTGCATGTGTTCTGGATCATACTAAACAAGAAAACAGATAAAAGACTTGAACAAAACTGACACTTCTCATGAATAAAATCAGTATGAAATTTTCATAGTACATAAGATGATCCATTTTTATTCTTTTTCATTCTCTATCTATTTGTAATTTCTTTACTGGGACGAATTCTTTTCTGCTGTATCGTATGCTTTTCTATCGTTTCTGAATTTCTTCACCTGCATGGGTTTTACTGTAGTTTTATCTATTTAAAAAAATTTAAATTTTCTTGTATCATGCAGTAAATCCATGAAGATTATCTTTTCTTTCTTTCTATAAATATTCATTTCTTCTATTTATAAATGAAATGCGGAAAAAATCAATTTGGGTTTTGCAATATACATGTACGTAACATGAAAGTCAAAACAACAGAACACTTGTTCTTAAGCGAAAAGGTGAACTTTCCTTACTCAAGTGAATTTCTTGCACCATTAAGCAAAACAATCTAAAGTTTGTATTGCTTGAAATGTAATTTTCTTACAGCATGAAAAAGCGAAAACATGACAAATGCTCTTTTACCTAAAATCTGAATTTGTTGTACAATAAAACATAAGACATTGAGCCTCTTTCGTATTTTGTGGATCTTCATAGTTTAATATATTTCTACTGTGTTCATTTCTGTATTAGTCACTTACATGGGTTCTGCTTCGTGCGTTTTCTCTGCTTTTGTTGAATTTCTTAACGTCATCACTAGTGTGGTGCAACAAATTTACATTTCAAACAATCGCCTACCCCTTTTAATTCTTGCATTTTGCAACAAAATTTGTTTTATTCTTTCATGGTTAAAGATATTGGCAACCAAGAGGACTTAGCGTTTCAATCTGTACAGGCGGCAGAGCCACGGCAGACGAAACGTTTCTCGCCCGAGATTTACAATCATTCAAATAGACACTTCCAACAAGATTTCAGACCAAATCTACAAATAAAAACCATAATACCTGTTATGATGGTATTAAGCAACATTTTGGGCTCCACATTCTTAAGAACTTGAATGTAAAGCAGCCTCCAGTCCAGAAGGAAATAGAAACAAATGGAAAGAGTCCCTCTTTCAGAGTTGTATAGGAAGAAAAATTAAAATTGTAATTTATACACTCAGACATACTTGTTTTTTATTTAGAAGCATATTATATTTAATGGGAGAGACATGTAACTAATTTTATTTAGTCAAATATTCTGATCATGCAAATTCCTTGGTGTCAATCGTGTTGGGGTAAGTTAAAGATTGTATACCTTCATCCATTTATTTAAAAGGAGTAATCATTCTTGTAAATAGTTGATGTCAAAGTATCAATTTTCAGATAGGCAGGATAAATATTTTAACTGCAATAAAACAAAGCGCAAACAAGATCTGTAATTAATGAAAATAATTAAATCAGTAAATTTATTTGTTCACGAATATCTTTTAAAACATTTGCACCAGTTAACAATTACTAATCATATTTAGTTATTTCGCAAAATTATGACAATTAGCTTTGCATTTAAATGTCTCCGTTCTCATCACCAAGCATGTGCATCTGAATGATCAGGCACTAACAAGTGTTCAATTAATTTCAACGAAACAAACAGGAAGTAGTAAGGGATAAATATATCGTTCATAAATTGGGTTGTTGTGCATCTTTGCAGCATAGTCAAATGTTTTCTCTTTTTGCCATCCTTTATACCATACACTCTTCTGTCAGTAAACAAAAAAGAGAAAAAGCTTTCTAACGACCATTGTTGCTGGCCTTTGACTACAAATTGATATGGACTCAACACAATCCTTTGATTTGCAAGGTGACTGCTGGTCATTAATTAAAACAAAAAGAAATCAAAATTAACTCAGAGAATTCAAAGTGGATTGTATTTTGCATTAAATATATTGGACTGCATATTAATAAAGAATGAGTAAGACGATTATACTAAAGAATCTTAATTCGTAACATATCTTTCTGTAGAGAAGACTACATACTACAGGTTGTGACAGGATAGTAATTGACATTGCCAGTATTTTAAACAAAACGTGGAGTGGTCCACATTCAGTTTCCCATTAATATATCAATTATAGGTTTACATGTAGCTCACATGGTTCATATAGTTAACGAGAGAGAGAGAGAGAGAGAGAGAGAGAGAGTTCATAGAGAAATTCTAATTCATGGAAATCATCGCAGAAAATGCAAAATACACACATTATTTTTTATGTTCTAATACATATTTTGTGACATAGCATCAAACCAAATAATTTATAAATCATAATAATTAGGTAGCAAGGTGATGCGCACGATAGCAATGTCATTGTTATTTAAACAATCAAATCTAATAACTATCTTTCTACGATGTTAAAACCAACCAATTAATCTATGCGATTAATCGATTGGTAATAGTGAAACTTACCTTTGGCGACATACTTAAGCAAAGAAGTGTTCATATGCAGTAATGTTTAAAGCTTCTTATTTACCTTGTTGAAAATACACTCTTACTTCTGCGGTAATGGATACTTATCTTCTCATCTTTTCACAAAGAATGGAGTGACAATTGTGTGAATATTTTTTTCTCACATATTACTCAGACTAGTTGATGAAACATGGTGTGATTCGTCAAGTACATTTGTTCCGCATTATTAATATTTGTTATCTGTCTTATTTAGATTACATAAAAGACACTTTATAGGATTTTAAATAAATATAACCACCATTTTGATTGGCACCACATGTTTATGTTTTGTTTTTAAAATATGTAACATTTACTAGCACGGAATTACATTTCATTTACAATGGCAGCTATATCGCTTAGTACATTTATGGGGCTTTTATTTTCAATGGGAATGATTCTATGACATTTTGTATTTTATTATTTTATATCGAAATGTTCTTGTACATTTTATGCAGAATATTAAATACGTGGCGCATATACTAAATATTCCATGCGCTTGCTTTTGAAAAACATTGAGTATATTTTGATGCAGTTTATCTTCACATCCTTGTAGTCTATACCATAAGAGGAGTCCCATGGTATATTCGCAGAAGACAACATCTTTACTTCGTTTTGATTGACATCTAACTACGCATGTTGTTCTGAATAAAACAAATACTTTTATTTATTTCATTACGTCGTTACAGCCGTACTGACTCTTCCCTGATGCTATCATATTCTGCTTTTCTTACTAGTAATATACTAATCCAGTGTTGACGAAAAGACACATCAATTTTAGAAGCGTGAAAGATATACAAAATGTATAATTATTTTCAAACGATCTTCTCCAGCGATCCACGGGGCTCAAAGCACTATAAATATATGACTTTTTTAAAGCCAAAAAACAATGAAATATCTCTCATGCCACCATGAGACTCTACTCATCTTATGAAATCATTGCATATTACGTCAAACGATACGAAACCATGAATTAATATTTACCTTCTTATTATACCATTGTCTCGATTGCCACTATATAAATCGCTTGCATGGAAGAAAACACATGAAAGATAAGAATATCTTAAAATTATCAAAAATCTCTTCAGATGTTCGATGCAGGTTAGGTTTCCGACTCTTTTTTAACATTGCCTTAAACAACTTTGTTACAATTAAACAATTAACATCAAATCGTAAAAAGTAACTATTATAAAAACACCTCCTTGTACTCTAATTTGGTTTATCAAGACAGTAATGTTAAGTTAATTAGCCAGAAAACAGAAACACTATTCTTACAACAAAATCGAAATATTGGTATAGAATTTTCAGGTGAAATTAAGGTGGAACTCACACAAACCCTGTAATTGAAAGCAATTTTGTTTTCAATGTGATAACACACGAAATATATTATGCAACTTTATGGTGTGGACTAATTTACTTCCTCTGTCAGCATGGTTGTTCCTGTGGTTTAAAAGTATTGTGTAGCGGATAGTCTTCATTTCGTACTTGAACCTATGAAAGGTTTAGCAAATTATATCAAAGAAAGCTAGGATTTGTTTGGTTCATGCACCCTATTGAAACGCATTTGGCCCTTACCATACACTAATATTCTGCTTGTCACAATCAATGCATGATTAGCTTTGCAAAGAGTAGAATCGCAGTTCTTTGCAAAGAATAATACAGTTCGATATTCGAGATGTAGATTTAATCGCTTAAAAGACACTGTTAAAGTGTGATTGAAATCTTTATTAACAAATATTAAAGAACATTGTGCATTGCAAGTTGTTTACTTATTCGATTACGATAAATTTTTCAGTATTGGCACTATTAGTAGCAGTAGTTATTGTTGTTTTTCTTATTTTTATTGTAATGTTACTATATGCACAATCTTAGATATCATGCGACTAGTTGTTGCTGCATCCTTAGATTGGAACATTAAAAGTTTTATATATTGCAAAATATACTTCGTCTGGTAACTAATGCGTAAGGATCCAATATATCTGTACTTTAGATCAAGCAGTGTACAATGTTTTCCAAACTGCGATCGGTTTAGCCTAATATCTGCGATAGCATACCGTGTTGCATTATCATAATCTAATCTCCTCGTATGAAGTCATCATAAGAATAAAACAATAAAGACCTTGTTCTACCTCGACATTATACAATGGGGAATGAAGGGACTGTTATAGGCAGAGTGGTGTGCTTAAAACAACGTTAAATATGAAACATTGATTCTTCCTAGAGAACGTTTATCCATAAGAAACCGGAAGTGGTGTTTTCTTTCTATCATTTTGTATAAAAAACAAGAATGTACTAAACACAACATAAATATAAATTGTAATTATGACTAATTAATGTTATTGCTTTTTGGGCAACTCTTTATAATTAATACCCATGTGCAAAAAGTATATATATACATATATATACATATATCTATATATATATATATATATATATATATATATATATATATATATATATATATATATATATATATATATATATACGATCATAAATTGTTTGTTAGTCGCAATATGTTGCTACTGGTTTACTTCGAAAAATTAAATCGCGAAGACGCGAAGAGAAGATTAAGACTGCAACAATTCCTAATATTGGAAATATTAATTATAGAAATTGAACGCATATGTGTTTTAATATATCATAAATAGTATATTTGCGAATTATAACGTAAGTAAACGACCTTTTACTAAACTTTTCATGGTTAATTTTTCTGCTCTGTTGAGCGCTTATTCTTGCTTAATCAAATTTCTCTTGTTATCTATTGTCTTGACACCAAAACAATATCACGTAATAAATAACATGAGAATTGTTACACTTAATACATCGCTAAGTGACTCATCTTTTACCAAACACTTACAATATGCGAGTATAGATGTTTGATGGATTGTTGAGCAGAACTTTCAAAGACGTGAACAAGTAGAGCAATAATTAAAATTTGAATTTTATTAAGAAGATTAACCATTTCTTGTCTAGTTCCCCATTAAAGAACAAATTAAACCCCATCTAATCAAAGCGTCACTTATCAATGCCGATGTTCTAACACGACTCTCCTATTACACTTCAATACAGTTTGATAAAAACTAAGTAACTTCGCATAGGGTTCAAGGGAAGGTACTTGCAATGGTGAATGTATGGTGCCGATTGAAATTTAAATTCTAACACTGTAATATTTAGATGGCAGGAGCAAAGGATGACCAAAAAGAAAGCAATAAACCCAAACTACGGCAGGTGGCAGGGCTAATGTTTTCATCATTTCCACAGTAATGAAGTCCGGATATTAGCTGTTTGATATTAAAGTACAAATCTTAGCTAAAGGATTCACATATCTACCGGTATGTATTGCAATTGTAATAGATGCATTAAATTCAACACAAAGTAATCAAAACTTGCTTCATCCCTATACAGTTATGTGCCTGCTAATATAATGTAAAATTATAAATAAGTTTTGAAGCAATAAAATTGGAGTCAACTTTTCTTCCCGCAAAGCTAGCGTATATACTTAACCTACAAACACCAATTTCATACGATAACCATGAGGATTTGTCTTCATGTTCATTTATATATTAATTTTATTATGACATATAGTTTCCAGATATAATCACTTTATATATTCGTACAAGAAACTGCTTTGTAAATTTAACGGATTTGTTTGGAACAATTATCTAAATAATAAAATCAGTGTTTGAAAACAGCAGCACGGCATCTTTTACTCATGTTAATCGTTTGAAACGTTGGACACGTAAAGCTTTACTGTGTCCAATTTCGCTAACACAAATGGAATACCGTCAGTGTTTTACTAGAAATATCCGAAGTATTCCGAGTGCTAACGAAGTATTTCGAAACGGAAACCATCCCAGATTGCGGTTATTTTTCACAGTATATTTTGGAAAATAAGTGTGGACGTTGCGATTTATGGAAAGCTCCCAGAACAAATACATACATATCTACCCCATCCCAATTCCACACACCCCAAACAATTTTAAAATTGCAATCTTTCCATGCATGTCTAGTAAAAACAAAGAGTTCCTTAATAAATGTAATTTCTTAGAGCATTTCCTTACTTTCGTTGCACAAGTTATATCGTTATGCACTGAGAATGCAGTAGCAAACAAAATATATCATTGTCGACTAAAACTTATTCTTACTGAAAAGAAAAACAATATCATTATAAGACGGTCCTAATGGATTTACATGATAAATATGAACCGAACATGATATTAATATAATGAAATTGGCAAAATACCACTTGAACGAATTTATGGTAATTTCGTACTAACTTTGATCTGCCTCTGTCAGTGGGGCGGAGGGCGGGAGAGAGATAGAGATAGAGAGAGAAAGTTCAAGGTATCGGACAAAGACAGTCACATATAAATAGTGGGGTGAATATTTTGGATATATGTTTCGTTTTTTAAAATTCCTACTTCCTGATCTTCATCATGTTCTACAATAATCAGATTATAATCCAGACATTTGTGGGGAGAATATTTTGGATATATCTAATTTAAATGACACTGTAAAATGTTTGTTTGCTCTGCAATTTCCAGCCAAGACATCGAAATCTTCTATGTTGAATTGGTGTGTGTCTGGCCATATATTCTTTTGGGAAGATCCGTTTTCTGATTCATTTGTCATTACTTTAAGTTTTACTTTGATTCGTATATGTCATATGTTTAGTGTGTGGCAAACTTCAACAGATTTATCTATGAAGCCTATAACCTAACGTTTCTGATGACTAAACTGTCCGCCACGGTTGTTTAACAAGGGAAATATCAATGGTAAGCAAAAGCGAATGATATCCATTTATCATTTTCACTTATTCTATACACTAGATTTCGCATTCTCGCCACTTCTATAACATCACCCATAATTTCCAACAGAGGTTGCTTGCTGTGCGATTCGGCAACTGACAGTTTATGGCCCTTAAACAATAGAACGTAATGTTAACTGATGTAAAGCGATACTCAAAAATATTCTAAGTTGCGATATATTAATCAACTGTTCATACAGCAACGTGGCAGTTTGGATGCATAAGTAATAAACTAGCATAGATGGTTACTGTAGAGTTGTATCATTATTATAAATTACAATTATGCTAGGGGATTTATGATTATTGCATAGTATTTGGTGCGTAATAAAACATGAAATTCAGTAAACGAGGATTTTAATGCGAGAAAGGATTATAAGAGGGAACACGGTGTTGAAATCTGAAAATCAAAATTACAAACCATTTTCCACTCAATACCGTACTTAAAGTAAATCTAAAATTTCACGAATTAATTATTCGATTTAGTTAAACACAATAAAGTATTGCTACTAATTTCAGAAATATTTGTCTGATGAAAGAAATTGTCTGATTTATTAGCAGATTATTTTAGCATTATATCATATCTTTATCAGATTCCTGATATTGACACCTTTACACAGGAATGGGCGGAAACTATCAATTCAGAAACAAATCGAGCATAATCAACCTAGTTGTCAATAAGGAGACGTTTAATGCAAATTCAAATTTAATTTATAATAAAGCAATAGTTTATAGCGATTACTATTCGTGTTATTCTGCGTTATATGAAGTATCTTTTCTGTGATGCGTTTGCGAATCTATGAATATGAGGAGAAGAATTAATAACCACAAGTGTCAAAATTCCTGTAAATTCGTATAAAACGTCACCAAATATTCCACCTCAGCAGAACATCATCTGCGGTCCATCTAATTGTTCTTCAGTGAGTCCAGTACAGGATGGACAGACTTTAGATCCGATCAGAATGAATATCATATGGAGATTTTAAATTAAAATAAGCTAATGCGTTTTACTGAGACGAAGCATCCAGGCTAAATAGTCAACAAACCGTTTAATGTCAGCGTTTACATCAGTCATTCAACTTATGTAAGTCTTTTATTACGTGTTTAAGCTCGAATAAATGGTAACACAAGAAAAAAGTAAAATCAACAAGCTTAGAAAAATATAATAACTTTTTACCTGTTAAAATACTTTAAAAATTCAAAAACAAGATGAACTTTCAGTTTTAGAATCAAATCCTACAATAATCCAAGCATAATCCAAGAATAAAATTTCAGAAGTCCTAATAATACAATGTTATAACGATTTCAAGTTCGAGTCCCGACGAATAATCAACATGGAAGACGATGACTTATGATGTAACCTGTAGTGTGTTGAAGTCTAAAGTTCCTTGTAGAAACAAGAAACATCACTACAGTTTTGGAAATCCGAATAAATATTTATAAGAGCTGTCTTTTTTAAAGACTTTTGTATGAGCACACGTCTATATCCAAGAAAAAAATGAATTAATCCTTTTGAATACAAGTAATTTGAAATAACTTGAAACGATACAACACTTTCCACTGTAAAGAAAAAAGCCCAGCTTAATTTATTTCTCTAAAAACAAAGGTTATATCGAATTCTAGAGGACGTTTGGAAAATCCCTAAGTTACAAAATCGAAAAGAGGGTCACGTCATCGTGTTTATATCAGGTACGCCTAACAGGACCCTGACGATAACCAATCACATTACTCTAAAAATAAAAGTTTTAAAAAATTGTTTACATTTTAAATCACATAGTCTCATCATGACCTCGACAACAACCAATCGTTTTAAAATAAAAAACGAACTTGTTAACATGGCTACTAGTAACTTTATATCAACGTCAGGATCCCGGTCAACATCTGGTGTATACTAAAAAGGACAGTCAAGTTCAAACTATTTTCTTAACAAAGTATAAGTTCCTAGCAAACATTATTTTGACATATCATGAAATTTATATTAAAAAAATATAAAGATTTTAAAACTTACAAGCGATTAAATCAGATATAAACAATTAAATCAAATATTCATGACATAAGGAAATGTACCGACAAAAATCATATCTCTTCCTAATTCAGTAACTTGTTCCTTAAAAGATTTGGTCGTTAGTTGTAAAATTGTAACGCTACCTTTTGGGTGATACTCAATATCTAATAGAAAAAAACATATAAGACAGCGAATGCATGATTCATGTGCATAGATATGTGCTCATTTTAAGAGAGAGAGAGAGAGAGAGAAGACGAAGAGATACATGGGGTGATAAAAGATAATATAAATAAGTATCAATATGGAAACGTATGTTGACCATAATGCATAACAAATAACGATACATTTATATTATTAGACAAACATAGCAGCTGAATGTGTGATGTCAGCGTTGTATTATTGAAAACGGTATCGCCTCTCCAGCAGTATCAATTACTTCCACTAACACATTTTGATAAAGCATTAGTCATAATATATAATCAAAACGAATAAAAGGTGAAGGCTTCTCCAATGGTGATTTTTTGTGGATTTGTATGCATTTTAATCTCACACTGGAATCATTTTAATGTAAAAGAAATGTTCGCTTTACATAATATGCTGGAGTTTGTAGAATATTGTGATCGTTGTCTTTGAAGATTGCATAATTTTACAGTCCACGTCAGTAAAAGTTTTGGTTATATTTCAAAGACAGTTATTTGATGCTGCTTATGTTATTATCTCACTAACACATGTGCGCATGATTTACGATATTGCATTTAAATTGTAAAATTGGACAATTCACTTCAACCGGCTAACGTTTAACACGATCGTATGTAAAGGGGGTGGATCTTGAAACAGAGTACGGTCATTTATAGGATGTCAGTTATCATCTAGATAGTAACCGATTAGGCGAAGGGTGTGCCAAATGTTTCTTACACGGGTATAAATATGAGGAAAACACAGTCTTATCAGGAGTTGTAAGCCAGCTGTAGAGGCAGAATAGATAAGAATTATTTTGGACCAGAAATGAAAGGACTAGCAGTATTCCTTTGTGTCTTCCTGTGCATGACTGCCACGATGATGGGCACCGCAGAATCAGGAGCAGTTGAATCTCTAGTAATGGATGCTCAAGGTACGCATACTCTCTTCCTCCCTTTCCCTCTCAAGACACACACACACGTACACGCACACACAATACGCTCATAAAAATTTCATTATACACAATCGGCATTTTAAGGTTCTGACTAATTGTACGGTGGCACCACTGAATTTACAGAATATTCAATTAGAAGAGGACATTCACTGAACATTTTTCTCATATACATGCTATTTCAATGTAGTAAAAATTGAGTTTAAACAAATAATATAAAACATAAAGCATCAGTTAAGATATATCAATAACATTGATCTCTATAAATACTTTCTTCCCGCAACGAGGCTACAAAATGTATGTTTTAACTGATAATGATACATTATCTAATAAAAGTATCCTGGCCTTGGGCCAGATATCTTCTCGTATAAATGTGAAGTATAGGACGTAACTCGGATTTATTCTCGTTTAGGCAGAGTTTTCTATATTTTGAAGACAGATGTGCATTTGAAAAGAACATAAGTTTTATAAAACGATGATATAAACTGTTCCACGATTAAAACTTTGTTTTGATTTTATTATGTTTACCGCCTCTCAGTGAAGAAAATGAACCGCTAAGAAATAGAATATTATAAGCAAAATGTTCGCATATCAGAAATTCCAGGAAGAAGTATTTTTATGTAATTTTAACATAAGATCAATTTATGTTAAAAGCTGCTCATTACTATTAAGATATATAGCAAATTATTGTGCTTGTTGTTGTTAGAAACATGACATCCTCATCTATTTGTGGTGTTATTGCCCAAATGGTGTAATACAATCTGTGTTTATACTAATGTCTTTTTCCCTTATGCAATAAAGCACAACTTTTATCAATTGTAAGTTTCTATTTCATTATACTGCAAATATCTTTGATTATTTCAAATTCTCAAATGTTATGAAGCTGCTGATAAATAAGAATGTATTTTTCTTATTTCAGCCTTAGACGAAGAGATTCTTACAAAGGACGGTGAGTGTTTATACTATATAAAATATACTACTATTATTTGGTTTAGCGAGGTATTAATATTTTGAAATATGAGGAATTCAGGTGTCTAGCGTCTCCTTAGCAAAATTAAATTAGGTTTGGTTTTAATTGCATTCTGGACAACGCTCCAAGTACAAATATCAATGTTTCTGACATTGTCGTAGATAATTTGATTGACATATCATCCCTTGGCGATTTCTTTCATCAGATATGGTGACTGCGACACTGTTAGTACACATTTCCAGGATAAATTTTATCTTTCTCTCAATCAGATATTCTCTCTAAACTTGAAAATTGAAATTGATTAATGTTTATGCAAACTAACTGGTACTGTATTAATTCAGATGTTAGTCATACTGTTATTTAATTTAATTCACAATTTACTTGTTTTGATATTATTAAGATCCAGTGCATTTAATTCCTTTTTGAATTTTATTTCATTTCCTTTCTAGTTATATTTCAAATATACTATTTAACATTGCAGGGAAGAGACTGTGTACCAGTCCAGTATGTGCTTATCTTTGAACGAAGTAAGTTTCTTCTATTTACATGTTCATTATTCACTTTATATCCTAGTTTTAATTTTCTTACCTTAATTTCTAGTCACAACTAAGTGGGCGATCTCGTTATTCCAGAAAAACATCGTATGTGTAAGATTTAGAGATTATTCGGTCGATCATTTGCCGGAATCGAAGATCAGTTTAGTGACGGTCTTCCTCCAGCGCTAAATGAGTACAATTGGGTTTCGTTCCAAGCTTATTTTAATACGTGATATAGTTTCTTTCTAGACGGACGTTCTCGACATCCGAAAGGAAGCTTTATATGCAGAACCTACAGAGTAAACATTTTCAAAGAACTTGGCTGACCAAAATAAACTTTACCCTGTTTAAAGAAATAGAATATTTGAGTCATTATCATTTACCTATTATACCATTTTTTTACATATTTTACTGTTAATCTTGTATCTTCCATAACAATAATTTTATCTTAATTTTAAATGTTTTTGTTATTAATGTTTGCCTGGGAACATTTCATATTCTTCCTAAAACTATCAGAACAAAAGCTTGAATCGGCTTTATCTTAGAATCATTGTGCTGTTGTTTCGCTAAATCATTAACATACTCTTGGAGAAATGTTAAAAGAAAGAAAGCAAAGTAGAGAGATCTTTTCATGTAAACTCTGACATAACCGTGACTCTGACTCCGTCTCACTCTTTCATGTTTGTGTTTTTTTTTTTTTTTTTCAGGCCTGGAGGAGAAGATCGACCATAAAGAACTGTGCCTCAATACGACCAACGTATACAACTGACCATGCAACTAATCCGCATTTGTTCTTCTTACTTGTCCATTCATCCTTTGACGCTTTACATATACCATTCTTTTCTTCAATGTCATTTTGATGAAATCTAATGATAACATTTGAGATATTTAACTGTTCAACTTAAACAAAAAGAAAGCCTTAGAGAACTTTACGATTCGAACATCTGACGATATGTATTCTTTTGTTAAGTCGCGTTCAAATGTTGTGGCAGTATATACTAGTGAAAACCGATACACCGTGTCCTCGGTTCAATGCGCGCAATAAAATTCTAAATACTCCTAGAAAAACATAATGTATAACCCATACAAAAGTTTCATCAAACTGAATTATTTCCACGAATGTCCTATTCTTCTGTACACATTAAAAGCTTGAAATGTATAAATCGTGTTGGGTTTTCATATATATTTTGAAACTGAGTGTCAGGTGTGAGTGCAGAACGTGTACCAGGATTGCACTGATCGTTCAAACAAATTATAATATCTTGTATGGTGTTACTTTAAAAGCGAAAACATATAATAACAAGAAAGTACGGATGTTATGACATGACTTTTCGAAAAGATACTTTGGTGAATATATCATTCATGGTGATAGAGGATTTGTCTTTGTCCGATCGGGATAGATGTTTGTTTTTAAATATATAGATCGTGGGATGAGTTATTATTTTCCGTAGCTAAAAAGAAAATGATAACAAAATTATGTTAGGATTTGTAATTCCTCCCGTGTAATTTGATCACATACTTTCATTTTGATCGAATGCGAAAACCTATTTAATAACTCTTTTTTCAATAGTTATTCGTTTTAGCACGGAAGCACTAAATTCACATTGCATACATACATACATACATACATACATACATACATACGTGCCCACACGCGCGCACGCACACACACACACACATACATGCATACACACATGCATGCATACATACATACATACAACCATACATACATACATAAATACAAACATACATACATACAACCATACATACATACATACATGCATACATGCGTACATACATACATACATCCCCGCACGCACACACGCACACACACACACATACATGCATACACACATGCATGCATACATACATACATACATACATACATACATTCATACATACATACATACATGCATGCATGCGCACGTGCATACAAACATACATACATACATACATACAAACATACATAAATACGTACATACATACAAACATACATGCGTACATACATACATACATACATGCCCGCACGCACACACGAACACATACACACACATGCATACACACATGCATACATACATACATACATACATACATACATACATACATACATACGTACATACATACATGCATGCATACATACATACAAACATACATACATACATACATAGAAACATACATAAATACGTACATACATGCATATATACATACATATATGCGTACATACATACATACATACATGCCCCCACGCACACACGCACACACACACACACATACATGCATACACACATGCATACATACATACATACATACATACATGCATGGATGCATGCATGCATGCATGCATGCACACATGCATGCATACATACATACATACATACATACATACATACATACATACATACATACAAACATACATACATACATACATACATACCTAGAAACAAACATACAGACAGACAAGCTGAAATAAATAAATTCATACATACATTTTTGTACATTATACTTGCGATGACCCTGATTGTAAAGCTCATCAGCTGATCAAGCATCTGACACAATTTATCATCAGAATGTGTGCGTAAAACAAAAGTGATCAAACTTTCTCCAATATTTCACAATTTTAGTCCTGTTTGTAATATGGCCCAACCGAAAGAATGACAAGAGATTAATCTCGAGATTTTAATTATATGCCCCACCTTGGCGGATCGGTCAAATATTGTATTGCTTTGTCCAAGAGACTGCAGTATGATTATATGAGTTGTCTCCCGTACTATGTAAAGCCAACTAACCAATAAGCCAGTGATGTATTGTACATTGTCTGAAAATGGTGGAGGTCATTGATTTCAAAGGAATACTTTGTAAGCTTGCTTTCAATTTAGTTATGACCATTGAATAAAGTTCAACTCAGTAAAAATGGCAAGATATATATTATAAATGAATACAACAGTTACACAAGTCTTCTCCTAGTGTTATTTTGCAAAATCACTAGTATCTGTGCTATTCTGGATTAAATATTTCTTGAATTACTCCCAAGCCACAAAATTCGCAAAATTTGCAATCTCATGAACTTTTCGCAGGATATCAAAAATAGACGACGAGATGACAAGGAACAGTTTCAACTTCTTTGATTTCCTTTCAATAACTCAAGCATCCGATTAAAGGGAATGTTCACACTGCATCTCATCCTTGTAATAATAATATGCAGAAGACACGTTTTATATAATTAACGCTTAGGAACGATGCATTTTCTTGATTCATGGCCCAATTTGCTGACTGTACTAGACGTTGCGAAGTTATTCTCTTTACATAAATCTGTTTGAGATATAAAAGAACGTGAAAATGAACTTAGCGTGTATGATATTTATATCTCTTCAATTACCCACATAGGAAAGTTTAACTTTGATGTAATTTAATACGACATTATACAGGTATCGTGTATCTTACACGAATATGTTTCTCCTCGTTGCAGATGTGTTTCATGACATTGCTAGGCAAATTATTATTTTGACCTCATCTGCACAGTCTTCTTCCACAGAACTAGAATAAAGTATAGTACATATCATTTAAAACTCAGAGCATTCGAGTTTTTTGCTAGCAATGCTTCCTTTCAAGAGTTTATTTTTTCAAATATGAATCAACAGCGTTTAAAATAGTTTTAGAAATAACATTATTTTTTATGTTCTAATACATATTTTGTGACATAGCATCAAACCAAATAATTTATAAATCATAATAATTAGGTAGCAAGGTGGTGCGCACGATAGCAATGTCATTTTTATTTAAACAATCAAATCTAATAACTATCTTTCTACGATGTTAAAACCAACCAATTAATCTATGCGATTAATCGATTGGTAATAGTGAAACTTACCTTTGGCGACATACTTAAGCAAAGAAGTGTTCATATGCAGTAATGTTTAAAGCTTCTTATTTACCTTGTTGAAAATACACTCTTACTTCTGCGGTAATGGATACTTATCTTCTCATCTTTTCACAAAGAATGGAGTGACAATTGTGTGAATATTTTTTTCTCACATATTACTCAGACTAGTTGATGAAACATGGTGTGATTCGTCAAGTACATTTGTTCCGCATTATTAATATTTGTTATCTGTCTTATTTAGATTACATAAAAGACACTTTATAGGATTTTAAATAAATATAACCACCATTTTGATTGGCACCACATGTTTATGTTTTGTTTTTAAAATATGTAACATTTACTAGCACGGAATTACATTTCATTTACAATGGCAGCTATATCGCTTAGTACATTTATGGGGCTTTTATTTTCAATGGGAATGATTCTATGACATTTTGTATTTTATTATTTTATATCGAAATGTTCTTGTACATTTTATGCAGAATATTAAATACGTGGCGCATATACTAAATATTCCATGCGCTTGCTTTTGAAAAACATTGAGTATATTTTGATGCAGTTTATCTTCACATCCTTGTAGTCTATACCATAAGAGGAGTCCCATGGTATATTCGCAGAAGACAACATCTTTACTTCGTTTTGATTGACATCTAACTACGCATGTTGTTCTGAATAAAACAAATACTTTTATTTATTTCATTACGTCGTTACAGCCGTACTGACTCTTCCCTGATGCTATCATATTCTGCTTTTCTTACTAGTAATATACTAATCCAGTGTTGACGAAAAGACACATCAATTTTAGAAGCGTGAAAGATATACAAAATGTATAATTATTTTCAAACGATCTTCTCCAGCGATCCACGGGTCTCAAAGCACTATAAATATGTGACTTTTTTAAAGCCAAAAAACAATGAAATATCTCTCATGCCACCATGAGACTCTACTCATCTTATGAAATCATTGCATATTACGTCAAACGATACGAAACCATGAATTAATATTTATCTTCTTATTATACCATTGTCTCGATTGCCACTATATAAATCGCTTGCATGGAAGAAAACACATGAAAGATAAGAATATCTTAAAATTATCAAAAATCTCTTCAGATGTTCGATGCAGGTTAGGTTTCCGACTCTTTTTTAACATTGCCTTAAACAACTTTGTTACAATTAAACAATTAACATCAAATCGTAAAAAGTAACTATTATAAAAACACCTCCTTGTACTCTAATTTGGTTTATCAAGACAGTAATGTTAAGTTAATTAGCCAGAAAACAGAAACACTATTCTTACAACAAAATCGAAATATTGGTATAGAATTTTCAGGTGAAATTAAGGTGGAACTCACATAAACCCTGTAATTGAAAGCAATTTTGTTTTCAATGTGATAACACACGAAATATATTATGCAACTTTATGGTGTGGACTAATTTACTTCCTCTGTCAGCATGGTTGTTTCTGTGGTTTAAAAGTATTGTGTAGCGGATAGTCTTCATTTCGTACTTGAACCTATGAAAGGTTTAGCAAATTATATCAAAGAAAGCTAGGATTTGTTTGGTTCATGCACCCTATTGAAACGCATTTGGCCCCTACCATACACTAATATTCTGCTTGTCACAATCAATGCATGATTAGCTTTGCAAAGAGTAGAATCGCAGTTCTTTGCAAAGAATAATACAGTTCGATATTCGAGATGTAGATTTAATCGCTTTAAAGACACTGTTAAAGTGTGATTGAAATCTTTATTAACAAATATTAAAGAACATTGTGCATTGCAAGTTGTAGTTTACTTATTCGATTACGATAAATTTTTCAGGATTGGCACTATTAGTAGCAGTAGTTATTGTTGTTTTTCTTATTTTTATTGTAATGTTACTATATGCACAATCTTAGATATCATGCGACTAGTTGTTGCTGTATCCTTAGATTGGAACATTAAAAGTTTTATATATTTCAAAATATACTTCGTCTGGTAACTAATGCGTAAGGATCCAATATATCTGTACTTTAGATCAAGCAGTGTACAATGGTTTCCAAACTGCGATCGGTTTAGCCTAATATCTGCGATAGCATACCGTGTTGCATTATCATAATCTAATCTCCTCGTATGAAGTCATCATAAGAATAAAACAATAAAGACCTTGTTCTACCTCGACATTATACAATGGGGAATGAAGGGACTGTTATAGGCAGAGTGGTGTGCTTAAAACAACGTTAAATATGAAATATTGATTCTTCCTAGAGAACGTTTATCCATAAGAAACCGGAAGTGGTGTTTTCTTTCTATCATTTTGTATAAAAAACAAGAATGTACTAAACACAACATAAATATAAATTGTAATTATGATTAATTAATGTTATTGCTTTTTAGGCAACTCTTTATAATTGATACCCATGAGCAAAAAGTATATATATATATATATATATATATATATATATATATATATATATATATATATATATATATATATATATATATATATATATATATATATATACGATCATAAATTGTTTGTTAGTCGCAATATGTTGCTACTGGTTTACTTCGAAAAATTAAATCGCGAAGAGAAGATTAAGACTGCAACAATTCCTATTATTGGAAATATTAATTATAGAAATTGAACGCATATGTGTTTTAATATATCATAAATAGTATATTTGCGAATTATAACGTAAATAAACGACCTTTTACTAAACTTTTCATGGTTAATTTTTCTGCTCTGTTGAGCGCTTATTCTTGCTTAATCAAATTTCTCTTGATATCTATTGTTTTGACACCAAAACAATATCACGTAATAAATAACATGAGAATTGTTACACTTAATACATCGCTAAGTGACTCATCTTTTACCAAACACTTACAATATGCGAGTATAGATGTTTGATGGATTGTTGAGCAGAACTTTCAAAGACGTGAACAAGTAGAGCAATAATTAAAATTTGAATTTTATTAAGAAGATTAACCATTTCTTGTCTAGTTCCCCATTAAAGAACAAATTAAACCCCATCTAATCAAAGCGTCACTTATCAATGCCGATGTTCTAACATGACTCTCCTATTACACTTCAATACAGTTTGATAAAAACTAAGTAATTTCGCATAGGGTTCAAGGGAAGGTACTTGCAATGGTGAATGTATGGTGCCGATTGAAATTTAAATTCTAACATTGTAATATTTAGATGGCAGGAGCAAAGGATGACCAAAAAGAAAGCAATAAACCCAAACTACGGCAGGTGGCAGGGCTAATGTTTTCATCATTTCCACAGTAATGAAGTCCGGATATTAGCTGTTTGATATTAAAGTACAAATCTTAGCTAAAGGATTCACATATCTACCGGTATGTATTGCAATTGTAATAGATGCATTAAATTCAACAGAAAGTAATCAAAACTTGCTTCATCCGTTTACAGTTATGTGCCTGCTAATATAATGTAAAATTATAAATAAGTTTTGAAGCAATAAAATTGGAGTCAACTTTTCTTCCCGCAAAGCTAGCGTATATACTTAACCTACAAACACCAATTTCATACGATAACCATGAGGATTTGTCTTCATGTTCATTTATATATTAATTTTATTATGACATATAGTTTCCAGATATAATCACTTTATATATTCGTACAAGAAACTGCTTTGTAAATTTAACGGATTTGTTTGGAACAATTATCTAAATAACAAAATCAGTGTTTGAAAACAGCAGCACGGCATCTTTTACTCATATTAATCGTTTGAAACGTTGGACACGTAAAGCTTTACTGTGTCCAATTTCGCTAACACAAATGGAATACCGTCAGTGTTTTACTAGAAATATCCGAAGTATTCCGAGTGCTAACGAAGTATTTCAAAACGGAAACCATCCCAGATTACGGTTATTTTTCACAGTATATTTTGGAAAATAAGTGTGGACGTTGCGATTTATGGAAAGCTCCCAGAACAAATACATGCACATCTACCCCATCCCAATTCCACACACCCCAAACAATTTTAAAATTGCAATCTTTCCATGCATGTCTAGTAAAAACAAAGAGTTCTTAATAAATGTAATTTCTTAGAGCATTTCCTTACTTTCGTTGCACAAGTTATATCGTTATGCACTGAGAATGCAGTAGCAAACAAAATATATCATTGTCGACTAAAACTTATTCTTACTGAAAAGAAAAACAATATCATTATAAGACGGTCCTAATGGATTTACATGATAAATATGAACCGAACATGATATTAATATAATGAAATTGGCAAAATACCACTTGAACGAATTTATGGCAATTTCGTACTAACTTTGATCTGCCTCTGTCAGTGGGGCGGAGGGCGGGAGAGAGATAGAGATAGAGAGAGAAAGTTCAAGGTATCGGACAAAGACAGTCACATATAAATAGTGGGGTGAATATTTTGGATATATGTTTCGTTTTTTAAAATTCCTACTTCCTGATCTTCATCATGTTCTACAATAATCAGATTATAATCCAGACATTTGTGGGGAGAATATTTTGGATATATCTAATTTAAATGACACTGTAAAATGTTTGTTTGCTCTGCAATTTCCAGCCAAGAGATCGAAATCTTCTATGTTGAAGTGGTGTGTGTCTGGCCATATATTCTTTTGGGAAGATCCGTTTTCTGATTCATTTGTCATTACTTTAAGTTTTACTTTGATTCGTATATGTCATATGTTTAGTGTGTGGCAAACTTCAACAGATTTATCTATGAAGCCTATAACCTAACGTTTCTGATGACTAAACTGTCCGCCACGGTTGTTTAACAAGGGAAATATCAATGGTAAGCAAAAGCGAATGATATCCATTTATCATTTTCACTTATTCTATACACTAGATTTCGCATTCTCGCCACTTCTATAACATCACCCATAATTTCCAACAGAGGTTGCTTGCTGTGCGATTCGGCAACTGACAGTTTATGGCCCTTAAACAATAGAACGTAATGTTAACTGATGTAAAGCGATACTCAAAAATATTCTAAGTTGCGATATATTAATCAACTGTTCATACAGCAACGTGGCAGTTTGGATGCATAAGTAATAAACTAGCATAGATGGTTACTGTAGAGTTGTATCATTATTATAAATTACAATTATGCTAGGGGATTTATGATTATTGCATAGTATTTGGTGCGTAATAAAACATGAAATTCAGTAAACGAGGATTTTAATGCGAGAAAGGATTATAAGAGGGAACACGGTGTTGAAATCTGAAAATCAAAATTACAAACCATTTTCTACTCAATACCGTACTTAAAGTAAATCTAAAATTTCACGAATTAATTATTCGATTTAGTTAAACACAATAACGTATTGCTACTAATTTCAGAAATATTTGTCTGATGAAAGAAATTGTATGATTTATTAGCAGATTATTTTAGCATTATATCATATCTTTATCAGATTCCTGATATTGACACCTTTACACAGGAATGAGCGGAAACTATCAATTCAGAAACAAATCGAGCATAATCAACCTAGTTGTCAATAAGGAAACGTTTAATGCAAAATTCAAATTTAATTTATAATAAAGCAATAGTTTATAGCGATTACTATTCCTGTTATTCTGCGTTATATGAAGTATCTTTTCTGTGATGCGTTTGCGAATCTATGAATATGAGGAGAAGAATTAATAACCACAAGTGTCAAAATTCCTGTAAATTCGTATAAAACGTCACCAAATATTGCACCTCAGCAGAACATCATCTGCGGTCCATCTAATTGTTCTTCAGTGAGTCCAGTACAGGATGGACAGACTTTAGATCCGATCAGAATGAATATCATATGGAGATTTTAAATTAAAATAAGCTAATGCGTTTTACTGAGACGAAGCATCCAGGCTAAATAGTCAACAAACCGTTTAATGTCAGCGTTTACATCAGTCATTCAACTTATGTAAGTCTTTTATTACGTGTTTAAGCTCGAATAAATGGTAACACAAGAAAAAAGTAAAATCAACAAGCTTAGAAAAATATAATAACTTTTTACCTGTTAAAATACATTAAAAATTCAAAAACAAGATGAACTTTCAGTTTTAGAATCAAATCCTACAATAATCCAAGCATAATCCAAGAATAAAATTTCAGAAGTCCTAATAATACAATGTTATAACGATTTCAAGTTCGAGTCCCGACGAATAATCAACATGGAAGACGATGACTTATGATGTAACCTGTAGTGTGTTGAAGTCTAAAGTTCCTTGTAGAAACAAGAAACATCACTACAGTTTTGGAAATCCGAATAAATATTTATAAGAGCTGTCTTTTTTAAAGACTTTTGTATGAGCACACGTCTATATCCAAGAAAAAAATGAATTAATCCTTTTGAATACAAGTAATTTGAAATAACTTGAAACGATACAACACTTTCCACTGTAAAGAAAAAAGCCCAGCTGAATTTATTTCTCTAAGAACAAAGGTTATATCGAATTCTAAAGGACATTTGGAAAATCCCTAAGTTGCAAAATCGAAAAGGGGGTCACGTGATCGTGTTTATATCAGGTACGCCTAACAGGACCCTGACGATAACCAATCACATTACTCTAAGAAATAAAAGTTTTAAAAAAATTGTTTACATCTCAAATCACATAGTCTCATCATGACCTCGACAACAACCAATCGTTTTAAAATAAAAAACGAACTTGTTAACATGGCTACTAGTAACTTTATATCAACGTCAGGATCCCGGTCAACATCTGGTGTATACTAAAAAGGACAGTCAAGTTCAAACTATTTTCTTAACAAAGTATAAGTTCCTAGCAAACATTATTTTGACATATCATGAAATTTATGTTAAAAAAATATAAAGATTTTAAAACTTACAAGCGATTAAATCAGATATAAACAATTAAATCAAATATTCATGACATAAGGAAATGTACCGACAAAAATCATATCTCTTCCTAATTCAGTAACTTGTTCCTTAAAAGATTTGGTCGTTAGTTGTAAAATTGTAACGCTACCTTTTGGGTGACACTCAATATCTGATAGAAAAGTACATATAAGACAGCGAATGCATGATTCATGTGCATAGATATGTGCTCATTTTAAGAGAAAGAGAGAGAGAGAGAGAAGACGAAGAGATACATGGGGTGATTAAAGATAATATAAATAAGTATCAATATGGAAACGTATGTTGACCATAATGCATAACAAATAACGATACATTTATATTATTAGACAAACATAGCAGCTGAATGTGTGATGTCAGCGTTGTATTATTGAAAACGGTATCGCCTCTCCAGCAGTATCAATTACTTCCACTAACACATTTTGATAAAACATTAGTCATAATATATAATCAAAACGAATAAAAGGTGAAGGCTTCTCCAATGGTGATTTTTTGTGGATTTGTATGCATTTTAATCTCACATTGGAATCATTTTAATGTAAAAGAAATGTTCGCTTTACATAATATGCTGGAGTTTGTAGAATATTGTGATCGTTGTCTTTGAAGATTGCATAATTTTACAGTCCACGTCAGTAAAAGTTTTGGTTATATTTCAAAGACAGTTATTTGATGCTGCTTATGTTATTATGTCACTAACACATGTGCTAATGAGTTACGATATTGCATTTAAATTGTAAAATTGGACAATTCACTTCAACCGGCTAACGTTTAACACGATCGTATGTAAAGGGGGTGGATCTTGAAACAGAGTACGGTCATTTATAGGATGTCAGTTATCATCTAGATAGTAACCGATTAGGCGAAGGGTGTGCCAAATGTTTCTTACACGGGTATAAATATGAGGAAAACACAGTCTTGTCAGGAGTTGTAAGCCAGCTGTAGAGGCAGAATAGATAAGAATTATTTTGGACCAGAAATGAAAGGACTAGCAGTATTCCTTTGTGTCTTCCTGTGCATGACTGCCACGATGATGGGCACCGCAGAATCAGGAGCAGTTGAATCTCTAGTAATGGATGCTCAAGGTACGCATACTCTCTTCCTCCCTTTCCCTCTCAAGACACACACACACACACGTACACGCACACACAATACGCTCATAAAAATTTCATTATACACAATCGGCATTTTAAGGTTCTGACTAATTGTACGGTGGCACCACTGAATTTACAGAATATTCAATTAGAAGAGGACATTCACTGAACATTTTTCTCATATACATGCTATTTCAATGTAGTAAAAATTGAGTTTAAACAAATAATATAAAACATAAAGCATCAGTTAAGATATATCAATAACATTGATCTCTATAAATACTTTCTTCCCGCAACGAGGCTACAAAATGTATGTTTTAACTGATAATGATACATTATCTAATAAAAGTATCCTGGCCTTGGGCCAGATATCTTCTCGTATAAATGTGAAGTATAGGACGTAACTCGGATTTATTCTCGTTTAGGCAGAGTTTTCTATATTTTGAAGACAGATGTGCATTTGAAAAGAATATAAGTTTTATAAAACGATGATATAAACTGTTCCACGATTAAAACTTTGTTTTGATTTTATTATGTTTACCGCCTCTCAGTGAAGAAAATGAACCGCTAAGAAATAGAATATTATAAGCAAAATGTTCACATATCAGAAATTCCAGGAAGAAGTATTTTAATGTAATTTTAACATAAGATCAATTTATGTTAAAAGCTGCTCATTACTATTAAGATATATAGCAAATTATTGTGCTTGTTGTTGTTAGAAACATGACATCCTCATCTATTTGTGGTGTTATTGCCCAAATGGTGTAATACTATCTGTGTTTATACTAATGTCTTTTTCCCTTATGCAATAAAGCACAACTTTGATCAATTGTAAGTTTCTATTTCATTATACTGCAAATATCTTTGATTATTTCAAATTCTCAAATGTTATAAAGCTGCTGATAAATAAAAATGTATTTTTTTAATTTCAGCCTTAGACGAAGAGATTCTTACAAAGGACGGTGAGTGTTTATACTATATAAAATATACTACTATTATTTGGTTTAGCGAGGTATTAATATTTTGAAATATGAGGAATTCAGGTGTCTAGCGTCTCCTTAGCAAAATTAAATTAGGTCTGGTTTTAATTGCATTCTGGACAACGCTCCAAGTACAAATATCAATGTTTCTGACATTGTCGTAGATAATTTGATTGACATATCATCCCTTGGCGATTTCTTTCATCAGATATGGTGACTGCGACACTGTTAGTACACATTTCCAGGATAAATTTTATCTTTCTCTCAATCAGATATTCTCTCTAAACTTGAAAATTGAAATTGATTACTGTTTATGCAAACTAACTGGTACTGTATTAATTCAGATGTTAGTCATACTGTTATTTAATTTAATTCACAATTTACTTGTTTTGATATTATTAAGATCCAGTGCATTTAATTCCTTTTTGAATTTTATTTCATTTCCTTTCTAGTTATATTTCAAATATACTATTTAACATTGCAGGGAAGAGACTGTGTACCAGTCCAGTATGTGCTTATCTTTGAACGAAGTAAGTTTCTTCTATTTACATGTTCATTATTCACTTGATATCCTAGTTTTAATTTTCTTACCTTAATTTCTAGTCACAACTAAGTGGGCGATCTCGTTTTTCCAGAAAAACTTCGTATGTGTAAGATTTAGAGATTATTCGGTCGATCATTTGCCTGAATCGAAGATCAGTTTAGTGACGGTCTTCCTCCAGCGCTAAATGAGTACAATTGGGTTTCGTTCCAAGCTTATTTTAATACGTGATATAGTTTCTTTCTAGACGGACGTTCTCGACATCCGAAAGGAAGCTTTATATGCAGAACCTACAGAGTAAACATTTTCAAAGAACTTGGCTGACCAAAATAAACTTTACCCTGTTTAAAGAAATAGAATATTTGAGTCATTATCATTTACCTATTATACCATTTTTTTACATATTTTACTGTTAATCTTGTATCTTCCATAACAATAATTTTATCTTAATTTTAAATGTTTTTGTTATTAATGTTCCCCTGGGAACGTTTCATATTCTTCCTAAAACTATCAGAACAAAAGCTTGAATCGGCTTTATCTTAGAATCATTGTGCTGTTGTTTCGCTAAATCATTAACATACTCTTGGAGAAATGTTAAAAGAAAGAAAGCAAAGTAGAGAGATCTTTTCATGTAAACTCTGACATAACCGTGACTCTGACTCCGTCTCACTCTTTCATGTTTGTTTTTTTTTTTTTTCAGGCCTGGAGGAGAAGATCGACCATAAAGAACTGTGCCTCAATACGACCAACGTATACAACTGACCATGCAACTAATCCGCATTTGTTCTTCTTACTTGTCCATTCATCCTTTGACGCTTTACATATACCATTCTTTTCTTCAATGTCATTTTGATGAAATCTAATGATAACATTTGAGATATTTAACTGTTCAACTTAAACAAAAAGAAAGCCTTAGAGAACTTTACGATTCGAACATCTGACGATATGTATTCTTTTGTTAAGTCGCGTTCAAATGTTGTGGCAGTATATACTAGTGAAAACCGATACACCGTGTCCTCGGTTCAATGCGCGCAATAAAATTCTAAATACTCCTAGAAAAACATAATGTATAACCCATACAAAAGTTTCATCAAACTGAATTATTTCCACGAATGTCCTATTCTTCTGTACACATTAAAAGCTTGAAATGTATAAATCGTGTTGGGTTTTCATATATATTTTGAAACTGAGTGTCAGGTGTGAGTGCAGAACGTGTACCAGGATTGCACTGATCGTTCAAACAAATTATAATATCTTGTATGGTGTTACTTTAAAAGCGAAAACATATAATAACAAGAAAGTACGGATGTTATAACATGACTTTTCGAAAAGATACTTTGGTGAATATATCATTCATGGTGATAGAGGATTTGTCTTTGTCCGATCGGGATAGATGTTTGTTTTTAAATATATAGATCGTGGGATGAGTTATTATTTTCCGTAGCTAAAAAGAAAATGATAACAAAATTATGTTAGGATTTGTAATTCCTCCCGTGTAATTTGATCACATACTTTCATTTTGATCGAATGCGAAAACCTATTTAATAACTCTTTTTTCAATAGTTATTCGTTTTAGCACGGAAGCACTAAATTCACATTGCATACATACATACATACATACATACATACATGCATACATACATACATGCCCACACGCACGCACGCACACACACACACACACATACATGCATACACACATGCATGCATACATACATACATACAACCATACATACATACATAAATACAAACATACATACATACAACCATACATACATACATACATACATACATGTATACATGCGTACATACATACATACATCCCCGCACGCACACACGCACACACACACACATACATGCATACACACATGCATGCATACATACATACATACATACATTCATACATACATACATACATGCATGCATCCGCACATACATACAAACATACATACATACATACATACAAACATACATAAATACGTACATACATACAAACATACATGCGTACATACATACATACATACAGACATGCCCGCACGCTCACACGCACACATACACACACATGCATACACACATGCATACATACATACATACATACATACATACATACATACGTACATACATACATGCATGCATACATACATACAAACATACATACATACATACATAGAAACATACATAAATACGTACATACATACATATATACATACATACATGCGTATATACATACATACATACATGCCCCCACGCACACACGCACACACACACACACACACACATACATGCATACACACATGCATACATACATACATATATACATACATACATACATACATACATGCATGGATGCATGCATGCATGCATGCATGCACACATGCATGCATACATACATACATACATACATACATACATACATACATACATACATACATACATACATACAAACATACATACATACATACATACCTAGAAACAAACATACAGACAGACAAGCTGAAATAAATAAATTCATACATACATTTTTGTACATTTTACTTGCGATGACCCTGATTGTAAAGCTCATCAGCTGATCAAGCATCTGACACAATTTATCATCAGAATGTGTGCGTAAAACAAAAGTGATCAAACTTTCTCCAATATTTCACAATTTTAGTCCTGTTTGTAATATGGCCCAACCGAAAGAATGACAAGAGATTAATCTCGAGATTTTAATTATATGCCCCACCTTGGCGGATCGGTCAAATATTGTATTGCTTTGTCCAAGAGACTGCAGTATGATTATATGAGTTGTCTCCCGTACTATGTAAAGCCAACTAACCAATAAGCCAGTGATGTATTGTACATTGTCTGAAAATGGTGGAGGTCATTGATTTCAAAGGAATACTTTGTAAGCTTGCTTTCAATTTAGTTATGACCATTGAATAAAGTTCAACTCAGTAAAAATGGCAAGATATATATTATAAATGAATACAACAGTTACACAAGTCTTCTCCTAGTGTTATTTTGCAAAATCCCTAGTATCTGTGCTATTCTGGATTAAATATTTCTTGAATTACTCCCAAGCCACAAAATTCGCAAAATTTGCAATCTCATGAACTTTTCGCAGGATATCAAAAATAGACGACGAGATGACAAGGAACAGTTTCAACTTCTTTGATTTCCTTTCAATAACTCAAGCATCCGATTAAAGGGAATGTTCACACTGCATCTCATCCTTGTAATAATAATATGCAGAAGACACGTTTTATATAATTAACGCTTAGGAACGATGCATTTTCTTGATTCATGGCCCAATTTGCTGACTGTACTAGACGTTGCGAAGTTATTCTCTTTACATAAATCTGTTTGAGATATTAAAGAACGTGAAAATGAACTTAGCGTGTATGATATTTATATCTCTTCAATTACCCACATAGGAAAGTTTAACTTTGATGTAATTTAATACGACATTATACAGGTATCGTGTATCTTACACGAATATGTTTCTCCTCGTTGCAGATGTGTTTCATGACATTGCTAGGCAAATTATTATTTTGACCTCATCTGCACAGTCTTCTTCCACAGAACTAGAATAAAGTATAGTACATATCATTTAAAACTCAGAGCATTCGAGTTTTTTGCTAGCAATGCTTCCTTTCAAGAGTTTATTTTTTCAAATATGAATCAACAGCGTTTAAAATAGTTTTAGAAATAAGATGCAAGTAAAATAAAACTTAAATAAGAAACTTTATATATCACTTGAAACGATTTGAATACTAGTATTATAAATTCATAAGAAATGACAATATTAATTAGAGTATACCTTTTCTGTGTTAATGATTGAATTATCTCTCTCCGCCTTTCTTTCTCTCTCTATTTCTCTGGTCAATCACATATTTGTGTGTATTTTAATAGAGGTCTGCACAATTTAAACAATGCATTGCCAATTGAAACACTCTAGCACTGCAGTTAAAATGTCCACATTGCCTCAATGCATTATATGCTCAAATTTGGAAATTAGCAAATTGTTCTATTTCATGGCTCTTCCAGAATTAAGAAATAATATGTGATTGAGATGAAATGTTTTTGATAGTAAGAATTTGTTATTAATCGGCTAATACTGAAACACTTGCATTTTGGGTAGCTTTCTCTAGAGATATCTAAATAACGCGTCTGAATTACTTTAATAACCCAAAATAATTTTCGGTAAATAAATTCCGAAACTGCACCAACTATATTTGTCCTGCTTCCTGATTTGTGTTCACTTGTAAGTATTTATCCGACCTAGTTATATATCACCTCTATATATTTCTCAATTAACATGTCATGAAATGCATAAAAAACCCATCGCCATCAAACGTAAAGCAAGATGACTGTTCTGTATTCTCCTGAAAGTAAATTATTCACACATTTATGTTGTTATTACAGAACTGTGCTGACTTACCGTGATAATAGTTTCTTTTCTCACTAAATAAGTAACTATTTAATATTGGTGCAGTTTACAACTTAACCGATACTAGAAACTGTGTCTCTTATAGTATGTACGTATATGGTAGCGTTCAGGCCAGGCCAGCACTTTAATAATTATATGGTGCCAGATAAAAGTAAATATTTAAAGGTATAAAGATAATGTCTGTTATCTAAGAAAGAAAACTGTATCAACATGTGTGTGCCTTGTAGTGTAGATATTTCTTTACATGTTTTTAGACAAACAATATCTTTAACCCGATCCCCTATCTTTTTACAGAATGAGCAGAATGAAAACATATGTTTCTTCACAAAAAGCAGCTGGAATTAAATAGAAACAAATTGTACTTAAAAAAATTAGAGCGCTCTATTATATAAATATGAATGCATGTAAATGGAATTCTTTTATCAGAAAATTAATCTACTAGTACAAAAACGGCCTCTCTCAATCTCTCTCTCTCTCTCTCTTTACAGATACATACATTTTTGTTGCTTATAATGAAACTTCCATTATTTAGAGCAATATTGAACTCATCCAAATAGCAACACAGCAATGAATTTAATTTGCGTTATTCCTTTGCACATCATATCCTGATATAAATGTTTTTTCCAGTCCTAAAATATGAGCGTTTATTCTTTGAGTTTCTGTCAGATTTCATGACAACATTTCAAGTGTTTGCCTTGTCCACTCTTTTGCTGATAAGTTGATCAGAAGTGAAACTAGTTAAACACAAGGGGATAAAATCATAAGGTTTGTTTCTGTGATGTGACTGTAATGCACATTTAAAGAATGAATTTTAAAAAATTGTTTTATTACCTGTTAATAGTATGTGTATTACGAAAGAAAAATGTACACAATACGAGCGATGTGTTTTTTCTTCAAATGTGAATTTGTTCCACTGTGAAAGAAACCATATGAACTTTGTTTTTCATACTTCTGCATGCAGTTTTCAGTATGAAATTTTCATAGTACATAAGATGATCCATTTTTATTCTTTTTCATTCTCTATCTATTTGTAATTTCTTTACTGGGACGAATTCTTTTCTGCTGTATCGTATGCTTTTCTATCGTTTCTGAATTTCTTCACCTGCATGGGTTTTACTGTAGTTTTATCTATTTAAAAAAATTTAAATTTTCTTGTATCATGCAGTAAATCCATGAAGATTATCTTTTCTTTCTTTCTATAAATATTCATTTCTTCTATTTATAAATGAAATGCGGAAAAAATCAATTTGGGTTTTGCAATATACATGTACGTAACATGAAAGTCAAAACAACAGAACACTTGTTCTTAAGCGAAAAGGTGAACTTTCCTTACTCAAGTGAATTTCTTGCACCATTAAGCAAAACAATCTAAAGTTTGTATTGCTTGAAATGTAATTTTCTTACAGCATGAAAAAGCGAAAACATGACAAATGCTCTTTTACCTAAAATCTGAATTTGTTGTACAATAAAACATAAGACATTGAGCCTCTTTCGTATTTTGTGGATCTTCATAGTTTAATATATTTCTACTGTGTTCATTTCTGTATTAGTCACTTACATGGGTTCTGCTTCGTGCGTTTTCTCTGCTTTTGTTGAATTTCTTAACGTCATCACTAGTGTGGTGCAACAAATTTACATTTCAAACAATCGCCTACCCCTTTTAATTCTTGCATTTTGCAACAAAATTTGTTTTATTCTTTCATGGTTAAAGATATTGGCAACCAAGAGGACTTAGCGTTTCAATCTGTACAGGCGGCAGAGCCACGGCAGACGAAACGTTTCTCGCCCGAGATTTACAATCATTCAAATAGACACTTCCAACAAGATTTCAGACCAAATCTACAAATAAAAACCATAATACCTGTTATGATGGTATTAAGCAACATTTTGGGCTCCACATTCTTAAGAACTTGAATGTAAAGCAGCCTCCAGTCCAGAAGGAAATAGAAACAAATGGAAAGAGTCCCTCTTTCAGAGTTGTATAGGAAGAAAAATTAAAATTGTAATTTATACACTCAGACATACTTGTTTTTTATTTAGAAGCATATTATATTTAATGGGAGAGACATGTAACTAATTTTATTTAGTCAAATATTCTGATCATGCAAATTCCTTGGTGTCAATCGTGTTGGGGTAAGTTAAAGATTGTATACCTTCATCCATTTATTTAAAAGGAGTAATCATTCTTGTAAATAGTTGATGTCAAAGTATCAATTTTCAGATAGGCAGGATAAATATTTTAACTGCAATAAAACAAAGCGCAAACAAGATCTGTAATTAATGAAAATAATTAAATCAGTAAATTTATTTGTTCACGAATATCTTTTAAAACATTTGCACCAGTTAACAATTACTAATCATATTTAGTTATTTCGCAAAATTATGACAATTAGCTTTGCATTTAAATGTCTCCGTTCTCATCACCAAGCATGTGCATCTGAATGATCAGGCACTAACAAGTGTTCAATTAATTTCAACGAAACAAACAGGAAGTAGTAAGGGATAAATATATCGTTCATAAATTGGGTTGTTGTGCATCTTTGCAGCATAGTCAAATGTTTTCTCTTTTTGCCATCCTTTATACCATACACTCTTCTGTCAGTAAACAAAAAAGAGAAAAAGCTTTGTAACGACCATTGTTGCTGGCCTTTGACTACAAATTGATATGGACTCAACACAATCCTTTGATTTGCAAGGTGACTGCTGGTCATTAATTAAAACAAAAAGAAATCAAAATTAACTCAGAGAATTCAAAGTGGATTGTATTTTGCATTAAATATATTGGACTGCATATTAATAAAGAATGAGTAAGACGATTATACTAAAGAATCTTAATTCGTAACATATCTTTCTGTAGAGAAGACTACATACTACAGGTTGTGACAGGATAGTAATTGACATTGCCAGTATTTTAAACAAAACGTGGAGTGGTCCACATTCAGTTTCCCATTAATATATCAATTATAGGTTTACATGTAGCTCACATGGTTCATATAGTTAACGAGAGAGAGAGAGAGAGAGAGAGAGAGTTCATAGAGAAATTCTAATTCATGGAAATCATCGCAGAAAATGCAAAATACACACATTATTTTTTATGTTCTAATACATATTTTGTGACATAGCATCAAACCAAATAATTTATAAATCATAATAATTAGGTAGCAAGGTGATGCGCACGATAGCAATGTCATTTTTATTTAAACAATCAAATCTAATAACTATCTTTCTACGATGTTAAAACCAACCAATTAATCTATGCGATTAATCGATTGGTAATAGTGAAACTTACCTTTGGCGACATACTTAAGCAAAGAAGTGTTCATATGCAGTAATGTTTAAAGCTTCTTATTTACCTTGTTGAAAATACACTCTTACTTCTGCGGTAATGGATACTTATCTTCTCATCTTTTCACAAAGAATGGAGTGACAATTGTGTGAATATTTTTTTCTCACATATTACTCAGACTAGTTGATGAAACATGGTGTGATTCGTCAAGTACATTTGTTCCGCATTATTAATATTTGTTATCTGTCTTATTTAGATTACATAAAAGACACTTTATAGGATTTTAAATAAATATAACCACCATTTTGATTGGCACCACATGTTTATGTTTTGTTTTTAAAATATGTAACATTTACTAGCACGGAATTACATTTCATTTACAATGGCAGCTATATCGCTTAGTACATTTATGGGGCTTTTATTTTCAATGGGAATGATTCTATGACATTTTGTATTTTATTATTTTATATCGAAATGTTCTTGTACATGTTATGCAGAGTATGAAATACGTGGCGCATATACTAAATATTCCATGCGCTTGCTTTTGAAAAACATTGAGTATATTTTGATGCAGTTTATCTTCACATCCTTGTAGTCTATACCATAAGAGGAGTCCCATGGTATATTCGCAGAAGACAACATCTTTACTTCGTTTTGATTGACATCTAACTACGCATGTTGTCCTGAATAAAACAAATACTTTTATTTATTTCATTACGTCGTTACAGCCGTACTGACTCTTCCCTGATGCTATCATATTCTGCTTTTCTTACTAGTAATATACTAATCCAGTGTTGACGAAAAGACACATCAATTTTAGAAGCGTGAAAGATATACAAAATGTATAATTATTTTCAAACGATCTTCTCCAGCGATCCACGGGGCTCAAAGCACTATAAATATATGACTTTTTTAAAGCCAAAAAACAATGAAATATCTCTCATGCCACCATGAGACTCTACTCATCTTATGAAATCATTGCATATTACGTCAAACGATACGAAACCATGAATTAATATTTACCTTCTTATTATACCATTGTCTCGATTGCCACTATATAAATCGCTTGCATGGAAGAAAACACATGAAAGATAAGAATATCTTAAAATTATCAAAAATCTCTTCAGATGTTCGATGCAGGTTAGGTTTCCGACTCTTTTTTAACATTGCCTTAAACAACTTTGTTACAATTAAACAATTAACATCAAATCGTAAAAAGTAACTATTATAAAAACACCTCCTTGTACTCTAATTTGGTTTATCAAGACAGTAATGTTAAGTTAATTAGCCAGAAAACAGAAACACTATTCTTACAACAAAATCGAAATATTGGTATAGAATTTTCAGGTGAAATTAAGGTGGAACTCACATAAACCCTGTAATTGAAAGCAATTTTGTTTTCAATGTGATAACACACGAAATATATTATGCAACTTTATGGTGTGGACTAATTTACTTCCTCTGTCAGCATGGTTGTTCCTGTGGTTTAAAAGTATTGTGTAGCGGATAGTCTTCATTTCGTACTTGAACCTATGAAAGGTTTAGCAAATTATATCAAAGAAAGCTAGGATTTGTTTGGTTCATGCACCCTATTGAAACGCATTTGGCCCCTACCATACACTAATATTCTGCTTGTCACAATCAATGCATGATTAGCTTTGCAAAGAGTAGAATCGCAGTTCTTTGCAAAGAATAATACAGTTCGATATTCGAGATGTAGATTTAATCGCTTAAAAGACACTGTTAAAGTGTGATTGAAATCTTTATTAACAAATATTAAAGAACATTGTGCATTGCAAGTTGTAGTTTACTTATTCGATTACGATAAATTTTTCAGTATTGGCACTATTAGTAGCAGTAGTTATTGTTGTTTTTCTTATTTTTATTGTAATGTTACTATATGCACAATCTTAGATATCATGCGACTAGTTGTTGCTGCATCCTTAGATTGGAACATTAAAAGTTTTATATATTGCAAAATATACTTCGTCTGGTAACTAATGCGTAAGGATCCAATATATCTGTACTTTAGATCAAGCAGTGTACAATGTTTTCCAAACTGCGATCGGTTTAGCCTAATATCTGCGATAGCATACCGTGTTGCATTATCATAATCTAATCTCCTCGTATGAAGTCATCATAAGAATAAAACAATAAAGACCTTGTTCTACCTCGACATTATACAATGGGGAATGAAGGGACTGTTATAGGCAGAGTGGTGTGCTTAAAACAACGTTAAATATGAAACATTGATTCTTCCTAGAGAACGTTTATCCATAAGAAACCGGAAGTGGTGTTTTCTTTCTATCATTTTGTATAAAAAACAAGAATGTACTAAACACAACATAAATATAAATTGTAATTATGACTAATTAATGTTATTGCTTTTTGGGCAACTCTTTATAATTAATACCCATGTGCAAAAAGTATATATATACATATAAATACATATATCTATATATATATATATATATATATATATATATATATATATATATATATATATATATATATATATATATATATATATATATATATATACGATCATAAATTGTTTGTTAGTCGCAATATGTTGCTACTGGTTTACTTCGAAAAATTAAATCGCGAAGACGCGAAGAGAAGATTAAGACTGCAACAATTCCTAATATTGGAAATATTAATTATAGAAATTGAACGCATATGTGTTTTAATATATCAAAAATAGTATATTTGCGAATTATAACGTAAGTAAACGACCTTTTACTAAACTTTTCATGGTTAATTTTTCTGCTCTGTTGAGCGCTTATTCTTGCTTAATCAAATTTCTCTTGTTATCTATTGTTTTGACACCAAAACAATATCACGTAATAAATAACATGAGAATTGTTACACTTAATACATCGCTAAGTGACTCATCTTTTACCAAACACTTACAATATGCGAGTATAGATGTTTGATGGATTGTTGAGCAGAACTTTCAAAGACGTGAACAAGTAGAGCAATAATTAAAATTTGAATTTTATTAAGAAGATTAACCATTTCTTGTCTAGTTCCCCATTAAAGAACAAATTAAACCCCATCTAATCAAAGCGTCACTTATCAATGCCGATGTTCTAACACGACTCTCCTATTACACTTCAATACAGTTTGATAAAAACTAAGTAACTTCGCATAGGGTTCAAGGGAAGGTACTTGCAATGGTGAATGTATGGTGCCGATTGAAATTTAAATTCTAACACTGTAATATTTAGATGGCAGGAGCAAAGGATGACCTAAAAGAAAGCAATAAACCCAAACTACGGCAGGTGGCAGGGCTAATGTTTTCATCATTTCCACAGTAATGAAGTCCGGATATTAGCTGTTTGATATTAAAGTACAAATCTTAGCTAAAGGATTCACATATCTACCGGTATGTATTGCAATTGTAATAGATGCATTAAATTCAACACAAAGTAATCAAAACTTGCTTCATCCGTTTACAGTTATGTGCCTGCTAATATAATGTAAAATTATAAATAAGTTTTGAAGCAATAAAATTGGAGTCAACTTTTCTTCCCGCAAAGCTAGCGTATATACTTAACCTACAAACACCAATTTCATACGATAACCATGAGGATTTGTCTTCATGTTCATTTATATATTAATTTTATTATGACATATAGTTTCGAGATATAATCACTTTATATATTCGTACAAGAAACTGCTTTGTAAATTTAACGGATTTGTTTGGAACAATTATCTAAATAATAAAATCAGTGTTTGAAAACAGCAGCACGGCATCTTTTACTCATGTTAATCGTTTGAAACGTTGGACACGTAAAGCTTTACTGTGTCCAATTTCGCTAACACAAATGGAATACCGTCAGTGTTTTACTAGAAATATCCGAAGTATTCCGAGTGCTAACGAAGTATTTCAAAACGGAAACCATCCCAGATTGCGGTTATTTTTCACAGTATATTTTGGAAAATAAGTGTGGACGTTGCGATTTATGGAAAGCTCCCAGAACAAATACATACATATCTACCCCATCCCAATTCCACACACCCCAAACAATTTTAAAATTGCAATCTTTCCATGCATGTCTAGTAAAAACAAAGAGTTCCTTAATAAATGTAATTTCTTAGAGCATTTCCTTACTTTCGTTGCACAAGTTATATCGTTATGCACTGAGAATGCAGTAGCAAACAAAATATATCATTGTCGACTAAAACTTATTCTTACTGAAAAGAAAAACAATATCATTATAAGACGGTCCTAATGGATTTACATGATAAATATGAACCGAACATGATATTAATATAATGAAATTGGCAAAATACCACTTGAACGAATTTATGGTAATTTCGTACTAACTTTGATCTGCCTCTGTCAGTGGGGCGGAGGGCGGGAGAGAGATAGAGATAGAGAGAGAAAGTTCAAGGTATCGGACAAAGACAGTCACATATAAATAGTGGGGTGAATATTTTGGATATATGTTTCGTTTTTTAAAATTCCTACTTCCTGATCTTCATCATGTTCTACAATAATCAGATTATAATCCAGACATTTGTGGGGAGAATATTTTGGATATATCTAATTTAAATGACACTGTAAAATGTTTGTTTGCTCTGCAATTTCCAGCCAAGAGATCGAAATCTTCTATGTTGAATTGGTGTGTGTCTGGCCATATATTCTTTTGGGAAGATCCGTTTTCTGATTCATTTGTCATTACTTTAAGTTTTACTTTGATTCGTATATGTCATATGTTTAGTGTGTGGCAAACTTCAACAGATTTATCTATGAAGCCTATAACCTAACGTTTCTGATGACTAAACTGTCCGCCACGGTTGTTTAACAAGGGAAATATCAATGGTAAGCAAAAGCGAATGATATCCATTTATCATTTTCACTTATTCTATACACTAGATTTCGCATTCTCGCCACTTCTATAACATCACCCATAATTTCCAACAGAGGTTGCTTGCTGTGCGATTCGGCAACTGACAGTTTATGGCCCTTAAACAATAGAACGTAATGTTAACTGATGTAAAGCGATACTCAAAAATATTCTAAGTTGCGATATATTAATCAACTGTTCATACAGCAACGTGGCAGTTTGGATGCATAAGTAATAAACTAGCATAGATGGTTACTGTAGAGTTGTATCATTATTATAAATTACAATTATGCTAGGGGATTTATGATTATTGCATAGTATTTGGTGCGTAATAAAACATGAAATTCAGTAAACGAGGATTTTAATGCGAGAAAGGATTATAAGAGGGAACACGGTGTTGAAATCTGAAAATCAAAATTACAAACCATTTTCCACTCAATACCGTACTTAAAGTAAATCTAAAATTTCACGAATTAATTATTCGATTTAGTTAAACACAATAAAGTATTGCTACTAATTTCAGAAATATTTGTCTGATGAAAGAAATTGTATGATTTATTAGCAGATTATTTTAGCATTATATCATATCTTTATCAGATTCCTGATATTGACACCTTTACACAGGAATGGGCGGAAACTATCAATTCAGAAACAAATCGAGCATAATCAACCTAGTTGTCAATAAGGAGACGTTTAATGCAAAATTCAAATTTAATTTATAATAAAGCAATAGTTTATAGCGATTACTATTCGTGTTATTCTGCGTTATATGAAGTATCTTTTCTGTGATGCGTTTGCGAATCTATGAATATGAGGAGAAGAATTAATAACCACAAGTGTCAAAATTCCTGTAAATTCGTATAAAACGTCACCAAATATTCCACCTCAGCAGAACATCATCTGCGGTCCATCTAATTGTTCTTCAGTGAGTCCAGTACAGGATGGACAGACTTTAGATCCGATCAGAATGAATATCATATGGAGATTTTAAATTAAAATACGCTAATGCGTTTTACTGAGACGAAGCATCCAGGCTAAATAGTCAACAAACCGTTTAATGTCAGCGTTTACATCAGTCATTCAACTTTTGTAAGTCTTTTATTACGTGTTTAAGCTCCAATAAATGGTAACACAAGAAAAAAGTAAAATCAACAAGCTTAGAAAAATATAATAACTTTTTACCTGTTAAAATACTTTAAAAATTCAAAAACAAGATGAACTTTCAGTTTTAGAATCAAATCCTACAATAATCCAAGCATAATCCAAGAATAAAATTTCAGAAGTCCTAATAATACAATGTTATAACGATTTCAAGTTCGAGTCCCGACGAATAATCAACATGGAAGACGATGACTTATGATGTAACCTGTAGTGTGTTGAAGTCTAAAGTTCCTTGTAGAAACAAGAAACATCACTACAGTTTTGGAAATCCGAATAAATATTTATAAGAGCTGTCTTTTTTAAAGACTTTTGTATGAGCACACGTCTATATCCAAGAAAAAAATGAATTAATCCTTTTGAATACAAGTAATTTGAAATAACTTGAAACGATACAACACTTTCCACTGTAAAGAAAAAAGCCCAGCTGAATTTATTTCTCTAAAAACAAAGGTTATATCGAATTCTAGAGGACGTTTGGAAAATCCCTAAGTTACAAAATCGAAAAGAGGGTCACGTCATCGTGTTTATATCAGGTACGCCTAACAGGACCCTGACGATAACCAATCACATTACTCTAAAAATAAAAGTTTTAAAAAATTGTTTACATTTTAAATCACATAGTCTCATCATGACCTCGACAACAACCAATCGTTTTAAAATAAAAAACGAACTTGTTAACATGGCTACTAGTAACTTTATATCAACGTCAGGATCCCGGTCAACATCTGGTGTATACTAAAAAGGACAGTCAAGTTCAAACTATTTTCTTAACAAAGTATAAGTTCCTAGCAAACATTATTTTGACATATCATGAAATTTATATTAAAAAAATATAAAGATTTTAAAACTTACAAGCGATTAAATCAGATATAAACAATTAAATCAAATATTCATGACATAAGGAAATGTACCGACAAAAATCATATCTCTTCCTAATTCAGTAACTTGTTCCTTAAAAGATTTGGTCGTTAGTTGTAAAATTGTAACGCTACCTTTTGGGTGATACTCAATATCTAATAGAAAAAAACATATAAGACAGCGAATGCATGATTCATGTGCATAGATATGTGCTCATTTTAAGAGAGAGAGAGAGAGAGAGAGAAGACGAAGAGATACATGGGGTGATAAAAGATAATATAAATAAGTATCAATATGGAAACGTATGTTGACCATAATGCATAACAAATAACGATACATTTATATTATTAGACAAACATAGCAGCTGAATGTGTGATGTCAGCGTTGTATTATTGAAAGCGGTATCGCCTCTCCAGCAGTATCAATTACTTCCACTAACACATTTTGATAAAGCATTAGTCATAATATATAATCAAAACGAATAAAAGGTGAAGGCTTCTCCAATGGTGATTTTTTGTGGATTTGTATGCATTTTAATCTCACACTGGAATCATTTTAATGTAAAAGAAATGTTCGCTTTACATAATATGCTGGAGTTTGTAGAATATTGTGATCGTTGTCTTTGAAGATTGCATAATTTTACAGTCCACGTCAGTAAAAGTTTTGGTTATATTTCAAAGACAGTTATTTGATGCTGCTTATGTTATTATGTCACTAACACATGTGCGCATGATTTACGATATTGCATTTAAATTGTAAAATTGGACAATTCACTTCAACCGGCTAACGTTTAACACGATCGTATGTAAAGGGGGTGGATCTTGAAACAGAGTACGGTCATTTATAGGATGTCAGTTATCATCTAGATAGTAACCGATTAGGCGAAGGGTGTGCCAAATGTTTCTTACACGGGTATAAATATGAGGAAAACACAGTCTTGTCAGGAGTTGTAAGCCAGCTGTAGAGGCAGAATAGATAAGAATTATTTTGGACCAGAAATGAAAGGACTAGCAGTATTCCTTTGTGTCTTCCTGTGCATGACTGCCACGATGATGGGCACCGCAGAATCAGGAGCAGTTGAATCTCTAGTAATGGATGCTCAAGGTACGCATACTCTCTTCCTCCCTTTCCCTCTCAAGACACACACACACGTACACGCACACACAATACGCTCATAAAAATTTCATTATACACAATCGGCATTTTAAGGTTCTGACTAATTGTACGGTGGCACCACTGAATTTACAGAATATTCAATTAGAAGAGGACATTCACTGAACATTTTTCTCATATACATGCTATTTCAATGTAGTAAAAATTGAGTTTAAACAAATAATATAAAACATAAAGCATCAGTTAAGATATATCAATAACATTGATCTCTATAAATACTTTCTTCCCGCAACGAGGCTACAAAATGTATGTTTTAACTGATAAGGATACATTATCTAATAAAAGTATCCTGGCCTTGGGCCAGATATCTTCTCGTATAAATGTGAAGTATAGGACGTAACTCGGATTTATTCTCGTTTAGGCAGAGTTTTCTATATTTTGAAGACAGATGTGCATTTGAAAAGAACATAAGTTTTATAAAACGATGATATAAACTGTTCCACGATTAAAACTTTGTTTTGATTTTATTATGTTTACCGCCTCTCAGTGAAGAAAATGAACCGCTAAGAAATAGAATATTATAAGCAAAATGTTCGCATATCAGAAATTCCAGGAAGAAGTATTTTAATGTAATTTTAACATAAGATCAATTTATGTTAAAAGCTGCTCATTACTATTAAGATATATAGCAAATTATTGTGCTTGTTGTTGTTAGAAACATGACATCCTCATCTATTTGTGGTGTTATTGCCCAAATGGTGTAATACAATCTGTGTTTATACTAATGTCTTTTTCCCTTATGCAATAAAGCACAACTTTGATCAATTGTAAGTTTCTATTTCATTATACTGCAAATATCTTTGATTATTTCAAATTCTCAAATGTTATGAAGCTGCTGATAAATAAGAATGTATTTTTCTTATTTCAGCCTTAGACGAAGAGATTCTTACAAAGGACGGTGAGTGTTTATACTATATAAAATATACTACTATTATTTGGTTTAGCGAGGTATTAATATTTTGAAATATGAGGAATTCAGGTGTCTAGCGTCTCCTTAGCAAAATTAAATTAGGTTTGGTTTTAATTGCATTCTGGACAACGCTCCAAGTACAATTATATCAATGTTTCTGACATTGTCGTAGATAATTTGATTGACATATCATCCCTTGGCGATTTCTTTCATCAGATATGGTGACTGCGACACTGTTAGTACACATTTCCAGGATAAATTTTATCTTTCTCTCAATCAGATATTCTCTCTAAACTTGAAAATTGAAATTGATTACTGTTTATGCAAACTAACTGGTACTGTATTAATTCAGATGTTAGTCATACTGTTATTTAATTTAATTCACAATTTACTTGTTTTGATATTATTAAGATCCAGTGCATTTAATTCCTTTTTGAATTTTATTTCATTTCCTTTCTAGTTATATTTCAAATATACTATTTAACATTGCAGGGAAGAGACTGTGTACCAGTCCAGTATGTGCTTATCTTTGAACGAAGTAAGTTTCTTCTATTTACATGTTCATTATTCACTTTATATCCTATTTTTAATTTTCTTACCTTAATTTCTAGTCACAACTAAGTGGGCGATCTCGTTATTCCAGAAAAACTTCGTATGTGTAAGATTTAGAGATTATTCGGTCGATCATTTGCCGGAATCGAAGATCAGTTTAGTGACGGTCTTCCTCCAGCGCTAAATGAGTACAATTGGGTTTCGTTCCAAGCTTATTTTAATACGTGATATAGTTTCTTTCTAGACGGACGTTCTCGACATCCGAAAGGAAGCTTTATATGCAGAACCTACAGAGTAAACATTTTCAAAGAACTTGGCTGACCAAAATAAACTTTACCCTGTTTAAAGAAATAGAATATTTGAGTCATTATCATTTACCTATTATACCATTTTTTTACATATTTTACTGTTAATCTTGTATCTTCCATAACAATAATTTTATCTTAATTTTAAATGTTTTTGTTATTAATGTTTGCCTGGGAACATTTCATATTCTTCCTAAAACTATCAGAACAAAAGCTTGAATCGGCTTTATCTTAGAATCATTGTGCTGTTGTTTCGCTAAATCATTAACATACTCTTGGAGAAATGTTAAAAGAAAGAAAGCAAAGTAGAGAGATCTTTTCATGTAAACTCTGACATAACCGTGACTCTGACTCCGTCTCACTCTTTCATGTTTGTTTTTTTTTTTTTTTTCAGGCCTGGAGGAGAAGATCGACCATAAAGAACTGTGCCTCAATACGACCAACGTATACAACTGACCATGCAACTAATCCGCATTTGTTCTTCTTACCTGTCCATTCATCCTTTGACGCTTTACATATACCATTCTTTCCTTCAATGTCATTTTGATGAAATCTAATGATAACATTTGAAATATTTAACTGTTCAACTTAAACAAAAAGAAAGCCTTAGAGAACTTTACGATTCGAACATCTGACGATATGTATTCTTTTGTTAAGTCGCGTTCAAATGTTGTGGCAGTATATACTAGTGAAAACCGATACACCGTGTCCTCGGTTCAATGCGCGCAATAAAATTCTAAATACTCCTAGAAAAACATAATGTATAACCCATACAAAAGTTTCATCAAACTGAATTATTTCCACGAATGTCCTATTCTTCTGTACACATTAAAAGCTTGAAATGTATAAATCGTGTTGGGTTTTCATATATATTTTGAAACTGAGTGTCAGGTGTGAGTGCAGAACGTGTACCAGGATTGCACTGATCGTTCAAACAAATTATAATATCTTGTATGGTGTTACTTTAAAAGCGAAAACATATAATAACAAGAAAGTACGGATGTTATGACATGACTTTTCGAAAAGATACTTTGGTGAATATATCATTCATGGTGATAGAGGATTTGTCTTTGTCCGATCGGGATAGATGTTTGTTTTTAAATATATAGATCGTGGGATGAGTTATTATTTTCCGTAGCTAAATAGAAAATGATAACAAAATTATGTTAGGATTTGTAATTCCTCCCGTGTAACTTGAACACATACTTTCATTTTGATTGAATGCGAAAACCTATTTAATAACTCTTTTTTCAATAGTTATTCGTTTTAGCACGGAAGCACTAAATTCACATTGCATACATACATACATACATACATGCCCACACGCACGCACGCACACACACACACACACATACATGCATACACACATGCATGCATACATACATACATACAACCATACATACATACATAAATACATACATACATATATACAACAATACATACATGCATACATTCATACATGCGTACATACATACATACATGCCCGCACGCACACACGCACACACACACACATACATGAATGCACACACACACATACATGCATATACACATTCATGCATACATGCATACATACAACCATACATACATACATAAATACAAACATACATACATACAACCATACATACATACATACATACATGCATACATGCGTACATACATACATACATGCCCGCACGCACACACGCACACACACACACATACATGCATACACACATGCATGCATACATACATACATACATACATACATACATTCATACATACATACATACATGCATGCATGCGTACATACATACAAACATACATACATACATACATACATACAAACATACATAAATACGTACATACATACAAACATACATGCGTACATCCATACATACATACATACATGCCCGCACGCACACACGCACACATACACACACATGCATACACACATGCATACATACATACATGCATACATACATACATACATACATACATACATACATACATACATACATACGTACATACATACATGCATGCATGCATGCATACATACATACAAACATACATACATACATACATAGAAACATACATAAATACGTACATACATACATATATACATACATACATGCGTACATACATACATACATGCCCGCACGAACACACGCACACACACACACACACACATACATGCATACACACATGCATACATACATACATACATACATACATACATACATGCATGGATGCATGCATGCATGCATGCATGCACACATGCATGCATACATACATACATACATACATACATACATACAAACATACATACATACATACATACCTAGAAACAAACATACAGACAGACAAGCTGAAATAAATAAATTCATACATACATTTTTGTACATTTTACTTGCGATGACCCTGATTGTAAAGCTCATCAGCTGATCAAGCATCTGACACAATTTATCATCAGAATGTGTGCGTAAAACAAAAGTGATCAAACTTTCTCCAATAGTTCACAATTTTAGTCCAGTTTGTAATATGGCCCAACCGAAAGAATGACAAGAGATTAATCTCGAGATTTTAATTATATGCCCCACCTTGGCGGATCGGTCAAATATTGTATTGCTTTGTCCAAGAGACTGCAATATGATTATATGAGTTGTCTCCCGTACTATGTAAAGCCAACTAACCAATAAGCCAGTGATGTATTGTACAATGTCTGAAAATGGTGGAGGTCATTGATTTCAAAGGAATACTTTGTAAGCTTGCTTTCAATTTAGTTATGACCATTGAATAAAGTTCAAATCAGTAAAAATGGCAAGATATATATTATAAATGAATACAACAGTTACACAAGTCTTCTCCTAGTGTTATTTTGCAAAATCCCTAGTATCTGTGCTATTCTGGATTAAATATTTCTTGAATTACTCCCAAGCCACAAAATTCGCAAAATTTGCAATCTCATGAACTTTTCGCGGGATATCAAAAATAGACGACGAGATGACAAGGAACAGTTTCAACTTCTTTGATTTCCTTTCAATAACTCAAGCATCCGATTAAAGGGAATGTTCACACTGCATCTCATCCTTGTAACAATAATATGCAGAAGACACGTTTTATATAATTAACGCTTAGGAACGATGCATTTTCTTGATTCATGGCCCAATTTGCTGACTGTACTAGACGTTGCGAAGTTATTCTCTTTACATAAATCTGTTTGAGATATAAAAGAACGTGAAATTGAACTTAGCGTGTATGATATTTATATCTCTTCAATTACCCACATAGGAAAGTTTAACTTTGATGTAATTTAATACGACATTATACAGGTATCGTGTATCTTACACGAATATGTTTCTCCTCGTTGCAGATGTGTTTCATGACATTGCTAGGCAAATTATTATTTTGACCTCATCTGCACAGTCTTCTTCCACAGAACTAGAATAAAGTATAGTACATATCATTTAAAACTCAGAGCATTCGAGTTTTTTGCTAGCAATGCTTCCTTTCAAGAGTTTATTTTTTCAAATATGAATCAACAGCGTTTAAAATAGTTTTAGAAATAAGATGCAAGTAAAATAAAACTTAAATAAGAAACTTTATATATCACTTGAAACGATTTGAATACTAGTATTATAAATTCATAAGAAATGACAATATTAATTAGAGTATACCTTTTCTGTGTTAATGATTGAATTATCTCTCTCCGCCTTTCTTTCTCTCTCTATTTCTCTGGTCAATCACATATTTGTGTGTATTTTAATAGAGGTCTGCACAGTTTAAACAATGCATTGCCAATTGAAACACTCTAGCACTGCAGTTAAAATGTCCACATTGCCTCAATGCATTATATGCTCAAATTTGGAAATTAGCAAATTGTTCTATTTCATGGCTCTTCCAGAATTAAGAAATAATATGTGATTGAGATGAAATGTTTTTGATAGTAAGAATTTGTTATTAATCGGCTAATACTGAAACACTTGCATTTTGGGTAGCTTTCTCTAGAGATATCTAAATAACGCGTCTGAATTACTTTAATAACCCAAAATAATTTTCGGTAAATAAATTCCGAAACTGCACCAACTATATTTGTCCTGCTTCCTGATTTGTGTTCACTTGTAAGTATATATCCGACCTAGTTATATATCACCTCTATATATTTCTCAATTAACATGTCATGAAATGCATAAAAAACCCATCGCCATCAAACGTAAAGCAAGATGACTGTTCTGTATTCTCCTGAAAGTAAATTATTCACACATTTATGTTGTTATTACAGAACTGTGCTGACTTACCGTGATAATAGTTTCTTTTCTCACTAAATAAGTAACTATTTAATATTGGTGCAGTTTACAACTTAACCGATACTAGAAACTGTGTCTCTTATAGTATGTACGTATATGGTAGCGTTCAGGCCAGGCCAGCACTTTAATAATTATATGGTGCCAGATAAAAGTAAATATTTAAAGGTATAAAGATAATGTCTGTTATCTAAGAAAGAAAACTGTATCAACATGTGTGTGCCTTGTAGTGTAGATATTTCTTTACATGTTTTTAGACAAACAATATCTTTAACCCGATCCCCTATCTTTTTACAGAATGAGCAGAATGAAAACATATGTTTCTTCACAAAAGGCAGCTGGAATTAAATAGAAACAAATTGTACTTAAAAAAATTAGAGCGCTCTATTATATAAATATGAATGCATGTAAATGGAATTCTTTTATCAGAAAATTAATCTACTATTACAGAAACGGCCTCTCTCAATCTCTCTCTCTCTCTCTCTCTTTACAGATACATACATTTTTGTTGCTTATAATGAAACTTCCATTATTTAGAGCAATATTGAACTCATCCAAATAGCAACACAGCAATGAATTTAATTTGCGTTATTCCTTTGCACATCATATCCTGATATAAATGTTTTTTCCAGTCCTAAAATATGAGCGTTTATTCTTTGAGTTTCTGTCAGATTTCATGACAACATTTCAAGTGTTTGCCTTGTCCACTCTTTTGCTGATAAGTTGATCAGAAGTGAAACTAGCTAAACACAAGGGGATAAAATCATAAGGTTTGTTTCTGTGATGTGACTGTAATGCACATTTAAAGAATGAATTTTAAAGAATTGTTTTATTACCTGTTAATAGTATGTGTATTACGAAAGAAAAATGTACACAATACGAGCGATGTGTTTTTTCTTCAAATGTGAATTTGTTCCACTGTGAAAGAAACCATATGAACTTTGTTTTTCATACTTCTGCATGCGTGTTTTTATACTGCATGTGTTCTGGATCATACTAAACAAGAAAACAGATAAAAGACTTGAACAAAACTGACACTTCTCATGAATAAAATCAGTATGAAATTTTCATAGTACATAAGATGATCCATTTTTATTCTTTTTCATTCTCTATCTATTTGTAATTTCTTTACTGGGACGAATTCTTTTCTGCTGTATCGTATGCTTTTCTATCGTTTCTGAATTTCTTCACCTGCATGGGTTTTACTGTAGTTTTATCTATTTAAAATTTTAAATTTTCTTGTATCATGCAGTAAATCCATGAAGATTATCTTTTCTTTCTTTCTATAAATATTCATTTCTTCTATTTATAAATGAAATGCGGAAAAAATCAATTTGGGTTTTGCAATATACATGTACGTAACATGAAAGTCAAAACAACAGAACACTTGTTCTTAAGCGAAAAGGTGAACTTTCTTTACTCAAGTGAATTTCTTGCACCATTAAGCAAAACAATCTAAAGTTTGTATTGCTTGAAATGTAATTTTCTTACAGCATGAAAAAGCGAAAACATGACAAATGCTCTTTTACCTAAAATCTGAATTTGTTGTACAATAAAACATAAGACATTGAGCCTCTTTCGTATTTTGTGGATCTTCATAGTTTAATATATTTCTACTGTGTTCATTTCTGTATTAGTCACTTACATGGGTTCTGCTTCGTGCGTTTTCTCTGCTTTTGTTGAATTTCTTAACGTCATCACTAGTGTGGTGCAACAAATTTACATTTCAAACAATCGCCTACCCCTTTTAATTCTTGCATTTTGCAACAAAATTTGTTTTATTCTTTCATGGTTAAAGATATTGGCAACCAAGAGGACTTAGCGTTTCAATCTGTACAGGCGGCAGAGCCACGGCAGACGAAACGTTTCTCGCCCGAGATTTACAATCATTCAAATAGACACTTCCAACAAGATTTCAGACCAAATCTACAAATAAAAACCATAATACCTGTTATGATGGCATTAAGCAACATTTTGGGCTCCACATTCTTAAGAACTTGAATGTAAAGCAGCCTCCAGTCCAGAAGGAAATAGAAACAAATGGAAAGAGTCCCTCTTTCAGAGTTGTATAGGAAGAAAAATTAAAATTGTAATTTATACACTCAGACATACTTGTTTTTTATTTAGAAGCATATTATATTTAATGGGAGAGACATGTAACTAATTTTATTTAGTCAAATATTCTGATCATGCAAATTCCTTGGTGTCAATCGTGTTGGGGTAAGTTAAAGATTGTATACCTTCATCCATTTATTTAAAAGAAGTAATCATTCTTGTAAATAGTTGATGTCAAAGTATCAATTTTCAGATAGGCAGGATAAATATTTTAACTGCAATAAAACAAAGCGCAAACAAGATCTGTAATTAATGAAAATAATTAAATCAGTAAATTTATTTGTTCACGAATATCTTTTAAAACATTTGCACCAGTTAACAATTACTAATCATATTTAGTTATTTCGCAAAATTATGACAATTAGCTTTGCATTTAAATGTCTCCGTTCTCATCACCAAGCATGTGCATCTGAATGATCAGGCACTAACAAGTGTTCAATTAATTTCAACGAAACAAACAGGAAGTAGTAAGGGATAAATATATCGTTCATAAACTGGGTTGTTGTGCATCTTTGCAGCATAGTCAAATGTTTTCTCTTTTTGCCATCCTTTATACCATACACTCTTCTGTCAGTAAACAAAAAAGAGAAAAAGCTTTGTAACGACCATTGTTGCTGGCCTTTGACTACAAATTGATATGGACTCAACACAATCCTTTGATTTGCAAGGTGACTGCTGGTCATTAATTAAAACAAAAAGAAATCAAAATTAACTCAGAGAATTCAAAGTGGATTGTATTTTGCATTAAATATATTGGACTGCATATTAATAAAGAATGAGTAAGACGATTATACTAAAGAATCTTAATTCGTAACATATCTTTCTGTAGAGAAGACTACATACTACAGGTTGTGACAGGATAGTAATTGACATTGCCAGTATTTTAAACAAAACGTGGAGTGGTCCACATTCAGTTTCCCATTAATATATCAATTATAGGTTTACATGTAGCTCGCATGGTTCATATAGTTAACGAGAGAGAGAGAGAGAGAGTTCATAGAGAAATTCTAATTCATGGAAATCATCGCAGAAAATGCAAAATACACACATTATTTTTTATGTTCTAATACATATTTTGTGACATAGCATCAAACCAAATAATTTATAAATCATAATAATTAGGTAGCAAGGTGGTGCGCACGATAGCAATGTCATTTTTATTTAAACAATCAAATCTAATAACTATCTTTCTACGATGTTAAAACCAACCAATTAATCTATGCGATTAATCGATTGGTAATAGTGAAACTTACCTTTGGCGACATACTTAAGCAAAGAAGTGTTCATATGCAGTAATGTTTAAAGCTTCTTATTTACCTTGTTGAAAATACACTCTTACTTCTGCGGTAATGGATACTTATCTTCTCATCTTTTCACAAAGAATGGAGTGACAATTGTGTGAATATTTTTTTCTCACATATTACTCAGACTAGTTGATGAAACATGGTGTGATTCGTCAAGTACATTTGTTCCGCATTATTAATATTTGTTATCTGTCTTATTTAGATTACATAAAAGACACTTTATAGGATTTTAAATAAATATAACCACCATTTTGATTGGCACCACATGTTTATGTTTTGTTTTTAAAATATGTAACATTTACTAGCACGGAATTACATTTCATTTACAATGGCAGCTATATCGCTTAGTACATTTATGGGGCTTTTATTTTCAATGGGAATGATTCTATGACATTTTGTATTTTATTATTTTATATCGAAATGTTCTTGTACATTTTATGCAGAATATTAAATACGTGGCGCATATACTAAATATTCCATGCGCTTGCTTTTGAAAAACATTGAGTATATTTTGATGCAGTTTATCTTCACATCCTTGTAGTCTATACCATAAGAGGAGTCCCATGGTATATTCGCAGAAGACAACATCTTTACTTCGTTTTGATTGACATCTAACTACGCATGTTGTTCTGAATAAAACAAATACTTTTATTTATTTCATTACGTCGTTACAGCCGTACTGACTCTTCCCTGATGCTATCATATTCTGCTTTTCTTACTAGTAATATACTAATCCAGTGTTGACGAAAAGACACATCAATTTTAGAAGCGTGAAAGATATACAAAATGTATAATTATTTTCAAACGATCTTCTCCAGCGATCCACGGGTCTCAAAGCACTATAAATATATGACTTTTTTAAAGCCAAAAAACAATGAAATATCTCTCATGCCACCATGAGACTCTACTCATCTTATGAAATCATTGCATATTACGTCAAACGATACGAAACCATGAATTAATATTTATCTTCTTATTATACCATTGTCTCGATTGCCACTATATAAATCGCTTGCATGGAAGAAAACACATGAAAGATAAGAATATCTTAAAATTATCAAAAATCTCTTCAGATGTTCGATGCAGGTTAGGTTTCCGACTCTTTTTTAACATTGCCTTAAACAACTTTGTTACAATTAAACAATTAACATCAAATCGTAAAAAGTAACTATTATAAAAACACCTCCTTGTACTCTAATTTGGTTTATCAAGACAGTAATGTTAAGTTAATTAGCCAGAAAACAGAAACACTATTCTTACAACAAAATCGAAATATTGGTATAGAATTTTCAGGTGAAATTAAGGTGGAACTCACATAAACCCTGTAATTGAAAGCAATTTTGTTTTCAATGTGATAACACACGAAATATATTATGCAACTTTATGGTGTGGACTAATTTACTTCCTCTGTCAGCATGGTTGTTTCTGTGGTTTAAAAGTATTGTGTAGCGGATAGTCTTCATTTCGTACTTGAACCTATGAAAGGTTTAGCAAATTATATCAAAGAAAGCTAGGATTTGTTTGGTTCATGCACCCTATTGAAACGCATTTGGCCCCTACCATACACTAATATTCTGCTTGTCACAATCAATGCATGATTAGCTTTGCAAAGAGTAGAATCGCAGTTCTTTGCAAAGAATAATACAGTTCGATATTCGAGATGTAGATTTAATCGCTTAAAAGACACTGTTAAAGTGTGATTGAAATCTTTATTAACAAATATTAAAGAACATTGTGCATTGCAAGTTGTAGTTTACTTATTCGATTACGATAAATTTTTCAGTATTGGCACTATTAGTAGCAGTAGTTATTGTTGTTTTTCTTATTTTTATTGTAATGTTACTATATGCACAATCTTAGATATCATGCGACTAGTTGTTGCTGTATCCTTGGATTGGAACATTAAAAGTTTTATATATTGCAAAATATACTTCGTCTGGTAACTAATGCGTAAGGATCCAATATATCTGTACTTTAGATCAAGCAGTGTACAATGTTTTCCAAACTGCGATCGGTTTAGCCTAATATATGCGATAGCATACCGTGTTGCATTATCATAATCTAATCTCCTCGTATGAAGTCATCATAACAATAAAACAAAAAGACCTTGTTCTACATCGACATTATACAATGGGGAATGAAGTAACTGTTATAGGCAGAGTGGTGTGCTTAAAACAACGTTAAATATGAAACATTGATTCTTCCTAGAGAACGTTTATCCATAAGAAACCGGAAGTGGTGTTTTCTTTCTATCATTTTGTATAAAAAACAAGAATGTACTAAACACAACATAAATATAAATTATAATTATGATTAATTAATGTTATTGCTTTTTAGGCAACTCTTTATAATTAATACCCATGTGCAAAAGGTATATATATATATATATATATATATATATATATATATATATATATATATATATATATATATATATATATATACGATCATAAATTGTTTGTTAGTCGCAATATGTTGCTACTGGTTTACTTCGAAAAATTAAATCGCGAAGAGAAGATTAAGACTGCAACAATTCCTATTATTGGAAATATTAATTATAGAAATTGAACGCATATGTGTTTTAATATATCATAAATAGTATATTTGCGAATTATAACGTAAATAAACGACCTTTTACTAAACTTTTCATGGTTAATTTTTCTGCTCTGTTGAGCGCTTATTCTTGCTTAATCAAATTTCTCTTGATATCTATTGTTTTGACACCAAAACAATATCACGTAATAAATAACATGAGAATTGTTACACTTAATACATCGCTAAGTGACTCATCTTTTACCAAACACTTACAATATGCGAGTATAGATGTTTGATGGATTGTTGAGCAGAACTTTCAAAGACGTGAACAAGTAGAGCAATAATTAAAATTTGAATTTTATTAAGAAGATTAACCATTTCTTGTCTAGTTCCCCATTAAAGAACAAATTAAACCCCATCTAATCAAAGCGTCACTTATCAATGCCGATGTTCTAACATGACTCTCCTATTACACTTCAATACAGTTTGATAAAAACTAAGTAACTTCGCATAGGGTTCAAGGGAAGGTACTTGCAATGGTGAATGTATGGTGCCGATTGAAATTTAAATTCTAACATTGTAATATTTAGATGGCAGGAGCAAAGGATGACCAAAAAGAAAGCAATAAACCCAAACTACGGCAGGTGGCAGGGCTAATGTTTTCATCATTTCCACAGTAATGAAGTCCGGATATTAGCTGTTTGATATTAAAGTACAAATCTTAGCTAAAGGATTCACATATCTACCGGTATGTATTGCAATTGTAATAGATGCATTAAATTCAACAGAAAGTAATCAAAACTTGCTTCATCCGTTTACAGTTATGTGCCTGCTAATATAATGTAAAATTATAAATAAGTTTTGAAGCAATAAAATTGGAGTCAACTTTTCTTCCCGCAAAGCTAGCGTATATACTTAACCTACAAACACCAATTTCATACGATAACCATGAGGATTTGTCTTCATGTTCATTTATATATTAATTTTATTATGACATATAGTTTCCAGATATAATCACTTTATATATTCGTACAAGAAACTTCTTTGTAAATTTAACGGATTTGTTTGGAACAATTATCTAAATAACAAAATCAGTGTTTGAAAACAGCAGCACGGCATCTTTTACTCATATTAATCGTTTGAAACGTTGGACACGTAAAGCTTTACTGTGTCCAATTTCGCTAACACAAATGGAATACCGTCAGTGTTTTACTAGAAATATCCGAAGTATTCCGAGTGCTAACGAAGTATTTCAAAACGGAAACCATCCCAGATTACGGTTCTTTTTCACAGTATATTTTGGAAAATAAGTGTGGACGTTGCGATTTATGGAAAGCTCCCAGAACAAATACATACACATCTACCCCATCCCAATTCCACACACCCCAAACAATTTTAAAATTGCAATCTTTCCATGCATGTCTAGTAAAAACAAAGAGTTCTTAATAAATGTAATTTCTTAGAGCATTTCCTTACTTTCGTTGCACAAGTTATATCGTTATGCACTGAGAATGCAGTTGCAAACAAAATATATCATTGTCGACTAAAACTTATTCTTACTGAAAAGAAAAACAATATCATTATAAGACGGTCCTAATGGATTTACATGATAAATATGAACCGAACATGATATTAATATAATGAAATTGGCAAAATACCACTTGAACGAATTTATGGTAATTTCGTACTAACTTTGATCTGCCTCTGTCAGTGGGGCGGAGGGCGGGAGAGAGATAGAGATAGAGAGAGAAAGTTCAAGGTATCGGACAAAGACAGTCACATATAAATAGTGGGGTGAATATTTTGGATATATGTTTCGTTTTTTAAAATTCCTACTTCCTGATCTTCATCATGTTCTACAATAATCAGATTATAATCCAGTCATTTGTGGGGAGAATATTTTGGATATATCTAATTTAAATGACACTGTAAAATGTTTGTTTGCTCTGCAATTTCTAGCCAAGAGATCGAAATCTTCTATGTTGAAGTGGTGTGTGTCTGGCCATATATTCTTTTGGGAAGATCCGTTTTCTGATTCATTTGTCATTACTTTAAGTTTTACTTTGTTTCGTATATGTCATATGTTTAGTGTGTGGCAAACTTCAACAGATTTATCTATGAAGCCTATAACCTAACGTTTCTGATGACTAAACTGTCCGCCACGGTTGTTTAACAAGGGAAATATCAATGGTAAGCAAAAGCGAATGATATCCATTTATCATTTTCACTTATTCTATACACTAGATTTCGCATTCTCGCCACTTCTATAACATCACCCATAATTTCCAACAGAGGTTGCTTGCTGTGCGATTCGGCAACTGACAGCTTATGGCCCTTAAACAATAGAACGTAATGTTAACTGATGTAAAGCGATACTCAAAAATATTCTAAGTTGCGATATATTAATCAACTGTTCATACAGCAACGTGGCAGTTTGGATGCATAAGTAATAAACTAACATAGATGGTTACTGTAGAGTTGTATCATTATTATAAATTACAATTATGCTAGGGGATTTATGATTATTGCATAGTATTTGGTGCGTAATAAAACATGAAATTCAGTAAACGATGATTTTAATGCGAGAAAGGATTATAAGAGGGAACACGGTGTTGAAAGCTGAAAATCAAAATTACAAACCATTTTCCACTCAATACCGTACTTAAAGTAAATCTAAAATTTCACGAATTAATTATTCGATTTAGTTAAACACAATAACGTATTGCTACTAATTTCAGAAATATTTGTCTGATGAAAGAAATTGTATGATTTATTAGCAGATTATTTTAGCATTATATCATATCTTTATCAGATTCCTGATATTGACACCTTTACACAGGAATGAGCGGAAACTATCAATTCAGAAACAAATCGAGCATAATCAACCTAGTTGTCAATAAGGAGACGTTTAATGCAAAATTCAAATTTAATTTATAATAAAGCAATAGTTTATAGCGATTACTATTCGTGTTATTCTGCGTTATATGAAGTATCTTTTCTGTGATGCGTTTGCGAATCTATGAATATGAGGAGAAGAATTAATAACCACAAGTGTCAAAATTCCTGTAAATTCGTATAAAACGTCACCAAATATTGCACCTCAGCAGAACATCATCTGCGGTCCATCTAATTGTTCTTCAGTGAGTCCAGTACAGGATGGACAGACTTTAGATCCGATCAGAATGAATATCATATGGAGATTTTAAATTAAAATACGCTAATGCGTTTTACTGAGACGAAGCATCCAGGCTAAATAGTCAACAAACCGTTTAATGTCAGCGTTTACATCAGTCATTCAACTTATGTAAGTCTTTTATTACGTGTTTAAGCTCCAATAAATGGTAACACAAGAAAAAAGTAAAATCAACAAGCTTAGAAAATATAATAACTTTTTACCTGTTAAAATACTTTAAAAATTCAAAAACAAGATGAACTTTCAGTTTTAGAATCAAATCCTACAATAATCCAAGCATAATCCAAGAATAAAATTTCAGAAGTCCTAATAATACAATGTTATAACGATTTCAAGTTCGAGTCCCGACGAATAATCAACATGGAAGACGATGACTTATGATGTAACCTGTAGTGTGTTGAAGTCTAAAGTTCCTTGTAGAAACAAGAAACATCACTACAGTTTTGGAAATCCGAATAAATATTTATAAGAGCTGTCTTTTTTAAAGACTTTTGTATGAGCACACGTCTATATCCAAGAAAAAAATGAATTAATCCTTTTGAATACAAGTAATTTGAAATAACTTGAAACGATACAACACTTTCCACTGTAAAGAAAAAAGCCCAGCTGAATTTATTTCTCTAAAAACAAAGGTTACATCGAATTCTAAAGGACGTTTGGAAAATCCCTAAGTTGCAAAATCGAAAAGGGGGTCACGTGATCGTGTTTATATCAGGTACGCCTAACAGGACCCTGACGATAACCAATCACATTACTCTAAGAAATAAAAGTTTTAAAAAATTGTTTACATCTTAAATCACATAGTCTCATCATGACCTCGACAACAACCAATCGTTTTAAAATAAAAAACGAACTTGTTAACATGGCTACTAGTAACTTTATATCAACGTCAGGATCCCGGTCAACATCTGGTGTATACTAAAAAGGACAGTCAAGTTCAAACTATTTTCTTAACAAAGTATAAGTTCCTAGCAAACATTATTTTGACATATCATGAAATTTATATTAAAAAAATATAAAGATTTTAAAACTTACAAGCGATTAAATCAGATATAAACAATTAAATCAAATATTCATGACATAAGGAAATGTACCGACAAAAATCATATCTCTTCCTAATTCAGTAACTTGTTCCTTAAAAGATTTGGTCGTTAGTTGTAAAATTGTAACGCTACCTTTTGGGTGACACTCAATATCTAATAGAAAAGTACATATAAGACAGCGAATGCATTATTCATGTGCATAGATATGTGCTCATTTTAAGAGAGAGAGAGAGAGAGAGAGAGAAGACGAAGAGATTCATGGGGTGATAAAAGATAATATAAATAAGTATCAATATGGAAACGTATGTTGACCATAATGCATAACAAATAACGATACATTTATATTATTAGACAAACATAGCAGCTGAATGTGTGATGTCAGCGTTGTATTATTGAAAACGGTATCGCCTCTCCAGCAGTATCAATTACTTCCACTAACACATTTTGATAAAATATTAGTCATAATAAATAATCAAAACGAATAAAAGGTGAAGGCTTCTCCAATGGTGATTTTTTGTGGATTTTTATGCATTTTAATCTCACATTGGAATCATTTTAATGTAAAAGAAATGTTCGCTTTACATAATATGCTGGAGTTTGTAGAATATTGTGATCGTTGTCTTTGAAGATTGCATAATTTTACAGTCCACGTCAGTAAAAGTTTTGGTTATATTTCAAAGACAGTTATTTGATGCTGCTTATGTTATTATGTCACTAACACATGTGCGCATGAGTTACGATATTGCATTTAAATTGTAAAATTGGACAATTCACTTCAACCGGCTAACGTTTAACACGATCGTATGTAAAGGGGGTGGATCTTGAAACAGAGTACGGTCATTTATAGGATGTCAGTTATCATCTAGATAGTAACCGATTAGGCGAAGGGTGTGCCAAATGTTTCTTACACGGGTATAAATATGAGGAAAACACAGTCTTGTCAGGAGTTGTAAGCCAGCTGTAGAGGCAGAATAGATAAGAATTATTTTGGACCAGAAATGAAAGGACTAGCAGTATTCCTTTGTGTCTTCCTGTGCATGACTGCCACGATGATGGGCACCGCAGAATCAGGAGCAGTTGAATCTCTAGTAATGGATGCTCAAGGTACGCATACTCTCTTCCTCCCTTTCCCTCTCAAGACACACACACACGTACACGCACACACAATACGCTCATAAAAATTTCATTATACACAATCGGCATTTTAAGGTTCTGACTAATTGTACGGTGGCACCACTGAATTTACAGAATATTCAATTAGAAGAGGACATTCACTGAACATTTTTCTCATATACATGCTATTTCAATGTAGTAAAAATTGAGTTTAAACAAATAATATAAAACATAAAGCATCAGTTAAGATATATCAATAACATTGATCTCTATAAATACTTTCTTCCCGCAACGAGGCTACAAAATGTATGTTTTAACTGATAATGATACATTATCTAATAAAAGTATCCTGGCCTTGGGCCAGATATCTTCTCGTATAAATGTGAAGTATAGGACGTAACTCGGATTTATTCTCGTTTAGGCAGAGTTTTCTATATTTTGAAGACAGATGTGCATTTGAAAAGAATATAAGTTTTATAAAACGATGATATAAACTGTTCCACGATTAAAACTTTGTTTTGATTTTATTATGTTTACCGCCTCTCAGTGAAGAAAATGAACAGCTAAGAAATAGAATATTATAAGCAAAATGTTCACATATCAGAAATTCCAGGAAGAAGTATTTTAATGTAATTTTAACATAAGATCAATTTATGTTAAAAGCTGCTCATTACTATTAAGATATATAGCAAATTATTGTGCTTGTTGTTGTTAGAAACATGACATCCTCATCTATTTGTGGTGTTATTGCCCAAATGGTGTAATACAATCTGTGTTTATACTAATGTCTTTTTCCCTTATGCAATAAAGCACAACTTTTATCAATTGTAAGTTTCTATTTCATTATACTGCAAATATCTTTGATTATTTCAAATTCTCAAATGTTATGAAGCTGCTGATAAATAAGAATGTATTTTTCTTATTTCAGCCTTAGACGAAGAGATTCTTACAAAGGACGGTGAGTGTTTATACTATATAAAATATACTACTATTATTTGGTTTAGCGAGGTATTAATATTTTGAAATATGAGGAATTCAGGTGTCTTGCGTCTCCTTAGCAAAATTAAATTAGGTTTGGTTTTAATTGCATTTTGGACAACGCTCCAAGTACAATTATATCAATGTTTCTGACATTGTCGTAGATAATTTGATTGACATATCGTCCCTTGGCGATTTCTTTCATCAGATATGGTGACTGCGACACTGTTAGTACACATTTCCAGGATAAATTTTATCTTTCTCTCAATCAGATATTCTCTCTAAACTTGAAAATTGAAATTGATTACTGTTTATGCAAACTAACTGGTACTGTATTAATTCAGATGTTAGTCATACTGTTATTTAATTTAATTCACAATTTACTTGTTTTGATATTATTAAGATCCAGTGCATTTAATTCCTTTTTGAATTTTATTTCATTTCCTTTCTAGTTATATTTCAAATATACTATTTAACATTGCAGGGAAGAGACTGTGTACCAGTCCAGTATGTGCTTATCTTTGAACGAAGTAAGTTTCTTCTATTTACATGTTCATTATTCACTTTATATCCTATTTTTAATTTTCTTACCTTAATTTCTAGTCACAACTAAGTGGGCGATCTCGTTATTCCAGAAAAACTTCGTATGTGTAAGATTTAGAGATTATTCGGTCGATCATTTGCCTGAATCGAAGATCAGTTTAGTGACGGTCTTCCTCCAGCGCTAAATGAATACAATTGGGTTTCGTTCCAAGCTTATTTTAATACGTGATATAGTTTCTTTCTAGACGGACGTTCTCGACATCCGAAAGGAAGCTTTATATGCAGAACCTACAGAGTAAACATTTTCAAAGAACTTGGCTGACCAAAATAAACTTTACCCTGTTTAAAGAAATAGAATATTTGAGTCATTATCATTTACCTATTATACCATTTTTTTACATATTTTACTGTTAATCTTGTATCTTCCATAACAATAATTTTATCTTAATTTTAAATGTTTTTGTTATTAATGTTTGCCTGGGAACATTTCATATTCTTCCTAAAACTATCAGAACAAAAGCTTGAATCGGCTTTATCTTAGAATCATTGTGCTGTTGTTTCGCTAAATCATTAACATACTCTTGGAGAAATGTTAAAAGAAAGAAAGCAAAGTAGAGAGATCTTTTCATGTAAACTCTGACATAACCGTGACTCTGACTCCGTCTCACTCTTTCATGTTTGTGTTTTTTTTTTTTTCAGGCCTGGAGGAGAAGATCGACCATAAAGAACTGTGCCTCAATACGACCAACGTATACAACTGACCATGCAACTAATCCGCATTTGTTCTTCTTACCTGTCCATTCATCCTTTGACGCTTTACATATACCATTCTTTCCTTCAATGTCATTTTGATGAAATCTAATGATAACATTTGAAATATTTAACTGTTCAACTTAAACAAAAAGAAAGCCTTAGAGAACTTTACGATTCGAACATCTGACGATATGTATTCTTTTGTTAAGTCGCGTTCAAATGTTGTGGCAGTATATACTAGTGAAAACCGATACACCGTGTCCTCGGTTCAATGCGCGCAATAAAATTCTAAATACTCCTAGAAAAACATAATGTATAACCCATACAAAAGTTTCATCAAACTGAATTATTTCCACGAATGTCCTATTCTTCTGTACACATTAAAAGCTTGAAATGTATAAATCGTGTTGGGTTTTCATATATATTTTGAAACTGAGTGTCAGGTGTGAGTGCAGAACGTGTACCAGGATTGCACTGATCGTTCAAACAAATTATAATATCTTGTATGGTGTTACTTTAAAAGCGAAAACATATAATAACAAGAAAGTACGGATGTTATGACATGACTTTTCGAAAAGATACTTTGGTGAATATATCATTCATGGTGATAGAGGATTTGTCTTTGTCCGATCGGGATAGATGTTTGTTTTTAAATATATAGATCGTGGGATGAGTTATTATTTTCCGTAGCTAAATAGAAAATGATAACAAAATTATGTTAGGATTTGTAATTCCTCCCGTGTAACTTGAACACATACTTTCATTTTGATTGAATGCGAAAACCTATTTAATAACTCTTTTTTCAATAGTTATTCGTTTTAGCACGGAAGCACTAAATTCACATTGCATACATACATACATACATACATGCCCACACGCACGCACGCACACACACACACACACATACATGCATACACACATGCATGCATACATACATACATACAACCATACATACATACATAAATACATACATACATATATACAACAATACATACATGCATACATTCATACATGCGTACATACATACATACATGCCCGCACGCACACACGCACACACACACACATACATGAATGCACACACACACATACATGCATATACACATTCATGCATACATGCATACATACAACCATACATACATACATAAATACAAACATGCATACATACAACCATACATACATACATACATACATGCATACATGCGTACATACATACATACATGCCCGCACGCACACACGCACACACACACACATACATGCATACACACATGCATGCATACATACATACATACATACATACATGCATTCATACATACATACATACATGCATGCATGAGTACATACATACAAACATACATACATACATACATACATACATACAAACATACATAAATACGTACATACATACAAACATACATGCGTACATCCATACATACATACATACATGCCCGCACGCACACACGCACACATACACACACATGCATACACACATGCATACATACATACATGCATACATACATACATACATACATACATACATACATACATACATACATACATACGTACGTACATACATGCATGCATGCATGCATACATACATACAAACATACATACATACATACATACATAGAAACATACATAAATACGTACATACATACATATATACATACATACATGCGTACATACATACATACATGCCCGCACGAACACACGCACACACACACACGCACACATACATGCATACACACATGCATACATACATACATACATACATACATACATACATACATACATACATGCATGGATGCATGCATGCATGCATGCATGCACACATGCATGCATACATACATACATACATACATACATACATACATACATACATACATACCTAGAAACAAACATACAGACAGACAAGCTGAAATAAATAAATTCATACATACATTTTTGTACATTTTACTTGCGATGACCCTGATTGTAAAGCTCATCAGCTGATCAAGCATCTGACACAATTTATGATCAGAATGTGTGCGTAAAACAAAAGTGATCAAACTTTCTCCAATAGTTCACAATTTTAGTCCAGTTTGTAATATGGCCCAACCGAAAGAATGACAAGAGATTAATCTCGAGATTTTAATTATATGCCCCACCTTGGCGGATCGGTCAAATATTGTATTGCTTTGTCCAAGAGACTGCAATATGATTATATGAGTTGTCTCCCGTACTATGTAAAGCCAACTAACCAATAAGCCAGTGATGTATTGTACAATGTCTGAAAATGGTGGAGGTCATTGATTTCAAAGGAATACTTTGTAAGCTTGCTTTCAATTTAGTTATGACCATTGAATAAAGTTCAAATCAGTAAAAATGGCAAGATATATATTATAAATGAATACAACAGTTACACAAGTCTTCTCCTAGTGTTATTTTGCAAAATCCCTAGTATCTGTGCTATTCTGGATTAAATATTTCTTGAATTACTCCCAAGCCACAAAATTCGCAAAATTTGCAATCTCATGAACTTTTCGCAGGATATCAAAAATAGACGACGAGATGACAAGGAACAGTTTCAACTTCTTTGATTTCCTTTCAATAACTCAAGCATCCGATTAAAGGGAATGTTCACACTGCATCTCATCCTTGTAACAATAATATGCAGAAGACACGTTTTATATAATTAACGCTTAGGAACGATGCATTTTCTTGATTCATGGCCCAATTTGCTGACTGTACTAGACGTTGCGAAGTTATTCTCTTTACATAAATCTGTTTGAGATATAAAAGAACGTGAAATTGAACTTAGCGTGTATGATATTTATATCTCTTCAATTACCCACATAGGAAAGTTTAACTTTGATGTAATTTAATACGACATTATACAGGTATCGTGTATCTTACACGAATATGTTTCTCCTCGTTGCAGATGTGTTTCATGACATTGCTAGGCAAATTATTATTTTGACCTCATCTGCACAGTCTTCTTCCACAGAACTAGAATAAAGTATAGTACATATCATTTAAAACTCAGAGCATTCGAGTTTTTTGCTAGCAATGCTTCCTTTCAAGAGTTTATTTTTTCAAATATGAATCAACAGCGTTTAAAATAGTTTTAGAAATAAGATGCAAGTAAAATAAAACTTAAATAAGAAACTTTATATATCACTTGAAACGATTTGAATACTAGTATTATAAATTCATAAGAAATGACAATATTAATTAGAGTATACCTTTTCTGTGTTAATGATTGAATTATCTCTCTCCGCCTTTCTTTCTCTCTCTATTTCTCTGGTCAATCACATATTTGTGTGTATTTTAATAGAGGTCTGCACAGTTTAAACAATGCATTGCCAATTGAAACACTCTAGCACTGCAGTTAAAATGTCCACATTGCCTCAATGCATTATATGCTCAAATTTGGAAATTAGCAAATTGTTCTATTTCATGGCTCTTCCAGAATTAAGAAATAATATGTGATTGAGATGAAATGTTTTTGATAGTAAGAATTTGTTATTAATCGGCTAATACTGAAACACTTGCATTTTGGGTAGCTTTCTCTAGAAATATCTAAATAACGCGTCTGAATTACTTTAATAACCCAAAATAATTTTCGGTAAATAAATTCCGAAACTGCACCAACTATATTTGTCCTGCTTCCTGATTTGTGTTCACTTGTAAGTATATATCCGACCTAGTTATATATCACCTCTATATATTTCTCAATTAACATGTCATGAAATGCATAAAAAACCCATCGCCATCAAACGTAAAGCAAGATGACTGTTCTGTATTCTCCTGAAAGTAAATTATTCACACATTTATGTTGTTATTACAGAACTGTGCTGACTTACCGTGATAATAGTTTCTTTTCTCACTAAATAAGTAATTATTTAATATTGGTGCAGTTTACAAGTTAACCGATACTAGAAACTGTGTCTCTTATAGTATGTACGTATATGGTAGCGTTCAGGCCAGGCCAGCACTTTAATAATTATATGGTGCCAGATAAAAGTAAATATTTAAAGGTATAAAGATAATGTCTGTTATCTAAGAAAGAAAACTGTATCAACATGTGTGTGCCTTGTAGTGTAGATATTTCTTTACATGTTTTTAGACAAACAATATCTTTAACCCGATCCCCTATCTTTTTACAGAATGAGCAGAATGAAAACATATGTTTCTTCACAAAAGGCAGCTGGAATTAAATAGAAACAAATTGTACTTAAAAAAATTAGAGCGCTCTATTATATAAATATGAATGCATGTAAATGGAATTCTTTTATCAGAAAATTAATCTACTATTACAGAAACGGCCTCTCTCAATCTCTCTCTCTCTCTCTCTCTTTACAGATACATACATTTTTGTTGCTTATAATGAAACTTCCATTATTTAGAGCAATATTGAACTCATCCAAATAGCAACACAGCAATGAATTTAATTTGCGTTATTCCTTTGCACATCATATCCTGATATAAATGTTTTTTCCAGTCCTAAAATATGAGCGTTTATTCTTTGAGTTTCTGTCAGATTTCATGACAACATTTCAAGTGTTTGCCTTGTCCACTCTTTTGCTGATAAGTTGATCAGAAGTGAAACTAGCTAAACACAAGGGGATAAAATCATAAGGTTTGTTTCTGTGATGTGACTGTAATGCACATTTAAAGAATGAATTTTAAAAAATTGTTTTATTACCTGTTAATAGTATGTGTATTACGAAAGAAAAATGTACACAATACGAGCGATGTGTTTTTTCTTCAAATGTGAATTTGTTCCACTGTGAAAGAAACCATATGAACTTTGTTTTTCATACTTCTGCATGCGTGTTTTTATACTGCATGTGTTCTGGATCATACTAAACAAGAAAACAGATAAAAGACTTGAACAAAACTGACACTTCTCATGAATAAAATCAGTATGAAATTTTCATAGTACATAAGATGATCCATTTTTATTCTTTTTCATTCTCTATCTATTTGTAATTTCTTTACTGGGACGAATTCTTTTCTGCTGTATCGTATGCTTTTCTATCGTTTCTGAATTTCTTCACCTGCATGGGTTTTACTGTAGTTTTATCTATTTAAAAAAATTTAAATTTTCTTGTATCATGCAGTAAATCCATGAAGATTATCTTTTCTTTCTTTCTATAAATATTCATTTCTTCTATTTATAAATGAAATGCGGAAAAAATCAATTTGGGTTTTGCAATATACATGTACGTAACATGAAAGTCAAAACAACAGAACACTTGTTCTTAAGCGAAAAGGTGAACTTTCCTTACTCAAGTGAATTTCTTGCACCATTAAGCAAAACAATCTAAAGTTTGTATTGCTTGAAATGTAATTTTCTTACAGCATGAAAAAGCGAAAACATGACAAATGCTCTTTTACCTAAAATCTGAATTTGTTGTACAATAAAACATAAGACATTGAGCCTCTTTCGTATTTTGTGGATCTTCATAGTTTAATATATTTCTACTGTGTTCATTTCTGTATTAGTCACTTACATGGGTTCTGCTTCGTGCGTTTTCTCTGCTTTTGTTGAATTTCTTAACGTCATCACTAGTGTGGTGCAACAAATTTACATTTCAAACAATCGCCTACCCCTTTTAATTCTTGCATTTTGCAACAAAATTTGTTTTATTCTTTCATGGTTAAAGATATTGGCAACCAAGAGGACTTAGCGTTTCAATCTGTACAGGCGGCAGAGCCACGGCAGACGAAACGTTTCTCGCCCGAGATTTACAATCATTCAAATAGACACTTCCAACAAGATTTCAGACCAAATCTACAAATAAAAACCATAATACCTGTTATGATGGTATTAAGCAACATTTTGGGCTCCACATTCTTAAGAACTTGAATGTAAAGCAGCCTCCAGTCCAGAAGGAAATAGAAACAAATGGAAAGAGTCCCTCTTTCAGAGTTGTATAGGAAGAAAAATTAAAATTGTAATTTATACACTCAGACATACTTGTTTTTTATTTAGAAGCATATTATATTTAATGGGAGAGACATGTAACTAATTTTATTTAGTCAAATATTCTGATCATGCAAATTCCTTGGTGTCAATCGTGTTGGGGTAAGTTAAAGATTGTATACCTTCATCCATTTATTTAAAAGGAGTAATCATTCTTGTAAATAGTTGATGTCAAAGTATCAATTTTCAGATAGGCAGGATAAATATTTTAACTGCAATAAAACAAAGCGCAAACAAGATCTGTAATTAATGAAAATAATTAAATCAGTAAATTTATTTGTTCACGAATATCTTTTAAAACATTTGCACCAGTTAACAATTACTAATCATATTTAGTTATTTCGCAAAATTATGACAATTAGCTTTGCATTTAAATGTCTCCGTTCTCATCACCAAGCATGTGCATCTGAATGATCAGGCACTAACAAGTGTTCAATTAATTTCAACGAAACAAACAGGAAGTAGTAAGGGATAAATATATCGTTCATAAACTGGGTTGTTGTGCATCTTTGCAGCATAGTCAAATGTTTTCTCTTTTTGCCATCCTTTATACCATACACTCTTCTGTCAGTAAACAAAAAAGAGAAAAAGCTTTGTAACGACCATTGTTGCTGGCCTTTGACTACAAATTGATATGGACTCAACACAATCCTTTGATTTGCAAGGTGACTGCTGGTCATTAATTAAAACAAAAAGAAATCAAAATTAACTCAGAGAATTCAAAGTGGATTGTATTTTGCATTAAATATATTGGACTGCATATTAATAAAGAATGAGTAAGACGATTATACTAAAGAATCTTAATTCGTAACATATCTTTCTGTAGAGAAGACTACATACTACAGGTTGTGACAGGATAGTAATTGACATTGCCAGTATTTTAAACAAAACGTGGAGTGGTCCACATTCAGTTTCCCATTAATATATCAATTATAGGTTTACATGTAGCTCGCATGGTTCATATAGTTAACGAGAGAGAGAGAGAGAGAGAGAGAGAGTTCATAGAGAAATTCTAATTCATGGAAATCATCGCAGAAAATGCAAAATACACACATTATTTTTTATGTTCTAATACATATTTTGTGACATAGCATCAAACCAAATAATTTATAAATCATAATAATTAGGTAGCAAGGTGGTGCGCACGATAGCAATGTCATTTTTATTTAAACAATCAAATCTAATAACTATCTTTCTACGATGTTAAAACCAACCAATTAATCTATGCGATTAATCGATTGGTAATAGTGAAACTTACCTTTGGCGACATACTTAAGCAAAGAAGTGTTCATATGCAGTAATGTTTAAAGCTTCTTATTTACCTTGTTGAAAATACACTCTTACTTCTGCGGTAATGGATACTTATCTTCTCATCTTTTCACAAAGAATGGAGTGACAATTGTGTGAATATTTTTTTCTCACATATTACTCAGACTAGTTGATGAAACATGGTGTGATTCGTCAAGTACATTTGTTCCGCATTATTAATATTTGTTATCTGTCTTATTTAGATTACATAAAAGACACTTTATAGGATTTTAAATAAATATAACCACCATTTTGATTGGCACCACATGTTTATATTTTGTTTTTAAAATATGTAACATTTACTAGCACGGAATTACATTTCATTTACAATGGCAGCTATATCGCTTAGTACATTTATGGGGCTTTTATTTTCAATGGGAATGATTCTATGACATTTTGTATTTTATTATTTTATATCGAAATGTTCTTGTACATTTTATGCAGAATATTAAATACGTGGCGCATATACTAAATATTCCATGCGCTTGCTTTTGAAAAACATTGAGTATATTTTGATGCAGTTTATCTTCACATCCTTGTAGTCTATACCATAAGAGGAGTCCCATGGTATATTCGCAGAAGACAACATCTTTACTTCGTTTTGATTGACATCTAACTACGCATGTTGTTCTGAATAAAACAAATACTTTTATTTATTTCATTACGTCGTTACAGCCGTACTGACTCTTCCCTGATGCTATCATATTCTGCTTTTCTTACTAGTAATATACTAATCCAGTGTTGACGAAAAGACACATCAATTTTAGAAGCGTGAAAGATATACAAAATGTATAATTATTTTCAAACGATCTTCTCCAGCGATCCACGGGGCTCAAAGCACTATAAATATATGACCTTTTTAAAGCCAAAAAACAATGAAATATCTCTCATGCCACCATGAGACTCTACTCATCTTATGAAATCATTGCATATTACGTCAAACGATACGAAACCATGAATTAATATTTATCTTCTTATTATACCATTGTCTCGATTGCCACTATATAAATCGCTTGCATGGAAGAAAACACATGAAAGATAAGAATATCTTAAAATTATCAAAAATCTCTTCAGATGTTCGATGCAGGTTAGGTTTCCGACTCTTTTTTAACATTGCCTTAAACAACTTTGTTACAATTAAACAATTAACATCAAATCGTAAAAAGTAACTATTATAAAAACACCTCCTTGTACTATAATTTGGTTTATCAAGACAGTAATGTTAAGTTAATTAGCCAGAAAACAGAAACACTATTCTTACAACAAAATCGAAATATTGGTATAGAATTTTCAGGTGAAATTAAGGTGGAACTCACATAAACCCTGTAATTGAAAGCAATTTTGTTTTCAATGTGATAACACACGAAATATATTATGCAACTTTATGGTGTGGACTAATTTACTTCCTCTGTCAGCATGGTTGTTTCTGTGGTTTAAAAGTATTGTGTAGCGGATAGTCTTCATTTCGTACTTGAACCTATGAAAGGTTTAGCAAATTATATCAAAGAAAGCTAGGATTTGTTTGGTTCATGCACCCTATTGAAACGCATTTGGCCCCTACCATACACTAATATTCTGCTTGTCACAATCAATGCATGATTAGCTTTGCAAAGAGTAGAATCGCAGTTCTTTGCAAAGAATAATACAGTTCGATATTCGAGATGTAGATTTAATCGCTTAAAAGACACTGTTAAAGTGTGATTGAAATCTTTATTAACAAATATTAAAGAACATTGTGCATTGCAAGTTGTAGTTTACTTATTCGATTACGATAAATTTTTCAGTATTGGCACTATTAGTAGCAGTAGTTATTGTTGTTTTTCTTATTTTTATTGTAATGTTACTATATGCACAATCTTAGATATCATGCGACTAGTTGTTGCTGTATCCTTAGATTGGAACATTAAAAGTTTTATATATTTCAAAATATACTTCGTCTGGTAACTAATGCGTAAGGATCCAATATATCTGTACTTTAGATCAAGCAGTGTACAATGTTTTGCAAACTGCGATCGGTTTAGCCTAATATCTGCGATAGCATACCGTGTTGCATTATCATAATCTAATCTCCTCGTATGAAGTCATCATAAGAATAAACAATAAAGACCTTGTTCTACCTCGACATTATACAATGGGGAATGAAGGAACTGTTATAGGCAGAGTGGTGTGCTTAAAACAACGTTAAATATGAAACATTGATTCTTCCTAGAGAACGTTTATCCATAAGAAACCGGAAGTGGTGTTTTCTTTCTATCATTTTGTATAAAAAACAAGAATGTGCTAAACACAACATAAATATAAATTGTAATTATGATTAATTAATGTTATTGCTTTTGGGCAACTCTTCATAATTAATACCCATGTGCAAAAAGTATATATATATATATATATATATATATATATATATATATATATATATATATATATATATATACGATCATAAATTGTTTGTTAGTCGCAATATGTTGCTACTGGTTTACTTCGAAAAATTAAATCGCGAAGAGAAGATTACGACTGCAACAATTCCTATTATTGGAAATATTAATTATAGAAATTGAACGCATATGTGTTTTAATATATCATAAATAGTATATTTGCGAATTATAACGTAAATAAACGACCTTTTACTAAACTTTTCATGGTTCATTTTTCTGCTCTGTTGAGCGCTCATTCTTGCTTAATCAAATTTCTCTTGATATCTATTGTTTTGACACCAAAACAATATCACGTAACAAATAACATGAGAATTGTTACACTTAATACATCGCTAAGTGACTCATCTTTTACCAAACACTTACAATATGCGAGTATAGATGTTTGATGGATTGTTGAGCAGAACTTTCAAAGACGTGAACAAGTAGAGCAATAATTAAAATTTGAATTTTATTAAGAAGATTAACCATTTCTTGTCTAGTTCCCCATTAAAGAACAAATTAAACCCCATCTAATCAAAGCGTCACTTATCAATGCCGATGTTCTAACATGACTCTCCTATTACACTTCAATACAGTTTGATAAAAACTAAGTAACTTCGCATAGGGTTCAAGGGAAGGTACTTGCAATGGTGAATGTATGGTGCCGATTGAAATTTAAATTCTAACATTGTAATATTTAGATGGCAGGAGCAAAGGATGACCAAAAAGAAAGCAATAAACCCTAACTACGGCAGGTGGCAGGGCTAATGTTTTCATCATTTCCACAGTAATGAAGTCCGGATATTAGCTGTTTGATATTAAAGTACAAATCTTAGCTAAAGAATTCACATATCTACCGGTATGTATTGCAATTGTAATAGATGCATTAAATTCAACAGAAAGTAATCAAAACTTGCTTCATCCGTTTACAGTTATGTGCCTGCTAATATAATGTAAAATTATAAATAAGTTTTGAAGCAATAAAATTGGAGTCAACTTTTCTTCCCGCAAAGCTAGCGTATATACTTAACCTACAAACACCAATTTCATACGATAACCATGAGGATTTGTCTTCATGTTCATTTATATATTAATTTTATTATGACATATAGTTTCCAGATATAATCACTTTATATATTCGTACAAGAAACTGCTTTGTAAATTTAACGGATTTGTTTGGAACAATTATCTAAATAACAAAATCAGTGTTTGAAAACAGCAGCACGGCATCTTTTACTCATATTAATCGTTTGAAACGTTGGACACGTAAAGCTTTACTGTGTCCAATTTCGCTAACACAAATGGAATACCGTCAGTGTTTTACTAGAAATATCCGAAGTATTCCGAGTGCTAACGAAGTATTTCGAAACGGAAACCATCCCAGATTGCGGTTATTTTTCACAGTATATTTTGGAAAATAAGTGTGGACGTTGCGATTTATGGAAAGCTCCCAGAACAAATACATACATATCTACCCCATCCCAATTCCACACACCCCAAACAATTTTAAAATTGCAATCTTTCCATGCATGTCTAGTAAAAAAAAAAGAGTTCCTTAATAAATGTAATTTCTTAGAGCATTTCCTTACTTTCGTTGCACAAGTTATATCGTTATGCACTGAGAATGCAGTAGCAAACAAAATATATCATTGTCGACTAAAACTTATTCTTACTGAAAAGAAAAACAATATCATTATAAGACGGTCCTAATGGATTTACATGATAAATATGAACCGAACATGATATTAATATAATGAAATTGGCAAAATACCACTTGAACGAATTTATGGTAATTTCGTACTAACTTTGATCTGCCTCTGTCAGTGGGGCGGAGGGCGGGAGAGAGATAGAGATAGAGAGAGAAAGTTCAAGGTATCGGACAAAGACAGTCACATATAAATAGTGGGGTGAATATTTTGGATATATGTTTCGTTTTTTAAAATTCCTACTTCCTGATCTTCATCATGTTCTACAATAATCAGATTATAATCCAGACATTTGTGGGGAGAATATTTTGGATATATCTAATTCAAATGACACTGTAAAATGTTTGCTCTGCAATTTCCAGCCAAGACATCGAAATCTTCTATGTTGAAGTGGTGTGTGTCTAGTCATATATTCTTTTGGGAAGATCCGTTTTCTGATTCATTTGTCATTACTTTAAGTTTTACTTTGATTCGTATATGTCATATGTTTAGTGTGTGGCAAACTTCAACAGATTTATCTATGAAGCCTATAACCTAACGTTTCTGATGACTAAACTGTCCGCCACGGTTGTTTAACAAGGGAAATATCAATGGTAAGCAAAAGCGAATGATATCCATTTATCATTTTCACTTATTCTATACACTAGATTTCGCATTCTCGCCACTTCTATAACATCACCCATAATTTCCAACAGAGGTTGCTTGCTGTGCGATTCGGCAACTGACAGTTTATGGCCCTTAAACAATAGAACGTAATGTTAACTGATGTAAAGCGATACTCAAAAATATTCTAAGTTGCGATATATTAATCAACTGTTCATACAGCAACGTGGCAGTTTGGATGCATAAGTAATAAACTAGCATAGATGGTTACTGTAGAGTTGTATCATTATTATAAATTACAATTATGCTAGGGGATTTATGATTATTGCACAGTATTTGGTGCGTAATAAAACATGAAATTCAGTAAACGATGATTTTAATGCGAGAAAGGATTATAAGAGGGAACACGGTGTTGAAATCTGAAAATCAAAATTACAAACCATTTTCCACTCAATACCGTACTTAAAGTAAATCTAAAATTTCACGAATTAATTATTCGATTTAGTTAAACACAATAAAGTATTGCTACTAATTTCAGAAATATTTGTCTGATGAAAGAAATTGTATGATTTATTAGCAGATTATTTTAGCATTATATCATATCTTTATCAGATTCCTGATATTGACACCTTTACACAGGAATGAGCGGAAACTATCAATTCAGAAACAAATCGAGCATAATCAACCTAATTGTCAACAAGGAGACGTTTAATGCAAAATTCAAATTTAATTTATAATAAAGCAATAGTTTATAGCGATTACTATTCGTGTTATTCTGCGTTATATGAAGTATCTTTTCTGTGATGCGTTTGCGAATCTATGAATATGAGGAGAAGAATTAATAACCACAAGTGTCAAAATTCCTGTAAATTCGTATAAAACGTCACCAAATATTGCACCTCAGCAGAATCACATAGTCTCATCATGACCTCGACAACAACCAATCGTTTTAAAATAAAAAACGAACTTGTTAACATGGCTACTAGTAACTTTATATCAACGTCAGGATCCCGGTCAACATCTGGTGTATACTAAAAAGGACAGTCAAGTTCAAACTATTTTCTTAACAAAGTATAAGTTCCTAGCAAACATTATTTTGACATATCATGAAATTTATATTAAAAAAATATAAAGATTTTAAAACTTACAAGCGATTAAATCAGATATAAACAATTAAATCAAATATTCATGACATAAGGAAATGTACCGACAAAAATCATATCTCTTCCTAATTCAGTAACTTGTTCCTTAAAAGATTTGGTCGTTAGTTGTAAAATTGTAACGCTACCTTTTGGGTGATACTCAATATCTAATAGAAAAGAACATATAAGACAGCGAATGCATGATTCATGTGCATAGATATGTGCTCATTTTAAGAGAGAGAGAGAGAGAGAAGACGAAGAGATACATGGGGTGATAAAAGATAATATAAATAAGTATCAATATGGAAACGTATGTTGACCATAATGCATAACAAATAACGATACATTTATATTATTAGACAAACATAGCAGCTGAATGTGTGATGTCAGCGTTGTATTATTGAAAGCGGTATCGCCTCTCCAGCAGTATCAATTACTTCCACTAACATATTTTGATAAAGCATTAGTCATAATACATAATCAAAACGAATAAAAGGTGAAGGCTTCTCCAATGGTGATTTTTTGTGGATTTTTATGCATTTTAATCTCACACTGGAATCATTTTAATGTAAAAGAAATGTTCGCTTTACATAATATGCTGGAGTTTGTAGAATATTGTGATCGTTGTCTTTGAAGATTGCATAATTTTACAGTCCACGTCAGTAAAAGTTTTGGTTATATTTCAAAGACAGTTATTTGATGCTGCTTATGTTATTATCTCACTAACACATGTGCGCATGATTTACGATATTGCATTTAAATTGTAAAATTGGACAATTCACTTCAACCGGCTAACGTTTAACACGATCATATGTAAAGGGGGTGGATCTTGAAACAGAGTACGGTCATTTATAGGATGTCAGTTATCATCTAGATAGTAACCGATTAGGCGAAGGGTGTGCCAAATGTTTCTTACACGGGTATAAATATGAGGAAAACAGTCTTGTCAGGAGTTGTAAGCCAGCTGTAGAGGCAGAATAGATAAGAATTATTTTGGACCAGAAATGAAAGGACTAGCAGTATTCCTTTGTGTCTTCCTGTGCATGACTGCCACGATGATGGGCACCGCAGAATCAGGAGCAGTTGAATCTCTAGTAATGGATGCTCAAGGTACGCATACTCTCTTCCTCCCTTTCCCTCTCAAGACACACACACACGTACACGCACACACAATACGCTCATAAAAATTTCATTATACACAATCGGCATTTTAAGGTTCTGACTAATTGTACGGTGGCACCACTGAATTTACAGAATATTCAATTAGAAGAGGACATTCACTGAACATTTTTCTCATATACATGCTATTTCAATGTAGTAAAAATTGAGTTTAAACAAATAATATAAAACATAAAGCATCAGTTAAGATATATCAATAACATTGATCTCTATAAATACTTTCTTCCCGCAACGAGGCTACAAAATGTATGTTTTAACTGATAATGATACATTATCTAATAAAAGTATCCTGGCCTTGGGCCAGATATCTTCTCGTATAAATGGTAAGTATAGGACGTAACTCGGATTTATTCTCGTTTAGGCAGAGTTTTCTATATTTTGAAGACAGATGTGCATTTGAAAAGAATATAAGTTTTATAAAACGATGATATAAACTGTTCCACGATTAAAACTTTGTTTTGATTTTATTATGTTTACCGCCTCTCAGTGAAGAAAATGAACAGCTAAGAAATAGAATATTATAAGCAAAATGTTCACATATCAGAAATTCCAGGAAGAAGTATTTTAATGTAATTTTAACATAAGATCAATTTATGTTAAAAGCTGCTCATTACTATTAAGATATATAGCAAATTATTGTGCTTGTTGTTGTTAGAAACATGACATCCTCATCTATTTGTGGTGTTATTGCCCAAATGGTGTAATACAATCTGTGTTTATACTAATGTCTTTTTCCCTTATGCAATAAAGCACAACTTTTATCAATTGTAAGTTTCTATTTCATTATACTGCAAATATCTTTGATTATTTCAAATTCTCAAATGTTATGAAGCTGCTGATAAATAAGAATGTATTTTTCTTATTTCAGCCTTAGACGAAGAGATTCTTACAAAGGACGGTGAGTGTTTATACTATATAAAATATACTACTATTATTTGGTTTAGCGAGGTATTAATATTTTGAAATATGAGGAATTCAGGTGTCTTGCGTCTCCTTAGCAAAATTAAATTAGGTTTGGTTTTAATTGCATTTTGGACAACGCTCCAAGTACAATTATATCAATGTTTCTGACATTGTCGTAGATAATTTGATTGACATATCGTCCCTTGGCGATTTCTTTCATCAGATATGGTGACTGCGACACTGTTAGTACACATTTCCAGGATAAATTTTATCTTTCTCTCAATCAGATATTCTCTCTAAACTTGAAAATTGAAATTGATTACTGTTTATGCAAACTAACTGGTACTGTATTAATTCAGATGTTAGTCATACTGTTATTTAATTTAATTCACAATTTACTTGTTTTGATATTATTAAGATCCAGTGCATTTAATTCCTTTTTGAATTTTATTTCATTTCCTTTCTAGTTATATTTCAAATATACTATTTAACATTGCAGGGAAGAGACTGTGTACCAGTCCAGTATGTGCTTATCTTTGAACGAAGTAAGTTTCTTCTATTTACATGTTCATTATTCACTTTATATCCTAGTTTTAATTTTCTTACCTTAATTTCTAGTCACAACTAAGTGGGCGATCTCGTTATTCCAGAAAAACATCGTATGTGTAAGATTTAGAGATTATTCGGTCGATCATTTGCCTGAATCGAAGATCAGTTTAGTGACGGTCTTCCTCCAGCGCTAAATGAGTACAATTGGGTTTCGTTCCAAGCTTATTTAAATACATGATATAGTTTCTTTCTAGACGGACGTTCTCGACATCCGAAAGGAAGCTTTATATGCAGAACCTACAGAGTAAACATTTTCAAAGAACTTGGCTGACCAAAATAAACTTTACCCCTGTTTAAAGAAATAGAATATTTGAGTCATTATCATTTACCTATTATATCCATTTTTTTACATATTTTACTGTTAATCTTGTATCTTCCATAACAATAATTTTATCTTAATTTTAAATGTTTTTGTTATTAATGTTTGCCTGGGAACATTTCATATTCTTCCTAAAACTATCAGAACAAAAGCTTGAATCGGCTTTATCTTAGAATCATTGTGCTGTTGTTTCGCTAAATCATTAACATACCCTTGGAGAAATGTTAAAAGAAAGAAAGCAAAGTAGAGAGATCTCTTCATGTAAACTCTGACATAACCGTGACTCTGACTCCGTCTCACTCTTTCATGTTTGTTTTTTTTTTTTTTCAGGCTTGGAGGAGAAGATCGACCATAAAGATCTGTGCCTCAATACGACCAACGTATATAACTGACCATGCAACTAATCCGCATTTGTTCTTCTTACTTGTCCATTCATCCTTTCACGCTTTACATATACCATTCTTTTCTTCAATGTCATTTTGATGAAATCTAATGATAACATTTGAGATATTTAACTGTTCAACTTAAACAAAAAGAAAGCCTTAGAGAACATTACGATTCGAACATCTGACGATATGTATTCTTTTGTTAAGTCGCGTTCAAATGTTGTGGCAGTATATACTAGTGAAAACCGATACACCGTGTCCTCGGTTCAATGCGCGCAATAAAATTCTAAATACTCCTAGAGAAACATAATGTATAACCCATACAAAAGTTTCATCAAACTGAATTATTTCCACGAATGTCCTATTCTTCTGTACACATTAAAAGCTTGAAATGTATAAATCGTGTTGGGTTTTCATATATATTTTGAAACTGAGTGGCAGGTGTGAGTGCAGAACGTGTACCAGGATTGCACTGATCGTTCAAACAAATTATAATATCTTGTATGGTGTTACTTTAAAAGCGAAAACATATAATAACAAGAAAGTACGGATGTTATGACATGACTTTTCGAAAAGATTCTTTGGTGAATATATCATTCATGGTGATAGAGGATTTGTCTTTGTCCGATCGGGATAGATGTTTGTTTTTAAATATATAGATCGTGGGATGAGTTATTATTTTCCGTAGCTAAAAAGAAAATGATAACAAAATTATGTTAGGATTTGTAATTCCTCCCGTGTAATTTGATCACATACTTTCATTTTGATCGAATGCGAAAACCTCTTTCATAACTCTTTTTCCAATAGTTATTCCTTTTAGCACGGAAGCACGAAATTCACATTGCATACATACATACATACATACATACATGCCCACACGCACGCACGCACACACACACACACATACATGCATACACACATGCATGCATACATACATACATACAACCATACATACATACATAAATACAAACATACATACATAAGTACATACATACATACATACATACATGCATACATGCGTACATACATACATACATGCCCGCACGCACACACGCACACACAAACACATACATGCATACACACATGCATACATACATACATACATACATACATATATACATACATGCATGCATGCATGCATACATACATACAAACATACATACATACATACATACATACAAACATACATAAATACGTACATACATACAAACATACATGCGTACATACATACATACATGCCCGCACGCACACACGCACACATACACATACATGCATACACACATGCATACATACGTACATACATACATACATACATACATACATACATACATACATACATACATACATACATACATACGTACATACATACATGCATGCATGCATGCATACATACAAACATACATACATACATACATACAAACATACATAAATACGTACATACATACATATATACATACATATATGCGTACATACATACATACATACATGCCCGCACGCACACACGCACACACACACACACATACATGCATACACACATGCATACATACATACATACATATATACATGGATGCATGCATGCATGCATGCATGGATGCATGCATGCATACATACATACATACATGCATACATACATACATACATACATGCATACATACAAACATACATACATACATACATGCATACATACATACCTAGAAACAAACATACAGACAGACAAGCTGAAATAAATAAATTCATATATACATTTTTTTACATTTTACTTGCGATGACCCTGATTGTAAAGTTCATCAGCTGATCAAGCATCTGACACAATTTATCATCAGAATGTGTGCGTAAAACGAAAGTGATCAAACTTTCTCCAATATTTCACAATTTTAGTCCAGTTTGTAATATGGCCCAACCGAAACAATGACAAGAGATTAATCTCGAGATTTTAATTATAAGCCCCACCTTGGCGGATCGGTCAAATATTGTATTGCTTTGTCCAAGAAACTGCAATATGATTATATGAGTTGTCTCCCGTACTATGTAAAGCCAACTAACCAATAAGCCAGTGATGTATTGTACATTGTCTGAAAATGGTGGAGGTCATTGATTTCAAAGGAATACTTTGTAAGCTTGCTTTCAATTTAGTTATGACCATTGAATAAAGTTCACATCAGTAAAAATGGCAAGATATATATTATAAATGAATACAACAGTTACACAAGTCTTCTCCTAGTGTTATTTTGCAAAATCCCTAGTATCTGTGCTATTCTGGATTAAATATTTCTTGAATTACTCCCAAGCCACAAAATTCGCAAAATTTGCAATCTCATAAACTTTTCGCAGGATATCAAAAATAGACGACGAGATGACAAGGAACAGTTTCAACTTCTTTGATTTCCTTTCAATAACTCAAGCATCCGATTAAAGGGAATGTTCACACTGCATCTCATCCTTGTAACAATAATATGCAGAAGACACGTTTTATATAATTAACGCTTAGGAACAATGCATTTTCTTGATTCATGGCCCAATTGGCTGACTGTACTGGACGTTGCGAAGTTATTCTCTTTACATAAATCTGTTTGAGATATAAAAGAACGTGAAAATGAACTTAGCGTGTATGATATTTATATCTCTTAAATTACCCACATAGGAAAGTTTAACTTTGATGTAATTTAATACGACATTATACAGGTATCGTGTATCTTACACGAATATGTTTCTCCTCGTTGCAGATGTGTATCATGACATTGCTAGGCAAATTATTATTTTGACCTCATCTGCACAGTCTTCTTCCACAGAACTAGAATAAAGTATAGTACATATCATTTAAAACTAAGAGCATTCGAGTTTTTTGCTAGCAATTCTTCCTTTCAAGAGTTTATTTTTTCAAATATGAATCAACAGCGTTTAAAATAGTTTTAGAAATAAGATGCAAGTAAAATAAAACTTAAATAAGAAACTTTATATATCACTTGAAACGATTTGAATACTAGTATTATAAATTCATAAGAAATGACAATATTAATTAGAGTATACTTTTTCTGTGTTAATGATTGAATTATCTCTCTCCGCCTTTCTTTCTCTCTCTATTTCTCTGGTCAATCACATATTTGTGTGTATTTTAATAGAGGTCTGCACAATTTAAACAATGCATTGCCAATTGAAACACTCCAGCACTGCAGTTAAAATGTCCACATTGCCTCAATGCATTATATGCTCAAATTTGGAAATTAGCAAATTGTTCTATTTCATGGCTCTTCCAGAATTAAGAAATAATATGTGATTGAGATGAAATGTTTTTGATAGTAAGAATTTGTTATTAATCGGCTAATACTGAAACACTTGCATTTTGGGTAGCTTTCTCTAGAAATATCTAAATAACGCGTCTGAATTACTTTAATAACCCAAAATAATTTTCGGTAAATAGATTCCGAAACTGCACCAAATATATTTGTCCTGCTTCCTGATTTGTGTTCACTTGTAAGTATTTATCCGACCTAGTTATATATCACCTCTATATATTTCTCAATTAACATGTCATGAAATGCATAAAAAACCCATCGCCATCAAACGTAAAGCAAGATGACTGTTCTGTATTCTCCTGAAAGTAAATTATTCACACATTTATGTTGTTATTACAGAACTGTGCTGACTTACCGTGATAATAGTTTCTTTTCTCACTAAATAAGTAATTATTTAATATTGGTGCAGTTTACAAGTTAACCGATACTAGAAACTGTGTCTCTTATAGTATGTACGTATATGGTAGCGTTCAGGCCAGGCCAGCACTTTAATAATTATATGGTGCCAGATAAAAGTAAATATTTAAAGGTATAAAGATAATGTCTGTTATCTAAGAAAGAAAACTGTATCAACATGTGTGTGCCTTGTAGTGTAGATATTTCTTTACATGTTTTTAGACAAACAATATCTTTAACCCGATCCCCTATCTTTTTACAGAATGAGCAGAATGAAAACATATGTTTCTTCACAAAAAGCAGCTGGAATTACATAGAAACAAATTGTACTTAAAAAAAATTAGAGCGCTCTATTATATAAATATGAATGCATGTAAATGGAATTCTTTTATCAGAAAATTAATCTACTATTACAAAAACGGCCTCTCTCAATTTCTCTCTCTCTCTTTACAGATACATACATTTTTGTTGCTTATAATGAAACTTCCATTATTTAGAGCAATATTGAACTCATCCAAATAGCAACACAGCAATGAATTTAATTTGCGTTATTCCTTTGCACATCCTATCCTGATATAAATGTTTTTTCCAGTCCTAAAATATGAGCGTTTATTCTTTGAGTTTCTGTCAGATTTCATGACAACATTTCAAGTGTTTGCCTTGTCCACTCTTTTGCTGATAAGTTGATCAGAAGTGAAACTAGCTAAACACAAGGGGATAAAATCATAAGGTTTGTTTCCGTGATGTGACTGTAATACACATTTAAAGAATGAATTTTAAAAAATTGTTTTATTACCTGTTAATAGTATGTGTATTACGAAAGAAAAATGTATACAATACGAGCGATGTGTTTTTTCTTCAAATGTGAATTTGTTCCACTGTGAAAGAAACCATATGAACTTTGTTTTTCATACTTCTGCATGCGTGTTTTTATACTGCATGTGTTCTGGATCATACTAAACAAGAAAACAGATAAAAGACTTGATCAAAACTGACACTTCTCATGAATAAAATCAGTATGAAATTTTCATAGTACATAAGATGATCCATTTTTATTCTTTTTCATTCTCTATCTATTTGTAATTTCTTTACTGGGACGAATTCTTTTCTGCTGTATCGTATGCTTTTCTATCGTTTCTGAATTTCTTCACCTGCATGGGTTTTACTGTAGTTTTATCTATTTAAAAAAATTTAAATTTTCTTGTATCATGCAGTAAATCCATGAAGATTATCTTTTCTTTCTTTCTATAAATATTCATTTCTTCTATTTATAAATGAAATGCGGAAAAAATCAATTTGGGTTTTGCAATATACATGTACGTAACATGAAAGTCAAAACAACAGAACACTTGTTCTTAAGCGAAAAGGTGAACTTTCTTTACTCAAGTGAATTTCTTGCACCATTAAGCAAAACAATCTAAAGTTTGTATTGCTTGAAATGTAATTTTCTTACAGCATGAAAAAGCGAAAACATGACAAATGCTCTTTTACCTAAAATCTGAATTTGTTGTACAATAAAACATAAGACACTGAGCCTCTTTCGTATTTTGTGGATCTTCAGAGTTTAACATATTTCTACTGTGTTCATTTCTGTATTAGTCACTTACATGGGTTCTGCTTCGTGCGTTTTCTCTGCTTTTGTTGAATTTCTTAACGTCATCACTAGTGTGGTGCAACAAATTTACATTTCAAACAATCGCCTACCCCTTTTAATTCTTGCATTTTGCAACAAAATTTGTTTTATTCTTTCATGGTGAAAGATATTGGCAACCAAGAGGACTTAGCGTTTCAATCTGTACAGGCGGCAGAGCCACGGCAGACGAAACGTTTCTCGCCCGAGATTTACAATCATTCAAATAGACACTTCCAACAAGATTTCAGACCAAATCTACAAATAAAAACCATAATACCTGTTATGATGGTATTAAGCAACATTTTGGGCTCCACATTCTTAAGAACTTGAATGTAAAGCAGCCTCCAGTCCAGAAGGAAATAGAAACAAATGAAAAGAGTCCCTCTTTCAGAGTTGTATAGTAAGAAAAATTAAAATTGTAATTTATACACTCAGACATACTTGTTTTTTATTTACAAGCATATTATATTTAATGGGAGAGACATGTAACTAATTTTATTTAGTCAAATATTCTGATCATGCAAATTCCTTGGTGTCAATCGTGTTGGGGTAAGTTAAAGATTGTATACCTTCATCCATTTATTTAAAAGGAGTAATCATTCTTGTAAATAGTTGATGTCAAAGGATCAATTTTCAGATAGGCAGGATAAATATTTTAACTGCAATAAAACAAAGCGCAAACAAGATCTGTAATTAATGAAAATAATTAAATCAGTAAATTTATTTTTTCACGAATATCTTTTAAAACATTTGCACCAGTTAACAATTACTAATCATATTTAGTTATTTCGCAAAATTATGACAATTAGCTTTGCATTTAAATGTCTCCGTTCTCATCACCAAGCATGTGCATCTGAATGATCAGGCACTAACAAGTGTTCAATTAATTTCAACGAAACAAACAGGAAGTAGTAAGGGATAAATATATCGTTCATAAACTGGGTTGTTGTGCATCTTTGCAGCATAGTCAAATGTTTTCTCTTTTTGCCATCCTTTATACCATACACTCTTCTGTCAGTAAATAAAAAAGAAAAAGCTTTGTAACGACCATTGTTGCTGGCCTTTGACTACAAATTGATCTGGACTCAACACAATCCTTTGATTTGCAAGGTGACTGCTGGTCATTAATTAAAACAAAAAGAAATCAAAATTAACTCAGAGAATTCAAAGTGGATTGTATTTTGCATTAAATATATTGGACTGCATATTAAGAAAGAATGAGTAAGACGATTATACTAAAGATTCTTAATTCGTAACATATCTTTCTGTAGAGAAGACTACATACTACAGGTTGTGACAGGATAGTAATTGACATTGCCAGTATTTTAAACAAAACGTGGAGTGGTCCACATTCAGTTTCCCATTAATATATCAATTATAGGTTTACATGTTGCTCACATGGTTCATATAGTTAACTAGAGAGAGAGAGAGTTCATAGAGAAATTCTAATTCATGGAAATCATCGCAAAAAATGCACAATACACATATTATTTTTTATGTTCTAATACATATTTTGTGACATAGCATCAAACCAAATAATTTATAAATCATAATAATTAGGTAGCAAGGTGGTGCGCACGATAGCAATGTCATTTTTATTTAAACAATCAAATCTAATAACTATCTTTCTACGATGTTAAAACCAACCAATTAATCTATGCGATTAATCGATTGGTAATAGTGAAACTTACCTTTGGCGACATACTTAAGCAAAGAAGTGTTCATATGCAGTAATGTTTAAAGCTTCTTATTTACCTTGTTGAAAATACACTCTTACTTCTGCGGTAATGGATACTTATCTTCTCATCTTTTCACAAAGAATGGAGTGACAATTGTGTGAATATTTTTTTCTCACATATTACTCAGACTAGTTGATGAAACATGGTGTGATTCGTCAAGTACATTTGTTCCGCATTATTAATATTTGTTATCTGTCTTATTTAGATTACATAAAAGACACTTTATAGGAATTTAAATAAATATAACCACCATTTTGATTGGCACCACATGTTAATGTTTTGTTTTTAAAATATATAACATTTACTAACACGGAATTACATTTCATTTACAATGGCAGCTATATCGCTTAGTACATTTATGGGGCTTTTATTTTCAATGGGAATGATTCTATGACATTTTGTATTTTATTATTTTATATCGAAATGTTCTTGTACATTTTATGCAGAATATTAAATACGTGGCGCATATACTAAATATTCCATGCGCTTGCTTTTGAAAAACATTGAGTATATTTTGATGCAGTTTATCTTCACATCCTTGTAGTCTATACCATAAGAGGAGTCCCATGGTATATTCGCAGAAGACAACATCTTTACTTCGTTTTGAATGACATCTAACTAAGCATGTTGTTCTGAATAAAACAAATACTTTTATTTATTTCATTACGTCGTTACAGCCGTACTGACTCTTCCCTGATGCTATCATATTCTGCTTTTCTTACTAGTAATATACTAATCCAGTGTTGACGAAAAGACACATCAATTTTAGAAGCGTGAAAGATATACAAAATGTATAATTATTTTCAAACGATCTTCTCCAGCGATCCACGGGGCTCAAAGCACTATAAATATATGACTTTTTTAAAGCCAAAAAACAATGAAATATCTCTCATGCCACCATGAGACTCTACTCATCTTATGAAATCATTGTATATTACGTCAAACGATACGAAACCATGAATTAATATTTATCTTCTTATTATACCATTGTTTCGATTGTCACTATATAAATCGCTTGCATGGAAGAAAACACATGAAAGATAAGAATATCTTAAAATTATCAAAAATCTCTTCAGATGTTCGATGCAGGTTAGGTTTCCGACTCTTTTTAACATTGACTTAAACAACTTTGTTACAATTAAACAATTAACATCAAATCGTAAAAAGTAACTATTATAAAAACACCTCCTTGTACTATAATTTGGTTTATCAAGACAGTAATGTTAACTTAATTAGCCAAAAAAACAGAAACACTATTCTTACAACAAAATCGAAATATTGGTATAGAATTTTCAGGTGAAATTAAGGTGGAACTCACATAAACCCTGTAATTGAAAGCAATTTTGTTTTCAATGTGATAACACACGAAATATATTATGCAACTTTATGGTGTGGACTAATTTACTTCCTCTGTCAGCATGGTTGTTTCTGTGGTTTAAAAGTCATGGTTGTTTCTGTGGTTTAAAAGTATTGTGTAGCGGATAGTCTTCATTTCGTACTTGAACCTATGAAAGGTTTAGCAAATTATATCAAAGAAAGCTAGGATTTGTCTGGTTCATACACCCTATTGAAACGCATTTGGCCCCTACCATACACTAATATTCTGCTTGTCACAATCAATGCATGATAAGCTTTGCAAAGAGTAGAATCGCAGTTCTTTGCAAAGAATAATACAGTTCGATATTCGAGATGTAGATTTAATCGCTTAAAAGACACTGTTAAAGTGTGATTGAAATCTTTATTAACAAATATTAAAGAACATTGTGCATTGCAAGTTGTAGTTTACTTATTCGATTACGATAAATTTTTCAGTATTGGCACTATTAGTAGCAGTAGTTATTGTTGTTTTTCTTATTTTTATTGTAATGTTACTATATGCACAATCTTAGATATCATGCGACTAGTTGTTGCTGCATCCTTAGATTGGAACATTAAAAGTTTTATATATTGCAAAATATACTTCGTCTAGTAACTAATGCGTAAGGATCCAATATATCTGTACTTTAGATCAAGCAGTGTACAATGTTTTGCAAACTGCGATCGGTTTAGCCTAATATCTGCGATAGCATACCGTGTTGCATTATCATAATCTAATCTCCTCGTATGAAGTCATCATAAGAATAAACAATAAAGACCTTGTTCTACCTCGACATTATACAATGGGGAATGAAGGAACTGTTATAGGCAGAGTGGTGTGCTTAAAACAACGTTAAATATGAAACATTGATTCTTCCTAGAGAACGTTTATCCATAAGAAACCGGAAGTGGTGTTTTCTTTCTATCATTTTGTATAAAAAACAAGAATGTGCTAAACACAACATAAATATAAATTGTAATTATGATTAATTAATGTTATTGCTTTTGGGCAACTCTTCATAATTAATACCCATGTGCAAAAAGTATATATATATATATATATATATATATATATATATATATATATATATATATATATATATATATATATATATATATACGATCATAAATTGTTTGTTAGTCGCAATATGTTGCTACTGGTTTACTTCGAAAAATTAAATCGCGAAGAGAAGATTACGACTGCAACAATTCCTATTATTGGAAATATTAATTATAGAAATTGAACGCATATGTGTTTTAATATATCATAAATAGTATATTTGCGAATTATAACGTAAATAAACGACCTTTTACTAAACTTTTCATGGTTCATTTTTCTGCTCTGTTGAGCGCTCATTCTTGCTTAATCAAATTTCTCTTGATATCTATTGTTTTGACACCAAAACAATATCACGTAACAAATAACATGAGAATTGTTACACTTAATACATCGCTAAGTGACTCATCTTTTACCAAACACTTACAATATGCGAGTATAGATGTTTGATGGATTGTTGAGCAGAACTTTCAAAGACGTGAACAAGTAGAGCAATAATTAAAATTTGAATTTTATTAAGAAGATTAACCATTTCTTGTCTAGTTCCCCATTAAAGAACAAATTAAACCCCATCTAATCAAAGCGTCACTTATCAATGCCGATGTTCTAACATGACTCTCCTATTACACTTCAATACAGTTTGATAAAAACTAAGTAACTTCGCATAGGGTTCAAGGGAAGGTACTTGCAATGGTGAATGTATGGTGCCGATTGAAATTTAAATTCTAACATTGTAATATTTAGATGGCAGGAGCAAAGGATGACCAAAAAGAAAGCAATAAACCCTAACTACGGCAGGTGGCAGGGCTAATGTTTTCATCATTTCCACAGTAATGAAGTCCGGATATTAGCTGTTTGATATTAAAGTACAAATCTTAGCTAAAGAATTCACATATCTACCGGTATGTATTGCAATTGTAATAGATGCATTAAATTCAACAGAAAGTAATCAAAACTTGCTTCATCCGTTTACAGTTATGTGCCTGCTAATATAATGTAAAATTATAAATAAGTTTTGAAGCAATAAAATTGGAGTCAACTTTTCTTCCCGCAAAGCTAGCGTATATACTTAACCTACAAACACCAATTTCATACGATAACCATGAGGATTTGTCTTCATGTTCATTTATATATTAATTTTATTATGACATATAGTTTCCAGATATAATCACTTTATATATTCGTACAAGAAACTGCTTTGTAAATTTAACGGATTTGTTTGGAACAATTATCTAAATAACAAAATCAGTGTTTGAAAACAGCAGCACGGCATCTTTTACTCATATTAATCGTTTGAAACGTTGGACACGTAAAGCTTTACTGTGTCCAATTTCGCTAACACAAATGGAATACCGTCAGTGTTTTACTAGAAATATCCGAAGTATTCCGAGTGCTAACGAAGTATTTCGAAACGGAAACCATCCCAGATTGCGGTTATTTTTCACAGTATATTTTGGAAAATAAGTGTGGACGTTGCGATTTATGGAAAGCTCCCAGAACAAATACATACATATCTACCCCATCCCAATTCCACACACCCCAAACAATTTTAAAATTGCAATCTTTCCATGCATGTCTAGTAAAAAAAAAAGAGTTCCTTAATAAATGTAATTTCTTAGAGCATTTCCTTACTTTCGTTGCACAAGTTATATCGTTATGCACTGAGAATGCAGTAGCAAACAAAATATATCATTGTCGACTAAAACTTATTCTTACTGAAAAGAAAAACAATATCATTATAAGACGGTCCTAATGGATTTACATGATAAATATGAACCGAACATGATATTAATATAATGAAATTGGCAAAATACCACTTGAACGAATTTATGGTAATTTCGTACTAACTTTGATCTGCCTCTGTCAGTGGGGCGGAGGGCGGGAGAGAGATAGAGATAGAGAGAGAAAGTTCAAGGTATCGGACAAAGACAGTCACATATAAATAGTGGGGTGAATATTTTGGATATATGTTTCGTTTTTTAAAATTCCTACTTCCTGATCTTCATCATGTTCTACAATAATCAGATTATAATCCAGACATTTGTGGGGAGAATATTTTGGATATATCTAATTTAAATGACACTGTAAAATGTTTGCTCTGCAATTTCCAGCCAAGACATCGAAATCTTCTATGTTGAAGTGGTGTGTGTCTGGTCATATATTCTTTTGGGAAGATCCGTTTTCTGATTCATTTGTCATTACTTTAAGTTTTACTTTGATTCGTATATGTCATATGTTTAGTGTGTGGCAAACTTCAACAGATTTATCTATGAAGCCTATAACCTAACGTTTCTGATGACTAAACTGTCCGCCACGGTTGTTTAACAAGGGAAATATCAATGGTAAGCAAAAGCGAATGATATCCATTTATCATTTTCACTTATTCTATACACTAGATTTCGCATTCTCGCCACTTCTATAACATCACCCATAATTTCCAACAGAGGTTGCTTGCTGTGCGATTCGGCAACTGACAGTTTATGGCCCTTAAACAATAGAACGTAATGTTAACTGATGTAAAGCGATACTCAAAAATATTCTAAGTTGCGATATATTAATCAACTGTTCATACAGCAACGTGGCAGTTTGGATGCATAAGTAATAAACTAGCATAGATGGTTACTGTAGAGTTGTATCATTATTATAAATTACAATTATGCTAGGGGATTTATGATTATTGCACAGTATTTGGTGCGTAATAAAACATGAAATTCAGTAAACGATGATTTTAATGCGAGAAAGGATTATAAGAGGGAACACGGTGTTGAAATCTGAAAATCAAAATTACAAACCATTTTCCACTCAATACCGTACTTAAAGTAAATCTAAAATTTCACGAATTAATTATTCGATTTAGTTAAACACAATAAAGTATTGCTACTAATTTCAGAAATATTTGTCTGATGAAAGAAATTGTATGATTTATTAGCAGATTATTTTAGCATTATATCATATCTTTATCAGATTCCTGATATTGACACCTTTACACAGGAATCAGCGGAAACTATCAATTCAGAAACAAATCGAGCATAATCAACCTAATTGTCAACAAGGAGACGTTTAATGCAAAATTCAAATTTAATTTATAATAAAGCAATAGTTTATAGCGATTACTATTCGTGTTATTCTGCGTTATATGAAGTATCTTTTCTGTGATGCGGTTGCGAATCTATGAATATGAGGAGAAGAATTAATAACCACAAGTGTCAAAATTCCTGTAAATTCGTATAAAACGTCACCAAATATTGCACCTCAGCAGAATCACATAGTCTCATCATGACCTCGACAACAACCAATCGTTTTAAAATAAAAAACGAACTTGTTAACATGGCTGCTAGTAACTTTATATCAACGTCAGGATCCCGGTCAACATCTGGTGTATACTAAAAAGGACAGTCAAGTTCAAACTATTTTCTTAACAAAGTATAAGTTCCTAGCAAACATTATTTTGACATATCATGAAATTTATATTAAAAAAATATAAAGATTTTAAAACTTACAAGCGATTAAATCAGATATAAACAATTAAATCAAATATTCATGACATAAGGAAATGTACCGACAAAAATCATATCTCTTCCTAATTCAGTAACTTGTTCCTTAAAAGATTTGGTCGTTAGTTGTAAAATTGTAACGCTACCTTTTGGGTGATACTCAATATCTAATAGAAAAGAACATATAAGACAGCGAATGCATGATTCATGTGCATAGATATGTGCTCATTTTAAGAGAGAGAGAGAGAGAGAAGACGAAGAGATACATGGGGTGATAAAAGATAATATAAATAAGTATCAATATGGAAACGTATGTTGACCATAATGCATAACAAATAACGATACATTTATATTATTAGACAAACATAGCAGCTGAATGTGTGATGTCAGCGTTGTATTATTGAAAGCGGTATCGCCTCTCCAGCAGTATCAATTACTTCCACTAACATATTTTGATAAAGCATTAGTCATAATACATAATCAAAACGAATAAAAGGTGAAGGCTTCTCCAATGGTGATTTTTTGTGGATTTTTATGCATTTTAATCTCACACTGGAATCATTTTAATGTAAAAGAAATGTTCGCTTTACATAATATGCTGGAGTTTGTAGAATATTGTGATCGTTGTCTTTGAAGATTGCATAATTTTACAGTCCACGTCAGTAAAAGTTTTGGTTATATTTCAAAGACAGTTATTTGATGCTGCTTATGTTATTATCTCACTAACACATGTGCGCATGATTTACGATATTGCATTTAAATTGTAAAATTGGACAATTCACTTCAACCGGCTAACGTTTAACACGATCGTATGTAAAGGGGGTGGATCTTGAAACAGAGTACGGTCATTTACAGGATGTCAGTTATCATCTAGATAGTAACCGATTAGGCGAAGGGTGTGCCAAATGTTTCTTACACGGGTATAAATATGAGGAAAACAGTCTTGTCAGGAGTTGTAAGCCAGCTGTAGAGGCAGAATAGATAAGAATTATTTTGGACCAGAAATGAAAGGACTAGCAGTATTCCTTTGTGTCTTCCTGTGCATGACTGCCACGATGATGGGCACCGCAGAATCAGGAGCAGTTGAATCTCTAGTAATGGATGCTCAAGGTACGCATACTCTCTTCCTCCCTTTCCCTCTCAAGACACACACACACGTACACGCACACACAATACGCTCATAAAAATTTCATTATACACAATCGGCATTTTAAGGTTCTGACTAATTGTACGGTGGCACCACTGAATTTACAGAATATTCAAATTAGAAGAGGACATTCACTGAACATTTTTCTCATATACATGCTATTTCAATGTAGTAAAAATTGAGTTTAAACAAATAATATAAAACATAAAGCATCAGTTAAGATATATCAATAACATTGATCTCTATAAATACTTTCTTCCCGCAACGAGGCTACAAAATGTATGTTTTAACTGATAATGATACATTATCTAATAAAAGTATCCTGGCCTTGGGCCAGATATCTTCTCGTATAAATGGTAAGTATAGGACGTAACTCGGATTTATTCTCGTTTAGGCAGAGTTTTCTATATTTTGAAGACAGATGTGCATTTGAAAAGAATATAAGTTTTATAAAACGATGATATAAACTGTTCCACGATTAAAACTTTGTTTTGATTTTATTATGTTTACCGCCTCTCAGTGAAGAAAATGAACAGCTAAGAAATAGAATATTATAAGCAAAATGTTCACATATCAGAAATTCCAGGAAGAAGTATTTTAATGTAATTTTAACATAAGATCAATTTATGTTAAAAGCTGCTCATTACTATTAAGATATATAGCAAATTATTGTGCTTGTTGTTGTTAGAAACATGACATCCTCATCTATTTGTGGTGTTATTGCCCAAATGGTGTAATACAATCTGTGTTTATACTAATGTCTTTTTCCCTTATGCAATAAAGCACAACTTTTATCAATTGTAAGTTTCTATTTCATTATACTGCAAATATCTTTGATTATTTCAAATTCTCAAATGTTATGAAGCTGCTGATAAATAAGAATGTATTTTTCTTATTTCAGCCTTAGACGAAGAGATTCTTACAAAGGACGGTGAGTGTTTATACTATATAAAATATACTACTATTATTTGGTTTAGCGAGGTATTAATATTTTGAAATATGAGGAATTCAGGTGTCGTGCGTCTCCTTAGCAAAATTAAATTAGGTTTGGTTTTAATTGCATTTTGGACAACGCTCCAAGTACAATTATATCAATGTTTCTGACATTGTCGTAGATAATTTGATTGACATATCGTCCCTTGGCGATTTCTTTCATCAGATATGGTGACTGCGACACTGTTAGTACACATTTCCAGGATAAATTTTATCTTTCTCTCAATCAGATATTCTCTCTAAACTTGAAAATTGAAATTGATTACTGTTTATGCAAACTAACTGGTACTGTATTAATTCAGATGTTAGTCATACTGTTATTTAATTTAATTCACAATTTACTTGTTTTGATATTATTAAGATCCAGTGCATTTAATTCCTTTTTGAATTTTATTTCATTTCCTTTCTAGTTATATTTCAAATATACTATTTAACATTGCAGGGAAGAGACTGTGTACCAGTCCAGTATGTGCTTATCTTTGAACGAAGTAAGTTTCTTCTATTTACATGTTCATTATTCACTTTATATCCTAGTTTTAATTTTCTTACCTTAATTTCTAGTCACAACTAAGTGGGCGATCTCGTTATTCCAGAAAAACATCGTATGTGTAAGATTTAGAGATTATTCGGTCGATCATTTGCCTGAATCGAAGATCAGTTTAGTGACGGTCTTCCTCCAGCGCTAAATGAGTACAATTGGGTTTCGTTCCAAGCTTATTTAAATACATGATATAGTTTCTTTCTAGACGGACGTTCTCGACATCCGAAAGGAAGCTTTATATGCAGAACCTACAGAGTAAACATTTTCAAAGAACTTGGCTGACCAAAATAAACTTTACCCCTGTTTAAAGAAATAGAATATTTGAGTCATTATCATTTACCTATTATATCCATTTTTTTACATATTTTACTGTTAATCTTGTATCTTCCATAACAATAATTTTATCTTAATTTTAAATGTTTTTGTTATTAATGTTTGCCTGGGAACATTTCATATTCTTCCTAAAACTATCAGAACAAAAGCTTGAATCGGCTTTATCTTAGAATCATTGTGCTGTTGTTTCGCTAAATCATTAACATACCCTTGGAGAAATGTTAAAAGAAAGAAAGCAAAGTAGAGAGATCTCTTCATGTAAACTCTGACATAACCGTGACTCTGACTCCGTCTCACTCTTTCATGTTTGTTTTTTTTTTTTTTTCAGGCTTGGAGGAGAAGATCGACCATAAAGAACTGTGCCTCAATACGACCAACGTATATAACTGACCATGCAACTAATCCGCATTTGTTCTTCTTACTTGTCCATTCATCCTTTCACGCTTTACATATACCATTCTTTTCTTCAATGTCATTTTGATGAAATCTAATGATAACATTTGAGATATTTAACTGTTCAACTTAAACAAAAAGAAAGCCTTAGAGAACTTTACGATTCGAACATCTGACGATATGTATTCTTTTGTTAAGTCGCGTTCAAATGTTGTGGCAGTATATACTAGTGAAAACCGATACACCGTGTCCTCGGTTCAATGCGCGCAATAAAATTCTAAATACTCCTAGAGAAACATAATGTATAACCCATACAAAAGTTTCATCAAACTGAATTATTTCCACGAATGTCCTATTCTTCTGTACACATTAAAAGCTTGAAATGTATAAATCGTGTTGGGTTTTCATATATATTTTGAAACTGAGTGGCAGGTGTGAGTGCAGAACGTGTACCAGGATTGCACTGATCGTTCAAACAAATTATAATATCTTGTATGGTGTTACTTTAAAAGCGAAAACATATAATAACAAGAAAGTACGGATGTTATGACATGACTTTTCGAAAAGATTCTTTGGTGAATATATCATTCATGGTGATAGAGGATTTGTCTTTGTCCGATCGGGATAGATGTTTGTTTTTGAATATATAGATCGTGGGATGAGTTATTATTTTCCGTAGCTAAAAAGAAAATGATAACAAAATTATGTTAGGATTTGTAATTCCTCCCGTGTAATTTGATCACATACTTTCATTTTGATCGAATGCGAGAACCTCTTTCATAACTCTTTTTCCAATAGTTATTCCTTTTAGCACGGAAGCACGAAATTCACATTGCATACATACATACATACATACATGCCCACACGCACGCACGCACACACACACACACATACATGCATACACACATGCATGCATACATACATACATACAACCATACATACATACATAAATACAAACATACATACATAAGTACATACATACATACATACATACATGCATACATGCGTACATACATACATACATGCCCGCACGCACACACGCACACACAAACACATACATGCATACACACATGCATACATACATACATACATACATACATACATACATACATACATATATACATACATGCATGCATGCATGCATACATACATACAAACATACATACATACATACATACATACAAACATACATAAATACGTACATACATACAAACATACATGCGTACATACATACATACATGCCCGCACGCACACACGCACACATACACACACATGCATACACACATGCATACATACGTACATACATACATACATACATACATACATACATACATACATACATACGTACATACATACATGCATGCATGCATGCATACATACAAACATACATACATACATACATACAAACATACATAAATACGTACATACATACATATATACATACATATATGCGTACATACATACATACATACATGCCCGCACGCACACACGCACACACACACACACATACATGCATACACACATGCATACATACATACATACATATATACATGGATGCATGCATGCATGCATGCATGGATGCATGCATGCATACATACATACATACATACATACATACATGCATACATACAAACATACAAACATACATACATACATACATACATACATACATACATACATACCTAGAAACAAACATACAGACAGACAAGCTGAAATAAATAAATTCATATATACATTTTTTTACATTTTACTTGCGATGACCCTGATTGTAAAGTTCATCAGCTGATCAAGCATCTGACACAATTTATCATCAGAATGTGTGCGTAAAACGAAAGTGATCAAACTTTCTCCAATATTTCACAATTTTAGTCCAGTTTGTAATATGGCCCAACCGAAACAATGACAAGAGATTAATCTCGAGATTTTAATTATAAGCCCCACCTTGGCGGATCGGTCAAATATTGTATTGCTTTGTCCAAGAAACTGCAATATGATTATATGAGTTGTCTCCCGTACTATGTAAAGCCAACTAACCAATAAGCCAGTGATGTATTGTACATTGTCTGAAAATGGTGGAGGTCATTGATTTCAAAGGAATACTTTGTAAGCTTGCTTTCAATTTAGTTATGACCATTGAATAAAGTTCACATCAGTAAAAATGGCAAGATATATATTATAAATGAATACAACAGTTACACAAGTCTTCTCCTAGTGTTATTTTGCAAAATCCCTAGTATCTGTGCTATTCTGGATTAAATATTTCTTGAATTACTCCCAAGCCACAAAATTCGCAAAATTTGCAATCTCATAAACTTTTCGCAGGATATCAAAAATAGACGACGAGATGACAAGGAACAGTTTCAACTTCTTTGATTTCCTTTCAATAACTCAAGCATCCGATTAAAGGGAATGTTCACACTGCATCTCATCCTTGTAACAATAATATGCAGAAGACACGTTTTATATAATTAACGCTTAGGAACAATGCATTTTCTTGATTCATGGCCCAATTGGCTGACTGTACTGGACGTTGCGAAGTTATTCTCTTTACATAAATCTGTTTGAGATATAAAAGAACGTGAAAATGAACTTAGCGTGTATGATATTTATATCTCTTAAATTACCCACATAGGAAAGTTTAACTTTGATGTAATTTAATACGACATTATACAGGTATCGTGTATCTTACACGAATATGTTTCTCCTCGTTGCAGATGTGTATCATGACATTGCTAGGCAAATTATTATTTTGACCTCATCTGCACAGTCTTCTTCCACAGAACTAGAATAAAGTATAGTACATATCATTTAAAACTAAGAGCATTCGAGTTTTTTGCTAGCAATTCTTCCTTTCAAGAGTTTATTTTTTCAAATATGAATCAACAGCGTTTAAAATAGTTTTAGAAATAAGATGCAAGTAAAATAAAACTTAAATAAGAAACTTTATATATCACTTGAAACGATTTGAATACTAGTATTATAAATTCATAAGAAATGACAATATTAATTAGAGTATACTTTTTCTGTGTTAATGATTGAATTATCTCTCTCCGCCTTTCTTTCTCTCTCTATTTCTCTGGTCAATCACATATTTGTGTGTATTTTAATAGAGGTCTGCACAATTTAAACAATGCATTGCCAATTGAAACACTCCAGCACTGCAGTTAAAATGTCCACATTGCCTCAATGCATTATATGCTCAAATTTGGAAATTAGCAAATTGTTCTATTTCATGGCTCTTCCAGAATTAAGAAATAATATGTGATTGAGATGAAATGTTTTTGATAGTAAGAATTTGTTATTAATCGGCTAATACTGAAACACTTGCATTTTGGGTAGCTTTCTCTAGAAATATCTAAATAACGCGTCTGAATTACTTTAATAACCCAAAATAATTTTCGGTAAATAGATTCCGAAACTGCACCAAATATATTTGTCCTGCTTCCTGATTTGTGTTCACTTGTAAGTATTTATCCGACCTAGTTATATATCACCTCTATATATTTCTCAATTAACATGTCATGAAATGCATAAAAAACCCATCGCCATCAAACGTAAAGCAAGATGACTGTTCTGTATTCTCCTGAAAGTAAATTATTCACACATTTATGTTGTTATTACAGAACTGTGCTGACTTACCGTGATAATAGTTTCTTTTCTCACTAAATAAGTAATTATTTAATATTGGTGCAGTTTACAAGTTAACCGATACTAGAAACTGTGTCTCTTATAGTATGTACGTATATGGTAGCGTTCAGGCCAGGCCAGCACTTTAATAATTATATGGTGCCAGATAAAAGTAAATATTTAAAGGTATAAAGATAATGTCTGTTATCTAAGAAAGAAAACTGTATCAACATGTGTGTGCCTTGTAGTGTAGATATTTCTTTACATGTTTTTAGACAAACAATATCTTTAACCCGATCCCCTATCTTTTTACAGAATGAGCAGAATGAAAACATATGTTTCTTCACAAAAAGCAGCTGGAATTACATAGAAACAAATTGTACTTAAAAAAAATTAGAGCGCTCTATTATATAAATATGAATGCATGTAAATGGAATTCTTTTATCAGAAAATTAATCTACTATTACAAAAACGGCCTCTCTCAATCTCTCTCTCTCTCTTTACAGATACATACATTTTTGTTGCTTATAATGAAACTTCCATTATTTAGAGCAATATTGAACTCATCCAAATAGCAACACAGCAATGAATTTAATTTGCGTTATTCCTTTGCACATCCTATCCTGATATAAATGTTTTTTCCAGTCCTAAAATATGAGCGTTTATTCTTTGAGTTTCTGTCAGATTTCATGACAACATTTCAAGTGTTTGCCTTGTCCACTCTTTTGCTGATAAGTTGATCAGAAGTGAAACTAGCTAAACACAAGGGGATAAAATCATAAGGTTTGTTTCCGTGATGTGACTGTAATGCACATTTAAAGAATGAATTTTAAAAAATTGTTTTATTACCTGTTAATAGTATGTGTATTACGAAAGAAAAATGTACACAATACGAGCGATGTGTTTTTTCTTCAAATGTGAATTTGTTCCACTGTGAAAGAAACCATATGAACTTTGTTTTTCATACTTCTGCATGCGTGTTTTTATACTGCATGTGTTCTGGATCATACTAAACAAGAAAACAGATAAAAGACTTGAACAAAACTGACACTTCTCATGAATAAAATCAGTATGAAATTTTCATAGTACATAAGATGATCCATTTTTATTCTTTTTCATTCTCTATCTATTTGTAATTTCTTTACTGGGACGAATTCTTTTCTGCTGTATCGTATGCTTTTCTATCGTTTCTGAATTTCTTCACCTGCATGGGTTTTACTGTAGTTTTATCTATTTAAAAAAATTTAAATTTTCTTGTATCATGCAGTAAATCCATGAAGATTATCTTTTCTTTCTTTCTATAAATATTCATTTCTTCTATTTATAAATGAAATGCGGAAAAAATCAATTTGGGTTTTGCAATATACATGTACGTAACATGAAAGTCAAAACAACAGAACACTTGTTCTTAAGCGAAAAGGTGAACTTTCTTTACTCAAGTGAATTTCTTGCACCATTAAGCAAAACAATCTAAAGTTTGTATTGCTTGAAATGTAATTTTCTTACAGCATGAAAAAGCGAAAACATGACAAATGCTCTTTTACCTAAAATCTGAATTTGTTGTACAATAAAACATAAGACACTGAGCCTCTTTCGTATTTTGTGGATCTTCAGAGTTTAACATATTTCTACTGTGTTCATTTCTGTATTAGTCACTTACATGGGTTCTGCTTCGTGCGTTTTCTCTGCTTTTGTTGAATTTCTTAACGTCATCACTAGTGTGGTGCAACAAATTTACATTTCAAACAATCGCCTACCCCTTTTAATTCTTGCATTTTGCAACAAAATTTGTTTTATTCTTTCATGGTGAAAGATATTGGCAACCAAGAGGACTTAGCGTTTCAATCTGTACAGGCGGCAGAGCCACGGCAGACGAAACGTTTCTCGCCCGAGATTTACAATCATTCAAATAGACACTTCCAACAAGATTTCAGACCAAATCTACAAATAAAAACCATAATACCTGTTATGATGGTATTAAGCAACATTTTGGGCTCCACATTCTTAAGAACTTGAATGTAAAGCAGCCTCCAGTCCAGAAGGAAATAGAAACAAATGAAAAGAGTCCCTCTTTCAGAGTTGTATAGTAAGAAAAATTAAAATTGTAATTTATACACTCAGACATACTTGTTTTTTATTTAGAAGCATATTATATTTAATGGGAGAGACATGTAACTAATTTTATTTAGTCAAATATTCTGATCATGCAAATTCCTTGGTGTCAATCGTGTTGGGGTAAGTTAAAGATTGTATACCTTCATCCATTTATTTAAAAGGAGTAATCATTCTTGTAAATAGTTGATGTCAAAGGATCAATTTTCAGATAGGCAGGATAAATATTTTAACTGCAATAAAACAAAGCGCAAACAAGATCTGTAATTAATGAAAATAATTAAATCAGTAAATTTATTTTTTCACGAATATCTTTTAAAACATTTGCACCAGTTAACAATTACTAATCATATTTAGTTATTTCGCAAAATTATGACAATTAGCTTTGCATTTAAATGTCTCCGTTCTCATCACCAAGCATGTGCATCTGAATGATCAGGCACTAACAAGTGTTCAATTAATTTCAACGAAACAAACAGGAAGTAGTAAGGGATAAATATATCGTTCATAAATTGGGTTGTTGTGCATCTTTGCAGCATAGTCAAATGTTTTCTCTTTTTGCCATCCTTTATACCATACACTCTTCTGTCAGTAAATAAAAAAGAAAAAGCTTTGTAACGACCATTGTTGCTGGCCTTTGACTACAAATTGATATGGACTCAACACAATCCTTTGATTTGCAAGGTGACTGCTGGTCATTAATTAAAACAAAAAGAAATCAAAATTAACTCAGAGAATTCAAAGTGGATTGTATTTTGCATTAAATATATTGGACTGCATATTAATAAAGAATGAGTAAGACGATTATACTAAAGAATCTTAATTCGTAACATATCTTTCTGTAGAGAAGACTACATACTACAGGTTGTGACAGGATAGTAATTGACATTGCCAGTATTTTAAACAAAACGTGGAGTGGTCCACATTCAGTTTCCCATTAATATATCAATTATAGGTTTACATGTTGCTCACATGGTTCATATAGTTAACGAGAGAGAGAGAGAGTTCATAGAGAAATTCTAATTCATGGAAATCATCGCAGAAAATGCACAATACACATATTATTTTTTATGTTCTAATACATATTTTGTGACATAGCATCAAACCAAATAATTTATAAATCATAATAATTAGGTAGCAAGGTGGTGCGCACGATAGCAATGTCATTTTTATTTAAACAATCAAATCTAATAACTATCTTTCTACGATGTTAAAACCAACCAATTAATCTATGCGATTAATCGATTGGTAATAGTGAAACTTACCTTTGGCGACATACTTAAGCAAAGAAGTGTTCATATGCAGTAATGTTTAAAGCTTCTTATTTACCTTGTTGAAAATACACTCTTACTTCTGCGGTAATGGATACTTATCTTCTCATCTTTTCACAAAGAATGGAGTGACAATTGTGTGAATATTTTTTTCTCACATATTAATCAGACTAGTTGATGAAACATGGTGTGATTCGTCAAGTACATTTGTTCCGCATTATTATTATTTGTTATCTGTCTTATTTAGATTACATAAAAGACACTTTATAGGAATTTAAATAAATATAACCACCATTTTGATTGGCACCACATGTTAATGTTTTGTTTTTAAAATATATAACATTTACTAACACGGAATTACATTTCATTTACAATGGCAGCTATATCGCTTAGTACAATTATGGGGCTTTTATTTTCAATGGGAATGATTCTATGACATTTTGTATTTTATTATTTTATATCGAAATGTTCTTGTACATTTTATGCAGAATATTAAATACGTGGCGCATATACTAAATATTCCATGCGCTTGCTTTTGAAAAACATTGAGTATATTTTGATGCAGTTTATCTTCACATCCTCGTAGTCTATACCGTAAGAGGAGTCCCATGGTATATTCGCAGAAGACAACATCTTTACTTCGTTTTGAATGACATCTAACTAAGCATGTTGTTCTGAATAAAACAAATACTTTTATTTATTTCATTACGTCGTTACAGCCGTACTGACTCTTCCCTGATGCTATCATATTCTGCTTTTCTTACTAGTAATATACTAATCCAGTGTTGACGAAAAGACACATCAATTTTAGAAGCGTGAAAGATATACAAAATGTATAATTATTTTCAAACGATCTTCTCCAGCGATCCACGGGGCTCAAAGCACTATAAATATATGACTTTTTTAAAGCCAAAAAACAATGAAATATCTCTCATGCCACCATGAGACTCTACTCATCTTATGAAATCATTGTATATTACGTCAAACGATACGAAACCATGAATTAATATTTATCTTCTTATTATACCATTGTTTCGATTGTCACTATATAAATCGCTTGCATGGAAGAAAACACATGAAAGGTAAGAATATCTTAAAATTATCAAAAATCTCTTCAGATGTTCGATGCAGGTTAGGTTTCCGACTCTTTTTAACATTGACTTAAACAACTTTGTTACAATTAAACAATTAACATCAAATCGTAAAAAGTAACTATTATAAAAACACCTCCTTGTACTATAATTTGGTTTATCAAGACAGTAATGTTAACTTAATTAGCCAAAAAAACAGAAACACTATTCTTACAACAAAATCGAAATATTGGTATAGAATTTTCAGGTGAAATTAAGGTGGAACTCACATAAACCCTGTAATTGAAAGCAATTTTGTTTTCGATGTGATAACACACGAAATATATTATGCAACTTTATGGTGTGGACTAATTTACTTCCTCTGTCAGCATGGTTGTTTCTGTGGTTTAAAAGTATTGTGTAGCGGATAGTCTTCATTTCGTACTTGAACCTATGAAAGGTTTAGCAAATTATATCAAAGAAAGCTAGGATTTGTCTGGTTCATACACCCTATTGAAACGCATTTGGCCCCTACCATACACTAATATTCTGCTTGTCACAATCAATGCATGATAAGCTTTGCAAAGAGTAGAATCGCAGTTCTTTGCAAAGAATAATACAGTTCGATATTCGAGATGTAGATTTAATCGCTTAAAAGACACTGTTAAAGTGTGATTGAAATCTTTATTAACAAATATTAAAGAACATTGTGCATTGCAAGTTGTAGTTTACTTATTCGATTACGATAAATTTTTCAGTATTGGCACTATTAGTAGCAGTAGTTATTGTTGTTTTTCTTATTTTTATTGTAATGTTACTATATGCACAATCTTAGATATCATGCGACTAGTTGTTGCTGCATCCTTAGATTGGAACATTAAAAGTTTTATATATTGCAAAATATACTTCGTCTAGTAACTAATGCGTAAGGATCCAATATATCTGTACTTTAGATCAAGCAGTGTACAATGTTTTGCAAACTGCGATCGGTTTAGCCTAATATCTGCGATAGCATACCGTGTTGCATTATCATAATCTAATCTCCTCGTATGAAGTCATCATAAGAATAAACAATAAAGACCTTGTTCTACCTCGACATTATACAATGGGGAATGAAGGAACTGTTATAGGCAGAGTGGTGTGCTTAAAACAACGTTAAATATGAAACATTGATTCTTCCTAGAGAACGTTTATCCATAAGAAACCGGAAGTGGTGTTTTCTTTCTATCATTTTGTATAAAAAACAAGAATGTGCTAAACACAACATAAATATAAATTGTAATTATGATTAATTAATGTTATTGCTTTTGGGCAACTCTTCATAATTAATACCCATGTGCAAAAAGTATATATATATATATATATATATATATATATATATATATATATATATATATATATATATATATATATATATATATACGATCATAAATTGTTTGTTAGTCGCAATATGTTGCTACTGGTTTACTTCGAAAAATTAAATCGCGAAGAGAAGATTACGACTGCAACAATTCCTATTATTGGAAATATTAATTATAGAAATTGAACGCATATGTGTTTTAATATATCATAAATAGTATATTTGCGAATTATAACGTAAATAAACGACCTTTTACTAAACTTTTCATGGTTCATTTTTCTGCTCTGTTGAGCGCTCATTCTTGCTTAATCAAATTTCTCTTGATATCTATTGTTTTGACACCAAAACAATATCACGTAACAAATAACATGAGAATTGTTACACTTAATACATCGCTAAGTGACTCATCTTTTACCAAACACTTACAATATGCGAGTATAGATGTTTGATGGATTGTTGAGCAGAACTTTCAAAGACGTGAACAAGTAGAGCAATAATTAAAATTTGAATTTTATTAAGAAGATTAACCATTTCTTGTCTAGTTCCCCATTAAAGAACAAATTAAACCCCATCTAATCAAAGCGTCACTTATCAATGCCGATGTTCTAACATGACTCTCCTATTACACTTCAATACAGTTTGATAAAAACTAAGTAACTTCGCATAGGGTTCAAGGGAAGGTACTTGCAATGGTGAATGTATGGTGCCGATTGAAATTTAAATTCTAACATTGTAATATTTAGATGGCAGGAGCAAAGGATGACCAAAAAGAAAGCAATAAACCCTAACTACGGCAGGTGGCAGGGCTAATGTTTTCATCATTTCCACAGTAATGAAGTCCGGATATTAGCTGTTTGATATTAAAGTACAAATCTTAGCTAAAGAATTCACATATCTACCGGTATGTATTGCAATTGTAATAGATGCATTAAATTCAACAGAAAGTAATCAAAACTTGCTTCATCCGTTTACAGTTATGTGCCTGCTAATATAATGTAAAATTATAAATAAGTTTTGAAGCAATAAAATTGGAGTCAACTTTTCTTCCCGCAAAGCTAGCGTATATACTTAACCTACAAACACCAATTTCATACGATAACCATGAGGATTTGTCTTCATGTTCATTTATATATTAATTTTATTATGACATATAGTTTCCAGATATAATCACTTTATATATTCGTACAAGAAACTGCTTTGTAAATTTAACGGATTTGTTTGGAACAATTATCTAAATAACAAAATCAGTGTTTGAAAACAGCAGCACGGCATCTTTTACTCATATTAATCGTTTGAAACGTTGGACACGTAAAGCTTTACTGTGTCCAATTTCGCTAACACAAATGGAATACCGTCAGTGTTTTACTAGAAATATCCGAAGTATTCCGAGTGCTAACGAAGTATTTCGAAACGGAAACCATCCCAGATTGCGGTTATTTTTCACAGTATATTTTGGAAAATAAGTGTGGACGTTGCGATTTATGGAAAGCTCCCAGAACAAATACATACATATCTACCCCATCCCAATTCCACACACCCCAAACAATTTTAAAATTGCAATCTTTCCATGCATGTCTAGTAAAAAAAAAAGAGTTCCTTAATAAATGTAATTTCTTAGAGCATTTCCTTACTTTCGTTGCACAAGTTATATCGTTATGCACTGAGAATGCAGTAGCAAACAAAATATATCATTGTCGACTAAAACTTATTCTTACTGAAAAGAAAAACAATATCATTATAAGACGGTCCTAATGGATTTACATGATAAATATGAACCGAACATGATATTAATATAATGAAATTGGCAAAATACCACTTGAACGAATTTATGGTAATTTCGTACTAACTTTGATCTGCCTCTGTCAGTGGGGCGGAGGGCGGGAGAGAGATAGAGATAGAGAGAGAAAGTTCAAGGTATCGGACAAAGACAGTCACATATAAATAGTGGGGTGAATATTTTGGATATATGTTTCGTTTTTTAAAATTCCTACTTCCTGATCTTCATCATGTTCTACAATAATCAGATTATAATCCAGACATTTGTGGGGAGAATATTTTGGATATATCTAATTTAAATGACACTGTAAAATGTTTGCTCTGCAATTTCCAGCCAAGACATCGAAATCTTCTATGTTGAAGTGGTGTGTGTCTGGTCATATATTCTTTTGGGAAGATCCGTTTTCTGATTCATTTGTCATTACTTTAAGTTTTACTTTGATTCGTATATGTCATATGTTTAGTGTGTGGCAAACTTCAACAGATTTATCTATGAAGCCTATAACCTAACGTTTCTGATGACTAAACTGTCCGCCACGGTTGTTTAACAAGGGAAATATCAATGGTAAGCAAAAGCGAATGATATCCATTTATCATTTTCACTTATTCTATACACTAGATTTCGCATTCTCGCCACTTCTATAACATCACCCATAATTTCCAACAGAGGTTGCTTGCTGTGCGATTCGGCAACTGACAGTTTATGGCCCTTAAACAATAGAACGTAATGTTAACTGATGTAAAGCGATACTCAAAAATATTCTAAGTTGCGATATATTAATCAACTGTTCATACAGCAACGTGGCAGTTTGGATGCATAAGTAATAAACTAGCATAGATGGTTACTGTAGAGTTGTATCATTATTATAAATTACAATTATGCTAGGGGATTTATGATTATTGCACAGTATTTGGTGCGTAATAAAACATGAAATTCAGTAAACGATGATTTTAATGCGAGAAAGGATTATAAGAGGGAACACGGTGTTGAAATCTGAAAATCAAAATTACAAACCATTTTCCACTCAATACCGTACTTAAAGTAAATCTAAAATTTCACGAATTAATTATTCGATTTAGTTAAACACAATAAAGTATTGCTACTAATTTCAGAAATATTTGTCTGATGAAAGAAATTGTATGATTTATTAGCAGATTATTTTAGCATTATATCATATCTTTATCAGATTCCTGATATTGACACCTTTACACAGGAATCAGCGGAAACTATCAATTCAGAAACAAATCGAGCATAATCAACCTAATTGTCAACAAGGAGACGTTTAATGCAAAATTCAAATTTAATTTATAATAAAGCAATAGTTTATAGCGATTACTATTCGTGTTATTCTGCGTTATATGAAGTATCTTTTCTGTGATGCGGTTGCGAATCTATGAATATGAGGAGAAGAATTAATAACCACAAGTGTCAAAATTCCTGTAAATTCGTATAAAACGTCACCAAATATTGCACCTCAGCAGAATCACATAGTCTCATCATGACCTCGACAACAACCAATCGTTTTAAAATAAAAAACGAACTTGTTAACATGGCTGCTAGTAACTTTATATCAACGTCAGGATCCCGGTCAACATCTGGTGTATACTAAAAAGGACAGTCAAGTTCAAACTATTTTCTTAACAAAGTATAAGTTCCTAGCAAACATTATTTTGACATATCATGAAATTTATATTAAAAAAATATAAAGATTTTAAAACTTACAAGCGATTAAATCAGATATAAACAATTAAATCAAATATTCATGACATAAGGAAATGTACCGACAAAAATCATATCTCTTCCTAATTCAGTAACTTGTTCCTTAAAAGATTTGGTCGTTAGTTGTAAAATTGTAACGCTACCTTTTGGGTGATACTCAATATCTAATAGAAAAGAACATATAAGACAGCGAATGCATGATTCATGTGCATAGATATGTGCTCATTTTAAGAGAGAGAGAGAGAGAGAAGACGAAGAGATACATGGGGTGATAAAAGATAATATAAATAAGTATCAATATGGAAACGTATGTTGACCATAATGCATAACAAATAACGATACATTTATATTATTAGACAAACATAGCAGCTGAATGTGTGATGTCAGCGTTGTATTATTGAAAGCGGTATCGCCTCTCCAGCAGTATCAATTACTTCCACTAACATATTTTGATAAAGCATTAGTCATAATACATAATCAAAACGAATAAAAGGTGAAGGCTTCTCCAATGGTGATTTTTTGTGGATTTTTATGCATTTTAATCTCACACTGGAATCATTTTAATGTAAAAGAAATGTTCGCTTTACATAATATGCTGGAGTTTGTAGAATATTGTGATCGTTGTCTTTGAAGATTGCATAATTTTACAGTCCACGTCAGTAAAAGTTTTGGTTATATTTCAAAGACAGTTATTTGATGCTGCTTATGTTATTATCTCACTAACACATGTGCGCATGATTTACGATATTGCATTTAAATTGTAAAATTGGACAATTCACTTCAACCGGCTAACGTTTAACACGATCGTATGTAAAGGGGGTGGATCTTGAAACAGAGTACGGTCATTTACAGGATGTCAGTTATCATCTAGATAGTAACCGATTAGGCGAAGGGTGTGCCAAATGTTTCTTACACGGGTATAAATATGAGGAAAACAGTCTTGTCAGGAGTTGTAAGCCAGCTGTAGAGGCAGAATAGATAAGAATTATTTTGGACCAGAAATGAAAGGACTAGCAGTATTCCTTTGTGTCTTCCTGTGCATGACTGCCACGATGATGGGCACCGCAGAATCAGGAGCAGTTGAATCTCTAGTAATGGATGCTCAAGGTACGCATACTCTCTTCCTCCCTTTCCCTCTCAAGACACACACACACGTACACGCACACACAATACGCTCATAAAAATTTCATTATACACAATCGGCATTTTAAGGTTCTGACTAATTGTACGGTGGCACCACTGAATTTACAGAATATTCAAATTAGAAGAGGACATTCACTGAACATTTTTCTCATATACATGCTATTTCAATGTAGTAAAAATTGAGTTTAAACAAATAATATAAAACATAAAGCATCAGTTAAGATATATCAATAACATTGATCTCTATAAATACTTTCTTCCCGCAACGAGGCTACAAAATGTATGTTTTAACTGATAATGATACATTATCTAATAAAAGTATCCTGGCCTTGGGCCAGATATCTTCTCGTATAAATGGTAAGTATAGGACGTAACTCGGATTTATTCTCGTTTAGGCAGAGTTTTCTATATTTTGAAGACAGATGTGCATTTGAAAAGAATATAAGTTTTATAAAACGATGATATAAACTGTTCCACGATTAAAACTTTGTTTTGATTTTATTATGTTTACCGCCTCTCAGTGAAGAAAATGAACAGCTAAGAAATAGAATATTATAAGCAAAATGTTCACATATCAGAAATTCCAGGAAGAAGTATTTTAATGTAATTTTAACATAAGATCAATTTATGTTAAAAGCTGCTCATTACTATTAAGATATATAGCAAATTATTGTGCTTGTTGTTGTTAGAAACATGACATCCTCATCTATTTGTGGTGTTATTGCCCAAATGGTGTAATACAATCTGTGTTTATACTAATGTCTTTTTCCCTTATGCAATAAAGCACAACTTTTATCAATTGTAAGTTTCTATTTCATTATACTGCAAATATCTTTGATTATTTCAAATTCTCAAATGTTATGAAGCTGCTGATAAATAAGAATGTATTTTTCTTATTTCAGCCTTAGACGAAGAGATTCTTACAAAGGACGGTGAGTGTTTATACTATATAAAATATACTACTATTATTTGGTTTAGCGAGGTATTAATATTTTGAAATATGAGGAATTCAGGTGTCGTGCGTCTCCTTAGCAAAATTAAATTAGGTTTGGTTTTAATTGCATTTTGGACAACGCTCCAAGTACAATTATATCAATGTTTCTGACATTGTCGTAGATAATTTGATTGACATATCGTCCCTTGGCGATTTCTTTCATCAGATATGGTGACTGCGACACTGTTAGTACACATTTCCAGGATAAATTTTATCTTTCTCTCAATCAGATATTCTCTCTAAACTTGAAAATTGAAATTGATTACTGTTTATGCAAACTAACTGGTACTGTATTAATTCAGATGTTAGTCATACTGTTATTTAATTTAATTCACAATTTACTTGTTTTGATATTATTAAGATCCAGTGCATTTAATTCCTTTTTGAATTTTATTTCATTTCCTTTCTAGTTATATTTCAAATATACTATTTAACATTGCAGGGAAGAGACTGTGTACCAGTCCAGTATGTGCTTATCTTTGAACGAAGTAAGTTTCTTCTATTTACATGTTCATTATTCACTTTATATCCTAGTTTTAATTTTCTTACCTTAATTTCTAGTCACAACTAAGTGGGCGATCTCGTTATTCCAGAAAAACATCGTATGTGTAAGATTTAGAGATTATTCGGTCGATCATTTGCCTGAATCGAAGATCAGTTTAGTGACGGTCTTCCTCCAGCGCTAAATGAGTACAATTGGGTTTCGTTCCAAGCTTATTTAAATACATGATATAGTTTCTTTCTAGACGGACGTTCTCGACATCCGAAAGGAAGCTTTATATGCAGAACCTACAGAGTAAACATTTTCAAAGAACTTGGCTGACCAAAATAAACTTTACCCCTGTTTAAAGAAATAGAATATTTGAGTCATTATCATTTACCTATTATATCCATTTTTTTACATATTTTACTGTTAATCTTGTATCTTCCATAACAATAATTTTATCTTAATTTTAAATGTTTTTGTTATTAATGTTTGCCTGGGAACATTTCATATTCTTCCTAAAACTATCAGAACAAAAGCTTGAATCGGCTTTATCTTAGAATCATTGTGCTGTTGTTTCGCTAAATCATTAACATACCCTTGGAGAAATGTTAAAAGAAAGAAAGCAAAGTAGAGAGATCTCTTCATGTAAACTCTGACATAACCGTGACTCTGACTCCGTCTCACTCTTTCATGTTTGTTTTTTTTTTTTTTTCAGGCTTGGAGGAGAAGATCGACCATAAAGAACTGTGCCTCAATACGACCAACGTATATAACTGACCATGCAACTAATCCGCATTTGTTCTTCTTACTTGTCCATTCATCCTTTCACGCTTTACATATACCATTCTTTTCTTCAATGTCATTTTGATGAAATCTAATGATAACATTTGAGATATTTAACTGTTCAACTTAAACAAAAAGAAAGCCTTAGAGAACTTTACGATTCGAACATCTGACGATATGTATTCTTTTGTTAAGTCGCGTTCAAATGTTGTGGCAGTATATACTAGTGAAAACCGATACACCGTGTCCTCGGTTCAATGCGCGCAATAAAATTCTAAATACTCCTAGAGAAACATAATGTATAACCCATACAAAAGTTTCATCAAACTGAATTATTTCCACGAATGTCCTATTCTTCTGTACACATTAAAAGCTTGAAATGTATAAATCGTGTTGGGTTTTCATATATATTTTGAAACTGAGTGGCAGGTGTGAGTGCAGAACGTGTACCAGGATTGCACTGATCGTTCAAACAAATTATAATATCTTGTATGGTGTTACTTTAAAAGCGAAAACATATAATAACAAGAAAGTACGGATGTTATGACATGACTTTTCGAAAAGATTCTTTGGTGAATATATCATTCATGGTGATAGAGGATTTGTCTTTGTCCGATCGGGATAGATGTTTGTTTTTGAATATATAGATCGTGGGATGAGTTATTATTTTCCGTAGCTAAAAAGAAAATGATAACAAAATTATGTTAGGATTTGTAATTCCTCCCGTGTAATTTGATCACATACTTTCATTTTGATCGAATGCGAGAACCTCTTTCATAACTCTTTTTCCAATAGTTATTCCTTTTAGCACGGAAGCACGAAATTCACATTGCATACATACATACATACATACATGCCCACACGCACGCACGCACACACACACACACATACATGCATACACACATGCATGCATACATACATACATACAACCATACATACATACATAAATACAAACATACATACATAAGTACATACATACATACATACATACATGCATACATGCGTACATACATACATACATGCCCGCACGCACACACGCACACACAAACACATACATGCATACACACATGCATACATACATACATACATACATACATACATACATACATATATACATACATGCATGCATGCATGCATACATACATACAAACATACATACATACATACATACATACAAACATACATAAATACGTACATACATACAAACATACATGCGTACATACATACATACATGCCCGCACGCACACACGCACACATACACACACATGCATACACACATGCATACATACGTACATACATACATACATACATACATACATACATACATACATACATACGTACATACATACATGCATGCATGCATGCATACATACAAACATACATACATACATACATACAAACATACATAAATACGTACATACATACATATATACATACATATATGCGTACATACATACATACATACATGCCCGCACGCACACACGCACACACACACACACATACATGCATACACACATGCATACATACATACATACATATATACATGGATGCATGCATGCATGCATGCATGGATGCATGCATGCATACATACATACATACATACATACATGCATACATACAAACATACAAACATACATACATACATACATACATACATACATACATACATACCTAGAAACAAACATACAGACAGACAAGCTGAAATAAATAAATTCATATATACATTTTTTTACATTTTACTTGCGATGACCCTGATTGTAAAGTTCATCAGCTGATCAAGCATCTGACACAATTTATCATCAGAATGTGTGCGTAAAACGAAAGTGATCAAACTTTCTCCAATATTTCACAATTTTAGTCCAGTTTGTAATATGGCCCAACCGAAACAATGACAAGAGATTAATCTCGAGATTTTAATTATAAGCCCCACCTTGGCGGATCGGTCAAATATTGTATTGCTTTGTCCAAGAAACTGCAATATGATTATATGAGTTGTCTCCCGTACTATGTAAAGCCAACTAACCAATAAGCCAGTGATGTATTGTACATTGTCTGAAAATGGTGGAGGTCATTGATTTCAAAGGAATACTTTGTAAGCTTGCTTTCAATTTAGTTATGACCATTGAATAAAGTTCACATCAGTAAAAATGGCAAGATATATATTATAAATGAATACAACAGTTACACAAGTCTTCTCCTAGTGTTATTTTGCAAAATCCCTAGTATCTGTGCTATTCTGGATTAAATATTTCTTGAATTACTCCCAAGCCACAAAATTCGCAAAATTTGCAATCTCATAAACTTTTCGCAGGATATCAAAAATAGACGACGAGATGACAAGGAACAGTTTCAACTTCTTTGATTTCCTTTCAATAACTCAAGCATCCGATTAAAGGGAATGTTCACACTGCATCTCATCCTTGTAACAATAATATGCAGAAGACACGTTTTATATAATTAACGCTTAGGAACAATGCATTTTCTTGATTCATGGCCCAATTGGCTGACTGTACTGGACGTTGCGAAGTTATTCTCTTTACATAAATCTGTTTGAGATATAAAAGAACGTGAAAATGAACTTAGCGTGTATGATATTTATATCTCTTAAATTACCCACATAGGAAAGTTTAACTTTGATGTAATTTAATACGACATTATACAGGTATCGTGTATCTTACACGAATATGTTTCTCCTCGTTGCAGATGTGTATCATGACATTGCTAGGCAAATTATTATTTTGACCTCATCTGCACAGTCTTCTTCCACAGAACTAGAATAAAGTATAGTACATATCATTTAAAACTAAGAGCATTCGAGTTTTTTGCTAGCAATTCTTCCTTTCAAGAGTTTATTTTTTCAAATATGAATCAACAGCGTTTAAAATAGTTTTAGAAATAAGATGCAAGTAAAATAAAACTTAAATAAGAAACTTTATATATCACTTGAAACGATTTGAATACTAGTATTATAAATTCATAAGAAATGACAATATTAATTAGAGTATACTTTTTCTGTGTTAATGATTGAATTATCTCTCTCCGCCTTTCTTTCTCTCTCTATTTCTCTGGTCAATCACATATTTGTGTGTATTTTAATAGAGGTCTGCACAATTTAAACAATGCATTGCCAATTGAAACACTCCAGCACTGCAGTTAAAATGTCCACATTGCCTCAATGCATTATATGCTCAAATTTGGAAATTAGCAAATTGTTCTATTTCATGGCTCTTCCAGAATTAAGAAATAATATGTGATTGAGATGAAATGTTTTTGATAGTAAGAATTTGTTATTAATCGGCTAATACTGAAACACTTGCATTTTGGGTAGCTTTCTCTAGAAATATCTAAATAACGCGTCTGAATTACTTTAATAACCCAAAATAATTTTCGGTAAATAGATTCCGAAACTGCACCAAATATATTTGTCCTGCTTCCTGATTTGTGTTCACTTGTAAGTATTTATCCGACCTAGTTATATATCACCTCTATATATTTCTCAATTAACATGTCATGAAATGCATAAAAAACCCATCGCCATCAAACGTAAAGCAAGATGACTGTTCTGTATTCTCCTGAAAGTAAATTATTCACACATTTATGTTGTTATTACAGAACTGTGCTGACTTACCGTGATAATAGTTTCTTTTCTCACTAAATAAGTAATTATTTAATATTGGTGCAGTTTACAAGTTAACCGATACTAGAAACTGTGTCTCTTATAGTATGTACGTATATGGTAGCGTTCAGGCCAGGCCAGCACTTTAATAATTATATGGTGCCAGATAAAAGTAAATATTTAAAGGTATAAAGATAATGTCTGTTATCTAAGAAAGAAAACTGTATCAACATGTGTGTGCCTTGTAGTGTAGATATTTCTTTACATGTTTTTAGACAAACAATATCTTTAACCCGATCCCCTATCTTTTTACAGAATGAGCAGAATGAAAACATATGTTTCTTCACAAAAAGCAGCTGGAATTACATAGAAACAAATTGTACTTAAAAAAAATTAGAGCGCTCTATTATATAAATATGAATGCATGTAAATGGAATTCTTTTATCAGAAAATTAATCTACTATTACAAAAACGGCCTCTCTCAATCTCTCTCTCTCTCTTTACAGATACATACATTTTTGTTGCTTATAATGAAACTTCCATTATTTAGAGCAATATTGAACTCATCCAAATAGCAACACAGCAATGAATTTAATTTGCGTTATTCCTTTGCACATCCTATCCTGATATAAATGTTTTTTCCAGTCCTAAAATATGAGCGTTTATTCTTTGAGTTTCTGTCAGATTTCATGACAACATTTCAAGTGTTTGCCTTGTCCACTCTTTTGCTGATAAGTTGATCAGAAGTGAAACTAGCTAAACACAAGGGGATAAAATCATAAGGTTTGTTTCCGTGATGTGACTGTAATGCACATTTAAAGAATGAATTTTAAAAAATTGTTTTATTACCTGTTAATAGTATGTGTATTACGAAAGAAAAATGTACACAATACGAGCGATGTGTTTTTTCTTCAAATGTGAATTTGTTCCACTGTGAAAGAAACCATATGAACTTTGTTTTTCATACTTCTGCATGCGTGTTTTTATACTGCATGTGTTCTGGATCATACTAAACAAGAAAACAGATAAAAGACTTGAACAAAACTGACACTTCTCATGAATAAAATCAGTATGAAATTTTCATAGTACATAAGATGATCCATTTTTATTCTTTTTCATTCTCTATCTATTTGTAATTTCTTTACTGGGACGAATTCTTTTCTGCTGTATCGTATGCTTTTCTATCGTTTCTGAATTTCTTCACCTGCATGGGTTTTACTGTAGTTTTATCTATTTAAAAAAATTTAAATTTTCTTGTATCATGCAGTAAATCCATGAAGATTATCTTTTCTTTCTTTCTATAAATATTCATTTCTTCTATTTATAAATGAAATGCGGAAAAAATCAATTTGGGTTTTGCAATATACATGTACGTAACATGAAAGTCAAAACAACAGAACACTTGTTCTTAAGCGAAAAGGTGAACTTTCTTTACTCAAGTGAATTTCTTGCACCATTAAGCAAAACAATCTAAAGTTTGTATTGCTTGAAATGTAATTTTCTTACAGCATGAAAAAGCGAAAACATGACAAATGCTCTTTTACCTAAAATCTGAATTTGTTGTACAATAAAACATAAGACACTGAGCCTCTTTCGTATTTTGTGGATCTTCAGAGTTTAACATATTTCTACTGTGTTCATTTCTGTATTAGTCACTTACATGGGTTCTGCTTCGTGCGTTTTCTCTGCTTTTGTTGAATTTCTTAACGTCATCACTAGTGTGGTGCAACAAATTTACATTTCAAACAATCGCCTACCCCTTTTAATTCTTGCATTTTGCAACAAAATTTGTTTTATTCTTTCATGGTGAAAGATATTGGCAACCAAGAGGACTTAGCGTTTCAATCTGTACAGGCGGCAGAGCCACGGCAGACGAAACGTTTCTCGCCCGAGATTTACAATCATTCAAATAGACACTTCCAACAAGATTTCAGACCAAATCTACAAATAAAAACCATAATACCTGTTATGATGGTATTAAGCAACATTTTGGGCTCCACATTCTTAAGAACTTGAATGTAAAGCAGCCTCCAGTCCAGAAGGAAATAGAAACAAATGAAAAGAGTCCCTCTTTCAGAGTTGTATAGTAAGAAAAATTAAAATTGTAATTTATACACTCAGACATACTTGTTTTTTATTTAGAAGCATATTATATTTAATGGGAGAGACATGTAACTAATTTTATTTAGTCAAATATTCTGATCATGCAAATTCCTTGGTGTCAATCGTGTTGGGGTAAGTTAAAGATTGTATACCTTCATCCATTTATTTAAAAGGAGTAATCATTCTTGTAAATAGTTGATGTCAAAGGATCAATTTTCAGATAGGCAGGATAAATATTTTAACTGCAATAAAACAAAGCGCAAACAAGATCTGTAATTAATGAAAATAATTAAATCAGTAAATTTATTTTTTCACGAATATCTTTTAAAACATTTGCACCAGTTAACAATTACTAATCATATTTAGTTATTTCGCAAAATTATGACAATTAGCTTTGCATTTAAATGTCTCCGTTCTCATCACCAAGCATGTGCATCTGAATGATCAGGCACTAACAAGTGTTCAATTAATTTCAACGAAACAAACAGGAAGTAGTAAGGGATAAATATATCGTTCATAAATTGGGTTGTTGTGCATCTTTGCAGCATAGTCAAATGTTTTCTCTTTTTGCCATCCTTTATACCATACACTCTTCTGTCAGTAAATAAAAAAGAAAAAGCTTTGTAACGACCATTGTTGCTGGCCTTTGACTACAAATTGATATGGACTCAACACAATCCTTTGATTTGCAAGGTGACTGCTGGTCATTAATTAAAACAAAAAGAAATCAAAATTAACTCAGAGAATTCAAAGTGGATTGTATTTTGCATTAAATATATTGGACTGCATATTAATAAAGAATGAGTAAGACGATTATACTAAAGAATCTTAATTCGTAACATATCTTTCTGTAGAGAAGACTACATACTACAGGTTGTGACAGGATAGTAATTGACATTGCCAGTATTTTAAACAAAACGTGGAGTGGTCCACATTCAGTTTCCCATTAATATATCAATTATAGGTTTACATGTTGCTCACATGGTTCATATAGTTAACGAGAGAGAGAGAGAGTTCATAGAGAAATTCTAATTCATGGAAATCATCGCAGAAAATGAACAATACACATATTATTTTTTATGTTCTAATACATATTTTGTGACATAGCATCAAACCAAATAATTTATAAATCATAATAATTAGGTAGCAAGGTGGTGCGCACGATAGCAATGTCATTTTTATTTAAACAATCAAATCTAATAACTATCTTTCTACGATGTTAAAACCAACCAATTAATCTATGCGATTAATCGATTGGTAATAGTGAAACTTACCTTTGGCGACATACTTAAGCAAAGAAGTGTTCATATGCAGTAATGTTTAAAGCTTCTTATTTACCTTGTTGAAAATACACTCTTACTTCTGCGGTAATGGATACTTATCTTCTCATCTTTTCACAAAGAATGGAGTGACAATTGTGTGAATATTTTTTTCTCACATATTAATCAGACTAGTTGATGAAACATGGTGTGATTCGTCAAGTACATTTGTTCCGCATTATTATTATTTGTTATCTGTCTTATTTAGATTACATAAAAGACACTTTATAGGAATTTAAATAAATATAACCACCATTTTGATTGGCACCACATGTTAATGTTTTGTTTTTAAAATATATAACATTTACTAACACGGAATTACATTTCATTTACAATGGCAGCTATATCGCTTAGTACAATTATGGGGCTTTTATTTTCAATGGGAATGATTCTATGACATTTTGTATTTTATTATTTTATATCGAAATGTTCTTGTACATTTTATGCAGAATATTAAATACGTGGCGCATATACTAAATATTCCATGCGCTTGCTTTTGAAAAACATTGAGTATATTTTGATGCAGTTTATCTTCACATCCTCGTAGTCTATACCGTAAGAGGAGTCCCATGGTATATTCGCAGAAGACAACATCTTTACTTCGTTTTGAATGACATCTAACTAAGCATGTTGTTCTGAATAAAACAAATACTTTTATTTATTTCATTACGTCGTTACAGCCGTACTGACTCTTCCCTGATGCTATCATATTCTGCTTTTCTTACTAGTAATATACTAATCCAGTGTTGACGAAAAGACACATCAATTTTAGAAGCGTGAAAGATATACAAAATGTATAATTATTTTCAAACGATCTTCTCCAGCGATCCACGGGGCTCAAAGCACTATAAATATATGACTTTTTTAAAGCCAAAAAACAATGAAATATCTCTCATGCCACCATGAGACTCTACTCATCTTATGAAATCATTGTATATTACGTCAAACGATACGAAACCATGAATTAATATTTATCTTCTTATTATACCATTGTTTCGATTGTCACTATATAAATCGCTTGCATGGAAGAAAACACATGAAAGGTAAGAATATCTTAAAATTATCAAAAATCTCTTCAGATGTTCGATGCAGGTTAGGTTTCCGACTCTTTTTAACATTGACTTAAACAACTTTGTTACAATTAAACAATTAACATCAAATCGTAAAAAGTAACTATTATAAAAACACCTCCTTGTACTATAATTTGGTTTATCAAGACAGTAATGTTAACTTAATTAGCCAAAAAAACAGAAACACTATTCTTACAACAAAATCGAAATATTGGTATAGAATTTTCAGGTGAAATTAAGGTGGAACTCACATAAACCCTGTAATTGAAAGCAATTTTGTTTTCGATGTGATAACACACGAAATATATTATGCAACTTTATGGTGTGGACTAATTTACTTCCTCTGTCAGCATGGTTGTTTCTGTGGTTTAAAAGTATTGTGTAGCGGATAGTCTTCATTTCGTACTTGAACCTATGAAAGGTTTAGCAAATTATATCAAAGAAAGCTAGGATTTGTCTGGTTCATACACCCTATTGAAACGCATTTGGCCCCTACCATACACTAATATTCTGCTTGTCACAATCAATGCATGATAAGCTTTGCAAAGAGTAGAATCGCAGTTCTTTGCAAAGAATAATACAGTTCGATATTCGAGATGTAGATTTAATCGCTTAAAAGACACTGTTAAAGTGTGATTGAAATCTTTATTAACAAATATTAAAGAACATTGTGCATTGCAAGTTGTAGTTTACTTATTCGATTACGATAAATTTTTCAGTATTGGCACTATTAGTAGCAGTAGTTATTGTTGTTTTTCTTATTTTTATTGTAATGTTACTATATGCACAATCTTAGATATCATGCGACTAGTTGTTGCTGCATCCTTAGATTGGAACATTAAAAGTTTTATATATTGCAAAATATACTTCGTCTAGTAACTAATGCGTAAGGATCCAATATATCTGTACTTTAGATCAAGCAGTGTACAATGTTTTGCAAACTGCGATCGGTTTAGCCTAATATCTGCGATAGCATACCGTGTTGCATTATCATAATCTAATCTCCTCGTATGAAGTCATCATAAGAATAAACAATAAAGACCTTGTTCTACCTCGACATTATACAATGGGGAATGAAGGAACTGTTATAGGCAGAGTGGTGTGCTTAAAACAACGTTAAATATGAAACATTGATTCTTCCTAGAGAACGTTTATCCATAAGAAACCGGAAGTGGTGTTTTCTTTCTATCATTTTGTATAAAAAACAAGAATGTGCTAAACACAACATAAATATAAATTGTAATTATGATTAATTAATGTTATTGCTTTTGGGCAACTCTTCATAATTAATACCCATGTGCAAAAAGTATATATATATATATATATATATATATATATATATATATATATATATATATATATATATATATATATATATATATATATATATATATATATATATATATATATATATATACGATCATAAATTGTTTGTTAGTCGCAATATGTTGCTACTGGTTTACTTCGAAAAATTAAATCGCGAAGAGAAGATTACGACTGCAACAATTCCTATTATTGGAAATATTAATTATAGAAATTGAACGCATATGTGTTTTAATATATCATAAATAGTATATTTGCGAATTATAACGTAAATAAACGACCTTTTACTAAACTTTTCATGGTTCATTTTTCTGCTCTGTTGAGCGCTCATTCTTGCTTAATCAAATTTCTCTTGATATCTATTGTTTTGACACCAAAACAATATCACGTAACAAATAACATGAGAATTGTTACACTTAATACATCGCTAAGTGACTCATCTTTTACCAAACACTTACAATATGCGAGTATAGATGTTTGATGGATTGTTGAGCAGAACTTTCAAAGACGTGAACAAGTAGAGCAATAATTAAAATTTGAATTTTATTAAGAAGATTAACCATTTCTTGTCTAGTTCCCCATTAAAGAACAAATTAAACCCCATCTAATCAAAGCGTCACTTATCAATGCCGATGTTCTAACATGACTCTCCTATTACACTTCAATACAGTTTGATAAAAACTAAGTAACTTCGCATAGGGTTCAAGGGAAGGTACTTGCAATGGTGAATGTATGGTGCCGATTGAAATTTAAATTCTAACATTGTAATATTTAGATGGCAGGAGCAAAGGATGACCAAAAAGAAAGCAATAAACCCTAACTACGGCAGGTGGCAGGGCTAATGTTTTCATCATTTCCACAGTAATGAAGTCCGGATATTAGCTGTTTGATATTAAAGTACAAATCTTAGCTAAAGAATTCACATATCTACCGGTATGTATTGCAATTGTAATAGATGCATTAAATTCAACAGAAAGTAATCAAAACTTGCTTCATCCGTTTACAGTTATGTGCCTGCTAATATAATGTAAAATTATAAATAAGTTTTGAAGCAATAAAATTGGAGTCAACTTTTCTTCCCGCAAAGCTAGCGTATATACTTAACCTACAAACACCAATTTCATACGATAACCATGAGGATTTGTCTTCATGTTCATTTATATATTAATTTTATTATGACATATAGTTTCCAGATATAATCACTTTATATATTCGTACAAGAAACTGCTTTGTAAATTTAACGGATTTGTTTGGAACAATTATCTAAATAACAAAATCAGTGTTTGAAAACAGCAGCACGGCATCTTTTACTCATATTAATCGTTTGAAACGTTGGACACGTAAAGCTTTACTGTGTCCAATTTCGCTAACACAAATGGAATACCGTCAGTGTTTTACTAGAAATATCCGAAGTATTCCGAGTGCTAACGAAGTATTTCGAAACGGAAACCATCCCAGATTGCGGTTATTTTTCACAGTATATTTTGGAAAATAAGTGTGGACGTTGCGATTTATGGAAAGCTCCCAGAACAAATACATACATATCTACCCCATCCCAATTCCACACACCCCAAACAATTTTAAAATTGCAATCTTTCCATGCATGTCTAGTAAAAAAAAAAGAGTTCCTTAATAAATGTAATTTCTTAGAGCATTTCCTTACTTTCGTTGCACAAGTTATATCGTTATGCACTGAGAATGCAGTAGCAAACAAAATATATCATTGTCGACTAAAACTTATTCTTACTGAAAAGAAAAACAATATCATTATAAGACGGTCCTAATGGATTTACATGATAAATATGAACCGAACATGATATTAATATAATGAAATTGGCAAAATACCACTTGAACGAATTTATGGTAATTTCGTACTAACTTTGATCTGCCTCTGTCAGTGGGGCGGAGGGCGGGAGAGAGATAGAGATAGAGAGAGAAAGTTCAAGGTATCGGACAAAGACAGTCACATATAAATAGTGGGGTGAATATTTTGGATATATGTTTCGTTTTTTAAAATTCCTACTTCCTGATCTTCATCATGTTCTACAATAATCAGATTATAATCCAGACATTTGTGGGGAGAATATTTTGGATATATCTAATTTAAATGACACTGTAAAATGTTTGCTCTGCAATTTCCAGCCAAGACATCGAAATCTTCTATGTTGAAGTGGTGTGTGTCTGGTCATATATTCTTTTGGGAAGATCCGTTTTCTGATTCATTTGTCATTACTTTAAGTTTTACTTTGATTCGTATATGTCATATGTTTAGTGTGTGGCAAACTTCAACAGATTTATCTATGAAGCCTATAACCTAACGTTTCTGATGACTAAACTGTCCGCCACGGTTGTTTAACAAGGGAAATATCAATGGTAAGCAAAAGCGAATGATATCCATTTATCATTTTCACTTATTCTATACACTAGATTTCGCATTCTCGCCACTTCTATAACATCACCCATAATTTCCAACAGAGGTTGCTTGCTGTGCGATTCGGCAACTGACAGTTTATGGCCCTTAAACAATAGAACGTAATGTTAACTGATGTAAAGCGATACTCAAAAATATTCTAAGTTGCGATATATTAATCAACTGTTCATACAGCAACGTGGCAGTTTGGATGCATAAGTAATAAACTAGCATAGATGGTTACTGTAGAGTTGTATCATTATTATAAATTACAATTATGCTAGGGGATTTATGATTATTGCACAGTATTTGGTGCGTAATAAAACATGAAATTCAGTAAACGATGATTTTAATGCGAGAAAGGATTATAAGAGGGAACACGGTGTTGAAATCTGAAAATCAAAATTACAAACCATTTTCCACTCAATACCGTACTTAAAGTAAATCTAAAATTTCACGAATTAATTATTCGATTTAGTTAAACGCAATAAAGTATTGCTACTAATTTCAGAAATATTTGTCTGATGAAAGAAATTGTATGATTTATTAGCAGATTATTTTAGCATTATATCATATCTTTATCAGATTCCTGATATTGACACCTTTACACAGGAATCAGCGGAAACTATCAATTCAGAAACAAATCGAGCATAATCAACCTAATTGTCAACAAGGAGACGTTTAATGCAAAATTCAAATTTAATTTATAATAAAGCAATAGTTTATAGCGATTACTATTCGTGTTATTCTGCGTTATATGAAGTATCTTTTCTGTGATGCGGTTGCGAATCTATGAATATGAGGAGAAGAATTAATAACCACAAGTGTCAAAATTCCTGTAAATTCGTATAAAACGTCACCAAATATTGCACCTCAGCAGAATCACATAGTCTCATCATGACCTCGACAACAACCAATCGTTTTAAAATAAAAAACGAACTTGTTAACATGGCTACTAGTAACTTTATATCAACGTCAGGATCCCGGTCAACATCTGGTGTATACTAAAAAGGACAGTCAAGTTCAAACTATTTTCTTAACAAAGTATAAGTTCCTAGCAAACATTATTTTGACATATCATGAAATTTATATTAAAAAAATATAAAGATTTTAAAACTTACAAGCGATTAAATCAGATATAAACAATTAAATCAAATATTCATGACATAAGGAAATGTACCGACAAAAATCATATCTCTTCCTAATTCAGTAACTTGTTCCTTAAAAGATTTGGTCGTTAGTTGTAAAATTGTAACGCTACCTTTTGGGTGATACTCAATATCTAATAGAAAAGAACATATAAGACAGCGAATGCATGATTCATGTGCATAGATATGTGCTCATTTTAAGAGAGAGAGAGAGAGAAGACGAAGAGATACATGGGGTGATAAAAGATAATATAAATAAGTATCAATATGGAAACGTATGTTGACCATAATGCATAACAAATAACGATACATTTATATTATTAGACAAACATAGCAGCTGAATGTGTGATGTCAGCGTTGTATTATTGAAAGCGGTATCGCCTCTCCAGCAGTATCAATTACTTCCACTAACATATTTTGATAAAGCATTAGTCATAATACATAATCAAAACGAATAAAAGGTGAAGGCTTCTCCAATGGTGATTTTTTGTGGATTTTTATGCATTTTAATCTCACACTGGAATCATTTTAATGTAAAAGAAATGTTCGCTTTACATAATATGCTGGAGTTTGTAGAATATTGTGATCGTTGTCTTTGAAGATTGCATAATTTTACAGTCCACGTCAGTAAAAGTTTTGGTTATATTTCAAAGACAGTTATTTGATGCTGCTTATGTTATTATCTCACTAACACATGTGCGCATGATTTACGATATTGCATTTAAATTGTAAAATTGGACAATTCACTTCAACCGGCTAACGTTTAACACGATCGTATGTAAAGGGGGTGGATCTTGAAACAGAGTACGGTCATTTATAGGATGTCAGTTATCATCTAGATAGTAACCGATTAGGCGAAGGGTGTGCCAAATGTTTCTTACACGGGTATAAATATGAGGAAAACAGTCTTGTCAGGAGTTGTAAGCCAGCTGTAGAGGCAGAATAGATAAGAATTATTTTGGACCAGAAATGAAAGGACTAGCAGTATTCCTTTGTGTCTTCCTGTGCATGACTGCCACGATGATGGGCACCGCAGAATCAGGAGCAGTTGAATCTCTAGTAATGGATGCTCAAGGTACGCATACTCTCTTCCTCCCTTTCCCTCTCAAGACACACACACACGTACACGCACACACAATACGCTCATAAAAATTTCATTATACACAATCGGCATTTTAAGGTTCTGACTAATTGTACGGTGGCACCACTGAATTTACAGAATATTCAATTAGAAGAGGACATTCACTGAACATTTTTCTCATATACATGCTATTTCAATGTAGTAAAAATTGAGTTTAAACAAATAATATAAAACATAAAGCATCAGTTAAGATATATCAATAACATTGATCTCTATAAATACTTTCTTCCCGCAACGAGGCTACAAAATGTATGTTTTAACTGATAAGGATACATTATCTAATAAAAGTATCCTGGCCTTGGGCCAGATATCTTCTCGTATAAATGGTAAGTATAGGACGTAACTCGGATTTATTCTCGTTTAGGCAGAGTTTTCTATATTTTCAAGACAGATGTGCATTTGAAAAGAATATAAGTTTTATAAAACGATGATATAAACTGTTCCACGATTAAAACTTTGTTTTGATTTTATTATGTTTACCGCCTCTGTGAAGAAAATGAACAGCTAAGAAATAGAATATTATAAGCAAAATGTTCACATATCAGAAATTCCAGGAAGAAGTATTTTAATGTAATTTTAACATAAGATCAATTTATGTTAAAAGCTGCTCATTACTATTAAGATATATAGCAAATTATTGTGCTTGTTGTTGTTAGAAACATGACATCCTCATCTATTTGTGGTGTTATTGCCCAAATGGTGTAATACAATCTGTGTTTATACTAATGTCTTTTTCCCTTATGCAATAAAGCACAACTTTTATCAATTGTAAGTTTCTATTTCATTATACTGCAAATATCTTTGATTATTTCAAATTCTCAAATGTTATGAAGCTGCTGATAAATAAGAATGTATTTTTCTTATTTCAGCCTTAGACGAAGAGATTCTTACAAAGGACGGTGAGTGTTTATACTATATAAAATATACTACTATTATTTGGTTTAGCGAGGTATTAATATTTTGAAATATGAGGAATTCAGGTGTCGTGCGTCTCCTTAGCAAAATTAAATTAGGTTTGGTTTTAATTGCATTTTGGACAACGCTCCAAGTACAATTATATCAATGTTTCTGACATTGTCGTAGATAATTTGATTGACATATCGTCCCTTGGCGATTTCTTTCATCAGATATGGTGACTGCGACACTGTTAGTACACATTTCCAGGATAAATTTTATCTTTCTCTCAATCAGATATTCTCTCTAAACTTGAAAATTGAAATTGATTACTGTTTATGCAAACTAACTGGTACTGTATTAATTCAGATGTTAGTCATACTGTTATTTAATTTAATTCACAATTTACTTGTTTTGATATTATTAAGATCCAGTGCATTTAATTCCTTTTTGAATTTTATTTCATTTCCTTTCTAGTTATATTTCAAATATACTATTTAACATTGCAGGGAAGAGACTGTGTACCAGTCCAGTATGTGCTTATCTTTGAACGAAGTAAGTTTCTTCTATTTACATGTTCATTATTCACTTTATATCCTAGTTTTAATTTTCTTACCTTAATTTCTAGTCACAACTAAGTGGGCGATCTCGTTATTCCAGAAAAACATCGTATGTGTAAGATTTAGAGATTATTCGGTCGATCATTTGCCTGAATCGAAGATCAGTTTAGTGACGGTCTTCCTCCAGCGCTAAATGAGTACAATTGGGTTTCGTTCCAAGCTTATTTAAATACATGATATAGTTTCTTTCTAGACGGACGTTCTCGACATCCGAAAGGAAGCTTTATATGCAGAACCTACAGAGTAAACATTTTCAAAGAACTTGGCTGACCAAAATAAACTTTACCCCTGTTTAAAGAAATAGAATATTTGAGTCATTATCATTTACCTATTATATCCATTTTTTTACATATTTTACTGTTAATCTTGTATCTTCCATAACAATAATTTTATCTTAATTTTAAATGTTTTTGTTATTAATGTTTGCCTGGGAACATTTCATATTCTTCCTAAAACTATCAGAACAAAAGCTTGAATCGGCTTTATCTTAGAATCATTGTGCTGTTGTTTCGCTAAATCATTAACATACCCTTGGAGAAATGTTAAAAGAAAGAAAGCAAAGTAGAGAGATCTCTTCATGTAAACTCTGACATAACCGTGACTCTGACTCCGTCTCACTCTTTCATGTTTGTTTTTTTTTTTTTTTTTTCAGGCTTGGAGGAGAAGATCGACCATAAAGAACTGTGCCTCAATACGACCAACGTATATAACTGACCATGCAACTAATCCGCATTTGTTCTTCTTACTTGTCCATTCATCCTTTCACGCTTTACATATACCATTCTTTTCTTCAATGTCATTTTGATGAAATCTAATGATAACATTTGAGATATTTAACTGTTCAACTTAAACAAAAAGAAAGCCTTAGAGAACTTTACGATTCGAACATCTGACGATATGTATTCTTTTGTTAAGTCGCGTTCAAATGTTGTGGCAGTATATACTAGTGAAAACCGATACACCGTGTCCTCGGTTCAATGCGCGCAATAAAATTCTAAATACTCCTAGAGAAACATAATGTATAACCCATACAAAAGTTTCATCAAACTGAATTATTTCCACGAATGTCCTATTCTTCTGTACACATTAAAAGCTTGAAATGTATAAATCGTGTTGGGTTTTCATATATATTTTGAAACTGAGTGGCAGGTGTGAGTGCAGAACGTGTACCAGGATTGCACTGATCGTTCAAACAAATTATAATATCTTGTATGGTGTTACTTTAAAAGCGAAAACATATAATAACAAGAAAGTACGGATGTTATGACATGACTTTTCGAAAAGATTCTTTGGTGAATATATCATTCATGGTGATAGAGGATTTGTCTTTGTCCGATCGGGATACATGTTTGTTTTTGAATATATAGATCGTGGGATGAGTTATTATTTTCCGTAGCTAAAAAGAAAATGATAACAAAATTATGTTAGGATTTGTAATTCCTCCCGTGTAATTTGATCACATACTTTCATTTTGATCGAATGCGAAAACCTCTTTCATAACTCTTTTTCCAATAGTTATTCCTTTTAGCACGGAAGCACGAAATTCACATTGCATACATACATACATACATACATACATGCCCACACGCACGCACGCACACACACACACACATACATGCATACACACATGCATGCATACATACATACATACAACCATACATACATACATAAATACAAACATACATACATAAGTACATACATACATACATACATACATACATGCATACATGCGTACATACATACATACATGCCCGCACGCACACACGCACACACAAACACATACATGCATACACACATGCATACATACATACATACATACATACATACATACATACATACATACATACATATATACATACATGCATGCATGCATGCATACATACATACAAACATACATACATACATACATACAAACATACATAAATACGTACATACATACAAACATACATGCGTACATACATACATACATGCCCGCACGCACACACGCACACATACACATACATGCATACACACATGCATACATACGTACATACATACATACATACATACATACACACATACATACGTACAAACATACATGCATGCATGCATGCATACATACAAACATACATACATACATACATACAAACATACATAAATACGTACATACATACATATATACATACATATATGCGTACATACATACATACATACATGCCCGCACGCACACACGCACACACACACACACATACATGCATACACACATGCATACATACATACATACATACATATATACATGGATGCATGCATGCATGCATGCATGGATGCATGCATGCATACATACATACATACATACATACATACATACATACATACATACATACATACATACATACATGCATACATACAAACATACATACATACATACATACATACATGCATACATACATACCTAGAAACAAACATACAGACAGACAAGCTGAAATAAATAAATTCATATATACATTTTTTTACATTTTACTTGCGATGACCCTGATTGTAAAGTTCATCAGCTGATCAAGCATCTGACACAATTTATCATCAGAATGTGTGCGTAAAACAAAAGTGATCAAACTTTCTCCAATATTTCACAATTTTAGTCCAGTTTGTAATATGGCCCAACCGAAACAATGACAAGAGATTAATCTCGAGATTTTAATTATATGCCCCACCTTGGCGGATCGGTCAAATATCGTATTGCTTTGTCCAAGAAACTGCAATATTATTATATGAGTTGTCTCCCGTGCTATGTAAAGCCAACTAACCAATAAGCCAGTGATGTATTGTACATTGTCTGAAAATGGTGGAGGTCATTGATTTCAAAGGAATACTTTGTAAGCTTGCTTTCAATTTAGTTATGACCATTGAATAAAGTTCACATCAGTAAAAATGGCAAGATATTTATTATAAATGAATACAACAGTTACACAAGTCTTCTCCTAGTGTTATTTTGCAAAATCCCTAGTATCTGTGCTATTCTGGATTAAATATTTCTTGAATTACTCCCAAGCCACAAAATTCGCAAAATTTGCAATCTCATGAACTTTTCGCAGGATATCAAAAATAGACGACGAGATGACAAGGAACAGTTTCAACTTCTTTGATTTCCTTTCAATAACTCAAGCATCCGATTAAAGGGAATGTTCACACTGCATCTCATCCTTGTAACAATAATATGCAGAAGACACGTTTTATATAATTAACGCTTAGGAACAATGCATTTTCTTGATTCATGGCCCAATTGGCTGACTGTACTGGACGTTGCGAAGTTATTCTCTTTACATAAATCTGTTTGAGATATAAAAGAACGTGAAAATGAACTTAGCGTGTATGATATTTATATCTCTTAAATTACCCACATAGGAAAGTTTAACTTTGATGTAATTTAATACGACATTATACAGGTATCGTGTATCTTACACGAATATGTTTCTCCTCGTTGCAGATGTGTATCATGACATTGCTAGGCAAATTATTATTTTGACCTCATCTGCACAGTCTTCTTCCACAGAACTAGAATAAAGTATAGTACATATCATTTAAAACTAAGAGCATTCGAGTTTTTTGCTAGCAATTCTTCCTTTCAAGAGTTTATTTTTTCAAATATGAATCAACAGCGTTTAAAATAGTTTTAGAAATAAGATGCAAGTAAAATAAAACTTAAATAAGAAACTTTATATATCACTTGAAACGATTTGAATACTAGTATTATAAATTCATAAGAAATGACAATATTAATTAGAGTATACTTTTTCTGTGTTAATGATTGAATTATCTCTCTCCGCCTTTCTTTCTCTCTCTATTTCTCTGGTCAATCACATATTTGTGTGTATTTTAATAGAGGTCTGCACAATTTAAACAATGCATTGCCAATTGAAACACTCCAGCACTGCAGTTAAAATGTCCACATTGCCTCAATGCATTATATGCTCAAATTTGGAAATTAGCAAATTGTTCTATTTCATGGCTCTTCCAGAATTAAGAAATAATATGTGATTGAGATGAAATGTTTTTGATAGTAAGAATTTGTTATTAATCGGCTAATACTGAAACACTTGCATTTTGGGTAGCTTTCTCTAGAAATATCTAAATAACGCGTCTGAATTACTTTAATAACCCAAAATAATTTTCGGTAAATAGATTCCGAAACTGCACCAAATATATTTGTCCTGCTTCCTGATTTGTGTTCACTTGTAAGTATTTATCCGACCTAGTTATATATCACCTCTATATATTTCTCAATTAACATGTCATGAAATGCATAAAAAACCCATCGCCATCAAACGTAAAGCAAGATGACTGTTCTGTATTCTCCTGAAAGTAAATTATTCACACATTTATGTTGTTATTACAGAACTGTGCTGACTTACCGTGATAATAGTTTCTTTTCTCACTAAATAAGTAATTATTTAATATTGGTGCAGTTTACAAGTTAACCGATACTAGAAACTGTGTCTCTTATAGTATGTACGTATATGGTAGCGTTCAGGCCAGGCCAGCACTTTAATAATTATATGGTGCCAGATAAAAGTAAATATTTAAAGGTATAAAGATAATGTCTGTTATCTAAGAAAGAAAACTGTATCAACATGTGTGTGCCTTGTAGTGTAGATATTTCTTTACATGTTTTTAGACAAACAATATCTTTAACCCGATCCCCTATCTTTTTACAGAATGAGCAGAATGAAAACATATGTTTCTTCACAAAAAGCAGCTGGAATTACATAGAAACAAATTGTACTTAAAAAAAATTAGAGCGCTCTATTATATAAATATGAATGCATGTAAATGGAATTCTTTTATCAGAAAATTAATCTACTATTACAAAAACGGCCTCTCTCAATCTCTCTCTCTCTCTTTACAGATACATACATTTTTGTTGCTTATAATGAAACTTCCATTATTTAGAGCAATATTGAACTCATCCAAATAGCAACACAGCAATGAATTTAATTTGCGTTATTCCTTTGCACATCCTATCCTGATATAAATGTTTTTTCCAGTCCTAAAATATGAGCGTTTATTCTTTGAGTTTCTGTCAGATTTCATGACAACATTTCAAGTGTTTGCCTTGTCCACTCTTTTGCTGATAAGTTGATCAGAAGTGAAACTAGCTAAACACAAGGGGATAAAATCATAAGGTTTGTTTCCGTGATGTGACTGTAATGCACATTTAAAGAATGAATTTTAAAAAATTGTTTTATTACCTGTTAATAGTATGTGTATTACGAAAGAAAAATGTACACAATACGAGCGATGTGTTTTTTCTTCAAATGTGAATTTGTTCCACTGTGAAAGAAACCATATGAACTTTGTTTTTCATACTTCTGCATGCGTGTTTTTATACTGCATGTGTTCTGGATCATACTAAACAAGAAAACAGATAAAAGACTTGAACAAAACTGACACTTCTCATGAATAAAATCAGTATGAAATTTTCATAGTACATAAGATGATCCATTTTTATTCTTTTTCATTCTCTATCTATTTGTAATTTCTTTACTGGGACGAATTCTTTTCTGCTGTATCGTATGCTTTTCTATCGTTTCTGAATTTCTTCACCTGCATGGGTTTTACTGTAGTTTTATCTATTTAAAAAAATTTAAATTTTCTTGTATCATGCAGTAAATCCATGAAGATTATCTTTTCTTTCTTTCTATAAATATTCATTTCTTCTATTTATAAATGAAATGCGGAAAAAATCAATTTGGGTTTTGCAATATACATGTACGTAACATGAAAGTCAAAACAACAGAACACTTGTTCTTAAGCGAAAAGGTGAACTTTCTTTACTCAAGTGAATTTCTTGCACCATTAAGCAAAACAATCTAAAGTTTGTATTGCTTGAAATGTAATTTTCTTACAGCATGAAAAAGCGAAAACATGACAAATGCTCTTTTACCTAAAATCTGAATTTGTTGTACAATAAAACATAAGACACTGAGCCTCTTTCGTATTTTGTGGATCTTCAGAGTTTAACATATTTCTACTGTGTTCATTTCTGTATTAGTCACTTACATGGGTTCTGCTTCGTGCGTTTTCTCTGCTTTTGTTGAATTTCTTAACGTCATCACTAGTGTGGTGCAACAAATTTACATTTCAAACAATCGCCTACCCCTTTTAATTCTTGCATTTTGCAACAAAATTTGTTTTATTCTTTCATGGTGAAAGATATTGGCAACCAAGAGGACTTAGCGTTTCAATCTGTACAGGCGGCAGAGCCACGGCAGACGAAACGTTTCTCGCCCGAGATTTACAATCATTCAAATAGACACTTCCAACAAGATTTCAGACCAAATCTACAAATAAAAACCATAATACCTGTTATGATGGTATTAAGCAACATTTTGGGCTCCACATTCTTAAGAACTTGAATGTAAAGCAGCCTCCAGTCCAGAAGGAAATAGAAACAAATGAAAAGAGTCCCTCTTTCAGAGTTGTATAGTAAGAAAAATTAAAATTGTAATTTATACACTCAGACATACTTGTTTTTTATTTAGAAGCATATTATATTTAATGGGAGAGACATGTAACTAATTTTATTTAGTCAAATATTCTGATCATGCAAATTCCTTGGTGTCAATCGTGTTGGGGTAAGTTAAAGATTGTATACCTTCATCCATTTATTTAAAAGGAGTAATCATTCTTGTAAATAGTTGATGTCAAAGGATCAATTTTCAGATAGGCAGGATAAATATTTTAACTGCAATAAAACAAAGCGCAAACAAGATCTGTAATTAATGAAAATAATTAAATCAGTAAATTTATTTTTTCACGAATATCTTTTAAAACATTTGCACCAGTTAACAATTACTAATCATATTTAGTTATTTCGCAAAATTATGACAATTAGCTTTGCATTTAAATGTCTCCGTTCTCATCACCAAGCATGTGCATCTGAATGATCAGGCACTAACAAGTGTTCAATTAATTTCAACGAAACAAACAGGAAGTAGTAAGGGATAAATATATCGTTCATAAATTGGGTTGTTGTGCATCTTTGCAGCATAGTCAAATGTTTTCTCTTTTTGCCATCCTTTATACCATACACTCTTCTGTCAGTAAATAAAAAAGAAAAAGCTTTGTAACGACCATTGTTGCTGGCCTTTGACTACAAATTGATATGGACTCAACACAATCCTTTGATTTGCAAGGTGACTGCTGGTCATTAATTAAAACAAAAAGAAATCAAAATTAACTCAGAGAATTCAAAGTGGATTGTATTTTGCATTAAATATATTGGACTGCATATTAATAAAGAATGAGTAAGACGATTATACTAAAGAATCTTAATTCGTAACATATCTTTCTGTAGAGAAGACTACATACTACAGGTTGTGACAGGATAGTAATTGACATTGCCAGTATTTTAAACAAAACGTGGAGTGGTCCACATTCAGTTTCCCATTAATATATCAATTATAGGTTTACATGTTGCTCACATGGTTCATATAGTTAACGAGAGAGAGAGAGAGTTCATAGAGAAATTCTAATTCATGGAAATCATCGCAGAAAATGCACAATACACATATTATTTTTTATGTTCTAATACATATTTTGTGACATAGCATCAAACCAAATAATTTATAAATCATAATAATTAGGTAGCAAGGTGGTGCGCACGATAGCAATGTCATTTTTATTTAAACAATCAAATCTAATAACTATCTTTCTACGATGTTAAAACCAACCAATTAATCTATGCGATTAATCGATTGGTAATAGTGAAACTTACCTTTGGCGACATACTTAAGCAAAGAAGTGTTCATATGCAGTAATGTTTAAAGCTTCTTATTTACCTTGTTGAAAATACACTCTTACTTCTGCGGTAATGGATACTTATCTTCTCATCTTTTCACAAAGAATGGAGTGACAATTGTGTGAATATTTTTTTCTCACATATTAATCAGACTAGTTGATGAAACATGGTGTGATTCGTCAAGTACATTTGTTCCGCATTATTATTATTTGTTATCTGTCTTATTTAGATTACATAAAAGACACTTTATAGGAATTTAAATAAATATAACCACCATTTTGATTGGCACCACATGTTAATGTTTTGTTTTTAAAATATATAACATTTACTAACACGGAATTACATTTCATTTACAATGGCAGCTATATCGCTTAGTACAATTATGGGGCTTTTATTTTCAATGGGAATGATTCTATGACATTTTGTATTTTATTATTTTATATCGAAATGTTCTTGTACATTTTATGCAGAATATTAAATACGTGGCGCATATACTAAATATTCCATGCGCTTGCTTTTGAAAAACATTGAGTATATTTTGATGCAGTTTATCTTCACATCCTCGTAGTCTATACCGTAAGAGGAGTCCCATGGTATATTCGCAGAAGACAACATCTTTACTTCGTTTTGAATGACATCTAACTAAGCATGTTGTTCTGAATAAAACAAATACTTTTATTTATTTCATTACGTCGTTACAGCCGTACTGACTCTTCCCTGATGCTATCATATTCTGCTTTTCTTACTAGTAATATACTAATCCAGTGTTGACGAAAAGACACATCAATTTTAGAAGCGTGAAAGATATACAAAATGTATAATTATTTTCAAACGATCTTCTCCAGCGATCCACGGGGCTCAAAGCACTATAAATATATGACTTTTTTAAAGCCAAAAAACAATGAAATATCTCTCATGCCACCATGAGACTCTACTCATCTTATGAAATCATTGTATATTACGTCAAACGATACGAAACCATGAATTAATATTTATCTTCTTATTATACCATTGTTTCGATTGTCACTATATAAATCGCTTGCATGGAAGAAAACACATGAAAGGTAAGAATATCTTAAAATTATCAAAAATCTCTTCAGATGTTCGATGCAGGTTAGGTTTCCGACTCTTTTTAACATTGACTTAAACAACTTTGTTACAATTAAACAATTAACATCAAATCGTAAAAAGTAACTATTATAAAAACACCTCCTTGTACTATAATTTGGTTTATCAAGACAGTAATGTTAACTTAATTAGCCAAAAAAACAGAAACACTATTCTTACAACAAAATCGAAATATTGGTATAGAATTTTCAGGTGAAATTAAGGTGGAACTCACATAAACCCTGTAATTGAAAGCAATTTTGTTTTCGATGTGATAACACACGAAATATATTATGCAACTTTATGGTGTGGACTAATTTACTTCCTCTGTCAGCATGGTTGTTTCTGTGGTTTAAAAGTATTGTGTAGCGGATAGTCTTCATTTCGTACTTGAACCTATGAAAGGTTTAGCAAATTATATCAAAGAAAGCTAGGATTTGTCTGGTTCATACACCCTATTGAAACGCATTTGGCCCCTACCATACACTAATATTCTGCTTGTCACAATCAATGCATGATAAGCTTTGCAAAGAGTAGAATCGCAGTTCTTTGCAAAGAATAATACAGTTCGATATTCGAGATGTAGATTTAATCGCTTAAAAGACACTGTTAAAGTGTGATTGAAATCTTTATTAACAAATATTAAAGAACATTGTGCATTGCAAGTTGTAGTTTACTTATTCGATTACGATAAATTTTTCAGTATTGGCACTATTAGTAGCAGTAGTTATTGTTGTTTTTCTTATTTTTATTGTAATGTTACTATATGCACAATCTTAGATATCATGCGACTAGTTGTTGCTGCATCCTTAGATTGGAACATTAAAAGTTTTATATATTGCAAAATATACTTCGTCTAGTAACTAATGCGTAAGGATCCAATATATCTGTACTTTAGATCAAGCAGTGTACAATGTTTTGCAAACTGCGATCGGTTTAGCCTAATATCTGCGATAGCATACCGTGTTGCATTATCATAATCTAATCTCCTCGTATGAAGTCATCATAAGAATAAACAATAAAGACCTTGTTCTACCTCGACATTATACAATGGGGAATGAAGGAACTGTTATAGGCAGAGTGGTGTGCTTAAAACAACGTTAAATATGAAACATTGATTCTTCCTAGAGAACGTTTATCCATAAGAAACCGGAAGTGGTGTTTTCTTTCTATCATTTTGTATAAAAAACAAGAATGTGCTAAACACAACATAAATATAAATTGTAATTATGATTAATTAATGTTATTGCTTTTGGGCAACTCTTCATAATTAATACCCATGTGCAAAAAGTATATATACATATATATATATATATATATATATATATATATATATATATATATATATATATATATATATATATATATATATATATATATATATATATATACGATCATAAATTGTTTGTTAGTCGCAATATGTTGCTACTGGTTTACTTCGAAAAATTAAATCGCGAAGAGAAGATTACGACTGCAACAATTCCTATTATTGGAAATATTAATTATAGAAATTGAACGCATATGTGTTTTAATATATCATAAATAGTATATTTGCGAATTATAACGTAAATAAACGACCTTTTACTAAACTTTTCATGGTTCATTTTTCTGCTCTGTTGAGCGCTCATTCTTGCTTAATCAAATTTCTCTTGATATCTATTGTTTTGACACCAAAACAATATCACGTAACAAATAACATGAGAATTGTTACACTTAATACATCGCTAAGTGACTCATCTTTTACCAAACACTTACAATATGCGAGTATAGATGTTTGATGGATTGTTGAGCAGAACTTTCAAAGACGTGAACAAGTAGAGCAATAATTAAAATTTGAATTTTATTAAGAAGATTAACCATTTCTTGTCTAGTTCCCCATTAAAGAACAAATTAAACCCCATCTAATCAAAGCGTCACTTATCAATGCCGATGTTCTAACATGACTCTCCTATTACACTTCAATACAGTTTGATAAAAACTAAGTAACTTCGCATAGGGTTCAAGGGAAGGTACTTGCAATGGTGAATGTATGGTGCCGATTGAAATTTAAATTCTAACATTGTAATATTTAGATGGCAGGAGCAAAGGATGACCAAAAAGAAAGCAATAAACCCTAACTACGGCAGGTGGCAGGGCTAATGTTTTCATCATTTCCACAGTAATGAAGTCCGGATATTAGCTGTTTGATATTAAAGTACAAATCTTAGCTAAAGAATTCACATATCTACCGGTATGTATTGCAATTGTAATAGATGCATTAAATTCAACAGAAAGTAATCAAAACTTGCTTCATCCGTTTACAGTTATGTGCCTGCTAATATAATGTAAAATTATAAATAAGTTTTGAAGCAATAAAATTGGAGTCAACTTTTCTTCCCGCAAAGCTAGCGTATATACTTAACCTACAAACACCAATTTCATACGATAACCATGAGGATTTGTCTTCATGTTCATTTATATATTAATTTTATTATGACATATAGTTTCCAGATATAATCACTTTATATATTCGTACAAGAAACTGCTTTGTAAATTTAACGGATTTGTTTGGAACAATTATCTAAATAACAAAATCAGTGTTTGAAAACAGCAGCACGGCATCTTTTACTCATATTAATCGTTTGAAACGTTGGACACGTAAAGCTTTACTGTGTCCAATTTCGCTAACACAAATGGAATACCGTCAGTGTTTTACTAGAAATATCCGAAGTATTCCGAGTGCTAACGAAGTATTTCGAAACGGAAACCATCCCAGATTGCGGTTATTTTTCACAGTATATTTTGGAAAATAAGTGTGGACGTTGCGATTTATGGAAAGCTCCCAGAACAAATACATACATATCTACCCCATCCCAATTCCACACACCCCAAACAATTTTAAAATTGCAATCTTTCCATGCATGTCTAGTAAAAAAAAAAGAGTTCCTTAATAAATGTAATTTCTTAGAGCATTTCCTTACTTTCGTTGCACAAGTTATATCGTTATGCACTGAGAATGCAGTAGCAAACAAAATATATCATTGTCGACTAAAACTTATTCTTACTGAAAAGAAAAACAATATCATTATAAGACGGTCCTAATGGATTTACATGATAAATATGAACCGAACATGATATTAATATAATGAAATTGGCAAAATACCACTTGAACGAATTTATGGTAATTTCGTACTAACTTTGATCTGCCTCAATCAGTGGGGCGGAGGGCGGGAGAGAGATAGAGATAGAGAGAGAAAGTTCAAGGTATCGGACAAAGACAGTCACATATAAATAGTGGGGTGAATATTTTGGATATATGTTTCGTTTTTTAAAATTCCTACTTCCTGATCTTCATCATGTTCTACAATAATCAGATTATAATCCAGACATTTGTGGGGAGAATATTTTGGATATATCTAATTTAAATGACACTGTAAAATGTTTGCTCTGCAATTTCCAGCCAAGACATCGAAATCTTCTATGTTGAAGTGGTGTGTGTCTGGTCATATATTCTTTTGGGAAGATCCGTTTTCTGATTCATTTGTCATTACTTTAAGTTTTACTTTGATTCGTATATGTCATATGTTTAGTGTGTGGCAAACTTCAACAGATTTATCTATGAAGCCTATAACCTAACGTTTCTGATGACTAAACTGTCCGCCACGGTTGTTTAACAAGGGAAATATCAATGGTAAGCAAAAGCGAATGATATCCATTTATCATTTTCACTTATTCTATACACTAGATTTCGCATTCTCGCCACTTCTATAACATCACCCATAATTTCCAACAGAGGTTGCTTGCTGTGCGATTCGGCAACTGACAGTTTATGGCCCTTAAACAATAGAACGTAATGTTAACTGATGTAAAGCGATACTCAAAAATATTCTAAGTTGCGATATATTAATCAACTGTTCATACAGCAACGTGGCAGTTTGGATGCATAAGTAATAAACTAGCATAGATGGTTACTGTAGAGTTGTATCATTATTATAAATTACAATTATGCTAGGGGATTTATGATTATTGCACAGTATTTGGTGCGTAATAAAACATGAAATTCAGTAAACGATGATTTTAATGCGAGAAAGGATTATAAGAGGGAACACGGTGTTGAAATCTGAAAATCAAAATTACAAACCATTTTCCACTCAATACCGTACTTAAAGTAAATCTAAAATTTCACGAATTAATTATTCGATTTAGTTAAACACAATAAAGTATTGCTACTAATTTCAGAAATATTTGTCTGATGAAAGAAATTGTATGATTTATTAGCAGATTATTTTAGCATTATATCATATCTTTATCAGATTCCTGATATTGACACCTTTACACAGGAATCAGCGGAAACTATCAATTCAGAAACAAATCGAGCATAATCAACCTAATTGTCAACAAGGAGACGTTTAATGCAAAATTCAAATTTAATTTATAATAAAGCAATAGTTTATAGCGATTACTATTCGTGTTATTCTGCGTTATATGAAGTATCTTTTCTGTGATGCGGTTGCGAATCTATGAATATGAGGAGAAGAATTAATAACCACAAGTGTCAAAATTCCTGTAAATTCGTATAAAACGTCACCAAATATTGCACCTCAGCAGAATCACATAGTCTCATCATGACCTCGACAACAACCAATCGTTTTAAAATAAAAAACGAACTTGTTAACATGGCTACTAGTAACTTTATATCAACGTCAGGATCCCGGTCAACATCTGGTGTATACTAAAAAGGACAGTCAAGTTCAAACTATTTTCTTAACAAAGTATAAGTTCCTAGCAAACATTATTTTGACATATCATGAAATTTATATTAAAAAAATATAAAGATTTTAAAACTTACAAGCGATTAAATCAGATATAAACAATTAAATCAAATATTCATGACATAAGGAAATGTACCGACAAAAATCATATCTCTTCCTAATTCAGTAACTTGTTCCTTAAAAGATTTGGTCGTTAGTTGTAAAATTGTAACGCTACCTTTTGGGTGATACTCAATATCTAATAGAAAAGAACATATAAGACAGCGAATGCATGATTCATGTGCATAGATATGTGCTCATTTTAAGAGAGAGAGAGAGAGAGAAGACGAAGAGATACATGGGGTGATAAAAGATAATATAAATAAGTATCAATACGGAAACGTATGTTGACCATAATGCATAACAAATAACGATACATTTATATTATTAGACAAACATAGCAGCTGAATGTGTGATGTCAGCGTTGTATTATTGAAAGCGGTATCGCCTCTCCAGCAGTATCAATTACTTCCACTAACATATTTTGATAAAGCATTAGTCATAATACATAATCAAAACGAATAAAAGGTGAAGGCTTCTCCAATGGTGATTTTTTGTGGATTTTTATGCATTTTAATCTCACACTGGAATCATTTTAATGTAAAAGAAATGTTCGCTTTACATAATATGCTGGAGTTTGTAGAATATTGTGATCGTTGTCTTTGAAGATTGCATAATTTTACAGTCCACGTCAGTAAAAGTTTTGGTTATATTTCAAAGACAGTTATTTGATGCTGCTTATGTTATTATCTCACTAACACATGTGCGCATGATTTACGATATTGCATTTAAATTGTAAAATTGGACAATTCACTTCAACCGGCTAACGTTTAACACGATCGTATGTAAAGGGGGTGGATCTTGAAACAGAGTACGGTCATTTATAGGATGTCAGTTATCATCTAGATAGTAACCGATTAGGCGAAGGGTGTGCCAAATGTTTCTTACACGGGTATAAATATGAGGAAAACAGTCTTGTCAGGAGTTGTAAGCCAGCTGTAGAGGCAGAATAGATAAGAATTATTTTGGACCAGAAATGAAAGGACTAGCAGTATTCCTTTGTGTCTTCCTGTGCATGACTGCCACGATGATGGGCACCGCAGAATCAGGAGCAGTTGAATCTCTAGTAATGGATGCTCAAGGTACGCATACTCTCTTCCTCCCTTTCCCTCTCAAGACACACACACACGTACACGCACACACAATACGCTCATAAAAATTTCATTATACACAATCGGCATTTTAAGGTTCTGACTAATTGTACGGTGGCACCACTGAATTTACAGAATATTCAATTAGAAGAGGACATTCACTGAACATTTTTCTCATATACATGCTATTTCAATGTAGTAAAAATTGAGTTTAAACAAATAATATAAAACATAAAGCATCAGTTAAGATATATCAATAACATTGATCTCTATAAATACTTTCTTCCCGCAACGAGGCTACAAAATGTATGTTTTAACTGATAAGGATACATTATCTAATAAAAGTATCCTGGCCTTGGGCCAGATATCTTCTCGTATAAATGTGAAGTATAGGACGTAACTCGGATTTATTCTCGTTTAGGCAGAGTTTTCTATATTTTGAAGACAGATGTGCATTTGAAAAGAATATAAGTTTTATAAAACGATGATATAAACTGTTCCACGATTAAAACTTTGTTTTGATTTTATTATGTTTACCGCCTCTCAGTGAAGAAAATGAACAGCTAAGAAATAGAATATTATAAGCAAAATGTTCACATATCAGAAATTCCAGGAAGAAGTATTTTAATGTAATTTTAACATAAGATCAATTTATGTTAAAAGCTGCTCATTACTATTAAGATATATAGCAAATTATTGTGCTTGTTGTTGTTAGAAACATGACATCCTCATCTATTTGTGGTGTTGTTGCCCAAATGGTGTAATACAATCTGTGTTTATACTAATGTCTTTTTCCCTTATGCAATAAAGCACAACTTTTATCAATTGTAAGTTTCTATTTCATTATACTGCAAATATCTTTGATTATTTCAAATTCTCAAATGTTATGAAGCTGCTGATAAATAAGAATGTATTTTTCTTATTTCAGCCTTAGACGAAGAGATTCTTACAAAGGACGGTGAGTGTTTATACTATATAAAATATACTACTATTATTTGGTTTAGCGAGGTATTAATATTTTGAAATATGAGGAATTCAGGTGTCTTGCGTCTCCTTAGCAAAATTAAATTAGGTTTGGTTTTAATTGCATTCTGGACAACGCTCCAAGTACAATTATATCAATGTTTCTGACATTGTCGTAGATAATTTGATTGACATATCGTCCCTTGGCGATTTCTTTCATCAGATATGGTGACTGCGACACTGTTAGTACACATTTCCAGGATAAATTTTATCTTTCTCTCAATCAGATATTCTCTCTAAACTTGAAAATTGAAATTGATTACTGTTTATGCAAACTAACTGGTACTGTATTAATTCAGATGTTAGTCATACTGTTATTTAATTTAATTCACAATTTACTTGTTTTGATATTATTAAGATCCAGTGCATTTAATTCCTTTTTGAATTTTATTTCATTTCCTTTCTAGTTATATTTCAAATATACTATTTAACATTGCAGGGAAGAGACTGTGTACCAGTCCAGTATGTGCTTATCTTTGAACGAAGTAAGTTTCTTCTATTTACATGTTCATTATTCACTTTATATCCTATTTTTAATTTTCTTACCTTAATTTCTAGTCACAACTAAGTGGGCGATCTCGTTATTCCAGAAAAACATCGTATGTGTAAGATTTAGAGATTATTCGGTCGATCATTTGCCTGAATCGAAGATCAGTTTAGTGACGGTCTTCCTCCAGCGCTAAATGAGTACAATTGGGTTTCGTTCCAAGCTTATTTAAATACATGATATAGTTTCTTTCTAGACGGACGTTCTCGACATCCGAAAGGAAGCTTTATATGCAGAACCTACAGAGTAAACATTTTCAAAGAACTTGGCTGACCAAAATAAACTTTACTCCTGTTTAAAGAAATAGAATATTTGAGTCATTATCATTTACCTATTATATCCATTTTTTTACATATTTTACTGTTAATCTTGTATCTTCCATAACAATAATTTTATCTTAATTTTAAATGTTTTTGTTATTAATGTTTGCCTGGGAACATTTCATATTCTTCCTAAAACTATCAGAACAAAAGCTTGAATCGGCTTTATCTTAGAATCATTGTGCTGTTGTTTCGCTAAATCATTAACATACCCTTGGAGAAATGTTAAAAGAAAGAAAGCAAAGTAGAGAGATCTCTTCATGTAAACTCTGACATAACCGTGACTCTGACTCCGTCTCACTCTTTCATGTTTGTTTTTTTTTTTTTTTCAGGCTTGGAGGAGAAGATCGACCATAAAGAACTGTGCCTCAATACGACCAACGTATATAACTGACCATGCAACTAATCCGCATTTGTTCTTCTTACTTGTCCATTCATCCTTTCACGCTTTACATATACCATTCTTTTCTTCAATGTCATTTTGATGAAATCTAATGATAACATTTGAGATATTTAACTGTTCAACTTAAACAAAAAGAAAGCCTTAGAGAACTTTACGATTCGAACATCTGACGATATGTATTCTTTTGTTAAGTCGCGTTCAAATGTTGTGGCAGTATATACTAGTGAAAACCGATACACCGTGTCCTCGGTTCAATGCGCGCAATAAAATTCTAAATACTCCTAGAGAAACATAATGTATAACCCATACAAAAGTTTCATCAAACTGAATTATTTCCACGAATGTCCTATTCTTCTGTACACATTAAAAGCTTGAAATGTATAAATCGTGTTGGGTTTTCATATATATTTTGAAACTGAGTGGCAGGTGTGAGTGCAGAACGTGTACCAGGATTGCACTGATCGTTCAAACAAATTATAATATCTTGTATGGTGTTACTTTAAAAGCGAAAACATATAATAACAAGAAAGTACGGATGTTATGACATGACTTTTCGAAAAGATTCTTTGGTGAATATATCATTCATGGTGATAGAGGATTTGTCTTTGTCCGATCGGGATAGATGTTTGTTTTTAAATATATAGATCGTGGGATGAGTTATTATTTTCCGTACCTAAAAAGAAAATGATAACAAAATTATGTTAGGATTTGTAATTCCTCCCGTGTAATTTGATCACATACTTTCATTTTGATCGAATGCGAAAACCTCTTTCATAACTCTTTTTCCAATAGTTATTCCTTTTAGCACGGAAGCACGAAATTCACATTGCATACATACATACATACATACATACATGCCCACACGCACGCACGCACACACACACACACATACATGCATACACACATGCATGCATACATACATACATACAACCATACATACATACATAAATACAAACATACATACATAAGTACATACATACATACATACATACATACATGCATACATGCGTACATACATACATACATGCCCGCACGCACACACGCACACACAAACACATACATGCATACACACATGCATACATACATACATACATACATACATACATACATACATACATACATACATATATACATACATGCATGCATGCATGCATACATACATACAAACATACATACATACATACATACAAACATACATAAATACGTACATACATACAAACATACATGCGTACATACATACATACATGCCCGCACGCACACACGCACACATACACATACATGCATACACACATGCATACATACGTACATACATACATACATACATACATACACACATACATACGTACAAACATACATGCATGCATGCATGCATACATACAAACATACATACATACATACATACAAACATACATAAATACGTACATACATACATATATACATACATATATGCGTACATACATACATACATACATGCCCGCACGCACACACGCACACACACACACACATACATGCATACACACATGCATACATACATACATACATATATACATGGATGCATGCATGCATGCATGCATGGATGCATGCATGCATACATACATACATACATACATACATACATACATACATACATACATACATACATGCATACATACAAACATACATACATACATACATACATACATGCATACATACATACCTAGAAACAAACATACAGACAGACAAGCTGAAATAAATAAATTCATATATACATTTTTTTACATTTTACTTGCGATGACCCTGATTGTAAAGTTCATCAGCTGATCAAGCATCTGACACAATTTATCATCAGAATGTGTGCGTAAAACAAAAGTGATCAAACTTTCTCCAATATTTCACAATTTTAGTCCAGTTTGTAATATGGCCCAACCGAAACAATGACAAGAGATTAATCTCGAGATTTTAATTATATGCCCCACCTTGGCGGATCGGTCAAATATCGTATTGCTTTGTCCAAGAAACTGCAATATTATTATATGAGTTGTCTCCCGTGCTATGTAAAGCCAACTAACCAATAAGCCAGTGATGTATTGTACATTGTCTGAAAATGGTGGAGGTCATTGATTTCAAAGGAATACTTTGTAAGCTTGCTTTCAATTTAGTTATGACCATTGAATAAAGTTCACATCAGTAAAAATGGCAAGATATTTATTATAAATGAATACAACAGTTACACAAGTCTTCTCCTAGTGTTATTTTGCAAAATCCCTAGTATCTGTGCTATTCTGGATTAAATATTTCTTGAATTACTCCCAAGCCACAAAATTCGCAAAATTTGCAATCTCATGAACTTTTCGCAGGATATCAAAAATAGACGACGAGATGACAAGGAACAGTTTCAACTTCTTTGATTTCCTTTCAATAACTCAAGCATCCGATTAAAGGGAATGTTCACACTGCATCTCATCCTTGTAACAATAATATGCAGAAGACACGTTTTATATAATTAACGCTTAGGAACAATGCATTTTCTTGATTCATGGCCCAATTGGCTGACTGTACTGGACGTTGCGAAGTTATTCTCTTTACATAAATCTGTTTGAGATATAAAAGAACGTGAAAATGAACTTAGCGTGTATGATATTTATATCTCTTAAATTACCCACATAGGAAAGTTTAACTTTGATGTAATTTAATACGACATTATACAGGTATCGTGTATCTTACACGAATATGTTTCTCCTCGTTGCAGATGTGTATCATGACATTGCTAGGCAAATTATTATTTTGACCTCATCTGCACAGTCTTCTTCCACAGAACTAGAATAAAGTATAGTACATATCATTTAAAACTCAGAGCATTCGAGTTTTTTGCTAGCAATTCTTCCTTTCAAGAGTTTATTTTTTCAAATATGAATCAACAGCGTTTAAAATAGTTTTAGAAATAAGATGCAAGTAAAATAAAACTTAAATAAGAAACTTTATATATCACTTGAAACGATTTGAATACTAGTATTATAAATTCATAAGAAATGACAATATTAATTAGAGTATACTTTTTCTGTGTTAATGATTGAATTATCTCTCTCCGCCTTTCTTTCTCTCTCTATTTCTCTGGTCAATCACATATTTGTGTGTATTTTAATAGAGGTCTGCACAATTTAAACAATGCATTGCCAATTGAAACACTCCAGCACTGCAGTTAAAATGTCCACATTGCCTCAATGCATTATATGCTCAAATTTGGAAATTAGCAAATTGTTCTATTTCATGGCTCTTCCAGAATTAAGAAATAATATGTGATTGAGATGAAATGTTTTTGATAGTAAGAATTTGTTATTAATCGGCTAATACTGAAACACTTGCATTTTGGGTAGCTTTCTCTAGAAATATCTAAATAACGCGTCTGAATTACTTTAATAACCCAAAATAATTTTCGGTAAATAGATTCCGAAACTGCACCAAATATATTTGTCCTGCTTCCTGATTTGTGTTCACTTGTAAGTATTTATCCGACCTAGTTATATATCACCTCTATATATTTCTCAATTAACATGTCATGAAATGCATAAAAAACCCATCGCCATCAAACGTAAAGCAAGATGACTGTTCTGTATTCTCCTGAAAGTAAATTATTCACACATTTATGTTGTTATTACAGAACTGTGCTGACTTACCGTGATAATAGTTTCTTTTCTCACTAAATAAGTAATTATTTAATATTGGTGCAGTTTACAAGTTAACCGATACTAGAAACTGTGTCTCTTATAGTATGTACGTATATGGTAGCGTTCAGGCCAGGCCAGCACTTTAATAATTATATGGTGCCAGATAAAAGTAAATATTTAAAGGTATAAAGATAATGTCTGTTATCTAAGAAAGAAAACTGTATCAACATGTGTGTGCCTTGTAGTGTAGATATTTCTTTACATGTTTTTAGACAAACAATATCTTTAACCCGATCCCCTATCTTTTTACAGAATGAGCAGAATGAAAACATATGTTTCTTCACAAAAAGCAGCTGGAATTACATAGAAACAAATTGTACTTAAAAAAAATTAGAGCGCTCTATTATATAAATATGAATGCATGTAAATGGAATTCTTTTATCAGAAAATTAATCTACTATTACAAAAACGGCCTCTCTCAATCTCTCTCTCTCTCTTTACAGATACATACATTTTTGTTGCTTATAATGAAACTTCCATTATTTAGAGCAATATTGAACTCATCCAAATAGCAACACAGCAATGAATTTAATTTGCGTTATTCCTTTGCACATCCTATCCTGATATAAATGTTTTTTCCAGTCCTAAAATATGAGCGTTTATTCTTTGAGTTTCTGTCAGATTTCATGACAACATTTCAAGTGTTTGCCTTGTCCACTCTTTTGCTGATAAGTTGATCAGAAGTGAAACTAGCTAAACACAAGGGGATAAAATCATAAGGTTTGTTTCCGTGATGTGACTGTAATGCACATTTAAAGAATGAATTTTAAAAAATTGTTTTATTACCTGTTAATAGTATGTGTATTACGAAAGAAAAATGTACACAATACGAGCGATGTGTTTTTTCTTCAAATGTGAATTTGTTCCACTGTGAAAGAAACCATATGAACTTTGTTTTTCATACTTCTGCATGCGTGTTTTTATACTGCATGTGTTCTGGATCATACTAAACAAGAAAACAGATAAAAGACTTGAACAAAACTGACACTTCTCATGAATAAAATCAGTATGAAATTTTCATAGTACATAAGATGATCCATTTTTATTCTTTTTCATTCTCTATCTATTTGTAATTTCTTTACTGGGACGAATTCTTTTCTGCTGTATCGTATGCTTTTCTATCGTTTCTGAATTTCTTCACCTGCATGGGTTTTACTGTAGTTTTATCTATTTAAAAAAATTTAAATTTTCTTGTATCATGCAGTAAATCCATGAAGATTATCTTTTCTTTCTTTCTATAAATATTCATTTCTTCTATTTATAAATGAAATGCGGAAAAAATCAATTTGGGTTTTGCAATATACATGTACGTAACATGAAAGTCAAAACAACAGAACACTTGTTCTTAAGCGAAAAGGTGAACTTTCTTTACTCAAGTGAATTTCTTGCACCATTAAGCAAAACAATCTAAAGTTTGTATTGCTTGAAATGTAATTTTCTTACAGCATGAAAAAGCGAAAACATGACAAATGCTCTTTTACCTAAAATCTGAATTTGTTGTACAATAAAACATAAGACACTGAGCCTCTTTCGTATTTTGTGGATCTTCAGAGTTTAACATATTTCTACTGTGTTCATTTCTGTATTAGTCACTTACATGGGTTCTGCTTCGTGCGTTTTCTCTGCTTTTGTTGAATTTCTTAACGTCATCACTAGTGTGGTGCAACAAATTTACATTTCAAACAATCGCCTACCCCTTTTAATTCTTGCATTTTGCAACAAAATTTGTTTTATTCTTTCATGGTGAAAGATATTGGCAACCAAGAGGACTTAGCGTTTCAATCTGTACAGGCGGCAGAGCCACGGCAGACGAAACGTTTCTCGCCCGAGATTTACAATCATTCAAATAGACACTTCCAACAAGATTTCAGACCAAATCTACAAATAAAAACCATAATACCTGTTATGATGGTATTAAGCAACATTTTGGGCTCCACATTCTTAAGAACTTGAATGTAAAGCAGCCTCCAGTCCAGAAGGAAATAGAAACAAATGAAAAGAGTCCCTCTTTCAGAGTTGTATAGTAAGAAAAATTAAAATTGTAATTTATACACTCAGACATACTTGTTTTTTATTTAGAAGCATATTATATTTAATGGGAGAGACATGTAACTAATTTTATTTAGTCAAATATTCTGATCATGCAAATTCCTTGGTGTCAATCGTGTTGGGGTAAGTTAAAGATTGTATACCTTCATCCATTTATTTAAAAGGAGTAATCATTCTTGTAAATAGTTGATGTCAAAGGATCAATTTTCAGATAGGCAGGATAAATATTTTAACTGCAATAAAACAAAGCGCAAACAAGATCTGTAATTAATGAAAATAATTAAATCAGTAAATTTATTTTTTCACGAATATCTTTTAAAACATTTGCACCAGTTAACAATTACTAATCATATTTAGTTATTTCGCAAAATTATGACAATTAGCTTTGCATTTAAATGTCTCCGTTCTCATCACCAAGCATGTGCATCTGAATGATCAGGCACTAACAAGTGTTCAATTAATTTCAACGAAACAAACAGGAAGTAGTAAGGGATAAATATATCGTTCATAAATTGGGTTGTTGTGCATCTTTGCAGCATAGTCAAATGTTTTCTCTTTTTGCCATCCTTTATACCATACACTCTTCTGTCAGTAAATAAAAAAGAAAAAGCTTTGTAACGACCATTGTTGCTGGCCTTTGACTACAAATTGATATGGACTCAACACAATCCTTTGATTTGCAAGGTGACTGCTGGTCATTAATTAAAACAAAAAGAAATCAAAATTAACTCAGAGAATTCAAAGTGGATTGTATTTTGCATTAAATATATTGGACTGCATATTAATAAAGAATGAGTAAGACGATTATACTAAAGAATCTTAATTCGTAACATATCTTTCTGTAGAGAAGACTACATACTACAGGTTGTGACAGGATAGTAATTGACATTGCCAGTATTTTAAACAAAACGTGGAGTGGTCCACATTCAGTTTCCCATTAATATATCAATTATAGGTTTACATGTTGCTCACATGGTTCATATAGTTAACGAGAGAGAGAGAGAGTTCATAGAGAAATTCTAATTCATGGAAATCATCGCAGAAAATGCACAATACACATATTATTTTTTATGTTCTAATACATATTTTGTGACATAGCATCAAACCAAATAATTTATAAATCATAATAATTAGGTAGCAAGGTGGTGCGCACGATAGCAATGTCATTTTTATTTAAACAATCAAATCTAATAACTATCTTTCTACGATGTTAAAACCAACCAATTAATCTATGCGATTAATCGATTGGTAATAGTGAAACTTACCTTTGGCGACATACTTAAGCAAAGAAGTGTTCATATGCAGTAATGTTTAAAGCTTCTTATTTACCTTGTTGAAAATACACTCTTACTTCTGCGGTAATGGATACTTATCTTCTCATCTTTTCACAAAGAATGGAGTGACAATTGTGTGAATATTTTTTTCTCACATATTAATCAGACTAGTTGATGAAACATGGTGTGATTCGTCAAGTACATTTGTTCCGCATTATTATTATTTGTTATCTGTCTTATTTAGATTACATAAAAGACACTTTATAGGAATTTAAATAAATATAACCACCATTTTGATTGGCACCACATGTTAATGTTTTGTTTTCAAAATATATAACATTTACTAACACGGAATTACATTTCATTTACAATGGCAGCTATATCGCTTAGTACAATTATGGGGCTTTTATTTTCAATGGGAATGATTCTATGACATTTTGTATTTTATTATTTTATATCGAAATGTTCTTGTACATTTTATGCAGAATATTAAATACGTGGCGCATATACTAAATATTCCATGCGCTTGCTTTTGAAAAACATTGAGTATATTTTGATGCAGTTTATCTTCACATCCTCGTAGTCTATACCGTAAGAGGAGTCCCATGGTATATTCGCAGAAGACAACATCTTTACTTCGTTTTGAATGACATCTAACTAAGCATGTTGTTCTGAATAAAACAAATACTTTTATTTATTTCATTACGTCGTTACAGCCGTACTGACTCTTCCCTGATGCTATCATATTCTGCTTTTCTTACTAGTAATATACTAATCCAGTGTTGACGAAAAGACACATCAATTTTAGAAGCGTGAAAGATATACAAAATGTATAATTATTTTCAAACGATCTTCTCCAGCGATCCACGGGGCTCAAAGCACTATAAATATATGACTTTTTTAAAGCCAAAAAACAATGAAATATCTCTCATGCCACCATGAGACTCTACTCATCTTATGAAATCATTGTATATTACGTCAAACGATACGAAACCATGAATTAATATTTATCTTCTTATTATACCATTGTTTCGATTGTCACTATATAAATCGCTTGCATGGAAGAAAACACATGAAAGGTAAGAATATCTTAAAATTATCAAAAATCTCTTCAGATGTTCGATGCAGGTTAGGTTTCCGACTCTTTTTAACATTGACTTAAACAACTTTGTTACAATTAAACAATTAACATCAAATCGTAAAAAGTAACTATTATAAAAACACCTCCTTGTACTATAATTTGGTTTATCAAGACAGTAATGTTAACTTAATTAGCCAAAAAAACAGAAACACTATTCTTACAACAAAATCGAAATATTGGTATAGAATTTTCAGGTGAAATTAAGGTGGAACTCACATAAACCCTGTAATTGAAAGCAATTTTGTTTTCGATGTGATAACACACGAAATATATTATGCAACTTTATGGTGTGGACTAATTTACTTCCTCTGTCAGCATGGTTGTTTCTGTGGTTTAAAAGTATTGTGTAGCGGATAGTCTTCATTTCGTACTTGAACCTATGAAAGGTTTAGCAAATTATATCAAAGAAAGCTAGGATTTGTCTGGTTCATACACCCTATTGAAACGCATTTGGCCCCTACCATACACTAATATTCTGCTTGTCACAATCAATGCATGATAAGCTTTGCAAAGAGTAGAATCGCAGTTCTTTGCAAAGAATAATACAGTTCGATATTCGAGATGTAGATTTAATCGCTTAAAAGACACTGTTAAAGTGTGATTGAAATCTTTATTAACAAATATTAAAGAACATTGTGCATTGCAAGTTGTAGTTTACTTATTCGATTACGATAAATTTTTCAGTATTGGCACTATTAGTAGCAGTAGTTATTGTTGTTTTTCTTATTTTTATTGTAATGTTACTATATGCACAATCTTAGATATCATGCGACTAGTTGTTGCTGCATCCTTAGATTGGAACATTAAAAGTTTTATATATTGCAAAATATACTTCGTCTAGTAACTAATGCGTAAGGATCCAATATATCTGTACTTTAGATCAAGCAGTGTACAATGTTTTGCAAACTGCGATCGGTTTAGCCTAATATCTGCGATAGCATACCGTGTTGCATTATCATAATCTAATCTCCTCGTATGAAGTCATCATAAGAATAAACAATAAAGACCTTGTTCTACCTCGACATTATACAATGGGGAATGAAGGAACTGTTATAGGCAGAGTGGTGTGCTTAAAACAACGTTAAATATGAAACATTGATTCTTCCTAGAGAACGTTTATCCATAAGAAACCGGAAGTGGTGTTTTCTTTCTATCATTTTGTATAAAAAACAAGAATGTGCTAAACACAACATAAATATAAATTGTAATTATGATTAATTAATGTTATTGCTTTTGGGCAACTCTTCATAATTAATACCCATGTGCAAAACGTATATATATATATATATATATATATATATATATATATATATATATATATATATATATATATATATATATATACGATCATAAATTGTTTGTTAGTCGCAATATGTTGCTACTGGTTTACTTCGAAAAATTAAATCGCGAAGAGAAGATTACGACTGCAACAATTCCTATTATTGGAAATATTAATTATAGAAATTGAACGCATATGTGTTTTAATATATCATAAATAGTATATTTGCGAATTATAACGTAAATAAACGACCTTTTACTAAACTTTTCATGGTTCATTTTTCTGCTCTGTTGAGCGCTCATTCTTGCTTAATCAAATTTCTCTTGATATCTATTGTTTTGACACCAAAACAATATCACGTAACAAATAACATGAGAATTGTTACACTTAATACATCGCTAAGTGACTCATCTTTTACCAAACACTTACAATATGCGAGTATAGATGTTTGATGGATTGTTGAGCAGAACTTTCAAAGACGTGAACAAGTAGAGCAATAATTAAAATTTGAATTTTATTAAGAAGATTAACCATTTCTTGTCTAGTTCCCCATTAAAGAACAAATTAAACCCCATCTAATCAAAGCGTCACTTATCAATGCCGATGTTCTAACATGACTCTCCTATTACACTTCAATACAGTTTGATAAAAACTAAGTAACTTCGCATAGGGTTCAAGGGAAGGTACTTGCAATGGTGAATGTATGGTGCCGATTGAAATTTAAATTCTAACATTGTAATATTTAGATGGCAGGAGCAAAGGATGACCAAAAAGAAAGCAATAAACCCTAACTACGGCAGGTGGCAGGGCTAATGTTTTCATCATTTCCACAGTAATGAAGTCCGGATATTAGCTGTTTGATATTAAAGTACAAATCTTAGCTAAAGAATTCACATATCTACCGGTATGTATTGCAATTGTAATAGATGCATTAAATTCAACAGAAAGTAATCAAAACTTGCTTCATCCGTTTACAGTTATGTGCCTGCTAATATAATGTAAAATTATAAATAAGTTTTGAAGCAATAAAATTGGAGTCAACTTTTCTTCCCGCAAAGCTAGCGTATATACTTAACCTACAAACACCAATTTCATACGATAACCATGAGGATTTGTCTTCATGTTCATTTATATATTAATTTTATTATGACATATAGTTTCCAGATATAATCACTTTATATATTCGTACAAGAAACTGCTTTGTAAATTTAACGGATTTGTTTGGAACAATTATCTAAATAACAAAATCAGTGTTTGAAAACAGCAGCACGGCATCTTTTACTCATATTAATCGTTTGAAACGTTGGACACGTAAAGCTTTACTGTGTCCAATTTCGCTAACACAAATGGAATACCGTCAGTGTTTTACTAGAAATATCCGAAGTATTCCGAGTGCTAACGAAGTATTTCGAAACGGAAACCATCCCAGATTGCGGTTATTTTTCACAGTATATTTTGGAAAATAAGTGTGGACGTTGCGATTTATGGAAAGCTCCCAGAACAAATACATACATATCTACCCCATCCCAATTCCACACACCCCAAACAATTTTAAAATTGCAATCTTTCCATGCATGTCTAGTAAAAAAAAAAGAGTTCCTTAATAAATGTAATTTCTTAGAGCATTTCCTTACTTTCGTTGCACAAGTTATATCGTTATGCACTGAGAATGCAGTAGCAAACAAAATATATCATTGTCGACTAAAACTTATTCTTACTGAAAAGAAAAACAATATCATTATAAGACGGTCCTAATGGATTTACATGATAAATATGAACCGAACATGATATTAATATAATGAAATTGGCAAAATACCACTTGAACGAATTTATGGTAATTTCGTACTAACTTTGATCTGCCTCAATCAGTGGGGCGGAGGGCGGGAGAGAGATAGAGATAGAGAGAGAAAGTTCAAGGTATCGGACAAAGACAGTCACATATAAATAGTGGGGTGAATATTTTGGATATATGTTTCGTTTTTTAAAATTCCTACTTCCTGATCTTCATCATGTTCTACAATAATCAGATTATAATCCAGACATTTGTGGGGAGAATATTTTGGATATATCTAATTTAAATGACACTGTAAAATGTTTGCTCTGCAATTTCCAGCCAAGACATCGAAATCTTCTATGTTGAAGTGGTGTGTGTCTGGTCATATATTCTTTTGGGAAGATCCGTTTTCTGATTCATTTGTCATTACTTTAAGTTTTACTTTGATTCGTATATGTCATATGTTTAGTGTGTGGCAAACTTCAACAGATTTATCTATGAAGCCTATAACCTAACGTTTCTGATGACTAAACTGTCCGCCACGGTTGTTTAACAAGGGAAATATCAATGGTAAGCAAAAGCGAATGATATCCATTTATCATTTTCACTTATTCTATACACTAGATTTCGCATTCTCGCCACTTCTATAACATCACCCATAATTTCCAACAGAGGTTGCTTGCTGTGCGATTCGGCAACTGACAGTTTATGGCCCTTAAACAATAGAACGTAATGTTAACTGATGTAAAGCGATACTCAAAAATATTCTAAGTTGCGATATATTAATCAACTGTTCATACAGCAACGTGGCAGTTTGGATGCATAAGTAATAAACTAGCATAGATGGTTACTGTAGAGTTGTATCATTATTATAAATTACAATTATGCTAGGGGATTTATGATTATTGCACAGTATTTGGTGCGTAATAAAACATGAAATTCAGTAAACGATGATTTTAATGCGAGAAAGGATTATAAGAGGGAACACGGTGTTGAAATCTGAAAATCAAAATTACAAACCATTTTCCACTCAATACCGTACTTAAAGTAAATCTAAAATTTCACGAATTAATTATTCGATTTAGTTAAACACAATAAAGTATTGCTACTAATTTCAGAAATATTTGTCTGATGAAAGAAATTGTATGATTTATTAGCAGATTATTTTAGCATTATATCATATCTTTATCAGATTCCTGATATTGACACCTTTACACAGGAATCAGCGGAAACTATCAATTCAGAAACAAATCGAGCATAATCAACCTAATTGTCAACAAGGAGACGTTTAATGCAAAATTCAAATTTAATTTATAATAAAGCAATAGTTTATAGCGATTACTATTCGTGTTATTCTGCGTTATATGAAGTATCTTTTCTGTGATGCGGTTGCGAATCTATGAATATGAGGAGAAGAATTAATAACCACAAGTGTCAAAATTCCTGTAAATTCGTATAAAACGTCACCAAATATTGCACCTCAGCAGAATCACATAGTCTCATCATGACCTCGACAACAACCAATCGTTTTAAAATAAAAAACGAACTTGTTAACATGGCTACTAGTAACTTTATATCAACGTCAGGATCCCGGTCAACATCTGGTGTATACTAAAAAGGACAGTCAAGTTCAAACTATTTTCTTAACAAAGTATAAGTTCCTAGCAAACATTATTTTGACATATCATGAAATTTATATTAAAAAAATATAAAGATTTTAAAACTTACAAGCGATTAAATCAGATATAAACAATTAAATCAAATATTCATGACATAAGGAAATGTACCGACAAAAATCATATCTCTTCCTAATTCAGTAACTTGTTCCTTAAAAGATTTGGTCATTAGTTGTAAAATTGTAACGCTACCTTTTGGGTGATACTCAATATCTAATAGAAAAGAACATATAAGACAGCGAATGCATGATTCATGTGCATAGATATGTGCTCATTTTAAGAGAGAGAGAGAGAGAGAAGACGAAGAGATACATGGGGTGATAAAAGATAATATAAATAAGTATCAATACGGAAACGTATGTTGACCATAATGCATAACAAATAACGATACATTTATATTATTAGACAAACATAGCAGCTGAATGTGTGATGTCAGCGTTGTATTATTGAAAGCGGTATCGCCTCTCCAGCAGTATCAATTACTTCCACTAACATATTTTGATAAAGCATTAGTCATAATACATAATCAAAACGAATAAAAGGTGAAGGCTTCTCCAATGGTGATTTTTTGTGGATTTTTATGCATTTTAATCTCACACTGGAATCATTTTAATGTAAAAGAAATGTTCGCTTTACATAATATGCTGGAGTTTGTAGAATATTGTGATCGTTGTCTTTGAAGATTGCATAATTTTACAGTCCACGTCAGTAAAAGTTTTGGTTATATTTCAAAGACAGTTATTTGATGCTGCTTATGTTATTATCTCACTAACACATGTGCGCATGATTTACGATATTGCATTTAAATTGTAAAATTGGACAATTCACTTCAACCGGCTAACGTTTAACACGATCGTATGTAAAGGGGGTGGATCTTGAAACAGAGTACGGTCATTTATAGGATGTCAGTTATCATCTAGATAGTAACCGATTAGGCGAAGGGTGTGCCAAATGTTTCTTACACGGGTATAAATATGAGGAAAACAGTCTTGTCAGGAGTTGTAAGCCAGCTGTAGAGGCAGAATAGATAAGAATTATTTTGGACCAGAAATGAAAGGACTAGCAGTATTCCTTTGTGTCTTCCTGTGCATGACTGCCACGATGATGGGCACCGCAGAATCAGGAGCAGTTGAATCTCTAGTAATGGATGCTCAAGGTACGCATACTCTCTTCCTCCCTTTCCCTCTCAAGACACACACACACGTACACGCACACACAATACGCTCATAAAAATTTCATTATACACAATCGGCATTTTAAGGTTCTGACTAATTGTACGGTGGCACCACTGAATTTACAGAATATTCAATTAGAAGAGGACATTCACTGAACATTTTTCTCATATACATGCTATTTCAATGTAGTAAAAATTGAGTTTAAACAAATAATATAAAACATAAAGCATCAGTTAAGATATATCAATAACATTGATCTCTATAAATACTTTCTTCCCGCAACGAGGCTACAAAATGTATGTTTTAACTGATAAGGATACATTATCTAATAAAAGTATCCTGGCCTTGGGCCAGATATCTTCTCGTATAAATGTGAAGTATAGGACGTAACTCGGATTTATTCTCGTTTAGGCAGAGTTTTCTATATTTTGAAGACAGATGTGCATTTGAAAAGAATATAAGTTTTATAAAACGATGATATAAACTGTTCCACGATTAAAACTTTGTTTTGATTTTATTATGTTTACCGCCTCTCAGTGAAGAAAATGAACAGCTAAGAAATAGAATATTATAAGCAAAATGTTCACATATCAGAAATTCCAGGAAGAAGTATTTTAATGTAATTTTAACATAAGATCAATTTATGTTAAAAGCTGCTCATTACTATTAAGATATATAGCAAATTATTGTGCTTGTTGTTGTTAGAAACATGACATCCTCATCTATTTGTGGTGTTGTTGCCCAAATGGTGTAATACAATCTGTGTTTATACTAATGTCTTTTTCCCTTATGCAATAAAGCACAACTTTTATCAATTGTAAGTTTCTATTTCATTATACTGCAAATATCTTTGATTATTTCAAATTCTCAAATGTTATGAAGCTGCTGATAAATAAGAATGTATTTTTCTTATTTCAGCCTTAGACGAAGAGATTCTTACAAAGGACGGTGAGTGTTTATACTATATAAAATATACTACTATTATTTGGTTTAGCGAGGTATTAATATTTTGAAATATGAGGAATTCAGGTGTCTTGCGTCTCCTTAGCAAAATTAAATTAGGTTTGGTTTTAATTGCATTCTGGACAACGCTCCAAGTACAATTATATCAATGTTTCTGACATTGTCGTAGATAATTTGATTGACATATCGTCCCTTGGCGATTTCTTTCATCAGATATGGTGACTGCGACACTGTTAGTACACATTTCCAGGATAAATTTTATCTTTCTCTCAATCAGATATTCTCTCTAAACTTGAAAATTGAAATTGATTACTGTTTATGCAAACTAACTGGTACTGTATTAATTCAGATGTTAGTCATACTGTTATTTAATTTAATTCACAATTTACTTGTTTTGATATTATTAAGATCCAGTGCATTTAATTCCTTTTTGAATTTTATTTCATTTCCTTTCTAGTTATATTTCAAATATACTATTTAACATTGCAGGGAAGAGACTGTGTACCAGTCCAGTATGTGCTTATCTTTGAACGAAGTAAGTTTCTTCTATTTACATGTTCATTATTCACTTTATATCCTATTTTTAATTTTCTTACCTTAATTTCTAGTCACAACTAAGTGGGCGATCTCGTTATTCCAGAAAAACATCGTATGTGTAAGATTTAGAGATTATTCGGTCGATCATTTGCCTGAATCGAAGATCAGTTTAGTGACGGTCTTCCTCCAGCGCTAAATGAGTACAATTGGGTTTCGTTCCAAGCTTATTTAAATACATGATATAGTTTCTTTCTAGACGGACGTTCTCGACATCCGAAAGGAAGCTTTATATGCAGAACCTACAGAGTAAACATTTTCAAAGAACTTGGCTGACCAAAATAAACTTTACTCCTGTTTAAAGAAATAGAATATTTGAGTCATTATCATTTACCTATTATATCCATTTTTTTACATATTTTACTGTTAATCTTGTATCTTCCATAACAATAATTTTATCTTAATTTTAAATGTTTTTGTTATTAATGTTTGCCTGGGAACATTTCATATTCTTCCTAAAACTATCAGAACAAAAGCTTGAATCGGCTTTATCTTAGAATCATTGTGCTGTTGTTTCGCTAAATCATTAACATACCCTTGGAGAAATGTTAAAAGAAAGAAAGCAAAGTAGAGAGATCTCTTCATGTAAACTCTGACATAACCGTGACTCTGACTCCGTCTCACTCTTTCATGTTTGTTTTTTTTTTTTTTTTCAGGCTTGGAGGAGAAGATCGACCATAAAGAACTGTGCCTCAATACGACCAACGTATATAACTGACCATGCAACTAATCCGCATTTGTTCTTCTTACTTGTCCATTCATCCTTTCACGCTTTACATATACCATTCTTTTCTTCAATGTCATTTTGATGAAATCTAATGATAACATTTGAGATATTTAACTGTTCAACTTAAACAAAAAGAAAGCCTTAGAGAACTTTACGATTCGAACATCTGACGATATGTATTCTTTTGTTAAGTCGCGTTCAAATGTTGTGGCAGTATATACTAGTGAAAACCGATACACCGTGTCCTCGGTTCAATGCGCGCAATAAAATTCTAAATACTCCTAGAGAAACATAATGTATAACCCATACAAAAGTTTCATCAAACTGAATTATTTCCACGAATGTCCTATTCTTCTGTACACATTAAAAGCTTGAAATGTATAAATCGTGTTGGGTTTTCATATATATTTTGAAACTGAGTGGCAGGTGTGAGTGCAGAACGTGTACCAGGATTGCACTGATCGTTCAAACAAATTATAATATCTTGTATGGTGTTACTTTAAAAGCGAAAACATATAATAACAAGAAAGTACGGATGTTATGACATGACTTTTCGAAAAGATTCTTTGGTGAATATATAATTCATGGTGATAGAGGATTTGTCTTTGTCCGATCGGGATAGATGTTTGTTTTTAAATATATAGATCGTGGGATGAGTTATTATTTTCCGTAGCTAAAAAGAAAATGATAACAAAATTATGTTAGGATTTGTAATTCCTCCCGTGTAATTTGATCACATACTTTCATTTTGATCGAATGCGAAAACCTCTTTCATAACTCTTTTTCCAATAGTTATTCCTTTTAGCACGGAAGCACGAAATTCACATTGCATACATACATACATACATACATACATGCCCACACGCACGCACGCACACACACACACACATACATGCATACACACATGCATGCATACATACATACATACAACCATACATACATACATAAATACAAACATACATACATAAGTACATACATACATACATACATACATACATGCATACATGCGTACATACATACATACATGCCCGCACGCACACACGCACACACAAACACATACATGCATACACACATGCATACATACATACATACATACATACATACATACATACATACATACATACATATATACATACATGCATGCATGCATGCATACATACATACAAACATACATACATACATACATACAAACATACATAAATACGTACATACATACAAACATACATGCGTACATACATACATACATGCCCGCACGCACACACGCACACATACACATACATGCATACACACATGCATACATACGTACATACATACATACATACATACATACACACATACATACGTACAAACATACATGCATGCATGCATGCATACATACAAACATACATACATACATACATACAAACATACATAAATACGTACATACATACATATATACATACATATATGCATACATACATACATACATACATGCCCGCACGCACACACGCACACACACACACACATACATGCATACACACATGCATACATACATACATACATATATACATGGATGCATGCATGCATGCATGCATGGATGCATGCATGCATACATACATACATACATACATACATACATACATGCATACATACATACATACATACATACATACATGCATACATACAAACATACATACATACATACATACATACATGCATACATACATACCTAGAAACAAACATACAGACAGACAAGCTGAAATAAATAAATTCATATATACATTTTTTTACATTTTACTTGCGATGACCCTGATTGTAAAGTTCATCAGCTGATCAAGCATCTGACACAATTTATCATCAGAATGTGTGCGTAAAACAAAAGTGATCAAACTTTCTCCAATATTTCACAATTTTAGTCCAGTTTGTAATATGGCCCAACCGAAACAATGACAAGAGATTAATCTCGAGATTTTAATTATATGCCCCACCTTGGCGGATCGGTCAAATATCGTATTGCTTTGTCCAAGAAACTGCAATATTATTATATGAGTTGTCTCCCGTGCTATGTAAAGCCAACTAACCAATAAGCCAGTGATGTATTGTACATTGTCTGAAAATGGTGGAGGTCATTGATTTCAAAGGAATACTTTGTAAGCTTGCTTTCAATTTAGTTATGACCATTGAATAAAGTTCACATCAGTAAAAATGGCAAGATATTTATTATAAATGAATACAACAGTTACACAAGTCTTCTCCTAGTGTTATTTTGCAAAATCCCTAGTATCTGTGCTATTCTGGATTAAATATTTCTTGAATTACTCCCAAGCCACAAAATTCGCAAAATTTGCAATCTCATGAACTTTTCGCAGGATATCAAAAATAGACGACGAGATGACAAGGAACAGTTTCAACTTCTTTGATTTCCTTTCAATAACTCAAGCATCCGATTAAAGGGAATGTTCACACTGCATCTCATCCTTGTAACAATAATATGCAGAAGACACGTTTTATATAATTAACGCTTAGGAACAATGCATTTTCTTGATTCATGGCCCAATTGGCTGACTGTACTGGACGTTGCGAAGTTATTCTCTTTACATAAATCTGTTTGAGATATAAAAGAACGTGAAAATGAACTTAGCGTGTATGATATTTATATCTCTTAAATTACCCACATAGGAAAGTTTAACTTTGATGTAATTTAATACGACATTATACAGGTATCGTGTATCTTACACGAATATGTTTCTCCTCGTTGCAGATGTGTATCATGACATTGCTAGGCAAATTATTATTTTGACCTCATCTGCACAGTCTTCTTCCACAGAACTAGAATAAAGTATAGTACATATCATTTAAAACTAAGAGCATTCGAGTTTTTTGCTAGCAATTCTTCCTTTCAAGAGTTTATTTTTTCAAATATGAATCAACAGCGTTTAAAATAGTTTTAGAAATAAGATGCAAGTAAAATAAAACTTAAATAAGAAACTTTATATATCACTTGAAACGATTTGAATACTAGTATTATAAATTCATAAGAAATGACAATATTAATTAGAGTATACTTTTTCTGTGTTAATGATTGAATTATCTCTCTCCGCCTTTCTTTCTCTCTCTATTTCTCTGGTCAATCACATATTTGTGTGTATTTTAATAGAGGTCTGCACAATTTAAACAATGCATTGCCAATTGAAACACTCCAGCACTGCAGTTAAAATGTCCACATTGCCTCAATGCATTATATGCTCAAATTTGGAAATTAGCAAATTGTTCTATTTCATGGCTCTTCCAGAATTAAGAAATAATATGTGATTGAGATGAAATGTTTTTGATAGTAAGAATTTGTTATTAATCGGCTAATACTGAAACACTTGCATTTTGGGTAGCTTTCTCTAGAAATATCTAAATAACGCGTCTGAATTACTTTAATAACCCAAAATAATTTTCGGTAAATAGATTCCGAAACTGCACCAAATATATTTGTCCTGCTTCCTGATTTGTGTTCACTTGTAAGTATTTATCCGACCTAGTTATATATCACCTCTATATATTTCTCAATTAACATGTCATGAAATGCATAAAAAACCCATCGCCATCAAACGTAAAGCAAGATGACTGTTCTGTATTCTCCTGAAAGTAAATTATTCACACATTTATGTTGTTATTACAGAACTGTGCTGACTTACCGTGATAATAGTTTCTTTTCTCACTAAATAAGTAATTATTTAATATTGGTGCAGTTTACAAGTTAACCGATACTAGAAACTGTGTCTCTTATAGTATGTACGTATATGGTAGCGTTCAGGCCAGGCCAGCACTTTAATAATTATATGGTGCCAGATAAAAGTAAATATTTAAAGGTATAAAGATAATGTCTGTTATCTAAGAAAGAAAACTGTATCAACATGTGTGTGCCTTGTAGTGTAGATATTTCTTTACATGTTTTTAGACAAACAATATCTTTAACCCGATCCCCTATCTTTTTACAGAATGAGCAGAATGAAAACATATGTTTCTTCACAAAAAGCAGCTGGAATTACATAGAAACAAATTGTACTTAAAAAAAATTAGAGCGCTCTATTATATAAATATGAATGCATGTAAATGGAATTCTTTTATCAGAAAATTAATCTACTATTACAAAAACGGCCTCTCTCAATTTCTCTCTCTCTCTTTACAGATACATACATTTTTGTTGCTTATAATGAAACTTCCATTATTTAGAGCAATATTGAACTCATCCAAATAGCAACACAGCAATGAATTTAATTTGCGTTATTCCTTTGCACATCCTATCCTGATATAAATGTTTTTTCCAGTCCTAAAATATGAGCGTTTATTCTTTGAGTTTCTGTCAGATTTCATGACAACATTTCAAGTGTTTGCCTTGTCCACTCTTTTGCTGATAAGTTGATCAGAAGTGAAACTAGCTAAACACAAGGGGATAAAATCATAAGGTTTGTTTCCGTGATGTGACTGTAATGCACATTTAAAGAATGAATTTTAAAAAATTGTTTTATTACCTGTTAATAGTATGTGTATTACGAAAGAAAAATGTACACAATACGAGCGATGTGTTTTTTCTTCAAATGTGAATTTGTTCCACTGTGAAAGAAACCATATGAACTTTGTTTTTCATACTTCTGCATGCGTGTTTTTATACTGCATGTGTTCTGGATCATACTAAACAAGAAAACAGATAAAAGACTTGAACAAAACTGACACTTCTCATGAATAAAATCAGTATGAAATTTTCATAGTACATAAGATGATCCATTTTTATTCTTTTTCATTCTCTATCTATTTGTAATTTCTTTACTGGGACGAATTCTTTTCTGCTGTATCGTATGCTTTTCTATCGTTTCTGAATTTCTTCACCTGCATGGGTTTTACTGTAGTTTTATCTATTTAAAAAAATTTAAATTTTCTTGTATCATGCAGTAAATCCATGAAGATTATCTTTTCTTTCTTTCTATAAATATTCATTTCTTCTATTTATAAATGAAATGCGGAAAAAATCAATTTGGGTTTTGCAATATACATGTACGTAACATGAAAGTCAAAACAACAGAACACTTGTTCTTAAGCGAAAAGGTGAACTTTCTTTACTCAAGTGAATTTCTTGCACCATTAAGCAAAACAATCTAAAGTTTGTATTGCTTGAAATGTAATTTTCTTACAGCATGAAAAAGCGAAAACATGACAAATGCTCTTTTACCTAAAATCTGAATTTGTTGTACAATAAAACATAAGACACTGAGCCTCTTTCGTATTTTGTGGATCTTCAGAGTTTAACATATTTCTACTGTGTTCATTTCTGTATTAGTCACTTACATGGGTTCTGCTTCGTGCGTTTTCTCTGCTTTTGTTGAATTTCTTAACGTCATCACTAGTGTGGTGCAACAAATTTACATTTCAAACAATCGCCTACCCCTTTTAATTCTTGCATTTTGCAACAAAATTTGTTTTATTCTTTCATGGTGAAAGATATTGGCAACCAAGAGGACTTAGCGTTTCAATCTGTACAGGCGGCAGAGCCACGGCAGACGAAACGTTTCTCGCCCGAGATTTACAATCATTCAAATAGACACTTCCAACAAGATTTCAGACCAAATCTACAAATAAAAACCATAATACCTGTTATGATGGTATTAAGCAACATTTTGGGCTCCACATTCTTAAGAACTTGAATGTAAAGCAGCCTCCAGTCCAGAAGGAAATAGAAACAAATGAAAAGAGTCCCTCTTTCAGAGTTGTATAGTAAGAAAAATTAAAATTGTAATTTATACACTCAGACATACTTGTTTTTTATTTACAAGCATATTATATTTAATGGGAGAGACATGTAACTAATTTTATTTAGTCAAATATTCTGATCATGCAAATTCCTTGGTGTCAATCGTGTTGGGGTAAGTTAAAGTTTGTATACCTTCATCCATTTATTTAAAAGGAGTAATCATTCTTGTAAATAGTTGATGTCAAAGGATCAATTTTCAGATAGGCAGGATAAATATTTTAACTGCAATAAAACAAAGCGCAAACAAGATCTGTAATTAATGAAAATAATTAAATCAGTAAATTTATTTGTTCACGAATATCTTTTAAAACATTTGCACCAGTTAACAATTACTAATCATATTTAGTTATTTCGCAAAATTATGACAATTAGCTTTGCATTTAAATGTCTCCGTTCTCATCACCAAGCATGTGCATCTGAATGATCAGGCACTAACAAGTGTTCAATTAATTTCAACGAAACAAACAGGAAGTAGTAAGGGATAAATATATCGTTCATAAATTGGGTTGTTGTGCATCTTTGCAGCATAGTCAAATGTTTTCTCTTTTTGCCATCCTTTATACCATACACTCTTCTGTCAGTAAATAAAAAAGAAAAAGCTTTGTAACGACCATTGTTGCTGGCCTTTGACTACAAATTGATATGGACTCAACACAATCCTTTGATTTGCAAGGTGACTGCTGGTCATTAATTAAAACAAAAAGAAATCAAAATTAACTCAGAGAATTCAAAGTGGATTGTATTTTGCATTAAATATATTGGACTGCATATTAAGAAAGAATGAGTAAGACGATTATACTAAAGATTCTTAATTCGTAACATATCTTTCTGTAGAGAAGACTACATACTACAGGTTGTGACAGGATAGTAATTGACATTGCCAGTATTTTAAACAAAACGTGGAGTGGTCCACATTCATTTTCCCATTAATATATCAATTATAGGTTTACATGTTGCTCACATGGTTCATATAGTTAACGAGAGAGAGAGAGAGAGAGAGAGAGTTCATAGAGAAATTCTAATTCATGGAAATCATCGCAGAAAATGCAAAATACACACATTATTTTTTATGTTCTAATACATATTTTGTGACATAGCATCAAACCAAATAATTTATAAATCATAATAATTAGGTAGCAAGGTGGTGCGCACGATAGCAATGTCATTTTTATTTAAACAATCAAATCTAATAACTATCTTTCTACGATGTTAAAACCAACCAATTAATCTATGCGATTAATCGATTGGTAATAGTGAAACTTACCTTTGGCGACATACTTAAGCAAAGAAGTGTTCATATGCAGTAATGTTTAAAGCTTCTTATTTACCTTGTTGAAAATACACTCTTACTTCTGCGGTAATGGATACTTATCTTCTCATCTTTTCACAAAGAATGGAGTGACAATTGTGTGAATATTTTTTTCTCACATATTACTCAGACTAGTTGATGAAACATGGTGTGATTCGTCAAGTACATTTGTTCCGCATTATTAATATTTGTTATCTGTCTTATTTAGATTACATAAAAGACACTTTATAGGATTTTAAATAAATATAACCACCATTTTGATTGGCACCACATGTTTATGTTTTGTTTTTAAAATATGTAACATTTACTAGCACGGAATTACATTTCATTTACAATGGCAGCTATATCGCTTAGTACATTTATGGGGCTTTTATTTTCAATGGGAATGATTCTATGACATTTTGTATTTTATTATTTTATATCGAAATGTTCTTGTACATTTTATGCAGAATATTAAATACGTGGCGCATATACTAAATATTCCATGCGCTTGCTTTTGAAAAACATTGAGTATATTTTGATGCAGTTTATCTTCACATCCTTGTAGTCTATACCATAAGAGGAGTCCCATGGTATATTCGCAGAAGACAACATCTTTACTTCGTTTTGATTGACATCTAACTACGCATGTTGTTCTGAATAAAACAAATACTTTTATTTATTTCATTACGTCGTTACAGCCGTACTGACTCTTCCCTGATGCTATCATATTCTGCTTTTCTTACTAGTAATATACTAATCCAGTGTTGACGAAAAGACACATCAATTTTAGAAGCGTGAAAGATATACAAAATGTATAATTATTTTCAAACGATCTTCTCCAGCGATCCACGGGGCTCAAAGCACTATAAATATATGACCTTTTTAAAGCCAAAAAACAATGAAATATCTCTCATGCCACCATGAGACTCTACTCATCTTATGAAATCATTGCATATTACGTCAAACGATACGAAACCATGAATTAATATTTATCTTCTTATTATACCATTGTCTCGATTGCCACTATATAAATCGCTTGCATGGAAGAAAACACATGAAAGATAAGAATATCTTAAAATTATCAAAAATCTCTTCAGATGTTCGATGCAGGTTAGGTTTCCGACTCTTTTTTAACATTGCCTTAAACAACTTTGTTACAATTAAACAATTAACATCAAATCGTAAAAAGTAACTATTATAAAAACACCTCCTTGTACTATAATTTGGTTTATCAAGACAGTAATGTTAAGTTAATTAGCCAGAAAACAGAAACACTATTCTTACAACAAAATCGAAATATTGGTATAGAATTTTCAGGTGAAATTAAGGTGGAACTCACATAAACCCTGTAATTGAAAGCAATTTTGTTTTCAATGTGATAACACACGAAATATATTATGCAACTTTATGGTGTGGACTAATTTACTTCCTCTGTCAGCATGGTTGTTTCTGTGGTTTAAAAGTATTGTGTAGCGGATAGTCTTCATTTCGTACTTGAACCTATGAAAGGTTTAGCAAATTATATCAAAGAAAGCTAGGATTTGTTTGGTTCATGCACCCTATTGAAACGCATTTGGCCCCTACCATACACTAATATTCTGCTTGTCACAATCAATGCATGATTAGCTTTGCAAAGAGTAGAATCGCAGTTCTTTGCAAAGAATAATACAGTTCGATATTCGAGATGTAGATTTAATCGCTTAAAAGACACTGTTAAAGTGTGATTGAAATCTTTATTAACAAATATTAAAGAACATTGTGCATTGCAAGTTGTAGTTTACTTATTCGATTACGATAAATTTTTCAGTATTGGCACTATTAGTAGCAGTAGTTATTGTTGTTTTTCTTATTTTTATTGTAATGTTACTATATGCACAATCTTAGATATCATGCGACTAGTTGTTGCTGTATCCTTAGATTGGAACATTAAAAGTTTTATATATTTCAAAATATACTTCGTCTGGTAACTAATGCGTAAGGATCCAATATATCTGTACTTTAGATCAAGCAGTGTACAATGTTTTGCAAACTGCGATCGGTTTAGCCTAATATCTGCGATAGCATACCGTGTTGCATTATCATAATCTAATCTCCTCGTATGAAGTCATCATAAGAATAAACAATAAAGACCTTGTTCTACCTCGACATTATACAATGGGGAATGAAGGAACTGTTATAGGCAGAGTGGTGTGCTTAAAACAACGTTAAATATGAAACATTGATTCTTCCTAGAGAACGTTTATCCATAAGAAACCGGAAGTGGTGTTTTCTTTCTATCATTTTGTATAAAAAACAAGAATGTGCTAAACACAACATAAATATAAATTGTAATTATGATTAATTAATGTTATTGCTTTTGGGCAACTCTTCATAATTAATACCCATGTGCAAAAAGTATATATATATATATATATATATATATATATATATATATATATATATATATATATATATATATATATATATACGATCATAAATTGTTTGTTAGTCGCAATATGTTGCTACTGGTTTACTTCGAAAAATTAAATCGCGAAGAGAAGATTACGACTGCAACAATTCCTATTATTGGAAATATTAATTATAGAAATTGAACGCATATGTGTTTTAATATATCATAAATAGTATATTTGCGAATTATAACGTAAATAAACGACCTTTTACTAAACTTTTCATGGTTCATTTTTCTGCTCTGTTGAGCGCTCATTCTTGCTTAATCAAATTTCTCTTGATATCTATTGTTTTGACACCAAAACAATATCACGTAACAAATAACATGAGAATTGTTACACTTAATACATCGCTAAGTGACTCATCTTTTACCAAACACTTACAATATGCGAGTATAGATGTTTGATGGATTGTTGAGCAGAACTTTCAAAGACGTGAACAAGTAGAGCAATAATTAAAATTTGAATTTTATTAAGAAGATTAACCATTTCTTGTCTAGTTCCCCATTAAAGAACAAATTAAACCCCATCTAATCAAAGCGTCACTTATCAATGCCGATGTTCTAACATGACTCTCCTATTACACTTCAATACAGTTTGATAAAAACTAAGTAACTTCGCATAGGGTTCAAGGGAAGGTACTTGCAATGGTGAATGTATGGTGCCGATTGAAATTTAAATTCTAACATTGTAATATTTAGATGGCAGGAGCAAAGGATGACCAAAAAGAAAGCAATAAACCCTAACTACGGCAGGTGGCAGGGCTAATGTTTTCATCATTTCCACAGTAATGAAGTCCGGATATTAGCTGTTTGATATTAAAGTACAAATCTTAGCTAAAGAATTCACATATCTACCGGTATGTATTGCAATTGTAATAGATGCATTAAATTCAACAGAAAGTAATCAAAACTTGCTTCATCCGTTTACAGTTATGTGCCTGCTAATATAATGTAAAATTATAAATAAGTTTTGAAGCAATAAAATTGGAGTCAACTTTTCTTCCCGCAAAGCTAGCGTATATACTTAACCTACAAACACCAATTTCATACGATAACCATGAGGATTTGTCTTCATGTTCATTTATATATTAATTTTATTATGACATATAGTTTCCAGATATAATCACTTTATATATTCGTACAAGAAACTGCTTTGTAAATTTAACGGATTTGTTTGGAACAATTATCTAAATAACAAAATCAGTGTTTGAAAACAGCAGCACGGCATCTTTTACTCATATTAATCGTTTGAAACGTTGGACACGTAAAGCTTTACTGTGTCCAATTTCGCTAACACAAATGGAATACCGTCAGTGTTTTACTAGAAATATCCGAAGTATTCCGAGTGCTAACGAAGTATTTCGAAACGGAAACCATCCCAGATTGCGGTTATTTTTCACAGTATATTTTGGAAAATAAGTGTGGACGTTGCGATTTATGGAAAGCTCCCAGAACAAATACATACATATCTACCCCATCCCAATTCCACACACCCCAAACAATTTTAAAATTGCAATCTTTCCATGCATGTCTAGTAAAAAAAAAAGAGTTCCTTAATAAATGTAATTTCTTAGAGCATTTCCTTACTTTCGTTGCACAAGTTATATCGTTATGCACTGAGAATGCAGTAGCAAACAAAATATATCATTGTCGACTAAAACTTATTCTTACTGAAAAGAAAAACAATATCATTATAAGACGGTCCTAATGGATTTACATGATAAATATGAACCGAACATGATATTAATATAATGAAATTGGCAAAATACCACTTGAACGAATTTATGGTAATTTCGTACTAACTTTGATCTGCCTCTGTCAGTGGGGCGGAGGGCGGGAGAGAGATAGAGATAGAGAGAGAAAGTTCAAGGTATCGGACAAAGACAGTCACATATAAATAGTGGGGTGAATATTTTGGATATATGTTTCGTTTTTTAAAATTCCTACTTCCTGATCTTCATCATGTTCTACAATAATCAGATTATAATCCAGACATTTGTGGGGAGAATATTTTGGATATATCTAATTTAAATGACACTGTAAAATGTTTGCTCTGCAATTTCCAGCCAAGACATCGAAATCTTCTATGTTGAAGTGGTGTGTGTCTGGTCATATATTCTTTTGGGAAGATCCGTTTTCTGATTCATTTGTCATTACTTTAAGTTTTACTTTGATTCGTATATGTCATATGTTTAGTGTGTGGCAAACTTCAACAGATTTATCTATGAAGCCTATAACCTAACGTTTCTGATGACTAAACTGTCCGCCACGGTTGTTTAACAAGGGAAATATCAATGGTAAGCAAAAGCGAATGATATCCATTTATCATTTTCACTTATTCTATACACTAGATTTCGCATTCTCGCCACTTCTATAACATCACCCATAATTTCCAACAGAGGTTGCTTGCTGTGCGATTCGGCAACTGACAGTTTATGGCCCTTAAACAATAGAACGTAATGTTAACTGATGTAAAGCGATACTCAAAAATATTCTAAGTTGCGATATATTAATCAACTGTTCATACAGCAACGTGGCAGTTTGGATGCATAAGTAATAAACTAGCATAGATGGTTACTGTAGAGTTGTATCATTATTATAAATTACAATTATGCTAGGGGATTTATGATTATTGCACAGTATTTGGTGCGTAATAAAACATGAAATTCAGTAAACGATGATTTTAATGCGAGAAAGGATTATAAGAGGGAACACGGTGTTGAAATCTGAAAATCAAAATTACAAACCATTTTCCACTCAATACCGTACTTAAAGTAAATCTAAAATTTCACGAATTAATTATTCGATTTAGTTAAACACAATAAAGTATTGCTACTAATTTCAGAAATATTTGTCTGATGAAAGAAATTGTATGATTTATTAGCAGATTATTTTAGCATTATATCATATCTTTATCAGATTCCTGATATTGACACCTTTACACAGGAATCAGCGGAAACTATCAATTCAGAAACAAATCGAGCATAATCAACCTAATTGTCAACAAGGAGACGTTTAATGCAAAATTCAAATTTAATTTATAATAAAGCAATAGTTTATAGCGATTACTATTCGTGTTATTCTGCGTTATATGAAGTATCTTTTCTGTGATGCGGTTGCGAATCTATGAATATGAGGAGAAGAATTAATAACCACAAGTGTCAAAATTCCTGTAAATTCGTATAAAACGTCACCAAATATTGCACCTCAGCAGAATCACATAGTCTCATCATGACCTCGACAACAACCAATCGTTTTAAAATAAAAAACGAACTTGTTAACATGGCTACTAGTAACTTTATATCAACGTCAGGATCCCGGTCAACATCTGGTGTATACTAAAAAGGACAGTCAAGTTCAAACTATTTTCTTAACAAAGTATAAGTTCCTAGCAAACATTATTTTGACATATCATGAAATTTATATTAAAAAAATATAAAGATTTTAAAACTTACAAGCGATTAAATCAGATATAAACAATTAAATCAAATATTCATGACATAAGGAAATGTACCGACAAAAATCATATCTCTTCCTAATTCAGTAACTTGTTCCTTAAAAGATTTGGTCGTTAGTTGTAAAATTGTAACGCTACCTTTTGGGTGATACTCAATATCTAATAGAAAAGAACATATAAGACAGCGAATGCATGATTCATGTGCATAGATATGTGCTCATTTTAAGAGAGAGAGAGAGAGAAGACGAAGAGATACATGGGGTGATAAAAGATAATATAAATAAGTATCAATATGGAAACGTATGTTGACCATAATGCATAACAAATAACGATACATTTATATTATTAGACAAACATAGCAGCTGAATGTGTGATGTCAGCGTTGTATTATTGAAAGCGGTATCGCCTCTCCAGCAGTATCAATTACTTCCACTAACATATTTTGATAAAGCATTAGTCATAATACATAATCAAAACGAATAAAAGGTGAAGGCTTCTCCAATGGTGATTTTTTGTGGATTTTTATGCATTTTAATCTCACACTGGAATCATTTTAATGTAAAAGAAATGTTCGCTTTACATAATATGCTGGAGTTTGTAGAATATTGTGATCGTTGTCTTTGAAGATTGCATAATTTTACAGTCCACGTCAGTAAAAGTTTTGGTTATATTTCAAAGACAGTTATTTGATGCTGCTTATGTTATTATCTCACTAACACATGTGCGCATGATTTACGATATTGCATTTAAATTGTAAAATTGGACAATTCACTTCAACCGGCTAACGTTTAACACGATCGTATGTAAAGGGGGTGGATCTTGAAACAGAGTACGGTCATTTATAGGATGTCAGTTATCATCTAGATAGTAACCGATTAGGCGAAGGGTGTGCCAAATGTTTCTTACACGGGTATAAATATGAGGAAAACAGTCTTGTCAGGAGTTGTAAGCCAGCTGTAGAGGCAGAATAGATAAGAATTATTTTGGACCAGAAATGAAAGGACTAGCAGTATTCCTTTGTGTCTTCCTGTGCATGACTGCCACGATGATGGGCACCGCAGAATCAGGAGCAGTTGAATCTCTAGTAATGGATGCTCAAGGTACGCATACTCTCTTCCTCCCTTTCCCTCTCAAGACACACACACACGTATACGCACACACAATACGCTCATAAAAATTTCATTATACACAATCGGCATTTTAAGGTTCTGACTAATTGTACGGTGGCACCACTGAATTTACAGAATATTCAATTAGAAGAGGACATTCACTGAACATTTTTCTCATATACATGCTATTTCAATGTAGTAAAAATTGAGTTTAAACAAATAATATAAAACATAAAGCATCAGTTAAGATATATCAATAACATTGATCTCTATAAATACTTTCTTCCCGCAACGAGGCTACAAAATGTATGTTTTAACTGATAAGGATACATTATCTAATACAAGTATCCTGGCCTTGGGCCAGATATCTTCTCGTATAAATGGTAAGTATAGGACGTAACTCGGATTTATTCTCGTTTAGGCAGAGTTTTCTATATTTTGAAGACAGATGTGCATTTGAAAAGAATATAAGTTTTATAAAACGATGATATAAACTGTTCCACGATTAAAACTTTGTTTTGATTTTATTATGTTTACCGCCTCTCAGTGAAGAAAATGAACAGCTAAGAAATAGAATATTATAAGCAAAATGTTCACATATCAGAAATTCCAGGAAGAAGTATTTTAATGTAATTTTAACATAAGATCAATTTATGTTAAAAGCTGCTCATTACTATTAAGATATATAGCAAATTATTGTGCTTGTTGTTGTTAGAAACATGACATCCTCATCTATTTGTGGGGTTATTGCCCAAATGGTGTAATACAATCTGTGTTTATACTAATGTCTTTTTCCCTTATGCAATAAAGCACAACTTTTATCAATTGTAAGTTTCTATTTCATTATACTGCAAATATCTTTGATTATTTCAAATTCTCAAATGTTATAAAGCTGCTGATAAATAAGAATGTATTTTTCTTATTTCAGCCTTAGACGAAGAGATTCTTACAAAGGACGGTGAGTGTTTATACTATATAAAATATACTACTATTATTTGGTTTAGCGAGGTATTAATATTTTGAAATATGAGGAATTCAGGTGTCTAGCGTCTCCTTAGCAAAATTAAATTAGGTTTGGTTTTAATTGCATTCTGGACAACGCTCCAAGTACAATTATATCAATGTTTCTGACATTGTCGTAGATAATTTGATTGACATATCGTCCCTTGGCGATTTCTTTCATCAGATATGGTGACAGCGACACTGTTAGTACACATTTCCAGGATAAATTTTATCTTTCTCTCAATCAGATATTCTCTCTAAACTTGAAAATTGAAATTGATTACTGTTTATGCAAACTAACTGGTACTGTATTAATTCAGATGTTAGTCATACTGTTATTTAATTTAATTCACAATTTACTTGTTTTGATATTATTAAGATCCAGTGCATTTAATTCCTTTTTGAATTTTATTTCATTTCCTTTCTAGTTATATTTCAAATATACTATTTAACATTGCAGGGAAGAGACTGTGTACCAGTCCAGTATGTGCTTATCTTTGAACGAAGTAAGTTTCTTCTATTTACATGTTCATTATTCACTTTATATCCTAATTTTAATTTTCTTACCTTAATTTCTAGTCACAACTAAGTGGGCGATCTCGTTATTCCAGAAAAACATCGTATGTGTAAGATTTAGAGATTATTCGGTCGATCATTTGCCTGAATCGAAGATCAGTTTAGTGACGGTCTTCCTCCAGCGCTAAATGAGTACAATTGGGTTTCGTTCCAAGCTTATTTAAATACATGATATAGTTTCTTTCTAGACGGACGTTCTCGACATCCGAAAGGAAGCTTTATATGCAGAACCTACAGAGTAAACATTTTCAAAGAACTTGCCTGACCAAAATAAACTTTACCCCTGTTTAAAGAAATAGAATATTTGAGTCATTATCATTTACCTATTATATCCATTTTTTTACATATTTTACTGTTAATCTTGTATCTTCCATAACAATAATTTTATCTTAATTTTAAATGTTTTTGTTATTAATGTTTGCCTGGGAACATTTCATATTCTTCCTAAAACTATCAGAACAAAAGCTTGAATCGGCTTTATCTTAGAATCATTGTGCTGTTGTTTCGCTAAATCATTAACATACCCTTGGAGAAATGTTAAAAGAAAGAAAGCAAAGTAGAGAGATCTCTTCATGTAAACTCTGACATAACCGTGACTCTGACTCCGTCTCACTCTTTCATGTTTGTTTTTTTTTTTTTTTTCAGGCTTGGAGGAGAAGATCGACCATAAAGAACTGTGCCTCAATACGACCAACGTATATAACTGACCATGCAACTAATCCGCATTTGTTCTTCTTACTTGTCCATTCATCCTTTCACGCTTTACATATACCATTCTTTTCTTCAATGTCATTTTGATGAAATCTAATGATAACATTTGAGATATTTAACTGTTCAACTTAAACAAAAAGAAAGCCTTAGAGAACTTTACGATTCGAACATCTGACGATATGTATTCTTTTGTTAAGTCGCGTTCAAATGTTGTGGCAGTATATACTAGTGAAAACCGATACACCGTGTCCTCGGTTCAATGCGCGCAATAAAATTCTAAATACTCCTAGAGAAACATAATGTATAACCCATACAAAAGTTTCATCAAACTGAATTATTTCCACGAATGTCCTATTCTTCTGTACACATTAAAAGCTTGAAATGTATAAATCGTGTTGGGTTTTCATATATATTTTGAAACTGAGTGGCAGGTGTGAGTGCAGAACGTGTACCAGGATTGCACTGATCGTTCAAACAAATTATAATATCTTGTATGGTGTTACTTTAAAAGCGAAAACATATAATAACAAGAAAGTACGGATGTTATGACATGACTTTTCGAAAAGATTCTTTGGTGAATATATCATTCATGGTGATAGAGGATTTGTCTTTGTCCGATCGGGATAGATGTTTGTTTTTAAATATATAGATCGTGGGATGAGTTATTATTTTCCGTAGCTAAAAAGAAAATGATAACAAAATTATGTTAGGATTTGTAATTCCTCCCGTGTAATTTGATCACATACTTTCATTTTGATCGAATGCGAAAACCTCTTTCATAACTCTTTTTCCAATAGTTATTCCTTTTAGCACGGAAGCACGAAATTCACATTGCATACATACATACATACATGCCCACACGCACGCACGCACACACACACACACATACATGCATACACACATGCATGCATACATACATACATACAACCATACATACATACATAAATACAAACATACATACATAAGTACATACATACATACATACATACATGCATACATGCGTACATACATACATACATGCCCGCACGCACACACGCACACACAAACACATACATGCATACACACATGCATACATACATACATACATACATACATACATACATACATACATACATATATACATACATGCATGCATGCATGCATACATACATACAAACATACATACATACATACATACATACAAACATACATAAATCCGTACATACATACAAACATACATGCGTACATACATACATACATGCCCGTACGCACACACGAACACATACACATACATGCATACACACATGCATACATACGTACATACATACATACATACATACATACATACATACATACATACATACGTACATACATACAAGCATGCATGCATGCATACATACAAACATACATACATACATACATACAAACATACATAAATACGTACATACATACATATATACATACATATATGCGTACATACATACATACATACATGCCCGCACGCACACACGCACACACACACACATACATGCATACACACATGCATACATACATACATACATATATACATGGATGCATGCATGCATGCATGCATGGATGCATGCATGCATACATACATACATACATACATACATACATACATACATACATACATACATACATACATACATACATGCATACATACAAACATACATACATACATACATACATACATACATACATACATACATACATACATACCTAGAAACAAACATACAGACAGACAAGCTGAAATAAATAAATTCATATATACATTTTTTTACATTTTACTTGCGATGACCCTGATTGTAAAGTTCATCAGCTGATCAAGCATCTGACACAATTTATCATCAGAATGTGTGCGTAAAACAAAAGTGATCAAACTTTCTCCAATATTTCACAATTTTAGTCCAGTTTGTAATATGGCCCAACCGAAACAATGACAAGAGATTAATCTCGAGATTTTAATTATATGCCCCACCTTGGCGGATGGGTCAAATATTGTATTGCTTTGTCGAAGAAACTGCAATATGATTATATGTGTTGTCTCCCGTACTATGTAAAGCCAACTAACCAATTAGCCAGTGATGTATTGTACATTGTCTGAAAATGGTGGAGGTCATTGATTTCAAAGGAATACTTTGTAAGCTTGCTTTCAATTTAGTTATGACCATTGAATAAAGTTCACATCAGTAAAAATGGCAAGATATTTATTATAAATGAATACAACAGTTACACAAGTCTTCTCCTAGTGTTATTTTGCAAAATCCCTAGTATCTGTGCTATTCTGGATTAAATATTTCTTGAATTACTCCCAAGCCACAAAATTCGCAAAATTTGCAATCTCATGAACTTTTCGCAGGATATCAAAAATAGACGACGAGATGACAAGGAACAGTTTCAACTTCTTTGATTTCCTTTCAATAACTCAAGCATCCGATTAAAGGGAATGTTCACACTGCATCTCATCCTTGTAACAATAATATGCAGAAGACACGTTTTATATAATTAACGCTTAGGAACAATGCATTTTCTTGATTCATGGCCCAATTGGCTGACTGTACTGGACGTTGCGAAGTTATTCTCTTTACATAAATCTGTTTGAGATATAAAAGAACGTGAAAATGAACTTAGCGTGTATGATATTTATATCTCTTAAATTACCCACATAGGAAAGTTTAACTTTGATGTAATTTAATACGACATTATACAGGTATCGTGTATCTTACACGAATATGTTTCTCCTCGTTGCAGATGTGTATCATGACATTGCTAGGCAAATTATTATTTTGACCTCATCTGCACAGTCTTCTTCCACAGAACTAGAATAAAGTATAGTACATATCATTTAAAACTAAGAGCATTCGAGTTTTTTGCTAGCAATTCTTCCTTTCAAGAGTTTATTTTTTCAAATATGAATCAACAGCGTTTAAAATAGTTTTAGAAATAAGATGCAAGTAAAATAAAACTTAAATAAGAAACTTTATATATCACTTGAAACGATTTGAATACTAGTATTATAAATTCATAAGAAATGACAATATTAATTAGAGTATACTTTTTCTGTGTTAGTGATTGAATTATCTCTCTCCGCCTTTCTTTCTCTCTCTATTTCTCTGGTCAATCACATATTTGTGTGTATTTTAATAGAGGTCTGCACAATTTAAACAATGCATTGCCAATTGAAACACTCCAGCACTGCAGTTAAAATGTCCACATTGCCTCAATGCATTATATGCTCAAATTTGGAAATTAGCAAATTGTTCTATTTCATGGCTCTTCCAGAATTAAGAAATAATATGTGATTGAGATGAAATGTTTTTGATAGTAAGAATTTGTTATTAATCGGCTAATACTGAAACACTTGCATTTTGGGTAGCTTTCTCTAGAAATATCTAAATAACGCGTCTGAATTACTTTAATAACCCAAAATAATTTTCGGTAAATAGATTCCGAAACTGCACCAAATATATTTGTCCTGCTTCCTGATTTGTGTTCACTTGTAAGTATTTATCCGACCTAGTTATATATCACCTCTATATATTTCTCAATTAACATGTCATGAAATGCATAAAAAACCCATCGCCATCAAACGTAAAGCAAGATGACTGTTCTGTATTCTCCTGAAAGTAAATTATTCACACATTTATGTTGTTATTACAGAACTGTGCTGACTTACCGTGATAATAGTTTCTTTTCTCACTAAATAAGTAATTATTTAATATTGGTGCAGTTTACAAGTTAACCGATACTAGAAACTGTGTCTCTTATAGTATGTACGTATATGGTAGCGTTCAGGCCAGGCCAGCACTTTAATAATTATATGGTGCCAGATAAAAGTAAATATTTAAAGGTATAAAGATAATGTCTGTTATCTAAGAAAGAAAACTGTATCAACATGTGTGTGCCTTGTAGTGTAGATATTTCTTTACATGTTTTTAGACAAACAATATCTTTAACCCGATCCCCTATCTTTTTACAGAATGAGCAGAATGAAAACATATGTTTCTTCACAAAAAGCAGCTGGAATTACATAGAAACAAATTGTACTTAAAAAAAATTAGAGCGCTCTATTATATAAATATGAATGCATGTAAATGGAATTCTTTTATCAGAAAATTAATCTACTATTACAAAAACGGCCTCTCTCAATCTCTCTCTCTCTCTCTCTTTACAGATACATACATTTTTGTTGCTTATAATGAAACTTCCATTATTTAGAGCAATATTGAACTCATCCAAATAGCAACACAGCAATGAATTTAATTTGCGTTATTCCTTTGCACATCCTATCCTGATATAAATGTTTTTTCCAGTCCTAAAATATGAGCGTTTATTCTTTGAGTTTCTGTCAGATTTCATGACAACATTTCAAGTGTTTGCCTTGTCCACTCTTTTGCTGATAAGTTGATCAGAAGTGAAACTAGCTAAACACAAGGGGATAAAATCATAAGGTTTGTTTCCGTGATGTGACTGTAATGCACATTTAAAGAATGAATTTTAAAAAATTGTTTTATTACCTGTTAATAGTATGTGTATTACGAAAGAAAAATGTACACAATACGAGCGATGTGTTTTTTCTTCAAATGTGAATTTGTTCCACTGTGAAAGAAACCATATGAACTTTGTTTTTCATACTTCTGCATGCGTGTTTTTATACTGCATGTGTTCTGGATCATACTAAACAAGAAAACAGATAAAAGACTTGAACAAAACTGACACTTCTCATGAATAAAATCAGTATGAAATTTTCATAGTACATAAGATGATCCATTTTTATTCTTTTTCATTCTCTATCTATTTGTAATTTCTTTACTGGGACGAATTCTTTTCTGCTGTATCGTATGCTTTTCTATCGTTTCTGAATTTCTTCACCTGCATGGGTTTTACTGTAGTTTTATCTATTTAAAAAAATTTAAATTTTCTTGTATCATGCAGTAAATCCATGAAGATTATCTTTTCTTTCTTTCTATAAATATTCATTTCTTCTATTTATAAATGAAATGCGGAAAAAATCAATTTGGGTTTTGCAATATACATGTACGTAACATGAAAGTCAAAACAACAGAACACTTGTTCTTAAGCGAAAAGGTGAACTTTCTTTACTCAAGTGAATTTCTTGCACCATTAAGCAAAACAATCTAAAGTTTGTATTGCTTGAAATGTAATTTTCTTACAGCATGAAAAAGCGAAAACATGACAAATGCTCTTTTACCTAAAATCTGAATTTGTTGTACAATAAAACATAAGACACTGAGCCTCTTTCGTATTTTGTGGATCTTCAGAGTTTAACATATTTCTACTGTGTTCATTTCTGTATTAGTCACTTACATGGGTTCTGCTTCGTGCGTTTTCTCTGCTTTTGTTGAATTTCTTAACGTCATCACTAGTGTGGTGCAACAAATTTACATTTCAAACAATCGCCTACCCCTTTTAATTCTTGCATTTTGCAACAAAATTTGTTTTATTCTTTCATGGTGAAAGATATTGGCAACCAAGAGGACTTAGCGTTTCAATATGTACAGGCGGCAGAGCCACGGCAGACGAAACGTTTCTCGCCCGAGATTTACAATCATTCAAATAGACACTTCCAACAAGATTTCAGACCAAATCTACAAATAAAAACCATAATACCTGTTATGATGGTATTAAGCAACATTTTGGGCTCCACATTCTTAAGAACTTGAATGTAAAGCAGCCTCCAGTCCAGAAGGAAATAGAAACAAATGAAAAGAGTCCCTCTTTCAGAGTTGTATAGTAAGAAAAATTAAAATTGTAATTTATACACTCAGACATACTTGTTTTTTATTTACAAGCATATTATATTTAATGGGAGAGACATGTAACTAATTTTATTTAGTCAAATATTCTGATCATGCAAATTCCTTGGTGTCAATCGTGTTGGGGTAAGTTAAAGTTTGTATACCTTCATCCATTTATTTAAAAGGAGTAATCATTCTTGTAAATAGTTGATGTCAAAGGATCAATTTTCAGATAGGCAGGATAAATATTTTAACTGCAATAAAACAAAGCGCAAACAAGATCTGTAATTAATGAAAATAATTAAATCAGTAAATTTATTTGTTCACGAATATCTTTTAAAACATTTGCACCAGTTAACAATTACTAATCATATTTAGTTATTTCGCAAAATTATGACAATTAGCTTTGCATTTAAATGTCTCCGTTCTCATCACCAAGCATGTGCATCTGAATGATCAGGCACTAACAAGTGTTCAATTAATTTCAACGAAACAAACAGGAAGTAGTAAGGGATAAATATATCGTTCATAAATTGGGTTGTTGTGCATCTTTGCAGCATAGTCAAATGTTTTCTCTTTTTGCCATCCTTTATACCATACACTCTTCTGTCAGTAAATAAAAAAGAAAAAGCTTTGTAACGACCATTGTTGCTGGCCTTTGACTACAAATTGATATGGACTCAACACAATCCTTTGATTTGCAAGGTGACTGCTGGTCATTAATTAAAACAAAAAGAAATCAAAATTAACTCAGAGAATTCAAAGTGGATTGTATTTTGCATTAAATATATTGGACTGCATATTAAGAAAGAATGAGTAAGACGATTATACTAAAGATTCTTAATTCGTAACATATCTTTCTGTAGAGAAGACTACATACTACAGGTTGTGACAGGATAGTAATTGACATTGCCAGTATTTTAAACAAAACGTGGAGTGGTCCACATTCATTTTCCCATTAATATATCAATTATAGGTTTACATGTTGCTCACATGGTTCATATAGTTAACGAGAGAGAGAGAGAGAGAGAGAGAGTTCATAGAGAAATTCTAATTCATGGAAATCATCGCAGAAAATGCAAAATACACACATTATTTTTTATGTTCTAATACATATTTTGTGACATAGCATCAAACCAAATAATTTATAAATCATAATAATTAGGTAGCAAGGTGGTGCGCACGATAGCAATGTCATTTTTATTTAAACAATCAAATCTAATAACTATCTTTCTACGATGTTAAAACCAACCAATTAATCTATGCGATTAATCGATTGGTAATAGTGAAACTTACCTTTGGCGACATACTTAAGCAAAGAAGTGTTCATATGCAGTAATGTTTAAAGCTTCTTATTTACCTTGTTGAAAATACACTCTTACTTCTGCGGTAATGGATACTTATCTTCTCATCTTTTCACAAAGAATGGAGTGACAATTGTGTGAATATTTTTTTCTCACATATTACTCAGACTAGTTGATGAAACATGGTGTGATTCGTCAAGTACATTTGTTCCGCATTATTAATATTTGTTATCTGTCTTATTTAGATTACATAAAAGACACTTTATAGGATTTTAAATAAATATAACCACCATTTTGATTGGCACCACATGTTTATGTTTTGTTTTTAAAATATGTAACATTTACTAGCACGGAATTACATTTCATTTACAATGGCAGCTATATCGCTTAGTACATTTATGGGGCTTTTATTTTCAATGGGAATGATTCTATGACATTTTGTATTTTATTATTTTATATCGAAATGTTCTTGTACATTTTATGCAGAATATTAAATACGTGGCGCATATACTAAATATTCCATGCGCTTGCTTTTGAAAAACATAGTCTATACTATAAGAGGAGTCCCATGGTATATTCGCAGAAGACAACATCTTTACTTCGTTTTGATTGACATCTAACTACGCATGTTGTTCTGAATAAAACAAATACTTTTATTTATTTCATTACGTCGTTACAGCCGTACTGACTCTTCCCTGATGCTATCATATTCTGCTTTTCTTACTAGTAATATACTAATCCAGTGTTGACGAAAAGACACATCAATTTTAGAAGCGTGAAAGATATACAAAATGTATAATTATTTTCAAACGATCTTCTCCAGCGATCCACGGGGCTCAAAGCACTATAAATATATGACTTTTTTAAAGCCAAAAAACAATGAAATATCTCTCATGCCACCATGAGACTCTACTCATCTTATGAAATCATTGCATATTACGTCAAACGATACGAAACCATGAATTAATATTTATCTTCTTATTATACCATTGTCTCGATTGCCACTATATAAATCGCTTGCATGGAAGAAAACACATGCAAGATAAGAATATCTTAAAAGTATCAAAAATCTCTTCAGATGTTCGATGCAGGTTAGGTTTCCGACTCTTTTTTAACATTGCCTTAAACAACTTTGTTACAATTAAACAATTAACATCAAATCGTAAAAAGTAACTATTATAAAAACACCTCCTTGTACTCTAATTTGGTTTATCAAGACAGTAATGTTAAGTTAATTAGCCAGAAAACAGAAACACTATTCTTACAACAAAATCGAAATATTGGTATAGAATTTTCAGGTGAAATTGAGGTGGAACTCACATAAACCCTGTAATTGAAAGCAATTTTGTTTTCAATGTGATAACACACGAAATATATTATGCAACTTTATGGTGTGGACTAATTTACTTCCTCTGTCAGCATGGTTGTTTCTGTGGTTTAAAAGTATTGTGTAGCGGATAGTCTTCATTTCGTACTTGAACCTATGAAAGGTTTAGCAAATTATATCAAAGAAAGCTAGGATTTGTTTGGTTCATGCACCCTATTGAAACGCATTTGGCCCCTACCATACACTAATATTCTGCTTGTCACAATCAATGCATGATTAGCTTTGCAAAGAGTAGAATCGCAGTTCTTTGCAAAGAATAATACAGTTCGATATTCGAGATGTAGATTTAATCGCTTAAAAGACACTGTTAAAGTGTGATTGAAATCTTTATTAACAAATATTAAAGAACATTGTGCATTGCAAGTTGTAGTTTACTTATTCGATTACGATAAATTTTTCAGTATTGGCACTATTAGTAGCAGTAGTTATTGTTGTTTTTCTTATTTTTATTGTAATGTTACTATATGCACAATCTTAGATATCATGCGACTAGTTGTTGCTGTATCCTTAGATTGGAACATTAAAAGTTTTATATATTGCAAAATATACTTCGTCTGGTAACTAATGCGTAAGGATCCAATATATCTGTACTTTAGATCAAGCAGTGTATAATGTTTTCCAAACTGCGATCGGTTTAGCCTAATATCTGCGATAGCATACCGTGTTGCATTATCATAATCTAATCTCCTCGTATGAAGTCATCATAAGAATAAACAATAAAGACCTTGTTCTACCTCGACATTATACAATGGGGAATGAAGGGACTGTTATAGGCAGAGTGGTGTGCTTAAAACAACGTTAAATATGAAACACTGATTCTTCCTAGAGAACGTTTATCCATAAGAAACCGGAAGTGGTGTTTTCTTTCTATCATTTTGTATAAAAAACAAGAATGTGCTAAACACAACATAAATATAAATTGTAATTATGATTAATTAATGTTATTGCTTTTTGGGCAACTCTTTATAATTAATACCCACGTGCAAAAAGTATATATACATATATATATACATATATATATATATATATATATATATATATATATATATATATATATATATATATATATATATATATATATATATATATATATATATATATATATATATATATATATATATATATACGATCATAAATTGTTTGTTAGTCGCAATATGTTGCTACTGGTTTACTTCGAAAAATTAAATCGCGAAGAGAAGATTAAGACTGCAACAATTCCTATTATTGGAAATATTAATTATAGAAATTGAACGCATATGTGTTTTAACATATCAGAAATAGTATATTTGCGAATTATAACGTAAATAAACGACCTTTTACTAAACTTTTCATGGTTAATTTTTCTGCTCTGTTGAGTGCTTATTCTTGCTTAATCAAATTTTCTCTTGATATCTATTGTTTTGACACCAAAACAATATCACGTAACAAATAACATGAGAATTGTTACACTTAATACATCGCTAAGTGACTCATCTTTTACCAAACACTTACAATATGCGAGTATAGATGTTTGATGGATTGTTGAGCAGAACTTTCAAAGACGTGAACAAGTAGAGCAATAATTAAAATTTGAATTTTATTAAGAAGATTAACCATTTCTTGTCTAGTTCCCCATTAAAGAACAAATTAAACCCCATCTAATCAAAGCGTCACTTATCAATGCCGATGTTCTAACATGACTCTCCTGTTACACTTCAATACAGTTTGATAAAAACTAAGTAACTTCGCATAGGGTTCAAGGGAAGGTACTTGCAATGGTGAATGTATGGTGCCGATTGAAATTTAAATTCTAACATTGTAATATTTAGATGGCAGGAGCAAAGGATGACCAAAAAGAAAGCAATAAACCCAAACTACGCAGGTGGCAGGGCTAATGTTTTCATCATTTCCACAGTAATGAAGTCCGGATATTAGCTGTTTGATATTAAAGTACAAATCTTAGCTAAAGGATTCACATATCTACCGGTATGTATTGCAATTGTAATAGATGCATTAAATTCAACACAAAGTAATCAAAACTTGCTTCATCCGTTTACAGTTATGTGCCTGCTAATATAATGTAAAATTATAAATAAGTTTTGAAGCAATAAAATTGGAGTCAACTTTTCTTCCCGCAAAGCTAGCGTATATACTTAACCTACAAACACCAATTTCATACGATAACCATGAGGATTTGTCTTCATGTTCATTTATATATTAATTTTATTATGACATATAGTTTCCAGATATAATCACTTTATATATTCGTACAAGAAACTGCTTTGTAAATTTAACGGATTTGTTTGGAACAATTATCTAAATAACAAAATCAGTGTTTGAAAACAGCAGCACGGCATCTTTTACTCATATTAATCGTTTGAAACGTTGGACACGTAAAGCTTTACTGTGTCCAATTTCGCTAACACAAATGGAATACCGTCAGTATTTTACTAGAAATATCCGAAGTATTCCGAGTGCTAACGAAGTATTTCAAAACGGAAACCATCCCAGATTACGGTTATTTTTCACAGTATATTTTGGAAAATAAGTGTGGACGTTGCGATTTATGGAAAGCTCCCAGAACAAATACATACACATCTACCCCATCCCAATTCCACACACCCCAAACAATTTTAAAATTGCAATCTTTCCATGCATGTCTAGTAAAAACAAAGAGTTCTTAATAAATGTAATTTCTAAGAGCATTTCCTTACTTTCGTTGCACAAGTTATATCGTTATGCACTGAGAATGCAGTAGCAAACAAAATATATCATTGTCGACTAAAACTTATTCTTACTGAAAAGAAAAACAATATCATTATAAGACGGTCCTAATGGATTTACATGATAAATATGAACCGAACATGATATTAATATAATGAAATTGGCAAAATACCACTTGAACGAATTTATGGTAATTTCGTACTAACTTTGATCTGCCTCTGTCAGTGGGGCGGAGGGCGGGAGAGAGATAGAGATAGAGAGAGAAAGTTCAAGGTATCGGACAAAGACAGTCACATATAAATAGTGGGGTGAATATTTTGGATATATGTTTCGTTTTTTAAAATTCCTACTTCCTGATCTTCATCATGTTCTACAATAATCAGATTATAATCCAGACATTTGTGGGGAGAATATTTTGGATATATCTAATTTAAATGACACTGTAAAATGTTTGTTTGCTCTGCAATTTCCAGCCAAGACATCGAAATCTTCTATGTTGAATTGGTGTGTGTCTGGCCATATATTCTTTTGAGAAGATCCGTTTTCTGATTCATTTGTCATTACTTTAAGTTTTACTTTGATTCGTATATGTCATATGCTTAGTGTGTGGCAAACTTCAACAGATTTATCTATGAAGCCTATAACCTAACGTTTCTGATGACTAAACTGTCCGCCACGGTTGTTTAACAAGGGAAATATCAATGGTAAGCAAAAGCGAATGATATCCATTTATCATTTTCACTTATTCTATACACTAGATTTCGCATTCTCGCCACTTCTATAACATCACCCATAATTTCCAACAGAGGTTGCTTGCTGTGCGATTCGGCAACTGACAGTTTATGGCCCTTAAACAATAGAACGTAATGTTAACTGATGTAAAGCGATACTCAAAAATATTCTAAGTTGCGATATGTTAATCAACTGTTCATACAGCAACGTGGCAGTTTGGTTGCATAAGTAATAAACTAGCATAGATGGTTACTGTAGAGTTGTATCATTATTATAAATTACAATTATGCTAAGGGATTTATGATTATTGCATAGTATTTGGTGCGTAATAAAACATGAAATTCAGCAAACGATGATTTTAATGCGAGAAAGGATTATAAGAGGGAACACGGTGTTGAAATCTGAAAATCAAAATTACAAACCATTTTCCACTCAATACCGTACTTAAAGTAAATCTAAAATTTCACGAATTAATTATTCGATTTAGTTAAACACAATAAAGTATTGCTACTAATTTCAGAAATATTTGTCTGATGAAAGAAATTGTATGATTTATTAGCAGATTATTTTAGCATTATATCATATCTTTATCAGATTCCTGATATTGACACCTTTACACAGGAATGGGCGGAAACTATCAATTCAGAAACAAATCGAGCATAATCAACCTAGTTGTCAATAAGGAGACGTTTAATGCAAAATTCAAATTTAATTTATAATAAAGCAATAGTTTATAGCGATTACTATTCGTGTTATTCTCCGTTATATGAAGTATCTTTTCTGTGATGCGTTTGCGAATCTATGAATATGAGGAGAAGAATTAATAACCACAAGTGTCAAAATTCCTGTAAATTCGTATAAAACGTCACCAAATATTCCACCTCAGCAGAACATCATCTGCGGTCCATCTAATTGTTCTTCAGTGAGTCCAGTACAGGATGGACAGACTTTAGATCCGATCAGAATGAATATCATATGGAGATTTTAAATTAAAATACGCTAATGCGTTTTACTGAGACGAAGCATCCAGGCTAAATAGTCAACAAACCGTTTAATGTCAGCGTTTACATCAGTCATTCAACTTTTGTAAGTCTTTTATTACGTGTTTAAGCTCCAATAAATGGTAACACAAGAAAAAAGTAAAATCAACAAGCTTAGAAAAATATAATAACTTTTTACCTGTTAAAATACTTTAAAAATTCAAAAACAAGATGAACTTTCAGTTTTAGAATCAAATCCTACAATAATCCAAGCATAATCCAAGAATAAAATTTCAGAAGTCCTAATAATACAATGTTATAACGATTTCAAGTTCGAGTCCCGACGAATAATCAACATGGAAGACGATGACTTATGATGTAACCTGTAGTGTGTTGAAGTCTAAAGTTCCTTGTAGAAACAAGAAACATCACTACAGTTTTGGAAATCCGAATAAATATTTATAAGAGCTGTCTTTTTTAAAGACTTTTGTATGAGCACACGTCTATATCCAAGAAAAAAAATGAATTAATCCTTTTGAATACAAGTAATTTGAAATAACTTGAAACGATACAACACTTTCCACTGTAAAGAAAAAAGCCCAGCTGAATTTATTTCTCTAAAAACAAAGGTTATATCGAATTCTAAAGGACGTTTGGAAAATCCCTAAGTTGCAAAATCGAAAAGGGGGTCACGTGATCGTGTTTATATCAGGTACGCCTAACAGGACCCTGACGATAACCAATCACATTACTCTAAAAATAAAAGTTTTAAAAAAATTGTTTACATTTTAAATCACATAGTCTCATCATGACCTCGACAACAACCAATCGTTTTAAAATAAAAAACGAACTTGTTAACATGGCTACTAGTAACTTTATATCAACGTCAGGATCCCGGTCAACATCTGGTGTATACTAAAAAGGACAGTCAAGTTCAAACTATTTTCTTAACAAAGTATAAGTTCCTAGCAAACATTATTTTGACATATCATGAAATTTATATTAAAAAAATATAAAGATTTTAAAACTTACAAGCGATTAAATCAGATATAAACAATTAAATCAAATATTCATGACATAAGGAAATGTACCGACAAAAATCATATCTCTTCCTAATTCAGTAACTTGTTCCTTAAAAGATTTGGTCGTTAGTTGTAAAATTGTAACGCTACCTTTTGGGTGATACTCAATATCTAATAGAAAAGAACATATAAAACAGCGAATGCATGATTCATGTGCATAGATATGTGCTCATTTTAAGAGAGAGAGAAAGAGAGAAGACGAAGAGATACATGGGGTGATAAAAGATAATATAAATAAGTATCAATATGGAAACGTATGTTGACCATAATGCATAACAAATAACGATACATTTATATTATTAGACAAACATAGCAGCTGAATGTGTGATGTCAGCGTTGTATTATTGAAAACGGTATCGCCTCTCCAGCAGTATCAATTACTTCCACTAACACATTTTGATAAAGCATTAGTCATAATATATAATCAAAACGAATAAAAGGTGAAGGCTTCTCCAATGGTGATTTTTTGTGGATTTTTATGCATATTAATCTCACACTGGAATCATTTTAATGTAAAAGAAATGTTCGCTTTACATAATATGCTGGAGTTTGTAGAATATTGTGATCGTTGTCTTTGAAGATTGCATAATTTTACAGTCCACGTCAGTAAAAGTTTTGGTTATATTTCAAAGACAGTTATTTGATGCTGCTTATGTTATTATCTCACTAACACATGTGCGCATGATTTACGATATTGCATTTAAATTGTAAAATTGGACAATTCACTTCAACCGGCTAACGTTTAACACGATCGTATGTAAAGGGGGTGGATCTTGAAACAGAGTACGGTCATTTATAGGATGTCAGTTATCATCTAGATAGTAACCGATTAGGCGAAGGGTGTGCCAAATGTTTCTTGCACGGGTATAAATATGAGGAAAACACAGTCTTGTCAGGAGTTGTAAGCCAGCTGTAGAGGCAGAATAGATAAGAATTATTTTGGACCAGAAATGAAAGGACTAGCAGTATTCCTTTGTGTCTTCCTGTGCATGACTGCCACGATGATGGGCACCGCAGAATCAGGAGCAGTTGAATCTCTAGTAATGGATGCTCAAGGTACGCATACTCTCTTCCTCCCTTTCCCTCTCAAGACACACACACACGTATACGCACACACAATACGCTCATAAAAATTTCATTATACACAATCGGCATTTTAAGGTTCTGACTAATTGTACGGTGGCACCACTGAATTTACAGAATATTCAATTAGAAGAGGACATTCACTGAACATTTTTCTCATATACATGCTATTTCAATGTAGTAAAAATTGAGTTTAAACAAATAATATAAAACATAAAGCATCAGTTAAGATATATCAATAACATTGATCTCTATAAATACTTTCTTCCCGCAACGAGGCTACAAAATGTATGTTTTAACTGATAATGATACATTATCTAATAAAAGTATCCTGGCCTTGGGCCAGATATCTTCTCGTATAAATGTGAAGTATAGGACGTAACTCGGATTTATTCTCGTTTAGGCAGAGTTTTCTATATTTTGAAGACAGATGTGCATTTGAAAAGAATATAAGTTTTATAAAACGATGATATAAACTGTTCCACGACTAAAACTTTGTTTTGATTTTATTATGTTTACCGCCTCTCAGTGAAGAAAATGAACCGCTAAGAAATAGAATATTATAAGCAAAATGTTCGCATATCAGAAATTCCAGGAAGAAGTATTTTAATGTAATTTTAACATAAGATCAATTTATGTTAAAAGCTGCTCATTACTATTCAGATATATAGCAAATTATTGTGCTTGTTGTTGTTAGAAACATGACATCCTCATCTATTTGTGGTGTTATTGCCCAAATGGTGTAATACAATCTGTGTTTATACTAATGTCTTTTTCCCTTATGCAATAAAGCACAACTTTTATCAATTGTAAGTTTCTATTTCATTATACTGCAAATATCTTTGATTATTTCAAATTCTCAAATGTTATGAAGCTGCTGATAAATAAGAATGTATTTTTCTTATTTCAGCCTTAGACGAAGAGATTCTTACAAAGGACGGTGAGTGTTTATACTATATAAAATATACTACTATTATTTGGTTTAGCGAGGTATTAATATTTTGAAATATGAGGAATTCAGGTGTCTAGCGTCTCCTTAGCAAAATTAAATTAGGTTTGGTTTTAATTGCATTCTGGACAACGCTCCAAGTACAATTATATCAATGTTTCTGACATTGTCGTAGATAATTTGATTGACATATCATCCCTTGGCGATTTCTTTCATCAGATATGGTGACTGCGACACTGTTAGTACACATTTCCAGGATAAATTTTATCTTTCTCTCAATCAGATATTCTCTCTAAACTTGAAAATTGAAATTGATTACTGTTTATGCAAACTAACTGGTACTGTATTAATTCAGATGTTAGTCATACTGTTATTTAATTTAATTCACAATTTACTTGTTTTGATATTATTAAGATCCAGTGCATTTAATTCCTTTTTGAATTTTATTTCATTTCCTTTCTAGTTATATTTCAAATATACTATTTAACATTGCAGGGAAGAGACTGTGTACCAGTCCAGTATGTGCTTATCTTTGAACGAAGTAAGTTTCTTCTATTTACATGTTCATTATTCACTTTATATCCTAGTTTTAATTTTCTTACCTTAATTTCTAGTCACAACTAAGTGGGCGATCTCGTTATTCCAGAAAAACATCGTATGTGTAAGATTTAGAGATTATTCGGTCGATCATTTGCCTGAATCGAAGATCAGTTTAGTGACGGTCTTCCTCCAGCGCTAAATGAGTACAATTGGGTTTCGTTCCAAGCTTATTTTAATACGTGATATAGTTTCTTTCTAGACGGACGTTCTCGACATCCGAAAGGAAGCTTTATATGCAGAACCTACAGAGTAAACATTTTCAAAGAACTTGGCTGACCAAAATAAACTTTACCCTGTTTAAAGAAATAGAATATTTGAGTCATTATCATTTATCTATTATACCATTTTTTTACATATTTTACTGTTAATCTTGTATCTTCCATAACAATAATTTTATCTTAATTTTAAATGTTTTTGTTATTAATGTTTGCCTGGGAACATTTCATATTCTTCCTAAAACTATCAGAACAAAAGCTTGAATCGGCTTTATCTTAGAATCATTGTGCTGTTGTTTCGCTAAATCATTAACATACTCTTGGAGAAATGTTAAAAGAAAGAAAGCAAAGTAGAGAAATCTTTTCATGTAAACTCTGACATAACCGTGACTCTGACTCCGTCTCACTCTTTCATGTTTGTTTTTTTTTTTTTTTTTTTCAGGCCTGGAGGAGAAGATCGACCATAAAGAACTGTGCCTCAATACGACCAACGTATACAACTGACCATGCAACTAATCCGCATTTGTTCTTCTTACTTGTCCATTCATCCTTTGACGCTTTACATATACCATTCTTTTCTTCAATGTCATTTTGATGAAATCTAATGATAACATTTGAGATATTTAACTGTTCAACTTAAACAAAAAGAAAGCCTTAGAGAACTTTACGATTCGAACATCTGACGATATGTATTCTTTTGTTAAGTCGCGTTCAAATGTTGTGGCAGTGTATACTAGTGAAAACCGATACACCGTGTCCTCGGTTCAATGCGCGCAATAAAATTCTAAATACTCCTAGAAAAACATAATGTATAACCCATACAAAAGTTTCATCAAACTGAATTATTTCCACGAATGTCCTATTCTTCTGTACACATTAAAAGCTTGAAATGTATAAATCGTGTTGGGTTTTCATATATATTTTGAAACTGAGTGTCAGGTGTGAGTGCAGAACGTGTACCAGGATTGCACTGATCGTTCAAACAAATTATAATATCTTGTATGGTGTTACTTTAAAAGCGAAAACATATAATAACAAGAAAGTACGGATGTTATGACATGACTTTTCGAAAAGATTCTTTGGTGAATATATCATTCATGGTGATAGAGGATTTGTCTTTGTCCGATCGGGATAGATGTTTGTTTTTAAATATATAGATCGTGGGATGAGTTATTATTTTCCGTAGCTAAAAAGAAAATGATAACAAAATTATGTTAGGATTTGTAATTCCTCCCGTGTAATTTGATCACATACTTTCATTTTGATCGAATGCGAAAACCTATTTAATAACTCTTTTTTCAATAGTTATTCGTTTTAGCACGGAAGCACTAAATTCACATTGCATACATACATCCATACATACATACATGCCCACACGCACGCACGCACACACACACACATACATGCATACACACATGCATGCATACATACATACATACAGCCATACATACATACATAAATACAAACATACATATATACAACCATACATACATACATACATGCATACATGCGTACATACATACATACATGCCCGCACGCACACACGCACATACACACACATACATGCATACACACACACATACATGCATACACACATGCATGCATACATACATACATACAACCATACATACATACATAAATACAAACATACATACATACAACCATACATACATACATACATACATGCATACATGCGTACATACATACATACATGCCCGCACGCACACACGCACACACACACACATACATGCATACACACATGCATGCATACATACATACATACATACATCCATACATACATACATTCATACATACATACATGCATGCATGCGTACATACATACAAACATACATACATACATACATACAAACATACATAAATACGTACATACATACAAACATACATGCGTACATACATACATACATACATGCCCGCACGCACACACGCACACATGCATACACACATGCATACATACATACATACATACATACATACATACATGCATACATACATACATACATACATACGTACATACATACATGCATGCATGCATGCATACATACATACAAACATACATACATACATACATACATAGAAACATACATAAATACGTACATACATACATATATACATACATACATGCGTACATACATACATACATACATGCCCGCACGCACACACGCACACACACACACACATACATGCATACACACATGCATACATACATACATACATACATACATGCATGGATGCATGCATGCATGCATGCATGCACACATGCATGCATACATACATACATACATACATACATACATACATACATACAAACATACATACATACATACATACCTAGAAACAAACATACAGACAGACAAGCTGAAATAAATAAATTCATGCATACATTTTTGTACATTTTACTTGCGATGACCCTGATTGTAAAGCTCATCAGCTGATCAAGCATCTGACACAATTTATCATCAGAATGTGTGCGTAAAACAAAAGTGATCAAACTTTCTCCAATATTTCACAATTTTAGTCCAGTTTGTAATATGGCCCAACCGAAAGAATGACAAGAGATTAATCTCGAGATTTTAATTATAAGCCCCACCTTGGCGGATCGGTCAAATATTGTATTGCTTTGTCCAAGAGACTGCAATATGATTATATGAGTTGTCTCCCGTACTATGTAAAGCCAACTAACCAATAAGCCAGTGATGTATTGTACATTGTCTGAAAATCGTGGAGGTCATTGATTTCAAAGGAATACTTTGTAAGCTTGCTTTCAATTTAGTTATGACCATTGAATAAAGTTCAAATCAGTAAAAATGGCAAGATATATATTATAAATGAATACAACAGTTACACAAGTCTTCTCCTAGTGTTATTTTGCAAAATCCCTAGTATCTGTGCTATTCTGGATTAAATATTTCTTGAATTACTCCCAAGCCACAAAATTCGCAAAATTTGCAATCTCATGAACTTTTCGCAGGATATCAAAAATAGACGACGAGATGACAAGGAACAGTTTCAACTTCTTTGATTTCCTTTCAATAACTCAAGCATCCGATTAAAGGGAATGTTCACACTGCATCTCATCCTTGTAACAATAATATGCAGAAGACACTTTTTATGTAATTAACGCTTACGAACGATGCATTTTCTTGATTCATGGCCCAATTTGCTGACTGTACTGGACGTTGCGAAGTTATTCTCTTTACATAAATCTGTTTGAGATATAAAAGAACGTGAAATTGAACTTAGCGTGTATGATATTTATATCTCTTAAATTACCCACATAGGAAAGTTTAACTTTGATGTAATTTAATACGACATTATACAGGTATCGTGTATCTTACACGAATATGTTTCTCCTCGTTGCAGATGTGTTTCATGACATTGCTAGGCAAATTATTATTTTGACCTCATCTGCACAGTCTTCTTCCACAGAACTAGAATAAAGTATAGTACATATCATTTAAAACTCAGAGCATTCGAGTTTTTTGCTAGCAATGCTTCCTTTCAAGAGTTTATTTTTTCAAATATGAATCAACAGCGTTTAAAATAGTTTTAGAAATAAGATGCAAGTAAAATAAAACTTAAATAAGAAACTTTATATATCACTTGAAACGATTTGAATACTAGTATTATAAATTCATAAGAAATGACAATATTAATTAGAGTATACCTTTTCTGTGTTAATGATTGAATTATCTCTCTCCGCCTTTCTTTCTCTCTCTATTTCTCTGGTCAATCACATATTTGTGTGTATTTTAATAGAGGTCTGCACAATTTAAACAATGCATTGCCAATTGAAACACTCTAGCACTGCAGTTAAAATGTCCACATTGCCTCAATGCATTATATGCTCAAATTTGGAAATTAGCAAATTGTTCTATTTCATGGCTCTTCCAGAATTAAGAAATAATATGTGATTGAGATGAAATGTTTTTGATAGTAAGAATTTGTTATTAATCGGCTAATACTGAAACACTTGCATTTTGGGTAGCTTTCTCTAGAGATATCTAAATAACGCGTCTGAATTACTTTAATAACCCAAAATAATTTTCGGTAAATAAATTCCGAAACTGCACCAACTATATTTGTCCTGCTTCCTGATTTGTGTTCACTTGTAAGTATTTATCCGACCTAGTTATATATCACCTCTATATATTTCTCAATTAACATGTCATGAAATGCATAAAAAACCCATCGCCATCAAACGTAAAGCAAGATGACTGTTCTGTATTCTCCTGAAAGTAAATTGTTCACACATTTATGTTGTTATTACAGAACTGTGCTGACTTACCGTGATAATAGTTTCTTTTCTCACTAAATAAGTAACTATTTAATATTGGTGCAGTTTACAACTTAACCGATACTAGAAACTGTGTCTCTTATAGTATGTACGTATATGGTAGCGTTCAGGCCAGGCCAGAACTTTAATAATGATATGGTGCCAGATAAAAGTAAATATTTAAAGGTATAAAGATAATGTCTGTTATCTAAGAAAGAAAACTGTATCAACATGTGTGTGCCTTGTAGTGTAGATATTTCTTTACATGTTTTTAGACAAACAATATCTTTAACCCGATCCCCTATCTTTTTACAGAATGAGCAGAATGAAAACATATGTTTCTTCACAAAAAGCAGCTGGAATTAAATAGAAACAAATTGTACTTAAAAAAATTAGAGCGCTCTATTATATAAATATGAATGCATGTAAATGGAATTCTTTTATCAGCAAATTAATCTACTATTACAAAAACGGCCTCTCTCAATCTCTCTCTCTCTCTCTCTCTCTCTTTACAGATACATACATTTTTGTTGCTTATAATGAAACTTCCATTATTTAGAGCAATATTGAACTCATCCAAATAGCAACACAGCAATGAATTTAATTTGCGTTATTCCTTTGCACATCATATCCTGATATAAATGTTTTTTCCAGTCCTAAAATATGAGCGTTTATTCTTTGAGTTTCTGTCAGATTTCATGACAACATTTCAAGTGTTTGCCTTGTCCACTCTTTTGCTGATAAGTTGATCAGAAGTGAAACTAGCTAAACACAAGGGGATAAAATCATAAGGTTTGTTTCTGTGATGTGACTGTAATGCACATTTAAAGAATGAATTTTAAAAAATTGTTTTATTACCTGTTAATAGTATGTGTATTACGAAAGAAAAATGTACACAATACGAGCGATGTGTTTTTTCTTCAAATGTGAATTTGTTCCACTGTGAAAGAAACCATATGAACTTTGTTTTTCATACTTCTGCATGCGTGTTTTTATACTGCATGTGTTCTGGATCATACTAAACAAGAAAACAGATAAAAGACTTGAACAAAACTGACACTTCTCATGAATAAAATCAGTATGAAATTTTCATAGTACATAAGATGATCCATTTTTATTCTTTTTCATTCTCTATCTATTTGTAATTTCTTTACTGGGACGAATTCTTTTCTGCTGTATCGTATGCTTTTCTATCGTTTCTGAATTTCTTCACCTGCATGGGTTTTACTGTAGTTTTATCTATTTAAAAAAATTTAAATTTTCTTGTATCATGCAGTAAATCCATGAAGATTATCTTTTCTTTCTTTCTATAAATATTCATTTCTTCTATTTATAAATGAAATGCGGAAAAAATCAATTTGGGTTTTGCAATATACATGTACGTAACATGAAAGTCAAAACAACAGAACACTTGTTCTTAAGCGAAAAGGTGAACTTTCCTTACTCAAGTGAATTTCTTGCACCATTAAGCAAAACAATCTAAAGTTTGTATTGCTTGAAATGTAATTTTCTTACAGCATGAAAAAGCGAAAACATGACAAATGCTCTTTTACCTAAAATCTGAATTTGTTGTACAATAAAACATAAGACATTGAGCCTCTTTCGTATTTTGTGGATCTTCATAGTTTAATATATTTCTACTGTGTTCATTTCTGTATTAGTCACTTACATGGGTTCTGCTTCGTGCTTTTCTCTGCTTTTGTTGAATTTCTTAACGTCATCACTAGTGTGGTGCAACAAATTTACATTTCAAACAATCGCCTACCCCTTTTAATTCTTGCATTTTGCAACAAAATTTGTTTTATTCTTTCATGGTTAAAGATATTGGCAACCAAGAGGACTTAGCGTTTCAATCTGTACAGGCGGCAGAGCCACGGCAGACGAAACGTTTCTCGCCCGAGATTTACAATCATTCAAATAGACACTTCCAACAAGATTTCAGACCAAATCTACAAATAAAAACCATAATACCTGTTTTGATGGTATTAAGCAACATTTTGGGCTCCACATTCTTAAGAACTTGAATGTAAAGCAGCCTCCAGTCCAGAAGGAAATAGAAACAAATGGAAAGAGTCCCTCTTTCAGAGTTGTATAGGAAGAAAAATTAAAATTGTAATTTATACACTCAGACATACTTGTTTTTTATTTAGAAGCATATTATATTTAATGGGAGAGACATGTAACTAATTTTATTTAGTCACATATTCTGATCATGCAAATTCCTTGGTGTCAATCGTGTTGGGGTAAGTTAAAGATTGTATACCTTCATCCATTTATTTAAAAGGAGTAATCATTCTTGTAAATAGTTGATGTCAAAGTATCAATTTTCAGATAGGCAGGATAAATATTTTAACTGCAATAAAACAAAGCGCAAACAAGATCTGTAATTAATGAAAATAATTAAATCAGTAAATTTATTTGTTCACGAATATCTTTTAAAACATTTGCACCAGTTAACAATTACTAATCATATTTAGTTATTTCGCAAAATTATGACAATTAGCTTTGCATTTAAATGTCTCCGTTCTCATCACCAAGCATGTGCATCTGAATGATCAGGCACTAACAAGTGTTCAATTAATTTCAACGAAACAAACAGGAAGTAGTAAGGGATAAATATATCGTTCATAAATTGGGTTGTTGTGCATCTTTGCAGAATAGTCAAATGTTTTCTCTTTTTGCCATCCTTTATACCATACACTCTTCTGTCAGTAAACAAAAAAGAGAAAAAGCTTTGTAACGACCATTGTTGCTGGCCTTTGACTACAAATTGATATGGACTCAACACAATCCTTTGATTTGCAAGGTGACTGCTGGTCATTAATTAAAACAAAAAGAAATCAAAATTAACTCAGAGAATTCAAAGTGGATTGTATTTTCCATTAAATATATTGGACTGCATATTAATAAAGAATGAGTAAGACGATTATACTAAAGAATCTTAATTCGTAACATATCTTTCTGTAGAGAAGACTACATACTACAGGTTGTGACAGGATAGTAATTGACATTGCCAGTATTTTAAACAAAACGTGGAGTGGTCCACATTCAGTTTCCCATTAATATATCAATTATAGGTTTACATGTAGCTCACATGGTTCATATAGTTAACGAGAGAGAGAGAGAGTTCATAGAGAAATTCTAATTCATGGAAATCATCGCAGAAAATGCAAAATACACACATTATTTTTTATGTTCTAATACATATTTTGTGACATAGCATCAAACCAAATAATTTATAAATCATAATAATTAGGTAGCAAGGTGATGCGCACGATAACAATGTCATTTTTATTTAAACAATCAAATCTAATAACTATCTTTCTACGATGTTAAAACCAACCAATTAATCTATGCGATTAATCGATTGGTAATAGTGAAACTTACCTTTGGCGACATACTTAAGCAAAGAAGTGTTCATATGCAGTAATGTTTAAAGCTTCTTATTTACCTTGTTGAAAATACACTCTTACTTCTCTTTTTTCTCACATATTACTCAGACTAGTTGATGAAACATGGTGTGATTCGTCAAGTACATTTGTTCCGCATTATTAATATTTGTTATCTGTCTTATTTAGATTACATAAAAGACACTTTATAGGATTTTAAATAAATATAACCACCATTTTGATTGGCACCACATGTTTATGTTTTGTTTTTAAAATATGTAACATTTACTAGCACGGAATTACATTTCATTTACAATGGCAGCTATATCGCTTAGTACATTTATGGGGCTTTTATTTTCAATGGGAATGATTCTATGACATTTTGTATTTTATTATTTTATATCGAAATGTTCTTGTACATTTTATGCAGAATATTAAATACGTGGCGCATATACTAAATATTCCATGCGCTTGCTTTTGAAAAACATTGAGTATATTTTGATGCAGTTTATCTTCACATCCTTGTAGTCTATACCATAAGAGGAGTCCCATGGTATATTCGCAGAAGACAACATCTTTACTTCGTTTTGATTGACATCTAACGACGCATGTTGTTCTGAATAAAACAAATACTTTTATTTATTTCATTACGTCGTTACAGCCGTACTGACTCTTCCCTGATGCTATCATATTCTGCTTTTCTTACTAGTAATATACTAATCCAGTGTTGACGAAAAGACACATCAATTTTAGAAGCGTGAAAGATATACAAAATGTATAATTATTTTCAAACGATCTTCTCCAGCGATCCACGGGGCTCAAAGCACTATAAATATATGACTTTTTTAAAGCCAAAAAACAATGAAATATCTCTCATGCCACCATGAGACTCTACTCATCTTATGAAATCATTGCATATTACGTCAAACGATACGAAACCATGAATTAATATTTATCTTCTTATTATACCATTGTCTCGATTGCCACTATATAAATCGCTTGCATGGAAGAAAACACATGCAAGATAAGAATATCTTAAAATTATCAAAAATCTCTTCAGATGTTCGATGCAGGTTAGGTTTCCGACTCTTTTTTAACATTGCCTTAAACAACTTTGTTACAATTAAACAATTAACATCAAATCGTAAAAAGTAACTATTATAAAAACACCTCCTTGTACTCTAATTTGGTTTATCAAGACAGTAATGTTAAGTTAATTAGCCAGAAAACAGAAACACTATTCTTACAACAAAATCGAAATATTGGTATAGAATTTTCAGGTGAAATTAAGGTGGAACTCACATAAACCCTGTAATTGAAAGCAATTTTGTTTTCAATGTGATAACACACGAAATATATTATGCAACTTTATGGTGTGGACTAATTTACTTCCTCTGTCAGCATGGTTGTTCCTGTGGTTTAAAAGTATTGTGTAGCGGATAGTCTTCATTTCGTACTTGAACCTATGAAAGGTTTAGCAAATTATATCAAAGAAAGCTAGGATTTGTTTGGTTCATGCACCCTATTGAAACGCATTTGGCCCCTACCATACACTAATATTCTGCTTGTCACAATCAATGCATGATTAGCTTTGCAAAGAGTAGAATCGCAGTTCTTTGCAAAGAATAATACAGTTCGATATTCGAGATGTAGATTTAATCGCTTAAAAGACACTGTTAAAGTGTGATTGAAATCTTTATTAACAAATATTAAAGAACATTGTGCATTGCAAGTTGTAGTTTACTTATTCGATTACGATAAATTTTTCAGTATTGGCACTATTAGTAGCAGTAGTTATTGTTGTTTTTCTTATTTTTATTGTAATGTTACTATATGCACAATCTTAGATATCATGCGACTAGTTGTTGCTGTATCCTTAGATTGGAACATTAAAAGTTTTATATATTGCAAAATATACTTCGTCTGGTAACTAATGCGTAAGGATCCAATATATCTGTACTTTAGATCAAGCAGTGTACAATGTTTTCCAAACTGCGATCGGTTTAGCCTAATATCTGCGATAGCATACCGTGTTGCATTATCATAATCTAATCTCCTCGTATGAAGTCATCATAAGAATAAAACAATAAAGACCTTGTTCTACCTCGACATTATACAATGGGGAATGAAGGGACTGTTATAGGCAGAGTGGTGTGCTTAAAACAACGTTAAATATGAAACATTGATTCTTCCTAGAGAACGTTTATCCATAAGAAACCGGAAGTGGTGTTTTCTTTCTATCATTTTGTATAAAAAACAAGAATGTACTAAACACAACATAAATATAAATTGTAATTATGATTAATTAATGTTATTGCTTTTTGGGCAACTCTTTATAATTAATACCCACGTGCAAAAAGTATATATACATATATATATACATATATATATATATATATATATATATATATATATATATATATATATATATATATATATATATATATATATATATATATATATACGATCATAAATTGTTTGTTAGTCGCAATATGTTGCTACTGGTTTACTTCGAAAAATTAAATCGCGAAGAGAAGATTAAGACTGCAACAATTCCTATTATTGGAAATATTAATTATAGAAATTGAACGCATATGTGTTTTAATATATCATAAATAGTATATTTGCGAATTATAACGTAAATAAACGACCTTTTACTAAACTTTTCATGGTTAATTTTTCTGCTCTGTTGAGCGCTTATTCTTGCTTAATCAAATTTCTGTTGATATCTATTGTTTTGACACCAAAACAATATCACGTAATAAATAACATGAGAATTGTTACACTTAATACATCGCTAAGTGACTCATCTTTTACCAAACACTTACAATATGCGAGTATAGATGTTTGATGGATTGTTGAGCAGAACTTTCAAAGACGTGAACAAGTAGAGCAATAATTAAAATTTGAATTTTATTAAGAAGATTAACCATTTCTTGTCTAGTTCCCCATTAAAGAACAAATTAAACCCCATCTAATCAAAGCGTCACTTATCAATGCCGATGTTCTAACATGACTCTCCTATTACACTTCAATACAGTTTGATAAAAACTAAGTAACTTCGCATAGGGTTCAAGGGAAGGTACTTGCAATGGTGAATGTATGGTGCCGATTGAAATTTAAATTCTAACACTGTAATATTTAGATGGCAGGAGCAAAGGATGACCAAAAAGAAAGCAATAAACCCAAACTACGGCAGGTGGCAGGGCTAATGTTTTCATCATTTCCACAGTAATGAAGTCCGGATATTAGCTGTTTGATATTAAAGTACAAATCTTAGCTAAAGATTCACATATCTACCGGTATGTATTGCAATTGTAATAGATGCATTAAATTCAACACAAAGTAATCAAAACTTGCTTCATCCCTATACAGTTATGTGCCTGCTAATATAATGTAAAATTATAAATAAGTTTTGAAGCAATAAAATTGGAGTCAACTTTTCTTCCCGCAAAGCTAGCGTATATACTTAACCTACAAACACCAATTTCATACGATAACCATGAGGATTTGTCTTCATGTTCATTTATATATTAATTTTATTATGACATATAGTTTCGAGATATAATCACTTTATATATTCGTACAAGAAACTGCTTTGTAAATTTAACGGATTTGTTTGGAACAATTATCTAAATAACAAAATCAGTGTTTGAAAACAGCAGCACGGCATCTTTTACTCATATTAATCGTTTGAAACGTTGGACACGTAAAGCTTTACTGTGTCCAATTTCGCTAACACAAATGGAATACCGTCAGTGTTTTACTAGAAATATCCGAAGTATTCCGAGTGCTAACGAAGTATTTCGAAACGGAAACCATCCCAGATTGCGGTTATTTTTCACAGTATATTTTGGAAAATAAGTGTGGACGTTGCGATTTATGGAAAGCTCCCAGAACAAATACATACATATCTACCCCATCCCAATTCCACACACCCCAAACAATTTTAAAATTGCAATCTTTCCATGCATGTCTAGTAAAAACAAAGAGTTCCTTAATAAATGTAATTTCTTAGAGCATTTCCTTACTTTCGTTGCACAAGTTATATCGTTATGCACTGAGAATGCAGTAGCAAACAAAATATATCATTGTCGACTAAAACTTATTCTTACTGAAAAGAAAAACAATATCATTATAAGACGGTCCTAATGGATTTACATGATAAATATGAACCGAACATGATATTAATATAATGAAATTGGCAAAATACCACTTGAACGAATTTATGGTAATTTCGTACTAACTTTGATCTGCCTCTGTCAGTGGGGCGGAGGGCGGGAGAGAGATAGAGATAGAGAGAGAAAGTTCAAGGTATCGGACAAAGACAGTCACATATAAATAGTGGGGTGAATATTTTGGATATATGTTTCGTTTTTTAAAATTCCTACTTCCTGATCTTCATCATGTTCTACAATAATCAGATTATAATCCAGACATTTGTGGGGAGAATATTTTGGATATATCTAATTTAAATGACACTGTAAAATGTTTGTTTGCTCTGCAATTTCCAGCCAAGACATCGAAATCTTCTATGTTGAATTGGTGTGTGTCTGGCCATATATTCTTTTGAGAAGATCCGTTTTCTGATTCATTTGTCATTACTTTAAGTTTTACTTTGATTCGTATATGTCATATGTTTAGTGTGTGGCAAACTTCAACAGATTTATCTATGAAGCCTATAACCTAACGTTTCTGATGACTAAACTGTCCGCCACGGTTGTTTAACAAGGGAAATATCAATGGTAAGCAAAAGCGAATGATATCCATTTATCATTTTCACTTATTCTATACACTAGATTTCGCATTCTCGCCACTTCTATAACATCACCCATAATTTCCAACAGAGGTTGCTTGCTGTGCGATTCGGCAACTGACAGTTTATGGCCCTTAAACAATAGAACGTAATGTTAACTGATGTAAAGCGATACTCAAAAATATTCTAAGTTGCGATATGTTAATCAACTGTTCATACAGCAACGTGGCAGTTTGGTTGCATAAGTAATAAACTAGCATAGATGGTTACTGTAGAGTTGTATCATTATTATAAATTACAATTATGCTAAGGGATCTATGATTATTGCATAGTATTTGGTGCGTAATAAAACATGAAATTCAGCAAACGATGATTTTAATGCGAGAAAGGATTATAAGAGGGAACACGGTGTTGAAATCTGAAAATCAAAATTACAAACCATTTTCCACTCAATACCGTACTTAAAGTAAATCTAAAATTTCACGAATTAATTATTCGATTTAGTTAAACACAATAAAGTATTGCTACTAATTTCAGAAATATTTGTCTGATGAAAGAAATTGTATGATTTATTAGCAGATTATTTTAGCATTATATCATATCTTTATCAGATTCCTGATATTGACACCTTTACACAGGAATGGGCGGAAACTATCAATTCAGAAACAAATCGAGCATAATCAACCTAGTTGTCAATAAGGAGACGTTTAATGCAAAATTCAAATTTAATTTATAATAAAGCAATAGTTTATAGCGATTACTATTCGTGTTATTCTCCGTTATATGAAGTATCTTTTCTGTGATGCGTTTGCGAATCTATGAATATGAGGAGAAGAATTAATAACCACAAGTGTCAAAATTCCTGTAAATTCGTATAAAACGTCACCAAATATTCCACCTCAGCAGAACATCATCTGCGGTCCATCAAATTGTTCTTCAGTGAGTCCAGTACAGGATGGACAGACTTTAGATCCGATCAGAATGAATATCATATGGAGATTTTAAATTAAAATACGCTAATGCGTTTTACTGAGACGAAGCATCCAGGCTAAATAGTCAACAAACCGTTTAATGTCAGCGTTTACATCAGTCATTCAACTTTTGTAAGTCTTTTATTACGTGTTTAAGCTCCAATAAATGGTAACACAAGAAAAAAGTAAAATCAACAAGCTTAGAAAAATATAATAACTTTTTACCTGTTAAAATACTTTAAAAATTCAAAAACAAGATGAACTTTCAGTTTTAGAATCAAATCCTACAATAATCCAAGCATAATCCAAGAATAAAATTTCAGAAGTCCTAATAATACAATGTTATAACGATTTCAAGTTCGAGTCCCGACGAATAATCAACATGGAAGACGATGACTTATGATGTAACCTGTAGTGTGTTGAAGTCTAAAGTTCCTTGTAGAAACAAGAAACATCACTACAGTTTTGGAAATCCGAATAAATATTTATAAGAGCTGTCTTTTTTAAAGACTTTTGTATGAGCACACGTCTATATCCAAGAAAAAAAATGAATTAATCCTTTTGAATACAAGTAATTTGAAATAACTTGAAACGATACAACACTTTCCACTGTAAAGAAAAAAGCCCAGCTGAATTTATTTCTCTAAAAACAAAGGTTATATCGAATTCTAAAGGACGTTTGGAAAATCCCTAAGTTGCAAAATCGAAAAGGGGGTCACGTGATCGTGTTTATATCAGGTACGCCTAACAGGACCCTGACGATAACCAATCACATTACTCTAAAAATAAAAGTTTTAAAAAAATTGTTTACATTTTAAATCACATAGTCTCATCATGACCTCGACAACAACCAATCGTTTTAAAATAAAAAACGAACTTGTTAACATGGCTACTAGTAACTTTATATCAACGTCAGGATCCCGGTCAACATCTGGTGTATACTAAAAAGGACAGTCAAGTTCAAACTATTTTCTTAACAAAGTATAAGTTCCTAGCAAACATTATTTTGACATATCATGAAATTTATATTAAAAAAATATAAAGATTTTAAAACTTACAAGCGATTAAATCAGATATAAACAATTAAATCAAATATTCATGACATAAGGAAATGTACCGACAAAAATCATATCTCTTCCTAATTCAGTAACTTGTTCCTTAAAAGATTTGGTCGTTAGTTGTAAAATTGTAACGCTACCTTTTGGGTGATACTCAATATCTAATAGAAAAGAACATATAAAACAGCGAATGCATGATTCATGTGCATAGATATGTGCTCATTTTAAGAGAGAGAGAAAGAGAGAAGACGAAGAGATACATGGGGTGATAAAAGATAATATAAATAAGTATCAATATGGAAACGTATGTTGACCATAATGCATAACAAATAACGATACATTTATATTATTAGACAAACATAGCAGCTGAATGTGTGATGTCAGCGTTGTATTATTGAAAGCGGTATCGCCTCTCCAGCAGTATCAATTACTTCCACTAACACATTTTGATAAAGCATTAGTCATAATATATAATCAAAACGAATAAAAGGTGAAGGCTTCTCCAATGGTGATTTTTTGTGGATTTTTATGCATATTAATCTCACACTGGAATCATTTTAATGTAAAAGAAATGTTCGCTTTACATAATATGCTGGAGTTTGTAGAATATTGTGATCGTTGTCTTTGAAGATTGCATAATTTTACAGTCCACGTCAGTAACAGTTTTGGTTATATTTCAAAGACAGTTATTTGATGCTGCTTATGTTATTATCTCACTAACACATGTGCGCATGATTTACGATATTGCATTTAAATTGTAAAATTGGACAATTCACTTCAACCGGCTAACGTTTAACACGATCGTATGTAAAGGGGGTGGATCTTGAAACAGAGTACGGTCATTTATAGGATGTCAGTTATCATCTAGATAGTAACCGATTAGGCGAAGGGTGTGCCAAATGTTTCTTGCACGGGTATAAATATGAGGAAAACACAGTCTTGTCAGGAGTTGTAAGCCAGCTGTAGAGGCAGAATAGATAAGAATTATTTTGGACCAGAAATGAAAGGACTAGCAGTATTCCTTTGTGTCTTCCTGTGCATGACTGCCACGATGATGGGCACCGCAGAATCAGGAGCAGTTGAATCTCTAGTAATGGATGCTCAAGGTACGCATACTCTCTTCCTCCCTTTCCCTCTCAAGACACACACACACGTATACGCACACACAATACGCTCATAAAAATTTCATTATACACAATCGGCATTTTAAGGTTCTGACTAATTGTACGGTGGCACCACTGAATTTACAGAATATTCAATTAGAAGAGGACATTCACTGAACATTTTTCTCATATACATGCTATTTCAATGTAGTAAAAATTGAGTTTAAACAAATAATATAAAACATAAAGCATCAGTTAAGATATATCAATAACATTGATCTCTATAAATACTTTCTTCCCGCAACGAGGCTACAAAATGTATGTTTTAACTGATAATGATACATTATCTAATAAAAGTATCCTGGCCTTGGGCCAGATATCTTCTCGTATAAATGTGAAGTATAGGACGTAACTCGGATTTATTCTCGTTTAGGCAGAGTTTTCTATATTTTGAAGACAGATGTGCATTTGAAAAGAATATAAGTTTTATAAAACGATGATATAAACTGTTCCACGACTAAAACTTTGTTTTGATTTTATTATGTTTACCGCCTCTCAGTGAAGAAAATGAACCGCTAAGAAATAGAATATTATAAGCAAAATGTTCGCATATCAGAAATTCCAGGAAGAAGTATTTTAATGTAATTTTAACATAAGATCAATTTATGTTAAAAGCTGCTCATTACTATTCAGATATATAGCAAATTATTGTGCTTGTTGTTGTTAGAAACATGACATCCTCATCTATTTGTGGTGTTATTGCCCAAATGGTGTAATACAATCTGTGTTTATACTAATGTCTTTTTCCCTTATGCAATAAAGCACAACTTTTATCAATTGTAAGTTTCTATTTCATTATACTGCAAATATCTTTGATTATTTCAAATTCTCAAATGTTATGAAGCTGCTGATAAATAAGAATGTATTTTTCTTATTTCAGCCTTAGACGAAGAGATTCTTACAAAGGACGGTGAGTGTTTATACTATATAAAATATACTACTATTATTTGGTTTAGCGAGGTATTAATATTTTGAAATATGAGGAATTCAGGTGTCTAGCGTCTCCTTAGCAAAATTAAATTAGGTTTGGTTTTAATTGCATTCTGGACAACGCTCCAAGTACAATTATATCAATGTTTCTGACATTGTCGTAGATAATTTGATTGACATATCATCCCTTGGCGATTTCTTTCATCAGATATGGTGACTGCGACACTGTTAGTACACATTTCCAGGATAAATTTTATCTTTCTCTCAATCAGATATTCTCTCTAAACTTGAAAATTGAAATTGATTACTGTTTATGCAAACTAACTGGTACTGTATTAATTCAGATGTTAGTCATACTGTTATTTAATTTAATTCACAATTTACTTGTTTTGATATTATTAAGATCCAGTGCATTTAATTCCTTTTTGAATTTTATTTCATTTCCTTTCTAGTTATATTTCAAATATACTATTTAACATTGCAGGGAAGAGACTGTGTACCAGTCCAGTATGTGCTTATCTTTGAACGAAGTAAGTTTCTTCTATTTACATGTTCATTATTCACTTTATATCCTAGTTTTAATTTTCTTACCTTAATTTCTAGTCACAACTAAGTGGGCGATCTCGTTATTCCAGAAAAACATCGTATGTGTAAGATTTAGAGATTATTCGGTCGATCATTTGCCTGAATCGAAGATCAGTTTAGTGACGGTCTTCCTCCAGCGCTAAATGAGTACAATTGGGTTTCGTTCCAAGCTTATTTTAATACGTGATATAGTTTCTTTCTAGACGGACGTTCTCGACATCCGAAAGGAAGCTTTATATGCAGAACCTACAGAGTAAACATTTTCAAAGAACTTGGCTGACCAAAATAAACTTTACCCTGTTTAAAGAAATAGAATATTTGAGTCATTATCATTTATCTATTATACCATTTTTTTACATATTTTACTGTTAATCTTGTATCTTCCATAACAATAATTTTATCTTAATTTTAAATGTTTTTGTTATTAATGTTTGCCTGGGAACATTTCATATTCTTCCTAAAACTATCAGAACAAAAGCTTGAATCGGCTTTATCTTAGAATCATTGTGCTGTTGTTTCGCTAAATCATTAACATACTCTTGGAGAAATGTTAAAAGAAAGAAAGCAAAGTAGAGAAATCTTTTCATGTAAACTCTGACATAACCGTGACTCTGACTCCGTCTCACTCTTTCATGTTTGTTTTTTTTTTTTTTTTTTTTCAGGCCTGGAGGAGAAGATCGACCATAAAGAACTGTGCCTCAATACGACCAACGTATACAACTGACCATGCAACTAATCCGCATTTGTTCTTCTTACTTGTCCATTCATCCTTTGACGCTTTACATATACCATTCTTTTCTTCAATGTCATTTTGATGAAATCTAATGATAACATTTGAGATATTTAACTGTTCAACTTAAACAAAAAGAAAGCCTTAGAGAACTTTACGATTCGAACATCTGACGATATGTATTCTTTTGTTAAGTCGCGTTCAAATGTTGTGGCAGTGTATACTAGTGAAAACCGATACACCGTGTCCTCGGTTCAATGCGCGCAATAAAATTCTAAATACTCCTAGAAAAACATAATGTATAACCCATACAAAAGTTTCATCAAACTGAATTATTTCCACGAATGTCCTATTCTTCTGTACACATTAAAAGCTTGAAATGTATAAATCGTGTTGGGTTTTCATATATATTTTGAAACTGAGTGTCAGGTGTGAGTGCAGAACGTGTACCAGGATTGCACTGATCGTTCAAACAAATTATAATATCTTGTATGGTGTTACTTTAAAAGCGAAAACATATAATAACAAGAAAGTACGGATGTTATGACATGACTTTTCGAAAAGATACTTTGGTGAATATATCATTCATGGTGATAGAGGATTTGTCTTTGTCCGATCGGGATAGATGTTTGTTTTTAAATATATAGATCGTGGGATGAGTTATTATTTTCCGTAGCTAAAAAGAAAATGATAACAAAATTATGTTAGGATTTGTAATTCCTCCCGTGTAATTTGATCACATACTTTCATTTTGATCGAATGCGAAAACCTATTTAATAACTCTTTTTTCAATAGTTATTCGTTTTAGCACGGAAGCACTAAATTCACATTGCATACATACATCCATACATACATACATGCCCACACGCACGCACGCACACACACACACATACATGCATACACACATGCATGCATACATACATACATACAGCCATGCATACATACATAAATACAAACATACATATATACAACCATACATACATACATACATGCATACATGCGTACATACATACATACATGCCCGCACGCACACACGCACATACACACACATACATGCATACACACACACATACATGCATACACACATGCATGCATACATACATACATACAACCATACATACATACATAAATACAAACATACATACATACAACCATACATACATACATACATACATGCATACATGCGTACATACATACATACATGCCCGCACGCACACACGCACACACACACACATACATGCATACACACATGCATGCATACATACATACATACATACATCCATACATACATACATTCATACATACATACATGCATGCATGCGTACATACATACAAACATACATACATACATACATACAAACATACATAAATACGTACATACATACAAACATACATGCGTACATACATACATACATACATGCCCGCACGCACACACGCACACATGCATACACACATGCATACATACATACATACATACATACATACATACATACATACATACATGCATACATACATACATACATACATACGTACATACATACATGCATGCATGCATGCATACATACATACAAACATACATACATACATACATACATAGAAACATACATAAATACGTACATACATACATATATACATACATACATGCGTACATACATACATACATACATGCCCGCACGCACACACGCACACACACACACACATACATGCATACACACATGCATACATACATACATACATACATACATGCATGGATGCATGCATGCATGCATGCATGCACACATGCATGCATACATACATACATACATACATACATACATACATACATACATACATACAAACATACATACATACATACATACCTAGAAACAAACATACAGACAGACAAGCTGAAATAAATAAATTCATGCATACATTTTTGTACATTTTACTTGCGATGACCCTGATTGTAAAGCTCATCAGCTGATCAAGCATCTGACACAATTTATCATCAGAATGTGTGCGTAAAACAAAAGTGATCAAACTTTCTCCAATATTTCACAATTTTAGTCCAGTTTGTAATATGGCCCAACCGAAAGAATGACAAGAGATTAATCTCGAGATTTTAATTATAAGCCCCACCTTGGCGGATCGGTCAAATATTGTATTGCTTTGTCCAAGAGACTGCAATATGATTATATGAGTTGTCTCCCGTACTATGTAAAGCCAACTAACCAATAAGCCAGTGATGTATTGTACATTGTCTGAAAATGGTGGAGGTCATTGATTTCAAAGGAATACTTTGTAAGCTTGCTTTCAATTTAGTTATGACCATTGAATAAAGTTCAAATCAGTAAAAATGGCAAGATATATATTATAAATGAATACAACAGTTACACAAGTCTTCTCCTAGTGTTATTTTGCAAAATCCCTAGTATCTGTGCTATTCTGGATTAAATATTTCTTGAATTACTCCCAAGCCACAAAATTCGCAAAATTTGCAATCTCATGAACTTTTCGCAGGATATCAAAAATAGACGACGAGATGACAAGGAACAGTTTCAACTTCTTTGATTTCCTTTCAATAACTCAAGCATCCGATTAAAGGGAATGTTCACACTGCATCTCATCCTTGTAACAATAATATGCAGAAGACACTTTTTATGTAATTAACGCTTACGAACGATGCATTTTCTTGATTCATGGCCCAATTTGCTGACTGTACTGGACGTTGCGAAGTTATTCTCTTTACATAAATCTGTTTGAGATATAAAAGAACGTGAAATTGAACTTAGCGTGTATGATATTTATATCTCTTAAATTACCCACATAGGAAAGTTTAACTTTGATGTAATTTAATACGACATTATACAGGTATCGTGTATCTTACACGAATATGTTTCTCCTCGTTGCAGATGTGTTTCATGACATTGCTAGGCAAATTATTATTTTGACCTCATCTGCACAGTCTTCTTCCACAGAACTAGAATAAAGTATAGTACATATCATTTAAAACTCAGAGCATTCGAGTTTTTTGCTAGCAATGCTTCCTTTCAAGAGTTTATTTTTTCAAATATGAATCAACAGCGTTTAAAATAGTTTTAGAAATAAGATGCAAGTAAAATAAAACTTAAATAAGAAACTTTATATATCACTTGAAACGATTTGAATACTAGTATTATAAATTCATAAGAAATGACAATATTAATTAGAGTATACCTTTTCTGTGTTAATGATTGAATTATCTCTCTCCGCCTTTCTTTCTCTCTCTATTTCTCTGGTCAATCACATATTTGTGTGTATTTTAATAGAGGTCTGCACAATTTAAACAATGCATTGCCAATTGAAACACTCTAGCACTGCAGTTAAAATGTCCACATTGCCTCAATGCATTATATGCTCAAATTTGGAAATTAGCAAATTGTTCTATTTCATGGCTCTTCCAGAATTAAGAAATAATATGTGATTGAGATGAAATGTTTTTGATAGTAAGAATTTGTTATTAATCGGCTAATACTGAAACACTTGCATTTTGGGTAGCTTTCTCTAGAGATATCTAAATAACGCGTCTGAATTACTTTAATAACCCAAAATAATTTTCGGTAAATAAATTCCGAAACTGCACCAACTATATTTGTCCTGCTTCCTGATTTGTGTTCACTTGTAAGTATTTATCCGACCTAGTTATATATCACCTCTATATATTTCTCAATTAACATGTCATGAAATGCATAAAAAACCCATCGCCATCAAACGTAAAGCAAGATGACTGTTCTGTATTCTCCTGAAAGTAAATTGTTCACACATTTATGTTGTTATTACAGAACTGTGCTGACTTACCGTGATAATAGTTTCTTTTCTCACTAAATAAGTAACTATTTAATATTGGTGCAGTTTACAACTTAACCGATACTAGAAACTGTGTCTCTTATAGTATGTACGTATATGGTAGCGTTCAGGCCAGGCCAGAACTTTAATAATGATATGGTGCCAGATAAAAGTAAATATTTAAAGGTATAAAGATAATGTCTGTTATCTAAGAAAGAAAACTGTATCAACATGTGTGTGCCTTGTAGTGTAGATATTTCTTTACATGTTTTTAGACAAACAATATCTTTAACCCGATCCCCTATCTTTTTACAGAATGAGCAGAATGAAAACATATGTTTCTTCACAAAAAGCAGCTGGAATTAAATAGAAACAAATTGTACTTAAAAAAATTAGAGCGCTCTATTATATAAATATGAATGCATGTAAATGGAATTCTTTTATCAGCAAATTAATCTACTATTACAAAAACGGCCTCTCTCAATCTCTCTCTCTCTCTCTCTCTCTCTTTACAGATACATACATTTTTGTTGCTTATAATGAAACTTCCATTATTTAGAGCAATATTGAACTCATCCAAATAGCAACACAGCAATGAATTTAATTTGCGTTATTCCTTTGCACATCATATCCTGATATAAATGTTTTTTCCAGTCCTAAAATATGAGCGTTTATTCTTTGAGTTTCTGTCAGATTTCATGACAACATTTCAAGTGTTTGCCTTGTCCACTCTTTTGCTGATAAGTTGATCAGAAGTGAAACTAGCTAAACACAAGGGGATAAAATCATAAGGTTTGTTTCTGTGATGTGACTGTAATGCACATTTAAAGAATGAATTTTAAAAAATTGTTTTATTACCTGTTAATAGTATGTGTATTACGAAAGAAAAATGTACACAATACGAGCGATGTGTTTTTTCTTCAAATGTGAATTTGTTCCACTGTGAAAGAAACCATATGAACTTTGTTTTTCATACTTCTGCATGCGTGTTTTTATACTGCATGTGTTCTGGATCATACTAAACAAGAAAACAGATAAAAGACTTGAACAAAACTGACACTTCTCATGAATAAAATCAGTATGAAATTTTCATAGTACATAAGATGATCCATTTTTATTCTTTTTCATTCTCTATCTATTTGTAATTTCTTTACTGGGACGAATTCTTTTCTGCTGTATCGTATGCTTTTCTATCGTTTCTGAATTTCTTCACCTGCATGGGTTTTACTGTAGTTTTATCTATTTAAAAAAATTTAAATTTTCTTGTATCATGCAGTAAATCCATGAAGATTATCTTTTCTTTCTTTCTATAAATATTCATTTCTTCTATTTATAAATGAAATGCGGAAAAAATCAATTTGGGTTTTGCAATATACATGTACGTAACATGAAAGTCAAAACAACAGAACACTTGTTCTTAAGCGAAAAGGTGAACTTTCCTTACTCAAGTGAATTTCTTGCACCATTAAGCAAAACAATCTAAAGTTTGTATTGCTTGAAATGTAATTTTCTTACAGCATGAAAAAGCGAAAACATGACAAATGCTCTTTTACCTAAAATCTGAATTTGTTGTACAATAAAACATAAGACATTGAGCCTCTTTCGTATTTTGTGGATCTTCATAGTTTAATATATTTCTACTGTGTTCATTTCTGTATTAGTCACTTACATGGGTTCTGCTTCGTGCGTTTTCTCTGCTTTTGTTGAATTTCTTAACGTCATCACTAGTGTGGTGCAACAAATTTACATTTCAAACAATCGCCTACCCCTTTTAATTCTTGCATTTTGCAACAAAATTTGTTTTATTCTTTCATGGTTAAAGATATTGGCAACCAAGAGGACTTAGCGTTTCAATCTGTACAGGCGGCAGAGCCACGGCAGACGAAACGTTTCTCGCCCGAGATTTACAATCATTCAAATAGACACTTCCAACAAGATTTCAGACCAAATCTACAAATAAAAACCATAATACCTGTTTTGATGGTATTAAGCAACATTTTGGGCTCCACATTCTTAAGAACTTGAATGTAAAGCAGCCTCCAGTCCAGAAGGAAATAGAAACAAATGGAAAGAGTCCCTCTTTCAGAGTTGTATAGGAAGAAAAATTAAAATTGTAATTTATACACTCAGACATACTTGTTTTTTATTTAGAAGCATATTATATTTAATGGGAGAGACATGTAACTAATTTTATTTAGTCACATATTCTGATCATGCAAATTCCTTGGTGTCAATCGTGTTGGGGTAAGTTAAAGATTGTATACCTTCATCCATTTATTTAAAAGGAGTAATCATTCTTGTAAATAGTTGATGTCAAAGTATCAATTTTCAGATAGGCAGGATAAATATTTTAACTGCAATAAAACAAAGCGCAAACAAGATCTGTAATTAATGAAAATAATTAAATCAGTAAATTTATTTGTTCACGAATATCTTTTAAAACATTTGCACCAGTTAACAATTACTAATCATATTTAGTTATTTCGCAAAATTATGACAATTAGCTTTGCATTTAAATGTCTCCGTTCTCATCACCAAGCATGTGCATCTGAATGATCAGGCACTAACAAGTGTTCAATTAATTTCAACGAAACAAACAGGAAGTAGTAAGGGATAAATATATCGTTCATAAATTGGGTTGTTGTGCATCTTTGCAGAATAGTCAAATGTTTTCTCTTTTTGCCATCCTTTATACCATACACTCTTCTGTCAGTAAACAAAAAAGAGAAAAAGCTTTGTAACGACCATTGTTGCTGGCCTTTGACTACAAATTGATATGGACTCAACACAATCCTTTGATTTGCAAGGTGACTGCTGGTCATTAATTAAAACAAAAAGAAATCAAAATTAACTCAGAGAATTCAAAGTGGATTGTATTTTGCATTAAATATATTGGACTGCATATTAATAAAGAATGAGTAAGACGATTATACTAAAGAATCTTAATTCGTAACATATCTTTCTGTAGAGAAGACTACATACTACAGGTTGTGACAGGATAGTAATTGACATTGCCAGTATTTTAAACAAAACGTGGAGTGGTCCACATTCAGTTTCCCATTAATATATCAATTATAGGTTTACATGTAGCTCACATGGTTCATATAGTTAACGAGAGAGAGAGAGAGTTCATAGAGAAATTCTAATTCATGGAAATCATCGCAGAAAATGCAAAATACACACATTATTTTTTATGTTCTAATACATATTTTGTGACATAGCATCAAACCAAATAATTTATAAATCATAATAATTAGGTAGCAAGGTGATGCGCACGATAACAATGTCATTTTTATTTAAACAATCAAATCTAATAACTATCTTTCTACGATGTTAAAACCAACCAATTAATCTATGCGATTAATCGATTGGTAATAGTGAAACTTACCTTTGGCGACATACTTAAGCAAAGAAGTGTTCATATGCAGTAATGTTTAAAGCTTCTTATTTACCTTGTTGAAAATACACTCTTACTTCTCTTTTTTCTCACATATTACTCAGACTAGTTGATGAAACATGGTGTGATTCGTCAAGTACATTTGTTCCGCATTATTAATATTTGTTATCTGTCTTATTTAGATTACATAAAAGACACTTTATAGGATTTTAAATAAATATAACCACCATTTTGATTGGCACCACATGTTTATGTTTTGTTTTTAAAATATGTAACATTTACTAGCACGGAATTACATTTCATTTACAATGGCAGCTATATCGCTTAGTACATTTATGGGGCTTTTATTTTCAATGGGAATGATTCTATGACATTTTGTATTTTATTATTTTATATCGAAATGTTCTTGTACATTTTATGCAGAATATTAAATACGTGGCGCATATACTAAATATTCCATGCGCTTGCTTTTGAAAAACATTGAGTATATTTTGATGCAGTTTATCTTCACATCCTTGTAGTCTATACCATAAGAGGAGTCCCATGGTATATTCGCAGAAGACAACATCTTTACTTCGTTTTGATTGACATCTAACGAGGCATGTTGTTCTGAATAAAACAAATACTTTTATTTATTTCATTACGTCGTTACAGCCGTACTGACTCTTCCCTGATGCTATCATATTCTGCTTTTCTTACTAGTAATATACTAATCCAGTGTTGACGAAAAGACACATCAATTTTAGAAGCGTGAAAGATATACAAAATGTATAATTATTTTCAAACGATCTTCTCCAGCGATCCACGGGGCTCAAAGCACTATAAATATATGACTTTTTTAAAGCCAAAAAACAATGAAATATCTCTCATGCCACCATGAGACTCTACTCATCTTATGAAATCATTGCATATTACGTCAAACGATACGAAACCATGAATTAATATTTATCTTCTTATTATACCATTGTCTCGATTGCCACTATATAAATCGCTTGCATGGAAGAAAACACATGCAAGATAAGAATATCTTAAAATTATCAAAAATCTCTTCAGATGTTCGATGCAGGTTAGGTTTCCGACTCTTTTTTAACATTGCCTTAAACAACTTTGTTACAATTAAACAATTAACATCAAATCGTAAAAAGTAACTATTATAAAAACACCTCCTTGTACTCTAATTTGGTTTATCAAGACAGTAATGTTAAGTTAATTAGCCAGAAAACAGAAACACTATTCTTACAACAAAATCGAAATATTGGTATAGAATTTTCAGGTGAAATTAAGGTGGAACTCACATAAACCCTGTAATTGAAAGCAATTTTGTTTTCAATGTGATAACACACGAAATATATTATGCAACTTTATGGTGTGGACTAATTTACTTCCTCTGTCAGCATGGTTGTTCCTGTGGTTTAAAAGTATTGTGTAGCGGATAGTCTTCATTTCGTACTTGAACCTATGAAAGGTTTAGCAAATTATATCAAAGAAAGCTAGGATTTGTTTGGTTCATGCACCCTATTGAAACGCATTTGGCCCCTACCATACACTAATATTCTGCTTGTCACAATCAATGCATGATTAGCTTTGCAAAGAGTAGAATCGCAGTTCTTTGCAAAGAATAATACAGTTCGATATTCGAGATGTAGATTTAATCGCTTAAAAGACACTGTTAAAGTGTGATTGAAATCTTTATTAACAAATATTAAAGAACATTGTGCATTGCAAGTTGTAGTTTACTTATTCGATTACGATAAATTTTTCAGTATTGGCACTATTAGTAGCAGTAGTTATTGTTGTTTTTCTTATTTTTATTGTAATGTTACTATATGCACAATCTTAGATATCATGCGACTAGTTGTTGCTGTATCCTTAGATTGGAACATTAAAAGTTTTATATATTGCAAAATATACTTCGTCTGGTAACTAATGCGTAAGGATCCAATATATCTGTACTTTAGATCAAGCAGTGTACAATGTTTTCCAAACTGCGATCGGTTTAGCCTAATATCTGCGATAGCATACCGTGTTGCATTATCATAATCTAATCTCCTCGTATGAAGTCATCATAAGAATAAAACAATAAAGACCTTGTTCTACCTCGACATTATACAATGGGGAATGAAGGGACTGTTATAGGCAGAGTGGTGTGCTTAAAACAACGTTAAATATGAAACATTGATTCTTCCTAGAGAACGTTTATCCATAAGAAACCGGAAGTGGTGTTTTCTTTCTATCATTTTGTATAAAAAACAAGAATGTACTAAACACAACATAAATATAAATTGTAATTATGATTAATTAATGTTATTGCTTTTTGGGCAACTCTTTATAATTAATACCCACGTGCAAAAAGTATATATACATATATATATACATATATATATATATATATATATATATATATATATATATATATATATATATATATATATATACGATCATAAATTGTTTGTTAGTCGCAATATGTTGCTACTGGTTTACTTCGAAAAATTAAATCGCGAAGAGAAGATTAAGACTGCAACAATTCCTATTATTGGAAATATTAATTATAGAAATTGAACGCATATGTGTTTTAATATATCATAAATAGTATATTTGCGAATTATAACGTAAATAAACGACCTTTTACTAAACTTTTCATGGTTAATTTTTCTGCTCTGTTGAGCGCTTATTCTTGCTTAATCAAATTTCTCTTGATATCTATTGTTTTGACACCAAAACAATATCACGTAATAAATAACATGAGAATTGTTACACTTAATACATCGCTAAGTGACTCATCTTTTACCAAACACTTACAATATGCGAGTATAGATGTTTGATGGATTGTTGAGCAGAACTTTCAAAGACGTGAACAAGTAGAGCAATAATTAAAATTTGAATTTTATTAAGAAGATTAACCATTTCTTGTCTAGTTCCCCATTAAAGAACAAATTAAACCCCATCTAATCAAAGCGTCACTTATCAATGCCGATGTTCTAACATGACTCTCCTATTACACTTCAATACAGTTTGATAAAAACTAAGTAACTTCGCATAGGGTTCAAGGGAAGGTACTTGCAATGGTGAATGTATGGTGCCGATTGAAATTTAAATTCTAACACTGTAATATTTAGATGGCAGGAGCAAAGGATGACCAAAAAGAAAGCAATAAACCCAAACTACGGCAGGTGGCAGGGCTAATGTTTTCATCATTTCCACAGTAATGAAGTCCGGATATTAGCTGTTTGATATTAAAGTACAAATCTTAGCTAAAGATTCACATATCTACCGGTATGTATTGCAATTGTAATAGATGCATTAAATTCAACACAAAGTAATCAAAACTTGCTTCATCCCTATACAGTTATGTGCCTGCTAATATAATGTAAAATTATAAATAAGTTTTGAAGCAATAAAATTGGAGTCAACTTTTCTTCCCGCAAAGCTAGCGTATATACTTAACCTACAAACACCAATTTCATACGATAACCATGAGGATTTGTCTTCATGTTCATTTATATATTAATTTTATTATGACATATAGTTTCGAGATATAATCACTTTATATATTCGTACAAGAAACTGCTTTGTAAATTTAACGGATTTGTTTGGAACAATTATCTAAATAACAAAATCAGTGTTTGAAAACAGCAGCACGGCATCTTTTACTCATATTAATCGTTTGAAACGTTGGACACGTAAAGCTTTACTGTGTCCAATTTCGCTAACACAAATGGAATACCGTCAGTGTTTTACTAGAAATATCCGAAGTATTCCGAGTGCTAACGAAGTATTTCGAAACGGAAACCATCCCAGATTGCGGTTATTTTTCACAGTATATTTTGGAAAATAAGTGTGGACGTTGCGATTTATGGAAAGCTCCCAGAACAAATACATACATATCTACCCCATCCCAATTCCACACACCCCAAACAATTTTAAAATTGCAATCTTTCCATGCATGTCTAGTAAAAACAAAGAGTTCCTTAATAAATGTAATTTCTTAGAGCATTTCCTTACTTTCGTTGCACAAGTTATATCGTTATGCACTGAGAATGCAGTAGCAAACAAAATATATCATTGTCGACTAAAACTTATTCTTACTGAAAAGAAAAACAATATCATTATAAGACGGTCCTAATGGATTTACATGATAAATATGAACCGAACATGATATTAATATAATGAAATTGGCAAAATACCACTTGAACGAATTTATGGTAATTTCGTACTAACTTTGATCTGCCTCTGTCAGTGGGGCGGAGGGCGGGAGAGAGATAGAGATAGAGAGAGAAAGTTCAAGGTATCGGACAAAGACAGTCACATATAAATAGTGGGGTGAATATTTTGGATATATGTTTCGTTTTTTAAAATTCCTACTTCCTGATCTTCATCATGTTCTACAATAATCAGATTATAATCCAGACATTTGTGGGGAGAATATTTTGGATATATCTAATTTAAATGACACTGTAAAATGTTTGTTTGCTCTGCAATTTCCAGCCAAGACATCGAAATCTTCTATGTTGAATTGGTGTGTGTCTGGCCATATATTCTTTTGAGAAGATCCGTTTTCTGATTCATTTGTCATTACTTTAAGTTTTACTTTGATTCGTATATGTCATATGTTTAGTGTGTGGCAAACTTCAACAGATTTATCTATGAAGCCTATAACCTAACGTTTCTGATGACTAAACTGTCCGCCACGGTTGTTTAACAAGGGAAATATCAATGGTAAGCAAAAGCGAATGATATCCATTTATCATTTTCACTTATTCTATACACTAGATTTCGCATTCTCGCCACTTCTATAACATCACCCATAATTTCCAACAGAGGTTGCTTGCTGTGCGATTCGGCAACTGACAGTTTATGGCCCTTAAACAATAGAACGTAATGTTAACTGATGTAAAGCGATACTCAAAAATATTCTAAGTTGCGATATGTTAATCAACTGTTCATACAGCAACGTGGCAGTTTGGTTGCATAAGTAATAAACTAGCATAGATGGTTACTGTAGAGTTGTATCATTATTATAAATTACAATTATGCTAAGGGATCTATGATTATTGCATAGTATTTGGTGCGTAATAAAACATGAAATTCAGCAAACGATGATTTTAATGCGAGAAAGGATTATAAGAGGGAACACGGTGTTGAAATCTGAAAATCAAAATTACAAACCATTTTCCACTCAATACCGTACTTAAAGTAAATCTAAAATTTCACGAATTAATTATTCGATTTAGTTAAACACAATAAAGTATTGCTACTAATTTCAGAAATATTTGTCTGATGAAAGAAATTGTATGATTTATTAGCAGATTATTTTAGCATTATATCATATCTTTATCAGATTCCTGATATTGACACCTTTACACAGGAATGGGCGGAAACTATCAATTCAGAAACAAATCGAGCATAATCAACCTAGTTGTCAATAAGGAGACGTTTAATGCAAAATTCAAATTTAATTTATAATAAAGCAATAGTTTATAGCGATTACTATTCGTGTTATTCTCCGTTATATGAAGTATCTTTTCTGTGATGCGTTTGCGAATCTATGAATATGAGGAGAAGAATTAATAACCACAAGTGTCAAAATTCCTGTAAATTCGTATAAAACGTCACCAAATATTCCACCTCAGCAGAACATCATCTGCGGTCCATCAAATTGTTCTTCAGTGAGTCCAGTACAGGATGGACAGACTTTAGATCCGATCAGAATGAATATCATATGGAGATTTTAAATTAAAATACGCTAATGCGTTTTACTGAGACGAAGCATCCAGGCTAAATAGTCAACAAACCGTTTAATGTCAGCGTTTACATCAGTCATTCAACTTTTGTAAGTCTTTTATTACGTGTTTAAGCTCCAATAAATGGTAACACAAGAAAAAAGTAAAATCAACAAGCTTAGAAAAATATAATAACTTTTTACCTGTTAAAATACTTTAAAAATTCAAAAACAAGATGAACTTTCAGTTTTAGAATCAAATCCTACAATAATCCAAGCATAATCCAAGAATAAAATTTCAGAAGTCCTAATAATACAATGTTATAACGATTTCAAGTTCGAGTCCCGACGAATAATCAACATGGAAGACGATGACTTATGATGTAACCTGTAGTGTGTTGAAGTCTAAAGTTCCTTGTAGAAACAAGAAACATCACTACAGTTTTGGAAATCCGAATAAATATTTATAAGAGCTGTCTTTTTTAAAGACTTTTGTATGAGCACACGTCTATATCCAAGAAAAAAAATGAATTAATCCTTTTGAATACAAGTAATTTGAAATAACTTGAAACGATACAACACTTTCCACTGTAAAGAAAAAAGCCCAGCTGAATTTATTTCTCTAAAAACAAAGGTTATATCGAATTCTAAAGGACGTTTGGAAAATCCCTAAGTTGCAAAATCGAAAAGGGGGTCACGTGATCGTGTTTATATCAGGTACGCCTAACAGGACCCTGACGATAACCAATCACATTACTCTAAAAATAAAAGTTTTAAAAAAATTGTTTACATTTTAAATCACATAGTCTCATCATGACCTCGACAACAACCAATCGTTTTAAAATAAAAAACGAACTTGTTAACATGGCTACTAGTAACTTTATATCAACGTCAGGATCCCGGTCAACATCTGGTGTATACTAAAAAGGACAGTCAAGTTCAAACTATTTTCTTAACAAAGTATAAGTTCCTAGCAAACATTATTTTGACATATCATGAAATTTATATTAAAAAAATATAAAGATTTTAAAACTTACAAGCGATTAAATCAGATATAAACAATTAAATCAAATATTCATGACATAAGGAAATGTACCGACAAAAATCATATCTCTTCCTAATTCAGTAACTTGTTCCTTAAAAGATTTGGTCGTTAGTTGTAAAATTGTAACGCTACCTTTTGGGTGATACTCAATATCTAATAGAAAAGAACATATAAAACAGCGAATGCATGATTCATGTGCATAGATATGTGCTCATTTTAAGAGAGAGAGAAAGAGAGAAGACGAAGAGATACATGGGGTGATAAAAGATAATATAAATAAGTATCAATATGGAAACGTATGTTGACCATAATGCATAACAAATAACGATACATTTATATTATTAGACAAACATAGCAGCTGAATGTGTGATGTCAGCGTTGTATTATTGAAAGCGGTATCGCCTCTCCAGCAGTATCAATTACTTCCACTAACACATTTTGATAAAGCATTAGTCATAATATATAATCAAAACGAATAAAAGGTGAAGGCTTCTCCAATGGTGATTTTTTGTGGATTTTTATGCATATTAATCTCACACTGGAATCATTTTAATGTAAAAGAAATGTTCGCTTTACATAATATGCTGGAGTTTGTAGAATATTGTGATCGTTGTCTTTGAAGATTGCATAATTTTACAGTCCACGTCAGTAAAAGTTTTGGTTATATTTCAAAGACAGTTATTTGATGCTGCTTATGTTATTATCTCACTAACACATGTGCGCATGATTTACGATATTGCATTTAAATTGTAAAATTGGACAATTCACTTCAACCGGCTAACGTTTAACACGATCGTATGTAAAGGGGGTGGATCTTGAAACAGAGTACGGTCATTTATAGGATGTCAGTTATCATCTAGATAGTAACCGATTAGGCGAAGGGTGTGCCAAATGTTTCTTGCACGGGTATAAATATGAGGAAAACACAGTCTTGTCAGGAGTTGTAAGCCAGCTGTAGAGGCAGAATAGATAAGAATTATTTTGGACCAGAAATGAAAGGACTAGCAGTATTCCTTTGTGTCTTCCTGTGCATGACTGCCACGATGATGGGCACCGCAGAATCAGGAGCAGTTGAATCTCTAGTAATGGATGCTCAAGGTACGCATACTCTCTTCCTCCCTTTCCCTCTCAAGACACACACACACGTATACGCACACACAATACGCTCATAAAAATTTCATTATACACAATCGGCATTTTAAGGTTCTGACTAATTGTACGGTGGCACCACTGAATTTACAGAATATTCAATTAGAAGAGGACATTCACTGAACATTTTTCTCATATACATGCTATTTCAATGTAGTAAAAATTGAGTTTAAACAAATAATATAAAACATAAAGCATCAGTTAAGATATATCAATAACATTGATCTCTATAAATACTTTCTTCCCGCAACGAGGCTACAAAATGTATGTTTTAACTGATAATGATACATTATCTAATAAAAGTATCCTGGCCTTGGGCCAGATATCTTCTCGTATAAATGTGAAGTATAGGACGTAACTCGGATTTATTCTCGTTTAGGCAGAGTTTTCTATATTTTGAAGACAGATGTGCATTTGAAAAGAATATAAGTTTTATAAAACGATGATATAAACTGTTCCACGACTAAAACTTTGTTTTGATTTTATTATGTTTACCGCCTCTCAGTGAAGAAAATGAACCGCTAAGAAATAGAATATTATAAGCAAAATGTTCGCATATCAGAAATTCCAGGAAGAAGTATTTTAATGTAATTTTAACATAAGATCAATTTATGTTAAAAGCTGCTCATTACTATTCAGATATATAGCAAATTATTGTGCTTGTTGTTGTTAGAAACATGACATCCTCATCTATTTGTGGTGTTATTGCCCAAATGGTGTAATACAATCTGTGTTTATACTAATGTCTTTTTCCCTTATGCAATAAAGCACAACTTTTATCAATTGTAAGTTTCTATTTCATTATACTGCAAATATCTTTGATTATTTCAAATTCTCAAATGTTATGAAGCTGCTGATAAATAAGAATGTATTTTTCTTATTTCAGCCTTAGACGAAGAGATTCTTACAAAGGACGGTGAGTGTTTATACTATATAAAATATACTACTATTATTTGGTTTAGCGAGGTATTAATATTTTGAAATATGAGGAATTCAGGTGTCTAGCGTCTCCTTAGCAAAATTAAATTAGGTTTGGTTTTAATTGCATTCTGGACAACGCTCCAAGTACAATTATATCAATGTTTCTGACATTGTCGTAGATAATTTGATTGACATATCATCCCTTGGCGATTTCTTTCATCAGATATGGTGACTGCGACACTGTTAGTACACATTTCCAGGATAAATTTTATCTTTCTCTCAATCAGATATTCTCTCTAAACTTGAAAATTGAAATTGATTACTGTTTATGCAAACTAACTGGTACTGTATTAATTCAGATGTTAGTCATACTGTTATTTAATTTAATTCACAATTTACTTGTTTTGATATTATTAAGATCCAGTGCATTTAATTCCTTTTTGAATTTTATTTCATTTCCTTTCTAGTTATATTTCAAATATACTATTTAACATTGCAGGGAAGAGACTGTGTACCAGTCCAGTATGTGCTTATCTTTGAACGAAGTAAGTTTCTTCTATTTACATGTTCATTATTCACTTTATATCCTAGTTTTAATTTTCTTACCTTAATTTCTAGTCACAACTAAGTGGGCGATCTCGTTATTCCAGAAAAACATCGTATGTGTAAGATTTAGAGATTATTCGGTCGATCATTTGCCTGAATCGAAGATCAGTTTAGTGACGGTCTTCCTCCAGCGCTAAATGAGTACAATTGGGTTTCGTTCCAAGCTTATTTTAATACGTGATATAGTTTCTTTCTAGACGGACGTTCTCGACATCCGAAAGGAAGCTTTATATGCAGAACCTACAGAGTAAACATTTTCAAAGAACTTGGCTGACCAAAATAAACTTTACCCTGTTTAAAGAAATAGAATATTTGAGTCATTATCATTTATCTATTATACCATTTTTTTACATATTTTACTGTTAATCTTGTATCTTCCATAACAATAATTTTATCTTAATTTTAAATGTTTTTGTTATTAATGTTTGCCTGGGAACATTTCATATTCTTCCTAAAACTATCAGAACAAAAGCTTGAATCGGCTTTATCTTAGAATCATTGTGCTGTTGTTTCGCTAAATCATTAACATACTCTTGGAGAAATGTTAAAAGAAAGAAAGCAAAGTAGAGAAATCTTTTCATGTAAACTCTGACATAACCGTGACTCTGACTCCGTCTCACTCTTTCATGTTTGTTTTTTTTTTTTTTTTTTTTCAGGCCTGGAGGAGAAGATCGACCATAAAGAACTGTGCCTCAATACGACCAACGTATACAACTGACCATGCAACTAATCCGCATTTGTTCTTCTTACTTGTCCATTCATCCTTTGACGCTTTACATATACCATTCTTTTCTTCAATGTCATTTTGATGAAATCTAATGATAACATTTGAGATATTTAACTGTTCAACTTAAACAAAAAGAAAGCCTTAGAGAACTTTACGATTCGAACATCTGACGATATGTATTCTTTTGTTAAGTCGCGTTCAAATGTTGTGGCAGTGTATACTAGTGAAAACCGATACACCGTGTCCTCGGTTCAATGCGCGCAATAAAATTCTAAATACTCCTAGAAAAACATAATGTATAACCCATACAAAAGTTTCATCAAACTGAATTATTTCCACGAATGTCCTATTCTTCTGTACACATTAAAAGCTTGAAATGTATAAATCGTGTTGGGTTTTCATATATATTTTGAAACTGAGTGTCAGGTGTGAGTGCAGAACGTGTACCAGGATTGCACTGATCGTTCAAACAAATTATAATATCTTGTATGGTGTTACTTTAAAAGCGAAAACATATAATAACAAGAAAGTACGGATGTTATGACATGACTTTTCGAAAAGATACTTTGGTGAATATATCATTCATGGTGATAGAGGATTTGTCTTTGTCCGATCGGGATAGATGTTTGTTTTTAAATATATAGATCGTGGGATGAGTTATTATTTTCCGTAGCTAAAAAGAAAATGATAACAAAATTATGTTAGGATTTGTAATTCCTCCCGTGTAATTTGATCACATACTTTCATTTTGATCGAATGCGAAAACCTATTTAATAACTCTTTTTTCAATAGTTATTCGTTTTAGCACGGAAGCACTAAATTCACATTGCATACATACATCCATACATACATACATGCCCACACGCACGCACGCACACACACACACATACATGCATACACACATGCATGCATACATACATACATACAGCCATACATACATACATAAATACAAACATACATATATACAACCATACATACATACATACATGCATACATGCGTACATACATACATACATGCCCGCACGCACACACGCACATACACACACATACATGCATACACACACACATACATGCATACACACATGCATGCATACATACATACATACAACCATACATACATACATAAATACAAACATACATACATACAACCATACATACATACATACATACATGCATACATGCGTACATACATACATACATGCCCGCACGCACACACGCACACACACACACATACATGCATACACACATGCATGCATACATACATACATACATACATCCATACATACATACATTCATACATACATACATGCATGCATGCGTACATACATACAAACATACATACATACATACATACAAACATACATAAATACGTACATACATACAAACATACATGCGTACATACATACATACATACATGCCCGCACGCACACACGCACACATGCATACACACATGCATACATACATACATACATACATACATACATACATACATACATACATGCATACATACATACATACATACATACGTACATACATACATGCATGCATGCATGCATACATACATACAAACATACATACATACATACATACATAGAAACATACATAAATACGTACATACATACATATATACATACATACATGCGTACATACATACATACATACATGCCCGCACGCACACACGCACACACACACACACATACATGCATACACACATGCATACATACATACATACATACATACATGCATGGATGCATGCATGCATGCATGCATGCACACATGCATGCATACATACATACATACATACATACATACATACATACATACATACATACATACATACATACATACAAACATACATACATACATACATACCTAGAAACAAACATACAGACAGACAAGCTGAAATAAATAAATTCATGCATACATTTTTGTACATTTTACTTGCGATGACCCTGATTGTAAAGCTCATCAGCTGATCAAGCATCTGACACAATTTATCATCAGAATGTGTGCGTAAAACAAAAGTGATCAAACTTTCTCCAATATTTCACAATTTTAGTCCAGTTTGTAATATGGCCCAACCGAAAGAATGACAAGAGATTAATCTCGAGATTTTAATTATAAGCCCCACCTTGGCGGATCGGTCAAATATTGTATTGCTTTGTCCAAGAGACTGCAATATGATTATATGAGTTGTCTCCCGTACTATGTAAAGCCAACTAACCAATAAGCCAGTGATGTATTGTACATTGTCTGAAAATGGTGGAGGTCATTGATTTCAAAGGAATACTTTGTAAGCTTGCTTTCAATTTAGTTATGACCATTGAATAAAGTTCAAATCAGTAAAAATGGCAAGATATATATTATAAATGAATACAACAGTTACACAAGTCTTCTCCTAGTGTTATTTTGCAAAATCCCTAGTATCTGTGCTATTCTGGATTAAATATTTCTTGAATTACTCCCAAGCCACAAAATTCGCAAAATTTGCAATCTCATGAACTTTTCGCAGGATATCAAAAATAGACGACGAGATGACAAGGAACAGTTTCAACTTCTTTGATTTCCTTTCAATAACTCAAGCATCCGATTAAAGGGAATGTTCACACTGCATCTCATCCTTGTAACAATAATATGCAGAAGACACTTTTTATGTAATTAACGCTTACGAACGATGCATTTTCTTGATTCATGGCCCAATTTGCTGACTGTACTGGACGTTGCGAAGTTATTCTCTTTACATAAATCTGTTTGAGATATAAAAGAACGTGAAATTGAACTTAGCGTGTATGATATTTATATCTCTTAAATTACCCACATAGGAAAGTTTAACTTTGATGTAATTTAATACGACATTATACAGGTATCGTGTATCTTACACGAATATGTTTCTCCTCGTTGCAGATGTGTTTCATGACATTGCTAGGCAAATTATTATTTTGACCTCATCTGCACAGTCTTCTTCCACAGAACTAGAATAAAGTATAGTACATATCATTTAAAACTCAGAGCATTCGAGTTTTTTGCTAGCAATGCTTCCTTTCAAGAGTTTATTTTTTCAAATATGAATCAACAGCGTTTAAAATAGTTTTAGAAATAAGATGCAAGTAAAATAAAACTTAAATAAGAAACTTTATATATCACTTGAAACGATTTGAATACTAGTATTATAAATTCATAAGAAATGACAATATTAATTAGAGTATACCTTTTCTGTGTTAATGATTGAATTATCTCTCTCCGCCTTTCTTTCTCTCTCTATTTCTCTGGTCAATCACATATTTGTGTGTATTTTAATAGAGGTCTGCACAATTTAAACAATGCATTGCCAATTGAAACACTCTAGCACTGCAGTTAAAATGTCCACATTGCCTCAATGCATTATATGCTCAAATTTGGAAATTAGCAAATTGTTCTATTTCATGGCTCTTCCAGAATTAAGAAATAATATGTGATTGAGATGAAATGTTTTTGATAGTAAGAATTTGTTATTAATCGGCTAATACTGAAACACTTGCATTTTGGGTAGCTTTCTCTAGAGATATCTAAATAACGCGTCTGAATTACTTTAATAACCCAAAATAATTTTCGGTAAATAAATTCCGAAACTGCACCAACTATATTTGTCCTGCTTCCTGATTTGTGTTCACTTGTAAGTATTTATCCGACCTAGTTATATATCACCTCTATATATTTCTCAATTAACATGTCATGAAATGCATAAAAAACCCATCGCCATCAAACGTAAAGCAAGATGACTGTTCTGTATTCTCCTGAAAGTAAATTGTTCACACATTTATGTTGTTATTACAGAACTGTGCTGACTTACCGTGATAATAGTTTCTTTTCTCACTAAATAAGTAACTATTTAATATTGGTGCAGTTTACAACTTAACCGATACTAGAAACTGTGTCTCTTATAGTATGTACGTATATGGTAGCGTTCAGGCCAGGCCAGAACTTTAATAATGATATGGTGCCAGATAAAAGTAAATATTTAAAGGTATAAAGATAATGTCTGTTATCTAAGAAAGAAAACTGTATCAACATGTGTGTGCCTTGTAGTGTAGATATTTCTTTACATGTTTTTAGACAAACAATATCTTTAACCCGATCCCCTATCTTTTTACAGAATGAGCAGAATGAAAACATATGTTTCTTCACAAAAAGCAGCTGGAATTAAATAGAAACAAATTGTACTTAAAAAAATTAGAGCGCTCTATTATATAAATATGAATGCATGTAAATGGAATTCTTTTATCAGCAAATTAATCTACTATTACAAAAACGGCCTCTCTCAATCTCTCTCTCTCTCTCTCTCTCTTTACAGATACATACATTTTTGTTGCTTATAATGAAACTTCCATTATTTAGAGCAATATTGAACTCATCCAAATAGCAACACAGCAATGAATTTAATTTGCGTTATTCCTTTGCACATCATATCCTGATATAAATGTTTTTTCCAGTCCTAAAATATGAGCGTTTATTCTTTGAGTTTCTGTCAGATTTCATGACAACATTTCAAGTGTTTGCCTTGTCCACTCTTTTGCTGATAAGTTGATCAGAAGTGAAACTAGCTAAACACAAGGGGATAAAATCATAAGGTTTGTTTCTGTGATGTGACTGTAATGCACATTTAAAGAATGAATTTTAAAAAATTGTTTTATTACCTGTTAATAGTATGTGTATTACGAAAGAAAAATGTACACAATACGAGCGATGTGTTTTTTCTTCAAATGTGAATTTGTTCCACTGTGAAAGAAACCATATGAACTTTGTTTTTCATACTTCTGCATGCGTGTTTTTATACTGCATGTGTTCTGGATCATACTAAACAAGAAAACAGATAAAAGACTTGAACAAAACTGACACTTCTCATGAATAAAATCAGTATGAAATTTTCATAGTACATAAGATGATCCATTTTTATTCTTTTTCATTCTCTATCTATTTGTAATTTCTTTACTGGGACGAATTCTTTTCTGCTGTATCGTATGCTTTTCTATCGTTTCTGAATTTCTTCACCTGCATGGGTTTTACTGTAGTTTTATCTATTTAAAAAAATTTAAATTTTCTTGTATCATGCAGTAAATCCATGAAGATTATCTTTTCTTTCTTTCTATAAATATTCATTTCTTCTATTTATAAATGAAATGCGGAAAAAATCAATTTGGGTTTTGCAATATACATGTACGTAACATGAAAGTCAAAACAACAGAACACTTGTTCTTAAGCGAAAAGGTGAACTTTCCTTACTCAAGTGAATTTCTTGCACCATTAAGCAAAACAATCTAAAGTTTGTATTGCTTGAAATGTAATTTTCTTACAGCATGAAAAAGCGAAAACATGACAAATGCTCTTTTACCTAAAATCTGAATTTGTTGTACAATAAAACATAAGACATTGAGCCTCTTTCGTATTTTGTGGATCTTCATAGTTTAATATATTTCTACTGTGTTCATTTCTGTATTAGTCACTTACATGGGTTCTGCTTCGTGCGTTTTCTCTGCTTTTGTTGAATTTCTTAACGTCATCACTAGTGTGGTGCAACAAATTTACATTTCAAACAATCGCCTACCCCTTTTAATTCTTGCATTTTGCAACAAAATTTGTTTTATTCTTTCATGGTTAAAGATATTGGCAACCAAGAGGACTTAGCGTTTCAATCTGTACAGGCGGCAGAGCCACGGCAGACGAAACGTTTCTCGCCCGAGATTTACAATCATTCAAATAGACACTTCCAACAAGATTTCAGACCAAATCTACAAATAAAAACCATAATACCTGTTATGATGGTATTAAGCAACATTTTGGGCTCCACATTCTTAAGAACTTGAATGTAAAGCAGCCTCCAGTCCAGAAGGAAATAGAAACAAATGGAAAGAGTCCCTCTTTCAGAGTTGTATAGGAAGAAAAATTAAAATTGTAATTTATACACTCAGACATACTTGTTTTTTATTTAGAAGCATATTATATTTAATGGGAGAGACATGTAACTAATTTTATTTAGTCACATATTCTGATCATGCAAATTCCTTGGTGTCAATCGTGTTGGGGTAAGTTAAAGATTGTATACCTTCATCCATTTATTTAAAAGGAGTAATCATTCTTGTAAATAGTTGATGTCAAAGTATCAATTTTCAGATAGGCAGGATAAATATTTTAACTGCAATAAAACAAAGCGCAAACAAGATCTGTAATTAATGAAAATAATTAAATCAGTAAATTTATTTGTTCACGAATATCTTTTAAAACATTTGCACCAGTTAACAATTACTAATCATATTTAGTTATTTCGCAAAATTATGACAATTAGCTTTGCATTTAAATGTCTCCGTTCTCATCACCAAGCATGTGCATCTGAATGATCAGGCACTAACAAGTGTTCAATTAATTTCAACGAAACAAACAGGAAGTAGTAAGGGATAAATATATCGTTCATAAATTGGGTTGTTGTGCATCTTTGCAGCATAGTCAAATGTTTTCTCTTTTTGCCATCCTTTATACCATACACTCTTCTGTCAGTAAACAAAAAAGAGAAAAAGCTTTGTAACGACCATTGTTGCTGGCCTTTGACTACAAATTGATATGGACTCAACACAATCCTTTGATTTGCAAGGTGACTGCTGGTCATTAATTAAAACAAAAAGAAATCAAAATTAACTCAGAGAATTCAAAGTGGATTGTATTTTTGCATTAAATATATTGGACTGCATATTAATAAAGAATGAGTAAGACGATTATACTAAAGAATCTTAATTCGTAACATATCTTTCTGTAGAGAAGACTACATACTACAGGTTGTGACAGGATAGTAATTGACATTGCCAGTATTTTAAACAAAACGTGGAGTGGTCCACATTCAGTTTCCCATTAATATATCAATTATAGGTTTACATGTAGCTCACATGGTTCATATAGTTAACGAGAGAGAGAGAGAGTTCATAGAGAAATTCTAATTCATGGAAATCATCGCAGAAAATGCAAAATACACACATTATTTTTTATGTTCTAATACATATTTTGTGACATAGCATCAAACCAAATAATTTATAAATCATAATAATTAGGTAGCAAGGTGATGCGCACGATAGCAATGTCATTTTTATTTAAACAATCAAATCTAATAACTATCTTTCTACGATGTTAAAACCAACCAATTAATCTATGCGATTAATCGATTGGTAATAGTGAAACTTACCTTTGGCGACATACTTAAGCAAAGAAGTGTTCATATGCAGTAATGTTTAAAGCTTCTTATTTACCTTGTTGAAAATACACTCTTACTTCTGCGGTAATGGATACTTATCTTCTCATCTTTTCACAAAGAATGGAGTGACAATTGTGTGAATATTTTTTTCTCACATATTACTCAGACTAGTTGATGAAACATGGTGTGATTCGTCAAGTACATTTGTTCCGAATTATTAATATTTGTTATCTGTCTTATTTAGATTACATAAAAGACACTTTATAGGATTTTAAATAAATATAACCACCATTTTGATTGGCACCACATGTTTATGTTTTGTTTTTAAAATATGTAACATTTACTAGCACGGAATTACATTTCATTTACAATGGCAGCTATATCGCTTAGTACATTTATGGGGCTTTTATTTTCAATGGGAATGATTCTATGACATTTTGTATTTTATTATTTTATATCGAAATGTTCTTGTACATTTTATGCAGAATATTAAATACGTGGCGCATATACTAAATATTCCATGCGCTTGCTTTTGAAAAACATTGAGTATATTTTGATGCAGTTTATCTTCACATCCTTGTAGTCTATACCATAAGAGGAGTCCCATGGTATATTCGCAGAAGACAACATCTTTACTTCGTTTTGATTGACATCTAACTACGCATGTTGTTCTGAATAAAACAAATAATTTTATTTATTTCATTACGTCGTTACAGCCGTACTGACTCTTCCCTGATGCTATCATATTCTGCTTTTCTTACTAGTAATATACTAATCCAGTGTTGACGAAAAGACACATCAATTTTAGAAGCGTGAAAGATATACAAAATGTATAATTATTTTCAAACGATCTTCTCCAGCGATCCACGGGGCTCAAAGCACTATAAATATATGACTTTTTTAAAGCCAAAAAACAATGAAATATCTCTCATGCCACCATGAGACTCTACTCATCTTATGAAATCATTGCATATTACGTCAAACGATACGAAACCATGAATTAATATTTACCTTCTTATTATACCATTGTCTCGATTGCCACTATATAAATCGCTTGCATGGAAGAAAACACATGAAAGATAAGAATATCTTAAAATTATCAAAAATCTCTTCAGATGTTCGATGCAGGTTAGGTTTCCGACTCTTTTTTAACATTGCCTTAAACAACTTTGTTACAATTAAACAATTAACATCAAATCGTAAAAAGTAACTATTATAAAAACACCTCCTTGTACTCTAATTTGGTTTATCAAGACAGTAATGTTAAGTTAATTAGCCAGAAAACAGAAACACTATTCTTACAACAAAATCGAAATATTGGTATAGAATTTTCAGATGAAATTAAGGTGGAACTCACATAAACCCTGTAATTGAAAGCAATTTTGTTTTCAATGTGATAACACACGAAATATATTATGCAACTTTATGGTGTGGACTAATTTACTTCCTCTGTCAGCATGGTTGTTCCTGTGGTTTAAAAGTATTGTGTAGCGGATAGTCTTCATTTCGTACTTGAACCTATGAAAGGTTTAGCAAATTATATCAAAGAAAGCTAGGATTTGTTTGGTTCATGCACCCTATTGAAACGCATTTGGCCCCTACCATACACTAATATTCTGCTTGTCACAATCAATGCATAATTAGCTTTGCAAAGAGTAGAATCGCAGTTCTTTGCAAAGAATAATACAGTTCGATATTCGAGATGTAGATTTAATCGCTTAAAAGACACTGTTAAAGTGTGATTGAAATCTTTATTAACAAATATTAAAGAACATTGTTCATTGCAAGTTGTAGTTTACTTATTCGATTACGATAAATTTTTCAGTATTGGCACTATTAGTAGCAGTAGTTATTGTTGTTTTTCTTATTTTTATTGTAATGTTACTATATGCACAATCTTAGATATCATGCGACTAGTCGTTGCTGTATCCTTAGATTGGAACATTAAAAGTTTTATATATTGCAAAATATACTTCGTCTGGTAACTAATGCGTAAGGATCCAATATATCTGTACTTTAGATCAAGCAGTGTACAATGTTTTCCAAACTGCGATCGGTTTAGCCTAATATCTGCGATAGCATACCGTGTTGCATTATCATAATCTAATCTCCTCGTATGAAGTCATCATAAGAATAAAACAATAAAGACCTTGTTCTACCTCGACATTATACAATGGGGAATGAAGGGACTGTTATAGGCAGAGTGGTGTGCTTAAAACAACGTTAAATATGAAACATTGATTCTTCCTAGAGAACGTTTATCCATAAGAAACCGGAAGTGGTGTTTTCTTTCTATCATTTTGTATAAAAAACAAGAATGTACTAAACACAACATAAATATAAATTGTAATTATGATTAATTAATGTTATTGCTTTTTGGGCAACTCTTTATAATTAATACCCACGTGCAAAAAGTATATATACATATATATATACATATATATATATATATATATATATATATATATATATATATATATATATACGATCATAAATTGTTTGTTAGTCGCAATATGTTGCTACTGGTTTACTTCGAAAAATTAAATCGCGAAGAGAAGATTAAGACTGCAACAATTCCTATTATTGGAAATATTAATTATAGAAATTGAACGCATATGTGTTTTAATATATCATAAATAGTATATTTGCGAATTATAACGTAAATAAACGACCTTTTACTAAACTTTTCATGGTTAATTTTTCTGCTCTGTTGAGCGCTTATTCTTGCTTAATCAAATTTCTCTTGATATCTATTGTTTTGACACCAAAACAATATCACGTAATAAATAACATGAGAATTGTTACACTTAATACATCGCTAAGTGACTCATCTTTTACCAAACACTTACAATATGCGAGTATAGATGTTTGATGGATTGTTGAGCAGAACTTTCAAAGACGTGAACAAGTAGAGCAATAATTAAAATTTGAATTTTATTAAGAAGATTAACCATTTCTTGTCTAGTTCCCCATTAAAGAACAAATTAAACCCCATCTAATCAAAGCGTCACTTATCAATGCCGATGTTCTAACATGACTCTCCTATTACACTTCAATACAGTTTGATAAAAACTAAGTAACTTCGCATAGGGTTCAAGGGAAGGTACTTGCAATGGTGAATGTATGGTGCCGATTGAAATTTAAATTCTAACACTGTAATATTTAGATGGCAGGAGCAAAGGATGACCAAAAAGAAAGCAATAAACCCAAACTACGGCAGGTGGCAGGGCTAATGTTTTCATCATTTCCACAGTAATGAAGTCCGGATATTAGCTGTTTGATATTAAAGTACAAATCTTAGCTAAAGATTCACATATCTACCGGTATGTATTGCAATTGTAATAGATGCATTAAATTCAACACAAAGTAATCAAAACTTGCTTCATCCCTATACAGTTATGTGCCTGCTAATATAATGTAAAATTATAAATAAGTTTTGAAGCAATAAAATTGGAGTCAACTTTTCTTCCCGCAAAGCTAGCGTATATACTTAACCTACAAACACCAATTTCATACGATAACCATGAGGATTTGTCTTCATGTTCATTTATATATTAATTTTATTATGACATATAGTTTCGAGATATAATCACTTTATATATTCGTACAAGAAACTGCTTTGTAAATTTAACGGATTTGTTTGGAACAATTATCTAAATAACAAAATCAGTGTTTGAAAACAGCAGCACGGCATCTTTTACTCATATTAATCGTTTGAAACGTTGGACACGTAAAGCTTTACTGTGTCCAATTTCGCTAACACAAATGGAATACCGTCAGTGTTTTACTAGAAATATCCGAAGTATTCCGAGTGCTAACGAAGTATTTCGAAACGGAAACCATCCCAGATTGCGGTTATTTTTCACAGTATATTTTGGAAAATAAGTGTGGACGTTGCGATTTATGGAAAGCTCCCAGAACAAATACATACATATCTACCCCATCCCAATTCCACACACCCCAAACAATTTTAAAATTGCAATCTTTCCATGCATGTCTAGTAAAAACAAAGAGTTCCTTAATAAATGTAATTTCTTAGAGCATTTCCTTACTTTCGTTGCACAAGTTATATCGTTATGCACTGAGAATGCAGTAGCAAACAAAATATATCATTGTCGACTAAAACTTATTCTTACTGAAAAGAAAAACAATATCATTATAAGACGGTCCTAATGGATTTACATGATAAATATGAACCGAACATGATATTAATATAATGAAATTGGCAAAATACCACTTGAACGAATTTATGGTAATTTCGTACTAACTTTGATCTGCCTCTGTCAGTGGGGCGGAGGGCGGGAGAGAGATAGAGATAGAGAGAGAAAGTTCAAGGTATCGGACAAAGACAGTCACATATAAATAGTGGGGTGAATATTTTGGATATATGTTTCGTTTTTTAAAATTCCTACTTCCTGATCTTCATCATGTTCTACAATAATCAGATTATAATCCAGACATTTGTGGGGAGAATATTTTGGATATATCTAATTTAAATGACACTGTAAAATGTTTGTTTGCTCTGCAATTTCCAGCCAAGACATCGAAATCTTCTATGTTGAATTGGTGTGTGTCTGGCCATATATTCTTTTGAGAAGATCCGTTTTCTGATTCATTTGTCATTACTTTAAGTTTTACTTTGATTCGTATATGTCATATGTTTAGTGTGTGGCAAACTTCAACAGATTTATCTATGAAGCCTATAACCTAACGTTTCTGATGACTAAACTGTCCGCCACGGTTGTTTAACAAGGGAAATATCAATGGTAAGCAAAAGCGAATGATATCCATTTATCATTTTCACTTATTCTATACACTAGATTTCGCATTCTCGCCACTTCTATAACATCACCCATAATTTCCAACAGAGGTTGCTTGCTGTGCGATTCGGCAACTGACAGTTTATGGCCCTTAAACAATAGAACGTAATGTTAACTGATGTAAAGCGATACTCAAAAATATTCTAAGTTGCGATATGTTAATCAACTGTTCATACAGCAACGTGGCAGTTTGGTTGCATAAGTAATAAACTAGCATAGATGGTTACTGTAGAGTTGTATCATTATTATAAATTACAATTATGCTAAGGGATCTATGATTATTGCATAGTATTTGGTGCGTAATAAAACATGAAATTCAGCAAACGATGATTTTAATGCGAGAAAGGATTATAAGAGGGAACACGGTGTTGAAATCTGAAAATCAAAATTACAAACCATTTTCCACTCAATACCGTACTTAAAGTAAATCTAAAATTTCACGAATTAATTATTCGATTTAGTTAAACACAATAAAGTATTGCTACTAATTTCAGAAATATTTGTCTGATGAAAGAAATTGTATGATTTATTAGCAGATTATTTTAGCATTATATCATATCTTTATCAGATTCCTGATATTGACACCTTTACACAGGAATGGGCGGAAACTATCAATTCAGAAACAAATCGAGCATAATCAACCTAGTTGTCAATAAGGAGACGTTTAATGCAAAATTCAAATTTAATTTATAATAAAGCAATAGTTTATAGCGATTACTATTCGTGTTATTCTCCGTTATATGAAGTATCTTTTCTGTGATGCGTTTGCGAATCTATGAATATGAGGAGAAGAATTAATAACCACAAGTGTCAAAATTCCTGTAAATTCGTATAAAACGTCACCAAATATTCCACCTCAGCAGAACATCATCTGCGGTCCATCAAATTGTTCTTCAGTGAGTCCAGTACAGGATGGACAGACTTTAGATCCGATCAGAATGAATATCATATGGAGATTTTAAATTAAAATACGCTAATGCGTTTTACTGAGACGAAGCATCCAGGCTAAATAGTCAACAAACCGTTTAATGTCAGCGTTTACATCAGTCATTCAACTTTTGTAAGTCTTTTATTACGTGTTTAAGCTCCAATAAATGGTAACACAAGAAAAAAGTAAAATCAACAAGCTTAGAAAAATATAATAACTTTTTACCTGTTAAAATACTTTAAAAATTCAAAAACAAGATGAACTTTCAGTTTTAGAATCAAATCCTACAATAATCCAAGCATAATCCAAGAATAAAATTTCAGAAGTCCTAATAATACAATGTTATAACGATTTCAAGTTCGAGTCCCGACGAATAATCAACATGGAAGACGATGACTTATGATGTAACCTGTAGTGTGTTGAAGTCTAAAGTTCCTTGTAGAAACAAGAAACATCACTACAGTTTTGGAAATCCGAATAAATATTTATAAGAGCTGTCTTTTTTAAAGACTTTTGTATGAGCACACGTCTATATCCAAGAAAAAAAATGAATTAATCCTTTTGAATACAAGTAATTTGAAATAACTTGAAACGATACAACACTTTCCACTGTAAAGAAAAAAGCCCAGCTGAATTTATTTCTCTAAAAACAAAGGTTATATCGAATTCTAAAGGACGTTTGGAAAATCCCTAAGTTGCAAAATCGAAAAGGGGGTCACGTGATCGTGTTTATATCAGGTACGCCTAACAGGACCCTGACGATAACCAATCACATTACTCTAAAAATAAAAGTTTTAAAAAAATTGTTTACATTTTAAATCACATAGTCTCATCATGACCTCGACAACAACCAATCGTTTTAAAATAAAAAACGAACTTGTTAACATGGCTACTAGTAACTTTATATCAACGTCAGGATCCCGGTCAACATCTGGTGTATACTAAAAAGGACAGTCAAGTTCAAACTATTTTCTTAACAAAGTATAAGTTCCTAGCAAACATTATTTTGACATATCATGAAATTTATATTAAAAAAATATAAAGATTTTAAAACTTACAAGCGATTAAATCAGATATAAACAATTAAATCAAATATTCATGACATAAGGAAATGTACCGACAAAAATCATATCTCTTCCTAATTCAGTAACTTGTTCCTTAAAAGATTTGGTCGTTAGTTGTAAAATTGTAACGCTACCTTTTGGGTGATACTCAATATCTAATAGAAAAGAACATATAAAACAGCGAATGCATGATTCATGTGCATAGATATGTGCTCATTTTAAGAGAGAGAGAAAGAGAGAAGACGAAGAGATACATGGGGTGATAAAAGATAATATAAATAAGTATCAATATGGAAACGTATGTTGACCATAATGCATAACAAATAACGATACATTTATATTATTAGACAAACATAGCAGCTGAATGTGTGATGTCAGCGTTGTATTATTGAAAGCGGTATCGCCTCTCCAGCAGTATCAATTACTTCCACTAACACATTTTGATAAAGCATTAGTCATAATATATAATCAAAACGAATAAAAGGTGAAGGCTTCTCCAATGGTGATTTTTTGTGGATTTTTATGCATATTAATCTCACACTGGAATCATTTTAATGTAAAAGAAATGTTCGCTTTACATAATATGCTGGAGTTTGTAGAATATTGTGATCGTTGTCTTTGAAGATTGCATAATTTTACAGTCCACGTCAGTAAAAGTTTTGGTTATATTTCAAAGACAGTTATTTGATGCTGCTTATGTTATTATCTCACTAACACATGTGCGCATGATTTACGATATTGCATTTAAATTGTAAAATTGGACAATTCACTTCAACCGGCTAACGTTTAACACGATCGTATGTAAAGGGGGTGGATCTTGAAACAGAGTACGGTCATTTATAGGATGTCAGTTATCATCTAGATAGTAACCGATTAGGCGAAGGGTGTGCCAAATGTTTCTTGCACGGGTATAAATATGAGGAAAACACAGTCTTGTCAGGAGTTGTAAGCCAGCTGTAGAGGCAGAATAGATAAGAATTATTTTGGACCAGAAATGAAAGGACTAGCAGTATTCCTTTGTGTCTTCCTGTGCATGACTGCCACGATGATGGGCACCGCAGAATCAGGAGCAGTTGAATCTCTAGTAATGGATGCTCAAGGTACGCATACTCTCTTCCTCCCTTTCCCTCTCAAGACACACACACACGTATACGCACACACAATACGCTCATAAAAATTTCATTATACACAATCGGCATTTTAAGGTTCTGACTAATTGTACGGTGGCACCACTGAATTTACAGAATATTCAATTAGAAGAGGACATTCACTGAACATTTTTCTCATATACATGCTATTTCAATGTAGTAAAAATTGAGTTTAAACAAATAATATAAAACATAAAGCATCAGTTAAGATATATCAATAACATTGATCTCTATAAATACTTTCTTCCCGCAACGAGGCTACAAAATGTATGTTTTAACTGATAATGATACATTATCTAATAAAAGTATCCTGGCCTTGGGCCAGATATCTTCTCGTATAAATGTGAAGTATAGGACGTAACTCGGATTTATTCTCGTTTAGGCAGAGTTTTCTATATTTTGAAGACAGATGTGCATTTGAAAAGAATATAAGTTTTATAAAACGATGATATAAACTGTTCCACGACTAAAACTTTGTTTTGATTTTATTATGTTTACCGCCTCTCAGTGAAGAAAATGAACCGCTAAGAAATAGAATATTATAAGCAAAATGTTCGCATATCAGAAATTCCAGGAAGAAGTATTTTAATGTAATTTTAACATAAGATCAATTTATGTTAAAAGCTGCTCATTACTATTCAGATATATAGCAAATTATTGTGCTTGTTGTTGTTAGAAACATGACATCCTCATCTATTTGTGGTGTTATTGCCCAAATGGTGTAATACAATCTGTGTTTATACTAATGTCTTTTTCCCTTATGCAATAAAGCACAACTTTTATCAATTGTAAGTTTCTATTTCATTATACTGCAAATATCTTTGATTATTTCAAATTCTCAAATGTTATGAAGCTGCTGATAAATAAGAATGTATTTTTCTTATTTCAGCCTTAGACGAAGAGATTCTTACAAAGGACGGTGAGTGTTTATACTATATAAAATATACTACTATTATTTGGTTTAGCGAGGTATTAATATTTTGAAATATGAGGAATTCAGGTGTCTAGCGTCTCCTTAGCAAAATTAAATTAGGTTTGGTTTTAATTGCATTCTGGACAACGCTCCAAGTACAATTATATCAATGTTTCTGACATTGTCGTAGATAATTTGATTGACATATCATCCCTTGGCGATTTCTTTCATCAGATATGGTGACTGCGACACTGTTAGTACACATTTCCAGGATAAATTTTATCTTTCTCTCAATCAGATATTCTCTCTAAACTTGAAAATTGAAATTGATTACTGTTTATGCAAACTAACTGGTACTGTATTAATTCAGATGTTAGTCATACTGTTATTTAATTTAATTCACAATTTACTTGTTTTGATATTATTAAGATCCAGTGCATTTAATTCCTTTTTGAATTTTATTTCATTTCCTTTCTAGTTATATTTCAAATATACTATTTAACATTGCAGGGAAGAGACTGTGTACCAGTCCAGTATGTGCTTATCTTTGAACGAAGTAAGTTTCTTCTATTTACATGTTCATTATTCACTTTATATCCTAGTTTTAATTTTCTTACCTTAATTTCTAGTCACAACTAAGTGGGCGATCTCGTTATTCCAGAAAAACATCGTATGTGTAAGATTTAGAGATTATTCGGTCGATCATTTGCCTGAATCGAAGATCAGTTTAGTGACGGTCTTCCTCCAGCGCTAAATGAGTACAATTGGGTTTCGTTCCAAGCTTATTTTAATACGTGATATAGTTTCTTTCTAGACGGACGTTCTCGACATCCGAAAGGAAGCTTTATATGCAGAACCTACAGAGTAAACATTTTCAAAGAACTTGGCTGACCAAAATAAACTTTACCCTGTTTAAAGAAATAGAATATTTGAGTCATTATCATTTATCTATTATACCATTTTTTTACATATTTTACTGTTAATCTTGTATCTTCCATAACAATAATTTTATCTTAATTTTAAATGTTTTTGTTATTAATGTTTGCCTGGGAACATTTCATATTCTTCCTAAAACTATCAGAACAAAAGCTTGAATCGGCTTTATCTTAGAATCATTGTGCTGTTGTTTCGCTAAATCATTAACATACTCTTGGAGAAATGTTAAAAGAAAGAAAGCAAAGTAGAGAAATCTTTTCATGTAAACTCTGACATAACCGTGACTCTGACTCCGTCTCACTCTTTCATGTTTGTTTTTTTTTTTTTTTTTTTCAGGCCTGGAGGAGAAGATCGACCATAAAGAACTGTGCCTCAATACGACCAACGTATACAACTGACCATGCAACTAATCCGCATTTGTTCTTCTTACTTGTCCATTCATCCTTTGACGCTTTACATATACCATTCTTTTCTTCAATGTCATTTTGATGAAATCTAATGATAACATTTGAGATATTTAACTGTTCAACTTAAACAAAAAGAAAGCCTTAGAGAACTTTACGATTCGAACATCTGACGATATGTATTCTTTTGTTAAGTCGCGTTCAAATGTTGTGGCAGTGTATACTAGTGAAAACCGATACACCGTGTCCTCGGTTCAATGCGCGCAATAAAATTCTAAATACTCCTAGAAAAACATAATGTATAACCCATACAAAAGTTTCATCAAACTGAATTATTTCCACGAATGTCCTATTCTTCTGTACACATTAAAAGCTTGAAATGTATAAATCGTGTTGGGTTTTCATATATATTTTGAAACTGAGTGTCAGGTGTGAGTGCAGAACGTGTACCAGGATTGCACTGATCGTTCAAACAAATTATAATATCTTGTATGGTGTTACTTTAAAAGCGAAAACATATAATAACAAGAAAGTACGGATGTTATGACATGACTTTTCGAAAAGATACTTTGGTGAATATATCATTCATGGTGATAGAGGATTTGTCTTTGTCCGATCGGGATAGATGTTTGTTTTTAAATATATAGATCGTGGGATGAGTTATTATTTTCCGTAGCTAAAAAGAAAATGATAACAAAATTATGTTAGGATTTGTAATTCCTCCCGTGTAATTTGATCACATACTTTCATTTTGATCGAATACGAAAACCTATTTAATAACTCTTTTTTTCAATAGTTATTCGTTTTAGCACGGAAGCACTAAATTCACATTGCATACATACATCCATACATACATACATGCCCACACGCACGCACGCACACACACACACATACATGCATACACACATGCATGCATACATACATACATACAGCCATACATACATACATAAATACAAACATACATATATACAACCATACATACATACATACATGCATACATGCGTACATACATACATACATGCCCGCACGCACACACGCACATACACACACATACATGCAAACACACACACATACATGCATACACACATGCATGCATACATACATACATACAACCATACATACATACATAAATACAAACATACATACATACAACCATACATACATACATACATACATGCATACATGCGTACATACATACATACATGCCCGCACGCACACACGCACACACACACACATACATGCATACACACATGCATGCATACATACATACATACATACATCCATACATACATACATTCATACATACATACATGCATGCATGCGTACATACATACAAACATACATACATACATACATACAAACATACATAAATACGTACATACATACAAACATACATGCGTACATACATACATACATACATGCCCGCACGCACACACGCACACATGCATACACACATGCATACATACATACATACATACATACATACATACATGCATACATACATACATACATACATACGTACATACATACATGCATGCATGCATGCATACATACATACAAACATACATACATACATACATACATAGAAACATACATAAATACGTACATACATACATATATACATACATACATGCGTACATACATACATACATACATGCCCGCACGCACACACGCACACACACACACACATACATGCATACACACATGCATACATACATACATACATACATACATGCATGGATGCATGCATGCATGCATGCATGCACACATGCATGCATACATACATACATACATACATACATACATACATACATACATACATACATACATACATACAAACATACATACATACATACATACCTAGAAACAAACATACAGACAGACAAGCTGAAATAAATAAATTCATGCATACATTTTTGTACATTTTACTTGCGATGACCCTGATTGTAAAGCTCATCAGCTGATCAAGCATCTGACACAATTTATCATCAGAATGTGTGCGTAAAACAAAAGTGATCAAACTTTCTCCAATATTTCACAATTTTAGTCCAGTTTGTAATATGGCCCAACCGAAAGAATGACAAGAGATTAATCTCGAGATTTTAATTATAAGCCCCACCTTGGCGGATCGGTCAAATATTGTATTGCTTTGTCCAAGAGACTGCAATATGATTATATGAGTTGTCTCCCGTACTATGTAAAGCCAACTAACCAATAAGCCAGTGATGTATTGTACATTGTCTGAAAATGGTGGAGGTCATTGATTTCAAAGGAATACTTTGTAAGCTTGCTTTCAATTTAGTTATGACCATTGAATAAAGTTCAAATCAGTAAAAATGGCAAGATATATATTATAAATGAATACAACAGTTACACAAGTCTTCTCCTAGTGTTATTTTGCAAAATCCCTAGTATCTGTGCTATTCTGGATTAAATATTTCTTGAATTACTCCCAAGCCACAAAATTCGCAAAATTTGCAATCTCATGAACTTTTCGCAGGATATCAAAAATAGACGACGAGATGACAAGGAACAGTTTCAACTTCTTTGATTTCCTTTCAATAACTCAAGCATCCGATTAAAGGGAATGTTCACACTGCATCTCATCCTTGTAACAATAATATGCAGAAGACACTTTTTATGTAATTAACGCTTACGAACGATGCATTTTCTTGATTCATGGCCCAATTTGCTGACTGTACTGGACGTTGCGAAGTTATTCTCTTTACATAAATCTGTTTGAGATATAAAAGAACGTGAAATTGAACTTAGCGTGTATGATATTTATATCTCTTAAATTACCCACATAGGAAAGTTTAACTTTGATGTAATTTAATACGACATTATACAGGTATCGTGTATCTTACACGAATATGTTTCTCCTCGTTGCAGATGTGTTTCATGACATTGCTAGGCAAATTATTATTTTGACCTCATCTGCACAGTCTTCTTCCACAGAACTAGAATAAAGTATAGTACATATCATTTAAAACTCAGAGCATTCGAGTTTTTTGCTAGCAATGCTTCCTTTCAAGAGTTTATTTTTTTAAATATGAATCAACAGCGTTTAAAATAGTTTTAGAAATAAGATGCAAGTAAAATAAAACTTAAATAAGAAACTTTATATATCACTTGAAACGATTTGAATACTAGTATTATAAATTCATAAGAAATGACAATATTAATTAGAGTATACCTTTTCTGTGTTAATGATTGAATTATCTCTCTCCGCCTTTCTTTCTCTCTCTATTTCTCTGGTCAATCACATATTTGTGTGTATTTTAATAGAGGTCTGCACAATTTAAACAATGCATTGCCAATTGAAACACTCTAGCACTGCAGTTAAAATGTCCACATTGCCTCAATGCATTATATGCTCAAATTTGGAAATTAGCAAATTGTTCTATTTCATGGCTCTTCCAGAATTAAGAAATAATATGTGATTGAGATGAAATGTTTTTGATAGTAAGAATTTGTTATTAATCGGCTAATACTGAAACACTTGCATTTTGGGTAGCTTTCTCTAGAGATATCTAAATAACGCGTCTGAATTACTTTAATAACCCAAAATAATTTTCGGTAAATAAATTCCGAAACTGCACCAACTATATTTGTCCTGCTTCCTGATTTGTGTTCACTTGTAAGTATTTATCCGACCTAGTTATATATCACCTCTATATATTTCTCAATTAACATGTCATGAAATGCATAAAAAACCCATCGCCATCAAACGTAAAGCAAGATGACTGTTCTGTATTCTCCTGAAAGTAAATTGTTCACACATTTATGTTGTTATTACAGAACTGTGCTGACTTACCGTGATAATAGTTTCTTTTCTCACTAAATAAGTAACTATTTAATATTGGTGCAGTTTACAACTTAACCGATACTAGAAACTGTGTCTCTTATAGTATGTACGTATATGGTAGCGTTCAGGCCAGGCCAGAACTTTAATAATGATATGGTGCCAGATAAAAGTAAATATTTAAAGGTATAAAGATAATGTCTGTTATCTAAGAAAGAAAACTGTATCAACATGTGTGTGCCTTGTAGTGTAGATATTTCTTTACATGTTTTTAGACAAACAATATCTTTAACCCGATCCCCTATCTTTTTACAGAATGAGCAGAATGAAAACATATGTTTCTTCACAAAAAGCAGCTGGAATTAAATAGAAACAAATTGTACTTAAAAAAATTAGAGCGCTCTATTATATAAATATGAATGCATGTAAATGGAATTCTTTTATCAGCAAATTAATCTACTATTACAAAAACGGCCTCTCTCAATCTCTCTCTCTCTCTCTCTCTCTTTACAGATACATACATTTTTGTTGCTTATAATGAAACTTCCATTATTTAGAGCAATATTGAACTCATCCAAATAGCAACACAGCAATGAATTTAATTTGCGTTATTCCTTTGCACATCATATCCTGATATAAATGTTTTTTCCAGTCCTAAAATATGAGCGTTTATTCTTTGAGTTTCTGTCAGATTTCATGACAACATTTCAAGTGTTTGCCTTGTCCACTCTTTTGCTGATAAGTTGATCAGAAGTGAAACTAGCTAAACACAAGGGGATAAAATCATAAGGTTTGTTTCTGTGATGTGACTGTAATGCACATTTAAAGAATGAATTTTAAAAAATTGTTTTATTACCTGTTAATAGTATGTGTATTACGAAAGAAAAATGTACACAATACGAGCGATGTGTTTTTTCTTCAAATGTGAATTTGTTCCACTGTGAAAGAAACCATATGAACTTTGTTTTTCATACTTCTGCATGCGTGTTTTTATACTGCATGTGTTCTGGATCATACTAAACAAGAAAACAGATAAAAGACTTGAACAAAACTGACACTTCTCATGAATAAAATCAGTATGAAATTTTCATAGTACATAAGATGATCCATTTTTATTCTTTTTCATTCTCTATCTATTTGTAATTTCTTTACTGGGACGAATTCTTTTCTGCTGTATCGTATGCTTTTCTATCGTTTCTGAATTTCTTCACCTGCATGGGTTTTACTGTAGTTTTATCTATTTAAAAAAATTTAAATTTTCTTGTATCATGCAGTAAATCCATGAAGATTATCTTTTCTTTCTTTCTATAAATATTCATTTCTTCTATTTATAAATGAAATGCGGAAAAAATCAATTTGGGTTTTGCAATATACATGTACGTAACATGAAAGTCAAAACAACAGAACACTTGTTCTTAAGCGAAAAGGTGAACTTTCCTTACTCAAGTGAATTTCTTGCACCATTAAGCAAAACAATCTAAAGTTTGTATTGCTTGAAATGTAATTTTCTTACAGCATGAAAAAGCGAAAACATGACAAATGCTCTTTTACCTAAAATCTGAATTTGTTGTACAATAAAACATAAGACATTGAGCCTCTTTCGTATTTTGTGGATCTTCATAGTTTAATATATTTCTACTGTGTTCATTTCTGTATTAGTCACTTACATGGGTTCTGCTTCGTGCGTTTTCTCTGCTTTTGTTGAATTTCTTAACGTCATCACTAGTGTGGTGCAACAAATTTACATTTCAAACAATCGCCTACCCCTTTTAATTCTTGCATTTTGCAACAAAATTTGTTTTATTCTTTCATGGTTAAAGATATTGGCAACCAAGAGGACTTAGCGTTTCAATCTGTACAGGCGGCAGAGCCACGGCAGACGAAACGTTTCTCGCCCGAGATTTACAATCATTCAAATAGACACTTCCAACAAGATTTCAGACCAAATCTACAAATAAAAACCATAATACCTGTTTTGATGGTATTAAGCAACATTTTGGGCTCCACATTCTTAAGAACTTGAATGTAAAGCAGCCTCCAGTCCAGAAGGAAATAGAAACAAATGGAAAGAGTCCCTCTTTCAGAGTTGTATAGGAAGAAAAATTAAAATTGTAATTTATACACTCAGACATACTTGTTTTTTATTTAGAAGCATATTATATTTAATGGGAGAGACATGTAACTAATTTTATTTAGTCACATATTCTGATCATGCAAATTCCTTGGTGTCAATCGTGTTGGGGTAAGTTAAAGATTGTATACCTTCATCCATTTATTTAAAAGGAGTAATCATTCTTGTAAATAGTTGATGTCAAAGTATCAATTTTCAGATAGGCAGGATAAATATTTTAACTGCAATAAAACAAAGCGCAAACAAGATCTGTAATTAATGAAAATAATTAAATCAGTAAATTTATTTGTTCACGAATATCTTTTAAAACATTTGCACCAGTTAACAATTACTAATCATATTTAGTTATTTCGCAAAATTATGACAATTAGCTTTGCATTTAAATGTCTCCGTTCTCATCACCAAGCATGTGCATCTGAATGATCAGGCACTAACAAGTGTTCAATTAATTTCAACGAAACAAACAGGAAGTAGTAAGGGATAAATATATCGTTCATAAATTGGGTTGTTGTGCATCTTTGCAGAATAGTCAAATGTTTTCTCTTTTTGCCATCCTTTATACCATACACTCTTCTGTCAGTAAACAAAAAAGAGAAAAAGCTTTGTAACGACCATTGTTGCTGGCCTTTGACTACAAATTGATATGGACTCAACACAATCCTTTGATTTGCAAGGTGACTGCTGGTCATTAATTAAAACAAAAAGAAATCAAAATTAACTCAGAGAATTCAAAGTGGATTGTATTTTCCATTAAATATATTGGACTGCATATTAATAAAGAATGAGTAAGACGATTATACTAAAGAATCTTAATTCGTAACATATCTTTCTGTAGAGAAGACTACATACTACAGGTTGTGACAGGATAGTAATTGACATTGCCAGTATTTTAAACAAAACGTGGAGTGGTCCACATTCAGTTTCCCATTAATATATCAATTATAGGTTTACATGTAGCTCACATGGTTCATATAGTTAACGAGAGAGAGAGAGAGTTCATAGAGAAATTCTAATTCATGGAAATCATCGCAGAAAATGCAAAATACACACATTATTTTTTATGTTCTAATACATATTTTGTGACATAGCATCAAACCAAATAATTTATAAATCATAATAATTAGGTAGCAAGGTGATGCGCACGATAACAATGTCATTTTTATTTAAACAATCAAATCTAATAACTATCTTTCTACGATGTTAAAACCAACCAATTAATCTATGCGATTAATCGATTGGTAATAGTGAAACTTACCTTTGGCGACATACTTAAGCAAAGAAGTGTTCATATGCAGTAATGTTTAAAGCTTCTTATTTACCTTGTTGAAAATACACTCTTACTTCTCTTTTTTCTCACATATTACTCAGACTAGTTGATGAAACATGGTGTGATTCGTCAAGTACATTTGTTCCGCATTATTAATATTTGTTATCTGTCTTATTTAGATTACATAAAAGACACTTTATAGGATTTTAAATAAATATAACCACCATTTTGATTGGCACCACATGTTTATGTTTTGTTTTTAAAATATGTAACATTTACTAGCACGGAATTACATTTCATTTACAATGGCAGCTATATCGCTTAGTACATTTATGGGGCTTTTATTTTCAATGGGAATGATTCTATGACATTTTGTATTTTATTATTTTATATCGAAATGTTCTTGTACATTTTATGCAGAATATTAAATACGTGGCGCATATACTAAATATTCCATGCGCTTGCTTTTGAAAAACATTGAGTATATTTTGATGCAGTTTATCTTCACATCCTTGTAGTCTATACCATAAGAGGAGTCCCATGGTATATTCGCAGAAGACAACATCTTTACTTCGTTTTGATTGACATCTAACGACGCATGTTGTTCTGAATAAAACAAATAATTTTATTTATTTCATTACGTCGTTACAGCCGTACTGACTCTTCCCTGATGCTATCATATTCTGCTTTTCTTACTAGTAATATACTAATCCAGTGTTGACGAAAAGACACATCAATTTTAGAAGCGTGAAAGATATACAAAATGTATAATTATTTTCAAACGATCTTCTCCAGCGATCCACGGGGCTCAAAGCACTATAAATATATGACTTTTTTAAAGCCAAAAAACAATGAAATATCTCTCATGCCACCATGAGACTCTACTCATCTTATGAAATCATTGCATATTACGTCAAACGATACGAAACCATGAATTAATATTTATCTTCTTATTATACCATTGTCTCGATTGCCACTATATAAATCGCTTGCATGGAAGAAAACACATGCAAGATAAGAATATCTTAAAATTATCAAAAATCTCTTCAGATGTTCGATGCAGGTTAGGTTTCCGACTCTTTTTTAACATTGCCTTAAACAACTTTGTTACAATTAAACAATTAACATCAAATCGTAAAAAGTAACTATTATAAAAACACCTCCTTGTACTCTAATTTGGTTTATCAAGACAGTAATGTTAAGTTAATTAGCCAGAAAACAGAAACACTATTCTTACAACAAAATCGAAATATTGGTATAGAATTTTCAGGTGAAATTAAGGTGGAACTCACATAAACCCTGTAATTGAAAGCAATTTTGTTTTCAATGTGATAACACACGAAATATATTATGCAACTTTATGGTGTGGACTAATTTACTTCCTCTGTCAGCATGGTTGTTCCTGTGGTTTAAAAGTATTGTGTAGCGGATAGTCTTCATTTCGTACTTGAACCTATGAAAGGTTTAGCAAATTATATCAAAGAAAGCTAGGATTTGTTTGGTTCATGCACCCTATTGAAACGCATTTGGCCCCTACCATACACTAATATTCTGCTTGTCACAATCAATGCATGATTAGCTTTGCAAAGAGTAGAATCGCAGTTCTTTGCAAAGAATAATACAGTTCGATATTCGAGATGTAGATTTAATCGCTTAAAAGACACTGTTAAAGTGTGATTGAAATCTTTATTAACAAATATTAAAGAACATTGTGCATTGCAAGTTGTAGTTTACTTATTCGATTACGATAAATTTTTCAGTATTGGCACTATTAGTAGCAGTAGTTATTGTTGTTTTTCTTATTTTTATTGTAATGTTACTATATGCACAATCTTAGATATCATGCGACTAGTTGTTGCTGTATCCTTAGATTGGAACATTAAAAGTTTTATATATTGCAAAATATACTTCGTCTGGTAACTAATGCGTAAGGATCCAATATATCTGTACTTTAGATCAAGCAGTGTACAATGTTTTCCAAACTGCGATCGGTTTAGCCTAATATCTGCGATAGCATACCGTGTTGCATTATCATAATCTAATCTCCTCGTATGAAGTCATCATAAGAATAAAACAATAAAGACCTTGTTCTACCTCGACATTATACAATGGGGAATGAAGGGACTGTTATAGGCAGAGTGGTGTGCTTAAAACAACGTTAAATATGAAACATTGATTCTTCCTAGAGAACGTTTATCCATAAGAAACCGGAAGTGGTGTTTTCTTTCTATCATTTTGTATAAAAAACAAGAATGTACTAAACACAACATAAATATAAATTGTAATTATGATTAATTAATGTTATTGCTTTTTGGGCAACTCTTTATAATTAATACCCACGTGCAAAAAGTATATATACATATATATATACATATATATACATATATATATATATATATATATATATATATATATATATATATATATATATATATATATATATATATATATATATATATACGATCATAAATTGTTTGTTAGTCGCAATATGTTGCTACTGGTTTACTTCGAAAAATTAAATCGCGAAGAGAAGATTAAGACTGCAACAATTCCTATTATTGGAAATATTAATTATAGAAATTGAACGCATATGTGTTTTAATATATCATAAATAGTATATTTGCGAATTATAACGTAAATAAACGACCTTTTACTAAACTTTTCATGGTTAATTTTTCTGCTCTGTTGAGCGCTTATTCTTGCTTAATCAAATTTCTCTTGATATCTATTGTTTTGACACCAAAACAATATCACGTAATAAATAACATGAGAATTGTTACACTTAATACATCGCTAAGTGACTCATCTTTTACCAAACACTTACAATATGCGAGTATAGATGTTTGATGGATTGTTGAGCAGAACTTTCAAAGACGTGAACAAGTAGAGCAATAATTAAAATTTGAATTTTATTAAGAAGATTAACCATTTCTTGTCTAGTTCCCCATTAAAGAACAAATTAAACCCCATCTAATCAAAGCGTCACTTATCAATGCCGATGTTCTAACATGACTCTCCTATTACACTTCAATACAGTTTGATAAAAACTAAGTAACTTCGCATAGGGTTCAAGGGAAGGTACTTGCAATGGTGAATGTATGGTGCCGATTGAAATTTAAATTCTAACATTGTAATATTTAGATGGCAGGAGCAAAGGATGACCAAAAAGAAAGCAATAAACCCAAACTACGGCAGGTGGCAGGGCTAATGTTTTCATCATTTCCACAGTAATGAAGTCCGGATATTAGCTGTTTGATATTAAAGTACAAATCTTAGCTAAAGATTCACATATCTACCGGTATGTATTGCAATTGTAATAGATGCATTAAATTCAACACAAAGTAATCAAAACTTGCTTCATCCCTATACAGTTATGTGCCTGCTAATATAATGTAAAATTATAAATAAGTTTTGAAGCAATAAAATTGGAGTCAACTTTTCTTCCCGCAAAGCTAGCGTATATACTTAACCTACAAACACCAATTTCATACGATAACCATGAGGATTTGTCTTCATGTTCATTTATATATTAATTTTATTATGACATATAGTTTCGAGATATAATCACTTTATATATTCGTACAAGAAACTGCTTTGTAAATTTAACGGATTTGTTTGGAACAATTATCTAAATAACAAAATCAGTGTTTGAAAACAGCAGCACGGCATCTTTTACTCATATTAATCGTTTGAAACGTTGGACACGTAAAGCTTTACTGTGTCCAATTTCGCTAACACAAATGGAATACCGTCAGTGTTTTACTAGAAATATCCGAAGTATTCCGAGTGCTAACGAAGTATTTCGAAACGGAAACCATCCCAGATTGCGGTTATTTTTCACAGTATATTTTGGAAAATAAGTGTGGACGTTGCGATTTATGGAAAGCTCCCAGAACAAATACATACATATCTACCCCATCCCAATTCCACACACCCCAAACAATTTTAAAATTGCAATCTTTCCATGCATGTCTAGTAAAAACAAAGAGTTCCTTAATAAATGTAATTTCTTAGAGCATTTCCTTACTTTCGTTGCACAAGTTATATCGTTATGCACTGAGAATGCAGTAGCAAACAAAATATATCATTGTCGACTAAAACTTATTCTTACTGAAAAGAAAAACAATATCATTATAAGACGGTCCTAATGGATTTACATGATAAATATGAACCGAACATGATATTAATATAATGAAATTGGCAAAATACCACTTGAACGAATTTATGGTAATTTCGTACTAACTTTGATCTGCCTCTGTCAGTGGGGCGGAGGGCGGGAGAGAGATAGAGATAGAGAGAGAAAGTTCAAGGTATCGGACAAAGACAGTCACATATAAATAGTGGGGTGAATATTTTGGATATATGTTTCGTTTTTTAAAATTCCTACTTCCTGATCTTCATCATGTTCTACAATAATCAGATTATAATCCAGACATTTGTGGGGAGAATATTTTGGATATATCTAATTTAAATGACACTGTAAAATGTTTGTTTGCTCTGCAATTTCCAGCCAAGACATCGAAATCTTCTATGTTGAATTGGTGTGTGTCTGGCCATATATTCTTTTGAGAAGATCCGTTTTCTGATTCATTTGTCATTACTTTAAGTTTTACTTTGATTCGTATATGTCATATGTTTAGTGTGTGGCAAACTTCAACAGATTTATCTATGAAGCCTATAACCTAACGTTTCTGATGACTAAACTGTCCGCCACGGTTGTTTAACAAGGGAAATATCAATGGTAAGCAAAAGCGAATGATATCCATTTATCATTTTCACTTATTCTATACACTAGATTTCGCATTCTCGCCACTTCTATAACATCACCCATAATTTCCAACAGAGGTTGCTTGCTGTGCGATTCGGCAACTGACAGTTTATGGCCCTTAAACAATAGAACGTAATGTTAACTGATGTAAAGCGATACTCAAAAATATTCTAAGTTGCGATATGTTAATCAACTGTTCATACAGCAACGTGGCAGTTTGGTTGCATGAGTAATAAACTAGCATAGATGGTTACTGTAGAGTTGTATCATTATTATAAATTACAATTATGCTAAGGGATTTATGATTATTGCATAGTATTTGGTGCGTAATAAAACATGAAATTCAGCAAACGATGATTTTAATGCGAGAAAGGATTATAAGAGGGAACACGGTGTTGAAATCTGAAAATCAAAATTACAAACCATTTTCCACTCAATACCGTACTTAAAGTAAATCTAAAATTTCACGAATTAATTATTCGATTTAGTTAAACACAATAAAGTATTGCTACTAATTTCAGAAATATTTGTCTGATGAAAGAAATTGTATGATTTATTAGCAGATTATTTTAGCATTATATCATATCTTTATCAGATTCCTGATATTGACACCTTTACACAGGAATGGGCGGAAACTATCAATTCAGAAACAAATCGAGCATAATCAACCTAGTTGTCAATAAGGAGACGTTTAATGCAAAATTCAAATTTAATTTATAATAAAGCAATAGTTTATAGCGATTACTATTCGTGTTATTCTCCGTTATATGAAGTATCTTTTCTGTGATGCGTTTGCGAATCTATGAATATGAGGAGAAGAATTAATAACCACAAGTGTCAAAATTCCTGTAAATTCGTATAAAACGTCACCAAATATTCCACCTCAGCAGAACATCATCTGCGGTCCATCAAATTGTTCTTCAGTGAGTCCAGTACAGGATGGACAGACTTTAGATCCGATCAGAATGAATATCATATGGAGATTTTAAATTAAAATACGCTAATGCGTTTTACTGAGACGAAGCATCCAGGCTAAATAGTCAACAAACCGTTTAATGTCAGCGTTTACATCAGTCATTCAACTTTTGTAAGTCTTTTATTACGTGTTTAAGCTCCAATAAATGGTAACACAAGAAAAAAGTAAAATCAACAAGCTTAGAAAAATATAATAACTTTTTACCTGTTAAAATACTTTAAAAATTCAAAAACAAGATGAACTTTCAGTTTTAGAATCAAATCCTACAATAATCCAAGCATAATCCAAGAATAAAATTTCAGAAGTCCTAATAATACAATGTTATAACGATTTCAAGTTCGAGTCCCGACGAATAATCAACATGGAAGACGATGACTTATGATGTAACCTGTAGTGTGTTGAAGTCTAAAGTTCCTTGTAGAAACAAGAAACATCACTACAGTTTTGGAAATCCGAATAAATATTTATAAGAGCTGTCTTTTTTAAAGACTTTTGTATGAGCACACGTCTATATCCAAGAAAAAAAATGAATTAATCCTTTTGAATACAAGTAATTTGAAATAACTTGAAACGATACAACACTTTCCACTGTAAAGAAAAAAGCCCAGCTGAATTTATTTCTCTAAAAACAAAGGTTATATCGAATTCTAAAGGACGTTTGGAAAATCCCTAAGTTGCAAAATCGAAAAGGGGGTCACGTGATCGTGTTTATATCAGGTACGCCTAACAGGACCCTGACGATAACCAATCACATTACTCTAAAAATAAAAGTTTTAAAAAAATTGTTTACATTTTAAATCACATAGTCTCATCATGACCTCGACAACAACCAATCGTTTTAAAATAAAAAACGAACTTGTTAACATGGCTACTAGTAACTTTATATCAACGTCAGGATCCCGGTCAACATCTGGTGTATACTAAAAAGGACAGTCAAGTTCAAACTATTTTCTTAACAAAGTATAAGTTCCTAGCAAACATTATTTTGACATATCATGAAATTTATATTAAAAAAATATAAAGATTTTAAAACTTACAAGCGATTAAATCAGATATAAACAATTAAATCAAATATTCATGACATAAGGAAATGTACCGACAAAAATCATATCTCTTCCTAATTCAGTAACTTGTTCCTTAAAAGATTTGGTCGTTAGTTGTAAAATTGTAACGCTACCTTTTGGGTGATACTCAATATCTAATAGAAAAGAACATATAAAACAGCGAATGCATGATTCATGTGCATAGATATGTGCTCATTTTAAGAGAGAGAGAAAGAGAGAAGACGAAGAGATACATGGGGTGATAAAAGATAATATAAATAAGTATCAATATGGAAACGTATGTTGACCATAATGCATAACAAATAACGATACATTTATATTATTAGACAAACATAGCAGCTGAATGTGTGATGTCAGCGTTGTATTATTGAAAGCGGTATCGCCTCTCCAGCAGTATCAATTACTTCCACTAACACATTTTGATAAAGCATTAGTCATAATATATAATCAAAACGAATAAAAGGTGAAGGCTTCTCCAATGGTGATTTTTTGTGGATTTTTATGCATATTAATCTCACACTGGAATCATTTTAATGTAAAAGAAATGTTCGCTTTACATAATATGCTGGAGTTTGTAGAATATTGTGATCGTTGTCTTTGAAGATTGCATAATTTTACAGTCCACGTCAGTAAAAGTTTTGGTTATATTTCAAAGACAGTTATTTGATGCTGCTTATGTTATTATCTCACTAACACATGTGCGCATGATTTACGATATTGCATTTAAATTGTAAAATTGGACAATTCACTTCAACCGGCTAACGTTTAACACGATCGTATGTAAAGGGGGTGGATCTTGAAACAGAGTACGGTCATTTATAGGATGTCAGTTATCATCTAGATAGTAACCGATTAGGCGAAGGGTGTGCCAAATGTTTCTTGCACGGGTATAAATATGAGGAAAACACAGTCTTGTCAGGAGTTGTAAGCCAGCTGTAGAGGCAGAATAGATAAGAATTATTTTGGACCAGAAATGAAAGGACTAGCAGTATTCCTTTGTGTCTTCCTGTGCATGACTGCCACGATGATGGGCACCGCAGAATCAGGAGCAGTTGAATCTCTAGTAATGGATGCTCAAGGTACGCATACTCTCTTCCTCCCTTTCCCTCTCAAGACACACACACACGTACACGCACACACAATACGCTCATAAAAATTTCATTATACACAATCGGCATTTTAAGGTTCTGACTAATTGTACGGTGGCACCACTGAATTTACAGAATATTCAATTAGAAGAGGACATTCACTGAACATTTTTCTCATATACATGCTATTTCAATGTAGTAAAAATTGAGTTTAAACAAATAATATAAAACATAAAGCATCAGTTAAGATATATCAATAACATTGATCTCTATAAATACTTTCTTCCCGCAACGAGGCTACAAAATGTATGTTTTAACTGATAATGATACATTATCTAATAAAAGTATCCTGGCCTTGGGCCAGATATCTTCTCGTATAAATGTGAAGTATAGGACGTAACTCGGATTTATTCTCGTTTAGGCAGAGTTTTCTATATTTTGAAGACAGATGTGCATTTGAAAAGAATATAAGTTTTATAAAACGATGATATAAACTGTTCCACGACTAAAACTTTGTTTTGATTTTATTATGTTTACCGCCTCTCAGTGAAGAAAATGAACCGCTAAGAAATAGAATATTATAAGCAAAATGTTCGCATATCAGAAATTCCAGGAAGAAGTATTTTAATGTAATTTTAACATAAGATCAATTTATGTTAAAAGCTGCTCATTACTATTCAGATATATAGCAAATTATTGTGCTTGTTGTTGTTAGAAACATGACATCCTCATCTATTTGTGGTGTTATTGCCCAAATGGTGTAATACAATCTGTGTTTATACTAATGTCTTTTTCCCTTATGCAATAAAGCACAACTTTTATCAATTGTAAGTTTCTATTTCATTATACTGCAAATATCTTTGATTATTTCAAATTCTCAAATGTTATGAAGCTGCTGATAAATAAGAATGTATTTTTCTTATTTCAGCCTTAGACGAAGAGATTCTTACAAAGGACGGTGAGTGTTTATACTATATAAAATATACTACTATTATTTGGTTTAGCGAGGTATTAATATTTTGAAATATGAGGAATTCAGGTGTCTAGCGTCTCCTTAGCAAAATTAAATTAGGTTTGGTTTTAATTGCATTCTGGACAACGCTCCAAGTACAATTATATCAATGTTTCTGACATTGTCGTAGATAATTTGATTGACATATCATCCCTTGGCGATTTCTTTCATCAGATATGGTGACTGCGACACTGTTAGTACACATTTCCAGGATAAATTTTATCTTTCTCTCAATCAGATATTCTCTCTAAACTTGAAAATTGAAATTGATTACTGTTTATGCAAACTAACTGGTACTGTATTAATTCAGATGTTAGTCATACTGTTATTTAATTTAATTCACAATTTACTTGTTTTGATATTATTAAGATCCAGTGCATTTAATTCCTTTTTGAATTTTATTTCATTTCCTTTCTAGTTATATTTCAAATATACTATTTAACATTGCAGGGAAGAGACTGTGTACCAGTCCAGTATGTGCTTATCTTTGAACGAAGTAAGTTTCTTCTATTTACATGTTCATTATTCACTTTATATCCTAGTTTTAATTTTCTTACCTTAATTTCTAGTCACAACTAAGTGGGCGATCTCGTTATTCCAGAAAAACATCGTATGTGTAAGATTTAGAGATTATTCGGTCGATCATTTGCCTGAATCGAAGATCAGTTTAGTGACGGTCTTCCTCCAGCGCTAAATGAGTACAATTGGGTTTCGTTCCAAGCTTATTTTAATACGTGATATAGTTTCTTTCTAGACGGACGTTCTCGACATCCGAAAGGAAGCTTTATATGCAGAACCTACAGAGTAAACATTTTCAAAGAACTTGGCTGACCAAAATAAACTTTACCCTGTTTAAAGAAATAGAATATTTGAGTCATTATCATTTATCTATTATACCATTTTTTTACATATTTTACTGTTAATCTTGTATCTTCCATAACAATAATTTTATCTTAATTTTAAATGTTTTTGTTATTAATGTTTGCCTGGGAACATTTCATATTCTTCCTAAAACTATCAGAACAAAAGCTTGAATCGGCTTTATCTTAGAATCATTGTGCTGTTGTTTCGCTAAATCATTAACATACTCTTGGAGAAATGTTAAAAGAAAGAAAGCAAAGTAGAGAAATCTTTTCATGTAAACTCTGACATAACCGTGACTCTGACTCCGTCTCACTCTTTCATGTTTGTTTTTTTTTTTTTTTTCAGGCCTGGAGGAGAAGATCGACCATAAAGAACTGTGCCTCAATACGACCAACGTATACAACTGACCATGCAACTAATCCGCATTTGTTCTTCTTACTTGTCCATTCATCCTTTGACGCTTTACATATACCATTCTTTTCTTCAATGTCATTTTGATGAAATCTAATGATAACATTTGAGATATTTAACTGTTCAACTTAAACAAAAAGAAAGCCTTAGAGAACTTTACGATTCGAACATCTGACGATATGTATTCTTTTGTTAAGTCGCGTTCAAATGTTGTGGCAGTGTATACTAGTGAAAACCGATACACCGTGTCCTCGGTTCAATGCGCGCAATAAAATTCTAAATACTCCTAGAAAAACATAATGTATAACCCATACAAAAGTTTCATCAAACTGAATTATTTCCACGAATGTCCTATTCTTCTGTACACATTAAAAGCTTGAAATGTATAAATCGTGTTGGGTTTTCATATATATTTTGAAACTGAGTGTCAGGTGTGAGTGCAGAACGTGTACCAGGATTGCACTGATCGTTCAAACAAATTATAATATCTTGTATGGTGTTACTTTAAAAGCGAAAACATACAATAACAAGAAAGTACGGATGTTATGACATGACTTTTCGAAAAGATACTTTGGTGAATATATCATTCATGGTGATAGAGGATTTGTCTTTGTCCGATCGGGATAGATGTTTGTTTTTAAATATATAGATCGTGGGATGAGTTATTATTTTCCGTAGCTAAAAAGAAAATGATAACAAAATTATGTTAGGATTTGTAATTCCTCCCGTGTAATTTGATCACATACTTTCATTTTGATCGAATGCGAAAACCTATTTAATAACTCTTTTTTCAATAGTTATTCGTTTTAGCACGGAAGCACTAAATTCACATTGCATACATACATCCATACATACATACATGCCCACACGCACGCACGCACACACACACACATACATGCATACACACATGCATGCATACATACATACATACAGCCATACATACATACATAAATACAAACATACATATATACAACCATACATACATACATACATGCATACATGCGTACATACATACATACATGCCCGCACGCACACACGCACATACACACACATACATGCATACACACACACATACATGCATACACACATGCATGCATACATACATACATACAACCATACATACATACATAAATACAAACATACATACATACAACCATACATACATACATACATACATGCATACATGCGTACATACATACATACATGCCCGCACGCACACACGCACACACACACACATACATGCATACACACATGCATGCATACATACATACATACATACATCCATACATACATACATTCATACATACATACATGCATGCATGCGTACATACATACAAACATACATACATACATACATACAAACATACATAAATACGTACATACATACAAACATACATGCGTACATACATACATACATACATGCCCGCACGCACACACGCACACATGCATACACACATGCATACATACATACATACATACATACATACATACATACATACATACATGCATACATACATACATACATACATACGTACATACATACATGCATTCATGCATGCATACATACATACAAACATACATACATACATACATACATACATAGAAACATACATAAATACGTACATACATACATATATACATACATACATGCGTACATACATACATACATACATGCCCGCACGCACACACGCACACACACACACACATACATGCATACACACATGCATACATACATACATACATACATACATGCATGGATGCATGCATGCATGCATGCATGCACACATGCATGCATACATACATACATACATACATACATACATACATACATACATACATACATACATACATACATACATACAAACATACATACATACATACATACATACCTAGAAACAAACATACAGACAGACAAGCTGAAATAAATAAATTCATGCATACATTTTTGTACATTTTACTTGCGATGACCCTGATTGTAAAGCTCATCAGCTGATCAAGCATCTGACACAATTTATCATCAGAATGTGTGCGTAAAACAAAAGTGATCAAACTTTCTCCAATATTTCACAATTTTAGTCCAGTTTGTAATATGGCCCAACCGAAAGAATGACAAGAGATTAATCTCGAGATTTTAATTATAAGCCCCACCTTGGCGGATCGGTCAAATATTGTATTGCTTTGTCCAAGAGACTGCAATATGATTATATGAGTTGTCTCCCGTACTATGTAAAGCCAACTAACCAATAAGCCAGTGATGTATTGTACATTGTCTGAAAATGGTGGAGGTCATTGATTTCAAAGGAATACTTTGTAAGCTTGCTTTCAATTTAGTTATGACCATTGAATAAAGTTCAAATCAGTAAAAATGGCAAGATATATATTATAAATGAATACAACAGTTACACAAGTCTTCTCCTAGTGTTATTTTGCAAAATCCCTAGTATCTGTGCTATTCTGGATTAAATATTTCTTGAATTACTCCCAAGCCACAAAATTCGCAAAATTTGCAATCTCATGAACTTTTCGCAGGATATCAAAAATAGACGACGAGATGACAAGGAACAGTTTCAACTTCTTTGATTTCCTTTCAATAACTCAAGCATCCGATTAAAGGGAATGTTCACACTGCGTCTCATCCTTGTAACAATAATATGCAGAAGACACTTTTTATGTAATTAACGCTTACGAACGATGCATTTTCTTGATTCATGGCCCAATTTGCTGACTGTACTGGACGTTGCGAAGTTATTCTCTTTACATAAATCTGTTTGAGATATAAAAGAACGTGAAATTGAACTTAGCGTGTATGATATTTATATCTCTTAAATTACCCACATAGGAAAGTTTAACTTTGATGTAATTTAATACGACATTATACAGGTATCGTGTATCTTACACGAATATGTTTCTCCTCGTTGCAGATGTGTTTCATGACATTGCTAGGCAAATTATTATTTTGACCTCATCTGCACAGTCTTCTTCCACAGAACTAGAATAAAGTATAGTACATATCATTTAAAACTCAGAGCATTCGAGTTTTTTGCTAGCAATGCTTCCTTTCAAGAGTTTATTTTTTTAAATATGAATCAACAGCGTTTAAAATAGTTTTAGAAATAAGATGCAAGTAAAATAAAACTTAAATAAGAAACTTTATATATCACTTGAAACGATTTGAATACTAGTATTATAAATTCATAAGAAATGACAATATTAATTAGAGTATACCTTTTCTGTGTTAATGATTGAATTATCTCTCTCCGCCTTTCTTTCTCTCTCTATTTCTCTGGTCAATCACATATTTGTGTGTATTTTAATAGAGGTCTGCACAATTTAAACAATGCATTGCCAATTGAAACACTCTAGCACTGCAGTTAAAATGTCCACATTGCCTCAATGCATTATATGCTCAAATTTGGAAATTAGCAAATTGTTCTATTTCATGGCTCTTCCAGAATTAAGAAATAATATGTGATTGAGATGAAATGTTTTTGATAGTAAGAATTTGTTATTAATCGGCTAATACTGAAACACTTGCATTTTGGGTAGCTTTCTCTAGAGATATCTAAATAACGCGTCTGAATTACTTTAATAACCCAAAATAATTTTCGGTAAATAAATTCCGAAACTGCACCAACTATATTTGTCCTGCTTCCTGATTTGTGTTCACTTGTAAGTATTTATCCGACCTAGTTATATATCACCTCTATATATTTCTCAATTAACATGTCATGAAATGCATAAAAAACCCATCGCCATCAAACGTAAAGCAAGATGACTGTTCTGTATTCTCCTGAAAGTAAATTGTTCACACATTTATGTTGTTATTACAGAACTGTGCTGACTTACCGTGATAATAGTTTCTTTTCTCACTAAATAAGTAACTATTTAATATTGGTGCAGTTTACAACTTAACCGATACTAGAAACTGTGTCTCTTATAGTATGTACGTATATGGTAGCGTTCAGGCCAGGCCAGAACTTTAATAATGATATGGTGCCAGATAAAAGTAAATATTTAAAGGTATAAAGATAATGTCTGTTATCTAAGAAAGAAAACTGTATCAACATGTGTGTGCCTTGTAGTGTAGATATTTCTTTACATGTTTTTAGACAAACAATATCTTTAACCCGATCCCCTATCTTTTTACAGAATGAGCAGAATGAAAACATATGTTTCTTCACAAAAAGCAGCTGGAATTAAATAGAAACAAATTGTACTTAAAAAAATTAGAGCGCTCTATTATATAAATATGAATGCATGTAAATGGAATTCTTTTATCAGCAAATTAATCTACTATTACAAAAACGGCCTCTCTCAATCTCTCTCTCTCTCTCTCTCTCTCTCTTTACAGATACATACATTTTTGTTGCTTATAATGAAACTTCCATTATTTAGAGCAATATTGAACTCATCCAAATAGCAACACAGCAATGAATTTAATTTGCGTTATTCCTTTGCACATCATATCCTGATATAAATGTTTTTTCCAGTCCTAAAATATGAGCGTTTATTCTTTGAGTTTCTGTCAGATTTCATGACAACATTTCAAGTGTTTGCCTTGTCCACTCTTTTGCTGATAAGTTGATCAGAAGTGAAACTAGCTAAACACAAGGGGATAAAATCATAAGGTTTGTTTCTGTGATGTGACTGTAATGCACATTTAAAGAATGAATTTTAAAAAATTGTTTTATTACCTGTTAATAGTATGTGTATTACGAAAGAAAAATGTACACAATACGAGCGATGTGTTTTTTCTTCAAATGTGAATTTGTTCCACTGTGAAAGAAACCATATGAACTTTGTTTTTCATACTTCTGCATGCGTGTTTTTATACTGCATGTGTTCTGGATCATACTAAACAAGAAAACAGATAAAAGACTTGAACAAAACTGACACTTCTCATGAATAAAATCAGTATGAAATTTTCATAGTACATAAGATGATCCATTTTTATTCTTTTTCATTCTCTATCTATTTGTAATTTCTTTACTGGGACGAATTCTTTTCTGCTGTATCGTATGCTTTTCTATCGTTTCTGAATTTCTTCACCTGCATGGGTTTTACTGTAGTTTTATCTATTTAAAAAAATTTAAATTTTCTTGTATCATGCAGTAAATCCATGAAGATTATCTTTTCTTTCTTTCTATAAATATTCATTTCTTCTATTTATAAATGAAATGCGGAAAAAATCAATTTGGGTTTTGCAATATACATGTACGTAACATGAAAGTCAAAACAACAGAACACTTGTTCTTAAGCGAAAAGGTGAACTTTCCTTACTCAAGTGAATTTCTTGCACCATTAAGCAAAACAATCTAAAGTTTGTATTGCTTGAAATGTAATTTTCTTACAGCATGAAAAAGCGAAAACATGACAAATGCTCTTTTACCTAAAATCTGAATTTGTTGTACAATAAAACATAAGACATTGAGCCTCTTTCGTATTTTGTGGATCTTCATAGTTTAATATATTTCTACTGTGTTCATTTCTGTATTAGTCACTTACATGGGTTCTGCTTCGTGCGTTTTCTCTGCTTTTGTTGAATTTCTTAACGTCATCACTAGTGTGGTGCAACAAATTTACATTTCAAACAATCGCCTACCCCTTTTAATTCTTGCATTTTGCAACAAAATTTGTTTTATTCTTTCATGGTTAAAGATATTGGCAACCAAGAGGACTTAGCGTTTCAATCTGTACAGGCGGCAGAGCCACGGCAGACGAAACGTTTCTCGCCCGAGATTTACAATCATTCAAATAGACACTTCCAACAAGATTTCAGACCAAATCTACAAATAAAAACCATAATACCTGTTATGATGGTATTAAGCAACATTTTGGGCTCCACATTCTTAAGAACTTGAATGTAAAGCAGCCTCCAGTCCAGAAGGAAATAGAAACAAATGGAAAGAGTCCCTCTTTCAGAGTTGTATAGGAAGAAAAATTAAAATTGTAATTTATACACTCAGACATACTTGTTTTTTATTTAGAAGCATATTATATTTAATGGGAGAGACATGTAACTAATTTTATTTAGTCACATATTCTGATCATGCAAATTCCTTGGTGTCAATCGTGTTGGGGTAAGTTAAAGATTGTATACCTTCATCCATTTATTTAAAAGGAGTAATCATTCTTGTAAATAGTTGATGTCAAAGTATCAATTTTCAGATAGGCAGGATAAATATTTTAACTGCAATAAAACAAAGCGCAAACAAGATCTGTAATTAATGAAAATAATTAAATCAGTAAATTTATTTGTTCACGAATATCTTTTAAAACATTTGCACCAGTTAACAATTACTAATCATATTTAGTTATTTCGCAAAATTATGACAATTAGCTTTGCATTTAAATGTCTCCGTTCTCATCACCAAGCATGTGCATCTGAATGATCAGGCACTAACAAGTGTTCAATTAATTTCAACGAAACAAACAGGAAGTAGTAAGGGATAAATATATCGTTCATAAATTGGGTTGTTGTGCATCTTTGCAGCATAGTCAAATGTTTTCTCTTTTTGCCATCCTTTATACCATACACTCTTCTGTCAGTAAACAAAAAAGAGAAAAAGCTTTGTAACGACCATTGTTGCTGGCCTTTGACTACAAATTGATATGGACTCAACACAATCCTTTGATTTGCAAGGTGACTGCTGGTCATTAATTAAAACAAAAAGAAATCAAAATTAACTCAGAGAATTCAAAGTGGATTGTATTTTTGCATTAAATATATTGGACTGCATATTAATAAAGAATGAGTAAGACGATTATACTAAAGAATCTTAATTCGTAACATATCTTTCTGTAGAGAAGACTACATACTACAGGTTGTGACAGGATAGTAATTGACATTGCCAGTATTTTAAACAAAACGTGGAGTGGTCCACATTCAGTTTCCCATTAATATATCAATTATAGGTTTACATGTAGCTCACATGGTTCATATAGTTAACGAGAGAGAGAGAGAGTTCATAGAGAAATTCTAATTCATGGAAATCATCGCAGAAAATGCAAAATACACACATTATTTTTTATGTTCTAATACATATTTTGTGACATAGCATCAAACCAAATAATTTATAAATCATAATAATTAGGTAGCAAGGTGATGCGCACGATAGCAATGTCATTTTTATTTAAACAATCAAATCTAATAACTATCTTTCTACGATGTTAAAACCAACCAATTAATCTATGCGATTAATCGATTGGTAATAGTGAAACTTACCTTTGGCGACATACTTAAGCAAAGAAGTGTTCATATGCAGTAATGTTTAAAGCTTCTTATTTACCTTGTTGAAAATACACTCTTACTTCTGCGGTAATGGATACTTATCTTCTCATCTTTTCACAAAGAATGGAGTGACAATTGTGTGAATATTTTTTTCTCACATATTACTCAGACTAGTTGATGAAACATGGTGTGATTCGTCAAGTACATTTGTTCCGAATTATTAATATTTGTTATCTGTCTTATTTAGATTACATAAAAGACACTTTATAGGATTTTAAATAAATATAACCACCATTTTGATTGGCACCACATGTTTATGTTTTGTTTTTAAAATATGTAACATTTACTAGCACGGAATTACATTTCGTTTACAATGGCAGCTATATCGCTTAGTACATTTATGGGGCTTTTATTTTCAATGGGAATGATTCTATGACATTTTGTATTTTATTATTTTATATCGAAATGTTCTTGTACATTTTATGCAGAATATTAAATACGTGGCGCATATACTAAATATTCCATGCGCTTGCTTTTGAAAAACATTGAGTATATTTTGATGCAGTTTATCTTCACATCCTTGTAGTCTATACCATAAGAGGAGTCCCATGGTATATTCGCAGAAGACAACATCTTTACTTCGTTTTGATTGACATCTAACTACGCATGTTGTTCTGAATAAAACAAATAATTTTATTTATTTCATTACGTCGTTACAGCCGTACTGACTCTTCCCTGATGCTATCATATTCTGCTTTTCTTACTAGTAATATACTAATCCAGTGTTGACGAAAAGACACATCAATTTTAGAAGCGTGAAAGATATACAAAATGTATAATTATTTTCAAACGATCTTCTCCAGCGATCCACGGGGCTCAAAGCACTATAAATATATGACTTTTTTAAAGCCAAAAAACAATGAAATATCTCTCATGCCACCATGAGACTCTACTCATCTTATGAAATCATTGCATATTACGTCAAACGATACGAAACCATGAATTAATATTTACCTTCTTATTATACCATTGTCTCGATTGCCACTATATAAATCGCTTGCATGGAAGAAAACACATGAAAGATAAGAATATCTTAAAATTATCAAAAATCTCTTCAGATGTTCGATGCAGGTTAGGTTTCCGACTCTTTTTTAACATTGCCTTAAACAACTTTGTTACAATTAAACAATTAACATCAAATCGTAAAAAGTAACTATTATAAAAACACCTCCTTGTACTCTAATTTGGTTTATCAAGACAGTAATGTTAAGTTAATTAGCCAGAAAACAGAAACACTATTCTTACAACAAAATCGAAATATTGGTATAGAATTTTCAGATGAAATTAAGGTGGAACTCACATAAACCCTGTAATTGAAAGCAATTTTGTTTTCAATGTGATAACACACGAAATATATTATGCAACTTTATGGTGTGGACTAATTTACTTCCTCTGTCAGCATGGTTGTTCCTGTGGTTTAAAAGTATTGTGTAGCGGATAGTCTTCATTTCGTACTTGAACCTATGAAAGGTTTAGCAAATTATATCAAAGAAAGCTAGGATTTGTTTGGTTCATGCACCCTATTGAAACGCATTTGGCCCCTACCATACACTAATATTCTGCTTGTCACAATCAATGCATAATTAGCTTTGCAAAGAGTAGAATCGCAGTTCTTTGCAAAGAATAATACAGTTCGATATTCGAGATGTAGATTTAATCGCTTAAAAGACACTGTTAAAGTGTGATTGAAATCTTTATTAACAAATATTAAAGAACATTGTTCATTGCAAGTTGTAGTTTACTTATTCGATTACGATAAATTTTTCAGTATTGGCACTATTAGTAGCAGTAGTTATTGTTGTTTTTCTTATTTTTATTGTAATGTTACTATATGCACAATCTTAGATATCATGCGACTAGTCGTTGCTGTATCCTTAGATTGGAACATTAAAAGTTTTATATATTGCAAAATATACTTCGTCTGGTAACTAATGCGTAAGGATCCAATATATCTGTACTTTAGATCAAGCAGTGTACAATGTTTTCCAAACTGCGATCGGTTTAGCCTAATATCTGCGATAGCATACCGTGTTGCATTATCATAATCTAATCTCCTCGTATGAAGTCATCATAAGAATAAAACAATAAAGACCTTGTTCTACCTCGACATTATACAATGGGGAATGAAGGGACTGTTATAGGCAGAGTGGTGTGCTTAAAACAACGTTAAATATGAAACATTGATTCTTCCTAGAGAACGTTTATCCATAAGAAACCGGAAGTGGTGTTTTCTTTCTATCATTTTGTATAAAAAACAAGAATGTACTAAACACAACATAAATATAAATTGTAATTATGATTAATTAATGTTATTGCTTTTTGGGCAACTCTTTATAATTAATACCCACGTGCAAAAAGTATATATACATATATATATACATATATATATATATATATATATATATATATATATATATATATATATATATATATATATATATACGATCATAAATTGTTTGTTAGTCGCAATATGTTGCTACTGGTTTACTTCGAAAAATTAAATCGCGAAGAGAAGATTAAGACTGCAACAATTCCTATTATTGGAAATATTAATTATAGAAATTGAACGCATATGTGTTTTAATATATCATAAATAGTATATTTGCGAATTATAACGTAAATAAACGACCTTTTACTAAACTTTTCATGGTTAATTTTTCTGCTCTGTTGAGCGCTTATTCTTGCTTAATCAAATTTCTCTTGATATCTATTGTTTTGACACCAAAACAATATCACGTAATAAATAACATGAGAATTGTTACACTTAATACATCGCTAAGTGACTCATCTTTTACCAAACACTTACAATATGCGAGTATAGATGTTTGATGGATTGTTGAGCAGAACTTTCAAAGACGTGAACAAGTAGAGCAATAATTAAAATTTGAATTTTATTAAGAAGATTAACCATTTCTTGTCTAGTTCCCCATTAAAGAACAAATTAAACCCCATCTAATCAAAGCGTCACTTATCAATGCCGATGTTCTAACATGACTCTCCTATTACACTTCAATACAGTTTGATAAAAACTAAGTAACTTCGCATAGGGTTCAAGGGAAGGTACTTGCAATGGTGAATGTATGGTGCCGATTGAAATTTAAATTCTAACACTGTAATATTTAGATGGCAGGAGCAAAGGATGACCAAAAAGAAAGCAATAAACCCAAACTACGGCAGGTGGCAGGGCTAATGTTTTCATCATTTCCACAGTAATGAAGTCCGGATATTAGCTGTTTGATATTAAAGTACAAATCTTAGCTAAAGATTCACATATCTACCGGTATGTATTGCAATTGTAATAGATGCATTAAATTCAACACAAAGTAATCAAAACTTGCTTCATCCCTATACAGTTATGTGCCTGCTAATATAATGTAAAATTATAAATAAGTTTTGAAGCAATAAAATTGGAGTCAACTTTTCTTCCCGCAAAGCTAGCGTATATACTTAACCTACAAACACCAATTTCATACGATAACCATGAGGATTTGTCTTCATGTTCATTTATATATTAATTTTATTATGACATATAGTTTCGAGATATAATCACTTTATATATTCGTACAAGAAACTGCTTTGTAAATTTAACGGATTTGTTTGGAACAATTATCTAAATAACAAAATCAGTGTTTGAAAACAGCAGCACGGCATCTTTTACTCATATTAATCGTTTGAAACGTTGGACACGTAAAGCTTTACTGTGTCCAATTTCGCTAACACAAATGGAATACCGTCAGTGTTTTACTAGAAATATCCGAAGTATTCCGAGTGCTAACGAAGTATTTCGAAACGGAAACCATCCCAGATTGCGGTTATTTTTCACAGTATATTTTGGAAAATAAGTGTGGACGTTGCGATTTATGGAAAGCTCCCAGAACAAATACATACATATCTACCCCATCCCAATTCCACACACCCCAAACAATTTTAAAATTGCAATCTTTCCATGCATGTCTAGTAAAAACAAAGAGTTCCTTAATAAATGTAATTTCTTAGAGCATTTCCTTACTTTCGTTGCACAAGTTATATCGTTATGCACTGAGAATGCAGTAGCAAACAAAATATATCATTGTCGACTAAAACTTATTCTTACTGAAAATAAAAACAATATCATTATAAGACGGTCCTAATGGATTTACATGATAAATATGAACCGAACATGATATTAATATAATGAAATTGGCAAAATACCACTTGAACGAATTTATGGTAATTTCGTACTAACTTTGATCTGCCTCTGTCAGTGGGGCGGAGGGCGGGAGAGAGATAGAGATAGAGAGAGAAAGTTCAAGGTATCGGACAAAGACAGTCACATATAAATAGTGGGGTGAATATTTTGGATATATGTTTCGTTTTTTAAAATTCCTACTTCCTGATCTTCATCATGTTCTACAATAATCAGATTATAATCCAGACATTTGTGGGGAGAATATTTTGGATATATCTAATTTAAATGACACTGTAAAATGTTTGTTTGCTCTGCAATTTCCAGCCAAGACATCGAAATCTTCTATGTTGAATTGGTGTGTGTCTGGCCATATATTCTTTTGAGAAGATCCGTTTTCTGATTCATTTGTCATTACTTTAAGTTTTACTTTGATTCGTATATGTCATATGTTTAGTGTGTGGCAAACTTCAACAGATTTATCTATGAAGCCTATAACCTAACGTTTCTGATGACTAAACTGTCCGCCACGGTTGTTTAACAAGGGAAATATCAATGGTAAGCAAAAGCGAATGATATCCATTTATCATTTTCACTTATTCTATACACTAGATTTCGCATTCTCGCCACTTCTATAACATCACCCATAATTTCCAACAGAGGTTGCTTGCTGTGCGATTCGGCAACTGACAGTTTATGGCCCTTAAACAATAGAACGTAATGTTAATTGATTTAAAGCGATACTCAAAAATATTCTAAGTTGCGATATGTTAATCAACTGTTCATACAGCAACGTGGCAGTTTGGTTGCATAAGTAATAAACTAGCATAGATGGTTACTGTAGAGTTGTATCATTATTATAAATTACAATTATGCTAAGGGATTTATGATTATTGCATAGTATTTGGTGCGTAATAAAACATGAAATTCAGCAAACGATGATTTTAATGCGAGAAAGGATTATAAGAGGGAACACGGTGTTGAAATCTGAAAATCAAAATTACAAACCATTTTCCACTCAATACCGTACTTAAAGTAAATCTAAAATTTCACGAATTAATTATTCGATTTAGTTAAACACAATAAAGTATTGCTACTAATTTCAGAAATATTTGTCTGATGAAAGAAATTGTATGATTTATTAGCAGATTATTTTAGCATTATATCATATCTTTATCAGATTCCTGATATTGACACCTTTACACAGGAATGGGCGGAAACTATCAATTCAGAAACAAATCGAGCATAATCAACCTAGTTGTCAATAAGGAGACGTTTAATGCAAAATTCAAATTTAATTTATAATAAAGCAATAGTTTATAGCGATTACTATTCGTGTTATTCTGCGTTATATGAAGTATCTTTTCTGTGATGCGTTTGCGAATCTATGAATATGAGGAGAAGAATTAATAACCACAAGTGTCAAAATTCCTGTAAATTCGTATAAAACGTCACCAAATATTGCACCTCAGCAGAACATCATCTGCGGTCCATCTAATTGTTCTTCAGTGAGTCCAGTACAGGATGGACAGACTTTAGATCCGATCAGAATGAATATCATATGGAGATTTTAAATTAAAATACGCTAATGCGTTTTACTGAGACGAAGCATCCAGGCTAAATAGTCAACAAACCGTTTAATGTCAGCGTTTACATCAGTCATTCAACTTTTGTAAGTCTTTTATTACGTGTTTAAGCTCCAATAAATGGTAACACAAGAGAAAAGTAAAATCAACAAGCTTAGAAAAATATAATAACTTTTTACCTGTTAAAATACTTTAAAAATTCAAAAACAAGATGAACTTTCAGTTTTAGAATCAAATCCTACAATAATCCAAGCATAATCCAAGAATAAAATTTCAGAAGTCCTAATAATACAATGTTATAACGATTTCAAGTTCGAGTCCCGACGAATAATCAACATGGAAGACGATGACTTATGATGCAACCTGTAGTGTGTTGAAGTCTAAAGTTCCTTGTAGAAACAAGAAACATCACTACAGTTTTGGAAATCCGAATAAATATTTATAAGAGCTGTCTTTTTTAAAGACTTTTGTATGAGCACACGTCTATATCCAAGAAAAAAATGAATTAATCCTTTTGAATACAAGTAATTTGAAATAACTTGAAACGATACAACACTTTCCACTGTAAAGAAAAAAGCCCAGCTGAATTTATTTCTCTAAAAACAAAGGTTATATCGAATTCTAAAGGACGTTTGGAAAATCCCTAAGTTGCAAAATCGAAAAGGGGGTCACGTGATCGTGTTTATATCAGGTACGCCTAACAGGACCCTGACGATAACCAATCACATTACTCTAAAAATAAAAGTTTTAAAAAAATTGTTTACATTTTAAATCACATAGTCTCATCATGACCTCGACAACAACCAATCGTTTTAAAATAAAAAACGAACTTGTTAACATGGCTACTAGTAACTTTATATCAACGTCAGGATCCCGGTCAACATCTGGTGTATACTAAAAAGGACAGTCAAGTTCAAACTATTTTCTTAACAAAGTATAAGTTCCTAGCAAACATTATTTTGACATATCATGAAATTTATATTAAAAAAATATAAAGATTTTAAAACTTACAAGCGATTAAATCAGATATAAACAATTAAATCAAATATTCATGACATAAGGAAATGTACCGACAAAAATCATATCTCTTCCTAATTCAGTAACTTGTTCCTTAAAAGATTTGGTCGTTAGTTGTAAAATTGTAACGCTACCTTTTGGGTGATACTCAATATCTAATAGAAAAGAACATATAAAACAGCGAATGCATGATTCATGTGCATAGATATGTGCTCATTTTAAGAGAGAGAGAAAGAGAGAAGACGAAGAGATACATGGGGTGATAAAAGATAATATAAATAAGTATCAATATGGAAACGTATGTTGACCATAATGCATAACAAATAACGATACATTTATATTATTAGACAAACATAGCAGCTGAATGTGTGATGTCAGCGTTGTATTATTGAAAGCGGTATCGCCTCTCCAGCAGTATCAATTACTTCCACTAACACATTTTGATAAAGCATTAGTCATAATATATAATCAAAACGAATAAAAGGTGAAGGCTTCTCCAATGGTGATTTTTTGTGGATTTTTATGCATATTAATCTCACACTGGAATCATTTTAATGTAAAAGAAATGTTCGCTTTACATAATATGCTGGAGTTTGTAGAATATTGTGATCGTTGTCTTTGAAGATTGCATAATTTTACAGTCCACGTCAGTAAAAGTTTTGGTTATATTTCAAAGACAGTTATTTGATGCTGCTTATGTTATTATCTCACTAACACATGTGCGCATGATTTACGATATTGCATTTAAATTGTAAAATTGGACAATTCACTTCAACCGGCTAACGTTTAACACGATCGTATGTAAAGGGGGTGGATCTTGAAACAGAGTACGGTCATTTATAGGATGTCAGTTATCATCTAGATAGTAACCGATTAGGCGAAGGGTGTGCCAAATGTTTCTTGCACGGGTATAAATATGAGGAAAACACAGTCTTGTCAGGAGTTGTAAGCCAGCTGTAGAGGCAGAATAGATAAGAATTATTTTGGACCAGAAATGAAAGGACTAGCAGTATTCCTTTGTGTCTTCCTGTGCATGACTGCCACGATGATGGGCACCGCAGAATCAGGAGCAGTTGAATCTCTAGTAATGGATGCTCAAGGTACGCATACTCTCTTCCTCCCTTTCCCTCTCAAGACACACACACACGTACACGCACACACAATACGCTCATAAAAATTTCATTATACACAATCGGCATTTTAAGGTTCTGACTAATTGTACGGTGGCACCACTGAATTTACAGAATATTCAATTAGAAGAGGACATTCACTGAACATTTTTCTCATATACATGCTATTTCAATGTAGTAAAAATTGAGTTTAAACAAATAATATAAAACATAAAGCATCAGTTAAGATATATCAATAACATTGATCTCTATAAATACTTTCTTCCCGCAACGAGGCTACAAAATGTATGTTTTAACTGATAATGATACATTATCTAATAAAAGTATCCTGGCCTTGGGCCAGATATCTTCTCGTATAAATGTGAAGTATAGGACGTAACTCGGATTTATTCTCGTTTAGGCAGAGTTTTCTATATTTTGAAGACAGATGTGCATTTGAAAAGAATATAAGTTTTATAAAACGATGATATAAACTGTTCCACGACTAAAACTTTGTTTTGATTTTATTATGTTTACCGCCTCTCAGTGAAGAAAATGAACCGCTAAGAAATAGAATATTATAAGCAAAATGTTCGCATATCAGAAATTCCAGGAAGAAGTATTTTAATGTAATTTTAACATAAGATCAATTTATGTTAAAAGCTGCTCATTACTATTAAGATATATAGCAAATTATTGTGCTTGTTGTTGTTAGAAACATGACATCCTCATCTATTTGTGGTGTTATTGCCCAAATGGTGTAATACAATCTGTGTTTATACTAATGTCTTTTTCCCTTATGCAATAAAGCACAACTTTTATCAATTGTAAGTTTCTATTTCATTATACTGCAAATATCTTTGATTATTTCAAATTCTCAAATGTTATGAAGCTGCTGATAAATAAGAATGTATTTTTCTTATTTCAGCCTTAGACGAAGAGATTCTTACAAAGGACGGTGAGTGTTTATACTATATAAAATATACTACTATTATTTGGTTTAGCGAGGTATTAATATTTTGAAATATGAGGAATTCAGGTGTCTAGCGTCTCCTTAGCAAAATTAAATTAGGTTTGGTTTTAATTGCATTCTGGACAACGCTCCAAGTACAATTATATCAATGTTTCTGACATTGTCGTAGATAATTTGATTGACATATCATCCCTTGGCGATTTCTTTCATCAGATATGGTGACTGCGACACTGTTAGTACACATTTCCAGGATAAATTTTATCTTTCTCTCAATCAGATATTCTCTCTAAACTTGAAAATTGAAATTGATTACTGTTTATGCAAACTAACTGGTACTGTATTAATTCAGATGTTAGTCATACTGTTATTTAATTTAATTCACAATTTACTTGTTTTGATATTATTAAGATCCAGTGCATTTAATTCCTTTTTGAATTTTATTTCATTTCCTTTCTAGTTATATTTCAAATATACTATTTAACATTGCAGGGAAGAGACTGTGTACCAGTCCAGTATGTGCTTATCTTTGAACGAAGTAAGTTTCTTCTATTTACATGTTCATTATTCACTTTATATCCTAGTTTTAATTTTCTTACCTTAATTTCTAGTCACAACTAAGTGGGCGATCTCGTTATTCCAGAAAAACATCGTATGTGTAAGATTTAGAGATTATTCGGTCGATCATTTGCCTGAATCGAAGATCAGTTTAGTGACGGTCTTCCTCCAGCGCTAAATGAGTACAATTGGGTTTCGTTCCAAGCTTATTTTAATACGTGATATAGTTTCTTTCTAGACGGACGTTCTCGACATCCGAAAGGAAGCTTTATATGCAGAACCTACAGAGTAAACATTTTCAAAGAACTTGGCTGACCAAAATAAACTTTACCCTGTTTAAAGAAATAGAATATTTGAGTCATTATCATTTATCTATTATACCATTTTTTTACATATTTTACTGTTAATCTTGTATCTTCCATAACAATAATTTTATCTTAATTTTAAATGTTTTTGTTATTAATGTTTGCCTGGGAACATTTCATATTCTTCCTAAAACTATCAGAACAAAAGCTTGAATCGGCTTTATCTTAGAATCATTGTGCTGTTGTTTCGCTAAATCATTAACATACTCTTGGAGAAATGTTAAAAGAAAGAAAGCAAGGTAGAGAAATCTTTTCATGTAAACTCTGACATAACCGTGACTCTGACTCCGTCTCACTCTTTCATGTTTGTTTTTTTTTTTTTTTTTCCAGGCCTGGAGGAGAAGATCGACCATAAAGAACTGTGCCTCAATACGACCAACGTATACAACTCACCATGCAACTAATCCGCATTTGTTCTTCTTACTTGTCCATTCATCCTTTGACGCTTTACATATACCATTCTTTTCTTCAATGTCATTTTGATGAAATCTAATGATAACATTTGTGATATTTAACTGTTCAACTTAAACAAAAAGAAAGCCTTAGAGAACTTTACGATTCGAACATCTGACGATATGTATTCTTTTGTTAAGTCGCGTTCAAATGTTGTGGCAGTATATACTAGTGAAAACCGATACACCGTGTCCTCGGTTCAATGCGCGCAATAAAATTCTAAATACTCCTAGAAAAACATAATGTATAACCCATACAAAAGTTTCATCAAACTGAATTATTTCCACGAATGTCCTATTCTTCTGTACACATTAAAAGCTTGAAATGTATAAATCGTGTTGGGTTTTCATATATATTTTGAAACTGAGTGTCAGGTGTGAGTGCAGAACGTGTACCAGGATTGCACTGATCGTTCAAACAAATTATAATATCTTGTATGGTGTTACTTTAAAAGCGAAAACATATAATAACAAGAAAGTACGGATGTTATGACATGACTTTTCGAAAAGATACTTTGGTGAATATATCATTCATGGTGATAGAGGATTTGTCTTTGTCCGATCGGGATAGATGTTTGTTTTTAAATATATAGATCGTGGGATGAGTTATTATTTTCCGTAGCTAAAAAGAAAATGATAACAAAATTATGTTAGGATTTGTAATTCCTCCCGTGTAATTTGATCACATACTTTCATTTTGATCGAATGCGAAAACCTATTTAATAACTCTTTTTTTCAATAGTTATTCGTTTTAGCACGGAAGCACTAAATTCACATTGCATACATACATCCATACATACATACATGCCCACACGCACGCACGCACACACACACACATACATGCATACACACATGCATGCATACATACATACATACAACCATACATACAGACATAAATACAAACATACATATATACAACCATACATACATACATACATGCATACATGCGTACATACATACATACATGCCCGCACGCACAAACGCACACACACACACATACATGCATACACACACACATACATGCATACACACATGCATGCATACATACATACATACAACCATACATACATACATAAATACAAACATACATACATACAACCATACATACGTACATGCATACATGCGTACATACATACATACATGCCCGCACGCACACACGCACACACACACACATACATGCATACACACATGCATGCATACATACATACATACATCCATACATACATACATTCATACATACATACATGCATGCATGCGTACATACATACAAACATACATACATACATACATACAAACATACATAAATACGTACATACATACAAACATACATGCGTACATACATACATACATACATGCCCGCACGCACACACGCACACATGCATACACACATGCATACATACATACATACATACATACATACATACATACATGCATACATACATACATACATACATACATACATACATACGTACATACATACATGCATGCATGCATGCATACATACATACAAACATACATACATACATACATACATAGAAACATACATAAATACGTACATACATACATATATACATACATACATGCGTACATACATACATACATACATGCCCGCAAGCACACACGCACACACACACACACATACATGCATACACACATGCATACATACATACATACATACATACATACATACATACATGCATGGATGCATGCATGCATGCATGCATGCACACATGCATGCATACATACATACATACATACATACATACATACATACATACATACATACATACATACATACATACAAACATACATACATACATACATACCTAGAAACAAACATACAGACAGACAAGCTGAAATAAATAAATTCATACATACATTTTTGTACATTTTACTTGCGATGACCCTGATTGTAAAGCTCATCAGCTGATCAAGCATCTGACACAATTTATCATCAGAATGTGTGCGTAAAACAAAAGTGATCAAACTTTCTCCAATATTTCACAATTTTAGTCCAGTTTGTAATATGGCCCAACCGAAAGAATGACAAGAGATTAATCTCGAGATTTTAATTATAAGCCCCACCTTGGCGGATCGGTCAAATATTGTATTGCTTTGTCCAAGAGACTGCAATATGATTATATGAGTTGTCTCCCGTACTATGTAAAGCCAACTAACCAATAAGCCAGTGATGTATTGTACATTGTCTGAAAATGGTGGAGGTCATTGATTTCAAAGGAATACTTTGTAAGCTTGCTTTCAATTTAGTTATGACCATTGAATAAAGTTCAAATCAGTAAAAATGGCAAGATATATATTATAAATGAATACAACAGTTACACAAGTCTTCTCCTAGTGTTATTTTGCAAAATCCCTAGTATCTGTGCTATTCTGGATTAAATATTTCTTGAATTACTCCCAAGCCACAAAATTCGCAAAATTTGCAATCTCATGAACTTTTCGCAGGATATCAAAAATAGACGACGAGATGACAAGGAACAGTTTCAACTTCTTTGATTTCCTTTCAATAACTCAAGCATCCGATTAAAGGGAATGTTCACACTGCATCTCATCCTTGTAACAATAATATGCAGAAGACACTTTTTATGTAATTAACGCTTACGAACGATGCATTTTCTTGATTCATGGCCCAATTTGCTGACTGTACTGGACGTTGCGAAGTTATTCTCTTTACATAAATCTGTTTGAGATATAAAAGAACGTGAAATTGAACTTAGCGTGTATGATATTTATATCTCTTAAATTACCCACATAGGAAAGTTTAACTTTGATGTAATTTAATACGACATTATACAGGTATCGTGTATCTTACACGAATATGTTTCTCCTCGTTGCAGATGTGTTTCATGACATTGCTAGGCAAATTATTATTTTGACCTCATCTGCACAGTCTTCTTCCACAGAACTAGAATAAAGTATAGTACATATCATTTAAAACTCAGAGCATTCGAGTTTTTTGCTAGCAATGCTTCCTTTCAAGAGTTTATTTTTTTAAATATGAATCAACAGCGTTTAAAATAGTTTTAGAAATAAGATGCAAGTAAAATAAAACTTAAATAAGAAACTTTATATATCACTTGAAACGATTTGAATACTAGTATTATAAATTCATAAGAAATGACAATATTAATTAGAGTATACCTTTTCTGTGTTAATGATTGAATTATCTCTCTCCGCCTTTCTTTCTCTCTCTATTTCTCTGGTCAATCACATATTTGTGTGTATTTTAATAGAGGTCTGCACAATTTAAACAATGCATTGCCAATTGAAACACTCTAGCACTGCAGTTAAAATGTCCACATTGCCTCAATGCATTATATGCTCAAATTTGGAAATTAGCAAATTGTTCTATTTCATGGCTCTTCCAGAATTAAGAAATAATATGTGATTGAGATGAAATGTTTTTGATAGTAAGAATTTGTTATTAATCGGCTAATACTGAAACACTTGCATTTTGGGTAGCTTTCTCTAGAGATATCTAAATAACGCGTCTGAATTACTTTAATAACCCAAAATAATTTTCGGTAAATAAATTCCGAAACTGCACCAACTATATTTGTCCTGCTTCCTGATTTGTGTTCACTTGTAAGTATTTATCCGACCTAGTTATATATCACCTCTATATATTTCTCAATTAACATGTCATGAAATGCATAAAAAACCCATCGCCATCAAACGTAAAGCAAGATGACTGTTCTGTATTCTCCTGAAAGTAAATTGTTCACACATTTATGTTGTTATTACAGAACTGTGCTGACTTACCGTGATAATAGTTTCTTTTCTCACTAAATAAGTAACTATTTAATATTGGTGCAGTTTACAACTTAACCGATACTAGAAACTGTGTCTCTTATAGTATGTACGTATATGGTAGCGTTCAGGCCAGGCCAGAACTTTAATAATGATATGGTGCCAGATAAAAGTAAATATTTAAAGGTATAAAGATAATGTCTGTTATCTAAGAAAGAAAACTGTATCAACATGTGTGTGCCTTGTAGTGTAGATATTTCTTTACATGTTTTTAGACAAACAATATCTTTAACCCGATCCCCTATCTTTTTACAGAATGAGCAGAATGAAAACATATGTTTCTTCACAAAAAGCAGCTGGAATTAAATAGAAACAAATTGTACTTAAAAAAATTAGAGCGCTCTATTATATAAATATGAATGCATGTAAATGGAATTCTTTTATCAGAAAATTAATCTACTATTACAAAAACGGCCTCTCTCAATCTCTCTCTCTCTCTCTCTCTTTACAGATACATACATTTTTGTTGCTTATAATGAAACTTCCATTATTTAGAGCAATATTGAACTCATCCAAATAGCAACACAGCAATGAATTTAATTTGCGTTATTCCTTTGCACATCATATCCTGATATAAATGTTTTTTCCAGTCCTAAAATATGAGCGTTTATTCTTTGAGTTTCTGTCAGATTTCATGACAACATTTCAAGTGTTTGCCTTGTCCACTCTTTTGCTGATAAGTTGATCAGAAGTGAAACTAGCTAAACACAAGGGGATAAAATCATAAGGTTTGTTTCTGTGATGTGACTGTAATGCACATTTAAAGAATGAATTTTAAAAAATTGTTTTATTACCTGTTAATAGTATGTGTATTACGAAAGAAAAATGTACACAATACGAGCGATGTGTTTTTTCTTCAAATGTGAATTTGTTCCACTGTGAAAGAAACCATATGAACTTTGTTTTTCATACTTCTGCATGCGTGTTTTTATACTGCATGTGTTCTGGATCATACTAAACAAGAAAACAGATAAAAGACTTGAACAAAACTGACACTTCTCATGAATAAAATCAGTATGAAATTTTCATAGTACATAAGATGATCCATTTTTATTCTTTTTCATTCTCTATCTATTTGTAATTTCTTTACTGGGACGAATTCTTTTCTGCTGTATCGTATGCTTTTCTATCGTTTCTGAATTTCTTCACCTGCATGGGTTTTACTGTAGTTTTATCTATTTAAAAAAATTTAAATTTTCTTGTATCATGCAGTAAATCCATGAAGATTATCTTTTCTTTCTTTCTATAAATATTCATTTCTTCTATTTATAAATGAAATGCGGAAAAAATCAATTTGGGTTTTGCAATATACATGTACGTAACATGAAAGTCAAAACAACAGAACACTTGTTCTTAAGCGAAAAGGTGAACTTTCCTTACTCAAGTGAATTTCTTGCACCATTAAGCAAAACAATCTAAAGTTTGTATTGCTTGAAATGTAATTTTCTTACAGCATGAAAAAGCGAAAACATGACAAATGCTCTTTTACCTAAAATCTGAATTTGTTGTACAATAAAACATAAGACATTGAGCCTCTTTCGTATTTTGTGGATCTTCATAGTTTAATATATTTCTACTGTGTTCATTTCTGTATTAGTCACTTACATGGGTTCTGCTTCGTGCGTTTTCTCTGCTTTTGTTGAATTTCTTAACGTCATCACTAGTGTGGTGCAACAAATTTACATTTCAAACAATCGCCTACCCCTTTTAATTCTTGCATTTTGCAACAAAATTTGTTTTATTCTTTCATGGTTAAAGATATTGGCAACCAAGAGGACTTAGCGTTTCAATCTGTACAGGCGGCAGAGCCACGGCAGACGAAACGTTTCTCGCCCGAGATTTACAATCATTCAAATAGACACTTCCAACAAGATTTCAGACCAAATCTACAAATAAAAACCATAATACCTGTTATGATGGTATTAAGCAACATTTTGGGCTCCACATTCTTAAGAACTTGAATGTAAAGCAGCCTCCAGTCCAGAAGGAAATAGAAACAAATGGAAAGAGTCCCTCTTTCAGAGTTGTATAGGAAGAAAAATTAAAATTGTAATTTATACACTCAGACATACTTGTTTTTTATTTAGAAGCATATTATATTTAATGGGAGAGACATGTAACTAATTTTATTTAGTCACATATTCTGATCATGCAAATTCCTTGGTGTCAATCGTGTTGGGGTAAGTTAAAGATTGTATACCTTCATCCATTTATTTAAAAGGAGTAATCATTCTTGTAAATAGTTGATGTCAAAGTATCAATTTTCAGATAGGCAGGATAAATATTTTAACTGCAATAAAACAAAGCGCAAACAAGATCTGTAATTAATGAAAATAATTAAATCAGTAAATTTATTTGTTCACGAATATCTTTTAAAACATTTGCACCAGTTAACAATTACTAATCATATTTAGTTATTTCGCAAAATTATGACAATTAGCTTTGCATTTAAATGTCTCCGTTCTCATCACCAAGCATGTGCATCTGAATGATCAGGCACTAACAAGTGTTCAATTAATTTCAACGAAACAAACAGGAAGTAGTAAGGGATAAATATATCGTTCATAAATTGGGTTGTTGTGCATCTTTGCAGCATAGTCAAATGTTTTCTCTTTTTGCCATCCTTTATACCATACACTCTTCTGTCAGTAAACAAAAAAGAGAAAAAGCTTTGTAACGACCATTGTTGCTGGCCATTGACTACAAATTGATATGGACTCAACACAATCCTTTGATTTGCAAGGTGACTGCTGGTCATTAATTAAAACAAAAAGAAATCAAAATTAACTCAGAGAATTCAAAGTGGATTGTATTTTGCATTAAATATATTGGACTGCATATTAATAAAGAATGAGTAAGACGATTATACTAAAGAATCTTAATTCGTAACATATCTTTCTGTAGAGAAGACTACATACTACAGGTTGTGACAGGATAGTAATTGACATTGCCAGTATTTTAAACAAAACGTGGAGTGGTCCACATTCAGTTTCCCATTAATATATCAATTATAGGTTTACATGTAGCTCACATGGTTCATATAGTTAACGAGAGAGAGAGAGAGTTCATAGAGAAATTCTAATTCATGGAAATCATCGCAGAAAATGCAAAATACACACATTATTTTTTATGTTCTAATACATATTTTGTGACATAGCATCAAACCAAATAATTTATAAATCATAATAATTAGGTAGCAAGGTGATGCGCACGATAGCAATGTCATTTTTATTTAAACAATCAAATCTAATAACTATCTTTCTACGATGTTAAAACCAACCAATTAATCTATGCGATTAATCGATTGGTAATAGTGAAACTTACCTTTGGCGACATACTTAAGCAAAGAAGTGTTCATATGCAGTAATGTTTAAAGCTTCTTATTTACCTTGTTGAAAATACACTCTTACTTCTGCGGTAATGGATACTTATCTTCTCATCTTTTCACAAAGAATGGAGTGACAATTGTGTGAATATTTTTTTCTCACATATTACTCAGACTAGTTGATGAAACATGGTGTGATTCGTCAAGTACATTTGTTCCGAATTATTAATATTTGTTATCTGTCTTATTTAGATTACATAAAAGACACTTTATAGGATTTTAAATAAATATAACCACCATTTTGATTGGCACCACATGTTTATGTTTTGTTTTTAAAATATGTAACATTTACTAGCACGGAATTACATTTCATTTACAATGGCAGCTATATCGCTTAGTACATTTATGGGGCTTTTATTTTCAATGGGAATGATTCTATGACATTTTGTATTTTATTATTTTATATCGAAATGTTCTTGTACATTTTATGCAGAATATTAAATACGTGGCGCATATACTAAATATTCCATGCGCTTGCTTTTGAAAAACATTGAGTATATTTTGATGCAGTTTATCTTCACATCCTTGTAGTCTATACCATAAGAGGAGTCCCATGGTATATTCGCAGAAGACAACATCTTTACTTCGTTTTGATTGACATCTAACTACGCATGTTGTTCTGAATAAAACAAATAATTTTATTTATTTCATTACGTCGTTACAGCCGTACTGACTCTTCCCTGATGCTATCATATTCTGCTTTTCTTACTAGTAATATACTAATCCAGTGTTGACGAAAAGACACATCAATTTTAGAAGCGTGAAAGATATACAAAATGTATAATTATTTTCAAACGATCTTCTCCAGCGATCCACGGGGCTCAAAGCACTATAAATATATGACTTTTTTAAAGCCAAAAAACAATGAAATATCTCTCATGCCACCATGAGACTCTACTCATCTTATGAAATCATTGCATATTACGTCAAACGATACGAAACCATGAATTAATATTTACCTTCTTATTATACCATTGTCTCGATTGCCACTATATAAATCGCTTGCATGGAAGAAAACACATGAAAGATAAGAATATCTTAAAATTATCAAAAATCTCTTCAGATGTTCGATGCAGGTTAGGTTTCCGACTCTTTTTTAACATTGCCTTAAACAACTTTGTTACAATTAAACAATTAACATCAAATCGTAAAAAGTAACTATTATAAAAACACCTCCTTGTACTCTAATTTGGTTTATCAAGACAGTAATGTTAAGTTAATTAGCCAGAAAACAGAAACACTATTCTTACAACAAAATCGAAATATTGGTATAGAATTTTCAGATGAAATTAAGGTGGAACTCACATAAACCCTGTAATTGAAAGCAATTTTGTTTTCAATGTGATAACACACGAAATATATTATGCAACTTTATGGTGTGGACTAATTTACTTCCTCTGTCAGCATGGTTGTTCCTGTGGTTTAAAAGTATTGTGTAGCGGATAGTCTTCATTTCGTACTTGAACCTATGAAAGGTTTAGCAAATTATATCAAAGAAAGCTAGGATTTGTTTGGTTCATGCACCCTATTGAAACGCATTTGGCCCCTACCATACACTAATATTCTGCTTGTCACAATCAATGCATGATTAGCTTTGCAAAGAGTAGAATCGCAGTTCTTTGCAAAGAATAATACAGTTCGATATTCGAGATGTAGATTTAATCGCTTAAAAGACACTGTTAAAGTGTGATTGAAATCTTTATTAACAAATATTAAAGAACATTGTGCATTGCAAGTTGTAGTTTACTTATTCGATTACGATAAATTTTTCAGTATTGGCACTATTAGTAGCAGTAGTTATTGTTGTTTTTCTTATTTTTATTGTAATGTTACTATATGCACAATCTTAGATATCATGCGACTAGTTGTTGCTGTATCCTTAGATTGGAACATTAAAAGTTTTATATATTGCAAAATATACTTCGTCTGGTAACTAATGCGTAAGGATCCAATATATCTGTACTTTAGATCAAGCAGTGTACAATGTTTTCCAAACTGCGATCGGTTTAGCCTAATATCTGCGATAGCATACCGTGTTGCATTATCATAATCTAATCTCCTCGTATGAAGTCATCATAAGAATAAAACAATAAAGACCTTGTTCTACCTCGACATTATACAATGGGGAATGAAGGGACTGTTATAGGCAGAGTGGTGTGCTTAAAACAACGTTAAATATGAAACATTGATTCTTCCTAGAGAACGTTTATCCATAAGAAACCGGAAGTGGTGTTTTCTTTCTATCATTTTGTATAAAAAACAAGAATGTACTAAACACAACATAAATATAAATTGTAATTATGATTAATTAATGTTATTGCTTTTTGGGCAACTCTTTATAATTAATACCCACGTGCAAAAAGTATATATACATATATATATACATATATATATATATATATATATATATATATATATATATATATATATATATATATATATATATATATACGATCATAAATTGTTTGTTAGTCGCAATATGTTGCTACTGGTTTACTTCGAAAAATTAAATCGCGAAGAGAAGATTAAGACTGCAACAATTCCTATTATTGGAAATATTAATTATAGAAATTGAACGCATATGTGTTTTAATATATCATAAATAGTATATTTGCGAATTATAACGTAAATAAACGACCTTTTACTAAACTTTTCATGGTTAATTTTTCTGCTCTGTTGAGCGCTTATTCTTGCTTAATCAAATTTCTCTTGATATCTATTGTTTTGACACCAAAACAATATCACGTAATAAATAACATGAGAATTGTTACACTTAATACATCGCTAAGTGACTCATCTTTTACCAAACACTTACAATATGCGAGTATAGATGTTTGATGGATTGTTGAGCAGAACTTTCAAAGACGTGAACAAGTAGAGCAATAATTAAAATTTGAATTTTATTAAGAAGATTAACCATTTCTTGTCTAGTTCCCCATTAAAGAACAAATTAAACCCCATCTAATCAAAGCGTCACTTATCAATGCCGATGTTCTAACATGACTCTCCTATTACACTTCAATACAGTTTGATAAAAACTAAGTAACTTCGCATAGGGTTCAAGGGAAGGTACTTGCAATGGTGAATGTATGGTGCCGATTGAAATTTAAATTCTAACACTGTAATATTTAGATGGCAGGAGCAAAGGATGACCAAAAAGAAAGCAATAAACCCAAACTACGGCAGGTGGCAGGGCTAATGTTTTCATCATTTCCACAGTAATGAAGTCCGGATATTAGCTGTTTGATATTAAAGTACAAATCTTAGCTAAAGATTCACATATCTACCGGTATGTATTGCAATTGTAATAGATGCATTAAATTCAACACAAAGTAATCAAAACTTGCTTCATCCCTATACAGTTATGTGCCTGCTAATATAATGTAAAATTATAAATAAGTTTTGAAGCAATAAAATTGGAGTCAACTTTTCTTCCCGCAAAGCTAGCGTATATACTTAACCTACAAACACCAATTTCATACGATAACCATGAGGATTTGTCTTCATGTTCATTTATATATTAATTTTATTATGACATATAGTTTCGAGATATAATCACTTTATATATTCGTACAAGAAACTGCTTTGTAAATTTAACGGATTTGTTTGGAACAATTATCTAAATAACAAAATCAGTGTTTGAAAACAGCAGCACGGCATCTTTTACTCATATTAATCGTTTGAAACGTTGGACACGTAAAGCTTTACTGTGTCCAATTTCGCTAACACAAATGGAATACCGTCAGTGTTTTACTAGAAATATCCGAAGTATTCCGAGTGCTAACGAAGTATTTCGAAACGGAAACCATCCCAGATTGCGGTTATTTTTCACAGTATATTTTGGAAAATAAGTGTGGACGTTGCGATTTATGGAAAGCTCCCAGAACAAATACATACATATCTACCCCATCCCAATTCCACACACCCCAAACAATTTTAAAATTGCAATCTTTCCATGCATGTCTAGTAAAAACAAAGAGTTCCTTAATAAATGTAATTTCTTAGAGCATTTCCTTACTTTCGTTGCACAAGTTATATCGTTATGCACTGAGAATGCAGTAGCAAACAAAATATATCATTGTCGACTAAAACTTATTCTTACTGAAAATAAAAACAATATCATTATAAGACGGTCCTAATGGATTTACATGATAAATATGAACCGAACATGATATTAATATAATGAAATTGGCAAAATACCACTTGAACGAATTTATGGTAATTTCGTACTAACTTTGATCTGCCTCTGTCAGTGGGGCGGAGGGCGGGAGAGAGATAGAGATAGAGAGAGAAAGTTCAAGGTATCGGACAAAGACAGTCACATATAAATAGTGGGGTGAATATTTTGGATATATGTTTCGTTTTTTAAAATTCCTACTTCCTGATCTTCATCATGTTCTACAATAATCAGATTATAATCCAGACATTTGTGGGGAGAATATTTTGGATATATCTAATTTAAATGACACTGTAAAATGTTTGTTTGCTCTGCAATTTCCAGCCAAGACATCGAAATCTTCTATGTTGAATTGGTGTGTGTCTGGCCATATATTCTTTTGAGAAGATCCGTTTTCTGATTCATTTGTCATTACTTTAAGTTTTACTTTGATTCGTATATGTCATATGTTTAGTGTGTGGCAAACTTCAACAGATTTATCTATGAAGCCTATAACCTAACGTTTCTGATGACTAAACTGTCCGCCACGGTTGTTTAACAAGGGAAATATCAATGGTAAGCAAAAGCGAATGATATCCATTTATCATTTTCACTTATTCTATACACTAGATTTCGCATTCTCGCCACTTCTATAACATCACCCATAATTTCCAACAGAGGTTGCTTGCTGTGCGATTCGGCAACTGACAGTTTATGGCCCTTAAACAATAGAACGTAATGTTAACTGATGTAAAGCGATACTCAAAAATATTCTAAGTTGCGATATGTTAATCAACTGTTCATACAGCAACGTGGCAGTTTGGTTGCATAAGTAATAAACTAGCATAGATGGTTACTGTAGAGTTGTATCATTATTATAAATTACAATTATGCTAAGGGATTTATGATTATTGCATAGTATTTGGTGCGTAATAAAACATGAAATTCAGCAAACGATGATTTTAATGCGAGAAAGGATTATAAGAGGGAACACGGTGTTGAAATCTGAAAATCAAAATTACAAACCATTTTCCACTCAATACCGTACTTAAAGTAAATCTAAAATTTCACGAATTAATTATTCGATTTAGTTAAACACAATAAAGTATTGCTACTAATTTCAGAAATATTTGTCTGATGAAAGAAATTGTATGATTTATTAGCAGATTATTTTAGCATTATATCATATCTTTATCAGATTCCTGATATTGACACCTTTACACAGGAATGGGCGGAAACTATCAATTCAGAAACAAATCGAGCATAATCAACCTAGTTGTCAATAAGGAGACGTTTAATGCAAAATTCAAATTTAATTTATAATAAAGCAATAGTTTATAGCGATTACTATTCGTGTTATTCTGCGTTATATGAAGTATCTTTTCTGTGATGCGTTTGCGAATCTATGAATATGAGGAGAAGAATTAATAACCACAAGTGTCAAAATTCCTGTAAATTCGTATAAAACGTCACCAAATATTCCACCTCAGCAGAACATCATCTGCGGTCCATCTAATTGTTCTTCAGTGAGTCCAGTACAGGATGGACAGACTTTAGATCCGATCAGAATGAATATCATATGGAGATTTTAAATTAAAATACGCTAATGCGTTTTACTGAGACGAAGCATCCAGGCTAAATAGTCAACAAACCGTTTAATGTCAGCGTTTACATCAGTCATTCAACTTTTGTAAGTCTTTTATTACGTGTTTAAGCTCCAATAAATGGTAACACAAGAAAAAAGTAAAATCAACAAGCTTAGAAAAATATAATAACTTTTTACCTGTTAAAATACTTTAAAAATTCAAAAACAAGATGAACTTTCAGTTTTAGAATCAAATCCTACAATAATCCAAGCATAATCCAAGAATAAAATTTCAGAAGTCCTAATAATACAATGTTATAACGATTTCAAGTTCGAGTCCCGACGAATAATCAACATGGAAGACGATGACTTATGATGTAACCTGTAGTGTGTTGAAGTCTAAAGTTCCTTGTAGAAACAAGAAACATCACTACAGTTTTGGAAATCCGAATAAATATTTATAAGAGCTGTCTTTTTTAAAGACTTTTGTATGAGCACACGTCTATATCCAAGAAAAAAATGAATTAATCCTTTTGAACACAAGTAATTTGAAATAACTTGAAACGATACAACACTTTCCACTGTAAAGAAAAAAGCCCAGCTGAATTTATTTCTCTAAAAACAAAGGTTATATCGAATTCTAAAGGACGTTTGGAAAATCCCTAAGTTGCAAAATCGAAAAGGGGGTCACGTGATCGTGTTTATATCAGGTACGCCTAACAGGACCCTGACGATAACCAATCACATTACTCTAAAAATAAAAGTTTTAAAAAAATTGTTTACATTTTAAATCACATAGTCTCATCATGACCTCGACAACAACCAATCGTTTTAAAATAAAAAACGAACTTGTTAACATGGCTACTAGTAACTTTATATCAACGTCAGGATCCCGGTCAACATCTGGTGTATACTAAAAAGGACAGTCAAGTTCAAACTATTTTCTTAACAAAGTATAAGTTCCTAGCAAACATTATTTTGACATATCATGAAATTTATATTAAAAAAATATAAAGATTTTAAAACTTACAAGCGATTAAATCAGATATAAACAATTAAATCAAATATTCATGACATAAGGAAATGTACCGACAAAAATCATATCTCTTCCTAATTCAGTAACTTGTTCCTTAAAAGATTTGGTCGTTAGTTGTAAAATTGTAACGCTACCTTTTGGGTGATACTCAATATCTAATAGAAAAGAACATATAAAACAGCGAATGCATGATTCATGTGCATAGATATGTGCTCATTTTAAGAGAGAGAGAAAGAGAGAAGACGAAGAGATACATGGGGTGATAAAAGATAATATAAATAAGTATCAATATGGAAACGTATGTTGACCATAATGCATAACAAATAACGATACATTTATATTATTAGACAAACATAGCAGCTGAATGTGTGATGTCAGCGTTGTATTATTGAAAGCGGTATCGCCTCTCCAGCAGTATCAATTACTTCCACTAACACATTTTGATAAAGCATTAGTCATAATATATAATCAAAACGAATAAAAGGTGAAGGCTTCTCCAATGGTGATTTTTTGTGGATTTTTATGCATATTAATCTCACACTGGAATCATTTTAATGTAAAAGAAATGTTCGCTTTACATAATATGCTGGAGTTTGTAGAATATTGTGATCGTTGTCTTTGAAGATTGCATAATTTTACAGTCCACGTCAGTAAAAGTTTTGGTTATATTTCAAAGACAGTTATTTGATGCTGCTTATGTTATTATCTCACTAACACATGTGCGCATGATTTACGATATTGCATTTAAATTGTAAAATTGGACAATTCACTTCAACCGGCTAACGTTTAACACGATCGTATGTAAAGGGGTTGGATCTTGAAACAGAGTACGGTCATTTATAGGATGTCAGTTATCATCTAGATAGTAACCGATTAGGCGAAGGGTGTGCCAAATGTTTCTTGCACGGGTATAAATATGAGGAAAACACAGTCTTGTCAGGAGTTGTAAGCCAGCTGTAGAGGCAGAATAGATAAGAATTATTTTGGACCAGAAATGAAAGGACTAGCAGTATTCCTTTGTGTCTTCCTGTGCATGACTGCCACGATGATGGGCACCGCAGAATCAGGAGCAGTTGAATCTCTAGTAATGGATGCTCAAGGTACGCATACTCTCTTCCTCCCTTTCCATCTCAAGACACACACACACGTACACGCACACACAATACGCTCATAAAAATTTCATTATACACAATCGGCATTTTAAGGTTCTGACTAATTGTACGGTGGCACCACTGAATTTACAGAATATTCAATTAGAAGAGGACATTCACTGAACATTTTTCTCATATACATGCTATTTCAATGTAGCAAAAATTGAGTTTAAACAAATAATATAAAACATAAAGCATCAGTTAAGATATATCAATAACATTGATCTCTATAAATACTTTCTTCCCGCAACGAGGCTACAAAATGTATGTTTTAACTGATAATGATACATTATCTAATAAAAGTATCCTGGCCTTGGGCCAGATATCTTCTCGTATAAATGTGAAGTATAGGACGTAACTCGGATTTATTCTCGTTTAGGCAGAGTTTTCTATATTTTGAAGACAGATGTGCATTTGAAAAGAATATAAGTTTTATAAAACGATGATATAAACTGTTCCACTAAAACTTTGTTTTGATTTTATTATGTTTACCGCCTCTCAGTGAAGAAAATGAACCGCTAAGAAATAGAATATTATAAGCAAAATGTTCACATATCAGAAATTCCAGGAAGGAGTATTTTAATGTAATTTTAACATAAGATCAATTTATGTTAAAAGCTGCTCATTACTATTAAGATATATAGCAAATTATTGTGCTTGTTGTTGTTAGAAACATGACATCCTCATCTATTTGTGGTGTTATTGCCCAAATGGTGTAATACAATCTGTGTTTATACTAATGTCTTTTTCCCTTATGCAATAAAGCACAACTTTTATCAATTGTAAGTTTCTATTTCATTATACTGCAAATATCTTTGATTATTTCAAATTCTCAAATGTTATGAAGCTGCTGATAAATAAGAATGTATTTTTCTTATTTCAGCCTTAGACGAAGAGATTCTTACAAAGGACGGTGAGTGTTTATACTATATAAAATATACTACTATTATTTGGTTTAGCGAGGTATTAATATTTTGAAATATGAGGAATTCAGGTGTCTAGCGTCTCCTTAGCAAAATTAAATTAGGTTTGGTTTTAATTGCATTCTGGACAACGCTCCAAGTACAATTATATCAATGTTTCTGACATTGTCGTAGATAATTTGATTGACATATCATCCCTTGGCGATTTCTTTCATCAGATATGGTGACTGCGACACTGTTAGTACACATTTCCAGGATAAATTTTATCTTTCTCTCAATCAGATATTCTCTCTAAACTTGAAAATTGAAATTGATTACTGTTTATGCAAACTAACTGGTACTGTATTAATTCAGATGTTAGTCATACTGTTATTTAATTTAATTCACAATTTACTTGTTTTGATATTATTAAGATCCAGTGCATTTAATTCCTTTTTGAATTTTATTTCATTTCCTTTCTAGTTATATTTCAAATATACTATTTAACATTGCAGGGAAGAGACTGTGTACCAGTCCAGTATGTGCTTATCTTTGAACGAAGTAAGTTTCTTCTATTTACATGTTCATTATTCACTTTATATCCTAGTTTTAATTTTCTTACCTTAATTTTTAGTTTGGCGATCTAGTTATTCCAGAAAAACATCGTATGTGTAAGATTTAGAGATTATTCGGTCGATCATTTGCCTGAATCGAAGATCAGTTTAGTGACGGTTTTCCTCCAGCGCTAAATGAGTACAACTGGGTTTCGTTCCAAGCTTATTTAAATACATGATATAGTTTCTTTTTAGACGGACGTTCTCGACATCCGAAAGGAAGCTTTATATGCAGAACCTACAGAGAAAACATTTACAAAGAACTTGGCTGACCAAAATAAACTTTACTCCTGTTTAAAGAAATAGAATATTTGAGTCATTATCATTTATCTAATATACTTTTCTTACATGTTTTACTGTTAATCTTGTATCTTGCATAACAATAATTTTATCTTAATTTAAAATGTTTTTGTTCTTAATGTATGCTTGGGAACAGTTCTTCCTTAAAATTTCAGAACAAGCTTGAATCGGCTTTATGTTAGAATCATTGTGTTGTTGTTTCGCTAAATCATTAACATACTCTTGTGAGAAATGTTAAAAGAAGGAAAACAAAGTAGAGAGATCTTTCCATGTAAACTCTGACATCACCGTGACTCTGACTCGGTCTCACTCTTTCATGTTTTTTTTCAGGCTTGGAGGAGAATATCGACCATAAAGAACTATGCCTCAATACGACCAACGTACACAACTCATCATGCAACTAATCCGCATTTGTTCTTTTTACTTGTGGAATTTTCTCTTGACGCTTTACATATATTTTTCTTTTCTTCAATGTTATTTTGATGAAATATAATGATAACATTTGAGATATTTAACGGTTCAACTTAAATTTTCAAAATCCTTGGAGAACGTTACGATTCGAAAATCTTACGATATGTATTCTTTTGTTAAGGCCACTTTAATAACTCTTTTTGTTATGTAAAAAGAATTGATTTAGTCTGGATACATCAAGCTACTTCCTTTATCTTTTTACTTCATACATATAATTGGCCTTTTAGCATGAAAGCATGAAATTCACATTGCACAATGAAAATGACCATGGTTTCTTTTTATACTATAATGTTATCATGTTTCTGATCATAATCATAACAAAACGCTTCAATCTAGCACGGTTTGTATTTTTATTTTTTTAAATAATCACAACTTTAGTTTGTCAAGCACCGAAGATTGAATTAATTACATCTCGCGATGATGCTGGGGATTTATAGGAACACACATACATACATACATACATACATACATACATACATACATATCCATGCATGCATACATACATACATACATACATACATACATACATACATACACATCCATGCATACATACATACATGCATACATACATTCATACATGCATACATACATACATACATACATACATACATATCCATGCATGCATACATACATACATACATACATACATACATACACATCCATGCATACATACATACATGCATACATACATACATACATACATACATACATACATGAACAACTTACGTGGGAACATTTATGTGAGTATGAGCATATTAATATAACATTGTTCACTCTTTCTCGTGTGAACTAGAGACAGTGTCATAAGGTACTTAATGGCACGACTGCTTGGAATAAGAACAAAACAAAGTGCATCAAAATTAATTAACACGGCTTTTACATCCGCTAGAATTAAGCAACTAAAGCTTTAGGTGAGATCCAAGTTCCATAAATGTTTTGTTTCCAATTTTGAAAATGCACCAGTTTAAAGATTTATTGCCAAAACAAATATTAGCAAATTAAATAGCCTTTTCCTTTTCTTTGTTTTCTTCTTTATTCTTAGAACCAATATGTAACTTAATGTCTTTAGAAGGTTCTGCGTAGTTTTATTCATGCCACTTCTGCCTTGGTAGAAATATTCAAATTTGGCTTCTTTTTTTCATCACATCTGACAATTATGTTGTCGAAAGGTGTAGCTAGAATAGACATGCATGTTCAACAAGATTTACTCATGACATGCATTCCATATTTTCAAAATGTATTCAACTTAGTTCGATGCTCAAAGAGCAACAAATTAAGTACCTAAGTCCACTCGAAAGCAGAAATAATATTGCTACGTGATTTTTCAACAAAAGGAAACAAAATATAGCAGGCGTATCACTGACCATTGTGAACAACCAACAACCATACTCAGGGATCGAATACGGCATATCGGGGTTAAGCAGTATACAAATAATGTCAAATTTATCTCATACATCCAGCATTATCACACAGAAAAGAAGACTATTTGAGAATGTAAGAAGCGTCGAAATATTAGTATAACTGTCGTTATTTAAAGTTAATTAGAGTAGACAAAGAAATATCACTGATCACCTTCATGTCTCACTGCTACTTATTGAGCGAAATGGTGCACATTATTTAGATAGAGAGACGAGATCATTCCCTTTCTGATTGATACTGGGGTTCTTCTCCTTTTAAATATTGACATAGATGTGCATTTCATATGAGTAAAGAACACCACTTGATAAAGCAAAATATGAAATTCTCAAACATTATTTATTTAGAAAGGACGTTATTTACATTTCAAAATTAAATAACATACATACATACATACATACATTATTTTTAACCCTAGCACTTATCAAGAAAATTAGTGCGTCCCTTGAGAACAATTTCCAAACTTATGCACCAATAAAACAAACGATAGAGAAGAAACAAAAACAAAGAAAAGCTGTTTATTTTGGCATATAACTTGTTCACTGCATCGGTTAGGGATGTTGCAAGTCTGTAATCGTACTGGGCATGTTTTCGTCTGTAACGGCCACATCACTGGATTCAAATGCTTGGTATTTACCCATTTGCATCTGAGTATAAAACAAATACTTGTATTAGAACAGTAGAAATATAAGTTGACATGTATAATACATGGACTACATTATTGGCTACTAAAGTTTAGCTTTCATTAATTTTCCGTTTGAACGAATGAACTGTTATATTCATTTAGAGACTATTCTAAACGCTCTTGTAACCCGATTATCCTTTACAAAAGGCAAACAATTATATAAGACACACACAAAACATTAAACATAAAACGACGTTAATAAAAAGTATTCTGATGTTATATCTTGAACATTATTTACAAAATACTACGCGGGGATGTGCGCTTTTGGAGGACAAAAGATGCGCTTCAAGGACTCACTGAAAGTGTCCTCGAAAAAATTACATATCAACAGAGCTGCAAGGAAGACCCTTGCGAAAGATCATCCCTCCTTGCGCAGCAATATCACATCTGGTACCCTCGGAGCAGAACAGCAGAAAATTGCTGAGACGCAGAGAAAACGTGAAATTAGTAAGCCCAGAGCTGTCAACACTCTACTTAAACACCCACCCTTGTGTGCTCCACTTTCGGGAGATTTCCGTGCCGGGATTGGTCTTAACAGTTATTTACGTACACACTGCATGACAACAGACATCTAAAGCTATGAACGTGATCGACATGATCATGTGCAAAATATAACTTTTACACTTTTGTTATTTGAAAATGGAATTGAACCGTGTGTTTTTATCGAACGATCGAGGGAATTAACAACATAAGCATTAGAGCCTAGGAAACGTATATAACGAAGTAGGTCACTAGTGTCATGTGTGATGAGTGTTTGAAAATGACCCTTTACATTTTATCCAGGATGTAATATATTTTTGTAAACTTTTAATTGAAATTGTACTCGATGTTGTAGAAGTCATGATTAAGTATGTAAAATAAAAATTATCGATTTAAAGTGAAACAGTATATCCCGGCGTCGGATTATCTAAAAAATAGTTATCTTCCTGACAAATGCGATTTCCTGTGAAATGCATCTGCAAAGACTGTAGATTATTTATATATAATCACGTGTCCAATTGACCATGTGCCACCTACTCATCAGCCTTATTAGAAAAAGATATATGCTTACAAACTGACGGTACAATTCAATCTGCGACAAAAGTTTCATTCACATCCTTGAAACCTCGAATACAGCACCGTTGACTCCTTAATTTAACAGCTACAACACAACTATTTTCCATCCGGTATCACGGACATCATCATATCTGATGGACAGTACTTGCCAAATATGCCATACTTTACGTTTTAACTAGAGATACAGTCTTCCTCTTTAAGATTCGTCTTCATTACGTGCATTAAATTGTTACAGATTTAAAAAGAAACCGCGTACTATCTACCGTACAAAAACTGCATGTATCTCCGTTACAGATAAACATCTGAAGACATAGTTCCCTTATCTTCTCAGATGTCTAACGTTTACTACGTTTAAATTCTTTCATATATTTCCTCTATTTCTCCTTACTTTTACTACATTCAGTGCATTAGTTTTCGGTTTTAAATGCGCGAACACATCTTACAAATGTCAGGCACTAACTTGGATATAAAATACCCACACTCTACTCAGCTTATGTTGCATTTTGGGGAAATAATTATATTGTAATCAAACAACTGAAATTTTTACTGCACGTGAACTTTTCAGAGCCTTACAAACCATACATTTTTGCTTCATTATCTTATGCAATAGCCGAGATGCAGAATTGAAAAAATATGTTATTTTCTGTTTAGCTGTTAATGATGCTTCTATTATATGTACGTGGCATTCCCCACTGCACATCATTTCTTCAGGAAGAAATCACAAACCAAATATTAATTATTTTCTTGAAAACTACAACAGGACACAGAACAATAAGAGGTAATTGGCTGACTTAGTGTAATGATACCCATAAGTCTTCCTGACTCGTACTTCAGCCGAACAAATCTTTATGGAACTAATCCTGTGTATGCAGTTGCTCGTGTGTTTACATAAAGCAGTGGTAAAAAAAGAAAGAAGGAAGGATCTGAAGTTACCGTCGTAGATTTTGATTATCTAAAAACGAAACAAAAAAGTGATTGGAAAAGGTACTTGACAGACGAAGGTAAAACATGTCCAGAATACCGTATATCAGCAGCACCGAGGTAAAGAAAAATATTGCCTAAGTTACTCAAACGAGGCAACGACAGTGAATCGACATGGTTTGGAGGATTAGTGATGCCGCATCTATAAGTATTGAAGATCGACAAAATCCCTACTGACTGTATAAACATGATTGGTCCTGAGGTAGCACCAGTCGAAAAGACCATGAAATGCTAAACAAGTTGGATCTGTCTATTAGAATGAGAGCGCAATAATATGGCGACACCTCCAATTCATGATGGGAAGTTTCTTTCTCCTATCGTAGATGATTTGAAAAATGAAATGTTTGCACTTTATACCTCAGCACATGAAAATAAACAACCGAATTCATCATTTCATTTCCAGAACCATTTACCTCAGTGATTATGGTAGCGTCAGAACGTTCGCTGATATGCTTCGAACATTTTCTTCTTGTCCTTGTCGTGTAAATTATCGTCACAATGAGAAGTGCCAACACAATCACTGATATGACGGGAATGGAAACCACAATAGCAGTATTTGGATGAAACGCGGGTGGTCCAGCTGAGATAACTGAAATTAAATCATCCGTATGAAACATAAAAGACAAAAGTAGTTAGCCAATCGAAAATGATTTATCAAGGATTCGTCAGAACAAAATCTGCGGCCTAGTTCTATCATTTAACTTTTCTGTACATGGTACTGATAAAGAAAAACTAAAAATCAGAATCATATCGTCGACAATTATACTGCAATTGCTGGTCACAAAAGGTATTCCTTCCTAAAATTCGCAATGGAAGCGAAATTAACCCATAATTATTAGCTCTGTAATATGGTAACGCTAACTTTTAGATCGGTTTCGACTGAATATTAATCATCAGACACAGAATTTAGTCTTATTTTAAAATTTTAAATTTAATAATATTCATGTAGCTTTTAGTTTTAACTCATTTTTACAAGACTATATTATTAATGAATAAGAACTATGACACTTTCTCAAAATATAACTCACTAATGTTAGAACACAGCAGAAGGAAATTTAACATTTCTTGCTTTAAGCACGCGTCTTTACCGTTGTAATGTATTTCTACAAAAGCAAAGATTTAAAGAAGATCTTTGTTTTACTTGTACATTTATTTAGCCATTGATTGTATTCGTGTACAACATACCATTCGAATCTTTTGTGACAAAATGAACTTCGGTGGAATTAATCATGGCTCCATTATTCAGAAGAACCTCTAGCCAAATTACGTATAATGTGTTTTGTTCCAATCCAGAAATAGTGTGAAGACTTGATGAGCTATTGGTAATAAATGATGATATATTTTGAGACCTTGTCGCACTCCAGAGAATTTTCATAATAGAAGCTAAGTGGTCACGATATCGTGGAAGTATGCGTGACTCTATGGACACCGCAGTAGTTGATATTTCCAGTATGCGTAGAGATACTCTCACATTCAAATTTTTGTTTCTTGCTGTGAAAAGAACAAATTATGAGTATATACATTAGTAACGACAAAATCAATCATGCGGTAGTGGTTTATTGGGAGTTACAGATGGATTTATCAAGGTTATATAACATTTTGAATTTGAAGAAAATGACTTGCTGTATAATTCGCTTATTTGAAGATAAATAATAATAAACACACACTTTGAATGATACCGTTATAGTATCAAAAGCTAGTACAGATGCTTTTGCGGCAAAAATGATAACAGTGTAGGCTAAAAAAAATAATGTTCAAAAAATGCTGCCAAGGTACTCTTTCTCCTGATAGTATTTTCAAAATATTACGAATACAGGATAATAACTAAATATTTAATGATTTAATTATGTTTCCATGCCTATGTTAACATTTCTTGTTACCCAAGAAACAAAATAATGAAAACAAGTGATTGAGTCACAAAGAAATCGCAGTAACTTACATTTCAGCGTCGTAAATGACGTTGAGCCAGCAGCATAAGTGTTTACGTCATGGAACGGTGAAAAGAAAATGACTGCCTCATAAGCAGTAGAATGACTCAACCCCGAGAGATTAAAACATGTACTATAAAAATTCACATCCTGTATGGGCATCCATGTGTTAGATGCATTAGTCCTATAATTCAGAGTTAATTCCCCTTTGCTGAGAATATCGGAATCCGGAAAAATCCATCTTAATATGACTGCCGTATCTGTTACATTTTCAGCCCATAACAAGACCTTCTGGTATAACTTGACTGGGCTAGATGTGAGATCTGTGGCAAAGAATAGAAAGATTAAGTTTGAAAATAGATATACGTGTCAAAATTTAGAAGCAGTAGCCACCTATTTTATGACATATCTCTAATTACAAAGAACGCATGCTAGCGAAATATGTAATGTTAATGGAAATGATATATTGATTTTCATGCTAAATTTTCAATCGGTGAACATTAGAAATAAGATTTTTAATACAATTTGCTGATTTATTAACTTGTGTACTGTTTAGAAAGAGTAACAAGAAGAGTAAAATTGAATTTCCAGGCTTTAATAAGATAAACTAAGCACGTCAAAAAATCATGTAAATCTCATGTACCTATAAAAACCGCTTTGAGGAAAATCTACTCGAAAACTGACAACATCAATATCACCCGTTATACATGTACGTACAAGATAATATCATGGTCGTTATTCTAAGCGGAATACTAGATTCGGTCTGCTAATTTCATGAGCTTTAAGAACACATTTTGCTACGTTTCTACAACATTTTACAAGACATTTTCATAAAAAGAATAATTTCCGACCTCAGTTATTTCACACGTTTTATATAATTCTTTTTTTTTCATGGCACATGTAGTACCAAAATAAACTGTTCAATATAAAAATAAAAAAGTAGAGAGAAAATAATTAATCACGTGTCCATAATGCTAAACATTCTTGCCGAAAGTGCTAACCATTCATCCGCTGTGACTTACTGAAGTCTGTACATTCCCAATGACCACAACAGCTTTCGTTATCCTGACGAAAAACAGGACCGTCACAGTTCTGCGGTGGTTGCATTTCTGAACATACGGGCTCGCACGTCACACGACCATTGAAGCACTTGCATGCCTCCTGACACCCGATTCTCCACTGATATCCATGAGGCAGTTTTTCTCCCTGGTATTTGCAATCCACTGAAATAGAACATTTGATTTGAGTAAGTGGATATAAGTGATTCTCTCTCTCTCCTCTCTCTCTCTCTCTCTCTCTCTCATTACAATGCATATATGTGAACGTTGACCACCCTATCATTAGTTTACTAACAAACTCCCTTAGACCGAAACAAAACTAGTTACATTTACGACATCAATCTGAATAATTAAAGTAGAAAACTACTTTCCTGATAACAAAGAGATCGACCGAGGAATAGTTTTTTCTTAGATTTCTATTTCCCTGTTGTCTATGCTTTTTGCAAGCTCTTCGAAACGTAAATTTGAGGAGGCTATTCTTCAAGTTTACTCACTGAAAATGGTCTGTGAAGGGATGCAGCAGCGTGGTTAACCCTGAGTATACGCCATCGTTTGAGCGGTTTGTTAAATTTGAAGATGCTATTTGAGTACTGTATACTTGAGCTGTCTCCTATCTCTTGTTTGCTCTAGTGCGATTTGACTCCAAAAGGATCAAGAGATATGGCATTAGCTAATGTGAACATTAAGACCACGAAACAGTCAGAGACAAAGCTCATGACGTACAAATAGTTAACGTTAAACATGTGGCTAATGGAGTACCGAAAACTACGATAGATAACTTGATAAGTGTCGTGTTTATTTATGGGTAGAGGAACTACCCATGTAATCATCATTTCAAATACTTTTGTTATTTTGAAAATTAATATGACAAATATGTGCCGAAATAATTTAGCATACTTAAGTGACTAAGTATAATTAAGCATAAAGAAAAACATGTTATCTTACAAAGACCCCAAAAAAGGACTTGGCATTTTTTTCTGCTTATGCCTTTTGATTCAGAGCATGTTCAGGTTGAATTCTTCATTGACAGAAAAGTCATTAGGCAAAAGAAATATATTAAGTGAATGTACGTAATGATGGGACAGCTTTTTAGAAGAGTGTGAACATGACACAATTATGGCGCTCTTTTCTTGGACACAAAGATAGCTATAACATACATCCTAAAGTTGTATATAATGGTCAAGCGGTTGAAAAAATGTATGTTCCAAACAGAGAGACAAACGAATTCAAGGTCGGGTCAAGCTAATATATTAACAAAATATTCGACTTCTACAGGTTTAATTCATGATCTGACAATATATCGTGAATGCCATTTTGGAGTCATTTACGCACACTCGAGGTGGCAATCAATGACCGGACAACACGGGTCAGCGGCCCAATATTCATTACAGTCGTATCGGGGGTCTTGCAGCTTCCCTTTCTCTGAGGATGAACATACTGGGTCGCAGTGTAATTCTCCATCTGTCCGACATACACAGCGGTCTTCGCACTCTATTTCGAACCGTTCCCCGACTCCAATCCTCTTTCCATTATAAAGACAAAACTCGGCGGCTGTTGGAAAAAAAGAGAATAAATATTATTAGTAATAATAATAGTTGATTTTGTACCGAAGTCGAAGTGTTTACGCTTGGATTAATCCCCTACTGTGCTACTTGGTCATTTTAACTTTGCAAGATGTGTGTTATCTTTGTGTTGCATTAACAATAGCAATATCTACAAAAGTAAAGAAAACAAATCATTCTCTGCTATGTTGTTCATAACACATTACACGTGCGATTAAACAATCTTTCGCATCAATCTTTATTTATATAATCTGTCGCCTGCAAACTATGATCTTAGAGTTAAACAACGAAATTCCTATATTCAGAAACTTTTTCAAAAACATCAAACGCTAAAAAGAAAATGAACTGGTAGGAATGTGCAACAATTGTCGTAAATGTAGGCGCCGTCTTCAAAATTGTTTGTTTATAATGCCGAGCATAAAGGAATTCATATTTACCTCCTATCGGTTCATGCCTAATATTGATTAAAAATTTATTGAAACAATTATTTAAAAATAAGCTATGTAAACTAAGCTAATAGTCTGCTCTTGTAAGTAACCTTTAACAGCGATGATCAGTTGTCATCTCCATACAATTATCTAAGACGGTTTAATCTATAATCAAGCAACGTTCAAAAATACCTAAGTCATGCATTGCTTCATAAGTAACAGTGATCTAAAACATACCTAATCTGAAACAAATCATAGTGCACAAAAATACCATTACTTCAAGAAAAATGTGCAAAATCAGCAGTGAATGAACGTCAGGAAGAGTATTTAAAAAGATCTGAATATTAGTGTGCTGAAAACAAAGTCATTCATTGGTGACTATCATATCAGTCTGTACCCTTAAAGTACTGCCCATGCACGCTAAACACTAATAATCAAATAATTAAAGACCATTCTTTATTTACTTTTGATATGTTTTTCATACACTCGAAAACAGCACTTCCAACTGCAAGGAGGCTTTGAAATTGTCTGTCCCTCTGCAAAGTTTTCACAACCAATTTCAGCCATTTGGAGCCCAGTCAGGGCTGTGTAGTAGATGATGCAAAGTTTCGATGCTGTGCTCTTTCAGGAAGTCTGTCAAAACGGCAAATTTATGCACAAGTGCGTTGTCATGAATTAGATAACTATAGCAGGTACCTGCCCACAGATAGGCGGCTCAATAAGACTCCAAAATTTTGTTAACACTTTGAAGGTATACAAATGTCCATTTACACTATCTAAGTGATGCACCTGGAAGAACTGGTGTTTTGCATCGGGAAATAAATGCCTATAAAACTATTATCGAGCAGTTTTGATCATGTTTCATCACGTGTGACAATCTTACTCATACGCCTCAGTTCACTTTCTTCATATCGGGTGAGTGGCACTTTGGCATTTTCTTCATTTTCTCTCTTTATAACTGCTACTTATCGTTCACCAATTGCAGAAAACCAGAGCGCAGATCATATTTCATGGATTCGTGCCATTTATCTTTAAAACAATGAAATCAACTCAAAATTATAGTTATGCCATAAAAATACATCCACAAGCTTTATTGAAGTTTTTCTTGACATCAATCGGAGATTAGACTAAAGGCGTTCGGATTTTACACTATGCTCTCAGAACAGTTGTAGAAATTTCTCCTCTTTACACCATTTAACTACGTTTCGTCACACGCAGAGATGCCCGTCGTGCATTAGTCAGCTTCATTTGATTTTATAGAACGTTAATGAATCTATCAATTGGTATTAAATACATTCACGGGCTCAAAGAAACAAAAAAGCTCTACTACAAAATATTCAGACCTTTTTAGATACTCCTCGTATTCTTATAGCCGTGTGCATCAAATATCATAACTCTAGTCAAAATGGAACCAGATCTCAGCCTCAGAATAATGCTTAACTGTAAATATATTGATGTGTTAGTTGGTTGCTATGTATGTATGCATGTATGTATGTATGCATGTATGTCTGTCTGTCTGTCTGTCTGTATATATGTATGTCCCTATGTATGTATGTATGTATGTATGTATGTATGTATGTATGTAAACAGTTATTTAATTTTGAAAATGTAGATTACGTCCTTTCTAAATAAATAATGTTTGAGAATTTAATATTTTGCTTTATCAAGTTGTGTTCTTTACTCATATGAAATACATATCTATATCAAAATTTAAAAAGAGAAGAACTCCAGTTTCAATCAGAAAAAGAATGACCTTGTCTCTCGATCTGAACAATGTGCACCGTTTCTCTCAAAAAGTTATTAAAAATGTATGTATGTATGTATGTGTATATGTGTGTGTATGTTTGTATGTACGTGTGTATATATGTATGTATGTATGTTGGTATGTATGTATGTATCTTTGTATGTACGTGTTTATGTGTGTATGGATGGACGGATGGATGGATGTACCCTTTTATCTATCTGTATGTATTGTTTTATTTTTTATTTTTATATATGTATTGCTGTCTGTGCAACGTAATTAATATTAATTAATATATTTCCATTTACCACAAATATTTACCTTTAGTGTGGACCATGATTACCTCAGTAAGGACTTGATATAACCCTTTTAAAGGGTCACTCCAAGTTCCCACACGCATGAAATATATAGTGTCGGGAAGAAGGTTGTTGAGAGTGACAGAGGAATCAATTCCAACCTGAAAAAGTAGTTTCATTGCGATATAAACATGAGCCTCAAAATCAGAGAAAACTATTCACCTTATGTACATATTTTTCCAAATTTTAGCTGATGCATGAGTATAATCTAACTTGCAGTAGTAATACATAAATTAACATATTGGGTCCCAATAGATACATAAAATCAAGTCTTTCAATACTATACTAAATATTCGCAGATGCTGGAGCGTGGTGGTCTGTTATGTAGTAGACGTCTTGTACAATAACAAACATATCTGGAAAAAAAAATAAACTGGTAAATAGAAAGCGAAGGTACACTGGACAAATTATGTCATGACTAATGTGTCTTACAGTTTAATATTTTGTTTATTAAATCCTGTCATAACACATCCTAAAATCAATGACATCATGCCTTTTATATGCGAAACGGCAATGCTTTAAGTCATCTCTCTCCACACACACACACACACACACACACACACACACACACACATATATATATATATATATATATATATATATATATATATATATATATATATATATATATAATACAATATCTGTAACTAATTCTGCAAGATTTGTAATTCTGCGCAACGACACGTCATTTCTGTAAACATTGGGTCACGTGCTATTTTGGGTCAAAAAATCAATTTTGTATCAAGAAAGAACGATCTTCCTTTAATTAAGGAAAGTGATATTCATAAAGTGTACCAAAATATCGCACATTTATTATCTAAATGCATACGAAAATGTGATTTCTAAATGACAACATGAAGACCCACTCCGTGACCTTCTTGAACCTGTAACCCATAAAATCCTATGTACTATGTGACTTCTAGAACCATACAAATAAATACATTATATAAAAGATGTAAATGTATACCTTAAAAAAATTCTGCATCTTATTCCAAGTTTCCAGTTTAGCAAGAAGTTTTTCCACACGAACATAATCGTCTTCTACCCAACGTATCGACTTGACGCTAGAACTTGATTCCCATGAAACTCCCTGGCTTATAGTCTATTTCTATATCTTTTAGTAATTTTTCCCCATAAACTGGACATTGTAAACAGATTACATCCTATTCATTGCTGTTTCTCTTCCATATAATATCTTATTTTTTTATAAAACGTTGAACTTTTCTTAACAAAGTTGACAAGATCGGTTTAGTTTGCTTACTATCTCTTCCCATTTATTGGCATTGCTACGTTGAATTTTGTAAAACTAGCTATAAACCTGACCTAATTACTCAACTGAACTACTGACAGGAACAGTCCAAAGTAATGTATTTTATTTATATACCCCGATGGATAAACATTACATCTTTTCAAAGCTGTGCGCAAAATAGTCTGACATATCGCGAGTCATGAAAACACGGGGGTGGTATCATGTGTGTCCAAAATTAATAGTATTTTGAACAGAATATTTTGGTGACAATTGCCTCTTTCCAAATGGCAAGCATTGCAGTATTTTATTTTCGTCAATTGGTCGAATTTGGTATTCCTTTTGCTTCAGTATTGGAGACGGTAACCTTAAGTTTGCATAAATGCCCGACATCACTGTATATAATATGTGTTGTTATACGATACATGAACAACCCTAATAAAATCAATGGATTTTGTTGTTATGTGATTACTTGGCATCATTCTCTAGCTGGCATCATTCTCTAGCATATGGCTCTTATATTCCATTTTAAATGAGCACTCGTACAATATACTCTTTTTCTAACATGGAAAATCTCAGGAATATATTTTAAACTTACCACACCTGCTAAAAATACAAAAAAAATAGTTATATACGTTAACAAAAATAATAAATTTCAAGTCTCATTACTGCTCTATGGAACCGTTTCAGAAAACAACGTATGCCCAAGATTTTCTTTAAGTTTTTATGCACGACATTCGTACGTGATTACGGCTGTTTCATTAATGAGAATTACGTAGGTTTTTTTCTAAAATTCCCTTACAATATTACGTAACTTTACGCAAACCCATGGCAGGTATTATTGGCAAGTATTTTCCTGAATATCTTTGCGAAGAGCAAAAATCACAGAGAGAGGGTAATTTTGTCATCTGCGCTGACATTCAATTAAATACCGTACCATGAGTGGGTCATTCTCTAACAAAGCATTAGAACATAGGTATAAACTTTCTCTGAAAAAACAAAACAATATGCCAAGTATAGATTTTACTTTGTTGATTAGCCCAAAAAATTAAACAAGTGAGATATTAAATCAGGAAGTTTATTTAAATTCTTCACAAATAACGACAAAAGTTCTTACAAATATTAAATATATTGTCATATTGAATATACTGATGTTAGTAAAGAGATAAGATACTTACAAACCTAGGTCAATAGACTATGTTCTTTTCCATAGCTTCTATTCATTGCGTATATCATTTTGTTTCCGCTTTCTTACCTGCGACGTTGGAAACGTTTTCACTTTGTATTGTAATAATGAGAATAGCAGATGTCTTTTAAAGTTGTTGTTTTGGGGGTAACGCCATTTTTCAGCACATGATAGGCTATACATGGCGGTCAGAAAAACTGCTGGAGGAAAACCCGGGAAGACCCCAGTAAGAACTACCAACCCACGGGAAGATACTGGCAAGACATCCTCACGTCTTCACATTGATTCACCTCAGTACTTGAACCCAAGCTGGCAAAGGTGAGAGATGGCAGTGATTGGTAAAGGCGATCGCTTTGGATCATTCGGACACCCATGGCCCCGCTGTCCTTTAATAACTCAAAGAAAAAAATCAAAGTCTTTACTGTAAACGACGGGAAACTCAAATTATTAAATGTTTTAATAACTGCTAATAATAGGAATTCTGTCATGCAGACTCTGTGGTCCTTTCTTAGGAAAAATAAAGATAACTGTTAGCTGTTACGTGTTTAGGCTCTTTCAAACAGAAACAAGAAAAGAGTGAAGACAACATGCTTTGTAAAATTTAACAAATAATTTATTTCCCTAGAAAAGCAAGGTAAAAATGAGAAAAAGAACTTACGGTTTTACGAATCAAATCCAAATAATAATCCAAGAATAATCCATAAATTAAAAAATAGAAGTGCTAGTAATAAACAGTCTTAATGAAACTGACTTCGAATCTTTGATGAACCACAGAAAATAGTATTCCAGTGTTTGAATTCTGTGTAAATTTCGATAACTGTCTTTGTCCAAGAATTAATTTTGAGCACAAGTACTTCCAGGGAAATATAATCTCTTGGAATCCAAATAATTTGAAGAAAAAAAATAATTAGCCCGAAAACAGGTCATAACATAAAACACTTTAATATCTCAAGTGTTCAGGAAGGTATTGACTATTCTTTCTCAAAACATCAATAATAAAACTAGCTACGACGCAAAACAGATCCCCGGATGTGGGTCAATCCTCTGGAAAACCCTAATTGATACATATTGGTCACGTACTCCAAGAATGGCCCCGATTTCACTTTATGATTCTTACTCAGAGAAAGAATCAAAAACAATTTTTAAAAGAAGTTGTTTACTTCAACTCTTACTGGTTCTGAATCAAGGTCAAGAACTAGATCAGCACAAAGTTTCTATTATCAGTTGTTTTCAAAAAGGTCAGGTCAAACATAGCTGAACTGAATTCCAGTAAATAATGTTCCGTTACAATAGCAAGTAATGAAATAAAAAATATTAATTTTACAAACAAACGATTAAATTAAATCAAATATAAATTATATAAAATATACATAACATTAGCTAAAACAAGAAGCTGGTATTCATAAAAGGGACATCTATATTATTGAAAAAATTTAAAATGGAAAGATGTACCAAAAACATCTTGGTGATGTACAAAATAAAATCTTGGTATTATCCACAATAGTTGTACAGTATTTCTAAAGAGAGTCAAATATATTATTTCAACTGATTTATTATGATTTCATAGTGAGCTTAATAAACTATTAACACCCATTAAGTGTTCCTATTATCACTGAAAATTTATATTGTGATTATATAACAATCTTGATATAAATAACTAAAGAAGTCTTGCGTAGCCGTTGCCTTCGTCATGTTAGTAAAATGATGTTTATTCATCGACTTCTAGCTCAACAATCTCACACACACACACACACACAGAGTTACTCGTATGCGTGTTTGCATTATTCAATGCACAATCAGTACGACGACCACCGGAAAATCGCACAGAAATAGTTAATTTTATCAACTATCAGAATATCGACGTCTTTGTCCAGACAGAAGCATAGCTAAAAACATCAGGCGATGAGCCCAAGTGCGCGGATCTAACACCAACCGGTTACTCCATCAAGTCGTTCCCCCACCACTCTCACGGAGGTGGAATTGCTGTAATAAAAAAAATCCGTGATCAAACGTCGTAACCACACCACAACTTTCAACTTCTACCACATGTTGTTTGAATAAGTCCAAACCACACTCACACTGGAACAAAGGTCAGTCCATTTTTCTGCCTATACCGCCCTCATCCTAGTGGAAATAACAAGCTGACTGAATCTCTCTTTTTTGGAGCAGTTTTCGAATCTCCTGGAGTATGGAAATTCGATAGGTGGCAACCTGATTATTCTTGGAGGTTTTAACTTTCACTTCGACTGTCCCGGAAACTCAAACACATCAAAACTCCTAGATTCCATTAATCTTTTCAACCTCAAACAGTCAGTTAACCAACCCACCCGTAAACATGGTCACATTTTAGGCTGGATTCTTCATAGACCTGATGATAATATTCTACGGTCCTCCCTGGAATTCCACGAATTTGCATCAGACCACCTCTGCATTATATGCCATCTTGATGTATCAGTCCCTAACCCTCCAGCTTTATTTGCTACTAATAGAAATCTCAATATGATAAATAGAACCAATACATGACATCCAAGCAAACCTAACAACTTGCTTACCTCCTACATCGGAACAACTCGAAAACAGCCAGCGTTCATTGCTCGACAAACATGCCCCAGCCACCAAGTGCAGAGTATCAGTTAAAAAGTGTTATCCATGGTATAGCAGTGTTAGGGACCAGCTTCGCACTGCTACAAGAGACAGCCGTAAAGCTGAGAGGTTTTGGCTTTAAACCAGACTCACTATTCATAAGCAAATATATGAAGCCGCTAAGAAGAACGTTACGAACATAGTCCATGCAGCGAAATCAGCAAACTATGGTACTAAGATCATGGAACGTTCCAGCTGCAAAGAGCTTTTCTAGATTACTAACAAGCTAATGTCACAGAACAAATGTACACCACTTCCAACTACCTTCTCTCTAGTCAACCTTCCGGACCTGTTTGCAAATTAGTTCCGTGACAATGTACAAACCATCAGAGATAAGCTTGACAACACATTTCAATTGACTCGTCGTCACCAAACAGTTGGGATACAGAATCTCAGCGGCAACCATTAGCAGCATTTAAACCTGTCCCTATGGATTTAGTACGTACAATCGTGATGAAGAGTGCACCAAAGTTATGTGAACTTGATCTAATTCCAACATCATTGCTGCTTGAGTGCTTAGATATAGTATTGCCTTCACTAACTGATGTTATGAATACCTCTCTCTCTCATCCGGGGAATTGCCATCATTTTTCACAACTGCCATTGTAAAGCCTCTGCTGAGGAAACCAACACTCGACCATAACGATTTAAACAACTACCGCCCAGTTTCTAATCTCCCATTCTTATCAAAAATCTTAGAAAAGGTTGTTCTATCCCAGTTTGTATCTCGTCTAAATTCAAACAGTCTTTTTAGTAATGTACATTCTGCATATTGCCCTTGCCACAGTACTGAAACTACTCTTCTAAAAGTAGTTAATGACATTCTCTCTGCGTTGGATAGCGGAAAGATTACAGTCCTCACCCTCCTTGATTTGTCTGCAGCATTTGACACAATAGACCATGATATATAACTTCACCGTCTCCAGCATCCATTTGGCATTCATGATACAGCCTTAATGTGGTTCAAGTCCTACTTGGTCAACAGGGCACAAATTGTATATGCAAATGGAATACACTCCAGCCCATTTGATCTATGTTGTGGTGTTCCACAGGGGTCTGTTTTTGGACCTGTTCTCTTCATTCTGTACACTCAGCCGCTTTTAAGAGTGATAGTTCATCATCCAGTGTCTCACCAATTGTACGCTGACGACACTCACATATACAAATCTAGCCACCCAACTGAAGTTGATGTTTCTATCCAAGGTGTAGAGAAGTGCATTTCTGATGTGAAATCATGGATGACATGTAACAAGCTGCAGATGAATGATGATAAAACTGAGGTCATTCTGATCACAACACAAAGACTTTCTCATTCACATCCTTTACCTCAAACAAAAATGTCAGCAACACCAACACTAAATTCACGCAGTCAGTACGAAACCATGGTGTCACTCTAGACAGTACTCTCACATTGCAGCAACATGTCATGAACATATGCAAGGCTGCATATCTTGAGCTGAGACGCATCAGCTCCATTCGCAAATATCTTTCAGTTGATGCCACTAAAACACTTGTGTGTTCATTAGTACTTTCAAGACTGGACTATTTTAACTCAGCTATGTCTGATTCATCTCAATATCTACTCCAGAAACTTGAAAAAGTTCAAAACACAGCTGCTCGGATCATCCTTAGAGTACCATGATCAGAGCACACCACCCTCCTGCTCTGTACTCTACACTGGCTATCCATTCGATCCAGAATCAAACACAAAATTTGTTCTCTGTGCTACATTTCACTGACGGACTCCAGTCCAACATACCTATCCGACCTCACCTATGTGATCGCTCCTCTTCTGACAATCGTATACTCATTATTCCCACCTCGAAAACGAAGTTATATGGACAACGTTCTTTGCATACCAGGGCCCAGCAACGTGAAATGAAATGCCCACTGAACTTAGACACGAAGACACAGTGATCCCTTTCAAGAGTGCTCTTAAAACTCACTTATTTCGACTGCAAGAACAAACTTAAAGACCTAATAATGTTTCCTACCTTAAATACTTTCAGCATGTTTTTTATGTTTTCTAATTTCATGGTGTTTGTTTTTTGTAATAACAAAATATATATGTTTTTTATGTTACATGTGTTGTCTAATGTTGTAAAGCGCTTAGAGCTTCTAAAGATTAGGCGCTATACAAAGTCCTCATTATTATTATTATTATTATTATTATTGCGTCGTCGGCAGCCATCTTTTATCGTTGCCATCGTGGTAAATGTGACACAGTTTTACAGGAGAAGTGGGGCTTAAAACCCTGATTTGACTGGCCTAAGGTGGCGTAGTAAACATAGTTCCCTTTATTAGAGGGAGTTGTATAGTTTTGCGGCGTGAAATGCTAGCGGTACGTTACGGAAAGTTAATAAAGAGAATTCATGCAAATGTGCGGTTGGAAGACGATCGGGAAGTTGTGAGATCTGCGATCTTGTACTAATTTATGACTTATGATTTATGACTTCTATCAAAAATTGTGTTAGGGTTTGACACCGCTTGGTCAAGTAAAATCCCTGGATTGTTACTATCTATCTATCTACCTATCTATCTATCTATCTATCTATCTATCTATCTACCTACCTACCTATCTATCTATCTATCTATCTATCTATCTCAGGCAGCGCCGGATTAATGCCTTCTAGGGCCCTAAGCACTGAAAATATGAAGGTATCCTCTCATACAAAATGTGAAACTCAAATAAAGACAATAATAAAAACCAAAAGGAGAAAACATATCAATGTTGCCATAATTCCAAATCAAAATACTCGTTCATTCAGATTGATATCGTCATATATAATTCGTTCAGTTTTATCATCAACAATTATTCTGATTTTTTTCTCTGGTACTTATGCTGAGCTGGTGCCATGAACACGTGCTTAATGTGCTTAATGGATAAACAGGCATTGTTTTAAGGTTTTATTTTGGACATGGTGAAAGGGTGCTGCACCTCTGACAGTACCTGGGAGCAGCAAAATTATAAATCCTTCATTGAAAGCGCACACACAGACATGCACTGTATCTTGACAAACTGTTCAAGTCATTTCTGCCAGATATTTCTGTCCGTTATATTGTTATTCTAGTTTTTGTCGTCGTCATCTTCGTCACCGTCTTTTCTAACTATCTTGCTGGTGCCCTATTATATTTTTATGATTTATTATATACCTCCCATATAAAAGCGTAGCTTACGCAAAAGTCTTTCTAAGACTCACGAAATGTTCCTAAGGACATCTTTGTGAAACACACTTACGAAATAGGAATATATATTTATATAGATATTAAAACTTACGATGCATAAGCATACGTTGCATCGTGAAACGGGGCCCAGAACCTGTTTTAGCATATGTCGGTTTTATCCATGTTTGTAAATTGTGAAATTGTATATACAATGCATGCTCCGGTGACGACGAGCACCTCCATTTAACAAAAATCTTTGTACCTAACCACACGCTCATATCCTTTTTGAAGTTATATTTTACCTAACATGTCTTCCATATCTTCGGTGACTGGTCAAGAGAGGTTGCATCGAAGTTTTTTCAAAACAAAAAATGTTCATCTCCTACCTGTAATTTTTCCCACTGTGTTGTATCTGGGGTATATACTGTAGTTAATAGAATGATGTACTCGTACGAATAATGTTGTGGTTTGAAATCATCCCAGCTAAGAGTAAGTGACTTCATTCCGACGTCAATCGCCGTCAAGTTGTACTTTCCTATGCAGAAACAAGCAAAACTTAAATAGCAAATCTGAACGGACATTGAAATGCAAACATACATACATACATACATACATACATACATATGGCATCACTGCCAAGGATAGTTGGTGGGCGATAATAACAAAATGTATGAGATAAAGACACATCTATTTTTATTACATTATATTTTCAAATAATTTCAAGGATTGCAACAATCTGTATCACGAGCATTGTGTCAATCATTGCGTAATGTACCCTGGAACGCAAATTCTTTTGCATCATGCTGAAAACGTCATTAGAGTTGTGAATTTTTTTCACCGGATCGCATGTACAACGTATGCAAATTAAAATTGATATGTATCAACCATACATTGACCTATTATCGTGAGATTCGCGCTAGCGAAATCAAATGTGCATATAATTAAGTTTAAAATGTTCTCCAAAAATTTTAAGTCTATGTAAACGTGTCAATCATGAGTACACATGCGTATTGCGGCTAGGGCATAATTATACTCATTACAGAGAAACTTAAGGATAGAAAGAGAGGGCGCAACGCTACATGTCAGACGTGCAGTACATCATTTAGTCAAACTCTACTTCGAGGAAACATTTAATAACTGTTTGCTTTATCTTGCAGATAGTTACACTGCTCATTCTTAAGTTTAGTACCCTATTAAATGATTGTGTTATTTCAAGCGTATTTCTGGCATCTCTGCCCACGGATATATATGACTGCCAGGTGTTAAAATTCGTGTTGAAGCATATCAAAACTGATTAAAAGGAATAGAAAGAAAGCTATTTGCAACCAAACTGCATGGAGTTCCTGCCAGTAAAATCCATTAAAACGCAGATATGGCATGGTTTCATTTACTCGAAGTGCGGCGATATGTGCAGATCAGAGTGGCTGAGGTCAAAAGCAGATTGTACTTAACACGATGTCAAGAAATATCGAGATAATTATAGTATCAACTGCATCTTATAAACAGAGCTCTACGAGAAATGTATTTAAACACGTCAGTACTGGAATTCATAAATCAGTATATTTTACCAAAACATGTTGATCTGATTTCTTCAGCGGAACTTGAGTTCGAGCTCACTACTGAGGAGAGAAACATGTTGATCTGCTTGGAGAAAATTATAGTTGTATTGGCCGGAACAATGATTAACAATATTCCGATATTCAGATCGGGAAAAAAGATACAGCGATCATGTAAATCAGTTGATGCAACCCTATCCCACCCACCGGATGGCTCACTTTTTCTCGCCGACTTAAAATATTTATATGTAAGAATGTTTACCGACAGTAGCAAAATTGTGATTTAGGGATGGGTGGGCTAGAAACTATGTCGCCCTATCCGGTCACAAGCATAGTATTAATATTGATCATCTAAAATACGCAAAAACGAAAAACATAGTCCTTTAAATCAGTGCTAATTTTAATGGCCATATTTAGACTTTAATCGACATGATATGTATTTATACATATTAGAAATGGTTCTATCTTACGATGTTTGCACGCGAAAATTATGAGCTTAAATTAATTGCAAAACAAAACAACGGATTCCATAATCATTTTAGGAAGTATTTTTTTTCATCCTTTCTATTGTTCGCTTATTGTACATTCTGTACAAAGGTCTGGATTTTCTTTTTCTGTTGCCATATTCGTATTACCTATATTCAATATATCTCTTTTTAACATACGTGGGAATTGCAAAATAATATGCAGGTGTTCTACAAGAAGGGTTTATCGTTGACAATTTTGTATACAAAACAATGGATTATTAACATAGTCCATTAAGTTTCAGTTTACGTTAAATATAGTTTGTTTCATTAACTGATAAACTCAACCAGAATGAGCTTTACTGAAAGTGATTGACGTGTGTTTAACTTGCTTAAATTATCATCAAAAGGCTGAGAAGTGTGGAAATCAGGGACGTCATGGGGGTGGGGGCATGTGCTGTAAAATTGATGTAGCCTATATACGGAAATTAACAACCCCGTCAAGGTTTGCCATCCCCCCCCAGTCAAGGCTTGCCCCCCCCCCCCCATTTAATCAAGTTTTGCCCCCCCCCCATCAAGTTCCCCCCCACCCCGAAAAAAAGTTGAAATGGTGGAAATTACTTAGCAACTTACTCTTCCCGCGCCTGCTGTGAAATTGTTACTTTGTACATAATTGGGTAGTTCATAGTGTCAATATTCCCCTCCTCCTCCTCCCGTAAGGCTTCACTGTGAAATTCATAGAATTTTGTGTGTGAATCGTAACAGCACTTTTCCAATTATGATATGTCATCTGAGAAAAGAACTTCAATTAAAAAAAGCCGAATAGGTGTACATTCGCAGGACATCAAAGGCTGAAATGTTTTTCTTGAGAACATTTGCCTTTGGGAAACACACAGTAAAAATTACCCCATATACTGTTTTGCAAAACTGGGAATCAGCCCTGATCATATCTTTCAGAATATCTGAGACCTCCACCAGGAATCTCATATGCTAAGGATTGTTTGAGAAAGGATTGTCTAAGAAAAATGTAGCAATATAAAGCGGAAAAATAGTTGTTATTTTGTTTCTTTTCAAATAGCTTACGACTTTTCAACTCTCGTTAATTCTTTGTCAAAGAAATTTACAAACAGCAACAAACACTACAAAACAATTAACACAAAAGAGATGATTAAATTTACATTTTACATTATTTTGAGCCTAAAAGAATGATTATTTCAAAGTTGTGGACATCGCGCCTTATTGGTTTGAACTCTGGTGGTAGAAAGATTTATTTTCACACAAGCCATCTGTAACGTGTTACACGGGGCAAAGTTCAAGCCATTCTCAAAGAAATCAACAGTTGGCAAATTAAAAGACTGGTGGAGACAACAGATGCAGTACGTAACAAAACACTTGAAATAATCAAACACATTTTCAAGCACATTTGCATGTGTCATTTCAAAAATTCTGTGCCAGGCTATGACATACAACACATGAATGTAATGAACCTTGTTACACGCAAGGTATGAAGGAACCGCTCCAGAGGCTTAGTGGTTAGAGCGTCCACCTCGGATGCAGGAGTTCGTGGGTTCGATCCCCGGCCGAGTCATACTAAAGACTTATAAAAATGGTACTAACAGATACCTTGCTTGCCTCTCAGCATTAAGAGGATGGTATTAGGACTTAGTCGGCCTTGTGTCAGGATAATGTGACTGGGTGGGACATCATGCTACATGTCTGCGGCATGATGCCCCAGTGCTAGACATCACACAAGTTATGAAGCATCAAATATGTTGGAGTAAAGCAAACATTAAATATTAGAATGAATCTCCGCACATCAGATTGTAAAATAAATAATTGGAAAGAGGCCAAGTGGAGGAACGTTTCTCTTCCACTGGCGACACGTTTAATGATGTAATTCTAGGTTTTGGAATCTCCCAAACATCAAAATGGTGCACAGAAAATATGAAATTCAAAGAAACCCATTGATGTCGCCATCATTGTACACTCAGACTCAAGAAGAATGCATGGATAACAAGACATTTCCAAATTACCAAAAACATATCTTTCTGCCATTAATTCGCTTTCGCAAAACTACGATTTCAACATCCAAATGTAGAGAAAAAAATCCATATAATTATTATAATTTAACTGTTTAAGTTATGTTTTTTGTTTTTTCGTTTAGTCAAAACACTACTTTAAAACAAAACTGTACATGTTATTAATTAATCGGCAATGCAAGTAAAGGTTATATCTGGGACACAATTGTTATTGGACAGTTGTCGGCATCCCTTTATATGGCACAAATTTGTATTGCTGACATACGGCTTTGGATTCCTCATTTCATATTGCATCGTTTTTGTAAATACCTACAAATAATATAATTTAGATGCTATAAGTAAATTACTTTGTTGCTTTGTTCTTGTCTCGTTTGTGCCTTTGAGAAAGTAGTATCTTTATTCGGAAACTACTTGAGCTTATTTCACAACAGTTTTTTAATGTTGCAGTGCAACGTTTCGGGGAATTGAAAAGTGACACGGAATGAATATAAAAGTATATTTCAGCAATAAAAGGGACTTTTGTTACAGAAATACGTGATATTGTTGATATTTTTGGCATTTATAAATGTTATTTATTTCAATATGCACGATTTAAGCAACAACAAATGCACCTAAATATAGGTAAAGACAGCGCACATACGCAGCTATAATTCCACCACCACCACCACCGTACCATTATTAACCCCTAAGACAACCAAAAGGCTAAAAGTTGCACATACAGCCCAAAATTGTATCCAGCAAATGCATAATTTTAGTTTTAGAAGACACTCGAATATATATATATATTCATGCAAAGTCCGCATATTGGAGAGGATTAAATGTAGTCGTATGTTCGTTTTTCTAAGCAAAAAATTATTTCTCTGCGAAATTGAAACTCACGTTCAACGGCTTCAAAATACTCATTTGACATAAATAATGTATAAGCCAGACAGAGAACTTAAGCTTGGTAATATTCCATTGATTTATGCAACTTTTGTTAAATATCCAAACTTACATAATCGATGATGACAGTAATTATATGAGAATTACATATTTAACAAAATAAATGTCAACCTCCCAATTAGGTCTAAAAGTAACATTTTACTTAAGGGACGCGATACTTGTGTCAAATTACCTTCACACATTGCAATTGTTTGATTGCAGGAGAACCCCAGTTCTCCATCACAGCTCCTACCCGTGGAGACCCCACATGGACTTCCGTGGTTTCCAAGGCAACAACCATTATCAGATTTAGGTCTATGTCCGACACACGGGTCTAGTTCTGTGCAGTCTTCTGACCGACTAATTTGACATAAGAGTACGGTCAACAAAATGTACAGCATTCCCGTGCTTGTTTCCATCGTTGATTGCCAGTATCCTAAGGTCAGTAGAAGAAATCACCAATGTTGACAGAATTAAATTGTCCAACAGGTTGAAAGGTGCCGTTAAATCATATATTGCATATACATATGATCTTATGCATCCATATGTGCACTGTTATCATTGTATTCATAAATGATACGTTATCACTATCCTGAGAAATATATCGATCCAAGGTCTTTACATACTTTCCGCTTTTCAGTATGGACACAAAAATCTCTCTCTTTGGTTTATGCCTTTATACAACATAATTTCCGGGCTTCATTGTATCTTCTGTTGTTTGTTTTAGGGACGCTTCTTGACGATTATCTGAAGTATTGAAATCCTGCTGCTTCTGACCTCTAAACACAAATAAAATCACTATATCATGCTTGGGAAAATGTTTCTTCTCGTGAAGCAAAGATAATCGTGTTCAAGATGAGCTGATGATCTCTAATGTGCATAATGGAAGCTGCCTCTCTCTAAAAAAACATAACCATTCGATATATGCGCTGATACCTAGATTGCCATTCCAACTTATTCTAAACACAACACCTGATTTAATATACCTTTCAGAAAACCTGCCCAGATCAATTTCCACAAATTTTAAAGTGATGGACGTGATAATCTATCTCACACTAGCTCATTTCACTCGTTTGCCTGCTGTTTTCTCTAAATATTGTAATGTGAGAACTCTCTGCCAGTTGCATAACATAAAGTGGTTGTTCGTGCCTCAGTCCCGTCTATTACTCGCCATGCTTTACATTCTGGATAAGCAGAAAGGCAAACATTGGAAAGGTTACGTTTACACTTTGAGTCGTCACGGTTTACATTTGTATTTTAAATCCGGATAGCAAAGAGAGTAAGCTGACAGTATGTTTGTGCAGTATATTTACACAGCAATTGAAGAAAACAACAGTTTTCATATCTGTATATTACTGCCTACTAGTTCACATTGATTTCAACCAAACGTGTAAAATAAATTGGACTTGATCCAGCTGGTTTTACGTGTATTCTTTTATAGCGTCACGTGTACAGAAATATTGTAATTTGAGTAGCTACAGAGTGTAGATTTTATTTAATATTAAACAGAGCACTCTTCTGTATAGATATCTGGTACATAATTGTTTCACACAGTAATGAATCATATAAGAATAATTATCATATACAAAGGCTTTTGGCCTGATCTCTCAGGAAAACATTTGACCCACGGGCTCAGACTCTTAATCAAGGCATATATTAACGTTTGCAAAGAGGATGCCATGTGCGAATCTAGTATTCTGGAGAAATGGATAATGCTACTTCATTTTTTATGTACGAAAATTGTATATTTTTTAAAAACTTTTTTTTAAATCCAGAAAAGGGGGGCGGGTCAAGGAAAACAAATTTCAATGATTGATGCGCTATGAAATTGTTCAGCGGGGAGGGAGACTTTTAAATCAATCTGTATTGTATAATCATAATTAGGGACGGATTTCAAATCAATGATGTGTTTTATGTTAGAGTGTGAATACTGTCATCCAAAGTAACTAGGTTCAGGTAGATAGTAAACTATATCGACATTAATTCAAAATTTATCCCGCAAATATATAGCATCTCCATCGCGACAGGAACGGTTCCAAGTCGAACTGATTCACTTTTATTCTCTTATTACTTTCTCCTGAGGGGATTATTCTCTTATTGTGCCGTCTACTGAGCTATAGGACATAAGCTAGGGGTGGGCAAACTACGGCATGCGGCCAAGGGCTTTCATGCGGCCCGCCAAGGGTTTTCATGCGGCCTAGGAACAAGTCATCATTCGCACCGACTCTGTTTATGTTACTCTGTTTATCAAATAAATGGACCTCTTTTGAAGTTTAAGTTTAAGTTTTCAAATATTAACAACATATTAACAACTGAAAATTAATTAGATGTTATTTAGAAAAACCTTTTGTTTTTGCTATTTCAAATATTAATTATTTTACTTAATGAACTATGCGGCCCGCGACAAGGTGTAAATTTGTGTATGCGGCACTTGCACTGGAAAGTTTGCCCACCTCTGACATAAGCGGACTGTGATGGAACTGTACTCCAACAGACAGAGCTGTAGGAGGACAGTTTCCAAAGGAAGAAGGCGATGAATGGTTAAGTGCATCACATTACATTATATGATATAAGCGCGTGGCAATAGTGCACGCTAGAACAGGTATCATTATCATTATGTAGAGCATTCCGTAGTCAATAGCAAATGAATACTATCCTCAAGTACATTCATGTAGTCCGCCAATTGGAACTTGATAATTTAACATTTGTTGTACTAATTGAAAACGAACTTATTCAAGATGTACCACCTTAAAAATCATATTAAGCAAGATTGTCAAATATATTTATATTTGAAATAGAAAATAATGTGGTTCAACTGTATATTCAGAGGTAGTTTGGCCGTGATACGGCATACTTTGGTGTTGGGAAACACACCAATAATACTGTCACTTGGAGCAGCAGAGAGGGTGAACAGACCACTTAAGGGAGTGGTCACCCTGTGTTTGACCAAAAAAAAATAGTGACCACTCATAGAGGTCAATACCACGTCTACGATTATTGTTTGTCCCAAACAGAATTGTAGACGAGCCCTCTCTGCTGCTCCCCTTCTGCTGATATTAATTAAATTATTATGTTATAATAAAATGATACATCCAGAATCTCATACTGCAAGAACAGCACGAGAACGATTAGAAGCAATTAAAAAATTTCTTCCTGTCAGAGACTCATTCAGAAAAAATCTGCAATGCAAGCGCAGCAAGAAGCACAAGTTGAGTATGAAGAAGAAACTAAAAAACTATTTAAACCCGTCACTGCAGCTACTGAGAAAGTTACAACTGTCATCAAAGAAGATCTTCTTCCGGTATCAGAAAAAATAGCAAGAAGAACTAAACAGGCAAAGAAGATTTTACGAGACCTTCCAACTGACATAGCTGCAGCTCAACCTCCACCTGTTGGTGAGGAAATACTTGAAGGTATTGGAGAACTTCGTACTGAAGTCGCCGATGTGAGAAAAAAACTTGCATCTAAATCCAAATCAGCAGGAGAGAGCTTAAAATTAATTGCAAGATTTAACGAAGGAGTTGTTGAGGAAATTAGAAATACTGAAAGAGAGAAATTACCTAAGATGATATTAGATAATATATCTGATAAATCTAATTTTTTATAACCCTTTTATGGAAAAACAAATGATGATGATTTCATTAAATGGATATATCGCGTATATTACAACAAAAAACAAGCTAGAGGTTCAGAGTTCAACAGACTTAATGAAGAAGTAAAAAGACTTTACAGAGGGGGACTGAAACAACCAGAACAGGGAGAGTTACCCTAGTATCAGCTTCCTTCAGCTTTACAACAAATAGAACAACAGCAATTGATGTTGAAACCATCTAGAGAGAAAAGGAGGCAGATGGCAAAGGAAATGAAGCGAAAAGCAGAAGAAAAATGGAAACAAGAAGAAAAAATATTTAGAGATATAGAAACTAAACAACAGGAGAAATTACGTTCACTGGGTGAAGAAAGAGATCCTGACGATGATCCTCCTGGCGCTGTAGGAAGTGGTTTTCTGACTGCAGTGCCAGGAGAAAATAATTTTGTTTGTCCTGATAATATCATCAATGACGTGTCACGGTTAGAAGTTCTCATAGGAGGAAAACGTGCCGGAAATAATTCACCAGAAATAATTAATGAAGCAGCTGATATTTGTCGGCGACTATTTCAAGGTGGTATCATGGATATCGGAGTTTACCGAGAACTTATCGATGAACTTGTTGATGATTAGTCACCGCGATTAGATAAATGGTAAATAAAATAAGATGATTGTGCATGATAATCATCGTAAACCTGTACAGGTCAGAGCGGTAAACTCACGATTACCAATCTATAGTGTTATTTACGGAAATGGACTTGGTGATGTCATTCGGGGATTATTTACAAGGATAGCTCCAAAAGTAGCACCTGTAGCAAAACAGTTATCGATGAAGGCTATTGATATTGTTCGTGATAAAGCTCCTGGTGCAATTGTCAATGTTGCTGGTAAGGCGTTCTCGGCGATCAAAGAAAGACTAGCACGATTATTGCGACGAAAACAACAATCACCGGTGAAACTGGCAAGTACTGAGGTGATGCCTGCAGATGTCAGTAAAATAATAAATCAAGCTGCAAATCAAAAACTAGCGGCGATATCTGAAGAAGCAGAAAAAAATATAACAGCAAATTTAATAGCAGGAAGCGGTCTTCGTCGACGATGATCATCATTTGAAAAATGGTAACTATAATAAAAATGTTCAGGCGCGAATCAGACCCAGCATTTGATATGGAGGCACCTGTCCTTAAGTATGAATCTATACGTGATTATCAATTTTATTCTTATGACGCAAGACTACCAAATCAGCGGGGAAGAATCGAATTACAGGTTCATGATACAAGTAGATATTTCTTGCCCGCTGAAGCGTTTATTGAAGTAGAAGGTAGACTTGTAACGAATGTTGTAGCTAATACGCCATATGCTGCTAATTTACGTGTTGGTTTTGTCAACAACGGGATTATGGCGTTGTTTGATAGCGCCACATACATGATTGATGGAAAAAATATTGAATCAATTCAGAAGGATGTTGATGTTGCCACAACAATAATTGGTCTAGCGAGATATTCTGACGACTTTACAAGATCGGCTGGTCCAACAATGATGTTTGCTAAGGATATTACTAACCACGCTGATCATGTTCAGTATATTAAGTTACAGACACCTCAAGTTACTGCATCTAATCCACAACCGGCTGATTTTGAACACGAAGACAGACCGGGTGCTGCTTTTGATATTATAAAAAGTGTTAGTACGAATTACAACTTGGGATTTGCAACACGCCGAGCAGCGCTGTCGGGAGATGATAGAAATTTTTCGTGTGCAATTCCATTATCTCACATCTTTGGATTTTGCAGAAATGTTAGAAAAGTCATCTTTGGAGCTAAACACACAATTGTGCTCGTAAGAAAAGGTGATGATAATGATGCAATCTGGCGAGGTGCTGGTGTTGCTGATGGTAAAGTAAATATATCAAAACTTTCATTGTGGATGCCAGTAATAACTCCATCTATTACTGAGGAACAAAAATTACTATCTTTTATGGATCAAGGCGGTAAATCATTGCTATCATGGTTAACAGTAACCACAGATGCTGCTCAAAGCAATATTAATGGTTTATTTACATGGCATATAGCATCACAACAGGGTGTTTCTGCACCACGACATATTTTTATTGCACTGCAAAATATTGACCGGATAAATAATCAACAACTTTCACATATGATATTTGATAACCTTGGAGTTAATGAAGTTTCCTTACGGATAAATGGACATTATGAACCAACAGAAAATATACAACTAAATTATGAACAAAATCATGTAGCGCGCGCATATCATCGTTTAATGTCATTCATGGGACGTGATCAAAATATAGATACCGGTTTGCAAATATCACAATTAGATTTTACAGGTCTATATCCGATTTATTATTTTTCACTAGAACATCTTGATTTATCCAAACAATCTGTTGTTGATATACACTTTCGAGCTCATGTTACTAACCCACCAGGTGCTGGTGCCTTCTACAGAGCGATCGCGGTCATACTTAGCGACAAAGCCATGTTACTTGAAGGTGGCAGTGGTCGAATGAGGGTCGTTGATGCACCAGTGAAAAATCTTTAATTATTCAGAAAAAATATTATTTATATAAAAAATGTCGTATAGTCATGTTAATGTTACTCTGACCCCCGGTCAGGTAAAAAAGCTTCAATCAAAAACCGCCAACAAATGCGGAACTAAAATATCACTAAAACGAGATCATATTAGTGGTGGTCCAAACAAATTATCGCTGACAAATAATCAGATTAAACATTTCAATAAAGCCCTAGAATCAAAAACTGGAGTTCAATTCCATCTCTCCCCGAGCGCCATCAAAGACATGGTTAAAACGGGTGGTATATTTCCACTTCTCGCGGCCATTCCGGCATTAATAGCTGCAGCTGCTCCAGCCGTAGCAAAAGCAGCCGCGTTAGGTGCTGTTGGAACAGCTGCTGGAATGGCACTAAAGAAAGCAACAGGGCAAGGATACAAAAAAAAGGGACGCGGCTTAAGATTGCCAGGATCTCGTTGGGGGAGAGGCCTAAGGCTTCCAGGATCACTTCGTTAGACGTTCCAGCATCAAATTTTGATTTACTTAATGCTGCTAAAAAATTAAAAATATCTGCCTTTAGAGGTGTTTTTATGCGAGATCAATTACCGAAACAACCAAACAAACTCGAAACAGGTATTATTAATCTTGACGAACGTTCCGGACCCGGTACTCATTGGGTATCATACGCGGTTGATCCACGTGGAATCGTTTATTTTGATTCATACGGGTTAGCTCCACCTGTTGAATTTATCAAGTATGTCGCACCACTTCACGCAACAACCTCTGGTTCCAAAGTTTGGTATTCAACGCTACCCACACAAACAATGACAGATCCGCCAATATGCGGCCGTGAAGTAATTAATGTACTCGACGCTATATCAAAATCATCCAGGCCGCCACATAAAGTCGTGTACGATTATACAAGCAACCGATTTGTTGCGCGTAAGGCGTTTTAAACAACGGGTCTTATTATAATGGTTGACATCTACGGAAGATCTTCTACTAGTAAGAAAATAAAATCCGACGTTGATCTGTCAAAGTATGCGACTAAAGATGACCTTGCTGATATCATGAACCTGGCTGGAGTTGACCCAGATGAAGTTGTTATTTTTCAAGATCGATATGGTAAACTAAAAACCAGCAATATCAAATGGAATGATATAGTTCGACGAGTACTCGGTGCAGTTACAGATAATATTCCTGTGTTTACTGACGGTGGTAGAATCAGAGATTCAAGTATGTCACTTAAAACCATCAGAGATGAAATTGCAAAAAGTGTTGCTAATCGCGTGAGAAACACCGGTGACACAATGACAGGTGAACTTAGCAAGAACGGGAACAAAATAGTAGATGTAACAGCTCCAAAATCTGACAACGACGTCGCAAACAAACTATACGTCGACGACGTGGATGGAAAACTATCCACGCTGCGGGCCGAGTATGACGTTCACACGGGCGCGTTTACAAGGCTTCGAAGAAATTTTCAGAAAACCGATGATGCCATAAATAAGTTCTTTGGAACTCCTCCCGTCATTGACATGAAACTCGTTGATATCAAAACTGACCTAGACACGATCAAACGAACACAGCTTGACATCATAGCGGGAATTCCTGAGATTATCAATAAAACAAATTTGATTAAAATTCCAGCTGGAATAACTCCCGGGCATATCACAAACATCGTATGCACGGTATCATCGGGATTTGCAACATGGTCGCAGCAAAATAATACTATCAAATATACCGCAACAGTCACTGGCGTGTACAGGCTGTCTGTGTTTAGTGCTGCAAAATTTGAAATATTTACAACGTTTCCATGGCGTCATTCCACCGACAGGTTTTCAGGGGTTGTATCTGTTGTATTAAATAGCGCAAACGAAGAAATATTTATTCTGGAAGCAGCTGATAAGAAATTAACCGCAACATCCTTCTGGTGGTGTTTGGAATTTGTAGCTGAAACACCTCAATTGGTTACTGCATAAAAATATATATGGACGGTGCACAATACAGATACAATCAAGCGCGTGAATGGCAGGCGGCGCTAAAAGATCAAGTCGATCAATATACAGTAAAAGTAAAAAAATATCGACGACGATTGGTTATCGTTGATGTGATTGTTTATTCAGTATCCGCTGTTGTTGCTGGAACCGGTGTCATATTATCAGCGTTGACAACGATGGCACCAGTAGCTGTAACTATTTGTATTTCAGCAGCAACAACTATTGCAGGAGTGCTTAATATCATCGCAAAAAAAATATGTACTTGCACGAACGAAAAATTATCCGATTACAAAATAAAATTACATACAGCGACGGTAGCATACTCGAAATTATCCTCGTTGTTATCAGCGAGTCTCAGTGATGGAATTATATCTGATTTCGAATTTTCAATGATAACCAAAATATACGACGAAGGTATCGGTATTAAAGATACAAGTATCAATAATGACAGAATTACTCCAGCAGATCGTGACCAACACAACTCCGCCAAAGATAACGATGATCTCGGTAAGTTCAATTAATCCTGAATTTAGTGTTAATTTTCCTACTGCAATTCCAGTAAAAGAAATAGCACTAGCACAATTACGAGTATATTACAGCTGGCCAAATATCAGATCAAAATCATTTAATGGTACACCAGCAAATAATTCGCTTGTATTTGCTAACAAGAACAAACCCGATGGAACACCTGACTGGGTTGTTGTTGGAATACCAACTGGCAGTTATGAGATTGAAGAGATCAGTGAGGAATTTCAACGTAGAATAAAATCAATAACGGGAAAAGAAGCAAAAATATCAATTAATGTTCATGAACCCACCCTGTATTCGACGATTGAAATAAACTCGCCTGATTATGCCGTTGATATTTATCAATCCACGATAAGATCCGTACTAGGATGGCCTGAAATTCCCCCGGTGTATGAAGTATCACCAGAACCGAAGTTAGATGAATTTCTTACGAACGTGAGTAATTATGCAAGCGGATTAAATTATCTTGATGGAATCAGCGCTCATCGTTACGTTGATTCAATTATTTTTGATTATTTAATTAGTAGAAAAATAATTACCAAAGAAGTAATTGAATCAATAAGTAAAAAATTTAAGGATGAATATCAGGCTCGATTTAAAATTTTACAGAATTTATTTTCTAGTATTACACAATTTTACAGCGATGATGTAAAACAACAAATCATTGAGTCAATACAACATTTAAATAAAGTTATATCAGATTTTCATGATGTTAATACAACAATTACTAATAGATCGGTCAGAATAATTGTATTTAATGGTAAAAAAACAGGTTCAAGGTTAGATGATTTTTTTGATGATTTATTTACCAATCATTACAAAAAAACCTCCGAGGAAGCATTAAAATTTACATTACCAGAATTTGACACAACTGAGTTTAAAAAATCTCTCAATGATCTTATCAACGAAAACGTTCCTAAAATACTCCATGCATGGAGAAAACTGCCACCACCTTCAACTGCTCTTAGATATGATAATGATCCACATGGCGGCGGAAGACACGTATCTCCGGGAATCGTTAATATAACACCGACGGTCGCGGTCAATCTGGTTTGTGACGTAATCGATGGCAGCTATCAAATATAGATCTCGGAAGATCAAATCAAGCTCAACAAGGATACATCCTGTACACGTTCACACCACAAGTTCCCCCTGGAAGTTTAAACGTGCAAGAACCAACTAATCCTGTGTATTTGCGGTGTCACAATAATATGTTAACACGAATCAATTTTAAACTCACAGACCACCTTAATCGCTTAATTGACATACGTGAAGAAGAACTTGTAATAAATCTGTATGTAAAGTCGTAAGACTTTTATCGTAGATCTTTGATTTTAAAGATCCAGTAATGTACCAGCACGTGAGGGTTTTTATACACTTGAAAACGCGCGTTTTCACAAAACAGAACAATTTAGCCATTGATGAACACGGAAACGAGGATTTCTTATTAACACAAGAACAGTTAGATGAACTCCGGCGCACTCCTGCATCAAAGTCGAATAAATATATCTGATGAGGTAATTCATCTTTTTTAAAATGTTTTATTTTTTTCTGAAAATTTGATCATTTTCACATAAATCTGAGTACCAACTCACCCATCAGAGTTATAAATAAATAATAATTCAGAAATAAAATAATAATTCAGAAATAAATAATTTGTAAAATTAAGAAATTTGTACAATTTTATGTTTTTGATGGGGTAAATGGTACTCAAATTAAGAAATTTGTACAATTTTGTAAATTTGATGGGGTAAATGGTAGTCAAAATTGAGAAATTTGTACAATTTTATGTTTTTGAATGGGTAAATGGTAGTCAAAGTTAAGAAATTTGTACAATTTTGTTAAATTTCAGTAAAAAAAAACAAATTAAAATTAATTCAGAAATAAATAATAAATCTGAGTACCAAGTAGCCCATCAAAATTGCAAATTGCATGAATCTAAGTACCAACTAACCCATCAAATTCAGAATAATATTTCTGATCAAAGATCTCAGTCATCTTCAAAATTACTACTTTGGACGGTTTTACTTTCTGACATAATTTTTCTTAATTGTCTTATACGAGTACTAATCGTTTTCTTTGCCTCATACTCGTGGGATAATAACGATTTAATTCTTTCTACTGCGGCAGAGAGAGAAACGAACTCCTTCACATGATCATCTTCTACGGTAGCTAGCGACTGAAACATTGCCGCCTGAATCCGTTTCATGAGCTTGTATTCAGATGATAGTGTGTGTGTCCCCTGGGTTTTACGTTCTTGTAAAATCTCAAAGTCAGAAACTATTTTTTCAGGATTAAGTTCATCAGATATATTAATTCCATCTTTTTTCAATTTTTTAATAGCAACAATTACATCATTGATATTTTCATGGTTCATTATATAATATATAAATCTTTAAAATAAAAAAAAAATATCCCTAGAACCCCTATCGAGTGTTTAGCGAGTTCGTCGGGATGTTTCAGGGACAGTACAACATATACAATGAATGAAGAGCTCCTATCGAGTGTATTAGCGAGCTCAGATTATGAATGAAGAGCCCCTATCGAGTGTATTAGCGAGCTCAGATTATGCATTGGACGGCACAAACATATAACTTAACTAAGGACAGTACAAACATATACGCTCAGCAAAAATCCCACCCACAATAATTAATCCAGTGGGTGATACGAAAATATGTATCAACCACAAGTCAATATTGTGGTTGAATTTTACTGAGCGGGGGGGTTTTGCGGTTCCCCCATTATTATAAAAATCGCAATTATGCGCACACCACCGACAAATTGTCAGCCATGGGGGTTCGATCCTGGACCGCGAGCGTCACAGTCCAATACCATACTGATTGAGCTATCAAACCTTGTTACGAACATATATTTCGGAAGTTAATATATAGCTAAGGAACCAATATTTACACTAAAACAGCGGTTTCTGAATAATAACAGTTTCTGTATTTATAACAACAGTTTCTGAATATAAAACAGCGGTTTCTGAATAATAACAGTTTCTGAATATAAAACAGCGGTTTCTGAATAACAACAGTTTCTGAATATAAAACAGCGGTTTTCCTAAGCAGACTGCGAATCAATAATAACAGTGGCATGAACACACCTGCAGATCGATTACCATGACAACGGTTTCTGTTCTGTACCTACACAGCTTCCTTGCGGATCAATAACATTATCATGATTTCTCGTAATGTTGTATGATGGGAAATATTTAAAAACCATAAATAATACTTCTACGAGTAATTAATTACGATGTAATTAGTTAAACTGACTAATTACGATCATAAAAAATCAAAAATCTACGAAGAAAACTATATATTACAAAGTAATCTCCCTTTTATATAATCAAAAATTCAGTAGTGTATGGAGGACATACTGTGACATAAATTAAAAAAATTAATTCAATGTGGTGATGATAATTATTGATACTGAAAGGTAATTTTCTGTTTATATTTTTTCGAGAAAGTAGATCTGCTTATATTTTCTGCGACGTATTTTACCACACGCGAGTTAATATCAAAATATTTCGCAGCCGCGTTCATAGACTGAAATATAATTTCTTTGCCAGTTTCCGTGTTTGTGGAAATTACCGCCCTTCTAGAAACTGTCTTACATCTTCCTGTATTACCACATGCAGAGTTCACGCTTCGTGTGACTACTCGAAGGTTGGATAAATTATTGTTTTGAGGATTTCCATCAATATGATCAATAACAAGACCGTCATTGATCATCCCATTATGACATTCATACGTAAATCTATGACACAGATAATGTTTCTTTCCAACAGTAAACATTAGATAGCCAGTATTAGAAACAACGCCAACTTGTCTCTTCAACTTGCAGTGTCTGATGATACCATTAATATTTGATTCATAGTTTGTTATGACAGGATGTGGGATAAATATATTTTGCTCCATTATAATAATATTATTTGTTTAAATCATTGTTTATCTGAAATCTTGATATATAATCCTCCACGGATTTTATAGCGTTTTCACCGCTATTATTTTTTTTGTCATAATATCTTTTAAGTTCTCTGAACCGTTTTCCGCCGCACTTTCCACATAATTCTGCTTTTCCTCGCACTCCAATACCACACCGCAGACATGGTATTGGTCCTAGACTTCCTCGTCGTATGTTTTGTGAGTGCATCCAACAAAATTCCTTTCTGCAGGATTTGTTGCATCGATTTACTGAGCCGATCATCAACCATCTGCATTGAGACATTGTATATATATATATATATATATATATATATATATATATATATATATATATATATATATATATATATATATATATATATATATATATATATATATATAATATTTTTTATTTTAAATATTTGTTTTAGTTATATGAACGAGTTTGACAGATTATCCCAAACTAGGCCTGTTAAATATAAATTCAACCTTGACAGATTATCTTCTGACTTGCCAGTGCGAGATTTGGTTGATCCGAAAAATAAAAGTTTGATCTCGAAAATTCACGACGCCAAGAAAGAATTTTACACGGATGGTGCATCTCATACATGGTCAACGTTCAAGATCATACGCCTTGACGGAGTCAAGAAAGCTGACAAAGTCACGGACGCCACAATGAACGACAAGCGAGCGGCAACTATCATTAACTACATCGCTGAATACGATGGCAATCAAAAATATTTCTTCAGAGTAAAATTTATTGTATTAACAGAAACAGGTAGTTGGATTATCCGTGACAAATATGATCCTGTCCTTGGCAATAATAAAACTGTCATATTAAGTAAAAATTCCAGACCGGGTCTACTGACGGGTATTGACAAACCGTATTATGAACGAGCGTATCCTGTAACAGCGGTTATTTATGGAATCTATGAGATAAATAGAAAACCCAACGTTGATAAACTAGCGCCGATGAAATTTTCAAGGTTAAATTGTGTAGCCGAACGAGTAATAGAACACTTTACAAACGCGATGCGTGGAAATGGATTAACTGATTTAAGGCGTGAAAAAATAAACTCGTGGGCTGATTCAGTTAAGGATACCGGTGCTACAATAAAAGATGTTGCTGAGTTAGGAAAAATATTAAAATTTCCAATAACCGTAGCGACAATAACGGGAGAAGTACTGTACCAATCGAAATATAAATCGAAGGGAGCTCCAATAAATATTATCGATCATAACGCGCACGCATGGACTAACGCAGTAACAATATTTCCACGAGATCGAACTGTTAGATTTTACCCCACAGATAATTCTGGGGCAGATAGTATGTTTGATTTTATCAACGAAATAAGTAAAACCGATCCTATATCGGTGTGGTTATTTAAAAGTAATGAAGAAGGTGAATTTGATCAGTTTGTCAAACCAAATGGTGAAATATATCGCACAGAATCCCTCCATGACGAGATGAAAAATCTCGCGACGTTTTTACAGTGCAAGCACGCGGAAAATACTGACAAATTACTAACTAATTGTTTTACCGTTCCATCTGTTGCGGCTCATTTCGCCAGAGAAAGAAATTCATGGAAACCAACACGATTTGATTTACTCGAGGACGTACGCGCAAGTTGCGTCGAATATGGACATGGCGGATTATGGAATACCAAATATAATTACAATGATGTTATTTCGGTTGATATGGTTGCATGTTATCCAGGAAGTTTTCTGGGATACGGAGATTGTTCTGTGTACTTTGAAAGATTTGGTCACCCAACAAACGAGATGACGCGAGTGGCAATTAATGGACCATTGCCTGATTTTGATCTGACTGGATTCGCCTGTATTGAATCATTCGAGTTTAACGAAAATCTTCACAAGATTTGTTATGTTTGGTTTGGTAGACATTTTTGTGAAAAACGTTGGGCACCTATAGTTTTGTTACGATATATGCTAGATTGTATGATACTGACATCGTTGGTGGTCAGTGAGGCAATTATATCATATCATGCACAGACCAAAGTTTGGTTGCCCATGTCAGATTCTGAAGTTATTAGCGAGTTTAAGGAAAAATATCCTGATGTTTCCGAAGATGATATTCCTAATAAACTCAAAACCGCAAAAGATCTCGGTAGAAAAATTATAGGTAAATTTACTCAAGGTGGTGCATATGATTATAAAAGACATCACGCACGATTAATTTTAGATGATGCCGAGTACGATTTTATAATCGCTGACACAACGGCGAAAAATATATTTGTAAATCGAGAAAGTGTTTATTTATCCGACGGAACAAAATTGGGTACGATCGTTAGTTATATAAATGACGTCTCCCCGCAATATACTCATCTAAGATCTTCCATGTTGGCTTATGTTTCTATAAATTTATTATCGATGATTAATAGATTTCCTGAGACCGCAGTCAGAGTCGCAACAGATTCGTTTTATATTTCAAGTAAATATTTAGAACCTGTTATGAAATTTACAAGTAATGATGAACGATGGGGTTCGTGGAGAATAAAAAAGGAACTATTACACAATTACACAGAATCAGCAGATGTTACAATGAGAGATTTTAATCGTAAGGGTAATAAAATATCAGAAATGTCGAAAGCACCATCGTTGAGTGATCCAATAACCAGATATAAGACAGTATATCTCAATGGACCTGGTGGATGCGGCAAAACAACTCGAACGATTAATGTTTTTAGAAATTCAGATATGATCGTGCTGACACCCACACATAGACTTGCACGTGAGATGAAACAGCGGCAAGTACAATCGTGTACGTATCATAGTTTCTTTCGGTGGCGCGGAGACTCCTGAACGGATGGGAGAAAAATATATACCTAAAATAATTATTTGGGATGAGATATGCACGGTCTCATTGGATACATTAAAAAAGTTTCTTGATTGGTTGTTGACGAAAAATACCGCAATAATAATGTGTGGCGATCATGGTCAACCGCCGCCCTTTGTTGGACCATCTCCACATGATTGGTTAAAAAATTTCGTTGATTATTACGAAGAAATAGATGATGATCATAGAGCTCTTGATGCAAATTTGAAGGAGTTTAAAAAATTAATCAGATTACAATCAAACAAAATTCAGTGTGAAATAATACGTGGAGTGATCTCAGAGACCTCAATGAGTGATTTTTTGAAATTATGGAGACCCACCGATTTGATCGTAGCAAGTAGAAAAATAATCAGAGACGCTTTACAACAGCAGTTATTTCAGCTGCATAAAGAAAAATATTCAGAATTACCCGTACCGTTGTGTTATAGACCATCAGATACACGAAAACAGAATATTAATGTTGATATTCCAGGACCCTTGACAGAGTCAAGGAAACAGAATCTCGTATTAAATGATATTGTCGCCGTTGATATCAGTGTGGTCGAAGATGCAATACACGCTGACAAATCTCCATGGGTGTTGGGATACGCTATGACAATCCACTCGTCTCAGGGATTAACTATTTCTGATACACGAGTCTGGATTGTAGACGATCACATCGAATGGTCAAATTTAGTTTATTTAGCGGTATCGAGGGTCAGAAATATATCTCAATTACGTAGAATCATAATTCCTGAAATCGTTGATAAATTTAACATCATCGATGATGATATAATAAGAAAAAAATTAATCGGATACAAACAATCTGACAAAAAAAATAAACACGACTTTGATCTTGATGTTGAATTTATTATTGAGTTAAAACAGCAGCAGAACAATCATTGCGCCAGTTGTAATTGTATAATGTTATGGCGGTATTCGAGTAATGATTCAAGACAATTTACCGTAGATAGAAAAGATAATAGTCGCGGTCATACACGAGAAAATACCATCTTAACCTGTCTTGAGTGTAATCGACGTCGGGGTTCAGGCACCCTTAGCGCTGGCGCCTTGGGTGCAGGCACCCTTGGCGCTAGTGCTAGTTAAGTGATCGAAATCACTGAAGTGATTTTGGTGGTAGTTGTGTATCCGCGGAAATTATTTGTAGTTGTTCACGTGTAAATCCACGTTGAGGAGCGGCCGAATCTAATCTGTAGATTGCAGGTCTGGAAACGCCTGCGTTTCTCCCAGTGGATCTTGTCACGGTAGATATTTTGTGTGTGGTAACACTCCAAATAGGATCAGTCGCTCTTCGTTTACCACCTTCAAGTTCACCAGGCTCATATAAATATCTGACTGTAACATCACCTAATATTTTTTGTTTTCCAACATCTTTTCGTTGTGTTGGTATATTTATTTTTGTGACTGCGCTAATGGGTTTCATGTTGGTTGTTCGTGTGATCTCATTATTTAATGCAGCTATCACGCTTGGTAATCTTGCAACCCATTCGCGAGATCTTTTATCCTGAATAAATTCCCTCGCGTATTGATATCCAAATAACCGCTCAGCAAGTGTTCGATTAAATCGCTCAACAATTGCTTGATCACGGTGAATTGCAGTATGACCTCGTCGTATTTTGGTATTATGTCGTTTCATCAGCGATGATACTGGACCAAGAAATTCCTTACCAGGATCAACCTGTAGTAGCTGTGGCCATCGCAGACCACCTTGTGGTCCGAGTCCTCGTTGATAAATTCGTTCAAACGCATCGGCTACTTCAGATGATGTTTTCGCTGATAGCGGCTCTGCTTCTTTATATCTACTTGCAACATCAACTACAGTTAACGCGTACTTGTACGTTTTTCTACGCACAGTATCATGCGGTAAAAACAGAATATCAGCTTGATGAACTTCATTAGGAACACTGACATCGAAATACGCGTACTGAATTTGTTTAGGACGTGGTAGATAAATTTGCCATATTGCTTGTTTGGATAACCACGCTTTAGCAGTAGAATGTTTAACCGCTGCTGCATCAGCGAGTTTACCAATTGCCGCTTTGCCTCTCCAGTATCCTCTTGGTGAATAATAAATTAATTCCATTATTAATTACCAGCTCCAAGCGCTAATTTACCTTTCATCGAGGATCTTACTAACCAATTAGCTAATGATTCTCTAATATTTTTATTTTTTACAGAATTTAATGCATGAATTAATTTCACATCTGCAATATGCCTATCTTGTAGATTTTTACTCTTATAAGCTACATCATGAACATGACAAGCTCGATCAATAGCGTTTATTGGTTCCTCGCCTGGTTTTGGTTGATCTTGATTATCGAGCCTGATATCAAGTCTGGTACCAGGACCGCAATAATTATATCCCGGTAGATGTTTTTCTCCACTGTATTTAGCCCATGGAGCACCTGGAAACTTTGACATCAAATTAGCAATATCACCACCGCGCTTATTAGGTAAAAATGAAAATTTCTTTCTACCGCATATAGAACATTTTCCACCGTACGCTATTTTTTTTATTTTTTGTTATAACCGTAGCTAAATCAGTGGTTGGAGTTTTAACTTTACAGCGTAAACAATATAGATTCATGTTATAATATATATGGATATAATTGATTTCTCAGCAACTCGGCAACGAGAGCCAGTTAAACACCATCCTGCGCTACCGAATTCCATCAGAATGATTATCATAGGACCATCTGGATCGGGTAAGACGCAGTTATTACTTAATCTGATAATGAGATGGTTGAAATGGGATAAATTATATTTAGTAGCACCATCCGTTGATGATCAACGATGTTATGATGTACTTAAAGATTTCAATGAAAACGCGCGATTACTGGATGAAGATAATGATGTTATAGAGTTTATAACCGATATTAATGAAGCACCATCCGTAGATGTTTTAGACGGATTTATTAATAATTTAGTTGTATACGACGATGTGATGCTAGATAAACAATCAAATCAAGCCAGAATATTTTCCCGAGGTAGACACAAAAATACAGACGTGATCTATGTTACTCAACGATATACACAAATTCCGAAGGTGATCAGAGACAACTGCAACATTTTAGTTGTGTTTAATGGCGTAGACACACACACGTTGCGAAATATTCATCAAACTTGGTGTGGTGGTGACATGGATATAATTAAATTCAAAAATTTCTTCTCACGAGCGCAAGCTACTCCACATGGATTTATAACAATAAATTTACATGATCCAAGAACAAGATATCGTGTGGGTCTTGATAAAATCTTTTAACGTTTCTGATGAGCAGCAGAGAGGGGTGATGATAAAATTAAATTTAATTAAAAAGATATCATTAATATAATGAACAACTGTGCGTGGTTACATCAAGGAACCACTAACAATTGTAATAAAAAATGCCGTGGAGAATATTGCAAGAAACATAATTATCTTATAAAGAAAAATCCTCATGCTGGTCCACGAAGTTGTGTTGGATGTAACAACGGCGTTAGAGGATTATATCAGATTTGTAAAAATTGCGGTGGAGATCGATACAGAAGTTTGATGATATATTATAAACACAGAAAGAACATAAATCCAAAAATAGAAAAACCACCATCAGAACTTGAATATTACTTGAAACATAGAACAAATTCCCATGATTCATTTGAAGGTTCCCATGATTCAGATGATGATTTCCAAGACTGATAGCAGCAGAGAGGGCTCGTCTACAATTCTGTTTGGGACAAACAATAATCGTAGACGTGGTATTGACCTCTATGAGTGGTCACTATTTTTTTTTGGTCAAACACAGGGTGACCACTCCCTTAAGTGGTCTGTTCACCCTCTCTGCTGCTCTAATCATTTTAAATAAAATTGATTATTCGTAGCTCAGTGGTAATTGTCTCTGAAGAGTCACTCATTAGATGATTTTCCAATAGTTCTAAAAGATTGCTGTAGCTGGAAGACCTGTGATTAGCGTTGGCGTGGTTATCCTTGTCGGTACTATCGCTATATTTCAATCACGGATTGTGATTAGAAAAGCAAATGAACCTGCTTAGTCAAATAGTCTACAGTTCGTAATTATGAATAACCTTATGTCTTCCATGGTGACTTATGTGTGCACGGATACAATTTGTATATTGTCAGCAGGCAGCATTCCTTTCTATAGTAGAGCGATGTCGTGCTGCATCACTCTTGTTGAATGGTGCAGCATCACTCTGGTTCCATGGAACAGCAAGCATCGTACTTACCTTTGAGTACGAGTGTCCATCGTACTGATTATGTGCTTCATTAATCTCTCTAGGTGGATGTCTCTGGTCATAATGATATGGCCGCAGGGGAGTGGGGATTATTTTAACTGAAGTTCGGTATTATGATTGGAATGTCGCACTAATTTCTCGTAAAAACGGTAGTTCACTTTCTTCAAGGGTCGATTGACGATTTGATAATCAGATAAAAGTACAGTCGTGTAAGGTCAACCGCTGTGACACAAAAGTCTTCATATTGGTCTGAATGTAACGCTTCATTTAATATGTCACAATGTACCCATTAACTCTAACGATACTTCGGTGTCAGTCATTTTACTTTACACTTGGTTTGAAGTTATCATTTCTAGCCTCAGTGCTGGTAGCAGTAATATTTAGTTCCACCACTAGTAAAACTCAAGTCGATTTGAGATGTTCGTTGGTCTACACTCTTAAAAGTTCGTTTTCAGTATGAGGGTGATAGCTTCCAGTGAGATCGATGTACATACAACTGTCAGTGTCAAAGTAAAGGACGATGTTTCCAAAGGTTCCAATAGCGAATATAATTTTTAACAAGCATTGACTGTCGCGTAAGCAGCAATGTTGATATGGTCAAACTCGTCGATGGAAGCAAACCTCCATTTCTTTTGAGTTTTATTTAATCATCAAGGAGCTGAAAGTATTGACCTGGATCAAGTCAGTGTCAGTCTGAGGCAACATCGGACGTTGAGCAAGTGTTCCCTAAACCAATTCATCATGGTTTAGTAAACGACAGAATTCATTTCTTCTGTTCTACGTATTCCAAGTTGATGCATTATATGGATCGGTAATATTGTAAGAATTATTATTTGTCTTCTGGAATGTAACACAAAGAGGCATAGCCGTTGGCTTCTTATCTCAGTTTCAGAAACGCGTTGAATAAATCCCTGCACACGAGTCGTCGTCTTGTTGAATGTGGTAGGAAATTGCCAAATGCTTTTAACATTCTGTGTACACGGTCGGAAGCATGAGACGATTCTACAATGCTGTTTTTGATCACATGTTTCAGCACATCTGCAGCAAAAATGAAACATCTGTTTCACGTGGCAATATTAAGGCAACTCGAGACTGTATAAGTTCATTGGTGGGCGTTTCATCAAACTTCATACTGGTGAATATGTTTCACGTTCTGTCAATATTTCAGGTGTCCGGTAGGAAGTCAAGCGTATTTATACATCCAAATTCAAAACAAACAAATATTGTAATATTTGATTTGTTCTTCCTGAGATTCGTTTACTTTGAGCAACAAGGGAATAACATTGGCCCGTCCTTCAAACAAACTGCCACATGGATTCTAAGGTTACATTTCTACCACACCATAGTCTCAACGATGCGTCCAAATTCTGGATTTGTCTTCAAATGATGGTTGTAGTCGTTTTCCCACATTGCTACCACTTGGTACCTTGACTTTCACTATTCTGGCGTTGTTGGAGAGTTTACAAATATTCGATAGTCAACCCTGCCATGGTTAACCCTGTATAAGGATAATTTAGTTCTCGGTGAGAATAACACATTGGCCATCTTGAAATAAATATAACTGATTCGTACCAAATCTGTTTGGCACAAGTAATGTAACCATTGCTAAGCTTCGACTGAATATCAACCGCTGACAGATTTATAGGATTCAGGTGGTATGGTAGTTAGTTTTCTGTCGCGCATGAACTTGTTAAGTACACTAATCCATCAAGTGATCGATGCTTCCGTGCACGAGATATCACTGTAAAATATTTCCATAACAACGCCGTAGAATGTCGTAGTTGGACCGACAATACTTCATCTTGAAAATTAAAAGAGTCTGAAGACTGAGTTTATTACCAGCGTAGAAAGTTTTTCGCTGCTCTGTTCGCATTCTGTTGGGATAGTTGCAATGGGTTTTATGCATATGCGAGGGATCTACATATTGATTTTCATGGGTATTGAGAAAGTTAACAAATACTTTTTTCCATTTCCGTCATTTTGAATGTTTTGGTCATCTTACTCTACTTCATGAAAATGTATTTGGCTCCATTCATTGTGACATCTGGAAGTACGGTTCATTGCTCTGAAACAATATTTGAAAAGAAATTGTTCGTCATATCCCAAATCATTGTGAGCAACAACTGTAGTGTGATCGTGATAGCGTCCGTAACGATAAGCCACCTCTTTGTTCCAAATGTCATCCGTAGGGTCTAAAACCAACTGAGCAAGCGCAAATTGAATATAAGAGCCACGAAATAAGACATCATGCTACAGAGACGAAATAAAAATTCTTGAATTCAATCCTGCAAGCGAAACTGACTACACACAAGTTAGCCATGTGAACATTTATTATCGAGAATATTCAATGCTAAAAAGATAAAATCGACACGATAGTCATGTTGCTTTTTCTTGTTTGTATAATGGAGCATTATACTCATTTCCCATTGGCCGCTTTTTACTCTACATTATCAGAATATATTACTGTCATCATTTAAATTTATATTTGATACAAAGCGGAAATACTTTCTTGGCGCAGACAAAGAATGCGTGGTGATGCTATACAAACACTGTCGATGACGTCATTTGATATTGTTGCTGTTCTTTCATTCCGCCGTTTCAAGTTTGAGAAGTACACAGTCAGTAAACGACGTGTTTATTGCTGAACACTGTTATTCCAGTCTTTGTCTATTTGATGTTACATATTTTAAAGCAATAAATGGTTTCAAACATAACACTGACCGCACAATCTAAGTCTATTGGCACCCTGTACTAGTAATATGAATGCTCTTTGCAAATGATATCCAAATATTGTCACAGATGGTGACACGTCCTGTTACCTTCACTTATTGACTTTAGACATTAATCGGATCAGAAAGCGAGTATTTTTTGTGGGGTTTTTTTGCAAATGAGTTAATATTAGCAGAAATTAGTAGATATAGTCTATCAAGATGTCCCATGTCGATCTTCTACCGAAATCGGAGCTACTTCAGATTGGGGTTAAGTAAAATACCATTAGTTGTATTGACGGAAACCTTTGATCATAGCCGATTTAAGAAACGAATTTTCTCGCATAAGACACAATCTCTGCGATGAGACATGTATCCCCACTGTATCCCCACTCATATCTGCACATTACTAGCACACTCAAAGCTACTTCCAGAACAGAGGAGATAAAACTATGTTTTCAAATAAATATGCCATACAGGTAATATACACAAGAATAATAGAATCTTTTTTGGGATTTACACCGAGACAAGAAAATCCCAGTCAAGGGGTTACATTTTTTTTTCTCATCATAAGGCATACGCCGACATAGATTAGTTTTCTCACTTAATTCTTTCTTATTAAAATAACCATGCAGTATAGTTAGCAGATCCGGCAGCTAGATTTTTAGCGCATGGCTGAGTAAAGATGGTCTCAGTCTAATATAAGAAACGATTGTTTTCCAATAAGACCATATTTAACACGTGGTAGGAAATATTGGCTATGAAAAAGTCACATGTTGATCTTCTTGACAAAGTCAGGGCTGTTTCCGATGGATATGTAGTACAAAATATCTTTTTTATCGATCAAAGAATTTTACCCTATCCAATGTCAAGTAACAAATTCTTCAAAGCTGTAGCAAGTGGTATGGACCAACCTCTCCATCCCTAAACACATATTCTATGAGTTGTCATGCGTACATTCCTCACACACTTGTACCTTCTACCGGCATAAGGAATACAAATAAACTACAGCTTGCAATGCACATTGCTGGCATTCTTCAAGCTACGTCCAGCACAGAAGGGACACAACTGGGATTTTCGCAAAGTAGACTTGGACGAGAATATGGAGAAAAATCAAACATAAAAGTATCACCCATAAGAATAATTTTGTTTTATAAATTTTACATTATAACTACTCAGTAGAGCAAACAGTTCGGATTCACATATTACGACACTTTGTTTGAATGGATTTTATCAGTCAGTGGTTTTGATGTTATCACGATTATTTCTTCATTGCTTTGTTCAGGTTCGTAATACGTTTACTAGTTAAACATTCAAAACTGAACATTTTTAACTACTTTTAAAGACAATATGCCACTTCCAAAACCCTGTGATTTCTATACAGGCATCAACTTTTCCAGCGGTAATCGCTTTAGTGCACAACAGTACGATTAACATTACTTTGTGTGGTGATTATTTAGTGGCTCAGGTGGATCTATAACGTCCTAGACATGGGACAAGGTGTGTATGTATGTATGTATGTATGTATGTATGTATGTATTAGAGAATAAGAGGAGAAAAGAAAAAAGGAATGACAAATATTAAAAAGGAGACAAGATTACAACGAGAGAAAAAAACATGCAATTTAATTACTACAGGATCAGCAACTGAATATGTATTGTTTAATCAATTAGATGATGTATATTCTGCGACCAATCCTAATGCCACATAACAAAAACCAAAACCTTGGGAATCCAGGATGAATTATTTCCATAAGCACTCCATGATCTATAAATATACTGCTGTGACTTTCTCATATGGGATATTGTTTATGTGTATCATAGTTTTGTTAACCACTGATAATTAGTAAGTAACGGCCAGCTACATAATATATTTAGAAAACAAACAAAACATCCACAACGATGAGACAAACATTTCAACCAGACCAATCAAGCAATTGTAACATATTATCCAGTTTGAGTTCACTTCTAAAAAAAAAAATTCTTGGTCCAATCAGAATGCAAGTTGCAAACGAAGATATCTCAAAATTAAATACAAAATTTATTTACTAGTATTTTAAGCTGACGTAGATTGTACAAATCTGAACATAGCTAAAATATATGGCTGAATGTTTATGGATCCGAAGTTGCAAGTGTAATGCCATTAATATCTTGAATGTGCACAGTTACGTTTGCTGGCGTTGCACACGATATATAAGGGTTCTATTTTCTAATCAGCGATTTTTCCAAAGACAAATATTATCAAGGCTACCCAAAGTACCTTAATAATAATAATAATAATACAAAAATGGCCAGACTTATCTTTGACTGGTCGAATAACAGTAGTAAAATATTTTGCCACCCCTATAATGATATTATCAACGATAGTTCTACCAAAATCCCACTACTTAGACAATAAAGGAAATAAAATGAAGTATTTTTTATTTATATAGGGCTCGAAAATGAGTAACCTTTCTGGAAGAAGAAAAAAACATCGTAAATAGATATGGCGAGAGGTACTTTAAAATGATGGATATAGACGTAGTCACTGACGCACTGATGGGGGGAGTTCGGCATACAGAAATCAGATAATATCTGCAATTGGAATAGCGGAAAAGGCGGAGGATTCTTGTTTCTTTAAGGGAAATTGCACACCAGATAGAACTCATAACATGAATATAAATAGCTTTGATAATGCGAATATAGATGAAGGGTGCCTTTTTCAATTACAGAGAAAAAAAACAGGTAACTCAGGAGCAAGCACTGTGGAACAATGATCCGCAGAAGACAAATGCTAGACTACATGAATATAAAAAGCTTTGATAATGCGAATATAGATGCAGGGTGCCTTTTTCAATTACAGAGAAAAAACACAGGTAACTCAGGAGCAAGCACTGTGGAACAATGATCCGCAGAAGACAAATACTAGACTACCAACACTGGATAAAAGATGAAATAGTATATGTTATTAAATGAGCAATGAAAATTATTGGACAGGAGGCCTTGTAACGCAGAATGCCCCAGTGTTTGATGTCATTCAAGGCCACATGAACGAGGGTAAAATATTTATTTTAATACTCAGTCAATAACGTGTTTTCCATATCCTTAAAAATGAACGTATTATTCGTTCTGTTCTGTTATAGTTATAAAAACCACTTGAAATAAAATATTGAACATTTTATACTTTTCTTGTATGAATACAACCTGAGCACCGTGCGGTAATACATGCTGCTTTACTGCTTGTGGAACCTATCGCATATACGAAGTGATTCTCATTCAGAATTGAAATAAACTAAGTTTATGTAAGACTATGAAATGTCATATATGCAAATAAGCACAGTAAAATGTTGGTATCAAGAAAAAGTGGCACAAAACATCAAAAAGATAATACCTGAAAATAATGATAGGTTCATTTTGTTTTCTGTTGTGCTTCTTTTAAATTCCTAGAGCAAGATAAAATAATGTTGTCCGGAGTGGATCAAATTGCACTTTTTAAAGATAGGTTGTTAATTAATATATGGTATCTAAGGTCAGTTTGACGTAGTGAGCAGTCAACATTTGCAACATGTATATAAATTAAATGAAAATATGGCTATATGGTAACTCTCTCTCTCTCTCTCTCTCTCTCCTGTAGACAATGAAAATAACTATAATCCTATATAATGCTGCGAATCCTTAAAAATCACAAAGATAAATAGGGTATGCATTTTTGGCGTTGATAATCTCTCTCTCTCTCTCTCTCTCTCTCTCCTGTGTAGATAGAGAATAAGTACAATCCATATATGATACTGTAAATTATGCAACTCGTTGCTCAAAGAAAAAAAATTAGACACAGGCCCAAGGCAGGTGACGTTTAAAAAATCACAAGCCTTGACTCAAATTCCACAAACCCTGACTCCATTTTCTATCTGCCGAAAATGTCCACTTTCTTAGTATTATTTGTCACACAACATTTCAGCAGCTACACTTCAAACATATATTCAATATGGTTCAGTAGGGGGTTTGAAGGTAATATAAGTCTCATTAGTGTTAATCCCTAAACTCACTAGAGACTAGATTGTCCTGGTGCTCAAACTTCCCTGCTGAGAGAATACTTACCATAACCGAGTTGTTCTAGACGAAGACGTTAACATTGTCAAAACTGTATGTGATGCAGTCTTGTCTTGAGATATGTTGGTCTTTATATAAAAATAAATATAAATCGCATTTGGGACTGACTGTTTCGTTGTGGGAAGAGGGGCTTCATATATTCAAGTTTAATGTGGGCTTTACAGGTAATATAGCGGTAACCAACGTTCATGTCAAATATCAGTGACAACGCTTTATCAACACAAATTAAGTCTGCAAACACGAGCTTATGCTTATTTCAGTCTTTCAATCAATCTTTTTCATGACTAAAATCACCCTGGAAAGCGTAAGTCAATTCATTAACAAGATGATGATAATGAATAATAAAAGAGAGAATTAGTCTGAATTTTAAATTTAGCGTGTCGAACATACTAGATGCAGGTTGTGCACAAGGGAATGGCGTATGTGCCGATATGTTTGCTGGCATGCTTCGAAAATTCCATCAACCATGATTCTGAAATTTATTTTTGCTGGGCTTTGCTTGCTTTGCTGATAGCTAATTGCTTCACAAATCGCCTTCAAAAATGAATCACACTTGAACACTATTCCAACAACTGAAATAGTCATGTTTGCGTTTTATATATTGAGTGAAATCCGACTTCAAAGAAACGTTGCCGCAGTTAACAAACTTGTCAATACTCCTTAATACATATATCTTTAACATTCTCATTCAAGGCAAATATATGTAATAACTTTTGTTCTCCTACAAGCATCTGGCATCGACTTGCTTTTAAATATACATCTGGGTCATTCCATTTTTTTGATCTGATCTAATAGCACAACGAGTTCACCAACTGCAATCTTTATACTAGCTTCACGAGCTTCGAAGTTCATGACCGAATGGTCGCACAAGTCGAAAATTGAAGATCAGTCAGTCATGTCACTGGCTATTATCAGCCAGTTAAAAAATATTTGAATAGTGGTTTATACCTGACCTTTATCCCTTTTAACTGCCGCTATTGAAACTGCCCAATGATTACGTTGACACCAGCTCAATTCGTGAATGTTTACCGTCTGTTCATGTTACATGTAATGGGCATATACTGAATATGTGTTTTTATATATCTATTTTCGGATGTTATTAAAAATTGTTTTTCGAAACAGGACTGTCAGTGGTTTGGGAAGTACAAAAATCGTGTTTTTAGCATGACATGCCGCATTACAATCTGGGTTAAAATTAGATCTCCACTTCACGTAGGACAGGAGATCTGATTTTAATTAGATTTGTGCCGTGTTAGGGCAGGTAAATCACGATCTTGAAAGTGTGTGTGTGTGTGTGTGTGTGATTTGGATTTTTAACATTACATTCTGATTAAAATTAGAGCTGCACTTCCCGTAGGACTCTTTGGAATTGCGCCGTGTCAGGTAAGTCTTCATCTTGAAAACGTGTGTGTGTGTGTGTGTGTGTGTGTGTTTGTGTGTGTGACTTGACAATTTTTCAGTCATATCGCTACGATGTCTGCAGTGTGACAGTTTTATTGTGATGTCTAGCACGGGGACATCATGCCGAGAACATGTAACATCATGTCGCACCCAATCACATTATCCTGACACCAGGCCGACCAGTCCTAACACTAACCTCCTAATGCTGAGCGCCAAGCGAGGCCGCTGCTAGTACCATTTTTATGTCTTTGGTATGACTTGGCCAGAGTTGAACCCGCATCTGAGGAGGACGCTCTAACCATTTAGGCCACAGAAGCGGTCCATCTTGAAAATACATTTCCACATTTGATCACCTCGATCAAAGTTTTCTCAGGCAAATTAGATGTATTCTAGAAGCCCGACGGGCAACTCGCTTAGAATACAAGAGGGGCCAGATCTGAAATTAGAAGGGCCCTGGGCATCAAGCTGTCAGATTTATTTAGCACTGTCAATATGTTTATTTGCTGAAATAATTCCCTCTTAGGCGAGGGGAGTGAGTTAATATGAAGTCGTCTTTCAACGGGCTAATGTTGCACAAGTGCTGCGTGACCGAATTGTTAGTTGGACACTAGGTCATAATTGAGGCATACTCACTTTCAATGGAGAAACGGTTTCTTTTTGCGTTTGCAGACTCTGCTTAATGAGGTCCTTAATTTGTGATTCATTATTTTTACGATTAACGAATATCACAGATTTATTTTAAAACTCTGTCACACATTTTATAAATATTTAAAAGGTGTAATCGTTTTTCTTGATTAGAATCGAAAAGAGACACACGCTTTTTCTCGAGAGAGAGAGAGATGGAGTTACATTCGTCTTGAAGCGATATTTTGAAAATGAGCACAAGACAATTACGAACTTTCACTTTGCAATGTGTTTTCAAAAACTCTTTGGAATTTGCATGATTCACACACTGATACCTTAACTGTTTGTATTTAGCAAGCGATACAGAAAATTCAAGACAGGCATGACTTCGTATTTTTTTAGAAAAACAGAAATCGATAATTTTATCATATCACTTTTTTAATTGACATTAATGTTACTTTAAACTTTGTGCAAAAGTTCTTACTACACAGTTGGCCGCATTAAGTGATCTTTAATTTTTAGGATCGTATAATACGGCTAACCTTGCATAGCCATTCCCCACCCTCGCACCTCGTGGGTTGGAAGACTGCACCTAGGACAACACTCGCGGTGACCCCCCGAACCTGCAGGGAGGGTAGGGTTAGAGGAAGATGTTTAAACAATAACAGTCTACAAAACTGTATATTCATAAAGAGGAGAAAAGCACCACCAACATGACGCTGGAGGTTTTTTTAAACAAAAAAATATTTTGTTCAGAGCACAGTATTATAAAATGGTAGATACACATAATACTAAGAAACGAAGAACTTTCATAATCGAATATAAATTAATGTCATACAACAAATTGTTGTCGGGACATCTTAAGACATTTATAAAGCAAATTGACATCGTTAGAACATGATTGGACCTACAGGCTGCAGACATGCAATTTCTTTGTGCAGCGGTTAGTCTTAAGAAACACAGAATGTCAAATAGAAAGCTGGCGCTAATGCGTCTTTACCATGTTTACAAAGAGCTCATTAATTGACAAAATCTTAGCATAGAACCTTAGAAATTTTCTTGAAATATTTGTCTTGCTCTCCAATTACTCAAATAATGTGCCCATGAAGTTCTTAAGTAATGACAAGCATCTGAAATACACAACTTAGGTCTTATATCTGACACTTATATGTCGTCAAAAAAGTGTGAGGAAATGATTCACATGAGTAAAGGATGACACTTCTATAGTTTAATGTAAATGTACTTATTTCAGATCTATTTGTTTAAATATTTCACGATTTTATTATATTTAATAACCTGCAAAGTTTGGTCATTTTTGTATTAAAAATTCTAAATATTGCTACAGAAATCCTCAAGATTAGTTAAGGTTTAATCCAGAGCTATCGAATTTTTTAACTCAGTTGTTTTACTCAGTTTGAGAATAACAAAGCTAGTGAATTCATGACTAAAAGATATTTTAAAAAATCCCTGAAAATTAGGATTTTAATGAGTAGTGATGATTTTGTTTTGAAAAAATAAGCCAGCAAATGACAAATAGAAAAATAGGATCGAGGAGATTAAACCAGAAAAGTTATCTTTAATATTTGTATGGTTTTGGAACTTTCCTTTCTTTTGTAGGTCCCATGTAGGCAGTAATAGAGTCAATGTGCCTTTAAGCTCTAATGCATGCATACGTGATATAAGAGACACTATGTCAAGTTAACTAGGAGAGCCATAAATATGTTATATATACTTACTATCTCATATTACTGAAAATAAGCTTTATTATCACGGTTCCTTCGTAAAAAAAATTGTAACTTTAAAGCTGCAATGTTTCAAATGCCATCTATTATTTCATAGCGTCAAGATATCGGGACACCCTAGCCTCAATGGGACTTTAGTGTTAAAAAAGGGTATATCCACTAATGGGTCAAAGGGAATTTAATATGTGGAATTCTATATCCACTCTAGGGACAAAGTCAATTTCATATAGGCTGGGCCTACATACGGACATGGGAAATTGAATGGATTGAGTCTGTATAGGGACAAAGGAAAGTTTAACATAGGTTGGGTCTGCATACGGAGAAGAGAAATTGAATGGATTGGGTCTCTATAAGGACAAGGGGAATTGAACATAGGGATGTATTGGGACAATGGATTGGGACTATATAATGACAAGGGGAATGGATCATAGAGATGTACAGTAACACTGGATTGGGACTGTCTAGCGGCAATGGGAATTTAACATGGGGAATACAGAACCAGCACGTTGGGGACAATGGGACTTTAACATTGGAATACCAGGCCTGTATAGGGTTAAACATTATTAGGTTTGTATAGGGACAATAGGAATGATGACGCCAGCGTTGTATAAAGTTATATTTCCCGCTCAGCCAAGCGCTATAGCTTTTCACGGCGATTCACGGACAATTAAAATCGGACAATTAAAATCTCAGTCAAAAAAAGGTCGTGGGCAACTTTGGGGACAAAGGGAATTTAAGATGGAGAATACAGGACCGGCACTTTGGGGACAGTGGAACTTTAAAATGGGAATATTGGGCCTGTAAAGGGACAAAATGTATTGGGTCTGTATAGGGACAATAGGAATGGAACAGGTGAGGTGACGTCACGGTACTTGACATTGGCAATAATGGTGCAAGTGGCTGACCTCAATCGGGCAAAACAGTGACAGCGACAACAAAAATTACCTATAACGCCTGGCGGGGTGGAACATATAATTTTATAGACATAGACCAACCTACTGAACAATCCATAGTGATGAGAGTGCTAATCTAAAATAAAATTGTATGCAAAACAGCACACTCATGCTAACAAAATCCACGTTATGTACTATCAATACATTGTGGAGAAGGACATTTTTTATCTAAAAAAACACACCATTACCTACAATCACCTCAGCAAAAGAGTTAGTGGTTATAGTCACATTACTCCAGATTCACACAAAACAAACAAATACCCTTTTTAAAATTAAAGTCCCACTGTCGCTAAAGTGACCCACTTTACTATTGGTATGGCTAAAATTTAGTGAACAATTATTCTTAGCTAACATGGATGGTTTGCTAAGAAAAACTGGCTTGTATAAAACAAAGTAGCTGTTAATATGGGGGGGGGACAATCACAATTATTTTTGAAATACAGTTATTATACAATTTGGTCTCGCAAACTATTCTGCAACGCAAAATGTGCCAGTAAAGCCCAAACATTGTTATTGATTCTGACTATTGTACATATGTGTAGATTCTTTTTTCTGTGCGGCTAAAACTTCTACTGCATCAAGGATTCTCGTGAAGTTTGAAAAGTACTCCAGAGGAGTTTCCCCGATGGATGCTATACAGATGTTTGGAAGTTCAGCTTCATATTTCCCCGAATTAACCTTTTCGCGGATAGAGTTATATGTCAGCAGCAAACCGTGTTCCACAACGGTCAGTGATAAATGAGAAAAACGACCAAAGCTGGTGATTTAAGTGGGCAACCTTATCAAAGTTGCATCCCGGGTGTGATCTTTCCGACCAGCCTCGAAAATCTAGACAATACCTGGGTGAACGTAAGTTTGGTAACATTGAATTTCCTGTACTGGCTTCTAAAACTATACTCAGAAGTTTACACGACTCAACCATGACATCGCTTTTAATGTGTTTGCTAGGAATAAAGTTTTTTGTGCAAAACGGCTAACCACTACGAGAAGCGCGCGGTTTAATATTGGTCTGTTATTGCTGAGACGAAGTATCATTACGTGTGGATAAAGAATATTTCCATGCAGATTATCGACGCAATACGAATACGGAAAACGGTTTTCATGTCGACACTGCTTGCTTGTAGTTATTAAATAACAGCCGCTGGACAGCCATAACGTTTACTTTTGTGGAATGACTGATAAATCTCAGCGTACAATTATAACTGAGCCTGACAAGAACATTTTGAAATTCACTGCAGTACATCGAAAACTGAAAGCTCCGTTTGTTATCTACGCGGACTTACAAAACTTGAATATCCCAGTGAATGCATTAGAGATTTTGTCAAACAAATTCAAAATAGCGGAACAGGTTTCATGTGAGAGTTTTGTATTACTGCAGTCAGATGTGCAAACTGAGCCACCAATATTGTACCGTGGAAAAGACACGGTAGACGTATTCACAAAGTCGATCGATATCACATCAGAATGGATACGGCAACAGCTCTCCTTGCCCGTAAACATGATTATGCCCAATGGTGAAATGCACGAGTTTCCCAAGGCAAGACCGATATAACAGTACACCACTACTGCCACGTCACTGGTTCGCATTCAATATATAGTTAAGAATTTACCCAAACAAAAGATGAATTGCTGTTGTATTTCATAACCGTCGTGGGTATGATGGTTATTTAATAATGCAAGTAGCCGTAACGGTATTGAATGCACCACCATCACTCCGAGTAAGATGGAAAAATATATAAAGATTAAGCTCGGTCAACCGCAGTTTATTGACTCTCTGCAGTTCGCATTTCCATCCTGGCTAAACTAGTGAGCAACCTTAAAGTGAATGGTAATGATCGTTTTACAGTCACTCGTCGATATGGTTGTGCCAACGATAGAATGTTGACCTTACTTACTCGTAAAAGAATCTAACCCCAGGAGTACATGAGCGGCCGGTACAAGATTTCTGAAACTAGGTTCCCGCCGATCGAGACATTATTTTCGTCGTTGTATCGCGAAGGTATTTCCGCCGGCGACAACGCACATTTAAACACTGTCTGGTTCACGTTTGATTGTCGAAACCTTGGCAGCTATAATGATCTATATATGCGAACTGATGTTTTGTTGCTCGGGAATTCTTTGAGACTTTTGGTGATACAGTCATGCGCGTGAAGAAGCTCGACCTCGCGCAATACGTATCGTCATCTGAAATGGCCTGCTGTCAAATCCCAAGGTGGAGTTGGAACTGCTCACTGACATTGACCAGTGTCTGATTGTAAACCGTGGAAACCATTGCGGAATTTCCATGGCTAGCCAACGATTCGCTACAACTCACAATCCAAAGTGGACGGATACGACCCCGCTATCCAAATCACTTCGTGTATCTTGACACTAATAACTTATACTATTAATCGATGATGCCGCCCATGCCTGTTGGTTGATTTGAATGGATTCATCCCGAGAGCGTACACGTTCACACACATTTATGAATAAGATCGTAACAGCTACCACGGGTAATTCTTTGAAGCTGATCGAATATCCAGACGAGTTTCACAAATAACGATTATCCGTTGGCTCCAGAAGCATTGGTGGTTCCTAGCGGATGGTTGTCCACGTATCAGAGTGGAATTATGAACGAATCCAGCGCAAGTTTACCGAATGCACCAAATTTGTCCCAAATCTTCGTGCTAACAATAAATATGTATTTCACGTACGAAACCTGCAGTTGCCGTTACAGCTCAGAATGAGCTTTAGCAAGTTCAGCGGTTGCTTTTATTTCGCAGGGTGACTTGATGGCGCAGTATATAAAGAATATGGAGCTACATACAAGGGCCATTATCAAATTCTGAAAGATCTTTTTCGGGACAGTGAGCAAAACAAACGCAATTGATTCATTGTGGACCAGGCCTTTCAGTCTCACAAAATATTTTACTGCGGATTCGTAACTGTCCACACTAAGAAAGTTAAACTTATGTTGGTAGAGCCAATCTGTTTTGGCGTATCGATTTTAGATTTGTCGATTCTGTTGATAAATGAATTCGTATTATAATAAGATTAAGTCGAAGTAAAGCTGTCGCACACGGACACAGCTTCACTTTTGATGCACATCACACCCGATGACATGTTCACAGATATGGCTGAATCAAGAATGAAAAACGAAATTGACACCAACCTTAATCCAAAAGATCATCCACTCTTTAGTACCACCAACAAGAAAGTCGTAGGAAAATTCAAGGACGAGTGTGCAGATAAGCGTATCGAAAAATACGTGTGACCTAAATATGTACTCGATTGTGGTTGGTTCAGGTAAAAATATTAAGAAAGAGAAATGGTTGTAGAAAGGTCTCAAGTCTGATCTGATCAAAAGAAACGTCGCATGTGTGTCACTCAATGCACCAAGGTGAGTGTTTCACCGTTTGACACCAAGCAATGAATATTTCCCGACGGAATCGCCACTTACGCATGTGGACACCTCGCTCTTGTCACTCAACTTTCGACTGTTCTGCTAGCGCATTAATATAGATTTTGGTGGTTAATTTGTATCTGTGGGAATGGCTTGCAATTTTTCTCCATAAATGTGCGCAAGATGGTAATGAGTTGACTATTCTCGAACCTCAATCCAATCCGAGACCGTAAATTGATGAGCCATACCGGGTACGTAGTACCACGCTGTCCAAAGAAAGAGAAGCAACTTGGTTTTTAGTAGGTCCAACGGCGGTAATTGTGGATTCATTTTTTCTTCAAAATCGTCTCAGCAGGTTTTAAACCAATCGCGCGTGTTATTTCATTATTAAGGTCTGTTATGACTTATAGAAGCTGTGTTATCGCCCACATGATCGTTTCTCCATCTCAGACCAAGCACTCAGAATCCGAGACCGGGACTTCATTAACAAATCTTGCGCGTACTGATGTCCAACATATTCGTTCTGTAAGTGTACGGTTAAATCGTTTGGCATTGGATTGGTCCCGAGATATATCAGCCTGTCCAGCACGAACATGCACCTTATGTATTGTTAACAACTCAGCAACGGCTCCAAGAAATTCTTTACCTGGATGAAACTGTAACAACAGTGGTCATGTTAGTGACGAGCGTTTGTAAATACTATTGTATTCATACAGAACTCTTGAACAAGGACTTTTCTTAAAAATTTTATTTGGATCTCCAAGACCGGGAGATTAATTATTATGTTTCTACAACATACGTCATCGCCTTCCATTTTAGATTCTTCGTCGGGACTCGAACTTGGAATCATATGAAGATTTCAAGATTAGGACTTCAAAAAAATTTATTCGCGGATTAGTCTTGTATTATTTTTGGATTTGATTCTGGAACCGTATTTCTCATAATTTTTCATTTTACAGTATTTTTCCAGGGAAGCGAATTAGTTGTTATATTTTCAAAACTTGTTGTTTTCACTCTTTCTTGTGTTACTGTTTATTCGAGCCTAAACACGTAACACAAGAAAATCCCCACATCAAGCCATCTTTCCCTGTCGCAAGCAAGTATATTTCCACAACGTGTTGTTTGGTCAACTATCATTGAACAATCCAATGGGTGACTTTTTCCGCGCTTACGAACTGTTCAGAGGTTACTTTCACCCTTCCAATATCCGCGACGGCTGTAGTATATTGTGGACAATTTCCGCTCGAAGACTAAATTTTTCTTTCTCATGAATGTTTGTTTGCTTATTATGTCAATATATTTTATCTTCAACTTTGATATTAACTTCGATACCTCCAATGAAGATCCGTCTTGCGATTCTTTCTCTGAGCGTAGGATTAATTGCATTTAAGTAATGGATCAAATCTACGTTAGCACGTTGATATCACTTAATTCTTTCGTCGGCTATATCATGTCGGTAACACGCAACAACTACAGGCGCTCCCAGTAACACATATTCAGGGATAGTTTACATGGCAAATTAGTACCTAACATGGTCTTACCTGACCAAAACACCTGTTCGTAGAGTTTCAAGCTCAAGACTGTTAAAGGACTGAAACTCCATCAATAAAACAATGTCTCTAAAAAGAATCAGTTACAACTAGGATAAGCTCTCAAATGATTCTTTTTCCTAAAAATATAACTTACATTATTAACCAATCCTGGCCAGCCAAACCTATATATACTCTATTTTATGTTCACCCATTTCCAGGCTGGTTAACATTTTTCCATACAATTTAGTATCCTGTGTCCCAAAACTATCCAAGTCAGAGGTAGCACAAATGCTAAAGACCGGTGGAATAGTTCCATTCCTCGCGACAGTTCCAGCGTTGTTAGGAAAATAATTTGCTTACAGTTGTATTCATGAATATTTGGGTTTTATCGGAACTTCTCGAGGCCGCACAAAATAGTCTAAGTACGATTGATAAACTCTACGTAATGGTTATTGAGGATAAAACAATTTGCATACAGATACGAAACCCTGGGCGTTAGTGACCTATAGGAGATAATTGATTTACAGGCAATAAAAATCGAGTACTTATTTACCTGTGTATATCAATCTGCCCAGAAGTGTACTGACTGCGACAGATTTTGCTTTACAAAATCGCTTACTCAAGCAAAGGGTGTAGTAATTGTATTTCCAAAAAAATTTAATTGTATTTTTTAAACAATAAATAATAGCTACATCGTTTTACACAAACCGATTTTGCGGAGCTAAACCATTCGCTTTAGCGTTAGAATTATATTTACCACCTAAATTTTTGCCATGCCGTATACACTTGCGTGTGACGGAAGGGTAAAACCATGGGGTAGAAAATTCTTTGACCAATAACTGTAAGCGTGGTCTAAAATCTCCAATAAAGATACTACATAAGTTCTTAACACACATGGAGTTAACATTCTTGTCTTGTTTTCTTAAAATGATGTTCAAGCAAACACATTCTTTACAGTATTTCTGTAAAATTATGTTGCATGACAGAAACGGGAGAATGATCTGAACGAAATTAGAGTTGTTGACTCGGCAATGATGTTATTTACTACTATATTGGCATTGTGTGGCTGTAACTTGAATAATTTTTTTAAATTATAAGTATATGTTTCTGTTTCATAATCCGACGTACGTTAACACAACAGTTTGAATTTTACATATACAAAAGGGCTTACCATAGTACTTTTAGCTGTCGTCAAAATGTTGAAACTTTACACTTCCGAAAATGATAATGTCAATGATGTCAAAAGACAATTAATTCAGAGTATTTAAGCCATACCATTTCAAAAGACAGAGATGCTTCACGAAACTGTCAAATTCACGAGTTTAAAAACAAAAGTACTTCAGGATCTCGATCGAACGATCTCGTCTACTACAACAATATGTGACATCAGTTTATTTGACCAAAGGCATGTCAATGGATTTAAAGCAAATTTAAGTAGACAGAATACTGGTCAACATTACCATATATCACATATTCTTCATGTATTTTATTACACTGCTAAAAAAAAAAAACAAATTATTATCTGTCTTGATTTTAATTTGTTTTACCCTGAAAAGATATACACATTTATATTCCTAAAGCAAGGCATTTATTAATTTATTAATTTATTTATTTATTTATTTATTTATTCTTTGCATACAGCTGAAACAAGAAATTTAAAAAAGGAGAAGTTTGTGAAATATATTTTTTAATAGACTTGGCAAAGAAATTGAATAATTTACTGTTACGAGATATTGAAAATTCTAAATTAATTGCAAATTCTGCCCTATAAGTATTTACCATATTTGCAGCTGAAATAACCAGTTGATATTTTCAGACTTGAATTATGCGAAATATACAATTTAATATAAGTGAGCAGCTATTTTAGAACTGATTATCAGGGAAAAAGCACATAATCTTCTATGAGGATAATAAGCATTATTTAAAAAAAACACGTCATAACATGCAAGAAGGGTTTTAAGTAAAATAAATTTTGTACCAATGTACGATCTTCTGAGAAAAAGTAATTACCTGAAATTATGCCATTTTATGCAACCATCACGAGAACATGGATAATAAAGTTTCATTTTACAGTTATAAGAAAATGAACTTACTATGTATTATATCCATATCTCTGACATTAGCCACATAAGATACAGTTTGTATTTTATGCAATACAATACGGCATAAAACAAGTATCGTGTATCTTAGACTAACACGTTTATCTTCGTAGTACAGGTGCTTTATGAAATTGTCAGGCAAATTAGCACTTCAATATCGTCCGCTGTCTTTATTTCCACAGGACGAGGAGAAGGTAGACTATGTATCATTCCAAAAGTAAAAGTATTGGAGTTCCTTGATAGCAAGGTTACCTTTCAAAAATCCTTTAGTTTAAAGATTAATAAACATCTTTTGAATTGTTTTAAGAAATAACTGTGAATTTAAAATGAAACTTATATCAGAATATTCAGCAATTATTTGAACCAATTTGAATAGCTGAACTGTATCATTTATAAAAATGACAATAGTAGAGTATGCCTTTTCTGTGTTGATGCTCTCTCTCTCTCTCTCTCTCTCTCTCTCTTTTCAGTGACATATATGTGTGCGGTTTGAAGGGAAGGATGCAAAAATTAAATAATACATAGCGAATTGAAACATTGCAGCTTGAAAGTTATAATTTCTAAAATATTGTTCAAATTTCAATAAATAAGACTTGATGAAAATGAATTGTTTCCATACCGAAATTTTCCTTTTTAATTGCCAAATATTGAAACTCTTTTTCCATAAGAAGCATACATTTTATGCTAGAGCCGAATAAAAGCTGCTTTAATAGCCAACGACAGTATTCTACTAACAAAATCGAAAAATGTACCAAATATATGTGTCTTGCATCCTGATTTTTGCTCACTTGTATAATAGAAGTAAGTATTTATCCCATCTTTTCTTACATGTCACCCTTACAAGTTTCTCATTTTACATGTCATAAAATGAATGTAAGCGCCTCGTCATCCAACTCAAGCAAAGATAACATTTGTATATTCTCCTTTAAATTAATTATTCATAAATTTCTGTCGTAATAATGGAACCGTACCTAGTTACCATGATGATAAAATGTATGTTCCTCAGTAATAAGAACTATTTAGTATGGTCGAAATTTGAATGGGCTCTCCTATTTAACTGACATTAGAGAATGTGTATCTTACATTATGTATGTATATATTAACATTTAACGCCATACCATCACAATAATGGTTATATGGTGCAATGTAAAAGTAAACTTCTAAAAACTGTATAAAAAAATATTGTCTGTTATTGTAAAATATAATACGGTATAAAACTTTTTAAATCTTTCCTTTTTCTCTTTTTTTTCCCTACAGGATAAGAAGACTGTATAATATATGTTACCTCAGAACAAGTAGCTGGAGTTGCAGATAAGAATTCTAACGCTCCAGTATTACAATGAGTGAATTTAAATGAGAGTTATTTGTCAGAAAATTGATATATCATTCCAAAAATGGACTCCCTCAACCATCTGAATCACGAGAAGTTTCAAACGGATTATCGTCATGCAGCAATAAATAATAATTAGGGTATACAGTTTCAGAATAAGTAAGAATAGTTGGAGTTTTACTGAAATCAATTTACTGTCAACAATCATAAAGCTACAATATTAATTTGATACAACTTTTGGAGAAGAAAAAATATTAAAAATAGAAATGATTGAATTTAAAGAACCTTTATGAAGGAAGTCATCTATCATTATAAATAATTTTGATTACCTGAATCATTCGAATCATGTAAAGTTAAAACCAGTATGATAATGTTATCCAGCCATAAAAAGTCAGTAGTAACTAGAATATGCATTTTTGCATTGATACTCTCTCTCTCTCTCTCTCTCTCTCTCTCTCTCTCTCTCTCATGCATGTTTGATTCTTATAAAGAAAATATATGCATATCAAATACTACACTGCATACTTCGTGGTTTCAGTGTTACAGCTTCCACATTGCCTGATTCGATATTAAATAACTCTTATTGTTTAATCATCTCGCTTGTATTCAATCATGTGTCATTTGCTGTAACTAATTACTTATTTTTCCACACTAAAATGCCTCACTGATCATTTCGTTGGTTCTCAAGTTGTTTGAAAAAAATTCGTGTTTAATCACAAGCTGTCGGTTCCACCTTAGTTTGCCTTGAAAATTCTGTATCAATATTTAGATTTTTAAACAGCATAAAGGCCAATATCTGCTGATTATTGAAGATGAAACCCTCCTAGCAAGATTCAAAAACAGAAAGAGCACTGAGATAAGAACATATAAATATAGAAGTATATTTGTAAATAACCTCCTCAGACTTCTTTGATGACATGTAATTGTCAGACAAATGATCCGCGCTAAGTATTTCAGGTGCTAAAGTGATAGACATTCTTTAAGAGCTTTAGAAAAATTTAAGAGTAAGATAAATATCTCAAGTGAACATCCGTGATTATATGCATAGGTCTGGCCAATTATTATCTCTTTGCAAATAAGTGTCGGTTTAACGTCCAACGTTCAATTAATGTACTGTCTAACGATTCGCCTTGGGATTGAGTTTGTTTCTTTCTGTTTCTTTCACTTTCTATTTTTCTCATTTATAACTAACAGCTGCAACAAGAAATACATGTCTGCAGCCTTTAGTGTTGTCATAATGAGTTATTAGCCTCTAGATTCTATTTATAAGTTAAGACGTCATCACAACATATTGGTGTATTACAGTTTCAAAATTGATTGGGAAAATTCTACGTTACTTAGTAATCTGTTTATTTATCATTTTATGCACTCATAGAAATTCGTTTTTTTTCTTCACAAAAAACCTCTAGTTCTAATTATATTAATTACGGCTAGAGTTTATAAGGTTTGAAACCCTATCGGGTGCATCCGTTTAAAATGTATTTTTTAGGAAAAAGAAGTAACACTAACATCAAAAACAAAACAAAATCTAGATGAATGTATGCTCTGTAATGATGGACCTATTGATTTCTCCTGGATGTGGCTCAATTTTACTAAATTTGAAAGTGTGTCTGATAATGACTTTGATAAATGTCATGTAATTTCAAAATAGTTTTGATTTATCTGATTCCGAAGATAAATAAAATGATTTCACCTTATAGTTCCTGTAACTGTTAATATTCATTTAAATAATTGTTTCATTTCTTTCATGATCAATATCGGTTGGTTTGCTTTTTTCATTTTTTTGTGGAGGGCGGGGAGACAGTGACATTTATAAGTTTTCTTGTGGGTCTTGCACGTTCGAATATCTATCTCATCTGTTGGAATATTTGACAGTAGGACTATTACATAGGTCATTACATTCTTTCTTCTCTACAAAATATTTACTCACACTGTCTTCTTTCTTTTTGTCCCCAGCAATTTAATCGTTTGACTGCCACGAAATGCTTCTCAGCAATGGGAATACCACTCTTTACTATATACATATTTATGGTGGGGTTTAATCCAAGATAAAAGGACTCGTCGGATTTCTTTTAAATGAAAAATTCGACCTTGCTGTTGGTGACGGTGAGTTTTTGTTATTGGGTAACATGACTATGAAATGTGGCAGCATTGGCGAATAAGAATTTCAATCTCTTATGTATTGTTGAAATGCTGCTATAACGATTTTACCTCTGTTGAAACCATATTGTTCTAAAACTAAAAGTTGTTAACGTTCTATTAGTCAAAACATGCTTTTTAATGGATGTTCTGCCGGACACATTTTGTTTTAATATCATTAGTGGGTTTGCATTGCTAAAGGATCTTAGATAGTTTGAACATATTAATAGCAATATCAATTATTGTTTCTTTGTCCCATGAATAATATAGGGGTGGAGACTTTCTAAATTTTCATTCGTGTTTTGAACGCCCATCACGTTGGCAGATGTGACGATATGACTACTTTATATGGTATAGTCCACAGCAGCCCGCTGAGCCGTATCCTGTGGCCCGCAAAATGACTGGCGTCACAAGGGTGTCATGAGAGATAACAAAGGCGGTGCGGCTTTTGGGCCATCGAAAAAGCCCTCATGCGGCCCTCACGGTGGTTTGAGTTTGAGACCTCTATTCTACAGTACTTCCTCACTACATAGATTCTAACTAACTTCGTCTTCTTTATATTTCTTCTGAACAGTGTTATTGCCTACCTATCACTTAAGTTTTTTCAGTTGTTGTAATACGGATCTTTACTACATTGGTGCCGATGCTGGGGTTTCATCCAAATTTAAACGAGTCATCAGATTCCTTTAAATTCCTGTGGTATTCGACAATACTACCTAATTTCATAAGCATATCTCTCGAATACTAATCACCAACAGTGAAATCTAAATTTCACTTTTCAAATCTGTTATGTAATGATTTCGTCTATGTTATAGCCTTGCTGTCCTAAAAATAGCTCCATTAACTTTCTGATACTGTCGAAACCTCAATGTGTAATTGATCGTCTTTTCAAACCAAATCAACAAATATGCAAGTCATATGCAATCTGATATGTTGGCTTAACCTTCTCTAACCTTCGTATGTTAAACCAGTTATTGTAATAATTATAATAATTGTACTTATTACAGATATTGCAAAATTGTTAAAATTCATCACATAGTCGGTACAGTTTTCTTATAGAATGAACAGTTTAATATTTTTTATATCACAACGTGTTACGTTATCATTTTATGTGATTAAGATTGGTCCATAAAAGCTCATGAATTTATTCTGCGGTATTCTCTTTAGTAATTGTCTGCGATCGTGAGTAAACCTTTTAACCCCGCCTTCTGGAAGTTTTTGTTTTTAATGAACATTTTGGCGGGCATTTTTCGAAAGGGGATTGGGGAACACTTGTCGCGTCTATCTGAATATGACCATTTTATCCTCGCAGGATTTTGGTATGTCATGTATAACAATATCATCATGCTAAAATGAAGCACAAGACAAAAACAAGAAGAAGAAAAACTATGGGTATTGCTCAGTTAATAGCGGGTGTATGGGATGAGGGTGGACGGGGGCGGTATATGTGGCATAAAATCCACCCTATATACAAGCGTTATTTAAATGTTAACTTACAGAATTAAATACACTCGCCTCTGTTCACAGAAGAATGTGTGGGAACAAACGGTCTCCAAACTGACAGAACTTTATCCAACCAGAGCATATTTACGTGGTAAATATGTGATGGAAATCCGACTCAAAAAGAACTTTGTTTACGACTTCTTGTCCAGTCTACTGTCCCAAATCAAATATTTCAAATACCCGGTCACAAATGCATTACATTAAATATGGTAATTTCTGCAAATAGTAACCCTCGTTTCGCACGAGCTCTAGCCGTAACTGTGTACCGTATCAAAGAATCTGACATCACACCCATTGGACATTATGTGTTGAATTTTTTGCATGTTCTGTTTATTCGGATGGACGGTTATTCTTTGATTTTCTTTTGCAATAAAGTATAATCTACTCTTACCAATTCAGCTTTGTTTGGGACTATTTTTACACACAGCAAAAGAAAGGTACAGCGTCTGTCAGAATGAATGAAATTATTCATTCTTATTTCTATCTAAATGATTTCCATTGAAATAAAAACCATGTGATAAAAAGGATCTCAAAATGGGAAATGATTTAATATTAAATTATGAAATTCGTTAAATAATGTTAAGCTTTGCGCTCCAATGCTAGCAAAAGCTGGACATTATTCATCTCGTTTCGCAAATTCAATATTAAATCATTACCCATTCGAGATCTTCTATTTGTGATGTTCTTTATTTATCCGATAAATGTGTTTTACATTCAGGCAGAATAAATGATTTTATGGACATTCAGGTCACAGTGTTATGTGTAAGTTCAATGACTCACGAATGTCAAATATTGAATAATAGGTATTAAAAACATTCAATGGTTTGTCTGTAAAATAATCTTGTTCAGTGCAGTAATTTTAATTTTTGAAATATTTGTAAAATGTATTGGTTAACCGTATCATACACCAAGTTACAACATATGATAAGTTTGTATCATTTTTACTATTTTATTTATTTATTACTCTCCTTCTTTGTGCATTTCCTTACTGACATGGATCTCTCTTTTGTTTTTGCGTCTGATTGCTCCTTCTCCTTGTTATCTTTTTGTTTGGGCTAGTCTTATATAAAATACATTTGTTGCTTATTTTTTACTATTATTCTCTGTAAATTTCTTTACTGACATGCGTTCTTATTCTTCTTCTGTTGTTTTTTGCGTCTGATTGCTCCTTTTCTTTGTTCTCGTTTTATTGGGGGCATTCTGTAGACCAATGTTCAGTTTCACATTGATAACTGGAATCTTAACTTTTGTCTCTCTTTCCTTCAGTTATGGAGGTTTCTTTGATGTTTTTAACAGTCTGGAGCTCATTAAGGTGCTTAACACCAACATAGCAGGTATCATGACATTTATCTGGAGAGGGGTGGTCTGAAATCTTCATGGAAGTGTACTTTAGAATGGCTGTAAATCTCTGACGAGGAACGCTTGAGCTACTGCGGCTCTTCCGTCTGTGCAGACTGAAACACGAGCTCCCTTCTCTTTATTGCGAATATCTTTAATCATGAAAGAACAAAACAAAGTTTCTGTACCATGACAGAATTAAAAGGGTACATTTTTGTTTGAAATGTGAATTTGTTGCTCCATACCAGTGAGTACGTTAAAAAAAGTAAGATAAGGGGATGAAATACATAAAGTAGACCCCATGCAAAAGTGAATAATTCTGAAAAGATGACAGTACAAATATGTTACAAAAATTGACTTTTGTAATATGTTTTAATATGTCATTGTAATTCTTGTTCAGGTGAAAACAAAAAATACCTACATTTCTTGATTTTGTCCAAGTATAAATAAGAGTACGCACCATTTCTGAAAACACATTCATGCTTTGGTTTCTTTCACGGTACAAGAAATTCACATTTATAAAAATTAAAAAAAAACAATGTTCATGTTTCCTCTTTTTAATATTGCAACAAATTACATTAAAAAAATATAAACTTTAGATTTGTATTTAATGATGCAACAAACTAACATTAGAAAACGAAATTCATTCTTTCTTTCTTTCATAGTGTAGCAAAGCCACGTGTCAAAAAACAAAGCTGTTTTCTTTCTTTCATGGTACAATAAATCTCTTTTGCAAAACCAAATTTCATGTTTTTCCTTCTTTCATTCGTGATACAACAAAAGAACATTTCAAGACAACAACAAACGAACGATCCTCATTATTTTTCATTCAATAAATTCATATTCTTGAAAATAGTAAGAGCAACAGCAAAAGAAGAAACCATGCAAGTGAAGAAATTCTGAAAAAAAATATCAGACAGTAGAAGATGCAGCAAAACAAGCCATGCCAATGAAAAATTATAAAGAGAGAGAGAGAGAGAGAAACAAAATGGGAAAATAAAAAGAAGAATGGATTTTCTGATGTGCTCTAACATTTTATTCTGGTTCTTATTCATGAGAATATACCAAAGTATAAGAATATCCATGCCTTGATATATTGATATACCCTGTATTTTTCTTTCTATGCCGATTTCGTTTCTGGGCGATCTGCATGTCATATTACACCAAGAAATCGTAACCGTCTTTCAAAATTTGACACCTAAAAGCATTTATCCTTTCATTTGCACTACGGACATTCTAGCCGAAACAAGACTATTATATGCATATGTTTTAGTGATTACTTCAATTATTGCTTCAACTATTGCTACAGAATCTTACGTATCATTTCGTTCCAAAGGACGAGGGTCACTGTATTTTTACTCACAAACAATATTCATTGCTTAACAAATACTACATGTATGATGCACAAATGTACTTTAGTTAAGCCGTTTAAAAAAAGAAAGAAATAGAAACTTACCAACCTTACAATAAACCCATAGCTTTATACTAAATTATGACTTCGTTTGATAATGTGGCAAATTTAATTCTTGTCTCTCTTCATATGTTACGTTTTACTATGCAAGCGAGAAAGAAAGAAAGAAAGAAAGAAAGAAAGAAAGAAAGAAAGAAAGATAGATAGATAGATAAGATAAGATAAGAAACGGAAAGATAGTAGTAACGAAATGGACCGCTTCGGTGGTCTAGTGGTTAGAACGTCCGCTTCGGAGGCAGGAGGTTGCGAGTTCGAACACTGGCCGAGTCATACAAAGACTTTTAAAAATGGTACTAACAGCTGCCTTGCTAGACGCTCAGCATTAAAAGGTTAGTGTCAGGACTGGTCGGTCAGGTATCAGGATAATGTGACTGGGTGGGACATCATGCTACGTGTCTGCGGCATGATGCCCGAGTGCTAGACATCACTATAAACTGCCACACAGGAGACATGATAACGATATGACTGAAAAATTGTTAAAGCTACGTTAAAAAGTCAGATCTCTCTCTCTCTCTCTCTCTCTCACACACACACACACACACACACACACACACTAACGTAACGAAATGGACTTGCATTAGATAAAGGTCATTAAATGCACTAAAATTGAATGCGGTATTACCTAAATTTCTTGCATGAGCATTAACATATGCACCAGACTGTTTTGAACGTGTTTTCTCTAAGACCATGACATAAGAGAAACGCGATTTTATGAATATTATGGCAATTTATTTTCTTTGGCACAGAAATGTAGCGTGTATCGATGGCAAATGACACTGCACTATATTACACAATGGTAATAACGTCAAAGAAAAGAAAAATCCAAGGCAGGAGAAAAGAGATACGAACGTAAAGATACCGGGTTATCAACGTCGAGAAAAAGACATTGGTCCACAGTATCCGAGGAAGAAACAAAACAGAACACTGAGCGTTCAGAAGCTGAATTAGGTGAACTATTCCAGCGAAGTAATCCGAAAAGGTCATACAGGCAGAAGACACGGGAAAAGAATAACCCATGCTGGCAAAGAAATTACGAAAAAAGAAAACACTAATAAAGACAAACGAACTTGTACGATGTGTTTATTTTTTATTTATTTTACACTTCTTCGTATTATTATTGAAACGCTAGAGCTTCATAGTTAAAATTTCCACATTGCGTGAATATAGAACTAGGTTAACTTTTCTTGTTTTTGAAACTCTCTCTCTCTCTCCTTTTTTTACTTATATGTCACCCTTATATGTTTCTCTTTGAGATGTCATCAAATGACAGGAAAGCGCCTCGTCATATAAAGCAAGCAAAGATAACTGTAACATCTTCTCGAGTGAATTATCCAGAAATGTATGTCATTATCGCGGAACTGTACCGAGTAACCGTGATAATAAAGTTTTTTTTTATCTCGGTAATAAGAACTATTTAGTATGGATGACATTTTCATGGGCTCTCCTACTTAACCGACAATAGAGACTATGTATCTTACATTACGTATGTATGTATTAGCGTTTAACGCCAAACCATCACAATAATGGCTATTTGGTGCCATATAAAGTAAACTTCTAAAATTGTTTTTAAAAAATATTGTCTGTTATATAATACCATACAGTATAACAGTATAAATACAAGTGTCAGGCACGTTAAACCAGCAGTTTTAAATTGCAGTGTTGGTGTTTCATTGCAAAGTTTGATTAAATTAAAATTTTCTCCCCTCCTCTTTTTTTTCTACAGGAAGAGAATAACTCTGTTATATTGTATTTAAGAATTATATTTTACCAATATCAATGCGCAATGTTTGAAGTAAGGAAGAATAAATAAAATGAGTGAATTTTTAAATGGAACTCACATATCAGAAAAATAATTTATCATTAAAATAATTAACTACCTAAACAATCTGAATTACGAGAAGTTTCAAACGGTTTAGTGCTATCCAGCCATAAAAATGTCAGTATTAATTAGTGGATGAATTTTTAGAACAAGCAAGAGTAGTTGGAGTTTCATGGGGAAAAAAACACTACTTTCAAGAATCACACAGCTCTAATATTAATGGACAACTTTCCGGAAACAAAATTAAATAACGTTCAGTGAATGAATTTAATGAAACTTTTAATGCACAAAGTCATCTCGCATTAGAAATAATTATGACTGCAACAATCGTTAAACGTATGGAAAGTTTTAAACGGTGTGATAACGTTATCCGGCGTTAAAATGTAAATTGTGAGATGGGCATGCATTTTTGGCGATTTTAATCTCTCTCTCTCTCTCTCTCTCTCTCTCTGCAGTTACATACTTGTTTGGTGCTTGTTAATAAAGAATACTCATATTAGGCATACATTGCAGCTACTTAGATACTGCTACAGCATTGCCTGAATTTGTTTAATCCTCTCGCCGATATTCAATCATCTGCCGCTTGCTTACTTATTTTCGAAAACAAAAAGTGCCTCGCTACTCAATAAATTCCTAATCATCATATTTTTTATCAGTTTAATTATAGACTGACCAGTTTCGTCGGTTCTTGCATTGCATGAAAAAGTTCGTGTTCAATTACATGATTGCTGCAGGTTCCACCTTTACTTACCTTGAAAATTCTGTATCAATATTTAGATTTTTAGAAGAAAGACCCACCTCTGTGGGTTATCGACGATAAACCCATCAAGCAATATTTTAACGGAAAGAGATCTGAGATGAGAACATTCAAACACAGAATTGTTTTCATATACTTTTATAAATTACCTTCTCAGACTTCTTTGATTGCATGTAATTGTCAGACATATGACCCGTAATAAGTATTTCTGGTACTAGATACCACAGTGATTACAGCTGTGTCATAACCTTGTTGTCCTAAAAATTAATAGTTCCATTCACTTTTTAATAGTAACTCATAATGTCGAAACAGACTGCGTAATTCATCTTTTTATTTATATTTAAGCAGCTAATATACCAATCACTTAAGATGCAAAGACAAGAGCAGTTGTAGGCTCTCAAAAGGCCAGTGCACATTTTCTTCGTTCTTTTGTTCTTCAATCAAGTATATTTTCTCATCCGGATATCTTCTGACACGATCTGGTGAACTATTCAAGTTATTACATATATTATAATTGTTTAAGGTACATGGTGTAGCTTGCTGCTTTAAAATATTGTTTATCAGGTAAACATATTTTATATTCATGCAGCATTTTTTCTCACTGGAAACAGATACGAAATTTTAATACTCGTTTGACAATGGCACACTGACTTGTTAAGTGACAAAAGATAGTCTGCATCAAGGTGATGCTATCCATATTGTCCAGTGTAACATATTTCATGGAAATTTCATATCACACTGTGTTATGTGTCTGTTCAATGGGTCATGAATGTCAAATATTAAAGAGTAATTATTAAAAAATTACAATGGTTTGTCTGTAAAATAATCATTTTCAGTGCAATAAAGTGTTACTTTTTAAATATTTGTTAAAATGTATTGGTTAGCTGTGTCAATCACCAAGTTACAGTACATTACAAGTTTATATAATAATTAATTGATAAGATCTGAAGTTAATTGTTTAATTGTCACAAAGTTTAACTCACAAATGTTTCTCTGTCAAAATTGTAACAGAATTGCGAACTTCACATTCTCCGTGCATCAGAAGGGATTTGGAACATTTTAGAAGTATTGTTATATTTTATGTGTTTTCGTACAAATGATTTATAGTGACAAGTGAGACGATCGTGGATTAGCGAATAAATATTGATTTGTGCTTTTTGTTTTGCTTCACGTAATAGATAATGGTTTTAAAAAAGATGAGGAGACATGAGAAATGTTTAATGATTTTAGAATCATAACGAAATCATAGATTTATAGCGCACTGAAGCCCGTGGTTAAGACGAGAAGAGTGCTTAAAAATATTTATACATTTCGGGAGTCTTTTAAAGTACTAAAATGATTTGTCTATTGATCAATTTAAGTCCGATATATTACTAGTAAGAAAAGGAGAACATGAGCGCATCATAAACAGTCATTACGACCGTAACGAGCTACTGAAATAAATGAAAGTTTATTTTTTCTTCAGAACAACATTAATAGTTAGAGTCAAACTCTTGTAACGATGTTGCATTCAACTATGAAGCTTTTCTTACGTAATCGGATACGATGACATATAGCTAGATGGACTGTTTCACGTGATACCTGTGTTATTCCAAAAGTATGGGATAATAAGTAGGTCTGTCACGTATTTAATGTTCTCGATTAGCTTGTACAAGAGAATTTCGACATAAAAGGCAAAAATATATAATACCTTTCGAATTCAAAATGAAAAAGCCATAAACGCTGAATATGATCAAGCTGCCATTGTATCAGTAACATAATACCGTGATAGTAAATGTTTCTTGATTTCAAAACCAAACAAACATATTTAGTGTCAATCCAAATGGCTGTTTTATTAAATTGACGTTCAATAAAGTGTATTTTATGTACTCCAAATGTGACAGATAACAAATATCAACGAACTTTGACAAGTATATTTTAACAAATATGTTTCACTGGATAATTTGAGCAAGATGTGATAATAAAACAAACATATCCACCCCAATTCCCCACCATGATCTTGACAAAAAGTTTAATTAGAAATGTATTACTTACAGCAGACGTGAGAGTGGTATAGAAACAAAGTGAATGCAAAGCTTTAAACGTGACTCCGTTTGACGAGATCTTTTCACGTAAATCTCCAAACGTTAGTTCCCAGTTTCAGCAATCCATTAAACTCCCATATGAATTGACTGCCTTGAAAATTGCAGGAATTATATATATGTATTAGATTTCATTGAATTATTTAAATAAAAATATAAATAGATACCGTCCGCACGACGGTCTAGCAGCTTAATTAATTTGAGACACGAGATTTTTGTTTTGGCACTATTTCAATATACACATATAGTAATGTGTGTATCGTAAATTTCTGCGTTAATTGTATATTTTCTATAAATTAGTGTTTCTCTATGAGCTCTCTCGCCAATTACATGCAACCAAGTTATACAGGTAAACTTAGTCTATGTTTCACACAAAAATTAATATTAACTGAAAGTAGGCTACTTTAAATTTTGTTAAACAACATCGACAAAGTCAGTCATTATCCTGTCACAACACGATGGGTTTAGTTGTCCCCTGCAGATATAGGCTATGAACTCACATTTCTTGTTTAATCCTCGACCTCATATTTTATTTCTTTGCAGTCATATATATTTCAGACAAAATACGCTACACTTTGAATTCTGTATTTTAATTTTTATGTTGGTTCCTCTTTTCTTTTCTTTTTAATTTATGACCGGCAGTCATTGTGCAAAACAAATGATTGTGCTGCTTCCATATTAATTTGCATTCAAAGCCGACCCAAAATTTTTCACATATCTATGATGGTATAAATTAAGAAGGATTTCTAATGTGAGGTCTTTTAACGCTGCTGTACAAAAAAAGTAAAACAATATACTAGTATCAGAATCTAGCATCTCATTTCTTTACTTACTCGCGTAATGATAAGTGTTTACTCTTCCCAAGTGATATGTTCTCAAGTAAAGAAATGCACACGAGCTTTAAGGTATTAAATGGTGTTAATAGTCAACAAAGTTACTCACAATTCCATTTCATGATATTCGCTTTCTCCCAGTAACTTGTAAACAATAATTGATGCCATGGTTGGAACCATTATTATTGCAACGATGATACACTGACAATCAACTTTGTTAATAATAAATATTTATGTGTCAATCAAAGTTTTCATTTTGTCATTTGTTTTTTTATTACTGACAGACGATAGAGTGTTTGGTATAAAATACATATAGCAAAAAGAGATTCAATTTGATCACGCGGTGAAGGTGCAGCATGAGTCAGTTGACGGACGATATCATCATCACCCCACCCCCCATCTTCTGGCTTTATTTTTTCTTCTGTAAAATAATTGTGTACTTGGTAAAGCGGCCACCTGATCATTCGCATCTTTATGTGGAGTGCCCAGAATGTAACTGTTAAATACAAAGCTAATTATCATTTCACAATATCACTAAAAATTTGAAAATTCAATTATATTGATTGATTGAATTGTTTTCATTAATTACAAAATATCTCTGCGATATAAATTATTACTAAAAATTGACTCCTCTTTCTCGTGCCTATCAGAAAATGTATATTTTGATATCAACTATTAACAAGCATGATTACTCATTTTTTTAAAAGAATTAAGGTATCCTATCTTTAACTTACCGGAACATAAGTGATACAATTCTTTCACTAAAGAAATGCAGTTGTCTCCATTGAAATGCAAGGTGGACATAGAACACAATTAATTTTACTATATGTTTTCTACATTTGTTTCTCAAAACTGGCCATTCCACTGTGTGACAATCAATACAAATGATATGTTTATCTAAAATACCTTCAAAGAAGTTCTTGTCAAAGGTTGACCTGCATTTTTTTGAGAGGCTGGACTGTCAACAGAACAGCAAATAAACAGAACACAGATTTCACTTCCGGGTCATCACCAAGGCCTTATTACTAACTATGCACTGTCGCCGAAATACACACGGAACACCACACCCTGAGCTCATTTTCTCAAGAATAAACAATTACCTTTAAATCCCTACCAAAAATGCATAAATATAACTCTTCTCTCACCACCAAAATGAGAGTGGAAAAATGTTCTAAAAATAGACTAGAACTACATTCGTGGGTATTGAACTGGAAGTACTAATTGTGACCTATTTCCTGGCGCCTCTGAACAAATATCAGTTACGTCCGATTGTGCAACTAACACACTTTTGATCGCGCAGCGCGAGGGCATCAGCATATTTCTCTCTCTCTCTCTCTTTCTATATATGTATATATATATATATATATATATATATATATACGGTAAATATATGACAGGTAACTCTACTTGCCATCCCACCTAAGTCTACGTGGCTTGGAATGTTAGAAATCTTGCCAGTAGCTTCCCGTGGATCGGTGTTTCTTCCCGGGTTCTTCATCCACCAGTTATACTGGCCGCCATTTATAGCCTAGATTGCTCTGAGACATGGCGTCAAACCCAAAACATTGACATTGCTCCTCTGGTTTAACCTTAGGTCTCATTTGATAGTTTCGTATTTTGACATCACCCTAATTTTTAAGGTAGAAGGCATGAACCTAATTATGATAAGCCTAGCATTTATTAATTCACACAGAAGTTGAATCTGTAATGTGGTTTATATTTACTTTGAATTAGGCTTGACAATGGGTTGGCTTGTTTGGTGACTTACTGTCACAGTTAGACTAGCATTGGAGATCAGTTGCGTAACTTGGGCTGCAAATAAACAGCCGATTTGGCTTACGTATTTACGTATGTCTGCTACAGAGGTAAATATCTAAAAATTGAGATCGGTTGAGGGGTGATGAAAAGTATGATAGTTTGTTATAGTACTAGTGCATTTATTCATTCATTAGGCACATACCGATTCTTTTAGCTGCATTTCACAGGAAAATATTCAAAATAGCTCTTTGCTGTCAAAATTGAATGGAAAAAAAACAGGGATTGCCCTTAGGCAGTCGAAATCTTAACCCCCCCCCCATTGTTTATGTACTTTAAGTTGTCAATGGGTACATTACATCAATACAGTATTTTCTCTAAGGAGTCTTTAACGTAAAGTTGCGTTTCTTTGATTCATTTTTTCTATCTTTTGAAAACAATTTAAGAAAACTTGATTGTAATTTTATTTCAAGATCAAATTAATATTATTTTGATCCGTTGTCGCCGTGCCCCTAAAAGGCGTGGAGCCCATAGGCCGATTCCTACTCTGCCTATTTGATAATCCGGCATTGTATAAAAGCCACCAGTTGTATAAGGAATTAACCTGATTGCCGCAGTCAAAATTTCACATGCATGCTTTCTACAAAAATCATTAGTTTGTTTTTATTTTTATCTTCAATGTAAAATTATTCTCATTTTTCTGCAACAGCACATTGTCGGATGAAAATTCGCCAGATAAAACTGCCCAGTGAGACCTTAAATTATTTTAAAATGCAAGAGATTTAACTCCTTCAAACAAACAAAAATCATTAATATAAGGATAAGAGAATTATGTCCCTGACAAAATTTTCGTTGATTTTAAAACGCTCGTCTGCGAGCCTTTAAATGCACCGTGTATCTTTATTGTTGATAATAAGTTATACTACTGACGTCTTTTATATTAGTGTTATGAATAAACTGAACTAAAATCACTGGTTGGCACAAACTTCATACGTTCCGGTGTTTTTCAGACCACTTTCATAGCCGCGATGGTGCACGGTGTGACACAGATAATTTTAGCCTGGTTCCCTGTACGTTTGCGGATGCAGGATGTAGTGGTATTCAAGTCACAGTCTATTCGTCGTAAATAATGAGGTGTAGTCCAAAAGTCGGGTGACAAGTATACATAAATAGATTTTTACCAATCTACTGGTTTGAAATGGCAGATCAAGAACAGAAAGGAAATGAATATATGGCAGAGGCGGAAAAGAAGCTTAAGTCCTCACAAGGATTCTTTAATTCATTATTTGGGTGAGAGGATTTTAATCACGTATCCAACACTTCAATTTATTCATCTGCTACAGACCGGATCGTTAAAGTTGTACCATAGTATTCAACAGGGGCTCGGTTAGTTGCTTACAATCTCCCTGTTAGTCATAATTATAGCATACCATCCCCTATTGTTTATACCCCCTACCGATTTGTAAAACCAAAAGCGTCAATGATATCAAATATGCACAAAACTTAGTCCTACATGTTGTTGTTGTTGTAGGGTTTAACGCCATTTTTCAGCACACGATAGGCTATACATGGCGGCCAGTATTAATGGTGGAGGAAGAACCCGGGAAATCCCCAGAAAGAACCATCGACCCTCGAGAAGCTACTGGCAAGCTTTCTCACATACCCACATTAGCCGAATCCAAGACTCGAACCTACGCAGACAGAGGTGAGATGGCAGTGATCCGTAACGGAGAGCGCTTTAGACCACTCGGCCACTCGGGGCCCCAGTCCTACATCTAGAACCTAGCCACTGATATGTATGTTTTGCGCGTCAGGGTCTTACTGCCTAAATAATGGCGCTGTGTAGCATGTTTTGATATCGACTAACATCGGGGTTTCACTGTAGAAGCAATAAGCAAGTTTTGTTGATCCTTTTTGATTAGCTCTGTTGTTTTTAAATATTTATGAAGCTCTTCAGCACAGAGTTCTCAGTAGTACCATATTAAAGCTCAGACTCCGTCTAAGAGATTTCAAATTGTCTTTTTTAGAAAGAGCACAGCTTTCAGGCACATTTTCTGATTATACAGATTTTAGTTACTCATACACAAGATTGAAATGCCAGAAGAAAAGCATTCTGGGAGAACAAATTGGGAAATTATTGTATAATAAAATGCAGACAAACTAGTCCTACAATGTAAGACCTCGACGCCTATATTTGTTTTTGGCATCTGGGTCGTACTGCCTAAATAACGGTGATGTGTACTATGTTTTGATATCGATTAACATCGTAACGAAAGTAATATTTTCAGGAATTTCTTAAACAAGTAGCAACTAAAATAACAATGCTTTTCTACAAAGTAAAGTCATAATGTTTTAGTCAGACTTTACTTACTCTGATTTCTTTTCTCTAATAAATTCAAATTCTCACAAATGAAATGGACCTGTTTTCAAATTTGTTGGCCTACATTTTATTTGGCTGGAATGCTGAAATCAGGTTAAGTTGAAATATTATTCTTTAATGAAATGAATAAAAATATATTATGCCTATTGAACTGTAAGCAGCATTTTGTTTTGTTCAAGTAAGATATCTCCCACATGAACCTACTTGAACATACTTTGGCATACCTCAACTACCGTCGCATTTCAACAAATTCAAATGTATATCAACGGGAATATGAAAATGGGCCCATTTGCTAGTGTCAGATTTTGATTCCACTAGGATAAACACAGCACAATAAGTATATTAATTACATATCAATTTGTGGAGAGTGTTGATATGGGCTGCCAAGTTATGAGATATTCCTAAAACTTTGATTACTCATTCCAATTTCAACTGATATTTATGGTTTGTGGGGTCGAGGTCTTACTGCCATAGTAATGGTGCTCAGTAGCATGTTTTGATGCCAACTGTAGAAGTCACATGGGTCATGTAGGCATTCAGCAACAACTATTTCAGTAATGGGTGTCATTTTTTAGAATCTGATTAAGTGGCAAGTATTCACTTAATTTGGATTCATATACATCCATGTTCCTTTGAAAGCTCATCATTTAGATGCCCCCGAAAGGTGCATGCAGCAAAATCAATGTTAAAGTATGTAGACAGTTTTGGATGAAATGACCCTAAATGTGTGATCCAGTATAATCTGGATTGAATGTCATGCACTGTGATGTCATAATGATAGCTATGCATATTGATAAATTTGTACTTCCCTCGATTGTGACGATTCCACTTGGTGCTCTCTTATTTTGACCCAAGTTTAGTACCTTGCCACCATTGTAAAAGTCCATAGCCATAGATAATTTTTGTCTGGAAATTTTGTGGTGACAATTAAGGCCCAGAGCATTTAATAATCAGGATTGAGTAGACTTTGGTTAAAGAAAATTAGTGTTAGATGTTAAAAGAACAATTTATATTTAATTTTAAATGAATAAATGCGCATACATGACCCATGTGATTTGTAATATAACATCATAACGAGAAGTCAAATTTTCAGGAAAATCTCACACTTAGCAGCCCATGTCAATGCTTTCTACAAATTAAAGTCTTAATGTCTTAGTTAGACTTTACTTACTCTGATGTCTTTTTTCTAATAAATTCAAATTCTCATGAAATAAAAATGGACCGCTGTTCCAGTTCTGTTGGCCTACATTTCCATTGTCTGGAATGCGATGGTAGCTAGGAATGCTGAAATTGGATTAAGTTAAAGTATTTTTCTTTCATAAAATTAAAAAAAAGTATATTAATATTGAAGAAAGTGTTTAGATAGCATTGTTTCATTCAAGATACTTATCATCCTTTTAACTGATTTCAGCATTCCGGACTTCATCAATTATTTTTACGATGGCATATACTTGTCTTAATATAAGGATCTTGATGTATATGCTGCACAAATTGTAAATTAATTCAAAAATTGGATGCTACATTATTGGCTCTCATTTGATCACAACAGAAATAAATCTAACAGAATTAAAACAATGCAAATGCAACCACTTGTTATGGGGATGGCACCAGGATTGTCAAAGAGAATGGGCACACCATCATGAGCATGAAAGTACTTGTCAACCAGAGTTTGTTTAAACAGAACCAGGTGTTGCAGTGAAAAGTAATAAATTGTGTGCAACAAAGCTTTCAAGTCAATATATATCAATTGCAAAAGCAACCAGAAAACAACATTAACATCCTTCATATTTTGACTAATATTTGCTACCATAAATTTGACCTCTTGCATCTTGACAAATATGGTAATCATGGGACCTCAGTCTTGCATAAAATCATTGGACATTATCAGACAACAAACTGGTTAACAGATTCGTTATAGTGATATCAATTTTAAGAAGCTATATTTGTTTTTTTAGAACACGGGGTTTGGTCATGTTTTGAAAAAGTTAAATTCATGGGTGCATTTTTAAAATAGTTTACTTGCCAGCAGTTCCAGCACTTTCCTGAAATAAAATTGGTGATGCAAAACTAGTAATTTATGATCGTACAGTGTATATAAGATAAGCACATGATCGGTGATGATATGCAGAAAATTACTGAAAACAGAATACCACAGTACCAAAGAAGCTGAGTTTTAGGACACTACCATATACATGTGTTTAAAGTGATGTAAATCCAGAATTTATGGAATTATTGAGATTTTGAAAGATAGTGAACTGCATCACATGTTGCTTGAAAATATAGACCTGCCCAAGCATATATGGTGACCGTGTTGGTAAAGAAACCACATTTTGATTCAGACCACCAACAGTTGACAGATTTTGGATCCTATGGTGACAGTTAGATTAGAACTTATAAATCAGTGAATGATACAACTAAGTTTTGTGCATTTGTTAATCCTTGATGACATCTGATTTTGAAATCAGTAGTGGGTACAAACAAACAGGATAGTGTGAGAATACAATAGAACTATCCTTCATCTCCATCCCCACTAGCCTTACTCTTTTTCCCTGCTTTTTCGACACATAAACACACTCTCAACAATGGGCTTCCAAAGCTATCAAAGTTACCTTGTCTATATCCAGTGGTCTCCAATATTGAACCACTGAATATGCCATCCAGGATTCCTTCCAAGTCAAGACTCTGCCCTGTAAAGATGAATCCCAATAACAAAACCTTTTTATTTTTGCAATAATTCAGGACAATATGCATGCATTTTTGGGTAACCAGTATATATCATCAGATCACTAACATTCATTCTTTTGTGAAATATTTAATATTATGGTGAAAGAATCCACAGTTTTTCAGTGTTTTGTACCATCATTTTTAAATTATTTTCATATGCGCAATCCTGTGGTGGCAACTTTACATAATTACTTTGATATCAAATGCAAGGCTTTAGATAAGCATGATTCTCACAATGCTAGCTTATAATTATTAGTAGATGCATGTGGTTTTGATTAAGAAGACAGACTGCAAAGGAACTGAGAGAATCATGATTAAGAAGACAGACTGCAAAGGAACTGAGAGAATTGTGGGAATATATTCCCATGAGCCGCAAAATGACAAAACAATGGAACATTATTAGCCTCATGCAGATGGTGCCATGACTATGGAAGGAATAAGGCAATGGAATCCCAAGCAACACTGAATCTTCAGAGTTCAAAAGGAACAAAATTGATGGGGTGATTGAGGATGGTCCAGGTTTTAGATCTACAAACTCTAGAAAAATGTGGATGTAGTGTGTTGCTTAAAAATCAAAATGCAAAAGAGCATGGAATATGGTCATTTGTTTTTTATTTCCATGTCTTGAAATATTGTCCAATTTGAAATGGAATTAAGCTAATTAGATTAATACAGGAAAGAATGTGTAATCTATTCCTTGATTCCCTCTCGCTGCAAACAAAATTAAAGAATGGCAAGGTAATGGCATTGGGAATATGTTGCAGCTGTAACATCATAAATAGTGACAATTATCACTAATCAGCAATACTCATTGTGTTCTAAATCACTACATTGTCAGAAATAAATATCATTATTGGGACTGCGTGTTTAGTGCTGGGACTGCAACTTTTAAGATCCTGAGGAGAACCCAGAGTGAGATGAAAGAACGCCTGAGGTTCAATATAAATTAGTGTCAGCCAAAGACTTCATAGTAACAACATTCAGTCCCCACAAAAAATAACAATGTGTGTGGGATTTAGATTTTTAGCGTAGCTTTAACAATTTTTCAGTCATATCGTTACAATATCTGCAGTGTGACAGTTGATAGTGATATCTAACACTGGGGGCATCATGCCACAGACATGTAGCATGATGTCCTACCCAGTTACATTATCCTGACACCTGGCCAACTAGTCCTAGAAAAAAAATAAAGAATGTCTTTGGATATATCAATACTACAATCTACAGTAGGAATATGAATCAACATCTGTGTGAGTCCAGGCATAATATTTTATGTTTTGTGTCAAGCTGGCAACTTAATGTAGGAAATGGCAGTCTCAAAATCAGATAGCAGTTACGATGTGAATTAAATTGCATCTGACATGTTTTGACTATAAAGCATGGCAGACACTTTTGATTATATGGCAAGTGTAAACCATCGTCTATTGATACTTTTTTATCCCACCTGGCCAAAAGACGATATAAACTTATGTATATGCCTACTGGTGTCACTTGTTTTGTGTTGTCTGTCAGGCATCCATTACTTGTTGCCACATTGGATTTTTTATTTCTGATCTGACTGGAATCAGACTTGGAATACAAGCTTATATCATCAAAATCAAAACCTCAGTCATGTTTCTTAATGAACAGTGAAAAAATATGCAAATCCGAGATTAAACCAAATAGCATTTCCAGTTGTACTAAATATTGTCATTAGATCAAGACTCTGTTTTAGGTTAATTTGTGGAATAACTCCAGATAGCACTGGTGTATTAATAATGAACTCTACATAAACATCTGTAGTTTGTATCATAAAAGGACTTTTTAAAATTTAGCAACAGTTACCATAGTCAGAGTTGTACAGGTCACATAGGAATTCATCACTATTTCAGTAGTTGGTGTAACGTTTTAGAATTTGATTCTATATTCCTTTAATTTGCAATTATTCACTTTATTTGGATCCTCATACATCCATATTTCTTTGGAAGGCCATTATATGCACGGCTTGAGAATTATATATGGTTAAGTCAATGTTAAAGTATGTGGACATTTTTTAACAAGATCAACCTGAAGGTGTACAATTTGAATTGAATGTCACATGCTGTGACAGCACACCAAAAAGCTATGCATGTTGAGAAACAAATTTGCACTACCCTATATTGTGATGATTAGACTTAACCATTGTAAAAGTTCGTAGTGATCGATTATTTTCTTCTGAAAGTTTCTTGATGATAGTTAAGGCACAGAACATTTAATAATCAGGATTGAATGGACTTTGGTTAAACAGAATTAGTATTAAATTTTAAAATAATGATTAATATTTAATTTAAGATGAGTAAATGTACATACAAGTCTGTATGACTTTTATTATAGTATGTACTTGTTTGTGAAATTTATGTTTTCCCAGAAAGTTGTTAATTTCTCCCCATTTTGCAAGATCACATATCAGCTTAAAGGGACCCAGGATTTACCTTTTTACTGATCTTTCATTTGACTGAGGGGAAAACATCTCCATAAAATGTATTACCATATCAGGGATCAAAATTTGCAGTATAGTTTATGTAATATTCAAATTATACTTGAAAGGTAATGCCAACTCTCAAGTTTCTTTCAGATTTGTAATGTTGCACAAATGAAGTTTTAAACAAGTTACCATATATATTTGCTTATAAGATGAGTCCAACTGCAAACTGCACAGACCCAGATCTGCTGTCACATAATGCATCATGCAGTTTGTTAGGAGTAATCAGTAGAGAAACATTTGGCTATGGCAGATATGGATCTTTCTTGATTGCAGTTTGCTTTGACTTAAAAGTGGAACTTTTGTCATTTAAAATATGGGGGTTGCATCCAAAAAGAAAAACATAATTATTGCATTTAATTAGATCATAATCCAGGGTGGAAAGATGATTTAATAGTATAATTTGTGATGATTAATAAAGTCATATCTAATAATTAAGGACATATATTATTTATAAAATGCTTTTGATGCCAGCTTGTCAATTTTTTAATTCAATTCCTCATAAGAAATGAACTGTACATTTATCTTTACAGTGGGTCATCCAAAATAGAAGAGGCTGCAGAGCTGTTTGTACGTGCTGCAAATGCTTATAAGATGGCAAAAAAATGGCCTGGTTGGTAGTAATTTTAAGCTATATTCTTATATTACAAGCATTTTCATGTGTAATTTAAAAGCGATACCAATGGAGTGTGAGTGATGTATGCATACAGATTATTGCCAATAAATGAGAAATTTAGAAAGTATACTATAAAAACATTGATAAATCTGATGTGTGCATCTTTTTTTCAGAACTACTATTTCGATTTTAAAAAAATGACAGATTTATTTATGCTGACACACGTATACATAAGACCATTTTACCACTTATTCTGGTAGAATATTTCTTGGGACATGATAAATTAATAAGTAATTTTTGTGCACTGTTTGTTCTGGGACACATCAGGGTAGTTTTGTTTAGTCATAAGTTGTTGGATACCTTTTTAAATCATTGAAAAATTACATGTCTGAAAATGCTTTCGACTATAAAAAATTTTTTTAAAAATATTAAACTGTGTATTTCAGATAAAACTCTTTAATCCACTGCAGCATCACCCACATCAACCCAACCCTTCTTCTGCACATGTGTGAATCTTCCTTTCCATGCATGAATAATTTTTAACTCCCTCGTGCCATGAAAAAGTATAGTTGGAGGCAACACGTCTGCTATGGAAACTGCAAGGACTAAAGTTAGATTCTTTTATCTAAACTAGTCCTGCAAACTCTCACACTTTTAACCCCATTCTTGTTGACAGTCAGTCCAGAAATGAGATCAAAGTACACTGGAGTTTCATCCATGTTAATGTTCATATTATCTGTGAAATTATCTCCATGTCATCTTGCCTTCAAGAATTCATGGAATGATTTTATTTTCTCCTCCAAATCTTCATGGAAATGCTGGGTCATCAATGTCCATGCACAGAGCACTAGATTGTGTCACTTTAAAAACTGTTCCATTATTTCAGTTTATTTTCAAAAATCCCATGAATATTGGTAAAAAGGAACCAAAGTTGACTTCCCTATGTCGGGCAACTTTGTATGTTAAAAAATCAGCACACAAAAATGAATCCAAAGTTGGCTTCCGGGGTCAGACTGCTTTATAATAAATTAACCTTTGTATTTGATATCTTGCCAGTAACTTAAGACAGTGAGTTTATTTGTTTGCTACCAGTTGTGTTTAGTCACCATCCGGGCTTTATTTGTTTGGTGTCTGTAATTATAATTGATACAAGTAGGCATTAATGTCTGCAGGATAATAGTATACACAGCAATAATTTGATTTAATAATACTTTTTGTAATCCATGCATGCTCACAGTGAATGTATTTTCAAATAATGATTTTTATCTGAGATACTGTCATATAGTTTACCTGGATATAGTTCAATCTTGGTTGTTTTGCACCTTACACTGTGTCATGCATGAGTGGCAGGCAGGTGCCTTCAAGCAGTCACTTGATATTGCTCTCTGTCTGTTATAGGCAGTTTTGTTGAATTCAGTTTTGAATATGATTATGTATTCAAACTTTTGAGTACAACCAAACATGATTCATTTCTCTATATTCATGTCAATGAACAGTGTCTCGTGTGTTACCTGAAACGAGCGATAAACATTACAGTATTGATGCATACACTACATATACAGAGTTAGTGGAAACATTTTTCTCTTTAACAAATTGCTCATGAGGAATAAGTGATAACAATGCATGGTTAGTTTCTATAATTTAAATTATTTATTTCATTGTAACATGAGGGTGGGGTGCAAATTAAAAACAAACTTTATTTCATTTTAAGTTTTTGGATGTATGACCTAGATGAGAAAAAGTTTTGCCATAAGCTCTGAGACAGGAAAAAATAATTTATTTTATTGTGTCCCAACATATACAGTAAATATTGTATACATGTAGTGAAACTTGTATTATCATGAACTGCTTGGCCAGTTTCAAATTTGTGCCTCAGGACATAGTCTACGAAAAAATTTTTTGTGACTGATCCTTCTGACAGGGATCTTGCTTCCATAGCAACCAAAATCAAAATTCTGTATTTTGCTTCTTGCCCAGAACAACTAAGCCAGTTTTGAATCTTTTCCTGGGCATACTCTATCAATCATTTGATTTGGGGTGGTTCAGCTAGATGTGGTTTCCTTACTAACCAGTTGGAAAACATATTTTCATCTTCCCGTAAAGAATGTCCTTGGTAAAGGTAGAACACTTGTGCATTACTACCTCTCCTAACATTCATGAGATTGGGGGAATGTATTTGATGGAGAAAGTATTCATTGTAAGATTGTTTCTCTGAGAATACTTTCCAAATCACAGTGTCATCATCGATATATCATGCAGGTTCATTTGTTAAACGTATGGTCATTGTGTAACCACTAGTTCTTGAGGTGAGCACTTTTTATTCAAATAATTTTCTTTTAAAATTTGCTGCCGAATAATGGATAATTACTGAAATTGAATATGGGAATGATCTGGAATTGAAAATTTCATAAAACAGCCTTTTTCATGTACAAAGTCCAGTCTTAGATAACAATTTTGTCAGGACGAAATTTGGCAACTTAATAGGAAATTATAGTACCAAATTAGATATGATCTATACTATTGTGCAGGTACAGTATAATATTGCATTTTTTAATACTACTTAAAGGAGGAAGAAAACAAATTGTGCAGAGAAAGGGAGGTAAACTTACAATGGAAAATCAATGGATGGTATAAGGGAGTTAGTTGGAGATGGATGATAATGGAATGTAGAACTGAATAGCAAAGAAAAATTACTAATTAAGTCCTGCAGAACTTGGAAGTGGGGGTCTGATATCATATGATAAATTTCCAGTCCTAAAAGGTTACCAAAGTGACCCATAATGGTTGCTGTTTGGGAGTGGTCTTATTATATATGCTTTAGAAGAAAAAAAATAGATATTGTGTTACAGTCTGTCCATACATTCCTACCCACCTAGACACATAAAAGTTTGGTCAATAATGTTGCTGTAGGTCATGCCAGTACATTTTTAATAATGTGGATTTCTTTCCAAGGTGGCAGATATGTGTGATTTGTTCATAAATTTCAAATGACTTGTTTTGTTTTTCTCACATGTCTGAGAAGTGTTCAATAGGCCAGGTGTCAACATGTGACAGTCTTTATAATAATGACCTTATTTAAAGAGGGTAACACAATTAGCTAAAAACTAATCTACCCTGAGGCCCTCATACAAAGGAATTCATTTATTTAAGCTGCATCTCTGAAGCCACTGGATATATTGGGTTTGGAAGAAGGAAGTAGAGTGGGAATTTCTAATCTCAACTGGAATTCTATTCCAGAGCATGGTTCCAGAGTATTGGAAACTTTTTTTAAATAACTCCTTATTTGGTTTGGGAATTTTATACTCTTTGGTAGACATGGATCGCAGGTGGGGAGTATTACCAGGTAGCCTATACTGGAATAGTGACTGTAAATATTCAGGAGCACTATTATGAGATATCCTGTACACTAATTTGGCTTTTCTCAAACAGATTCGGTCTTTAATAGGTAATATTTTTAACCTACCAGCTAAACTTTCCTTGATAGTAGCCCAGATGCTCATTTTTGAAGATGTGCCAGCTTTGCAATGTTTTTATCATTTGAATTACCCCATACTGTACTACAGTAGTCCAAATAGGGTTGTATGTAACTGTTATAAAATAGTTTTCTGTGCCTTTCAGGGAGAAAATGTCTTATCCTATTGAGAAGCCAGAATCCCCTTTGATCCCCTGTTAATGTCATTGTATCATTCCCAACCCCACTACGACTTGGCCTGAAGCTTTTAACATTGAAACTGTTGAGATTCCCATACTAGAGAAGACATATTTATACATGCAGCTGACTTTTTCCCCATGGTCCATTACTACCCACCGGTTTGCAACTCTGAAACTGATGAGATCTCCACCTTCTAACCACATGTAAACTTACTAAACATAAATAGATGAATTTAGATATAATTGGTCTTCAGATCTGTTCTTATGCTTTGGGACTTGACCCCAGTGCTACATATTTTTTGTTGGGTTGGTGAAACAAAGAAAGGGAATGCAAGAATGTTTTATAAATGCACATGTTTTAGGGATGGTTGATATGGAAGATTTTAATGCATTTTTTTAAATTCATTATCAGCTGCAGGAAATGCTTTTTGCCGTGCAGCCACCATTCAGTTACAGCTCAACAGTCGACATGATGCAGCCACACAATATGTAGATGCTGGAAATGCCTACAGGAAAGCTGACCCACAAGGTAGTATGATAGAAATCACAAGTCTCTCTTTCCAGAAAATATTTTGTCATGTCATGGCTCTAATTAACCTGGGTATTTCATGCCCAAATTTCAAATATGATGCATGACATAGCATACCAGTCAGATTTATGTAATAAATTAAATTTCTCATGATACTGTAAATTACAATAGAAATCTGTATTAAGTATCAAAGTGTAAAAACCATATGAACAGTAGAATTAACAACTGAAAGATACCTACATATCTGAGGCTGTTAACATTGAAAAGCTAATCTTATGATGATTGTTTAAAGTCATAGTTCCAGTTCTTGGCTAGCTTGGTCCCTTTTGATGTTTTTGCTGCTTGCAATGCCACCTGCCTGTCGGCAAATATAAATGTATCGTGTTGAGTCTTGCATTCAGTTAGCATTCTTATTTACAAGGAATAATAATACAGAGAGCTAGTAAAGAAATTAGAGACGATCTTCCTTTACCAATCCAATCTGGTGAAACTAAGGGGGAAAGTACTTGTCCTTTTACAGAAAGGGGCAGTTGAGAGGGTCCTGAACAATCAGTCACCCACCTATTTCTGTATCTTCCTGGTCACTAAGAAAAGTGGAAAGTTTTGTTGCATTATAATTGACCTCTCCCTTTAAACTGGTATCTTCTGGAAGAACCTTTCAAGATGAAGACCACCTCCTCAATCCGGAATGTGATTCGAGCATCTGATTGGGCAGTCTCCATCGACCTTTAGGTTGCCTTATCTACACATTCCCATATTTTCTCCTCACAAATATCTCCAGTTTTGCTTAGACAAGGAGGTTTTTCAAAAATTTGGTGCTATCATTCAGAATTTCTTCCATATCCAGAGTTTTCACTCAAGTTATGAAAATAGTGGCAAGATTGCCCCAGTTACTGGGAATACCAATTCTTCAGTATTTCAATGACTGGTTGATCCACAATGTTCATATCCAGACTCTTTATTCGGATCTGTACCCCTGTTGGTCCATGGTAATTCAATTGGGCCTTTTACCCAATCTCATGAATTTCCTCACAAACCAGAACATAGAGTCTCACTGGATCAGGTAGATTGAATCGTGGCCCAGTTAGAGATGCTATGAGTTACCTGTCTCTTCTGGTAACCTTGAACTCCACTGCAGACTTGGTTCTATTAGGATGTCTTCATATGTGACCTCTACAGTTCCTTCTTCTTGCAAGGTGGAAACTTCACAAAGATTCTCTGTCAATACTATTCTTTCTAGGACCAGCATTTCATCACCGTTTGCAGTGTTGAATGAATCAGGATAGATTCATGATAGGAGTTCGCATGCATGCACCTATACCCCACTCCTGTCTATTTGCTGACAAGTCAGATTCCAGTTGGAGCGCTCATTTAGAACTGGAGGGAATAATTCTACAGGGACTTTAGACTCCCATCCGAATCATCCCTCCACATAAACAACCTAGAAATGAAGGCTGTATACTGAGCATTGCAAGAGTGCATTGACAGAGTTAGGGTTGATGTGTCATGGTCTCCTCCAGCAACACATCTGCCATAGCTTATCTCTGACATCAAGGAGGCTCATGTACCCCTTCTCTCTGTGTGGAAGTCTGGAACCATCTGCACTGGGCCATTTTGGTGGACAATCTCACCAGACCTGGCAGGACCATCCTCAAAGAATGTACTCTTCACCACTCTGTTACAGAGTCCCCACTCTGTTACAGAGTCCCTATTCTTGTTGTGTGGAAAGCCCTTAGTAGATCTGTTTGCAACCAGGCTCAACAACAGACTTTCATTTTAGGTGTCTTGGATCAAGGAGTATGGGCATTGAACTAATTCAGTTTTTAGTAGGGTCTACTGTTTGCTTACACCTTCCTACCCTTCCAACTCATTCCTCAAGTTCTGCAAAAAGTTGGAACTTCCACTGCTCATAGCCCTTTTGTGGCCTCAGTGCTTGTGGTTCTTCTAGACCTGTTGATCACTCCACCCAGGTCTCTCCCACTCAGGATGGATCTTTGTTACAACACCAGGGATCTGTCCTCAACAACAGCCCACAAATTCTCCACCTTCATGCTTAACTGATCTCAAATGATCTCTCCACCAGAAGTTTTTTTAGGTCAAGTTGCCAGTTGTATCATTCAGGCCAGGAGAACCTTCTACATCCAAGTTCTGTCATGCCAGGTGGAAAGTTTTCTGTGATTGGTGCAGTCAGAAATGTGTTGAACCTAGCTGCCTCGCTAAAAGTTGTGTTGCTGATTTCTATTTATTCATCTTTGACAACTAAATTAAAACTATATCCATGATCAAGGGCTATAAAGCAGCCATTTCAAACACACATAAATTCTCTTACGGAATTTTGAACTGCAGAGACCTGTCCCACACTCTCTTATGTCTAGATGGTATCTTGCGTTTTATGGTCATTAACCAAAACCCTCTACAATTCACTGTTGTCAGTGTACAAGACCATATTTATTCCGGGTGGTTTTTGCTTGTAGCTTTTGCAAAGAGAAAGAAATACTATTTTCAGTTACCTGATGATTGGGATAATCCTCATGTATTACGACCCTACTGTATTCCATTATCAATAAACACAGCTAAATCAACAATTTATTCTTGTATTAATAATGATGTACATTGTCACAACAATCGTTTGGCTATGCAGTGTTATTTACATGGTAATTAAACATGCTTAGCACTTTGGTTAACAAGATGAAACCAGATTGAGGGCAAGCATGGACAGAAAAGGTCTTATCAGCAAGGATATCAGTTGGGAAATGAGGCTGCCTTTAGGGAAATGAAAATCTGTCGATGTGCTAATTACTTGTTATTCAAACTCGTCAATAAAGATAATAGTGGGGTATATTGTAGAATAGATTTGCAATAAAATGTTAATTATATCTAAGTCAAAACAGAACAAGTACTTAAAAGATAGTACATATGCTAATCAATTTAATGGAGTCTGTGACTTTCAAATATACAATGGAAAATGGTAAGATTTTTATATTTTATGTTTGTATGACTATAATGAAACAATAAGCCTAGTTGACCAATGGTCTGTGGTCTTCACTTTAGTATGTACTGAGATGTATATTTTGTTGGATAAGAAAACATCAACGGGCTTCCAAACTCATTTTAAAATGCGCTTGGTGTTTTGTTACGGTATTGGGCTTAATAAGGAGAACTAATTAACTTTAATACTTAAAGATATGGTCTGTGAAGTCATTTGACCATTTGTTAATAAATACCAGTAGATATTGTAATGACAGTAAGAGAGCTTAAGCACATGGGCACCCGCATTTGCATGTTTAAACTTGTCAGAATTCATATATATATATCTTTATATATTTGCAGTATAATTTCGGAGGGGGGGATCATGTGACCCATCCTGTTGACCTATGCTACAGGTGCCTATGCTTATGCAACAATCATTGTATTTTCTCATCAACAATTAATTATTAATTTTTGTAAAAACAAAAAAGCAGTAAGGTTTTTTGGATCATTTTTGCAGATGTAAATCTTCTTAGTAGAAATTTTTTGTCTGATAAGTTAATGGGTTTTTTAAAAAAAATACAAAGTGATATGTATGAAAAATTATGATACGTTTAAATAATTATTATTTTTATAACTGGGGTCTGTAAGAAAAATTAAAGGGTATGAAAAAGTACATGAAATACGGTATCTGTTGTCACTGGCTGTCTCCGGTTTAATGGGAATTATGATTTTGTTTAACACCTTTTTCAACTTATATTTATAGCCAAAAGTCAATTTCCTTCCATAGCTCCACTACCAGTAATAATCCCCAGTCTCAGTCAAATCTATGATGCAAATGATACAGATAGACTTGCATGCCCAATGAGAGCACTCTGTTTCTGTCTTAATACACCCAAAGGAAAAATAAATTGTAGAAAGCATCTTTTCCTCCTTCTCAAGGGCTCTGTAAACATTTCCGCTGCTACTATTTCAAGATGGATTGTCACCTCGATCAAAATAGCATACCAGTCCCTTATGGATCGAGACCTTTCCATTATGGACCTTAAAGCCCATCAGTTTTTTAATAAAATTGCACACAAAATAGATAATGCATGAAAATAAGGCATCATATGTTTGTTTATTCTTTCATTAAATCCATCCTCTGTTCAGAGATTCTACCCCTCCCCTCCAACTTTTCAGTTTTAGAATAAACATTGCATTATATTAAAACCCTGTATGAGTGCATGTACTTCACTGTCATTACAGATAACAATATCTCAATTTTTCAGAGGCTGTAAATTGTATGCTAAAAGCTGTTGAGATATACACAGACATGGTAAGTCTTAAAACATGTACTCTCCCTATTATGTGTTGTGGTTTAACTTCTTTTATGTTGAAATACAAAATGTTGTCACAGTCAATATGACATTTTTGGAAGCATCTTTTTCTTAATTGAATGGTTTTCATCTTGTTGAGAAATTTTCTTTAATAGTTTTAATGCATTATCACAAACTTGTTGGGGCATGTGTGTGTGTAATTTGGATTTTCAATGTAGCTTAACAATTTTTCAGTCATATCGCTATGATGTCTGCCAGTTGGCAGTTTATAGTGATGTCTAGCACTGGGGCATCATGCAGCAGACATGTAGTGTGATGTCCCACCCAGTCACATTATTCTGACACCAGGCCGACCAGTCCTAACACTAACCTCTTAATGCTGAGCATCTAGTGAGGCAGCTGCTGGTATCATTTTTATAAGTCTTTTGCACCACTCTGGTGGCCTAGTGGTTAGAATGTCCGCCTTGGATTCTGACACCAAGCTGACCAGTCCTAACACTAACCGCTTCATGGTGAGCATCTAGTGAGGCAGCCGTTAGTGTCATTTATACAATTCTTTTGCACCACTCCGGTGGCCTAGTAGTTAGAGTGCCTGCCTTGGATGTGGGAGGTTGTGGGTTTGATCCCCGGCCAAGTCATACCCATACACTCTAACCACTAGGCCACCGGAGCGGTCCTCAATCATGTTGGGGCATATAATGTTACCTGATTGTTTAAATGTGTTTATATATCTGTACAGATATCTAGCTAAGTTTTGACTTAATGTCAGTTTCATAGACATAGCAATGAGACATTTGTATTACATGAATTTTCCATTTGTGCCCGCTTATAGGTCAAATCCAGATTTGGGTCTATGCAGTTTGTTAGGAGTAATGAGTAGAATCAACCACAAAGACCCAGATTTACTTTCTGCAGTTGGAATGAAAAGAGATTGTTTTGTTTTATTAGTTTGTAAAGCTCTATGTATTCCAAGTTTTATTTTTTACATTCTTGCTACATTGCATGCAGTCAAACCTGCCAAAAGCAGCCACCAGGGGAAAAGGCAGAACTGGCCTTGTATACATGTGACCTCTGTACACAGGTTCACCTTTCAAAATTGTTTTTGAGCAAATACCATGAACCAAATATTATTATTATTATTATTATTATTATTACAATCATTTTATGTGCACAAAATCATAAATATGCATATATGTTGTTCTCTTACAGATTTTTATTCCAGTGACCTAATTGGCTTAGACCATCTGCCTCAGATATGAGAGGTCGCGGGTTCAAACCCCTGCTGAGTCATACCAAAGACTTATAAGTAATGGTACTAACAGCTACCTCACTTAACACTCAGCATTAAGAAGTGTAAGACTGTTCAGCCTTGTTTCAGGATGATGTGACTGGGTTGGACTTGATGCCATATGTCTGTGGCATGATACCTCAGTGCTAGACATCATTATAAAAAGCCACACTGCAGACATTGTAGCAATATGACTCAGACTGTTAAACCTACTTCAAAAATCCAAAAATACACACACACAGATTACTGTAACCTGCTTAAGGTAATCCATCCTATAAGTTAAATCCTAGCTCACTTAAAATAATCACTGATCTTTGTTTTGTGCACCATGAGAAAACACTAATATCAGTACTGATTTATGGCTTACATATGACTGAATCAAATGGCTTACTCTTTGGTCAGCCAGCCTGTATAAATTAGGCCCCGAAGCAGCTGTTCACACTTCAGAAACAATATCTGGATTAGCTGGTTGTTAAAGGTGCTGAAATCACGAGACTGTTGGCTTTTGTGAGAGGCCTATTATGAACAGCGAATCGAAAGAAGCAGTATGGCTGTTTTTATTGCACACAAACTGATATTTTGTCTGCCTTTACACACAAGTTTTAACTTTTGAATAACCCTGACCCTAATGAAAAGGGATGTAACTCATACCCATTCTCAAAGATGAACTTTTTCAATCAGGGAGAGCTTTAACATGATATTCATTTATCTAAACATTATTTGGCTCGTGAAACAAAAGTTTAGTTTACATACTTAGAATGGTCACAGCTTATATGCTCCCATGACCACTTAAGGCAGGGAGAAACCATTTATGAGGAAACACCTAGCCACTGACCACAGAAGGCTGTTGTTTTTAGGGTTTAGCGTCATTTTTCAGCACATGATAGGCCTGCCTATGGTATATGGTGGCCAGAATATTTGGTGGAGGAAGAACCTGGGAAAAACCACGAACCTTTTGGCAGGCTTTCTCACATGCCTGCATTGACTGAGCCCAGACTCAAACCTGTGGTGAAAGATGTGAGTGATTTGTATGGGCAGGCGCCTTAGACCACTTGGATACTGGGTGCTCTGACCGCAGAAGACATGTAATCATTACATACAGGATATTTATGTAGGGAATTTGTTTTTTTGGAGATTAGAATGGACATTGTGTGCATGTGACCACTCTGTATGGTGACCACTAGGACAGATTTGACTATATTTCAGCACCCCTATTAGCATTTATGTTTACTGGATGAAGTTTCCTTCATCTATTGGTCCTCGTATTTCACATGATACATTGTCATAATCTGTTACTTTCATCTGTTAGTCAAGGTCAGTCTTGTCACATTTTCTTAACAGAGATGTGAGAATGGGATGGGAAGGCTTGTTACTTGAAGCAAGTTTTGACAAATATGGAAAAATTATTTATTTGAATTCATGGCATACATGTAACCACAGGCAGTGGGTGTGTAGGCTCCTGCCAAAGTGTGCAGGCCAGTGAAATCGCTTGACCAACTTTCTGGTCTTATCAAACTCTCAAAAGGCAGCTTGTCAGAGATGTTATTTTATGCATGTGAACATTTCTATGGTTACCTTGTGATAATTGTTAATAACATTATTTGCCAGATTTCTCTTACAGGTGTGTTTAGAAGTAAAAGGCACTTGTCTCTAATGATAAGTCAAGTGGATTTCTCAAAAAGTGTTCTGAAAGTACTGAAAAATAACCTCTCATGAGCATGGGTAAACACCTCAACCTTGGTATTAAAATGGGTCAGTATCGTGAAATTATTATGTTTAAGTAAAGTCATTCAGTTTAATTCCTTCCAATACATGACTGCTGTCTAATAAACCAGATATTACTATATTATCTTCACTCTTAACATAATTAATGAATTGGACCCATTGTAATACCATGCTTACATCAGGTACCTGTGGCCATGAGCAATGTTTATTATCTGTTGTTTACATTGTAATCACAAGAAAAAATGTCAGCTATTCTACATGATAATCTTTGGAATCTGGCATATCATCTATTCAACATGGTAATTGCAGGAAATCGGCATATCATCTGTTCTTCATGGTAATCACAGGAAACTAATAGATCTATTCTTCATGGTGATCATAGGAAACTGACATATCCGTTTCACATGGTAATCACAAGAGACCAAAATACATGCTGTTTGACAAATAATTACATGGATAAAAATGAGCATTCTCAAATCATTCAGGTGCATAAATAAATAATCTTCATGTACTAATAGATTTGTATTTTTGTTAGCTTTTATTATTACATACTTCACTGTGAAATGTAGAAACATTATTCATGAAACAATTTTCATATACTTTACATTCCTTGTTTTCACACATGAAAAGTATATCCTTATACTTTCAAAAATGAAAATACAAGATTTTCCACTGTGTCATGTGATGGTGTGTGCCTTCAGAAGTCACACCTGCGGCAAGAAGAATTAGCTCTTTGTGAGCTTAAACAGATAAAAAGAAACTGCATTACCTTTCAGGCTTGGAAATTATTTTTCGTAGAAGCAGTCTGATTATGTGTTGGAAGTTATTTCTCCATACAGTCTTAACATAAGTGTTAAACCTGCTGAATCATGCTTGCTTTGTGGTTGGATAGGGTCAGATACTTAAAAAAGGTCAAAAATATAATTTAGTATAACATATTAGGTCATTCCAATCCTACTACTGCTCCCTTAAGTTGCCGATATGTATATAATCATCTATAAATAGGGTCAAAAGTAGAGTGAATTTTTAGAAAGGAGGGTAGAGGTGGTTTGCCGTAGAATGAGCTTTATATTCCAATCTTTGATTCAGGAGAAAGTTTAGTATATAAAGAAAATTTTATTTTTCTTCTTTCATATCAAACATACATTAAAATATAAACATTGTTTTACCACACAATGAAATATATCCAGTATTAACATATGAAAAGGGAGCCCCGAATGGCCTAGTGGTCTAAAGCACTCACCTCTATGGATCACTACCATCTCACCTCTGACTGTGTGGATTCAAGTCTCAGGTTCAACCAGTGTGGGTATGTGAGAAAGCTTGCCACTAGCTTCTCATGGGTCAGTGGTTCTTTCCTGGGTTTTCCCGGGTTCTTCTTCACCAATTATACTGGCTGCCTTGTATAGCCTATGTTGTAATGAAAAATGGCGTTAAACCCTACAACATCAACATATGAAAAGAAAATGTCCTCTTTTTCTTGGCATGAAGTTTTGAAGTGCAAAGAAACATGAATAATAATATAAGCTTTTTAACTATGGTTTTTATTTTGTGTTGTCTCTTGGGGAGGATGGCAAACTCTGTTCTCCATAGGACAGGTTCAATGTTCTTTTTGTCTACCCTGGAACAAGATGACTTTTGACAAATTTGTCATGTCCTGGCTCTGTTGTTTTTTCAGTAGACATTTTTCTTTTCAGACTAAAACTGGTTTAAGTGGGTTTATAAACAAATTATGTTGTCTCTGTTGTTTTGGGTTTAATAAATTGGGGATGACTTGTTTGAAGTACTATTTTCATTATTGTACTAACCACTACCACTGTATGGGACAGGTTCATTTAATGTACCTATCAAAATCATTTTTCACATAAGTAAGATCAATATTTGTAAAATGCTCTTGGTAGAGCATCAGGAACCAGCAAATCACACAGACTAACTTGTAGGGAGTTCACTTTTGTTTTGTTTTAAAAAAATAAAAGCATGTTAAAAACATTTGAATGAAAGTGTTTTAAAGCCAGCTTGTCATAAGCAGCCTTATGCACCATGTTTTCAATTCTTGCTTGCATGAAAGAATTTTGTCAATGCTTGTCATGTTTAATTCTGTGAAGAAAAAAGCTTTACCCAAGTATTGAGCACAACTAATAGCTTTTAAAGTCAGTTTCATGTTTTTTTTTCTTGTCTTGTGTGAAAAAATAATTAAGGCATAACTTTGCAGTACTACGCCAGGAGTTTTTTTTCTAGTAAGAGGGGGTAATTGAACTGCAGCATGGCCTTGTGTAGACTTTAAATATTATGCACTGTTACAAGTCATGGACAAAAGTCTGCTATGTTCTTCCTTCACACGTGGCTGCTGTGACATGATTTTCTCAGATTTCATGAATATCATAAACAAATATCTATCATCAAAATAAAATGAAACCAGTTCTTACATATCAGTAAAAGTTCCCTTCTTTCAGATGATACATGATTGTGTTTGAAAGAGAAACCTGATTGGCTCATTCAGTCAGCATAGGAAGCCATATTGTGCCAACTTTCTGAGACAATTGTGCATGGGCTCACAGTGATTATGTATATGCATTGAAAATGTGGAAATATCAGATGCAGCCATGGATGAAAAAGAAGCATTTCAGATTATTTCCTGTGGCTTGTGATGATGATGTATCAGACATATAAAAATCCAAATTATATTGTTACCCCATGAATAATAAGCAATTCACAGTATTTTTTTCAAAAGATGACATGTCAGATATAGTAGAATTATTCAACAAAATTTCTTATTACAGTAAAAATATGCCATGGTATTGTGACCTTGTCACAGACTCTAATGATTTGTTTTCCAGGGAAGGTTTACAATTGCAGCCAAGCATCACATGACAATAGCAGAAATTTATGAAACAGACCTTGCTGATATTGAAAAGGTAAGATTTGACTATCCAGATACACGTCTTGAACAATTATACCTCAGGTAAATTGTGCATAACATTTGATTTTCATGTTAGCAATCTAGATATATATATATATATATATATATATATATATATATATATATATATATATATATATATATATATATATATATATATATCAGTTTGTACAGTTTAGTCAGTCTAAAACGTAAATACTAGTTTTGCAGCAGTTACGTGGTTTTGGCCTCCCCCCCTCCCAAAAACAAAGTCTCCATTGTTCTAAAATGGCATGGATGAAACAGTAAGAAACAAATTAACATTGGTGACAAGGTCATGCAAAAGCAAACCAGTATTGCCAGGGTTAAGTTATCTCCCAAAATAGAAATCTTATTAGGTTGAAACTGCACTTTTATTGGAATTTTTCTCTCCGTATTAACTCTTCGAATGTAACTTTTTTCAGGCAATATCAAGTTATGAACAGGCAGCAGATTATTACAAAGGGGAAGAATCCAAAAGGTAATTTCAAATAGTCTTAAAGAGATTTTAGTCAGTCAGTTTTTGAAAGTGTTGTTAGGATAAAACATGATATAAGATTCATACATGCATGCATATCTTTTAACCACCTTTTCATACAAATGGTTTTAAATTAACCTGTAGGGTGTGACAGGATGTAGATATTATATCGTAATTTCTCAAGTCATGCAGTATTTATTTACATATTTATTGATTCATCAGTCCCGAAAGTTCATTTACAGAAATGATAATAATAAAAGTAATGTATAAGAACATATTGTAAGGTGGACTGACCTCTACATCATGTATCTGTGCACATAGAAATAATGCAAATAAGAACAGTGTGTGTATCCATTCAGGAATGATGAGTTAATTTGATGAGTTTTTAAAAACTGTAATATTGTTAGTCATACTATCAGTGTTGTGTGTTTTCTAAAAATAAGTTCAAATTGAAACATTGTATGCTATCTGATTTTTTCTTGGAGCAATGTGGACTACTTGATTTACTTTTTTAAAAATGGTCGGAATGACTATACATTTAAATAGATACACTGACATTTTGCTGATGTACTATTTACAAACATTCAGTCTGACAGATGGTTATATTGACAGGATTTTCACTACAGCTCGTCTGATGTCAGACTGGTCCTAAATGAAAATGTTTCCATTCTGATGGCCATAATGATAATATTGCTGCAATTCATCCTGAATGGATATCCATATCAGTGTCAAGTTTTTCACTCTTATGTATGTACTTGGTTCTCAATGAAAGTGGTGCAGATCTTATGACTGACATGGTCGCGATCTTCACATTTTGTTAGTATCACTACTTCTCCAGAACAGTTGGTCATATCAGCAAGGGATTTCACTAAAAGACTTCACAATATTTAGTTGATTCTTAATGAAAATGTTGCTAATCTGACACATGGCTGCCACTATGCCCATCTTCAAGTACTCTTACCACTACTCATGCTGGATAGATCAATATATTAACAAGGATTTGTATTATGATATGTAGTTGATCCTAAGTAAAAATGTTCTGGTCTAACCTCCAAGATAGTGGTAATCTCGAAAATCTTGTTATCTCGACTTTTCCTGAAGTGATGGCCATATTGAAGTGGGAATTTCCCTTCAAGGAACTCTGGTTGCTATCGTTACAGTACTATGTTATACTGATGAAATGAAGCTTAAGAACGGTAATGTTTGTTTTGTATTGATGTTATTATGCTCATATAATGTTAAGAAACTTGTGTTTTCAGCTCAGCCAACAAATGTTTACTGAAGGTGGCACAATTTTCAGCACAACTAGAGAGGTATGATAAAGCTGTGGAAATTTATGAAGAGGTAAGAATGGTGGCACACAGTAAAATCAGAATATATCCTTGTATTAACAGTGTTTTACATCATTTCTGATTAAGTCTCCATACCAGGATATTAACAAATTAACAAGGTGAAATGACCTATTCTCGCTACAAATCTAATTGTCTCACTGTCTTCTTTTTTGGTGTCCTTCCTATGTCTTTATTTGCACCCTACTAAATAATAAAGGCAGTGTTTTGTTAATATTTACATGAAACTACTCTGTTTCCAGTGGACTACTTTGAATCTTTGTACATATTATAGTCATTATCAGAAGATATGCATGTTAACCAGTCATTGTATTCACACTATTTACAGAAGGGTTTTGCACTTTTATAACTGTAGACTTCATAATGATTACTGCTTTGGGATCTGGGAGAGGTGGAGGTATATTTATGTGACCAGTCTGCTCACTGCTCCGCTAATTTAACTTTGAGAACAGAGTCACACCATCTTTAGGGCTGGCCAAAATTGGCTGTGATATATATGGAGATTGATAAATTTGATCTAACAAAAATTCCTTTTTTTCTTATTAAGATGGGTGTCTTTCAGATGTGACTTTTTGATTAAGTTTGTTTGTTTGTGCAGTGTATGTGTTATTTGTACTTCAGGTGGCAGTGTCATGTATGGACAATTCCCTGCTGAAGTACAGTGCAAAGGATCACTTCTTTCGAGCTGCTATATGTCACATGTGTGTTGATACACTTAATGTTCAGCAAGCCATACAGAAGTATGAGGACATGTTCCCACAGTTTGCTGATGACAGATGTTGTAAATTGTTAAAGGTACCAGTTTTAGACCACTAATCACAGTATGATCAATTCCATTTTTCAACACAATTTTTAATGTAGGAAAAGATTTCAAACCAATGTGTAATTAATATTTGTTCTAGTTTTTTTTAATGAAATTTAGTCTTGACAATTTTCAGAAGTTCTTATTGTTTCTAGTAAACAGATCCAAACAATATCTTTATAAAAGCAGACTTTTTTGCACTGCTTGACTCATTCTTTTGGAATGTTTGTGGTATGGAATGTTTGTGGTATTGAACCTAATCTTTGCACGTGCAATATAGTCTGGATGCTGATTCATATTTGCAGGGGAAATGCAGTCATATTTCTGAAAATTCTTTGCAGATAAGATTATGAATTAGAAAATATAAGTTGCTTATTAGTGGTGAAAGCATAACAAGTGGAAAAAATGTAGAGTTCTTTCAAGAGTAAAGGTCTTAAAATAACAAGCTCCTATTGGCTTTTGTCTACCTCCCATATGAAATAGCTTTTGATTTGATAAAATATTGAGGGGCCCCGAGTGTCCGAGTGGTCTAAAGCGCTTACCATTATGGATCACTGCCATCTCACCTCTGTCTGCGTGGGTTTGAGTCTCGGGTTTGCCCAATGTTTGTATGTGAGAAAGCTTGCCAGTAGCTTCTCATGGGTCGGTGGTTCTTTCATGGGTTTTCCCCGGTTTCTTCCTCCACAATTAATATTGGCCGCCATGTATAGCCTATCTTGTGCTCAGTAATGGCATTAAACCCCACAACAACAACAACAACAAAATATTGAGCAGTATTGACAATGTGCTATGTCGTAATAGCGTCCTCATAATTGTATGCATTTTCAATGGTTGAGGCATGGATATTAGTAAATCCTTGTGTTTGTTCATCTGTCCTTCAGTCTGGCTCTCATTAGTACAACAGCTGCAGTTTTTATTAAATTGCCTTGAAACTTGGTCAGATTTATGGTCATAACCTGAAGATACTTATGTTGACAAATCACTTTGCTCTCAGAAGTGTTTTTAGAGTTATTGCCCTTTTGTGGCTTAAATTAAGTTCATGTAACAACCTCATTAATGCAACTAATCCCACATTTTTTTGCTGGTTTGCAATGAAACTTTGTAAATATTATCTTCTGAAGATGCACATGTTGACAAATCATTTTGTTCCTGCAATTTTTGTTAGAGCTGTTGACCTTTTTGCCTTGAAGCATTGTATGATACAATCTCCTTAGCGCTGGTGATCTGCAGTTTTTGATGGATTGCTATGAAACTTGTTAAGTTTTATGTTCATCACTAGAAGATGTACATATCAACACAAATCACTTTGCTTCTGTGATTTCATTAAAGTTATTGCAATTTTTGTCTTGTAACTATAATCTAATTAGCACAGCTATTCCCAGATTTTGATGGATTGCCATGAAACTTAATAACTCATTTTGCTCTTGCACTGTTTGAGTTTTTGCCATATTTGTCTGGTGGCTTAATGCCAGGTATGATACAATGTCATTTGCACAATTAGTCCAACAGTTTATCTGGGAGTAATTTATGATTGCTGTATTGCCCTTCTTGACTTTCATTTGAAAGCAGTGTATGATATAATTTGTAAATGCAGCTTTGCTGTGAAACTTAATACATATTTTGGTCTTCATCAGAAAAAATGTATATTGAAAAAAAAATTGTACTATCACTATTTTCATAAGATTTGCTTTTTTTTAAAACTATGGTTTCTTTCTCATCATGGGATAGAAGCATGGTGTGGGAGATGCATGGGTGTATTTACTTGAACAATTCTGACACCACCTCCTCTGTTATATAGTTTCTTTACTTAAGGGTTCAGCAGTTTTGTACGATTCTCTTGCACTGTTTCTGCTTTATAATGCTGTCCATTGAAACCCTAAAAATTACCCACATTATAAGAGATTCATGGTTATTCAAAAATGTTATACAATCAAGTTTTAATGGGCTATCATTAGCCAAGAAATAAAATTAAGTAAAATGATTCAAACTGATGATAAACAAAATTCAAAGAATTGAATTGGGTCCATGACTGTATTCTCGTTACAGGAAGGGCAACAGTGTACTAAGGGGCTTTGTAGTGAGAAAAAAAACCTCAAGTTCATTACAGAAGTAGGCTTTAAATATTTATAGCATTGTACTTGGATTCTATTTTTCTTTCTTAGAGAATAAAGTAGAGCGAGAGAGATGTATCATATGGCTAGACTATAACATAGTTTACATACTTGTTGGGAAACAAAATATAACATTTTTTGGGCAAGAACTTTCATTGTTTATGGTTTACTGTTATAATTTCAGACCCTGATAACTGCATGTGAGGATGAGGATGTAGATAAATTCACTGATGCAATAAAAGAATATGACAGTATTTCACGACTGGATCAGTGGATGACTACAATGTTTTTAAGAATAAAGAATCGCATAAATCAAGATGACCTGAAATAATGCAGAAGGGTTGTATAAGAAAGATATTGCAAGAATATTCACAGTTGAGGGTACAGAAGAATTAAACATGGTTCATGCAACTTTGAAAAATCCTTGAATTTCAGGGCTTACCTTGAGAACACTTAGAATTTCCAGAAAGTTCATTTTGTCCTTGAAACGCCTTGAGTTTTTCCAAAATCCCCTTGAATTTATGAAAGGGAATGCACAATGTTGAAACTGAATAAAATACAACACTTTTTAAATTCAGGGTTTGGCTTTTTGCTATTTACATATTGTTTAAACATAATGAATAAATCAAATGGGATAGATCTGGTTGGATCAAATGCCACATGACACAGTATGTACCAGATGGAGTGGTGACCTTTTAGTGTAGTCGCACACTAATCACATTTACAAAAGGATAACTAATTTAATCAGGAATGAGCTGTAATTTTAGTTCAAAATTGGTGTGAACCACATTCTGTCATAAAACATATTTCTTGAAAAAAGTTGGAGGTCATTGAATACTCCTTGAGTCGTGAAAGAAAAACTGCTCTAGGGCTGTACGAACCATGATTAAAACTCTGCCTATGTTGATGATTCAGTATTTTGTGTTGTTTTGTTCAGATTGTACCATGGAAAATGATATTACATGCTTTTCACTTTGATAGTACAGTGAACCCTCTCATAACCAAAATCCCATGGGACCAAGTAAAAGCTGTGGTTTTTTAGGGGTTTCCAGTGTACCTAGGTTCTCAGATTTCACCCAGAATCAGATGTAGTTATGTCCTATTAGTTATAATGCCTATATTGATCACTGCCTGCTTTAGGTTTTATTAATATTATTTTATTTCTGTTGACATATCAGAGCCCAGAAAATACAATAGCCCAATGCCAAGGGCTCCTCTAAAACTGGATAAGGTCCCTCTTGGATTATAAATTAGTTGCCCGTCAAGCCTGTTCAGAAAATCTGTTGTTGTCTAATTTGTCTGAAAACAATCATTGAGCCACCAGTAAAATGCTGCTTACTGTTTAAACGTTCTGGAAAGAAACTGGTAAATTATTACTATTCAGCTTCCTTCTGGGCCCCATCTGTAAATCCCTCCACATTGTGAGGATCGTATGCTTAGGGTATCAAAAGATGTTCATAAACTTTGTGTGTACAAAATGAAAAATGTGACCTATGAATGGGGAACAGTACTATTTCTGTTCTCTGTATTTAATTGGTTACTTATAATTAACTCACTTGTAGAAAACTAATAAACTATCCATTGCTCACGCTGACTTGGTAATGCATTTCTAATTATGAAACAGTACCTATGCACTTGTTTGACACTTGAGCTAAGCTAATGGATTAGCAACTTATAAAAGCCACCAATACAGTGTTTTTCACTCTCAAGAAACTGAGATTGTTATATTATATTTATATGCATTTAGTTCAAAGAGTTGATAGCCATTAGTTTTAATGGTATGGAGTGTTCTTTCTGTATTTCTAACACATTCATAGTACTATCACATGAATTAATTACAAAAATTGAATCTATTGTTTTACTGATTGATATATAAAAAAAAGACAAGTGGGTTTTAAGCCAGGACAGATTTCTTTTATTTTTAGTCTTAAAGAGACATGCCCTGAACTGTGTCTGAAAAATTCTTTGTGCACTGGAATAATTGGACAATGAATGACATCAGGACCTAGAGGAAGACATTGCTTTAAATGAAATATTTAGAGAGCCAAATATACACCAGAGTCAATATAATATTATTTGTGTGGTTTTTTCCCAGATTTAGAGTATGGCAGCTTCAGTATTATGTCAAAATAACAGTAAAACAAGGCCCTTTCAGGCACACTGAATTGGGGTCAGACTAGTGGAATCTGACGTGTTAAATCTGCTACTAACTCTCAACTCCACCATCTTAACTACACTGCAACGTTCAATTTTGACCATTCATAATTTGAACTGGTCCAAGCCACCATCACATTGGAACAAAGAGCAGTCCTTTTTTATGCCTCTACTGCCCTCATACTTGAAAAAACAAGCTGACTAGATCTCTTTTTTTGGAGCATTTTCCTGACCTCCTGGAATATGAGCATTTGGTAGGTAGCAGCCTGATTATTCTTGGAGATATCAACTTTCACTTTGACTGTCCTGGCAACCCATATATACAAAATCTCTTTGATTCCATTCACATTCTCAACCTCAAACAGTCTGTTAGCCATCCCACCTGTAAATACTGTCATATTTTAGACAAGATTCTTCATAGACTTGATAATATTCTACAGTCTTCATAGGTATCCGACAAACTTACATCAGATCACTTCATTTGCCATCTCGACATATCAGTCCATAATCCTCAATTTTTGTTTTCAACTAAGAGAAACCTCAATATGATTCCTGATGAAGATAACCCCAAAGTCATGTGAATTCGATCAATTCCAACATCACTGCTACTTGTGTGCTTAGATTCAATATTGCCTTCACTAGCCAATGTTATTATTACTTCTCTCTTATCAAGGGAATTTCCATTTTTTTAAAACTGCCATCATAAAGCTTCTGTTGAAGAAACCAGTGCTTGACCCAGATATCCTAAAACCATTTCTAACATCCCATTCATTTTGAAAATCTTAGAAAAAAGTTGTTCTATCCCAGCTGGTATCTTATCTGAATTTACATAGTCTTTTTACATATCACCCTTGCCACAGTATAGAAACTGCCTTTCTGAATTACCTGGCTGCTTTGGATAGTAGAAATATTACCTCCCCCTTCCTGAATTGTCTGCTACATTTAACACAATAAACCATGATATATTCACCATCTCCATCATGTATTTGGCATTTACAATACAGCCTTGCTATGGTTCAGGTCATACTTTAGTCGACAGGTCACAAGTTGTGTCCGGAAATGAAAAACATTCCAAACCAGCTGATCTAGGTTTTGGTGTTCCACGGGGTTCTATTCTTGGTCCCATTCTCTTCAATCTATACACTCTGACCCCTTCTTATGTGTCATTGATCATCATCTAGTGTCGCACCAGTTGTATGCTGATGACATCCAAATATACAAATCTAGCTACCAGCTGAAATTGAGGCTACCATTCATGGCTTAAAGAGGTGCATTTCCAATATGAAGTCATGGTTGAAATGTAATTAGCTCCAAATGAATTAATATAAAATCAAAGCCATTTTGAACACCACACAGCAACTTTGTCATTCCCATCCTTTACCTCAAACAATAAATATCAGCAGCACCAACAGTAAATTCACACAATCAGTACAAAACCTAGGTGTCACTCTCAACTACTCTCTCATAACAACCAACTTGTTATCAGCATATGTAAGGCTGCATGTAATTCTCTTCTACCTGGTTCATCTCTGTATCTTCTACAGAAACCCCGAAAAGTTTAAAACACACGTGCTCAGATCATCCTTAGAGTACAAAAAAGCTAGCGCTCCTCTCACCCAGCTATGTACCCTCCACTGGTTACCTGTTTGCTCCAGAATCAAGCACAAAACTCTTCATGCTACATTTCATTGACTGCCTTAAGTCCAAAATGCCTATCTGACCTCACCCACCTGTAATTCCTTAAAAATACTTGCACTTCTTATTAGTCCCACTTTCAAAATGAAGTCCTACAGACATTCTTTTGCAAGCCAGGGCCCAGTTATCTGGAACAAATTACCAGTTGAACTTGAACACTAGTGTTATATCATTGCTCTTAATATTCAACCTATTTTGTCTGTTTCATTTTCAGGAGGAGTTTGGTTTAGTGAGGTTTTTGGTCTTGAGAGGTTTCAATATGTTTGATCTATTCATGCAGAGACAGGTGGAACATTATGTCATGTCTCTTGTTTCATTTCAGCATACTTTTACTTTTAACAGAGAATTTTAGAGGACATGAAATTTGTAGCTTTTTCTCTTTGCAGTTTTTGTCATATGCAAATGTGAAAGTTATATGTAGAAGTGATGTGAAATTTGTCTTTGTATCTTCATCATTAAAATCAACTTCATCAGTTTTTCTAATATTTTGTATGAAATTCATCCATGTTGCAGTATTGTAATACAAACTTATTTTATTTGCTATTCGATGATGCCGTGAAATCCCTCAAAACTGAAAGCCCATGGGGCTAAATTCAGTTTTAGCTTTGAAAGGTTTTTGGCTTACTGAGGATTTTGCAAATATGAAAAAGTATGCTGTTTTATAATCACTTATATGATGTGAAAGAGAGAGAGAGAGGATGAAAATGTCATTATGAGGCAACATCTGTTTATATGTGCAAAAATTAGAAAAACTTTTTTGTTTTTGTTTTGTTTGTTTTATTTAATGAAAACATTTGCTGAACAAGGCTTGTTCCTTTCGAAAAACACTTCAGGTCACATGAATAAATACAGTTGCTCCATATAGAAATACAGTTTTTGTCTCAAGAAACATTTAAGGAATGCGATACTGTTACAGATCCATTAGAATTATGAATGATAATCCATGTTTAAAAACTCTGTATATTTCATGATGTTCCTATGGCAGATTCTTCTCCTAGCTTCTCAACTTAGGTTTCGTCACAAATTCATGCTGTTTGATCAGACTAATTTTATCCTTTTGCTCAGATCCTATGCTGCTTAACTGCTGATCATTCTGACACCTTGACATGCGAGTGAAAACAAATGATACTTATGGCTAATTAAATTCATGTACATAGTGATTTTTTTCTACTCTGAAAATTATATAAGTGAATCTGACTATTAGAATATTGTTTGGTTCATCTTCATCTGCAGAAAATCAAAAATGAGGTTGCCTGCCAGGTTAATAAAGTCTAGGTATTTCATTTTTTTTAAAGTTCTTCAGGTCATTAATAAAAATGAATAGCATGAATCGTAATTAGATCATAAGCAGATTAAAATGATATTTATTCGGAGACATGTCTGCAGATGTGTAGTTCTTAATAACTTACCTTAAAGGCTGTTTCGGGGGGGGGGGCAAAGACTTAAGATAAGCCTGTTGTTGAAACTGATTATTGTCAGTGCATGCGTCAATTATTGTATTGTTGGGACATTTTTTCACTGATAAGCCTACAAGTGTGTGTTTACTGCAAATAATCTTGTCAAATGTATATCAGGAATTTAGTGGCTAAAATACATTTCCTAGTGAGTGAGTTTCAGTTTTATTGGGGAGAAGGAGAACATGTAAAGTTAAAATCTGGAATCAGATTTATTTGTTTAACTTTTATGAGCAGAAGGATTTCAGTTTTCTAGGGAAAATTTTTGATAGTAAAGAATAACAAATTCAGGATGGGGCCCAAATGGTCTAAAGCGCTCTCCATTACGGATCACTGCCATCTCACCTCTGTCTGCGTGGGTTCGAGTCTCGGATTCGGCCAATGTGGGTATGTGAGAAAGCTTGCCAGTAGCTTCTCATGGGTCGGTGGTTCTTTCCGGGGTTTTTCCGGGTTCTCCCTCCACCATTAATACTGGCCGCCATGTATAGCCTATCATATGCTGAAAAATGGCATTAAACCCCACAACAACAACTAATTCAGGACCCCAAAAGTTGCAATCTTGAGGGGAGTCCAGTTTAACAAGTTCGGTTTCTTGGGAGTTTCACAGCAAAAGCAATAAACAAGTTTTGTTGATCCTTTTTGATTCAGCTCTGTTGTTTTTAAATAAACATTTATGAAGCTCTTCACCACAGAGTTCTCAGTATTTCCATATTAAAGCTCAGACTCCGTCTAAGAGATTTCAAATTGTCTATTTTAGAAAGAGCACAGCTTTCAGGCACATTTTCTGATGATACAGATTTTAGTTACTCATACACAAGATTAAAATGCCAGAAGAAAAGCATCTTGGGAGAACAAATTGGGAAATTGTTAACTTGGATAATAAAACGCAGACAAACTAGTCCTACAGCGTAAGACCTCAACACCTATATTTTGTGTGTCTGGGTCTTACTGCCTAAATAACTGTGCTGTGTATCATGTTTTTGATGTAGACTAACATTGTAACTAAAGTCAAATGTTTTAGAATATCTCACAACTGGCAGCCAATAATGATGCTTTTCTACAAAGTAAAGTCAAACTTTACTTACTCTGATGTCTTTTCTCTAATAAATTCAAATTCTCACAAAAGAAATGGACCAGTTTTCAATTTTCATTGGCCTACATTTCATTTGTCTGGAATGCAGTGGAAGACAAGAATGCTGAAATAGGGTTAAGATGAAGTATACTTCTTTAACAAAATGAATAAAAATATATTAATATTGAAGAAAATGTTTAGAAAGCATCATTTTGTTCAAGATTCTTATCATCCTTTTAACAGATTTTGGTGTTCCCGGCTTCCATTGCATTCCACCCAACTAAAATGTAGGCCAACAGAACTTGAAAACATGTCCATTGGCTAGTGTCAAAATTTTAATTTAGTAGGAAAAGGCATCAGAGTAAGCAAAGTCTGACTAAAACATTATAACTTTAATGTGTAGAAAAGCACAAATATTGGCTGCCAAGTGTGTGAGATATTCCTGAAAATTTAAGTTGTTCCGATGTTAAATGACATCGGAACACACTACACAGCACCATTATATAGACACTAAGACCTAGCCACCCAGAACATAAATATCAGCATCGAGGTCTTTGTAGGACTAGCAGACAAATTTGCCTTAAGGTTCACTTATACTAAGAAATCACCTGCCTTAAAAAAGTCAGTTTTCTAAACCATATTATTTCTGAAGCAAACATTTTCTAAATCAGCCACAGTCACATAAATGTAAGAATTGATAACAGCACAAAATTCAAAAGATTTCCCAATATTTTGAGTTAAACAAGCTCTTCATTAAGGAGAAAACATTTACACAAAACACTCGCTTCACACAAGATCTACTAAAAATTCTGGACTCCTACATGTTAGAATATCTATTGGCAATTTAAGACAAGAGATATGACAATATAAAGTTATATATACATAACAATTTTGCACATTGAACCTGTACTAATTGTTTCCAGACAGTTTTTTGTCCTAAATTGTCCCAATCTCAACTCAATTGGTGCACACCATTGGTCATGCGTTTTTTGTCAGAAGAAAATTGAAAATATGCCTCCAACTTCTCGTTGGTTGACATTCATCCATGTCTCTGTTGCCACAAGCAGTGGCCAAAGATGTGAAAGGTGATAAACACTATTAGATGGCAATAGATATCTATTTTAAACCAATGCATCTGGCAATGAAAACATTCAAGGTTTATGGTAGTCCGCCAAGTCGCGATGCACATTGTTCATTGACTGGTAGTGTAATGTATTTTCAAGGTTCAAGTCACTCCTATGATGAAGTTTTAATTTTATTTTGAGACAACAGAGGCTGAATGTATGCAAATATACAATTTTGGATTTTACTAATGATTTGTTTGTTTAGAAAGATAGTAATTCAGAAAACATAGGTATTTATTGTAATAAATGCTGGTAGACAAAGTTAAATAAGAACCACGTCCAGAATGGAAAACTCTGATGCATCTCATTTAAGGTTAACCAGATATTCAAACATCTTAATGTTCCAGATGTTACTTGAGCACATGATGAAACATTTATTATAATAATGTAAGTGCTCAAGCAGAATATGTCAGTACGGTGCATTCTGCAAAGTTACGGTGGCAGACTGTTGAAGCAAATAAGATTTCTTATTTTTATAGCACTACTAGTCAATAATTGTACTATTATTTTTCTTTTTTCCTATAAAATGTTGTGTCCCCCACCCCAGATTTGTAGGATGGGGGACACATTGTGCCCAGTTCTTAGGTTCCTGTGTGCAACACTGAAATGTATTTCCAACTTCAGGATAGTTTTAGAACTGGATTTCGGTTTATGTATCCATTTACACAGCAGCAACTCAGCATTGTACAATATGCATTTGAATCATTTGTCACTATAGCTGTGGTGTTACAACAGTTGCAGTGTAATCTAGTTATTCTGAACAATTAGAATTAGTTGCAGTTTATAGTTTCTGTTGTGCTGTTTGAAATTGTGCAGCCAAAATGTCATGTAATGAGCAGAATGGGAACGTATACCTTACTATAATATGTGAAGCTACTGGGTATCATAATACTGTACATACAAGTCATTTTCCAACCACGAACTGCAAAAATTTTGATCTGCCATTGCATAATGTTCTGGTAGATCTGGGTCTGTGTAGTTTTTTAGGAGTAATCAGTAGAATGGTTCTACAGACAACATAGACCCTGATCTGCATGTGCATTTTGTGACAGCAGATCAGAGTCAGTGTTGTTTGCAGTTGGACTTGTAAGAGAATAAATGGTATTTATACGGCGAGATGAGAGGTTGTCATGTTTCAGTGGTATTTATCTGGCGAGATGAGAGGTTGTCATGTTTCAATGACTTTTGCCTGTAAGCTGTTTCAGCAGTAAAATGCAGTTATGTACACTTCTATATTTGGTAATTGTTTTCTTGATAAATGTGTAATTGTTGTATTTCATTATCATTGGGAGAGGGTAATTTAGGCATTGTTGGTTGCCCAGTCCCTATTAATATGTTAATGAATATTGTTTCTCATATTTCCAAAAGGGTAGAGTACTTGACAAGGACTAGGTTTAAATTGTGTTTCTGTTATTCAGTATTTATTGCATATTTTGTTATATTCCTTTTTCTCAGGAAATCTTCTGACAAATTATTGTTTAAAGCTAGTTTTAGCATATCTGTGCATTTGATAAATCAGGATGCAACATGATGCTTGGAAGTATCACATAATGTATATGATCATGCAGGTAATAAAATCATGTTGTATATTGACCATACATAGATGTGTCGCCCAGTACATGGTCATGCAGGTAACATCAAGTTGTATATTGGCCATACCTAGATGTGTCGCCCAGTACATGGTCATGCAGGTAACATCAAGTTGTATATTGGCCATACATAGATGTGTCACCCAGTACATGGTCATGCAGGTAACATCAAGTTGTATATTGGTCATACATAGCTGTGTTGCCTAGTATATGGTCATGCAGGTAACATTAAGTTGTATATTGGCCATACCTAGATGTGTCGCCCAGTACATGGTTATGCAGGTAACATCAAGTTGTATATTGGCCATACCTAGATGTGTCGCCCAGTACATGGTCATGCAGGTAACATCAAGTTGTATATTGGCCATACATATATAGTGTCGCCCAGTACATGGTCATGCAGATAACATCAAGTTGTATATTGGCCATACATATATAGTCGCCCCGTACATGGTCATGCAGGTAACATCAAGTTGTATATTGGCCATACCTAGATGTGTCGCCCAGTACATGGTCATGCAGGTAACATCAAGTTGTATATTGGCCATACCTAGATGTGACGCCCAGTACATGGTTATGCAGGTAACATCAAGTTGTATATTGGCCATACCTAGATGTGTCGCCCAGTACATGGTCATGCAGGTAACATCAAGTTGTATATTGGCCATACATATATAGTGTCGCCCAGTACATGGTCATGCAGATAACATCAAGTTGTATATTGGCCATACATAGATGTGTCACCCAGTACATGGTCATGCAGGTAACATCAAGTTGTATATTGGCCATACCTAGATGTGTCGCCCAGTACATGGTCATGCAGGTAACATCAAGTTGTATATTGGCCATACATATATAGTCGCCCAGTACATGGTCATGCAGGTAACATCAAGTTGTATATTGGCCATACCTAGATGTGTCGCCCAGTACATGGTTATGCAGGTAACATCAAGTTGTATATTGGCCATACCTAGATGTGTCGCCCAGTACATGGTCATGCAGGTAACATCAAGTTGTATATTGGCCATACCTAGATGTGTCGCCCAGTACATGGTTATGCAGGTAACATCAAGTTGTATATTGGCCATACATAGATGTGTCACCCAGTACATGGTCATGCAGGTAACATCAAGTTGTATATTGGCCATACCTAGATGTGTCACCCAGTACATGGTCATGCAGGTAACATCAAGTTGTATATTGGTCATACATAGCTGTGTTGCCTAGTATATGGTCATGCAGGTAACATCAAGTTGTATATTGGTCATACATAGATGTGTCGCCCAGTACATGCTCATGGAGGTAACATCAAGTTGTATATTGTTCATACTTAGCTGTGTCTCCCAGCAATCGGCGATAGTAATATGGACCCAAATCAATGCAGTCAACACAGACTGTATCATGACATGTAACTTGTATTTGAACAGATTATTGATGGCACTAAGTCCATGTAATGGCCCATCTATTTAGAAACAGTCTATGAAGATCTTGTTTCACTTTTTCAATGATTGGCATTTTATTGAATTCATCAAAGATTACGGCAAAAGGCCATCTAAAATGGATGCAAAAATGATACTGTTTGCATACTGAAACTAGGTTACTCTTTGTGATGTCATACATTATACAACACTGGTGAATCTGTTATTGTGGCTTTATTGTACATGCTTGTCTTCTTAGACACCTATTTTTTTCTATTTTGAACACATATTGACTTAAGTCCAGAAAGCAGTCTATTTTGAACACATATTGACTTAAGTCCAGAAAGCAGTCTTTCTGAGAGAAAAACATTGAGATTTTGGTCCCATATTCACTGTAAACTGTATATGACAAAATTTAACTGCATAAATGTACATTGATACTGTTATTAGCACAGAATGAATGGACTTTGTTGCAATGTTTACGAGCTGTAATGAGTTCTTAATAAATAAACATTTTTATTCCCAAATGTTTGTATGTTAATATCTCAGCTCTTTGTCAATGGTACCTAAAGCTTATTAATTAAAATGTAACCAATCTACCAGTTATTAATTAAAATATAACAAATCTACCAATCTTTCTTCTCTTGCTTTTTTAGCCCCACAGTGAACAGATCATATGTGTCTTAGATGCTGAAAGCTTAAAAATAATAAATTAAAGAAATTTAAAGTTTTGATACTGTAAGCAAGTTACAAAGTCTTAAGTTATCAGAAGCTTTGGTTGGTATATTTTCACGCAAGTCTTTTGATAATAATTAAACCAAGTCAGCTATTATTATTGCAGGATACAGGTATTACTGTTCGGGCAGTGATATTGGTGGCAGTGCTAGTGTTAAAACTTTATCTGATGTATGTTAAATTTTTGTGTTCAAGTTTTGGAGTCAGATATAGTGGGGATACAGTATAGCATGGTGTTTAAGCAGGTGTCTCATGGAACCATTGGTAGGTTCTTTGCATGTTTTACTCTTGGAAGTAGTATCTACAAGTAATGATGACATTTAATCAATGCTGTCCTCTAGCTGTATTGTTTACATTGTTGGGATCTTTGAACACAGGAAGTACAGGCATGTTTCACTGGAGCCCTCCCAAAATTGCAGTGTCATCATTAAACATGTTTTTCAGGATTTTAAAAAACAAATGAGCTTGCAAGTAACCAGATGCAATGAATACAAAATCAATCCAAATCAGATTTACTTCACTGGTAAAACTTTTAAATCTTCAGTATGAATTCCGCATACACTACTAGTGAATCACACTAGTGACTCTAATATTGTTTTACCTTGGCCCAATTTTGTTTTCACTCTTATTTTGATTTATAAAGTCGGATAAATTGTCAGATGAATTCAGCAACCACTGTTAAATATTTTGTTATCCTTAGATTAGTTTTATATTTTAATACTACTACAGTACTCTTACTTAGACTTCCTATATTTGCGTTGAATATTACCTTAATTGGACATAAATCATTTCACATCAGAGTAATTCTGTACAAAAAAATTATTCCAGACAGATGGAAATTTTACACAAGATTTGTACTATTTGTAAATGTTTAAAGGAGAATGTAGGTTAAAAAACACATTTTGTATGCTGAAAAATTGCATAGATGCCAATCATCCCAGTTATAGTGGAATCCTTCATATTTTTAATCACTGGTCAGATAAAATTGCATGCAGGCAAAACACATTATAAACACCAGCATATCTAGATCACATAAAACCTTGTAATGTTAGTCTCCATCAGTCAGACCAATCCATTGCTCAGTTAGATCTTTGCCAAATGAGAATTTGAAGAAAATATCCCCATTTTCTTTGTAACACCAGAACAAGGCTTTCCAGAAGGTGGGTGAAGCGATTTGATAGGCTGATGAGATAAGGGTATGTAATATATCATTGTAATCTATAGACACCGTGTTTCTTGACAACAACATGGAGAGTTTCACTTGCTGATTGAGACATACATCCCTCATTGACATATAAATAAAATGATGTTTACTGATATCCTTTTTAACTTACAATAAAAATCTGAAATACTTATATATTCATGTACGGTTTGGCGTGTCAGGATTTATAAAACCATCTTCAGTGTTAATGTATCATAGATATGAAGCAACAATAGATATGTCATATATTCTTCATGTTCTATAATGATATCCTAAAAGATATATGAATTTTTTTTTTTAAATATATAGTTCAATTGTTCTTATTACTTATCTCTTTTGGGAAGACATACCAAGAACCAGTATTAACAGATATCTCGTGTAATGGGCAGTTGCCCCTCAAGGCAGAACATGTTGCTTCTTTTATATTTATAGTCACTTTTGACCTCTCAATATATAATACCTGTTCATAAAAGACATTTTGTATGGTCTCTTTAATATACTTTAAAGACCATTTTCACTGTAATTTGCTAGAGGTTTAATGTTTCAGGTAATAAGTGTTACATTATCAATGAGAATATGTGCTACATCTGTAGATAATATGGATAATTTATGCATCTTTAATTGAAGTACTGTATTTTTTCCATTCATAAGCCTATACTTGATGATAAGACAACCCCTACTTTAACAAATTTGGGCTAATAATAATCCATTGTTTTGTATATAACATATTTACTCATTTATAAAGAAATTTAGATAGAATGTTTTGATTTGAGGGGTTCCATTTGTACTTTGTTATAGTTTTGAGTTGTCTTTGTGTTTATGATTTATTTCACTATTCCAGTCTGACAGTGATTATTCTGTTCTTTAATTGTAAATAGTACTAGACACTCATTTATCCTATATTAACCATTTACCTCAAAGCATCTGTTATTGTGTAGGTTGTCAGTAGTCATGTGCCAAAACCACAGAGTGGAGTATACTATAAATAAAACACTTGTTACCTAAATGATTCAGTATGAATAGATTTCCTGTAAAATGTAGAGCACTAGAGTAAATGTCAAGTGCAACACAAATTTGAACATTTTAGCACTCTTGTTTAAGTTTGTTTACGTCATATACATTCAAGAATAAACTCTGATCTTTATGGCTATCATTATTTTTCTCGAAATATTTTTTGTATGTGCTTCAAAATCGAGATAATTTATTCACCTTCAAGTCAAGTGAAGGTGAGACCAACCATAGCTGACCTTTCTCAACCTCTAAATCTATATGCCATGACATGCCATGTCAAACGAAAGACATGATTTTGGAAAAACACACTCCACCTGACACAATTGTGTTTCAAAAAAACATGATTTTCTGAAATCTTAGCCCCAAGGTTTTTCAGCAACCCCCAAAACATGTACATTTCTTGACCACAGTGATATATGCCTGCAATCGTTATTTGTAGTATGTGTTTAACAGTAAACAGTCCTGCTCACCTTTCAGAGATTATTTAATTGCCTGACAATAGCTAAGGTGAAGTGTTTTATCAAATTCTGAAGTATTAACACCTGTACTGGATGCAGGTGTTTATTACCGCTGTATTACCTGTAAAGCTCCCAGTAAACCTGAAATGATTATGTTCTCCCACCTCCCCCAGTGAAATAGTCAGTCCTCAGTGTTCTGACCAGGGTTCACACAGAATCCAGCAGGGATGTTTGGACACCTGTACCAACAGTCTCTAGTATTAAATTCAGCATATATTTTGTTATCCAATGGATTTTAAAGACAGAAACTTAATGTATGTTTTCATATAATTTTACTGTGGTTGTTGTGTTTGCACATGTATATGTGTATGGTGTTGATACTTGACAATGCTAAGTCTACCAACTGTATCTAAGTGTATTAAATGCTTTGAGAAAAAAAAAAACAGACAAGTTATTATTTTTACTCATATTTAAATTTCCAATCATTTTCTGTAGGCTTATATGAAAAGATTGCTTATTCTCAATTGGATGACAGCTTTTTTGTTGGTCACATGCACTGACACAACAACCCCCCTCTTGGAACCTCAAAACACACTTTCTGAGTCTCAAAAATATCCCTACAATGTCTGGGAATATGTCAGATATGAATCTACCACTTCATTGTTTACAATCATGTGAATTTGATAAACTGTCAAACGTTAGACCTATTGAAACCTTCATAGTCCTAATTCTAATCATCCCAACTCGAAAAGTACTGAAGGAAGTTGAAGGACTCCATTTTAGATAAGCGAGAATCCAACCCAATTTACAGATTACGACTGTATTTTTAATTAGCCACCATATAATGTGATATATTGGTCATTTACCTTAGTGCCTCTAGTTTCTAATGGGGAGTTTTCCCTCAAGGTGGTGCTACATAAACCAGCTCAAAATGACCAATGTTTATTGCTGGCATCAAAAATATGCTTCTATGCAGATGCTGCATGGGTATCTAAATGTGCTCATATGCAAATTGGACAAAGGCATCAAAAAGTACTTCCACTGCAAAGCAGTAGAAGGGTTCAAAAGGTATGTAAGAGTTAAATACTTAATTACTTACATTCCATCTATAGTGTATGCACCTACCTTAAATTTTGGATCCTGCTTTAAACTGTACAGAGACCCAAAACTCGGGTTGAAGTTAAAAGTTCCTAAACTTAGAAATTGTATAACTTTTTTTTATTAAGTCAGACTTGTTTGACATTCAGGATCTTCTCAATTTTTTGTGTCTTCTGTAAGCACGATAAATTTCATTTATACTAGTATACTCCAATAAAAATATTGGGAGGTTTCTTTCTGTACGAGTTTTGAGAATACAATATCGGAGCTTACCACTATTTGCATGTTACAAAATTACTACAAGTATATTACTTTCCTTGGATGGTTAATCACAGGTTAAAATCCATCACCACTCCTCAACCAATCCAACTAGTGTGTCTAGAGCAGACATCTCAAAAGGCACAAGACACTACTTATTGATGCTCCCCCTTTACTTGTATATTGATATGGTCATGTTCATCTATGTGTTAAAGCCACTATCCAAGATTAATACACAAATCATTAGATTAGATGACCATGGCAGCAATTTTCCATTATTGTATGCACATTTCTTAACTTTCTGATCAAGACATTTTGATAAAAAGCTCATCTGCATGATTAAGGTGGACAAATTAAATTTAATAGACTTCTTTGGATTCACGTGTAGATAACCTGATTAGATTTTCATGACTTTGTTGCAGTTGTGCAGTTTCTTTAGACCTTTAATTTTTTTGTACTTTTATTGATGGAAATATTATTAGCATAAAACTTTCAGCAAAAACCACCTGAGTAAAATGAAATTTGGCATGCATGTTTGAATGCCTATGTAGACAACGTGAATAAATTTTCTAGCCATTATAGCAATTTGTCACATTTTGATCAAGTTTTGGAATATTTTCTTCGCAGTGGGGACATGTTCTAAAAACACATATATAATTCTGTATTTTTTTTTTCTTTGATTTTGGGCAATCTATCAGTAGGTTGGCATGAGACTTAGCAAACAAGGTCCATGGAAGTCATGCAAAGGGGTTAATAAGTAACGAGTTGAAAGGTCCGAGTCAAATGAGCAAAACTCTTCTGGGTTAGACTCTCTTGATCTGAACTTGTTTTAACGGACTCTTCACAAATCTAGGAACCTGTATATAGAGTAAATTAAAGGTCACTAATCAAAAGAATAATTGAATCAATAATTACTTTTATGTATAAAACTTCATTTCGTTTTTGTTATGTACTATATCTGAAATTCTGTGCAAATATTTTTTCTACGTATGACTGCCATCAATTTATTAAAGACCCAAAGAAACTGGAAGTGACCATATAGAGCAGATTGAACTGATTGCCTTTCTTTTCAAGTGATTATATTTTCACCCTGTCTCCTATGTCTAGATATAGGCGACACTTTTCTAGCAAGTGTCAAACCGTCATGGATTCTGTATTCAAATGAAATACAAATTTGTTTAGGTATACTAAGACCTGCATAGCTTGCCTGTATAATTAAAAAGTTACGTTATAAAGTCAATCACAGCCTAACACCAGTATTTAGAATGGATTTTACACATGGCTAAATGAAAGAAACATATATGTGAGAAACATGAAAAGACTTGTTAAATAAGGGCGTTCCACACTGCTAATAGCAACCTATTGCTGGTTGAGTGGTCATAATGTAGTTTGTTCTGCCCATTATTGCAAATGATATCGGCATCTGACTGCAGTCAATTTTAAGGTAGTGTAAATAAATACAGCTAAAAGTAACTAATTCACATCACACATGAAGATTTTCAACATTGTTTGAATTGACATAGAGTGCAACACAACTCCTAAAATACATCATAAAACATACCACCATGACCTGTGGAAAAGTCGATTTGTTTAACTAAGAAATGTCTTTGCAGTATCAAAACTGGACTCTTCCAGAACTCGGGATGAACATGGTGGATTACATGTACGCAGACCAGTTCTTTTTCAGCATGTGTCAATTGAATGGTGTTGTACTATATTCTATATTGACATGAATTATGTTTAAATCATCTGTGCATGAAACGAAATGGTAATTTTAGCTACATTTTGAGACACTGATATGAAAATTCAGAAACAGACATGTACATCACTCATGATGCTGTGCAGAATGAACTAAAGTAAAGTTTTCTTCAAAATTCACTTGCATATTAAGTTTTTTGTTGTAGCAGTATTAGGATATGACGAGGATGTAAATACAAAAAAATGAAAAACCTCTGAATTTTCACCAGAGTGCCAAATAAAGACCAAATATATATTTATTTGGTATAGGTATCAATGCATATACATATATTATATTCATGGACTTATTGGGAAAAGAGACACCTAATAAACCAGAAAGTAAAACTGACATTGTAAACAATAACGAAAAAGTCGATATGATGTAGCATGTTAGCATATATTTTAACACTGGTAGCTCTTCTGCACTTTCTATATAATGAAGACAAGAAACTAGTCATGTTGATTTTTGTTTTATTTTTCATCCCAGCGTAACTAATAATTTATGCAGCCATAAAGATAAAACATTGAAAGATTCCCGATGTGTACTAAAATAGACTTAAACAACTGTACATGAAGCAGTATAACAATTGGATAAAATTATCCACATTTTAAAAAACGAAAAATGTATCATTAAGTAAATATGATTGGAAATTTATAGCATTTCCTAATTTATTTCAGAAATATTACCACATTTCAGCTTTAAAGTATGTTTGTCTATCTCCTAATTATATGCATGCAAAATTAATCCAATTCTTGTCAAGCATTTTCATGAACTTCCAAAACTAATTTTCTTTTTTATTCAGCAACAGATACTTAATAAGATGTGAATTAATAACATAAAACATAAGATCCTGATGAACGATTTTAAGGAAATTAAAATGTGTTACACAAAAGAGCTTTGGGCTCTTTAGCAGGCAACAGTCCAGTGTTCTCCCCAGGGCCATTTACTGTTGTGGCCACAATACACCATCTTTTCAGCCCACAAATGTTTTTAAATCTGTCAATATGTTATGTGCAAGCGACAGTGTGTTTATGTTGCCATCTATCCTTTAAAAAAAATTGTTAACTGAACATTCCATCACTCCATTCCTAACTATATCACTCAAATGGTAACTTTCTTAATGCTTGTTTATATGTAATTAAGATGTAATTACCCACAGACTCATCATCTTTTTTTACCAGGCTTGGCATGGCTGCTGGGGCATGACATTATATGCTGGTTCAATCTTTGCCCACATCACAGTCATGTGATTGGTCTGCAATGATGGTGTCAGTTGGTAGTGTTATGTTTCAGTTATTCTACTACCAGCTCAAAAGGTGTCATATATTTTTTATTTTTAAACTTTATTCAGTAAATTGGACATACCACCATGAAAAATGTATAATTACCCATCACCCATCACTCAGCTAACCAGGCTAAGATCGGGTACAGAGCTCACAAATTTAGATTTGACAACAGGAAAAGGAAAATAAAGATAACAAAAAATGAAAGTCAGATTTTAAAACTGAATGGAAGATTTTCTGTCCTTTGGTAGAAATTGTTTGTAAATTGTTCATATTACTAACTTAAATCTTGTTAGCAATAGGCGAGGTGGATGGGCTGGGTGGGGGACTGTGTCAAATTTCTTGGGTACTATTACAATATATTTTTGGTTTTGCAGTAGCATTAGTAGTTCTTCTAGTTGTTGTGACTGATGACTTTGTTGTTATTTTCTGGAACATTTGACCAGTAAAATTTGTGAATGAAAACTGCATCTCACTCGTAATACATTTCAATAGCTGTAGTATACTCAGGAAGAAGAAAAAATAGTTTGATCAAGAAATCTAAGTTGGTTCTGCCCTGTGATTTTCTTTCCTAGCTTTTCCAAGTAAATAAAAGGATCAATTTTTATCTTTAAATTTTACCTGTTTGGAAAATGTAAAGGAAAATTTGGGAATATTCCTTCATTTATATTTTAAATATTTCTCCAACAATAAGCAACTAGTGCTTACTGTGTCTACATCTGGTAATTAAAACACTTAAAACATTTGAAGAATGTTTTAGCCCTCTGACATGAAATGAATCAAACCAAAACATAGATATAGTCTTCCTAATGGAAATTAATAGATCTTTCAGTAGTTGCTCTTTAATTATTATTTAAAAACATGACAATGTCTTGACTCTTGAAGGATATGTCCTTGCTAGTTCACCTAATAAGGAGTCAGATAGTGTTGTATTTTTTCTTACATCATTAGTATACTTTATCTTCCATTGTTTTTCAGACGGTGAAAGGTCCTTTTCAATCAAAACTGACCAAATGTGTATTATAGGAACATGTTCAACCAAGAATATTTTGTCACATAAGTTAATACATGGAATACCCCACTATCAAAGATGGGAGCCTTGAATATTGTAAAAATCTGTGTACATCTGAAAACTGATCTTCAAAAATACACATCTGTAGTGTTAGCCAACATTCATGACCATACAAATTATGTGGGACATAACATTTTATAGCATTATCCTTGATTTAATTATTACCTGAACAGGCATACTTTACTGATCTAGACAAACAAATCACTATAATATATACTGACAGCATAGTGAAAAATCTTTTCTGCAAAGGTACAGAATCATTCTGCTGGGCATAAAAATTAATGGCATGCTAAGGCATAGTTTTCTAAAATTCAATACAAGGGAAGAAATGAGAAACATTATATTCAGTTCAAAATGTGTCAAGACAAGCTGTTGAAACATTGTTATTTACAAAAATAATCAATGCAGTTTTAAGGAAGGGTATTTCATATAAAGTCAGATGTATCTGGGTTGTTTTCAATAGATCACTAACAGATGACTGTGTCACTTATTTCATAATCTATTTTTAAATACAGATAGTGGTCAACTATCTATAATTAGCGAATGTCTTTATGTCTTTAAAACAAAATAAAAACTTTTTCTCAAAGTAAATTCTTTACACAATCTAACATGAAGAAGAAAGTTGAATCAATACATTTAAAGATGAATCAATACATTTACAGGAAACTATACAGAATTACTCCAGAGGGCAAAAATAAATAATGATGATAAAATACATAATATTTAGTCATATTTCTGGATAATTACTTGCCCTTTTTGGTGGGCACTGAAAATAACTGGAGAATTAAAAGTATTGAGAATAATGGTTTCTTACAGGGATTGGTTAATACAGTACATTAAACAGGATCAGTGGGATAAACATAAACTGTAAGATACTGATGTGATAATTATGTTTGGTTCTTATTATCACAAGCAAATAATATTATCTCTTTAAAAAAAGGAAACCTTAATTTTAAATATTTTAATGTTTTATGTCTTTTGCTCTCATTAAATGTTTAAGCAATAACCTTATGAGTATTTACTACAGAAACTAATGTACAGTTTCAAATATTACACAGAATCTGTCAAACTATATAAAAGCAGCAACCATGGTTTGTAATAATTTCCTCTCAGGATTAAGGTTTGACTTGTTTCCTTTTACACAACTTCTCTGATTTTCAAAAGCCAATAGAGCTTAAAAAAAAATTGTCTTTTAATAAAAATGCAAACTGTTCTTGGAGGGATTGAAATTCCTTCCAGCTATAAACAGTCTATTTTTTCCTCACTTACTAATTAATGATAATGTGCATGAATGACATTTATCATCCTTAGTCCCAATTCTCAAGCCTACCTTCAACTGAAATGAGCTTTCTTTGATTGGCAATTTCATGAAATGGTATCTTCAGCTGAATATTAAATTTAAAAGTAGGTCATAAATGGTAGCTGGTCTCCAAATTTCCTGAACGACTCTGTGTAGACTATCCTTGAGCAATGTTAGCTTTGTAGTGTCACTTGCAGGTTTGTATATTTAACTGCAAATCCTATTATCTGATCATTTGCAGGTAAAAAAAAAACTGTATGTTTAATTGCAAATCCAGTTATTTTATCACTTCCAGGTATAAGCCTGTGTGTTTAACTGAAAATCAAGCTATCTGATAACTTGTGGGTAGAAATCTGTATGTTTAACTGCAAATCTGGTTTTCTGAACTTGGAGTAATCGCCCAAGCTGAAGTCATCCTTTCATGTAGCTATATTCCAAAGTTTACAAAACTAAATGAGCACAAAATCTGAACTTTAACCCTCACAAAATCTTGGAAACTGCATGTAAATATTACCAGAATTTCATATTTATGTGCCCCAATCAAAAACATTTCAGAATTTGTTTAATGCTACTGGGTTTTTTTGCACATTTTAACCATAACTGTTTAATTGTGAGCCTAAGAACAAATACCGCACTCCAAATTTTTTGTGATGGGGTTCAGTAGTTGAATATCAATTCCACAATGAGACCATGATTAGCTGCCTTAAGGAGCAGGGTTCTGTTGAGGAAAAGGTGATTTATCATGACCACCATGAATTTCTGGTTGGTACGTTAACAGTACTATCATCACCCACAGGTGTAACAAAACCTGAAACCAAAAACAAAAATACAATCTTATTTTGAAAAGTGAATGTGAATAGAATTCTACTGAATTAGTATGAATCAATACATTATAATATCTTCAAAAGTTTACAAATTTAGCAATTCAAGAATTTTTTAACAAGAGACTGCCACTACACCCAACACTACTTTTACATACTTGTGTTGTCTTTACTACTTTGTGGATCACAGAACCAGTAACTAGTATTTTTCAAGATATAAAGTAATGAAAATATTTGTGCTTTGTGAAGAAAAAAAAAGAAGCAAAGTTGGTCAATTAAAGGTGACTTCATAATCCAACCTGGACTTTAATTATAGGTAGATACATTCCAGAATCTCCAGAATCCTGCAAATAATGATTCGAACATTTTAAAGTATCTGCAATTTTTAATGGATTTTCTGATTAAAAGCACTGAAATCACCATAGTAAAACATTAATGTTTATTTTCTATTATACTGAAATGTTCGGCTCAACATTTTCTAATGTATTTTGCATGCTGCTTTTTTATCTTGCTTTACAGAAATCAAGTAATACAGGATAGATGTTTACTGTTTAATTCTATTTCAGACAGTCAATTTACGGTTGCATTTTTCTTTTAGTACTTCTTTTTAATCTAAACTTCTGAAAATAAATATTTGAAATTTTGTCAATATGGGATTCTTGATAGGAATGAAAAGTATGCTATTTATTTGTATAACAATTTGTTTTTGTACAGCTGGTACAGTAGCATACCCTCATTCATTTTATTTGTCTTATACTTGGGCATCTACGCAAAGAAAGTTATGAAACTTTTAAATATTTGTTTTTCATCACAAGAGGTTGTGAATTTTGATATGTTATTCTTTAACTGGTTATTTTTTTGTGGGAATTTAATCTTCAGTATATTTCTGATCAATCATTCTGCAATAATTTTGCAACAACAAAACATTTTGTTTTCTTCTAAATATAAATAATAACAAATAAAATAATAATGTCCATGAGACGGCAGCTCAAAATTAATAGATTTCCCAAAAATATACGATTTGATGCATACAATTTTTGCAACCCAAAATTGGTTTAGATTTTTTTGTTTACTGGTAATTAAATATATGTTCCCTGACGCTAGTAAGTATATATCTGTCCGAAAATTTGTACGAGTAATTAATATGACCTTTACTTACCATGTACGAGTAATTAATATGACCTTTACTTACCATGTAAACTATAACAAAGACTCTTGCAATAGGATATCGTCTAAGGAATACACCAAGTCTTATACTGAAACAGAGAACATGGTTCATAAGGTAGATTATTTGAAGAAAAAAAACGCACTTATTGATTGAAAAGACTAGATAGAAATCCAAGACCATATATTCTTTTTAACTTCCGAGTGCTGAAACCATTTCTGACGGTCTTAAATGATAAGATTTTCAAGATGTTAGGAAATCATTTTCATTTTAGGCTGAATTAGGTACCATAAGTGTCCTTGGACGAGATGTGACTATAAGGTTCTTGACATGGGAACAAGGTTCATGTGATTCTTCTTGCCATAGAATCCTTGTTCTCAGGATGAACAGTCACATCATGTCTGAAACAGTTGTAGACAAGAACAAATTTGGTGGAAAAATGTTGAGGGTTGATTATTATGGTACAAGATGGCCACTATCGCTTAACCGGCTTGAAGCAGCTGTTCCGTTTTTTAGTGCCGTTTTCACGATATTTGTGCTTGTTGCCTGTTTTCATCTTCGTTATTGTGTTCATTATGTATTGGCTGTTAAATTTGTATGTGTTTCTTCATCTCCTTGTTTTGGAAACGAGAATAATTAGACTTTTTCTCAGCTGTCTTACTCCACTGTTTTTGAACAAACCACCATCACGTGATACTCGCCTGCCAACCCGTTTATGCTACGATGGACCCTCATTAATTGCTTTAAATGTTCACTCCTTGGCTCTCCACACTACATTGTGCTCTAGACTAAATGAACTGGGACTACATTCATCATTACCTAAATGTAAACAGAAGCGAAAAAAGAAACGTTGTTTCAAAGCTGGCCGGCGTAGAACAAGAAGAAGAATTCCAGTTATCTCCCTTATTTTGGCATACCCATTTAAAAAAATTTCGACCGTTAATTTAGATAACCTAATTCAAATCCCAATTAATTCGTCAACCTTTATGTCAACTATCCAAGAAATATCTCTGCGCATTGCATTATTCAATGCCCAGTCAGAAGGACCACCGGAAAAGCACACAGAAATAGTTAATTTTATCAACGACGAAAATATTGACATATTATTCTTGACAGAAACATGGCTAAAAAGATCAGGCGATGAGCCCAAGTGTGCGGATCTAACACCCACTGGTTACTCCATCAAGTCGTTCCCCCTTTATTCTCACAGAGGTGGAATTGCTGTCATCACAAAGAACTCCATGATAAAACGTATGAACTACACCACAACATTCAATTTCGACCACAAATCGTTTGAACTAATCCAATCCACACTCACTCTGGAGCAAAGGTCAGTCCATTTTTTCTGCCTATACCACCCTCTTCCTAGTAGAAAAAACAAGCTGGCTGACTCTCTCTTTTTGGAGCAGTTTCCGAATCTCCTGGACTATGGAAATTTGATAGGTGGCAACCTGATTATTCTTGGAGATTTCAACTTTCACTTTGACTGTCCTGGAAACTCAAATACATCAAAACTCATAGATTCCATTAATGTTTTCAACCTCAAACAGTCAGTTAACCAACCCACCCATAAACATGGTCACATTTTAGACTGGATTCTTCATAGACCTGATGATAACATTCTATGGTCCTCCCTGGTATCCCATCACCTTGCATCAGATAACCTCTGCATTATATGCCATCTTGACGTATCAGTCCCTAACCCTCCACCTTTATTTGCTACTAAGAGAAACCTCCGTATGATAAATAGAACCAAGTTAATGCATGACATCCAAGCTAACCTAACAATTTGCTTACCTCCTACTGCACAACAACTCGATAAATGTCGGCGTTCATTACTGGACAAAACATGCCCCAGCTACCAAGTGCAGAGTATCAATTAAAAAGTGTTCTCCATGGTATAGCAGTGTTAGGGACCAGCTTCAAACTGCTAAAAGAGACCGCCGTAAAGCTGAGAGGCTCTGGCTTTCCACCAGGCTCACTATTCATAAGCAAATCTATAAAGTCGCTAAGAAGAATGTCACAAATATAGTCCATGCAGCGAAATCAGCCCACTACACTACTAAGATCATGGAAAGTTCCAGCTGCAAAGAGCTCTTCGAGATTACTAACAAACTAATGTCAAGGAACAAATCAACACCACTTCCAACTACCTTCTCTCCAGTCGACCTTCCGGACATGTTTGCAAATTAGTTCCGTGACAAAGAACAAACCATTAGAGATAAGCTTGACACAACAATTTCAATTGACTCGTCATCACCATACAGTTGGCATACAGAATTTGAACGGCAACCATTAGCTGCATTTGAACCTGTCTCTATGGATTTCGTACGTACAATCGTGATGAAGACTGCACCAAAGTCATGTGAACTTGATCCAATTCCAACATCACTGCTGCTCGAGTGCTTAGATCCAGTATTGCCTTCACTAACTGATATTATTAATACCTCTCTCTCATCTGGGGAATTCCCATCATTTTTCAAAACTGCCATTGTAAAGCCTCTGCTGAAGAAACCAACACTAGACCATAACAATTTAAAGAACTACCACCCAGTTTCTAATCTCCCATTCATTTCAAAAATCTTAGAAAAGGTTGTTCTATCCCAGCTTGTATCTCATCTAAATTCAAACAGTCTTTTTAGCAATGTACAATCTGCATATCACCCTTGCCACAATACTGAAACTACTCGTCTAAAAGTAGTTAATGACATTCTCTCTGCGTTGGATAGCGGAAAGATTACAGTCCTCACCCTCCTTGATTTGTCTGCAGCATTTGACACAATACACATGATATATTACTTCACCGTCTCCAGCATGTATTTGGCATTCATGATACAGCCTTACTGTGGTTCAAGTCCTACTTGGTCAACAGGATACAAATTGTATCTGCAAATGGAATACACTCCAATCCAGTTGATCTATGTTGTGGTGTTCCACAGGGGTCTGTTCTTGGACCTGTTCTCTTCATTCTGTACACTCAGTCGCTCTCAAGTGTCATAGATCATCATCCAGTGTCTCATCAATTGTACGCTGATGACACGCAAATATACAAATCTAGCCACCCAAATGAAGTTGATGATACCATCCAAGGTGTAGAGAGGTGCATTTGTGATGTGAAATCATTGATGACTTGTAACAAGCTGCAGATGAATGATGATAAAACTGAGGCCATTCTGATCACAACACAAAGACTTTCTCATTCACATCCTTTACCTAAAACAATAAATATCAGCAACGCCAACATTAAATTCACACAATCAGTACGAAACTTAGGTGTTACTCTGGGCAGTACTCTCACATTGCACCAACATGTCATGAACATATGCAAGGCTGCATATCTTGAGCTGAGACGCATCAGCTCAATTCGCAAATATCTTTCAGTTGATGCCTCTAAAACACTTGTGTGTTCACTAGTACTTTCAAGACTGGACTATTGTAACTCAATTCTGTCTGGTTCATCTCAATATCTACTCCAGAAACTTCAAAAAGTTCAAAACACAGCTGCTCGGATCATACTTAGAGTACCACGATCAGAGCACACCTCCCCACTGCTCTGTACCCTACACTGGCTATCCATTCGATCCAGAATCAAACACAAAATTTGTTCTATGTGCTACGTTTCACTGTCGGACTCTAGTCCAACATACCTATCTGACCTCACCCATGTGTACACACCAGCAAGATACTTAAGTTCTCTTCTGACAATCGTATACTCATTATTCCAAGTATGAAAACAAAGTCATATGGACATCGTTCTTTTGCATACCAGGGCCCAGCAACATGGAATGAATTGCCCACTGAACTTAGACACAAAGACACAGTGATCACATTCAAGAGAGCTCTCAAAACTCACTTATTTCGACAGCAAGAACAAACTTAAAGACCTAATAATGTTTCCTAATTGAAATATTCTCAGCATGTTTTTTATTTTATTTTTTTAATGTTTTTCTAATTTCATGTTGTTTGTTTTTGTAATAATATTATTATGTTTCTTATCTTATAGGTGTTGTCTAAAGTCGTAAAGCGCTTAGAGCTTCTAAAGATTAGGCGCTATACAAAGTCCTCATTATTATTATCATTATTATTATTATCTGCCATGTTAGTTTGTTCTGAGATCACCTGAAGTTCTTTTTATATGCACATTCAGGAACAAAAAGATATGAGAACATGTTCTCTGTGCTTGGGCAAAAACCCATAACAGGTTACCCAAAGATGTCCCATTAGAAGCCTTTCAGTGAAAACCCTATCTCTATATGACCGTCCATTCAGGAGTAGTAGTATTTAAGATATCCTCCAAGTAGTTCTGGAGCAGTATTAATAAAAAAACTCCTTATAACAAATATGTGCTAACATATGGACAGAGATCAGACAACAGACCATCACACAAGCTTTCCAGTGCAGCAAAAAAATAATCGACAAAACAGTGATAACATAGCCAGGGGACACTGTCTGCTAATGCAAACAGTGAAAACATGGAAAACTGGAGCCAGTGACAACTGAAGTAACATTACTGCTTCTGTACTATTTCTTGCCTTTTGCATTGTGGAATCTTTTCAAAAGAATCATCTGCAACCAAATTTAAAACCACTATTGCATAGATCAGATAAAACATGAGAGCAAGCTACCTGTATAGTAAATACATTATAAATCTGACCTGGTAGATACGTCTATTTAAACAGCTCCTGAAGCCCTAAGATGACTTTATTATATCCATAATTGGTTATATCCATTGTTATGAATCTATGGTAATAAACTAAGTAACAGAAAGAAGCAAAACCAACAAGTTCTGCAAAAGTTAACAAATAATTTAATTATGAAAGTTATAAATACAATTTAACTTTACTTACAGTATTATGAATTAAATCCAAAATATTCCAAAAGTTCTATCACAAGTCCTAAAGGATCAAATGATCAGAATGAATTAAAGATCCTCAAAAGTACTTGTCTGCCAACAGTCCTGATGTATCACAATGGCACTTTCCATAAATCATTTGAATAAATACACAACAGTCCCAGAATAATATTTGAGTCCAATGAGCACTAATTCCAATGAACAATCCAATCAAATGTCTCCCCTCAAATTATATCTAAACTCAACATTAAACACATCTGCAGACTGATATTAAAACAAGAACATATGAAATAAGAATTCAAAAAAGGAATCAATCTGAAAATGGAATGAATTAATTGCTCAGTCTTAACCTTATATAATTCTCCAAGAGTCTATTATGATTATATGTTACCATATACCCCATGTGACAGACCTTGTTACTTGATCAAATATTTCATTATATCTACTCACATACACAACTGACTTTAACTAGCCAACCATAAATAACTCTAAAACTTGTAAATATGTTTATTGTTAGAAATATGAAAACACCTATTTATAGATTCTGTGTAATCTATGTGCCAAAACTGAAACCTACCAAATAGATAGCCATTCACCAAAAGCTACATAGATATAAATATACATAACACTATATATGATATAATAATACTTCGTTGGATTAAAATTCGCTTGGTAAAACAACACATTCATTGGATCCTTGTTTTTACTTTGTTGGCCTGTATCTATTTTGATCAATTACCACCTCTTAGGATCTATGTCATAAACACTCTCTTGACTCAAAATGACTGAAAGCAAATATTACCATTATTGCTCATGCTGAGATAGATACTTGAACTAATCTTCTATACTACCTGAATTTATCTATTATATTGGCAGCTCTTTTCATCTTTCTTGTGACTGGGGTGTCTGTTGGCCCTTCTCTCATAAAACCTGGAAGTCGTGGACGAACTGAAATCATGAAAAACATGTTATTTATCCTGTTTTACACAATATCCTGATGCAAAAGAAACTCCACATCCTAAACTTAAGTGATTTCCACTAAATTTATGTTAAGTCAATAAATTTAATACTCTGTAAATGATGGCTACATTGAAAACTGATTTCCCAGTAACATCATATTTCTGATTAGATAGTACAAATTGTGTGTAAGATTTTACAAGTTTAACTTACATAATAATCTTGTATTTTTATTTTTTTTTATTTTTTAATAGTTTTATTTTTTATTTTATGTAAAGTGCTTAGAGCTTCTAAAGATTAGGTGCTATACAAAGTCCTCATTATTATTATTATTATTTAAATATTTCATGACAATAATGGCAGTTTTACAACATAAATTTTTCTTGTACAAATTCCACTACTCCAATACCTATAGAACTCTATTAGACGTGTAACTTTCACATTATCATCTTCAAATCCCAAAATACAATACTGATATTGATTAAGTTTCTCCAGTAACTCCCATGTCATAATGCCTATACATTATTAAAATAATCTACATTATACAATAATAAAAGCCCAATGCATTACACTACAGCATCTTATATAATAATAATCATCATGTTGTAATACTCAACCATTTCAAATTAATCTACATTATATAATAAGAAATGCTGAGTCATCACAATCCACCATTTCAAATTAATCTACATTATATAATAACAAATGCTGAAGTCATCACAATCCACCATAAATGCCCCCGTATTACACTCCATCATATTAAATTAAAACTTCATAATATAATAATTAAAGGCCATTGTCATTATGCTCCACCATATTACTTTACAACGTTAATTGCCCATCCTAGGATGGGAATAAAACAAAACAAAAATATAATAGGGATGAGGTTGTTTAAAATAAAGTTTAAACATAAAAATACAAAAATGTAAATTAAATTGGGATACCGCCTTGAGTTTCAAACTCACAACTTGTTTGGCATCTGGGACACAGACAATTGTGGGTGTTTATATATAAGATTCTACATTAAATAATAATAAATACCCAAGCTGTTACACTCCACCACACTAAATTAATCTAAATTATACGATAAATGCCCAAGTCATTGCACTCCACCACACTAAATTAATCTATATTATATAATAAATGCCTAAGCTGTTACACTCCACCACACTAAATTAATCTACATTATACGATAAATGCCCAAGTCATTACACTCCACCACACTAAATTAATCTATATTATATAATAAATGCCTAAGCTGTTACACTCCACCACACTAAATTAATCTACATTATATAATAAATGCCCAAGTCATTACACTCCACCACACAAAATTAATCTATACTATATAATAAATGCCTAAGCTGTTACACTCCACCACACTAAATTAATCTACATTATACGATAAATGCCCAAGTCATTACACTCCACCACACTAAATTAATCTATATCATATAATAAATGCCTAAGCTGTTACACTCCACCACACTAAATTGATCTACATTATACAATAAATGCCTTAGTTGTTACACTCCACTATATTTAATTAATCTACATTATAAAATAATAAACAGCCAATTCCCAAATAACCTTCATCTTCTTCGTGGACTGGAATGACTGCTGTATTGGTCCGTACACTGGAGACCTGCACATCTCTATACTGTTGCTGAAATTAATAGAAGATAGAGAATAATGAGCAATAGTCCTTGCCAAGTTGACATGTACATATACAAACTTCCATTCCACGGTAAAGTAACTAATGATTAAATTTTGAGTACACAGTGAACTCACTCATAATAATGTCTTCAATTATTACAGTCAACCACAGATATTACAAAGCTAATGGGGACTCTCAATTTGTTTGATATCCATTTGCCATGAAAACACAGACTCATTTTCAGTAGTGTTTATATAAAACGGATAATACCCAAGTTAGTTTGATGCTTTCTAATGCTTACAGTTTTTAAGAAAGGATTTTCCATTTTTTACTAGCAGAATTGCACCAGCAGTACAAGCAAAAAATAGCTTTATGGTGGATGCTTTCTGTCAAACTTGGTAAAATTCAGTTTCCAGTCTAATTTTGTTCAGTTCTGCTACCTACTTTTGAGAAGTCATTAAAAGTTTGTCTGTTCTTAGTGAGAGTGCCACATTCGATGATGGATCAACATTAATTGTTCAAATTTGTGAAATATTTGTGCCTGGATGCTTACTGTCAAATTTAGTTAAATTCTATTCAAGTGTTTTCTTGAAGCGATCATTTTAAGGTTCTTCTAGTTTTAATAACAGTTCTGCATCAGTTTTGGAGTTGTTTAAGCAATTTCTGGGGGCATCAACTGTACCAAATTGAAAGACCTTCATACCAAATAGTTTTCTGGCGAGTTGCATCAAATTGAATGCTGTGGTTTCGGAGAAAAGGCAATTTTTTTCTAATGGTAACCTTAATCTATGGTTTACCAGCATAATTTGCAGACTCAAAAGGTCTAAATGTCAGAATGTTTTAAGTCAAATCTGTTAAACTTCTATCAAGTTACTTGTGAAGAGCAACCATTTAATGGTTGTTCTATTTTTAGTATTGGTGGCCATATTTGACGGCAGATCAAAATCAGATGCATACATTTTAAAATCATTAATGCCAAGATGATCTCTCTGTTGAGTTTGGTGGAAATTGGTCCAGTGACAATTTGACAACTGGAAGAAGAAAAAAACTGCTGATGGACAACATATAACATATGAAGCAGGCCACATAATGTGCAACACATGCCATATGCAAGACCATACCATAAATTCACTAGATTTAATGGCCACATGAGCAAAAAATATCAGTATACTAACACATCATGCATGTTGCTTTTTGACAAAAAAATTATCCTGCATGTGATACACAGGTGTGGAAATGAAAAGAAAATCTTACAAGAATGAACTGTAAAAGCATGAACGGAAGACGAGTTCGGCTTTCACTACTGCAACTGTGTAGTAAAATGATCTTTATGATTTTTATAATAAAATAAATTTCCGATCATGGGCTGTTACTTTTAATGTAAGAGTTTTTAAAAGCTGCAATGTTATTTTTAAAACGATATCATTATCCACTGTTGGCAAGGAAGATAATTTCACAAAGGGTTTTCAACATGGTGGACAATGCTTGCATGTATATGGTACAGCATTGAATTTTTCTGACTTTAAAACTGGGCTTGTTATAGATTAATAAACATTGTCTGCATTAATAATACAAAATTGTTTACTTAGTCAACATTATCAAATAAATAGATCCAAATACAAGCTTAGCAAACAGTCAGAGAAAATCACACATATCTAGGTTCTCTAAGCCTCTGTTTACAAATCTTAGGTGGGCAGATCTTCTGTGAGTGAAACAAGGTTTACATGCATTTCTTTCTGCAATTTACATTTCTCAGCTGTTAGTTTTTGTTACCTAGCACCTTTCACTAGCAACCTGGACCACAGAATTGTTTGCATTACATAAAGCTAGCCATACTGAATGCAGCACAAAATCTTTAGATGTCTTAGCTTAGCAACCCAAGTATAAATGCAACTGGTTGTTGGTCTTGGAAAAAAAATATGTCCAAAGTCGAATATGTTTTATTCTATATTTATTTTCAACTGAAATTTACACAGCTTACCTCGAGTCTTTCTAACTGAAGAGCCAGAGAGTTCTTCTCTGTGCTTAAAGCCTCTACAATGGTCTGCTTCTGAATCAAGCTCTCTGTCAATGCCCGAACTCGTGACTCCAGCTCATATTCTGTCGTACTACTCATGGATTTGGTTGATAACTGTAATAGTCAGATTGAAACTTTGTCATTATTGGGAAATGATACTTTTTACTAACTTCAAGGTTTACTTTAACAGTTCTCTAAATGCGATGATCCAAAATATTCAAACATTATTATTGGTCATTATTCTTAAATCCAATGAGCTATGACTTGGGTACAAAGTAATGTCAGAATGATGATGCATTAACAGTTGCCAAAATGAGAAAGAATCTTGAAGAATAAAAGAAAAACATGGTCATGCAAATCATGCCATTGTGTATGCAGGTAAGCAACAAAATACAGAGAAAAGTGTATTGCAGGCGAAACAAAATACAATGAAAAGTAAATTTTTAGTAAATTATATTTCTCCAGTAATACTTATGTCATCATAATAATATTGGGAATAAACCCAGTTACCTCTCAATCACAGCCCCTCCTGGAAAATATTACCAAAAGGGAAGAAACTCTTACCCATTACCTGCCCTGAATAAGGCTAGGTTGCTACCCTTCAACTAGATTCTTACCCATTTAAGCTGAGTAATACATCATCAAGGATTCTCTCATTTATGGGAAGATGTGGGATTTTTTAATAGTAACATGATTGGTTAGGTATTCTTGGATAAGCACAATCCACAACAAAAATTTCTTAAAATCAGGGGAATATGTAATATGAAGAAGAAATGCATAAGCATCCAGCTCCTACCAAGGACACTCTTCAAGAGTCAAATGGCAGGATTCCACATAAACCATATAATAAAAGCATCCTGCCCCTACCATTGACATTCTTCAAGAGTCAAATGGCAGGATTCCATATAAACCATATAATAAAAGCATCCAGCCCTACCAAGGACACTCTTCAAGAGTCGAATGGCAGGATTCCACATAAACCATATAATAAAAGAATCCAGCCCCTACCATAGACAATCTTCAGGAGTTGATATAAGCATCCAGCCCCTATCATGGACATTCTTCAAGAGTCAAATGGCAGGATTCAACATAAATCATATAATAAAAGCATCCAGCCCCTACCATGGACACTCTTCAAGAGTTGAATGGCAGGATTCAATATAAACCAGATAAACCACTCTCATAACATGAGGACAGTAAAACTAATAGTCATGCAACCCATGAAGACAATTCACAGATAAGAGCTACTTTTCCTTATTGAAAATAATTTCTGCCAAATCTAAAAAGCTAGATCGTGGTGTGAAAAACTTGAGAAGATTGAGTTTGCATGCCAGCCAATAGATTCAATTATGTCTAGGATTGAATTCATGCTAATTTCATGAGCTGAAATCTTCATGAGACACATCTATCTCCAGATATCTCAGAGAATCCTGAGCACATTGCCCACTTCAGCTATGATGCTAGGGTATGAGGGGTTATATTATCTTTTTCAGCATTCACTGAAAGAAAGAGAAGATGTTGAGTCTTATAGCCCTTCTCCATGCACTTCAAAGAGTGACTGAGAGTATGGATTGTGTCTTGCATTGCTTCTCTCAATGTATCAATTAATGAGAGGTACCAGATGACCACTTTTTGAATGTGCACTGACTGCAACCTATTCTTAGCTACAAAACTTGGTTATGTCATTAGGATAACAGAACAATACAATCTTCTGAATTGGAGACAGTTTGGGTCCAATCAAAGGAATGCAACTTGCCCAACATGCCCAAAATACATACAAAAGCTTGAGGTAACAGACATGTTTTATCTGACACCAGCTTCAGTGAGGTTCTAACTAAAGGCTTGAAATGATCCTAGTTGAGAATGTTAAAACTCATGAAAGATTTAATTTAGGTAATGTGTTGAAAGATTTAGTTCTGTTCAAGTTCCAATTGGCCAGCAGGTCTGATAACAGTGACCAATATCCCCTCTACCATGATGCCTGAAAGTGCTGGACATCATGGAGCAGAAGCCTTCGATATTAACTGTAGCAGCGATGAATAACAATCACTGTCACATTCAGTAAACTGAGAAGTTGCAGCAAAACGCTGGGATGGGTTGAGATCCAAGTTCACTATAAACCCTAACTGACATAACTTGAAAAAAGAATGTTCATGCCCTTTACCCAAGACGAACTTACTTTATGTGTTTGAACGATGTAGTTCAGATATGATATGGTCACTACTGACATTGCTGACCTGAAGAAAGTGACAATGCAGATGATGGTCTTTGTGAATGCCCATGGACTTGAGTTGAAAATGAACAGGAGTACACAAAGATTGACATCTTGTTCCTTGGAAGACACACTCAAAGAACTTGCATGAACTTCGGGAAATCAAGACATGGAAGTATGTTAGTTCAGTCAAGAATGATCGTAAATTCTTTCCTCATTATGGAAAGCCTGACCGACAGTACCATTCCTGTTCCATGACCGGCCTTAGGTTTTCCACTGGCTTTGGTCACTAGAATGAGGCTAAAATAAAAAGCCTACTTGAAGGGCAACAAGTAGATCTTCCGCAAAATGTCTACCTTTTCCAGATCAGATGACATGTCCAGCATGGAAAGGAAAGACAAAAGGCGAGGGGCCTGAATAAATGAAATCGGAAGCTGCCCTCCAAAACAAACCTGGATAACCCATTATTTTTCAGAAAATGGTTGCTCCAAGATATGAAATGAAGGAGTCTGGCACCTACAGACAGGTTGTCAGTGGGTGGCTAATCAATGACAGTTATTGGGAGGCTTGGGAAAGGAGAAACCTTGCTTCCTATCCCCTTTATTGAACTGTCTTTGAAATTAAGTGGCCTGTTTCTACCTAAAATTAGACTGAGACCAAAACTGTTCTGCTGGGCAGTGTTCAGCTTCTTGTCAGTTTTCATCTCTTTATTGTGTCTAAAAATGAATCAGTCAGAATGACAGTACAGCTTCTTGTGCTGCCTACTTCCTCAATTCTACCACTGAACAGCAATGGTATATCAAAAGGCATAAAACTGAGCCAAGGAATGATGCAGCTTTAGTAAAAATTAGCAGAAACAGGTGTCTATTCTCACCAGATCCAAATTTTGTGGATGCCACATGAATGGTGTGGCCTTGTTAATTACCATCGCAATACAGGCCATGAACTCCAATGCAAGTTCACTGCCCAATTCCTCAGCAATTCAAAAAACTGCCAGCAACGCTAGATAAAGCACCAACAAAGCTGCCACCATATTCTGCACCAACATGCAGGTGGGATGGAAAGCATTTGGATCCACCTTATAAAACAATGGGGCTGCCATATTAACTACCACAATGTTTTTGTCAGAGCTCATTAAATCAATACTCTATGTGTCTGTGTGCATGAGTTAAAAGCATGATGAGAGTGATACTGGTAGTTGCATTTCCAAAAAGAAAGCCTTCAAGTTTCTCAGGTCCCAGTTCTTGTAAGACAAATAATCAGATATCTTTTTAATCTTTGACATCTGTGACACCTTCTCTAGTCAAGGTTCCAAAGATGATAATCTATCTACACCTTGGCATATCGAGCAGATATATTTGTGCTTTGGGTCAGTGATTTTCCAATCAAAATTTAGTTGTTAAAATCTGAACACTGCTTCTACACGATTGAGACAAGTGGATCACACAACCTGATATGGAATGATATATAAGCAATTTTCCACTGCCGGTCTGTGTTTCCACAAATACCTTTCACTTAAATAGACATGTAATGGATTCCTTCTGGTACATAGTCATACTTTGAATGTTAAACTTACAAAGTATCCTTTTCAGGTAAGTTGCATCTACCATTTTTGGCCAATGTACAATGCACCACGCTATTGGTTAGTTGGCATTACATACTTAGGAAGGCAACACATGAGATCCAATAGGTGTAGCCAGGACAAAGCATCAATATATCTGTTAGATCCGACAAGGATATCATATCGGAACCATGGCTAGAGAAGATGGCAGTAGATGGAATGAGGGCCCTTCCTATTGTCTTCGTAGTCTACTGAAACCATAACCATACTGGCTTTGCTCAAAGATGGTGGCACTGAGCACTCTGACATTGGCACAATATCTTCCATGGCAACTTATACAGCTGAAATCCATGCTAATTGATCACTGTTAGCTATAAATTTCTTGGACTTCATACATGTCATCATCATTGTTCAACTAAATGACAAGAATGACAAATATATCAGACAAGCCAAAAGTGTTCATATATAACACTTGTTACTTAAATGAATGAAAATTGCAGGCAATGTATGAGAGTAAACAACCAACAATAGGCATCCATGATACAGTGCTGGAATACAAGGCCAGAAGAATACAAATGCAAAAACAAAATTCACACAAATATTGATATAAGTAAGAATAATGATTGCAACATGTAGCAAATACATTTTGGACAAAATCAAAATATGATTCTGGTTGGCCAACCATCCCTATTTTTTGCCGTTGACCCTAGCACTTTTCCCCCCCAGGTTAAAAAAAAATGCAATTTTTTTTCAAGCAAATACAAAAATATTAAAATATCCAAAAATTGATTTGTCCATCTAAATGAACCAGTTTAGCCCAGTACTTTAAGTGCTTAGTACATTATATATACTAATCATTATCATATATATATAATGTTTACAAAAAAAACCAACCCCACCTACCTAGTCTAATTGTAAAACCAGTACAATAGGAAACATACGTATTTTCGCTATTCCTAATAGACAATATTATATTGACATTCTAGTTTGATTAGTTGAAATATTCAAGACAAACAAATTCTGAGAGGCCAAGCAAAATGATTTGGATTGTACTGAGATAGAGCTTAATGGCTGAGTTTATTCCCATGATCTTTATGGTATTTAAACAGGAAAAGTAAAATTTTCCTCCTTGCAGGTATAATCTATTATGTGATTATATTAATGCCTTGATCTGGTAACTGCTGTGCAACTTCTTTTAATATCTTGGTGAAAATTAATATAATTTACCTGATTTCTAAGCTTGTCAATCTCAGTCTCTCTATCACTGAGTCGGCTCTGGAAAGTACTCTTCTGTTTGTGCAGCTCCTCTATTGCATATTGAAGTTCCTGTACAAATTAATGGAAAACAATTAAGGACAAACCTAACCCATTTTAATTAATGCTAAGCAGAGTTAATAACTGTTATTCTGAGAAACCAATATTTAAAGTTAAATATATCTATTGAAAAATATGATCATACTGCAATAGCAATCTTTTCACTATCTTGTACTCCAGCCATCCCAAATAAAAAAGGCATTAATAAATAATGTTGGTTGTTTTAGCATTCAAAGTGCCAAAACATTGTCTACTTACCAAGATGGAGGTCAGAGAAAGGTCTGCAACTGGGCAGAGGGACTGTGCTGAATCCTGCCATTTGTTAGTAACTAACTGAGAAGTACATGCTTTTCCAGAGATGAAACTATCAAGTGGGCTTGGAACAGACTATGTGCATTATGAATGAGTAAGTATTACTGAAAAAGCATTTTTCTATAAACATTGTTTTTATTCTTCAAATACATTATCAGATTGTAATACGTTGGAAGAATAGGTATGATGCTGAGGAAGTCACATCCCCATACCCCCAGTATTAGTCTGCATCTAGTCAACTAACATTTGAAAAGCAGCATCAAGTTCTTGTATGAGATGTTAACCAACAATAGCATAGATCAATGAAGTTATGTGATCTTTGGGGGAAATATACACCCTGTCACAAATCCAACAGGAGTACTTACAAAGCTGCTGGTGGACCTGACAAAATATAGGCCTTTTGTGATTAGAGATTTCTTACTGAAACTGGAGAAGGCTGTATTAGGCCTCCAACCCACAGCCTGAATGAAGGCAATCAAAGAGCATTTTCACTTGAATGCTTGGTTTGTTGCAACTGCCCTAACCACACAAGCTGATAAGTGTATGAAATTTACATCGTCTTGGGTTTGTTCCTTGTATAAAAATCCTTTCCTTCTTCGAGTGATAAAAACATGCAAGATCCTCCTCTGACTGACTCAGTATACTTTGTGTACAACTTCAATGTCCTGAGGGAATTATGAGAATGTCCTTGATAAGGGTCAATTTAAGACAGAGATACACAATGAAGACTGATTCCCATGAACAGGAACATGTCTTGGCAATGAAAGCAGGGACTGTACGAGAGAAACCAAACAATTTTTGTGTCAGAGCTGTTGGGAGTTTAGGTCAACCAGTGAGGCATAAATTTAACCGATTCTAAGTTTCAGGTGACTAGCAAGGAGGACTTATATGACAGATGAATTAGCATGGCTTTAAACAGTGTTACAAAAGGATGAGTTTTTTAACAACAAGCAAATCTAAGGTAGGTACCAGTTTGAGCAAAGAGTCAAGGTCTTTAGTTGGGACCAGTCAAAATTGGCTAAAAGTTTGGAGAAGCCATCCTTGTCAATTATATCCTTCCTTCAATGATGTCAAAACATGTTGGATATTGTGGATTAGTTGCTCTCGATAATGATCAGTGCCAATTTCTAAAAAGCCAAATGTGGAAGAGAAAAATCTGTGGTTTTCAGACTTTTAATAGAGTGGCATTTTTCTGCTTGCACTACTGGGTTAAAGATTCCATTTTGACCATTTTCACTCAAGTCTTTCAAAGTGGTGGATTTGTGTACCCAAGCAATTCTGTCCACCACCTATTTTGCAGAAATGTTTCTTTCTGATGCTGATATAAAGATACCTCTCTTCCCCCCTCCCTCTCTGTACAAGCTGGAGGTAGATGCAGGTAGCTGTGGAATTGAAAAGCAGTGTTGAACTACTCTGAGTCATGCCTGAGACTGACTTCTAGGTGCTTGTGTCTAGGGTTTTCTCAGTGGTGGAATCTTGGCTATGCCCAGAATGTTGGAGACCAGATCTAGCATGTAACCAACAGACATGACACTTTGAACTGACTGTTGCATGTTTTAGAATGAATTCTGGTACATGTGTAAAATGTATGAAGACAACTTCAACATGCCCAGCCTTGCAATGTTTCTGTCAACAGCTGGAACTCTGGTATGGAAAAATGGTGAGTTTTGTAGAAGGTTGGAGTTAAGTTAAATGGGAGTCATCACTGTGCGAAGAAAGACTGAGGTCCCGTAGTTGCCTCTTAAAGAAGTGCAATGTGTTAGTGATTAGACCAGATTGTGGTATCTGTTTATAGGAACCCTGGAGTTTCTTGGCAAAAATATAAAGAGATGCAGAAATTCTATTGTTCACCATTGACAGAGCAGGATTAGCATGAAAGAACCATGAATGTAGTAGTTGGAAGACTTCTTCTTGAACAGATGGTCAAATCCATTCAATATCAGAGCTGTGGGGTGACATTGAAGCCTCCTATGATGGTGGTAAAGGCTCAACAGAAAAGCAGACAAAAAAAGGGTTGTGAACCAAGCTCTGAGTCCATCCTTTGTTATGAAATGGTAAGGCTATGTATTGGCTCTGATTATCATCAATAATCTAAGATGGGTACTGTGTTTTCAGGGAAAGAAAATAACCATACCTGGCATTGTGTCAAAGTCACAACACAGAAAGGACCGATAATGGAATGGTCCAGTGTTGGTCCCCAATTATTAGTCCAGTACTGGATATCAAATGAGGCTTGATCATTGAATCCAAGGCAGGTTGTATTGTGCATCGGTGAAAATGCGTAGACTGGAAGTTGCATGGCTGGATATTGGATACCATCCACTTCATGGGTTCAAAACAGGGTACGTCAGAAAGACTGATCATACTCAGAATAGTTTACAGATGGTGTATGTCAAGTTGTTGTAAGTGTAGTATTGTGTTCTCCTTGGCTGGTCCACACTGGCTACCATACCATGACAGTATTGGTCTGTCCAGTCCTAGAATAACCAGAAGAGAGTGGTGGCAAAGTAGACAAAGGTATTTCTGAGTTAGTGTACAGATTTCACAAGTGTTGTCCACTCCATACAGGTAATGCTGGTGAAATTATTATCTTCTGACAGCTTAAATATCTTTCATACACATCTAATCCTGCCCATTTACTTGGAATAAGATGTAGTTATGTTTAGCATTGAGATGTGGTGTAAGTACTACTGACCATTATGACAGAGAAATAAGATGGCATTGTAGACAACTGATATGCAAAATATTCATCTACCTTGAAGACAGAGTAAAATTCAGTATAGAAGTAGATGGGACATACTTTCATTGTGATGAGAAAATTCCTTGGATCAGGCAAACTTGAGAAAAAGAACTAAAAACTGTGAGGCCTTTGAAAAAGCACCAGTAGTAACTGGTACTAATCCCTCTGCCAAGGAATGAACACTCTCATCTGACATATATCTCAGAGGCTAAAACAAGTGAAAAAATAATGTGAAATCTTTGTTCTGAACTGGTCCTAAAGGCAATGCCATAATGACCTGTTCAGGTTAAGGAGGCAAGGGAAGAACTGGGATTGTGAGTGACATATGAGCTAAAATGGTCTGCTTATTTTTTCTTTTTACACCAGTGACCTCTCCACTTTCAACGTTTCTGCCAGAAGAAATTGGTTCAGTGAGGTGGCAGCAGTAGCACTACTAATGGTGTCCTTCTCTTTGTTGGTGCACTTCTTTGCCTTTCTATTATTCTATGTGCTACATCTGGCCAAGACCATAGCCCATTAATTCTCTATCCACTGTCTGCAGATGTCATATATATAGCTAGAGACACACCACATATATTCTAGACACATAGCATGGACATCATCTGCCAGTTTAAAATGCTTGTACTCAGAGCACTTAGACCGCTGCGTTGTGTTGACACCCATAAAAATAGAGAATAAAATGATAGCATCTAAAGGTGAAAAAAATCAAGTATCCCATAAACTTACTGTGAAGTGGATGCTAATGAACAAAACAAATGCATATAAAAATTACATACATAACCTTTCTGGTAGGTAGTATTAGGCAGTCCAGATTGAATTTGTATATTAGGTCAAGTATGCATTATTTGCATGAATAAATTAGTAAAGGTGTGACATGTTTATCACACGCCAAAGTTTGGTTCTCATAAAGTTAGAAACTTTTGTCTTGGATAGAAAAGAGCAAAAAAGAGGTAGAAATATAGATGGAGTATAATTATCTTGTGTGGGAGGGGCCCCGAGTGGCGAAGTGGTATAAAGCACTCACCATTATGGATCACTGCCATCTCATCTCTGTCTGCACAGTTTCGAGTCTCGGATTCTGCCAATGTGGGTATGTGAGAAAGCTTGCCAGTAGCTTCTCGTGGGTTCATGGTTCTTTCTGGGGCTTTCCCGGGTTCTTCCTCCACTATTAATACTGACCGTCATGTATAGCCTATCTTGTGCTGAAAAATGGTGTTAAACCCTACAACTACAAAACAACAACTTGTGTGAGAAAAATCATCAACTTTGCCCCCCCCCCCCCGCCCCGGATATGAAAGGATGCCACCTGATAAAAGGCTTTGTGAGGACTCTACAATTGTGCTTCTCAGCTGCAACTGAAGTGTGGATGGGATTTGACATGAATTGCTCTATTAAAGAGGAGATCACTCTTGCCCAACTCCCACCTCTAAGAGCAGAGAACATTTAACTTTTTAAATTTAGCATGGGAGGACTGGATTTGTGAGGCAGTGGTTATAATCCTAGGATATTATGATCAGGCGACATATTTGAAGAAGAAATGAAAGCCGAGTTGAAAGATGTTTCCAAAATTAGAATGTTCCAATAGCAGCTTCCAACAGTATTTAAATAGTTTACTTTTTTCATGCAGTAAGTATATTTCCTTGTTTCTTAGCCTAACAATCTTTTATGAATATTTTGCTCTTGATTCATTGAATGCTTAAGCACACAGTTTAACATATTCTATTATGCGCCAACTGTATAATCTAAAATATTCATGAAACTGAAAACATAATGGCCTGGAGTTAATGGACCATTTTGTGCAGATATGATTTTCAAGGGGTCACACATTTTACCTGAAAACTCAATCAATAATGCTTTTTTTTCATGGTAGACCAAAAAAAATTTAAAAAGAAATCCTTGATGAATATTTTCATTTTAAAGTATGCAACAAATCTGAGATCAAAAATTCTTGTAATGGAAAGATTCTGAAGATCCCTATGTCAATTATTGTCAATTATGTCACAGTGTATTTGATGTGACTTACCTGTCAAATGTGTAACAATGCATGTCATATGACTTACCTGTTAATTGTGTAATGATGTATGTTATATGACTTACCTATCAAATGTGTAACAATGCATGTCATATGACTTACCTATCAAATGTGTAACAATGCATGTCATATGTCTTGCATATCAATTGTGTAATGATGCAAGTTGTATGATGGACCTTCCAACCTTGTAACAATTTGTCATGTCTTATTTGCCAATCTGTGTAACAATTTATGTCTTCCAAATGTGTAAATAATATGTCATATGACTTACCAGTCAATAGTGTATCAATGTACACCATATTTTTACCCATCAACTGTGTGATGAATAATGTATGCCATACGATGGCCCTGCCAACCTTGCAGCAATTTGTTAAATGTCTTACCTGAGAAACTGTGAAACAATTTATGTCATTTGTTACCTGCCAATTGTGTAATGATGCATGTCACATGACTTGCTAACCATGCAATGATGTAATATGACTTACCTGCAAACTGTGTAACAATGTATGGCACATAACTTACTTGCCAACTGTGTAATGGTGAATGTTGTAGAGTTCTGAAAACTGACACAAAACTTGAACACATTTAAACAAGATGCATCTGCCACAAACACAGCTGGTGATGTGAAACCACGGACATGCAAACTGCAAACACAGACATATAGTACATTTCTTCTCTCACCCTCTTTTGTTTGAGGATTTCCTGTTCTGCATCCTCTCTTCTTTGTTTTTCCTCCCTGAGGTTATCCTCTAATGTGTGAATCTGATCCTGGGAGGAAACTGTCTCCTGTTGCAGCTGGGCTTCCATTTCCTAAATAACAGAAAACCAAAAGATACTGTTAATTAAATAATTTTCACTGGGTATTGCTTTTCATTGAGTATCACTTTTTATGCATTTTTTAGCTGCAGCATACCTTGAATTTAAAGATCTACCAAACTACGAAAACACAAACTATGAAAATATCAGGGTTCACAAAATCATTAAAACTTGTATTTATGAAAATAAATAAACTCACAGCAAATATTGTGCTATTCTGGCACATACATATATACTTGACAAGAGATGTAAAACTTTAACAAATAAACATATGAACTGAAAAGAAACTTTGGTAGCTCCTTTTTTTTTACAGTAAGTATTGCCTTCTGACTGTATTCTTTCCTTCAAATTTTATTTGTATTATTTTTTCAATGTATGAACACATGTAGTTTCATTACTTTTTACTGTACTGATAAATGTAGTTATATCACTTTTTATTGTATTAATACATTTAGTTACAATACTTTTCATTGTACTAATACCTATAGTTACAATACTTCTTACTTTACTAATACATGTGGCTATATTACTTTTCACTGTACTAATACATGTAGTTATATTACTTTTTGTGATACCAATACCTGTAGTTACATTACTTTTTGCTGTACTAATACATGTAGTTATATTACTTTTTGCTGTACTAATACATGTAGCTACATTATTTGTTATTGTACTAACACATGCACAAATATTACTTTTTGCTGTACTAATACATGTAGTTATATTACTTTTTGCTGTACTAATACAAATACTTATATTACTTTTCATTGTACTAATACATGTAGTTATATTACTTTTTATTGTACTAATACATGTAGTTATATTACTTTTTATTGTACTAATACATGTAGTTATATTACTTTTTGCTGTACTAATACAAATAGTTATATTACTTTTTATTGTACTAATACATATAATTATATTACTTTTTATTGTACTAATATGTGTAGTTATATTACTTTTTATTTTACTAATATATGTAGTTATATTACTTTTTATTGTACTAATACATATAATTATATTACTTTTTATTGTACTAATATGTGTAGTTATATTACTTTTTATTTTACTAATATATGTAGTTATATTACTTTTTATTGTACTAATACATGCAGTTATATTACTTTTTTCTGTACTAATACATATAGTTATATTACTTTTTATTGTACTAATACACATAATTATATTACTTTTTATTGTACATGTAGTTACATTACTTTTTATGGAACTAATACATGTAGTTATTGTACTCAAGGACTAATAACTTTAAAAAAGAAGGTGTGATGCAATGTTGAAAAATCACACAGACTGTAAGATGTACCTTTAGCTTTAAGTCATGGAGAGTCAACTTTTCCAAACAAGTGATGCTAAATTGTTTTCTAGAAGGCAAATATCAAAGCTCAGGCACTTCAAATTACTTGTAACACACAAGCGATTCCAAAATAAAGAGAATACAAATGAAATACTGCAAAGTTTGTTTAAACTGCACACTGCAGTAATAAAAGTGTTGTTTTTCATGTAAGTTTCTCCTTTATGGAAAAATCCATCAATCATGCCTTACCTGTAGTTCCATTCGAAGATTCTCAACAGCAAGTTTTGTTTTATGTAATTCTTCTTTAAACATGTCTCGTTCCTGTTTAACAGCATCAAACTCCAGTACTGATACCCCTCCTGCTTCCCCTAATGATTCTGACCCCTCTCTCAAACTGGTAATTAATCTGTCTTTTGACTGAAATAAATATAACAAGCACAGTATGAAGTTATAGTTGTGGTTTGCACAATCGGATTTGCTTTAAAAGTCAGGGTACAAGTATATTATAATTTATACATGATTTAAAGTAATATTTGACTAGGTTCCTGCCAGTGCAATACCAATTAACCATTTATCTCACACCAAGTACTACTGTCCTTGCCTGACAAACTCTGCATGCTTAGCTTATTTTCTGGCATAAAGGAAGAAAACAGCATGCATGGTATATATGATTACCCATTCACTGTAACTCTTGAGTTGTCTGGCCTCATTAAATTGTAGTGAATCTTTTCGCTTTAGCAGATCACTGACATACAATATTAGCAAATCAAAGAGGATCAAAAATAAAAACATTTATTGGTAGCAAAGTGGTACATGCTTGTATGCTACACCAAGTCAACATGGACAAAAATGAAGTGTGGTCATTTCATTCTAGCACAAGAGAGTATCAAACAACAGATCATAAAAAGGGATGTTAAAATAATATTGCAGAAAAAACATCAACTGGGGGATTTCTTCTGTGAAATATAAGTCCATCAGTTCACTCATTGGCATTACATCCATAGTAAATATTGTGCTTAAGTGCTATTGAAATGGTGGATGGTAATATCTGAACACACACACACACACCATTACAAATGTCTGTAACAATCCATCTGAGTAGATGTCACATGTGTATTTTGATGAAGTAATTTTAGTGAGCATCAAATTTATAGAAAACTTAAATTTGATTGCTAAATTACCAAGATTACAACTACTGCATAATATTTTGTAATATACATGTCAGACACAATTATTATAACAAGTGGGTGCTTTATTCAAAAAGGGTGATGCATTTTAACAACTCTATAAAATGTGCCACAAGTGCACATTTAAAACTTCAACTTAATATTGCCATAGGAAACAAAGATTAGTGTTCATGTAATTATCAGGTGCATACAGGATGTAATTCAAAACTCCATTCTGATTCCAGTAACAATTAAGGTGGTTGGTCTGAGCACATGACTAACTTTATAGTGCAGAGGAAATGGGACCTAAGTGCCTTTCCTAAGATCAAACTGAGAGAGCATATGAATGATCATATCATACAGAAGAAATGGAAGCTAAGCATCTTTTCCAAGGTCACAATTGGGCAACTGACCCATCAAACCCATGACCAATGGATTAAGAGTCAGAAGTTTCACCAAGTGAACTTTTCCAAGGTCATAACTGGGAACCTGACCCATCAAACCCATGACCATTAGATTAAGAGTCAGAAGTTCTACCAAGTGAACTTTTCCAAGGTCACAACTGGGCAGTGAACCCATCAACCTCAAGACCAATGGATTATGAGATTGATGCTCTACTAAGTGAGCTTTCCAAGGTCACAACTGGGCAGCTGACCCATCAAACCCACAGCCATTGAATTGGGAGTCTTAAGTCCTACCAAGTGAACTACTGCAGCTCCTCAATTCTAAATAATATACATTTTGATATATACTGACCTGTAGTAATCTATGTATCACCAGTAAACTATAGCTATCTATCACCAGTGACCTACGCATCACCAGTAAAATAAACAGACATGTTGTGATCTATGTATCACAGTGACCTCTAGTTGTTGTTGTTGTTGTTATAGGGTTTAACGCCATTTTTCAGCACACGATAGGCTATATAAGGCGGCCAGTATTAATGGTGGAGGAAGAACCCAAGAAAACCCCGGAAACAACCACTGACCATGAGAAGCTACTGGCAAGCTTTTTCACATACCCACATTGGCTGAATCCGAGACTCGAACCCAAACAGACAGAGGTGAGTTGGCAGTGATCCATAATGGTTAGCGCTTTAGACCACTCGGGGCCCCTAAGTGACCTCTAGTAATCTGTGTATCACAGCGACCTTTAGCAATCTATTTATCACCAGTGATCTGTGCATTACCAGTGATGTGTAGTAATCTATGCATCACCAATAAAATATACTGACCTGTAGTAATCTATGTATCACCAGTAAAATATACTGAACTTAAGCAATCTGTGTATCACCAGTAAAATATACTGATCTGTGGTAACTGTAACACCAGTGACCTGTTGTAATCTATGCATCACCAGTAAAATATATGACCTGTAGTAATCTTTGTGGCACCAGTGACCTGTAGTAATCTATGTGGCACCAGTGACCTGTAGTAATCTATGCATCACCAGTAAAATATACTGACTTGTAGTAATCTATGTGGCACCAGTGACCTGTGGTAACCTATGCATCACACATAATATATACTGACCTTTAGTAATCTATGTAATACCACTGACCTGTGGTAATCTATGTATCACACATAATATATACTGACCTTTAGTAACCTATATATCACCAGTAAAATATACTGACCTGTAGTAATCTATGTATCAACAGTGACCTGTGTAGTATTTTATGTAACACCAGTGACCTATGGCAATCTAAGCATTACCAGTAAAATATACTGACATGAAGTAATCTATGTATCACCAGTGACCTGTGGTAATCTATGCATCACCAGTAAATTATACTGACCTTTAGCAATCCACATATCACCAGTGACCTTTAGTAATACATACACTACCCATAAAATATACTGACCTTTAGTAATACATACACTACCCATAAAATATACTGACCTGTAGTAATACATACACTACCCATAAAATATACTGACCTGAGTAATACATACACTACCCATAAAATATACTGACCTGTAGTATTCTTGTTGCTTTTTCTTTATACTCAGACAGCTCATGCTTGACTGCATCTGAATTACTTCTTGCCAACTTTAACTGTGCATTCAGATCTGAAACTTTATCTGCAGAAATAACGAATCATTCGTAAATGTTATGAAAAACTGACAAAAGTATAAAATCAATGCAACATGAAATTAAATTTTTGACCATGAGAAAATTGTCTTCAAAGCAAAAGCACATGTCCTCCCTCATCCCACCATAATAATTAATGTCATTGTGTGACAATGGCAGATGACAGAAGAAAAGACAAATCTAGCAAGGTGAAAAAAAATAATATTTTGTAAGAAGTGTGATACAGAAAGTCCCTGATTTGTAAGGTTCTGATTTCAGTCTCCCTTTCATTAAAACACATCAGCTTTACAAAACCTGAATGAGTCAGTCAGTGAGAGTGATTACAAGGTAAACATTTTGAACAAAGAAAACATGAATTTGTGTTTTTAAAGACACTGCAGATCAAAAAAGTTTCTGTTTAAACTTAAAAAGAAAATCAAAGAAAAACTGCTGTAGCTGCATGAAAATCTATGAATTTCATGTTCCTACAAATTTGCATGTCAAATTTATTTATTTATCTTAAATGGCATTTACTGAATTGTGATAACAAGGCTTTTGTCCTAAAACACTTAATTCAAAAATTGTTTCAACATGCTTTACAAGATTTAATAACTGCTCTAATGGCCTGAAAATCAGACAAGAATACAAACATATAAATATAAATATGTCTACCACAACTTTAAACTTTATTTGACTACCACAAGTGTTGATTTAATTAATATTTTTGTTGAAGAAGTACAAAAAGTAAAAGCATATGTCCAAAAATATTTAAAAGCTGATGTAATCATCTGAAAATCTATTTGGATCATCTACATAATAATTAAAATAAGCATACCAAATTTCACTTATCTACCTCAGACAACACAAATTACTGTGCAGAAATGAAATTGGTAACAAGAGATGGATGAACAGAAGGACAACATCATATTTAAATACACTGGCAGGCATATAAAAATAGAACACAGTCTCTTGACAAAATGGACACTACCAACCAAAAAGAATTTTAAAAAAATCAAGATAAAAGCATTTCTTCTCTTTAACTGCCGAGTATTGAAACCATGTGTAATACCTTTTAGCAATAAGATTTTCAAATTAGCCACTGTTTCAGCCATATTTGAATATTGGCACTATTTTCATTCTGGACCAAGTAAATAGCATTAGAAGTTCTTTGGTGAAGACCCCATGTTAACATGGGTGAAAATATGAGGTCAGATTGGCAGCATTTTATTTAAAATAAATTTGATGTCATATTTGCACTATTTTAATTTAAATAAAACTAGATACTAAAAGGATTCTTCTTGTAGAAATTAAAGGTCTATACAAACTTCCATTGAGAACAAAGATAACAAGGTTATCAAGTTGGCTGCCATGGTCACATAAGTCAGATTGGCACCATTCTTATTTAGGACCATCATGGTAAGTCTTTTGATGAAAACCCCAAGCTAATTTGACATTTTGTTCCTCCGAAGCAGTGACAGCAAGATTTTAAGGATGGCTGCCATGGCAAGCAGATTAGATGTCAGATCAGCACCATTTTCATTTGGAACCACCATACTAGATATCATATGAAATCTTTTGGCCAAAAAAAACATGCTGATATAACAATCCAGTCAGAAGAAGCAACAAAATAAAATTTCAGGGCAGCTGCTGTGTCAGCCATTTTAGATACTGGAGTGGCAAGATTTTCATTTAGGACCAAACAGGCATCATGTGAAGTCTTCTGATGAAAAGCCCATTTCTCCTTTTGAACTGCTCAGTGTCGACATCATAAGCAATATTTTATTGTTGCAATAACAAGATTTTCAAATTATCCACTGTGGTGGCCACATTTGATATAAGGATGGTACCATTTTCATTTGTGATCAAGTAAACATCGATAGAAGTCTTCTGGTGAAAACCCCATGTTGATACGACCATCCATCTAGAAGGAGCAGTCATAACAAGATGTTCAAAATGAATGCCATGGCGGTCATACTGAAGCTCAGATTGGCAACATTTTCAGTTAGTACAAACTAGATTGGCAACATTTTCAGTTAGTACAAACTAGATTGGCAACATTTTCAGTTAGTACAAACTAGATTGGCAACATTTTCTGTTAGTACAAACTAGATTGGCAACATTTTCAGTTAGTACAAACTAGATTGGCAACATTTATTGTTAGTACAAACTAGATTGGCAACATTTTCAGTTAGTACAAACTACACAGTACACAAAGACTTTTAGCATAAAAAAACATGCCAATATGACTTTCTATTCAGAAGAAGTAGCCATAAGAATATTTTCAAGACAGCTGTCATGGCGGCTATGTTGGACATCAGATCTGCTCAAGTAGACCATGGGATGAATTTGTAAAGCTGCAAGGCAATCCTCCAAGCAGTTTATTAGAAGTAGTGATACTGAGATGAAATGAATTACTATAGACCTTGGGGCAGTTAAAATGGTGCTGATATATTTAATATAATTGTCAATATTTTATATACAATATAGTAGAACGAGAACATACAAATATATACCTGGAGTACTCATCCCTGCATGAAAAAGATCCCTACAATCACTCAAATCATTAAACAAAATATAATTAAGTTTTGTGAAAGAAGTATATACATATACATATATATATATATATATATATATATATATATATATATATACCAGGAAAAGAAATGAATCCACAGCTATGTTGTACATATTAATACATGCATACTCCACATACCAGTATTATTAAGAATACATTGTGCATTTCATCAGCAAATAATTATGATTAAAGTGTTACTTTTTTCTTCTGCTAGCTTTTTGTTAGCTGTAGTGAGGGCTTCAGCTAGACTTCTCTGTTCTTCCTCCAGTCTACTCTGACGCTGAGAGGCCTCTTGCTGTAAATGTGACAAAGAGACTTTATTACATGATTAGGCTGGTTTGATGCATATATTTTATGACATCACACATGAAGGTACACATCAAAATGGCACATTCTATTTGAGTATAGCTTGCAGTATTTGGAAGAGATTCTAAGGCCCAGGTTCAACCCTTAATTTATGCTTGGCAAATATTTTAACTTTATTAGCAAATTACAGATGATACTCACCTTTGGCTGATATATACAGGTACATGTATAATCTAATTTTTTAAAAATCTAAGAAGTTATGAAATGACTGACACTACTTTCAAACATGATTATGAATGTTATTTCTAACCCTTGTGCAAGATACTTACAGTTTACTTCAGGATTGTCTGTGACTTGTACCCATACCTATGTCTAATAATAACACGATATCAGTAAAATCTGCATGAAAATTTTTCAATTCTTTCAAACATTTTAAATTTTAAACAATTTTCTGTATCTCCCAGCCAACACCATTTGATCCATAGCTACTCCAAGTAAATGGCTTTTCTGATGTTAATCCCACGACATCTTAGTCCAAGTGCTACCAACAGTTGCTGATTACAGTGATCACTCATAAACTTTAACACCGTTCCGGTGGCCTAGTGGTTAGAGCGTCTGCCTTGGATGCGGGAGGTTGTGGGTTCGATCCCCGGCCGATTCATACCAAAGACTTACAAAAATTATACTAACAGCTGCCTCGCTTGGTGCTCAGCATCAAGAGGTTAGTGTTAGGACTGGTCAGCCTGGTGTCAGGATAATGTGACTGGGTGGGACATCATGCTACATGTCTGTGGCATGATGCTCCAGTGCTAGACATCACTATAAACTGCCACATTGCAGACATCGTAGCAATATGACTGAAATTTTTTTAAAGCTAAGTTACAAATCCAAATCACATCACAACACACATAAACTTTAACTGCTGAGTAACTGTGATTACATTGATCACTCATACACTGTAAATTCTGGATAAATGTGATTACACTGATCACTCATGCACTTTTACTTCTGGCTAAATGTGATTATATTAATCACTCATGCAATTTAACTTCTGGGTAAATTACTCAATTTGTACTTGTAGGAATAAGCTATATCTTACTCCCTGGCCAATTCTGGATATGGTTCTCAGGTAATTTTATCAAACTGAGTCATTTCTATGGCATTCACCCCTTCTCAAATACAAATTCATCCAGCATTCAAGTATTCATTTGGATAAAGTTATACCAAATCACTAAGAGGGGTTTTAAATTCATGATGTGGGGACTAACATCAGAAATGATTCCTTGGAGTGGATACAACAGTATCTGCCTGGAGATACAGAAGGTTGGTTTAAAAATTCAAAATATCAGAATGAAGTGAATTATTTTCATACAAATTTTAACAATATTATTCTTTTATATAGTCAGATGTAGACAGGGGTACTAACCATAGAGGGTCATGGAGATTAACTGAAAAGTGATCTAAAAACAACAATTGTTTTCAGAAAAATGCCTGTGGCATATATTAAACTATATTAAACTAAACTAATGTCTTCTTTATCTGTAACATGTAAAAATTCATTCCTGATCACTCAAAAATGAATGTTCATACACAGATGTTCCCTCACATAATAAGCCTGCATATCAGGATCTGTGATGAGATTATGTCAACTGAACAGCATAGATTCTGATGTACTACAGCATAATGTGACAGCAAAGATAGCAAAGTTTTAAGAATATTATGTTCCTCCAAGAACACTTAACCAATCACATTACATTAGGAATATTAGCCTGCTACTTTGTGAATCCAGCCCTACTATAAGACAAAAATTATCTTTTAATGTCTATTTCAATAAAAAAAAATTAGGCAATAACTCTTGCCCATTACCTCCCCGTGGCACTGCCAGATATAACTATTTTTATCTAAGCAAGATACTAACCAGGATGCTCACATGATGGGGTAGATGGGAGGGGTTTTAAGCAACGAGATTGGGAAAGTTTCTCTCACAAGGCTGTCTTGATAACAGCCAAGCATGTAGAAAAAGAGGAAGGTCCGGGCAGGGAAGGATCACCCCTGACCAATGAATGATCAATGGAGAGACCATTCCTTGTGAAGGACTTGACCCTTTCTGGAGAGTATTGGCCAAGACACTGAGTCTACCAGGAATGTGTCTGATTTGTACATTGATGTGGAGATTGTTGCACCACTGTAGAAACAGCCAAAGCAGAACACACATGTCGGGTGATTTGGTGCCTCCCTATTTGGGGAGATAGGTCAACACCACTGAGTAGTCTGACCTAATGAGGATAGGTCACCACCATAGAGTAGACTGACCTAATGAGGACCGCGTTCTTTCCTCAGAGTCAATCTTTTCTGAAGTCAAAGGCATTGATGACAGCCTTCTTTTCCAGGATGTTGATGTGTAGAGGCCATTCACCTGGCTCCCACATGTCACTGATGTAGTGAAGGTCAGCAACAGGTGGGCACCCCAACCATCTGTACAGGCATCGGTACCTACCATTATTTCTGCTTGGAGCTTCTCAAGTGGGACTCCCATGGTCAGTCAACTGGGTTGCATCACAGACACAAGAATGATCGAATCTCAGGCGTGATCATGACCGTTTGATCAAGGGGACTTGAAAAGGGGCACCATTCTGCTTGCAATGTCCGCATAAAAAAGACAGCCAAGTAGGATCAAGTCTGCTGCCACACTGAATAAACCAATGATCTGCAAAAAAATCTCTTGCTAAAATCCAAGTCCTGTTGGAAATGGATTCAACCAGGTTAATGATTCTGATTATGCGAACACGAAAACATCACACCAGATTCCAGTTGGTCAAAAATTACATGTCCAGATGGACAAAATCCTGGGATGGAAAGATGCAGACTTTTCCCAGTTCACTAGAAAGCCTGGATGTTCTAAAGGAGAAATGAGATCATTCCTGCCTTGGGGTAGAATAAAACTTGCCATATGTTTCTGGAGAATGTTGTCCAGGTATGCTGCCTTCATTGTAGATGACATCAGAAATGGGTGACAATGTAATCTATAATCTCAATAAAAGCCCAAGGGCTGATGTTGAAGCCAAAGGGTAAACTTTGAATTGATAAACTGTCTTGTGGTAAGCAAAATCAGAAAATATTTGAGACAAGGGATAGATAGGGATGTGAAAATATGTGTCAGTAATATCAAGACTAATGGCTTAATTGTCAAATTGAATACACATGCAGACTGAACTCACCATCTCCATCTTGAATTGGCTGAAGCAACTACAGTCTATTATGGGTCTCAGCTTGTTGTTTGCTTTCCTAAAAAGAAACAGCCTTGAATAAAACCTAGGGGATTGTGGTTTTGCACAAGCTCCACCACCATTTTTTGATGAGTGACCATATTTCCTGTTGTAGAAAGGCATTCTTCTCCCAATCTGATGGTGCATCCAAGAAGGGAGAGCACTGTTAATGAATGAATCCAAAGCCCCTCCAAATAACCTGGATCAACCCACCACCCCATTCTGAGTGAACAGGGAGATCAAATTTCAGTTTGATTGATATTGGTGCATATATAACCGAGATCCCCTGTTCTGAGGCTGCTTATCATCCCTTCACACTGGCTGGGGCTGAATGGTTCCAAACAGCCATGTGGGTTAAGTGGCAAGGTATATAGGGGCAGTTCATGAGCTGCCTGCCTCCGAACAAAGCAATGGTGACCCGAACAGGGTCATTCAGAAAGAGTTGGTATGACAAGGTTTGACAGACATGGGTTGCAGACATGCAACACATTTTATCAAGAGTAAATTGGCTGAACTCATCAAAGTATTGGCCACGGTATGGTGAGCAGCCCTGGTCAGTGACCCTGGCAATCTGGACTGTTGCCTCCCAAAAGTGGGTGACTCCGTCAAGTCTGAAAGGCGCCAATGAGGCCAAATCCAACAATGACAAAGGTGCAATGACCTCTTGAACCAGCTCTGATGTGCATGAAGCACATTTGTCAACCTTATAAAACAAATGAGCAGACATATGAACAGCTAAGATATCCCTGTCAAATGCCAGGAGACCAGTGATGAAGGTGCCGGTTGCCTTAAATCTGCATTTTCCTCCTCATTGAGATCTACTGATTGTTTAGATTAGTAGTAGTGGGTGGAAGGCATTCTAAGGTAGCCAACACTATAAATGTCCTTGATGGCAGGCTGAAAGCTAACCTTCAGTCCATTCCATGGATGGATCTGAGTAAGATGTGATAGATAGTGGATTTGAAGGAGTTTCATTGCACTCACTGTGCGTTGATGCTTTACTGGATCTACTTGCAGCTCTGGAGAAGACACACCAGGTGGTATGGAGACTCAATTCCATCCCTATGAAATCATCACTAGCTCTCCTTTGTGGACAAACAGTAAACACAGAGAAATCCAGCGCTGCTGGGACTGCTGGCTGGTTTGCCTGGCAAATGGTTGACCTGGAAACTGGCGATACAGAAGACGGTCCAGCTATCACTGGCACTGGCTGCTCCATGGGCCTAGCTGGACAGGCAGATTTCTCAGTGAAATCTCTGTCATCAAATGGGCATGAAGCTGAATGTACAGTTATATATGTCATATGTCACTAAGATCCCTGTAAACACTGTAAATCACAGTTGGCTGGAAGGATTCACTAAAAAGCACCTCATGTTGGAATGGCTGGATGGCCAACGATGGTGCGGTTTTATTATGCATTCGATCCAATGGTTCTGGTACAAACCCCATACGTCCAAACTTATACACCCAAAGACCACTCTTGGATATGCAGGGGGACTTACACCCATTGGGCTGCCTAAAATTAGGGAACACTGCCCCAGTGAGCCAGAGTTGGCTGGGCCATCTTCTCGAAAGGTCTCTCATGCTGGACAGTCAGTGATGGCTGTATAGTTGGTATGGTTGGACAACTAGTAACAGCTGGACAGCCAGTAACTGTAAAGTGGTATAAGGAGATGGATCCAACTGATCCAATATCAACCATATGTGACCTGACTTACAGGCCTGAAGGCTATGTTCAGATATGCTGTGGGATTTATGCCCACTGGGCTGCCTAAAATTGGGGAATACTCCCAAAGAGTCAGAATAATAATAACAATAATAATAATAATAATGAGGACTTTGTATAGCACCTAATCTTTAGACGCTCTAAGTGCTTTACAACATTAGACAACGCCTATAACATAAAAAACATATATACTGATATGATTACAAAAACAAACACCATGAAATTAGAAAACATAAAAAACATGCTGAAAATATTTAAGGTAGGAAACATTTTTAGGTTTTTAAGTTTGTTCTTGCAGTTGAAATAGGTGAGTTTTAAGAGCACTCTTGAATGGGATTACTGTGTCTTTGTGTCTATGTTCAGTGGGCAATTCATTCCACGTTGCTTGGCCCTGGTATGCAAAAGAACACTGTCCATATGACTTCATTATCATAGTGGGAATAATGAGTATACGATTGTCAGACGAGGAGTGCAAGTATCTTGCTGGTATGTACACATGGGTGAGGTCGGATAGGTATGTTGGACTGCAGTCTGTCAGTGAACATAGCACAAAGAACAAATTTTGTGTTTGATTCTGGATCGAATGGATAGCCAGTGTAGGGTACAGAGCAGCGGGCAGGTGTGCTCTGATCGTGGTACTCTAAGGACGATCTGAGCAGCTGTGTTTTGAACTTTTTCAAGTTTCTGGAGTAGATATTGAGATGAACCAGACAGAACTGAGTTACAATAGTCCAGTCTTGAAAGTACTAATGAACACACAAGCTCCACCACCATTTTGTGAAAGATATCTGCGAATGGAGTTGATGCATCTCAGCTCAAGATATGCAGCCTTGCATATGTTCATGACAATGTTGGTGCAATGTGAGGGTACTGTCCAGAGTAACACCTAGGTTTCGTACTGATTGTGTGTATTTAATGCTGGTGTTGCTGATATTTATTGTTTAAGGTAAAGGATGTGAATGGGAAAGTCTTTGTGTTGTGATCAGAATGGCCTCAGTTTTATCATTATTCATCCCAGCTTGTTACATGTCATCCATGATTTCACATCAGAAATGCACCTCTCTACACCCTGGATGGTAGCATCAACTTCAGTTGGGTGGCAAGATTTGTATATTTGGGTGTTGTCAGCGTACAATTGGTGAGACACTGGATGATGATCTATGACACTTGAGTGCGGCTGAGTGTCCAGAATGAAGAGAACAGGTCCATGAACAGACCCATGTGGAACACCACAACATAGATTAACTGGGCTGGAGTGTATTCCATTTGCAGACACAATTTGTATCCTGTTGACCAAGTAGGACTTGAACCACAGTAAGGCTGTATCATGAATGCCAAATACATGCTGGAGACAGTGAAGTAATATAGAATCACCAACAATGAACTATGTCTTCCTTGACTTATTCCACCTTTCCTTCCTTTCAATGCTAAATGAACTATGGCTTGGAACATGCATTTCCTGCATTTAGTAAACATTTCTCCTGAAAATTACACAAGAGAACAAAGCATAGATAGCAAATCAGTATGTGTCTTACCAGCTCATATCACAGATTAGCAAATCAGTATGTGGCTAACTAGCTAATATGGTAGCCCATACTTCCTCTGACCAGGTATTACAGATGCTGTATATCACATTCAGTATATACTTAGTATAAATAAAACAGAGTCATGGTAGACTTCCAAGCTCTGAAGTTGCATAAATAGCATTCAAATAACATTCTGTTGAAATGACACAAGAAGAGAAAGCAAAGCATAAATTAGTAATTCATCAAGTTACTAACTTGCTAATATAAATATATTCGAAAAGTCAGTGTCATATTTGTAACTTACAGACTATGCTTTGAACACTATGTTTTGAACTTAATGCATTTCAAGTATTTAGCTGACCATTCTACTGAAACTACACAAGATGGGAAAAAGAAAGCATAAATTAGTAATGCAACATGTTGAAAACTCACTAAAACTAAGTCTGTCACAAACAGAGCAAGTGAAAAAGTCAAAGTCACACTAACTCATAATGACCTTGCAGAGGTCAATGATAGTGTTGCAGAATGATTAATCCACACAATAAATATAAAACGAATACTGGATGAGTCGATTAAAAGAACAAAAATGGCTTGGATTGTTGGAGAATAAACTGGACGATGTTATCCAGTACAGAAATGAAGCTAAAAACTAGCAACACCTGGTGGTGTCATGGGGAGGTAATGGGCAAGAGTTATTGCCTTTTGTCTAATGAAATAGAAAAGATGATTTTCGTCTTTAAGTAGGGCTGGATTTGCAAGGTAGCAGGCAAATATTCCCAACATAATATGATTGGGGAACATCTTCAAAGGTGAAAGGTTAATGCTGCTTGCAATATTAATAAATATGTTACCTGTGCCTGTTTGTAAGCCTCCTGTTCTCTCTGGAGGGATGCCTCCACTTCTATCAGTTTCTCTTTCAATGACTCTAGGGCCTGACTGTGAACTCCACTGGAACTTGTGTGGTCACTTAAGATCCTAATAAATGCCACAGAACGAGTAATTTTTTTTAACTGACTTGTATACATTTTTTTAAAAGGAAACATGTAAACATTCACCAGTAATAACAAATATTATTACTGGGCTCCTTAATCCATAATATTTAAACTCTTAAACAAGAGTCCCTTGAAAGAAATGATGCTCTCCTGGGCTAAAAGAATTTCCAAGAATTCAAATAAAGACCAATTTTTCATTTGAACTGCCTAGTGTCGAAAACATCTCTCATATTCATTAGCAATAACAAGATTTTGAAATTAGCTGCTGTGGTGGACATAATGGAATATTTGATTGGCACCATTTTCAATTAGGACTGAGTAAATATTCTTATAAATCCATTCAGGGGGACCAGTGACAGAAACATTTTTAAGACTTCCATATTGGATGTTTATTCTGGCACTATTTTTTATTAAGGACTAACAATATATCATATCCATCCATTTAGGAGAAGAGATAATAATTTCCAGCTGACAACCAAAGTGTCCATATTGAGGCTCAGTTTGCAGCATTTTTATTTTGGACCCAGCAGGCACCATAAAACTCTTTTAATAAAAACTCCACATCTAAATGACCTTCCATTTAAGAGAAGTAGCAATTAAAAACAACAATTTGGTGGTATGACCAACACCCTATTAACTTGGGACACCAAAAATCATTATAATAAGTCTAGTGAAAACCCCATCTTGATGTGACTTTCCATTTTGGAGGAATAACATCCATTCTCATAAATATTACATATGCTGTAGAACCACAATAATAATGCTTTAATAAAACATCTAATGATAATGAGTATTATTTTTCTAGCAGAACCACAATACCTGCTAAAACACTACTTCTCCTGAATGAATGTTCATGTCAGCATGGAGTTTTTACTGAAAAACATCTTATGATGTCTCATTGGTCAGAAATGAAAATGGTACCAATCTGACCTCTAACATGGCCACTAAAATTGCCATCGTATTAGTTACAGCTACTTATCCTAGATGGCTGGTCATTATGACACCATGCTTTCAACAGAAGACTTCTTATATCTTATGATTACTGCATGTATAAATCTTTTAAATGTATCATTCAATGGATTTCTCAAAATAGCCATTTAAGGTGATCTGAAGTACTTCTGTGTACTGTATGTACACATTTATAAATCAGATCTAACTGCTTACAACATAAACCATGATCTACTCTAGCTTAATACACTAGCAGATTGGGGTCTATATCATTTGTTCCACTGATTACTCCTAACAAACTGCATGCAACCAGACTTTCTGGTGCATTATGTGATTGCAGATATGGGTCTATAAAGTTTGAATATCGAATGCTAAATTATTAACTTCATGTTGTATCATTTTAGGAGAAATAAAAATTCCTCATTAACTTAACACTTTACTGTAGCTTCAATAAGGTTTGGAGGTGACCAGGAGCAGGATATTCACTGTTTAAGACATGAATTATATGATTCTGATGGCTAGTTGAAGGCACTGTCTTATTAGGCCTTTGTCCCAAGCACTGACATATTCAAGTTACCAAAACAACACTGTCTGATTGGGCCTTTGTCCCAAGCACTGGCATATTCAAGTCACCAAAACAACAATCTGATTGGACCTTTGTCCCAAGCACTGGCATATTCAAGTCACCAAAACATCACTGTCTGATTGGGCCTTTGTCCCAAGCACTGGCATATTCAAGTCACCAAAACAACACTGTCTAATTGGGCCTTTGTCTCAAGCACTGGCATATTCAAGTCACCAAAAAAACACTGTCTGATTGAACCTTTGTCCCAAGCACTAGTATATTCAAGTCACCAAAACAACACTGTCTGATTGGACCTCTGTCCCAAGCACTGGCATATTCAAGTCACTAAAACAACACTGTCTCATTGTACCTTTGTCCCAAGCACTGGCATATTCAAGTCACCAAAACAACACTATGACTAGTAGTGAAATGATTAATTAATATATTGATGAATCAATACTTACCCTATATAAGTTACTTTAATCTTCAGCAATCATGAATAATAATTAGTCATTTACCAATTCATTCTTTAAATTGAGAGTTCACTGAAGGCAGCTGTAGTAGGAAAATGTACTCATTTCTGTCAGTAACTCTCATAGTTTGAAATATGCCCCCATGTCCAAACATGCCAATTCCATGCTAATTATTTTCTCCCATCAATATGTTCAGCCACTGATACAATATATCCGTGTAAAGAAGACATTCCAGATCTGTTCCCCATGTATAAATTATTGATCATTTAATAACGACATTTTGCAAAGTTTTTCTGCTGTTTCACATCTTCTCTAGTTGCATCGAATGTGAGAACAATACTTCCAGTGTATCATACAGAGAAATATATCACATCTAATTCAGAGTAAAACAATAACCGCCAATCAGCATATTCATATTCAGAGCATGACATTGAAAGTATGGGCTTCCAAAACAAGGTCAATTTAGATACAAACCAACAAAGAAACTTTGCACAAAAGTACTTATCAAATGACCTGTAAAGTACTTGAATCTGACAAGGAAACAAGTTCATAATGTCTGATTTTATAGTGATATATATCTAATTAGTTACTGAACACGCCTACGGGATGAAAAAAATTAGCACAGAACCGACAAGAAACAAGATTCCGAACTATGCAGGTTAGTCACTTGTCCACAAATTATTTTTCTCTGGCAGAAATGAGTGTTTGTTACCACAGTAGTTGTTTTGCCTATGCAGGAAGCACAAAGTGAAGGGTTTAGTTGCAAGTTATCTCCACTCTCATACAGGCTTCTTATAGTTAAGATTTCCTTTCTTGCACTATTTGCTCTTTTTTTAGGACTTCCAAATTTAAGTCAAGACATGAAACTGGTAACAAGATGTTTTGAAAACATTCATGCAGTGCAAAAGAAAGGGCTTGGTGACCAAGATGAATTCTGTACCTGATCAAATGCCTGAAGTGGCCTAAAAGGTTGAATAAAAGTCACTGACACCTAACAGGTTGTCTGTTTGGAAGTACTTTTTATATCATTTCAAGGATGAGAATGGTATATGAACAGATGACAAGTCCATGTCTGTCTTTAATCTGTTTACTACAAATACATTCCAACACATCTAAAATGACACCATCCCACCAATGCCAGAGCTTCTAAAGAAGAAATGACCCTCAAATTTGATATGTGTTTAATTATGTATTGTATCTTACACTGAATAGGGCGATTTGTATAAATATGCAGCAGAGGTGTATCATTTCACCACCAACTATAACTTTCTAAGGTCAATAACAATTTAGAACATTCTCCAACACTCTGATCCCAGTGCTATAAATAGCATATAGAATGACATGATTATTGCTTTCCTGATAACTCAGAGTGCAGTTTTGCACCAAAAGCAACTTTTTCACCTTAGGATGGTCCTTCAATGCAGATAAGTCAAGAAACTAAAACTCTAGGTGTAAGCCAATTAAAACTGTAAAATCTGTGACAGTGCTTGAAAATGGTCATTCACCAACCTTTGTTTATCTTCTTGTAATTTGTGTAATGTTTTCTTGTTTTTCTCTATCTCCCTGTCAGCCTCCTCAAGTCGGATCCTTAAAACTGCCAGCTGCGAGTCCTTGGCATGAAGGGCCTCTGCCAGATCTTGTTCTCTTGCCTGTAGTTCTCGTGCAATCTGGTCTGAATTAGATGCTAATCTGTTGTACTCATCAAGTTTGGACTTAAGTCGGACCACCTCTGGAAAAGAAATTATTGAATCAAACTAACATGGAACGGTCCTTTCTCGTAGACAGTGAAATGAAACCTAATGGACTTCAGGCAAGTAACAATTTAATTTAGAAAATTATAGATCTGTTGCAAACTGTCTATTTTATACAACCAGACAGGCAGTGAATTTTAACACTGTTGATAGCACCAAGATTTCCTACCATCTATGTGTGCTTTTATTTAGGGAAGTTAAGCTCAGATGAGATAATAATGAATGTTACAAATATTGAGACCCAGTAAATTTACGAACTGACCCTAATGAACATGTTACCAAATTCAAACTTAGTTCATGACACTCAAATTAATTAAAGACCTAGTATTACACTTATATACCCAGTACAGTACATCTGTGTTATGAAAAATTGGCACTCAAAAAGGTATATAAAAAAATAAATCTTAGAAATGATCAAAATTTATACCTAATTCTGATTATATTTACAAAATGTCAAAATTATTTAATTTCATTAGAATATTGTACTAGTAAACCTTGGAGATAAACCTTTTCCTGATGTCCGCAAACCTGCATAAAAACTGATTTTTATTATATAGCTCATTTGATATGAGCCACATCTGAAGGTGGAGACTCTATGAATTGTTCTAAAGGAGGAACCCTTTGTTCTGCAATATGAGATCCCTGCTCAGTTGTAACTCCCTATAAGTGTCCACCAGGAAGTTGGAGATCACTCAACGACAACTGCTGGAACCAAAGAGGGCTATCATGATAAGCCACTACAATGAGGTATTGACCCTTTGAAGGATTATTGTCAATGATGGGAAAAGCATGTGTGTACAGTTAATACTTCATACGGATGGTGTCCACCTTCCCACCATGCACTCTAATCTGGAACTAGAGATACATAAAGTGGTAATTTGCCCCCACCCCACCCCACGTTATAAAATATGTTCTGCCACTAATTGGTACAGAGACCATTCGGTGAGGACTACATGTCTTTGTCTTGACAGACTGTCAACTAGAATACTCCCTTGCCTGGAATGAGGTTAACTCTCCATTAAAGGAGACTGAAAACTTCCAATCAAACTGAATGGGACATGAATTACCTGATGTCATCTGATGTATGCCACAACCATAACACAACTCTGTCTTATTAAGATGCACCCCCTGCAAAGCTAAAAAGACAACCTGCATTTTTAAGTTACTGATATGCAGAACCAATCCTTAAATGCTTATCTTTGACTCTAGCTGTGCACTCCATCACAAAACTGAGGTATCAGTTCCCATTAAGAAATAAGATTCTGAGGGGTGGGGGTGAATCAGAATTGAGATTTGGATCCCAATAGAATCAAAACTGAAAGGTGACCCTTGTGAGGTCTCCAATAGCTAACAGTAGAAACTGGCGAGGTTTCTTCCTAGGGAAACTAGACCTGATGATGCATTTTGGGTCCGGTCCCCAGGAGAGAGAGGTAGAGGCAACCCTTTCAATTAAGTTCTCTTGAACATGTCTGTTGTGAGTGGAAACTATATGCAAGATCCTGTCAGAAGGAATGTGAACTAGTTCTTGCTTTGTAGTAAATTCATCTCCATGTACATGAAGTTTTGCAAAGGAAATGGTCTTCTGAAGGAATGATAGGTGTCTGAGCAAATTATGTCTGAGAATGTTAGGAATCAAATTACTGGAAGACTGAAAATCCCAATATCTTGAAAAAACCATTATAACTCCAGTCACCTTGATAAAGATTCAGGGACAGGAAATTAAACTAAATGGGAAGACCCTAAAACTGAAGGACTTCCTTGTCCAGACAGAACCAAAGAACTTCCTAAAAGTATGAAGTACACATCCTGAAGGTCTATTGAAACTCCCCAGTAATCTCACATTCTTGGCTGCAGCAACCATCTCCACTCAGCAATGCTCTCCTGGAATAAACCTGTTTAGTAGAGAAAGAACAATATGGCAAAATTTTCCCTATTTTTAGGAAATCATTGAAGTCTGGGAACAGAATCCAAAACTCAAGAGTATTTTATAATATCTTTACAGAATATATTGGTGTAAACCTTCTTCCTTAAAGACTCAAGATTGGTCTGGTGAAAAAAATAGGAGTTCCTGATGTAGGTGGATAGTCTCAGATGTAAAGCCAACAACCCACTATTAATATAGAGAGGACCCATGGATTGTCCATTAAGACCAACCAGACCTCTGAAAAATAGCCCAGCCTGGTACCTATGAGGTGTTTGACAGGTGAGGGAGCAACTAAACAAGGCAGCCAACATCTATCTTTACAAGGGCTAGCAGATGTCTACTGATTTCCTGCTGTGACTGAAACCTATGCTACTAACCTGTGACCTTGAAAATATGACCTCCAAACTGGTACACAACACAACTTTTTAGTAATGATATACAGTTACGCCAAGTTTCATCACTCCATCTCAAAAGTCTCCAACATTTTAGCAGGAGACAAAGTGTTAAAGAAGAAAAAATATATATATGAAACCATGACAATGACCTTGAAAATATGACCCTCAATGTGGTATACACTGTGTTAATTAATGATGATATATATCTATACTGAGTTGCAGCCTTTAATCTCAAACGGCTCTAAAGTTACAATGCAGAACCAACAATATGATCAAATAAAAAATATTGATATGTGAATGTGACCCTGAAGACAGTAACCCCCAATGTGGTATGCAGCACTCCCTGCAAGGTGCAACTATACAAAGCTTCATCCTTTAAAACTAAAACAGCTTTAAAGTTACAGAGCAATAATGAAAGTACCAAGGACAAGATGACATACTGAGCTGTGAGACTGACCTTAAAGGCAGCCTCCCAAATGTGGTATACAACTATCTTCTAGTGACAGTGTACAAGTATACCAATTCTCATCCTTTAATCTTAAATGGATGTAATGTTAAAGAACATGCAAAATATTATGCCGTGCCCTTGAAGACTGCAACCCAGTGTGGTGCACAACATACCTTCTAGTTATTATGTGGTTTAAATCCATTTTTCAGCCCAAGATAGGCTATATGTGCAGCCAGTATAACTGATGGAGGAAGAACCCTGGGAAGAACCACTGACCTACGTGCAGCTAATGGCAAGCTTTCACATGTTCACACATTAACACTACTCAGTCACCTAAGGCCCACATACCCTCTAGGATAAATATACCAGGTTTTATCATTAAAATCTTAAACAATTTTAATGTTACAGAGAGGACACAATAGTGTGATGAATGGACAGACAGGAAAAAGCACATCGACTATGTCCACTGAGCAATTTCTAACTTTCTGCACATCATACAATACATTGTTAAGGTAATTATTCTTAGCTCAATTAAGTGATTTTTTTTATATTATGAAAATCTGAAATAATATTTTACCATATATAATGTTTGCCAACTTTCTACATCACTAATTTTAACATCTTACCTGTCTGAGAATCTTTAGCTCTCTGTATCACAGAGGCCATTTCTTGGTTCAATGATGCCACCTCATTTTTCAACAGCCTGTTTTCCAACTCTAGTGAGGAGACACTGTGCTGGACCTCTGAATGGGTTTCAAGGTCTTGATTGCTGTGAACGCTATGGCTAGGTGAGTGGTCTTGCATGGCATCAACAAGGGTGGCAATATCAGCTGTAACATCTTGCTCAGAAGGGCTTCCCCTGTCACTACCAGTGCCTACAAATGATTAAAAATGCCAATGAGTCTCAATTCACTGCATCTACAGTGTTTTCAATATTGCAGCAGCAGATAGTAGCCCAGAGGGTTACAAGGAAAAGAATCAGGTAGCCCAGTTAAAATACTGTAGTTTAGATAAGGTACTTCAATAGGAAACTATCCGTCCCCTGCTACAAGTAATTGGCAATTATACTCCAGTCACACATATTTAAAGTAATTTTGATGAAGAAAAAAGAAACTGTTCAAGGCAGCCCACTAGGCTATCTAAATTCAACACACGGTAGCCTCCGTCAGGCAATCTAGCAGCCCACAAACTCAAAACACAAGTTTTGTAACAAACTGAGCCACAGGTAATTAGGTCTCAGAAATGTTAAACAGAAATCAAACTCCTAAGAATTAAAGTAGATTTTCAACTTGTCATATTGATTGCCTACATACAAGAATTACCGGTATATAAGGAGACATCAAAACAGCCTAATGTTCTAATAAAAATAGGCAAATACCGTAGTACCAGGTTAAACCGATAAGGAGAGGTAACAATTTACATTTATTACTCATTCATTTGCCAAACTTTAATTACTGTCCTTTAGTATGGCATTTATGTTTGGAAATAACACACATAAAAAACGAATTCAGCTGCAGTAGAGTGTTTTTGGGTTCATTTATGATGACTACCATATTTTAATTATTTCTTATGAAGATATAACAGCTTCAAAAATACTGACCATCTCTGTGAAAAAGGCTAAGATCAAATGACCCACCACTGGGCCAAGATAACCAAGCCCAACACATCAACACAGCACATCTTACATCTAAATATTTTATCATAAGTTACATTTTATATGCTGGTTTTTACCAATAAATTTTGCCTCTGTATCAGAAAAAGATGAAGCAGAGATGTGTTATATATGTCTCTGATTTAAGTTATAGCAGAGATGTGTTATATATGTCTCCGATTAAAGTTATAGCAGAGATATGTTATATATGTCTCTGATTTAAATTATAGGAGAGATGTTATATATGTCTCTGGTTTAAGTTACAGGAGAGATGTGTTATATACGTCTCTGATTTAAGTTATAGCAGAGACGTGTTATATGTCTCTGAGTATCACATCTATCACTGTCCGATTTCTGCAAGTTATCATTTGATGATAAAAACAATCAAATTTGTATTTCAAAACTTAAACTATGTAAATACATGTAGTAATTTGTGCTTTAAGAACAGAATCAGTGACCTGAAGATTTTGATTGCCATGTGTGCATTATTTTCTTCAAAAAATCAGATTGAAACCATAAGTGAACCTGTCAGGGGAAATAATGGCAGCCATGGCTATGTCTGGGAAATACCACAGTGCCAGATTGTCTGTTTTCCTAAACATTTGAGCAAATATATTAAGGAAAATATTCAATTCAGAAAGCAGAGTCTAAATATTAAGCAGCAGGGAAGGCAAACAGACCACTTAGTTGAAATATAATTTGCTTAAAACAAAACATCATACAAAAATAAAAATAAGGTCACAAAGATATATGGGGTTATTCTTCGTATGTACTTTGTTTATATATATGAGGTCGCACCTTCCCTGCTGCTATTAATTTATCCAAAAATTTTATCAAGTCCGATTCGATATCGTGTTCTAGGATCATGTAAGTTTATTGTTATAAATCCATGCAGAGTAGCTCGCGCTTGTGAAAAAAAGTTTCTAAATTTATTTATATCCATGTCACCGCCACACCAAGTTTGATGAATATTTCGCATTGTATGTGTATCAACTCCATTAAACACAACTAAAATATTACAGTTGTCTCTGATCACTTTTGGTATTTGTGTGTATCATTGAGTAACACAGATCACATCAGTGTTTTTATGTCTACCTCGAGAAAAAATTCTAGCTGGATTTGATTGTTTGTCCAGCATCACATCATCGTAGATGACTAAATTGTTAATAAATCCATCAATTGAATCTACTGACGGTGCTTCATCAATATCAGTTATAAACTCGATAACATCGTTATCTTTGTCCAATAATCTTGTGTTTTCATTAAAATCTTTAAGTACATCATAACATCGTTGATCATCAACTGATGGTGCTACCAAATATAACTTATCCCATTTTAGCCATCTCATTATAAGATTAAGTAACAACTGTGTCTTTCCACTTCCAGATGGTCCTATTATTATCATCCTAATGGAATTTGGTAATGCAGGATGGTGTTTGACAGGTTCTCATTTTCTTGTCGCTGAGAAATCAATTATATCCATATTGTATAAATACATGAATCTATATTGTTTACGCTGAAGAACTAAAACCCCAACTAATGATCTATCCATGGTTACAACAAAAAATGTGAGAATAGCATATGGTGGAAAATGTGCAGTATGAAACTGAAAAAAGTTTTCTTTTTTACCTAAAAAAGATGGTGGTGATATTGCTAAATTAATGTCAAAGTTCCCAGGTACTCCCTGGGCTAAATACTCTGGAGAAATACATCTACCAGGATATAATTATTGTGCTCCTGGTACTCGACTTGATATCAGGCTTGATAATCAGGATCAACCAAAACCAGGCGAGGAACTAATAAATGATATTGATAAATCGTGTCATGTTCATGATGTAGATGTAGTATATAAAAGCAAAAACCTTCAAGACAGACATATTGCAGATGTGAAGTTGATTCATTAAATTCTATAAAAAATAAAAATATAAGAGAATCATTAGCTAATTGGTTAGTAAGATCTGCGATGAAAAGTAAATTAGCGCTGGGGCTGGTAATGTATAAATGGAATCGATTTATTATTCCCCAATTGGATACTGGAGGGGTAAAGCAGCAATTAGTAAACTCGCTAATGCAGCAGCGGTTAAACATTCTACTGCTAAAGCATAGTTATCCAAACAGGCAATATGGCAAAATTTATCTACCACCACCTAAGCAAATTCGATTTACACATTTTGATGTTAGTATTCCTAATGAAGTTCATCAAGCTGATATATTATTTTTACCACATGATACCGTTAAAATCCAAAGACGTCAAATAACATATAAATACATGCTAACTGTAGTCGACGTTGCAAGTAGATATAAAGATGCAGAACCACTATCAACTAAAACAGCATCTGAGGTAGCTTCTGCATTTGAATGAATTTATCAACGAGGTGGTCTACGAAGGCCACAATTATTACAGGATGATCCTGGAAAGGAATTTCTTGGTCCAGTATCATCGCTGATGAAGCAACATAATGTCAAAATACGATGAGGACATACTGCAATTCATCGTGATCAGGCAATTGTTGAACGATTTAATCGAACACTTGCTGAGTGGTTATTTGGATATCAATACACGAAGGAATTTATTCAAGATAAAAGATCTCATGAATGGGTTGTAAGATTACCAAATGTGATAGCTGCATTAAGTAATGAAATTACTTAAACAACCAACATGAAACCTATTCATGCAATTACAAAAAAACATATACCTACACAACAACATGATTTTTCAACACAGCCAGTATTAGGTAATACCACTGTCAGGTATTTATATGAACCCGGTGAACTTGAAGGTGGTAAAAAAAGAGCGACTGATTCTAATTGGAGTATTACGATGCACAAGATATCTAGTATAACAAGATCTACTGGTAGACCCGCAATCTACAGACTGGATTCAACTGCTCCTCAGCGTGGATTTGTACGTGAACAATTACAAATAATTCCCAAGGACACACAATTACCACCCAAATCACTTAACTAGCACCTCTACGTCAATTACACTCAAGACAGGTCAACATGGTATTTTCTCGTGTATGACCAAGATTGTTATTTTTTCTATCTAAGGTAAATTGTCTTGGATCATTTTTCAGATACCACCATAACATTATACAATTACAACTAGCACAATGATTATTCTGTTGTTGGTCCAGTGTGTTGATAAATTCAACGTCGATATCAAAATCGCGTTTATTTTTTTTGTCACTCTGTTTATAACCAGCAAAGTTTTTTCTTATTATATCATTATCGAGGTCATCATTGATCACTGACAATACTGAGATATTCTTCTAACTCGAGATACTGCGAGATAAACTAAGTTCGACCATTCGATACAGTCATCAACGATCCAAATAACTGTATCAGTAATAGTTAATCCTTGAGATGAATGAATCATTATCGCGTATCCAAGTGTCCACGGGGAATTATCAGCACGTAAAGCATCTTCAACAACACTGATATCAACTGCGACAATATCATTCAATACAAGATTCTGTTTCCCCTGTCCTGGTATATCAACGTCAATATTCTGCCGTCGCATATCTGCTGGTCGATAACATAACGGAACTGGCAACGTTGGAAATTTTTCTCGTTGTAACTGAAACAACTCCCGTTGAAGTGTGTCACGAACTATCTTTCTACTTGCAACTATCAAATCGTTTGGACTCCACGCTTGCAGAAAGTCGTTCATTGAAGTTTCTGAAATTATTTTATGCATTACTTCACAATGAATTTTATTCGGTTGTAGTCTGATTAATTTTTTTAATTCCCTTAATTCTGCATCAAGTGCTCTATGATCATCAGTTATTTCTTCATAGTAATCATGTGGAGATGGTCCAATTATAGGTGGTGGTTGACCATGATCGCCGCACATTATCACAGCAGTATTTCTTGTTAATAACCAATCAAGAAATTTTTTTTATGTTTCTGATGATACTGTACATATTTCATCCCAAACGATAATCCTCGGAATACATTTTTCTCCCATTCGATCAGGAGTCCATGCATCACCTTTGTACCTAAAAAAGCTGTGATAAGTACATGATTGTACTCCTCGTTGTTTCATCTCTCGCACGAGTCTGTGTGTAGGTGTTAGCATGATCATATCTGAGTTCTGAAATAGTTTGATCGCTCAAGTGGTTTTACCAGAACCTCCAGGTCCGTTTAGATAAACTGTCTTGTGTCTAGTTATTGGATCATATACCGATGGTGCAGATGATAATTTTGATATCTGATTATTTACCAGGTAAATATCTTTAATCATAATATCGGCAGATTCAGAATAATTAAGTATATTTTCTTTTTTTAATTCTCCACGAACCCCAAGATGCACAAGTATTGATATTTAATTTTTCTCACAGTCCTGAATATCTTTTATTGATATAAAACGAATCTGTAGTGACTCTGACAGCAAACTCAGAAATTTTATTTATCGTCAATAATAGATTTATCAAAATGTACGCTGACATTGATGATCTTAAATGAGTATATTGAGGTGACTCACCATCCATATAGCTCACAATTGTACCTAATTTAGTTCCATTTGGTAAGAAAGCTATCTCTCGACTTATAAACATATTTCTATTTGTTGTATCAGCGATTATAAAATCTAACTCAGCATCATCCATGATCAATCTTGTACAATATCGTTTATGATCATATGATCCTCCTTGGGTGAACTTGCCAATTATGTTTCTACCAAGATCTTTTGCGATTTTATTCTTGTAATCAGTTTTGTTGGGGTTTTCATCATCGGAATATTCTTTTTGTTGTGGAACCAAACTTCGGATTGTTTCCGGTATGATATAATTGCTTCACTTACAATCAGCGATATTAACATCGCACAATCAAGCATATATCGTAATAGTACTATTGGTGCCCACATTTTTTCTGAAAAATGCCTACGAAACCAAACATAACAAATCATATGGAGATCTTTAGCAAGCTCGAATGACTCGACACAAGCAAATCCAGTCAGGTCAAAATCCGGTAATAGTCCATTTATCGATACTCGCGTCATTTCGGTACAATATTCGTCGTTTTCAGAACTCTGAAACAACCATACTGACACAGGATCGTTTTTACTTATTTCGTTAATAAAATCAGAATATCTCCACGGTAAAATTTAGCAGTTAGATCTCGTGGAAAAACTGTTACTGCATTAGTCCATGCGTGCACGTTATGATCAATAATTTTAATCGAAGCTCCTTTTGATTTATATTTTGATTCATACAAAATCTCTCCAGTTATCGTCGCTACAGTTATTGGGAATTTTAATTTTTTTCCTATCTCAGCAACATCCTTGATAGACGCCCCGGTATCTTTAACCATTTCTCCCCACTTGTTTATTATTTTACATCTTTTATCCGTTAGACCATTTCCATGTGTCAAAATGGTAAAATGTTCTGTTACTTGTTCAGCTACACAGTTTATTTTTGAAAATTTCATTGGCTTCAGATTATCAACGCTAGGTTTTTTATTTATCGGACAGATTCCACAAATAACTGCTGTTACAGGATATGCTCGCTCATAATAAGGTTTGTCAATACCAGTCAACAGACCTGGTTTGGAATCTTTACTTAGTATGACAGTTTTTTATTAGCATGGACAGGATCATATTTGTCATGGATAATCCAATCATCTGTTTCTGTTAGCATGACAAATTTTATTCTGAAAAGATATTTGTGTTTATCAAGGTATTTAATGATAGTTGCCGTTCATTTGTCGTTCATCGTAGCATCGATATCTTTGTTGCATATAATCTTGAACGTTGACCAGACATGAGATGCACCATCTGCATGAAATTCTTTCTTGGCATCGTGAATTTTATTAATCAAACTTGTATTTTTCGGATCAACCAGATCTCGCATCGGTAGGTCAGGATATATTCTGTCGAGATTAAATTTATCTGCTTTTCAAGGCCTGACTCAGGATAATCTATCGAATTCGTTCATATCATATTTCAAACAAGTATTTAAATTAAAATATTATGTATATAATGTCTCGATGCAAATGGCTCATGGTGGGTTCATTGACTCCTTGTAATAAATCCTGTAAAAAGGAATTCTGCGGACAACACTTGCAGAGCTTTCATAGTGGAAGCTTAGGACCAATACCATGTCTGCGATGTGGTGTTGCAGTCTGAGGAAAAACACAGTTGTGTGCAAAAATTGGTGGAAAAAAATATCACGATCTTAAAAGATACTATGATAATAAAAAAAAATAACAGTAACAATGCTATAAAATCCATGGAGGATTATCTAAGTTTTCAGGCAAATTATGATTTAAACAAATGATATTATTATATAAATGGAGCAAAATATGAACCACAAGTTTATAAAGCATCCTATAATAATGAACTATGAATCAAAACGTGATGGTGTGATTAGACACTGTCGGCTGAAAAACCAGTTGGTTTTGTTATTAACACTGGTTATCTAATGTTTACTATTGGGAAGAAAACTTATCTTTGTCATCGTTTCATATACAAGTGTCACAAGGGGTTGATCAGATGCTCTTGTGATTGCTCACATCAACGGTGTAAAAACCGACAATTTATCCAACCTTCAGGCTATTACACAGAGTGAGAATTCTACACGAGGAGGGACTGGTAAGTTCACAAAGATTCCTAGAGCGATTAAATCCTTCAAAACAGAGACTAGCGAAGAGAGAGTTTTTCAATCAATCAATTCAGCTGGCAAATATTTTGATGTTAACCCGCGTGCGGTAAAATACATCACAGAAAATATATACAAATCTGCTTTCTCAAAAAAATATAAATAAAAACTTATTTTCTATTATCGTTAGGGAGATAAACTGTCATCTTTAGCAAGTAATTACCTCTAATTATATTTATTAATTATTTAATTTTTTTCTCTATCGTTAAAATATGAATTTAGTGTATTTAAGGAAGGTAACTCCGTTGAGTATACTCCTGTAATTAAGTTACCTCTCTTTGACCATGTCACAGACCTGCATATGTATTTATGATAAAATATCAGACTTGTAAATAAATAAATAAAAATTCTTAAATTATCGTTGTTATGTCAGGCGAAAACCTGTAATATTGTATCATAAATTCGATAAATTTTTCATTTTTTTTTGTATTTTACGTTAAAAATATAAATTTCAGTGTATTTAAGGGAGATAACTCCATTGAGTATATTCATGTAATGAAGTTACTTCCCCTTGACCAAGACACTCGCACATAAATATTATCACAAGCACTCTGTGTAAGTGCAAAATTGTTGTACATAAATATAAACTTGTAAATAATATTTTTTCTGTGGTTTGTTATGTATTTCTAAAGTCAGTTGAGAAACCGTTAATTCGACAAACCATATTTATTTAATTTCGATTTGTCAAGAGTGGCTTACGGGAGAGTATCAGTTATCTTCCTTATATTTTCCATTGGCTTACAGGAAGAGCATCAGTTATCTTCCTTTTATTTTCTGTTGGCTTACAGGAAGAGCATCAGTTATATCCATTATATTTTCCGTTATTTTGTATCAATAACTATCATTATGATACATGTGGTCTTTTTATTAAGCACAAACAATATATTTTTAAGAAACAATATTTTTATTTTATTAAATTTGTTTGGTTTCTTGGTTCATCTGTATTTCTTTCTGCGATAATTAATAAAGCAAACAACAAGTAGCCAGAACGTTTCTCTAATTATTTTCGGGTACATATATTATCCGAAAATAACTAATTTTATAAATCTGACTTGTTAAGCAGAAATACGTTTATATGATGTATTTCTGCTGAATTTATGTGTTCAGTACTAAAATTCAGTTGTATTTTAGGACAAAATACTAAATACTGACTTCTTTAGTGATGGTTAAACTATATAATAATTTCTGAAATATATACAAACAGATTAGAGCCATAGTGCAGTGGTAGAGCAGCTGATTCTTGTTCTGGGGTCAGCGGTTCAAATCTCGTAACAGGCATATTGTCGACGGTACCGATCTATAGGGATTTTCCTATATAAGTGGGGGCGCCAGCCCGAAAACATTCATGTACACCTCTCGCCACGCAAGCCGCGTGGCGAACGCATTTTGCATTTGCCCTGGGGTTTGTCCATGAATGAAGTGCATAGACATTCTTCTGAATGTTCTAACATTTCGTTTTGGTTAGAAAATTCACTGGAGATATGTTTATGTAAGATATAATAAGATTTTTTGTAGTATTTTTTGCAAAACTGATCGATTTACATGATTTTGACTACCTAACTACCTATCAGAATTAACAAACTGATTGATTTACATGATTTTGACTACCTAACTACCCATCAGAATTACAAAATTGATCAATTTGTATAATTCTGAGTACCAACCACCCCATCAATTTCAGAATAAATAAAATATTTCAGAATAAATAAAATATTTCTGATAAAATAAAATATTTCAGAATAATAATAAAATATTTCAGAATAAATAAAATATTTCTGATAAAATAAAATATTTCAGAATAAATAAAATATTTCTGATCAAAGATCATTTCGATAAAAATCTACAATAAAAGTCTTATGACTTTACATACAAATTCACAATTAATTCTTCCCCAAGCAGGTCAATTAAGTGTCCAAGGTGGTCAGTGAGTTTAAAATGTATTCGTGTTAACATATTATTATGACACCGCAGATAAACAGGATTACTTTGTTCTTGCATGATCAAATCCCCAGGGGAAACTCGTGGAGTGAACATGTATAAGACATATCCTTGTTGAGCCTGATTTGACTTTCCAAGATCTATTTGATAGCTGCCATCGATCACATCACAAACGAGATTAACCAAGATTGTCGATGTTATGTTAACTATTCCCAGGGATACATGGCGTCCACTTCCATATGGATCATTATTATGTCTGAGAACAATCGGAGGTGGGGCTATTTTTCTCCATGATTCGACGATTTTAAGAAAGTTTTACGTGATAAGATCATTGAGAGATTTTTTTAATTCATCTGTGGAAAATCCTGGCAATATGAACGTTGGTATATCCACATCAGTTATCTTATAATGATCAGCAAATAATTTTTTAACTGTTATATGAGGTTCAGCATTATAAATAACACTACCACCAGTAAACGCAGACTGTCTTGCAGTGTTGATAGTAAGTGATAGAGTAATAATTGTATTAATGTAATTAAGATTTGATATAACATGGTTTAAATGTTGTATTGTTTCAATAATCTGTTGTCTTGTATTTTCTGAATAAAGATGTGTTATATCAAGAAATAAACTTAGAATAGATACTCACGAACACTTCAGAATAATCACAAGAGAAAGTATTAATTTCAAAACCCTTACTAAAGTCAAAACCAAGTCATAAATACACACACTGCTATAAAGGGAACTTTAACAAAATTGTCATTTAATTATTTTCCTGAACTGAGAATGTAAACACATGAAGTAAAATACAAAAAAATGTGTCTTCATCACTTTGACAAATATTTGCAATCTGATATTGAACATAAACTCTAAAATCACAAGTTTTGTGAAAAAAAACAATCAGTATTCACTGACTCAAATGGTAATCACACTTTCAATTATCTAAGGCTATTCAAATTATCATCAGACCAAAAAACCCTAGGGAGGTAGTCCAATCAAAATTAAATGCTAGAATTGTAGCTAGCATTGTATAATGTTAGTAAACTAAAGTTTCAATTTATAACTTGCACACAAATATGTATGTTTTTAAATTTAGAATGTCTTATGCATATTAAGATTGCAATTTAAAACTGGAAACAAACATAAGTAAATATATAAATTCTGTTTCTTGGCTCTAAACATATCTTCACATTTTGTAGGACCACTGTAATGATCTCAACAAACTAGCATTTGCTGCAAGAGATTTTTAAGAAAAACATTATCTATATAATATTAAATCATATTAAAGTTTTAAAAATTAGCATTTATTTATGAATTTTCTTGCAAAATTTAAACCCAGTAAAATAAATGACCAAAATATCTTACCAGGCAATTCCACATGGACCATTGATGAACCACTTGTGGATGTGGAAGAAGGTGCAGAGCCCTCAGCAGTTTTATTTCCTCTACTGGAGACAACTGATGAAGTACTAGACTGTCTAGAATGTCGAGCACTACCAGCTGGTGTTTTCTTCTTACCACTATCTGTAGAATCTGGACTGTTCAAAAATTCAAACAGAGCTTCATCTGTGTCCTTTTTCTTTTTGTTCCCCACAGTAATATGTGACTGAGTACCACTGCTTGTTGATTCACTCTTTGACACATTTGATGCACTCTGTCTGACTGGAATTGTTGTCCAGGATGATGCAGGATCGACATCTTGCTTGAGCTCATGGAGTTTCGATGGGACACTCTGAGAGGGGGTGAGGGAGGTTTGCCGACTTACTGTTTGACCACTTGTGGATGTTTGTGATTTTGATGACTGAACGACAAAAGTACCTCTCCCATAGTCGGACTGGCTAAGTGGTGCTCTGGATTGTTGGAATTCACTTTCTTCATCAGTGCTCTTAAGTGCATGTGCTGCAGATTGGTCTAATTTGTTGAGGTACTCCTCTGCTTTACCAGTTAGGCTGGTGAGCCAAGACATTTTGATTCACTTCATCTGAAATAAAAAATAAAAAAAGAGAGAGAAATTAAAATCAATGTTTATGTATATCAAAATGCAATACTGAGGCTAAGTTATTCCACAAGTTATAATTCATAATGTTAAATAAAATCTAACTTAATTTTTGGCAATCTCTAACTTTTGCAGTGCAAGTTTTTATTTAAATCAAAATATTATGTTACAATTATTACTGATCACAACTGCAACTAAATCAAATTGATATTGCGCAAATCTAGGTTCAAACCATATGGCAATGCATGAGTGTTCTTAGCATCAAGTTTCAGCTCAAGTGATACTTAACTAACAATGAACAAAATAAGCATTATTTTGGTCCCCATTACATTTGTATGTGATCAGGCAATTTGTAAGATATTCACATCTGGTGAAAATGAAGCCAACTCTCATTCAGTTGCCAATTCAGATTAATACAATTGATGGAAAAACCAGAAAGACAATACTGGACATAAAAGTATCATCCCGCAAGCTATTTCAACAGTGTTATAAACTCCCAGTTCTTGAAAGAAGGAATCTCTCAAAGACATCACAACCACAGTATTTATTTATACTGATTAACACAGTCACACAGACAGACAAAAATGTGTCAAAAATCCTATCAATTATCAGGGAAATGAAGAAGAAGAAAACATTCACATCATGTAAAAACTTTTAACCAATTCTCTTTTTTCTAATCAGTAAGTCCTCATAACAATCCTCACCAACTACTCTGGTGGAACAAATCAACTTCCTGCCATAATAGGCATCCAGTCTGCTACTCAACACCATTTAGAATAGTGTATAATCATAATATAAAGTTTTACGTGGATCTGTCATTACTGGTGTGTAGAGGTGGTTCTTTGTTATTATAAGTTGCACAAATTTACAAACAACACTTACTTTATATATTTCATAATTAAACAAGCATCCTCTATATTTTTGCTTTTTAAATCAAAGTATTTGGATTTACTATCTGATAAATAACTTTACTTTACCAGTATATTTTCAATCATCCTTTAAGAGAATCATGACATTTAATTTTTTCTGATCAACTTAAATTTTTACAATTTGTTTTATAATGGCAAGAATGATAACAGATTGAAAATAAAAACTACTGTAGCTTATGTCTTCTGTTCCTAATTATTTGCACTTCAACAGAAATAATTTATTAGGGATGCAAAACAGTTCCTATGTTCCAAAAATAGTACATTCAAGGGCAGAGGTTCTGCATATTCACACTGCCAATTAAGTTTTTTTAAAAAGTAATCTGTGCAAAATCTAACATTTTTTTTATTACAAGTAAAAAGTTTTAATATAATACCGTCGTTATATTTTCCAATTTGATTCCTTGAGCTTTTAAGAAAAAATCTGTCACAAAACCAAAATCATGCTAAATATAACAAATGCTAAAGAAATGCCAAGTTAAATTTTTTATTGTTATGTATATTTTATTTAATTATATCTGATCTAATATATATTTATTTCAATTTAATTGTTTGTTTGTCAGTTTTAATTTTTTTTAATTTTCATTACATGCTATTGTAATGTAAATTTATTCAATAGAGACACCTTTTTCATAAAATAGTTTGACCTTGACTGTTCATTTTGTAAACACCTGGTGTTGATCTAGATCCTGACCTTGATTCAAAATTAGTAGCAACCATGTAACAAGTTCTATTTTTATTTTGAAATGATTGGTTGCTGTCGAGGTCATGATGGGACTACTGATTTAAGATGTTGTTGCTGTTGTTGTTGTTGTAGGGTTTAACGCCATTTTTCAGCACACGATAGGCCATACATGGTGGCCAGTATTAATGGTGGAGGAAGAACCCGGGAAAACCCCGGAAAGAACCACCGACCCACGAGAAGCTACTGGCAAGCTTTCTCACATACCCACATTGGCTGAATCTGAGACTTGAACCCATGCAGACAGAGGTGAGATGGCAGTGATCCGTAACGGAGAGCGCTTTAGACCACTCGGCCACTTGGGGCCCCGATTTAAGATGTAAACAGCTTTTAAATTTTTTTTCTTAGAGTAAAATGATTGGTTTTCGTCAGGGCCACACTGAGTGTACGTGATCTTTAACAAATACATAATTTTGATGAGGTTCTAGAACATGATCACATTACCCCCGTTTTGCATTTTAGAATATAATATATCCTTCGTTTTGGAGAGATATTCTCAGTATTAGCTGGGCTCTTACACTGGAAGTTGTATGTTGTGCTGTTTGGAGTTATTTCAAATTACTTGGATGCAAAAAGGATTAATTCTTTTTTCTTGGAAAATATGTGTGCTGATATGAAATTCCAGAGCAAAGACACCTCTTATACAAATTTATTTGGGTTTCTAAAACTGGAGTGATAATTCTTGTTTCTACAAGGAACTGTAGACTTGAACACTACAGACTACAGCATACATCATTGTCTTCCATTTTGGATTATTTGTTGGCACTCGAACTTCAAATCATTAGAACATTTTGTTATTAGGACTTCAAAAATTGTATTTGTTTTTTATTTTTTGATTATTTTTGGATTTGATTCTTAAAACAATAGGTTCATATTTTTTCATTCTTACAGAATTTTTCCAGGAAAATAAATTATTATATTTTTCAAACTTTATTTTCACTCTTTCTTGTGTTACTCTTTATTCAAGCCTAAACACGTAACATAAGATTCTATAAATCTAAGTTTTATGTGTGCTATTGATGTTGCTCTGCAAGAAAATATTTTATTAGAGCAAATGTACAACATTGTCACAAGCAAACGTAGCATATTGTGAACTGTGTCAAAATAAGTGATATATTAAACAAACTTTCTGACAAGGGGTTGTATTGCTGAAAGCGTACCAAAAAGAGTAAATGGGATTATATCAACATTATTTGATGTGCATGCTTTTCTAAAATAACACATCTTTCAAATTAAATGAGATGTGTCACTATGAAATTAGCATAGTTCTGAAAAAGTGAAAGTATATGCTTAAGTGCATCAATACCAAAAAATCCAGGATACTCGAACATTTGACCTTCAATGTAAGACACCTCCCTTGGTATTTGTATTTTAAGTCATTGTCTTACTGCCTAAATAATGGTATTGTGTAGCGTGTTCCGAGGTTAAGTAACATCAGAACCAAAAGTCAAATTTTCAGGAATATCTCACACACCTGGCAGCCCATAGCAACATTTTTCTACATACTAAAGTCATATTGCTTTAGTCGAACTTTACTTACTCTGATGTTTTCTTTCTAATAAATTCAAATTCTTACAGAAGCAACAAAAAAACTTTTCACATTCTGCTGACCTACAATTCAGTTAGCTAGAAAGTGTTGGAAGCATAAATCAATTAAAAGAATGATAAGTATCTTGAAAATATTAGTATAATTTATTTGTTTCATTAAAGAAATATACTTCAACTTAATTCAATTCCATCATTCCTGGCTTCCATCACATTCCAGCTAATGAAATGTAGGTCAATGGAACTTGAAAAGGAGGGTTTATTTGGCTACTGTCAGAATGTTTTATTAAGTAAAGTCCAACAAAAGCAATATGACTAGTTTGTAGAGAAGCATCAATATGGGCTGCCAATTGTGTGAGATATTCTTGAAAATTTTACTTCTCATTTCTGCATGGGTTCGAGTCTCAGGCTTGGCCAATGTGGGTACGTGAGAAAGCCTGCTGGTGGCTTCTCATGGGTCAGTGGTTCTTTCTGGGGGTTTTCTGGGTTCTTCCTCCACCATTTATATTGGCCGCAATTATCATGTATAACCTTTTCTTGTGGTGAAGAATGGTATTAAACCCTATAACAACTTCTCGTTTCGATGGTATTCGACCTCGGAACAGCTACTTAACTGAGTTATTGAGGAAGCAAGACGGCGACCTAAACAACACAAATATCTCAGGAGTCGTCTTACACTGCAGGACTAACTCAAACATCAATAGATATTTGGCAAAACAAGATGGTGTGGTTAAAATACTACATGTATCTGAACTACTTAAGCATAAACAAACATATATCAATAAAAAGACAGTAAAACGCATAGACAGTGAGATAAATGTAAAGAGCAGATATAACTAATCACGGTCTTCTTTAGAAAATCGAAATTAGATGACACTATCATTGCTAAAATTCCTCTGATTAACCCACCTTATACTATGCCTAATTTTGGAATATTGTCCCCGGTCTGCTTCATTACAAATTATTAATGAATAAAGTTCGACTATCACTGATAAAGATAAAATAAAATCCCATGAACAGAAGGGAAAACGTCCCAGAAAAACACCAAAAGAAAATTCAACCTTTCAAAATAGTCGTAACCAAGCTGAGTTATTAGGAAGTAATGCAAGTATTTACCATAGTAAAATGCGTTTAAGCAATACAGAGTCGATCTACGTGGATAAACACTGCGCATAAGTGTTGAATTTACTTCCGCATCCGCCACATGGACAATGTCAACAATAATGTGAACTGTGTGCTGTAACTGTTGAGATTAGCATCAAAACTAGGCCTACTTGTTGGAGATATTTATTTTCATCCTAAGATGAAGACAGTTGCACTTATAAGTTATGCACACTGGCGTTATGGTGTTGAAGATCTTGAACCTTTGTCCAAACTATCATATAGTAGGAGAGGGGACGGCATGAACCCTAGTCCTACATGTAGGACATATCACATTTTGATATAAATATCAGCGTCAGGTCTTACATGTAGGACTAGAAATACCCAAACCTAACCCAAAACCGGGCCTGCTAAATACTGCTAAGCCACACAAAGCCATGCAAAGTCAGATTTAAAAAAAGTGTTTATATTGTTCAATATATTGATAAATAAATTAACTTGGCCGAAAGACTAGTTTTCAACATATGCAGATTTAAATGACCGAAAATTGGGCGACAAAGTTCGAATTTCAAACAGTCATAAAGTGTTAATAAAGTATGACACAATCATGTTGGAAATGTTTGTAATTATTTTATAAATTGTTCTTTTGACTGATTATCAGAAGAAAATTCAATTGTCTAATATATGTTATAAATTGCAGAATACAATTGAGCTGAACTTCATTGTTTAATGTTGATACACTTTATTTCATGTTTTAAAACTGTGCTTGACAAGACTTTGAACAACAGTCTTTGTGCATATTTATAAATTTTTAGTTAGCAGCTAGACGTGCCATATTTGATATAAATCAGAGATTGATTGTAAAGAAATTATGTGATACTTTCTGTTGTTCATTGTTTTGTAATGTTGTGTTAATAAATATATGCTGAGAATTATTATGTACCAGTGTGTTCTGTTATTCGTGCTTTAAGATCTTGGTAGAATCAACTGTGTTGTGCTGTGTACATTAATTAATCCTAGAATTATTATTTTTTGTTCTTGTACCTTTATTTTTCAAAACACGTGTGATTTGGACTGATGAATTATGTTGCCAAGAACACTTATTATTGTTATTATTTATATTATTGTTATTATTATTATTATTTATATTAGCATCAGCAGCAATGTTTCATGTTTAGGCATTGTCTTTCAATACAACAGTTATTGTAGGACTATCAACTGATCTACAGTAAGGTGTTGGCCATGTATATGTCGGGGTGGGGGATGGGAGGTCATGATCATGAATGTTTTAGCTGAAATATTTTCTTTCTGTCTCACGATAATTATTATATTTTTCCAAGTAATTTAGCAAAGATATAATATGGCTTAATTTGGTATACCTTATTGGTCCTACTAAACACTGCAAAGATGGAAAATATATTTAGTTTTGATACAAAAATGTAGATCAATAAATATATAAGGATTAGAAAATGTTTGCTTTGTCTATGATCATCCTTTTTCATTATCTATTTAACTAAATTCAAGGATAGAAATGTTTTTAAACTTACAATACTGGAAATATTTACTGTTGATATAAAATTTACGGCATATGGTAGTGAAGTGCTATTGTAATCATGAGTAGGTGAGTAGAGGCACTACCTTTAACTGAATTAACACAGAGGCAGTATAAGGGAAGTCACAAAATGTTGATTATGCAAAATATAAGTTTATTAATATGTGATTATGAATTTTTAGCTTTCTTTCTATGCATACCCAAAATAAAGTCAAATTGACAGTGTCTTACAGCAGAACATAATTCTTGAAAATGTTCTTGATACCGTTTTGGTTATTTTCTTTTCAACCTTATTAAATCTATTCAATTTTGGACTGTACTTCAAAGAAATAACAACAGACAAACATTACTGAACATTCATTATTATATTGAATTCATTAGGTATTGCTATTATAAATTATAAGAGGTGGAATGTAGTGTAGTTGATGATTAATTTTACAATACTTTATTATTATTTACATAATTTAGTGAGTTTGTAATACAGTTGCAAGGAAAAGCATGGAAAGGACTGTAAATTATTGGGGAGGCACCAGACTGATGTTCCACCCCCACTTAACTAAAAATATAAAATGTTTTTCATGTATTTTTGTATCCCCCAAGATGTGTGTGCTTGTTTAAATTATACAAAAGAATTTTAATCAAAATTTTAGTTTATAACTAATTTTTGACGGGGTCTTATCCCCATTTTCAGATTTTCTATCCGTAATTTTTGGTGATCTTTGCCAAAGATCTCGTATGTAACGTGTATGCTATGTGTATCCGTGTGTGTGTGTATGTTATAAAGTCTTTATGTAGGATTGGCAGAACTATTTGTCCCAGCTGTCTTAATATATATTTTTATATGGACTTTTAAAATTCATTTACCTCAAACAATAAATATCAGCAACACCAACATTAAATTCACACAGTCAGCACGAAACTTAGGTGTTACTCTGGACATTACTCTCACATTGTACCAACATGTCATGAACATATGCAATGCTGCATATCTTGAGCTGAGACACATCAGCTTCATTTGCAGATATCTTTCAGTTGATACCACTAAAACACTTGTGTGTTCATTAGTACTTTCAAGACTGGACTATTGTAACTTAATTCTGTCTGGTTCATCTCAATATCTACTCCAGAAACTTCAAAAAGTTCAAAACACAGCTGCTCGGATCATACTTAGAGTACCACGATCAGAGCACACCTCTCCACTGCTCTGTACCCTACACTGGCTATCCATTCAATCCAGAATCAAACACAAAATTTGTTCTCTGTGCTACCTTTCACTGACGGACTCCAGACCAACATACCTATCCAACCTCACCCATGTGTACACACCAGCAAGATACGTACACTCCTCTTTGTACAATCATATACTCATTATTCCCACTATGAAAACGAAGTCATATGGACAATGTTCTTTTGCATACCAGGGCCCAGCAATGTGGAATGATTTGCCCATTGAACTTTGACACAAAGACACAGTGATTCCATACAATAGTACTCTTAAAACTCACTTATTTCAACTACAAGAACAAATTTAAAGACCTAGTAATATTTCCTACCTTAAATATTTTCAGCACGTTTTTTATGTTTTCTAATTTCATGGTGTTTGTTTTTTGTAATCATATCATTATATGTTTTTTATGTTATAGGTGTTGTCTTATGTTGTAAAGCGCTTAGAGCTTCTAAAGATTAGTTGCTATACAAAGTCCTCATTATTATTATTATTATTATTTGTTTGTCTGGCATAAATTTAGATATGTTTGAAATTATTTGCAATTTAGAATTTCGGCGAGAGAAACTTTGTACTATAAGTTGAACTTAAAATAAAACCTAGTGTTTTGTGTGAATGACTATGGTGTGGCGTTTCTCGCATTAAAGTCTATTTCCAAAATGAGCAGGCTTTTTGTTGTATTGTATTATTTACTTCATGTGGGTTTTTCTGATACTGTTTCGCAGGTCTGTCCACTTCGTGTAGCGCCTTGTGACATATCCCTGCAACATCTATGCATCGTACTTAATCCACATGAAGGTTCCCTGTTTCCCTTCTAATACATTAAACTTTCTATTTTATATTTTTTTAGTCTATGCTTTTTAGTTACCCTTTATATTTTAAGAGTGTTGGTTAGAGATAAATTAAAAGTGAATACTAAGATTCTTAAAATTTTTAAGAAGTTTAGTTATGTTCAAGGTGAGTTGGAACCGTATGTCCGAGTTGAGGGAGGATGAGGCGAGGGCTCCAGCCCGCACTCTGGAGAGAGAGAGAGAGAGAGGGAGACAGGCCTTTGGATATTTTAAATATTTTCTTTTCTTTTTCTCAAGATAATAATTTTTTTTCCCAAAAAATAGCAAGGATATAATATTTTGTTTTGGTATATCCCTTTACAAAAGTTTTTGCGGTTACCAACTGTAATTATTATCGCGTTGTTTCTTTGGCTATGGGCAGTGTTGCTTCCAATAAGCTTCGTCCCCAAGACATATCTGTCCTACTAAACACAGCAAAAGCATTTATAACTATTGTGAATTATGTTAAATATTAAATCATGCATTTTCTCAAACATTTTCTTATTATTTGTACAATATTGTAGCATTCTAAAAATATTTAATTATGGTTAGTGTAAGTTTATACAAATACTGACCAAGAATAGAAGTTAAATTTTTTTATTTATTACTTCTACTCTTTCTCCTTATGTTTGACAGTGAAACATCCTCGTGTCAATTTATAAAAATATTTAATCAGGCTAAGTGGTGGGAGAAAAAAAAAGACAGGATCACAATGGGCAAATACATGACAGTTACTTACAATATTCAAAAATATATAGTGTTGATACAAATTTTATATCAATAAATATAACAGAATTATATAATGTTTCCTTTGTCTATGGTCATTGTTTTTTATGATCTGTTTAACTCAGTACAAGGATAGAACATTTTTAAACTTACAATACTGGAAATTATTTACTGTTGATACAAAATTTACTGCATATGGTAGTGAAGTGCTACTGTATTCCATTAACACGTGTCAATTCCTGTTATAATCAAAAGTATGTGAGTAGGACAATCTCACTTTTAACTTAATTAACACATTTTTATTATGCCATTTTATGACATTGTGTGCCTGTGTGAAAAATAACCATTTATGTTTGTAGTTTATCATATACAGACATTTTAAAATAAAAAACATTGCAGTTAAGACTGTCAGGCTTTGCATGCCTTTTTTGAGATGCAGCGTATTTGGAATTTGTCTCCCAATTGCCGGTCACTCATGATGGTGTGCGTAGTAAATCCAACATTTTTCTTGGTAATTTATGTGGCAAAACCACCATACAACAATAGTAGTTTTATTATCACTTTGTATGGCTTGTCAGGATGTGTATGCCTTTCTTATAATACATCGAACCGTTTGTTGAGTTTGTCAACCTATGTTTTGACAATCAGTCAAATGAAAAGTTTATAAAATAACAAACATTTCAGATATGTTTTTTTCCACAGACTTTATCAGTACTTTATCATTAATTATAATTATGTTGAAAATTAGTCCTTCCGTTTGGTTAAATTATTCGTCAAATATAATTTACAATATACATTTTTCTAATATGACTTTGCATAACTCTGTCAGGCTTTGTGTGGCTTTGTCGAGCTTTCTATGTCAGGCATTGTATAATTAGGACATACTGAAATATTGTATTTTCTTTTGATTATCACTCAAATGAATAATTTATCAAATGATAAACATTTTACATATGATTTTTTTATTATTCAAATTCAAACTTTACCACCAAATTTTATTGGTTATTTAATTCGGTATAATTATGTTGAAAACTAATCTCTCAGTTTGGCAAATTTATTTGTCAGTATAATTTACATTATAAATACACTTGTCTAAAATGACTTTTATGACTGTCAGGCTTTGTGAGGATTTATTAGGCTTTGTATGACTTTGGCTTTGTGTGATTAGTACCGGTATATATTGAAAAAAAATTACACTTTCTTTCGATAAGTTTAATCAACAATTTATAGAGTAATAAACAGTTTACTTATGATTTTGTCTTTGTTGTTACTTTTTCATTATTCGATTTCGAATTTGTACTCTGTCGTCCAATATTTGGTCATTTCATTTTGCATAATAATGTTGAAAACTAGTCTTATGGCTTTGTTAATTTATTCATCAATATAATTAACAATATAAATACACATTTTTTTTTTGACTTGGCTTTGTGTGGTATTATCGGGTCTTGTCAGGCTTTGTGTGGATTTGTCGGGCTTTGTCAGGCTTAGCAGTATTTAGCAGGACCCTCCAAATCTACCCCAAAATTTTAAAATGTAGCCCAAAACTAATGGGATATTACCAGAATTTAGATGTCAGAACCAACAATTATATTGAAATAGGTACCTGGATGTTTCGGCCATGGATATTTCACATCACATCATGAACATTTCGGCCCATGGCAGTGCAGTGAATAGAAACACCAAAATGCAATATCGTATAAACGGATCAGGGTCAAAACAGACTGGTACTAAAAGAGCTCATGACAAAAACAGACTATTGTCAAAAGGCCCAGTCCAAAGATGCACAAACCAAAAGACCCGTTTATATATCAGTTACTAATTACTACTATTTAGTATTATGTATACTAAAAGTAATACATAAATATAAAATCCTTATGTTTTATTATGAAATATCTATAAATGCTGTGAGAAAAGTAACATCCTCAGTATGTCACAATCGTACATGAGTGATAATGAAATTAACTGTGACACGCTACTACTTGTTCTAAGTAAAATGAACAAAGAAGAAAATAACGTTAAGTTAGTAAATGTGAGAAAATTCAAATAAGGCAAATGCTAATTGTGAAAGAAAACATTCGAAGCAAAGCAAATCGATAACATCTTTCTTAAAACATATAAAAACTGAATATGAGTTAGCGTAACCCACGTGTGCCTTGTGTATACCAACTTTGTCAATATTATTGACTTAAGTAATGACAATTCCATTATTGATGGATAAATATTTTCATTTGCGAAGACATATTTACTCTTTTCTTGTATGACATACATTCAATATCGTTAATACATGTGCATGCTTAGTTTATTTGTATTGATATTATTTAGGCTTTACATAGACGTTTGCGCTATTATGTGTCTCGTAGGCACCACTATTGCACTGGTTGCAGTGAAGGTCAAGTCAAAACTGGAAGAGAATTAAGTTTTTTTTTTAAAATTGTCATGGTGGGATATACTGGCAAGAAGAAAAGGTCAAAGACAAAATAATGCATATGCAATTTCAGATTTATAAATCTATTAATATTAACAACAATTAGTGATAGTACAGGAATATTAAATTCATGTATCAAATTCTACACATATACTTTACACACAACAATATTGCACATAATGGTTGTCAAATTAATTTAACAGTACAGTATAGTATGCAATTCTAAAATAACAGCCCCAGATAAGCACCGAACTATACCAACATGCATAAATAGATATTCACTATTCAACAAGAAACCTTACACCACAACACAATAGTTGTTCAGTATTCAAGCTATGTTGAATGTTGGGATTCTTGGCTATTTGCACTAGTACTTACTGTGTTTGATATAGCATGATATCAGGTTCCCATAAGAAACAGTTCTAGATACCCCTGTAGTGCATGCAGATCCCTGTGGTGCATGCAGATCCCTGTGGTGCATGCAGACCCATGTGATGCATGCAGATCCCTGTGGTGTATGCAGATCCCTGTGGTGTGTGCAGATCCAGTTGTGCCACTGATAGTATTAAATGTACACTTTGAAAGAACTGGTTTCCAAAACAGATCTCAGTTTATGCCCAACAATGAAATTAAAACATCTGGAGATTAGAGTTGGATTATTTGGACATAAAAACATAATGCTGACAAAACAAATAGTCAAAATGTATGTCTTAATTAATTTGTACAAATTCAAAAGCTATTGTATCTGAAAACAAAAATATAATTATGGCTTGATAAAGTTATTTACAACACCTAATGAATCTTGACATAAAGAAGGCAGAATAGGTTGAAAATATATAAGTACTATCAATGAATAGATGATGATGATGATGATGATAATGATGACAATGATGATAATAATAATAATAATAATAATAATAATAATAATTTGTCACATTCTTGTGAAATTCTTATGTCATACATGAAACAGAGAACATGTGTGCATAGTAAGAAACAAATGCAAAGCATAGTTTTACTTTCCATACAGAGACACAGCCATACTCTCCTTTCTACACCATGCAAACACACAAAAGAGAACCTTTTTATCTCCTGAATGTGTAATATAAATTATAATTGATCACATGCTTTAATTATTTGGTGCACTAATTTTTATCATGTCAGACAGGCAAATACAATAAAATACAGTGAATTCATGGTGCTATTTTTAATTATTATAAGATATTTGATTTTATATCTTTTATTTGCATTTACATGTATTGCAGTTTCTTCAGACATTATATTCATGAACAGATAGGGTTCCCAGTAATGGTTTAGGTGTTTAAAGCTTCAAAACTTAAGGATGTCTGGTGGTCAAGACCCCAAAGGATTTTTAGGGGTCCTCAATGGTAAAAAAATAATACACATTAGCTATATCAGTGGGCCCCTAATCCAATCTAAAATATTTTTTAAAAAGTGTGCAGGATTCCCAGTTTTACAATTTGTTCTCAGAAGCTCTTCCAAAAGAATCATAATAATAATGAATTCTTTATTTTCATACAAGTATTTACAGGTAAAAGTTCAAATATGCTAAGTACAAGTATTCACAGGTAAAAAAGCCTGATGCTGAATACAAGTACAATGTACTTGTATTTACAGGTAAAAGTTCAAATATGCTAAGTAGAAGTATTCACAGGTAAAAAAATCCTGATGCTGAATACAAGTACTTGTATTTACAGGTAAAAGTTCAAATATGCTAAGTATTCACAGGTATAAAAAAAAAGCCTGATGCTGAATACAAGTACTTGTATTTATAGGTAAAAGTTCAAATATGCTAAGTACAAGTATTCACAGGTAAAAAAAAAGCCTGATGCTGAATACAAGTACTTGTATTTATAGGTAAAAGTTCAAATATGCTAAGTACAAGTATTCACAGGTAAAAAAAAGCCTGATGCTGAATACAAGTACTTGTATTTACAGGTAAAAGTTCAAATATGCTAAGTATTCACAGGTATAAAAAAAAAGCCTGATGCTGAATACAAGTACTTGTATTTATAGGTAAAAGTTCAAATATGCTAAGTACAAGTATTCACAGGTAAAAAAAAAGCCTGATGCTAAATACAAGTACTTGTATTTATAGGTAAAAGTTTAAATATGCTAAGTACAAGTATTCACAGGTAAAAAAGCCTGATGCTGAATACAAGTACTTGTATTTACAGGTAAAAGTTCAAATATGCTAAGTATTCACAGGTATAAAAAAAAAGCCTGATGCTGAATACAAGTACTTGTATTTATAGGTAAAAGTTCAAATATGCTAAGTACAAGTATTCACAGGTAAAAAAAAAGCCTGATGCTGAATACAAGTACTTGTATTTATAGGTAAAAGTTCAAATATGCTAAGTACAAGTATTCACAGGTAAAAAAGCCTGATGCTGAATACAAGTACTTGTATTTACAGGTAAAAGTTCAAATATGCTAAGTATTCACAGGTATAAAAAAAAAGCCTGATGCTGAATACAAGTACTTGTATTTATAGGTAAAAGTTCAAATATGCTAAGTACAAGTATTCACAGGTAAAAAAGCCTGATGCTGAATACAAGTACTTGTATTTATAGGTAAAAGTTCAAATATGCTAAGTACAAGTATTCACAGGTAAAAAAAAAGCCTGATGCTGAATACAAGTACTTGTATTTACAGGTAAAAGTTCAAAGATTCCAAGTATAAGTATTTACAAATGATATGCTATGTGTATGAGTATTTATTTAATATGGTTTTTTTCAGAATCAAACATGATAATTATGCAATGATTTTACAGTGGTGGGAAGGACAGTTGCTATAATATGGTTCAGTGTGTGGCACTTGGGCATGAGATTGTTGCATTGGCTAATCTGAAGCCAAAAGATAAAGGTAAATAAAGATTAGAATTTACCAGGTTTAACTAACCTTTATCCAACTGTCAATTCAATACATTATCTCTATGCATATCTGAGGAGGATAATTTGATACCATCCATATTTTTACCCTTCATCCTTCTATACATCTGTACAAAAACCACTCAGAGCCTCAGATGGTCAAGTGGTCAAAGCACTTGCCTTTACAGATTCCTCACATCTCACCACTGTCCATATGAGTATGAGTCTTAACAAGATCAACAATGTATATATGAAACAGCTTGCCAGCAGCTTCCTATGGGTCATTGGTTCTTTCTGGGGTCTTAGCAGTTTCTTCAATCACCAGATATACTGGCCAGCAAATTGTGTGCTGAAAAATGCAATTAAACCCAACAAAACCAAGTGGTTAAGGTCACCAAGCTTGCTGGATATGTTGCCATTGTGACCTTTTGCATGAGCGCTGTAAGTTTTGGACCTCTCCACTTGCTTAACAGGAAGTGGATTAAATGTCGGACATGAAAATTGCAGTGTTGGTGATTTTGTAAAAGAATTTTGTAATTTTGTACCAAACTCATTCATGAAGTCATTGCATCAGTGTGTCAATCCTTTCTTATCATATTTGTCTGCTGTTGTGGCCATGTCTGATATTAAAAAAACTACCATTTTTACAGATTTTAGAAAATACTAAGGATATCGTTGATAATATACTGACCCCATACTTTTTTTTCTTATGAGACTGGCCCCTATGTTTATTAACTGAAGAAATATCATAAGAGTACCTGGAGGGATAAGGTTGCCTGTCTGAGAGGGAGAGAGCACGTTACGTTCATAGTTCATCACCTAGGTCCTTTTTATTAAATAACGTGTATCAATTGAAATTGTTATAAAAACTTCATTATTTTTCATTAAATTTTCTCACGTAAATTAGTTCTTTTCATAATGAATGTGATATAATGTTAATTAAAAAAAATTGTAAAGTTTTATGCAGTTGAGTTGGCATTGTTCTTTAAGTTCTTTAGCCACTATATCTAGCTATGAATATATTGCTGAGAAAATGTCACACTTTCTAAAATCCTGTTCAGATCATAAAAATGTCCATAAAGGATTCTGAGAAGATATTTTCTTTTTATATATTAATTCCAGATCCTATGCATTAGTTCATTGTGTTAAAAAATTAAAATGTAATGTTTTAATGAGTGGCTTAGCCACAAGTTAAAATATATAATCCTTTTATCCCAAGTTAAAATGTATTCAGTATTTGCACAACTGTCTGTATATCTGTATTGTGTGTTTGACTTTTGGTCCATGACTAAATTCTCTTTTGTGATAACGAGCTATATATAGGTTGTGGATTTTGATTGAGTTCTAGGAAATGAACTTGTGTACAGTCAGGGGTAATTTCCCACTAGGTGGGTTATGTTGTGCCCTAAGTAACATGGTGAGCTTGGGGACACAGATTATAGAGTCATGGAGATGTATACAAAGAGAATTAATTTATTCCTAATTCCTATTTCCTGGCATTGTTCATGTTTTAATATCATTCTGCAGATGTATTTTAATGTTGTGTTTAAATTAGCTTTAATTTAGAGAAATCATTTGTTTGGATTATTCATTGAAATTACAAAGTCCTTATTGACTTTGTATTAGTCATGATTCTGGGATTATTGTAAATTCATTCAAAGGAGTTCTGGACAATGCCATTGTGATGTTTCAAAACTGTTGGCATTTTAGCACATTCAAGGCTATAGGGACATCAGCACATTCAGGACCAGGAATTCATTCAGAACAATAAATTCATTTGGGCTTTTGATAGAATTTTTAAGATTATTTTGGTTTTAATTTATATATAAATTTTCATTTTATAACTTAGAGAATTAAATTATTTGTTCAGTTTTACAAAACTTGTTGGATTTTCTTCTTTCTCTTACTTAGTTTTAAGACCCTTGAGTCATAACACAGGAAACTAAAGTTTTCTATTTATTATACACTAAACTTCCCACTGAATTGAAGCTTATAAGATTAAACTCCACAACCACCATTTGTAAGTTTGGTGTCATTTTACCGTTATCAGCTATTTAAGAGATTGGTAGGTTTGGACTGGACTGAGATGACATAATATGTTGAAATAAATGAATTTTTTTTTACGTCTGACAAATTATTTTACCCTATGCAACCACAAAGCAAGTCTAGTTGAGCAGTGCAGCTCACTGGGGTTTTAACATTTTTAGTACAGGGGACATAACTTTATAAAGATTCCAATGGTATTGATTCAGATAACTTTGACAAAATATAGTATGTCTGAAAGGTAATGCACTTTCCATTTTGTTCGCTCAAAGTATAACTTCTATAGGCACACACAGTGAAGTGTTACATTACATTGTGGGAAATCTGTTATTGTCACATGTGAAAATATAATGATACATCTCGCACATGTAAAGTTGTATGGGTGAAATCAATATGAAAAAATATTTCACCAATAATTTATATGTGTCAAGGTTAAGTATAAAATAAACGTACTTGTATATATATACTCGAAGTAAGACAAAGTAGAGAGGAGAAAGTGCTTCTCAGATTTTTGTTTGACCCTCAGCATAATAGGTTTAAGATTTGCCTCTGATGTCTAACCAAATTAAATACAAATGGCTAAATGATAGTGATATTGCCAAATGTTTAAAATAAATTCACGATGAAATGGTATTTACATGCCTATCGGGATGTTGTCAGAGTTACTCAACCAAACCTAAACATACCGTATATTATTCTTCCATTATGAATGAAATTGGTTCCCTGTCATTATGCATGATGAGTGATTCAGTTTTTATATTGCCTTATGTATACTCCAAAGAAGAAAGAGACTGCTTTTAAGTGAAATATGCCCACATAGGAAGGATGGCCCTTTTAGAGGGGACAAAACAAGAATACCAACATACCACATATACTTCGGTGTGGGTCAAGTAAATTATAGGGGATGGCCTGCTTTGAAGGAGGTTTGCAAGTGGAGGAAACCACTGTCTATGTGCATATTATTCCTTAATACGACTAGACATGGAGTTTGTATTAAGTTATAATTTGACTACAGTATATGTGACATTTTGAAATGACCATGTCATATGTCCACCATAAGGCAGAGCTTGACATGTTATGGTGATGTCCATCTGTTACCGATATGGTTTCTGCATGAAACTTTCACATGTCCATCATCTACAGTTACCATACTTTGTGGCTTTTATTTGGAGTCAGGAAGAAACTTGTTGATTTTACATGCAAGAGCTTAAAGGTCAAAGTCACTATCACTGATAGAAGGAAAATTGTTTCTGAACAATAACTTAAGTTCTGAACCATCTACAGTCACTAAACTTGTTGGATAGCTTGCACTTTATGTAGAGAAGGATCTGATTTTTGGAGTCAAAAGATTAAATGACAAAATCACAGTGACTGCAAGATGAAAAATAGTATATGCATAATAACTTGAGTTTTCAATCATCTGTGCTTAGCAAATCTTTTTAGTTAGTAAGGAAGAATCCTAAAAATTATAGAGTCAAAAGTACAAAGGTCAGGTGTACTCTGATTATACATAACTAAACTTTGTGGATGGCTTGAATTTGTGTAAGGCTTTTGATTTTGTGATAAAGGTAAAATGTCAAGGTCACTGGCTGACCACCTGAAATGGCTTCCTCACAAGAATATAAGGTTTTCACTTATCTAACCCAGATTTTGTGGCAGGCTTGAACTAGGGGAAAGGAAGAAGCCTATTGGCTTAGGGCTCAAAAAGTCAAAGGCCAAGGTCACTGATGGATTACAGAAAAATTGTTTATGCTAAAACTTTCAGTTATTAACATAGACATCTATTATGCATGTGGTGGTGCTTAATGTGCTGTTCATGGAACTTAAAATTTCAATGGACTATTGATTTAAAATTTGACCTTGGTCTGATCTTGTGTTTCAGATGAGACTGATAGCTACATGTACCAGTCTGTAGGTCACCATGCCATAGAGCTCTATGCAAGTGCAATGGGGTTGCCCCTTTACAGGAAGACCATTGAGGGATCAGCCGTGGAGACAGGGAAGGACTACAGGCCCACTCAGGATGATGAAGTAGAAGATCTTTTTGAGCTTTTAAAAACTGTAAAGGTTAGTTCTGTCATTTTGTGCCCCATCACATGTGTAGTAGCAGCATATAGTGTTACCATTGTTCATCCATTTGTCTGTCTGGTTAAGTTTTGTGTGTAGGTCAGCATCAGATACTGTGGTGAAACATTCAGTATGAAAACATTCTAGTACTGTTTTATTTTTCACTGTTTTCTTTCTTTTTGTGTTGTCTCTCATGCAGCCAAATATCACATGAATTGATAAATGCAGTACATGCATCATGGAATTAGGAAAATCACACCACCTCAGCAGACATTGAATCGGTACTTGCTGCAACCATCGTCGAGCTAGCATAGTTTTCTTCATGGCTGTCCATGTTGTGGCTTGTAATGGAGTCTTATTGCCCTCACTGATACATCACACCAATATAATTAGGTAAATATCTATCTAGTGGATATCTACTGCAGTGCACAGTACTTACCAGTTGACTGAGCTACAGTAGACAGTATGGGATATACCATGCTTTTGTTCAAAGAATTGCCCGCTAAAACACACCAGTACACAGGTATTGGTAAAGATGAAGGATACAAGTTCTTGTATATAGATAATGTTATCATGACTTTAATTGCAGTGACTAGATGAAACATATATGTATGTGCTAGTGTTTCCTTTAATAATTTCCCTCTTTTCTCTGATTCTTTCTTTTGAACTTATATTCGACTTTATGCTAAATTGAGCCATTTTAGCTCATAGGGCTATAATGCCAAGTGAGCTTAGGGTATGGCCTTGCCTCTTTTGTGTGCTGAGTGACATCTGCCCATCAGCAATTTCTTTGTACCAATCTGGAGTGCATATTTCTAACCTGATTTCAATCAGTCCTTATGACAATGGTTTATATCATTAAAATCTCGTACGAATTTGAAAATGAATACAGTTGTTGCATATTGATGAGGTGATCTTACATCTGATTGGCTAACCATCTTACAGTTTTGGAGGCAGTATTACTGATTTGATTTTGATCAATCTTGGAATATTTGATTTTATCATTAAGATCTCAGATGAGATTGACCAGATCAAAAATGCATTCATTTTCTTTATTATTGGCATCAGTAATGAGCTGACAATCTTAAACAATTGTAGAGGAAAATTTGGTCTTAACTGAAAACTCTTGTGACCTAATATTTTTTAGTTTTGAAGGTAATATGTGTTCATAAAATTTTCAGGAAGAGAGAGGTATTGAGGCTGTATCAGTTGGAGCCATTCTTTCAGATTATCAGAGAATACGAGTAGAAAACGTGTAAGTATCAGCGTGAGCTACTGACCCCAAACTTTTCTTCACCGTTAAGAATGAAATGGTTTCTATAAGGGTTTGTTTGTCAAGCAACTTTTTGTCTTCTGGGTAAAAATAATGTATTGACACTTTGGTTATTTTATCTGGCTTGACACAAGCTGAGATAAAAAGGGCTGATCTGATTTTCATTGCACGCAACAGTTACTTTAAGTAAAGAAAAACTAGAATGTTTGTAAAATACATCACCCCATATTTTTCCCACCCACCCCCAAAAACTATGTCCTGATCGCTTAAGAATAGATCAAGGATCAGCTTTAGTCACATCTCTGAATTCATCTTATCATGCTGACTAAGTGTTTATATGGTTGTAGGGTAGGCTTCTCAACAGTTTCCATGTTATGAGCTAGGGTCCACGTCTTTTGGTGTAGGGGTTGCTGCTGGAGTTAGTATACAACATTTAAACTTTTTTATGAAGTTATTCTTATCAGCAGAATATCAAATTGTATTGTTCATTAATTGAGACCTGTAGTAATTGACCACAGTGGAGTCTTATCTTTAAAGTCAAATAAGCAGTACAGTAGAACCTATCTTGATAGACCACCTCTTTTGCCAAAAATTATGGTCTCTCAAGACAGTTGGTCTCCCATAACAGGTCACAATCCTATATAATCAATAAATTTGTGTACTGAGAATGTGGTCTTTCAGGACAGGTGGTCTCACATAGCAGTGGTTTTTCAAGACAGGTTTTACTGTATATGGTTTTTATATATATTTTTATAGTAATGTTTTTTTCAAAATGGATTATATTGATTCTTTTGAATATTTGCAGCAGAAATGTTCTTTTTCGAGATATTTAAAGTTTATAAAAAGGTTAACTGAAGTCATGCTTTTTATTTCCACTGCTTGCACAGCTATAGATACCTGAAGATTGTTCATACAGAAATATTTGCCTCTAAAAGTGGTATCAGTGTTATCATTGTCTGTGGCCAAATACTGTTGATGGAGGTTTCATCTATCAGTTGGAAAATGGTCAATAAATATTTATTACTGGATGGGATTTTAATATAGTAATCAATCCTGTTTTTGAACCCAAAGCAAAATACTAGTGTTAGATATTATGACTAAATTTATAAATTTATAAATTTTTGTCTTATTGACATTTGTCATCATCTAATTCCTGTAGAAAAACAATTTACTTGCTATTCCGATTGTTCTTTTCCAGTATTCAGTAGACTTGATTATTTTTGAGTTTGTGATAAGTTAATATGTAGTGTTTTCACAAGAAATGAATTACAGCATCTGTTTGTTTAGATCACTCGATAGTTAATTTGATTTAGAGGTTTTTGAACATGGCCAATGATACTTTTAAATGAATAATGGTCTTCTGTTGGATCAAGATATCCAAACATGCAATGTGAGATAATGGTATGGCAGTAATGGAAATAAATATTGATGCTGATCCAAATATAAATGGGATTTGATACAAAGGATTATCTGGAATAAAATCATAAAATGTGCATGTAGAATAAAGAAAACTTGGATGGAAAAGGAACAAAATTGGAAGAGAGAAAGAGCAGTGCAAAATGCAGATTATTGAAACATCCCAAGTGACAGAAATTGAAGCTAGATAAGATCCCTAGAGAACTATACAAATTATATGATCAGAAAATGAAGGGGTGATACTTGGCTAGAAATCAAGGATGGTAGGCATAAAGGGGAGAGAAAAATGATAAATGCTTGCAGGCACAGAGAAATTAAATTTTTAAAGCAGTCATAAGAAAATTGAAGTTACAGGAGAGGAAATATATTTTGAGAAAGATACAGGATTACTATTAAAATCAAGATAATAATAAAAAAAATGTTTTATCCACCAAATCATGATTTTGTTTCCATCAGTGTATAAAAGTAAAATCAAGAGACAATGAAGAAGAATTTTGTGAAGAATGCATTGTACAGTATGTAAAAGGTATGCATAATAACAAACAGCCCAAACCTCTGTGCAGTTTGTAAGCAGTAATCAGTGGAACACAGAACACAGACCCTGATCTGCTGCTGCATTATGCGATAGCAGATCAGGGTCTGTGTTTGCAGTTGGATTTGGCTTATAAAAAGCAAGTATAGGCAGTACTCTTGATACAAGACTTAGGATATCTCATTATAACTTTCTCATGCATATTATAGCAATACAATGATTTGCATGTTTTATGCAGTAAAACAAGAAAATATGCTCCACTTATTTTGGGGAATACAAATATGTTTGAAATTTCTTTTGAAATTCCAAAATGCTTTCAGAGAAAAAAAAATTGACTTTAAACATTTTTAATTTTCTTTGGAGTCAAAAGAAATTATAAGGAACTGGTTATTTCATATTATTTTTAGTAAAACAATGTATTATGCATACTGATTTGCTAAAAACAAAACCTTCCTTCTGTTGGGGCACCTTGTGGCTGAGTGGTCTAAATTAACTCACCGTTACGGATCACTGCCATCTCACGTATGCCTGTGTGGCTTCAAGTCTTGTGCTCGGCCAACGTGGGTATGTGAGAAAGCTTGCCAGCAGCTTCTCGTGGGTTGGTGGTTCTTTTGGGTGTTTTCCTGGGTTCTTCCTCCACTATTTATACTGGCTGCCATGTATGGCCTATCTTTTGCTGAAAAATGGCATTAAACCCCATAATAACAACAACAAACTTTCTTTTGTTGAAGTTTTTTTAGCTCAGTACTATAATATTAGTACAACATCAATTAGAAATAATTTGGAAGCCTTCAGAAACTACTCACTGCTCTTAGAATGGGGGGGTTCTTGCTAAATATTGCAGTTTTCCTAATTATATGTAAACTGTATTATAATGCTGTATAACTATTTATACATCTTTCTTATTTTTGTTTACAATGAAAAGAAACAGAATTTTCTGTATCATAACATAAAATGTTTGCCTACCTCTTTACTGAACAAATTTGTATGCATGTTCCTTTTCTAACTAAAAATAAAGAGTTTTAAAATATGGTAGCATTATGACTGTAATTTTTAAATTAGGCTGGAAGATGTTTTAAAACTATCTTATACCTTTTGTTTTTGTGTTTGCCTTTTTTTGAGATTTTTCCTTGTCCAGAAAATATTTAAATTTGCAGATTTTTCATGAAAAAGTGATATGATTGCCTTGACTGAAGTACAGGAATTTTATTTTCATTTTATTTTGCAGATGTACAAGACTTGGATTAACTCCCTTGGCATACTTGTGGCGCAGAGATCAGGCAGAACTGTTTGATGAGATGATAGATGCTGGAATCAATGCTATTGTCATCAAAGTTGCTGCCATGGGTTGGTATTAGGCTTTTTAATGGGATATGTTGCAGTAATGGAAAGCAAATGTTTAGTAATAATGTATTGCTTGGTGATCAATCAGAAATTGAAGCTTACATAAATTTTACAGATTCTTCTAAAACTCAATAGGCTCTAGTATGGTTTCCTTCAGTTGAATATTGTTGACTAAATCAGGACCATATGTAGAGTTTAAATTTATAAATGACGTTTTTGAGTGCTTTTGAAGACTGTGTGGTTTTGATTCAAGTGAATATGATGTCTTTTTCATTTTTTTTATTTTAAGGTCTTTTACCAGAAAAACACTTGGGGAAGTCCTTGCAGGAACTGCGTGACCATCTGCATAAAATGGTACTTTACATTTTTCTAATTTGGCTTATGCTATAGCCATTATTTAACTTGAAAATATGTTTTTTTTGTATATATATTAAGGTAATATCGAATAATTAATTAATAATGGTACATTAATTCATATGAATATTTGTATATTTTAATATATGGATAAATATTTGTTTGAGTTGTGACATTCTTCCATGTAGTTCCTTTTCTTTCTAAATGCAGAGCACTAAAGGTCTTCTTGGGAATTTTATCAAATTTATTTTGGATTGCATAGCATGTTATATTGCTTTTAGAAGAAAGTAATTTAGGTCCAAATTTTTTTGCATTTAATTCTCAGTGGCATGTACTTGTTATTAGAAATTTAAATTTAGCTTCATCTAGTTGTTAAAAAAATACATACAAACCCTATTACTCTATTTAAAATTTATGATGAGTGAATGTTATATTCCCTGATTACGTTTAATTCTATCTCTATATCTTCATTCTTTTTAGCGACATTTTGCTTATTTCATCTGGAACAGTAGAATTGGTGCTTTCTCGTCAGTGTTATCAGCAGAGCTTAAAATAAGTGTCAAAGCATATCTAGTTATGCTTACAGAAAGATTTAAATTAATTTGATTTTACCATTTCACATCCATAACATTTCACATCCAAGTACATTAATTACCTAATTCTCATAATGATAGCATTGTTGATTGCTACTTTAAATGTAGACAAGCTTTGTTTTGTTTTGTTTTTTGATAGTAAAGTTGATCCATCAGTAAAATCTAACAGGTCATTTTGACCTTCACTGTCATTATTCACCCAACGCTCAGTTTCTTATACTGAAATGAGCCCAATCTGTTTGTCAATTACAATTTATTTATTTTCCACAGGTTACAACTTTTAAACTTCCTATGGTGTTTTCATGAGACATATATCATGAATAAAAAGTGTTTAGTATCATATCAAGGTCCATACCTCACTGATCGATGTCAACGGCAGATGTTTAATTCTAACCTGATTTCTTGTTCAGACTACTAGAGACAACCCAGCAAAATGTTATTTAAGTATGTGGCATTCCCAGAGGACAATATATGCCATAAAGGATTCATGCCCTTGGGTGTAGGGTCAGAGTCATGGCATGTTGAAATATTATAATAAGACAGTCTCTAAGACCCATTCCTGAAGTTTTTTTAGGGCAGCTGTACAGTAAGTCTTGCTTTGTGATGCCTCTGTTAATTATCTAGTTATTTCAGATTTTTTGGGGGTAAATATCACATTGATTTGGTATAGAAGTTGAATTGTTTTTAAAAGTACAAAACCAGTTTATTCTTTTTTCAGAGCCAGAAATATGAACTTAATGTGTGTGGAGAAGGAGGTGAATATGAAACCTTCACATTAGACTGTCCATTATTCAACAAAAGGATAGTCATGTAAGTATGATCTGAGTTTCATCTTTGCTACTGTGTAAATGTGCTTTACCATTCATAGACTAGATCAGGGGGTTCTCAGATTTTTTGACCGAACTGAAGCAAGCCTGTGACTCAGTCTGAGAACCCATGGTCAAGATCCAGTAGAAGTGTACTTACACATATCAAGAATGTCAGCATTATCATGTCAATAGGATGTGTATTACAATACACATGATTTGAATATCAGCATTAACATGTCAGTAAGATGTGTATTACAATACACATGATTTGAATATCAGCATTATCATGTCAGTAAGATGTGTATTACAATACATGATATGAATATCATCATTATCATGTCAATAAGATGTGTATTACAATACACATGATTTGAATATCAGCATTATCATGTCAGTAAGATGTGTATTACAATACACATCCATTTGAATATCAGCATTATCATGTCAGTAAGATGTGTATCACAATACACATGATATGAATATCAGCATTATCATGTCAGTAAGATGTGTATTACAATACACATGATTTGAATATCAGCATTGTCATGTCAGTAAGGTGTGTATTATAACACACATGATTTAAATATCAGCATTATCATGTCAGTAAGATGTGTATTACAATACACATCCATTTGCATATCAGTGTAATGTCAGTAAGATGTGTATCACGATACACATGATTTGAATATCAGCATCATCATGTCAGTAAGATGTGTATTACAATACACATGATATGAATATCAGCATTATCATGTCAATAAGATGTGTATTACAATACACATGATTTGAATATCAGCATTATCATGTCAGTAAGATGTGTATTATAATACACATGATATGAATATCAGTATTATCATGTCAGTAAGATGTGTATCACAATATACATGATTTGAATATCAGCATTATCATGTCAATAAGGTGTGTATTACAATACACATGATTTGAATATCAGCATTATCATGTCAATAAGGTGTGTATTACAATACACATGATTTGAATATCAGCATTATCATGTCAGTAAGATGTGTATCACGATACACATGATTTGAATATCAGCATCATCATGTCAGTAAGATGTGTATCACAATACACATGATTTGAATATCAGCATTATCATGTCAGTAAGATGTGTATCACGATACACATGATTTGAATATCAGCATTATCATGTCAGTAAGATGTGTATCACAATACACATGATTTGAAAAAACCATTATCATGTTAATAAGATGTGTATTACAATACATGTGACTTGAATATCAGTATTATCATGTCAGTAAGATGTGTATTACAATACACATCCATTTGGATATCAGTATTATCATGTCAGTAAGATGTGTATCACAATACACATGATATGAATATCAGCATTATCATGTCAGTAAGATGTGTATTACAATACATGATATGAATATCAGCATTATCATGTCAGTAAGATGTGTATTACAATACATGATATGAATATCAGCATTATCATGTCAGTAAGATGTGTATTACAATACATGATATGAATATCAGCATTATCATGTCAGTAAGATGTGTATTACAATACATGATATGAATATCAGCATTATCATGTCAGTAAGATGTGTATCACAATACACATCCATTTGCATATCAGTATTATCATCTCAAAAAGTGAATTTGGAGCCTTAACTTGAACTCAGAATTTATTGTTCTGTTCAATAATAATTTTAAATGGTGGTTTTCCCAATTTTATAATAATATTTACCACAGAACATAAACTGATGCTGTCACAATGTTTGGTAGAAAGAATCTTATCTCACTTTTATTTGTACAGGATAAATTAAGGAGATACTTGATCTACACAAATGATTCCTTTTAATACAGAATATAGAATGTCGGGATTTAAAATTCATAATGTGTTTATGATGACTTTATTAGATTCTTCACACTGCACATGTTCAATTAGTTCTCTACACTGCACATGTTCAATTAGCTCAGTTCTGCACACTGTACATGTTCATATTAGCTCAGAGTTCACAGTAAATCAACAATCTGTCAGAGGCATCTAGTTTGAATCTTGACAATTGTTTTTTAATCTGTCACAGGAAACCTTCTTTGTCCAAAAAGCAGATCATGACTTAAAGTCAAGCATCCAAACAAAATCATTCAGACATGATTGTATGGGTGCAGTTTATCACATATTTGCAGGTGATTCCAAACTTATGTAAATATGGCTATAAACAAACAACATGTGTCATTTATCGGGTTGGCTCATGCATCCAGTTGTATGAAGGCCTTCATCAAGGATGAATTTTTCATGGGATAATTACATGGTGGCTGCCTCCTGGTCTTGTCAAGGGATAATTACAAGGTGGGACCCCCTGGTCTTGTCATGGGGTAATTACAAGGTGGGGCCTCCTTGGTATTGTCATGGGAAAATTACAAGGTTAGGCCCCCTTGGTCTTGCCTTGGAATAATTACAAGATGGGGCCCCCTGCTCTTGTCATGGGATAATTGCAAGATTGGGCCTCCCTGTTACTGTCTTGGGATTATCGAATATACTCACTTGTAAATCTTGTCAAACTCCCAGCAACAAAACCCTGATCTTCACCATTCATAGGTATAATGCACCTGCAGATCAGGATCTGTGTTGTTTGTTCTACTGATTACTCTTAACAATCTGTACAGAGCCAGATCTGCTGGCACATTATTTGTTGACAGACCGGGTCTGTGCAGTGTTCAGTTGGGCTTGACTTGTAAGTGAGTGCATAGAGTATTACTAGATGGAGTCATCGTGAACTTACAGGATAGTTACAGGGTAAAGCCCCCATGGGATTATCATTGGATAATTAATGTGTACACAAGGTAAGAAACCAATTTCATGCCTGATAGGAGAGAATGGTTTGGGGGTATGGTTGTTATGTTTCAGGTTCTGTTGATAATTTTTAGTCATGTTCTTTTTCAGAGATGACACAGAAGCTGTAATTCACTCTGCTGATGCCTTTGCGCCAGTTGGATATATAAACATAAAGCAAGCTCACCTTGAAGACAAACAAATAGTAGGTATTTTCAATAGCTGATATATTAGACCATCAACAAATAAAAACTACCATAGTATTACTAATGATGGGTGTAAAGGGTCCTTCTCATGATAGGATTCAGCAGAGACCTGAAGAGGCAAGTTTATGTTGGAAAAACCAAAAGTTAATTGAATGGGCAATCAGGTGACATAACTCTGCTCAATGATGACTTGGAATGCATCAAATCTAAATGGAGTTCTCATTAACCCTTTACCTGATGTAAGCACCTTTGGACACCTCCACTCCATTCTCATGGAAGTCCCTTTGGACACCTCCACTCCATTCTCATGGAAGTCCCTTTGGACACCTCCACTCCATTCTCATGGAAGTCCCTTTGGATGCCTCTACCCAATTTGCATGGAAGAGTGTTTTGACACCTCTACACCATTCTCATGGAAGCGCCTTTAAATGCCTGCTGCAAACATCAGCCATTTTGAGTGGGTTTTTATAGTGCCACCTTCTGGGTAAACCCCCCTATTGGATACTACATTCATTGATATGAATGACCATTATGTCAAATCACGTGGTCACTGTTTAAGCCCTGACCGTAATCTTCTATTTAAAGAAACTGGGTCGTATTCTCCACTCTGCAAAATGGAGGCCATGGATTTCAATCAGTACTCCTGGAGTTTGCATGATTAGAATCACTACTATGAAAGCTTCAAATAATTTAGGTAAAGGCTCTGATATTGATGTAGGCAACAATTAGTTTTTATAAATTATCAAATTCAGATGACCTAGTGATGTAGACGCAGACAGAGATCTTGTAAATTTCGAGTATGAGAAATGGCATCTACAGTTGGTCACATGGCTTCACTGGCTTGATAGTGAACGAGTTATCTCAAGGTTTTGAAAAGTAACATATACTACACTGCTTAACAGTTAACAGACAGACCTATGTGTATGGATTCTAATAGGTAACAGGTGTTCTATTTATAGCACACTGCACTATGTAACTTTGGTACATGTATGTCAACTGGCTAAAAAGCCATACGCTGTATGAGGTAAAGAGTTAATATAAAGGTACATGATTCCTTTGTGTGATATCCATCATTCCTCAGCAAAGTTATGCTGTGGAGAAAAAAATTGAGGACAGGCAATTAGGGGCCTTAACTCTGCAAGGGTAATATGGAACACTGGAAATCGAACTCATTGTCTCATCATCATAAAGCTGCAGGCCAAAGTTGGTTGAAATCCAACAATCAATGAAAGGAAATGCATTAAAAAATAACTGCGAAGAAGATGGGCTATAAAGGGTATGCCTAATGCAGATAATGTTCTGGAATACTAGAAATTAATACATTTAAGGTCCCATCATTAAAAACCCAAGTGCTAAATTGGTTTGAAGAAAACTAAACCTGAGTAAACATCTGTTTTGGAAACCAGTCATGAGGACATGTAGTTAGAGGGCAAAATTCTTATAAATTGCATCATGGAATGATGAAGTCAGTCTTATCAGCATAAAGCTCCATATCAAATTTGGTTTAAATCCAACACACCTACCATATGTACTCATTGATAAGTTGAGTCAAAAAGCAAAGATCGTGATCGACCATGGCATAATGCACCTGCAGATCAGGGTCAATGTTGTTTGTTTATTCCTAGCAAATCTACCAGTGCATTATGCAAATTAAGATCTGGATCCATGTCATTTGCAGTTGGACTTGTCATATAAGTGGGTATATATGGTAGGTAAAGTTGTGTAGGGAAACCAAAATCAGTAGGATATGCAGGGGACATAACTTCTGTAAATGGCATTGTGGAATGGTGGAAAATTAGTCCATTCAAGATCTCATCAATATGAGGCTGCACATTAAATATGGTTGATGTCCAAGAAACTTTGGTAAAGTTATGATTTGGTGCCAAAGTCAGGAGAATGGGCAATCAGCGGTCATAACATTTTGCAGATTATATTATGGACTGCAGAAAATTAGCTCATTCAAGGACTCATCAACATAAAAACTGAACATCAAATTTGATTGAAAGCCAACAATTCATGTTAAAGCTATGCTGTGGAAACAAATGTTGGTGGGGGGGGATAGAAAACAAGTGGCCAGAATACCTGTAAATGATGACAGAGTAGTCTTGAAATCAAACTTTTTTAAGTCTTTATAGAAGATAAAAACAGTGTACCAAGTTTGGTTAAAACTGAACAATTTCATTAGTTTTCTTGTGTAAACCAACTTGAAGGGTAGATGGACTGATGGATGAACAT